>OZ004322.1:2821666-5643333 GCA_963924455.1 Pelagia noctiluca
GTTTCCAATGTAGGATGCTAGAATCAATGACCTACTAGTTAATAAATTGAAGCCGTGTGTAACATTTTCTATTTACAGATGACTACAGATCAGCAACTCTACCCTTCGTCAACCTCATTTATCCAAGATAGTCATCTACATTTATTTGAATTTGTTGGGAAAATGCTGGGAAAGGCTGTCTACGAGGTAATACTCAGTTGTTAAGCTTCTCATTGCTGCATTTTTCGATTTTGTTATCTCATTAGAAATATTTAGCTCATTTAACAATACTTATGATTCAAATATTTCACTAAGTGTTTTCTGAAAATCGTTCTAATTTGAAATGTTTTTATTTTCGTTAGTGTGCACTCTTGTCCTACTGTACTAGTGAACTAGTCACACGACTTTATGCTTTTTTCCATTGTTTTCTTTTGTTAGTGTGCACTTTCACGAACTTTCACTCTGCTTTTCAAGATCAATAGTAGATAAAATTTCTCAATAAATCAATATATCATTTTCTTTTAATTTTTGTAATCATTTTTGTAATCATTTTTGTAATCATAGAAATTTTTCAGTTTGCAGTTTAAGGCTTATGACCTTTTATAGTGGATTAAAACCTCTTTTCGTAAAGAGAATTAAAAATCATCTGCTTGTTATTTTTGTAATACTTAGGGTATCTTGGTCGATGTTCCATTCGCTTCTTTCTTCACGAGCCAGTTACTATGTCGCCAACATGGAGCCCTGTACAGCTCCATTGATGAGCTTCCTTCTCTGGATCCAGAAATGTATAAAAGTCTTTGCTTTATCAAGGTAAAACTTATTTCTATAGTTAGACGCTGAACATAATCCTAATTTTAAACATATTTGTAAAGCAGAAATCCTTGTGGGGCAAACTGCGTGGCAAAAACAAGAATAAGACAAGAAAAAAAGACCAAGAATATAGAAAAATTCATGCATTTGAAAGTTTTATTCCTTAGAATTGTTATTAGAGTTTAAAACTGTTATTTTTTACATGTATTTAATATTTGTTACAAAACATTGCACAGCAAAGATGATGACAATAAAATGAGACCTTAAGAGAGTAACTAAAGATTTCTGGACTGCAAAGTGAAATAATTTCTTTACAATATTCACTTTAGAACCAAAGAAATGTAGTGAACTATTCCTGCCTTGGCTTGGCATAAGTCCCAACAACAATAACAAATTTCAAAGAGAGAGACAGGTTCCTAATGGCTGCCAAGATTCACGAATTTAATGTCAACAATATAGCTAGACTTACATAAAGACATGAAACTCAGTAAGCAACCACATCCCGCAGTCTTTTACATGACCTAGCCACCATTTACCCCCTCCCTTGTTAGGATAACTGTTTATTTCTAAAATCAAAATCGATCCCCCAGATTCTCCCCTTTTCATTCTAACTTACTGACAAGATCATGTTCGATTGTTGTTGTTTTTAGAATTATGACAGAGATATCAGTGATCTGGAATTAACTTACTCGTACGATGAAGATGTGTTGGGAAAGGTAAAATGACATTCAACTAACTTCTTTTATGTTGCTCTATTTTAATCTGCTTCTTTAGATGTTGTTAAGTGTCATTATTCATTTCTGATGTTTTTGAAACAGGTTGTAACCCATGATTTGAAGCCAGGAGGAAGAGCAATTAAAGTAACCAATGCGAACAAGTAATTATGTTCATCATTCTCTAAATACTTCAGTTGTTGTCTGTATTTCTATTTTATAAACCTTGCCTATTTGGTATTTGGTTTATGTGAAAACTCCACTGATCGAAAATTATTTATGATTATTTCTGCTTGAAGGTTTTAGTGTGAAAAACTGAATATGAAAATTTGAAAAATTATTGACAAGATTTTGTGGCAATGGAAATGTAAACACGACCTTTAAAATAGAAACCAACAACTTTATTGAAATTTTCACTGAAGACTTTATCTCAGTGTGTTAGTATTCCTATCTCCTGTACGGTAGGTTACCGGATGTAACATACCCGACATGATTTCAGCCTGATAAAGTTTATTGTCTAAAGAGACCAGACCTTTATATATCAGGGTCACAGTTACAAAGGTTTGTTCATTATAAAAGTTTGCTCACTATAAAATGAGTCCCTTTGGTGAGAAAATTAAGACATGTCTCTTATACGAGGGGGTTTCTAATATGCAGGAACCTTTTGTGCGAAAACCCAGCTCACGATTTTGCTATCTTGCCAAATAGTCACTCCAGCAAAGTTGCAGGAAATATATTCAGAATGTGTAACTTTCTGTATTTTAGATTTGCGTACATTCATTTGATGGCGAAATTTCGGCTTGCCACTCACATCAAAGAGCAAACAGCTGCCTTTATTCGTGGTTTTCGATCAATCGTCAACTTGGAATGGCTGATTATTTTCTCACCCCCGGAATTTCAAAGGCTGATATCTGGGGACACGGGGGAGATCGACTTCGTAGACTTAAAGTAAGTTATTTCCATGCAGGTGGTTGGAGTCGAAATTGGATTCTCAAATAAATTACTTATCCGTTTTGTAAGTCAAAACGAGGGGCATATCACTCGAAAAATCTCGTACACTTTTTAAAAGAATTACAGAAAAATCACAAAAAAATCACAGATAAATCACAATAAGATCACCAAAATCACACAAAAAAATTACCAATAAATCAAATAAATCACAATAAAAGTTTTGTTTGGATTTCTCGCGAATCTTTTATACAATTTAGCTTCACTTTTCCATGAAATTATGATGGAATTTTTCTTTAGGCAGACTGTGCAGTATTACGGCGGATATCATCCGGGACATGACGTCATCTTGTGGCTGTGGGATATTTTACAAAATGACTTCAATAAAACTGAGAAGAAGCAGTTTCTCAAGGTTTTCAAATTTACTCCATCTTTTCAACTCTTTGACTCTCTAAATAAATGTGAATTCATCTCGACTGTTTCTCTGAATGTTTTTGATAATCAACTGGCTTCAGACCTTCGTTGTTGCTGTTGCTGAGCATTGTCCTAAACATAATGGATTACCTACCTACCCCTTCCCCTTTCCGAAAAACCCGTCTATTTGCATCTAGCTGGTAAGAGGAAACTAGTACAGTAAAACCCGCACATAAGAACATAACTTTTGAACTCGGCCTGTTTAGGTTCTTATATAATGAGGTACATCCAGTTATCAGGGTTTAGGTTCTTAACATTGGGTCTAAAGCAAGCAGAAGAAAAAAATGATAGTTGAAGGTTTAGCATTGAAGTATGAAAGCAATTTAGCCAGCAACTCAAAGCACTGATTTAAAAATATAGTCCTTTAGTCCTTGGGGTCGTATCTTCTCGTCTCGACCCATCCACAGTCATTAGACAACTAGTTTTTTCAAAAAGTTTGGTGAAGATTTATTTCCCAATGAATAATGAATGAAACACTTTATTAAGAACCTAGTTAGGATATCAAGCTGAAATGGTTCTTATTTATTGGGTACAAAATATCTAATTTTAGGCTGTAGGTTCTTAATAAAGGAAGGTTCTTATGTGCAGTTTTTTAATGTAAAGCAATGAAAGTTGCCGTAACCTTTCTTTAATGCCTTTTGCTGGAAATAACACCCTCAATCCTTGGCTTGTTGACTTGCTGCTTATATTATTGAAAAAACTGTACTCAAAAATAGATGATAGCTCTGTCTCCCCATTGATACCGTTTTGTTTACACTGAGATCATAATATGGCCTAATCAAGATGTTGTGGGAGCCTGCTGAGAAACTTTTCATTCTCACACGTGACGAGTTTTTAAAGTGAACTGATGTACTTGTTTTCTGTTTGCTTTTAGTTTGTGACGAGCTGCTCGAACCCGCCTCTTCTTGGGTTCAGATATCTTGAGCCGGCCTTCACGATCCGATATGTCGAGTGCTCTGATGAAGACGTAAGTTTAGATGTCATTCTTACACTGGAGAACCCAGGGTTTAGTGATCAATGCTACATCTATTACCCTGGTAAACTACAACCTACAAGCTAAAACATTGCTTGCAAAACAATAGATATCTTAGCTATTTCTGGATAAACCCAAGCGAATACCTCTGTAGTTACGAATAACGTGATAACGATGCAATGAATTTTTATTTTGGAGGGGCCCCTTAGTAAACCAGCACTCTTGCTGAAGGGCTACCCTTCCGTTAGTTTTTAAATCAAATGAAATGAAATGAAATGAAAATGAAGTTTATCGCATTAAGAGCATCCTAGCACATGCCAAACACGAAGAAATAACCTTCGCAGGAAATTACTCTTTGCAGCTGTGATAAGACAAATGAGAAGTTACTTTGGTTTTCACATTTGGTATCATGGCCAAGAAAGCCTTTAAGCTACTATGAAAAACCAACCAATTTCTTCTGTCATAGGTGCATTGGGTCCATCGTGGTTATAGAATTCCTTAGTTTTGAAACCAGTGTCGTTAGCTAACCTAGTATGAAAAAAAGCGAAGAAAAGCAAGCAATGTTCTTCTCTCAAAGGTTCATAGGGTCTAGATAGTAAGAATATGATATAATTCTTCATAAAATGTTTTTTGCTTACTATGGAGGGCAAGCGAATTTGTACATTGAATCCGTGCCTATAAATCATAGTTAAGAATAACAGGGTAATTTGGAATACAATGTTTTTTGCTAACTTACTATCAAAAGCAAGATAATTTCTTCATTCTAAAGTACATTGAATTCGTGAAGACCCAACTTAGTTTAGAACGCAAGGTATTTTAGGATTCAATGTTTTTTTTGCTAGGATACTGGAGATTCTGCTGCAAGTGTTTTTCGTGGATTCTTTGGCGTTCGAAAGCGAGGCCGTGACTCTGGGAGGCTGCCTACTGCCTCAACGTGTTTTAATCTTCTGAAATTGCCGAATTACAAGAAGAAATCGCTACTCCGCGAAAAACTCCGTTATGCCATTACTTCAGGGGCTGGGTTCGAGCTTTCGTGATTTCCCGGATGTACAGCCAAAACACGGATGTTATTGTAAGTGCGAGGACTATTTCATAATACTTATTCCACTTCTCTTAACTGCGAATTTGTTTTTAAGAATATCATGTTTGACTTATTTCTTTACCCCAAAATATTGGCAAGCGAAAGGGTATATAAAACAATCGATTAGCCTCCCTAACCCCTGTTTTGGCTTCTCTTGGTCTGCAAGACCGAGATAATCGGGAGATTAACCTTTAAAATCGTACTTCAGGGAAATTGATAAAACATTCAACAAAAATTGCACAATTGTTTTAAACATATGATAATTCAATTTCATTTTAAATTGATCTTAATTTTGTAAAGAATGATTTATTCTATTAATTGTAAATAGATGTAAATACAAACTCGTTTCTGGCCTAATTTGAGTGTATATATTTCTTGTTGTGAATTATTTTATCGCGATATAGCATTTAGTGAGTGTTGGTGAATTAAATATGAGAAATTTTTGAAACGATAATTCGTTTTCGTTCCCTGAAACAACACACAATCTTATAATGTACTAATGCATCACTGAAACAGCAAGTTTCTTTGATAGGTATATCATCTTCAAACAAGGGTCCATTTACTTATCATCTAAAGCTCTACTTACTCCTTCGTATTATAAAGTTCTAGGATTCTCTCACTGATAACATGAGTATATCTGGCGTCCATTCTGTCATCAGTTTGGTTAGATGCGCCCCAATGAAGGCCCCTTCTGACGGAGAAAGGATATAAAGCTTGCAGGAAGCCCAATTAGGCCCTTGAGGTGGGAGAGTCCGAAGGCCGAATAACCTCAATCAAAGCGTACGAGATTTTTAAAGATTTACAGAGATTCTAGCTATTAGATTTCTAAGATTTTCAGCGATATTTCAATTTTTGCAGATTTTCAGGGATATTTCGTAGGATTTTTTAGATTTCTTAAAGATTTTTCAGATTTTTAAAGATTTTTAGCTAAAAGTGTGCGAGATTTTTTTAAGTGATTTGCCCCTTAGGAAAGACTTGACTATGCTTGTTTATAGAGCTTGGTCATAGCAGTTATGCATAATTTTGAAATGAGGAAGGTCGAGAGGGAAAAATTCAGGTCAAGTGTAAGGTCAATACAGTTTTGCAATCCTGCTAAGAAAATGTTCTTTAATTGCTTCTCTCAGTTTTGTTTTTCTAAATTCTAGTTCACCGATATGACCTCAGTTTCGATCTTATTTTCATCATGAATACCAATAATCCTAAAATACACCATTAGCTTTTGAATTTTTCGATTGTCAAGTTTTCACATTATAGTTCTAGCTTTCATTGAATTTCAGGACTGTAAATCAAATTAAGAACTTGCTTATTTGAGGTTAGGGAGCAATTACACATTACAGTTTCATAACTTCTATTATATTTCAACACTCCTTTTCTTCAATTTTAACTTCACATAATTCTAACTCACGATACAGTATTCTAGCTTTCATATATCAGTACTGTAAATCAAATTTAGTACTTGCTTGCTTAAGGTTAGGGAGCAATTACACAGTAAAGTTTTCTAACTTCTATTATATTTTAACTCTTCTTTTCTTTAATTTTAACTTCACATAATTCTAACTCACGATACAGTTTTCTAGCTTTCTTATATTTCAGAACTGTAAATCAAATTAAGAACTTGCTTAATCGAGGTTAGGGAGCTTTGTCAAATAACACAGCTCATATAGCTTTACCAACTAAATTTGCAAGATGAAAATGCCCATGCGTTCTGTTAACGGTGGCATTGTTATTTCAGTTTTTCACCCTCAACTTCATTTCAGAATAAACAATATCACCATATTCTTGCCCCCAAGTAAACCAGGACATCTTTGTGGCGTTTGGGGCCTTGGGCGTGTCAAAGAAAACATTTTCACTACCCAAATGGTTGTTGAGATTGGCTCTGAAGCATACGTTATGCCACCATGGACCTTTGTACTGCACTGCACAATTTTGAAAGTCGATTTTGATGTTGTCATTGTCTTCATCTGGGGTGGTGAAATACATGTTGTTGTTTACTTTCAATGAGTCACCAATGTTCCCCTGATATGCACCAATCTTGAGTCGATACTTCTCGTCTGCCCCCAAAACCTTGAAATGGTCATACATCGCGTACCCTTCCATTCCTGTGGTGTTCTTCAGATCAATGCGGAGCTCAACATCACCATGTTGTGTCAGCTGATGAATAGCCTCCAACCCGAGCCAGAAGCTTCCTTCTAACTCCCCAAAACCGTGCACGTAATCCGTCCAGTTTCGGAAGAAGTCGACGTTTTCGTTCACCCTGCGTTGAAAGACGGTCCAACCACCGCTATCGGTAGCCATATTGCAGTAGCCTCTGAATGATGAACCGTTCGACCATGATATTTCAATGATACCATCTGTTGTCATGCCTTCCGTTTGTGCTTCTTTGCAATCTGTGAACCCTGTCATAAACGAGGAAAGATGCAATGAATAGACTTCCACGGCTATCTTGGTCTATTTTTGCGCTGTACCCCTCATAGGATAAAAATTTGCTGTCGCCTAACACAGTCATGAATTGAAAAATAGAATAATCAACTTCCCGAGGGGAATAGCGGCGTGATTTACAGCGAGAATCCAAATGCAATTCTTTGGTGTCAATTGAAACCAATCTACTCTATTCAATTAATACTACCAGGGGTACGCGTAGGCAGAAAGTCACTAATATTGCGATCAGAAGAAGGATCACAACAAAATCGGTACCTTCGAGCTTCTGTTAGAGGCGGCCAGGAGCAGTAAATCAAAATGGCTCGGTCACGTCACTAGGAAGATAGAGGGACTCTTGCATTGTATTTGACATAATGCATGGGCGTTGTTGTGTAAAGGAGATCTTGTTTTTAGGACATCGAAGACTGGACGGAGAAGAGCTTGACAGAATTTCCCAGGGAAGCTCAGGACCATGCGCAGTGGCGCAAAAATTATGGCCATATCGGAATGCTACAGAGGCCATCAGGCCACAGAAGTGACCTGACCTAACCAGATTTTGGCATCCTTGTTCTCGAGTTTGCTATCCAATTCTTGAATTTAAGAAGTCATAGCCCAGTATCTCTGGCAAGTATCTATTCTGTAGTAACAGTCTAGTGTCTACACGGTAGTCACCTCTCAGTTTCTACTCGGTAGTCACGGCCCACTATCTACGCTGCCTGTTAGCCTATCTGCAGCCCAAAGCAACTAGTTTATTAGATGCAGGTCACTTTACTTACAAACCTTGCAATAATTTTCCTGAAAACTAAACGTATACTTTGATGTTTGCACTAGCTTCTAAACTATACCAAACTATACTTGCAATATCCATAAGCCATTCGTTTATGTCATCGAATGTAAGGGTACTATTGAATACTAAAAGACTAATCAATGCACGACATTAGCAACAGAGTAACCAGGCTGATGTAAGCAGTGGAATGATGGATTTTGTAAACAATGATTGCTAACTTAAACAGCCTACACTCAAGAAAGTAGGCTAGTTGCAAAATTGAATTTGATAAACATAATTCTTACCTGATTTCACTTTCTTCCACATAATTTCATATTTCTCTTTACTTTTCTCCTCACTTTCTGGCAATTGCTTGAATTCTTTCTCATTCTTAAGCTTTCCAATTGTTGGACAATCCGCCGTGCTGCTGCAAGAGAACATTGCCTCGTGCAAGAAGCCAAAACCTGAGGCTTGCTTCTTGTTGAAATTTTCTGTTGAAGAATCTTCATGGATTTTCTCATAATATGTCCCACTTGTTGTATGGGACTGGGTGACATGCATTTTTGTGATGCAAAATATAATCATCAAGACAGCTAACAGCACGAGCATCCCCATTTTGCTTTCCAATTCTCGTGAAAACACAATCAGGCTTTTTCAACCTGAATGAAGTATTACTGGGATAGCTTTGAATATTACGCTGAGAACTGTTTGCAAACAATCAATGTTTAGATTATGATGTTGAAGAGCTGTTTCTTTTCATCTTCTATGCAGTATTCCATTGACCGAATTCAATGTCAAACTTGAAAATTATTTTTCAGAAACAAAAGCTTGACAAACAATTGCCAAAATGTGTTTGTTTTATCAAGTAAATTGGATTTTTAACAGTTTTTCATATGGCCGTTTCTCAAGCAAGTTTCACCTAATAGGCAGAAGGAACGTTTCTATGCTATGCATCAAATCAAAAGCGTCTTTTAATTTATTGTCATTCAATTGTAGAAGCTGACCAACGAATTTCTTTCTCTACGGAAGTTTCAACTCTGCTTGAAAATATGCCGTATGTAGCAATTACTATATTGTTTATCATTCTGTGCCTTTAATTCTTCTTTCCGTTTTGACTAGTTTCTGTAAGTAACTTCCATAACTGATTTAAGAAAGTTTCATTCAATCTTCTTCATCTTCGTTCAATTTCACGCACATCTCTACCTTACTTTTTCGTCGCAATAATTCCTTTCCCACCTTTCAGATTAATTTGTAACTGTATTTGAATATTGTCTCTCACCTAATTCTCTAAGCTGTCTCTTTTGGCTGAACTTTGCTTAATTTCAAATAGCAATCCTGTTACTCTTCCCTCTCGTTCGACGCCAGCACTGATTAATCATCTCTTCTCTCTGCCTTCTCTGTAACGGACTGTTCCAAAATTTTCTTGCACCTAACCCAACCTTTTCATTATTCAAACAATTTTGATTATTCTTTTTTGTTTGCTTTTTTCACCGATCATCCGCTCTTATTTCCATGTTTGTTGTTTTTGATTGATGTTTTGTTTATGATCTTCTGTCGGATAAACCATCATATATTTGTTCTGTGAAATTCATTAATTGAATGACAGCCACTTTTATTGTGTCGAGATTTGATGAATTAGGTTCTTTCAATAGAAAAGAAGTTTTCGTTAATCCTTTTCAGATTTCTCTTGCAACAGCGTTGCATATTCTTATCTACCATCTTTGCAAGTCAGATGCGCCATTATTGATGTTTCTATAGTAATTTAATGTGTTCTTTACAAAGCAATGGTCACATCTTACTAACCTCTCACTATATTTTGATAAATCTGTAAGTAGGGTGAACTTTGGCTACCTTTTTTGTTTTCGAATAGGGATTGTTCAGACCATAGCTATTGAAGGAGAAAAGCTAGGAACCCTGTTGTTTCATTTCTTTGCGTCTAGTCAAGAAGTTGTGGTGTCAACCATGCATAAAGTTTTTTACGAAATTTCTGTATGAATACACCAAGATGCAGTGCTAATTTTAAGGAAAGTTTCAAAGACCAGATATTCTCATAGGTCATTGCTCATAACAGCTTGGAATCTTGGGGTGCTGTAAGCCCCTCAGCAGGTCCTAGGCAGATACCTAGCAGGGGGACCAGGGGGCGGAGCCCCCGGAAGCTCCTGAGATTTTGCCAACTCTGGGTCCTAATCATAATCATAATCATAATCATAATCATAAAAACTTATTTACAGTTGGTTTATTTGTAGTTAATAAAACTAATTGACACCAACTATCTACAATAATAATACAGAAATACTTTAATTTAATTACATAATAATACATAAATACTATAATTTAAGTGCAAATGTAGCACGTGCAGTTGTCGCCATCCCAGCAGCGTATTTCTTTTTTGAATTTCATGAGAGAAGTTGTCAATTTTAGATCATCACTAAGAGTATTCCACAATAAGCTGCCTCTAAATGATAGGGAATTTATTCCGTAGCGCTGAGAACTCACCGAGGGGATCTTGCATAGTTCTTTAGTCCGTAGGTTGTAGGGGACATCTTTCTTGACAAAGAAATCCCACATGTACTCAGGATTGAGATGATTCATTGATTTATAGATCTCAATCATGAGACTCTGAAGATTCTTTTTATGTGTTGGCTTTGTGTCACCCCTATCTAAAAGTTCCTCAAATGTGGACTCGTAATCTCTATATAAGGTTCTCAGCGCACGCTTGTGGGTCCTATTAATTTCATTATTTGCAAGTTTGCTGCAAAATAGCCAGATCAGAGGGCAATAGGAAAAATTCGATATTATCACTGAGTTTAAAAGTAGCATCGACTTTTGCTCTCCTAAGTATGGTCTTAGCCTTCCAAATGCATACACTTTTTGGTTAACCTTCTTACATAGTTCTTTTACATGTGTTTCAAACTTCAGTGTATTGTCAATGTTTACACCCAGAAGTTTTACTTGTTCACTTGTTGGAATCAATTGTCCCTTTATGTTAAGGCACAATTTATTTGCTCCCTTTAACCCCAAAAACATTATTTGGAATTTTGAAGGGTTGGCACTCATGCCATTATTCGTAAACCATTGCATTAATCCCTGTAGGTCACTCTCTAATCTAATCATGACTGCCTCCAGATATGTATCGCATGCGTAAATTGTCGTATCGTCAGCAAAGTTACATATCTCTGACTCCAGTTCCATATAAAAAAGGTCGTTTATAAAGATGTTGAAAAGTAAGGGGCCAAGAACAGACCCCTGTGGTACACCAATTGTGATATGCTGTGGTGAGCTATATGTGGAGCCTATTTTAACCCTTTGTGTTCGGTTTGTCAGATAACTATAAACCAGTTTGAGAGCATTTTTCTTGAACCCATATGCCTCTAATTTGGCAATTAGTAGATCGTGGGGTATACAATCGTATGCTTTTGACAAATCCATTAGGATTGTTCCTACTATACCCGACATATCTAGGCATTTTTTCCAAGTCTCCACTACTCGAAATAGAGCATGTTGTGTGCTATAACCTTGTCGAATGGCTTAAGTGAAATGGCTTAGGAGCCTGGAAATTCTAGAAAGCTGCCCACTCCTTGAAATTCCAAGGCCACAAAGTGTGGGCAAACCACACTAAAATAAGCACTGCCAAGATGCTATGGCGAATTATCATTCCGCGAACGTATGTGCGGTACTGTAGAGGATGTTCAGCACGGTGAAGGGAAACCAAGCACTGTGCGGTAATACTCAAAAAGCTTGTGGATGTGGTTTCCTTCCACAGTTCTGAATATCCTCGAAAGTATCGATGGTATCGTCCACAAAAAGCACACATACTAGCTGCAACTCTAGTCTAACACAACACGTGTATACTCAGATTATTTGGGCGGATTAAATACTGGTGAAAAGATTATTAATTACGTTAATTACGTGGACGTTACATATATCCCCTACAGTATTGAGCATCATCCGCAGTTTTGAACATCCTCTACAGTAAAAAAATCTTCCACAGTATCAATATCCTCCACAGTATTGAACATCCTCCACAGCACTGCACAGACGTTGGCCAGGGTGTTTAGCTATCTCTTTGGCTTCTTGAGTTGCAATATTTACTCTTATAGGAAAGAAACAAGCTTAAACAGGGGGGCCGTATCTTCCGGTAGGGTCCCACCTGATATTTCCTGGGTTTTTCGACCTACTCCATATAGTAGCTCATTGTATCATTGCTGATGCCTTTATCACTGAAATAAACAAACATGGGTTTCTCTTCATACTGAAATTTTGCTATTTCAATTCCTTCGGCAAGAGAACGCATATCAGCAGATTCTTTACATTGTTATCTTATTGCAGAGTTCGATGACGCGAATTCATTATAGAAGAAATTATTGATTAAGTCAATTTGCCAACATGAGGAATCTTGATCTGATTCTCGCTATATTGAATGCAAGTCACCGATAGCAGGCAAACATCATGAGCGAAGAGGCCTTTTGATTCGCCGCAGTTGAATTGCTTTGATTTTGTTTTAATCTTGCGATTGGTCTCGATGACTCAAAACATATTATTGACATTTTTGATGTTTTGAATAATTATCTTACTTGGCTCTTGACAGTGGGGATTGGAATCGCCGCCGTTGATAAAATGAAGCGTCTTTTGAATTCATCCAAACTACTTGCGCAAATCCAAGAACAGATGTTGTTGTGGATTCAGACATTCTAAAATCAGTTGCAAAGCTTACATTTTGTTGTTCATTCATTTGCTCTCAGAACGTTCTTTATCACTGAACTCTCCTGGACTAAATAACAACTCTCCTGGACTACAATTTATATACGAAATGAAAGTAAATTGATGCATGAAATGACGCAGCTCGGGGTTATTAGAGGATTTCAAATGAGGAAAGGGTGTAGAATCCTAGGTTAGATATTAAAGCTGAAAGTATGCTAGGAAAGTGCTGAACATGATACAGAGATTAGGCTAGGTCAGGCCTTAGTTTGAAGACAATGGAACGTTCCCAAAGATGAATTGATGTCGCAAGGTTGACTGTGAGAAAGTTCGAATATGATATGAGAGTAGCAAAGTTAGTAAGTTAGGCTATGACGCAAAGAACTTTGAAAAGCAAAAAATTGAGAAATAAAGTTCTGATAGAGCAAATGAAAGAGCAAGAAGATTTAGGCCTAGTAACTGATTGTAGAATGTCTAATTTCTCTACTATGTCACTATGTTGGGTGTCAATGTTTAGTGTTCCTTTCTGTTTCTACACGTTTTTTTTTAATAAGAAACCGGTTTATAAGAAACCTAGTACTAGAGCCCCAAACATTTAAGAAACTTTTAGAACTACATCAATATCATTAAGAAACTCCGAAAAAAATGAGAGGACTTTCTGAGCCGGAATGTAATATGTCAACAATACATTTTTGCTTGATTTAAGTTTGCAACACGTTTTATTTAGAGGAACACAGGATGTAGAGTCTACTTGTATTAATTATCGTATTAAAAACATCAATACAAGAAATATGCGAGGGAAAGTGCAAAATTTGATGTTAAGGGCGTATCTAAAAGTAAGAAACTTTTAAGAAACTTTTAGTACTAGAAACTGGTGAAAAATTATGAAACTTTTAGTACTAGGACCCAAGCTAGGTTTCTTATAAAATAAAAAACGTGTATTTCAGCCAAGATTTCCATTTAAATTGCCCAACCAGCCCGGAATTGCCGAAATCTACTCACCTTCCTCGAAACAAGATTTTTTTGTTCTCTGCCTTCCTCATTTTAACACAATATGAAGCTGCAACAAAATACCTGTACAAAGAAAGTACTGTCTTTCTTTGGGGGGTGTCCTTCCCTGTAAGATCTATTTTGTCTTTTTAGGGTCTGTATTGCCTTTTACTATCCGTAGCGGCCATGTTTGAGGGGGATGTGTAGTGCATTTAGATATTCTACAATCAGTTGCTAGGCCTACATTTTCTTGCTCATTCATTTGCTCTCAGAACTTTCTTTCTCAACTTTTTGCTTCTCAAAGTTAGTAAAGCCTAACTTATTCACTCTGTTATTGTCATATCATCTTCTAACTTTCTCACAGTCAACTACGCGTCATCTATTCATATTTGGTAACGCTCCATTGTTTGCAACTAACGCCTGATTTAGTATAATCTCCCTTATCATATTCAGCACTTGTCCTTCGCTACTTTCAGCTTTGCAATCTAACCTAGGATTCTACACCCTTCCAATATGTGCCATTTTCTAAAAACCTAAGCTACGTCATTTATTGTGTCGATTTATTTTCGTACTGTATATAACCTGTAGACATCATATTGTAATTTAGTTCAGTAGATGTATAGAAGTTCATATCCAGACAACGTGTCTCGCTTCTCTCTGGCTCTCTGTTCTCCATACGGCCCGATCGCATGTTAACCTACTTCGGCGTTGGATAGTTCTCCTGTAGGGTAAACATGCAAGTATCTTAGTGGGGGAACAAGTAACTCATTTCTCGCCCCTCGCTAAAAATGAACCCAACTTATAACAAAAAGGGCCTTCTCAAAGTAAAACAAAAAATCATTTGCTGGATCCCCTTAAGAATCACTTGTATTTGCGAACAAAAATCATATTTGGCTCCCCCATAAAATTGAAGTCCCACGACGCCCCTGGATGTTTACCGTCACCCATTAGGGGCTCTTACCAACCAGGACAGCAACACTTTCTGAGTTCTAACATCAATAGAGCGCTTGCTTCTCGTGCCTATGATATTCCTATGAGAAATTTTGACCTACTCGTTTTCAAATGAAGAAGTCGAAATCTCATTTTTTACATGCTATTCTTTAAACCAGGCTAGCTAAAGTAAAACTTTATTATTTTGCTGGTTAAGTTAGAGAAAATCTATATCGGGCTGGCACATTCTATGTGGAGAAGAAAATTCGTGTTACCATTTTATAAAACATGCAGGGAAGAGGGAATAATTTTGGTTATGATCATTATAAGTGTTATTCCAGCTCCCTTCTGCATCATAGTTGGTGAAACTGCTTAATATTTAATCAAATATAGCTGGTCAAGTTCAAGATTTTTACAGAAGTTGTGCAATTAGAAATGCAAACAACAGAGATTTATAAAGATTTTACTCGTATCATTTATTAATTTTTTTATTTGTCTGTAATTATTCAGCCTGAAAGTTTTTCGCAGCCATACAAAATACCATAACTGCCAGGGTCAGTTTCATCTGAGACACTGAGGTAACTAATTCGCTCTTCGTAAACGACTCGCATCTTCTTCTCAGCTGCCAGTTTCTCCAGCCGGTCCATGTAACCGATCTCCCTCTTTGTGGCCACATCAGACCTCATCGTGAACAAGGCCAGTCCACCCGGCTTGACCATGTCTACCAATTCATCTAACCCAGGGGGCTTTATGTGTCCCGTGGTTATACACCCAACGCACAACACTGCGTCGTATTCATCTTTGATGCTCAGCGAGTTATTCCCCAGACCTCCACATTTGACGGTTTTGTAGCAGCCCTTTTCTTCGGCGATTTCCAGCATTTTCGGAGAAATATCGATAGCATGGAGGTTCGTGAACCCCTCTTTAGCCAGCAATTCCCCAACTATGCCCGTACCAGCTCCTATATCGCCGATATACGAGTCCTTACTGATTTTGATACCTTGCTCGTTTTTTGCAACGATGTCCATGAATGCTTTCACTGTATTTTCAGGGGCTTTGTATGAGAAGTCCGCCATGCTCTGGTCGTAGTTGTTGGCCCAATCGTCATACTTTGCCGTGATGACCTCGTCAGTTGTCTCAGTGTCTACCCCTTCCAGTGGACCACCCTCTTTTCTGAATAGGATTTTCTTCGTCGACATCTTGCTTGGAGAGACCCGTCAAGGATTGAGACACGCCAAAAGAGGCTCGATTTTATGTCATGGACTCGCCTTCGGGATCCCTCTTGCGTAATCATTGAGCAATTGTGTCAATGAAAGGTTTTGATTGGCTGGGCTTTAGATTTTCCCACCTGTGCATGTTGAACCACAGTTGAAAGAATAGATTGGGAAATAAATGTCTAGACCAGTAACAATGTTGAAATAGCAGGATATCAAAGGTGTTGGATTTCGCCATTACTCTCACCCAACCAAATAGAATTCCATTACGAAGGACGGAGGTCTTTAGGGTCATACCCACCTTCGATCCGCGCTGTATAGAGGGGAGGGTGATCCGTACAACTATGATCCATTATCGTGTAGACGGAAGAGTGATCCGTACAAAAGATCTACTATCGTGTAGACGGAAGGGTGATCCGTACAAATGATCTACTATCGTGTTGACGGAAGGGTGATCCGTACAAATGATCTACTATCGTGTTGACGGAAGGGTGATCCGTACAAATGATCTACTATCGTGTTGACGGAAGGGTGATCCGTACAAATGATCTACTATCGTGTTGACGGAAGGGTGATCCGTACAAATGATCTACTATCGTGTTGACGGAAGGGTGATCCGTACAAATGATCTACTATCGTGTAGACGGAAGGGTGATCCGTACAAATGATCTACTATCGTGTAGACGGAAGGGTGATCCGTACAAATGATTTACTATCGTGCAGACGGAAGGGTGATCCGCACAACTATGAGCCGCATCTTTTTGCTTCACAACTGTGTAGACGTAGAGTTACAATATTTTTCTATTTCTCTTTTCGTTCATCGTTCTTGTAGCCACTTGAGCACTCTTCGTTTTTAAACACCGAAGATGTGTAACTGAACATTATATGCTCAAGTTTGTGAGTTGCTGCAAACTGCGTAATAAGAATCAAAATCACCCACGAACGGTATTCTCGCACGGATCCGTTCTTTGAGCAAACACAAGCACTTATAAATGATCCCTTCATGGCTCTAGGAGTCCAAAACTGATTGTTCTAAACCTCCCCAAACCCTTGTTGGAACCAGTGGCGGCGCCAGGGGGGGGAATGGGGGGGACTAGTCCCCCCCACTTTTTCAGAAAGATGGTATCTGAGATCCATGCAAATCCGATGAGAAAATGGGGAGGGGGGGTAGGCCTACGTCCTTTGAATTGTGTCGCAAGATTATTTCAATGTAATAGCAACCCAGTATTGTTTTGTATAAATTCTTATCAATTTCTATACATTCATGACTTCTGAGATTTGGACAGCCTCGTTCGATCGTTGACTTTGACAGGCAATCGATCAAAGAAAATTTGCTAATGTAAATAGAGCTTTTTGTGAAAGGACGTCTCCAGCATTTAGAAAGGCGTTCCCAGCGTTGAAAAGGGCGTTCCCCTGGTTTTGAAAGGGCGTGGCCCTAAAGAATTTTCCGGGGGCTCCGCCCCCGGTCCCCCTTCTTTCACATGTCCCCCCCACTTCTTGGCGGCTGGCGCCGCCACTGGTTGGAACTCTATATCACTCAGGCGTTTAGCCAAATTTCTAAAGGTTCTTTTGGGCACTAGTATCTTTCACTTGCCCAATAGTATACCACTCAGCTAGTTTATATATATATGACTAGTATAATAGTTTCCCACTCTTAGTATACCACTCAGATCAGTCATCACTCAGCTAATTGGGAACACCAGAGCGAGGCTGTGAATTTCGCCTCTCTTTCCTGCAAAGGGCTAATGCTATTTGAACTAGGTAGAAAATTACATGCTAATAGAAGAAATGTGTCAATACTAGAAGTTATTCAATAAAACCATTAACAGTGAACAGTTGTCACCTAAGAAATGGAATTTGATTTACTATTGAGTGTAACTGAATGCAGAGGCGTAAGCACAATATATTCAAAAATACACAATGAAAACATTTGAGGGCTCCTTCGGAACCCCTTTTACTTGATGGCTCTTAGTTTTCAAACTAACGTGCCCTAAACTGCGTTCGCCACTGTCTGACTGTCTATTTCACCCCATGACAGTCGGCTAGCTATATAATCGGGAACGGGGAATATTGGAACAGGAACCAGGGAATAAGGAAGCCGGGGAATGTAAAATGTTTAAAAAGGGGAACATAGCAATGACACTTCCTATTGCAATGGCGTTTTCTACAACCTCAACACCAAAGTCTTAGGCTCCCTGAGTCTGCAAAATAGCCCTAATCAAAGTTTCATCAGAACGTGGATTTCTCGTGCAGTCTTACTTTCGCAAAGGTCTCAAACATTTTGCAGTGGTCGGCCATTGTCCTTTCCTGGCAATTTTTTAGGCCTTTTAGTAAGTTAATTTATGGTATTTTGCTTACTTAGGCTATTTAGAACAGAATGGTCATCAAGGTCGGTTTTGGGAACATCAGCTCGAGCTCCGAGTACTAAAATTGCTTAGCTGGAGGGCAAATTTGAGTACTCAAATTGATTGCTTAGCAATTGCATAGCTTTTTTCACCTCAGAGTTTGTTTCTTTAGAGTTCTGTATCACAAGTTGATGTACAACAAATGCCAATAGTACCCAAAGTCTACCCAGGGTACTAATATCCACTGTAACCTACTTTCCTATAGCTACTGCAAGATTCTAATTGCTAATTGGATCGGAACTAAAACTTACATTGCTTAACAAGCTTCTATCCAGTATTGGAATTGCTTAAGTTCTTTGTCTTGTCGAGTACTGCCTTGCTCATAAAGCAATTGCTCTATAAAAAATGACGCGTGTAGGGTGGATTGTAGAACTAGATAGCAGATTGTTAGGCAATGTAAGTTTTAGTTCTGGTACAGTTATAATGATAGCAGAGATTAACCCTATTACTACCGGGCCTTTTGGACCCTTGTACTATCAGGGGGGAGGGGGCACATTTTACAATGGAGAAAAATAAGAAAAAATAGATTTTTTTCTAGTTTATTTTTATTCAGACACGCCAAAAAAGTAATTTTTAATCTTTTTTTTTTCATTTGTAAATTCATTAAAGTGCCTATCAGGTCGGAAATTTTTTTTTCTACAAATTGTCTTAAATCGAAGCTAAGTATATAAATGGCGAACTTTCAACACTTTTGCAACTTTGCAACCTTCAGATACCCTAAAAAGGGGCTTCAAAGGTGCCCCAATCTGCAGAACGTTGCGCAACATGCAGTCTGGGTCGAGCGGAATGTGTGACGTGTACTCCGGAAGGATGTTTTTCTTCGTGAACAAAATTCGCACAATCTATCTAAGAGACGAACGCAAATCGCAAGGCAGTGTATGTTAAACAATATCAAAATGCCGTTAATTTCGTTTAAATGAGCACAGATTCAAAAACAGAGCAAATGAATTCTGGAAGTGAAAGTTTTACAGACTTTGAGGAAGAAATCGAAGGACTTGTAGGTGCGGTAGCCATTGATGATGATGCCGAGATCGATAGGCCGTACATGGGGGAGCCTCTCGCCATCAAGAATTGGTTGAGAGACAGCAACAATCGGAGAGAGGAGGAGAGACAACAAAATGAAGTGCTTTCTCAGTTTAATCTTGGTAAGTAACATTATGAAGGAAATTTCATTCCCCCTAATACTAGGCATAGTGTCCAGCACTGCCCAGAAATAGATAACACGTTTCTTTTTATAAGAAACTGGTTTATAAGAAACCTAGTACTAGAGCCCCAAAAATTTAAGAAACTTTTAGAACTACATCAATATCTTTAAGAAACTTCGAAATAAATAAGAAGACTTTCTGAGCCTGAAAGCAATATGTCAACAGTACAATTTTGCTTGATTTAAGTTTGCTACACGTTTTTATTTAGAGGAACACAGGATGTTGATTCTACTTGTATTTGTAGGTGGGTTTCACTTTGATACAAGAAATGTGCCAGGGAAAGTGCGAAATTTGATATTAAGTGCGTATCTAAAAATAAGAAACTTTTAAGAAACTTTTAGTACTAGAAACTGGTGAAAAATTAAGAAACTTTTAGTACTAGGATCCAAGCTAGGTTTCTTATTAAAAAAACGTGTATTATTGTATCTCTTTTAATGCCACGCGATATTAAGCAATATAGATATCTTCAGCAAGCTACCCTTTGCATGGAAATAAGTAAACACAAGTCTTGTGTATGATCACGAGCCTTGATTTTGCATTTTATTCATACCAAGTCAACTTTTCTATGGCAGAACAATTTCAATATCCTGTTCTACTTTAGGCCTGGGTCTTAACTTGTTACACTTTTGCAGGTTCTTCAGAGCAGTGGCATACAGGGAGTTTACCAGACTTGTCCATGGACGGCTTGGTAACAACAAACGCATCCCATTGCTAGCATGTGCGTGCCATGGGATAAGAACCAGATTTACAGGCACAGAGCTGAAGGGTTTTGAAGATTGCCATGTTAAGGTTTTATATTGAATAGCATCCATAGTATTGTAAGTAACCACAGGAGATTTCCTGTATGTCTTGAATAGAACCACGCTAGTTACATGTAATATTCAGTCTTGAGTTTTCGATTAAAGTGAACACACGCACATGCTTGATTTCTGTCCGGGCCTTTTCTTAGAACCTTAAAAAGCTACAAGATGAAGAGTGAATTCTAATATAGCTTCTGTATAAACAACCTAATGAAGTGAAATATAAGCACTTTGACATGAATCGATTATAGCCCACTATCAAGCTATGCTCATTCTATATCACAGTACTTGTATTTACTTCATTTAGTTGTTTATCTTTGTACTACATAGAACCAGAGAAATTTTTGATAATATAAATAATATGGTGTACCTCGAGAAACTGCAAGATTCAAATAGAAAAATCCAAAAAGTTTTTTCAACACAAGGCTGTTTTTCCTTGAGTAGACTCTTCTATAAAATTATGATTTGAAAAGCCCAAAAATATGCTGAGAAAAGTTTTCATATGTTTTGAATCATGTAGAATATGCCTATACAGGCCCGGCGGAACTGGTCCGGTTGGTACTGCTTTGGCCGGACAAAATTTTGGACCAAGTCACTCTGTTTAAAAACATTAGATTTTTACCGTAAATCTTAATTCATTCTTACATAAATTCTGATATGAAAATACACCAAATTGTATCTGAGAGAATATAGGTTTCAAAATTCTTCTGGGGTACGTTCCAGACATACTGTTTTATTTCGAACTGGCCTAACTATGGACAGCTTCCGCCGGGCCTGCTATACTTCCTGAATGGTATCATATCAAGGTCTACTTCACATCAATCAAAAATTTATAAAAATACAGTTTCTACATATATAGATATATACAGTAAAATTTGCTTATTTTTTTCTTTTGAGTATTCTCAACAATCATCTCGAAATTTGTTTTGTCTTGAGAATTTATTTCAACTTTCAGCTTCTTCACTTCCATCTGCTTAGCGAGCCACAAGTTTCTAAGTCTTCTGGTCTTCCTCACCAACCGTTTACAATTTATGCAGTTAAGTGATTGACAGGCAGCATCTTTATGCTACAAGGAATAAGGAAATATTAACAACTTCTGTCAAAAACTCATCAATATTCAGATTGGGCACATTTGACTAACACTTGTCAACATTAGATGAAGTTTCGACGGCTCAAAGACTTGGTACTACTGCAAATCTACATTTCCAGAGAAATGGGCTAGGGGCACCCATGGGAGGGAGTACTCTCATTTGTTTAGGATAAGGATACTAGAG
The DNA here is from genome assembly GCA_963924455.1 of Pelagia noctiluca. NCBI lineage: Eukaryota > Metazoa > Cnidaria > Scyphozoa > Semaeostomeae > Pelagiidae > Pelagia > Pelagia noctiluca. Next base: position 2,843,345 of record OZ004322.1, read on the forward strand.
TAACCCCACTCCCCTCTCTCTTAGCTAAGAGATTTTAAAATTCTAGCAAATATGTACAATTCAATGCCTATCCAATGCCTTGACAATGTAATGCTACCAGCCTATGAACTACTTATTCATGCCTAGTTAGATGTGATTGTTGCATGGGACAATGTTGAGACTTAAAGCTGGTTCTAAGTTTACATTCAGCTAGGGATACTAAGCTAGAACGGGCTAATTTTTTTGAAATTAGCTCGTTCTGGCTAATTTTAGCCCGTTTTGGCTAATAAAAAATTATTTTCTTGAAAATTTTGAAGCCCAAACGGGCTAAAACGTCGATTTCTTGGATTTCCAGGAACCGGGCCGCTATTTTGACGCGATATTTGAGTTCTACGCATCAAGAAACGGGGATTTATGTAAAAAAATTTGGGGGTTTCTCCGGCGGAAGTTTGAGAAAAATGCGACTTTAACTTTTGTGACGTTTTCTATTGTTCTTTCTGATGCGATGAAGTCCGCGTGATGACGCCCGCGCCGTGCGGCGAAATGAAAAAAATAGATTATTCAGACTTTAACACCAGCTTTGTACGTTTCTATAATGAGGTCTTCTAATAAGATGTTTATCAATACAACGTAAATTACAAAAATGTTTAAATTAAAATTGCACTCATAAAAGCCTTGTTTCTGAAGCTTCCCCGCACGGAACGGGCGTCATTACGCGGACTTGACCGCATCAGAAAGAACAATAGAAAACGTCACAAAAGTTAAAGTCGCATTTTTCTCAAACTTCCGCCGGAGAAACCCCCAATTTTTTTTACATAAATCCCCGTTTCTTGATGCGCAGAACTCAAATATCGCGTCAAAATAGCGGCCCGGTTCCTGGAAATCCAAGAAATCGACGTTTTAGCCCGTTTGGGCTTCAAAATTTTCAAGAAAATAATTTTTTATTAGCCAAAACGGGCTAAAATTAGCCAGAACGAGCTAATTTCAAAAAAATTAGCCCGTTCTAGCTTAGTATCCCTAGCTGACATTTGTCACGTTCTCAGATCTAACAGCCTGAAATAAAGAGTCTCTTAGAATAAACAATAGTAGGAGTCTTTTCTGTTGCTGGAAATTCAATGAAAATTATGTTTCTGTGATAAATGTCTCAGAGTTAAGCAAAACTAAGTATAACTCACCATTCTGTGTTTCCTTGATCTTCTTTTGCTTCTTGGTGAAATCGCAGTTGCTTCGGTCTCTGGTTCAACTGGCGCTGTAAAAATCGAAGGCACAGAAAGTATGCCTACATCGTCTCTTCGCAGCGTATTTATCAGCTTTCAAGAAAATCCAGGCAGTGTTGAGATGGGTCTTTCAAAATCTTCAGCTATTAAATGCTGGTTACAGACCACGGAATATTTCATAGGCTTGAATTAGGCCCGTTTCACGGACACGAAGTCAACCCATTGCTTTCTTCGCCGCTTGGTAATCGGGTTATCCTCACTCCAATATGGAATTCCATGAAGTGAAACTCCCTTCTCTCTACATTCCTTGCTATTATTGTTGTTACAGCCAAGCATGACACATCTGTCCGGCATCTTCGAAGTTGGGTTTCGGTTCACTTGAAAAATCACTTGCCTTCAACCGCATGGTCTAATCAAAACAAACTTTCGATTCCGGAGTACGCGTCACAGAGCCCTCGCCCCATGCCTTTTTCAAGGCACGCAACATTTCGTTCATTTGGTGCTACTGGGGTAGATAAAAACACTCGCCATTGGGGTATTTCAAACGGAAGAACATTTTTTTGAAGAAAAAACGCAATAATACACATCTATCTGATATTTTACAGCTTAAACTCAATTTTTTTGAAATGACCTGATAGGCACTTTAACGTTTTAAAGGTAAATACCTAAAACTAAATTTACAAACAAATCTACAAACAAATCTATTAAACAGAACTAGAATAACAAGCGAAACAAACGAGAACAATATTTAAATTAGCTACTGTGAGACTTGGGGTTTGAGTTTGTGTTAATTTCACTTCTTTTATCACGTATAGTCAGAACAAATGTCAAGAGATCTTGGACTACATCTTTATTGATTAAAAGGTATTGAAAGAGGTTATTTGGTTTCAGTTGTTTACAACTTGGAAACTGTTTCATTATTTCTGATAGGAATTTCACTCGAACGTCACTGTAAGCTGAACAATCACTTAAAAAGTGGAGTTCGGTTTCGACGGAATTAAGGTTGCAAAATTCACACAGTCGTCTCTCTCTGGGGACAACGGGTCTTGCATGTCTACTCTTTTCGATGGTTAAAACGTGATCGCTAGTGCGCATTTTGGTTAAAATAGCTTAATTTTTAATGAAAAAAATAATTGTCTTTTATAGATATGACGTCATAAATATTGATGACGTCATAGATTTTAAATTTTTCTTACGTCAGCAAATACTAATACATTATATATCATTCAAAAGCCCTCATCAAAACACAGCTAATGATGCTTCAACCAAGTCTCTATGTGCTATAGTTGCAGAAATATGGACCCTAAAACATTTTTACACCTGACCGCTTGTTGACAAAAGAGGTGTCACGTGATCAACAAAGGAGTGATATTTACAAAAATAATATTTTCAGGTGCTCTGATAAAATTGAGGAAAAGTCGAACAGGTTTTAGTAGAATATTACGAGTTTTCTGGGAGATACAGCATTTTTAATTTGCCACCGGCACTTTGTGCCCCCCCCTCCTGGTCGTAATAGGGTTAAGGCTGAAAATATTGAAATCAAGCTCAACATAACTAAGTAAAGCACAAATTTGGCTCTCCAACAACGTGCTGACACTTAACATCAAGAAAACAAAGTATACGATCTCTTTGAAAAAAAGAGAAAATTGAACGAACTTAACATTCATCTAGATTGAAACAGAGAAGATTAAAATAATAGCGCAAAGCTAGTGTCAAATTGAGACGGATAAAGAAAATACTACCACCCCATCTAACATCTTACACAAAGAAGCTCCTTATCAACAGCTTTGTGATACTGTTTTTCAACTACAGGAATGAAACTTTGCCTTTTGCCAGCAAGACTTGTTTGAAAAAACTTGCAGAGCAATTTAAGGAATCCCAAGACCTGCGAGGTAAAAATTGTGGTCACAAAGAGTATAGCTTATTTGAATATATACAGAAAAATATAGCAACGATGAAATTTAAAAGTTTTAGTAATAACGCTCCAGCATACCTAAAGTAAGGTTTTCAGTATTTAACTGATCTGCATACATACAATGCAAGATCTGCAACATGCAAAATTTTACACGTACCCCTACCTCATCAGAGAAAACCCTGACAAATAAAAATATTCAGAGCGAGTCCTGTTATCATATGGAACAAGTTGGATAATTCGCTTTTATTCAAACAGAACTTTGAGTTAGAAATTCATATTTGTGATGCCTTTTAGTGTATAATAATTGTAAATATTCATCGTCTGATTCATCTTTTCATTGTAGCACCAAATCGACAGCTTGTATTTATGTAAAGTCCTGCTGTTAAAAATTGAGCTCTTGCTCGATTAGCAAAGGCTACCTTAGTTAAACATTAATTGTTATCACTATTTCTATCATTATATAAATGGGTCACCCCATTAAAATGCCTTTGAATTGACCACTTTAAGAAAAGTAGAAATAAATATTGATAAATGAAAAAAGATAGCTTATACAAATCAAGCATGGATCTATTACATGACATGGTAGACTTTTTATAAATCTTACCTTATCTATAAGACGCAATAAGAAGTTAATTTAATAATTTGCCAATAAAAATATCAGTAGATGTACAATTGGAAATTCTGATTTGAATTTAATAATTGGAATTTCTGAAAGAAACGTCCTCGAGGCTTGGGAATCTATGATTTAGATGCCACTTTTAAAAGATTTGAAACAAATTTTTAGTTTTAGGCCAAAGCTGCAGCCTGCTCTTTGTAGTAATAACATACACTTAAATTCATTTGATTTTGATTCCCTGCTCATGGGTTTTTGAAAGTTCAAGTTTGCAAATAAAGGTCAGTTCTGTTCTTAAAGGGATTCGACTCATTTTAATTCAAGGACACATGCAAACAGAAGCTATGTTCCAACCAGATCATGCCTTATCAATTATATTTCTAATTACGCTGTCTCATCAGTGTCTAATGCTTTAAGATGTGAGTACAGTAGGGTTAGAATGATTAAACCATTGAATCCACTATATACATATCGGTAACATCTAATACTAGCCCTAAGCTTTCGCACCAACTAAACCAAGAGTTTATTAGGTTTAAACTTTGAATACGAAAAATAAACTGGAAAGACATGTTTTTGTCACAAGAGCAATCAAAGAGAAGCAAAGAACTGAATATCTCGTTCTCGTTTAAAGATTTGACGTCCTCTAAATTTGCATCAGAAAGATTAATCTTCTGTCGGTAAAAATGTCAATTTTTTGTGGTCTTTTTCAAATAAACAAAAGTCGTAAATCCGAGGTGATTTAATAAGGCTATTAAGTTTCTCTTTGTTGTGCCTTTTACCATTATTTCCACTAGTTTTGTATACGAAATTTAATTGCACTTTTTAAGCGTAGTGAAAACTTCCTGTCCTAGATTTTGCTACGTAAAGTGGAAATTGAGATACTAAACATAATTCAGTAAAATTGCTTATAAATCTACTACTTTTGATGACCTAAAAACTGGAGTTTAGGGTAAATTGTTCTTTAACCCTTTACGATAACTGCTCTAACGAATTATGTAAAAGTTGTTAAGGCAAAAGAACGGGGTCTTCAAGCCAGACCCAAATATTGTAGACCAAACGGAAGGTTTCGTTCGACCCATATTGAAATCAGTCTCGTGACAGCCCCAACAGCAGTACCATCGAGAGGGGGGGGGATAACAAGGGTAGTTACCAGGCTGCCTGTAGCTTTGAGGGGTCGTAAAATGTACGTTATTCGTGTTTATTCATCATAAGCTGCCTTTAGGACCGTTGAATTAGCCTTTACCATGGGGCTCGGCTGTTCCCTGGACGCCTCGACCTGACAGCAATATTTTACATCTTACCCTTGCAGCATCAAAATCTTGTGATAAGTCAGGAAGATACAGGTTCTATCAACGGAGATTTTAACAAATAAGCATGTCATTACTGAAAAAACTTCCGTTTCAAAATCAATCGCTAAAATGTTCCTTAAACTTTAAAACTTTTATTCTCAACGCTGAAAACTAAAGGATTGTACAATATATGTATGTTTTACTGTAGTTGTCTACATTTAATCGTACTATCTTCAAAAATGAAAAAGAACCTACTATTGACGAGAGAGGGATAATAGAAATGACTAGCTGTGCTGGACGCCTGCGATACAGGCAAGTCTAGTATCAGATTAGCCTTGGCAGGACAACATTCTTTTTCCATACATTTTGTCTGAGGAGCTGCACCCACGTGACCTCTTCTGTGTTGGGTCATTCTCATATGATGTCCCTTATTTCTTATACAGAGGTTTCAAAGTTGATCAGCGGTTCAAAGACCTTCTGAAATTTCCCTAGAGTCCGGGGAGGGTTTTGGGAATGCTTAAGATGACTAAACTCCTTTCACGCTAGCGAAATTTCTGATGAAAGGCTTTTTCAAAATGCGGCTTACGTACCATCTTGCCAGGGAAAGTCTTCCTGTTTTTTAGCAAAACTTGAAAAAGGATGATGAGAATTCCATCTTGATTTGTTTTGATTGCTTTCGAACTATAATTTGATTTGTAGTCTCAAGACATAGAATAATAAAGTCTGGGCCGGTCCTATATAATGGGGTGGCTTGCACGACAGATCGTCAGTTGGTCGTTGGCTGTCATAGTCAAGTGTTGAGAGTTTTGCGAGAATCTCACGAGGCACACCAAGCTACAAGTAGAAATATGAAGACTGCTTTGCTTCTTCTTTCCCTTCTTGGGTTAGCACTCTGCATTAGTGGTAAGTTTATTTCAAGTCATTTTGCATTCTCACAGCTTTCAGTACACTGCTTGTTATATCGTTCCAACCATTTTTAACCAATTTGCACAGATACTCAATGGACTATACCTTACCTTGGAACCCAGATTTGATTATGTAGCTGCATAGCCTAAAGCAAATGAATGTAAGCCATTTTCATAGCGGTTAGTGTAGCAATAGAAGTGAGAAGGTTAGGAAGCATTTTGTTGCATTGCTTTGTTTCTAGTCTAGATGCTTGAATTACGCTGAACTGGTCTAAACCGTGCACAAAAATATTTAAATCCATTACAGATTACATAGTAAATAAGTCGAAACGTGGTAGTTCATAAATGAACAATGCTTAAAACAATGCGATGCAATTTTACCCATCCGTCGAGTCGAAATGTGGTATGTTAGATTAAATGTGGTATGTTAGATTATATGTTAGAATATGGTGAAATAATTTGTTTCCAACTGTAGAATATCGAATAAGTAGCTAGTGAAAAAAGAACTGGGTCGAATTGCTCAGCCATGATAAATTTGATCACGGTGAAAATAAAAGATTTGTGCACGTTTGCAGTCTAAAGATGATCAAAGACGTTTTGCAAAAGGCTTCAAATGTACCATATCATCTATGAATAGGTCGGACTGATGATATGTATTTTTCGCGTTTTAGGCACTGCGTTGAGAGAAGCAAAAGACGAAAAGGTTGAAAATGAGCCTGCTCAAGCTGAAAAGCAAGAAGTAGAAGACACAGCCTCTGAAGTAGATGAAAACGACCAGGAAGAAGAAGATGAACCAAGAGAAGATGAAGATGAGGATGTAGAAGAAAGTGATGCTGTTGAGGAAGGTAATTAACCGCTTATTAAAGGAAACTTCTCCAACCGGTCTACTATTTGGGGGTAGTACAGTCTTGACATCGTTATAGCACTTGAGGATGGCGTAGAATATCTGAATCATAGCGAAACATGATAACTAGCTACTAAAGCCTTGCTTTGTCGACGTCCTGCAATTCTTGATTTTGGTAGCTTTTACGATGCTAAGGGAATATTCCCGTATTGCTTTGCGTAAGACGAGAGCGGCTTAATTTTGTGTTACAGTCTATTATGAAAATAATCAAAACTAATGCTCATTTTTCTACAGCAAAAGACGCAGTTGCAAAGCAGGCAAAGAAGAACCCATCTCATATCACCATCCACATTCACACCGGCAGAAGAAGAAGATACTACTACTACAGAAGAAGATACTACTACGGAAGGAAATAAATCGACAGAATCTGAACAAGATCTAAGACGAGAACAAGGAATTTGAACGTTGATTTGGAACTTGAGCTTGTAATCATTACTTTAGTTATTTAGCAGCAAAGGTAGACTCATGTAAACAGTTTTAATTTTTCGGAATTGAAATTAAAGTGCACATGGGACCAAAAACGATTGTTTCATTTACCAGCTTCCTTTTACATTAGATATCAGCTAATGAACAGATGCCCTGTCCTGTAGGAAGTTTAATTTTTTGCAGCACCTGGGCCTTAATGTTCTTACTTCTAACCTTTTTCCAACCATCATAAGAAATGTCTTTTACAGAACTTACTAGAATAAAAACAATAAAAAAATATTCCCCAGGGGGGGCAGGGCTGATTTCATAACCTCATACCTAAGGTGAATGTTCCCAAAACCGACCTGGATGACCTTTCTGTTCTAAATAGCCCAGGTACCGAAATACTACAAGTAAACTTACTAAAAGGCCTAAAAAAAATGCCAGAAAAGGACAATGGCCGACCACTGCAAAATATTTGATAGGGCTATTATGAAACTTTGATTAGGGCTATTTTGCAGACTCAGGGAACCTAAAGCCCAATTTCCAGTGAGAAAAATCTCTGCAAAATGCGCATTATTTCTTGAGAAATATTTTACAGGCATGCGCAGTGAAAATTTCGCTAGTTCGCAGAGAAATATTTCTCAGAGAAGAAAAGTTGAACTGAGTTAAACTTTTTGAGAAGTTCGCTTGCGAAATGATCATTTTGACCAATCAGAATGCATCTAATGACTCGCGGGGCAAAGGGTCAACCCATGTTTGCCCCGCGAGTTATTAGATGCATTCTGATTGGTCAAAATGATAATTTCGCAAGCGAACTTTGCAAAGGGTGGAAATTGAAATTTCTCAAGAAATATTGCGCGAGAAATTGTGTGCATTTTGCAAAGATTTTTCTCACTTGAAATCGGGCTTAAGACCTTAGTTATGGGGGTTATAGAAGGGCAGCCCTTTCCATTGGTGTAAACGCCATTGCAATAAGAAATGCCATTACGATGTTCCCTTATTTAGAGATTTAATGTTCCCTTGTTCCCTGGTTCCCTGGTTCCTGTTCCAATATTCCCCGTTCCCGATTATATAACTAGCCCATGACAGTCACATGGTTAAAGTTGGTAATAATACGAGAGCCTAATTAACTAAGTTTATAAAATTCTAATAGATAAATTCAAAAATAAACTATGCTTGTCTTAAACGTTTCGATAAAATCTTCATCAGTAACTGGTTAAAGTTGGTTAACAGCAAAGCAAAGCTTCAGCAAAGCAGAAGCATAATTCTTTTTCAGTTCTTCGGCTGGGCTTCAGCTTACTGTAATATGGCCTATCAATTCAACACCTGGTACTGAACATCTAAAAAACCAATTCAAACTTCTTATAACAGATTATTATTTACCATTAAATTGATGTGTCTATGAGTTGTTTTGGGATGAGCTTCCTGAATTCTGATTACAGTGCTTTTAGAAATTTCTATTCCGCCACTTAAAAAATTCGCTGACAAAAGAAATTCAAGCATAATTTATCTTCCGACGGAGGGGCTAGCCTCCTCTGACGGGGGGGCTGTAGCCCCCCCCCCCTCTAGCGCCACCACTGGCTCAAGATTTCTTTCCTTTCTGGCGCCAAATATTTGAAGCCATTGCGTCGGCTTGCAATTGGCCTCACAATATGGCTGGCTGCCAGATAGAATTATATTGATAGATTCTTTTTTAAGAATTGCTGCACGATTATTCAGTCCCAAGCTAACCAATCATAATATACCAACAATCATCAAAGAAATAAGTACGCCCCAGTGGAATTTCAATGTATTGAATTTCAAATTCCAATATGGCCGCCGCCAATGGTTTCATTTGAGAAGGACAGATGCTCGCTCGACCCAGTCTTTACTTAGATATTATTGTATGATGATAACAGATATGAAAACAAATAGGTAAATAAAACCCCTTCATTCCTTCATGTAACAATATTCATGTTCCCTCGTTTAAAGTTTTACGTAACCAAATAAAACGCAGTGTTTTGCTGGGTCGCTGTCTTCTGCATAGCTGAGATAATCAACTTTTTCTTTATAGATCATTCGCACTTTCTTCTCAGAAACCAGTTTCTCAAGCCTGTCGACATAACCCATTCCTTTCAACACGGCCGCGTCAGATCTGATGGTGAACAAGACGAGTCCACCAGGCTTAGCCATATCCACCAATTCATCAACCCCGGGGGGCTTGATGTGCCCAATAGTTATACACCCGATACAGAACACAGCATCGTACTCGTTTTTGATGCTCAAGGTGTTGTTACCAATTCCCCCGCAGGTTACGGTTTTGTAGTACCCCTTTTCCTGTGCTATTTTAAGCATTTGCGGAGAAATATCGACAGCATGGAGGTTTGTAAACCCCTCTTTTGTCAGCAACTCGCCAATTATGCCTGTTCCAGCTCCAATATCACCGATGCTCGAGGTTTTCGAAATCTGAATCCCTAGGCCATTTCCGTGAATCATATCAAGGAAAACTTTCACTGAAATTTCAGGGGCTTTGTATTTGTAGGCCACCATGTTTTGGTCGTACCTGCATGCCCAGTCATCGTATTTTTCTGCTATGATATCTGCAGGCGTGTTCTCGTCTACTCCATCCAAAGGACCGCCCTCCTCCCTGCAAAGGCTTCTTGCTGTCGCCATTCCTTATTTTTGCGTTTGTTTGTTCAAAGTATTTGGAACAGTGTTTCCACTTTTAAGGAAATTTCCTAAAATGAAGGTAATTTTGACCTCACAAAGAATTTTTTAAGAACAAAAAGCTAAAGAAAATCGGATGAAATTTGACATTTCTAGACATGAAAGTTGAAAAACCGTTTAAAAAATCGGTAACAAATTTTAAGTTTCTCTCGCCATCGCAAAAGTTCATTTATATGCTATCAAGTGAGAATCTGAAAGAAATTAAATGGGTTGCCTGTTTCGTTAAAGGTTCATTTGAAATACGCTGAAGGCGCAAATCACGTGTAACCAATATACAATATATCAAATTAGAGTATTTGATGTCCTGGTCACTATTCTCTCGGATATATCTTCCTACATACACCACTCTTTTTACTAGAAATTGTTTCGTTCTGTTCGTTCGTTAGTTAGTATTGTTAGTATTGTTATATTTTAACTGTTTTTAACTATTTTTAACTATTTTTAACTATCTTCATGTAACAAACTGTTTATAACGACGCTCCTGTACACAGTGTAGCAAGTTATCATTATTATTATCATTATCATTATCATTATCATAGTTTATTCATAATTGTATGTGACGATAGGAAAAGGATTTCATCAGATATTATTAATATTCAAATTAATGGAGGATTAACACCTTGACTAATTAATGCGGGTCATGGAATTGACAATGTTATTTTAGGCTACTGTAATGTACATTGCATCAACAGGAAAGCTAAAAAACAGTTTTTGACCCTTTTTCACCGTGACGTAGTTTAAATCTGGGCAAGGGTATTCCAAAGGAATTTCAAAAATCCACCGATCTGATTTAAGGAAATCTAAGGAGATGTTGAGTTCACCAGGAAAATGTAAATTTGATTCTGAGCTGTGGAAACACTGATTTAGAAGGATCGGGTGTCAGCATGGACCCGGAAGAGAGTCAATTTTTTTGTTTTCATTCTTCCAAACCATAACGAGATTGCGTTGATCGATGAAGAAGAAAAACAAAATGGCCGCCAGCGAAAAAGTCAGAAGCGGTAGTGACAGTAGCATATCAAGAGTTCTGCATGGGAATTTCGAAGATGATCTTGGGGATGATGATCTCTTCAGTTTCTTGGATTTCCCAGAAGAGGTCGAAGAAGCGATAGCGGAGGTTAGGCTTTTCTTTGTGGAATCCTCTTTAGCTTCATCATTGAACCTGGGGGCGTCATCACTCATCAATGCCTTTTTAAGCCTGATATAGTATTAGATTTTGTTAGTGATAAACTATGCTAAATCTTGTTACCAGAGTTTCTTTCCTTTTCTCAAATTATGCTACGCAAAGTTGGAAATCTGGCCCTACAGTTTCTTAAACGGTTTCTTAAACCAAATACTTTGTACTAGCATCAGTATAAAACGCTAACAAAAAGATTGCTAAAAAAGATAACTATTGAATATTGATTGCTTGATATATTATCTTTTTAATGCAGGTCATATCTGGAAATGATCCTCTTGATAGTAAAGACTTTAATCCAGTGGACTACATCAATAAATTATTTCCAACAGAACAGGTAAAGCCAATTTCCTAATTATTGTAGAATATCATCTCTCAGTTTTTACTGGCTATGTTACTCATATCTGGTAAAACAGAGTTCTTCTCAAAAAAAATTTCTTGTCTCACTGATGCAAAAGATGAAGTAAAAATAATTGGTTGAATGCTTGACCTTGGCATGCTCTCTACTATATTATTGCCTGAAAATTTCCAGTACCAGAATTTGATTAATTCTTGCTTAAATATATTAAGTAGAATATGCATTTTTCTGAACAGTTTTGTTTGTTTGATAAAGTTGCAAGTATAACAATGTTTATCACATCTTCCACCACAGCTTAAAATGCAGATGGCTTTGAGGCCTCTACAGAGCTTGGTAGAAAATGGAAATGGCATACTAAATGACAAGAAAATTGAATGTAATTAAAACGATTCCTAATAAAATCAAACAGCTGTACATCGATAATATATTTTGATTAATCTTCACTATTTTTTTCAGTCCCTTGCAAACATTGATGATGTTGTTGGCCGGATTCGATTGAGAATTAGGTAGGGAACATTAATATTCTTCCTGTCTCCAATTAAAAAGGACTCATATATCTCACTTTAATTAATGAGGAAATTCCCAAATCTACACTGTTTATATCAAGCCCCCCCCCCCGCTGTGTGTTCAGAGCTAAGAGTCTGACATATTTGTTTTTTATGTTTGGTTTGAAATTCGCTGATTCATTGTTAGGGAAACATTTGTACCATTGATTTTAATATTTTCTCCCTTTTGGAACTTTCAGGAGATTAGATGATGAAATAAGGACGGCTATCCGCGGGCAAACTGATGTTGATCATGATGGTAGAGAGGTATGACTAACCCCTTGTAATCTAATATTTTAATTTTGTACTTCAAACAATTTCACTAAATTTTCCAGAACTGAGACAAAAGTTTGTCTCATTTTCAGAGTCAAAATATTGAAAACTGAATTTATTATTTTTCTAGGCTCTTGAAGAAGCCAAACATTCAATTCAAGATTTGTTTACTAAAATCAAGGACATTAAGGAAAAAGCTGAAAAATCCGAACAGATGGTAAGTTTTTTTAATAATCTTGATTTTCACTGATTGGGCCTAGACCATTAAAGATGCTCCTTCTTCAAATAATTGTTCCCTGTCCTTCATTGGCCAAAAATCCTCTCCATCTCTTGTTTCTATATTGTCCTTCTTACTTGTCTGCTTCTTTGGCATTGCCAATTGAAGTGCGCTGGCTGAACATTAAAGACTCAAGCATATCTATTAACATTGCTAATTGCATTTTTCTTAATTTTAATTATCTTTAATGTAGTGCAAACAAACTGTAACAACTAATTGACACACTTTGATGGTCTTGTTGTGACTAAGGCTACTAGAAATACCAAATGAATTATAATATTCGTGTGTAGGTAAAAGAAATAACAAAAGACATCAAACAACTAGATCATGCCAAGAGACATCTGACGACTTCAATTACAACTTTAAATCATCTTCATATCCTGGTTGGTGGCGTAGAAAATCTTGAGTAAGTGCAGCTTGTTTATTTCTGGAATATCAATATTTCTTCCAATCGTTATTAGATTCCATTGATTGAGGCCGCACATGCTTGCAAAAATTTTCTTGAATGAATTAGAAGTCATATCTTAATTTGATTTTTTTGCAGATCATTAACGCGGAACAGGCAATATGGTGAAATTGCCAATCTATTACTAGGAGTTCTCAATGTTTTGGATCATTTTAAAAAGTATTTCAGCGTACCTCAGATTCGACAGCTGGCAGATAAGTATGTTAGTTTTTGTAATTTGAATCTATGGGATCCTCTTTGTACCAGATTTACCCAAGTGGTCATGAGAAATGATAATGCTTTGCACAATAGATTTTGGCCATCTTACTACAGTCATAGATTGAATTCTATGAAATTCTATTTCATTCTATGAAATTGCTGAATGCATGGATATATGCAAAAGAATTCTAGGGGAACCTTCAATATATTCTGCACCCATAATTGCTTTGAAACAGCTATTGATACATAGAGCCTACTTCCCATATTGATCCCGGTGCCAGAGTGGCAGAGGCAAAATCATTAAGCTGCACATTTTCAAAATCTTTACTTGAGATTCATCCTGGGGGGTTCTTCAATAAGAAGTCTTACCCGACATGCTGCTCGGTGGGTTATTTCAACCGGAATTCTTTACACATGGATATGATATCTTGCTTGATTCTAATAAATGGATTGTTATCTTTCTGTTTTTCTTACCAATGGGTCCCATTCCCAAGAATTGTTGATCGCAGTAAACTGAGATTCATTTTCTCTGCATTTCGCTCTCATGCAAATCAACAACATTCAGGCATATGGGCTTGAAATTTCCCTGATATTCATGCAAAAATGGATAGGAAATCCTTTCATACAAATGGGTCCTTTTGTCAAAGTATAGATTCACGTATGATCATGGTCACATTGTAGTATCCCCCCGGGGACTCATCATGAAAAATGATTCTATATCTACCTGAGAGTTCCATATTTCTTAACCATTTCAGTCCCTACCTTGCATTTACATAGTTGTCTGTTTTAGGGTTGCAACTACTCAGAATGTACTCGGAAATCAAATATTCTCTGACTTTAAGGATGCTGTCTCAGTACCTGGAATAAAGGTAATCAACTCTTAGAATGCATCTAAAATATCAACTTTTGAAGACAGTCCATACACATAAAGCTGGAAAAGTTAGTTAATCCGGGATAAGCCATTCCCCCGGGCTGACGAGTTGCCTAAGCCTTATCTTTGAAATTATTTTCAACTCAAATGCCAAGATTTTCTTGCACACTTGAACTTCTTACTAACTTCTTACTTCTTACTAGTTCTTGAGAAACCAATCGAAATATCCGTTGTCTGCTCAAACTGTTGTTCAATATAAAAGTCATATCCAACGGAAGCACAAAAATAACACATTTATTATCAAGGAGCTTCGACAACACGTTATACAAATCGTTGTTGAAATTTACAAAAAACTGTTGCCTTAGTTTTCTTGTTGGTCTTTCCGTTTACCAAGCTTTTTAATTTGCATTCAGTTCCTGTTCGGATAATCGAGGATGTACTGTACTACCCCATCTAACATCTTACACAAAGAAGCTCCTTATCAACAGCTTTGTGATACTGTTTTTCAACTACAGGAATGAAGCTTTGCCTTTTGCTAGCAAGACTTGTTTGAAAAAACTTGCAGAGCAATTTAAGAAATCCAAAGACCTGTGAGGTAAAAATTGCGGTCACAAAGAGTATAGCTTATTTGAATATATACAGAAAAATATAGCAACGATGAAATTTAAAAGTTTTAGTAATAACGCTCCAGCATACCTAAAGTAAGGTTTTCAATATTTAACTGATCTGCATACATACAATGCAAGATCTGCAACATGCAAAATTTTACACGTACCCCTACCTCATCAGAGAAAACCTTAACAAATAAAAATATTCAGAGCGAGTCCTGTTATCATATGGAACAATCTACCAGCATCAACAACAAAGTTAGATAATTCGCTTTTATTCAAACAGCACTTTGAGCTAGAAATTCATATTTGTGATGCCTTTTAGTGTATAATAATTGTAAATATTCATCGTCTGATTCATCTTTTCATTGTAGCACCAAATCGACAGCTTTTATTTATGTAAAGTCCTGCTGTAAAAAATTGAGCTCTTGCTCGATTAGCAAAGGCTACCTTAGTTAAACATTAATTGTTATCACTATTTCTATCATTATATAAATGGGTCACCCCATTAAAATGCCTTTGAATTGATCAATTTTTGAAAAGTAGAAATAAATTTTGATAAATGAAAAAAAAAGCTAGCTTACAAATCAAGCATAGATTTATTACATGACATGGCAGACTTTTTATAGATCTTACCTTATCTACAAGACGCATTAAAAAGTTAATTTGCTAATTTGCCAATAAAGATATCAGTAGATGTACAATTGGAAATTTTGATTTGAATTTAATAATTGAAATTTCTGAAAGAAACGTCCTCGAGGCTTGGGAATCTATGATTTAGATGCCACTTTTAAAAGATTTGAAACACGAGTTTTATGCCAAAGCTGCAGCCTGCTCTTTGTAGTAATAACATACACTCTAATTCATTTGATTTTGATTCCCTGCTCATGGGTTTTTGAAAGTTCAGGTTTGCAAATAAAGGTCAGTTCTGTTCTTAAAGGGATTCGACTCATTTTAATTCAAGGACACATGAAACAGAAGCTATGTTCCAACCAGATCATGCCTTATCAATTATACAGTATTTCTAATTGCGCTGTCTCATCAGTGTCTAATGCCTTATAAGATGTGAGTACAGTAGGGTTAGAATGATTAAACCATTGAATCCACTATATACACATCGGTAACATCAAATACTAGCCCTAGCCCTAAGCTTTCGCACCAACTAAACCACGAGTTTATTAGGTTTAAACTTTGAATACGAAAAATAAACTGGAAAGACATGTTTTTGTCACAAAAGCAATCAAAGTGAAGCAAAGAACTGAACATCTCGTTTAAAGATTTGACGTCTTCTAAATTTGCATCAGAAAGATTAATCTTCTGTCGGTAAAAATGTCAATTTTTTTGTTGTCTTTTTCAAATAAACAAAAGTCGTAAATCCGAGGTGATTTCATAAGGCTATTAAGTTTCTCTTTGTTGTGCCTTTAACCATTATTTCCACTAATTTTGTATAAGAAATCTAATTACACTTTTTAAGCATAGTGAAAACTTCCTGTCCTAGATTTTGCTACGTAAAGTGGAAATTGAGATACTAAACATAATTCAGTAAAATTGCTTATAAATCTACTACTTTTGATGACCTAAAAACTGGAGTTTAGGGTAAATTTTTTTTAACCCTTTACGATAACTGCTCTCACGAATTATGTAAAAGTTGTTAAAGCAAAAGAACGTGGTCTTCAAGCCAGACCCAAATATTGTAGACCAAACGGAAGGTTTCGTTCGACCCATATTGAAATCAGTCTCGTGACAGCCCCGACAGCAGTACCGTCGAGAGGGGGGGGAGGGGGATAACAAGGGTAGTTACCAGGCTGCGTGTAGCTCTGAGGGGTTGTAAAATGTACGTTATTCGTGTTTATTCATCATAAGCTGCCTTTAGGACCGATGAATTAGCCTTTACCATGGGGCTCGGCTGTTCCCTGGACGCCTCTGCCTGACAGCAGTATTTTACATCTTACCCTTGCAGCATCAAAATCTTGTGATAAGTCAGGAAGATATAGTTTCTATCAGCGGTGATTTTAACAGGTCAATTAAACCAATCAAATTCCTTTTTTCAAGCATACATATAGATACCTGTATGTAGTTCCAAAATAGAAAAGCAAAAACATCGATCGACCCAGAAATAAGTGTGAGATCCAAAGTGTTTGGTAGACCCAAGTCAAAGTGCAATGGTCTGACTTGGAAACCCTGTGAAGGAGTCTCTGAAATACTTAATAAGCATGTCATTACTGAAAAAACTTCCGTTTCAAAATCAATCGCTAAAATGTTCCTTAAACTTTAAAACTTTTATTCTCAACGTTGAAAACTAAAGGTTCGTACAATATATGTATGTTTTACTGTAGTTGTCTACATTTAATCGTACTATCTTCAAAAATTGAAAAGAGCCTACTATTGACGAGAGAGGGATAATAGAAATGACAAGCTGTGCTTGACGCTTGCGATACAGGCAAGTCTAGTATCAGAGTAGCCTTGGCAGGACAATATTCTTTTTCCATACATTTTGTCTGAGGAGCTGCACCCACGTGACCTCTTCTGTGTTGGGTCATTCTCATATGATGTTCCTCATTTCTATACAGAGGTTTCAAAGTTGATCAGCGGTTCAAAGACCTTCTGAAATTTTGCTAGAGTCCGGGGAGGGTTTTGGGAATGCTTTAGATGACTAACCTCCTTTCATGCTAGCGAGATTTCTGATGAAAGGCTTTTTCAAGATGCAGCTTACGTAGCTACCATCTTACCAGGGAAAGTCTTCCTGTTTTTTAGCAAAACCTGAAAAAGGATGATGAGAATTCCATCTTGATTTGTTTTGATTGCTTTCGAACTATAATTGGTTTTTGTAGTCTCAAGACAAAGAATAATAAAGTCTGGGCTGGTCCTATATAATGGGGTGGCTTGTACGACAGATCGTCAGTTGGTCGTTGGCTGTCATAGTCAAGTGTTGAGAGTTTTGGGAGAATCTCACGAGGCACACCAAGCTACAAGTAGAAAGATGAAGACGGCTTTGCTTCTTCTTTCCCTTCTTGGGTTAGCACTCTGCATTAGTGGTAAGTTTATTTCAAGTCATTTTGCATTCTCACAGCTTTCAGTACACTGCACTCACTTTTTGACCAATTTGCACAGATACTCAATGGACTATTCCTTACCTTGGAACCCAGATTTGATTATGTAGCTGCATAGCCTAAAGCAAATGAATGTAAGCCATTTTCATCACAGGTAGTGTAGCAATAGAAGTGAGAAGGTTAGGTAGTATTTTGTTGCATTGCTTTGTTTCTAGTCTAGATGCTTGAATTACGCTGAACTGGTCTTAACCGTGCAAAAATATTTGAATCCATTACAGATTACAGAGTAAATAAGTGGAAACGTGGTAGTTCATAAATGAACAATGCTTAAAACATTGCGATGCAATTCTATCCAACCGTCGAGTGGAAATGTGGTATGTTAGATTATATGTTAGAATATGGTGAAATAATTTGTTTACAACTGTAGAATATCGAATAAGTAGCTGGCTAGTGAAAAAAGATCTGGGTCGAATAGCTCAGCCATGATAAATTTATTTAAAGATTTGTGCACGGTTGCAGTTGAAAGATGATCAAAGACATGTTGCAAAAGGCTTCTTATGTACACCATATCATCTATGAATAGGTCGAACTGATAATATGTATTTTTCGCCTTTTAGGCACTGCGTTGAGAGAAGCAAAAGACGAAATGGTTGAAAATGAGCCTGCTCAAGCTGAAAAGCAAGAAGTAGAAGACACAGCCTCTGAAGTAGATGAAAACGACCAGGAAGAAGAAGATGAACCAAGAGAAGATGAAGATGAGGATGTAGAAGAAAGTGATGCTCTTGAGGAAGGTAATTAACCGCTTATTAAAGGAAACTTCTCCAACCGGTCTACTATTTGGGGGTAGTACAGTCTTGACATCGTTATAGCACTTGAGGATGGCGTAGAATATCTCAATCATAGCGAAACATGATAACTAGCTACTAAAGCCTTGCTTTGTCAACTTCTTGCGATTCTTCGTTTTGGTAGCTAATACATTGCTAAGAGAATATTCCCGTAATGCTTTGCGTAAGACGAGAGCGGCCTGATTTTGTGTATTATTAAAATAATCAAAACTAATGCTCATTTTTCTACAGCAAAAGACGCAGTTGCAAAGCAGTCAAAGAAGAACCCATCTCATATCACCATCCACATTCACACCGGCAGAAGAAGAAGATACTACTACTACAGAAGAAGATACTACTACGGAAGGAAATAAATCGACAGAATCTGAACAAGATCTAAAACGAGGACAAGGAGTTTGAACGTTGATTTGGAACTTGAGCTTGTAATCTTTAGTTTAGTTATTTAGCAGCAAAGGCAAACAAACTCATGTAAACAATTTAATTTTTCCGGAATTGAATTTAAAGTGCACATGGGACAAAAACTGATTGTTTCATTTACCAGCTTCCTTTTTTTATTGTTCAAGTTGCATAAAGTTGCATTTGACCGTCACATTGACTAAACACGATAGGTGTAGGAACGGGTAGGAACGAATAGAAACGATTAAAAAGTGAAAGAAACGAGAAGGGAACAAAGTTGTCGACTGCCTAAAGCCCGAAAGGTTGCTGTTATCAGGATAGTTTGGTTCTTTAAATGCTCAAAATCATGCTTTTGTAAGTATACCTTATTGACGACCATTAATGCTCGTTTTAACAGTTAAGAAAACTTATTCTGGAAACATAAGGGAGATTTATGAATGAAATTCTGATCTTACCTTGCTATACAGGGTTAATGGGATATGGCGATGAATCAGATATTGAACAGAGGACATGAGGTGGTTGTTGAGGGCATGGAAAGCATGGGGTAAATGAACTTAGGAACGTCACAAAGGCAAAGGAACAAGTGCTTTGAGTGAATAAGTGTATGGGGGCACATGAGTACAAAATGCACTAGGGGGCAAGGCCACTTTAGGTGTCTAGGTTGATCTCCCCATTTTATTCTTGATGCTTATCAATAAGAGTTTCACATAGAAAAACGATTCTGGAGGCTGGCAAGATGAAGTGGGTATTTTAAAAAGGCAAGTTAGCTTTAGGTTATTATTGAGCATCCCTAAGTGAGTAGCTTGACTTATTTATGAGCCCTGGAGCTGATTGTCTTTCCTTCTAATGATTCCAACCCTATTTGCTTATACAATTTTTGCTTATTTGGATAAAAGTGTATGTACCCCTTCAAGGACCTAAGGATTGGCATATACGAAGGCCTGACAATTCTGTTGTCTTTAACAGGGAAATTACCCCAACCATGTAGCAAACTGCCTAGCCCTAAATTTTATTTAAGTTTTGGTTTCTCAATTTTGAAGAGTATCTTCAACTGCGAGAGGCCATTTTTGGCCTTTCCCGTTATTAGCGTAATTGATGACCACACCCACCCATGACAAGAAGATATCCTTTTTAGAATTTTAAAAAAACTTTTTCACCAATGTATAGAGTGTCATAAGGCAAGAAAGAAATGGTGCAATACTTACTACTTCTCTCTTAAACTTTAGGAGGAACAGCTTGTCAAAATATTTGTTGTTGCTGTTGTTTAAAAACATAAAGATGTTTATATTTTGCATATAGACCGATGAATTCGAGCCCCAATCAATGGTTATACTTAAAATAGTTAAAGTATTGTATTAAAACTATTTACCAAGTATTTTAGTCTTCTTTAGGGTGTTTATTTGAGTTTCAAGGTAGCTGTTTGAGTTACAAATCACTGGAAATTTCGAAATCTCGCACTAGCTCTAATCGGCATTGGATAACATAGCTTTTTTAGCGTTAGATCACTTATCTCAAAATGAAGACTGGATCGAGCATCTGTCCTTCTAAAATGAAGTCATTGGCGTCCATGTTGGTAAGTCCAATTCAATACATGAGATTCCACTAGGGGCTGCTTTTTTCCTTGATGATTGTTGGAATGTTATGAATCTTAGCAGGAAACCGGATAATCGTTCAAATATTGTTAGCTAAGAATACAGGCAATATTATCTCTTTGGCAGCCATATCGGGAGGCCAAGTGCAAGCCGGAGCAATCGGCTTCAACATCTGAATCCATAGACAGAATCATCGTGATTTAATGTTTTGGCTTTCCATTGGCTGTGAACGTCAAGAGGATTTTACATATGTCTCAATGATCACACCACACATTTGTTAATCGATTTTAAGAAAGTGATCCACCCTACACGCGTCATTTTTATAAGTACTTGCTTTATGAACAAGGCAGTACTCGACAAGACAAAGAGCAATTCCAGTACTGGATAGAAGCTTGTTAGGCAATGTAAGTTTTAATTCTGATCCAATTAGCAATGAAAATCTTGCTGTAGCTATAGGAAAGTAGGTTACAGTGGATATAAGTACCCTGGGTACACTTTGATATGCAAGATACCATTGATATTTGTTGTACACCAACTTGTGATACAGAACTCTAAAGGACAAACTCTGAGGTAAAAAAAGCTATGCAATTGCTAAGCAATTTGAGTACTCAAATTTGCCCTCCAGCTAAGCAATTTTAGTACTGAGCTCGAGCTGAAAGTGCTTAAATGCATGTTTTGGGGATTTTTACATTTCGTTTTTTATCGTGATTCTTAGATTATACCTACACTTTTACAATAGATATCAGCTAATGAACAGATGCCCTGTCTTGTAGGAGGTTTAAATTTTTGTAGCACCTGGGCCTTAATGTTCTCAATTCTAACCCTTTTCCAACCATCATAAGAAATGTCTTTTACAGAACTTACTAGAATAAAAACAATAAAAAAATATTCCCCAGGGGGGACAGGGCTAATTTCATAACCACATACCTAAGGTGAATGTTTCCAAAACCGACCTGGAGGACTATTCTATTCTAAATAGCCTAATTAAGGAAAATAATACAAATTAACTTACTAAAAGGCCTAGAAAAATGCCAGAAAAGGACAATGGCCGACCACTGCGAAATCTTTGAGACCTTGCGAAAGTCAGACTGTACAAGAAATCCACTTTCTGATGAAACTTTAATTACGGCTATTTTGCAGACTCAGGGAACCTAAGACCTTGGTTTTGGGGTTATAGAAGGGCAGCCCTTTCTATTGGTGTAAACGCCATTGCAATAAGTGCCATGGCAATGTTCCCTTTTTTAGAGATTCAACGTTCCCTTGTTCCCTGATTCCCTGGTTCCTGTTCCAATATTCCCCGTTCCCGATTATATAACTAGCCCATGACAGTCACATGGTTTAAGTTGGTTAACAGCACAGCATTCATCCTTCTATCACTATGAAATTCTTTGCTTGCTTTGCTAATTTCCTTCCTGGAGCATAATTATCTTTCAGTTCTCCTGCTGTTTTTCAGCTTAATACAGCCTATCAATTCAATACAATGTCCAGTTTGAATATCATAGTCATATCATAGAAAAAGTACACATTGTATCCACTGATCTATGGATAAAGACTGGATCAAGCATTCTTTCATTTCTGGAGCCAAATATTTGAAGCCATTGCTTCGGCTTGCACTTGGCCTCACAATATGGTTGGCTGCCAGATAAAATCATATTGATGATTCTTTTTTAAAAATAGCTGCACGATTATTCAGTCCTAAGCTGACCAATCATAATATTCCAACAATTATCAAAAAAAAGTACGCCCCAGTGGAATTTCAATGTATTGTATTTGAAATTCCAATGTGGCCGCCAATGGATTCATTTGAGAACGACAGATGCTTGATTTAGTCTTTACTTAGATATTAGTGAAACAAGATAAAATCCATATGTAATAATATTCATGTTCCCTCGTTTAAAGTTTTACGTAACCAAATAAAACGCAATGTTTTGCTGGGTCGCTCTCTGTTGCATAGCTGAGATAATCAACTTTCTCTTTATAGATCATTCGCACTTTCTTCTCAGAAACCAGTTTCTCAAGCCTGTCGACATAACCAATTTCTTTCAACACGGCCGCGTCAGATCTGATGGTGAACAAGACGAGTCCACCAGGCTTAGCCATATCCACCAATTCATCCACCCCGGGGGGCTTGATGTGCCCAATAGTTATACACCCGATACAGAACACAGCATCATACTCGTTTTTGATGCTCAAGGTGTTGTTACCAATTCCCCCGCAGATTACGGTTTTGTAGTACCCCTTTTCCTGTGCTATCTTAAGCATTTGCGGAGATATATCGACAGCATGGAGGTTTGTAAACCCCTCTTTTGCCAGCAACTCGCCAATCACGCCTGTTCCAGCTCCAATATCACCGATGCTCGAGGTTTTGGAAATCTGAATCCCTAGGCCTAGGCCATCTTCGTGAATCATATCAAGGAAAACTTTCACTGAAATGTCAGGGGCTCTGTATTTGTAGGCCACCATGTTTTGGTCGTACCTGCATGCCCAGTCATCGTATTTTTCTGCTATGATTTCTGCAGGTGTGTTCTCGTCTACTCCATCCAAAGGACCCCCTTCCTCCCTGCAAAGGCTTCTTGCTGTCGCCATTCCTTATTTTTGCGTTTGTTTGTTCAAAGTATTTGGAACAGTGTTTCCACTTTTAAGGAGATTTCCTAAAATGAAGGTAATTTTGACCTTACAAAGAATTTTTTAAGAATAAGAAGTTAAAGGAAATCCGATGAAATTTGACATTTCTAAATATGAAAATTGAAAAACTGTTTGTTCATAATTGTATGTGTCGATAGGAAAAGGATTTATTAGATAATATTAATATTCAAATTAATGGAGGAACACACCTTGCCTAATCAATGCGGGCTATGGAATTACCAATGAAGTTTTCCTTGTGTCAGACTCTGTAGTAGCCTGCGTGCAAACTTTTTAATCAACAGAGTTTGCACGCAGGCTAACTCTGTGGATTATGTATTACAAGTATCATGTACACTGTACACACATTGATTACGAAAATTTTATATCAAGGCTTTGCAAACCATATTCGTCAAAACGTCATGAGTGCTGATTTCCTGCAAAATTGCTTTTGTGTGATGGTGTCAGAAGTTTAGTCGGTGAGGTCATTAATCTTACAGTACACGTTTTTTTTTCTATAAGAAACCTAGCTTGGGTGCTAGTACTAAAAGTTTCTTAATTTTTCACCAGTTTCTAGTACTAAAAGTTTCTTAAAAGTTTCTTATTTTTAGATACGCACTTAAAATCAAATTTTGCACCCTCCCTCACATATTGTGAAACCCACCTACTAATACAAGTAGACTCAAAATCCTGTGTCCCTCTAAATAAAAATGTGTTGCAAACTTAAATCAAGCAAAAAATGTATTGTTGACATGTTACTTTCAGGCTCAGAAAGTCCTCTTATTTTTTCGGAGTTTCTTAAAGATATTGATGTTGTTCTAAAAGTTTCTTAAATTGTTGGGGCTCTAGTACTAGGTTTCTTATAAACCGGTTTCTTATTAAAAAAAAAACGTGTACCTACAGTATCCTGTGCATAAGGTATATCACTTCCTTGTCACATCATCAAAAAATCACTTACTTCACTTTTGTTTAAGAAAATATTTGTTCAGTTGTGCCGAATTCATCAAAGTGAATGGTTGCATCTCTCTAGGCTTTTGTGATGTTACGAAGTATTTTTGGGACGGTTTTGAGTGGTTAAAAAATGGATGGATCTAAGCGATGCCGTGCTGATAACTACGATTGATGAACAGTCACTTCAGGTGAGAGCCAAAAAGAAAAAGTATGCTCAAAAGTTTAGTGCAGCTTGGTTATCTGAAAAAGCATTCAAGGTGAAGAAAGAAAGAAAAGAAAGATGACATGCCCTTCTGTGAAAAAGGCAAAGTATCCTTATTTCATGCCAGGACAGCATTAATGCGTCATACAGAAAGTGAAACGCGTAAAGATTCTGCGGAGATTAGGAAAGAAATCGTTGCTACCCACAAACTTATAATAAGCATGCTCTCATGCTTGATCCAACTTTGCATCTCCTATGCCGCTAAGTAACTGCAAAAAAACCTGGAAGACTTGACCCGAAATATTTACGCCCATCTCGGTATGTCTACCCAACAAACCTTTGTAGAATTTCAGGACTTTTTACAAACTGAAAACATGAAATTTTACGTGCTGGCCAGATAAGAGGGCTCTCTATGAAAATGTGCATTAGCAGGATTCTGGAACAGTCCGAGGCTCTGAAGCTTTATTTCACCTCAAAAGTCTATGAAGATCCGACTTATACGAATGATGCCATCCTAAAAAGCTTGAACAACAAGTTTACCAAAGCATATCTGGAGTTCATGGACTTCAATTTAGGAAGATTTACAGAGTTCGACCTGTTATTTCAAAGTGAAACGCCACAGCTCTGTCACTTAAAGCATGAAGTCAACCATCTTGTCAAATCTTTGTGTATGGACTACATGACATGTGCGTACATGCGGAGCAATGACTTTTGTTCAATCAACCCAACTGAAGCGAATAATCATGTAACAAATTCCTTGGCATAGGCAGTCGGCTGGAGATTTTCTATAGCACATATCTCCAAAGTGGTACAAGATATCGACAAAGTGCGACGGCCGTTCAATACCAATATGGGGTCAAATAGCCTTATCCAATGGAAATGCATCTCTATCTGTGCCAGTTTTGTCCAATGGATTTGTGCCAAAATTTGTGACAAAATGTTACTTTTGTGCCGAGGTAAACAAATACCTTGTTTAAGGCAACCGACACCATGCAAGAATAAAGAATATACAAGAGCGATGCGATGATTGTAATGATTTAGAGTCACTAGCAATGCTAGGTCAAGATGTGGCTTATAAAATGACCGGTCCATCTGTGATAAGCGTATATGCCTGGCTGCGACATTCGCAGAAGATTGCCAAGAAACAGATCGTCGGAAAAGATCGGAGAGAGCATGTATTGAACACTGAATTGTCCAAGACATGAGTTGCCTTGAATATTCGAAAATTATAATGACAGAAAAGAATGCTGCTGGTCAGCCCGTTATGGAAACTTGTCAAAGCTTTTGCAGTATGTTTTTCATTGCCATTTTCAAATGCTGCTGCGGAAAGGGTGGCCAGCTAAAGCTCATCAAAAGCGACCATAGATCGCCGCTAAAACAAGAAAGTGTTTTGCTCTTCTATCAAGGAAAATTACAATGTTAAAGTCCAACATGTTGAAGCCTACCGAGTAACTTGAGCCTTCAAGAGGAGTGTTGAAGTTACAGAGGTCAATGGTATCAAGTGGTGCAACTAATGATAAGGTCACAAAATTACGCCAAGAGTTTTTGAAGGCAGAAATGATGAATCGCATATCTAAATCAGTCATAGCACACAGTCATGGATATTGAAAAACTAAAGTACGGTATCTTATAGACCATGTTACATTTGCTTTCAGTTATTCGTATTTGTATCCTTATTCTTATAACATCCTTTTAGTATTACCATAAGTTAGTCACAGCTGTCAATTTTAATCTATTATCTATACCCTATATTCAGTTAGCTTTAAATATCTTACAACATACACAGTATCCTATGTTTTAATCAATGCCCCAGCACCCCATGGACCGGGGGGCCATGAACCACGTAGGATAAAGTTTCTAAGAAATTAACAGTAAAATGACAAAATGACGTTACGTTGTCATTATGAAGGAGCAACAATTTTCAGCTGTGCTATTTTCAGCTGTGCTATATAACCCTGAGTAGCAATGTTATTATTGTACTGTACTGTACATTGCATCAACAAGAAAGCAAAAAAAA
Source organism: Pelagia noctiluca (assembly GCA_963924455.1). Classification (NCBI taxonomy): domain Eukaryota; kingdom Metazoa; phylum Cnidaria; class Scyphozoa; order Semaeostomeae; family Pelagiidae; genus Pelagia; species Pelagia noctiluca. Next base: position 2,869,726 of record OZ004322.1, read on the forward strand.
ACAGTTTTGACCCCTTTTCACCGTGAAATGGTTAAAATTTGGGCAAGGGTACTCTAAAGGAATTTCAAAAATCCACCGATTGGATTTAAGGAAATCTAAGGAGATGTTGAGTTCACCAGGAAAATGTAAATTTGATTCTGAGCTGTGGAAACACTGATTTAGAAGGATCGGGTGTCAGCATGGACCCGGAAGAGAGTCGATTTTTGTTTTCATTCTTCCAAACCATAACGAGATTGCGTTGATCGATCAAGAAGAAAAACAAAATGGCCGCCAGAGAAAAAGTCAGAAGCGGTAGTGACAGTAGCATATCAAGAGTTCTGCATGGGAATTTCGAAGATGATCTTGGGGATGATGATCTCTTCGGTTTCTTGGATTTCCCAGAAGAGGTCGAAGAAGCGATAGCCGAGGTTAGGCTTTTCTTTGTGAAATCCTCTTTAGCTTGCTGCATCATTCACAAACAACACCTCGGCTGGGGGCGTCATCTAAATGCCTTTTTAGGCCTGATATAGTATTAGATTTTGTTAGTGATAAACTATGCTAAATCTTGTTAACAGGGTTTCTTTCCTTTTCTCAAATTATGCTACGAAAAGTTGGAAATCTGGCCCTACAGTTTCTTAAACGGTTTCTTAAACCAAATACTTTGTACTTCAGTTTCAGTTTCATTTCAGTTTCATTTCATTTTAAAATTCCACAACATACAAAATTTTTCTAAATTACATACATACAAGATGGAAAAAAAGTTACAAAACACTACAATAAATACTGACAAATGAAAGATTTTTAATTTAACATAAGGAGATAAAATTTTTGTACGATGGGGAACTTCTTAAAGGAGGAGACCTCTCAATAGGTAAACTAATCGAGGAGAGATCACCCCCTAGGTTAAAAGCTTAATATTGATTTTCTGAAGTTTGAGTGGGGTCGTTATCTTCCTAAATTTAAAATAATATTCACGACTGGTAATTGACTGAGAATATAAAACTTTTTAGATCACGGCGGAAAATCATCACTGAATTGGATTGTTTTATATTAGATGGGATGTTGTTCCAGGATTGAGCACCTGCATATCTAATAGACCGCAAACCATATTGCAACGTATTCTTATGTGTCATAAAAATGTTGCCTTTGCGAGCCTGTCTTGTATCATACTGATGAACAGTTGGCAGTGTTTCAAAAAAATGGTGAAATGGAGTAGGAGAAATCAAATTGATAGATTCATACACAAAAGTTAGTAGTTTGAGTTGAAGTAGATCATTTAATTTGAGGATTTTTAACTCAGAGAAAATAGGTGTAGATGGGGTTGAAAAATGCTTAAATAAAATAGATCTTACAACTTTCTTTTGAAGAAGGTATATTGGTTTGGTATAGGTATCGTAAGTAAGTCCCCAGACAGTAATTCCATACTGAAGAAAAGAAGCAAACAAAGAGTAGTACAGAGAAACTAGAACATTAGTAGGTAGAAGATGTCTGATCTTAAAGAATATGCCACTCGTCCGTGCTAATTTCTTCGACAGTTCACTCAGGTGGTATTTCCAACTAAGGTTTTCATCCAAAAGAAGACCAAGAAATTTGACATATTTAGCCTGTTTAACATGTTGCTTACCTATCTTAATATTGACAGTTTTATTTAAAGAGTTTTGAGGAGAGTGAAAAATAACAAAGTTTGTTTTGTCTATGTTTAATGCAAGTTTATTAGAATCAAGCCATTTTTTAACTTTCTTGAGCTCTTTGTTTACCACTTGTTCTAACTTACTAAGACTGTCAGATTCAAAATAGATATTTGTGTCATCAGCAAAGAGATAAAAAGATAACTTTCGAGTTGATGCTGGAAGATCGTTTATAAAGATAAGGAAAAGAAGTGGACCGAGGACGGATCCCTGGGGAACACCACAAGAGACATTAAGATAACTAGAGTTATGACCATTTACAGATACATACTGACATCTATTGCTAAGATACGATTTAAACCATGCAAGAGCAGTACCTCGTACACCATAATGCTCTAGTTTATCAAGGAGAATCTTGTGATTAACTGTATCAAAAGCCTTTTGAAGGTCAATGAAAATTCCACATCCGAAGTGTTTGTTATCTAGAGTATTCTTAATAGATTCTGTTAAACTAATCAATGCATGATCTGTTGAGTGAGAAGCTCGAAAACCAAACTGAAGATCATAAAGGATTTTATTGACTTCCAAAAAGTTATATATTAAACGTTTATACATCAGTTTCTCTGAAATTTTACTAAAAACAGATAAGAGAGATATTGGTCTATAATTAGAAGCTGTCACAGGACAACCTTTTTTAAACAAAGGAACTACTTTTGCATGCTGCATTTTGTCTGGAAAAATGCCAGTGTGAAAAGACTCATTAATAATTTGAGACAGAGGAAAAGAAATGTGAATAGAAAGGATTTTTAATAACTTTATGGGGATACTGTTTGGGCCAACTGATTTGCTGGTTTTCAACAAGCCAATTATATCAGATATCTCATATGCAGTTGAAGGAGCTACAAAAAATGAGTTGGGGTTTTTATTCTCAAGATAATTTAAGGGAGATCTTGGTGATCTTGGTATTCTTTTTTTCACATCTTCTGCTACATTCACAAAAAAGTTATTAAAAATGTTAGCCATTGTTGTAGAATCTGTTACTACATTTCCATCTGCATCCTTGAGCTTCCTAATGATATTTTCTCGAGAATTTTTAACGCTAATTATTGACTTTATGCCAGTCCATAAAAGTTTCATATTTTTGCTGTTTTCATGAAAGTAGTTTTGGAAATAATTTGTTTTACTATTCTTCAATTCTATAGCAATTCTGTTTCTAAATTTTTTGTAGAGAAGTCTTTGGGAAGCATCAGGTTTTTTCCTAATCTTTTTTAGTATATTGTCCCTCAGACGCATCATTTTTTGAATTCTACTGTTTATCCAAGGCTTGTTTCTTAATTTTAAATCCTTTTTAGTTAATTTTTTTAATGGAACATGGGTTTTGATAATATCATCAAGGGTAGCAAGGAATCTATTGAACTTTGTATTTACATTAGTCTGATCATCATTTAAATAGTCAAAGTTGAGATTGCTAAAGTCTGCGAGAAACCTTTCTTTATTAAAGTTTGAATAATCATGTTGAAAATAAGACGTAGACTTGTTGGTGATACCAGCTTTTTCGACAATCAAAAACTGAGGGAAATGATCTGCAATTTGTGTTAGAATATTTCCACTTTTAGTGTCAAAATCACAAACATTTGAAAAAATATTATCAATGATGGTAGAAGAATTCTCAGAAACTCGGGTTGGATGTATTATGAAAGGAAGGAAGTGCTGGGAAAGGAGGAGACTGACAAAATCCTTGGTAGGAGTGTGGGAGTCATAATTGAGAAGATTGATATTGAAGTCACCTAAAATGAATACCTGCTTATTCACAACAGAAGAATTAGATAAAGTCATTTGAATATAATCAGTATAGTTTTCAATCTCAGTGCTAGGGTGACGATAGGAACAACAAATTAGAGTATTTCTTTCTTTTGTGGTTGGAATTTCAGCCCATACGGTCTCGAAATCATTGTTGTCAGATTTTAATTCAGGCCTTGCAACAGGACCCAAGCAAGTCTTTATATAAAGACCAACACCGCCATTTTGGCTATGAGATTTTGAGGAGAAAAAGGTGTAACCTGGAATTTCAACATTGATGCTCAGAGGCCTTTCAAATGAATCCCAAGTTTCAGAAACAGCAACTACATCAAAGCTAATATTTAAGGTGGAGAGTAAATATTGAAGCTCATCAAAGTGACAGGATAGGCTTCTTACATTCATATGCAAGAAAGATAAGTCATTGTTAGAAATACTGAGATTAGATACATCTTGAATTGTATGATAACTTGAATCAATTTTAGAAGGCAATTGTTCATCAATATCATAGTCTTGCAGGTTAGGCAAATTGGTAAGATGTGAAGTGATTTCAAATGATGGTAAAGAATCAACAACAGAGGGTTTGTCAAAGTCAAAAAGATAGGACAATGGCTCATTTTCAATTGAACCAAAGGGGAAAATTGATTTATTATAGTTAATTGAACAATTTATACAAAACCATGGAACATCGTCAGGTTCATTAGAAAGTGCTTCATACTCCGAAACAGAAATGTTATTGCATTTTATATGATGCCAAAAATTGCAAGTGTTACATAGAATACCATTATTGTTCACATTTTTGTGGCATATGCCACAAGGATATTTTGGAGTTCTTACCATTTGTGCACAGAAAAAGTTATATATGTATCAATATTTCCAATGGATAAAGCTTCTAAAAGGGGTGGAATTTCAATCATTGCGCACATCTTGTTACAAAGGGCCCGGGGATATTTACCTAAACTGGTCATAACTGAAATGAAAAAAAAAAATTAGAAAAAATAAAATAATGTTCAGGCTTAAACACAACGTTGGGCATAATGCCGAAAATTTTTGATAGTTCATTTTTTGTTTTTGAAGGTAACTTCACTATCGCTGCTGGGGCCTTCCTTTGACTTCCAATCCGGGGGCTTGTCTTTGATCACAAGCTTATCAAGGATGAAATAAGCTATTTTACCTGCCTTTCTTGCAGCTACTAGAGCTGGAACTTTCTCTTTTCTTTTTTGGATAGTGCGGTTGGACAAATCTGGTAGAAATTTAATACCTTCAGGTTTTAATTCCCTTGCTTTCTTTAGAATAATTTCCCTTTCCTTCCAATGTGACATTTTGGCAACAATTGGTCTTGATGATTCATTATTGCTGGATGCTACCCCTGATTTACGGTTAACTCTATGACAGCGTTCAATATCAAAATCAGTTTCAATCTTGAGAGTTTCTTTCAGGGCCTTTTTGACAACCAACTCAGTATCATCCCAGGATCTTTCTTGCTGCCTGTCTTCTGGCAGACCAGTGATTCGAATGTTACATCTTCTACTCTGGTTTTCCAGATATTCCAGCTGAGCTTCTGCAGAATCGGCAAATTCGTTCATAGAGTTTAAATTGTCACCGTGAGCGCATACTGTCTGATCAATTTTGCTCATTGACTTTTCTGCTTCGTCGAGTTTTGCTTGAGAAAACTGCAAACTCACTTTCATGTCGTTAATGTCATTTCTTATTGATTTAATTTCTTCCTTTACATCCTGGATGAGAATTGAGAAACTTGATTTGAAAGCATCCGCTTGATTTTGCAACAAGGTCTTGACAACATCGAGAGTAACAAAATTATTAGCCATGGTCATTGACGTTGATGAAAATATGGCCTAATAAATGGCCTTCCAGCTCAACTGCATACACGAAACCAAATATGATATTTAAAAGTACATTACCAATTCTGAAACATGTTTTAATAAAAAATAAAGTAAACTTGCAAAAATAAAACAGCTTTTGCAAGATTTCTATCTCATATGCCGTTCAAGAAGCCTAAAAACGACACGTGCAATTACGCGACCGTCCGCCATCTTGCCGATAGTGATAGGTGATGCTTGATATCTATCTATCTATCTGATAATGTACAAAACCCAAAAATTGGGTATTACGCACAATTTGTTAGTGATTAATGATAAAATATATATTGTTACCTTTTAGGAAACTACATACTGCTAGAGACATTACAAACGAAATGCAACTAGTTGGTGCAATGAAAGTAAATGTTGAGCTTTGGAGTATATGGTTCGTGTTGAGCGAGCAGTATTAGTTTCGTAAAAGGAAACAAAATTAAACAAGTTATATCAAATTTTGTGTTCCGTTTTCAGTTCTAAATAAAATGATAATAATAATAATAATAAAAACAGAGTCTGTGCTCTTCAGTAAAAACAAGAAACATTAATGTCATCTATACTAGTTTTGAAGCTATTTAATGACCGACTATCCCTGACTTGAGGAGGAAGTCCATTCCAGATTTTAATACATGTTGGGACAAATGAAAATTTGTACCCGTCTGTTCTGCAGTAAGGCAGGATAAACACTGCTTGACTTCTACGAGAATGACGAGAATATTGCTGAAATAAAGTTTGCGGTATTGAAATCATGTCGTTTTGAACCTTATACATCATCACTGCTTTAGCTTTTGCTCTTCGTTCCGCAAGCGACTGCCAACCTAATTCTTTAATCATTGCTGTGGGACTTGCGTGGTAGCTGTAATTTCCGAAAACGAATCGGGCGGCCCTTCTTTGTACCATCTCTATTTTATCAACGTTTTGTTTGCTATGAGGGTCCCATACTGTGGAGGAATATTCTAAAATTGGTCTTACAAGTGATGTATAGCAACGCTGTTTTACAGCACGTGGGCAGGTCCTCATATTTCTTCGCAAAAGGCTCAAGGTGTTGTTGGCCTTTGTACATACGGCTTGAACTTGTTTGTTCCATTTCAACTTATCATTGATAGTTATACCGAGGTACTTTTTATCTTCAACTTCCTTGAGGGTGTGCTCGCTCATTACGTATGAAGTTTTAGTTGGCTGTCTTTTGTTAGTAATCCTCAGCAGCTCACACTTTTCAGGATGGAATGACATGGACCATTGTTGTGCCCACGATTGCAACTGATTAAGGTCTTCTTGGAGAGCAAGGGCATCTCCATCCTTCTTTATTGTTCTGTATATTATGCAGTCATCTGCAAACAATCGCACATGGGAAGATACAACTGATGGTAGATCGTTTATGAATACAGCAAAGAGCAGTGGTCCCAGTACAGAACCTTGTGGTACTCCAGATGTCACAGAAATATCTTCTGATCTAGCACCGTCAAGTACCACTGACTGTGCTCTATTTGATAAAAAGCTGGACACCCATTTGTTTAACTGGCCTCTGATGCCATACTGGCTCAGCTTGTATAAGAGCTTCAGATGAGATACCTTGTCAAATGCTTTTTGAAAATCCAGCAAGATAACGTCAGTTTGATATCCAGAGTCTAATGATTTTGCTATGTCATTTACGCATAAAATTAGTTGGGATTCACAAGATCTGTGTCTTCTAAAACCATGCTGTGCGTCTGATAATAATTTGTAGTTTTCTAGATGATCCATCACTTTCGAACAAACAATGTGTTCCAGAACTTTGCAAGCCACACAAGTTAGAGAAATTGGACGGTAATTTCCAGGGTCTGACCTGTCTCCTTTTTTAAATAAAGGTGTGACATTCGCTTTTGTCCAGTCACTTGGAACTGATCCTTGGTCTAAAGAAGCTTGATATAAACTAGTTAGTACTGGAGCTATAGAACCTGCACATTCTTTCAGCAAGTAGGCAGGAATCTCATCAGGGCCTGGTGCTTTATTTGGGTCAAGGTTTTTCAATAACTTGAGTACACCTTCTTGGTCTACTTTGATGCATGATATTTCATTGATGATATTAATACCTAACTGAGGAAATTCTGCTCTATTGTGTTGGTTATCAATCGAAAAAACTGACTCAAACTGTTTATTCAGGATGTTTGCCTTAGATTTACTGTCTGTATATGTTATCCCATCGTCAGCTCTTAAGGATGACACACCTACCGCGTCGCATCTTTTGCTTTTGATGTACGACCAAAATTTTTTAGGCTTTGCATTTATTTCAGGGCAAACAATATTTGAAACATAGTTATTATGGGCTTTCCTGCACTCTAATTTCTGTTGCTTTTTGAGATTATTATAGCATGACCAGTCTCTCTCCTTCCCAGATCTTTTTGCCCTGTTATAAAGTTTTTGTTTCCTTTTAGAGAGACGTTTTATCTTTTTGTTTATCCAGGGCTGGTGAAAACGTGATGATGACAGTTTGGATGGCACATGTTTTTCAATTATGTGTTTACAATGATTTCTAAATGACTGCCACATTTCTTCAACTGGTGTTGTCTCTTTGAACTCGTTCATGAACTTTTTGCTGTATTCTTCAAATAAGTCATTAATGACATCCAGATCAGCTCTTTTCCATAATAGAATTTTCCTCTTGGTTGGTTTGCTTCTATGGGGTTCGATATTCATGTTGATGAATACTACTTCGTGGTCACTTATTCCAGGGATTACTTCACATCTGTTTAATAGTGTAGGGCGGTTTGTAAGGAAGAGATCTAGGACATTCGTTTTTCGAGTTGGTGTGACTACCATTTGCTGCAGTGAATTGTCCTCAACAAAACTGAGAAATACTTCGTTAATTTCCTTTGTGTACTGGTGGTTTTGTATCAAGAGGCTATTCCAGTCTATATCAGGTAAATTCAAATCACCCCCAATCCATAAAATAGCATTTTTATTTCTTTTTATTATACTTTCAGCTCCTTGCCTTATCTGTTGAATATACTCCAAGTCTGATTTTGGAGGCCTATACAGAGATCCAATCAAGATAGGACTTTTTCTTTTCCTTGATATTTTCACCCATACCTGCTCTCCTGCTAATTTTACAGATATCTCTTGACTGTTTAGATTTTTCTTGGCTGCTATCAGAACACCTCCATACCCGTCTGGTCTGTCTTTACGTGATACCTCATAAATATCAGGTTGAAATATCTCACTATTTTTTACAGATGAGTTTAGCCATGTTTCGGAAGCAATAACTATATCAGGATCAGTTGAGTCAATAAGATTTACAAGATTTTCATTTTTACTCAGGATGCCTTGTAAATTGGTGACCAGAATTCTGACATTTTTTGCACTTTTCGTATCACCTTTAGATCTGATTGACTTGTGATTTTCTGATGTACAAGGCCCCTTTCTTTTGACATTTTTGTGTTGAATGGCCCTGGGTGTAGATGTAAATTTGGGTGCCACATCGTGGTCATCATCCTTATTGAAATCTGATGCATTAGATGATAACATGCCATAACTATTGGTGGATTCAACCGAAGTTTCTGCAAACAGACTAGATGAGAAGTTTGGGAAACCACAATGGCAGCAGATCCACTCCAGGGAGGTATTAGCTAGGGCCTCGTAAACTTTGCTATCCATCCGTAAACAATCGACATGATACCACTTCAAGCAGTTGTCGCATGCCAATGCTCTCTCTTTCCATTTCACAGCCTTTTCACATACTTGACACGGGTATTTTACATTCCTTGGGCCAGGGTTAATGTTGATGTCTCCACAAAGCATCAATATTGTTGTGATCCACTTCAGGCTCGAGTATGCTGACTTAGGCCCATTTTCGACTGCTAGTTTTCTGCTTTTGAAAAGTGAATATAAAGCTTGTACTTTTACTTGAACCATCAACTGAGAGTATTCTATGGGCCTCCTGGCATTATTAGAAGACTGTATATCTGCAAGTTGATTCAGAGATAATGCTAAAATCACAACGAGTGTTGGAGCTGTAAATTGCATGACCGCCATCTTGGAAATTCAATTCAAGCTTCAATTCAAGCTTCAATTCAAGATAGTGATAGGTGATGCTTGTACTGGTACTAGCATCAGTATAAAACGCTAACAAAAAGATTGCTAAAAAAGATAACTATTGAATATTGATTGCTTAATATATTATCTTTTTAATGCAGGTCATATCTGGAAATGATCCTCTTGATAGTAAAGACTTTAATCCAGTTGACTACATCAATAAATTATTCCCCACAGAACAGGTAAAGCCAATTTTCTAATTGTTGTAGAATATCATCTCTCACTTTCTTACTGGCTTTGTTACTCATATCAGGTAAAATAGAGTTCTTCTCAAAAAACTTTTATTGTCTTACTGATGCAAACAGATGAAGTAGAAATAATTGGTTAAATGCTAAACCTTGGCATGCTCTCTATTATATTAGTGCCTGAAAATTTCCAGTACCAGAATTTGATTAATTCTTACCTAAATATATTAAGTAGAATATGCTTTTTTCTGAACAATTTTGTTTGTTTGATTAAGTTGCAAGTATAACAATGTTTATCACATCTTCCACCACAACTTAAAATGCAGATGGCTTTGAGGCCTATAAAGAGCTTGGTAGAAAATTTAAATGGCATGATAGATGACAAGAAAATTGAATTTACTGAAAACGATTCTTGATAAAATCAAACAGTTTTTCAGCACAGCTGTACATTGGCAATATCTCTTAATTAACCCGCACTATTTTTTTCAGTCTCTTGCTAACATTGATGATGTTGTTGGCCGGATTCGATTGAGAATTAGGTAGGGAACATTAATATTCCTCTTGTATCCAATTAAAAAGGACTCATATACCTCACTTTAATTAATGAGGAAATTCCCAAATCTACACTGTTTATATCAAGGCCTCCCCCCTGTATGTTCAGAGCTAAGAGTCTGACCTATTTAATTTTTTTGTTTAGTTTGAAATTCGCTGATTCATTGTTAGGGAAACATTTGTACCATTGATTTTAATATTTTCTCCCTTTTGGAACTTTCAGAAGATTAGATGATGAGATAAGGACGGCTATCCGCGGGCAAACTGATGTTGATCATGATGGTAGAGAGGTATGACTGACCCCTTGTAATTGTTATATATTCACCTTTTTTGATCTAATATTTCAATTTTGTACTTCAAACAATTTCACTAAATTTTCCAGAACTGAGACAAAAGTTTGTCTCATTTTCAGAGTCAAAATATTGAAAACTGAATTTATTATTTTTCTAGGCTCTTGAAGAAGCCAAACATTCAATTCAAGATTTGTTTACTAAAATCAAGGACATTAAGGAAAAAGCTGAAAAATCCGAACAGATGGTAAGTTTTTTTAATAATCTTGATTTTCACTGATTGGGCCTAGACCATTAAAGATGCTCCTTCTTCAAATAATTGTTTCCTTGTCCTTCATTGGCCGAAAATCCTCTCCATCTCTTGTTTCTCTATTGTGCTTCTTACTCGTCTTCTTCTTTGGCATTGCCGATTGAATTGAGCTGGCTGAACATAAAAGACTCAAGCAAATCTATTAACATTGCTAATTGCATTTTTCTTAATTTTAATTATCTTTAATGTAGTGCAAACAAACTGTAACAACTAATTTACACACTTTGATGGTCTTGTTGTGACTAAGGCTACTAGAAATACCAAATGAATTATGATATTCGTGTGTAGGTAAAAGAAATAACAAAAGACATCAAACAACTAGATCATGCCAAGAGACATCTGACGACTTCAATTACAACTTTAAATCATCTTCATATCCTGGTTGGTGGTGTAGAAAATCTTGAGTAAGTCCAGCTAGTTTATTTCTGGAATATCAATATTTCCTCCAATCATTATTAGATTCCATTGATTGAGGATGCACATGCTTGCAAAAAATTTTCTTGAATGAATTAGAAGTCATATCTGAATTTGATTTTTTTACAGATCATTAACGCGGAACAGGCAATATGGTGAAATTGCCAATCTATTACAAGGAGTTCTCAATGTCTTGGATCATTTTAAAAAATATTTCAGTGTACCTCAGATTCGACAGCTTGCAGATAAGTATGTTAGTTTTTGTAATTTGAACTTATGGGATCCTCTTTGTACCAGATTTACCCAAGTCGTTGCTGAATGCATGGATATATGCAAAAGAATTCTAGGGGAACCTTCAATATATTCTGCACCCATAATAGCTTTGAAACAGTTATTGATACATAAAGCCTACTTCCGATATTGGTCCCGGTGCCAGAGTGGCAGAGACAAAATCATTAAGCTGCAAATTTTCAAAATCTTTACTTGTGATTCATCCCGGGGGGGGGGGTACTTCAATATGAAGTCATACCTGACGTGCCGCTCGGTGGGTTATTTCAACCGGAATTCTTGACACATGGGTATGATATCTTGCTTGATTCTAATAAATGGATTGTTATCTTTCGGTTTTTCTTACCAATGGGTTCGATTCCCAAGAAATGTTGACCGCAGTAAACTGAGATTCATTTTCTCTGCATTTTGCTCGATGCAAATCAACAACATTCATGCATACGGGCTTGAAATTTCCCTGATATTCATGCAAAAATGGGTAGGAAATCCTTTCATATGAATGGGTCCTTTTGTCAAATTATAGATTCATGTATGATCATGGTCACATTGTAGTATCCCCCCCCCTGGGGACTCATCATGAAAAATGATTCTATATCTACCTGAGAGTTCCATATTTCTTAACCATTTCAGTCCCTACCTTGCATTTACATAGTTGTCTGTTTTAGGGTTGCAACTACTCAGAATGTACTGGGAAATCAAATATTCTCTGACTTTAAGGACGCTGTCTCAGTACCTGGAATAAAGGTAATCAACTTAACTATTAGAATACATGGTAAAATATTTGCTTTTGGAGACAGTCCATTCACATGAAGCTGGAAAAGTGAGTTAATCCGGGATAAGCCATTCCCCCGGGCTGACCAGTTGCCTAAGCCTTATCTCTGAAATTATTTTCAACTCTAATGCCAAGATATTCTTGTACACTTGAACTTTCTAACTAACTCAGATCAACCACAATGGTCCTGTTGCCTGGTTTGCAGTGCTTGGTTGCCCAATGGGTGTATTTTTGACCAGGGGCAGGGGCCACTTTCACATTGGTTGAGATTAGCATTACTCATGTGAACATGTAATGATAGTTACTCTGGGTGGGTCATTCTCTTGAGTAAACAATTTGCCTTCGAATCATATGGACATGCCCCTACTATAATTTATTCAGTTATACAGTCCTTGATGTTTCTATAAATTGAATTTCTATCTAGGAAATGATCATTTATTTTCATACTCTGTTTTTCATAGCCTTCAGCTGGACCCAACTCCCAACTTGCTGATGCATGCAAAGTAGTTGCAATTCTTGACCCACGGTTTAGGCAAGTTTATTTTCTTGTCGTTTTAAGTTTGTTAATTAGAAACTGCTGATTACTGAATAGATTCACAAGGTTTAGTCTAACCCGGAGAAATATATTCTTAAAAGTTGGCTAACGCAATTCAAATATCCCTCCCCCAGGTCTTGAGCCTGGGACCATGCCCACCAAAGGTGAGTGGGTCAACTACCGTCCATAGATTCAATGTAGACAGACTCGCAAATTCCTGAGTGAAATTTTTACCTCATTCTACCAATGATACAAAAACAATTTTTTATTTCAGTTCTGAACGCATCTTAGGATCTGTCAACTTGTGTCCAGATGTTTATTTCAGAAATCTGAAATCCTAATTTCGTTCATTTTTAGGGATGACTTACTGGATTGGTTTCTAAAGCTGCAGTTATCAGATTATTTAAACATTTTCAACGAAAATTTTGATGTAAGTACTTATTTGTATTTACTTATTTAGATAGTAGAATCTTTACTGAATACGAGAAGACTCTACTGTATAATTCTTTATACTCACGTACATTGAGTACTTTAACTGGGATATGCAAGCTCTATTCGAGTTGATTGTATTTACTTACTTAAATCTGTGCTTAAGATTCATGAATACATAGGAAATACCTGCCCGTAAGAACCTAGATTTATCTACTTTATCTTATTGAAATTAAAATTATTCCTTGCGTGCCCTATTAGATTCTTGTTTTAGATTGCAAAATTGTCGAAAAAGCTGAAAAAACCATATCAAATCTCTAGAAATCTAATTTCTCTTATAGGTGCCAAAAATTCAAAATTTGCTTTTATCCATGATGAGATCTTACCATAATCGGTTCTAAGAGACCCAGCCTCTTAAAACCCAGGCTCTTACGTGGGTTACTACTGTAACAACATTAACTTTGAAGAAGGTAACGTTTCCTTTTCATTTTGTTTGCGTTTGGGTTATGCTTATTCATATTTCCACCAACTGACATTTACCATATTATGATCAGGTTGCTTGGCTGGATAAGATTGACCGTCGATATTCCTGGCTGAAAAGATTACTCATCAAATTTGAAGAAGAATTCACGGGAACTTTTCCTGCTGATTGGGTGGTTGACGAGAGAATCTGTATCGAGTTCTGCAGGATAACAAAGTACGTAATTACAATCCCCGACAAAAGTTTTCGAACACTTGCAAAATTTTTGCAGTTTTCTTCATTTTGTCCCCTCCCCCCTTTACAATATTGCTTCTGATAGCGAAACTAACACAATAGCATTCAGCTAGTGTCTGGTGTAGTCTCATAATGTTACTTTTGTAAACAACATCGTTTTGAGCGGGGAGATGGGTTTAATTTGAAATAAAATTATAGGAAAGCTAAAAATGTAGTTATTTGTTAAGAGCTTTGAAGCTTCATACACCTATCTGGTACATAGGGATATATAGCCAGAAAAATTGGAAGCAAAGGAAAAACATGGTTTACTTAAGCTTTTTGTCTGACACTTAACCGAGTAATACGACAGAAAGAGAACGAAAAAAACCTAACGGGTTATTATACCGAGATGTGGACCGAAATAGACCAATCAGAAAAGAAGTGAATGATTGGATTTTTCTTCTCTGATTGGCCTTTTTCGCTCCCAACTGGGTATAATGATTCGTCAGGTTTTTGTTATGTTGTCTTTCTTATCTATTACTCTGTTGATGTTGAGTGTGAATCATTTATTCAGCCCTCCTCTCAAATAAACCTCGCCTCAAAATTCTTATCATGCAAGACTATGTAAAGACTTGGAGTTTTGATCTTGATGAAACTGAATAGTTGTTATGCGTCAAACTGCTGATAAGGTCTGTTTACACAATTTGTACCAGCACCTCTCTAATAAGCACCACTCAAAAGTACTGAAAAGTGGAAGATGATATCTTGCTTTCTATTCAATATGGAATCTATGTTTTTTCATAAGACAGACTACTAGTGAAATGTTGACCTTACTCTACCGATGATGCGGAATTCTTACTGTAGTTTTCAGCACGTTCTGGGTTGCCCTATGGCAAAGTCATGTTGAGTTAAACTTTTTAGAGTGCAAGATGTATTGTGTCTGAATTATATCCCTGACAGAACTTATTTACTTATAATTTGCATTGCAGGAACGAACTATCAAACATCATGGCGTCGAAAGTCACAGACATTGACGTGAAACTACTGCTGTTTGCAATCCAGCGCACGACGGGATTCGAAGCCTTCTTAGCAAAGAGATTCGCCATGAATCATATCAACAAAAAAGAAGTTAGTATTTTCTTTTATTATTATATTATGTCGTTTGTCTATTCTGGATGAGTACAGTGCTCTATGCCTTAGGCAGAGCTGATTTCACAGAGGTAGACTTCAGAAAAAACACATATCTATGTTGTAACTCTGAGTTTCACGCATTCCTGTGATCATCAGAAAACTCCATCAAGAGTCAAGAGCTGTCTGATTGTCGCAGGAATGCGTGAAACTCAGAGTTACAACAGATATGTGTTTTTTCCGAAGTCTACCTCTGTGTTTTCTTTTATTGGAAATGTTAAAGCATGAAGGTAGATTTTCTTAAAATGTGTCGTAATTGCATGAACAGAATTGCTTCATTCACTTATTCGAAGAAAGCTTAGAACAAAGTAACAAAAAACTATTGCTGATTTAGGCCTTCGGTCTACAATCAAAATTTGTATGGGAAATAAGTTGTATGAGTTTTTAAGGTAAAGAAAAGAAAAGAAACCGTAAAATGATAATAGGCCTATCCATTCTGTTCAAAGAAGTGTTCAAAGAAGTGATTTTAATTTAAGTAGTTATTAGTAATTGTTTAAAGAAGCTATAGCTTCAGCACAAGAAAAGTGACGTAATGTTTTTTTATGAATGGGCGTATTATTCTGTCAAAAACCCAACTTCCGGAACATATACCCTACAAAGCAAAGCATACAATTGTATTTATCAGCCTTCCAACACCCAATAAATTTTCAAAAATAGTAAGACTATTTACTGCTTTAAGCTCTTGAGGTAAGAAGTGACTCAATTCGTTTCTCAGGCAAGCAACGAACTGATTTCCCAATTTATTTCTCAGGAAAGCAGCGGACTCATTTCCTAATTTATTGCTCAGGCAAGCAACGGACTCATTTCCATAGCACGTAGTTCATACCCTTGGAGTCGCAGTTTCTTTGTTATGCATCCAGACTGTAGTAGACAGGGAATTTTTCAGGGAATTGACTGATAGGCCAATTTGCCCAGTAGGCCCCTCTTGCCCCAGCAGTGGAAGAGAAAATGCCGATTAGTTCTGTATCTGTCCCTTGGTTAAAGAACACACAATTAACCCGCATAGCATTTACTACATTTCGCTTTCTTTTCTCTGCACAGATTGAGTCTAGTAACGAAGAAAAGGAAGAAAAAGAAGAAAATAACAAAAGTAGTAGCATCAATGTAAGAATATGGCATTTATCTATTTACAATTTGAGTTGCCTGCTTCATCATGCCTTATTATATCCGTATTGGCAGCCGTTTGCCTTAGGTGATACTTGTCTTGCCTAATACCTGTCTTGTATTATATTTGGTCACCCCTTCCTTGCCTCTGGGTTTCCAGACTCTTGGAACTTGAAATTTGAGGATTCGGTTTTTGAAATGTTTTCAAAGAGTTGAGGTGAGAAATTAAGTCATGCTAGGAATGGGTCGATGGGAAAGGAGATCATACTTATTTTGTTATCTCAAACGAATCTATTCATTTTACTCGATTACGAGAACTTGAAATTCTGCATCCCCCTGACCATGTTCTCCTTTTGAATTATCTTCTGTTCGATGCTGTGGTGTGAATCTTCGTTGGAGAAGGAGCCAAATGGTGCAGACAGCATTCAGAGGTACAATCTACACCTAGGTCTATGAATTCAGCCAAAAGCCTGTGATTAAGGTCCCTTTTCACCGAAATCAAACTTGATTATATTCTTGCATCAAACAGGCTGGCCAATCGCCGTTCAACGGAATGATATCCCGTTGCTTTGAACCTCATCTTCACATCTACATCGAGTCGCAAGATAGGTAAGAATTCCAACAGCAAATTTGCGTGATCTTGATTGTTATGTTTTTCAAATTGAGCTGAGACAGGAAATTGCTTTCGTTTTTCAGCAGGAATCTAACTTAATAAATAATTTTATATTGTATTATCTTACAAAAATGCGTAATCACTGCATTGGCATACCAGAACACAGAACTGGAAGATAGCAAAGCAAATTGGGAACATAGCGAAACATGATAACTACTGAAGCTTTGTGTGTGACACTCATCAGAGTAGTATACCAGAAAGAGAACGAAAACGAAACCTACCGAGTTGATATATTCAGATGAATACTATTATGTTTTTCTCTTCGCAATTTCATACTAATTTTTATTTCACTGTTCTTATTATCAGGAACTTAGCTGATCTTATCGAGAAATTCATTCAAGATTTCAAATCACAAGGAATCCCCAAGATAGAAACAGATGGTGACAGTGCAGTGTTACCAAGTGCTGGAGAGCTCTTTGTGTTTTATAAGAAATGCATGGTTCAATGTGCCTTGCTGAGCACCGGATCTGCTCTCTTGTCTCTTACTGGTTTATTTCAAAAGTTTCTCAAGGAATACGCGAACAGGATATTGACTGGAAACCTACCCAAGTAAGCTTCTTTTAGTTAGGCCCTTTTCTATTTGATAATCCACTTACACGTTTAGAACACTTAGATCTGATTCAAGCATATTCGTTTCTTATTTTTGAGGTGAATTCTCACCCCTTCTATATTTTTCGACCCCCAAAATTTTCAACCAATTTTTCACTCCCTATCCTACTCGAAAATATTTTCAAAGTACTTATCTGGGTAAGGGCTTTATGTTTATGAACTTTTCTTGTGTGAATCTAAAAAAGTAAGAACCTTTGGAGATAACAAGATATTCTAATAGAAATTTCGGCCTTGTATTTCTTAAAAAGGTTTCCTTATACAAGAGAGGTGTTTGCAAGGCAAAAATGATACAAATGGGGGCCTGGTTGATACATGTTTAGCGTTGTATCTCATATTTCTCTAAAAGCATGTTTTATTTCCAAGTTGTCCTTTGATATTTTATAAACTTAAGCAATTTCCCTAGTTGATAGTTGATATGCATATACACTTACTATCTTCGTAAGGTATCGGTTTATGTGCAAAGCCCAAATGGCCCACTGAATAGGTAAACTAATCGATCAGTACATCGAAAGTTGATAAGCTAATACGCTGACTATCTTCGCAAGGTATGGGTGTATGTGCAAAGCACAAAGGGTCTACTGAATAGGTAAATTAATCGCGCAGTACATTGATAGTTGATAGGCAAATACGCTTACTATCTTCGCAAGGTATGGGTTTATGTGCAAAGCACAAAGGGTCTACTGAATAGGTAAACTAATCGCGCAGTACATTGATAGTTGATAGGCAAATACGCTTACTATCTTCGCAAGGTATGGGTTTATGTGCAAAGCACAAAGGGTCTACTGAATAGGTAAACTAATCGCGCAGTACATTGATAGTTGATATGCAAATACGCTTACTATCTTCGCAAGGTATGGGTCTATGTGCAAAGCATAAAGGGTCTACTGAAAAGGTAAACTAATCGCGCAGTACATTAATAGTTGATATGCAAATACGCTTACTATCTTCGCAAGGTATGGGTTTATGTGCAAAGCACAAAGGGTCTACTGAATAGGTAAACCAATCGCGCAGTACATTGATAGTTGATAGGCAAATATGCTAACTATCTTCGTAAGGTATTCGTTCATGTGCAAAGCACAAACAGCCAACTGAATAGGTAAACTAATCGAGCAGTGCGACCCTGGTCTTTCCTCTCGATGTGACCACGCCTCGTGACTCCTTTTGCCTTTTTGCCTGGAATTACAGGTAGCTGGTAAATGCTCTCCTCACTAATTATCTCCTCACTGACAATTCCTCTCTTGTGTTATCCTCTCGTGGGTTATGTGAAAAGGATATGTAACCTTAATTGTTGATTCATTTCAGAACAACATCCGGTCTAGCAAGCATACTGAAAGACTCGGACATAAAATTCAATTCCGATGAGAAGAAGTTGACATGTTGTATATTGACCACTGCAGAATATTGCCAGGAAACAACCGAACAGGTGATTTGTCTTTCTGTGAAAAGTTTTAATTTGTGATTTGCTTCAAAATGGTTTTCACCTTGCAAATATGCTTTCATTCACTTTACTGCACAGTTATAAGGATTGTTTATATTGATATAGACTATCAGATTAACCTTCAATTTTATACACAAGTAGGTTGATTCTATTGAATGTTTTAAAGAAGCTATGGAGGGTGGGGAGGAATGTCATGGAATCAAAATAAACTTGGAAAATTAATGAAATCCTCCACGTAACTATTGGTAGCCTCCACACTTCTGAACACCCTCCATACTATGCAAAACTCCCTCTGCATGACTATGCGCCCTTCGCATTACTGCACACTCTCTACATTACTGAACAATCTCCATATTACTGCACACTCTCTACATTAATGAACACTCTCCATATTACTGCACACTCTCTACATGACTGGACACTCTCCATATTCTGCACACTCTCTACATTACTGAACACTCTCCATATTACTGCCCACTCTCTACATTAATGAACACTCTCCATATTTCTGCACACTCTCTACATTTCTGAACACTCTCCATATTTCTGCACACTCTCTACATTACTGAACACTCTCCATATTTCTGCACACTCTCCATATTACTGGACACTCTCCATATTACTGCACTCTCTCTACATTACTGAACAATCTCCATATTACTGCACACTCTCTACATTAATGAACACTCTCCATATTACTGCACACTCTCTACATGACTGGACACTCTCCATATTCTGCACACTCTCTACATTACTGAACACTCTCCATATTACTGCACACTCTCTACATTAATGAACACTCTCCATATTTCTGCACACTCTCTACATTACTGGACACTCTCCATATTACTGCACACTTTCTACATTACTGAACACTCTCCATATTACTGCACACTCTCTACATTACTGAACACTCTCCATATTTCTGCACACTCTCTACATTACTGGACACTCTCCATATTACTGCACTCTCTCTACATTACTGAACACTCTCCATATTTTTGCACACTCTCTACATTACTGAACACTCTCCATATTTCTGCACACTCTCTACATTGCTGGACACTCTCCATATTACTGCACACTCTCTACATTACTGAACACTCTCCATATTACTGCACACTCTCTACATTACTGAACACTCTCCATATTTCTGCACACTCTCTACATTACTGAACACTCTCCATATTACTGCACACTCTCTACATTACTGAACACTCTCCATATTACTGCACACTCTCTACATTACTGAACACTCTCCATATTTCTGCACACTCTCTACATTAATGAACACTCTCCATATTTCTGCACACTCTCTACATTACTGGACACTCTCCATATTACTGCGCACTCTCTACATTACTGAACACTCTCCATATTACTGCACACTCTCTAAATTACTGAACACTCTCCATATTTCTGCACACTCTCTACATTACTGGACACTCTCCATATTACTGCACACTCTCTACATTACTGAACACTCTCCATATTTCTGCACACTCTCTACATTACTGAACACTCTCCATATTACTGCACACTCTCTACATTACTGAACACTCTCCATATTACTGCACACTCTCTACATTACTGAACACTCTCCATATTTCTGCACACTCTCTACATTAATGAACACTCTCCATATTTCTGCACACTCTCTACATTACTGGACACTCTCCATATTACTGCACACTCTCTACATTACTGAACACTCTCCATATTACTGCACACTCTCTACATTACTGAACACTCTCCATATTTCTGCACACTCTCTACAGTACTAAACACTCTCCATATTTCTGCACACTCTCTACAGTACTAAACACTCTCCATATTTCTACATACTCTCTACATTACTGAACACTCTCCATATTTTTGCACACTCTCTACATTACTGAACACTCTCCATATTTTTGCACACTCTCTACATTACTGAACACTCTCCATATTACTGCACACTCTCTACATTACTGAACACTCTCCATATTTCTGCACACTCTCTACATTACTGGACACTCTCCATATTACTGCACTCTCTCTACATTACTGAACACTCTCCATATTTTTGCACACTCTCTACATTACTGAACACTCTCCATATTTCTGCACACTCTCTACATTACTGAACACTCTCCATATTACTGCACACTCTCTACATTACTGAACACTCTCCATATTTCTGCACACTCTCTACATTAATGAACACTCTCCATATTTCTGCACTCTCTCTACATTACTGAACACTCTCCATATTACTGCACACTCTCTACATTACTGAACACTCTCCATATTTCTGCACACTCTCTACATTACTGAACACTCTCCATATTTCTGCACATTCTCTACATTACTGAACACTCTCCATATTTCTGCACACTCTCTACATTACTGAACACTCTCCATATTTCTGCACACTCTCTACATTACTGGACACTCTCCATATTACTGCACTCTCTCTACATTACTGAACACTCTCCATATTTTTGCACACTCTCTACATTACTGAACACTCTCCATATTTCTGCACACTCTCTACATTACTGAACACTCTCCATATTACTGCACACTCTCTACATTACTGAACACTCTCCATATTTCTGCACACTCTCTACATTAATGAACACTCTCCATATTTCTGCACTCTCTCTACATTACTGAACACTCTCCATATTACTGCACACTCTCTACAGTACTGAACACTCTCCATATTTTTGCACACTCTCTACATTACTGGACACTCTCCATATTACTGCACACTCTCTACATTACTGAACACTCTCCATATTTCTGCACACTCTCTACATTACTGAACACTCTCCATATTACTGCACACTCTCTACATTACTGAACACTCTCCATATTTCTGCACACTCTCTACATTACTGAACACTCTCCATATTACTGCACACTCTCTACATTACTGAACACTCTCCATATTACTGCACACTCTCTACATTACTGAACACTCTCCATATTTCTGCACACTCTCTACATTACTGAACACTCTCCATATTTCTGCACACTCTCTACATTACTGGACACTCTCCATATTACTGCACACTCTCTACATTACTGAACACTCTCCATATTACTGCACACTCTCTACATTACTGAACACTCTCCATATTTCTGCACACTCTCTACATTACTGGACACTCTCCATATTACTGCACTCTCTCTACATTACTGAACACTCTCCATATTACTGCACACTCTCTACATTACTGAACACTCTCCATATTTCTGCACACTCTCTACATTACTGAACACTCTCCATATTTCTGCACACTCTCTACATTACTGAACACTCTCCATATTTCTGCACACTCTCTACATTACTGGACACTCTCCATATTTCTGCACACTCTCTACATTACTGGACACTCTCCATATTTCTGCACACTCTCTACAGTACTAAACACTCTCCATATTTCTGCACACTCTCTACAGTACTAAACACTCTCCATATTTCTACATACTCTCTACATTACTGAACACTCTCCATATTTTTGCACACTCTCTACAGTACTGAACACTCTCCATATTTTTGCACACTCTCTACATTACTGAACACTCTCCATATTTCTGCACACTCTCTACATTACTGAACACTCTCCATATTTCTGCACACTCTCTACATTACTGGACACTCTCCATATTACTGCACTCTCTCTACAGTACTGAACACTCTCCATATTTCTGCACACTCTCTACATTACTGAACACTCTCCATATTTCTGCACACTCTTTACATTACTGAACACTCTCCACATTACTGCAAACACATTATTTGGGGTATCTATAGTTCAATTTAAGTTCACAGTTTTAATTCATACTTCGGAAACTGTCACTCCAATTACCTCAATTGATTTGTACTTGAACATTATATTGTATGCAGCTGCAAGATAAATTAAAAGAGAAGATTGATGCTGAATTTGTTTCCAAGATCAACTTTGATACTGAACAAGATGTATTCCACGGGTAAGTATTGATTTCTATGGTTAGCTATTTCCTTGTTTGGTGTAAATGATTTATAGCTCTTCGGGCTCCTGCCAAGTGAAGGATTAGTATAATTCAGGTATAAGTTTGCTGACCGTATGGGCAAGTTCAAGCCCTTAATTCTGGAAGTAATTGAAAATGCATAAATACCCTGGAAAGCCTGTGCAGTAGTTTGGAGGATGTTCAGTACTGAAGGGGATACCATCAGTACTTTGGGGAATATCATCAGTACCGTGGAGATAAATCATCACTACTATGGAGGAAGTTCAATACTTTAGGGGTAATACCAACAATGCTGATTGTTTCCCTCTACAATACTTATGGTATCCTTCTACAGTACGGAACTGTCACTACCCAAACACAATGATTGTATCCCCCTACGGTACTGAACACCCAGCAATGTACTAATGGTATATCCTAATAGTACTGATGATATCCCCCATAGTACTGAACATCATCCACAGTACTGTATGTACATCCCCAAAGTGCAGCAGGGTTATAATATTGATTCTTCCTTCTCCGATTGGACTTGGTTTCTAATCGAAAATTAATCATTCCTGAAAAATACTTCTGTGTTGAATGTTTAAGACGGAATTTTTGTTTTTTGTAGCGTTATTTCGAACAGTATTCAATTGCTGGTCCAAGACTTGGAGAATGCGTGTGAACCTGCACTCACTGCCATGATTAAGGTATCTTTTCTACTTTTATACCCACTTTGTCTTTCAAGTTTTAAGAATTTCTATCAGGATCGAACGATTACCTTAGAAATATATCTGATTCTGATGTATTTCTAGGGAATAATGGCAGTTGCATCATAGGGGTACCGTAGGCCCGTAGCCATGGGGTGGCACGGGATGGCATTGCTACCCCTGATGCAGTTTTAGTAAGCTTTTTGCCATCCCTAGAAGCTTTTTCAAGTAACCGCAATGGTTTTCTAATTTCCCAGTGTTTAACGTTTTAGAATGTAGTTTTAAATTTAAAAACAGCATATTTTATGATTTGAATACAATTAGCCTAATTTCTAAGAGTCGTCGTTCCTGTAGTATCAATATACTTTTTTATGTGTCACCTTACCCCTCTCTCACCAAAAAAAGGTTTTTACCGACTTCAAAATTTTGCCACCCCGGCTGCAAAGCCCTAACTTTAGGCCGGTTTTGTTGTGCCACTTCTTCATACTCCCTCAAGAGGTAAGATTGGTTACTTGCCTTCTACCTTTTGTCGTTTATTCTCCGTTTATTTTTGTTTTCAGGTCCATTGGCAGAGCGTCGAAACCGTAGGCGACCAAAGCGCATATGTCACTGCCATCACATCTCATTTAAAACAAACCGTTCCTGTCATCAAGGATGCGCTGTATTCGTCAAGAAAATATTTCACCCAATTCTGTATCAAGTTTGTCAAGTATGTCTATTCAATTATTTTATTTATTTATATTTTTTCTTAGAAGTGACCACCACTGACCTATGTGATACAGTGAGCTTTCCTAGAATTTGCTCAGTTGTTAAAGAGGAGTGGACTTTGTTTGATAGTATGAAATGCTTGTATGGACAGAAGAATGATTAAATGAGCAAAAGAAAAGATAAAATAACTATAAGAAAGTAAAATTAAGAAAAAAGTTGAAATTAGAGGATAACCCTAACCTTTATTTATGGATCAAAGGCTACCCCCCAAGCAGCCATCCCACCCCTTCACATAGTATTATCTACTTTGGTATATCATATATGGTACCTGTTGTTTCTTAAGATAATGAAACTAGTGGTTAGAAAGATGCAAATCATCAGCCGATGTCCTAGCAAAGACACCTCAGGGCAATCAAATCAGATAGTCATAAATAAAAGTTTCTTAGTGAGTACATGTAGATACATTCGGTCCTTTAAAAAGGCTGTTTCTGACATGATATTTGACGATCAGTCACCAATCATCGTGACTAGCCTTTGATATTTTGTTGGGGAACATCTCGGGAAGGATCCGTCTTGCGATGAGATTCGCAATCGATAGGAAAGCAACTACATTTATCATTCCCCGATGATAGGAGGAAGATCTCCCCAGAAATGTTGCCCTGCTGAATAATGAAAGGCTTTTTATGATGAGTTTTGGCTATCATGTCAATTTGAAGTATTTTTCATTCCCATGATATTTTCATTATACCCTCGAAAGCTAAATTATTGCTCAACTGTCGAAATAGCACCCTGTCCAACTCCAACATCTTCAGCATTTGGAAGCAGTCCTTTCTATCTGTTTCCTTTTGTTGAAAAAAATGAATTATCGAATAAGGAAGGAAACTTTGCAATCGAAAGTTTTCATAAGGTAGAGTTGAAAGCGAATTTCGACAGCATTGTTGATATTCGAAAGCATCTGGCAATGTGCAGTAAATATTTCTGACCTTGCGTATGTATAAATGATTCTTCAAGGAGCCTATACTATCCCCTCCCTAATGAGTGTATTTGTGCTTCTGTTAATTCACAACACTTGAATGGTTCAACCTAAAACTTATTTTCTAATTTTCTACTCTTGTACATTTGTGGGTATAAAATCAGCGCAAATATTTACTCCGTATGTCAAGATGCTTTTGACTATCAATGATTCTAATGACTATCTCCGGTTTCGAAATTAGAAGAGGTAAAAGCGTGTTTGTTGTGGCTTGATTTTCTTCACTTTCCTGTTGTGATTGCTGCTGCTAGGGCCCCAAAATCAATATGAAGTTGAAGGAGCCCGTTCTTTGATTAAGTTCATTGTAAAACATTGGTTTAAATCCTTGAAGCAAGAAATCGGTTTAGCCTGAAAGACGGAAAGATAAACACAATTACGAGAATCTGCATTTCTAATTTCTGCGTATTGTATTTGAATCATAGGAACGATAACCTAAATCTGTTTCTTGTGTCATTTTCTAGTTCCTTCATACCGCGATTTATTAATTATATCTACAAATGCAAGCCTATATCAACGATTGGCGCGGAACAGGTATATTCTAATCTTCTTTTTGTTGCATGAAACTCTGATGTTTGAATATCAATGACGAAAACTCTTTGATCGGTACAGAACTTTGAGATTGGGAGGAAAATTTGAAGCATAGCGAAACACAGTATCTACTGAAGCTTAGCCCTCCTCAAGGTCGTAGGTCAGAAAGAGAACTAGAATGAAGCCTAAAGAAGTAGAATATCGAAAGAATAGCTCGAAAATTTAAGAAAGAGATGGTTGTACAGCTTAAAATACAGTATTTAAAGAGGCATTGTCACGAATTTTGAGTTTCTGCGATTTGATCTCAAAATAACATAAATAATAAAACCACATTTCTACTGTCTAATTGTTGTTGTTTTTTTGTTGTTTATCTTTCTTATTATCGAAACGAGAGCTTTCAAAGTTTGACGACTCTGCATTTTTGTGACCTACAAAAATGGCTGCAAACAATAGAATCTCATCGCCTCGTTTTCGCAAAGATGGGCGAGTTTTCCTCTCGCCAATTTCGTGAGAGCACCGACATTTTTGTCGGTGCAGCAATCTGAATGCGTTGCGTCTCTCCCAATCATCAGTCGAAATAGTCGAAATATCATGGAAGCTGCTGAAAGAGAAGTCAGGAAAGGTCGACCAAGTCAGTTTTCCCCAAAAAGTAAGTAATCGTACTTCTACTCACCATATCATTGTCAGCGTCAGCAACATCCTCTGAATTGATGATGCTAAACTTCGCATTCACATTTCCACCTGACGCCATTTTACTAGTTTAGTTCATACTATTCTGACACAGCGCACGTGTGACGAGCATGAGAATGCAGCGTCGCGATAATTCTCGTCGTGTTGGAAAATCAGTCGGAAGCTTCAAATCAGATATTTTTGTTTCTGTTTTCCAGGTATAAATCGTTTTTCCACACAAAAAATTATTATGCCCTATTGTATATACAGGAAAAGGAAACTATTAAACTAATTTTCGCTCTTATTCAAGAATACTTATTTTTTCGTGACAATGCCTCTTTAAGGCCTTGTCTCTAGCAGATCATGTTTATTGAAAGTTTAACTTATCAGATATGAGTTGCATAATTCCAGAAAAAGCTCCATAATAATTAATGGATGCTTGCAGGGAAGGTAAGGTAATTATCTCGCCCTGACATGAATTGCGCAAAAAGTGTTCCAGGTTTATGATCAGTTTTATCTTTTGAGTGATAGTGATAAGGTGTAATGATGAGAAATAGTGATTGAGTGATAATTGTCAAGGGTCAGGGATAAAGGGTAGTGATGTTGATAAGTGATAGATATGGGTGATTATGATATAGATAAGTGCTGTTGATACACTTAAGCCTATGACTTTGTGATTCCTAAGGGTAAGACTTACTATTCATTTTCACGGATATCGAATATAACTGTGATTTAGCTATATTTTATAAAACTCCTACAGTCTTTGGATGGTACAGAACTTCAGTATAGCCTTATTTCTGATATTTCTGGCTATACTAAAAAGCCTAGGTAAAATTAATTAGTGATGGTGATGATGATGATGATGATGTTGATGATGATGATGATGATGATAATGATGATAATGATAATGATAATGATAATAATGACAATATTGATGATGATGATGATGATGATGATGATGATGATGATGATGATGATGATGATGATGATGATGATGATGATGATGATGATGATGATGATGATGATGATGATGATGATGATGATGATGATGATGATGATGATGATGATGATGATGATGATGATGATGATGATGATGATGATGATGATGATGATGATGATGATGATGATGATGATGATGATGATGATGATGATGATGATGATGATGACGATGATGATGACGATGATGATGACGATGATAATGATAATGATAACGATGATGATGATGATGATAATGATAATGATAACGATGATGATGATGATGATGATAATGATTGTCCATGTTCTTTCTCTTCTAGCTCTTACTAGACGCCCACTCACTGAAGACGGTTCTTTTGGAATTAATTTCGATTGGATCGAAGGTGCAAAGAAAACCCCCGGCCAGGTGAGTAAAACATCAACATAATCTGCTCTAGCAAACTTATCACCACAAAAGTTCAAAATAATAATCTTCTGACCATGAGCATAATTTGTTTCTTTATTTGAATTCGCTTATAATCGTAATTCAATACTTTTCATGTATCCTTTATTTTTCATTATTATGTTGATGTTTGTAAAATTAAATAGATACCGCTGTACAAAAATGGAAGCAGTTATGGGCCATCTCGGCCTTTAAACTTGTATTTGAAAAAATAGGGCAATTTTAATCAACCAAATAAGTGCAAAATCACTACTTGACAGTGTTATCCATTTTACATTCTTGAATTAAACAATGATCGCATAGATGGTACCAAAACTTTATTGTTATCAGTGGTTGTATTGTCACTCTTAAACCTCTCTGATATTTTTAGTTTTACAAAGATAGTGGCAAAGGGAATGTCAAAAGCTGAAATGATACTCAAGGTTGGTTTTTTAAGTTTGATTAATGATATTCATTTTGAACATTGCGTAGCTCTTTGGAATCTGCTGCTGTTGAGCCATGTTTATTATTTATTGTGAAACTGTTCACCCACTGAAAGCATTCATCAAAGTTACTGCAGTTATGGATGTGATTGTTAGGCCTCGACCAAAAAGTCTGAAATGTGTTTATTAAAAACTATATGCCTTAGATGATTGCTGAGCCGAAAATAGGAACATGTTTGGGGAGCATTGTAAATTGCAATGCTTGTCTGAATTAGGAGAGTCAGGTAGTGTGGGGTTCAATAGTTCATTCACATGCTATAGCCTAGCAGAAAGAACAATACATCTAGAACTTTGGCTTGGTACCTTGCATGTTGGCTATCTAAGCAATAGCTTTTATGTATTTCGATGTTTTGTTCGCAAAGGTAATCCCTACCTTTTTACGTGTGGAACTCCCTATTTTGCTCAGTTAAGAGATGTTGATAGAATTTTCTATCTATTATGATTCACTCCTAGCATTGTTGTCAATTTGGTTTCATTAATTGTTATTGTTTATAGCTATTGATATGGCTTTATGTCTCATACTTTTGATACGGTTGTTTAATATGGCTTGGGTCACTCGTAGTTTATAGAAAGAGATGGTTGGGAAACCTATTTTTATTTCGTTTTATGTAAGTTTTTCAAAATTGCGTGTGCACAAAGTATGTCTTGGCTATTGTTTTAGCTAACACGGTCATGATTAAGGGAATAGACCGAAAAGTTATATTGTTCCTTAGTTCCTTATCCAAAAATGTTTGTTTATCTATGTGGGCAATGTGTACATGTAGCATTTGAAGAGTCAAGAGAGCATAAGGCATACATTGTGCACCTTTATAGGTACTGTTCAACATCAAATGTGAAACAAAAGCATACACTTATAGGTTTTCTAGCCATCTACTTCTATTAACTATGGGCATAAATTGAGAACTTACAAGTACTATTTAACATTAAATGGGAAAGAGAAAAATTATACTAATAGGCTTCCTAACCTTAAATGATAGTGCAATAGAGTACTAATCTAAAGATCGTGGGTTCGAGTCCTACTCGGGTCATTTTCATGCTTATGTTAGAAATAGTTTCAAAAGAAGTAAGCGTCACTCTGATGGTGATGCTGGTCTGGACATAATAGAAAAAGGACTAGTTTAGAAGCGTTTCCAAGACAACAACCCGCACGAAGTATGTTGTTATTTTGAAATTGTCTTGTCACGTGACTAAAGAACCTCCCAGCCGAGTTGAGGTCCCTTTACTAATATCTATGATCTGGAAGGCTTCAATGTGCTATTACTATACATGTTGAAGATTTCATAAAATTCTGTGCTTCTCTCTTTTTGCATTCAGCTTCTTTATATTATGAGAATACTTCGTACAACGTTTACCAATGTATCATCTGGATCTATAGCTATCCATGTCATTATCATCTCGATCTATGTCTATCGTTCTATCATTACAGGTAGTTATGTCCCCACATGACCCTCCTGCTGGTTTCGTGGATAATTACATCAAGCTGCTCCATGATTGTGACACGACGAATTTCCAAAAGCTCCTGGAAATGAAGGTAAAGTTGAATTTTGGTACAATGTGCTTTAGTCCCTTGTTACTAATTCGACTGGTATAGCTGTCCGATACAAAGAAGTGATAGGTGTCAAAAGTAGGTCGATGAGGTGTGCATCGGTGAAAATATGCTTGACTTTTGCTGACACTCTTTAAGAGTCTTAGGCAAGCTATCAACCTTCATTTTGGACGTAAAATTCTCACTTTGAAATGCTCCTAGTTTTCAGTTGATGAAAGGAGGTCTGGTCTGTATATAAGGATGGGGGCTTTTTCAATGTGCAGTCATGCGTTTGATGAAAATAATGGTGCACAAAGGAAGTTGCTTTTGGGGCACTTATAGTTTTATAAACAACAGAACATTATGCATTTCATATAAAGAAAATGAAATCGAAAATTAATTGCAGCTGGAAGTGGTACGCCTTTATGTTGAAAAAAAAGACATAGAGGTCTTGGGTTCGAATCTGGACCTGGGTCATTTGCATTTTCAAAAATTACTTTGGCTGACACTCGAAATCCTGCTGCTGCTCAAACTTTGTTGGCTGAAATACTAAAAAGCTCTTTTATGTCTGATGACGAAGTATTTCATCAGGATAATCTGAAATAATAAGATTAATATTTAACATGAGAATTCATTTTCCAAACTGCCTTTCCATCAATATGAAAATTTGACGTTCATCCCCAAATGTCTTGATGAATTGAAAACTTGAGACACTTCTTAAATGAAAAAATCTAGAGGCTAAGAGCTTTCCAGATTCGATTATCCTACTTGAAGCAAAAATAAGCTGCTTATGAATATAATAGAAGCCAGCATATTCAAAGGGAATTTTTCATTCTAAATGTCTCTTGTGCTGTTTAAAACCACTCTCGTCTCCATTTACTGTTATCTGAAAAGCTTCTTGCTTTGCAACTGTGTAACTTTCATGAAATTTCAATTAATCTACCGTGCGTCCCAAAGAAGATGTAACTCTGACACCCTATAGTCCCTGTGACCAATCTTTGACACCCTATAATAAATTTCTATCTTTATTTCAAATTTTAAAATTGATCTTTATTGCAGCAGAGCGAAATACTTCTTTATAGTTATTTGATAGATTTTTATCATACTCCGTAGATTAAAGATTTGATAAACACTACTCATTAGGCAATTTATGATTCATGTCAATAAAGGACTTAGAAATTGCGATGCTCAACGGTAAAATATGAAATAAATAGCTGAAGTACCTATAGTGCATGTGTATTATCATCTTTGTCAAAGCCGTTAAGTTTTTAGAAATTGAACTTTGGGGCGTATGTTTGATAACCCTTTCATGGATTGAGTATTTGAGATTTCTTTTATCAAAGATATAGTGTATGCTATTCTTTGTATTCAGGGTTTGAAAAGAAACGAACAACACACGATGCTGGAACTTTTTAGAGCGAGAATACCTGCGGGAAAGTCGAGTGAAAGCGCAGAATCACACGCAGGAACTCCTGATCAAGAGTCGAGTAGGATAAAACGACTTGAAAAGCTTATCAAGAAACAAATTTTGTAGTTGGAATTCGATTTATAATTTATATCGTGAAATACCAAACCTTATCATGGGATATAGCTACAGACGATAATTTTGCACAAAACAATAATTTCCAATTCATAATCATCATCATCATCATCATCATCATCATCATCATCATCATCATCATCATCATCATCATCATCATCATCATCATCATCATCATCATCATCATCATCATCATCATCATCATCATCATCGTCAATTTCTATATGGGAGAACGAGCGTGAATAAATAATGATGATGATATGATAATGACAGTAATGATATAAATATGATTGTGATGATAATGATATGAATAGTATAATTTCTTATCAGGCAACACCATCTGAAAAGTGAAAATTTAAGAACAGCCATTGTTCATTGCGGAGATTCCATGACTTTGCCTTCCATCCCCTTGGGCAATGCTGCATACTTGATCATAAAACAAGCCCCTTTTTACAAGAAGTAGGAAAGGGTGATTGGATAATTGGAGGGGTTTACTGCATGATAATTTGTTAAGTTTATTTTTCTTTTTGACCTACTTATTCGATTCGATGAGTGTGAGACAAAAGCTTTTGCAGGGCCTTGTTGTTACAATGTTTTGCCCTTTTCCGATTTTTCTTGCAACTGAATCCTGAAGTTCAGTCCTGGTCAGAGACTGTTCTTCACAGGATTCCATCAACTGTCATTCATTTTGGTATTATTGACTCTTGTAGCACTGTATGACGTAAGATTTGTAGTAAACAACTTAGTATGTTGATATTGTCAATTTTTCTTTGGAATCATAAGAATGATAAACAAATAACTATGATAAATATTTGCTCGAGCTATGCCTTTAGTTTCGAACTATAACATGGAAGTTGAGTGTAGTGAATAGAAAGACTGTTATTTCATTTGTACAACTCACTTCAATTTAAACTTCTTTATAACCAGAAAAATTGGAAGCATAGTACAGCGATTTCTCTGGCTTTATTGAAGTTTAGTATCGATCAAAGAACAAACTTTATTCATAGGAATAGTCATAGAATTCCTTTTCTTAGATCAAGAATTTTTCAAAGTGGAGTATCATTCATTCATATGTTTTTGTGTCATCTTTGGATTGGTGGCAGTCAGTAAGTTTCTTCCAGTGTTTATTCAGGAGTTTCTCATTCTCTTCAAAAGTTTGCTTAATTTTTAGCTATCTTTTATTCAAGGGAAGGACCTATTTGTTCCTCGAATGTACGTTCTGTATATTAGTTGTTTTACAGTTATCATTACGTTCAATCATCATTGTTTAATTGGGCGTTTCCTAAAGGAAAATCTCTAAGAAACAAAATGATCTGCTTGTTTTCCGAAACAAATAACTTCAAAAGTGGAAAATTAAATTTATTTTCTTTCGCACTATTTAATGAAGGAAGGACAATTTGCTGGAAAATTTTTAGAGAGTTTCCCAAAACATTCTATTTAACAGATATTTTTTCGTCTTAGCCAGGAGAAGACAAGATAATCAAAATTTGGAACAACTTATACAATTCAGGCCCGGCAGAACCGGTCCGGTTGGTAGGGCGTTGGCAGGACCAACTTTCGGGCCTAGACCCTTTTTTTTATCCAAAATATTGCTGTTAGAAATAACATTAGATTCAACCGTAACTTTCGGTTCATTTTTACGTAAATTACTAGGTAAAAATACACGAAATTGCATCTCTGAGAACCTAAATTTCCAAATTTTCAGGGGGTATGTCCCGTGCACCGCAAGTTTAGCTTGAACCGAACCAACTATGAACAGCTTTCGCCAGGCCCACCGGAATTTCATGACTTAAAATAGATAACATGTCAAATATCAGAGTGCTAACTTGATATTCCCCTCCTACAGTGCAACAACTGCAAACTTAAGTTTTCATGAGAATGCCACATGCTTTTTATTTTATCAGGAACCTACATCAAGCCCTAGTACTAAAAGGTCCATAAATATTTTATTGTTTACTTCTGTTAGAGGAAGCAATAGAGCCAAAGGATCCGTTTTATTTTGCTAGAAATCCTAGTTCTATGTTCCTTATAAACTGGTTTCTTATATACAGAAGCGTGTGTATAACTCGGTGTATAACATGTGTGTATCAAATCGAAAAATTCCCTTAACAGTCTGTTACCAAAATTACTTCTCTTCTTAAGACATAACTTTGAGCAAGGCTACTAAGAGATTAACTACAGTCCAGTCTAGAGTTGTATGCTGGTACAATAATAATATTTTACGATCCTACTCCAAACATTATCGTCTACCCTTGCAAAGTACGCCGCGAGTCGAACAAGGAGAAAGAAAAACTCCCCGAAAATACTCAGAAGGAGGCTCCATGCTGTACTGCCTAGGCCTAAACGAAGGACTTTACCCACCCAACCTGGTTGCATGTTGCGAAGAATCCACGAGACCAATCAACTGGGCAACAAAAATCTACTGGGAGACTAAACCTCAATGAAAACGGTTAATATTAAGATTTAGAAGTGAGTTAATTTCATATTTTGTTATGGTTATAACTATTTGAAACTATGGCCTGAAAGTGTTCTTCGCAACATTATGGCGTCAATGATGATATGACATAAGCCATAAGGAGGGGAGGTCTGAATCATGGAGGTTAATTAGGCCTAACAAATAAAGTACGAACATAGGGAATCAATTTGTCTATTGTGTTTAGATAATTACGATTGGTTTGGTGTAGACCTCTTGGGTAACAAACACGAACTTTCCTACCAGGAAATTTGTTATTTGAGTGCCAACAAAGATTCGTAAATATAAGGTGGTTAGCTTATGACCATAGATGGTCCAGTTTAGGCTTTGAAAATTGTGAACTTTAGGTTCTCAGAGATTCAATTTGGTGCATTTTTAGAAAGTACTAATTACATAAAAAACAAGCCGAAAGCAACGGTAAAAATCTAATGTTTTAAAAAGCTGTATCATTTTTTGATGAAAGGATTGTTTTAGCTCATAAGTTGGTCTGGCCAATACCGCACGAACCAGACTGGTTCCGCAGGGCCTGGGTTAATATAAGGTGGTAGTAGGACGTCTCGCCCAATCTCCAGTTCACCCAGCCTGCGGGACGGTTTGCCCAAGTGTCTTTAACAGTTTGCCCTAGTGATTTGATAATCAAGGGTGAGTGTGAGCAGATTAGCAATTACAAGACCAGCTGTGATATTACACGCGATCAGGTATACTCTGCCCTCCATTAAATATGGAAACGTTTCAAATTTTAGGCCTAAATTAAATCATTTTCACAGTAAGACACAGAAATAAATTTCCTATCTGTCTCTCGCTTATCTCCCCACATGAGCTGAATCACACATCAACTTGTTGAGAAATTAGTGCAGAAACTTTATTTGGAGCTTAAATGTAAAATAATGTTAGACATGACAAGTTTTTATTTAAAATCTTAAGCTTGGTGAGATGCTCGAAAATTTTATTTGAAGACTTAGTGGTTCACAAAAAAATAGGAATAAGTTGGGTTTTTCTTTTAATGGAAATAGTAAAAACAATCGCAAAAGCAAGTCAAGAACCTAAATAATAATGGGATTTCAAAAGTGGGCTCGTTCTCTATCGATTCACAAAATCCAAAGTAAACCAAAAAATATTTGGCATCAGCAAGGTTGTCGAGGTGAATTCGCAATGGAGAAAAAAAAGCCTGTCAAGTGCACTTGCACCATGATAACTCTTTATACCGCCAAAAGCTTCGGAAGAAAATTCAGTGATGCAAACAATATGAATAAGTGTTTCCTCTGATGTCTTTTATGCATAAGAAAGTTCACAAATTATGCAATATAGCTTGCTTCATGAAAATATAACTTGCCGTCTTGCCATCAAACGTCAACTTAGGCCAAGTCAATCACTTGATACAACTCGATATCAATTTCTTTGAAAATTTTGAAGTTCTTGGATAAAAATAGCTTTAAATAAACTCATCATGGACTAAAGAACAATCCCTAACAAAAATTGTTCAAGAATGGCATGCGACCTAAAAAAACAGCTTATCCACAAACTTCAAAAATAATTTTCAAGACTTTCGAAGCTGTTTCTTGCCCGCCAAGCTTCAGAAGGGAAATTGAAATTTTGAATCAGCCGGGAAGGTTTTGAGGAAATGAAAACAATTTCTGAATAAAAGAATAATTTCTCTGTCATTGATTTAAATTTCACAATTATTGGACGCTTGGTTACTTGGAAACTCATTGTTATATTTCTCTCATCGCTTTGATTGACATTTGGTCCGCCATATTAGCCTCCTAGTCATTTCCATACATATTGGAGGGCAGAGTAGTTAATTTTTAAAACTTTACCTAATCGAGTGAATCCTACCTGATGGGGTAAAGTTTTTGACAATACTTGATATACCGAAGCAAGTAAAATTTGCTTGAAACCAGGTAAAATGATTTCTTTAGACGGAGGGATTTCTGTAAACATCAAATATAAAAATCAAAAGTGAGGTGGTAAAGATAATGCTGTGGATATTATTCCGGTACCAGATCTATATCATTAAAGGCTATTTGTCCCGTATTTTTTATACGCATTTACGCTTGCGCACATAACTATTTGCACTTAATATGTGCCCACAAATGGATGAGAGTGAAAGAAATAAAAAACAAATATTATTTCGAACCATACAGAGGCTGTGAAAAAATTGAAAAAAGATCCACTCGTTAGGGAGAGGATAGTGTAGGCTCCTGTAAAGCAATATTTATTCCCATGCAAAGTCAGAAATATATTCAGGTATGAATAGTTTTGTTTACACATGCTCATACGTCTGCTGAATAAATAGTGTTAGTTTGGCGCTGTAAGAATATCCACGGCGTAAAGATAAACAATAGGTGTTTTGCAGAAATGACTCTGAACTCCCATATTTTTCATTTTTTAGAGATAAAGAATTGTTCAAGTATTGTTGCTGCACTCAACCTGATACAAGATGGCAGATGCAGCAAACATGCAGATGCTTGCAGAACTAGAGGTAGAAATGATGACGGACATGTATAATAGGTATGATACAACTGTACTGTTATGATAACAGGCTACAAAACCAGGGCTACCAGAGCCCTTTTGAACTGACTGATTATAAGAATCTATATACACGATATAAATGAATAATTGGGATAATAAGTAAATCAATAAATCACTGAGAGACTCAGTCCTACTAGACAAAAAACCCCCTTCTCCGGCCTACCGGGTTTATACCCCTTCTCAGGAGAAAGAGCTGTTATATGGGACTGTTTTATTCAGTGGCGTAGCTTGACTTTCAGTAGTGGGTATTCAGTTGAGATTCAAGTTAGGCCCTAAAAATGGCGTAGGATCCTAAAAATCACTCAAAATCTACCTTGCACTTACGTTCAAATTCTTACTTGTTTTCGTGTAATGAGCTCAGGCCATCTTAGCAAAATATCTATTCAAATATTATACTGCAAAGGCGACGATGAAATTTGGGTTTCATGTTGACCTATTTTTATTCATCTGTTGATGTTTATCTGTTCACGATCTCAATTCTGTTTTACTTCCGTCTTCTTGCCTATGATTGTTTGAGCCTCGGAATCAGTTTTGATCATCTAAGTCGAGAAAGGAGGCTGTACGCAGAAATTTCTCTGCGTACAGCTCTTTTGTTTTCTCGATCTGAAAGGTCAATCTGGGGTCAAATACTGGCGAAATGGAGAGTTCTGATTGCTGGAAACTACCGGAAGAGATTCAGTGCGTACCGTAGACCTCTGCTGTGACTAATACAATGAAATTCAATCATTTACTGGTCTCATAAACAATTACACATAACCGCTAATCCATTTAGGACTGTTTCCTCTGCTCAACTAGAGATCTTTATCAAAAATATGGAACACGGAATCAAAAACAATGGAATGGAATAGATGGAACATATACATATTGTGTTGGGTTGCGTTCAACAACTAGAAATGGAGAAAACACTATGAAGTTTATAACCCAGACGTTAAAAAAGGTCTTCTTGTTTAGCAAAATCTTATATTTAGGATATTTTTCTTATTTTTTGCTCAAAATCCCAGGGTATTCACTGAATACCTTGAATACCCAGACGCTACGCCACTGGTTTTATTCTTGATCCAAATTTTGTTTAATTTTTGAAAAGACTGTAGTTCTTATGATAATGAAAATGATGAGAATATATAGATTCAATTGGCTTTAGAGGTACCTCGATAGTGACAAATCATCGCTGTTTAAATGGGGCCCAATTCACGCATCATATTACGCAAATTGTCAATTGCCAGGGATCCCAAAAAAAGGAAAACTCACAATGAGTAAGTGATAGAGCTTGCTTTTTAATATGAATTTTGTATACTCCAGGTTTATCCTTTAAAATATTTGAGATTTGATTAACTATTGAATTGATTTCTAGGTTGACAAATGCGTGTCAGAAGAAGTGTATATCTGTGAAATACAAAGAGCCTGAACTATCAAAAGGAGAATCAGTGTGCTTGGACAGATGTGTGGCTAAGTATCTAGAAATTCATGAAAGAGTGGGTAAGAAATTAACTGCAATGTCAATGCAAGACGAACAAATGATGCAGAAAATTCAGCAGCAGCAACAGCAACACTGAGGTGATTTACTACTCTGTATGAAATTCAATATGAGGCTCCTTGCGCTTCTATTCATTGCCAAAACACTCCTTTTATGGTTCTATTTTGTTCCATGTCGCTTGTGCATATTGCATGATGTACAAGGGAAAGTGTTAGGGTGATCACATTACTATATGAGTGATTTATCTTTATGTTTGAGATTTAATATTAGGCTCCTTGCGCTTGATCACATGATTATGTTAGCAACAGCAACAGGGTGATTTGTTTTTTAATGTTTTAAGAATGAAATCCAATACGAGGCTCCTTGCCCTTCTATTCATTGCTAAAACACTCCTTCTATGGTTCTATTTTGTTCCATGTCGCTTGTACCGATTGCATAATGTACAAGGGAAAGTGTTAGAATGATCACATTACTATATGAGTGATTTATCTTTATGTTTGAAATTCAATATTAGGCTCCTTGCAATTGATCCTATGATTATGTTAGCAACAGCATCAGAGTGATTTTTTTTAAATGTTTTAAGTATGAAATTCAATATTAGGCTCCTCATGCATGTATTTGTTAACAAAACACTCCTTAATTGGCTCTGTTTTGTTCCACACCAATTGATCATGTGATATGTAAGGAAACCATCAGGCCGATGCTGGTTACAGGAGTATTTTCCAACAGCATGAGGCTGATTTTTTGTGTTTGAAATTCAATATAAAGCCCCACGTGCTTGAACTAATCGCTATGACACTCCTTCTATGCCTCTGTTTTTCCCATGGGAATGAAGTTACCAGGTTTAAGAAATCAGGGCTTCCAGGAACCTGCAAAATTAAAATGCCTTCATAAGAAATCACCTGTTGAGTTTTCGAGAAAAAACTCGAATTTTGTTTGGAATTTTTCACTAAATACTCATACCAAACTTACTTTGTTTCTGAAAGCAGTTTTTCTTAGTCAATCCCTGTTTCCTAACGTCTTATTTTCCTGCATTGGCTGATAAGGAATGAAATTGAATTTTACAGTATGCAAATTTTGAGAAAGGAGTTTGGTATTTTGAATGTATGTTTCTCACCCCTTTCCCGTTTCGAGAAAAAACTGGAAAACAACTCAAAGAAATATATCATACAATACAATAGTTTATTTTGAAAAAAGTGAACATTATGAATTGATATTAAAAATCATTGAAATTAACTCAAAACTATATAAAGACAACACCCTTTATTTCAGTGGTAGGGATTGTCTTAAAAAGGTCATGACCCTCTTTCCATAATGCCCCCCTCAGAGGTTCGGCCAACGATTTAAATTAAAAGATAATAGCGAATTTACAACATTCATAACAGTCATAAAATTTAGTGTCTGAAAAATGCAGAAAACTTCCTTTTTTATTTCATCAAGGTTTTACCCATCTGTTTTTCTTGGGCCACCCGGTACTTTTGCGCAATCCTCGTCTTTGTTTTAGAGATATGAATAAATAATCTTATTGAATATGTTACGTTGACTCTTGAAAAGTCATAACAGTTCAGGCTCTTTGTTATTTGTTTCACGGTTCAACACCATTGTTTGGAGTTTGAATAGAATATTTACAATTTTCGAGAATGTATACCCAAAATCACACCAAACTCAGCCGTATGTGTTTTGCAAATGTCCATAAAGCCGACCCTTGTATATGAATGTCGATTTGAATTCTGTTTGAGTAAATTCTAACCAAGAAAATTGAAAACAGGCAAACACATGCTCAGAGTTTTCTTGCTGGTTGTAGGAAGCAGACAGATTTACGAAATATCCCAGATAATCTATTCAACTGAGAAGGCATTCAACCGATAAAATGACGAGAGCGCAACCTTAGGAAAGCTTAGAGCTAACTCTGCTTAATATTACAACTTCGCCAAGGAAACCTAATTTAAAGGATAAGAATAAAAGAAAGGGATAACAGAGTTGTTTATTAAAATGTTTTGTTCGTTGCTTCATCTATTTTTCGTTCAAGAGAAACTGTGGAATTAGAACCAAATTTGGAAGTCCTTTGGAAGAAGTAGTAAAAGACGTTTGATTTTGTCAGAGTTGAGTTGGATTGAAGATTTTGACAGCTGTTTTTAGCTCTGTATTGAAAGTTCAACGGCAGCCGTTTATTAAGGCGGCTGTTGATACGGCTAGGCCCTACATGCTTGCTAAGTATATTTTCAAGCATCTGTGATCGTAATTACTACCGAGTCTTAGGTTGATGGCAAATTATGCAACTTGCTAGGTAACTGTCAGTATGGGGACGTGATATATACCATGTTAACGCTGACCATTAACCTAGCTTAACCTAATCAAGGGCCCTTAATAGGGCGCTCTGATTGGTCAATGGATCAAATCGAGTGAATTTGATTGGCTGAAACGTCACCTGGATCAAATAAAGCTGGTTTAACTGGGTCGGTATGAATACATTATTAATCGTCGGATCCTTCGCCGCTCAACGACGAAGCAGTGCAGAAGCCTTTCGTTGCCACTCCTTCTCTGCAGCAGTCTCCGGTCAGATCGACTTTTTCAGCTCCTACCAAGCTTTGGCATTTCCCGCCGATTATCTTCCACCATGGCATCGTCTGCCCGCTCAGCCTACAAGAAATTCCCAGCCGAAAAGGACTTTCCAGACCTGAAGAAGCACAACAACTGTATGGCTTCAAATCTTACTGCAGACATCTACAAGAAGCTCCGAGACTTGGTAAGAATCTCTCCTTGTTCACAGTAAATTGAAATTTCACTGCTTATTTTCATAATGTATAATATAAATGAAAATGATAGATATAAGTATTCGTGTGCCATATTCGTAATACTAGTTTAATCTAGAAACTAGATTTGAATTTAATTTCATTCTCAACAATTTACAAAAACAACGAAAATTAAACAAATGTTTATAAATTGAATATGAACGGCATACGAAAAGTCTCGGAGATTTTCAATTTTTCGACGCTATTTGGCCTGACTTAACTGATCTAATTTGGATCTAAATAAGAACATATGTTTATAGAAAGGAGCTAACGACGGAATATAATTTGTTAAATAGTAATGAGTACTAATGGAAAGGAAACTCCAAATTACCTCTAGAGAGTTTATGTCTGGAATATCTGAGACCAGGGTTTAAAAGAAAGGAAGGGGAATCATTAAAAATTCATCAACTGAATTCTCGAAGCCAGAATCTTGTTCATTCCGAAGCGAATGTTTGTAATTAGGCCGTCACCTGTTAGTTGTTAGCAAAGGTAAGTTTTTGGTGACGTTTTGTGGTGTAAATATTTTCCAATTTACGCCAGAATTTTTATGCGAGTACGCTTAGCTCTGCATTTGGAATATCGTTTAATATAGATTGAAAAAAGTAGTGGCCCAAGTATGCCGCCTTGAGGAACACCACAATTGACAGCTAGTTGTATATTACCACTGATTTTGACTTTTTGGAACTATTTCTTCTTTTGCCTAGAATTATAGAGATCTAGTAAATTCCCTCCTCGCACTTTGATGTATATGACAGGTTTGAAGGTGATTTGGAACCCACAACCCTTTGAAAAAGATTCAAGTGATCCAAATACTCGGCCATTCCCGTCACATTTGAATTAATTATGATGAAAAATTTCACTCGTATAGCCCTTTTGTTTTTCTTCCAGTTCTAGTAATTCATACGTAAAAGTTAACAGAAATCGTTTCCAGTAACGTTATTTTCACATACCAGATCGTACGAAGAGGATTTTTGAAGTCAGTCGTATGTCTGAGGATGATAGAACTTAGGAAGATGTTGTCAATATTTCCAATTAGAATTTTTAGCATTCGAAGACTCTAAACAATCTTGATTCAGTTTTTATGTAGGACTATTTTCTACCAAAACCAACCGGGTTTGATCTTCGAATCATATATCCACTTGCGACTCCTATGATTAAAACAACCAATTATGGCATCAGATCACAGAGTTTCCAAGGAATCTTATTAAAGGAATATGTATGAAGGATGTGACCAGATATCACACCTTTGTCGTGTACTTGTGGTTACCCAACAGGTAATTGAAGTATGCTCCATTTTTAGCAAACGCCTAATGGCTACACACTGGACCAAGCAATGCAGACTGGAGTCGACAACCCAGGTCACCCGTTCATTAAAACGGTCGGTATTGTTGCTGGGGATGAAGAGACTTACGAAGTGTTCGCAGAGCTCTTTGATCCAATTATCGAAGAGAGACATAATGGGTACAAGAAGACTGACAATCACGTGACTGACCTGGATGCCTCCAAGTTGAAGGGCGGCGTATTTGACGAGAAGTATGTGCTGTCGTCAAGATGCCGTACTGGCCGTTCCATCAAGAACTACAGCTTGCCTCCTCACTGCACAAGAGCTGAACGAAGAGAGGTGGAGAAAATCGCAAAGCAGGCCCTTGACAAGCTCTCAGGTAAGGGATAACTTTGATTTTTGTCTTGGTTCTGAACATTGCATTGTTTTAGCATTGCAAAAGGGGTTTTTTAAACGGAATTTGTATGTATTTGAGTGGGCACCATTGGCAATACTTTACGGTTTTCCTGAGAGTCTGATTTTCATTATCTGTTTTGGCACGTTCAGTTTAATCCTTAAGCTCTTTTGGCCCAATTTTTATGAGCTAACAGTTCGATTAATTTGTGGTTATTTGCCCATATCGTTTACAAAATTGTGCCATGGCAAGACATATCGTTTTGGAAAATAAATTTCAACTTGTTTTGGGGGACTTCAATTTCATTACTTGATAGTGAATACTGTTGAAGTTATACGAAGCTTGACAGATATGATCTTAATTTGGAGGTAGTGTGTTGAACAAGGATGTATTTTGACTCTACAATGCGATCCTGAATCCAGAGCCCTGTTTCTTTGGGTAGTCTGTGGAAAGGGAATGTATTAATTCTAGCATTGACTTACAGGTGAATTCAAAGGCAAGTACTATCCTTTGAAGGATATGACTGAACAAGAGCAAAACCAGTTGATTGAGGATCACTTCCTCTTCGACAAACCAGTGTCCCCACTTCTTACATGTGCTGGTATGGCAAGAGACTGGCCTGATGCTCGTGGCATCTGGCACAATGACAAGAAGAACTTCCTCGTTTGGATCAACGAAGAAGACCACACCAGGGTGATCTCGATGGAGAAGGGTGGCAATATGAAGCGAGTGTTTGAAAGATTCTGTGAGGGCCTGAGCAAAGTGGAGAACACCATCAAGGAGGCCGGGGAAGGGTTCATGTGGTCCCAGCATCTGGGATTCATCCTGACATGTCCATCCAACCTTGGCACTGGCTTAAGAGCTGGTGTTCATGTCAAGCTGCCTCTGCTCTCACAGGTGAGAATTCTGATTCTGATCCTGATGAGACTAGTCATTAAATTAAAGTAACGGCTGAAGGGCACTCTCTAAAGTTCAAGAAGTACAAGCTTAACAATCGTTTTTACTGGTAAAAAACAAAATGGCGACTGGGGAAAACAGAAATAAGGTATAATTCTTTGGTCGGTAAAGGGTCTTGAATTCTGACTATGCCTCTAGCATAGGGGCAAAAGTTCAATGAGGGATGTCAAGCGGAGTGACTGATATGTCAACATCAAGATCACCTATTTGCATGACTTGTGTTGACCCATGCTGACCACCTCTTCGCATAGTGATGACCTCGTCTGGCTAATATTCATATAACAGACTACTAAAATCTTTTGGACAATCGATCCCTGCTCGTTGATTCTTTAGTTGTCAATAAGTTTGAATAATAAATTGTTGTTTATGCTAAAACGTATTTTTGTTTATGTTGAAAACTTCACTATTTATTTCGAATCCCGCTCATTTCAGCATGAGAAATTTGCAAGCCTTCTGAAGCACCTGCGTTTGCAGAAAAGAGGAACAGGTTAGAGAAATCGTTTCTTTATACCCCTTTACGTTGTACCCCTGCTTCTATCCAACACGAATCTTGAAGGGTATGCCGACGCACAGACCAGAACATATTACGGCTCCACGGCAGGTCTTGCTGTTTCAGAAGGGTTAGAATATATCCCGTCAAAACTCTCCTTGAGGAAAATTTTCAGTTTTTAAAGAAAATAGTTGAAAAAGTCTATATGAATAAAGACAAAAGAAATGTGTTACTCGGAGTTTCATGTTTTATATACTATCATCAGACAGCAAAGGATCAAATCTAAAGATAAAATCTTTTAGATCTTACATTGATTTCATACCTTTGAATTGCATATAAAGCATGAATCATCGAATTAAATGATGTCTTTATTGAATATAAGCTATTCTGTCTAGCTCTACCAATATTGAACACTTTAATTGCATTCAAGACATCTATGAATGTTTTATCAACTAAAGATAAGGAAGGTTTGGTGGTAATATTCTCAGAACCAGAGGAAGGTTGATAGCTTTTCTGGACTCTTTCTGACGGTAGTTGGTCTCCACTTAGTTGTATTGATATTCGAAAGAGAAATACCCGAAATGCATTTATTTACCATAAAAAGTATATACCGTAGAACAGAATGAAGAAACGATTTAGGTGTTTTCTGAGAAAACCTGTCAAAATTTACTCTTGTGACTTGATTTTTCAGGTGGGGTTGACTGTGCTGCTGTTGGAGGAACCTTTGACATTTCTAACCTTGATCGTATTGGATTCTCAGAGGTAAGTCGGAATTGTTGCAGTTCATATCAATGTCTTGCAAATGAAGCATCCTTTTTTGGTAGTTTGCTTAGTACCAAGTTTGAATGTCTCGTGGTCGGTTAT
Organism: Pelagia noctiluca; assembly: GCA_963924455.1. Lineage (NCBI taxonomy): Eukaryota > Metazoa > Cnidaria > Scyphozoa > Semaeostomeae > Pelagiidae > Pelagia > Pelagia noctiluca. The sequence goes on from OZ004322.1 coordinate 2,914,401, forward strand.
GCAAGTCTTTGATGCGAAGGAATACTCTTGGTCAGCATACAATCCTTGCCAAAAGTCTTGGAAAACTTGCATGATTTTTGCAGTTTTTTTACATTTTGCTCCCTCCCTCCCCCCTTTACAATGCTGTTTCTGATAACAAAAACTAGCCCAATAACATTCAGCTAGTGTCTGGTATGGTCTCATAACGTTCCTATTGTAAACAACATTGTTTTGAGGGGGGAGGGGGTTGGATTGGAAATTAAGGGCTAGGAGAGCTAAAAATGTAGTTATTTGATAGAGAAATCAAGGGTGTTCCAACTACTTTTGGCGGGGATTGTAGGATTCAAATCCTGATTGGTTAATCTCGCCGGACTTACCTCCGAATTCTAACCAATCAGATGAGAAGAAGTCTTAATTCTTTGAGTGGCTGAGTTCTTAATTGCTCACCAAATCAAGTAAAATGAAAATAAGTTTGAAATGAGCGATATTGAGACATTTCTACACCCAAGAAAGAAAGTTAAATTACTAAAATTGGCAAACCAATGTATGAATACTTGGAAGAAATTACCCCATTTCATGCTGAAAATAGAACTACACGGCAATTGTTAGATGGTTACTCGGTCCTATCTTTATCTACATATCAAACTTTTATGTTGGTATACCAAAAACACTTGCCAAACTATTCCATATGTTTCTCAAATTCGATCATCACCTAACTTCTTGAACAGTAATATAATAGTAACACACGCAACAGAAATTTTTTACTAATATCCTACAACTCTTGTAATCAGTGAATTTGTTTATTCAAAATATCATTCGTTTGCCTCTATATCTAGTTTCGAGCCCCCGGGGGGACTCCCATTATGGCTTCACAGGGGGGTCCAGTCGGTTTGAGGGTCTGTTGAGATGTTACCAAATGGCACCATTCACGAAAATAACACTACTATTTGGGGATCTTTCCTGAATTTGCAAGGTTTTTTGGGGTTGTTTATCCCAGTTGATTTTGGTTCAAATACTAGCCTTTGAGGGTTGCTGAAAAAATCATACTACCATTCTAAGGTGATTTTTAGAATCTCAGTCTTGGCTCTCTTTAACCCTGATTAGACCCCCCTACTAGTCATATATTGGAGTCCCCCCTCGGGACAAAACCCATCAAAAATCGAATAAAGCAAGTCTCAATCTTCATAAATCAGATTTACTTACTAAAGATCTAAAGTCGCGACTCTTTGATTTCGTGTCTTGTCTTGATATGAGAATCAACGAGTCGTATTTGCCAAGCTACACTGTCAGGCAGTTTTTCGCGGCTAAAGTCCAACTTTGATCACCAAGCTTCCTCTAATTTTCAGGTTCAACTTTTGCAGAAGGTTATTGATGGCGTAAACAATTTAATTGACTTGGAGAAAGCTCTGGAGAAGGGAGAGAAGATTGATGGCCTTCTTCCTGCAAACCTTCAGTAGAACGTTTATTGTGCTCAGCTAATTGTATTCTTAAGTAATTCCGTAACAAGCTATCTTAAAAGGAACAATTTTATCCAATATTTATTGCTGAATACTTAGATTATTGAAATGAGTATTGGAGTTGAATGTTCATGATAAAAAATGGACCTGGAAAACCATTTTATTTCCATCCACTGCAATTAATGATCTTTGTTCGTGAATGCGTGAAAACAGCCCTATATTGCTGCCTGACTGGATCTAAAGCTTTCTTGAAAATCTTCTTTTTGGCCAATTTCACCAAAACCAAGAATCGTGCTTTTTCCCAGTTTTGGAACACTTAGACTGGGATTTTTATTTTGCTCATTCTATAGATCAAGTCGGGGATAGATATTGGTCTGTAACAGTCAAAGCGAAACAAACTATAGAAAACAGAAGTCACAGAACAACAAGGGAAAGGGTTACTTGGGATCTAATAATAAAGAGATCATGCCTTGTTGATAAATAATTCTGAAAAGGCAGCCAGGACTATTAAGAGATCAATAATAACTTTAGAAAATGCATATCAGTACCACAAAATGTCCTTCAAATTCAGCCAGAAATAGAAATATGCTTGAAGGTTAACCAATGCCTTTTGGTCGAAAGTAGCCTAAAAAGTATTCAAATAAGCTTTCAATCCACTCAAGATCTGTCCAAGGGGCAATGTTAGGCTATATAAGCCTTAGAAAACGCATGAAATAACCAAACAGTTAAAATTTTTCTTTTAAAAATCAGCAGAAAATTTACCACCAGGAGAATTTAAGTAGAAAAATTATACTTAAATAATCAAGAAAACACATAAAATCACCAAAAACTTTCCCTCCCAAATCAGTCGAAATTGGAAAAAAGCATCATGGTTAGCCCATGGGCCCACAATAAATTGTTCCAAATAGGCTTTTAATCCACGTAGGACTATTCAGGGAGCAGAAATTGGCTTTATAAATCATAGAAAAGGCATAGAATCACCAAAAAGGTTCCTTCAAAAATCAGACTAAATTTGGAAAAAGCATGATGGTTAGCCCATGGTTTTTGGTCGAAATTGGCCCACAATAAATTGTTCCAAATAGGCTTTTAATCCACGTAGGACTATTCAGGTAGCAGAATTTGGCTTTATAAATCATAGGAAAGGCATAGAATCACCAAAAAGGTTCCTTCAACAATCAGACTAAATTTGGAAAAACTATGATGGTTAGCCCATGGTTTTTGGTCGAAATTGGCCCACAATAAATTGTTCCGAATAGGCTTTTAATCCACTTAGGACTATTCAGGGAGCATAATTTGGCTTTATAAATCATAGGAAAGGCATAGAAGCACAAAAAGTTTCCCTCAAAAATCAGCCTAAATTTGGGAAAAAGCATGATGGTTAGCCCATGGTTTTTGGTCGAAATTGGCCCACAATAAATTGTTCCAAATAGGCTTTTAATCCACTTAGGACTATTCAGGGAGCATAATTTGGCTTTATAAATCATAGGAAAGGCATAAAAGCACAAAAAGTTTCCCTCAAAAATCAGCCTAAATTTGGGAAAAAGCATCATGGTTAGCCCATGGTTTTTGGTCGAGATTGGCCCACAATAAATTGTTCCAAATAGGCTTTTAATCCACTTAGGACTATTCAGGGAGCAGAATTTGGCTTTATAAATCATAGGAAAGGCATAGAAGCACCAAATAGTTTCCCTCAAAAATCAGCCTAAATTTGGAAAAAAGCATGATGGTTAGCCCATGGTTTTTGGTCGAAATTGGCCCACAATAAATTGTTCCAAATAAGCTTTTAATCCACTTAGGACTATTCAGGGAGCAGAATTTGGCTTTATAAATCATAGGAAAGGCATAGAAGCACCAAAAAGTTTCCCTCAAAAATCAGCCTAAAATTCGGAAAAAGCATGATGGTTAGCCCATGGTTTTTGGTCGAAATTGGCCCACAATAAATTGTTCCAAATAGGCTTTTAATCCACTTAGGACTATTCAGGGAGCAGAATTTGGCTTTATAAATCATAGGAAAGGCATAAAAGCACAAAAAGTTTCCCTCAAAAATCAGCCTAAATTTGGGAAAAAGCATGATGGTTAGCCCATGGTTTTTGGTCGAAATTGGCCCACAATAAATTGTTCCAAATAGGCTTTTAATCCACGTAGGACTATTCAGGGAGCAGAATTTGGCTTTATAAATCATAGAAAAGGCAAAGAATCACCAAAAAGGTTCCCTCAAAAATCAGCCTAAAATTGGAAAAAGCATGATGGTTAGCCCATGGTTTTTGGTCGAAATTGGCCCACAATAAATTGTTCCAAACAGGCTTTAAATCCAGTTAGGACTATTCAGGGAGCAGAATTTGGCTTTATAAATCATAGGAAAGGCATAGAATCACCAAAAAGGTTCCCTCAAAAATCAGCCTAGAAAAAGGAAAAGCCATGATGGTTAGCCCATGGTTTTTGGCAAAAGCGGACTGGCCCACCGGGACACCGGGAAATTTCCCGGTGCGCCCTTTGCCTCAAGTTAATTTTTTAACGTGCTTTTTAAGGCAAGGCATAGAACTAACAATGATAACAGTAATCCATCGGCTAATCAGACAGTATTACATATAATTCAATTAGAAATATGAGACAGTAGAAATAAGAAATATGTCACTGTCTCGATTTCCACATGGTTTGTATAGCTGACATAAGCAGGATCCTAAGCCATTTTCAGGCCTCAGAAAAGACAAAATCCCAGGAGCTTCCGGGGGCGCTGCCCCCTGCACCCCTGCCAGGGCTCTGCCCTGGACCCGCTGGGGGGGGGGGGCTTACAGCGCCTCGCAGACCCCCCCAACTGTTTATGGAACGCCTGTTGAGGCAAAAATATTTTCCCTGTATTGGCGCCCTTTTACTTAATTTTCCCGCTGGGTTAGAGGCTACCCAGTCCGCCCCTGGTTTTTGGTCGAAATTGGCCCACAATAAATTGTTCCAAAAAGGCTTTTAATCCAGTTAGGACTATTCAGGGAGCAGAATTTGGCTTTATAAATCATAGGAAAGGCAAAGAATCACCAAAAAGCTTCCCTCAAAAATCAGCCTAAAATTGGAAAAAGCATGATGGTTAGCCCATGGTTTTTGGTCGAAATTGGCCCACAATAAATTGTTCCAAACAGGCTTTAAATCCAGTTAGGACTATTCAGGGAGCAGAATTTGGCTTTATAAATCATAGGAAAGGCATAGAATCACCAAAAAGGTTCCTTCAAAAATCAGACTAAATTTGAAAAAAGCCATGATGGTTAGCCCATGGTTTTTGGTCGAAATTGGCCCACAATAAATTGTTCCAAAAAGGCTTTTAATCCACTTAGGACTATTCAGGAGCAGAATTTGGCTTTATAAATCACAGGAAAGGCATAGAATCACCAAAAAGTTTCCCTAAAAAATCAGCCTAGAAAAAGGAAAAGCCATGATGGTTAGCCCATGGTTTTTGGTCGAAGTTGGCCCACAATAAATTGTTCCAAATAGGCTTTTAATCCAGTTAGGACTATTCAGGGAGCAGAATTTGGCTTTATAAATCATAGGAAAGGCATAGAATCACCAAAAAGGTTCCTTCAAAAATCAGCCTAAATTTGGGAAAAAGCATGATGGTTAGCCCATGGTTTTTGGTCGAAATTGGCCCACAATAAATTGTTCCAAATAGGCTTTTAATCCACTTAGGACTATTCAGGGAGCAGAATTTAGCTTTATAAATCATAGGAAAGGCATAGAATCACAAAATGTTTCCCTCAAAAATCAGCCTAAAACTCGGAAAAAGCATGATGGTTAGCCCAGGGTTTTTGGTCGAAATTGGCCCACAATAAATTGTTCCAAATAGGCTTTTAATCCACTTAGGACTATTCAGGGAGCAGAATTTGGCTTTATAAATCATAGAAAAGGCATAGAATCACCAAAAAGGTTCCTTCAAAAATCAGACTAAATTTGGAAAAAGCATGATGGTTAGCCCATGGTTTTTGGTCGAAATTGGCCCACAATAAATTGTTCCAAATAGGCTTTTAATCCACTTAGGACTATTCAGGGAGCAGAATTTGGCTTTTTAAATCATAGGAAAGGCATAGAAGCACCAAAAAGTTTCCCTCAAAAATCAGCCCAAATTTGGAAAAAAGCATGATGGTTAGCCCATGGTTTTTGGTCGAAATTGGCCCACAATAAATTGTTCCAAATAAGCTTTTAATCCACTTAGGACTATTCAGGGAGCAGAATTTGGCTTTTTAAATCATAGGAAAGGCATAGAAGCACCAAAAAGTTTCCCTCAAAAATCAGCCCAAATTTGGAAAAAAGCATGATGGTTAGCCCATGGTTTTTGGTCGAAATTGGCCCACAATAAATTGTTCCAAATAGGCTTTTAATCCACTTAGGACTATTCAGGGAGCAGAATTTAGCTTTATAAATCATAGGAAAGGCATAGAATCACAAAATGTTTCCCTCAAAAATCAGCCTAAAATTCGGAAAAAGCATGATGGTTAGCCCAGGGTTTTTGGTCGAAATTGGCCCACAATAAATTGTTCCAAATAGGCTTTTAATCCACTTAGGACTATTCAGGGAGCAGAATTTGGCTTTATAAATCATAGAAAAGGCATAGAATCACCAAAAAGGTTCCTTCAAAAATCAGACTAAATTTGGAAAAAGCATGATGGTTAGCCCATGGTTTTTGGTCGAAATTGGCCCACAATAAATTGTTCCAAATAGGCTTTTAATCCACTTAGGACTATTCAGGGAGCAGAATTTGGCTTTTTAAATCATAGGAAAGGCATAGAAGCACCAAAAAGTTTCCCTCAAAAATCAGCCCAAATTTGGAAAAAAGCATGATGGTTAGCCCATGGTTTTTGGTCGAAATTGGCCCACAATAAATTGTTCCAAATAGGCTTTTAATCCACTTAGGACTATTCAGGGAGCAGAATTTGGCTTTATAAATCATAGGAAAGGCATAGAATCACCAAAAAGGTTCCTTCAAAAATCAGACTAAATTTGAAAAAAGCCATGATGGTTAGCCCATGGTTTTTGGTCGAAATTGGCCCACAATAAATTGTTCCAAAAAGGCTTTTAATCCACTTAGGACTATTCAGGAGCAGAATTTGGCTTTATAAATCATAGGAAAGGCATAGAATCACCAAAAAGTTTCCCTCAAAAATCAGCCTAAAATTCGGAAAAAGCATGATGGTTAGCCCATGGTTTTTGGTCGAGATTGGCCCACAATAAATTGTTCCAAATAGGCTTTTAATCCAGTTAGGACTATTCAGGGAGCAGAATTTGGCTTTATAAATCATAGGAAAGGCATAGAATCACCAAAAAGGTTCCTTCAAAAATCAGCCTAAATTTGGGAAAAAGCATGATGGTTAGCCCATGGTTTTTGGTCGAAATTGGCCCACAATAAATTTTTCCAAATAGGCTTTTAATCCACTTAGGACTATTCAGGGAGCAGAATTTGGCTTTATAAATCATAGGAAAGGCATAGAATCACAAAAAGTTTCCCTCAAAAATCAGCCTAAAATTCGGAAAAAGCATGATGGTTAGCCCAGGGTTTTTGGTCGAAATTGGCCCACAATAAATTGTTCCAAATAGGCTTTTAATCCACTTAGGACTATTCAGGGAGCAGAATTTGGCTTTATAAATCATAGAAAAGGCAAAGAATCACCAAAAAGGTTCCTTCAAAAATCAGACTAAATTTGGAAAAAGCATGATGGTTAGCCCATGGTTTTTGGTCGAAATGGGCCAACAATAAATTGTTCCAAATAGGCTTTTAATCCACTTAGGACTATTCAGGGAGCAGAATTTGGCTTTATAAATCATAGGAAAGGCATAGAATCACCAAAAAGCTTCCCTCAGAAATCAGCCTAAAATTCGGAAAAAGCATGATGGTTAGCCCATGGTTTTTGGTCGAAATTGGCCCACAATAAATTGTTCCAAATAGGCTTTTAATCCACTTAGGACTATTCAGGGAGCAGAATTTGGCTTTATAAATCATAGGAAAGGCATAGAAGCACAAAAAGTTTCCCTCAAAAATCAGCCTAAATTTGGGAAAAAGCATGATGGTTAGCCCATGGTTTTTGGTCGAAATTGGCCCACAATAAATTGTTCCAAATAGGCTTTTAATCCACGTAGGACTATTCAGGGAGCAGAATTTGGCTTTATAAATCATAGAAAAGGCAAAGAATCACCAAAAAGGTTCCCTCAAAAATCAGCCTAAAATTGGAAAAAGCATGATGGTTAGCCCATGGTTTTTGGTCGAAATTGGCCCACAATAAATTGTTCCAAATAAGCTTTTAATCCACTTAGGACTATTCAGGGAGCAGAATTTGGCTTTATAAATCATAGGAAAGGCAAAGAATCACCAAAAAGGTTCCTTCAAAAATCAGCCTAAATTTGGGAAAAAGCATGATGGTTAGCCCATGGTTTTTGGTCGAAATTGGCCCACAATAAATTGTTCCAAACAGGCTTTTAATCCAGTTAGGACTATTCAGGGAGCAGAATTTGGCTTTATAAATCATAGGAAAGGCATAGAATCACCAAAAAGGTTCCTTCAAAAATCAGACTAAATTTGAAAAAAGCCATGATGGTTAGCCCATGGTTTTTGGTCGAAATTAGCCCACAATAAATTGTTCCAAATAGGCTTTTAATCCACGTAGGACTATTCAGGGAGCAGAATTTGGCTTTATTAATCATAGGAAAGGCATAGAAGCACCAAAAAGTTTCCCTCAAAAATCAGCCTAAAAAAGGAAAAAGCATGATGGTTAGCCCATGGTTTTTGGTCAAAATTGGCTAAAAACGAATTGTTTCAAATAGGCTTTTAATTTACATAGGACTATTCAGAGAGAAAATTTTGGCTTTGTAAATCATAGGAAAGGCATAGAAACACAAAAAAGTTTCCCTCAAAAATCATTCCAAAATTTGGAAAAAGCCTGATAGTTAGCCCATAGTTTTTGGTCAAAATTGGCTTAAACGAATTGTTTCAAATAGGCTTTTGATCCACTTAGGACTATTCAGAGAGAAAAATTTTGCTTTAAATCAAAGAAAACACATCGAATCACAAAAGAGTTTCCCTCAAAAACCAGCCTAAAAAACAGCGTGATGGTCAGCCCATTCGTTGTAAAGGTAAACTTTTAGTTCATAAGATATATAATGTTTTGGTGAAAATGTGCAAAATCATTACTTCTGTCATCAACAAAGCTTGGATTGCTGAGTAGTTGTAACCAACGGCTTGATGGTTGTTTGGACTGCAGTTCGATTCCTCGGTAAGACTTTTGATTTTCAAGATTTCAATGCTTGGTAAAAATAATGCAAAGTAATACTTCTCTCATCAACATAGCTTTTTTGCAGAGTGGACTTAGCCAGGGCCTTGCATGTTTTGACTGTATTTCGATTTCTAGTCAGGCTAAGTTAAACCAAGGACTATCGTTATTCGGATCGTACTTTGATGCCTTGTAAGGTAAGACTTAATGCTTTCTATAATTTTTAGTGTTTGGTGAAAGTGATATGAAAATATTACATCATGAAGAAAGCATGGATGGCTGAAATGATTAAAGGCTTTAGTTACCTGGACCGTAATTCGATTGATTTCTGTGATTTAATATATTTGATAAAAATGATACAAAAGTAAAATCTCTCCCATTAAAAATGCTTGGATGGCCGAGTTGACTAAGTCAATGACTTCAGATGTTTATACCGTAGTTCAATTCCTGGTAAGGTAAGACTTTTGATCTCCAAGATTTCTAAGACTTCTAAATGATTGGGGGAAAGATACAAAAGTAATACCTCTCTCAGTAGGAAAGCTTGGATGGCCGAGTGGACTAAGTTGATAGTTTTGGGGGATCGAACCGTAGTTCGACTCCTCGTAAGGTAAGACTTTTGATTTCTAAACTCTCAGTCGAACATGATATCAACTTCAAACCTCTCCTGCCGGTGGCAAGGATGGCCGAGTGGATAAGTCACTCAACCCTGGAACAGAGGGTCGTAGGTTCGAAACTACCTATCGGAAAGTCGGAGGTGAAGAAGAAGACCCGAATTCCGGAAGTCGGATGATGAAGAGAAGAAGAAGGAGAAGAAAAGCCAGAGTCGGGTGGGAAAGAAAATACAATTTTAATCACGATTAGGGTTAATCAAAGTTTATGCAAAATTCTTCTCCTCCGACTCTGGGTTTTTTCTCCTCCTACTCCGATTCTTCTTCTTCTTCTTCACCTTCGACTCCCCCTCTTCTTGTTCTTCGACTGCTGGTTTCGAACAGACTACTCTTAGATCATTGTTCGAGTGACTTATCCACTCGGCCATCCCTGCCGCCGGCAGGAAAGGTTTGAAGTTGATATCATTTTTGATTGAGAGTTGCGAAATCAAAATTCTTACCTTACGAGGAGTCGAACTGCAGTTGGAACATACAGAGCCATTCGCTTAGTCCAATCGGCCATCCGAGCTTTCGTATTAGCTATGTATTAATTTTGTAATATTTTTACCAATGATTGGAAATCTTAGAAATCAAAACTCTTACCTTACCTGGAATCGAACTGCGACATGAACATCTGAAGTCCTTGGCATAGTCCACTTAGCCATCCAAGCTTTCATGATGAGAGAGGTATTACTTTTGTATCATTTTGACCAAGCATTTTAAATCTTAGGAGTCAAAAGGATTACTTTGCGAGGAATCGAACTACGGTCCGAATAGCTATAGCCCATCCAAGCTATCTTGATAAGACAAGTATTGCTTTTGCATAATTTTTACCAAACATTATAGATATTAGAAATCAAAAGTCTTACCTTACGAGAAATCGAGTTACGGTATGAACATCTAGAGCACATCGCACATTCAAGCTATGTTGACGAGAAAGGCTTTACTTTTGTATCATGTTTACCATACATTTAAAAATCTTAGAAATCAAAGTAATTACCATGCGAGGAATCGATCCATAGTCCGAATATAAAAAGCCCTTGGATTAGTCCACTTGGCCACGCAAACTTTCTTGATGAGAGTAGTGAAGGCAATGGCATCCAAGCTTTTTGATGATAGAAGTGGAAGTACTGCCAGTGGACTAATTCAAGGGCTTTAGATATTCGGACTGCAAAACGATTCTTGGTAAAGTAAGACTTTTAAATTATAGGATTTTTTTAATATGTGGTAAAATTGATACAAAAATAACACCTATCTCATCAAGAAAGCTCCAGTGGCCAAGTGGGCTAAGCCAAGGGCTGTGAATAATTGGCCCACAGTTCAGTTTTTCGTAAGGTAAGACTTTTGATTTCTATGATTTATAAAACCTGATAAAAACGATACAAAAGGAATTTCTCTCTCAGTAAGAAAGCACGGACAAGACTTTGACTTTTGATTTCAAAAAGATAAATGAAAGTGATATCAACTTCAAATCTTCTCCATCTCTCTCGGAGCTTGCATAGTGTACAGGTTGAATACTTGTCACACGATCAATGGGTGGAGAGTTCGAGCCCTCACCGGAGTAAACCAAAAGTAAACACTTTTCCTAGATTTCGATCCAGTCCCTCGGATCGGTAATGGCTACGCAGGAAATGGCAAGGGAAAGCGACAAAGGGCTATGTCCCCCTGGCGAAATTCCGAGGGGAAAACCACGGGGATTGGGTCTCCGAAGGAAAAACCGAGGAATTTTTAAAAGAATATTTGTAAATTCTTGATAAATGACAGTACTTTTACTTTTAAGTAAATTTCATTTCAATAGAAGTTACAGTGCTTTTATTTAAAAAGAAATTTCCTCTTCAAGAAAAAGCACTGTCATTCTAAGTGAAAGCACTGTCATTTCTCTTTAAAGGGAAATTGCCTTCCAAGTGAAAGCACTGTCATGGATATTGTTCGTTTCAGGACCTATAAAAGCCTAAATCCATTATTTTTCCAAATAAGCTTTCGACTCAGTAAGGGAGCTATATTGGGCTATAATATAAACAATTTTTTGGCTGATTTCGGAGATGATTCTTTTTGGTGATTTCATGCGATTTCAAAGGCCTGTAGCCTCATAGTGCTCTCTGAACAGGCCTAAGTAGATCAAGAGCCTATTAGGAACCATTCATTTTGCACTAATTTCAACCAAAAACCATGGGCTAAGCATCAGGTTTTTTTCAAATTTTATGCGGATTTTGAGGGAAATTTTTGTTGGAGATCAATGCGTTTCCTAAGTCTATCATGGACTAATATTACTCTCTTAACAGGCCTGAAAGGATCAAAAGCCTATTTAGAAAAATTTATTTTGGAACAATTTTGACTAAAAACCATGGGCCCACCATATGCCTTTTTTCCATTTTTTAACAGATTTCTAAGAAAAATAATTTTGTGAATTTGTGTTTTCTGGGGCTATCATAGCCCAATATAGCTCATTAAATCTAAAACCTTATGCTTAAAAACTTGATTTTTTGTCAAATTCGACTACTAACTATCCAATACAGATATATAATTATTATATACAAAATATACACAATGCACAGGAATATCTAGTGCTCCAAAAATGAATGTACAAAAGTCATTGTCTTTTTGAATCTTACCTCAAAGAGTCGCTATGAAACGGATTGTAGATTTACTGTAGAGGTAGGAAATGATTTTTTTTCAGTTGTTTATTCAATGATCTGCGAATATGTTTGTTGTACAGCAGTGCTGCTATTGTCCTTCAAGAGCTGTTTTTCTTGCATTGGTAAGAACCTCCGCTGGGTCTTCCAAGGTGCACTGCATGGAAGGAAACAAAACTGTTGTCATACAATGGTGAAAATATTCCTCTATTCAAGTTGAAAAATTTTAAACAGCATGCTGTAGCTGATTATTTGCAGTTTATTCCTAAATCAAGAGTAGATTAAATATGAGTGAATAATACGAAAATAATGAATACGAATAATAAATAATAAATGACAAATAATTAATAGAAAATAAGGAAATAAAAAATAGAATAAAAATATATAAACGATAAATAATAAATAACGAATACAAATAAGATATAAAATATGAATCAGAAATTTGCATCTCACCTCAGGTAACACAAAAGGAGATGGATTCGAAGCAGTGTCTTTCCCAAATTCCTCACAAGTTCCACATTTCGCGATGTCATTTATCCACGTGCCCGTATATAACTGGCCACTATCTAAGAAGTAATACTTTCCGTCCCCATGTTTCTTGTCATTTTCCCAGCTCCCTTCGTATCGATTTTCGTTAGCTGCAAAATAGAACACAAATAAAACATCTGAGGTCATGGCACTTCCAAGAAAGACATATACACTGGTCCCAAGGGCACTGGAAGCTTTGTGAAAGGAGGGAGGGGGTTTGTTCTCTATCAAAGTTTATGAAGTGTTTGAAGGGCTTCTGAAGTTTCATATAACAGGAAGGTGCCGCGCAAGTTCCCCTTCCCCCCTAAAATCAATGTTGGTGTTTTGTTTTGTAACAAGAGTTGTTGGGGCAAGTCAGCAAACTCGAAAAAACCACACCAACATTGATATTGGGGGAAGGGGCTGCTGTGTTCCTCAGTGAGGACAAAAACAGCAATTGTCTCCTAACTTTTGTCCAGTAGTGTGGCTGTAAATTTTTGGCTTTGGTAACCGTGAGAAAATGAACTTTTCACTGCCAATTCGATCCACAATCAATTATCCAATTCTGGCCAGACATTGGACACGGTACTATTCTGCCCAAACCCATGAGGGTACATGACCTACCTTTGGACGAGGGCGCACCACTGAGATTTCGAAGGCATACCCACTTATTACAACAATTTTTTGGAAATTATACCCAAAAGTATGAATGAAACGGTGCAAAGATACTACATTTTATATTGATATTCAACAAAAATTGTAGAAAAGTAACTTATCAAGATGAATAATTACGGGGAATCATTTCTCGTTTTTTTAGCCTTTTTTCTTTTTTTTGGCCTACAATTTGATGCAACGCGATCATTTTACTGAGTATAAATCAGGTCTCACCTAATCTTAACATGCCAGTTCCCTCTCTCATATCATTGAACCATTCTCCTTCATAAACAGAGCCATCAGCATAATACATTCTGCCCCAACCACTTCTTTTGTTGGCGTACCATTCCCCTTCAAAGTACTCATCTTCTTTGAAGAAATTTGTGCCATAGCCCTGTAAAGACAAAGATGATATTCATTTTATTGCAGGTGCAAAGCATGAAGCAGGGGTAGGAAGAGTAGAAAGGCCACTTTTTGTAATTGGAGAAGCTAATGAATAAGGGGATCCCAAGGGCCCCTAAAAGTCACTCTAACTTAAACAGCAACCCTATCCCGTATTCAAATTTATACCTAAAAGTCAAAATCAAGCAAGCATTGAAATTCATGTTTCAAGATTTCAGTTGTGGAGATTTGCAAGGATGAAAATTCTCAAAAAAAAATGTTTCTCTTAGATATCTGATAAACGGAGGTCTGAAGACACAGGGGTCTATATTAAAAACATTCTAAGGGTCCTAAGACTAACATTTTGCCCGAAAGTTTTGGAGAATAGAGCACAATGTTATCTATATTGGGCTGCTTGAGACGGCATCATGGTTACCGCTAAAGGGAGTGGTTTTTCCAATTTTGCAAACACCTTCTAAGTGTTGAGATTTTCTCATATGATTCTTTAATTTGAATTGTTGCCAGTGGTAATTCCACCCATAGAATAAGTGTGTAAGTTGAGTTGTATCCCAAGTTTCAAAGGAAAATTTGAAATACCATTATCATAACACCCATATCTCAAGTATAAATTTTGCTCAATTTTTCCAACAAGTTTAGAAGTTTTCGAACAAACTGGCTATTTGGACCTACATGGGTTTTGCCCCTCCTAACCCCCCATCTACGCCACTGCAAGGTTTAATCTGGCACCGTGTCAATACATCCATGATATCAATTGCAGTTTTGGAACTGACATGTAAAACGCATAACCAAAAACACGTACATGCCGTTGATCATTTTTCCATCCGCCTGAGTATACTTTTCTGTAACCACCACCCGTGTTAGGTGTACTATATGTGCCATAACCATTCCTCAAGTCATCCTTCCAATCCCCATCATAAATTGCACCACTTTTCTTCCAAATTTGTGTTCCTTTACCTGAGATTTCGAATAATAACAGAATCATCTCACCCCTCTGAATAGCAATGATAAAATAATTCCTAACCCTACAAGGTACCAAAAAGGACATAAAACATCAAATAAAAAGGCAAGAAGCCATTGAAAAATCAATGAAATCAGCAAATTTTGATGTTTTTTACCCCTATATCATGTTGTAAATGCTGATTCAGAGCCTTTCACCCTATAATATACCTTGATGCAGAACTTACTCCTCAGGGATACAACGAGTCCCCTGACATCAGAATATCAAGCCCCCTTGGACTGACTGAATCAATATCAAGACAAATTATTTCTGCGGTTCTCTCCAGTCTCATCATTTTTACTTTCACCTCGAGTTCACCAAAAAAATTACATATCTGAAAAATGGCATTTTGTGTTTATGATTTTGACTCTGAAAAAAGAAAATCTGATTTCTTCTGTCTCTTGGCAGTTTTATTATACTACAACGATAACAGTAAGCTACTCTCAATTTAGGAATAGACAGGGTCTCTAGAATAGAGTTGAGATGACAAATTTCCTCAATTCATAATACCCATAGGTGACATCTTAAACCTAACTAAATCCATTTCCTGTATGTAAGAAAAGTGCTTCAAATTTATACATAAATCAAAATCATGAGTCTTTTGATAAAGAAGCCTCATCTCAATGATAAATGGGGGTCTGGAGTCTGGAATAAGGATGTCCTAAGAGGATTTGTTTCCAATGAAATGATCAGCGGGGGGGGGGGGTATGATTATTCCAGACTCAAACGAATGTTTTTAATTGGTCATCATCATCATGGAAACATACAACGCTATTCAATTCAATTCAATTCAATTCAATTCATGTATAATTCAAGCTTCGGACACTTGGAAAAAACTCTGAAGAGCTATCGAGCCAAGTGCCCTTTGTTAAAATACATGTCAACAATTATTAAGAATTAAATGAATCGAATTTTTTAACAGCAACATCAACAAGAAGAATAAGTAAAGAAATAAAACAAAAGAAATATAAAGATAAGAATAGTAATAAAAAGAAGTTAAAATAAAAATAAAAATAATTAGAAAGAATAAAAGAATAAAAGTAAAGTAAAAGTAAAGTAAAAGCCAAAATACAATGCATAACAGCAAGTAGCTATATGATATCAAACAGCAATTATGGTATGAAATAATTTTATTCTATCAACAATTGTTTTCAAGGAGCCAAACCTTAAGAAACTTTTTGAAAGCAAATTTGGACTTACAAAGCCTTATATCCTTAGGGATGCTATTCCAAATTTTAACACCATTGTTAATCACACTATTTTGTTTTGCATTTGTTCTCATGATAGGCTGAGAGAAAGAACCCGAGGTTGCTTGTCTGGTTCTCATAGGATGTCTAGTACTTGTCAATTGAAACATATCGCAAAAATGTTTTTCCAAATCATTGTTATTGATATCAAACATAAATTTAGCACATTCATTTTTGTAACTGTCATCGAGAGATAACAACTTTAATTTGTTGAACAGAGGTTTACTGTGGGCAGTTACTGGTTCAAAATTGATCAACCGTACAGCACGCTTCATACTTTTTTTTACAGGGTCTAAGATACTTTTATATGTACCTCCCCAATTAATTATACCATAATGTGTGGCTGAATAAACGCATCATAGATACTAATTAAAATATCTTTGGATGGTACAGAACTTCAAAATAGCCAGGAAAATCGGGAGCATAGCGAAACGAAAACATAGATTACTTAAGCTGTGCCGCAACGAGAACAACCATCTCGCGCCTCAAAAACTAAAAGATCACTCAAACATGACTCTGCTATAGGTCAACATTTGCTCGACAATCCAGAGTGTGCTAAAGCCTACAGTGAGAATTGCTTTCGAATTATTGGCAGAGCAAGATCCACATTTCACTTAGGTATTTTTGAATCAGTCTACATAAAAACCAGGGATCCCCTATTGTGTAGACAGAAAGAGTTCGTTTTCGCCTTAGGACTCTTAAAGTAATCCTATTGGTTAGCTCACTGTATCGTGGGTGTTGATTGGTTTTCCTACACTATACCAATCATTCACCTCTTTTCTGATTGGCCTATTTCGATCCACATCTGGGTATATAAATCAGTTAGGTTTCTGTTTCGTTCTCTTTCTGACGTATTACTCTGTTGAGTGTCAGACGAAAAGCTTAAGTAATCTATGTTTTCGTTTCGCTATGCTCCCAATTTTCCTGGCTATTTTAAAATATCTTTACTAACAAAATGTCTTAAACGAGCTAATACTCCCACACCCTTTGATATTTTCAAATTAGTTTGTTGAACATGGGTCTTCCAGTTAAGTTTATTATCTATCAATACACCGAGATATTTCACACTCTGTGCTTCAGCTAAGTTTTCCTTGTTGATTTGAATAGATACTTCTTGATTAACTCTTTTATTTTTTGGGGAGAATATTAAGTGATTTGATTTCTTCGTGTGTAGTGATAGTTTATTGGCAATTAGCCAATCAGAGATGTTCGCTAATTCCGTATTGACATTTGATTCTAAAGTTTTTAGGTTTTCGTGTGACATAAAGAGGCTCGTATCATCGGCAAAAAGGTGAAAGTCAAAACTTTTGGACGAGTTAGGTATATCATTAATGTATAAAAGAAATAACAAGGGTCCAAGAACGCTTCCTTGCGGTACCCCATGGAAAATAACAAGGCTTTCGGAGAGTTCACCTCCTACAAAGACACTCTGTTTTCTACCTGTCAAATAAGAACAAAACCATTCCAATGCGACACTCCTAACTCCATAATATTCTAATATTTTCAAAAGAATTTCATGGTTAACAGTGTCAAACGCTTTTGCAAAATCAAGGAATATGCAGCAAGAAAATTTTTTATTTTCCATAGCATTTATTAACTTTGTTGTCACATCTAGTATTGCAAGAGCAGTGGATTTATTCTTTTGAAAGCCAAATTGGTGCTTGAAAATGACCTTGTTTTTTTCAAGGAAATTGTTTAATCTAGTATACACGAGTTTCTCTACAATTTTGTTAAAAGTTGGAAGAAGTGAAATAGGACGATAATTGGTCACCTCGAGAGGTAAGTTAGCCTTGAATATTGGTATAACTTTTGCATACTTCAATATCTTAGGATAGTAACCTGTAGAAAAAGACTCATTGACAAGTAAAGTCAATGGTCCTACAATTTGATCTTTAATTGCTTTGACCATCTTAATTGGAATATCATATGCATCAGCTGACTTCTTGGCATCTAAATTACTTATTTGATCACTAACTTCAAATTCTGTAACAGGATTAAGGAAGAAACTTTTTGGTTGTCGATTGGGCAAATAATCTGCGAAATTCTTTGTGGTGTTGCCTAACTTTTTTACTAAATCCTGCGCTATTCCTGTAAAGAATTTGTTGAAATGATTTGCAACTGTTTTTTGGTTATTTACTGCGTTGTCACCAATTTGTAAAGAAAAATCATTGGATTTTTTCTTTGGTGATTTTTTTAGTAGATCGTTAATAACGGCCCAAACTTTCTTAGAGTTCTTTTTACAATTTTCAAAATATTCTTGGAAATAGGTCCGCTTGCTTTTCCTTAGCAAATGATTCAACATGTCTCTGTAATATTTGTAGCGTTGATACCAAAATTTATCTTTTGACTTAAGAAATCGTTTGTAGAGTCTATTTTTTATTGAGATAGACTTCAGAATACCCCTGGTTATCCAGGGCTTTCTTCTGAGCTTGACTTCTCGCTTGCTGACCTTTCTAAAGGGTGCATGCTCGTTAATCGTATCAATTATGCTTCCTTGGAAGTTCTCATATTTCTCCTCTAAACTTGCACCGGATAACGGTGAAAGATTTTTAATTTGATAGCAGAAATATAATCCTTTTCGCTGAAGTTTTTAAAATCCCGTTTAAATTCTGGTTTTTGATTGCTTTTATTAAGTTTTTGATCAAGGATAAGAAAATTAGGCATGTGATCAGAAACTTTTGCAATTAAATTTCCACTCCATGCGTTATTATCAATGGAATTTATAAAGATGTTATCAATTAGGGAAGGATTCTGGTTTTCTATGAATCTTGTCGGTTTCAGAATCAAGGGCTGGAAAAAATTAGCAAACATGGTATTTAAGAAATCTTCAACGACGGTACTACTTTGATAAGCCAATAGATTAAGATTGAAATCACCAGAGAGAACGGTTTTTTTATTATCCTTCGTAAGTTTTCTTAACGTAGTAGAAAGGAACTCTATGAATTGTGTTGGATCTCTGCGAGGGTGATTGTAGATAATCCCCAATACCACGTTGATTTCTTTCTTGCTCTCTATTTCTACCCAGAAGGCTTCGTACTCGCATTTATCGGATTTAAATGATTTGCTAAGATCATTTCTTACATGGTAATTTAAGTTGTCTTTAATGAAAAAGCCACAGCCCCCGTTTTTACTGCTACCTGGAATTCCCTTCCTTGTAAGGATGAAAACCTATTCATATAGAAGTATACTACCAAAAAGCCTCGAATTACAATATGCAGTGTGCATTCAAACTCCCTTCCGTCACAGAGCTAAGGGGAAAGAGGATGAAACAAAGTGCTATTTCACTTGGCAGAAACCATTTCAAAACACCCTTTCCAAAAGTGGAAGAAACAGGCCTAAATGAGAGAGGTTAGACTGTGTCACCCTCACCATTTTTCTTGTTATTTTCCCACTCTCCAGTATATTGATCCCCATTTACAAAGTAAACTGTATTCCGCTGTCCACTCTTTTGAGCATTTTTGTCCCAGGTCTTCCACAAAGGTTGGGAACTCTTCTGAGGCTTTCTTAGTGGCATGATGCTCTCCTCGAAGCTTCGAAACAATTCGAAGAGGTAGCCTAGGCCATACTCGGTCCCAGTCCTTTGTTTCAAAACAAACTCCATGGAAACAGAAATTCAAGAGCGCGTCCCAATAGGCTTGGGAATGAGTGACGTACTAAGACCGCTGATATCTAAAAAGACCAAGATCTTGGGATTGATGAGATGCGATTAGATTTCGTGAACTCTCTTTAAACATCAAAGGAACAAAGGACCAGGTAGGTACGCAGAAAATCGCGCATAAGTGGCAACTAAAGAAGTTATTGACTGAAAACCAAAAACTAGTAAAAAGAAGGATAGGAAGGGAGGGAGTGGCCTTCCTGATCAATACGTTTCACCGGAAAACCGCACAATCCACTCATTGCTAAGCGTCAAACAGATCTATGGCAAAGGTATGACATTTGACAAGTGTCATTTTAGAACTTAGATTTATGAGAATAGGAACTGGAGAAATGAAAATGGGGAAAACTGCTTCTTTTTCGCAAATAACTGAATTCTTTTAAACTTATTGTAATCGTTGTGCAGGGGTGGTTCCAAAGGGGGGCTGGGGGGCATCCTCCACAAACGGTAAAATTTCAAAGATCGAAATTTTTCTAAGAACAAAGTGCAACACAATGATTAGGAAGTTAAATGAACTAGTTAATGTTTTGAACATAACAGCGTAGCAAGAAAACATTACCAACGTACCTAACATCAAAATTAATCATATATCATCTTACGTCTCAGGTGGTTGAGTGAATCTCCAAAAATGTAAAGATTTAAGTATATCATATATTTTTTTATTCGAAACTAAATCAATTGACCAAACCCAGACCTTAGAAATATAGCCCCAAATATAAACCACACACATATATTAGCAGCTCTTGGCGATTAATTTTTCCCAGATAATTTTACTTTGATACAGCCAATGATTTAACATACCACCTCTCTTCGCGCTCTGGTACCCAGGCTATTTGAAAATGAAAGTTATTACATGCTCAGTTCATTTGTCTTTGATGTCTTTGAATTGCATTTTTATAAAAGATCCTTTATAGAAATTTACTCCTTTTACTTCATAAATTATCC
Organism: Pelagia noctiluca; assembly: GCA_963924455.1. Taxonomy (NCBI): domain Eukaryota; kingdom Metazoa; phylum Cnidaria; class Scyphozoa; order Semaeostomeae; family Pelagiidae; genus Pelagia; species Pelagia noctiluca. Next base: position 2,934,765 of record OZ004322.1, read on the forward strand.
TTGCTTAAGTTTGAAAGATATACCCACTCGTGAGGATTCATTACATAATTAAAAAGGAGGCTCACTATCTTGTAGAATATTGAAATTACAATTCGTGTAAAAATGACGGAAACAATTCTAATTGGGATGCATAGAACAGAAATTAAAAAGGGCGGTGCCAGCGTGGTTTCGAAAAAGTTTCTAAATGGCCCCCACCCAAACTACAATCATGAATCCGCCCCTGTCGTTGTTGTTGTTGCATTAGCTTTTTCAAGCTTTTTATTCTAGACTTACTCCAGATAATGATCCCTAAGGTACTGCTTACATGGAAGAAAGCAGCTGAGACCTTACTATTGAGAACCTGAGATCTCGCCTTGGAGGGCTGAAAATTTTCCATGTTAACCTAATCAATAGGGCTAGCCCTCAGGTAGTAGGATTCCTCAGTAATAGACAAAATATATCCTAGAGCAATCTCATTCAAAAAATCCAATACCCCGAAATGTATTACAATATTTTCATTTTTTTATTACAATTTACTCTTGAAATAAAACATGTAACAAATGTTCACAACTTTGAACAATAAAAATCTTCAATTATGTTACAATTCTGAACTGAAACTAGTTCCAACCACTTCCATATTTAATCTGTTAGAAATTTACAAATTTTCCATGAAGAAGTTGAATAACAAAGGATTATTAACAAACCTTCTCTTAAGATTCTATAATTTCGTAAACAATAAATATCATAGTAAAACGGAAATAAATAATTATGACAAATAAACAGAGAAACAAAACTCATTAAGTAATTGCTCCAATTAAACAGTTAGGTTAAAGGCTAGGGTTAATCCAAACTCGATGTGATGTGAAGAGTAACAAGTCTCATATTCGAATAAAAGAGACATAATGGCAAGAAAGGATTGAATCAGGAAATATTTTGAAAACAATCAAATTAGTAGCATATCATAGGTAAAACTTAGCTAGTTACAAAGAAACCTTTTTTGATTATAGAACATGAAATAAGGCTAATTATGATGAAATATGAGGTTACAGTTTCTTGAAATAAGGCTACATTTTGATCAAATTTGGATGTAAAGCGGTCAGGACAAATGTAACCCTTCTGGATACGTGCCGATACGTCTAGCGAAAAGAACAAATTTTATCATTTCCCCCCGTCTTTCTCCAAACTGTCATTGGAGCTCAATTAAGCAAAATAAAAAAAATAAATAAACAATACTTTTTACATAGTTACTACGTGTAGCTTTGGTTATCGAGATTGCATGAAGCTATAAATCAAGGGAAAGTTTTCCCTGATTTTAGATGTCAATTATTTTGATTCCCTGGAATTACTGCATTGAAGACGAATACACATCTGTATGATAATTCGATATTTAATTTCACTGGGCCAGCGAAAAGTGGTCAAATATAATCATGTTTTTATCCTTTTCCGTAATTTTGATTTATCAAACGTCTTATAATCGTAAATTTACTTGATCTCCGGGGGGCTGAAGAGCACAACATTGCATAAAGGTTACTAAAAATCGTTTTTCATAAGGGTTTGTATATGGAAGAGAAGGAGATATGAATGGGGACAATGTTAACTTGTGAGTCATCAAATCATTTATGATAAAGCTTGTTGAAGACTTGCAAATGTAGCCAAAAGCATTTCAGTCAGTGAATTTTGATTGTTTGGTTATTTTTCCCAGGGGGGCTCAGCCCTCCAACCAATTTTCCCGCAGGGGCTTGACCCCTTTAGCCCCGTAAGTTTGTACCTATGCAACGTCTAGTTTCGATCTATTTACTCGATGATTACGACAATGGTTTCTTAGAATTCAATGTTCAACTATTAACCATAGTGTAGATAAACACTTGATTTCGCTTTTATGGATCAGAGGTAAAAAACTAAGTCGGACAGCCATGGCATAACCCGTGCCCAAGGCTAACCTCCTTAAATCTACGAAACATGCGGCAAATAAAATACTAGGTATATTTCAAACTCTTCAAAAAAGCTGAAACTCATCAGAAACTTTTTGTATGGAGCGAGGGGTAGATTCAAAAGGACATCTTCCTCCCTTCGCATACCAAATTCATATTGATCAAGTCTCGAGCTTTCGTCAAACACCCAATCCTTTTAACAAAGTCAAAACGATGTATCACACCCAACACCCATCTTTATGCATATTGCTAACACCGTTGATTGAGCCTTGTTTACAAAGCGAATAATGTAAAACATAACGAAACAAACAGACGAGGGGTAGATTCAAAAGCGTATCTTCCTTCCTTCATTTACCAAATTCATATTGATCAAGTCTCGAGCTTTCGTCAAACACCCAATCCTTTTAACAAAGTCAAAACGATGTATCACACCCAACACCCATCTTTATGCATATTGCTAACACCGTTGATTGAGCCTTGTTTACAAAGCGAATAATGTAAAACATAACGAAACAAACAGACGAGGGGTAGATTCAAAAGCGTATCTTCCTTCCTTCATTTACCAAATTCATATTGATCAAGTCTCGAGCTTTCGTCAAACACCCAATCCTTTTAACAAAGTCAAAACGATGTATCACACCCAACACCCATCTTTATGCATATTGCTAACACCGTTGATTGAGCCTTGTTTACAAAGCGAATAATGTAAAACATAACGAAACAAACAGACGAGGGGTAGATTCAAAAGCGTATCTTCCTTCCTTCATTTACCAAATTCATATTGATCAAGTCTCGAGCTTTCGTCAAACACCCCATCCTTTAAACAAAGTCAAAACAATGTATCACACCCCACACCCATCTTTATGCATATTGCTAACACCGTTGATTGAGCCTTGTTTAAAAATCGAATAATGTAAAACATAACGAAACAAACAGACCTAGTAGTACTTAACGTCTTGGCAAAAATCTTCCATCAGTATCTCCCTACGTTTTGGACTCGAAACTTGGAACTCTTTATCCTTTGCGTTGTCTGCAGATTATGCTGTGTTCTTTCCAATGTTTAGCCTTAAAAATACAAACGAAAAACTCAAAATACCCTTTTTGATTCATACCTTGTAAATAGTTCGTCCTGATTAGACTATGAGCCAGCCAATAGTGAATAAGTATATGATTAATATTACTTTAATAAAATATTTTACAAAAAAACTATGTTAAGCCTCCGTACTGCAGTTTCTTAGCTTTTACCCCAGTTATATCATGAAAAGTTTCTTAGCAACTTTCTTAAACAAAAAACCTATTGTTTCTTCATTTCCAGTAGGGACTGCGCTAGGGCGTGTTAGGTTCCATGCACCAGAATAATCATTTTCAGTCCCAGGTTTTACACCTGATACTTAACTCAAATATTCGATCAAAATGATTGGGGTGATGTTAGATGGAATCAGAATCATGATAAAATAATGATAAAATGCAAAACTGTTTCCAAACCAACCTAAAGAAATTACATTGGTAGTGTTCTCCCCTTTCCGAGTTAAATGTTGGACATAAAACCTGGAACTAAACAGGATACTCTGGTGTATTGAACCAACACGAGCATCGCATACCAGTTTCATTGCATACAAAACAAGATTTTCTGATTGCACAGTAGACGACTTTCACAATGACGTCAATCCTTTTGAAATACATTAGGAACACACTATCCTCGATATCATGTGGATCCTAATCTCAAAAGCATGCATTGCTCTTAGCAACGCATAGATTTGTTTTATAGTTCTACTTTCAGCACAATGATTTGATGAAAAATTCTTGCTCAGCAGGGAGTCACATCTCTTGCCTCACTTTCCAACACATTCTACGTCATTGTGAAAGGAGTCTATTTTCTTCTATGACATTACCTGACAGTTCTGGCAACAATACCAGCCAGATCTGCATTGTGAGCAGACAAAAACTGCTTCCTTCCCGCAAGCCAGGCACGTTTCCCGAGTTTTTTCGGCACGTTCTTGTCTCTCAGTAGAGATTTTTCTTTGTCCGTATCCCTTTTTAAAAAAGATGAAAAATTATTAAGCAACCAAATGTGTCAAACGGCCTAGCCATCTGTATTATATTGGGCCTACATACGGGCCAACCCAAATTCAGGCTTTTAACAGATGGTGAGACTAGCAGGACCGATGTAACCTTAGTGGAAGCAAGAAGTTGAAATAAATGACAAGGTTTAAAATTGGGGCTCAAAAATAGAGAAATACTATCCATAAACCGGGCCTTGCAAAACACATTTTTTTCTGAAAATTTGCAGCTATTTTTAGTAGCTATTGCACAATAAATTCATGCCTAGCATGGGAAAAGACTCTACCAGCTGTAACTAAATTCATTAACATCAATAATACTCATTGTGCAGATATTTGTACAAAAAACTAATTTTTAACAATTCATTTTTATGAACAAAAAACATTTGCTTTGTTATCATATGGTGTAATGCAATAAATGTATTGAGTGTATGAGTGTACCATATCAAAAGCCAAGGCCTTAGGGGCTAAGACTGTTCTTTCAATAATTGATGATAACAAATATATTCTACTGTCAACTGTAATAACACTTAGTAACTCATTGTGACAGTTTTTCAAATCGTCTGGTTTTCTGTTGGAAAAAAATCAAACTATATCGTTCGTTTCTGCCAGTGGATCTTTAAGAGAAAGAAATCTGCATGTTATGTCTAAGGTTAAACGCAAGTTGAGGCAATAAATCTTACGCTGAAGATACTGAATCTTTAATCTTTTCATTATTCTTAAACAAACACTAATCTTTTCTGAGACAATCAGAACTTATAGAATTAGCAAAAGCTTTTTGGTAAACCATAATCAGTGTTACTAAAATTATGAAAACTTGATTTCGTTTCCATTCCTTACCTGGAAATTTCCATGATCCTCTACCAAGGTGATGATTTGGTGGCCTGCTGATGAAGTCAATGCGCTGGGGCGGTCACTTCTCGGATGGTGCACCCTTGTCTCAATTTGTCTTTGGCCACCGAACCGCAACCGTTCCAACTCTGTCTGATGCTGACTCACCTCCCTCTCCGGATGCCGGTAAGCCTCTGGTAGCATCCTTGATACCGGATCGTTATTCGGAATCCCTCTACGGACGGTGTTGTTAACTTCCGCGGCTCCGGACAGATCTCTAGAAATAGACCTGATATCATTTCTTGCTGGAAGATGCGGTGCAAATCGGTTGAAATGCAAACTGCTAGCTGATCTACTCATTGGCTGTTTGGCTACTTCCGGTGAGCTTATGAGTAGATGATGTGGATTGCCTTGGGCACCTGTAAAACCTTGACTGTGTGGTTGTCTGGGCACATTTGGCAGGCCGCTAGGGAGGTTATGCAGAGCTGGAATCCCATTCACAGTGGGCACCTGGTGTCCTGGCGAGACTTGGGCAGCTGCCAAATGAGCCTAAGTGACAGGAATAAATAACATTGAAGTCCCGCTAAATCATAACATAACATAACATAACATGACATAGCATAATATAATATAATATAATATAACATAACATAACATAACATAACATAACATTACATAACATAACATAACATAACATAACATGACATGACATAGCATAAAATAACATAATATAACATAACATGACATAACATAATATAATATAACATAACATAACATAACATAACATAACATTACATAACTTAACATAACATAACATAACATAACATAACATAACATAACATAACATAACATAACATAACATAACATAACATAACATAACATAGCATAACATAACATAACATAATGTAACATAACATTACATAACGAAGTATAACATAACATAACATAACATAACATCAATCACATAACATTACATAACATAACATTACATAACATAACATAACATAACATAACGTAACATAACATAACATAACATAAAATAACATAACACAACACAACATAACATAACATAACATTTTTAAATTTTGAGTTGTCAGTTGGTTTGTAGTGTCTTCTTTGATGATCCCTAAAAATGTAACGGTTTCAGCTTCCAATCGTTGTTAGTTGCACAACATGTTGCTTATAAAATGTGAAAGTTAGTGCTAAAAACATGAGGCAAACATTGTTAAGCTCAAATGCTCTGCCGTAGACTATAAAAGCATAAAAACTGCAAAACTGGCGAGATTTCCAATACCAGAAGGATACCAAGGAGAGTACGACGAAGAATCACATTCAGCATGCAAAAGTTCAAGATTTTCTTATTCCGTTAGTATCCACCTAGATATTTTAGGCCAAGGTCTAAATATTTGAGGAGAAGCAGGATTTGGAAAATCAATCGCGATAATTTGTGAGAATGAAATGACCCGAGTAGGTCCTACTCGGGTCATTTTCATTCTCACAAATTATCTCGTCTAAATATTTCTGACAAAGACACACTGTTTGGGTTATTCTTACTCCAGATATATGTCATGTTCCATAACGTTCATCGCACAGAAAGAAGCTTATATTGTCTCTCTTGATCAGTGGTCTCAGCCACTGCAGTCGAAAATCAGTTTTAGGTCCTTTAAATTGGATGCCATTTTAGTATTAAAATGCAAAGAATTTCATTTTGATGTGATTTGAATATAGAATCACACCTTAACCCTGACAAACCATGGCCCTAACCTTAACCTTAACCTTAACCCTACCATAACCCTAAGCCTAACCCTTAGTCCTTAACCTGTGCCTGAGCCTAATTCTAACTCTGACAATGACCCCAACCCTTATCCTGGTTGCTTTGTATCCTACCATACAAAATAAAATATGATATCCAACCAACCTTTTGCAGATCTTGTCTCGATCTTTCAATTGCATTTGCGTCAACAAAAGGCATATTGAGAGATGCATTTGACCTGAGTCCGTGATTCATTCTCTCGTTCAGGAATCTTCCTTGTAAGAGACTTTTTTGTTCTCTCTGTGCCATAACTGCGTTTCGAATTGATTCAAGAGTCATTGGGGCATTTTGTACCATGCTGTTATTTCTTGTGAGAAGTTCCATCTTTGTAGAGTGATCGACTACAGCCTGACTAGGATTGATTGCGAGAGGATAGGGTTGAGGGGCAAGGTTGGCTTGCTGTGGGCCTCTGTCTTGTCTCATCCTGCTTGGTGCTCCAAGATTTACAGCTGAAAATTGACAAGACTGAAATCAGTTTGTACAGAAATCTACTTTATTATTAGCCTTAGAAAGTGGTGCTTTTAGGAGTGGCCACAGACACTGTAGAAGGGGCACAGGGAAGCGAGTGTTATGAAATGATGAGGTGACCCTCCACGATAGCAGTTGAATGAGCCGTTGCTTTAGATGTAGTCGAGCACGACGACGTTGCTATAGTATTCAACAATTCATCTGACTGAATAGCCATCACTGCAGGTGATTTCAGTGCGTGCAAGTCACGAGGCATGTCTGCAGTTCTTGGAAGGGAGCTAAAGATCAGCTTATAGAAAGGCAGCAATTAATTGTACCTTAGATATCTCGGTGCTATACTGTTGCTATGTAAAATCTTTTTGTATTTCTTGCAGTAAATTGAAAAATTAAGAAATGCTTAACCAAGTCGAGATATAAACTCTACAAGTCTGTTTTGTGATTACTCACTCATCAGGGGATAAACTAAATAAACAAGAGGGACATCACAAAACAGACTTGTAGAGATGAACGAGTAATAACTTATCCCACTCTAGACATTCTTTAAAAGTCCAAGTGCGACCAACTTTTCATAGCTTCCGCCAGGCCTGAACCAAAGGGGTTTTAGAAACGTGAACTTACCATTCGGGAGAGGCAAAGTGGAAGTTCTGCTTTTCATCAGGTCCATAAATTCAGCTTTCCGGTGTTCAATACTTATGTTTTCACTTGGCAATGGTTTGGCGTTCGGCCGGCTCATATAGTCCCATATTTCCTGCTTGGTTGAGTCAGAAATCGACGAATCATTGAAAATCTTACTCAGTATATCCTTTTTGTTATTCTCTTCTTCTTGCCGTTCCCGATACGGCTGTCCGTCAGATCGCTCCAGCGCATGCGCTTTACGTGGTGGATATAGTGGTAAATCATGCCGTATCAAGCTATCTGAATTCGCCCTTGGAAGTTGCTGGATTGCTTCAGGACCCCTAAACGACCGGTCAGTTACAATACGGTGGTTATCAGGCGAGCAATGATCTGGAGAAATATCGATATGCTGTGTTTGGTGCCTTGATGGATGGCTCCCTGACCCATTGCTCTGATTCGCAACTATTTGTGGAGGTCCTGATTTCCCATTAGCAGAATCCGGGTTCGTAATAGGTAATAAATTCATCAAGTTGTTATTGCGTAGAGCTTCCATCTGCGATTCGTTTTGAGGTATGCCAATCTCGTTTGAGCGATAACGGATTTTATTAGCTTCATTTCGATTGCAGATTCGACCATCAAGCATGGAGCTACGATTTCGGTGCTCTTGTGCCAGACTCGGATTACCAGCTGGCTTTAGATTCATGTTATGGACCGGTGTTGGTTGCGCAATGCGGTTGATTGTCTGGTTCACGATTCTAGGATGCGGATCATGGATAGCAGAATTCGTTTTTCTCATTCTCTCTTGCTCGAAGAACTCATGCATTGGCTTTGGTTCAAGTGCTGGATTGACCTGGACTGCCAGGGTGATATTCGGATTCGGAGTCTCTGGGTGCAAGTAGGGGGTGTGAATATGATGATCATGGTGATGATAGTGAACCGAGTGTAGAGGCGGTGGTGGTCGTTCTGGTTGCAAAGATGTCTGCATGGCAAGTCTTTGGTTCGAGAGTTGCCGGTGGAACATGTTTATTCTCGAGTCCACATTCGAGTCAACAGGCCCCGAAATGCAATGATAAGCTTGGATGGATGCGACTTCTCTTGGCGACGACTTTGCCTTGATATGTGCGTTGGCAGGCCACGATCTTTTGTTTTGTGCCACTAAAGCTCTTGAATGCTCGGTACCGACTGTTTTTGCTATCAGTAAAGCCGGTTCTTTTGCATTAATACCGATACTAGCATTTTGTGATTTCTCTACAAATTTCACGATAGCATTCGACTGAATCTGCGTAGTCTCTGTAACTGTATAAGATTTCAGTGGTGTTTTTTTAGTATCAACAGTAGGAGATGACTTCGGACGTATTGCTGGATTAGAAACGATTGTAGACACTTGAGAAAGCTTGTCTACAGTAGTTGGAGTAGATGAGATGGGAATGAGAGCAAGTGATTGAGCAGACGTGACTGCATCAGTGGTTTTGAGTTGTAGTGATGTCGATTCTCTACACGTAGCTGTTTGAGGTGACGCAGTTGTAGATATTAGTGGGGTTGGGTGAGGTTGCATTGATGTAGTTGGTTTGATAATTGAATAAGGCGCGAGTTTAGATTCTCTGGGCATAGTAGAGTGCTGAGTTATTTCTACAGTGTCTACATTGGAATTTAGCATGCCTGCAGTTTCTCCAGATGTAGACGATGTAGGAGATGCTGTAGTAAATTTGACGGGTGTGATCGAATGAGAGCTGATATCAATAGAATCTTTGGATGTAGTTGATTGAGGAGAGGTCACTGTAGTTGTTTTTGGAGTGGATGATACTGCAGTCTTTGACGCAGGTGATGCGTGAGATATTACTGTAGTTTGCATATCTGTAGTTACCTGGTAGGGAAGGGTTATTGATGTAGTTGAATAATGCGGCACTTCCTTGCTAAATGAGAGAGGCGGCGACTCGGTAAGTGTAGTTGAACGAGTGGGTGTACCCTCACTTCTAGAAGTGGCTGTTCTCACACTGCTGGTAGTTGAGCAAGCAGAGACAGCTGCAGTTGACTGAGAAAGCGCCTTGGCTGATATCAGTGAGTTCGGATGAGAGCCCAGATCTTCTTTCGTGACTTCACTAGAGTCGGAAGACGTCGAGGAAGACGTTACGGCAGACTTAACGAATGTAATGAAATGATGAGATGACTCAGAGGTTTTCACGATAGCAGTTGACTGAGCAGCTGCTTCAGATGTAGTCGAGCGCGACGACGTTGCTATAGTATTTGAGAATTCATCTGACTGAATAGCCATCACTGCAGGTGATTTTAGTGCGTGCAAGTCACGAGGCAGGTCTGCAGTTCTTGTGCATTTACTCTCATGCGAATCGATCGCAGCTGAGTTTGAGTTACTGCTTAGGAAGGCATCCATCTCATTGAGCACATCATAGGTATAATCATTTGTGTTTAAGTGCTCACTAGGACTGATGTCCATTAGATTTTTCTCGGCAGACGACACGTCGATTTTGAAAAAGTTCTTCTGACATGTTGGGTCAGCAGGCCTTGAAATCCCAGAATTTATCACCTGTTCGTGATAATCACTTAATTTTTGTGAATTCGCTCTTGGTTCCAAATTACCAGGAACAGTAATGCCAACGAGCTTCTCAATATCATTTTTGTTTTCGTAATGAGAGTGAATTTTATGGATGTCCAGTTTTTGTAGCTTTGTTTTTGGCTCTAAGCTTTTTTCGGAGCTGTTTTGAGAAGGCCTAACTGATTCAAAAGTAGCCTGTTGTTGACACAGCTTTTCGGGGCTAGAAAGTCTTGAAAGTTTAACCGGTGGCTCCATTTCATCAACATAACGACATTGATTTTCATTTGAGCTGGCAAGAGCTTGCTCTTTCATCAACACTTTGTTTTCTACTGTCCATTGGCGTTGTTCACTGGATATTTCAAGTCCTTCTTCATTACTTTTAGCCAAGCCAGAAATTTTGGTCGATTCGCACACTAAAGAGATCTGTCTCTTAAATGGTCTAGTTAGATAACATCTTCTACTGGGGTCATCTCCTTTAAAAGGGTCATCACCTTTACGAGAGTCACCAAAATGAGATTCCTTGCATGGGGATTCCTTTTTCCACGAGTTCTTGAAAGAAGGTGACTTCTGATCAAACGACGAGTCACTCATGGACGACTCCTCGTACCCATCAGTGTGTAAGCTCGACCTGTTCTGTGAATGCAAGCTCTGGATGGTTAATGTCGTACGTTTGGTGGACGCATCGCCACTCCACGCACGTCCATCGTGAGTTGCTGCCGCTCTAGCAATTAGCCTAGACTGCATCTCAGAGGTTGCTTGTTTGATCTCCGGGGGATCTTTAGTTGATATTCCTGTTGATAACTGAGAAGTCTGTAGCCCAATATTTCTGTCACCAGTGCATTGATTGCTGTCAGATGAAACTTCAACCAAAGTCTCACAAGAAGGCAAGGCTGCATCTGATGTAGTTGGCTTTGCCGTTGGAGAGAAAATACTACACGACAAAGTACTATCTCTCTTAAGTTCTGCCTGAAACGTTGTACAACTTGTTGCAGTTTTGCCAGTTATCATAGCGTTATCAAAGCTAGCACCGACGTCACTCTCGGTGTTATTTTGAGCGTTGCTTTCTTCGTTACAAAGAGTATTGACTGAGCTACTTTCTAAAGTTTTCATGCGTTTACTTCCAACGTTATCAATATCGTTTATGGGGTTTCGCTCGAAAAAATCTTTTAATGCATTACTTCCATTCTTTTTCATAGCCTTCCCATCATCAATATTATCGTCTACGTTCCTTCCATAATTCTGCGAATCTTTATATCTGCTGATTCTCGGGATATTGTTTTCATAGCTATTTGGATTATTTGCCGTGTGTTTAATCCTTACTTTCATATTCTGAATACCGGTCACTTTACCAGCACCATTCTTATCACTATCAATACTACGTCTTACATTAATCTTATCTCTGTTTCTCTTGGAGACATTTTGCGCATCAAACTTGTTATTACCTCTGGCGTCATTCACAAGAATCTCCTTCGCCTCTTTTGTGGCTGCGTTTTCAATATCATCTCTCTCAACGCTAGCTTTAGTGATTTTGTCGATGTTTCTTTTGAATTGGTATCTTGAATCTCTTTTTATTTTCGCCTTAGTCTTACAAGTCTCTGTGTTTTTCTCTGCATTTCCACCATCCTTATCAACTTCTGTGTTCTTCTTTACACTGCGTTCACCTGAATCTTCAAGACCACCTTGTGACATATCCCTACCGTTTCCACTGTCCACGTCATCAGCACTCGTATCTGTACTACCCTCAGCATTGCTTTCAGAATTCTTCGCTCCGTTCGTGAATTTCTTTGCTTCTCGTGTAACCTTTTCTAAAACTCTATTCTTGATTTTGTTTCGCTTCCGCTTGTGTCTCCTCTTCACCTTGGCTGCTTCCGGCTTGGGCTTGAGACAGCCTTGCTGGTTCTCGTCTACGTTGTCCATCCGTAGCTTGTTCTCACTGACGAGCCGTTGCAAGAGCCAGTTGTTGCCAGGTAAATCGAACGCCAGGCGGTTGGTTGTGGTCCTGAAGTCCAGTGGGGCACTGGCCGTGTCTTTTGATGGCCGTCGCTTTTGATGCAACATTGGCTTTGGTTTTTCTGTCAGTTTCCGATACTCATCAGAGTCATCCTCAGGCACTTTTGACATATTTGCCTGATCACAAAGGAGTTTTTCTATCAACATCTGCCCTTCCGTTGGCGTATTTGGAGGCACATGTGGTATTTCAGGGGTATTTTCAAAGGTTTGCTGTGCGCCTGCTGGTATTTTCGGTAGTTCTGTTGTTTTTTCTGAATGTTCTGCTTTCGGATGGTAAGTTGTCGCTTTGAGTAGCCCTGTTAGAAATTTGGGGTGCTCTTTTCGTCTTTTTGATCTTTCAAGTGATTTTCGCACCGATATTTGCAACTCTCGTGCTAATAATGACCTTTGCTGTTCTGAGATGTCATCCACACTCGTACGTTTTGGCTCGGCGAAAGCTTTTTGCTGCACTAAGGGCATTTTTGCCTCTTTTGTCTGCGTAGATCTTGCTTTTTCATTCGACATTTGCTGCTCTGCGAAAAAGCTTTGCTGCGTTTGCAGTGAAATTTGTTGTTTTTCCCATAAATCTTGCGACGAAAGAATATTTTGATTCAATGATGATGAGCTTTGCAACTCTGACGTGGACTTCGACTTCTCTCTCGACAGTTGCCATCCAGCTTCAGGGTAAGATTTTACGGCAGGCTTCGAAGTTTCCCATGATGTTTTCATCAGCTCTTCTGTTGGGTTATCTGGTTGCGAGTCTAAAGAAGAAGATCGTTGTCTTTCCAGTGATCTATGGCTGAAAGAATTGCTTTGCGGCACCGAAGAAGGATTTGTCCGTTTTTCTTCCCGTGGATGATCCCTGACAGTTTCTGTAGTCATAATATTGAGACTGTCACTTGGATCTACAGTAAGATACTCGACAGAGCATGCCTCAAGTCCTGTATCAAGGTTGTCTTTAGGCTGCTCACATTTAAAGTACAGAGACTCGTATTGCATTTCACTGCCTTCTCCACCATACCGCAGGGCAGAATAAGCATTATTGGTGTCCAACAAGAATCGACTTTGACCCTCTTTTTCTTCCCGTCTCGTCATTGCATCAGCATCATCAAAGTCTGGCTTCCTCAACGAACAAACATCAGAAATTCGTATTCCCAGAGACTCGACATACTCATTTTCTTCCTCAAAGATTAAATCAGTCGGCGAACTTTGCGAATCAGACATACAACCTTTCTTGCAGAGATTAGAATTTCTAGAACGATCAAGCGGAGCAGCTGTTTTGGGTAATTGAGCTAAATTTGCTAACTCCTGCGATTTCCTTCGATTGAACAAAAGTTCGTATGCACTTGTTTGTGATGCAGGAATTGAATTAGACCTTTCTTTATGCACCTTTTCGTCATGATCTATTGATGGCAGTTCGTTTGGGCGCAACGGAAGCGCTCTCTTAGTCATCTCTGTGTCAGCTGTGCTCTTTTTCTCCGTGATACAGCTCAGTGGCAGCCAAGGCTTCTGTTCTCCATTCCCTACTCTACTGCTTACTGAATAATCCCTGCTCGCTGTTTTTTGTATTAAATCCGAATGTGTCGTATTCATTGTCGTGGATTTCATATCATTTTGAGGGGATAACGAAGGTCTAACTTGATGTTTTTGATTCTTATTCAAACCAGCTTCTTTTCCTCTCGGTACTGCATCCACGTCAATGAGGGAACTACCCACACTGATAATGCCATTTGATGCCTTAACTGTGAATTTCAATTCAGGGGATCTCCTTTCGAAATCTTCAGCGCTCTTTTTGTCAAACCTTTCACGATTTCGGTCTTCGATAAGTTTGCTTGTAGAATAACTCATTAGTTTACTCTCTGTTTGCGATTTCCCCAGCTCTGAGAGATTAGTGATAGAGCCTATTTTTTCAGGTCTGATTTCAGAATTATCATCCAACTCACTGCAATCGTTTGTGTTATGATCATCATAGCTAGGAAAAATATTTCCGCCTTTCATGCTACTGGGAGTACAACCTACTGGACTAGCTTTGGCATGCGTGTTTTTAGCTTCTAGCTCTGACATGCCTGTCATTCGAGACTCTTCGTAATATCCATGACCATGAATTCTTTCATAAGACCCCATCACAAAAGAGTCGGATACACGATCTTTATCATCAGCTTCGACAGCGTTCGGACTTCCACTAAAATCTCCAATGTCAATAACCAGGTCGTCTACTGACAGTTCGCCGCAATTCTCGATATACCCCGATTCCTTTGAGTCCTCGGTGAAAGCATTATTCAAAAAATGTTTCTGTGAGTCCAAAGAATTTCCAATATCTGGCTCCATCATCAAGTTACTTTCATCTGACCTTTTAGACAAAGAAGGAATCTTCTCCAAAACATTTCCATGCAATTCGTTTTTTTCATCACTAAACTGAACTGGAAAATCGGAATGTAAACAGTGGGAACTATCAAAGAAGTCCATATCAAACTTCTTGTAATTCACGCAAAGATCTGATTTATGCTTTTCTACACTGCCAGGTTGAAAGTATTTTTCGCCTTTGGTATGCCAAAAAGCAGAGTCATGTCCATTGTCAATATGATATCTACCGATGTTCTGATTTTCATCGACTAGGCCATTAATAGCAGCCTTTAGGCCACTGCTGAAAGCTTCCTCGTTCTCAATATCATCTATTCGTTCTAACTTAATTACGTTCTCCGGCAAATTTGAAGCCCTATTCTTCTCAAACGTATTCTTTGGAAATTCATCAATCATCTCACCCTTGTCAAAGCTCAAACTTTCATCTACCATTCCCAGCTTAAGCTTCTCAGTGCTCCCAGGCTTATTTTGTTCGCCACTCTTCATGTTCAAACCCAAAACTTTACGTTTGGAGACTTTTGAATCATCCCTTGTAATTTCTTCTTCTTGTTCTAAATTCTTCTTTAACGAAGTTCCTAGCCCACCGCTATCTTCACTCTCTGTATACCAACTGTCCATTTCCATTACATGCTTCAAAAATTCACCACGATTTGTTCTACAGTTATTTTCACTTGCTTTCCTATCAAAATACCCCTCCCTCGGGCATCTACTTCCTGCCTCGTGCTTTCCTTGGCCCTTTTCTCTAGAATCTCTTCCGCCCTTTGCACCTCTGACTTCTTCTCTGTTGTCGTTCAACGACTTCTGACTATTCTTCTCACACGGGCCTTCACTTTTTAGTTTCAGTTCATCTTTAACAAGACGTTTGTCTTCACTGTTATTTTGATGCATTGCTTCTCTTCTGACGATCTTATTTGCATTTCTGACGATTCTTTCATCCAGACTAACGCTTCGCTGCTTTTCTGCTTGCTTATCGAGATTTCCGAGTCTACCATATTTCCAATTATTTTCATATTCTGAATTATTTTTAATTGGGTTTTTCTCCTGCCTTTTATCGACCATTTTTCGAGATTCCTTATCTTCATTTGACATTTCTAAGCCTCTAACCCGAACATCAGATTCACTCTTTGTATATCTATCGAAAGAGCCTGTTTTACTTTCTTTACATTGCTTCGAGTCTTTTTGAAGGTCACAATCAAGTAGGTCACCACTAACGGACTGATAACCGCATACTTTCTGCTGGCCTAGGCTCTCTTGCGCAAAATCCCTGTAACTTATCGCACTTCTATCAGAAGAGTCGATTTTACTCTCCGTAGATTGCATCTGGTTCGTTTGAGCTTTATTTCCTCTGAGACCAGCACTACCAGGCCTCTTGCTCTCGCAGTGTCTCCTATTTATACAGTCTTTCAGCCTATCGAACTTCGCTCTAGCCAGTATCCGTCGCTTTTCTAGCTCAGCAATTTTATCAACCTCGTTATGAAGCATTGAATACTTAAATTTGTATTCACATACTTTCTGTCGACCTTCAAATCGCTTAGGAGAATCTAAAGATGGCGGCACCTCCGACGTGTCAAAACAATTCTCGTTTTTTCTACAGTCATAAACACAGTTCTTGCTTTTTTCGACATGAAATCTTCTCTCGTTTGTCACAACCGAAGATATCCCATCTTCCGTCGAAGAATTCCTACATTCTTCTTTTCCCGATTTTCGCCTATCGTTATCATTCAGCTTTGCTTGCTTGAGTACGTATCCGTTTTCTTCAATGTCATTTTTCCTATCTTCGAATTTCTGTTGCTCTTGGGCTGTCAATAGCTGGCCTTGTTCTTCAAGTTGTTGATGATCGGAATAAGCTTGCTTGTTCTTTTCCGCACGCTCTAGACTGTGGACCTCTTCAATCAGGCCATTTTCATCATACAGTTGTTCTTCTGGTGTGGCTATAACTCGATGTTGTTGGCAGGTACGCTTCACTCTTTTACTCACGCCTACGTGTGAGCCGTCATCGACTACCATATACAGGTCACTGCAATCATTGTGTTCAGGAAAGGGGTCTCTCTCGGGAATAAACGCATCGTCCTGTAAACGAAGAAAAATTGTGGGAGATATTCTCAAAGTTTCTCGATACAAACACATGATATTCAAATTTGAGGACACGGGTTGAAAGCTCGTCAATTCACATGAATACCCGATTAAAGGGGTGAAGCTTACTGTAAACATCTCGGTCGCCTTTGATGTAGGTTCTATTGCACCTAAAGGGAGTGGGGGTCCCTCAGAAATCTCTAAAGCTGTGCAAGTAGAAATTGATTGGGTGCTGGAAAGAGCTGTTGATAAGTGAAGACACTACAAAATCCATCTGATTTAACTTTATCTCTTTGGTTGGATTCTTCCAAGGTCTAAAACTATCAACAAAGTTTCTATCATGTAGAAAGTTGATAAGTGAAGTCACTGCAAAATTCATCTGATTTAACTTAATCTCTTTGGTCGGATTCATCCAAAGTATAAAACTATCAACAAAGTTTCTATCCTGCAGAAAGTTGATAAGTGAAGACACTACAAAATCCATCTGATTTAACTTTATCTCTTTGGTCGGATTCTTCCAAAGTCTAAAACTATCAACAAAGTTTCAACCCTGCAGAAAGTTGATAAGTGAAGTCACTGTAAAATCCATCTGATTAAACCCAATCAGTCGTTTCAGATTCCCCAAATTTTAGACTTGAAGAGAAGCAGGATTTGGGAAATCAAGCGAGGTAATTTGTGAGAGTGAAATGGCCTGGGTTTCTCGAAGCTCCAGTTGCGCAGTGGTAGCGCTCTAGAGTACAAATCTAGAGGTCGTGGGTTCGAGTTCTACTCGGGTCATTTTCTTTCTCACAAATTATCTCGATCAAATTTTCAACTCTGCAAAAATTTTATACTTCAGACGTCTGCTTTGAGTGACTGGCTGCTATTTAAAGAAAAGTATCATATAGCCTTTTAGAAGACCAATTAGGCCCTAGAGGTTTCAGTTCATTTCTTCCAATTTCAAAATTCAACCTCATGCTATATGAATCTCAGGATAGATAAAAATGAATACTTGAGGATAACCAGGATTTGGAAAATCGGCCTATGTTTCTCGTAGCCACAGTTGCGCAGTGTTAATGCTCTAGGGTACGAATCTTGAGGTCGTGGGTTCAAGTTTTAATCGGGTCATTTTCATTTTCACAAATTATCTCGAAAAATGAATACGTCAGAATAATCTAGAATAAATACAATAATCTAAAATACAAGTTTATAGACGGAAAATTCATTAAATCAAATAGTTGGTATATGAAGGGAATTTCTGCGGGAGGGAGTCTGTCACTAGCTAGACTTATCGAAAATAGAGCAGGCCTGTAGAGCCAGTGAAGAGAAGGAAAAAGCAAGACAGCCTGAAAGAATGACACTGTTATTTATAAAGAAATGAATGAAAAGTTATCGCATACTATGACAGAAATGTTTGCCTGATTCAATGAAAATGCATTAATCATCTAAAAACTTGATTTAAGACATGCCACTATAATATCTTTATTCATTTTTATTCGGGAGCACTTTTTTACAGGCTAAACATTGACAACAGCAATTTTCTAATTGTTGAAATTTTCCCCCGGTAAAAAATCGTGATTATTATTATTATCAAAATTAAGTACATTGCTTGCTCGTAGAGCTTATTTGTAGCCGGGGCTACCAAGAAGGGGCAGGGGGGGCGAATTTCCCCAGGAACTAGCCTCAGGGAGTGGAGAATCTCGCAAATCATTATGTATTTATGTTTTTTTCTCGACAGCCCTGGCTTTAGCAGTTGTATATGGTTTTGAAAAGGGAAGGTAGAGAGAGTAAAGTTCAGGATTGGGGTCAAGGCATTTTTGGCGATTTTGGCTTATGTAGGTATAGGTTGACTGTTCTGTTTTTCCACGCATAAAGATTCCAGACATTTATTTTTCTCTACCTTTTTGTAAAACTAAAGGTCAAAAAGCTGTATATTTTAGGGGATCAGAGTTATGAGACGATGTGAAATCTCATGTAAAGCACACCCCATCCCTTGCCAATTCATATCATTGCTCGTAGCACGGCTCACTGAAAAACATTCATGATACATTGACGGGGCTACGTTTCATAATAACTGAAATCAATAAACAGATAATATATATAATCAAATAAACATACTGTATTGATTTGTTCCTCTGCACTTTCCTTTTCAAACGGATTCATCGCGATGTGTGGGTTCTTCTTGTCCAGTTGGCAGTAGTTGCAGGTCCATGGGGCGTCCAGCTCCAAGGCCCAAACAGGTATGGTTGGCTCGTGACACTGTTGGTGGAAACCTACAAAGGCATAATTTGAAATCTCACTGTTGTTTGTTTGGAAAAATCATAATTATTGTTGCAAGTGACTCTCGTGTGATCAAGGAGATTCAAATCCGTCAAAAATGGGAAAAGCCGTCAACTGTAATTGAGCCACACGGAGCAGTAAAGGGACAATAAAATGAAGAGTAGAGTCTTTCTGCTGCTATGGGACAAAAACCTTTAGCTAACAGTCTTTTATCGGTCCGGAACTTCGGGATAGCGTGTACCCTGGGTATCAGAGCCAAAAAGAACAAAATAAAAAGAACAAAAAAGGAGCAAAGTAAGTTGGCTCCTGGTCAAATGGTGACATCAATTGTAGGAATGGACCAATAAGATGCCACCACTGGATATAGTTGTAGGAGTAAACTTGAGAAGAACCAGGATTTCTTCTCAAGTTAAGATTTGATTCGATAGCGCGAGTCACATCACAATGTTACGATTGTGATCATGGAATATGATTCAAACGGTTATCAGTGAAATGATCCACTGCTTGATCACAGGATTGGAGGGTGATTTGAGGCGAGCTGTAGATGTTGTTCTTGAAAAGTTTTGTTAGAAAAATCGACAGTTAAACTCAACAGCAGTTCGAAATAGTAAAATCGCTATTCCACACGGCAAAGATAAAATTGCTAGCTATATCGCCAACTGGTCTTGTCAAGTTGCCTCCTTTCTTCCAGTGGCGTAGCTGTAGAGAGTGGGGTATGATGATAATAGAGAGAGGCAAGGAGACTCGGGTTAATGGTCTGGAGTGGCGCTGTAAGCCATTTTGAAAATTTGCATTATTCGAGATCCTATTCTTTGGGAATTTCCCTTTGAGTGTGGGAAAGTTCTTTGGGAGGTTAAGTTTCAAAATTGGATTAGATTGTCTCAAAAGCGGGGCATTGCCCCATTTGCCATCCTTCTGTATACTTTACTGCTTTCTTCCATCTCTCTACTTTTTCCAAATGCTCAATTTCCTTCTGATTTTGAGGCTCTGGTACCCAGAAACAAAGCGAAGTATAATAACTAATAAAGCTTTCGTCTAGGTAGAGTGAATTTCTGTCGAACGTGCTAGCTTGGATAAGACTGGCCTGTCTTAAAGTAAGGATATAGTAGCAAGTACTACATCTCTTCATTAGGGTGTCAAGGGGGCCCCCAGGAATGCCTGCAAGCGTAGGAAGACGACAACCAGAGACATTCGCCGAGGGGCCTGTAATCTCCTAGCCTGAGTGTGCGCTTCTTCCTCAAGTTGCTCTTCTCATCAATGAAGACCGTTAGCTGTGACTTTTTTGAATAATGAAACAATGATTTCCTAAATCCAGCAGAAAATCACAGTTAATACCACCATGACCTGCGAAGAGCTGACGCCATTCGGCACGCTTACACTGACGAAATGCATGATCATCCTAATTAAGCACGTTTTTTCCAGTCGCAATTCAAATATTCAGAGAGGACAGGTCAGGAGCCGCACCTGCTTCAGTTAAAATCACAAGCAACACCGGTCGAGAATCTCATGTAGAAAAGTAAAGGACTTGTGAGGCAAGAAAAATGTTTTAGATCGCATATACAGCTCAATTCATTGAATCTGATAATCATTTTAGGTAGTATCGGTACCTTTGGGAATACTATTGAACTATTTACCAAGAAATTCAAAATGGTAGCAAGTTTCATATAAAACTTAAGAATATTTGCGGCACGATTTCATCTATCATTAGTAGGAAGTATACCCTGAAACTTGTCATGTTTTTCGAGGATTTCAGTTCTGTGGTGGATTCCATCAGCACTGTCGAGTTTGTTCAGTACTGTGGAGGTTGTTCAGTAATGTGGGGGCGTTCAGTACTGTGGTGGGTGTTTAGTACTGTGGAGGTTGTTTAGTACTGTGGAGGGTGTTTAGTACTGTAGGGGGATAAGGTGCCGATTCTAGATTGCACATAAAGCTGAATTTATGGAATCAAATTATGATCTTAGGTAATACTGGTGTCTTTGGAAATCAAATTGAACTATTTACCTAGAGATTCAAAAAAGTAGCAAATTCCATATAACTTGAAAATAACTATTTCATCAAGCATAGTAGGAAGAATACCGTGAAACTGTTCACCTTTGTCGATGGTGTTCAGTAGCTACTGTGATGAAGGGGTGCTATCCGTACTGTGGGAGGATACCATTAGTACTATGAAGGGGGCTCGGTACTGTTGGGGACAGCATCAGTACTGTTGAGGCAATACCCGAAGTGCTTGTGGTATCCCTCCAGAGCAACATCACAGGCGTTCTTCAGGGTGTTTACGAATCTGACACAATAGAATCCTTGCTCTTTACTCATAATTTATAACGAGAGGCGGTGCAAGCTTTGTCTGACTAAGACAACCTGCTGTATGATTAGGGCTGGAAAGATTACAATCTTTGGTTCTTTGTTCAGGCTTGAATGATTTGCAAGGAAAACACGAACAGTTTCTAAAACATGTAAAGGATTCAATTGAAGCAAGGTGCATTGCGAATTCAAGGGAGGCTGTTTGCAGTGATTTCAAACTGTAGGCCTAACTCTCAAGCCCGGAATACAAGATGGCGAACGGGAAAGAGGAAATAGTGGAGGCCGTTATGAATGAGGCGACTGTGTGCCGGAAACAACGACAACTTGAACGACGAGTTAATTTTGCAACTCGTTTCTTTTCTCAACGGATCTGAAATTAAAAAAGTGCAAGAACGAGTACAGGTCCCTCAACCCTCAGGTGCAAATTTGTGTTGCACTTCTACTCTAACTCGCTGTCAATCTGAAGCTCTCTAGATACTCCCAAAGATCCACCTTGACTGTCAAATTACCATATAAGATGCTTACAATAAAACCCTGTGTATAGACGGGCGCCTGAAATAAGTGGGAGCTGTCCACGAGAAGGAAATTAATGATAGGTATGCCAGGGCCAAGCGAATGATTTTCAACCCACGCAAACAAATGTTTCTTTTAACGTTCCCTTCCAGCGGCATAATTATTAAAATTTCAGTAAAATGTGTAGGAAAACCGCTTCTATTCCACATACTAACTATTTCTTGCAGGCATTTATCCAGCGACTCGGGTTCATTTCATTGATCACAATTGGTCATTTATTGAACAGAAACGAAAATTTGAAAGCTTTACTTCTTGACTCATTCGATGAGTTCTTAAGGAAGCTCTACATATCTCTCAGCTTTCTAAGTTTTTCACTGGTTGCATGCAATTAGACCTTGGCAATGCCTTCTTGTGATCAAGAATCATGCATTAGACATTATCTTCTGTTGACAACGGCCTCACTCGTTGATGATATAATAAAATACGTTTATAGGTAGGTAGTTCCATACCTTTGTTGTGAAACCATATTATAAAAAACACATACATGTTCATGGACTGAATCCCAGGAGAAGTGGGATGAAAACTGCCAAAGTTTATAAGTGAAATGATGGGATTCAATACAAATGATATTTTTCCATCGGGGTGAATCACTCCCTTGATAAATCTCGTACACTTTTTTCTGAAAATCCTATTGCTCTTAAAAAAATCCCCTGAAAATCACTGGGAAATCTTCTGTTCTGGAGAAAATCTCGTACGCTTTGAAAGGGAGTGTAATGCTCCGGTCCTTGTTCCATACTATCAACATGTCAGTGTGTTTTTATGACCTGGTTTTACAACATAGGTATGAAACTATGTAGATTTTAGCACGCAGGATCTAATAAAGTCATTGGCAGTAAACCAGTGACCAGTGCCTGCAATTATGATGGATTAAGTCGATCAGTTGAAAGAAACACGATAAAATCAATAGATTTTGCTTCTTTTATTACCTTTTACTTGTGGAACTGTTTAAAGTTTATATATCTTAACATAATCTCTATCATCTAGCTCTGAGGAATCGAACAGATTTAGCTGATTCTCGATATTTCGTATACGATGTTTAAAATAATTTCATGATTGCAAATTCTAAAGCATTCTTCTTACTTACGCCCTATTACTGTGAAATTTCCTTTTCTGATGACGCTACGATTTCTTACATACGAAACGGAGATGCCTTCATTGCCTCGTTTTCGATAATTGTCTTCCCCATCCACTTTTATTGACGAATTTCATAAAAGTTTTCGCTATCCTCTAGCAAACAGGCTCTAAATTCTCGCAAATGTTACGCAAGCGGTTTTCAAAACATTGAGCGTTTTATAGGCTTTTGAAATCATTTATCATTTATCGGCCGTGAAACAGATTTGGTACGCGAAACACAATTGAGCCACCATAAATGATCAAAACACGTTTTCAACCTGTTTTCTTGTCCTCGTGTTTTGGTAACAAAGAAATGTTTCCTTATTGATTGTTTTCTATTGTAACGTGATGTATACATTTCTGTCAGCTTCACAATAGTAAAATTAGTTCTTGCATAGAGAATTTTCGTCAACGCATTTGATATATGCTCAATTAGATATGCTAGCCTACACAGGTTTATTTTTGACACTTAGGTGCGAGCTATTATGATCAAAATCCCCTCCCAGGCTAAAAGGTAGGAGAAAAACAGCACAACTTTAGATGTGAACTCTCATCTCACCTCCAAGCTTCATAAAATGGGATCAAGTTTCACATATAAGCGCCAGCTGTTTTCATCTTGTATTCTTCTTTTACCTATTATATCCGATCTTCCAGCTTTCTTCCCACCATCCAGTGTGTATATGAGAAACTTTCATCCAACCCAAATGATCTCCCACCTCTCGGCAGGTGATATATCTCACTTGGCAGGGATGAGACGTTTTTCATATAAACAGAGGTTGAAAATAAAATGGTTTGGATTGGAAGCTGAGATATCACATTTTAGCTTGACGGCTGGAAGGTGAGACGAGTTTTCCCTATGAACAGCCCATAAAGACCCCAGTCAAGGTAAATGCCTACCTTTCCATTTCTTCATTAAATCTAAAAGTCTGACTGCAAATCTACTAGAGTTCATAAATTTTCCTCCCAATTGTCATCTATTGTAAAAGTCATTCACAGAGTGGCATGATTTCGCTCTAAAAACACAAGCTACACGAGGTTTTTGAATAGCAGAAAGCCGAGGTAATGACCGCAAAGAATTGTTATTGAACTACAGTCTTTAACTGTAGATCCCTGAATATAGGATTAAATTTTTGCATCGAGTTTTTAAACTAAAATTTCTGCAAGACACGAGCCTTTGAATGTCCTTGCTAGTTACAGACGAGAAAAATCGGAAACATAGCAAAATATGATTACTTCTGAAGCTTTTCACCTGACAGTCATCACTGAAATTCTTTAGAAGGAGAACGAAAATGAAAGCTAAAGAATCATAATGCCTAGAGGCGGATAGAAATTGACCAATCAGAAAGGAAATGAATGACCAATCAGAAAGGTAAATGAACGATGGGTGGAGGGACAAACAATCAATCATTCAGTTCCTTTCTGATTGGTCAGTTTCAGAAAATCTGACCCTGGCCTAAACTGCAAACAACATGGCGTGCAAGCCTAAACGAATTCAATAACTTCAAATAAATTTGTATACCAAGGGCTGCGCTCTTTTATACTGCATTATCTAGCAATCTTCAGAGGTTCTAGATATCTACCACAAAACTTTCGAGCGATGTAGGGTTAATTATCACCGCACATAAGACATGGCATTGGGTACTAGTATGGGGTCTTAGTATTTCATAGCCTGAAGTAAGGAAAGTTTCAAAGACAACAGTTTAAAAATTTCTATGAGGTTTTCTGGAGGCATGTTGAGGTGGACATGGTTAACATGGACCAGAAGCCATTGCCTAAAACAGCTGGAAGTCTGGGGGGCACATTAAGTCCTGCATGGGGTGGAGGGTAGAGCCCTGTAAGGGTCCAGGGGGTCAGGACCCTGGAAGCTTCTAAGATTTTGACGTTTCTGAATTCTGAGGTCTAATATGATTAAGGTTCTTTTCTTTCTGCAAAAGTGAATAGAAAAACACGAATAGAACAAAAACTCCACTCACGCTTTTTCATTTCCAAGACAAAAATTTGAATTTTCAAGACCACAGAATATGGGAGAAACCACACTAAATTAGGCCCTGAGTCTTAGACAATGCCTCAGGAATTTATGGTTTTGTTGTTTTGATTGCATTTCAAGATTGTGCTCCACCTAAATAACATGCTTACGCTGTAAAGCATTTTCACGACATAATTGAAAAAAAAGGTTTCTTGATTCACAAAATCACGCCTAAAAAACTTATGATAAAACATATGACCTCATTCAGGGCCGAATACCTACTGACAAGGACAAGTAAATATAAAAACAGACTTAAGCGTTAGATAATGTATAGTACAATAGAAATTGGATGCATAGTATAGTATATCATATATAATGTATAGTAAAATATAACTTTTGGATAGTACAATAGAAATTGGACCAGTTTTAGGGGTTTTTTTGGTCTCATATCAAATTTGTTTTCCTTTATTCTCCTTCGCGTTTTTCACTATTTTTTCATGCAGTGTCGTTTACAAGTATAACATTAACAGTTATTGTTCAATAACTGATATGAATCATAAAAAAAAGCTGATACATCTCAGGAATCTACTGGCTAATTGTCTGCGATTTTGTGGTTAAAATGCCTTTACTTCGGGCAGTTTTGTCTAAAATATCGCTTTCAGACTTTTGATTCAGGATTAATTCTAAGCCAGTCGGCTGTATTATCTTCCCTTCTACAACTTATATTGATGCGACGGTTTAGAGATAACTTTTATGCTAGCGTTAAGATGATTGGCCGGGTTTGAGCTACGAACAAATGCTGCATCCCATATATAAATATCGATGCACAATCGGGCTGTGTAGTAGCTTTCAAGATTATGAACTTCTTTTGCGCCATTGGCGTAGATAGAAGGGGTCAAGAGGGGCATAGAACCCACTATAGATCCAAATAGTAAGTTAATCGGAAGATTTATAATCTTATCGGAAAAATAAGCAAAATTTTTACTTGTGAGGTATGGGTGTCATGGTAATGATATTCTAAATTTTACTTCCAAACTTGGCATATAACTCGTATCATCACACATTTAAGCGTAGCTCGTATTGATTTGAAACTAGCAGACTTACAAATGCCTTAATATTGTAAATAAAATTTGAACGTGCGCCTCTGTCTTAGAGTTCCGTTCATAAGGGATTCAAGAAACATTTTTATCGGAAAATTATCATCTTCCCCCTCCTAATACAAAGTTTCAATCTACGCCACTGTTTGCACAAATGACAACATCAAATATACTTCATGTACTGCAGTACTATATGTAATGATGAGGGGCATGCTACTATACACGCATTTTTTATAAGTTCTGAAAATTGCTTAGCTAGAGGGCCAGTTTGAGTACTCAATATCGCTTAGCTTTTTACGCTTGATGATTTGTTTCTTAGAATACTATCTCACAAGTTGTTGTACAACTAATGTCGATGGTATCTTACATATCAAAGTGTGACTGGGTACTAATATCCACTGTAACCTTCTTTTCTATAGCTGCTGCACGATTTTCATAGCCAATAAGATCTTAGCAATAATTTTCAAATTGCTTAGCATTCCTCGATCGAGTACTGGAATTGCTTGAGTTTTTGTCTTGTCGAGTACTGACTTGCTCATAAAGCAATTGCTTATAAAAAAGATGCGTGTACTGTGCCTCTGCTGAAAACAAGGCCAATTGTGGCCATTTGCAGGATAAGAACCGCGTGATTTTACCATCATAGTCATCATGGTACAGTGCATCCTCGATTATCCGAACCTCGATTATCCGAACCTCGATTATCCGAACGCCAAAAGTTTTCATTAAAAATTTTTTTTCAAACCAGTTCTTGAGAAACCAATCGAAATATCCGTTGTCTGCTCAAACTGTTGCCCAATATAAAAGTCATATCCAACGGAAGCACAAAATTAACACATTTATTCGTTGTTATCGTTGTTATTATTACAAATCGTGGTTGAAATTTACAAACAACTGTTGCCTTAGTTTTGTTGTTGGTCTTTCCGTTTACCAAGCTTTTCAATTTGCATTCAGTTTGAGCATCCTGTGACTGTTCAGGACGATGATAATAACCTTTATAGCAAGTTTAGTAGGTAAAATGTTCTTCCTCGATTATCCGAATTTTTTGCGTATCCGAACGGCCCAACAAAAATTTGAGTTCAACCTGTTCGGATAATCGAGGATATACTGTAACAGAAAAATAATATCGATTTAAAATTGATGCTTGACTCACCTACAGAGCAAAGATCGCACAAGACTATCTCGTTATCATTCGTTGTGACATCCCCTTTGCAGACGACGCAAACAATTTCAGCTGTAGTTTCAAGAACTGTAAGAAAATACGGAAAATCTTTATTTACTAACTTGATACTTAACAAACTTTCCCAGGCTTTAGATAAACGTCGTTGGCTTTAATGTATCGGACAAAATGCAAGTATCACAATTTCTAGTTTGTTTGATAAAGCCAAGCAAAACAAACCGCCTTGCATCTGAACGGCAGCCACACGCAAACATAATTGTGGCATTACAGATATTCTATGAAAATTACATAACTTATCTTAGCTAGTAGTGATATGCTGTTATATATTATAATGGCTGTGTGCAGTTATCAGTGGTGGATCCAGGTAGCAGCTAGAAGTGGTGACTAATTTGTGTAGTGATAAGACATTTTATGCTGTGATATATTATAGTGGCCGTGTGCAGTAATCACTGGTGGATCCAGGTAGCATCTCCGATGGCTAGAACTGCATTAAGTTTCCCAGTTATAACACCGTACATTGTCACGCTCTCAAAATCCTCTGAAGTGCACAATCAAAACAAACGGTCATCTCCAGCTATTTCGTTTGTATGCCCTGGCGGAAATGGTAAACTTTACAGGAAAACTTTTTCATGTCACCAAGCTATGGGACTTGTTATCAAGTCAGTTAAAGGACACTACAACATGAGATTTTCTTAATCCCAGCGATTTGAAATATAGTTCTGTAGGTAAGGGTAAATTTGATATTCATAACTATTGACCATTGTTTATTTTAACTTTTTGCTTTTACGACGCGAATCAAGCTGTAAATGAGGTTTTAGTATACACCTGCTGTTCACTTTAATGTAAATTGAAATTATAGAAATATACTCTCCATGTCTTGATTTCAAAAAGGAGAAATTCTCTCCTAACACTTTATGTGACAAGACTGAAGACTTTTGACCAAGGAATTGAGGCACTGAAATACTTGCTCATTCCAGCACAAGCGGCACAAGCGGCTCGAAGGGCACCCAATCCAGAAATGTAATGCATTTGTTGCACAGGCAACATTAATTGCATTTGATTGAATCAAATTACATCGACCTTGCAACAGTCAAGGCTTTAGGGTGAATTGAATTAACTTTACTAGCAACGCTAAAAACCTTGAATTGAACTCAAACCTTTGATTGAATTGAATTGAATTCACTTGAAACAGTGAAGAACTTGAATTTAATTGAATTCTCTTGAGAAAAAAGACAACAAATTCAATAACGAAATCTAACCATTATGGATTCTTGAAAAGTCGGCGTCTTCTTCGGAGTTGTCATCAAACAAAAGTCTACATTTTGAATTTTGTACGTCTATCGAGACGATCTTCGCATAAAACACATTTTTGCCCCACTCGGCAAGCACAACATCCCCGATGCAAAAGTTAAACGAAGCATTAGACATATTTCTACATTTAGCTCGAATCTGATGTGTACAATATAAAGATGGTGTGGGCACGTGGCTTCAACTGATTGCATTCAAATTCAAAAAACCATCAGCTTTTTTCTCTTAATGATAATAGTATTCAGTTTGTGGTGTGAATCTTTGCGCTTGGGAAAGATGTTTACAGCTTTTCCCAAAGGTTTTGCTATTTTCTGCTATAAATTATTAATTTCTTTCACTCTTCTTGGAAGCTCAAAGATATTCTTGAACTGAAAAAACTTGTTTGCATTGCCTTTAAATAGCATCTCAAAAGGTCTTTGGACGTGTC
Organism: Pelagia noctiluca; assembly: GCA_963924455.1. Taxonomy (NCBI): domain Eukaryota; kingdom Metazoa; phylum Cnidaria; class Scyphozoa; order Semaeostomeae; family Pelagiidae; genus Pelagia; species Pelagia noctiluca. Next base: position 2,963,657 of record OZ004322.1, read on the forward strand.
TTTCTTGTCTGATCCTTCATGCCATCAAATCCTAATTAAAATTGGTAATATTTCGTAGGTTGAAAATGATTCTTTTTTGCTCAAATTGCTCCAGAAGTTGCTATACATCCATTAGAACTGTTGATTGTCGATCCATATTTGGCGCCTTCAGGACATTAATTTCTAATGAAATTACTGGCTTCTTTGTAGGTTGAGAATAATTCCTTTCTCCCTCAAGTCGTTTCGAAATTTGCTTTTTATCAATTTCAAATCTTGATTTTCCATCCATTTCACAAGCTCAAAGATTTAGTTGATTTTCTTGCTTTCTGCATTCAAAACCACAACTTATGAAATATTCTTCCCATAAAACTAGACTTGAAAGAAAATCTTGCTTCTATACCAAAAACTTCGTTTCAAAACTAGAAATGTTTTTTCCAAACAACTTATTGAGGTAAAATTCTAATTTTCGAACTTCGAAATTGCGACATTGGAAACTCTAACCTGTAAGATTTTCGATAAATCGATCGATTTGAATCGAGGAAGATGTTTCTGAAGCAGCTTCATGCAGTTAGGGATAATGCTTTAAATCTATCTGCTCTGCAGCTGTTCAAAGTCGTCTAAGTTCTTTCAAAGCCTAGAACATGTTGGTACTCTGCATATGTATATTTTACAGAAATATTCGCACAGCAGCATTTGGCTGAAACTCTTGTTCTTTTTGGGTGGCTTTGGTACTGCTGCTTCTTACAATATTGAGAAAATCACAACTTTAACGATTTTACCAAGCATCCCATATAACTTCCGATATTTTCCTGTTGCAAAATTCTTCACTTTTTCGTCTTATAGCGTCCTACAAAGCCTTTTAATTTCAAAATTGCCATGAAAATGCGTCATCTTTAATCTTCATAACCGCATATTGTCAGCAAATATCTCATTTTTCTTCGGTCTTAATTCCAAGTCTTATTTTGCAAAAAAACTCTTCCAGCTTAATTTGTTTAATACTGCTTTGTTTGGGTTTGAAAACTTCCTAAAACATTATGAAATTAAAACAGCACTAATTAGAATAATTCTCCTATTATTTACACACATCCTGCGGTCGTTCCCAGTTTTCTCCAGAATTTCATTATCTTCAATAAAACGTGTTCGAGTCTCATTCGTTTAAAACAATCTTTGTTTTGGTAACAAGCGCCGTACGCAGTCCGGACGATCAATAGCGATTAAGAATTCGAGTTTTTCCTCATTTCATTTTATACACATCACACAGTTGTTCCCAGTCTTCTCCTGAAATTCCCATCGCCAAATAAACGCCTTCCAGATCGATTTGTCTTTAAAACGCCTTTGTTTTAGTAACAGATATTCGATCAAAATACACTTTCGAGCTTTGAAACGGTTGAAAACAGCGAGCTATTACATCCACCATGCAAAACTTCTCAAAAATCCCCTCTTGGCTATCCACATCCTGTAGACTAATTAGACTTTCAGAAATAATTTAGGGAAATATATTCATCTTTAATGCGAAGGACTGGTAAAACCAGATAGGTCAGTGTGCTTAGTAAACTTGGCTTTAAGTACTCGCTTCGCTACAATACACCCACCTGCCAATTATTACCCAATGTCTCAGGGATCAATTATTCCACGTAAAACTCATCCACGTAGCTTACATGTAACTATGATAATTATCAGGCCAAGAAGCCGGATGTATTCTGTCTATTGGCAGCTTGTTGGAACAGTGGACCCAGGAATGACAGAGTGGACTGGGGCTGCACTTCACGGTACTTCCTTTAGCCTCAATCACGTTTATTGTTGTCGATCACTTTTCTTGCTTTCTCTCCTAGTGTTTTCAGCCGTGTATTTTATCTCGTGTAATTAGTTTATTTGTTAGTGTATGTTAACATATGTGATATAGCAAGCTCATATCTGGCATTCCTTGCCTCGGACATCCATGTTATAGCACTTAGCTAGTATATTTTTGCTGCCTTTTAAATCAATAACTTGGTAATCATTAAGTCTTCAGCACGAGGATTAGACCCGCAAGTATTCGGCAACTTGTGAGCCGTATGCCTTTCCGACTGTGGATCTTGCACGTTTTATGATATGATGTGATGTTTGGGGGTTGTTTTGCACTATAGCACTGTAAAGTTTTGACCAAACAAGACAGCAACATCCACTCCGGACAAAATTTATAACTTTTGCCCAAATAATTCTCAGTTAGAACATCAAGTTTCAAGGATACCAGTTTGGAAATTATGTCGACAAATAGTTGAATAAATAAACACTATACTGAGTTGATGTGGCATTCAACTTTTCCAGGGCAAGCAATTTTTGTTGATAGAAATATTGCAAAGCTTGGCCACAGCGTTTCTACGAAACAACTTATTAGTGCAACTTCGATTTAACATTTTCGGGCAACATTGTTTCCAAGTTCAGACAGGGCTTAACGATATCTGTGACAAAATTCCCTTATGATAATCGTATAGGGATTGCTTCGTGGACAGTTACGCTCTAAAAAACATACGAAAAAGCAGCCCTAGGCATGCAAAACCTAATAAATCAAGATACCCCAGCTGTGATAATTTAAGTTGGACCTCTTGCAAGGTATTGTGCCAGGGATGGCCGAGTGGTTAGATCACTCAGTCCCTGTTCAAAGGGTCGTAGGTTCGAAACCACCTGTAGACCTGTCACAAAAAGTGCAAGGAGAGAGTCTGCCAGCTTCTGTTGATCCAGACAAAGGAAAAAATGAAGCAACGACTGCTATATTAGTTTACATATTCAGTAGGCCCTTTCAACTTTGTGCATAAACCAACACCATAGAAAGTTAGTATTTGTCTATCAACAACTCTCCTTACTCCTTACTGCCTTGCCAGAGTTTATGGTCCGTATTCCGGCAAATGTGCTTTACCACCAGGCACTCAAGGAAGTTTGTCACGTTTACTTATTGTGCATGGACAGCTAAAAGGGACCTGCGAAACTAGCCAAGACCACAGGTGGTTGGCTGGTACTACAGAAATGGTTGAATGGCTGGTTCATAAACTAAAATGACGCAATAATATTTTACATTTACAGTTTTTAATATTCAGGAAGACCACGAAGTAGAAGCGGATTGGTCAATCTGTAACGAGCGAAATACCCTTAGTACAACTCCCGCAAAACCGGGTGCAACAGAAAATGATAAACATTGTAGACAGTGTCTACACAGACGGTGTCTACCATTGTAGACAGTATCTACATAGACAGATGTACACGTCTAATGTGAACAATTAAATTAGAATATAGAAAAATAGCAAATACGTATGATAAGCCACTATAGGACTCGAATATTCTCTAACTAAAAGTAGTTTACATCCATGAGAAATAGACCAAAAACCTTATCAGTGCAACTTCACTTCAAAAAACATTTTCGTTCAGCGCTGTACCCAAGTTTGGATAGGGCTGAACGATTTTCGTGGCAACATATTTCCCCTTCCCTTGTGATAATGGTTAAAGGGATTGCTCAGTGGACAGTTAAGTTCTAAACAAACATACATAAGAAGCCTAAGAACAAAATAGAATATACCAACTTAGATACGGTTAATTTTTTTAGATCAACGACAGTAAATAATGTAGCTTTTACTTCACGCTACAGCCTCTTTTTCCCTTGGTCTTCAGCAAAATAACCTATGAATTAATTCCAATATCAAGAGTATTTTATAGAAAGTATTTCGATATTAGATTGCATGTTCCATTTGATTTTGTGCGATCTAAGACTTCTTTGTCTGTTCTCTGTACCTTGGTAATTGTTCTAAGATAATTAAGTATGAAAAACTGTTCTTAACTCTAAAACTATCGTTGCAGACATTTTCCAAAACTCACTTTAACTATGTTGATTTATTTGGCACCGATTCAAGATAGATATATTTAGTGTATTCAAGAAAACATCCAGTTCATAATTGGCATATCAAACGAGGCTACTTTCTTCTGGCGTATACGTTATTCTGGTAGTAACTGGGGTATCATGGGAGTGCATAGCGTTGAGAACGTTCTGTTGTTTTGGGGATTCTCTGCAATAATCACGATACCTCTTATGCTTATTACATACCCACATTTCGCAGAGATAGCCCTTTCAACGTTCAACTGAATTTGCACCATGAACTGATATCACTGACATATTTGCACAAATTCTATTCATGACTGAAATGGAAATGAATGGCCTCTGTCTCCCAAAACTTGGTTTTCCAATGTGTGGAATCGATATTTTGACACTCAAATTAGACCTATGCTTGATCACATATTCATAAAGGCACTTTAGGCTCACAAGCGATATAAACTAGGCTGTTGTTGAAAGCCGCTGAGAAAGGATAGTTTGAAAAATTGCCCTCGAAGGAAAATTTTTAAAGGCTATGTTCACAATGCTCTGTCCTATTTTTTTACATCCGTTTTCGTTTTGATTCGTTTTGCCTGTTCTACATTGCTCTTGGTAAATATGAAAACGCTACGAAAACGACGAAGCGTTCACATTGCTCCGGTACGGGTTGGATTACAACGATCAAAAGTATCATTATAATAAAAAGAATCCGTTTCTGCATTTTCGCTGTTCACACTGCGTTTTTGCGTTTTCAAATAACTCCGTTTTCAATAGTTTCCGTTTTCAGGTTGGAGCAGTGTGAAAAAAGGTGGAAACGGATTTATTATCCGTTTTCATATGAATACGGAGTAGTGTGAAAAAGGCCTAAGGCTCAAGAAAAAATTAATTCAATCCATTGCATATGAAATTAAAATGGGCAAATCACCAGCTGTTGGCACCCCCGGAGTGCTTACATCTTAGCCTAACAAAAAACGATTGATTTTGATAGAATATCTCTGTGTTCGGCAGGTACTACTAATCCAAATACACACAAACAGGTGGCATCCTTTGCCCCGATTCATGCCTACGCCAATAGCATAAACGCCTTGCTTAATTGCTTTCTGAATTATATAAATACAATTAATAAAAACGCCTTATTCAATTCATCATGCTAACCACTTTCTATACGAGGCCTGTAGCGCATGACGGTAAACAGATCAAGACTTATCGATGCCGCGAAGGGGGTAACTTCTGCAGGCAGTATGGTGTACATAAATGTACTTGCTGGGGAAGTTAGGGAGCAGCAAATTTATGAAGGATGAGTTGGCCATGACAGCAACATCAGCAACAACGCAATTTCGTTTAGTAAGGGTCGTACAGTCCTGGCTCCCCTGTCCCCTTGGAAAATCATAACTTGTTCCCATGAGTTTTGGAAAATTTTCAACGTGTTTTCAACAAATTTCTAATGTCTTCTGCTACCTAAGCCATTTTTGGGCTTGTTCCCGTGTTCCCCAGCACCCCTGCATGACCCTCTTTAATTGCAACAAAAGTAATTATCTAGAGGTTGATAAAAAGGAGGGGCAGAGCCACGAGTCACGGAAAACAGATTTACAAATATTCATGCTACATGTAAATAAAACGGTTCTGTTCAGGTCTCGTTTAATATATTTAACACTAAGCACGTTTTACTAAAGAGTTTCAAGGTTGTTTTCAAGTTTCACGGAAAATAGATTATACTAATTGCGTTTAAAAAGACAATTTCACGGTTGTTTTCACGTTTCACGGAAAATAGATTGCTAATGATGTTTAAAGAAAGAATTTCACGGTTCCTTTCACGCTCCACAGAAAATATTTAACGCTAAGTACATTCCATGAAAGAAGCTTCACAGTTTTTCCACGTTTCACGGAAAATACTCACGGAATACCCTTAACCCCTCTCTTGACCACGCTCTCTCTACACGCTATCAAATACAAGGACAAGGATATTTTCATTCCATCAGAAATTCTACCGAGTTATCTTTCTTTTTTTAATCAACTTCGGAAATCAATTAGTGAAATTCAGTTTACTTAGCAGGCCTAATTCGTCCAATACGACGTCAGAAATGAAATTTTTAAGTTCTAGATTTGAATGGGAGCACCCTTTTTTAATAAACCACAAGTCAATTAGAAAAAATCCCTGGGTTGAGCGTATTCTTTCCTGCAAAAAGGCATTCAGTTGATATTATGACCCTCTAGAATTGCTAGCTTCCTCTAGCCAGGAATATGCGAATGGACATGTTTTTGGGCTATTGGTGGACGGCTAGTCTGTTATTTTCAGCATCATGTTCAGCCAAAAGGGTCTGGACCGATAATCTGGTTGCTAATTGAAAAAGTGTAACTTGATATCTCTTAAGGGAATACACAAAACATGAAAAGCAAGAATTAAGCATATTGATTCAGAGCCTCGAAAACAGTAGGAACCTGATGTTTCAATCGTACTTGCCGTCGTAGCTGCTTAACTCCTAATAGCTTTAACACCAATCCACTACGTCATAGCAACGCATACAGCTTCCATTGATTCGTCTCGTATCAATTACTCGAGCAACTCAAAAGCTTTTAAAGCTGAAATGCCAATCGAGGAAGACGATTTCTCCTTGACTCCTGCATTTAGATGTTTGCAGAATCCTTCATTTCGATCATAAGCACATGGTGATGACGTAAGTTCCCACGTGAAAAAATCATTAAATATTATTAGTCAATCAATTCTGCTCTGCCGAGCGCGAACTTTTAATCCTTTTTTCATTTTCCGTGAAAATTTCAAATTTTGAAGAAAGACTAACGTGAATGTAGCTACTAGCGAGATATTTTCCCGTGTTCAGATTTGTGTGACGTCAATGCGAGAGTCGTGTCAAAAACAGATTAATTAGATAAGGGAGATACAAATGCTTATTGTGGGAAAATAACATGAGATCAGAAAGAAATATGAAATTGAATTGTTAACTAGGAAGAGTACTTTCCTCAGTTGATCAGTTCAGAATTCTTGGTTTGTTATTTAATCTATAAAATGTAAATGTTATGCGAGTCTTTCTCGTAAGCTCTAACTGAAGGGAGTGGGAGGCAAGATTGTTTTTTCTTATTACGTCCCCCTTCCTCGATGCTCTGCTTTAAATTTTCACTGATCAAATTATTTTAGGGGTTATAATCTAGTGTATGCCCATTAGACTTGACTGTGTAGATAGTAGCATTCTTTTCTTTGCCATACTTTCATGCAATTAATTTCAATATCTTAATACAGAGTTGCTAGGTTGATTTACCTCTCATTTCATTTCATCAATAATGCCGTTTCTACCTCCCCCTCTCGGTGGCCTGGTTGGGTTAAATTGTGTTTTAATTTGTCTTAAAAGCAGTGCTTCCCTTACAAGTTTTGCAGTTTCGACAACAACTTTGTTAATTCCGTTAGAAAAGGTCGGGGCCTGGGCATGAAAGGGGTCCGCAAAAATATTATTACTCAAAACACCGTTGTAAAAGTGCGTCTAATGATCTATGGTCGTGGGGCCCGGCTCTATGAAATACTCCGGGCCCCGAGCTGGTTCTCGACGGCCCTTTGTGGATTCATGGAAGTTAAGTAGTCTATTTAAGTACATGGGCATTTGTTGTATGCAGTACAGTTTTATTGAGAATCTTCCCAATTTACCTATAACAGCAACATTTGAACAGCTTTTTTTCACTCCCAGTATGGTTTTAAAGAATCTTAGAAATTTTGGTTCAATTTCCTCTAAATAGGAGGTGAAAATATATGTTCTGGCATTTTTAAGTTCTAGACTCTTGATAACCTTGAGTTGACGAGAGTTAATTCATGACAAAAGTTCTCAGTTATATGAAAGAATCGTGTCAAAGATCTTTAGGCTAACTTCTGGGATAAAGTCAATTTTGTCGAGAACTTTTATCAGTGAAAAGTAGGCTTTTCTTAATTTGTCATGTAAATTGTCAATAATGGGAAGATAAAAGCCAGTAAAAGATAGTAGGGTTCCCAAGTATTTGTATCTTTTAGTAAATTTAGGTCTCTATCGCCAATTGTAAAATTAGCATAATTCGGCGTTCTGCCTCACTTACTAAAATAGATACACTACATTTTTTGAGGTTCAATTCGAGACCCCAGTTATCTATCTAGATAAACCTTTAGTTTATCGAAGCATTTTTGTAAACCTTCTTGAGTTGCAATATAAGTATCAAGTCATCTACGCATCGTAAATGACTAAGTGCTAAAAATTGCTTAGCTTTTTTACTTATAAATTTGTTTCTTAGAATACTATCTCCTAAGTCGTTGTACAACAAATGTCGATGGTATTTTGCATAACAAAGTGTGACTGGGTACTAATATCCACTATAACCTACTTCTCTATAGCTGTCGAACGATTTTCATTGCCAATTGGATCAGAACTAAATTTTCAAATTGCTTAGCATTCCTTTATCCAGTAATAGAATTGCTTAAGTTTTTGTCTTGTCGATTACTGCCTTGCTTATAAAGCAGTTGCTTGTGAAAGAAATACGTGTATTTTCATCCATTCGCAACTTGCTGCTTAATTTGAATTAGATCAGCTTTCAGCATGCAGATGAAAATAACTTTAAAAGCAATAGAGCATAATTAGGGCAGAAAATACACTAGAGTTTTTTCCAAAGCAATTAATTAAAACTTCCTCAAAACTAAAAAGAATAAGACTTACCAGATTTGTTTAGGTCTCCACTTAGGAGTATCATGGCGTTTTTCGAAGTTTCTCACAGTTCTCGACCGAGTTCTTCTTGATCTGGATATTTCAAAGGCGAGCCAAACCATCGAATGAATTATGAAACCCACATTGAAAGGTTGCTAAAACAATGCAGTTAGCTGAAGAAATATTTTATAAAACCGTGACTTTGGATCCTTTCAAAAATCATGTTTGTTTTCTATTTTCAGTGTTTGGCCAGCAGGCCTAAATCAACACGGAACACAAAAGCCTAGAAATGTCAAATTGAACAAAGTAATCCTTGCATTGGGACAGAGAGTGCTATTTGAATGTCAGCCTTTTATTTCCTGGTTTTTTCCAAAAGAAGTTTTCGTTGTTTCAATAGAAATAATGGAAGGCCAGCCGTTTGAAACTGTTTGTGCAGATGCATGCAAGGAATGCGGTAGACGACAATCAAGCAAAGTGGAGTGCGTTTTTATCTCTTCTGAAGAGACCGCTGATACTTGACAGTTTCGTGATTTCCCCTACAGTACCCTACACAACTGAAATCCCCTACTTCCCTTGGGTCCTTTTCCACCTTATGGTGTACATTGCCCCTGTCCTGAATTCTCCAAAGGGAAAACACACAAAGAGTAACATTTTGAATATAAACGTCTCTACAAATTCTTCCAAAATACAAAAGGTATGATTTCTATCTAATCATGCATCATTGATTTTCTGTTTCATAATAAGAGTGAGTGGGACCAGAAATCGGGAAAAATTTCATTAATTGTTCATTTTCAATCTTTACTGCTGAATGGACTGAGCCAAAATGGTAAAAATGAGTACCCTCTTCCTGTCTTCAAACCCAATTTTACACCATACTTTACATTTTCTTTTATGAGAAAGTCTCAAATGATCTTTCATTCGAGCCCTTATTTAAGATATGATCAGTTCCAGTTTATAACATATACTTACATTATATAATTGAGAAAAACATACTCATATATCATTTCACATTTCTTAGTAAATTTAGTGACCATTTATTTTCAATTTCAAACTTTGTTTACCGGCCTTATCATCTTTTCAAATCTGTAGAACTCTTTTTAACTCTCTCACCGGACTAAACTTGACCGTTCAGGATGACGTAAGCAATTTCTACTTTGACGCAAAAATTTTGAATCAGGAGACTGGTAAAGAGAGAAAAACTGCCAGCAACCTTCTAGGTCTAATATGAAACTGGAAAGGGAGGGGGGAGACCATAAACAGCTATTAATGTATTTCTTTAGCGTTATATTTGTTACACAGGATATTTTTAATCGGGAAGAGCCTATTGATTCTCAACTCCCCCTACAGTGCTCAGTTTCCACATAGCTTGTGTGGCAGCGTAAGAACTCGTGATAAACTTTGAATAAGTGCTCAAACAGCAAATTAATTTTATTTGATCATGCGTTACACCTGAGTTAATAATAGACTAAACAAAAAGTAGGGTCCTTGCATAAAAGGAGGAGAATTTTCAAGTTTTGTTCATAACTGTTTAGACATAGGACCAGTAAGAGCCTTAAGTTGTAATGAGAGAGGCGGTGGGTCAAGCGTACTCTCCTATTTTTTTCAAAGGAGCAGTTTCTTGGTAACGAGCTCTTTCAACACAAAGAAACGACTCGTAACCAAAACGACTGGTTCTCCAGACACGGCTTGTTATCGGGTGGATTTTGATCCACTTCTTCTTGCAACTGGAACTCCAAATAATCGAGATTATCTTCCTTAAGGCTGGTACTCACCTGGTTATTTACAAGATCATGATTACTGCGATTAAATTTTTCGAATAGCTGGATGATTAGCGTTATCGTGTACACTCTTTTTTTATAAGAACAATTTTATAAGAACACGATCCTCAGATTTTGCCAAAACATAAGAACAATTTAAGAACAAACCGATGCTGACCATTTCAAGGTCAATACAAGAATTATACGAAACTACCACGAGACTGACAAATAATGACAAAACAAGCAAATTGACAGATACACAGATATATCAGATGGTCAAGAGAGTCCACATTTGAACCAATTAACACAACTGATAGCGAAAACAGGCCTCCGAATCATTATAAAGTAAGAACAATTAAAGAACATTTCAGGCTGAAAATAGAGGAATACTTAAGAACAGCCAGCTCCAAATCAAATTCACTAGTTCTTATAAAAAAAAGAGTGTACTCATTATCAATCGCCTTTATCGCAACTTCAAAATGGCTCCTCGCACAAGGAAAAAAACTTCTTCCAATGATGAGGGCTGTTTAGATCTTTCATCACTTTTAACAACGGTATCTTTACCCAGGCACAGATGCACTTTCTAACACTTGTTTTTATTTGTAGTCTTGTTCGCTTAATCACAAAGGCAAGCGAATTTTCTAACTGCTTCAGAAAGTTTTAGGGCGAATTGGATGCTTTCAGTCTCCTATCAGTAACGAAGACTTGAAGCAAAATATCGTCCAAAACGCGCTCGGAATACCTAAGATCCGTGCGATCCACAGTTTTCTTTAATATGATCACTCGTTTTCCTTTTAAAAATACCTTTCAATATTTTTGAACAAGAGATCCGATCTCATCAGATCACGATTATCACGCAGAGATATCAAAAGAATTCGATATCTTTCTGCGACAATTATGATGCGATTATCACGAATAGAACGAATAACGCGATATAATCATTAAGCGTGATAATCGTGATAATCGCCAAGTGAGTACTGACCCTTATGAAGGGATCATACAAATGTAGCGAGACAGGAACAGCGCAAGACGACACAAACAGAAAAGAAGTAGATGGATTAAATATTATATATATTAAGATATTGTCAATATTTCGCCCTGGCATACAGGGCTTCTCCAGGACTTCTTCAGTCCTAAAGAAGCCCTGTGTGCCAGGGCGAAATATTGACGATATTTTTATATATATAATATTTAATCCATCTACATCTTTTCTGTTTGTGTCGTCTTGTGCTGTTCCTGTCTCGCTTTATTTTTCCTACTTCGCCGCAAGCATCGAAAAGGATCCGGCACAAAGCCTACTATTGTTGACTTACTTCGTTTAAATCATACAAATGACCCATTCATCAATTGCGGAGAAAATTATCCACAGTTTTATAACAGCAGAGTATTTTTTCTGTTTTCCCTGCTTTAGCGGACTCACTTTTGCGGATCTTTCTATTTGCACAATGATTAACGAAAAGAAAACAAAAAGTGATGGCTCACATAGGCTAGCTAAGCATGTAAACAACTAAAAATTCAGGAGCATACATTCTGTGCAAACATTGGAACGATTTTTAGTTTAGACATGTTTCGATTTATCCATCATTCATCTTTGGTAAAGTGAAATATAATTATAACTTACTAAAGTTGTTTATAAGCATGTTACAAAAATTGCATAATTACCTAAAGAATGTAAAACATTGTGTTTCACTATATTGAAGATGAAGTACGGATAATTCGAACCATGTCTAAACTTGAATCGTTATTTTCATTTTAAATTTCCTTACCAAAGCCCTAATTCTTAGAAGTTTTGGTGAACAAAGTAACATGGAGAATCAAAAAACAACATCACCTTGTGGAAGATAGATGTTCAGTGCTGTGAGTGACTACATCAGTTACGGTGGCCCATATGGGTCACGGTCACGGCAAATCAATTTGAAAACAACTACTTGCAAATATTTTGCCTCTATTTTAATTTGAAATCGCTTGGGAAATGTTTCAGGTCTAAAGCACAAACTTTGAAAGTGAAACCAGACTGAACAGCAGTCTAGAAAGCAGGCTCAACAATAGTTCAGGAACTCAACAACAAAATGTTCTCAACACTACAACAAATTATTTCCGACCTCAGGGCAAAAGTTTCTGAAAACTGCGGCAAAAGTTTCTGAAACCGACGGCGAAAGTTTTAAAAAACTACAGCAAAAGTTTTAAAAACCCACGGCAAAAGTTGGGAAAGTCGCGGCGGAAGTTTCGAAGTCACGGCGGAAGTGGAGTTTAAAACAAGCAAGCATGAGGTTGGTTCCACATGCCCTTGCATAGCTGGAACCCATACTTGTGCCTACATACCGAAGCAAGCAAAAGATCAGCATGGCGGGAAGACAAGCTGATCAGATAGTATCAAAACAAAGTAAAGAGGATCATTGTTGTTAATGGGGGCTAGAACAATTTCCTGATTTTTATGATTAACTCGTAAGAAACTAAATCTAGAGAAATAAAAAAAAAATAAAAAGGCCTCCTGGAAGCAAAGCTTCCCTTTCCTTGGCCTATTTTCTTATTTTCTATTTTCTACTTCTGTATGGGCATGCATATTAAGCTAAGATGTGAAAACAGAAATGGTTCATTTTGAACAACTTGACTGAATCAAAGACAGTAATAGCTTTCTACTAAGTTATGTTGCACTAAAATCAGCTTATCCGCCCGCCCGCCAATTACTGATCTTTTGCTTGCTTCGGCATGTAGGCTCGAGTATGGGTTCCAGCGATGCCAGGGCATGTGGAACCAACCTCATGCTTGCTTGTTTCAAATTTCACTCCCGCCGTGACTTCGAAACTTCCGCCGCAGCTTCGGAAATTCCACAGCGGCTTTTTTCAACTTTTGCCGTGGTGTTTTTAAACTTCCGCCGTGACTTTTTCAAACTTTTGCTGTGGTGTTTTGAAACTTTTGCTGTTGTTTTTTAAAACTTTCGCCGTCGGTTTCAGAAACGTTTGACGTATGTTTCAGAAACTTTTGCCCTGAGGTCGGAAATAATTTGTTGTAGTGTTGAGAGCATTTTGTTGTTGAGTTCCTGAACTATTGTTGAGCCTGCTTTCTAGACTGCTGTTCAGTCTGGTTTCACTTTCAAAGGTTGTGCCATAAACCTGAAACATTTCCCAGGCGATTTCAAATTAAAGAAGAGGTAAAACATTTTCAAGTAGTTCATTTTCAAATTGATTTACTGTGACCCATATGGGCCACCATAGTGACTGATTGCAAAAGTACTATTGGGGATAAAATCAGAACATGAAGGGTTTTCAGTACTGTGGGGGGTACCATTCAGTACTGTGGTGCCTGGTGGATGTTATTCAGTACAGTGGAGGGAAACTACAAGCACTTTGGGTATTATCTGTAAAGTACGGATGAATGATATCCTCCACGGTACTTAACATCCTCCAAAGTACGGATAATATCCCCCAATGCATTTGTAGTATCCCCCACACTACTGAACATCCTCCACAGTACTAAACAACTTCCAAATTACTAAATACCTTCCACAGTACTAAGCACCTTCCACAGTACTGATTAGACGTTGATTAAGAATATTTCCTCATTTCAGCCAGAAGAAGACAAGGCCTGTGATAAAGCACAAGAACAACGGTTACAAGCGAATAAATGAAAAAATTGTTTTCAAAAACGTTGAGATTATTTTCAAACGACTCAACAGTAAAGCAATTAGTGAAAAATAAGTCCAATATCGATGTTATGAAAAATCATTTTCTGGCCTAATTGAGCTTTCGGTTTGATGTCGATAATATCGTTTTCTGCTCCAGTGAACTTCTTCTTTATTTCACTTTTTCCTCTATCGACTGAATTATCATTAGAAGCGATCATTGCCCTTTGAACCTAACCAACGTCATACTTGTTATTCATTTGCAATCCTTCATTTAGGTAAGCCGTTAATCAGAATCATCGTCGTTGTTGAAACTCTTTCTGGCGTTCCTCCGAGCAAGATACCTTTCTTTGGCTGACATTACGCTTTCAGTGTCATTTCGTTTGGCAAATACACTAGGCATCTCTGTCTTAGAATCACTAGCATCTCTATTCTTAGCAAAAGGTTCTCCCTTATATCTTTCTGTTTTTATCTTATCCCGTCCTCCCCTCTCTTCATCACTATTTCTATTCCGTCTAGATTTTTCGACTCTCTCACCATCATATTCTGACCCAGAACTTTCTCTCGACCTATAATGACCTTTTGATCTCTTTCTCTTCAAATCTTCTCTTTGACTTTCATGCAATTCTTCTAACCTTGGTAACTTGTGTTTTTTAGCAACTGACTTTTGATACGCATTGTCCTTCTTTTCCATTGACCTTGACCTTCGTCGTTCATTATCATTCTTGCTGCGTTGGTATTTCTCTTTATACGTAAAACCCCTACGCCTCTCAGAACGTGACTCGTTAAAATCATTCTTGGTCGACCTTGACTCTGAACTTGACCTTTGACCTTTTTCACAATCTCTGCGATTTTCGAGCGATTTCTTAGGCTTTTTAATATCGTAATCTTCAGAATATGAACTATCATCAGAATCATCATCAGAACCTGACCTTGGCCTTCTCGTTAGCCTCTGCTTGCTCTTTGCTCCTCTTCCTCTTTGCAAAGAAGCCTTTGAGTCAGAATCGTCGTCTCTGTGCCTTCGATGATGTTTCTTATTCTTTTTGACCTTATGGCCTTTAGATCCTGACTTATGATCGTCCTCTGAGCTTGATCCTGAACTTAACCTCGACAATAGCCGCTGCTTGCTCTTTGATGCTTTTTCTTTAGGACCCTTTTCATGGCTCAGATACTTTCTTGACACAACAACATCAAATTCGTTAGTTTCAGACTCTGAGTTCTCAGGTCTTTCCCGTCTCCTTTCCTTCAACTTCTTCCCTTTGACTTCTGGACTATGACCTCGATTGGCCTTCAGATCAGTCTTAATGCGTTGATGATCAAAACTTCTGTCTTCCTTTGTCAACTTCTTCCGCTTCGTACCTGCATCTATATACGACTGCTCTTTTTCAAGAGCCCGACGCCTTCCTTCTCTCTTAGATTCTTTACTTGGCTTTTTCTTTGGTGGAGATAGACTTCTGCTCTCTGGATGGCTTCGGTATCCATCAATTCTCTTTGCAGGTCTTGAATAATCGTCTGAATCTGATGATGAATCTTGAGCTACGGGCAACTTCAACCTTGTCTGAACTTGCTCACCATCCGAATCTGAACCTGAATCTGAAACTGACCTTTTCTTGTTTTTCTTCTGATGATGTTTCTTTTGGTCTTTCTTTTTTTCTTCCAAACCCTTATAACCTCGGCTTTCGACTCTTTTATCACTCACAAATTTGCCTTCTATTCCTGATCTATCAAAAGTGTCGTCTTCACCATCTTTATCCTTCCTTCCACTCTTCTTACTTTTCCTCCTATGGTCCTCATCAGAGCTAGAGTCAGCTTCTTCTTTGGTTCGTCTTTTTTGCTGTACTTCAGCAGGACTCAATGCTGGCTCCTCTACTTTTTCTTGTTTCTTAGTCCCTACCGTCTTACCAACGTTATCATCCAAAAGATGTCGGTAGAAGTGCGAGAGGTCCTTCATCTTAGTCACGTCATTAGCAGCTAAAATAATGAAATAAAGGATTACTGAAACTTTAAATGTTAAATGTTAAAGTTGGGAGTTCTTTGCTTATAAAGAAAAGAGTTTTCATCAGACATTTTTCTAAAAAAGAAGCAAAGAGCTTAACAGAGCTTTACACTAAATTTACTGGAATTTTCACAGACTAGATTGATCTTTCCGAATTCAAGTTAGATATGTTTTTCACAGATACCAACCCTTATCATCATTATGACTCAAAACACTATTTTGACTCAAAACACTATTACTGTGTATGACTGAAAAAATCACTGTAAATTTGAAAACGTTCCAGAACAATTTCTCAGAAAATTTACGAGAAACTATTGCTACTTCTAGATGGGAGGACAGCTCTTGGCTACAGTCAGCCATAAAGGAAAAATCGAATCAGGGAATTTTTTAAGGTTTTTTTCGCTTGTGGGGAAAACTTAAAAAGGGTCCCCTAAATTTCCTTTATGTTGTTTTCAAAAAATCTATGATCCAGGTAAAACAATAAACTTTTACAAGCACATATACTGAAAGGGCCCAATTTTCACTTAGACTACTTGGGCAAAGGTGGTATTTTTTTCCTGCATTGCCGGAGCAAGTCCAGGGCCTATTGGGGAAATTGGCCCACAAGTCAGTACAGTAAGGCCCCGCATTTAAGAAACAGGGTTTTCAGATTGAGTGTCATTGTTTACAAAGATTTTCTATTGTTCTCCTATTGTTCTTCCAAGAAAATGAGCCTAAAAGTTACTTATATGTTGTTTCTTAAATGCGGGGCCTTACTGTACCTTTATTCCCTGAATTCAATTTGCAATTAAACGTATGGATTAAAAATTTTACAAATACATTGCCATGGGGTGCCATCTTTTACAATCACAAAAAAGTGTGTCTGGTATATCATGGTCTATGATATTGAGCTCAGGCCTGGACTTAGATCATAAAATGTTTCGTATTTGTAGCGTCCAATGTGAGTCGTGGTGTAAGATGTCACGAAAATCAGCCGCAGGTAAAGTAATATAAAGTAAGATTCTCAAATATATCATTACATGCCATATTACTGAGTCTTTGAAACACTCATGCTTCTACACATGCGTTAGCTACGTTAGTTCATCTTGGTCCCCTATTCTAGCTGATTTAAAAACTTGGTGATTATAGTAATTGTTAATCCAAATCATAGATCCACTTCACTTGTAATGGAGGGGTTAGTGTAACGTAAACGAAGCGAGATTTAGTGTCATCACTGTCTTTGTTTACTTTAAAATTATCGTTTTCCAGCGTCAGCGTTTCAAAGATCTAGCGACATGTTTACAGTCTTTGTATGGTACAGAACTTCAGTATAGCCAGAAATATCGGAAACATAGCGAAAAGAAGACATAGATTACTTAAGCTTTTCGTCTGACACTCAACAGAGTAATACTTCAGAAAGAGAACGAAACAGAAACCTAACTGATCTATATACCCAGATGTATTTATAAATAGTCTGAAGAAATCTGAAGAAGTCTTAAACATTGAGTATAAACCATATCAAGGCAATATAGTAAGGTCTATGTATTCATAATGTACCCCCTCAATCTTGGTTTTCCCACACCATACCAATTATTCACCTCTTTTCTGATTGGCCTATTTCAATCCACATCTGGGTATATACATCGGTTAGGTTTCTGTTTCGTTCTCTTTCTAACGTATTACTCTGTCGAGTGTCAGACGAAAAGCTTAAGTAATCGATGTGTTCGTTCCGCTATGTTTGCGATATTTCTGGCTATACCGATATGTTAACATACCATCAATAGCATCTTGCTGTTTCAGTCTGGCTTCTTCCTCAGCTCTTTCTAGCATTCTTTGCCGGTAGCTTTAACGGCGGTTAAGGATAAAAGAAATCTTACTGCAGAGGGAATCAAGAAAAAATATGTTTGCTATTACGATGTCATTCTTACATCTAGAATATACGAAGAACAGAAAGCTTAGAATGGCAAAGAGTTGGCCTGATTTCATACATACCTAATCATATAATGGTTGAGTGCTGGCCACTGGCTTGGTTCACCTCAAATATTAAATCAATTATAAGAGAGCGCAACTTCTACCTCCGAAAAGCTAAGAGGACTGGAGCGGAGCTTGACTGGTCCACATATCGGAGAATGAGGAACAAAGTGACGCTGATGATAAGAAAAAGTAAGGCTAATCAAAGTCGAACCCTGTTTCGAGAAAATTTTAAGTCACCAAAAGAGTTCTGGAAGAAAATTAAACAGATTTATCCAAAAGAAAATGACAGTGCAAATGTAAAAATGTTTAAAATTGACGAAGAACCGGTCGTAGATAAGCAGAAAATTAGCAATAGCTTTTGCTCATTTTTTACCAATGTAACGTCGACACTGAAGGAGATCGTGTGTGACATAGGGGATAAGGCCTGGAAATACAAGCGTGAAAGTAATCTTAAAGCAAAGATAAACCCTGAAGGAAAAAGATTTCAGTTTACGAGGGTAAAGGAAACTGATGTCTTGAAGATTCTCCAAAATCTCAATAGTTCGAAAGCGGCTGGCATCGATAATCTACCACCAAAAATGTTAAAGGACGCTGCAGAAGAGCTATCTGCCCCTCTGTGTAGCTTGATTAATAAAAGTTTGCAAGTGTCATTATTCCCTACATCAGAAAAATGTGGGAAAATTACCCCAGTTTTCAAATCAGGCAATCCGACAATGCTGGACGACTATAGGCCTATCACAGTAATTCCTGCTCTATCAAAAGTTATCGAGAAGATAATTTATAATCAACTGTCCCAGTACCTTGAATTGAATGGCCTGTTGTGCCCACATCAGTTTGGGTTTAGACAAGGGAGATCTACGCAACATGCAGTTACCTTATTGTCCGAAAAGATTAGACAGAACATTGATAAAGGACTATGTAGTGGTGCTGTCTATATTGACCTCCGTAAAGCCTTCGACACAGTAAGTCATGCAACCTTGCTGGAAAAATTGCCAAGTTATGGCATAGATGATGTGGAATTACAATGGATTGGTGATTATCTCTTTGATAGGAAACAGAAAGTAATTTTTGATAACACCAGCTCATGCGAAGAAAGCGTTACCTGTGGTGTCCCACAAGGATCCATCCTGGGGCCCCTTCTTTTTGGGCTGATAATCAACGACATCCATATTCCACTCACTGATGCTAGCATTATGTTATATGCCGACGATACTGTTTTATATTGTGCACGAAAGAACTCAAATGAAATAGAGGACTTTCTCAACAGTGAACTGCAAAAATTTGCAGATTGGCTTGAAGAAAATAACTTGTTCATTTACTTGAAGAAAGGTAAAACTGAATTTGTGCTATATGGATCACGCCAAAAGCTGTCCAAACAACCAAAAGTGGACATCAAAATCTACAATCAAACTATTCACGAGACGAAATCATACAAGCACCTGGGTGTAGACTTGGATAACCATCTGAACCTACGTCAACATTTTGAAAATGTGTACAAAAAAGCGTCAGCCAGAGTAAAGCTTTTATCTCGTATTCGCGAAAAGTCAGCCCTTATGTAGCAGAAACAAGATATAAAACAATGATACGGCCACTACTGTTATACTGCTACCCACTACAGCTTTCCTTACCCCAGGGAACTGTAAACAAGCTACAGTACATACAAGATAGAGCAGCCAGAATTGTCAACCCAAGGGCAAAAATAACGTCATGGGATAGTATTGAAAAAACACGAAACACAAGGGTGGCCATTGACGTGTTTAAATCATTACACAATCTTCTACCCGAGGACCTGAATGGTCACTTCCAAAGATTTCAGCATGAAATAAACACTAGAGGCAACGGCTCTTGTGTTGTTTTACCAAAAATGCGTACTGAAACTGGAAAAAAGTCGTTTGCCTACCAGGGAGCCCGCATTTTCAACCGACTCGAAAAAACAACCCGCGATGAAATATCCATCTTGTTGTTCAAAAAGAAACTAAAACTATCGAATTCTTTGTAGATGTCCAAGAAAACTTATTTAACTTTAATAGATTTTTATCCTTTAATCGTACATTAAACTATTTTCATTTTATTCTACTTTTTACCTTAATTTTAACTTCAACCATTGTAAATAGGTAAGATTACAGGTCCTTGAATGATACCAGATTATTTTACGTCTGAACAAATCAACCTGTCAAAATATTAGTTATTATTATTATTATTACTGTTTCGTCAAATCTAGGTGTGCTTACAAAAAGCAAGGATGGGTAGCAAATAAAATTCATCGAGTACTGATACTTTTACATAACCCTGAAATGGTTAAAAACAGATTTCGATAAGCCTTTTTTCCAGAAAATTTTAGCTACGCCTGGGCTTGAGAAACAATAATTAGTAAGCTGAATTGAATTGATGAACAGGCAACAGTATCCAATCACGAGAAAAATCAGCAACATAAAAAATTACTCTATGGTCAATAAGAAAGGATACGCCGAAGTAACAAATGCTTCTTTATCTGCAAACTCATCGCCCTCCTGTTGTCGCTCTTTCTCCACAGTTCGCTCCACTCTTCGCTCTTGCTCGCGCTGTCTGAACGCTGCTGACTTCAATAAACTAGCGATGTACTTCGGCTGTGTAAACCAAGAAATCAAAAACTCAAACAAAATCACATTATGACAAAAAATGCAAATTACGAGATAAATGAGCTGATTCTCTAAAAGCCTTTCACCTCCTACCATAAGTAAAAGCAATATGATAGACCCGGAAACAACAAAATGAGTAAAAATATGTCACAATAATTGTTTGTTATATTTGAGTAGGCCTAGCACAAACTTTCATCAGAGAAGCCCTTTTAAACATTTCACCTGTGGTTTTAGAAGGCTAGTAGAACAATTTCAAGAGAACAAACCTTTTTACTTTCTTGGCTCTTCTGAGCTCCAACCGTGATTTTCTTCTCTTCCAGCTGCTCGTAAATTTCATCATATTCGTACACTGAAGGGTCTTCCTTGAGAGCTTTCTCTATTTCACCTTTCGTCTGAAAATCAACCCAAATAAAGTCAAAACTACTAGTTATGCAAAAAACGTGTATTCTACGGGCTATATGAAATCATGGATTAAGTGACTGCCAAGATTCATTGTTCATTTTTGATTAGCAAAGATCTTCAGTAGAGAAAAGAATAAATGAAAAAATTAAATTCTAATTTATACATGTCTAGGGGAGAAGCTATGAAATTAAAAATAACAAGGAATGTTTTCAAAAAAGTCATATTTAGGCAATTCGCTATTTAATCAATGTTACGAAATTTCTACAAAGGATCCATGTGCTCATACTCACAAATTCACGTCATCGCAAAAATAGATAAACTATTGTTTGGTTTTCCAGAAACTTAGGCTCATCAGCCCCTGCAGCCCCTAACATATCTTTCAATTTTCATTTTCATCTCAATTTTGTTGAAATTTGTTCCACTGGCGAGCATTGAGCCTCTGAAGATGATAGAGCTAGATTTAACCCAAAATATGGTGAGAAGAAAGCAAACTTAACCACTTTGCCTATGAAGCAAACATCATTTAATGACTGTTTTTGTTGATACCTTTTCTCCACAGCTACCACTGTACTATTTGGTTAGGGAATCAAATTTCACGGGTAGGGTAATTCCTACCAGTTGCCACACACAAATGTTTAACTGAAACAGAAATATGGCAACAATATCACCATCATAAAGGTCAAATAAATTGAAGTGGCCAAACCTGTTTTGTTTGTTTCTTTTTCTCTGCTATCACGTTCAACTCCTTGTTTATTGCTAATTTCTTCTTTCTCTATCAAATGAGAATATTCATCAATTATGCTTAGTAGTCGTTGTTGATAGTTGATAGGCCTAGAATTACAGAGAGCGGGCATATTCTCTCCTCACACTTTGTGATAGGTCTGAAAGTAGAGACCGATTTCAAAGAGTCAAGTGATCCAACCACTCGGCCATCCCTGCCACTAGTATGTTAAAGTAGTCAGCTTTGTGGGCTGGTATCTAATAAATATGGCTCCATCTCAGGGGCAGATCCAGCATTGTAATTTGGGGAGGACCATTTAAGAAGACAATGGAGGGGTGCAGGGGCCAAGCCCCCAGAAAATTTTTCGGAGCCACGCCTCTCAAACCTGCTAGGAACGCTGGCAACGCCCTTTCAGATTTTTGTTCTTTAATGTTTTCTTGTTACACTGTCATGTTCAAGACATTACCTAATACATACATTGAACTGCCTAATCATTGTGTTGCACTACGATTTTACGAAAATTTTCAATCTTTGAAATTTTATCAATTTGAGGGGGGACCATGGGCCCCTGGATCTGCCCCTGCTCCACCTGTAGAGTAACTCTAGGGAAGCACTTATTGTAATCAATGATCATGTTTGTGCAACCCTAATGCTAAAAAGACAAAGTGTACCTATTTCTATACGAAATTTTAACCTTTTCCCTAGACACCTATTCCTATATCCTACATGAATCGCCTTATGCAGTGGGTTGTCGCAACAACTATTTCAGTGACACATCCCAAGGTACTTATAGGGAGCCAGAGGATAGCTAATTCACATAGTGGAGAGAAATTCATTTACACCGGGAACATTAAACCTGTGGTTGGGTGTCAGAATTCATCCACCATATCCCTATGTTTGAAAACCTGTGTTAGTGTGGGCTGCTTGAGCTGTCAGTATGATTGCTGCATCAGACATAAGTGTGGCAGATAAAACAGAGAAAAATGATAGGCTGTCTCACCTCATCACCACTTGAATCATCACCAAAAATAGATGCAGCTTTGCCAAGATGATTTTTGGAATGACTTGAAGTCTTTGGGATTATAAGGCCATACCTATTGAGTAGAATAGATTGACATTTCATTTGAAGATTACCCTAATTCTTTAACAAGACGAGTTAATCATGATTAAGATTGGGTGCTGAAGAATAGCTGCCTGTTCAAAAATTACCAGTCATGGATGTTGAATATGGCATGGGCTTCCATCTTTTGGGAGGATATAGTGAAAATTTGAGAATTGGTCAAAACAAAGTTGAGGAGAAGAAGGAAAAACAGAAACATAGTGAAATATATTAACTTAAGCTTTGCATCTGATACTCATCAGAGTTATGTCAGATACAAGGTTTAAGTACTAGTTATCATGTTTTGCTATGTTTCTGATGCTCCTTGCCATCCTAAAGTCCCGTACCAATCAAAGATTGGAAATAAAACTGTTGCTTTAACATCTGGCCATAATTTAGATCCCCGTTTCAAAATGCTGTGCTCAGTTTTTAAATTTTCCAATCTGGAATATGATTTCAATGACTGGTTCTTGAGTTTAACTTTCAGTTTCAGTTTCATTATTTTTCTTTTATTTTAAATTCCACCATACATACAATTCAAATAGCGATACTAAACAAAACTAAAATACTAAAGTACAATGTTACAAAGTTATAAATATTGAAAAATAAAAGAATACAATCAAAATATAATATAACAAACAGGGAAAAATATATATTGAAATGCATGAGAGAATTACTTGAGAAGAAGCCCCCTAAATAGGTAAACTAATCAAGGAGGGAGCACCCCCTATCTAATCAAGAAATTAAATGGTTGTCAATTTTGTTTTCCAATAATTTCAAGGTATCAATGTAAGCTTGAGTACTAACCTTGTTCGGTAAATAAACTTTTAAATTGTATCTAAAGGATATTTTTGATGGAAAACCTCTGAGTTCAGCGGAAGTTCATTCCATAGTTTGACATCAAGGTAAGGTAACAATTTTAAACCATATCTAAGGGTATTTTTTCGAGTCATGTATAAATGTCCTTGACTAGCTTGCCTTCTAGAGTATTGATGAAGAGATGCACTGGATAGAAAGTATTTATGAAAATATGTTGAGAATACAATCTCAAGTCATCCAGAACAATGAAAACTTTACTAGCATTTGATGCGTAAAATGCTTTGTGTTAGAATTTCACGGTGAACAATTTGAAATAAACTCTTTTGTTTATATTTGAATAGTGAGCAACTTTAAACGTTGAATGAATTAGTCAATAAAAGATCCTCTAGTTTTTAGTTTTCAGTTGTTGTAAAAATGATACGTTGGATTGAGCAAAATACGAAGCTTGCATCTTTTTCAACATGTGTTCTCCTTAACAATTTCTAACAGGTTAACATGAGCTCTGGTCAACAATTCTTAACAGGTTATGGGCCCAGAGCCCGCATTACTTTCAACGGAGAATCAGAATCTTTTCAAATATGGGAAACACGATTTACGAATTTCCTATACACGTTAGATAAAGGCGTATACAACGCCATGACGGGCGGCGAAGCAGGGGAAGATTTTGAGGAGAAAAACAGGCGAGCATATGCTGAACTGGTTCAAGTTCTTGACGAACGTTCACTGCAATTAATAATGAACGATACACGAAATGATGGCCGAGCAGCATTTGAGATTCTTAAAGAGCATTATGCAAGCACCGAAAAACCGCGAGTTCTTACACTGTACGAAGAATTGACAACGTTACACATGGGCGTAGAGGAAGACATTACTGATTACATTATTCGAGCAGAACGAGCAGCAACTGGATTGCGACTGGCTGGCGAAACTATTACGGATAATTAACATAGAGGAAAAATGTAAAATATGCGCGCGCAGCCTTCCACCAAGCCGAATGAAAGCGAGGCCGCTCGTTCCCGCGCGAAAAAAGTTGACGTCAACTCCGCACTATTCTGTCGGGCGGTGGAGAATTTGAAAGTGATCACAGAAACTTTTTGGCTCTGCAACTGTTTTCAGTTTTCTGGGCAATTCATGCGATTGCCGCTACAACAACACCAAGAAAAAAGAAAAGAAAGAAGTGAGACTGGCTGCCTTTTTGTGGTCGAGGAAAGGGAGAAAAGTTTTTGAAACAATACACAGTTATCCCAAGATATTCGAGTTGTATTCTGTGTTAAGGTATTGGTATCAAACCAACAATAGCAGGTAGTTTGCAAATCGTGCTGCAGGAGACTGACAAGAAAACATAAAACGAATGCTTCAGAGTTAGGTAAATATGATGTTATGTTATACTTATGTTAAAAATTCTCTTTAACTCATTTACACAAATTTAACATAATAGTAACCACAATTCCTATTGTGCTTTTATCAATTTCAAGGCCTATAGGCCTACGTTAGTTTAGGCTTTACCCCTCTAGCCCTGCCTCCCTCAACATTTTTGTAAATAATGATATTTGGAAGAGATTTTACTGAAAAATTGTGCCTTTCTGATGCTTTGCTTCCAATTTTCTAAGTCTCTTCAAAGGTCTTTAAGCTGTGACTCAAAGAGTTCATGGCCTTGGTAAATAAGCTAAATTAGGGTGAGCTAAACTTTTATCCAAGAACAGCATACACTAATGTACTTAAATCTAGTGTCAGATAGAGGGGGCTTCTCTATAAAATTAAAGAGAAGGAATGCTAATTGAAATTTTTTAGAGGATGAAATTCTTGCATTGTATCAAAAATTTGATAGTCTAGGATATTTGTAGCTGGTAAGTTAATATATAATAATAGAAACATAATAAACTGACATTATAATTTTTTTAGTTCATCATCATATTGTTCATTCAACATCATTTCAGGGTGAAATAAACGGATGTTGCAATGGTGAAATGCCTCTTCTGCCAGGATTACTTGAATTGCTGCTGGATAAACAGGCAAACAACTCCAATATGGCCAAGGAAATTCAATTGATGAGACAGTTTCAACAGGATTTTCAAAGACTCAAGACCCAATATTCGGAGTTTTGAAGATTCTGCTCTAATGCTGGTGCATATCTGTTCCAACGTATCTCAAGTTTTACCATTGTGTGGAGAATGCCCTTAATACTGCAAAGAGAATTGGGTAGCTGGCTCTGATGGGTCACACAGGACACATGAATCTACACTACAGGCAGATTGTTTTCCTCTGCTCTGATGTTGCTCAATATCTAGAAAAAGAGTAGATTGAAAAATTCAAACTTCATGTAATATAACCCTTTTAATGTTCAACTGAAAATACTGAAAGATTCTATTATTTGTATGTATATGAAATGTTTAAGAATTTATTGAATAAATGCAGAAAATTATTGAAGGAAATTACTATTGTCTTTATTATTTTCACTACTCACAAGGGATGGTCCTTAATGATTTTTCATTGAACAAAATTGAAACTTTCTAGAATGGACTGGCCTAGGCTACACGTTTTTTTATAAGAAACCGGTTTATAAGAAACCTAGTACTAGAGCCCCAAGAATTTAAGGAACTTTTAGAACTATATCAATATCTTTAAGAAACTCCGAAAAAATAAGAGGACTTTCTGAGCCGCAAAGTAATATGCCAATAATACATTTTTGCTTGATTTAAGTTTGCTACATGTTCTTATTTAGAGGAACACAGGATGTTGAGTCTACTTGTATTAGTAGGTGGGTTTCACATTAATACAAGAAATATGCGAGGGAAAGTGCAAAATTTGATGTAAAGTGTGTATCTAAAAATAAAAAATAAGAAGCATTTAAGAAACTTTTAGTACTAGAAACTGGTGAAAAATTAAGAAACTTTTAGTACTAGGACCCAAGCTAGGTTTCTTATAAAAAAATCGTGTATAGGACAACCAAACAAAACTTAAGGCAAGCCAGACATGCCCATATTATTGCTTTAGTTTTTGGAAGGTACATTAATAAGGAAAACCTTAAAAGATGCCACTTGATTTGTTTTTTTTTGGCAGTGAAATCTTAACCTAGAGACCCAAGCTTTGTATATTGAATGGATCAAGAAATGAATGATAAAATCATATACAGAATAGCTAGCTAGCCCTCTAAAAGTTCATTTAAATAGGTCAAGTGTATCTAGACTCTAAACTGTCCATTTTTATAATCTGAGTGTTCAGTGTAAACAAAAACGAAGAGCGCATAAGTCACGTGACAGAGCGCGGTGCGTTGAAGAACGTGTTTCTCCGCAGCAAGCAAAATTTTAGGCCGCTCAATGTACTTCGACTAAAACTTAAATTTCACAACGTTTGCAAATTTTGGCGCATACCAGCTGATATAATCTAACAAGAAGACACAAGTGGCTTTTAAGTGCTGAGAAGATTTTGGAAGGGCCACCTCTGGTTTTTGAGAAAGATAATGCCAGAGTTTGGGCGCAAATTTGGCTTTAAAAATTAACCAAAGTACAGGTCGGTCAAAGATATCCTAATAAAATCATAAATAAAAGCGTTAGCTGTATGAAGATTTCGGAACTTAAAAAAGATCATCTCACTGTATTATCAAAGCATGTCATGATCATCTATCTAGTCTAAGTGTTGAATAAAAAGTGTATTTGCCCCACTGGTTGTCAATAACAGACCACCGCGACAAAGTCGACCACCATGGGCCTAACAACGAAAATGTATATGAATGCAAATTTTGCCACATATCTCACCTGTTCTATTCGAAAGAGTGCATCTTAAACCAACTGCCACTGCAAAATCTCAGAAGGGCCAACGGCAGTTTTTTTGCAATTTCCATTTGAACATTTCCTTGAATTCAGTGAAGATTGGCGCGAAATCACGCGCACCTACTTCCCTCGACGAAGATCATCGGGGAGGGTTTCAAAAGCTCCTCGTGGTGTCAAAAGTTGCTACAACGCTCTGGCAAAACTGTCAAATCATCGGAGATAAAATCATACACGTGATCTTTGCAGGGGGCGAGAAATGAAAATAGCTACCCTCTTTTTTCTCTTTGAGACTTTTCCAAGAGTGCAAAGCTGTGCAGACGCATAATGGCGGACTGGTCAGCGGTCGCACACATTTTTCCTCTATGTTCGGATAATTTAGTTATCGCAATGATTCTAAAAGGATTGCCAGATTCATACAAGCCCTTTGTAGTAGTGCATACACAGCTTGATAAGTATAAAACACTATCAGAATTCAAAGCAGCGTTGAATAACTACGCAAACACAGAAGCAATTCGATCGCCATCTCACTCAACAGCAATGGTCAATAAAACGAGAAAACCAACAAGATTCACACCCACCAAGAATAAGCAAGAAGATATACAATGTTTATCGTGTGGTAAAATTGGGCACAAATCAAGAGATTGCCGTTCAAAATCTAAATTGAAATGTCAATATTGCAGCAAACAAGGTCACGTGGAGAGTGTATGCTTTGGTAAAAAGAAGTCTTCTGCTCTTGCTTCATCAAGTCCTAACGATTTCTCGTTTGTCACTTCATACGCAGATGCAATTAACAGAGGAAAGCCTAAACTTCTCGTCGACTGTGGAGCCACTTGTCATATAATCAATGATGAGAAATATTTTGTATCTTACGACGATACTTTTCAGCCAGAAAAGCATTTTATTGAGTTGGCGGATGGAAGAAGAAGCAACAAACTGGCAATTGCGAAGGGGAACGCAAAGTTCGACATCGTAGACTCAAATGGACAGTCACGAAGCATAACTTTGAAGAATGCATTACTTGCCCCAGAATTCCCTTCAAGTCTTTTTTCAGTTCGTGCAGCAACTGACAATGGAGCAAAAGTACTTTTTACGCAAGGAAGTGCCAAGTTAATTGCTGGAAACACGACCTTTAATCTAGAAAGAAGTGGAAAATTGTATTTTTTACCGAATGATGATACAACAGCCAGTACTACGAAAACACTTGAAGAATGGCATCAAACACTTGGTCACATGAATTACGACGACATAGTCAATTTAAAGTCAGCTACTAAAGGTATGAACATTACGCAAGCGAGTACAAAAAGGTCATGTTCAACCTGCAAAGAAAATAAAATGACAAAGTTACCAAAATCTTTTGATGAGAAATCAGTTCTCGCTACAAAGCCACTGGAACGTGTTCATTCAGATATCTGTGGGCCTATTCATCCAACGTCGAGAGAAGGATACAAATACATAATCAATTTTGTCGACGAATACTCCAGCATGCTATTCATTTATTTCCTACGATCTAAGGAAGAAACACCTACAGCTCTAAAGAATTTCATAGCAGATGTAGCCCCTATTGGACGAGTCAAAGAATTCCACAGTGATAATGGTCCAGAGTATCTGAGCCAAGCTTTTCAGCAAGTGCTACTCGACAACGGTATTAAACAGAGTACTACAGTGCCATACTCACCTTATCAAAACGGCAAATCAGAAAGAAGCTGGAGAAGTCTTATGGAAATGGCAAGATGCTTAAGAGCTGAGGCAGATGTTTCTAAATTACTATGGCCTTATGCAGCACGACACGCTCAATATCTAAGAAATAGAAGTTTTCAAAGACGCACGAATACTACAGCCTATGAACTATTCACTACGTACAAACCAGATATGAGAAATTTACATCCATTCGGAGCGCCTTGTATATTCTACATAGAAGGACACAAGCAGAAATTGGATGTTCGCGGCAAAGAAGGAATCTATCTCGGTATCAATCCTTTAAATAAAGGCTACTACGTTCTTAATGAAGGAACTGGAAGAATAATCACATCACGCAATGTCTACATTCATCAGCAAAGGTTTGATGAAGATTACTTTCCAATCATTAAGCCTGAATCATCTGAAGATTCACAGAACGAAAATGCAGATAAGCCGTCTCTAACAGATGAGAGTACGGAAGAAAGTACTAACGAAAGCGTTGAGAAAAGAGAGGAACCAGCAGAGAAAGAAAGCAGACCAAAACGGACAATACGACCACCCAAGTACTTATCTGATTATCAACTCTCTGCAAATGTGGATTACGCATATTCCCTAGTTTTGTCAATACCTAACACATACGAAGAAGCGATCAGTTCCCAAGAAGCAGAAAAATGGAAAGCTGCCATGGATAAAGAGATCGAGACCCTCAATGACAACCATACATGGGACATTACACCTTTACCTGAATCGAGAACAGAAACAAAAGGAAGATGGGTTTATACTTTGAAACAAGGAAAGAAACCTGGAGAGGTACAATACAAAGCACGATATGTAGCGCGAGGATTTACCCAAATTCACGGCATTGATTATGACGAGACGTTTTCACCCACTACAAGGTTTACATCAGTTCGTATGCTACTGCAAAAAGCGTCGAACGAAGGAATGAATTTACATCAAATGGACGTTAAGGGGGCGTATCTCAATGCACCCATCGATAAAGATATATATGTACAACAACCACCAGGGTACGAACAGAGTGATAATAGTGGAAACAGGCTAACATGTCATCTACGAAAGTCACTTTACGGTCTTAAACAGAGTGGTAGAAATTGGCACACCACTCTAACTGATTTCTTGAAGTCTAAAGGTTTTATACCAAGCAAAACCGATCCTTGTATCTACACACATGTAATCAACGATGAGCAGATCATCGTCTTATTCTGGGTTGATGACATCATCATTTGCAGCAGTAAGCTAGAATTAATTTCAAATACAAAAGATCTGTTACATGCAGAGTTCCACATGGACGATCGTGGACCATTGAAATGGTTTCTTGGTATAGATTTCAGCCAATTAGAAGATGGAAGTTATACAATGAGTCAGCAAAGATATTGTGAGGCTATTTTGAGTCGCTTCAAAATGACTGACTGTAAGCCAGCTAGTACACCTGCTGAGAAAGATCTCACCCTTTTGCCAAGAACTGAAAATGAGGAACCGCCAGATTTCCCTTACCGTCAAGCGATCGGAAGCCTTGTATATCTAGCCACTGCAACCAGACCAGATCTCAGCTGGATAGTATCTAAACTATCACAACACCTGGAGAAACCATCGACATCTCATATAGTAGCAGTTAAGAGAGTTTTTCGTTACATTAAAGGAACTGCGTCATTTTGCATTAAATTTTCACCCACGGATTGACAATTGGTATCATACACTGATTCAGACTGGGCGAATGACACTGAGAGTCGTCGTTCTACCTCAGGATTTGTTGTTACTCTTGGAAGTGGACCGATTTCGTGGAAATCTAAGAAACAACCAACTGTTGCATTATCATCATGTGAAGCTGAATACATCGCTCTTGCTGAAGCTACAAAGGAAGTCATTTATCTTCGATCACTATGCGTTGCCATGAAAATAAAACAACTTGAATCTTCAATTATGTTTTGTGACAACCAAGGAGCCTTGAGTCTCACATCTGAAAGATCGAAAC
Organism: Pelagia noctiluca; assembly: GCA_963924455.1. Classification (NCBI taxonomy): domain Eukaryota; kingdom Metazoa; phylum Cnidaria; class Scyphozoa; order Semaeostomeae; family Pelagiidae; genus Pelagia; species Pelagia noctiluca. The sequence goes on from OZ004322.1 coordinate 2,994,568, forward strand.
AACATCAACGCACCAAACACATTGATGTTAAATATCATTTTGTTAGAGAGCAAGCTGAAGTTGTATTCAAGTATGTCAGTACCAAAGATAACATAGCAGATATTTTCACGAAGGCACTTTGCAGATTGCAACATTACCATATTTTAAAGGGACTTAAGATCGAGGGGGCGTGTTGAGAATACAATCTCAAGTCATCCAGAACAATGAAAACTTTACTAGCATTTGATGCGTAAAATGCTTTGTGTTAGAATTTCACGGTGAACAATTTGAAATAAACTCTTTTGTTTATATTTGAATAGTGAGCAACTTTAAACGTTGAATAAATTAGTCAATAAAAGATCCTCTAGTTTTTAGTTTTCAGTTGTTGTAAAAATGATACGTTGGATTGAGCAAAATACGAAGCTTGCATCTTTTTCAACATGTGTTCTCCTTAACAATTTCTAACAGGTTAACATGAGCTCTGGTCAACAATTCTTAACAAAATATTCAGATGAGGTCTTGTTAACTGCATCAAGAACAAATGATAACAGTCTGAGTTCAAAAAGTTCAGAGAGTTTAAGGGGTTTAAATTCCTTGAAGATAGGATTAAAAGGGGAAAAGCGAGGCTGAAAAGAGATGGCTCTGGCAGCTTTCTTCTGTAACTTTAACATTAACTCTATATATATGATGCATAGGTTTGACCCCAAACAATGAGGCCATATTGCAAGAGGGATAGAAACATAGTGTTCCTGATTTTAGAAAACATCCTACAAGTTCTAGACCAATTTTTTTAAAAAGTTCACTGAGATGGTATTCCAAATTAGATATTCATCTAACAGAACGCCAAGAAACTTAATAAACTTTACCCTTTTAACTTTGGGATGTAGCACAGTTGATTTCCGTATGAATGAGAGCTTTTCATTGTCAATATTTTATGAGGAATTCCTCCTCTAATCTAATGCACAATTTTAGACAAGTATAGTACACCAGAGTGGAAAATGTGCTCTTGCTCACAACTATGCTTGCACCTTTTCTATGGTTTTTGGTGTTTTATTGCAACTTTTTATTGTTGTATGCAGAAACTCATTGTTCCCATAATTTTGCTCATGCTGCACGTAGGCCAAACACAACATATTTTCTAATTTGGGTAGTACCCAGGCGGGTGTCAGCTAGGGATATAAGCGAAAGTCTCCCGTTTAGGAGAATTTTTACTTGCTTGCGTAAAATTCTCCTCTTTGGGAGACATGTCTCCGAAACGGGAGACTTCCGTAAAATAATTCTCCCAAACAGGAGACAAACTGGTCGTGAAAAAGTCTCCCAAAGAGGAGACTTTTCTGTTTTTTATCAATTTCAGTATGAAGGACTCTTAGGCGGGCATTTTAAGCCCAATTTTTGAATTCTCCACCATCGAAAATGGGTATATAGATGAAAAAAATGATAGGTCACTGATGTCAATAACACACAATTCACGTTTATAGCTTCTCTGACGTCACACTCTAGTGTTTAGTCCATTGTTTGGAGAAAAAACAAGCGAGCATTAGCAATCAGCCCTGTGGAGTGCAGGAGGTAGCCAGGGTAATTAGCAGGGGCCCCGGGGCTCTGCTCTGATTGGCCTATGAAATTTTAATCATGGTTATTGATTAAATGTACTTTTTAGAAGCATTTGTCTAAGGGAAGTTAGGCACATTGAATTATCCTTCACTCTGAGAGCCAAGCCAAGTTTCCCAACAGGGCTGCTAGCAATTAGTTCTTTGACAAAAAATACATGAATATTTTGTAAGAAACAACAACATGTTTGTTTTTATATTTGATAAACATTCAGCAATAAAAAAATGAATAGAGGTAAAATGATAATGATAGGCCTTTTTCGATACAGTGTTGTATACATGCATAGATCCAGCACGAAAGTTCGGGTTTGGTCATTTGAGAAATTAGGAGGCTATTGGGTATAGCCTCCTATAAATTTTCCTAGGTGTCACTGTCTCTCCTCTGTGAAAGATACTGTTCAAAATCTTACTACCAAAGTTTTCTCTAGCTCTAACTCCGATTATTTAAGAAAAGTTTTCTAAGAAGCTTCCTAAATTCTATTTCGTCTTTAAACTTTGTTTTCATATGGAAAATGTGACGCTTCACTATGAACAGAGGCGTAGGAGGGTATTGAAAAGTGGGGGACACTTGTGAGCTAGTGTGCCGAAGGCACGCTCTCCGAGGGGGGTCTAGGGGCATGCCCCCCATAATATTCTGAATATAGAAGCAGCTTTATTGGTTCCATAAGCCTCTTTCAGACTAAAATTCTCAATTATGTAGGGACACTTTTCAGATATAAAAGGGGCAGGTATGAGATTTGGCAGAAAAGTGGGGATGGCCTCCCAGCTCCTACACTACTGACACAAATTACTCCATTAAAAGTACAAAATGGGGTGAGATTCCTTAGAATTCTGTAAAAATAAAGTGACCTGATTCTTTTTTCACATCCTTTTTTGGGTGTCATTACAGTTGATAGCTTTGCTTTGCCTGCAATACATATAATATATCAGTAGGAATGTTGAAAAGCCAAGAACAACAGTTTTCCTTCAACTTCTTTGGATATCTGGTTGGGCCCTTTTTTAGGGCCTGTTTACATGGAGGCGGGCCAGCCCGGTTAGGCGAGCTGTATGGCGCGGCATGGGGGCCAAAAATAACTCATTGCATTGACGTCTCGTCCAACTTTTGCGACCACGAAAGCTAGGTTTCACCGTCTGAGGGATTTTGCAGCCACGAATCTTAGGTTTTGCCGTCGAAGCAAACTCGCCTTTACCGTAAAAGGATGTCTTACAGAGAGGACAGAACAGTGTGTGGAATATTAGTTGTTCTACAATACAAAATATTGCGCTATCAACATGTAGACGAGTTTGCCATGCTGGTAAAGATGCCTGACACAGTCCCCAAGCATTTGATGAACAAAGTCACAAGGGTGGCAAGCAGAAGATATCCCGAGCAAAAAGTGTCCGATATAGTTGGAAAGGTTGTTGGAAGGGTTCCTGCCAATCTTTGCAGAGAATTGGTGGAAATAGAAGAAAAGGGCCTTCTAATTCGAGAAATGCAGTGTATATATGGAGGCACAGCTCATCAAGCAAAGGATATACCAGTCCAACAATCATTCTGTAGGTCTCGAACAAGACAAGGAAAAGATGTACTGTACCTACCTTCTCGGGGGGAAAAGTGAGAAGAAGAAAGAAATTGAAACTATATTTAAGCAAAGACTTTTAAGTGACAAATTCTCTAAGATTTTATTCTAACTTCCTGGGTTCCTCATCTCCATAATTATTATACTCAATTGTTTTGTTATTTGGAATCAATAAACAAAACTATCTTATTATCTTTGTTTCTCTTTTCCAAATCTATCAAATACTCTGGGCACTTAATAAGTATTATGGACCACGGGCCATACACGCATTTTTCTTAGAAGCAATTTCAGCACGAGCTCAGTACTAAAAATTGCTTAGCTTTTATACTTAAAGAGTTATTTCTAAGAAAATTATTTCATGAGTTTTTGTACAACAAATGGCGATGGTACCTTGCGTACAAAAGTGTGCCGGGGTACTAATATCCAGTATAACCTACATCTAGCTGCTGCAAGATCTCCATTGTCAATTGGATCAGAAATATAATTTTCAAATTGCTTAGCCTTCATCTATTCAGTACAAGAATTGCTTAGGTTTTTCTTGTTAAGTACCGACATGCTTTTAAAGCAGTTACTTATAAAAAAATGCGCGTATTTTCGATTGTTGGTGGGCTAAAAAAAGAAAACCATTTTATTGAAATACAACTACACCAATTGTGTTGTCTTTTGGTATTTGTTTGGGGGCTATATAACCCCCATGCACCAAGGCTGTGCAGTCTCTGGGCGTTGATAAGTTTTATGGTAGGTTCAGGTAGCTGGTCAAATCAAAGCCAAGTTTGCATACAAAAAATATGTTAAGTCAACAAACCCCTAACGTTTTCTAACTGTGAAGGTTCATTATGAGGGTTCATGTGACGTCATCTTCACATTCAACTCTCAATTACTCGCAAAGGACATCAGTAACCTATCATTTTTTTTTCACCTACCCCCGTTTTCTTATGCGTAGATTTCATTAAAATGCTTTAAAATGCCCGCAAAAGCCTCCTTCGACCTTAAAAAGCATTTTTTCGGTAAAATTCTCCCGTTTGGGAGACATTTTGGAAGGTATCATGTAACCAGTTGTCTCCTGTTTGGGAGAATTGTCTCCTGTTTAGGAGAATTCTCCGAAACGGGAGACATTCGCTTATATCCCTAGCTGGGTGTAGTACCTCAGATCGGGAAATATGTTGATCCTGTGCTCTGCATTTTCAGAGCGACCAAAATACATCCTACTAGATTGCTCCGACAAACTCAGAATATTTCACTTACGCTTTTTTCGACATTTTTTAATCTTCATTTGCTTATTTCACATACAGATGACTTTAGCATGGAGCCACAGACAGAATGAATACATTCGTTGCAGATGGAAATTCTGCCGCCATTTTTACTCTTCCTACTGAAACCGAGGCTAAAATAGCATCGGTGTTAACAATTCTCCCTGAGGAACTTCAATGTTTTTAATTCTGGATTAGAACGAGGTTACACTTTGAACTTTTCTTTTTTGAGTTACTTCGAAAAGGGAAGATTCGCAAAGATCTGTGGTTTTGCCGTGATCTTCAATTCCTGGGTTATACCTTCCTCTTTGACGACTGTACATGAATTTTCTGAAAGCAGCAGCCTTTTCACATAGAGTCATGTCGCAGCTTCGATTCGATGGCCGTGTTGTTTTGATCACTGGAGCGGGTCGAGGGCTAGGGAAAGCTTATGCTTTTGAGTTTGCCAACAGAGGGGCAAAGGTCAGGTTTCATTGCGCTTCGTTTTGCTGCTCCTACAATTATAGTCAGGTCGAAACGTAGTATACTACAATATCGTAATGTACTACGATCATCATAGTTACTTCAATGTTCACAGGATAGGATCGTAGTACACTACAATAAAGGGTAACTCTAGATTACCCCAACCAAACATCATTCTAAGAACACAGAACAATTATAACTAATGTGAAAACAATAGGTTGTTAAGGCCTGAGAACAATGTTGTGGTGTTTGGTCGGGTATTCTAAAAATCTAGCCTACATACAATTATAACCAATGAAAGCAGTGTGCACGAAGGCCATCATCTGTGCGCGAAAGTTTATGCAGACAAATAGTGACCTTAAAAGTTACCTTTAATTCTACCTTTTTAAAGAAAATCACTCTTTGCTCTCCTTTTGCCCAATTGACTATGATGAGTTGTAACAAAATCTTCCATTTTAGGCCTAAAACGAACAATGGCAACGGAGTCTTTAAAATTCATGATCACTCATAGAACGACATAATATGTCTTAGGAGATTGAAGAAAACTTTCCATGCAGACACAAGCCCTTCCGCAACAATTAGGCCACACATCCACGGAATATCGTTGTATACTACGTTGTCATGATTGTAGTATACTACCTTTAGACCTGACTGACTCATATTGTTTCAATCCTTTCAGTCAATTTGTATCACAATGCCCCACCATCAATGCAGGATATAGGGGCATGGTACTTTTTGCTGAGATCTTTGGTGTAGGGTTTATATTGCTTTATCCTGTTCTTCTGTTGTTAATCTCAGACAGGCAAGTTCGATACTTTCCATATTGGGCATGAATTAATGCCTAAAAAATCCAATAGGAATTAAAATATCTGCTTTTGTGCCTATTTGCAGAGCATGTTCTGATCAGCGAGATCTTGGGCAGGGAAGAGCCGATTTTAGGCTAGAGCGGGGGAGCACCACAAAACTTGAGGAAACACTTGAGGAGAGCAACTTAGATTTGAAATTTGTATTGTTATTCTTTGAATTATAAGTCACTTGTAGTGCCTGTAATATTTTATTTAATCGAGTACCCATAGACAATAGAATCAAGGTAAACATAGGCGTTGAGTGAGCTGCGCTTCATGAAATTTGCTATAAGTGTGGCCTGTGTTCATCATATAAGGTGGGCGTAGTCATCACAAAATTGGGTGTGGTCATAGAAGCGTATTTCAGCCCAAAGATTGGAATCTCCCGTGCGCAGTTTGCACGTGCTGCAGGCTGGTTTTTGTGCTTTGTATTATGCAGCCCAGTTGTCAGTTTGAAATGGATATGATGCTGTTGTAGTTACACGCTTTTTTTTTTAAGAACATTTTATGAGGAACCTGCATGTCCAAGGTCAAAAAACTTGAGGAACTTTTACTACTAAAGGTCGAATCACTATTGAACTTTATAATTTTCATATATTCATTTGGTGTAGAAATGCAACTTCTCTAATGACTATGTAACTAACTTTTACGTTTTAAAAGCCTAGCCTAAGCTTCTTTGTGTTATAATATGTTTCATGTTTCCTTATCACGAGTTTATTGCAAAATGATGAATTTTAATGCTTTTTTGTGTCGGTACTATTCATATCTACTAAGTAAACACTAAGAATTAAGGAACTACTAAGGAACTTTTAGAACTACAAAGTGGTCAAAATATGTCTCAAAATAAGGAATTTAAACAACTAGGCCCTGAGCTAGGTTCTTTATAAAAAAAACAGCGTGTACTACAAGATCGTAGTACTCGTTGATGAAGAAAGAATAATGACAGAAAATAAGTTTACTTTGATGATAATTTATTATAATAAGCTTAGTACACTATGATGATTAAGCTAAGATAGAAAAAAGGAATACCAAAGGGAGATCCAGTATTCTTAAATGGGGGGAGATAGGCGTCACTGTACACACAGTGAATCTAAGAGAAATATCATAGCAAACTTGTCTATTAATAAGCTTATTGTATCGCTGCTCTTAAAAAATCAGGGGTAACTTCTCTAAGCTCACTTCATAGATCAATGAATCCAGGTCAACAAATGGATGTGGGTTCGAATCCTCACAAATTCTCTCGGTTGATTTTTAAAATCCCGATTCTTCACAAATGGTAATTCTATTCTATTTCAACAGGTTGTTGTGAATGATCTTGGAAATGCCAAAGATGGAAGTGGAAAGAGAGTAAACGATGCAGCAGATGAAGTAGTCAAGGAAATAGAAAGCAAAGGAGGAGTCGCAGTGGCAAATTATGACTCAGTTGAAGAAGGGGAGAAGGTCGTTCAGTCCGCCATTGATAAGTTTGGGAGAATTGATGTTGTCATCAATAATGCGGGAATTCTGAATGATGTCTCATTTGCCAAAATGAAAGATTCAGATTGGAGTCTTGTTCAGAAGGTTAGAAAGATGTTTTTAAGTTATTTTTAAAGAGGCGATCATGTACCATAGCCTCTGGGGGGAGCCGGTATTGATAATTTACCAACAAAACTCATATGTTTTCTTAATGAAAGAAATAATCCAGTAAGCAAAAACATTTGATAAGCCAGTGAGCCAAAAATTACCCTTGTTAGAATGTCAAAAATACTAAAAGCCCCTGTTTAAGAATTGAAAGAATTCCATTTGCTTATAGATTTGGTGAATAAATGGTAAGAAACATGTCTATTTGCAGGGATGATGAGTCACTCATTTGATTTCAGGTCCACCTGTTTGGTGCTTACAAAGTTACGAAGGCAGCTTGGCCACACTTGACTAAACAAAAATTCGGCAGAATCATAATGACCACCTCTGCCTCTGGATTATACGGGAATTATGGACAGGCTAATTATAGTGCGGCTAAAATGGGCTTAGTTGGCTTCAAGAATACCTTGGCAATTGAGGGAGCCAAACATAATGTGTTTTGCAATGCAATTGCTCCTATTGCTGCATCTCGCCTAACTGACAAAATCATGCCTAAAGAACTGAAAGATGATTTAAAACCGGAGTTTGTTGCACCGTTTGTTGTCAATCTTTGTCATGAAAGTTCTACAGAGAATGGTGCACTGATCGAGGTTGCGGCAGGATGGGCCAGCCGTGTAAGGTTTGTAGATTATTCTAAACCATGTTAAAAGGTAAAAGGTCTAATTTTTGGAAATAAGAATGCCTTTATGTTTTATGATGCCAATTATTTGCAAAATTGTATCACACTCTAAAACTCTAACAGTTGTTTATTTTACCCTGTCAACTTCCAGCCGGCTAGAGAAGTTGCTATAAACAAGTAGGCTAGGCACAGACTATACCTTCTTCAGATTGTACAATTAATGATTAAACAACAGGCTGAAAAATAATTTCATGATGTTGTAGGTAACAAGAAGGGAAAAGAAACGGAGTGCTCAAACTGTTTCCTCACTTCTTCCTAGTCTTCAGACCGATTCGTGTTCAAGAATTATCTGCATATATTTCTCCACCTCATAATGTTTTCTGCATGATTATGTTTTTATCGTTTGTTCTTAATTGGCATGGCATTTGTAAGTGTTTCTTTAACTTTCCTAAAACATCAAGTTAAAATTCTCACAGTGTCATTATTCTTGTTACATTGTTACAGGTAATTTTACAATATAAAAAGTATGCCAAATATTAAGGAAAATGAAAGCTATTTTGTCTCTCTACTAGGTTTCAAGGAACAGCTGGTACACAGTTCAAAAAATGGGGCAACCCGGTGACAGCTGAGGTGATAAGAGACCACTGGGAAGAATTGAGCAACTGGGATGACGCAGTTTGTCGTACTAGTCCCATGGAGTCGACAATAGTGAGTCGCAGAGAATTGCCTGCTGAGAGCCAAGCATCTTCAAAGTCATCTGGCCCCTCCCTCGACCCTGCAAAGATGATTGGCTTTACATTCCCTCAGGCTGGCTATTCGTATTCTGCCAAGGATGCTATTCTGTATGCCTTAGGGGTGGGAGCCACTATGAAGACTGACTCAAATTCAGAGCTAAAGTTCTTGTATGAGAATCATGAAGAATTTTCTGTTCTGCCAACCTTTGGGGTGATTTTGGCACAGGTGTGAATTATATGTTCATTGCTTGCAATATGATTCGTTACGATAATATGCATATATTTCCTTAGGCCGAAGTCTGTATATCGGTTTTCCATGAGAGTGCTCAATACATAGAGTAGAGTGTGATATATACTAATTGATAGAAAAGAGACAAGAAACTACTCATTCATGACAAGCCTGTTTTGTTGTTTCCCACTCATCAGGAGATGTACTAATCTTTACTAGTATTAGTATATCTCCTGATGAGTGGAAAACCACAAAACAGGCTTGTCGAGATGAATGAGTAGTTTCTTGTCTCTTTTCTATCAATCAGTATATTTCCTCAGTCATATATTATATCAACATAGATAAATCGTCTATATCATGCATTCGAGTTTTCTGCATAATTTATTTTATTGTCCTTTTATTTTCTCTGTCCATTCTCCTTTTATTTCTAGGGTACTACATTTGATGGTATTTCTGGTGGCATTCCAGGAGCAGAAAATTTAGATTTCACTCATGTAAGTAATTTTGAGATGGCAATCAGTTTGCCACCAGCATATTAGGGGAATTTCCAGGCCTTGGATAATATAAGACGGGTGTATCATGGGTGCAGAAGAAAACACTGTCAAATAAGAGGCAGTTAATGTCTATTTCTTGCAGATATTTCTCATGGTATCAAGTAAACCTCAGACACTTGAAAGCATAGTTCTTCAAAATGTATTTTTTGGAAACAGTATAGCCACTAGGCTATTTCTGAAACGGTGTATTTATATATAAACCGAACTCTTGCATCCTATCAATTGTAGAGTTAAGTATAATTATTCTTCTATCTATTTTTTTGAGATTCTTCATGGCGAGCACTATTTAGAGCTTCATCGCCCCTTACCCACAGGCGGTGACGTAAAAACAACTGCAAGAGTCACAGACGTGGTGGACAAAGGAAAGGGGGCATTGCTGTTACTTGACGCAGACACTAAAGACGCCGAAGGGAACTTAATCTGCACCAACCAGTTCTCTATATTCATCAACAAAGCTGGCGGATTTGGGGGAAGAACCAAGGCCCCAGCCGCAAAGCCGTTGGGTGTTACACCAACCCGTTCCCCAGATAAGGTAGTTGAGAACAAAACTACTTCGCATCAAGCAGCGCTTTACCGCTTGAATGGTGATAAGAACCCGCTTCATATTGACCCTAATTTTGCTGCTATGGCAGGTAAGAAAAATTTGAATGAAGTTTCAACAAATATTTCTAATAGGCCTAAGGAATTTATCGTCTTTCTTTATGATCAAAAATAGAAAAAGGTTTCAAAAATAATAATTGTTTCAATTAAAAGAGGCAGGAAAGTTGGTAGGGATAATGGTAAGTGAGTTTTGTTAGATATCTTAGTTTTTTAACTATGACCGTGGTCTTTTATATTTATAATGTTTCGTGAAAACAAAGTGACAAAGCTGGTGATGCGTGAAAGAAGGAGTTGAAATACCTTTTGACTTGCATAATTGTTTCTTACGTTGCATTCTTGGTTTCGAAGTACTGAAAATAAAGTTAGTGGTTACTGATTTTTCGATAAAAAATAAATGAAGTTATGATATCATTTGAAGTCGTTTGTTTTGTGCGAAAGAAGGGATGACAAACGTGCTTTTCGATGAGATTAATTATCTTATTAATTGCATTCTAGGTTTCAAAACACCGATCTTGCATGGCCTATGCGCTTACGGATTCGCTGCAAGAAATGTCCTCGAATCGTTCGCCGAGGGCGACGTGAAAAAGTTCAAGTGCATGAAAGCGAGGTTTCAGAGACCAGTAATCCCCGGCCAAACATTGGTGACTGAAATGTGGAAGGATGGCTTTCGAGTGCATTTTCAAGTGACGGTTGACGAGACTTCGGATAAAGTCCTCACTGGAGGATACGTTGATCTGCATGGCAAAAAGGTTTCTCAGGATTTTAATCACATTTCAGGCTTGTTTAAATCTTACAAAATTAAATATTCACACGCGCTCTATACCTTAGACACTGCTCCGTATTCAAATGGAAACGGATAAAAAAGTACCCGTTTTCACCTTCTGTTCAAATTGCTCCACTCTGAAAACGAAGACCTTCGAAAAAGCCAAAACGCAGGGTGAACAGCGAAAACGCAAAAATGGATACTTTATATCATAGTGATACTTTTGATTTTATAATCCTATAATCTGACCTGCAACAGAGCAATGTGAACGCTTCATCGTTTTTGTAGCTTTTTCATATTTACCCAGAGCAATGTGAACAGGCAGAATGAATCAAAACGAAAACGGATGAAAACGAATAGGAAGCAGTGTTAACATATTCTTGGATTGAAAAATTGAAATGAAAGTTCAAGCTGACAAAATTGAAGCCTTTGTTGAAACATAAAGGAAAATTAATTCAGGAGTGGAAAATCAAAGTATTTTATTTAAAACAAGCAACTATTCAAATATTGCTGAAATGACCAAAGTAACTCCTGGGATGGGTAAAATGAACTAAGCAACCGGTAGATAATCAATTACTATGTAAGCTAAATGTTTCCAGAGCTTGTTTCATAATGTAAGCTTTCATAGTCAAATTGAATAAATTTAGCATTTTTATGGTTTCCTTGCAGTTGTTGGACCGTAAATCAAAGCAGCTTGTAATTACAGGGCTATCTCGTGAAATATATGCTTAGTTTGCTCTTTTAGCAACTGATAAGCAACCCTTACGACTGAAAATCTAAACCTCAAGTAACTTTAAGGACTGTTACCAGAGTTCAAATGGTTATCCAAGTGCCACTGGCATTTTACTGTGATCAAAATACAATATTCTAAAAAACTGAAAATGTAGTATTATATGTGATCAGCTATTTCTGCTGCAAGCTTAGCGTGAACTTATTCTCTTTCTTTTGCAGGGGGTTAGCTCCGAGGAAGCAAAATCTCCAGAGCTGAATTGTGCAGCAGTCTTCGATGAAATCAGCTCGAGAGTGAAAGATTTGCCTGATATTTCTAAGAGCATCAATGGAGTCTTTGTTTGGAGGATAAAGAAGGATGGAAAGGAAGCCGGTTCGTCATTATGCGCGTATTCCTTTCACCATTATTCCTATTATGACATTAGTTCATCAGTCTTTGATAGGTACAGAGCTTCAGGGTGCTGAGGAAAATCAGATTCATAGCAAAACATATTGAATACTAAAGCTTCGCATTTGACAATCATCAGAGTAGTACGTTAGATAGAGAATGAAAATGAAACCTAACGAATTATTATACCCAGACGTGGATGATAATTGACCGATTTGACACGTTTTCTGATGAAACAGTTTGCTTTAACGAAATATCCTTCTTCATTCCAAGGTTCGTGGGTGATGGATTTCAAAAGTTCGCTAGCCAAAGTCTACAAAGGATCGTACGACGGCAAACCCGATGTACAAGTTATAGTCAGCGATGATGATTACGTCGCCTTGGCAACAGGGCAGCTCAACCCCCAACAAGCATTCATGGACGGGAAGTTAAAGATCTCTGGCAATATCATGCTCACACAAAAGTTAGGCCAGATCTTCAACAGCCAGAAGGCCAAACTGTAAATGTTACTTTTTGAGCAGTTTTTTTTAATGAATATCAATATCAATTATAATTTTTCATAGATCGTGTAATGAATTTTAACTTTCTTTCGCCTCCATGGAAATATTTTGGTTCTTTGCGAAGGCTCGGAGTTGAAAATTGGCCGTTCATCGAGAAAATACATTCGGTCTTATCAAGGCTGTTTCTGACACAATATTTGACATGATAGTCACCACTTATCATGACAAGCCTATGATAGCAAAGGTCGGGTCGATTGCATGCACAGGTTCACACCTTTTCGATCCGACCTTTGCTAGCAATAGGAAAGAAGCCACATTTCTCATTGCCCGATGATGGGAGACGGTTCTCTCCCGAAACGTTGTCCTACTGAATATCAAAGGCTGGTCATGATAAGTGGTGACTATCATGTCAAATATTGAGACTGGTCATTATTAATCCTTCTGCTTGGCATCGAAGAGAAACGAAACGTTAATCAATTTTTTCATTTACCCTGCCTTTGAACAATTTAGGTACAGTATATACCCAACCAAAACAAAAGTCAAAAGTCTTACCTAACTATGGGGTATTTGTGGTTTTTTTTAGTAATTTCAATACAATTTTGGTCAAAATACATGATGAAAAATATTTGTTCACTAAAACTATTCGAAGGAATTTTAAACCAAAAAATAGATTACCCTTACATACATACAGCCGAAAAACCATTTTTACTCCCTGTTAAACTTTTCCCAAATTACGTTTGAAAATTAGCAAAATAAACTTTTGATAAGAATCAAGATAAAGGACTATTCGCCTTGTTTTTAATGCAATCCATTAGATAAGTACCAAAACAGCCTAGCTTGTGTAATATTGAATTATTTTTAGTAGGTTACTACCGTTTCGAAATTCAATGTTATCAAAATTATATGCTGATTGATATGAAATATTCTTCTGATTGATATGAAATATTCAGCTGATTGATATGAAATATTATGCTGAAAGATATGAAATATGCTGCTGATTAATGTGAAATATTATGCTGATTAATATGAAATATTATGCTAAAAGATATGAAATAATAAGCTGATTGATATGAAATATTCTTCTGATTGATATGAAATATTCAGCTGATTAATATGAAATATTATGCTGAAAGATATGAAATATGCTGATTGATATGAAATATACTGCTGATTAATTTGAAATATTCAGCTGATTAATATGAAATATTCTGCTGATTGATATGAAATATTCAGCTGATTGATATGAAATATTCTGCTGATTGATATGAAATATTCTGCTGATTAATGTGAAATATTATGCTGATTAATATGAAATATTATGCTAAAAGATATGAAATAATAAGCTGATTGATATGAAATATTCTTCTGATTGATATGAAATATTCTGCTGATTAATTTGAAATATTCAGCTGATTAATATGAAATATTCTGCTGATTGATATGAAATATTCTGCTGATTAATGTGAAATATTCTGCTGATTAATATGAAACATTCTGCTGATTAGTGTGAAATATTCTGCTAATTGATATGAACTATTCTGCTGATTAATGTGAAATATTTTGCTGATTGTTATGAAATATTCTGCTGATTAATTCAAGTATTCTGCTGATTAATGTGAAAATTCTGCTGATTAATATGAAACATTCTGCTGATTGATTAGAAATATTATGCTGATTAATATGAAATATTCTGCTGATTAATTTGAAATATTCAGCTGATTAATATGAAATATTCTGCTGATTGATATGAAATATTTTGCTGATTTATGTGAAATATTCTGCTGATTAATATGAAACATTCTGCTGATTAATGTGAAATATTCTGCTAATTGATATGAACTATTCTGCTGATTAATGTGAAATATTCTGCTGATTGTTATGAAATATTCTGCTGATTAATTTGAAGTATTCTGCTGATTAATGTGAAAATTCTGCTGATTAATATGAAACATTCTGCTGATTGATTTGAAATATTCTGCTGATTGATATGAAATATTTTGCTGATTGATATGAAATATTCTGCTGATTGTTATGAAATATTCTGCTGATTGTTATGAAATATTCTGCTGATTTAGGAGATGTGTGTATTGTTGGCTAAAACTCCTTGTATTTCACCACTACATGGGTGATAAACATTTTATAAAAGCAAAATTTCTAGATATAGGGCTAGCCTCTGTATGTTAGAATTGAACACACTGTCGACTGCCACCATAAACAGTATTTTTTTTACGATTATTTTCAAAACAATCGAAATTGTGGGGACTTGCCAAGAGTAGTCACCTAAATTTCTAATGGTGATGTGTGCATTGTCGGCTGCAATACGTATACTGTACTTCATCACTACATTTTCTTTCTAGAAGCGAAATTTTCTAATTCCGTTTAATGATATTCAACCAGAATTAACAAAAAAACGATTAATTCCACAGTTTGTGTTAAACGTAACCGATATAAAGTGCTGCACGTCAGAGATGAGTTTTTGATTCAAAAAGAACTCTGATAACTAGGCAGTTTAAGCCGCCAGGCTGGAAACGCCAGAAAGAACATAATTACGCATGATAACACGGGTAGTAATAGACCCTTCGCACGACTACGTCAACTATATAGAAATTGATCTTGAAACAACCTTAATCTTGGCAATATGTATTATTAATCTTCAATGCTTGCATTACTGCAAGCAAAAAATAGAATTGCTTTTAAGTTTGAAAGCAACTAGTTCCCTAAAGCGATGGGTTAGACATTGGGAGAACGAGAAAAAAAGATAATAATCAATTCTTTCATTTTATGGAGTCTTAACTACTGCCCTTAATATGGATGTTATGTAGCAAGGGAAGCCAGGACAAACTCGAGAAGATTAATGAAAGAGCGTCGAGACTAGCATATTTCGAATATTTAGAGGACCTGCTTCTCGAATCGAAAGAAAACTGCAACTCACATTCAATCAGTAAAAGTTATAGCACTTAGAATATACCAAGCTCTTGTTGGCCTTAACCCACCTTTGATGCAGGATTATTTCTTACCGAAGGTTATACCCTTCGAATAAAAAACGCTCTTGCGATTCCGCCAAATACGGAATAAAATCCATAGTTTTCAAGGGCCTAAGATTTGGAATGCACTTTCTGGTGAAACAAAAACTTTAAACATTAAACATCAAACATTCATATATCATTAAAATTTTGTTTCTTGAGAACAAATGCTCCTCCACATTCTGTAGTAGCTAGATGACTTGTCTGATGCAATCTTTTAAGTTGCTTTATGTTAGTCTGAATCATTGAGATTGCACTATTTTTGAAACCAACAATAAATAATATACAGCACCCAATACAATATAACTCGCGCTTTGAGACATAGGTCTACATTATGTCGAGGTTAAGTTGTTTCAAGATCGATTTCTATAGCGCTGATCTAGTTGTGACAGTAGTCTTTTCTTTATGCCTTACCTAAACATGCCATTAAGCATGTGCAGATCAATTTTCTTCTTCTGTTAAAATGCTACTGATGATGCATCGTTTGTATTTTAATAAACCTTCGAGTGAGATTTACTGCAGCTGGCCTGGCCTGATTTCACAAATAACACGTCTGGGATGAGATAAACTGCAGTCGAGATGAACAACGTCAATGTCTCTCAAGAGAATACAAAAGCATGAAAAGTGACAACTCGACTGATGCAGTCAGGATTCAGCGCATAGAAAACAAAGAATGAACTTGCATTCCCAGCAGCTTAGGCCTCGCTTTCACCATGCTCCGTACTTGTATGTCTCCGTATTTGAAAACGAAAAACAGTGCTAACTACTCCGATTTCAAGCAAATACACTGTGAATACGGGATTTTGCAGTGTTCACACTGCTCCATGCAAATACGATGCTCCTAATTCCTTTCCTAAACAGATATTTTCAATTGAAAGAATATCGTTGTATTCAAATGTCTCCGTATTCGGTGTTCACACTGAAAACAGCGCGTATTCAATACGCACCGTATTCGAAAGTATGCGTATTTGTTTGCGTATTCGAAGGGCTTCGTATTTGAAGCGTATCAGTGTGAATGTAAGGTCGAAACGGATAGGTTTTGCTCCGTTTTCATGAACTCCCTTGCCGATTTTAAGCAGCTAGAACCGTGTCGTGAATGAAAAAGAGTCTTGGAGAGAATGATGCCTTCCACTGTTCGCTCTTGTTATACATGTCGTTGTTATGTGCTACATGATAAGTTATTCAAATATGAACGATTGAAGTTCAGCCCCGGCCAAACGATCAAACATTGTTTTACAAACATTTGACAGTTTGCTAATCAAGCAGAATGTTTCTCAGCTTGCCACAAATACAACACATATTCAGCAAATATTTTAGCTTGTGATAAGCAAGAAGTGTTTTTAAAATGCTTCAAAAACATTGACAGACAAATTCTGCTTTTCAAGCAATGTTTGGTAATGGTTTGTTGTCGTTGAAATGTGGTAAAACCATCAAACATGGAAAGAAAAGCAAAAAGGGTGTAATAGACTAATTTCACAATCAAATTCAACTCGAGATGAGAGATGTGACCCCCCCCCCCCCCCCCCGTTGACGTTGAGTAAGAATTCTAAATCAAATGATTATGCAAACAATGCGGACTATTTAGCTTTTCAATGCACGCCTGTGAAATTTGACCCACTGAAACCAAGGATAGTGTTGTACCTGGAGGTATATAAGAGCCATCGTGAAACAAACACAGGAGGTTTTTTCTACAAGATCCTTGATTAAAATACATCTTACTGGAATAAATATTTTACACTTGAAATATCACACCTACACACAAATATCATAAGGTCTTTACGTATATACTTCTAAGTTATTAGGCGGTATTCGCACTGCATAATCTTAATGCGTTCACGTAAGGAGTTAAACTAAAAACGTGATTCCTTGTATTCGTTCAACGTTTCTTTATTTATCTCTCATACAAAGCATTCACGACCAAACAGTTTCAAAACATGGACTACATCTTGCGAGTTTCAAACGCCTCCTTTCCAAGCTACGTCTCGTAATCAAGTTAAGACGGGGGTAACATCACCAGTTTGTAGCTATCACAGCAATTCAATCTAATACGAAAAACTGAGACTAATGTAGGAAGTCTTACTTGCAGTGCCAAATGTAACAAAAATCACAGTCCCTTATCAGATCTGGCGTAATTTTAGTTGTTTTCACTGCACTTTGGAACATTTAGTCAATCGCAAGAGCCAGCTATGAAGTAGAAATTATTTGCATTTAACATTGCATAAGTGTGCACCAAGTATGGCAAAGGAAAAGCACGCAACTATCAAAAGAATTGAGTCTCAGTCCAGTGGATCATAACAGCAGTAATAACAACCCAACTCAGATCGGAGAATTTTCATGTAAACGCAGTTTGTAGATATAGATGGTTAGGAAACCTATTGTTGCACGTCCTTGTTTCACATTGGATGTTGAACAGTACCTGAAAGTATACAAATGCCCATAGTTTGTAGATATAGATGGTTAGGAAACCTATTATTGCACGTCTTTGTTTCACATTTGATGTTAAGCAGTACCGAAAGTGCACAACATAGTTAATAGAAATTAATGTTAGTAAACCTAATGTTGTACGTCTTTTTCTCATTTGTCGTTGAACGGTACCTGAACGTACTGTTGGGATTTTACATGTAAGCATTGCCTACATAGATATGATGCTGAATATTCTAAAGTCTTTTCTAAATAACGAATATTTCTGGATAGGGAACCAAAAGAAGCATTTTGTTCTATTTGTTTAACCGTGACCTTGTTGGCTAAAAAAGTAGTAAAACAATACACTGTGCACTCTCAATTTTGAAAAGCTTGCACAAAAAGATACAACAAATGTTTCTAAACCATCTCCTTCTATAAACTATGATGTAGACGTAATATTTTCACGAGCAACAATATATTTGCATGCGCAACTTTGCATTTCCCATAGCAAAAATCTTACTTGTATGGGCAATTTGCATTTCCTTTGACAAATCTAGAATTCCATTTGCGAATTCCTATTGAACTGGATGAGTTTGATTTTCATTCGATTCAACTCAGTAGTCATAAAACCAGATTACCTGTCTAATGAATATGAAATTACAACTACAACATCAACATAACATTGTAATAATAACAAAAATAAGAATTATTTGGTTTACACCTTTCTGTAAAATTAAACTAAAGCGTAATTCTGTTTCAAAAGGAAAAAGTAAAGAGAACTTTGATTGAAATTAAAAAGCGTTTAAAGGCATATTCTGTTTCTGTTAAGAACTGAATTTGAAAATAAGAAATTCTGACTTGGCACACTTGATTGGGGTATATTCATAAGAGAGCGATAACCCTCGGACCTCGGCTCTGCAAATTCCTAAAGTTAAGCTTGAACACGCAAAGCAAAGTCCCTATTTTTCTGGAGAGAAAACTGGAATAGCATCCCTCGCGATATTCAGGAAAAATGATCAATCAAATAGGTTTTAAAATGGGTTGTAGGGAGGTCTTTTGAGCCCTTCATAAGACCCAAAGATGACCCCTTGGTAGAGCAGCGTCTACACTATTCTTCGGGTGGACGGATCCTAATAGGAAAGTGGTTGAGTTAGTACTGTAAACTTAAAACGTGTTATTTTCAAAGTCAAAGCAGATAGTAATTCAATAATTTTTTTTAAATAAATCAATAATTGTACTGAGAATTGGAAAGGAATCGACGTTTCAAGCATAGCTTTTCGTCATTTTCAAAGTCATAGCAGATGGTTGGGTAAACTTTTCAGGGAAGATACTTCATACCAATTGCCAGGCATTGACAGAAACATAACTTTTCTACATTATTTCATTATTTCTAAAAATATGTCAAAAGATGATACTTTAGTTAGTAATATTGTTACTATTGAAAAATATTCTACAAAAATCGATTAAAACCATATATTAAAATTTTGTTTCTGTCAAAACCCTCAGATTTGTATACTTTACAAAGGTGAAAAGTTTCACAAAATAATTTCTGCCACGCTTCATGAAATTGTGTTACAAACTTTTCCCCATTTTGAATATCTACTACAAGAGCTCGATTTCATTTTTTAAGACATCAATATTACCTCAAATCATTTTTAAATCTCATGAATTGAGGCTGTATGTGATATCTTAAACTTTTCTTGAATCAGAAGTCACCTACCTTACTATCAGTATTAAGGTTCGTGTTCTTTATCGCCGAAAATGTATCGTGTATAAATAAGGTAATGATTGAATTGAAATACGACATCACAAATTGCACTTCCAGTCAACATTAAAAATGTATTCAAGTCTTATTCGAATTCTCATTGTCGATTTAAGCAGGTTGATCGATAGCTACAGAAATTGCACTGTCTAGAAGATAGGGCTAGAAACCAGAGGATCTTAAAAAGCTTTTAAGGCTCTTTGAAGCTTATATATAAAAGCTGTGAGATTATAACTCCGATAGCTCCGAGGGTATCACAAAGGTGGCGTCTATCAAACACTCCACTTCCTTCACTTACTACCCACAATTTATAAGCTGCGGTCAAGTGGCCTATCTAGACATTAGTCATATGGCATTGGAAAAATAAATCCTACGTCGTCAATCCGCTATCCAAACTTCCATTCAAATTCCGACTACTCAGTCCATAACCGTCCATGCTACTCGTCCTGCCGCTCGAGCTACCGCGCGAATCCCGAGAACCCTTCCAGGACGACCGCCTGTCCAGATCATAATCAATAGAGCTAGTCTTGCGTGGAAGCGAATGGGAGCCTGGCTCATCTTCTAGCGCGTTCAACCGCCTCCTTAACCGCGTAGAGCGGTCATAATGTCCTACTGACCTCCTGTCAATTGACCGCTTACCGGATACGGAGAAACGGCTAGAAATGCTCGCAGCATCACTGTCAATATCTGAGAGGTCGTCGTCATCAGAACTCGATGCCATCATCTCCCGCTCTAGCGCTTCTTGGAGGTCACGGATTCGCTTGTTTGAGAGGTTTTGCTCCGTTTTCAGCAGTGTTAAGGCTTGTTCAAGGCTTTCAATTTCTGATTCCTGAATAAAGAAGAACATATTCCTTGTTACACGTTTCTGCGTCATTGGCACAAAGAAGGTCAACATTTCACTGGACATTTAGGAGTCTAAAACGTTTAATTTAGAAAAACGGTCGATGTTCAACCAAAATGTACTATACCCTAACGGACTTACTATACTCTAACTAACCTCTCTTTTACTGTAAACACCTTGTGTTACTCTTTAGCATTCTTTTCCACGTTTTGCTCTGCTCATTTCATTATTCCACTACATCACATTGTTTCTCAAACTCTTACATCGATCATCCGAACCACGCTTTCTATTCCTTATTTTCCTCTACCCAACTGTTTTTGTGTTTCCTATTATTTTGATAACAGGCATACGCCTGAAACGTCAGTGGAAGCTTTTTTATGAAATACATGGTACAATTTATACAATTTGTTCATTTATTCATCCTACTCATCAGCAGTACCACACGCATCAAATAAGTTTTAACTAATTTTGGAGTCTGTCTACATTAAAACGATGGATTAAACATTATGTGGACAGAAGGAATTCGTTTTCCCACTATGTGTGTCTCCAATTATTTATTGCTCGTCACATTTCAGTACTATTGATGATTGATTGTTTCCCACTATACCAATCATCCACATCCTTTCTCATTGGCCAATTTATATCCACATCTAGGTATCATAAATCATCAGGTTACATTTCCGATTCAAAAGTTCAACCTATAAAATCGAAGTACTCGTCTTGGTTATGGTGTTGTTAGGATCACAAAGAAAAAAGAGGAGCCTCATTGTCAAAAACAGCATGGTGAAAAAGAAAATGTCTCAATGGCGAAGTTGACTTACAGCTGCTTCTCGTCGTCTCTTTTGTTCGTCTTCACGTTTCTGTAAGGTCTCAACTTCCTCCTTCATGTCCTTCATCTGTCTTTGACACCTAAACAAATTGAACAAATCATTACTACAGAGATGCAAAAAGTATTGGAACTTCGGAACTAGGTTCCCAGAAGTTATTTTTGGAGAGCAGAAAATTTTCAATTGGATTTGGGTGAAAAATTGAAATTTGCATAGTTTTCAATTCAAAGGTGCTAATACAAAATATCCCAATGCTAGAATATGATTTGTGCAGTTTTTGGCAACCTGATAGCATCAAATTGGAAAATTCCCCCTTGGTAGCAAAGAAGTAGGGTGTTAGCCCCTATTAAGTTTGCTTTTTTTGACCGTATAAAATTTCAATGGGCCCTGAGGTGTCGTAAGCAAAGTCTCGTGCCAGGTTTCGAAGATGACTGCGCATGCTCCAAGCCAAGCATATGGCTAAAAAAAAGAGCCAAAAAGCGACAGTAAAACGTGAAAAACTTGCGCAAAAAGCCAACAAGAGGTGCAGGAAAAAAGCCAAAATCTAGCAAATTCAGAAATAAAGGAAATCAACATTTTCATGTTTTCATAAAGTATATGCAGACCTCAGACCCCCTCCCCTAGCATACGGTGTTTACACTCATGAAAATGTTAATAATTATGAATGACGCCTAATATAAACCAGAAACAAACACTAACTTTGCCACATCGCCTTTCATTCTGCTTTCTCTATTGGTTTGGCTATCTCTCTCGTCTTGTAAGTTTGCGATATTGTTCTTCAGTCTGCCAACTTGTTGCTGTGGGAAGAAAAATGTAACTTTGGAAATCTTGACTCATTCTTCACCAGCAAGAAATCGGAGTTATTCATCTAGTTGTAAGTCAAATGACTGAGATCGGATTGTCAAATGTCTGAATATCTGCAGGTGTATGTGATAAACAAAGGCGGGTTCTAATAATGAACCAATCACCTTATCCAATCGAACAATAAGATTTTGTCATTTTGCATGGCATGACTAACGCAAAGTACTAAACACCACTAGTTTCAATCTATCAAGTTGAATAGAATTGTTAGTCATGTTACTTCGCCCATGCCCCTCAACTGACCTCACTTTATTATTCAGCAGATAGCCGTATGCAGGTTTCAAATTTTAATAAATAACTTCAAGAAATCAAATCTACGGAGCTTGATGAAGCTTTTATTTTTTCTACTTGCAAAACTCTTTTAAGGTTTATAAGCTTTTTCAAAACGATCAGTTTTCGTGGCTTAAAATATTTCTATTCGTTACGAAAATCGATCTTCGGACTGTCCTAAGACAAATTGGAGGAGAGTGTAGTCTTAAAAAGAGAGTCTAGTGAAATGAGTAGAAACTTCGACGAGTAATAAACTTTATGCAACCAGGACCAGAGAAAACGGACCGTCATTGCTTAGAAATAATCTAGGTGCCCCGTCGGCTAAAAGTCCCTACCGTAGAAATGTAATGAGATTTAAGGTGAATAGAAAACACAATTACCTCAAGACGATTTTTAAACGTTGATTCCAGGTCCAGCTTTGATTCAAGATCTCGCACCTAGAAACAAATAAGTTCGTGTCATAACTGATAAATAAATAACACAAACGTGTTCAAAAACAAAAACTGAAAGTAATGAAAATGAAATATAGCCGGATTCAACCTTGGCTTCAAGTCTTTGAGCTGCAGCTTGGTCAAAAGTGTTTCCCCTCCTCAAAACTTTAACACTAAAAATCCGCAACCAAGAAACTAAGAATTAAGAACCTCTTATCCTGAGAATTGAAAATTTTGACCGTATTCTAAGGGTAACAATTATATATTATAGATTTAAAGGTTTCCTTATTTTTACACTAACAACACTAATAATGGTAGGAGGGTCCAAATACCTAAAAATAACCATTACTATCAAACGTCATTATAACTGCTGTTGGCTACAATTTATTTAAGAACCTATTTAGGCTAATTCCTTAAAATTTAGGTTTTTAGTTGCAGGCTTTTACAGTACCATAAATAATGCCAATTAGCAATGAAAAATTGAAATCGAGAGTGGTTAAAACGAAAACATAAACGTATTTAACCTTGGCTTCTAGTCTTTGAACTGCAGCTCGGTCAACAGTGGTTTCTTCATAAAATGAGAGCTTCGTCGTCAATTGTTGCACCTGTAACAACGAAATCCAAGCATTAGAATATAACAAATAACAATAAACAAATACAGAAATAATAAGATATTCATAAATACAGACATCTTTGAAATTTATTTCTAACAGGATGTCATATAAACCGCCACATGATTGGCGCATACGATGTTGCATATTGGTGCATACGATAACAAGGTGGAAAAATGTTTTTGGCAAACCAGAGCATTTTTTGACTAACAATTTATCCAATCAAATCACTAAAAAGACAATAGATTTCGAAGATTCAACAAATTAAGAGCCGCAACAATGGCACAAAAACGCGGAAGCTGTGGCAAAAATAGCGTTCAGGGTTCTGTATTTCTGCCGTAACCGCGCAAACTATTTGGTACCATTCTGATATTTCTCAAATCTATGATAGTTTATCTAAATTTTTACCGCTTACGAGGTTAGTATTTTACGTAATTGCATAAAAAATCTACTCGATAACTTGCTCAAAAACAATCTTAGCTTTGACTTGCGAGTATGGCATGATAAACTAATATTTTAACTAATAAACTTTAACAAATATTTCTAATAAACTAACACTTACCTTGCCAGGGCCCTTAATTTTGCTTTAAAAATACTCCACCATCTTTACGAACCATTAGCTATTACTTGCAGTTGTTTGAAAATTTCAGTTTGAGTTTCCCGCCGTACAAAATTCGATGTGAAAAGTCATTGAAAAGCTCGGACACGTCGATGAATGAAATTGAGCTACAGCAAAAACCGGGGGTCGAGCAAATTTGCGAAATTATTATTTGAAAATTCAAATTCACATGTATTTTGCTCATTTTCTTTCATATATCTATCTAGAATTGATTAACAAACTCAAAAACGTCATATTTCATGCATAAATATATTTCTAATAACCTACATAAAGATAAAATCTATCGTGCTAGGAAGATAAGCATATTTACCTATATTCTGAGGCTACTCCCGTTTCAGCTAGTGTTTTTTAGCGAGATTTCGAGTGGATTTTTACAGCAATTACGTAAAATATTAACCCCGTAAGCGGTAAAAATTTAGATAAACTATCATAGATTTGAGAAATATAAGAATGGTACCAAATAGTTTACGTTGTTACGGCAGAAAAACAGAACCCTGAACGCTATTTTCACCACAGCTTTCGCGTTTTTCCGCCATTTTCACTGCACTGGAGCTGTTGAATCCTCGAAATCTATTGTCTTTTCAGTGATTTGATTGGATGAATGATTAGTAAACAAATGCCCTGATTGGCCATAACATTTTTCCACCTTGCTGCATACGATACCAAATGAACTGAAACACTTATGTGGCGCTTTCAGTATAAAGGCGAGTATCTCCCACTTACCTTTGAATCAAGCAAGTCTTTCTCAGCAGTTAGAGCTTGAATAGTTGCGTTGTTTTCAACCAATGCATTCTCTAAAGTGGAAATCTAAGAAAAACAGGAATTTCAGAATAGCCCATGAAATCAGAAGTGCCAATCTGATATACTTCAAGACACTAAATCAAGCCGCCCATCGATTAATCCACCGCAAGTTATGAAAATTTGTATTAATTGCACTGTTATAATGTGTATGAATCAATGCTATTCTCTGTTGTGCAGCTTAATTAGTTACACGGCTTGATTTAGTATATACAGGTATTTTCAATACTTTTCCGACAACCCAGCATGTGCTAAGAACTACAGTGGATATAGGTTTTGCATCATCAGTAGAGTAAAATCAACAATCTACTTAGGAATTTTGGAATCTGTAAAACTTCTCAAAAGGGCAATAGCTATGTTGAAAAACAATATACCAAAAGAGAAAGAAAGTCTTGTAAGATATAACACAGACCTGTGAACTTTGCTGCTTGTTTTTCTTCAAAAGTTCATCAATTTCATCTTCACCATCTTCGATTTTCGATAAAATATCTGCGTTTTCCCGCGAAAGGAATATGTTTCGATCATCAGCCTAAGAACAAAAAAGGAAACCAGTACTTTAAGAGCATCTTTATCAACGATCAAAAAATTTTGATTACTTCAGGGAGTTTTAGGAGTGAAACAGTTGTGAATTGATCAACGAAATAATTGGTGAGAATGAAAAATGACGTAAGTATGATGATAACCTACGACCACTAACTTTGCACTTCTTTGCTGTACCAACTGAACTGTCAGGCCACTCGAAAGCTAATTATGAAACGATAGATCCAGAGTAAATATATATACCTCTTGTTTTGACCTCGTCATTTCTTCTAATTGTTTTTGCAGATCGTCTATATCTCCTTCAAGTTGTTTCTTCGATTTGACCGCAATGTGTTTCGCAAACTCCACATCCTCAAGCTAAATCATAAAATAAAATCAAAATTCATAACAATCACTAATTTCTTATTTCGTTAGCTTTGTAGTCAACCGGTCAAAAACCATGCTAGACACATGTAAGTAAAGGGGATGAAAGTTTAGATCAAAAAGATTTGAAAAATGAAGATTTCAGATATAAACTGGCTAAACTTTACGACTTATATTCCTCTTCTATTGCTGTTATTATCAACATTCATTCTACCCTAAAAGATTACGACAATAGTTACAGATTTATCATCAAACTGGACAAGTTTTGAGCCATACCTGATTTCTCAACTGCTTTATTTGTACTTTGTCGGTATTTTGAGATGCCTGAAAATATCAAAATATTATAAAATAAGTTAATCAAATAAGTATCAAATATATAAAAATGTTTTAATCAAATAAGTATCAAAATAACGAAAATAGTTTTAATCAAATAAGTATCAACATATCTGAAATAAGTTAATCAAATAAGTATCAAAATATCTAAAATAAGTAAATCAAAGAAGTATCAAAATATCTGAATAGCTCTAATCAAATAAGTACCAAAATATCCAGAATAATTTAATGAAATGGTGATAACATGCATTTCATAGTTCATTCAAATACTAAATGAAACCTGAAACCAAACATACAATATGAATCAAATAAACGAATATAAAAACCATTGCAACACAAAAGTAGTTTATTCGAAAAGGATTTGGCTGAGAAAAATTGGGGGTATATCTTAACACCCAATGTCATTTTTCAAAGTCCAATGTAGAAATTTTAAGTTTCTATAAAGACTTCTATTTGAAGCATTCAACTTACCTGATTTTCCAATGCATATTTGGCATCTTTGTAAAGGATTCGTAATTTCTTCACTTCTTTCCTCAGCTTCTTTTCACTGCCGCGGTCTGCAACATCATATGAGTTCTGAAGCTCAAAAACTTTCCTCTCAAGCTCCCTTCGCATCTAAAAAACAAAAATGCATTCGATGATTAGTGGGGCACGTACTCTGAATCAAACAACTATGCAATGTCTCTCTGGGAGCAGGTGTCAAGGACCTATTCTTGTGCCCGTTATCAGTATAACACAGTTTGTGCAGTATTGAGCTTTAAAAGTCAATGTAAATCTCTATTTAGGATATCACAGAAGTTTCCTTGTCAGCACTGTTTACCAAAGATTAATTAATTACCATTTATCCCCTCGAGTTTTTTAATCCACCAGTAATTTTGTTGATGTTTTGAAATCAAGATCTGATTTGTACAAAATATAAAAGAAAACCCTTTCGGAAAATGACATCACAACTGTGCAGTGTTGAACATTTCTTGAAATAGGCCCTTCCTGTCCCCTTAAATGGGTATAAACAACAATAAGGGTATTTTTCCCAAAGTAACGTCTAGAAAACATCGGTCTACAGCTGCAATGATCTCTAGAAAATGATCTGATCGAAGAATCCAGCATGAGATGGGGTGATGATACCGTTCAAAGACTCAGTGGCTCGCTTATATGGAAAAATCTAAGAAACAACACTAAAATCGAACTTAAACAAGAAAATATTCAATGGCAAGGTGAAGGAAAAATTTATTGCAACCTATTGATTATAAGTTGATAATGAAAATAGCTGAACTATTTAAAGCTTATCGTTTTACTAGTTTATAGAATTTTACGTATTTTGAACATTTGTATTTTTGCAGTCTTTTGTAAAGATATATATAATTTTGTTTATTCTAAACTGAACGGCCCAAGCATCATAAGCTTGGCATTTCTTGGGTCGCGTAGTATACAATATTTTGTTATTAGGATTGCATGCTATGAATAAAATTGAATTGAATTGTTAAATCTTGATTTATTACAATCGATCGATCTAGATTCTAGACACTAGACAATAGACACACACGTGGGACCTTAACATGAAACCTAAAACCAAGGGTTCCTACCAGGGGGCAGTCCTATGTCAAAAAAATCCTATCATGCAAAGCAGAACGATCAAAAAGTAGAATCGCATCAAAATTATCAAAAATAAATGTTTCTGAGCAAAATTATCTGAGATAGCTTGCAACTAAAGTTTACCTTAACAGCGTCATTTTTCTCTCTATATTCTTCTTCTATTTGTTCTTGCAATTGACGCATCTATGAAAGCAATTCGATTAAGACGAGTTCAATATGTTAGTGCATAAAAAAGCCAGGGTCAGACTACCTTCGTTAGTTTTGGAATAGTCAAATGGCCCCTCAAACATCAGCTTTTCATGTTTAAACAACTTATATCTGTCACCATTAAGAGAAAAAGACTAAAACTTCCCATCGTACATCACTTGATGAGTAGGCAACCATGAAACAGGCTTTTCGAAATGGAGAGTTTTGTCTTTTGAGTTTCTTTCTTCTTAGTGCATAAAGCTCTACTCTATGTATTGAGCACTCTTACAGAAAATCGATATACAGTGTTTGTATATCTATCACCCAATATTTCATAGATGTCTAAACAATCTGGGTTTGTGACATATCCATAGAATACTTCGAAAATCCTTTTCTATAAAGAGTATAAAGCTCTACTCTATGTATTGAGCACTCTTACGATAAACCTTTTCTAAACTGTCGTTCGTCAAACGTGAAATCAATGTAGTAGGTGGTCTTTATCAAACTGAAAACGTTTGTTGCAGAAAATGTAATCAAAATTACTAGGAACTCGCACTACTAAATGAAGTGATATAATGCATGCTAATGAGCCCCTGCTGGAATAAAGGCCTCTAGAGCCTTGTTCAGGATACCATATTTAACAGACAACCAATTATCAGTTCGATGAGCCTAGTGTATTATTGTTGAAGCCATAACCATTCGAGGGTGAAAATGGTTTGGCAATCGAGAATGAACTATCAATACCCTAAATTGCTATCAGGGTACCTTCATTCGAGCACATTTACGTAGGTTAAGTCTTTTGGGGAAGTAGACGTAAAAATGTTGTGATTGCAACGATAAAAGCAATGCAGGACAAAATATTACTTGTAAACAAAGCAAGACAAATATCTCTTGCAAAACGACAAACCTTTTTCTGATAATCAGATCTCATCTCTTCCATCTCGTCGTCCTTGTTTTCCAAATCCCTCTGGCATTGCTGTTTGTCTCTCTGACTTTGCATTTCAAGCCTCAGTTTAGCCTAAGTTGAATCGAAAAAGGGAATCAACAAATGTGAAATGGATAGTACGCAAACAACAAATAGACTGAATGCCCTGATAGACCCCTTTCACATTCATGTCAGCTCAGATCCTTGTCAACATGAGGTGTAGTAAAATCCCAAGGCATTGCTTTTAGGAACGCATTGAAAAGCTTGAAGGATCAATGCATGCTTTAGGAGTTAGCTGTACATAATGTTAAGGCCAACAGTATTTTAAAGTGTCTTTGAATAGGAGTGAGAATAATGTGAAAGTGGTCTAACATCTTAGAAATGTAAAACGCTTACCATGTAGATTATTTCAATTCAAAGTAATATTCAGAGTCGGGAAAACATACGGTCACAGTGTCATTGGGCAGAGGTGTTTGAAAAAACCGATAAATTGACCAAGGATACCAGCATGTTCCAATTAAATGGTATGAAATGTCGGTTAAATAGCACTGTAGACTGGTAAATGTTAGCTGCATTGAAGTCTTCAAATGCTTATTCTAGCATATTGGTGAAAAGGTTTCGTAGCTGTCTCTGAGTCTCTGTATGCAAATAACAACTTAGCCTTCCTAAAATATAACCTAACTAGATTCTGACCTAACCTAAGTGAGGAATAACCTTGGTTAACCGGAAAGTTTACCTAGAGGAAGGTGTAGGACTTTTCTGGGCTCTGGTGATACTCCAACAAACTTGCAATCAGTTTATTCATTTACTAGTAGACAGGAATAAAGCAGAGGTACGAATGATATGACAAAATCAAGTTGAGAAAAAGAGAATGCTAAATCACATAATCAAACCTGCTCAAGCATTTGAATTTGTCCTGCTTGTTCGTCCAACTCTTCCTCTTGGTCGTGCACTTTCAATTCGAGTTCACGTTTATCGCGTTTTAACAACAAAACCTGCAAACCAAACCAAAAGAATGATACACGTTAAATGGACAGCATTGATCCTTACTCGGCTCCAGATCCAATATCATCTGAGAAAACTTCTGCAGGTTTGACTAACAAGTCTCTGATATCACAAGGCTTTTGGGCGATACATATCATTTCTATTCATCGTTAATGTAAAAATCACCACTCTAAACATTAATGCAAAATTTGCAAACACATGTATAGTCTGTTCACTACGACTTTGCACAATTTCATAACAATAATATCACTTGAGAACTAATTCAACGTGCCCTGCGTTCGGGGATCTGAATTCACCCCCCTGCGTGTCGCAAGATGTGACTAGAGTGTTGGCGTCAGGGAGAGTATCCCGCCAAAACGTTGTTCCATGATAAATCCATGGACCGTTAAAACCCTACTTGCGATGAAAACGGTCAGAATATAGTACTCTGTTTGTGTGTGCGTTTATGATATTATTTCATATCTATTAGTTACCAAGATTTACATTCTTTGGAAAGGATTCTTTTCGTGAGGCATAAGAGAAAACCATATATCAGTTACTTCAGTATCGCGCAAGTATATTGGATCTCTGTAAACACTTACGTTAATGATATCCTGCCAAAACCCAGTGAAAAATGTATAATTAGTTAGTTGATTTGTTGCGGGTTTGCTCTAAATAGTATCATTAGTATGGTAATGAAAAATATTTCAAATCTGGGCAATAGCATATATGATTTATTATTTATTTGATATTCTATAACTATCATATCTTATTATCAATTTATTAGATTTCAAATATATTTTATTTCAAGAATTAATTACAATCATATTTTATTCTTAATCTACTAGATTTCAAATATTTCTCATTTCCAGAATTAATGAACAATGGTTGATGGAATTTTTGCCTTTTCTACAAATCAAGCCTGGGGAAAAATGACGCTGTGCACTTCTCTCTTGGCATGGAACATGTAAATGCATAGTCCTCTCCAAGCAGCTATAACAACAAACTACACAGGCAGTCTGAAACAATGATTATATATACGTACATCAGTATCTCCAGAAACTCCTCCGAAATCATTAAATTCATTTTGAAAGCGATCCGCTTGCTTTTGTAGTCTGCTCAGGTCTCCCTCTTTCTCCTATCAAAATAAAGTTTCAAAACATTCAGAAAAGTTGGAAAACGTTCTCAACGACACACGACAAAATGAAAAGAAAAAGTCGGAAAACGTAAGAGAAGTCAGAAAAAAGAGGGAAATATTCTTTAGGTTCTTTTCCTGTGAAACTCGATAGGGTTACATGTAAGAGTAGAGCAACAACCTACAAAATTCAAAACCAAGATACTGAAATGTGGCCTAATTTTCAAACCGAAAGTACTCAGCTAAGTCTTAATTGATACAGCATATATTCAGGGCAACCGAAGGATGAATATACTCTCCCGGTTTCAGGAACCCATCTCCCTGTGCCATTTCAGATGAATGTTTTTTTACAGATATGTTGAAAGTCGATTTTGAAGGGGTCTTTTTAAGGGTTGAAAAATCAAAAACAATAACGGAAGGTTGCAGGCAACAAAAACTGCTTCACAAGTACATTTAGAAATTTGGGAAGTTTTTTATAGAAAGTTTGGAATTCAATTTTGAAGGGGTCTTTATAAAGATTGAAAAATCTGCTTTACAAGTATATTCATACATTTTGAAAGTTTTGTAAAGAATTGTTTGGAGTCAATTTTGAAGAGATCTTTATAAGGGGTGCAAAATTAAAACAATAACGAAAGATTGCAGTCGCGATAATAACTGCGTCACAAATAAATTTAAACACTTTGAAACACATTACCTTGAGTTCGTTTTCAAGTGCGAATTTGTTGGTTGTGAGCACATCCTTATCACGCTGGGCATCTTCTCGTAACGATTTCTCTTGTTGCAACTCTTCTCTCAAAATATTCATCTGCTGATCGAATCTGTTCGGGGTAAAATCGTATCTCAATCTAGCTTCCTGGCATAGCAATAGAGCGAATTTGATAATACTTGCCTAATCTGATTCTGCAATTTTAAAGCAAGGTTAACATTTGGTTTTTGAGAAGTTTGGTTGAGGCCTATAATCAAGAGCAGCCTATAAATAAGGAAAGCCATCTAGAACATTGTAAATTACAGCACTGAAGAGGGCAAACCTCGTTATCATATTTGAAGTGTCTCTCCAGTCAATTAGGCTTGTTAGATGTGCCTATATTTGTTTCAACAACATCAAGTGTGGCGTATATTCAAGGATGGCTTGAATTTAAAGTAGGATTTTGATAAAAGAATTCAGTATTTGAGATTTAATAGTTGAATATCCATTTAAGGGGCTAGGTTCCTATCAATATTAATATAGACTTTTAATCAAAGAAATGCAGCATACAAGACACAATCACTTAGTATTCAGTTTAGGGCACTTATTCGACGGGTGATGTTTCGAGGAGGTAAGGTAAACAAAAACCAACATACTTTCTTTGCTTCTTTTCAAGCTCAGCATTTCTAATGTGTGACGTTTCAAGAATCAGCTTCATGTCTTGCATTTCCTCATTAAACTTTCCAAATTTTCTTTTTGAGTTTGCCAACTGCTTTCTCAAGTCTTCAGCTTCTTCTTGCTCTTCAGCAAGCTAAAACAGAAGAACCCTTTTAGCTAGGACTTATTTATTTGTTTCTACTCTATTAATACAGGTCTCTCCACAACGTGCACGAGATTCGTAAGCCGTGCTGAGCTTTTTTCGTGAAAAACGACCAAGAAAAAAGTAAGTCTCTCAAAGCTCCTTCTATGTTGCTCTAGACCAAACCCTGATCCTAACTCTAACCCTAACAGTTACCCTATATAGCTTTAGGAGATGCATTATCAACTAGAACGAACTCAAATAGTCCTACTTATTCTGGGGCAGTTAGACCATGCCTTACGAATTAATAATGTTAATAGTAGCTACGTGATTCTCGCCTGTTTTTCAGCTTGTCTTTTCTGGACTGTCAGTGTTTCGATTTCTTCTTCGACCTCATGTAGCAGCTTTTCACGCAAGTTTTGG
Organism: Pelagia noctiluca; assembly: GCA_963924455.1. NCBI lineage: Eukaryota > Metazoa > Cnidaria > Scyphozoa > Semaeostomeae > Pelagiidae > Pelagia > Pelagia noctiluca. The sequence continues at coordinate 3,027,418 of OZ004322.1, forward strand.
ACTTCTTCTGATAACGCGTTGTACTTCATCTTGTAAAACGAATCTGCAAACAACACACACTTGTGTTATTTTAGCATTTAAAGCCATCAACTAGCAACAATACAATTATAAAAGTAATTGACCCCTATTACAGATTCTTAAAAGTAATTAACCCCTACTACAGATCCATAAAAGTAATTATCGCATTTCTTTTCTTTCTCTCATTGTCTTTCTTAAGTCAAATCGTGTTTTAGGCAGGTCTTCCAGGCTAGATTGTACCCGAGGGGGGGGGGGGGGGGGTTGGTGTAGTCTGTATATCTAGAGTATAGATATAGGTAAAGGTTTTTGCGATTTTGGTATAATTATGGGTCTCCAATTTTCAAAACATGGTTTGAATGTGGGTTTAGGTATCCATTTTCAAGGGTTATTTGGTAAATTTGGTAATACATTTTCAACATTTTGGTATAAATGTGGGTATAAGTTTTCAGAAATTTGGTATAAAGATGGGTGTCAATTTCGATTCTTGGGGGAACATCCCTACACAAAACTGGGGCAAGTACCATGCGGAGAATGGTAATAATCGAAAATTCGAAAAATCTTGTTTCAAAATCATAGCACTCACTTCTTTTATAACTGACCGTTTATAAGAAACTGTAGGGTGACATTGTAAAAAATTAGAAAACTTTGACAAGAGATTTGTTTGAATTAAAGGAGTTAATAAACTTTTTTTTTTTTATACATCAATCTAAAATCTTACAATAACAGAACATGGTTACAGGACGACACCACAAGGAGAATGAGAATACATTGCAACCCTGTGGCTTAAACATTTAACATGAAACATTTAACATTTACACGAAGATATTACAGCATAAACTACAAGCTACGAAAAGAAATGAAATGATACAAACATGATACAAAGGTGGGAGGAGGAGAGGAAATCTCATTGAAATGACTTAAGAAAATCTTTTTGATGATTCGATGAACTCAAGAGTTGCTTTAATGATCGCTTTATTTGATTCAAGGGGTAACCTTTCATCACCGTACAAGATTATTGAAACTAAATCCTCATTGGAAAGGTTCAACAAACCGCATGAAAGCAAAGTTGCTTGTACCTGGCTGAGGAGACTATTTCTTTGCAGATGGTATGAGTGGCAATGCAGCAAGAAATGTTCCGTGTCCTCAACGCCATCGTTTATAGGACACACTGGGTTTAATGTGTAATTGAAATTGTGCCTAAACTTGTGAAGATTAAGTGCACTTAACCCAACTCGAAGCTGTGTGAGAGTGGCTAGTCCTTTAGGATCATGAATACCAAATACTTGTTTTGGAGCGGGACGAATAATCTTATTTAATTTTGCCTTGAAGACACCCAATGAGGGTGCGTTTCGTGTTTCTGGATCAATATTCTCCCATTCTGCCAGACAATGAGGATAGAACGTTGATTTATATTTGTCAGTTCTTGCATATTTTTGCCCAATCGCTGCTCTCGCTCGAAAAGAGTAAGGGAGTTCATGAAGATGTGGAATAGGGTCTCTGGTATAGGCAGGTGTAATATTATTGATAATCTTATAGAAAAGGACAAGACGTCGGCTCCATCGCCGAAGATCTAGGGTCTCCCAACCAAGCTCTTCAAGTAGTTTCTTTCGGGAAGTACCTTTCCATGCACCTGTTATTGCTCGGGCTGCAGAGTATTGCACAGACTCTAGTTTTTCCATATAGTTATTCAATGTAAAGCTGTTTGTAAAGTCACACATTTTAGATGGAATATGGTAGATAACATCACCATAATCAAGATGTGGGCGAACATATAGCTTTTACAGTTCATTGAGCGTTTTCCGAGGCAGGTATCTGGACATAAAGCGTAACATCCCAACTCCTTGTCTGGTTTTAGAAATAATTGACTGAATATGACTAGAGAATGTCAGTTTAGAGTCCAATATGATGCCAAGATGTTTATGCTCGTCAACTCTTACGACTTGCGTGTCATTGAAAAAGATAGGGGGGTGATTTAATGTGGTGCGTTTCTTAGAGAATATAACCTCGACAGCCTGCTTCATGGGGTCAGGATTAAAAGACATTCTCCACTGGTGCGCCCACTCTTGTATGGTCCTTAGATCGTGATTCATGTCCGAAGCTGCTTGCTCAGTATCACAAACAACGGTGAAGAGTGATGTATCGTCAGCGAATAGCTTCACTTTACACTTGATGTTATCTGCCAGATCATTTATATAAATCAAAAAGAAGATAGGTCCTAAGATAGATCCTTGAGGGACGCCAGCTGATATATTGCCCCATTCTGATGTTTTGTCATAGAGGAGTGTCCGCTGTTTTCTATTTGCCAGAAAACTTTGGATAAGGGATAACAGATTGCCAGAAACTCCACACCGACGTAGCTTGTATATTAAGCCTTTGTGCCACACACGATCAAAAGCTTTTGAAATATCAAGGAAGACAGAGCGAACATCGAGTATAGGATTGCAGTCGAAAGCAGCAGAGATTGTATGAACTATGGACAGTAGTTGGTTAATGGTTGAGTCACCAGGGCGAAAGCCTGACTGGTTAGGGTTGAGTAAGCCGTTGACATTCAGGTGTTGGTAGAGACTATCAAAAATGAGTTTCTCGAAGATCTTTCCAAATATTGGAAGCAGTGAAATAGGTCTGTAATTTTGTTTAAGGTTTTTGCTATTTTTCTTATGAATAGGAATAACGTTAGCTCTTTTCCAAGCATCAGGAAAGGAGCCATGCATTATGCAATAATCAAATATTATTTTCAAAGGCACTAAAAGAGAACTGTCGCATATTTTTATCATTCGTACTGTTAATAAACTTTTCATGTTGTCATTATAAAGAAGGATGCTTAAAAGTTCTCAATGTCCTTCATTTAGGGATCGTAACGTATCTCATCTCAGCTGCTACTTTTACGCGAAGATTTGGTATGGGGTGAGATTTTAAACGGTCGAACCTCAAGTTTATGAAATAAATACGAAGTTTAGAAAAAAAGGTTTTGGGGTTAAGAAACTTGCTAAGAAACCCTTCTTAACAAGAAACTTTCCGTAGGCCTAATCGATTTGGGTGAAAGCTAATAACTCTTTTACTCATGTTTAAGGAAAGGTTATAGAAAAAATGAGTGTAACACATCACATTAACCAAAAACCCATTGAAAATAACGGGAAAACGCAAGGCGACACAAACAGAAAAACGAAGATAAACAAATATCTTGTTAAACGAAATATCTATCTATCTGCGTTTTTCTGTTTGTGTCGTCTTGCGCTGTTTCTGTCTCGTTTAATTTTGCCTTCTTCGTCGCAAGCATTCGAAGATGATCCAGCACAGAGCCTAGTATGGTACGGGGTGTCAAAGTCAGACCCATTTACACTTTGACTTGGGTGTCATTTTTGGGTATATCGATGCTTTGGCTTTTCCATTATGGGTCTTCAAATAGCAGAAATTTTGGTAGGCTTGAAAAATAAACCGAAGTTTGATGGATTTCTAAAAATCTGTTATAGTCACTAAACATAGAACATGTTTCTTCCTGATTCATCACAAGAGTCCATTTGATGAAAGAGTATGTGATGTGAAATATTTCTGTCAGGTCTGTCACAAAATTGCTTTTAACACGGGTCTGCGTCAAAACTGAATAAATTTCATCTCGGTCTACGAAACTTTGCTTTGGGTCTATGTCTTTTGCGTCTGGCTTAAACACCCCGTTAATGTGGACTTTCTTCGTTTACAAAAACTCAGTGACTCACTGCAAAGTTTGTTGAATAAATAACTGATACCCTTACCATCTACATCCTGTTCGTCATTTCCAATCGCACTGAACTTGCGTGTAAGTAAAGGCTGTGACACTTTGGCTTCGAGTAACTCGGTCTGCACATGCTCGTGTTCTTTCAACAGTTTCTCGTGCTCAATCTGAAGGTAAAAACAAATATTTCAAGACTCAAATCCCAATTAAGCCTCAAGATCAAGAAGATTCGAGACCGCCGTTTTGCTGCCGTAAATTGAGGGTCTGTAGAGTTTAAACAAAACGAAATTCTAATATTAGATGTAAATCCTTGATAATAGATGAATATTTGATTTAAAAAAGATTGGTAACAAGAATAAATAGGCTTTGGTTATAAAGCAGAATGAACACAGAATGAACACATATTGGTATAGTCTGTCTGACGAGTGCGTAAGCACGAAACTCAGAGTAACAGAAAGACATGTCTGTTTTTTAATGTTTTCATTCTGCTTTATAATTGCTCTATTCTCAAGTATATCGAACACTATAGCCAGGATAGGCACTCTCTTCTCGAGTTAGATGTAGGCTTTGGTTATATTTTTATATCCCTATGAAAAACGTTTTGATCTCATCCTGCCCGATCCTTACATTCGAAGCAATTTTTGACCAATTTATCGCCCCCCCCTGCCAATTTTTGTCCAATCTTTCAAATGTATCGAAATGCCTTTTCAGAGTTTTACGTTGGCAATCTTCGTTACTTTGACCCCAATAGCTTTAGAGTTAGCAAGAAATTATAACCCAAGTCTTAGCCTAGTGTTTCTTTTGAAGATTGTTCTTATAAATGATATGCTACGGTTTTCTAGCAGTTGCAACAAATTGGCGTCATAAGGCAATAAAATAGAAGCCTCTGAGATGTTCTAGTCTTAAGTTATTTGCTTGCTAATCTGGTAAAAGCACCGTGATCTTATTACTTAGTTTTGAAACAAGAAGATCTTTATGTAACTAGGAGAGGAAGAAACGCCACACACTTTTTCCAAAAGCCATGGCAATAAGCAATCATTGCTAGAATGATCAAAATAACGAGCCTTTCCTCGTTAGCACAGTTCAAATAGATTATGCAACTAAGCAGTTAAAACCATCTGAAAGTTCAGCGCCTTGCTTGCTTATTCTAAAATCAGCACCGTAGCTAGGGAAAAATCATTGAGGAGGGGGGTAACCATTGTTTGAGAACAACAGGAAGACTAGGGACCATGCTGTGAACAATTGAATTTTAGGATTATAGGGAGGGGCAAATACCCCTGCCCCCCAGCTTCCTACAGGCCTGAAATTTCCCCGTTCAAAAGCGCTAAATAATTTACTTGCTAACTTTAATAGTTCTTCTTTTCGCTAGTTCACTTTTCATCAAAATGATTTGGGATATGAGAATGCACAGACTTCTGTAGGTCTATTTGTGTTGAATCTGTGTAGTGAGGAAAAAGAACAATGCTAAGAAGGATGAAGTTGAACCAAGGAGTAAAGTGTGAAGGAGCCATAAGGACTAGCTCCTTCGCACGCTCCTTTGCAGTTCAACTTCCTCCTTTGCAGCATTTATCTTGTGCCGCGCAAGACGCATTTGGAGAAATATAGCACTTGCTGTTCAAAATTTAAGCAACTGCTCAGTAATTTCGAGGGCTGACATGACATATACAACAAACTTGAAGTCAAGAGACAAGACTAATTTCCGAAATGGATCTCAGCTCTAGTTGGCTCTAGTTAGCTATTGAGGTCTCGCATTTGGGGAAGTTGTTTAGACAAACTCACAATTCACCTTAATGAAGAACAGGGCTTGATATTTGTTGCATTAAAACATGGAACAGAATCGATGGAACAGAAAAACAATTACAAAGTTGATAAACGAGGAAAATTTAGCTCTGACCACTATTTCGGAATCTAATTTTGAGAAGCTAATTCAAAGAAGTAAGGTTCCTGTTTGATTACGAGTTATTTCATTCCTCTATCAGGATTTTCTCTCTCCTAGATAAACACGGTCTTGATTTCAAAGGCAGGATCAAAAGGGTCATTTGTAGTTGAAAAAATCAAAAAATTAAGTATTCCTATAAAAAAAGAGTGTACGTGGAGAAACGTTTGGACACCATACACGTGATTCAAATGCTTAGATCGAAAGTTATGAACAAAAACAACAGAATTTCTGTTTCATCAAAATCAATGGGCATCATGACATACACTTTCTTTTCTTTATAAGAATACTTAATTTTTTTCTGAGCCTCAATATTCTTGATTTTTTTTGCTATTTTGAGCCTCGGAATCTTCTTAGGATATTCTTACGGCAGAAACCATTTCCTGTAAAAAGCACACCAATTCAGAAGTAAAAAAACACTCGCTAAAATTGTTTTCTATAAGATCTGAGCCTCGCAATATTCTTTAAATATTCTTAAATTTGACTGATTTCGAGCCTTATCATCCTTATTAAATTTATTCTTATAAAAAAAGATTGTATTAGGAAGATAAGCAAAAACCTTCCTATTGCAAATTAAGTTCCTGTAATTCAAATCCTTGTCAATTATTTCTCCTGGTATAAAAGCGCAATCACTGAAAAACTCCGTACTCAGCTCTCATCACAAGCGTCGAGACGAAGATTCTAAAAGACTTGGGTTGGCAAGCAACTTTACAGGTAAAATAATAAAAGTTATTCATTTGCAATGTCATACTTTGTTTTTATCATATCAGTTTTCTCACGCCGATAAGCACATAATGCGGGGCTAACACAGTCTTTTTCACAAGAACCAGTAAAATGTATTTGAAGCTGGCTATTCTTAAATATTCCTCCATTTCTAGGCTGAAATGTTCTTAATTTTTTTTTCACCTGGATATTGTTTATGGAGCATGTTTTAGCGATTGTGAAAACTGTTGAAAATGGTGAATCTCCTGACGCCTCTGACATATTTATGTGCTGCCAATGTACATGTTTTATATGCAATTTTTAGCCTTATGATTGTTTCTTGAAAATTCTTATATTGCAAAACAAATGGTTAGCCTCCGCTTGTTCTTAACTTGTTCATAAATTATGGCAAAAATTTGAGGCTCGTGTTCTGATTTAATCCTTCGCATAAAAAGAGTGTAATAAAGTAAACTTTTTGACGGTGATCGGACCATCTTTGCGCCTTGGGGCTTCTCTTTTCTGTTACCATCTTCAAGAGAAGGGGCTTTGTTGTTGTTGATGTCATCTTTTATTTTAATTCGATGTATAACAATCTAGCTTCTAAAGAAACTAATCTAAATCGAATATTTAAACTACTTGAATACATTAATACATATTCTTATTCTATTACATTATCAAAACATAAAACACGGTCAGAAGCTTTTTATTTTTTGCATACGTTGCAATTGCACTCTAGTCCCCCCGCTCCCCCATTCTTTAATGACGCTCTTAAAAGTTTTTATATTTTCTATTATTGTTAGGTTTTTGGTAAAGCGTTCCGAATTTGTGGGCCTTGTGATAAGAGGCTTTTCGAACCAAAAGTGACTTGATTCGGTCTGTGATGAATTAGCTCGTTTGGATTTCTTGTTGGTCTGGTTGTGTCTTTCAATTCAACTTGTGCGTCTTGGCTTTTGCGTCTTATTTCTCTGGTACAGGTAATACTCGTCTTTCGTCCTTCTCTTCAGGCAAGTTGCTAAGTAGAGAGGCATCGAGTAGGGATTCAACCCACAACCATTCATTACATGAAATGCACTTTATGAAAAAGGATGGTTTTAAGATGAAGGGAAAAATGTAAATTGTTCAGAAGGTCTTCCCTGAAAAACTGTGCTAGGAAATATTTGATAGATTCTGAGAAGTAGCATGGCCTCAAATCAGGTTTTATCAAGAATATGTTTTATTCACAGAAAAATGAAGCACGCTATCATAGTGATCTTTTTGTTGGTGTCGATTATCATGTTCGAAAGCACAGTTCCTGCGGAGGCGAAGGCCGAGGCAAAGCCATTCTTTTGGAGAAGGAGGAGCAGCAGGGGCAGTAGCGGCTTTCGAAGAGGAGTGCGGAGACCTAACCCGTGGCGGAGACCTAATCGATCGGGACCTAATCCACGGCAACCTATACCATGGCAACCTAAACCATCATGGCCTAGCAGAAGGTAAGTAAGTGGACCACATGATACATTAGGCGATAACATGTCATTATTGAAGAAAACACTTGTACTGACAAAGAACTTACAGTTCACGAGTCGATCCCAGGACACAATCAAATTGTTGGGAATTGGGAGACAATAAGTTTATGAGACACTCGTTAGAATACATCCTCCCAGTAGTAATGGCCTGGAAAGGATCAGTAGCTAAGTCGAAAACAACGTGATCAACAAGAGGCTGGCCTTCATTCCAGAGTTGTTGAGCAGCACCAACCAATCATGATTGGCAATGGAAGCCACTTCGAAACGAGACACATACTTTGAGTGGAGGCAGCTTCACTATCAAAAGGATACGCAAAACGTGCCCAGATATCATTAACGATAACAAAAATCAATTTCAATTGACGGAAACAATTTGGATCATAACGCGTTGAAAAAGCAGTGACAGCAGTAATTATCTATAAATCATATTTTCTTTCACAGGGTGTATGAGACAGGCAGAAAAAGCTGGAGGGTTAGAATGTAAAAGTCATCAAAAACGAAGGCAAGCAAGTCGAAGAAGACTGAATTGCTTTAGATTTGTATTAGATAAGCTTTATAAAGTCGAATGCAAGCCAATTATAAGAGAGCTATAGTCGATCAATATGTCTATATCTTTGCTTACAACAACCTGTGGAAATAGGGGTGCTTGGATCAGTTTTGCTTTTCTCCTTGTGTGGCTGGGTTCGTCACAAATAATCAAAGTGTTGACGTAAACACACTCGTCTCGTCCTATCCAGTTTTATGTTCCAGCTTTTACACTGACAACTCAATCTCAGTGCACAGTATGAGTGATTTAAGAACGTAGAAGTAATTTCAAGATAAACGTAATTTGTAAAAATTGAAATAAAGTGGTTGCACTTCAACACAACAAACACCATCGGGGCCCAATTCTATTTTCTGTTGTAGGGAGCTTTAAAGAGCTTTATCTTAATGACTATGTGAATTTTGGGACTAAAGTATCTATTCGTTGTATAGAGGTGTCAGTTTTCTACTGTAAAATAGCATAGCCTAAAGTAACGCGAAAGTTTATCAATATAATGTTGTCTCTTTGTTATCGAATCACTTAACATAGGCAGGCCCACCTGGTTAAACTTTAAAGACCCTTTTCTATTGACCAGAAAGAGTGTGTGTATACTTGAACTTCAGCACCATTTAGATAACTAACCCAGTTATAAAAACTGGATAGATTTTCAAGTTTCTTATAAAGAAAATACGTGTAGTCTACAGCAAACCCACATATATAAGAAATGAACATATAAGGAACTGAATAGTCTTTGAATGGTACAAAACTTCAATATAGCCAGAAATATCGGAAGCATAGCGAAACGAACACATAGATTACTTAAGCTTTTCGTCTGACACTCAACAGAGTAATACGTCAGAAAGAGAACGAAACAGAAACCTAACTGATTTATATACCCAGATGTGGATCGAAATAGGCCAATCAGAAAAGAGGTGAATGATTGGTATGGTGAAGGAAAACCAATCAACACCCAAGATACAGTGAGCTGACCAATAAGATTACTTCAAGAGTCCTAAGGCGAAAACGAACTCCTTCTGTCTACACAATAGGGGATCCCTGGTTTTTATGTAGACTGATTCCAAAATAGCTAAGTGAAATGTAGATCTTGCTCTGCCAATTATTCGAAAACAATTCTCACTGTAGGCTCTAGCACACTCTGGGTTTTCAAGCAAATGTTGACCTATAGCAGAGTCATGTTTTAGTGATCTTTTTGGTTTTGAGGCGCGAGATGGTTGTTCTCGTAGATTTTATTTTTGCCAATTCTAAATTGAGTTTTGGTTCGGAACAGATCATAAGTGCCCGGTGAACCAATGTGTAGACTAAATTGATTTTGATTTGTTTGACACAAAAGGCTATATTTCTGGCTATATAGATATGATATTCCATTCTGTTCTCTTGGTTAATGATAGAAATTCATTTCACAAATAGAGTCTTTTAGTAAGAGAAAAAGGATAACCTGATTGTATAATTCGAGTATCTTATATGCGGGACTTATCATATTTCTAGGAACAATTTTCTTGCAGCACAAAGGTCAATCAAGAGAGAAATCAAACTGTAAAAACAAAGAGAAATAAATGGGAAGTCAAATACCTTGACATGCTCTAGTTCCTCTTCAAGACGACTTCTCTCGCTAGATTCGTGTTCCAGTAGTTCATTTGTCCCTGCAACCGAGCTCTCTATTTGGCTGATCGAGACACTCAAGTCGCTGACCTAAGATACAAAAGTGACAAATATACTTTAATTGAAATAGAAATTAGGCCTCGAAAATTAGCATTAAAGAACTGAGAATTTAAGAATAGTACTTTTCTTTACAGGATGTATATTTCAATTTTTTTCTTAATAGTGACATCTTTCTTAATAGTATGATTTAAAAATATTTTTTCCTTAAAGTGCCAGATAAAAAGAAAAAGCCTGCCGAGATGTCGTACTAGGAAAATATATCATATAAAGTCTTTTCGTCTGACAATTCACGGGGGGGGGGGGTGGAACGGTAATTACGAGAGAAAAGGAAAATGTAGAAGGGGTAGAAACAATAGATATTCTGTTAGGAAAGTAGGGACTGTATTTTTCAAGAAGGAAAGCAGATATTACCAAGTTTTGAAGAAGAGAATGAAGATATAGACCTACCCAGAAACCATCAAGTTAAAAAAAACAGATTGGAAAGTTACTACCAACCTTTTTCTTCAGCTTTACATTCAACGTGACAAGCTCTTTGTTTTCGTTTTCCAATTTCTCTAGCTTGCTTTTCAGCAGACCCAGCTCACCCTAGAATGCAAAGTAACCAGGAATGTCAAACCAACCAGATGAAAGATAAACATAAAGTGTTAGATAGGAGAAGATGATGTCTGGATAGGTCTTCCTGTCGTTAGTTGGTCAAGGTATGCAACACAATTTGACAGTTCAGCAGTGCTTCTCTTTTAGCCCGTGTGATCACACCCACACGCGTACGCAAACAGGCAGGCTAGACTGCATGTGCTTTTCATCACACGAGCAGATATGTAATATCACGGTTATTGAAATGAATCTAATACTTGACTAAAAATAGTTTTATCTTGCTTTTTGAGAAATATCGACCTACGAGGTGAAGGAATCAATGAGAAATTTCTTTTTTACAAATAATGGCTTATGCACACAAATCTTTTACAAGTGTGATTGCACATGCCAAATTATTTACGTGTGCGAATCTCACGAAAAAGACTGGTGCAGTGGTGTGCACCTCTAGAATAGTAGCTTGGCGATGTTGGATGGCATAGTTGACCTAGCATGCGTACCGTACAACTTGAAATCGATGGGTTGTTTAGCGTTTCAAATTGAACACTTCTGTAGCACAAATGGGTGCAATACACAGAAGGAATCCATTCTATTATAACGTGGTATTTAGGCTTCCAGGGACCTAAAATAAGAAACTTCGCTATGAACACTTAGCTGCAACAAGCTAGCTATCCCTGGGGTAACTTTTCTGACACCCAGCTTAAAACAAAGTATCAAAGTATAAGTAATATAATACAATGATTATAGAATAAAAAATCTGTGATGCAGTATATGGTCCCATGACACAGCTAGGAACAAGACCAAGCCCTGTAACATTATAAATATCTAGCCTTAACCAAAATTATAAATAAAATCTATATTCCAAAAAAATACCGTTTTGCTCTTGAGTTCTTCTTCCGTTCTGTGAACATCGAGTAGAGGAGCAACTTTGGTGTAAAGTCTCCACCAATCCCAGTTTTTCACTGCCATGTACTTTCGAATGTTTCTTTGTAAACATGTTATTGCGATGAGTTGAACCTAAAGACAACAAAGTTCACTGAGATTATTTCACAGTCACAGTTACACAGAGCTGTTTTCAGAGTGACGAAGTTTGAAGATTCCCCATAAAACAAAGTATTACTAAACTACCAGAGACACCCAACTCTACTTAACATCCCAACACTATTGATTTCTCACACTGTTTAGAGATAGTATCAACACAACTAAACATCCCCAGACTACTCGGAGATCATCCCCAACACAACGCAGGGCTACACTGATCCACACATCCCATACCATTCCACACACCATACACCATTGCACATACTAAACAGTCAGACCATAATATTAAGGAAAAATATTCATGCGGAGTGTCAATTCTTATGAAAAGTACCTAAACCATGCCAGCACAATACACAGGACAATAAACCATTTTTTGTTTGACACTTAATAACAACCCGTAGTCTTATCAGTGTAAGTGGATGGTGTATCGACAAATCCTTTTCAAAACATTCTTGAGACCCCACCTGTTGTATGATACCTTGATCTAGTCTGAAAGGCCCCTGAGCACTATGTCTGCTTACATTTATTTAGCACAAATTTAGGTATACATTATTATCAATTCTTATCATTACTTAGTCTCATTATCATATTAACTAACCACTAACCTAACCTTTTGTACAATAACTTGGTAGATAGATAGATAAGAAGTCTGTAAGTCGGTTTGCCATGAAAGTGCTCCATACAAAGAGTAGAGCTATATACACTAGGAAGAAAGCCTTTATTTTGAGTCTCTTTCTTCCTAGTAGATAGATACATAGATAGATAGATGGAATTCATTATAGTTTGTCTAAAGATGGCAAAAGCATGAAACTTTAAGTTACTGAGAGCCAGTCTCCTTTCTTGTTTCTCTTCAAGATAGATGGATAGATAGAAAAAAGGGAAGGACATATAGGTAAATAGATAGATAGATGGATAGATAGAAGGATAGATAGATAGATAGATAGATAGATAGATAGATAGATAGATAGATAGATAGATAGATAGATAGATAGAAGGATAGATAGATAGAAGGATAGATAGATAGATAGATAGATAGATAGAGAGATAAATAGACACATAAATAGATAGATAGCTAGATAAACCATGTAGAATATAATTCATTCCTTCAACTCACTCTCAGTTGCTTGAGTTTACGACGACCAATATATCCCCTGCAGACCGACTGGAACTCCACGATCGTGTCATTCAGCTTTTCGTCTCTTGCATCTTCCAGTTGGGGTAGACTTCCAGATCTGAAGAAAATCTACAACAAGATTCATAAATCGATTATATCATACCATGAGTCAAGTATTATGATTGAGTCAAGTATTTTGCGGGCGATTGCATGGCTTGAAGGGCCTTTTAATGAGAAATCTCAGCCATAGGTTAGTTCAAAATTGTGCAGCTTTACCAGCGAACATACTCCAGCATCCATAAAGGAGGACAGATCCTTCTGTCTTTCCTTAATGAATGATGATTGGTATAGATCCTTCAATCTTTCCTGAAGGGGGGGGGGGTATGGTGGAAAACAACCAATCATCGTCGGAAGTCCAGTGAAATGAACATCAAACTGAAACAGTCCAAGTGGAAAAACAAACTTTTTTCTCTCCACACAATCAAGTCGTGAAATATATTTAACTTTCAAATTTCCCAACTTACTGCCGACCGAGATGATGGCCACCGAAATAAGGTGAATAATTGGCCTAATTTCTGATTGGCCTATTTCGATCTAACTCCAAGTATGATAATTCGTTTGGTTTTTGTTGTTCTCTTTTTGTCATATTACTCTGTTGAGTGTCAAACGAAAAGCTTATGTAGTTCATGTGTTCGTTCCGCTGTTTCCGATATTTCAGGCTATATTGAAGCTTCGTACCGATCAAAGATTGCTACTGCTCAGATATTAATGCACTAACCTGAGTCATGCCAATCCTATAACTCCTTCTATCCAGCTCCATATGCTCTACCATTTTCTCGACAACCTGACATTAAAAAGAAATATATTATAAGAAAGATTTATAGAGAATTAAATAGGGAGTACCGTTTACAAATACATGAAAAGGTACGTTACTTTGAGGGTTTGAAATCATTCTCTTCTATTCATTAGGAGTAAAGAGACCTTAAGTTAGACCCCACACTTCAGTTAACTATTCAGGTAACGCTAGGTAATCATCCTAGGAAACATATGCGCAGAACTGTAGAGGATGTTCAGAACTGTGGAGTAATAGTAATACATAAGTGCTAATGGTACCCCTCCACAGTAATGCCTATCCTTCACAGTACTGATGGTATCCCCCACAGTGCGGAACATAATTCACAATACTGGATGGTATGCCCACAGTACTACCTATCCTTCACAGTACAGATGGTATCCCCCCACTGTACTAAGCACCCTCTACACTACTGCGAAAAACGTTCCTTTTGCTGGTAATAAGTATCTCCTTCTAGCCCTGGGTCAACCGAATAAACGCGTTGTTAGACTGAAATTACTGAGAAACTACTATGAAACTGCAATAAGATTGATTGAGCAGAATAAAAACACATGGCTAACCTGTTTTTCGTCCAACACTGGCTCCTCCTGTCTCTCATTTCGTGGCAATAAGATGTCGAAACGACGACGAAATTCACCAAACGCCATGAACTCAGGGTAACCTAAAAATATAAGCTGATTAAAAATATCCCTTGGATAACTTTTTGCAACCAGTCATTTTACAAACTACTATCCTGGGGAACGTCTGTGCAATGCTTTTGAGGAGGTTCAGAACTGTAGGGGGATACCATCAGTACTGCGGAGGAAGTTCAATCAGTACTGTGGAGGATTTCCATTACTATGGAGGTATATCGTCAGCACTGTGGAGGGAAACAACAATCACTTCGGTTATCATCTCCATAGTGCTTGCGGTATCCCTCCATAGTATTGAATATTCTCCATAGTGCTGATGGTAGCCCTTCGTAGTACTTAATATCCTCCACAGTACTCATGGTATTCTCAGCAGTGCTGATGGTGTCCCTTCATAGTACTGAATTTCCTCCTCAGTGCTGATGGTATACCCAGCCAGTGGCGGTTTTAGGGGAGGGGCCAGGGGGGCCATGGCCCCAGGCCCCATGCTTTTGCTAGAAAAAAGGGGCTCCGCACCTTTAGTAAAATAAAAAAGTAACACAAAGTCGAAAACATTGAAGCAATATCAAAACAACGTTTGAAGAAACGTTATACTCAGACTAAGCAAAAATTTAAGTTGTACAAGCTCTATGTAAAGAAAACGCAAAAAATAATATTAAAACCAAATCTTTTACTGAGGGTAGGGGCCCTGCATAATTTTTCGGCCCTAGGCCTCGCAATTCCTAAAACCGCCACTGTACCCAGCAGTGCTGATGGTAGCCCTTCATAGTACTGAATATCCTCCACATTACTGCACAAAGGTTTCCAAGGGTGATAATCTCGATTCATTTTCAGAATTCTGCCTCTCCTCAGAAATTCTGCATCGATCGAAAACTATTCTGATAAAAGGCCTACTAATTCACCACAAATGATCGTACCATCAAAGTCATTCACACCCCTGTCAATATCCACCAACGACGCGATATGAAGTGTCAACTCGAACGACACAACCCGAACAGGACATTTGACAGCATCAATGAATATCTCAGCCTTCGAAACATGACGCAATTTAGAGAAGTTCGAGGTGGAGACAGTTTCGTCGATATTCGAGCAGCAAGATGTATAGCCAACCATTCTTGACGTTGATTATTACGACAAAATCCGCAAGAGTCTAGTGTTAACAGTTTTATGTATTCTTTGTTTCAATACCTCTTTTATCGAGTTGGAAAATATGGATCATTTTATACGAAACGTGCTAGGCAAATTACAGCACACGAAGAATAAAGAAGCGATCTTAAGAATTTGAGTTGCTTTCTCGAGTTAATACACTTCTAATCTTTTCTTGACTACTTGAGCATTGTGATTTAATAGTGACGCAATTATGATTGAAGGATTAAACTAGACTTATCACATTGTGTCCCTGTTGTTTCGCTCTGCAATCGCAACAATTCAATCCAACAAAACGCTTCACAACTGGATGGAGATGGTATATTGAGCGTCCACCAGAATATCCTACCGAATATTGCACGACTCTTGCAATCAGTCTAGCATGAAGCTTTGAGTAACAATTAGGATACTTGAGTCTCTTTCGTCTCACTCTGTATAATCACCTTTGTGTTAATGACATCGAGCACTAACCCTCCAATAATAGACCAAACTGCATTTGCACCTTAAACATAATTGCCTTCCAGATATCTTCAAACTTTCGTAAAAATGTGCGTCCTTCAAATGTCTTACTTTTATTAATCTTATCAACCAAATGATGCACAAACATTAGAACCAACGAAGCAGCTTTCCGATATCATACATGTATTGCATTCTTTTTATCTCGCTTGCGCGATCACACCTACACACGTCCACACGTGTGATATCGCACCTACTTATACCTTTGCAATCTTTGGAATCTAAAAACTTGGAGGTTGCTTTTCCAGATTCTACTTGCAAATAGGTGAAATCTCTCAAGTTGCTGAAATCATATTCGATTAAATATTTTGGTACTGGCTATCAGTAATTGAACCAGACAATTCTCAAATTACAACGACCTGCTATATGAGCATAAGTAGAATGCAGACTCTAGAATCGATGCAACTGAAGACTTTGAGTTATACTTCCTAAAACGACAGAAGTCAATTCAGTTTTGGCTCTAATAGCCTGAAATTCTCAGGACCCCAAATTTGCACAGTTTGCGAGCTCAAGTTTGCAGAGAATTCTAGACTATAGAAAACTTAGACCTGATATTCCATGTCAATAGATACTTTTGAATTACCTGGCTATAGATTGAGAAAAATATGCATGCACACTTGAGCCGTTGAGGGTCCCCAATGTTCTATGGTCCTGGGTCGACATTTTATCAAATTCTATTTTCAAACTTGAATACAACCTGCAACAGTTACTTAATTATTGAAGATGGGTAAATATTTTATCACACAGTAGGTGGAAACATTCGCTTAATTACTGCAATTACGTCAGAGAGCAAAATGAATGAATTTGACCTGGATGTCACCGTCTGATCTCTAACTGTATAAGGGCCTTGCAAAATAATAATTTTCAGAAGTTTCCTTTAACGAATTCATCAATATCACCTTAGGATAGCGAGAATAGTCAAAAACAACGAAAGGAAATAGCTACTAACGTTTTGGTCTGGTACTTATTAGAAAAGTAGATAAGAAATAGAACTAAAACCTAACGAATTATCGCACTCAGATGTGGGTAGAAATTTGCCGATCATTAAAGAGATGAATGATTGGTATGGTTTAGAAACAAACCATCATTAATAGTACTTCATGAGACGAACAATGAAAGATTCTTAGTGAAAAAAAGCAGTCCTTCTGTCTACACAGTATGGCATCCATGGTTTTGAAAAGTGACTTTGCTTTGCAAATGATTCGAAAACATTTCTCCTTATAGTTTTCTACACTTTTCTATAAATGAAATTACTTTATGATAAAGTAACAAAAGCAACTATCAACCAGAGTTGCAAAATATACACTTCTTTTCGGAACATTAGGAACTTATGAAGAATTTTCGGCAAAATAAAAGAAATACGTGTAACCTAGATGTCCCTTGAAGCTTCGCTGCTTGGCATAGAAGAAAGCCTAGTAAAATTTCATACAGTCTGCCAAAAAAGCAAAATTTACAGCGACTTACAGAGGCAAACACCCTGCTTGGTTGCTAGTTGGGAATTTTCCAATCTGAAGCTATCAGATTGCTGAAAACAGCACAAAATCATTTTCAAGCATAGAGATATTTTATATTTGTACCTTTGAATAGCACTATTCTCAAATGACATCATGTGGAATGTTTGTCCGAAATTCGATCCCATCATGCTTTGTGCGCATGTATTGAAATAAATTTTTTGTTATTGTTTTCGTGTTATATCATGCAAAATATTTGTCCGAAATTCGATCCCATCATGCTTTGCTTGAATACATCATAATCTATTTTTAGTAATTGAGAAGAGTGCTATTGAAACAATGCAAACTTCAATTTTTCACCAAAATCTGCAAGCCCAGAATAATTTCTGGGAAGCTAGTTCCTAAGCTCCAATTCTTTTTGCAGTTCTGCTATCAACTACGAATTTATATCAACCTACCTTGTCTATGCATTCGGATCCCTTGCAACACTCTTGAGCTCCTGAACTGCTTTCTAAGAAGGGGTACGTCTAACGATAAAGTCGGGCTCTTAGGCGACCCAGGGCTTTTTGGCATTGACGCAGGCACTCCAGCATTCACATCAGGCAAGAAGCAATGAACGAATCGGCAATTTGTCCTTCTCAATGTCTCTAGCAGAGTGTCCTAAAAAAAGCAGTCTCTCATTAGATTTAATTTATTATACAAACATCAGAATCAAACTACAATCGTCGATATTTCTGGTTAGTTTCATTAAAAGTTTTCATAACCGTGTAATACTGTTGACAAATCGTTGCTCGTTTCAAAATCAGTTCGAAATACTGTCACTCAAAATAGTCAAGCTCTGCTCCTTCGCAGTACTTGATTTTGTGCTGTTTGGCGGTATTGCTATGACATGCGGTAATCAAGGGAATGATTTTGATAATATATTCATTTGCACACAAAAAACCCTATCAGCTAATCAAATTAAATAATAATATAATACGAGAGCCCAATTACCTAAGTTTATAAAATTCTAATAGATTTATTCAAAAATAAACCATACTTTTAAACGTTTCGATCAAACCTTCATCAGTAAACTATTTTTACCTAGGTGCATGGTTTATTTTTGAATTATAATCTTATCAAATTAAGCTATAACAATAATATATGACATATAAATTTCAATCTAATCTAAAATATTGTAAAATTCAAATTTGCTGCTTTTCTAGGGGGTAGTGTTTTAGATAATTAGTGACGTTTGGTCATATCTATGGGTGTTGCTTTAGTTTGTTTTTGAAAGTACAGATGGTCCCGTTATCAAGTCAAATAAATACATGGTACTTGAAATCATATATTTTGAAAATTTTACTTGTGCTCTATTTACCGAAAGCTTACTTCATTATTAACTCTTAATAAGTTATTCAGTGAAGGTTTTTACTGCAACAATAACAAGTTTGATCATACCATTTGCATTTTCAATAACATGCAGGCCGAGTTTTTCTTTATAGCAGGTATGGTGGGTCCGTGTGCAGAGCGTTTTTTCACGCTCCTGGTTCGTGCGATTTCCACCTGAAGCACACCGGATCGGTGTCCAACATACAAGTCAGCAACATGCGGCCTAGACAGAAATATCTTTCAGTTAGCGAGTTACAGTTTTGTTAAAAAGAAAATATGAGGACATTTACCTTCACTATTGTCATAGGCCTTTGTTAAAATACCCATCTTCGGCCTCCAATGTAGTGGTCCTTGAAATCTGAGTCTAATTTTCCGACACCTTGGTAGACCATTGCATGGACATTGGATCTTACATAGCACTGAAAGATATACTTTTGAGGCCAAGAATTGGAAACTGGTGGGTCAAAACCATTAAAATATTGCTGGAAAATTCAAGACATTAAACCGTTTAAGATGGAGGCCTAGTCTGTTTATGGGATCTTGCCTTGCCAGGCTATTCCCCTTACCAGGGCATCTCACCTTGCCGGGCTATCCCCCTTACCAGGGCATCTCACCTTACCAGGCTACCCCCCTTACCAGAGCACCCACCTTGCCGGGATATCCCCCTTACCAGGGCATCTCACCCTTCCAGGATACCAATACAATTTCAATTTTGTTTTTACAGAGTTTCAGCCCGTCGTGCCTTACCGGGATGACTTCATCCCCTCTCGGGTGGGCAAGATATCACGTCTAGCCCAGACTATTTTCTCCAAGTAAGCAGAAACAGGCAATATTGGCCGCCTAGCTGAACTGAAATTGACGTTTTTGCGTGTGACATGATCATCAGTCTTCTGTTTCGCTTTAATATGGTAAACCTGAAACCTAATAAGCTTGACTAACTCTCTTCGCGTCCTGTTTCTCATGTATATGCAGAAAGAAACAACTTCCACTTGTTTTCTGAACAGCAAAGGACTTTAGAATAACAAGATTTTTACTGGATTTTCGTAAAGGGGCTAAATATTTTCGATAGGGACAAACCCCTTAATAGAAGAATCAGGCCTATCATTAGAAGCTTGAAAGACTCTATTTGGATTAGAGTAGGGTTAGAATGAAAATACAAATTACTTTTTGGATTCAGCAAGAAGTGTGTAGGCAATCTTGATGGTGGGGTGCTCCTTCACTCGCTTCAGCCATCCGTTGGTGCAGTAAGTGACATCGACTGTCTTCTGCAAGTGCGACAGCTTGAAGGTATCACTGTAATCCCCCGGTTTCACGACTGAATCGTCTACAAACGAAAATAGTACGCACTTCCAGAACATGTTGATTTATCTGAGCCGATGAATTCATTTGAAAATAACTTTGCAAACAAATACTAATTAGATTATTTAATAACTAGCATATAAATTCATCTACACCTTTCGGTAGGGATTTTTATGCTCGTTTCATTGTGACCATTTCAAGGACCCTAGTTCATACAGCAACTTTTGAACCTTTGAGCATTTGAAAACAAAACAACTTTGAAATCTGGTGAATAACCACCTCCAAAATGGATCGACCAAATATTGCCAATCCACGCCTGAATAGAAAGGGAAGTGCTGTATTCCCTGTCAACAATTTCCTACTCAGAGGGGTACATCATCTCCTTTTCTTTAATTTTTTTTTCATCCTTATTGTATGGAATAACCTTTAGTTTGTTAAAGTTTGCAATATCAAATCTTCATAATAGAGTCGGGTTAGATACAGTAAGGACTCTTCACATACATAACAATAAAAAAAATTAAGACTAATTTTGAGGGAATGCAGCTAAATATAAGTTTTCCTTCCATGTTCAAAATTCTATCGAATACATAGCTATTGTACCCGGCAAATTTCCCCTGTCATGAGAGCCCAGTTTTCCCAGAAAGCTGTACATGAGTAACCAAAATTATATTCTATTAATGGCAACAAAGTCAGCCTGTTAATCGGAAAAAGGTTCTGTATTAAGATTTTTAGGATCTTTTTAGAAATCTTTCTCAATTTCTCTACTCGTGAAGGAAGTTGTTATAGTGAAAACTTTTGACAGCTTTGGCTTTTTCAGTAAGTATGACCTGGAATAGGTCAATAATTCTGCAGGCGTAAAATTGGTCATCAACATTATTCAAATCCAGCATTCGAATATTTCATTGAAGTTTCAATAACAGCGCGTTCGAGTAACGGTTTCAAATGAATAAAAATTTAAACAAATTCAGTATTTTCTGTGTCGTCAAGCTTTCTCATACCTTTCGAACCACCATGCTGCATTATAATCTTTTCAACAAGTCCCTCGTCGTTAGCGGAAGACCTCATGGCCTCGTCTTCAAGAATCCAAAATATACCACGTGGATCGTTCTTTTCCGCATATGGTGCTCGGCGATCCTGGTGAGAAAATCAGAATCAGAACGATAAGCTCTGGTATTTGGGGGCAATGGGTGAATTAATACTTTCGGGGTAAATATCTCTTTGCACAATTTTGAGTGGCGAAGCAGCTCAACTAGTTCCTTATCTTATGTGCAGCTGAAATCAAGCTAGATTTTTCTTGCTTGATCAACGTTGCAATGGGTTACTTTCGAGATGTTGACTGAACAACTCACTCCACCATTCCTTCAAAGGAAAGTTGAACCAGGGGTTCCGTGCCCTGCTGGAAATAAGGCCTCTTGTATTTCACAGGCAAGCAAGTTAAACATATGAGCCTGATGCATTGGGCTCGTCCTTTTTGTTAAACAAGGCACTTGGAAAATATCGTGCTAAAGAGACTCTTGATAATCAGATTCTTAGTAGCAGGGGATTTGTGGCGGGGATGGCCGAGTGGTTAATAGATCACTTTACAGGTCCTGGGTTCGAAACCACCTTCAGACCTGTCATAAAGTGTGAGGAGGGAATTAGCCAGCTCTCTGTCGTTCTAGGCAAAAAGGCAAAAGGAATCACAAGGTGTGCTCACATCAAGAGGAAGGACCAGGGTCGCACTGCTCGATTAGTTTACCTATTCAGTGGGCCCTATGTGATTTGTACATAAACCAATACCTTACGAAGATTGTAGGCGTATTTGCCTATCGACTATCGATAAAGGCAGCGTTTCGGTACATATAGCAAAAGTAAAACATAAACCAATACCTTGCCTATCATCAGCAGGTTTCTATTGTACAGATAAACAATAAGCATGAAATTACCATGTTTAACTTGTCTAATGCAGCAAGAGTTGCATTTGGAGGAACGGTATCTTCAACTTCAAAATTACAGTCAATATTTTCCTGAAAATAAGGAGAAAATATCAAAAAGTTTGTTTATGAATCATGATAAAATTTTACTTCAACCAATGTACACATTAACAAAGCTATATGCATTTGATAATGATACAAATCACATAATGATAATGTAAATGACATAATGATAACATCGAAACAGCAGATAATCTAGTCCGATTCAAAAGACTAATTAAGAACTGTATACCTTCGTCATTGATTTCATTATATGCTAAGATGTATCAATTTTTTACTTTAATTTTCTGTTAATAAGTATGTTTTCGGTAAATAATCGAATTAGACTAGTAGGATCTGTAGCTAAAAGTAATTTTTATTTGAAATAAAAGGCACACACACACACATACACAATAATGAGAACGATGACAATAATGATTAAAAAACTTGTAAATGTAACAGACTTGTCATGTAGTGAACAACTTCTAAGCTGGTTATGGGTTGAAAACTACGTCAACTTTCATGATGTCTAGATGGTTACAAATAAGATGGTCATCGGTGGTTGAAAATAAACTTTAATTCCATAATTTTCTTACCCTATTGTACCGATCGAGCTGTGAGGTGAATGTTGCAAAGTGCAAGAACCAGTGAAGTTTCTCACAGGCATAGTTATAGCAAAGATCCTCAAATGTAGCTCCTTGCGTTTTGGGGTGCACAGAAATGGGATCTTGAAAGCCAGGACTGTCTAGGATTTGAAGCGTGGTGCTCACTCTTGACGATGTCGAGATACACCTTGGAAGAAAATGCAAAATGTTTTGTTACAGAAAACTAAGGAGAACAGTCTTTGATCGGCTTACAATTTAAGGATGACGAAGCTTTGCGTCTGACACTCATCAGAGTTGTACGTTAGAAAGAGAAAGAAAATGAAACCTAAAGAACTATCATCCCCAGTTATAATTGAATTACTCCTCCTTTCTGAGGCCATGTTCAATCCACATTTATAACATGTGTAATGTTGCTGCAATGCAGTCCTCGAGCACTGCAAAACTGCCCACATTTCTCTAACAAGTCAAGCCTTACTAAAAAGTTTCAAATTGGTTATTTCAACATTTCCAAGATCATTTTCGCAAAAATTCGAGATGATTTTGGAGAATTAGAACGTTTGCGAATACTTATTCATCTTATTGGCCAATTTCGATCCAACTCTGTGTATGATCATTTGTTAGGTTTCGTTTTCAATTTCATTCCGACTTACTTTTCTGATGAGTGTCAGACGTTTTGAAAACAATAATTTTTCGGAAAAAAAAGAGAAATGAATCACCTATTGATAAGACGAATGAGGGCTGAAAATGTCTCAACGTACAGACCCATCACAAAGCCATCTAATGCATCCTGGTAAATATCCCCAGACCCCTGGCTAGTGTCCTGCGGGCTGCTGCCTAATTCCGGTGAATCTGAATTACTTCGGAGCTTATCTGTTGATTGTCTGGGCTTTGTTTGCGGTCCGGTTGAAAATATGATCCGGTATAACTCTGCTTCGGTTGTTCCGAGTGCACTGGCCGCCCGCTGTGCTGCTGCTTGATTGGCAAAGCAAGGGGGTCCGGGTGAGTTACCTACGAACAATTTATCAACAAACTAATCAGATTAATTAGATCAGTAAACTTGAGATTCACAAGAAAATAAGAAACACAGCTACAAGAAGAGCTAAAAGGTCTCCAGTTAAAGCCATGGGTATGAATAGAGGCCTGTTTAAATGAGAAGGTCTAATCTTCCTAAGCAGTCAAGAAAATTGTACTTTTCAATTTTTAGGACAGTCTTAGATCGGTACAAAACTTCAATATAGCCAGAGTATACAATAATAAGTATAATAATTTGTTAGGTTTTTCTATTTCGTTCCATTTATGATGCATTACTCTGTAGAGTGTTAGACTGAAAGCTTAAGTAATTTATGTGTTCGATTCACTTATGCTTCCTATTTCTCTGGCTAAGTCATCAATTTCTACCCACTCAAATCCTACGTGATGAATAATTTTGCAAAATTACTCAAAGTTTTGAGGGAAGAATTATTCGGGATTGGAGGCTCAACATGTTAGACCACAACCTAAGAAATGTGCCTTTTTTGGAGAGCTGGATATATATACTGAGTATTACTAGCGGATGCTCAATAGATATAAAGAAGGGTTTCATACAGAAGCTCATCCTTACACTTATAGGAACAGAAGCCCTTCTTCGAAAGCAGACCTGGCCATAAAACTTTTAGTAGGTGTGCAGTGAATCGCTCTCCTCACTTCTCTCGAGTGTGCTATCCCTTAGTGAAAGTGCACATTGAGGTGGACAGTTCCCTTCAAATTTGATCAATTAGGAAGGCAACTCATAGCCCACCTCAATTGAGGTGGAGTAGGGTGATCACTCGCCTGAATTATCAAATGTCACATGATTTCATTCTAACCAACGAATATGCTTATTCCTCAAGAATTTGTGTCACTGGTGGGTCATTGAACACGAAGCTTCATTGCATATTTGTTTATGCTGTTAGGGCATTGATTAACGCTTGGATGGACGATGCAACAATACAAAGTTGAGAATATCTTACCAACAGAAATGCCCGCAGCTCCAAGGTGGAATATAGCTGCAATAGGTGCCCATAGTCCTTTGGCTTCTTCAGTCGAAATATCAAGTGCTTCTAAGGCAAACTGTAGTTCCATCCATCGATCAAGACATTTCATTCGATCAATGTCCTAGAAAGACACAACTGTGGTTATTTACGTGGAGATAATTTGTGTGAATGAAAATGACCTGAGTAGGACTCGACCCAACGACCCCTCGATTGGTACTCTTGTGCACTACCACCAGAGGTGGCCCCATATTTCCTCCGACAAGTGGTTAGGACCTTTGACAGAGGTGCTTTTATACATCAAAATTCAAAACATTTGCTCTGAGACAATAGAATTCTAGTATGAGCTACTCCCCGACAGTAAGGTTGTAGGCCCCTGCCCACTCTGGCACTACCGCTTGCTACCACTGTCAGGCGGCTCTAGAGTACTAACCTAGGGGCCCTGGATAAAGAATTGATTTATATTGCAAATGCAGCCTCAATCCATGGACTCTATTTAGAATTTGAGGTTTGATTCGGGAATTTTGGAAATAAAATTGAACTTTGGTACCAATCATTCGAAATAACGTGAGGTTTAATCAAGAAATTGACACAAATTCATCAAGAACGACCAAAACTATGTCTTGAAACTTTGCAAATTGGTAAACTCGTCCAATTCTAAAGTACTGACAATGAAAGAGTTTCAATGCAAGGTTCTAGTTCCAGATGGTTGGATACAAATGTTCAATATAAGATATTTTCAATCATAACAAATGAGATGTCGTAGATAGAAATGTACCCTGAAAAAAATTGTACCTCCTATTGTTTATTGAATCACATATTGTTGCTAAATGATGCATGTTATCTAAGTCACTTCAGAATGATCGACGGTAAGCGTAATTCTTTTCATGGAACCATTCTCATCACATCGAAGAAGCACATAGTTCTTTGTCTCACTAACAATTAGAAATAAGAATTCATTAAAGGACTCGGCTCACCATAGCTGCAACATTGATGAAATTGTTGTCATCTTTCAAAGTGGCATCTAAGAACAACTCCTTTCTGGAAAATAGAAACATAAGAATCCAAAAATGATTGCAAATGATGAAAATAGTTCATGAACAGGTAAACTGATTTATATAATGTTAGGAATCGCATGTAAAAAATTGTAGTCAATTCTTTTACGAAACTCTTTGAAATTAACAAATTTTGAACCTTATGGGAAGGTTTGAATAATTCTAATTGTTTCACTATTGCGCTATAATCGTTTGGAAGCGTTTCAAAGTCCTCGTA
The DNA here is from genome assembly GCA_963924455.1 of Pelagia noctiluca. Lineage (NCBI taxonomy): Eukaryota > Metazoa > Cnidaria > Scyphozoa > Semaeostomeae > Pelagiidae > Pelagia > Pelagia noctiluca. The sequence goes on from OZ004322.1 coordinate 3,053,337, forward strand.
GTAGCTCATCGAAGTAAAATCGCTGAACATCATTCTTCAATCAGGTCGAGCCATCTCAAATTGTTTTCACTCCTTTGCTAATCGTTGTGAAATAGCTCCACAATCGTAGCGAATTGGTAAAATTGCGAAAATGTTTTATGGGTGGTCCCTGAAAATTTATCAAGCTCATCCTCTCTCCCTTGTCTTAGAGCTTATAGGCCGATCTCCACTAGACGATTTTTACGACGATCTTCATAGAAATTCGAGACGAAAAAAACCGGTTTTAATCTCCGCTTATTCTGCTTTCGCCTCGAATAATAGACCTTATGCGTAATGACGTCACACACCCTTTCGTGCGCAATGCATTTCGGGAGTTGTAGTCACGCTCGTCACGTTGCGTTGACAGCAAAGTTGTTTACAGTACGAAATTACTTGTTTTGCTTCTGCCTGGCTGCACCGTTAACGCTATTTATTGCTAGAAAATTATGGAGAATCGCAGCGAGTTTGCTAATATCTTGGAAGAAAATCTTAGCCCTAGCTTTTTTAAAAAACTCTTGCAAGGGTAGCAACGTTTAGTTGGAGAAAGACGGGAGAAAGTTTGTCATGTTTATGCTGGGCCATCAGAATTTACGGTGAGGAAGAATGGTTGGTTAAAAATTACGGATGAGAAAGGTTGGTTAAAGACTTTGACAACCTTCCAAATATCACGAATACCACTCTGGAAAATCATCTGATCAAGGGGTCAAGTACTGTGCTCCTCACATCTACTGGAACAAAAGCATTTCAGAATAAAAACAAGGATATCGTCTTTGGAAAGAGGGCTAGGCGAAGAACATTTTTGTGGAGCCAAATGTCAATGCTGAATATGTGCTCTTCCTTGTGAAAGCCAAAGTGCATGCATCAGTGAAAAGTATACAGTATTTAGTGTATATTCATTTGGATCAGTTGAGTGGCAAGGTGAAGAATGCTAAATGCAATGGTATCCACTAGAACCTCCCGACTTCTTCCTTATCTTTTTTTTTGCCCGTGGTGATCGTGGGCCTATCATCAACACCGTCGACTTTCTCCGGGTTTCTCAAACTGGACGTTCTACTTCAATCCTGCTACCCGTGCAAGAGTTTTTTAAAAAGCTAGGGCTGAGATTTTCTTTCAAGATATTAGCAAACTCGCTGCGATTCTCCATAAATTTCTAGCATTAAATCGCGTAAACAGTGCAGCAAGGCAGAAGCAAAACAAGTAATTTCAGGGTGAGGCTGAAGAAATCCTACAATACAATTGGTCTAAATACTTAACGAATAAAATCATCAGACGAATCGATGACGTCAGAAACAGTGGGGATGCGATATTCAAGCACAACCTGATACTATCATAATACTATCACAAAGGGCAGAATGAGGATAAAGGGGGTTAAAGCAAACATCTCATATCCACTCTTGACTCTCGTCTTTACAAAGTCTGTGAGCGACTTAGTTTTGAAGGAGAGGAAAAGGAAACGTTAAAAACATATCTAATGTTTTTATGGTTGTTTGCATATTTGATTCCACAACGGATGTGGCTATTTTTACGGATCCGTAATAATTGTTTGATATAGTTATGGAATTTCTAGAAACCAACCCCAACCCTAGACAAACCTAGCCTTGAATTTGACCGAAAACCTAACCCTGACCTAAACACTAAACATAAACCGTAGAGCTGCTCGAAATCTAAACCATTACTCTATACGAAACGCTCCAAGAACGAACTACAGGCATACGAAGTGCCGAACAGAGTTATACGCGTGCGCATGATGAAGAAAAGCCAAGCAAATGAAATAAGGTAAAAGAAGGGCCAGTCCGGGAGTTGAACCCGGGACCTCTCGCACCCTAAGCGAGAATCATACCACTAGACCAACTGGCCGATGGCTTATAGTTTGATAAGCTTCAATATGATCTCAGTCTAAACCGGTACCCGCTAACTGATATCATTTGAAAGAAAGGTTAAACCAGACTAACCTACAGGTCAATGTTTTGTTGAAATTCTATGCCCACGTGATGAAACTCAATGGGACAGAGAATCGAGCACATGAGAATCTTTAGTGATTTTCAGGAATTATAACTCCAGTCAGCTGTGAAGACATGAGCCTTCTCAATGTTTTTCATGAGAGCTTAGCTGAAAAACGTATCACACTCGAAAGTATCTATGATGATTTTGGAAGTTAAACGTAAACTATCACATATTTGGATATAATAAATGCTTTGCGAAAATCCAACAATGCTTTACAAAGATAGTAAGCATGATTGCCCTTACCAACTCAAATCGACATACAGAGGTCTCTCGTTTCACCAATCCTATGCGTAAACAATGAGTATGCCTTGGATATTGGTTCATATTAATTTTCTAGTAATTTAGAAGGTTAACTTGAGATAAGATGTTGCCTTTCAGCAAATCCTTTGTAGTTGTTCAAGAACCTTGATGAGTTTGTCTCTACATTTGTTAAGTGGTGGAGTAATTTTATAGGATTGATATCACTCGGGTTGGTCGATTGATGGAGTACCCTGGTAGCTAAGTTGGTAGATTGGTTGAGGCGCAGACTCAGAGGTCATAGATCCGAGTCCTACCCGGGCGGGTAGTTTTCATTGACACAAATTGTTTCGATAAATTGTGAATGTCCTCACATGCGAGTTTCCAAACACGAATCAGAAAGGGAAAATACCTGAGCTTTTCATCACATCCTAAGATGAGGTCGTAGAATATCTTGAAAGAAGACTCTCCAATCTGCCTTTTTGTCACTCTTGTCTTTTCCAATAAATATGTCTAACAAAGAGAGGTAAAACTGCTTAAGTTTATTTTATGCAAAATATTACAGGAGGTTTTTATTTGATTGATAAAGGTCAATCCTCCTGAGATATTAGCAACTTTAATAAGCTAGAACAGCAATAAAGATCACATATGCTAAAGCAAATGAACATGTTGTGGTTGTTTTCAATATTGTATATGTTGTAAATTCAAAATGGACAGTGTCTTTACTTCTAAAAGGCATACAGTAAGCATTAGAAGTGAAAATCATCCTGCAGATAACCAGAAACAAGAGAAACCTGACGGTGCAGTTGAATTTGTAGCTGCTTTAGCTATCTAATAATTAGTTAACTACCAGACGAGATGACCTAATACTTGTGCTTATTTTAGAAAGAAAATTGGAGAAAAATTGAGATAAAATTCTAAGATTTTACAACTACATTTTGACCAACCTGTAAACTGGCACCAATCAAGAGGTCCGCAAGGTCATACTCAAGGGTAAGAAGTAATGAGAATCTGGATGCAGAATCACAGAGGTAAGATTTGGCAGTGCCAAAGGAATCTAGCAGGCAAAACACTGCCTCCATTTTCTGAGCTAAAAGGTAAGTTGAAAGAACGTGAGGATTAGGGGGAACAAAATTTTCATTCAATTTTGGCCACACAATGAAATTCAGACGTCAATGCTGATGACAACAATAGTTTGATCTACAATTCAGTGTGAGCCAGCCCTTCTTTCAGTTTCTAACAGTATCCCTCTTTTTGGGCTTCCAATATTTTTAGCACTTTCCAAATATTTTAATCCTTCACATTAAACTTGTCCTCTGCAAATAACAGTACACAATGCTTTACATAATGAAGCATTATCACCAAAAATGGAAATGTTGGTAGCACTAAGATGAATACCTGAGACATTGCTATGCATTGAGACCGTTGAACTGGTATAATAATGCACAAGATGCTTCAGATTCGCTGTCTTTCCAGAGCCACTACGCCCGAGAAGAATGATGGATTGGTCCATCCGCATGGCCTGCATGTTACGGTACGATGTCTGTGCCATTGCGTAGATGTGTGGCGGCATGTCTTCTTGCTTGCAACCTCGAAACATCTCTATAAGCTGCAAATAGAACCATACATTTCATCAAATATGGTCTTGCACATCAAAAAAATATTCTCATAAGTGGGTTGTTGTTTCCATTTTTCACTTACTAATCAATAAAGATATTCTGTTTAAAACAATGCATGATCCAAACTGTTTCACGATAGCTTTATGATCACTGAAAGTGTATCAATCACTGATCTCAAAAAAGACAGGATCGAGTATCTGTCGTTCTAGAATGAAGTCATTTACGGCCATATTGGTAGGTGCAATTCAATACATTGAGAATCCACTAGGGGCTGCTTTCTTTGATGATTGTTGGATTGTTATGAATGCTGAGCACGAGACTGAATAATCGTGCAGCTATTGTTAACAGAGAATCAAGTCAATATGATTTCTTTGGCAGCCATATTGGGAGGCCAAGTGCAAGCCAGAGCAATTGGCTTCAAATATTTGGCTATAGAAACAAAAGAATGCTCGATCCAGTCTTAACTTTGAGATCAGTGGCATCAATATCCGAGTCAATTGTTGCAATAGCCCTAGTCATGATGAATCACTAAAGAACACAGTACATACCTTATCACTGTAAATACCGAGCTCTTCTCTAGGGTTGATAACCATCAGATTCGGTCCTCCGTAAGAGTGAATCAGCTTGCTGCCAAACCGTTGCCTCAGAGTGTGCAGGCATGCTGACTCGTTCAGATGACGTAGCGATGCAAGGTCTTCAGCTCGGTCATACTGTGGAGGATTTGCCTGAGAAAGAAAACAGCATCGTGATTACTAATTTTCCAATGGGGATTTCTATAAAGCATATCAATTTGTGAGTTACTCTTCATCAATGTAAAAAGATATTGATATTCATGAAGTCAAATAAAAATATGCAAATCAATTCTGACATTGAAAAATTAGCTTATTGCATAAAGGAGATAATTACAACAGGAATCACACAAGGGCATAATAGCTTGTTTAAACATTTGTCCTGAAGAAGCCCTGTTATGCAAGATCGAGAAATTGACCTGATGGTGGATTTTTTCTTGTGGTTTTTTTGGTTGAGGTGGTTGCCAGTATTCCAGTAATAAACTAAATCAAATTTGTCTCAATCAATTGCTGCTGGTTGACCCTTATCATAAATTCATGATATCATTTAAAAAGAATTCCAGTTGGTTTGATTTGTTTTCTGCCAAAACAACACAATTTAACACAGGTCTGTCATTATCATCATCAGCACAGTAGGCTAACTAAGTGTATTGTATGAAATCCAAAAAACCAAATTACAACTAAGGTTTACGCTATATTTAAAGGTTTTTTTTGCAAAGATTGGAGAGCCAGTCTCCATAGGCTAAATCTGACAATCTTTTATCCTTTTGCGGCCATTTGCATTAGTTATAAGAAACAGCCTAGTTTGATCTTTCTCCTCCTGGACAGCTACCTTCAAGAGTCAAGTTAACAACTTTGATGATATTGTAGAGCATTCATATCATAAACAAAACTATTTCATCATAGCAATGTCATTTCTTTCTTAATATCCATGGTTTCTCGTCTGAATATTTGTCTGTTATCTTGTCTCTTTCCTAAAAGCCACCCAAATTTATAAGATTCGGCACGGGTTCAATTTGAGTGATTTTTATGCTGTCTGTCCTAATCATCTTTGGTTTTCTTGTCTGCAATTGATACAAGCCTCTAGAATTTCTTCTTTGTAACATCATATCAGATATCTAATTGGCCTGGTGTTTTTGCAATCCCTTCTAAATATCTTTGGTTTTCTTGTCTGCACTTAATACATGTTTTTAGAATTCCTTCTTTTGTAACATATCTTAAAGTTCCTCCATTCATAAAAGAGCTCTATTTTTGCAACAAAACAGCACTTACGAAGACCATAGATACAGATTTTGTATAGAGAGCTTTGAATTCTTGAACTTATTGGCTCATGAATGAAAAGATTTGAACTCATGGATTCCGTAAAATGTGATGACTCTAAACCACCGGAAAGCCTATAGGACTGCTCTTTGACCAATAAAGATTGCTATCAGTAAGAAACTTGAGATAAAACCTGACTTCAAAATATTTTTCAAAAGCCATTTTTAGTGATTCAATTGAAATAGACACTAAAAATATTGAAATGAATTTGATCAACCATACCTCCAACAGTGAAACCCTTTCATGGTCACCAAGAGGCAGGCCTTTTCTTGAAAAATATACCACTGGGGCGGCAAATTGCCAGGGTGAATAACATTAGGAGGGTGATTACCCCTCAAAAAACATTTCCATTTTATTGGTTCCTACCCAAGCCAGGGATATTAACTAAACCGGAAGGAGGAAGATCTCCTTATTCTAATCCCTGCCTGGTTTTAAAGTTTTTTGAGTACAACATGTTTGTTTGGGGTTGTGGTTACACCAAACTCAAACAAACACTTTTGAATGCTTGCAACATTCAAAGAAGCCCTTTGGTGACAGCTCTTTTTCTCTATGGTCTTGGAAAAAATTATGAGATCTCAGGAGAGAGGACTGCCTAATGAAAGTGAGTTAGAACTGCACTGTTTAGACTTTTTATCACAAACTTTTTTGAGACAAAATACGATTTTCGAGGGTGATGAAAAGCCTTGGTGACTGATTTTGCTAGGCTGTTTGCAAGTGCGATGGCAATCACCCTAGCAAAACGAAAAGGTCTACCAATTATGACAGAAAAATTGGCCAGCAAATATAATATACAAATATAAGAAGGTTGCCATCTTAAAGAGGTCTTTCCGATAAGGTTATGTTTATAATGGACGAAAAAACTGGTCGTAATAACTAGGTGGCTGTATTAACTAGCTTTAAGGCAAGGCTCTACTTTTTAAGAAATTAAATCTTGAAGACTAAAATAAAACCAGCCTGAACTAGAAGAATTAAAATATGTTTTTAGTTTGATAAGATCTGCTCTTTTATGCCTCAGAGATTCCCGGGCAATTTTTAATTCAGTTATTAGATAATTTTTGTTTTTTAGGGATTTTATTCAAAGTTTTCATAGGGTGGTTATCTTCTTATTTTCAATTTTTATATAAAGCAGAATTAACACATTAAAAACCAACTTATCGTTTTGTGACTCTGAATTTGTGCTTACGCACTTGTCAGACAGACTATACCACTTTATAATTGATCTATACACAAGTATATCGAGCACTATAGCCAGGATAGGCACTCTCTTCTTGAGTTAGATGCAATTTGTATATATAGTTTTAGAAACAGTTTTTTGGCAATTATCTTAACTTGATTTTAAAGAAAGAAATGAATATAATTAAAAAAATGAGACCAACCTTGGCAATTTGCTCCTCCTCAACTTCAATAACCTCCCCTCCATGATCAAGCTTCACTAGACACGTGCTATCATCCGCACTCCCTTGATCCTCTTTTCTCTTCAGCACCCTCCCAGCTGAGAACCCCTCCGAGTGATTCAGCCAGACTTTCTCCGCATCCAACCAGGCTTTTTCCGATGCCAGGTCTGCTTCAGATTTCACCTATAACATGGATTTTGAGGCACTTTAGTGACATAATAGAAAATAAGGACATAATAGAAAATTTGGACTAATTTTGAAGATGAAAACATTCAATTTCAATTTACTTTAAAAGGCCTCTTGATCCAGGCAATTTCAAAAAGTTAAGTATGAAAATAATTTCAAAGAAAATCTTCCTGTTTCTTAATACTTGAAAGATGAAAAATGAAACTATTTGAAGATTTAGAGAAAATCAAGGGAGAAAAAGAGAGGAGAAATAACAATCTATGATCAGTCAATTGACAATGAATTCAAAATACTTTCAAGGATATCTGAAGAGAAGCATTAGTTACAAACATCTATACCTATCAGATGTCTAAGAAAAAACCATCCCTCATTGTGTAACCCTAATTGATATTGAGAGTCTTTTCTACCACTCAACCTCAAGCTTTTTCATTTACTGAGAAGGCTACAGTATCATTCATACCCAGTTCTGTAAAAATCTATATCCATTACATTCCCTATTTTCAGGTCTGGTTGGTGCGGTTTTGGAGGGACGAAATTTTGGGTTAAGCAACTCTTTCTTTTAAAAAAGAATAATATTGCTCATTAAAAAATTCGATTTTTACCTTAAATTTTAGGCTAATTTTTATGCAAATTCTGATTTGGAAATGCCCCATATTGCATCTAGAAAGAGACTAGATTTCAAAATTTTTCATAGGTACGATCCTACTGGTTTAACTTGAACCGGACCAAGTATGGACAGCTTCCGCCATGCCTGATTTTTGAGAAAATAAGCTTAAGTTATATACTATATTGGTCAATTTTTTTGTTGAAAGGCTTTTCTTTTCATATGTACCACTACACCATTTAAACATTTTTCTTGCAATCAGTTTTCAGTTTTCATTATTTTGAATTCCTCTAAATACAAATACTCTAAATCTAATCTAATACAAGAATTTGAATAATAATAACAATAACAACTTAAAAAACACAGACACAAAAAGTAAAACGGATGCAAAACAATAGAGAATTTGTATGAAGGGGGATTCTTAAGGAGGGACTCTCTCAGTAGCAGAGCTAATCGAGGAGAGAGCACCCCCTAACTTTGATAATATATTTTAGCATATTCAGGGGCGGCAATGTCAATAATCGGTAATTACTTAGTTAATAATTATTTTCAAAGAAGAAAGATGCCACAATACCACATACCACATCCCAACTCAACTCTTAAAGCTTTGTCCCCCTTCAAACTCTCAGGTCAGGGTATAGGCCCTCTTTACCAGACTAGATTAGGTTTGAGATGTTGAGAGTTGTCTGAAAATTGTGAGCTGATATTCATTGACCCTTCTTAACCTTCCCAACTTAATAAACAGAAAACAAAATAGATCTAAAATGCAGAATGATACCTTTGATCTTTTATTCCTCATACTTCCACTTCTGGCCAATGAAAAACCCTTATTCCCAGGAGAGACCTGGCTGCTTTGAACCGTCTCCACCTCAATAGTTCTCCTGGAGAGCTCGGTCAATTCTGGAACAGGAACTACCTTAATCGCAACTTCATCACCAGATGAGGATATCATGTCAATAATTTGCTCTCTGCTAGCGTTTTCTACATTCAGTCCATTGACTTCAACAAGCCGATCCCCCGGCATCAGACCAGTATCATGCTCATCCCCTAAAGCCTCAGCTAAATGTATGATTTTGGACTTATCCCCCAAATAAGTGGATCGTCTCAAAGCAAATCCAAAATCCCCTATAGGCCGGCGCTTTATATTCAATACTCTCCCAGTGTCAAACCCAACTATTTTCAATTCTGGAAGGTGCAGATCTAAGCCTTTGATCTTTCCGTCAGCTTCATCATTGGGAGCCTTGCTAATGAGGAATTCTCGTGTTCCATTGCCTAGGCCAGCCATTATTTCACTGCCTAGGCCTGGAAGGCCTATGTTTACAGTAACTTCAGACCCAGATGCAACTTTGATGCTTTCCTTCCGTGCCGGGGTCTTCTCTGAGTTTGCTCTTTTTATACTTGAGATGCTTACTTCAACCTTGGAAGTTCGTCTTGAAGACATTTCTTCTGTTTTCGCAGCTTTTTCCTCCTTGTCCGCATGATCATTCGGGCGTCCATAATGGCGCCCCGGGCCTGTTGCCTTCCCGTTGATATCAGCTGAGAAATCAGCCTTCCCGCTGTCTGCAGACACTTGGTGCTGATACTTTAAATCTCTTCTCGTTCCTGCAGCTTCATCGTCTTTCCTTCGCTTTTCACTTTGTGTCCTTCGAGCAGCAAAGCCGAAAACTCCTTTATCTTTATTTTCTTTGGTGCTGGAAGAAGACGAAGAGCCAGAAATATTCTCGAACCCAGCAAGGACATCACCGAACGATTTCTTCTCTTTTCCACGGTTTGCATCTCGCTTGCTCGCTTCTTTTCTATCCTTCCTTTCCTTGTCACTGTCCTTTTCTTTCCATTTCTTAAACATGGCGAACTCGCAAACAAAAATCAACTATATTTTGACAGTTTACTGTGCGTTGGGCGAGCAGGAAAGGTTTTTTCTACTTTTAATCTTGGTGTTACGTTTCAAACCACAAAACCCTAAACTGACCGCAACAATCGTCGCCCCGGACACCAATCACCAAAATCAACACAAACTTAACCCGAAAAGTTTGATATTTGAATAAATATTAAAAAACGATCCAAATGTTATTGCAGAGATTAATCGATCAGTCAGCGTCTGTGCTTGCTGTTTTGTTTGTTATACTTTTGTCGTATTTTATATAGAAACAATAAACAGCCGGAACAGCTTTGACAGACTGAAAATTGCACCCGAGTAAGCAGATTAAAGGTGAACCTAAATTGAGAAACCAGACGCCGGAAAATGTTCTTATGGACTGTTAACGCAGGGTTTTTTTCTACTGATATGAGTCAGAGGGGTTAACGTTGTTTTTTAAAGTAAAAATGCACTACATAGTTACAAGGTATGGCTACAAAACAATGGCTGCAAAACCATACAAAACTATGTCTACCCTACACTCTTTTTTATAAGTGTTTGTTTTTTTATGAATGTCCCAAACCGTGATTTTTGACTAAGTGACTTTATTATAATACAGTAGTTTTAATATTAGAAATAGAGTCTTATACCTTTTTTTACATATGTACGAAAGACTAAATGTTTTCTTCCAATTGTTTTGAAATCAATACAATAAGATGCTAAGAAGTTAAAAGTGATTAAAGTTTGGAGCACTTTTTGTGCAAAATATTCCATTTGAGAAATGCTACAAATATTCCACCGTTGAGATATGCAGTTTGAAGTAGAATTTCGGTGCAAAAATCAATGGAAAGTTTCATTAAACATCCAAGAGTAGATTTTTGGCAAAAAATTCCAAATTTAGAAAGCTCTTCAGGTGCAAATATTCCATTTTGATAAAAAAGGGCCTAAAATGAAATGCAATGTTGAACAGAAAGTACTTCTATGCTAAAGTTGTATGTTTGATATTTTTGTCCTGATGGCTTACTGTTTTTGATTATTTTTGGCGTGTTTGATTCAGGAGCATTACAAGTGAATTTCATTCCACAAGAATTCAGCAAGTTTTTAAATGTTGCATTTAAAACAAACTAAATTAGACAAGACAAAGAAACGAGTTTCTATTAATATAGAAACTTTACTAAGATGCAGGGCATGTCAGACTCTTACAAATAGTGCCCTGAACCAAATTTCAAACATTAGGAGCACTTTTGGTGCAAATATTCCATTTCCCAAAGTTGGTCTTGAAATCTTAAATATAAATGTGCTGTTAAGAGATTGCTACGATCATGTCATTAACAATGGTGAAATGTTCTTCAGAGACAACTATCTTAAGTTGGTCAGGTCAAGAATTCCGAGCATTAAGCAATTCCAGGTGATTCAGCGTGAGGTTCTACTTTCGCCTGATGAAATCAATAATATGTACATAGACATAAACAATGATTTGCAGATGAACATTAATGTTTACAATGGACTAATAAGTAAAGCTCGATTTTAGCTTCTGTCTACTGTATTATTAACATGTAAAGCTTGGAATTTGTTACACATAAAATGGTCCATTGACTTGAAGTTTGTTGTTATACTTGTACTTATGCTTATATACTGTATACTTATAGATCGTTTATAATTAAAGTGTGAATTGGCTTGAATATAGTGTCCAAGTTTGGCAACAGGAAATGGAATATTATGCCCATAAATTGCTCCTCAAGACTCGAACGTTCTTATTAGATACAAAAACAGCCTTATAGAACTTGTATGTTTGCCTGGGAATCCCGAAATTTCCAATCGAAGTAATAAGAGAGAGTAATTTTTCATAATTTTGAATTGGAATATACGACACCTTAGATGCTCCAAAAAGTGCTCTTCAAAGCTTTTCCATAAATTTTCATCATTAAAGACATATATTTTGAAAAATTTACCAAGATTGCTTCAATAGAGAGCCCCTCAGGTGCAAATATTCAAATATACATTTCATGGAATAACTGCACCTGACATGCTCTCTGAAAGAAAGAAGACTTGCGCATGAACCAAAAATTTACCACGTGACCAAACTTCGACTTGAAATATTAACTTTTGTGAGATTTGAGGCTAAAAATGTGTTTTTCTACATTTTCAAAATTTGAATTTGGGACATTCATAAAAAAACAAACACATAAGAACAATTGGATAAGAACACGAGCCTCGAAATCTGCCAAATGAAGCCGGCTGTCTTTGCTCAATTTTAAGTATAATTAGAAATAACCATAAGACTGAGGAATGAATATAAAACAAGCTAATTTTAAGCAAGCTAGGATGTCAGATAGGCCAGAAAGAAGCAATTTGCAATAATTACACTCATTTTTAAAAGAAGCTATGCTAAATATTCGTCCCAAAGTTAGCTCTCACCCAAATCATGGTGAGAAAAGTTTCTTAGCAATTTTTTTAACATTAAAACCTTATTCTCCTTCGTATATCGTTGTTTCTTTATTTTCTATCACTCCTAAACATGAATTAGAAGCAAAAATATATGCAATTTTAATTGCAAACAACTAAAATATCATATTAAGGTAACGAAACTGAGCTATGAACAAAGCCAAGTACGTCACAGGCTAATATCTCGGTAAGAAAAATATAATAAGTGTATCAACTTTTTTGGTTTACACAAAATCCCTTATCAAAGTTTCATAAGTTTTGAAAATCTGGCCCTACGGTTTCTTACGAAAAAATGAGTGTATAGATGAGCAGTCACATCCAAAACAGTGGACGTATAGTTTTCTGCCCTGACCCTAACTCTAACATCACTTTGCCAAAACACAAGCCAAGGCCAAACTCTAACTCTGACCCTAACCCTTGGCCAAAGCAGTAACTCTGTCCAAAGCCAACCTTAAGGTCAAGGCCGAATCCTAACCCTGACCCTAGCACTTACTTAAACAACACAGGCTCTAATCCAAAGGAAAGGCCAAATTGACAAAAACACCAACAATAAAACCCTTACACTTAGCTTAAGCAAAAGCCCATGCCAGCCAAGGCCAAAAACCCTGAACAGAAATGTATCCTAACAGCTTCACTGAGCCCTAAATCTGAATATAATCTTTCCAAAGCCAAAGCCAGGGCAAAACCAATACCAAGGTCAAAGCCAACGTTAAATCAAAGGCCAAGGCAAATGTCAAAGCCAAAGCAAAGGCCAAGCTTAACCCTAACCCTAACCCTAACCCTAACTCCTGGCCAAAGCCAAAACAAAGGTCAAACCTTAGCCCTAACTCTAACCCTAACTCTAACCATTGTGGAGGGCAATGCAAAAGCAAGGGCCAAACTCTTACCCTAATGCTAACCTCAGCCTTACCTCGGTGGCAGCAAGAGAAAAACAAAATTCGTTGGCAAATTGTAAGATAAACCGCAATGGAAATGAATGCAAAGACAACAAAGATTGCTTCACCGAATATAATTTACCAATTGTTTAAATTCTACAACTAAAATGAACGAATAAATTGATGAATGCAGTTGAAACGTATTAATCCCTTCATGCTATTAGCATGCTTGAGTACGATATAATGGAATTATTATAGAATAATACAACAAAATGTAATATAATATTGGCCAAATATTCATAGGATGCATCAGAACCTCTTTTAAGTATTGACCAACCAAAGAAAATCAACTATCAATCGAACAATATTCCCGTGGAGGATACCATCAGTTCATTTTTGAAGGGTGTTCAGTACTATGGAGTATGTTCAGTACTAGGGTGCACCATCAGTACTGTGAGGGATACCATCAGTATCGTGGAGGGAGACCATCAATTCTATGGAGGATATTAAATACTGCGAAGGAAAACTGCAAGCACTGTGGAGGTAATACCACAGAACTGTTGAGAACAATAGATTTTGGCGATTATTTGGGGGCCCCGTGCCTTCTCCTACATTCCAATGGGTCGCTACATAGTACTGTAGCACATGAAATCTACAGATGATTAACAAAACGGCTCAATGGAGGGATATAGCCTTCACTAGACTTATCATATGAGCTGAAATTGATTTGATATTGAACATCTACTCTTCAAGACTCATGTAAAAATCTAATTCACCACATAGCTCAGCTTATCTTACAGATGACTGAATTGCTCAAAGCTTTACGTCACTTGAATACGAATTTTCAAGATAATAATATTTAGCCTCGTTCTACCCCATAACCAATACGAGGTCAATAAATACAAATTGTACTAAAAGTCAATTACCACCATATGGACACAGACCAATATTCAAGTCCATTCTTATTCATGTAGCTTTACCTTCACAAATCCCAGTAGCTCTAGCTGTTGGTCAATTCATGGTGTGATTTGCGGACCAGAATTTCAAATTGAGTCTGTAGGATGCATGACCTCTTGTAATTTGCGGACTATGTTTCGCGCCAAGTTGAGAACTGCTCTTGCATCGTGCCGCTCTGCCATTTCTGAAAAGAGAATACAACTACAGGGATCAAAATGCTGGGATCAATCAAATTCAATTGAATTTCAAATACACTACAAACTCTGTTTGCTAAGGTACAGTCTACCCCATTCTCATAGACGAAATGTGTTGAAATTCATATGAAATACACTCATTCACCTATCAGAAAGCCACGTACCATTAAAAAATTTGATGATGTCTGTAAAATCCATACTGTTGTCGATAATTATTTCCCTACGGAAAGAAGCGAATTGTTACAGCGTAGAATAATAAAGTTGCATATAATTGGTAAAACAAAACAAACTTCCAGAATCATATTTGGACATAGAGGCCTTCATTGATTTCCCCACATGCCTGGAGAATTCAACAAAACAAACTCTAGTTTTTATGAAAGTTTTGTTACCCTTCAAAAATAAATGTATTACCCAGTCAAGGAGGGAGAGTAAAGAATTTAGTCTAGGTGGAAAGTAAACAAGGACAGTGCATATTTTAGTGCGTTTGCCTGGCTAGTTAGGCCTATTCTCTATCATGCTTTACAGCTACGAGGGCAAATAAATTCGTACGTAGTTTAATTTCTTAATCTATTTGTTTAATCAACTCGCTCTTAGTTTTCGATCATTCTCTATTTCATTTCGTTTACACGCATTTTTTTATAAGCAATTGCTTTATAAGCAAGGCAGTACTCGACAAGACCAAAATTTAAGCAATTCTAGTACTTGATAGAGGAATGCTAAGCAATTTGAAAATTTTAGGTTTCATCCAATTGGCAATGATAATGAAAACCGTCCAGCAGCTATAGGAAAGTAGGTTACAGTGGATATTAGTACCCTGGCACACTTTGATATGCAAGATACCATCAATATTTGTTGTACGATTACTTCTGATAAAGTATTCTAGAAGACAAATTTTTAAGGAACAAAAGCTAAGCATTGGCTACAAGCAATTTTGAGTACTCAAATTTGCCTTCAAGCAAAGCAATTTTAAGTATTGAGCTCTAGCTGAAATTATTTATGAAAATAAATGCGTGTACTTGGGTATTTGCAACGTATTTATTGATTTGTCGTTTATCTATTTAGAAAACTATACGTTCTTCCGAGAGCCTGCTGTTTCCTGGTTGAATAGTCTAAGTGATGAATTAAAACTATCGAATTCTCTAGCGATATTCAAAAGAGAGATACGAAGTCGGGATGGCAATAGCTGCACGTGTCATATTTGCGATTGGTTTAACTTCTTATTAGTTTCGGCTTTACTTTATCAAATTGTTAGTAGATTGTATATAGTTGGTCTTAATAGGTTATTTAAAACTAGCAGTTAACCAACTTTAAGTAAGTTTATGATTATGATGATGATTATGATTTTGGCTACTTGAACAAGGAATGGTTTACTTGCAGCTGAACTGGAGCTAAATACAAATATTTGAAATAATTCTGGAACAATAATTGGGAGTGCCCCAAACGCTCATATATTCTTAGCTCGGGGAGATTTGAATATCTAAATAAGCATAGCAATGTGAACTGTGGAATGCTCTCTGCAGATATACGACATTTAATCTCAAGTTGAATGGGAATTATATATCTACAGTCAGAGTAGAAACCAACTGTTGGTTACCTGTAGAGCTCAACAATGGCAACAGCGACAAACAGGCTGAAGTAGGGTGCAGACACGTAACTGGCAGCCCATATTGTCTCCCATAGCATAAAGATGTCTTCGTATTGTACTTCTGTCAATCACAAAATAACGAAATTGAATTCATGTAGAATAGTCTTTCAATAGTTCAGAAGTACGGGATAGCATGACAAAATCGAAACGTTGTGGAGCACAATAAAGGTCTCCGTCTAACACTCATCCAAGGAATACGTAAAAAATGGACGAGAATAGAAATGGAAGTTGACCTTAATCAAAAGACTAGACTAAAACTAGAATTCGTTAGGCCTCATTTTCATTTTCTTATTTGCGTACCTAGCACTACAAAAGGGCAACTCAAGATTAATTTCTATTAAGAAGTTGTGAATTAGCGATTTTTAGCGAAATCAAGAAATTTGAAAACTTTTCACACGAAAACAACAGTTAACCAATAGTGAATCAGGTCGTGATACAAGGGCGTACCCAGTTGGGGGGGGGGGGCTATGGTCCCACCTTCCAATCCATACAATCTATACTTTGAAAAATTGAATGTAAAGCTTAATAATGTAGAAGACAAAGCCATGGCCTCCAATGAAAAATTCTGGGTACGCCCCCTGTTATGAATATCGGCTTACATTTGCAATGTCACAATGCAACTTTTACGATACAGTTTATTGTAACACAGAAATCTCGAGATACATAAATCTCGACTCAACGTAGGATCTAATGTACTGTAGTCCCTAATATAAAATACATTTTCAGCACACTTTGTACACTTCTCAAATTTAATATAGCAACACGTACCTCTCTTGAAGTCGAGCAGTAGCCATCGATAGCAGAAATAGAAAATGGAACTGTCACTATCTTGGTATAGAATTTCATAAAGTTCCGGGTCAAGAATCTGCAGAAAGAAGCAATTCAAGTCAGAAAAGAGAATTTTAGCAAGGAGTAATGATAGAAAAAATGGACGATTACAACGAGGGGTGCTAATTATGATTATTCTATAAAGGGACGTGTGAAGGAGGAGGTCGACATTATGAGTAAATAGAGTGAGATTAGGTCCGATAAAGCGATCTTCACACCCCATACAACTTTTCAGGAGTATGGGGGTCCTCCCCACAAAAAAACAACCACTTCATATCATACTCTGAAAAGTATAAGCGAGTAAACTAGGTGCACTTCCAAAACAGCTTCTTGGTGCTAGTGACTTATTAGGCTCTACATCATCATGCATCGAAATCAAAATTTAAAATCAAGGTGTGGCGTGATGACGTCAGATATAGGATTCAGATTTCTGTAGCAAAAACGAATGCAACCAAACATACACTCTTAGCTTTATAAGAACCAGTAAAATTGATTTCAAGCTGGCTGTTCTTAAATATTCCTCTATTTTCAGCCTGAAATGGTCTTAAATTATTCTTTCTTTTACAATTATTGGAAAACCTTTTTTGCTATCAGTAGTGTTAATTGTTTAAAAGTTTGACTCTCCGACATTATCTGCGTGCTGTACATCAGCTTGTTTTGTAATTATTTCTCAGTCTTACGGTTATTTCGTAAAATTTTCATATTGATCTTAGATTTGTCAGCCTCGGTTTGTTCTTAGCTTGTTCTTGAGTTTTGGCAAATTTTGAGGCTCGTGTTCTTATAAAATTATTCTTATATGAAAAAAGAGTGTAGAAGGCCTCATTATGTGTAGTGATAGCTTCTGAGCTCCTATTGGAAGCAAGGAATATCGTTATTTAATCTATACTTCTTTTATAAGAACAACCCTTGTAAGGAAATATCAATCTGAGTTTGGGTCATTATATTTTGGAATCCCCTAAAGTATTTGTGATAAACACAATACGAGTTCACCAACGTGAAATGCCTTGCCAAGAAAAATATTTTCATCAAGTGTTTTGAAAAGGGTAAGGGGTGATGGATTAGGGAAAAATCACCTCAAAATAAGAAACAGACAGGCTGAAATTAGAGCAAAGTATTCTTATAAAAAAACGTGTATCACGTTAAACAGAAATTCGCTCACTCACCTGAATAAGAGCTTGGATATTTGCCAAATGCGAATCCATGGCTTTTCCATGGGGAAAGTTAGGCCCCATTCTATCCATTAATTTCACAAAGCAACCGTAAACTTTTGGCTCTGAAAAATGGTCCAAAAATGTCATTTTCATCAAACTGCATAATTATTTCGATACTTACATATAACTATTGGTGATAACCCGAGAGCACAATGTCTTAGCTTTATAAGATAGTAAAAAACTAATTCAAAAATAAACCATTCTTCTTAAACGTTTCGATTCAATCTTTATCAGTAAACTTTTTTACAGAGTAGTTTCTTTACTGATGAACATTTAATCGAAATGCTTTAGAAGAATGGTTTGCCCAATGGTGATGTAGATGTATATCAGTACAACAAGTAAGCACAGTGGCCTTCTTGCATATCCAGATCCAACCCAATCCCCAGTATAGACATCATCTTCTTCAGAGCCATTTATATATTTGTTTTCAATGCATAGGGTACCTATTGGTGATGAAAACAGGAACAATAAAGCCTTGTCTTCAGGATGTTTTCGCGAGAAGTTTGGGCACGAGAACTTGGCTGTACAGTAAAAACCTGCAACTAACAACCTAAAATTTAAGAGCCTGTTAGCGTAAGATTTCGAAATTTCGACTAATTCAAGTCCATAAAATCCAAACTTCTGGTTTTAAGGTAGCTATTTTTACCAATAATGATGATGGTAGCTAAAGAGTGTCTAAAGGCCTATACACAACCAAAAAAACACCATTATTACTGCGATTAACTACGATTTTTTTTAAGAGCCTGTTTTGGCTACCTCCCCAAAATGTTCTTAGTTGCAGGTTTATACTGTATCCATGCATTATTAATTGAAACATATCATACCATATTGTACTTACCATCATCAAACAGAATCAAGAGAGGGGCACAAAGGTCACACATGCCCTGGACATATCCAACTTCCAGTCTTTCCCAAACATAACTAGAAAATTAAATCGATTCAGGAAAATGCAGCTTGATTATAAACCGTGAGGCAAAAATGGCGATCAGAAAGGACATTTTGAATTTTGAATTTTATTAAAGACCGACCAGTAGAATGAGTAGACACTCCGAATTTCGACAATCCATATCTATTTCATTAAAAGTATGACATAACGCCTAGTTACAGCAGTAAGTACGTTTCGACTCTGATTAGGTGTTCCCCCTTGCATGCTTTGTTTTGCTTTAGTTTAAAAGGCCCTCGTAAACTCATTTTCACTTGTTGGAGATGACTCAAGTCTGAATCGGAACGTACTTTCTACTGTAACCAGTCCTTATGCCTTTCTTTTAAAGGAAAAAATATGGATTTCCAATCAGAATGGAGGTGAATGGTTGGTATGGTGAGAAAGGACTAATCATTGCTGGGAGCCCGTTGAAAGCGACAAGCTTTAGTATTTATTATTTTTCACTATGTTTCCGATTTACATCAGCAACCCCAACTTCTGTAATGATCAAAGATTGTTCAAATGTGAGATTCCCAGACTTTTACGAAATCTTTACAGAAATCTTTCAATCAACTATAAAAAGGTTTTTTTACTTTTTTAAAAAGGCAAAGAAAACCGCGAAGATCTTATTAAGAGTAGTTTTGCCCAACATTGAAATGGCACCAGTACATCTCCTATAACATTGTTGTTCTTCTGGACCAAAGTATGAAAGCACGAGATCGTCAGTCCCGAAGGTGACAATTTTTCTATTTTTTTCAATTTCACTCGCTATCTTTTTCTATTCATTATAAAATTTTCTAGAGAGATTTCCCAAGCAAATTGCGGATATAGTTGTAGAGTTTTGCTATGCAAAAATGTATTTTCCGTAAAAACATTGACCTTTGGATGGTACAAAATTTCAATATAGCCAGAAATATCGGAAACATAGCGAAACGAACATATAGATAACTTAAGCTTTTAAGATCAGTTAGGTTTCTGTTTCGTTCTCTTTCTGACGTATTACTCTGTTGAGTGTCAGACGAAAAGCTTAAGAAATCTATGAGTTCGTTTCGCTATGTTTCCGGTATTTCTGGCTTTATAAAAACATTGGGCTTGGTTCGAAGAAGAGCTGAAGTCAAGCCAACCAAGAAGGGTCGTCTTTCCCAAAGGTAAATATTTTTGTGACTTTTCATTCTCAATCGTTTTATATCTATCATTCATATTTCTAGAACGACATACTAAAGATATTGATTATTCACTGGTAGAGTTTTACTATTCAAAAATACATTTTTCGTGCAGGTTACCTTAAGAACTTGGTTCAAAAAAGATAAAGATCCTTGTTTTATAGGTCCTGGTTCACAGTTAAATCAAGACATTGCTTCAAATTACGCCCTCGAGTACATATATCGATCCTTGTTCTGGCAGATTCACTCCTTCAATCGGGTCACCTTTAATGCAAAGCAATTTCCCTCGGATAATTCAATTCATAATCCTACCTCATGATGACATTGCGAAGCTTCTCTAGATTCTCCTGTGCGAAATACGGGTGATTTCGATCGCATCTCAGCACGTCTTTATCAATACGGTGAATATTCAAAGCGAATTCCTTGAGGTGGTCCTCCTGAAATAAAAACAACAATATTCCATCAAAGACAAACAGCCTGAAATACTGCAATGCTAGTGAAGTCATTATCATGGCTAGCAGATAGGTAGACATAAGACATATGCCACGTGCTGAAAGGACCATAAGAACCAGATTGGTTTGTAACCAAATAAATTATTTTCCGTACTGTACAGCTTAGACTATATTTACTTTCTTTTTTGAAAAATAGAATCTTGACATTAGTTATTGTTTTCCATGAAGAAATTATTTCCTGCAGAAATAAATAGTCATATATCAGACATGCAATACTCAAATACAATCTTTGGAATAATTATTACATATACTGAGAAAGAACTTCAATGCCTGGGCCGAAAACTGCAAAAATACTATACTAGCAAAGTGGAGTTTAGAAAATACAACAAACAACCTTGTACAATCTATCATTTAAAAGTAAAAGCCTTTTATCTCTGTTGTTGATTGTATCTCTATATATAAAACAGAACTGTTTGTATGTATGTTTGTATGTATGTATGTATGTATGTTTGTCCGCTTAAAACTCAAGAACCACTCCATGCACAGCAAATTGAAAGGTATCATTCTAACCATAATTTATTCGGGAGTGTCCTTAGCTGAAAATATTTTACAAATCGTTAAGAAATAAGAGAGGAAAAGCAAAAATGTGACGAGTAGTCGAGATAAAATGCGTTAAAATAGGGATTTCTTTGATGCCATGATGACGTCAAATTAACCAACAGTCTCTAGCTGCATTTCTTTCTCACTCTCGTTAGAGACATACAAAAATCATTTAAGTTTGATCTAATGTGACGTCAAATTTATGTACTGTCTCCATAGTAGAATTGGTTGTTATGAATGTTATCTTAGTTGCCATAGAAGTAATTGTACAAATAGTACAAAATTTATGAATACGGGGCGCGAAGTGCTGAGGAAATAGACATTACGGCGTGCGAAACAGTGTGAAAGTGGATACCCGCAAGGGCGAGCAGATTCTCTAAATACAAGGCGCGAAGCGCTGAAGAGATGGATAGGACAACTGTCTCAAAAGAAGTATTTTTTGTCTTGAAAGTTATATTAGTTGGTATAGAAGTGTTCTTTCAAATTCGGTAAAAACATAGAATTTATGAATACGAGGCGTGAAGCGCTGAGGAAATGGACGTAGCGAAGTGCAAAGCACTGAGAAAGTGGATACCGCAAGGGCGTGCAGCGCCCTGCGGTAGACGCTAGTACTTTATATAGCCACCGTATTTGTTGTTGTTGTGCTTAGGGGCCCGGGGCACAAGGAGTGCTATCTTTGAAGTCCAGTCCATGGGCCTAAATATGTAGAATTGTAAATTGAATTTATGCTGTCATGATGATTTTGAGTTCTTGCAGCATCCAGCTGTGTTTCCTAGTTCTAACAATATCATGCATAATTTTTTAAAAAATTTAGTGTTTCAAACTGGTTTCTTAAAGCAGGACTCCCCGTGTTTGATATAAAATGTTCATACAGTAGAATCCCGATAATTCCAACATGTGAAAACTCGAACTCTCGCTAACTCGAACAGATTTGGCATTCCCCCTGAACCTTTAACACTACTTACATATTAATATACCCCCAATAACTCGAACATTCGCTGGCTCAAAAAATATTCCATACCCGCTGCGGCTATTTTCTCTCGATAACTCGAAATTTTTGTGCCAAAGTACTAACAACAACAACGATGATGATATTCTAATCACAAACTCTTCATTGAATCAAGACAAAGTTCTAAAGTCCAGTGACTTCAAGGATGCATGCGACAATTAAACCCTTTCCATCCCCCTGATTGCACCTCTTTCCAGTTACTTTGGCAACGCACTTAGCTTCCGAATGACTTCGAAGAAAATAGAAAATTGTTTTAGAAAAACGGCCAGTATCTCCTTTCTTCAAGTGTCCCACAATATCTGCACCTTTCAGGACACAAACAGCATACTTATCTAGAGGGTTGTCAGGTTCAAAACGGACATTCAGACATTAATTTGGATTTGGCGTCCAAATCTCCTTATACACATGGTGTCCTGTGATGTGTGTTTCGACAGTTATAGTAGTTGTGATGTAGATTGGCAGTTCATTTTGTAGAACAATCGTTTTCAATGAAAAACTTTCAAGCTCAAGTTGCATTATGGTTCTGTTTCCCTATTAAGATATTGTTGTTGTTGTTGTTCTCTTCATAAAACCCCGATAGCTCGAATTATAGGCTGATTTTCTAAAAGGTTCGAGTTATCGAGGCTCTCGATAACTCGAACATTCGATAACTCGAACTATTTTGATCGTCCCTTGCATGTTCGAGTTATCGGGATTCTACTGTATTTTCTTTAGGCTCGCATTTCAAGATAATTCTTTAGGCTCGCATTTCAAGATAATTCAAACATTTCCTACAGAAATTCTTGGTGGAACAGGTTACTGCGACCAGCAGTCACATGGTCGTGTGCTTTTCATACCTTGAAACAAGGTAAGTTATAGGACTGCCCATTTTCCTCAAATGTATATCAAGCCTAACAAGAATGAGCGGGAAATAAAAACAGTGTGATAACGTAAGGTCTACTCACGCCATAGGTAGTTTCGATGGAACCGAGCAACGTTTTGCGATTATCCACATCCTCCCCATTTATAACGAAGTAATTCGGCGCATCTACTACATCGTCCCCGTCAGCGTTCAGACTTTCGCCTGTTTCAGGATTCTTCTCGGTTTTCGATCGCGGTCGGAAAACCTTCGGATATCGTAATGTCCACTTTTCCGGACTTCCACTTTGCTCCCTCGCCTTGGAGCACATCAAACACTCCATAGTGTCCATAGTCTGATCCCTCAATCCCCCGTCCATAACTCGCTGTCTACTCTCAATTATCTTCTTTCCACAAGTATTACAAGTAATTTCCAAGTCAAAACTCATGGCAAAGTCTATATCAGACGGGGGCGAGGTCGGTTCGCTCTCGGTTCTTCTCCGCTGGTATCTTTTGCTGGATTTCCTAACCAAGTTTTTCCAAGCCTTTGCCCCCTTTTGGCTTGCAGTGTCAACAATTTCTCGCAAATTCGATTTGGTCTCGATCAGACTAGAAATCAAAGTGCGCCTGTGCCATTCCGGTTTTTCTTCCGCTTCAACTGGAGCGCCTTCACTGAGGGAATCCTCCGCAGCGACTTCTTCTGTGACAGTATCTGAGAGTGTATCGCTTATAGATTCATCAACTGACGATGCCTGAGTCTCGCTTTCACTACCTGCGTCAGTGACGTCATTGTCATCCTTATAGAGGCTGCAAGTCGCAAAGCCGTCGATGTTGAGAAGATCTTTTTCCTTAACTCGAAGATGGGATTCGACGATTTTGCACTCTTTCAGAACTTTTGCGTAATCTTTGACGAGACGGGCGTCTAGTTGTTTGCAGTCTGACGCATTGAATTGGAAAAGGTTATGTCCCAGTAAATAAGGCCAGACCTAGAATTCGATATAAATAAGTATCAGAAATGAGCGAATGGCTAAAAAACTTTCAGTGCTTGGGTCATTTGAGATAATTTGTGTAAATTAAAATGACTCGAGCAGAACTCGAAACCACTGACTTTAGCCATCACAACTACAGGGGCGGATCCAGACAGGTTGCCGTGCACCGGTCACGTTTCAAAATCTATGATTAGTTTGCACTGTCTTCCCAGCTCTAGAGAAAATGACAACAACTTCAGCTATTCTCATTCGGCAAACCAGTTACAAGTCAAAATGTGACATATTTGTTCTTATATCCATGATATATAGACCTTCTACATAGAATAGAAACAAGAAAGGAGACTGGCTCTCTGTTACTTAAAGTTTCATGCTTACGCAATCATCAGACAGACTATTATGAATTTACATCCCAATTTACCTATCTTCAGGAGCAATAAAGCTGATGAAGATGAAGAACAATAGAACACTAAGTAGGTAATTGACTCTAATTCTAAAAGTAACTCCTTTGTTTTAATCAACCCCCCATTGTAAATAAATTTCGGTAAATTGGGATGTAAATTCATAATAGTCTGTCTGATGATTGCGTAAGCATGAAACCTTAAGTAACAGAGAGCCAGTCTCCTTTCTTGTTTCTATTCTATATTGCTCTGTACGTTCGTGCATCGAGCACTGTGATGCGGCGTTGATAACGCATTCGCTATTAGAGATCTTCTACATAAATATATCAGTAAAAAATTGCCGACATCATTATGGCTTCAGATATTTGGCATTAGTTGCCATGATTTTCTCAGAGGCAACGTCATTCCAAACCTGCGAAGCTTCTTAGTTGGTGGAGCAATGGCACCGATTCACTGGTCTTGGGTTCGAATCCTGCTCCGTTAGTTTTTCATTCACACAAATTTACTGAATAGATTTTCCAAATCCTTCTTCCAAAGGAAATCGAAATTTTCTTGAAAATAAAAAACGTACAACCAATATCTAGAAAAACTAACGAGGGACTTATCGCCACAAAAGCACATACCAATTTACGAATTGAAGGTTGTACACCGCCATGGTAGACATACTGCATGATATCACCAATCTGAATGAGAAAACACAAGTAAAAACACTGATTAGAATCATGATTAGAAATAACCAAGTCGAAATTCAATTATTTCATGTCTATTTTCTCAGCTAAGTGGAGAATGTTTTTTACATATCAACTGTAGTAATGGTAATGAGGTGTCCAAGTTAGAGCCGAGAGATAAAGACCCATGGAAATGTTATGAGACGAAGGAAAATCAGACCCATAGTGAAAGAAGTTTTGTGACAGGCCTGAAAGAAATATTTTACATTAAACTCTTTCATAAACGAAATCTTTTAATAAATTAGGAGAAAACAAGCTCTATGAAAAGTAATCATAGCAGATCTATTAATATAAAACAAACTTCGGCATATTTTTCAAGCATACCAAAACGTCTTCTATTTGTAGACCCATAATAGAAAAGCCAAAATATCGATAGACCCAGAAATAAATGGGCTAGATCAAACGTTTTTTGGTAGACTAAAGTCAAAAGTACAAATGGGTCTAACTTGGATACTCGTTGAGTACGATTCTACAATACACAGAAATACCTGACATAATTTAAGCTGTGAGATGATGGTCAAAGGGCTTTTCATCCGAAGGGGGTAACACGTATAAGCGATCTGGCATACTTGTGTCTGCCTAGGTTATGTATGGGCTTTGAGATATTTTGCCCGTTTGATGGGACATATTTCAAGATTTTCAATGTTGCCCCGGTTAGAGGTCTGATATAAGAGGATGCTCTAAAATAGGGTAGAGTAAACTGAATTTCGGGCTGTATCTTATAATATTTACCCTGGTTATGAGGTACCTTTTTTCTAAATATTGCCCTGATTATGGCAAATTTTGCCAGGTTGTGGGTCCATCTTTTGTATTATCACAGGCTCATGTGTACCAGGTCGTCTATATGAGTTACTACCCCCTCACTTCCATCTCTATTGTAAACAGGCATTGATGTATTGTTGATAGTCATACTCATCAGCTTATAAGTGTAATCAGGGGTGAAAAATATACCGGACCACGGCATTAATATTTCCAAAAATCTTTTTGGGTCTCAAGAAAGAAAAAGGTGAGAAAAAGAAGAAAGGAAAAAAAAGTGAAAAGGAGGGGAAGGAAAGAGAGAACGAACAAAATAGTGGAAAAGAGAATGAGAAAGGAGGAAAAAAGGTGAATAGGAACGAAAATCTGAACACCTGATCAAGGAACAAGTTCTGAAAAAATTCCAGTTTCTATATTCACTTTCTTAATCAGTTTTTGATATGCTCTCAGAAATTGAGTATGAAATTTTCTATGTTCCCAGAAAGTTAAGTAACTTTTCCACTCCTGAGTGTAACAATAGCGTACCTCTCCATCTCGACAGAGCCTTTCAAATACTTCTTCAGTCAGACCGTTTTCAGCATCGCAGGGAGTTGCAACTTCAATTGGTAGTACCAGAGACTCCAAATGCGTTCTTACTGTTTTTAAATATCTACAATGAGCGGTCCCTGCAATAAGAATTCAAACTTATTGAATGAATTCACAACAACCATTTTCATGTTAGAGAAAACGAATAAAAAATACCACGCAAGTTGAAGTCCTTTTACGCACTGCAAATTAGACTTAGTCTGTGATTTTCACGATTCGCACATACCGCAAGCATTCATATTCTAAAACTTCATATCTAGAATTACAGCGATCAGGCCATGATAAGAAAGTCAGACGACTGGTGAATTCTTTATTCGTGTACTTTTCAAGGTAATAAAAACCCTATTCAGGTATTTGAAATCTTAAGGCGTATGAACAGTCTTTTAAGGGTAAGTTTCAAAGCATTATTAACTGCAACTGAAAAAGTCTAAAAGCACCAAATTGGCTTCTGTCAATTAGAATGTGAAGTAAATTCTAATTACTGAGCCACACCCAGACGTTACGCCCATATTTCGAACCACATCCATTTGCGACAGTTGGAAATCACTAAATTTGTGGCAAGGATATCTTTAGAAGAGAAGAACGAAGAGCTATCAAACTTTGCAGCCTTTTAGAGGCATGACAGACTTGTGATACAAACTTACTAGAAAGCTCTTGGTCCTTGTGGAAGAGTTCTGCAACTATTTTAAAAATTTCACCGAAGTAAGCAAACTTACAGCCGTAGAAAGCTCTTGATATAATCTGAGTCTTCATTTTCTCATAAGCCAACTGAACAGAGACTCTGCAAAATAAAATTAATTGACAGTTTTACATTTAATCGTATTTCATGATTGCAAGACATAAACACTGTACAAATAATAGACCTATGCTGGACCGTACATAAGCTGCTATCTAATAGAGTCCTAAAATGATGACGTCACAAAAATGTATTTCTAGAATCTCGAGGACAAATCTCCATAGTCTGAAAGACAATCAAAAAAACTTTACAGCTCATAGCTCCAAATGCTAATATTTACCTCGCTGGAACTCCACCATTTCTATGCAACCCGACATTGTGCATTTTCGGTAACAAGTTTTTCTTCTTCTCTTCTCGTTGCTTCCAAATGGGGAGAAGTTTTTTCGGAGAGGATTTCGAAAGCAATTTCTGCAAGTCATGTTTATCTGTAGCAAGAAATATTCATTAATTAGTTCCTGTAGTCTACCGAAGTCTACATATACTTTTGAGATGAAATTGGTAGAGCGATAAATACAGAAAAGGTAGACTCAGAAAAGAAACATGTTTTCGTTGTTACTCCGAGTTTCACGCATTCATGTGATCATCAGAGAAGTAGTTGCCTGATGATTGACGAATGCATTAAACTCGCAGGAACAATCAAGATATATGTTTCCTCTCTGAGTCCATTTCTGCGCAATTAGCTGAAATACTTGACGAGCTGCAATTGAATTATCCATTGTTATTTATATTATTTCATTATAAGCAAGTCGCTCTCTATTGTATATTAAACCCTGTTTAAAGGATGAAAATATACATACCAATCGCACTTGTTTTGACACCATTTATAAGTCTGAACACGAAATCCTGTGACACACTGGCAGGTTTCTCTCCGTTCAGCTTTGCAAGTTTTTCAGTCAATATATTTCGGTTGATTTGAGAAGTTTGCGGTGCTTGCGACAAGCTCAGAGGGGGGTCAAGGCGTCCTTGGGGGCTCAAACCCTGCTCCAGGCATGTGAGGAAGGGTAAGAGGGAACCAGCAGGAAACGATAATGGTGGAAGCTGCAAACCGTCTTGGCCTATCAAGATGACGGTTCCACCGAGATCAGCTGAAACACAAAGAAGGAACTCGGTAAATAGTCAGAAAACATGAAGTTTAACTAATGAATTCCTGGCAGGCAAATTATTCCAGAGCAGGCTACTACAATTCACATTAGTCAGCACCAGGTTTCGAACCCGGGTTGTTGCAGCCATAGAGGCTTCACGCTTCGAGACCTAGTGATGGGATATCTCCATTACAGCAGCCTGCTCTGGCAAAATCCAATTACCTGCATTAGACCATGCCTTATGAATTAATATTCCAGTTAGGTATATTACCGAAATGAATATCTCCTTGAAAATACCTTTTTGGTGACAGTGAATGAACACAATGTCCGACATATCAATCGTTAGTACTCTGTCCCAATAAAGACTCTTCTCCGTTTCGGACGCTCCGCTCATCATTGGGTTCGGTGTCCATTTCAAAAGTAATGATTCGGTACATTTGTGAATCGAAAAGTATCCCGGCACTGGTTTGTCTAATTCGGGCTGAAAAATGATTGAATCAGAGTGTCAGCACAAAATCATATTTTCTTTATTCTATATATAAGGATGCAACAAAAATACAATATTTGACATAGTAGTCGCCACTTATTATGACAAGCCTTTGATATTCAGAAAAGCAATGTTTCGGGAGAGATCCGTCTCCCATCATCGGGCAATGAAAATGGAGTCTGCCAGCCTTGATAACATCGAATACATTTACTCATAAGGAACAAAGTTGTTTATTACTCAAAAGAATAGTGTAAGGTTAAAATTTCTGAATCAGCCAACATCAAAACCATCGATGCCATATCAACTAAACAGAAGGCGTACGTTTTCACATTAGGTCTCTTTAGATAACGTATTGTTCACTGTTAAACCATCTGATTAGCCTATTTTTACCAACCACTTGGTATAACAATTAATTCGTTAGGTTTCATAGTCATTCTCTTTCTGGCGTACTTCCCAAATGAGTGTAAAACGAAAAGCATGATTTATGAGATGAGAGACAAAATAAAGTTGAGATTTATGACAACTTAAACTTCCCAGCCCAGGAGGCAAATAGATAATTTATGAGATGAAAGATGCCTAAAAAATTTGTCTCGCTATTTTGTAGTTCCGTAACTATCGAACACTTAACTAAATACAATCTACAATAATATCATTATACACTATATCAACGATTTCACCATACCACTCTTTCACTTGTCCTTTAAGATGGCAGAGTGAGACTTAATTGACTCAATCTATTAGAATACAGCATCATATTGAAATATTCACATACACATACCATATCTATGACGACATTATTCTTGCCAAACATCAGGGATGAGTGAGCATTCTGATGCAGCGAGTCCACGTGTTCTCTCGCGAGATGAGGCGCGCCTGCAATAGGCTCGCTTATTTGGTTCATAAACAGCTGTGGCTTGCTTAGCTGCGGGGACGATGAGCTCGACGTACCACCGTAAATGCGGTGGCGTAATACCAGCTCGTCAGCTGATGGATCTGACCAAGAGCCCTCTGGTGTTTTCATCTTTGAGTAGTCAAGTGAACAAGGCCCATCTGAATTATGAATAAATATCTTTTGAAGAATCATCCTAAAACTGTTCACATATTGTGGGTGATTGATTGCGCATCGTAGGTTATTTGCTAGGAACAGCTAAAGTTAAGCTTAGACGTGTGGGGTCAACATCTGGGTGTGTGACCATTGAAGTGCTGAAAAACAACCGACTACACCATCCTTCCGAGGGATGTTAAACTAAGGGAGACCCACAGCACAGCTGGTAATAACGCCTCTAGTTATCATCTTTAATTCCAGGTGTGCACCGTAAACAAATTGCTTGATGCCGAGATACTGGACAAAATGAGTTATAAACTAATTCGCTACGAACTTAATATTAGGGAGATTTTTTTGGTAGTTGCTTTTGAATCAGATACTTCTGTAGTCTGAATGGGTAAACAAACAAGGGAGCTCGTACTACTTCATGTAGTGATTTAGAGTTGTTGTTACCGTGCCCTCGCTAGGTCCAGTCTGTCAGGCTAGCAGGTTAAACAGAAACTCACTTATTCCAAGGCCAATTCTTGAATTAAAGTCTAATGACCACTAGAACTATTCACAGCATCTATACATTCAAAAGTAGAAAACGCAACGCAATACACATATAAGCACACTGAGACCTTTATAACTTTAATCATGTTTAGAGTGTGACTAATAATTAACGGTGTGACTTAAGAGTGGGATTTTTAGTTCTGCTTGTATGTGTGGTATTCATGCCTCCATTTCCTACTGCTGTTAACATTCATAAACTCTACCAGATTAAAATATGTTGGAAGGTTTTTTACTCAATCAACAGCGGATCACGAAGCACAAGCCTTGGAAAGACAAGCAGTTAATCGGCTACGCCTCATAAAATCTGCTGATTTGGTGATATGATATGAGATGGTTAATATGATTTAATAGGGACTTAAAGAAACCAGAGCACCCAGAACAGCAACACAAGATAAAACGTCAAGTTTCTTTTGTTTCTTGGCTCTATCATCAATAGAATGCTTGTTTCTCTTGCGTATTTTGTTCCCATAAGAGATTTCGACGTAGTCATTTTCAAATGAAGAACCCGAAATCTGATGTTTGACGTGCTATTCTTCAAATCAGACTGGTGGAAGTGAAACTCATATATATTGTTGATGAATTTAGACAAAATCTACATTTTGGTGGTATTCTTTAAGCGAAGAAGAAAATTTGTGTTACAATTTCTTAAAACATCGAGAGAGAACGCCAAGGGAATTTTTTTAGGTAGTAATAATGAATAACATTCCTTGTGACGCTGCAGTCCTGAATGCTACTACTGCTAATACTACATAGTAAAACCATTGATGATTTCAAACCGAGAACTTCCCTATTTCATATGCCTGGGTCTATTAGGCCCTGCTATCTTCATAACTACATAGCTGACTTTCCTTTATACTACCAGCATATTGATGTCTGGATAAGGTCCAGAAAGATTTAACGTGCGTGCACGCATTGAAAGTGTGCACGCATTGAACGTGTACCCACCTAGCAACCAGACGAGTGAAGGCCCGAACACTTGGTCCGCGAGGAAGGCTTCTGGCTCGTAAAACTCCCTGAAAGAACATGCAAAACGATCATGACTATGCAGTGCTGGGCATCAATATTAAAGAAACGTGAAGTGAACAATAGTTTTAGAAGGACAGTCTAGCGGAAACACATGCTGCAAAACATCTGCTCTTGAAAGTTGAGCGAGTCGGGCAATCAGAATTCGAATGGCAAACAAACGTTTAAAAACAAGTGGTTATGAACAAGCAAGCCGAGGCCCGATAGCCGCTAGTTCGAGGAGATTTCCTATTGAGAGAGATAGGAAAATCGGAAGCAAAGTGAAACAGAATAACTGCTGAAGCTTTTTGTCTGACACTCATCATCGGAGTAGTACGTCAATGCAGTCTTTGAACGGTACAAAAGTTGAAGATAGCGAGGAAAATAGGAAATATAGCCAAACATACCTAAGCTTTATGTCTTACATTCATCGGAGTAGAACGTAAGAAAGAGAATGAAAATGAAACCTAACCCTAACTTCGGTTAGAGTTTAACGATTACTTCTCTTTCTGGTATTCTGCTTTGATGTGTGTCATACGAAACACTTGAGTAGTAATTATTGATGTTATCGAGTTTTACTATGTTTCCGATTCGTCTCGTAACATGTTAAGTACCGATAAAAGCCAGATAATATATTTGAGAACTGCAAAAATGTGAAAAAGCTGCGATCTTTAGGACTAAAAAGAACTAGTTTGCCTCTCGAATTAATACATATCACCCTGGAGTATTTTTGCGTATCACTGTATGCTTTATGCTTTAAATGGCGGAAGAAACTTAAAATCAGATAAATCGTTGATCAAGAACTTTCACCAGGCGCAGGCGTTTCAAGATTTCGCAAAGAGAAACTTTTGAGAAGTTTGACTTTAGAACGGGCCTTGATAGAAACTAAACTGAGAGGAACCTACAGGGCCACGACCAGAGAGGCGAGGCTCGAGGACAAAAGCCGCTGAGGCTGATTTAAAAATTTAGTAAGTACAAGAAAAGTGAAATTATTTTCCCTCTAGGCAGGTCTTTGCCAAATATTGATTCATAGGAAGCCATTCATTCTCGAAAAACAGAAAATCGCAAATGCAATGCAATTATAATCAGCTGTATAAAAACCATTGTAAACTATTTCATTAATAAGAGCTCTTACTGTTTTGCGTGGTTACTATTGAAATAACAGACACAATAAAAAAAGCCTCATGAAACTGATATAGAGAATTCGTTGAGATATGCTGGAACCATTACCAAACAAACAACTTAACAGAAATGGATTATTTTGATTGGGGACGAATATAAGAGTGTAATTAAAGGGAGGAAAGTTAAATTGAAGATCAGAATCAGTTTTTCTGTTCCGTCTCTTACGCTCAATCGAAATTCAAAAACCGGATACCGATGTGTACAGTATGTTAGTTGATTTAGGAAGGAAGTAATAAACAATAGCCTGAAACTGAGTATCTTCAGATTCTTCTCCATATCACTCCATGGTAAAAAAAATATAACATCAAAAAGCATAACATTAAAAAGCATAAAATAAAAAGCAAAACATAAGAAATGAAATATAAAAAAACATGCTATATAAAGCATAACATAAATCACATAAATAACATAATATAAAAAGTACAGCATAAAAATCTAATACAAAAAGCATAACATCGAAAATCATTACACAAAACACATTGTAATATAAAGAATCATAGCATAAATATGCATAACATAAAAGCATAGCGTAAAAAAGCACGACATAAAAGATCTAACACAATGCAGCACATCATAAAAATGCACAACATTAAAAACATTACATAACGCAGCATACCTTGAAATGGCATAATAACAAAGCATATCATAAAGGGCATCATATAAAAAAATCAAACAGCATAACATAGAAAGTCATAGCATAAGACCGCATGACACCACATGAAAATGGATGTTCTGGCCTAAAGTTGAAGTCAAAGCTCACTCACTCCCAATGTTGAACGATGATACCACATAACTTCGCAAGAGCTCTTTCCAGCAACGCCACTCTCACCCATAATCGTTTACTGATGTGTCCTGATACGTTAAAACCATTCACTTTTGCTATGTTCTTCCGTTGCTGGCTGTCTGTACAAACAGAATAACGAATCAACTTCTATCTTATGGCAAAAATAGGAAAACACCTTGAGAAGCGTAATGAAACTAGAACGATATTGGGCACAGATAGCTACTACTTTAAATATTTGATTATATGTTGAAGCAAATAGGATCAGGAATTCTTATCAAAGAAAAAAGCATTTTATCAGTGTTGTAAAAGTGATGTAAGAACAGAAATGAATAGAATAAAGATGGGAGCAGTCGTTTCCTTCTCAAAACCCTTCGGTTATATCATTATCAACATCTATAAATCAGTGGCGGTTTTAGGAACTGCGATATGAGGCGCCATAGGGGACAAAAGTATGATAACATGTTGTTATCATATGAAAATAGATTTGTTGTATATGAATATCTTTATATGTTATGAACAGTTTTTTGCTGTATGAAAACTCTCTAGGTATTCATATCATGAACTTTCATGGCATAAAAAACTATGAAATATTCATAACACGCTTTCCATGTCATGAATTTTTCCTGTAATGAAATTCATGTCATGAAAAAATGATGGCATGAATTTCATGTCATTAAAAAATGATGGCGTAAAATCATGTCATGAAAAGATGATGGCATGAATTTCATGTCATGAAAAAATGATGGCATGAAATTCATGTCATGAAAAAGTGATGGCATGAATTTCGTGTCATGGAAAAATGATGGCGTGAAATTCGTGTCATGGAAAAGCGATGAATTTTTTATTGAATTGCGGAGGTCTTTTTGGCCTAAATTAACATAGATTTATTTCTGTTTTAAGGAAAGAGTTTCATTTGTGTAGCTAATTACAGAAGTTAGAGGTCATATGTGTCCGTTTAAGAAAAGGCTATTACTGGGGTATAAGTACATAAAATTGATTATTTTGCGTCATATTGTTCGAGACAACAGGGTTTTTCGCTCACGGAAATTTCGAGATAACAGGTCTTATATGAGAAAACGAGGGGAAACAATTTTTGTTCGCGTTTTGACAACCTACTAGCTCACGAACTCCATAGTTTATCCCTTTTTTCATTAAGTTCAAAGACCCTTTGTTCGGTCAGCCTGAGCCTCGGCATTCGGCAGCATTCATGAAAAAGCGATGAATTTTTTATTGAATTGCGGAGGTCTTTTTGGCCTAAATTACCAAAATGGCGGAAGATGTGGATGCACTAAATTTCATTCGAGATGTTCCATTTCAAATAGAGCAAGCGCGTTTGGGTATTACCTCTAATAATATCAATGACCTAGAGTTATGGCACATGCGTTTAGAAACATCAGTCAATGCATTAGTAGCTATTCAAGACTGTCCACAAAGGTTCCAAACCTTCACAACGAACAGACAGAGTACACACACAGTAGCGCTTATCGTGCCATCATTTGTTCATGACACAAATTTCACGCTATCATTTTTCCATGACACGAATTTCATGCCATCATTTTTTCATGACATGAATTTTACGCCATCATTTTTTCATGACATGAAATTCATGCCATCATATTTTCATGACATGAATTTCATGCCATCATTTTTTCATGACATGAAATTTGTGATATGAAATTTCATGACATGAATTTCATTACATGAAAAATTCATGACATGGAAAGCGTGTTATGAATATTATAGTTTTTTATGCCATGAAAGTTCATGATATGAATACCTAGAGAGTTTTAATACAGCAAAAAACTGTTCATAACATATAAAGATATTCATATACAACAAATCTATTTTCATATGATAACAACATGTTATCATACTTTTGTCCCCTATGGCGCCTCATACTGCGAGGCCTGGGGCCGAAAATATTTGCGGGGCCCCTACCCCCGGTAAAAAATTTGGTCCTAATATTCTTTTTTGCGTAATATGAATAAATTATCAATGTAGTAAACATGTGAAACATATGCTTGATATGTTATAGAAAAACCAAATAAAAAGTAAAACAAACAGTACAGTATAGCTTATATATTTCATTATGAAGGAGAGAAGTTTTTTATTTTATGAAAGGTGCGGGGCCCCCTTTTTCTTGCAAAAGCGCGGGGCCTGGGGCCATAGCCCCCCTGGCCCCCCCCTAAAACCGCCACTGCTATAAATGCTCAGCAATTAACTGTCATAATGTCCTTTATCATCCTCCTCAAAATAATAATAATAATTATTATAATGCGAAATTTATATAGCGCCACAATACTAAGTGATACCCCGTTGCGCTTTACAGTTTAAGTCTTTTTTTCAATTTAAAAGTCTGAATTAAGAATATATATGAAAGAAAGAGATAAAAAGTATTTTACAATTTACAATGTTCAATGTTAATTATACGCTATTTGAAAATAATGTGTTTTTAGGAGCCTCTTGAAGGTTTCTATGCAATTTGTGATGATCCGAAAACGAGTTCCATACTGCAGGAGCAGCATATCTAAAAGCTCTGGTGCCGAGTGTTCTAGTTCTAGTCATTGGTAGTTTCAGTAAATATTTCTTATTTGATCTCAGTACCCTGCAGCTTTTCTGAACTTCCAAGAGATCGACGAGATATTTCGGTGCAAGTCTGTTGAGGCATTGATACGTCAATAATGCAATCTTAAAATCTATTCTTTGTGCCACTGGCAACCAATGCAGAGATCTAAGGATGATGACTCCCTCTGTTTTCAGTCCATGTCATCAATCTATTAACTATCTATTACTTCAAAAGCTGTTGATTGGTCTAAATCTAAATCGGTGTTAACAAGATTAAGATCTCTCTGAATAAGTTTTAGCAATGCCAGAGAGGGTCTTCCAACTTTCCTGTGTACATCTTACAGTGCTTCTGTTAGGGAAGGCTAACAGGTGTTTGTTCATCTAACTTCATCAGAGGACCCAACCAGTTCAGACTTATTTGCTGTATAGTGTTACTCAACTTTTCAATGTTGACTTTAGCATATAGATCTACATTTTATATGAATTTTGGCCACCTAATATCAATTACTCTACGCCTTTATCATTTAGGAATAAAGCAATTCATCAAAATGTCCCTGCTTTGCTATCAAGAATAAATTGAAAAGAGAGTTGACAAGAATCGACCAAGGGGATATTTTCCCACCACACATAACTAACAATTAGGCTTAATTTGATTCATTCTTTAAGTACCCTGGGTAGTATGATAATATTTTTGAACTGAGAGTATGGTACCAAGGGAAAATATACGTTACTATTAACTATAATTTACTTTTTGCTCATTGCTCTTGTAGCAAGTTGGGCACTCTTAGGTTCTTCAACACCAACAATGTATAACCGTACATCACATGCTAAAGTTTACGAGTTGCTGCACAGCCAGTAATGGTGATAAAATTGAAACTTCGTTGTGCATCTTGAGCCACGTTCTATCGTTTTACTTTTTGCCTATTGCTCTTGTAGAAATTTGAGCACTCTTAGGTTCTTCAACACCAACAGTGTGTAACCGTACATCGCATGCTAAAGTTTACGAGTTGCTGCACAGTCAGTATGCTGATAACCTTGAAACCTCGTGGTGTATCTTGAGCCACATTCTACATTTTAACTTTTTGCCTATTGCTCTTGTAGAAATTTGAGCACTCTTAGGTTCTTCAACACCAACACTGTGTAACCGTACATCGCATGCTAAAGTTTACGAGTTGCTGCACAGTCAGTATGCTGATAACCTTGAAACCTTGTGGTGTATCTTGAGCCACATTCTACATTTTAACTTTTTGCCTATTGCTCTTGTAGAAATTTGAGCACTCTTAGGTTCTTCAACACCAACACTGTGTAACCGTACATCGCATGCTAAAGTTTACGAGTTGCTGCACAGTCAGTATGCTGATAACCTTGAAACCTCGTGGTGTATCTTGAGCCACATTCTACATTTTAACTTTTTGCCTATTGCTCTTGTAGAAATTTGAGCACTCTTATATCTTACTATCTTTGTTCTTTCTCTAGACCAACTGCACTAGGCTGATGTGAAATGCTAAGAATGAATTGGCCATAAAGTGGAACTAGGCCGTCCGGTTACCTCGTTCATGCGACCATTCTTTTTGTTCCGATCAGATTTTCTATCCCTTTAGTGGCCGTATTAAGGGGGTAGTTTAGGAGGCTAGCTTACTCTCCAGCTTGGAAAAATGAGAAAACTAGAGGAATACAATTTCATACCTGATAAAGAAAAATTGCTTCAGTTTTCAATTAATTTGAATTTTCATACCTGATAAAGAAATCTTGCTTGAATTTTCAATTAATCTGAATTTTCATACCTGATGAAGAAATCTTGCTTGAATTTTCAATTAATTTGAATTTTCATACCTGATGAAGAAATCTTGCTTGAATTTTCAATTAATTTGAATTTTCATACCTGATGAAGAAATCTTGCTTGAATTTTCAATGACACTCTGACATTGTTTGGAGATTTCTGAAGCTTGGTCGTCATATTTCCCAATCTTATTGATGAGGCTGTCGATGGAGTCAGATGGAAGTAGGCCACCGACGCGCTTCTTCAACCGATGACTCAAGCACGCTTCAACAGATCCTGAAAGTAAATGGATTTTCAACAGTTAAGACAAGATTAGGGAATTGTTTAGGAGGATGTTGAGTTAAAGTTAAAAGGGTACTTTTTATAAACTCTTTTTTGATTAAGATTTCGACAGTAGGAAAATAGTCTTTTGGAAAATCATATTTTGGATATTTTGTACACCAGTGGGTCCATCCACTGCAGTAAACTAGTAGAATCATTAGCAAGCATTAATTTTCTTTAAAGTTCTATCGGTGTAATCATCGCCAGGGTTTCTGTACCGATTTTCTAAGATGCTAAAGCATAAAGGGTTCTTCAAGACTGTTTCGGAAATCTGGGGAAGATAAAACAAAATTTCTTACCACATAAAGAGGAGACCGTGCTACTGTCAGAATGTACGAATTTCCTTGTAACAGCCTCTTCCATAAGTCTCTTGGCCTAAAATGAAAAAGATGATATGCAATAATACTTTTTGCCAATAAAACCTCTTTCGCAATCTAATCCAAATCGAGGTAAGATATGTGGTTCATTATTGAGCAAGAAATTTACATTATTAGGTTGCAAATGAAAGTACAAATGTATTGAGCACAATGCAAATCTATATTCAAAACTGTGTTGCTGAGTTATGGAGGCTTTTGAGATTAGGAACCACATTTTATCAAGGATAGTGATGTTCCTAGCAATATTTCAAAAGTAATGACATCATTGTAAAAGTGGTATATTCTTTTGCAAGTGATATGAAATTTATTCAGGGGGGTAAATAAATGTTTTTCTGTCTCCAAATATGTGATCCTGATTCTAATTTCGAGACTATTCCCCACTGATGTCTCTATGTCCAAAACACTGAAATATGCAGTTGTAGTAAGGAGTTAGATTTACCAAAAACTTTGAACACTGCCTTTAGAAACCCACCTATCCCTAGATTGTTTGCAAAATATTCCTCAATAAACAAAATCATGAAAAAGCGTACCAGAGGTTTTCAAGAAGAATAGGATTTCTAGCAATATATATTTAGAATAATATCAGAACTAAGAAAAAAGAAAGACTATTTCACACAACTCTGAGTTTCATGTTTTCACAATCATCGGGTGTATAAGGAGGAGATAAAGTTAAGGTGGCTTATACACCTGATGATTGTGAAAACATGAAACTCAGAGTTGTGTGAAATAGTCTTTCTTTCTTCTTAGTTCTGATACTAAAAGCTCCGCAAGTTGAGCACTATGAAAGGCATAGGCAATCTCGTTATCTTTACGATATATAGAATAATTAGTAGTTTTCAGGAATATGTACGAGGTCAAAGGGAGACATTTGCCCCTCAATATGAAGGTGCAAAGACCTTTGGAGACTTGGTAACTACCCCCGCCTGCCACAACTACCTCCACAAAATTAGAATCAAATTGATAGTTTGCTTAAGTGACGGGGAAAACATATTTGCTAGAGTCTGGGTCATGGAGATGAAATCATCAACAACCCTTCACTCTGATTAAGACTACGAACAGAAGTGCTCGTACCATATCATCAATGACCCAGCACTATCTTAAAAGTTAAAAGATACAATCGTTGGTCAAATCAAGCATCGGTGATTGATAAACACGAAAATCTGCAGCACTTATCGTGCAAAGTCACGGTTTTGAATCATTAATGCTTTATTTCCAAGCCATGCTTCGACGAAAGATGAAATTTGAGCCGAGGGGCAAATCACTCCCTAGAAATCTCGTTCACTTTCCCTGTAAATCTTGTTGTTCTAATGAAAATCCCTTGAAAATCTCTGGAAATTCTTTCATTCCTAAGATAAATCGCGTACACTTGGAAAGGAACTGAAATGCCCTTAGATTAATTATGATTATTATTATTACATATAGGTGGAGACGCAGTCAAAAGGAAAGTCTAAACATACAGGGTATATAGTATTATTATACAAAAGTGAATGCTGAAAATAGTCAACGACAACCTCTATAGGAGCTTCTGGCTACGTTCCTGTGTAGTCGAAGCATCTATGGAATCATTGCCGGATAACTTCGAATAAAATAACGTTTGCTATATTCTTTACTTACTTGCGTCCTTTGGTTTATATGAGATTACAGCCTGAAGAGTCTGCGTGAACAGACGAAACTAGCCGCGTTGGAAATAAATGATAAATAAAGAATATGCAGAGCTAGACTCAGAAAATGAAAATATCTTCCTATGTTTCTGTCTTCCTATAAGTCTACCTCTGTGTATATTGCTCTGGCAGTGGCATAGAGCACTTTTTCATCCAGCATAGACAAACCAAACGAAAAATAAAGAATGTAAATGTATTCCCGTTACATCTTAATGAGTGAGTTGTCGTTTCTGTGTTTCGACCTGCATATCACGCATTACCTAGATTACTTCTTGTTTCACTTACTAAATTGAATAAAGGTAGCCTCCTCTGACCCTCCCCTTTCAATACCCTCCAACACCCCACTCAGGAAATTACCAGAACAAAAACAGACACTTCTGTATAGTTATTCACAAAATAGAGGTAGAGTAAGAAAGGAATATGATTAAAGGAAAGGGCGACAGGAGACTACGTCACACAACAACACTAACGTCAAACAGAGTCACGTGATAATTCATTTAATTACTTCAAAACTCACATTTCGATTGAAACTCATGAATATTTTATCACGTTATGGCCAATTTTTGCAAAACCTTAATTTTTTTAATTGAAATGTCATTATTTTTAAAGCAGAAAAAAATTAATGTCATAATTACAAATTAGGGCTTTAATTATGGAGGATTTTAGGATTTTTCAATTGGAACCTCGGGTGATTAACAGTCAAACTTGGGAGCAACAGGAGGGGCGTTGGGAGCAACCGGGATTACGAAGAAATTTCCTGCTGGACCCTTAAAAACTTTTTTTTCGGGCCGCTCTATCCTTAAGGCATCACCACTAATTGAGCCCTTAACTTAATTTTCATTCATTCATTCATTCATCAACTTTATTTATGTGTTAAATACATTCAGCATAATTGCTAATTGAGGACACTTACATACAAAAATAATTATTTACCAGTTTAAAAGTTTAAAAGTTTAAAAAGTTCAAAAGTTAAAAATCTATCGTTCACAGAGATTGCAACTGCAAATTTCCGTGCTTGTCATTACTGACAAGTCTGGAATCTTCTTGAGTTTACTTTTAAATATCCCGAGGGTTTTACTGTTTTTAATGTCAAAATATAGTTTTGACCAAATCATATCAATTTTTCCAAGTTTTTTGCTCCTAGCACTCCCCTGTGGAGCAATCTCGAGAAGGTTCCCCAGATCCCAATCTCAAGGGGCCTATGATGGGGGTCCCAGCCTCTTATATGGTATCATCAGGAATAACACATTCTCGCTAATATAAGTTTTTTTCATGAGCAATATGTTTTCCCAGGGTGGATTCACCTTTTGTAGTGACTGTTGCAGAATGAAGGAAAATATGGGTGTTTGGATCAAAAATATATTTTGTTTATTTTCTTCACTACAGAAAATCCAAAATGAATTTCACTTGCTCTTTTTATGAATGTTTTTTAATTATAGATGATACTGTATTATATAGAAATCTGACTCTTGCAGCTGCAACTGTCTGGATCTGTCCCTGTTTTCCAGAGATTTTAGTCAGAACATGAGGATTTTCAGAAAATGTACGAGATTTCTTTGAGAATGATCTACCTCTTGATGGAATAAATATTCAAGATCACATCGAGTATGGACAGTCCAGACTCCAATAGGACACTCGGTTTATTGCATTTCCTAAGTTGAATTCGTTTACGATTTCATACGGGCCTTTTAGGCCCACAGAGGATCGAAACGATGATTTTATAAACAAAGTTGATAACTCGGTACCAGTCTTGATTCTAGTGCTTTCAAACCAATGTCAGATTGCAACTTTATGATAGCAGTCGAAATGCAATACCAATGGCGTATCAACATAGGACGCAGCTTTTATAACTATGACATTGAGCTTTTTCGGCATAGGTCACCCTAATCATCCAGCCCCATGTTTCCGAGTGAGAAAGCTCTCACGCAGAACACGTGCAAACACAAACATGTTAAGGTACGAACATCTGCGTTGGAAAAAGATGATCCGAGGATTACAGCCATTTCTTGAGAATCGCTCGGAATTGGTGTTTCTGCGTCTAAGATGAATGGTTGAATCACAAAGAAACATAATTTTCCTGCAATCATTATCTTTGTTGTCATTTGTCTACTTTAATACAGCTGATGCTGATTAGTTGATAGTTGATAGGAAAATACTCTTAAAATCTTCGTAATTTATAGATTCTGCGCCTATTGGTGCTAAGGGTGAACTGATTAGCTAGACTACTCGAAGCAAGGCATTTATGGTGAACAGGCAAAAAGCTTAGTATCTTTTGAAAGGTGTTGGTTTATGCGTTAAATAAAGAGTCTACTGAATATGTAGACAAATCGAAGCAGTGTACAGCGTACTGATAGTTGATAGAAAATACGGATTTTAGGTATCTTCACAGAAGAAGACTTTTAGAGAGAACACATATCTTCATCAACTCGAATGATGTCCGATGATCGCATGAATGCGTGAAACGTAAAGTTACAACAAAGATATGTGTTATCTTTGAGAGTCTACCTCTGTATATTCCGCTCTGTCTAACGCATAGAGCACTGTATCCATCCAGAATAGTAGAACAATATCATTATCATTTTCGTAAAATATAAGCTTCTGTGCCTATCTGTGCAAAAGGTCCACTGAATACATAGACTATAGAAGCAGCGCATTGGGAGTTGACATGACAGGGGAATACGCTTACTACCTTCGTAAGGTATTGGCTTATGTGCTGGTTATATTGGTTTCACTGAATACATGGACTAATCAATCGAAGAAGTGCATTGATAATTGATAGGGAAATACGCTTAGGTATTGTTTTATGTGCTAAGAATTAAGGACCCAGCAAGTGGAACAAGAGCAATTGAAGCCCTGCAAGTGTTCTGGAAAATATGCTTATTATCTTAGCAATCTAAAAGCTTATATAGTTGGTGCAGAGGGCGCAATAGCTAGACTAACGGAAGCAGTGCCTTGATAGTTGATAGGCAAATACGCTTACAAATATGCTTCCTATCTCCTTAAGGTATTAGTTGATATTCAGAGCACATAAGGCCACTGAAACTGAAAAGTTAGAGCAATCAAAGAAGTGAATTGATATAGTTGATAGAAAATAGCGTCTAATATCTTCGGAAAGTATTGGTTTATGTTAGTTGTATATTTTGTTCAGGTTAGGCGTTACACACTTTCTTTTGTAAGAGCTA
This sequence comes from Pelagia noctiluca, assembly GCA_963924455.1. Classification (NCBI taxonomy): domain Eukaryota; kingdom Metazoa; phylum Cnidaria; class Scyphozoa; order Semaeostomeae; family Pelagiidae; genus Pelagia; species Pelagia noctiluca. Next base: position 3,096,493 of record OZ004322.1, read on the forward strand.
TTAAAATTGGTTTAAAGCTGGCTGTTCTTAAATACTCCTTTATTTTTACCCTGAAATGTTCTTAAATTGTTCTTACTTTCATAATGATTTCAGGCACCGCGGAGCGGTTTAAAAGTGTGGGGGGGCTAAATGGAGGGAGATTTTTTCATGCAATGAGGGTCTGGGGGTCCAGGGCAGAGCCCTGGCAGATTAGTGAATACAAAACTATAAACATCAACAAAGCAATTTCAATAAACCTCGACAAAATATGTTTAAAAATGTAAAAAGGTGCTCCTTCAGTTTTTAGTTGTTTTAATTTCCTCATCTTCTTTGACAAACCTTCCAAAATTTATGTGCCTGTTTTCATTACAAACAAATATGTTGGCAACTTCTATTAACGATAAAGAGTCAGTTCTTTTTTGTGCGCATTCAAAATAGCCAAACTGTTTAATCTTTCCTGTGCCATTGTGGATCTTAGCCAGGTTTTAAGACGTCTTGCCATGGAAAAAGATCGCTCTCTTATTATTGAGGGATTGAATGATCCCCCATGACCAGCACAGTAAACCAGCCTTCTCTTGAAGTATTTTTGTCGGTCTACAACAACAGTGAAATACGTTTTACATGTTTTAAAACTAATCATCAAATCAGTTCCAGAGTCAATATCAGAGCTGTGATAGCAGATAAAATGAACGAAAAGTAAAAACGCGGCCAATAATTTCTTGAACATATTGCATTCACAAAGTATTGGAAATGTTAGAGAGAACTCAATGTCCAGCTCATGGATACAATGTTGTGTCTTTCTTTGGGTGTGTCACCTGTGCAAAGCACTATAAAAAGAACTACAGCTATAGCTAATTGACTATTGACAGAAAATCACCAATAGCTATTGGATTGTTTTCCTTATTATGGGAATTTTATTGTTAAGATGACCACAAATTAATCCCTGTGATACAATAGCTCAATTCAAGTTTTGTTTTACATTCTGACTCGAGAAAACAACAGCAGAAAAAGTTAATTGTTAGTTGCTTATGTTTACTTTTTTTTGGCAAAAAATGGGGGGGCTATAGCCCCCCCAGCCCCCCCTGCTCCGCGGTGCCTGGATTTGGAAGCCTGTTTTGCTATCTGTTGTGTCAATTGTTTCCCATTTTGACTCTCTTGGCCATCTAAAATATCTGTGTGCTGTCAATCTGGCTGTTTTGCAACCATTTGTCAGTCTCGTGCTTTTTTCATTAGATTCTTAAATATAGCTAAAACTGGTCGGCATCAGTTTGTTCTTAGCTTTTTCTTAAATTCTGGTAAAATTTGAGGCTTGTGTCCTGATAAATTTTACTTATAAAAAGAGTGTAGCAAATAATGTATTTTGCCAGTTTTGTGGAATTAAAGAGAGCCAGACAGCAGAAAACCATCTAGAATTACAGCACAAATAACTTCAATCAACGTTTTATTCAAATCGAACTACTTTCAGTTTAGTAAATGCTCTTTAGTAAGACCTATACTGGTGATGGGCAAATACACTAAGGTATAGGCTTATGTGTAAAGCAAAAGGGCCCACTGAATAGATGACCAATTCAGCAGTGCAAATTGACCACACCTCGTGATTCCTTTTGCGTTTTTACAGAGAGCTGGCAAAATCTCTTCTTGCACTTTGTGACAGGTCTGAAGGTGATTTCGAACCGGGGACCCTTTGAACAAGGGTCAAGTGATCTCACCAATCGGCCATCCCTGCCACTACACAGGGGCTGAAAAAGGGTAAACAGGGGAAGCCTATGATCAAAGGAACGAAGTGATGAATGTCGGGTTGATTTGGTTTAATTTTGGGTGGTTGACTGAATCCTCTAATTGTCACTTATTGGAAGAGAGTCACAAATTTTTGATACAGCCAAAACGTGCACATAAAAACCCCATTTTTCAGCTTTACCCTAAAGGGTTCTTAATCATTAGGGGCATTTTACAGATTTGTATTGGGATGGGTGGTCTGAAGTGACATGGTTATCCACTCTTAGCACTATTTTGCTTTCACAATATATTTCGTATTTCATTAGAAGAGTAGATTGGAGAAAAATTTCAAGCAAAAGTTCTGAAATTCTAGGGTAAACTTTCTTAAAAGAAGTGGTTCTTATATGTGGTTATTTACTGTACCCTTGCTATACATTGGGACTACAATGGGCACTCTACTGTGAAAAGCTACAAAAGGAAAAGGTTTGTTGATGCACCTGGCTGTACTTGTTGCATGCGCGAGGAAACACCTGTACCAGTTCAACAAATAAAAGTTATTGAATTTAGATTTTATCACTGGGCTTGATTATGCATCTCTTTCAATCGTTTCAATCAAAATATAGTTTGAATAATATATAAATTACTAAATTTGAATTCTAGGCATCTCAGGTCAAATCTTTAGTTCATGTTATTCTTTCCTAGTGCCTCAAGCATATCTTACAATAATGCCAAAGTCTTTGTGTGACAAAATTGGGACCTTTCACAAATAAACTTTTTCAATCAAGTGCCAAGTTTGAATTTTGGAAAGCAAGATTTAAGAATTGATATTTCCGATGCAAACTGGGCCCAGACAAAAGTGAAAAATAAGAATAGCTTTAAAAGAGCCCACAGATAGGTTTGTCTCTATATTTGGTGAATAGTTTTGGTGCAATTGGTGTTACTGATGCCTTGGGTCATTTAATTGAATGGAGTATCTTGACTTCTCAGTTAGAAAAGCCTTGACAAACAAAGTCAAAGGCTGTGGGTTTCAGTCCTACATGGGTAATTTTAATTCACACAAACTATTTATATTAAGTACTAGATGAAATAAATGAAAAAAAATATGTCAAAATTTTGACAACCATATACAAGAGCGGTTGAAAGCTTTCACAATTTATTACTACAGAGTGCTTTAACAGAAACAGCATAATAAATCATCGATAAGCATGCGTTCTGCTTTTTTAGGCGTGAATATTTATAGAAACAGGCCTAGCAGAGTCTGTCTATAGGCGGTCTGGTATTGTCCAGTTAAAAGTAAATTTGCGGAATCTAAGTGCATAATTACTCCAATGAAATTTTAGAATTTGAAGTCTTTCAGATAAAATAAAGTTAATTCATGGAGAGATTTGAGTGCAAATAAACAAAATCTAAACTTGGCCCAAAAATTGGTCCAAACAAACGTCGCATCAACCGGAACTGGATGTCATGATATGATAAAATGATAAGACCATCACATTGTCTGATTAGTTTTTTATATTCTCATTGAAAGAGGAATTATAATACTGCGTGCAGAAATGCCAAGGGCCAAATATTAGTGATAAACCGGAGGTTGGCAGAGAGACAACTAGAAGCCTTTCTTGATTGCTAAAATCGGTAAAATGTTTATTGTAAGGTTTACACAAGGTTCCAGTCTGCTGCTTGAGCAAAAAAATGTGTGAGTTGTGCATCCCACACAATATTGTTCTGATGCATGCATTTCACACTCATCAGGAATTTTGATAAGCAAAACTCAATGCTGTTTCTGTTCTTGAAATAATAATGTCATCAAATCATATACTTTCAACTTTAGAACCTATAATTGATTGGCAAAAATAACAGTCAGGTTAGCGAGACTCTTTTACATTGTAATGATAATGTTATCTGAAACAAAGGAAATAACCAGACAAGAGACAGAGTTACAACTAAGCAAGTTAGCAGATTCATTTGTTCACAGGTTTGGAGTATGGTATTGTGAAGTTGATGAGGATCTGCAACTTGTGCAACAAGAATTCATATTCTTTAGATGAATATCCTGGGTACTCATCAACCACCCTCAGAAGCATGGAAGCTGAGTTGGCTGACGGCCTGTAATTCCTAATTCCAACTATTTGTTGATTCATGCCCTGGAAGGTTTCATTCAAGGTTTTCAATAGAAATCTAGTGCCTTTACCACTAGGCTACGCCAACGCTTACAAACAATTTAGTCATTGGGGCTTTCTCTGTTAATTCCATAAAACAGTACTTTCATTCAAGCAATTTTTCACTCCAATCATTTAACTCATCCAGGTATGGATATGTGGTGTTCACACGCATTAAAAGAAACAGACTGAAATTCCCTCAAAACTCTCCAGAATACATTTGGCAGCCTTTAAAGTGGACCTACACCTTACACAAAAGTTACTGCTATTGGTAATTCAGAGGCTCTGAAAACGAAAAAAATACTTTAAATCCCATTTGAAATTTCCATAAGCCCCCAAAACCCCACATGATTAGCTAAAATCTTCGTCAACAACCGCGCACTCGAGGGGCATGGGTTCTAGTCTATTTGATGACGTCCACCCAGGACATCGTCATTTCGTCAAGCAGGATGAGCGGCTTTGAGCGAGCATTTTTGTGTACGAATCTCGGCGCCTGGACGTTTATGAATTTTCGAAAAAGAATGTCTTTCGACGAATTTGATTCACTGAACAGTCCAGAATCTGATAACGTGTCCATGTATTCGTTAGAATTCAAAGAAGAAAGTTTCAGCAACGAACTAGTGGAATCACAACAGGGGGATGGACCTTTTTTATTTAGGCCTATTCTACTATACTGCTACTACAAGGGCAGGTCGTTCATGATCTCGGTTAGAAACCTTGGATTCCACACACACTTAAGTTGGAAAAAGTCAGATCTAGGAGAAAAAGAATTGAACAGAAAGGAAACCATAGCTGATTTTTTCTATCGATATTTTCCCGGTTATCACCTGATATTGTCAGCTGCTATCGTAGGATAGCTGTTATTACGTTCGCCCCCCACGCGGAAGGTCCCCAGTTCAAGCCTTTGCGGAATCATTCCATAACTTTGCTTTTTGTTTTAATTATTTTATCCATTTCGGACCCTTTGCAGCTGTCCATTTTGCTCTGGTCAGCTTGACAAAGTCGAGCCATCGCTTCCTTCTCCTCACAGCTTCTGAACGCAAGTCCCGGTAAAAAAACTAAATCCTGTGTAGCAATATCCCTCTTTCGATGTTTGGTTGACGATTGCATTTTCCCACCACGCATTTATTCGCATTCTGATAAATTTGTCCTTTCAAGATTTCTAAATTCTCCGGTAAAGCCAAACACGCGATACCTACTTGTTTTGTTTTTGTTTTTGCGTAGTCCTGGGTGAACGTCATCAAAACTGTCGGTGCCAGACCCCTTCTAGTGAAACTCTGAGCCCGGCCGTGAACGAAAGAATTTTCAAGAAAGCACGAAAATGTTGAACTTTGAACATTTATTACAGGTCAGGTTAAAGCCAAAATGACCAACAAAATACATTTATGAGTTCGATACAGTCATATCTAATCATAAAAAAATAACCTGTGTAAAGTGTAGGTCCACTTTAATATTTACATGACCCTCGCCCCTGACCTTAAGGCCAAAATGGAATTGTTTTTTTTTGCTGCTTGCACCTAGTAATGTAACTGAATTCACAGCTTCTCCTTGATCTACGATTATTTTTGTAGCTGAGACCTTCAATTACCAAAACTATATTTAACAGATACATCTGAGCTTGAAGTAGCAGAGGTGAAGTTATTTGTTTGTCAAAGAAAGATGCATATTAGACAAGGAGCACTGGATACAATATAAGATGAGAGAGAAAAGTAGGTTGCTTGATGGTTTCACTTTCAATTGGTTTATTAAGGCCACGAAGGCCACCAAGCACCAAGAGGACGCACACACAACAAAATGAGCAAACCATAGGATCATCTACCAGCTCCATTTAATTCCAAGCACAATCCTATTTACCAAAAGCTGAGGCCTGACGGGAAGAAACAAATCAATAACAAACTGGATGACGGAACCGAAGAAGATAAGGTAACACATAATTTAAAAAGCAAAACAAGCTCAAGCAATCGAAACCAGCAAAAGTTACCTCTTTCTTAACATTTCCCAGCAATTCTTCTTTTTCTTTTGCTAGCTTTTCTGTTCGATGAATCGGACTATCAGACCTTCTCATGAAATCCATTGAAGCAACTCAAAGGCGATGAAAAACATCTGCCTACCTCACGAACGCCGCGAGCCGCGAAGGCCATACCTCCATCATGTTTTTCTTCCTTTTTACTACATCTGCAAATATTTGGAAAATGAAATCGAAAACACTACCGTTTCAGAACGAGGCTGGTTTGATCATGAGGTAATGACAACATAATAATCGGAATGTTTGGAATGTGCTTCAAAACAAAGCCTTCAGTTTACATATTTTTTTATATATTCAGCCTACATCTTTCCTTGTTTGCGGGGTTTTTTCGCCAGTTTATCAGCCCATACACCTATATCAACAAATTGTGGTGCACGCAGTTAAACACGCAGTTAACACGCAGTAGAACATGCAGTTAAACACGCAGTGAAACACACAGTCGAACATGCAGTTAAACACGCAGTAAAACATACAGTAAAATATGGAGAAGAACATGCAGTAAACACGCAGTTAAACACGCAGTAAAAGACGCATTATAACATACAGTTAAACATGTAGTAAAACATGGCGTAAAACATGCAATAACACATGCAGTAAAACACGCAGTAAAACACTCAGTTACAAATGCAGTAAAAAACGCAGTTGACATGCAGTAAAACATGCAATAAAACATGCAATAAAATATGCAGTTAAACACGCAGTCAAACACGCAGTCGAACAGGCAGTAAAATACGCATTAAAACATGCAGTAAAATACGCAGTACGCAATAAAATACGCAGTAAAACACGCAGTAAAACACGCAGTAAAACATGCAGTAGAAATGCAGTAAACATGCAGTAAAACATGCAGTAAAGCGAGCAGTGAGCGTTGTAATTAGTAGAAACTAGAAAACGCAGTAAACCCCTACCCAAACAGACAAAACATTTCATTGCAAAGTTCTCAACTTTTGAGCAATGCACCTTGTTCAGTCTTCTTCGATCGTGTTAAGTCAGGTTTGACCTAATCAAACTTTTCATTGATATTTGTAGGGTCGTTGGATATTTTCTTTTTTCCCCTAGTAGTGTTTAGTGATGTTGTGGCCGTTTGGCTAGTCATTCGACATTTGTTTAATTGGTGCATGCGCAGTGAGGCTGAAAATAGCAATAGTTAATTGAGTGTTCAAAGAAAATGTTCAATACGTTTGGCCACTCCACGATTGAACAAGGTGCACCATTGATCTACAAAAGTGGAGTAATGTTTAATGTAGCAATGAAAAATATTGCAAAACAGCAAATCGCGCTGCAGAACAGACTGTAAAATAAGCAATACAACACGTAAATCACACTGCAAATACACGCTATAAAGGAAGTTTTGTGATACCCATGTGCCTTCATGAACATGATGATGCGCATGTTGCTGCGCATGTGACTGGAAACGTTTGACAATTTATTAGTTGTGTTAGTTCTTGTTTATTCACATACCAACACCTCTTTTATTTAATCCCTAGGTATTTATTAGTTTTCCCACCCCTGCTCTCTAAGTCTTTTAAAGTTTTTAGTGTTTTGAGAGTTTAAAGTTTTTGCATTTAGATAAGTTTCGAGCCGAACTGCACAGGTATTGTTAAGTTTTTAAAAAAGCCGAACTGCTCTGTGTATTCATGAGTTAAGAAAGCTGAACTGCTCTGTTTATAACAATTCGTTTTTAAGAAAGCCGAACTGCTTTGAGCCGAATTGGTCCGTGGATAATTAATCGTTAGTTAGATTTGTAACTGGAATAAATCGTAGTTGCTGATATCAAAGAGTGTTGATCAAGAAAATCCGTTTCTTCGGGTCTGTTTTTATTCAAAGATCTCAAGCTCGCAAGTTTCTACATATTCATTTTTAAATTCGTAACGCCTTCACGAACCTACACAGGTGATACCTCCTTTCAAGTGGTATTACAGAAGCAATATAACACGTAGTAAAACACGCTGCGAATAAAGCAGTGAAAAGTGTCGCAGACAGTAAATCGTGCTGCAATACACGCTGTGAAACACGCAATACAACACGTAGTAAAACATGCTGCGAATAAAGCAGTGAAAAGTGTTGCAGACAGTAAATCGTGCTGCAATACACGCTGTAAAACACGTAATACAACACGTAGTAAAATATGCTGCGAAGAAAGCAGTGAAAAATGTTGCAAACAGTAAATCACGCTACAAAACATGCTGTAAAAGATGCAATATAACATGTTGTAAACACGCTGCAAAGAAATCAGTGAACAATGGGTTCAAAAGGTGAATCATGCTGCAAATACGCTGCAAAACACGCAATATAACACGTAGTAAAACACGCTGTAACAGACGCATTATACTACGTAGTAAAACACGCTGTGAAGAAAGGATTGAAAAGTGTTGCATACAATAGAACATCCAGTAAACACTCTGTAAAGCCTGTAGCGAAAAAAGCAGTGAAAAATGCTGCAATCAGTAAATCAAGCTGCAAAACACGTTGTAAAAGACGCAATACAACACGTAGTAAAACATGCTGCGAAGAAAGCTGTGAACAATATTGCAAACAGTAAAACACGCTGCAAAATACGCATTTAAACACGCAATATAACACGCAGCAAAGAAATGAAATGAGAAAGTGTGGCATAGAGAAGAACATCCAGTAAAACACTCCGTAAAACCTGCAGCAAAGAAAGCAGTGAAGAATGTTGCAAACAGTAAAACATGCTGCAAAGAAAGCAGTGAAGAATGTTGCAAACAGTAAAATATGCTACAAAGAAAGCAGTGAAGAATGTTGAAAACAGTAAAACATGCTACAAAGAAAGCAGTGAAGAATGTTGCAAACAGTAAAATATGCTACAAAGAAAGCAGTGAAGAATGTTTAAAACAGTAAAACATGCTACAAAGAAAGCAGTGAAGAATGTTGCAAACAGTAAAATATGCTGCAAAGAAAGCAGTGAAGAATGTTTAAAACAGTAAAACATGCTACAAAGAAAGCAGTGAAGAATGTTGCAAACAGTAAAATATGCTACAAAGAAAGCAGTGAAGAATGTTGCAAACAGTAAAACCTGCAGCAAAGAAAGCAGTGAAGAATGTTGCAAACAGTAAAACATGCTGCAAAGAAAGCAGTGAAGAATGTTGCAAACAGTAAAACATGCTGCAAAGAAAGCAGAGAAGAATGTTGCAAACAGTAAAACATTCTGCAAAGAAAGCAGTGAAGAATGTTGCAAACAGTAAAACATGCTGCAAAAATACGCTGTAAACTCAGGATAAAACACATAGTAAAATATGCGGCGGAGAAAGCAGTGGAAAAGTGTTGCAAGCGGTAGAAAACGCAATAAAACACGGAGTGAAATACGTAGCAATGGAAGCAGAGAAAACATTGTACTATTATGGTTTCCTTATTTTAACCTTCAATCATTCTGAACTCAAAATTCAAGGGAAAACCCTGAAGGAAATGTAATTATAACACAAATCTACAGTCTGTCCTTAAATTTTGAGTCTCGATGGTTTTGAGATAAAATCAGAAATAATTTCTTGATAGAATAAAATTTTCAATTGAAAATTCCTAAAAATGTATCTAAATATCCTAAAAAGTACTTAGAAATCCTCCTTGTAACCTAACAGGGGATTAAGTGTTTTTATTCAATTTAGAAACATTATTCTTTATTCATCTTCAAAAGTTGATCATTCAAAAATTAGTCGCTATGCTTTATTGATTAGTCCAAGATCAAGCCAACGCGGTAAAGTCTTGCAGCTCTGCCTCAATTGACGCCATATATCCCTCTCTGTGATATGCACTGAAGAGCGCATGCGTGAAAAACTGATTTGCAGTCACGTGGTACGGGAATTTCCCACAAAGAGGCTCTGAGCAGCACTGAGAAAGGGAACAATGACAGCACTCTGAGCATGCCAATGTCAAGCGGTTGACTTCATCCTCTGTTAGCTGTGGGGAAGTTCCCCAACGGTTTTCATTCACGAAAACCTCAGTTTCGTTTCCGATTGCGCGCCAAGACAAATCTTCTTTGAATCTCCTGCTTTTGCTAGGGTGTCTTGGTATAAGTAAAATAATCTGGCCTTCTCCGACTTTCATAGGTTGGTTCGTTTTAAGGTCCTTCTCGTAATATTCAACTTTGAATCTGTAATGCCTGGAATAAGTTCCATTAATTGGCTCTACCAACATGTCCCTTACATCTTCATTTATGTCCCGGCCGTTCATTGCAGAAAAAGAGCAGTGAAGTTTCTCCCTCGCCATTTTCAGGGAATGCAAAAGCTCCACAGCAACCTCTTTTTCAGACGCACAGAAACCCCCGTCTGCTATGACGATTCTCTTTAATCTTCGCTTCAGAAGAGCCAATAAGCCGAGGTTCTCTATATGACCTCCGTCACTGAGATATAGGATGGCCGGGGGAACTTCTCCAACGTTGTTGATGCCTAGTATCTCTCGAACGTAGCGAACTTGGTAGATGTTTATTATAGACCATCTAAATGGAAGACGAAAAATCATCAGCTACGTAATTAAAGAAAGTCAATAAGTATATAGTTAAGTACTCAAGTAAGTAAGTTGGTAAGTGAATAGAAATGTAAGTAAGTGGGTAAGTAAGTAAGTAACTGAGTAAGTAAGTAAGTAAGTAAGTAAGTACATAAGCAAGTAAGTGAGTGAGTAAGTAAGTAAAATAAATGAGACAAATTGAAAAGGAAGTACCATGTGATATAATTTTGATAGTAAGTAAGTAAGTCAGTAAGTAAGTAAGCGAGTAGCTGAGTAAGAAAGTAAGTAAGTAAGTAAGTAAGTAAGTAAGTAAGTAAGTAAGTAAGTAAGTAAGTAAGTAAGTAAGTAAGTAAGCAAGTAAGTAAGTAAGTAAAGTAAGTAAGTAAGCAAGCAAGTAAGTAAGTAAGTAAGTAAGTAAGTAGGTAAGTAAGTAAGTGAGTAAGTAAGTAAGTGAGTAAGTAAGTAAGTAAGTAAGTAAGTAAGTAAGTAAGTGAGTAAGTGAGTAAGTAAGTGAGTAAGTAAGTAAGTTAGTCAGTACGTAAGTAAGTGAGTAAGTAAGTAAGTAAGTAAGTAAGTGAGTAAGTGAGTAAGTAAGTGAGTAAGTGAGTAAGTAAGTAAGTCAGTAAGTAAGCAAGTAAGTAAGTAAGTAAGTAAGTAAGTAAGTAAGTAAGTAAGTAAGTAAGTAAGTAAGTAAGTAAGTCAGTAAGTAAGTAAGTAAGTGAGTAAGTGAGTAAGTAAGTGAGTAAGTGAGTAAGTAAGTAAGTCAGTACGTAAGTAAGTAAGTAAGTAAGTAAGCAAGCAAGTAAGTAAGTAAGCAAGCAAGTAAGTAGTTAAGTTAGTAAGTATGTGAGTAAGTACGTAAGTAAGTAAGTATGTGTGTAAGTGAGTGAGTAAGCAAGTAAGTTTATCTATAGTTGGTGATTATTTTGATTTTTCATTTCTCAACTATGAGTTTTGACTTTTTCAAAGGGCAAGTGCAAGGCCGTAAGCAGAAAATTCTTAGCTGAGGGGGGCAAAACCCCTTTCGAAGAACTTTTTGAGGATATCCTCTATAGGAAAGTATATACTTTTGGAATTTTTTGGGGGGGGGGACAGCAGCCCCCCTTGCCCCTCCCCCCCCCCCGCTGCGTACAGCCAAGGGCAAGTGCAAGTAGTTAAGGATAAGTGCTGAACAAATAAATGCCTGGTACTAGCAAACAATAAGCAGTGAGATAATGCAGGCGGTAGGAATCGAACTCACAGCCCCTTGACAATAGAAAAACCACCGAAGCCAAACCAAAGGAATAAATCAAATCTTTACCTGGCAAACCGCTCTGTTAGACTTTTATAGCTCTTTCCAGTAGGCAGCATAGCCATGATCAGTATGCAAACGGTGAAGGTCATAAAGATGGCGATGAACAGAGTTTCTGCGAGTTTCGTGTGTTTTAACAACATCTCCGCAAGAGGTAGCACCAACAATGGCAGGCAGATGAGCAGTTGGATAAGAAATGGAATCCCCTGAAAGAGAGAGCAGCATGAAAAGGCTAGCTATTTAGCTAAACAGATATTCATCATTACAAAGCTCTAAACAACCCCAGCTTGAAAGAAAGCACAACAAGAGGTAATACCCTGGAGTACTTCTGTGCTGTACTGTTGAGGGTATTTATTACTGTGAAGGGTGTTCAGTACTGTGGGTGGATATCATCCGTACTGTTGGGGGATACTGATGTTACTATATACAGTACTGAACATCCTCCACAGTAATGAATGTTATGCCTCCACAATACTGATGTTATCCCCCGACAGTACTGAACACCCTCCAATGTACTCATAGTTAGCACCAACAGTATTGGTGGTATACCTCCAGAGTACTGAGCATCCTCAACAGTACAGCACAGACGTCCCACAGGATAGACAAGTCTCCTACCTCCGCAAATGTTTCAGCGAACTTCTATCTCTTTCACCGTAATATCATCTCCCCTATAGCCTTTACAGAAAAGGGCTCAGACTAAGAGCCACTTCCAAAGAGAACTAATGTAGTGTTTTGATGGCTCTTTAACGACGGTAGATGAGGGTGGTATGGAGAATATCCGTGATTTTTCAGAAATTGCCATAAATCTGAAATAACTATTTTTAACTCTAAAACATTACGGCACAAAATGTCAAAAAATTAACTATATCTAGGCTGGTCTGTTAGATAAAGTGACGAGGACGTCGATGTTAACTACTAGTGTCTTAAATGCAATATTTGATTCATAGAGAGATATCAATAGTGTCAAAGTTTTACTGCAAGTACTCACCAATCCGCATAGATTTTCGGTATACCTCTTATCGGTCACCCAAGACTTTCCCATCGTCAATCCAAGCATGGTTTGCACGTTCAACGCAGCATCATTCGAGTATGCACCCATGTGATGAGACACGACCGCCGCTGAAGTTGCCATGGCGTCAGACAGTTTCACGTCTTTAGGACCAATGAAGTGCTCATCAAAGTCTTTTTTCTCGTCGTCGTCGATTCTTTCGATGAGATGTGGACTGATAGTGAGGATAGTGTATGCGGATTCATCCTCGCTGTTTGCTGTGTAATAGGTCCAGTTGTCCACTAACACGTTGCAAATGTAATATGGCTTTATATCTAGAAAAAACGTTTCTATGTATACACCTGATATAAATCTAGAATTCCAACACTTCAAGAACATTTTGTAGGAGCGGATAAAGAAAATACTCGGACTGCTGCTCGTATTGCTCAAAGTGACAGAATCATCAACTTTTTCATCTAAGAGACTAAAAATGATGAAAGAAAGATATTTTGCTTAAAAATATGACAACGGCTCGAGCAGTAGTATCGTAGTCTGGATCCACCCCTGTTTGAGATCTTGAGTAGAAGCAGGACGAGACTTCGCAACCTGCGAAATAAATAAAATCCAAATATGAAAGGATTAATTGAAAAGTGGTTCTTATTCTTTACCTGACAGATCTCCAAGCGTGAGGACACTATTTTGCAAAGGATCATATTGTTCGTACGACTTTCTTCTCCTGGGAGCATCTCTGCTGTCTCTGCTGATAGGGAAGAAATCACTGAAGGATATTCCGTGACAACCCAAAAATCCGGAGCTGGTCGGTGTGTAAAATGCTTTCTGAAGCTTGCATCTGTTGAACGAATTGTTAAGAAGCGTCATTTACAAGTTACTCTTTAGACGTTATCGAATATTTGAAAAGGAGAATAAAAACAAAAATATAGAAGTAGAAATAGCAATCAAGATAATTTGTGAGAATAAAAATTGATTTTCCAAATCCTGCTTCTCCTCAAGTCTAGAAATAGCAACAATAATAGGCACCGAAATAAGCAAAATTCCCAACCCATATGTGGAAAATAGAGAAATTTCCAATATTGACGTGCTAAACAATCCTAATCCCAATTTACCCTTTCATTTCCAAATCCCAGTGACAAGAAGTGCAAAACCATTTTCCCCCTGTTAGTAAGAAGGAAAATCCCAGTTCCCAATTCACCCCTTCTTGATCCTCTAATAAAAGCAAAAGTTACGGAAGTAGCTAGACAGGCATTCTGGAATTCCGCGGCAAAAAAGTGCAATTTCCGCGGTATTTTTCGATACAATTCCGCGGCAGAATGTGGAGTTTCCGCGGTAAAAATCCTGAATTCCGCGGCCAAGAATTTTTTTCAAAAAACTACAAACTTCAATTTTATCAAATCATTATCAAACAAGTGATCACAACAAAACAAAACAGTTGTAAAAAGATGTATATTTAGATTGCACATCATATAAATATATAAATTTTAAACTCAAACATAATAAAAATATCAAAGAATGATTGTCCTGGCCTAAAAGTTTTTCAAAAGCAATAAACTTGAATCTTGATATCAAATTATTGTCAAAAAGAGGATCATGATAAAACATAACAGTCGTAAAAAGATGTATTTCTTTGTTGTACCTCATACAATGATATAAACTTTAAACTCGAACATAAACAAATATATTAAAAAGATTGTCCTGGTCTAAGCGTTCTTTGCTAAACATTATCATATCATATTGGGAATACATAATGGCCTTGACGGTCTATGTATGGGCACTTCAGGACATCCACGATGTCACTCATAGGAACCCAACTCTCATCATCAGCATTGGGCCACACGTAGTGCGGCACGTTTCCAGCAGCTTTCACTTCCTTCATAAATTTCACCTCTACTTCATCCAGCTCTACCTTTGTGACCATGCCACAAAACATAAAATCTTCACGTCTACGAGATGTCGTGAATTTCACTTCAACGTACTTGCCATGTGTAATAGAAAATATCTTCTCTGCCCTCTCTTCCTCTCTCGAATCCTTTGCCCTGTCCACTGTTCCTTCTTTTTCACCACTTGATTTGATGTATATTTTGTTTTGTTACGTTTAATCGAGATAATTTGTGAGAATGAAAATGACCCGAGTAGGACTCGAACCCACGATCTCTAGATTTGATCTCTAGAACGCTACCACTGCGCAACCGGGGCTACGAGAAACCCAGGCCATTTCATTCACACAAATTGTTGCACCACCACTCACCAAATGCAGAGACGAACCTATCCGGGCTCTATCCTCCATTCATTCTCACAAATTATCTCGATTGATTTTCCAAATCCTGCTTCTCTTCATGTTTGTTACGTTTGGAGATATAAAAAGGAGGAATTTTTGTGTTTGGTGAGGCCGTTCGAAATGATACATGTTTTATGCATGGAAAATATGAGCTAAGTACTTTTCAAAACATTTAGGAAAGTTTCTTTCGGAAAAACAAAATAAAATACCATCTTTGTATAAAAAGACCCTAAAAACTCAGTGATAACATTTGATTTTCTCTGCTTTTCCGCGGTTTTCCGCGATTTGAGGTAGATTCCGTGATCAGACATGCATTCCGCGGAATTCCGCGAAACCGCGGCGCCGCGGAATTCCAGAATGCCTGGCTAGAGGAGCAAAAAGGGAAAAGTTACAGAAAGTAAGTAAAACGGAAAAAGGAACTCAAACAAAAGCAGAAACAAGAAATGAGACAGGAAAAAGGGACAGGAAAATGAAATAAGCAGAAACGGAAACAGACACGTCACTATCAAAATAGAACTGGAAGGAACTAACAGTGACAGGAAAATGAAATAAACCAGAAGGAAACAGAACCACGAACAGAGACGGAAACAGACACGTCACTATCAAAATAGAACTGAAAGGAACTAACAGTGACAGGAAAATTAAATAAACCGGAAGGAAACAGAACCACGAACAGAGACGGAAACAGACACTTCACTATCAAAATAGAACTGAAAGGAACTAACATTGACAGGAAAATGAAATAAACCAGAAGGAAACAGAACCACGAACAGAGACGGAAACAGACACGTCACTATCAAAATAGAACTGAAAGGAACTAACAGTGACAGGAAATTTAAATAAACCGGAAGGAAACAGAACCACGAACAGAGACGGAAACAGACACGTCACTATCAAAATAGAACTGAAAGGAACTAACATTGACAGGAAAATTAAATAAACCGGAAGGAAACAGAACCACGAACAGAGACGGAAACAGACACTTCACTATCAAAATAGAACTGAAAGGAACTAACATTGACAGGAAAATGAAATAAACCAGAAGGAAACAGAACCACGAACAGAGACGGAAACAGACACGTCACTATCAAAATAGAACTGAAAGGAACTAACAGTGACAGGAAAATTAAATAAACCGGAAGGAAACAGAACCACGAACAGAGACGGAAACAGACACGTCACTATCAAAATAGAACTGAAAGGAACTAACAGTGACAGGAAAATTAAATAAACCGGAAGGAAACAGAACCACGAACAGAGACGGAAACAGACACGTCACTATCAAAATAGAACTGAAAGGAACTAACAGTGACAGGAAAAGAGATAGGAAAATCCCACAGGCAAAAAAGGACACAGAAACAAAAACTTAAATTACCTGTAAAATGCATGTTATATTGGATAATTCTCAGCAAAGGAGATAAAGCAGAACAAATAAACAGAGATAAGGAGTTTAGAGAAAGAAACTGAAAAGAAATAGGAGCTAGTACAAAAACTTAAATTACCTGTAAAATGCATGAATAGCATTCTGTTGGATAATTCTCAGAAACGGAGATAGAAGAAACATGGCAGCAGACACCCACAGCTCATAAAGAAATAACTTTTCCTTGTAATAGATATTTAAAATGGGATTCTTGAATATTCTCCATTTGATCACGAAGGCATAGAAGTAAATCAAGAAGCACCAAGCTGCTGTGCTCCGCAGCGGAGGTATACCCATCCACAAGATGACACCAAGAAGCATGAGTACAACGCGGAGCCATACTGGAATGGACGACGTGAACAACTCAATGAACCACGGCAGGAGGGTAAAGCAGAGGAGAATAGTCAGAAGGCCGGTCATCGTTCGGAATAGCTGCTTCAGCCGGTTATTGACAACCTTGTAGAAGCAGAAGAATATGAGGATGCCTGATAGTAGGGCACCAAATAGAGCCACCGTCGTCATCTGGCTCTTCTCCGGGTTGGGGTAGCAGTTGTTGTTTGGACTCAACCAGCCGTTACCAAATAGACCTCTGGTTGCGTTGAGTACTGTCATGTTGAAGTTTTTGTCACCTGGAATAGCAAACATTGGGTGTGCATATTACAGAAATCCGCGCAAAGCGAAGCTACTGAAACATGAAACCAGGAGAAACGGATAGAAAGTATTGCGTATCTGCAAATTGAAAGTTGTGGATTTGAAAAGATCACCTTTATCTTTGATTATCAAGATGTTTGACGCTAGATTTCCAATTTGGAAAGGTGTGATACATCTTGAATTGTAATTTTCAAGCGTCATCAGCACGGAAAAGACACAAGAGGAAACAATTCAAGTCTGGTTTTACCACCAATAAGAATAGCAACTGGTAAGCGAATGTTCGCTTTCCAGGGAGCCCAGATTTTCAATAAATTCCCCAAGGACATTCGGGACGAAGAATCTTTAGTGCGCATTAAGCACAAACTAAGCTATTACAACGGGTTTGAATGAAACACTTTTAAACACCCTTTTAACTATGATGTAATTTTTTGATCTCTTATTTCATCCTTTTTCGTTAAACAGATCCTTGGTTGATAACAGGATTACTATCCTGAACAAGTAAACCTGTAAAAAATAGTACTTATTATTATCATTAGTACTATCATTTCAAGGCTAAATATTTCAAAATTTCCCGGAGAAAATAATATGCACAGAACCACCTTGATATTTTCTTTTACGCAGAGCCTCGAATCTGTCCTTTGAAATGTATGTTTTTGGAATTGCAAATATTTCTAGAATAATCATTGGAGAAGGGGTTTGATCGAATTACTACGCTAAAAATCGAACTTCTTACCCCTGCAACTGAAACTAGCCAGCATGTATTTACCAAAGAAGTAATCGACCAGATACGCCGCAGGGAACGCCATCGGTACCCAAAGAAGCACAGGAACCAGAATTCCGATGGTGAAAATCATTCCCACGATAAACAGTGAGTCGCAAACGCCTTTTAATGGATTTCGCCACGTGCAAAGCGTATTGGCGTTATGTCGCATTTGATTGAAAAACTCCTCGTGCCACTCGGGGTCGTCCTTTCCGCCATGGCGGTATTTCCATTCCAGATACGCCGATCCTGTAAATCCACCGCCCGAAACACAGCTGACGTAGTCGACGGGTATGTCTTTGTGCAGCAGTCTTCTGAGAACGCCTGATGCGAAGGCAGCAGAGCGGATTCCTCCGCCAGAAAACGCAACGCCAATGCTCGCTTCGGCTGGTTGTTCCGTACGATGGTTTGCGTTTTGCTCTGATGATAGCAAAAAGCGTTCTTCCTCGTTCATTTTCAGGCTTGCAGCTTTCCAGCTGGCAGAGCTAGTGTAGAAAGAAACATGAACAATTACAAAAGATCTGAGCAGGGCCGGATCTAGGAAACATTCTGACAACTGCTCTAATTGGTACAAGGGACAGAATCATCGATTTCATATCTCAAAGCATGAATTAGAAGAATAAAACATACTAGGCCTGAAATTCTGACTTCAAGCAGTAGTAGTTGTAGTCTGGATCCGCCCCTGCCTGAGAATATCGTTTTAGCTTCTGAGTCTAATCTACCTGGGATTCTTGGTTTCAAGATTTTGCACATTGTAGACAGGTTTGTTTCAAGCTAGAAAGGAAGGTCATGACACAAAACCTAGCCATTATTAGAAGAGGAGGATTGAAAATTATTTGAATAAGGTGCAACTGCAAGCCTCTGTCGGTTCAATCGACTAAACTTAATCAACTACACTCTTTTCTTTTTAAAGAACCAGTTGAATTTATTTGAAGCTGGCTGTTCTTAAATATTGCTCTATTTTCAGCCTGAAATGTTTTGGATGCCTGTTTTTGTTATAGGTTGTGGTTATTGTTGCAAATGTTGACTTTCTTGACCATCTGATATATCAGTGTGCTGCCAATCTGCTTCTTTTGTGAGTATTTCTCAGTCTTAGGGTTATTTCTTAAAATTCCTATATCAAGTAATATATGGCCAGCTTCGGTTTGTTCTTAGCTTGTTCTTAAATTTTGGCAAAATTTAAGGCTCGTGTTCTTATAAAATTGTTCTTATAAAAGAAAGAGTGTAAGATTTGAGACGAAGACGAAGCTCTTGGCTCTGTTAAAAGTGTTTGCACAATGTATTCGTAACAATTCATCCTTTTCCATCTAACAGGTAGATTTTGACTTAAAATGAAAAGCTAGTCATTAGCTCTGAAATGGATATGTAAGAATTATCGAATATACAAATCAACTGTGAAATCAATACGTTAAATTAAAATCATTGAGTTCGAAACCATGGGAGTGATTTAGGAAGGGGTTTTTACTTGCTTACTGATATTGCTGGTTGATAGAAAATGAAATACACTTCTCTTCTTCTGGACTTTAGGCCCAGACCCTCACTGTTGCACAAAACTTTGCTAAAAATAACAGACTATATGAATAGCTGCCTACCCCTGCCCCTAAAATGAATCTATTTGTGTGCTGTCAGCTAGAGGGTGCTAATGCAGGTATCCAAGAGCGTCATATTTGGAGCCAGACTCCAAGACACAACTCCCTGGAAAAACAGCATTGATTACGTCTAATAGAACTGTAAGTTTTATTCATAGTTTCAACTTTGTCAATAGATATTATGTATATTAATTTACTGAAGGGTTTATTTATGTATAAAGAACGTTAAATGAAATAAATATGCTTTCTTGCAGAATTTCCACCAATGCAGGGTTTGTTGCTCATTTAAAAAAAGTTAGTTATTTCTGGGAGATAATTTAGAATGACTTTTCATGTGAGCTTTTATGCGTTTATATTGCCAAGACAACTGACTTGGCAAATGAAGGAATGTATGGTTGTTTTTGAATAAAACCAAATCGACCGCCGTCTGAGATATTTCAAAACAGTCTCAGTTCCAACAAAGACCAGAAAATAATATCAAATTTTGATTGGTTATTGTTTGCTAGTTTAGGCTTAGGAGGACTAGAACAAGCGAAGACTAATGAAAATCGAAGGTTCTTTCAAAAACTACAAGGCGTTCACGACAGCCTGAAGGCGTTGACGAGAAATCAGTTACAGTCATTGCATTTCTCCATTCTCCTTAGTAAATTCCTATTTTTTCAGGGCTTTTTCTCAGAAACATTCCCAGCTCCACAAATGATCATAATAGGCATAATAAGCCTAATATGAGGACTTAAAACATTGAGTCTAATTTTTTTGGAGACCCCAAATATTGTTTTTCTGGACCCCCATATCATGTTTGAATGATTACAATTTGAACTTTTTGATCTTTCCAAACTTTTAGATCATACGAAAACCTGGTCAATTTTGAACACAGACCTCAAATATTGATTTAGCGTAAAACTTCAAACCCAAAATATTGCTGCAGAGCCCCCGTATTGAAAGTCAGGGAGTACCTGGGTACGAATTACGGCGTATTTACGTCGTGTTTACGTAGCATTAAAATGCTATGTAGAAATATTACAAGTATATCAATTACTTTGCACCAGACGTCAGCCAATCACAGCACGTTTTTTATTCCCAGTTTGTTTGAAGCTAAACGATAAGCAACTGGCGATTTCATTGTATTCTAAAGATAAAAAACAAGATGTTTTGTAAAAAAGAGGGAAATATTTTGGGTTTCCAAAAGTCAGACACCTGGAAGTTTTCATAACATCATACAAAGTCTAACAGCTTGTTAATACAGACGAAATCGCCCCACCTTAAACCAGAAGCTGTGTGGGAATTGATGGATAGAAAACTGTTAGGCTCCTAATAACGAAATATTTTGTATTTAAAAAACGTGTATTTTATTTTACCCTATAAGTGCCCTATTATTATTTCTGCTTCAATTTGACTTCTGACTCCTTTTCCGTTTATGCTCTGAAGTGGAAAACCGCTCTTCCTTGATGTTAGGTACACTCTTTTTCTTTTATAAGAACAATTTTATAACAACACCAACTTCAAATTTGGCCAAAACTTAAGAACAAGCTTAAAACAAAGCGAAGCTGACCATTTTTGGCTCAATATGAACATTTTATGAACATTTCAAGAACATTTCAGCCTGAAAATAGAAGAATATTTAAGAACAGCCAGCTTCAAATCAAATTTACTGGTTTTTATATAAAAAAGAGTGTATTGTTTTGTAAAGAATTGTATTAAGAGTTGGCATGCTTACCAATGCTCAGCAGCCAAAACAATTCAATGGTAATATGTGCTCCCCTGGGCTTTTGGCCAGGAGTCGATCCCTAGAACTAATCGACATCTTTACATATTTTGTGAACTTAAGGTATTGTGTTCTCCTATTGTAATTGTTAATTCCCAATGTTTATATTTGAAATAGAAAGTCTTGCAAGCATAAGAAAAGCTAATCTCCTAGCGGCTTGTGAAGCAGAACAGCAGTAAAATAAATCTGCTCAATTCATTCAATGAACATAAAAAGTAAGAAATTAAGCATTGTACGTGTAGCTGTAATCTAATCCTGAACAATCTTGCTTTTCTACTTGAATGTTTACAGAAATGTTTTATATTAAATCTAAATTACTACGTACATTTTCTCACACGTTGTCTTTATAAGGCACAAGGCAGTATATTATGAGAAAGAAGAACTGTACTGGCACAGTACTAAACTCATCCTGCTAAACCAGTTTAATGCCGAGTTTTTCATATTTGAGAAAGTTTTGAAATAAGTATCTGCGAAAATTTGGAAAAGGCTAGGAGGGTGGGAGGTATTACTTCAATGACGAGCAAAGTCAATTTGAATCTCTATCTGTAGATACTTATCATATAGATATATATCATATAATTTCCAATATATTTTTATGCACACAACATGCAAAGAAATCAAAGTAAAATATAGCTAAGAAAGACTTATGAAAGGACTATAATCGAGAAGTCGAACTGCAACCCGAAGTTTCTGTACTAGACACAATTAGGAGTGAATAGAAGTAAAAACATGGATGTTCTCTTCAAGTCTTCAAGTCGGAAATATCTAATATTGACAGGAACACTTTTAGATCCTGAATCAAGAAAACGATTTAATCTAAGCTTAGACTAAGTTCAGCCGGGAAGCAAGCTACAAGCGTCCGTCTTAACACAGATAAGGGCGAGTAAGATAAGGCTGGCTGCAGTTCGTGTGATGTTTATAAGTATCACTTACCTAAAACTGTTTCAGGCTTTCTCGTGTGCGTGATTTGCTCAAAAACCAGCGCTCCACTCATCCTCATACTGAACTGCCCATCCGCGACTATAACCACCCATGTGCATAATCATTAATAAGTTTATTGGGCGTCACGTGATTGCTCTATGATTTCCGCTACCAGTAGAATCAAATTCACCATCCAATTCAACGAAAAGGGATTACTAAGTTTATTTACATTGTTGGCTGTTGTCTAATATTTTGCATGAAAATATAAAATTAATCAGGTTAATAACTAGTCCAAGCAACGAATTAACTAAATTGTTCAATGCCATCCCGGCCAACTGAAAAATATATATCAGACAGTGGGATATTCTAATACAAGCTCATTCAAGACTTATTACTGCGTTTTCTGGTAATCTAGATCCCCAGAGAGAGGGGGTACTTTACCAAATTTTGGAAGAAGCTTAATTTATACGCATATTTATGCCAAAATCTCGAAAATGTATACCTATATTTATGCGAAAATCTCGAAAATGTATACCCTTAGTCATATCAAATTTGCGAAAATTCATATTCATATTTATAAACAAAGTCTGTGAGTCGGTTTGCCATGAAAGAGCTCGATACAAAGAGTAGAGCTATTTACACTAGGAAGAAAGAGACTCAAAAGGCAAAACTCTCCATCTCAACAAGCCTGTTTCGCAGTTACCCACTCAACAGGAGATATATATTCATATTCATACCAAAATCATGGAAAAGCATACCCTTTTGGGCGGCACTTCGCCAGTGCCCCAAATATACTAAGTAGCCTCCTAGGTCTAGAGCTGGTAAAATGGGCATGAAGTGTATTGGCCGTACCTCTCCTAACAATGCTGTATTCCAACCAAAGGGAAAATAAGAGAAACCTATATTTCGACATGCGTAACGGAATCATTCACAACACTAACAACATTCAATTTACATCTAATGTTATAACACAGGAGTATTTTAGCCATACCGCCAATGCGTGGTCTAGTTTTTGGCTATTGGTAAAATGCAAGAAAAACTTTATTCATGTTCTAATACCGCTGATTGACTACAACTATTCTACAAGAGGCGCCAATAACAACATTTTCGTTTTCAAATACATTATACTGACGATACATATCTTTTAATAATATCATAAAGCTTTCTATCGTTTATACAATCACATTATGATATGCAATTCAATTCAATCTATGAAACAACAATTTACAAGAATCTGAATGATTAACTACAACCTGTCAACACAGGCCCTGATATCGTTAACAGCATAACCTAACAAATTTTAGTCAAGTGTGCCTCCCGAGCATCTCTTTGCAACGAAACTACTGATAAAGTATGTTTTAACAACAAGCAAAATAAACAGTCAAAAATGCTATTTTGTAGCAACCATACGTGGAAGATTGATGAAAGAAATCGATTGAAATTTCAGAATCGCAGAACAAAGATTCAATTATCGATTAGCATGTGGCGTGATTTTCTATCGTTTCCAAGTTTTTAGTATGAAAGCCCGAAGAATGAAAATGAATTGAATGAAAAAAATTCGATGGCTTAAGTACTCAGAGCTCTTCAAAGAGTTACGCAATCTTCACAGTTTGGTGCACAAAATCCTAAATTTGAGGTTGATGCGGAATTCAAGTTGATTGTTTAAGCAGCATTTTCACATCTAGTAGAATATTGGAAAATTCCGTTTGGAATTAGAAGCACTTTAAGCCTCGTAAGGGATTACAAGTAATTTAAGCCTCTTTTTGGGATATAAGCAATCTAAACTTCGTTTTGGGTTGAAATCACTTTGAGCCTCGTTTAGTTACGAGCACTTTAGGACTTGTTTAGGATTGCTCTTCCAAAACCCCAATTTACGGTTAAAAGCACTTTAAACCTTGTATGAGATTATAAGCAGATCAAAAATTGATGTATACTACATTTATGTCACCTGATAACCAATCATATCAAATTGTTCTGCCAAACATTCCTGAACTGGCCAATGAGGGAGAAGGAGAGTCCCACGTGGTGCCATAGTCCTCATTGTTCGAAGACACAATAAGTTGACGGGATTCTCTCGTTACTGCATCTCGAAATGATTTGCGACTCCAACCGTAAACAAGGCTGTTCAGGAAGCCCTGTAGAGGGGCTGACAAAGTCTGCAACGAAGTGATAAGCTACATTAGAAAACCTTTTCTCACAGCAGTTACGTACGTTAAAAGCAATAGAAGACAGCAGGGGCAAAGTTCCTGAAAGGTTATACAAATTAGTTTACGTTTAACCTGCTCGCCAGCAAAAAACCAGAGGCCTTATTTCCAACAGGGGCACGAGACTACTAGTTTTACGTCCCTCGAGTGAAAGCTAAGGAGGTTTTACCCCCCATACCCCCATACCCGATCAGATGGTTTATGACCGAGGCTTTGATAATTTATGATATATGTAATGCTGAATGATATAAATCTGAGTGCCCTGCTTTCTTAGTGGTTAGGGCAATGGCGTACGAAATTAAAAGTCGTGGTTTCGAGTCCTACTCGGATCGTCTTTATCCACACAAATTGTCCTGATTGATTTTACAGACGTTACTTTACATGAAGTTTGTATTAATTTGTTGTGATTGCTAGTCTTTTGTTAGCATACACAGAGTAGTTGATATATTGTGTTCGATATTTGCTCAAGCTGAGGAAAGATCTCACTTTTGAGTAAAGTTTATCAAGCTGTAACAACATTTTAAAGCCCCAGCCAATCCACGAAACAATATTCGACAAATATTTGGAACTACAACTTTGAGTAGAATTTGTGTCGGTTTGACTGAATTCAATTCAATTTAAATTTTAGATTTGTAGAATGATACACCTGATAAAAAGTGCGATAATGGAAACAGTATACTCAACACGACCTAAGAAAAAACCTGTCTGTCTTGGGCCACTAACAATAAAATGAAGCAGCATAATAATTTCTTTTTCGAACGAGCTTCAAGGAGGTAAGATCGGATAAAATGGAATGAAATAGGGCAAGGTAGCTAACTATAATGATTTAGTTGCCCCCCCTCATCTTGATAAAGTCCCCTCTAAAAATTTGAATGATGAAAAACTATATCAAGACAGGAGATTTTTAGCTTAATAAGGTTTAATAGTTATCATTCTATCAAGGAATCAAATATAGATATAACTATACTGCTAATAACGCCATTCTACGTAACTTTTACATAAGTGATACCATTTTTCTGTTAAGGCTACATCTTGAATTAATGCAAATTTGCCCCTGGGTACCCCGTTATGCATTGCGCGTTCTTAGAATTCGCAAAGGAATCTAGGATAGCCAGGGGAAAAATCAGCATTTATTCAAGATTGTAGTATCATTATTGAATTTGATAGCATGGTGATTCCGGTATTCAAGCTTTAGATTTCATTCAAAACTCGGGAGGATTTCATGGAGTTGAAATAAAAAGAAAAAATGTTAAATACCTGCAGAACATAAAGTCCAAAGTGCGACACCATGGGATAGTCGACGTTGTTTTGTTGTAAGCTCCCGTGTACTCTTATCGAGGCAAGAATCAACGCTAAAAAAGGGATAAGTATTGGTTAATATTCTGCATTAGCGATGACGAAGATCGAAATTCCGTTAAAAGGGAATAGCATAATCGATTGTCAAGCATACAATACTTGATAATATTAATAATATTATCAATAAGAATAATAGATAAGAAACAAGAAGGAATATTAATGCGCTCGCAGTCATCAGACAGACCATCGCTCGGTACTTCCGTAGCTACATCGAGTACTGTGATGCAGATATCGACAACGCAATGATATAGATATAATAACAATAATATATTCTTTGTCCAGGGTTGGCGTAGCTAAGTAGCACAAGGCTAATCAATGCCAACCTTGGTTTAAAACAATCGGAATAATAAAATAATACATTATAAGTTTAAAAGCTATTCTAAAAATTCGAAAATTTTCAACGTAAGTTTTACATAATCTAAAGTTGCACTTCAGATCAAAAATTTGATATCATTTTCAAAATCTTGGATCTTTAAAATTCTTGATAGAGAACACCAGAAGATATCAAACACTTTAGACAGGAAATAAAACTATAGTCCCTTGACTGAGTTTAGTCAGAGTTTCACTGCAATAGGCCTCTACAGAGATCCATCAACCTTTCTTCGGGCAGAATTACCAGGAACCAATGCTCTTCCTTAGGTTATGCTATGTAATTTGCATGCAGAGATGGATAAACATTGTTCTCACCAAATAATCCTAAGGCATCAACAAAGACTTCAGTGAAGCTAGAATTTACCGCCTTACAATGCTATTAAACGGTACTTTCATAACATCTAATTAGAATACATTGGAATCCTTGTCAACTGTCCTCCTGTCAATGATCTTGCGAACGTAATAATGTTTTCCTGACTTTGCACGATCCTAAAGAATGTGATATATGGTTTGCTTTCTGCTTTGTGAAAAGGAAGCCTAATTGGTGAATAGAAATCTTGGTAGCTAATTGAGATGAAATTCTGATACACCAAATATGAGGTTGAGGGTTCGAATCCTACTCGGGTAATTTTTCATGCTCACAAATCAATTCGATTAATTTGAACAGCCTTTTAAAAGGATTTGAATTCTTCATCACTGCTAAGTTCCCTCATCTCTCGATGACATTGTTTCCCTGTGCTATTCAAAATGGTGGCATCATTGATTCGGAAATATGTGAGCATACCAAAGAATGCAGGCAAACATGGCTCTTGTGTCAAGTCTTGTAGTACTTTACCTGGTGTCCAGCAGTAAATGAAAACGGCAATATAAACAGCTGCTCTTGTTGCCATGGCATGAATAACAACTCTTTGCCTGTTGGTATGGAAACCTGAAGAACGAAGCATAATCAGCCAATCAGTGGTTCTCAAAGAGCTCTTTGTTTAACAAGGTGCAAATACTGAGAAAATAGTCAATCATCGAATTGGGAGATGGTTTGATTAAAGCTGCTACACCACCCAATAAATCGTAATTAGATTTTAGGGGAGAAGCGGGAAATTGAGAATGCTAAGAACCTTCAGGGTTTCGTGTGGGAGATTTTGTGGGATCTTGCGTAAGATTTCATAAACATATCCCATCTAAGACCTCCTAATCGAATAAATTCGATTATTCTTCGAATGACTGCACAATCATAGAAAAAGATCACTTTTCAATAGCAATTACATTATACTGGATAGTTTGATACACATTGGAAAATAATGATTCTTTTCTCGTTGACATGATTCTTTTCTCGTCGAAACATATACAAGATACAAGAAGCTTAAATCATCAAATCGAGCAGTTAAGTTGCTTGTAAGAAATTACTTTATCAATGATCAATGGTGTATTACACTCTTTTTCTTTTACAAGAACCAGTAACATTTGTCTGAAGCTGGCTGTGCTTTGATACTCCTCCATTTTCAACCCGAAATGTTGTTGAATTGTTCTCAGTTGTGTTTATTGTAGCAAATTGCTACTTTCCTGGCCCATCTGACATGCCAGTAGGCTACTATTTAGCTTGTTTCATATTTATTTCTCGGTACAGCCAGAAATACCGGAAACATAGCGAAATGAACACATAGATTACTTAAGATATTCGTCTGACACTCAACAAAGCAATACGCCAGAGAGAGAACGAAACAGAAACCTAACTGATTAATATACCCAGATGTGGATCGAAATAGGCCAATATGATGTGGAGGTGAAAGATTGGTATGGTGTAGGAAAACCAATCAACACCCACGGTACAGTGAGCTGACCAATAAGGTTACTTTAAGAGTCCTAAGGCGAAAACGAACTCTTTCTGTCTACACACTAGGGGATCCCTGGTTTTATGTTGACTGATTCCAAAATACCTAAGTGAAATGTAGATCTTGCTCTGCAAATTATTCGAAAACAATTCTCACTGTAGGCTCTAGCACATTCTGGGTTGTCGAGTAAAGGTTGACCTAGAGCAGATTCATGTTTAAGAGATATTTTCGTTTTTGAGGCGCGAGATGGTTTTTCTCGTTGTGGCAGTCTTTCCTGCAAATATTTCTTATAAATTTTCATAAATAGTTCTTATGAAAAAAGGGAGTGTATTACCTAAGGGTATAGAAGGACTTTGATTATGAAGAAAGGGGGGTGTCGTACCCAACATGTATCACCAGTACAAACCCCCTCCCTGAAACCCACCCTCTCAGAGCCTGATTAATTTCACGTATCTTTTTTATAAAAAAACTCGTTATAAAAAATCCAGACTCTGTAAGCGCAAGAAATTTAAGAAACTCTAGTACTGGAAAAGGTCTTGCAAAGAAACTTTTATATTTTTGGTTAGATAAGACGGCTACTTTTTTTATTTTCTACACAGTCTATAGCGCTAAGAGCATTCCGATTGTTATTTTATTTGGGTAGCGAGATTGTTCGTGTTGAGATTTCTAGATTCACCCGAGAATTTGATTAACATGCAGATCCTAAAAGCGCCATTTGTGAATTTAAGAAACTCCAAGGAAACTTTCAGTACTCAGAATTCAAAAATTTAAAAAGCTTTCAGGACACGGTAGATTTCCTAGTTTCATATTCTAGAAACACGCACATTCAATAAAACAAAGGGGATGTATGGAAAGTTATCAAATCACAGTTGGAAACTTGGCGAATGATATGAGCTATACTTACCGAGTACAGTTTTTCGATACATTCTTAAGGTGAGGAGATAGAGAACCTAAAAAAGAAGTCGATGTTAATAATTCAAGAACCACAGTAAATGGAAAGGTCTCCACGATAACTCATGAAGAATGGAAACAGCAAGGTGATAAGAGAGAGTTCATTCACCTATTTTTTCTGAACGCGTCAAAAAGTGGCGTCTCACTACATAAAATCACATCCTGTTCAGGACAAGAGAATCTACAGTTTGGGATTCGTAACTATTTCAAGTGAGTGAAGTGAGGTTCTACAGTACAGCTTTTTCTTGCATCATCAAGAAAGTTCTTAATTTGTACAAGTTAAGCATAGTTTCCAACCCATTTTTCTAAAGTTTTGATAATATAAACGCTTTAACTTTATAAGGAACCTACCTCAAGGCCTATTACTAAAAGTTCCTTAAAAGTTTCTATTGTTCTCCATTGTTACAGGAAACAATAGAACAAAAGAATCCATCGGATTTCACAAGAAATTCTAGTTCTAGGTTCCTTATAAGCAGTTCCTTATAAGAAAAAAAAAGTATAACTGTATCTTAAATAGGGTCTCTCACAGAGAAATCATCATCAGCTATATAACACAAAATCATCAAAGCCAATTGCAGTAACCTAAAAACTTACAACAATGGCGGTGATAGAGAAAGCCAGCGTGACAATCATCAATGTTGTACCATTGTATCTTAGCAAGTTTCCTTGGTCCTAAAAGAGAAATTTCAACAGCCATTTTAACGCCTCAAGTCTTTGCCTGAATCAACGATGAGTAGAAGTAGTAGAAAATAAGAATCATTTGGAAGCAACTGAGCTTTTATCTTGCTATATCAACTTTTACACAAAATAGCTTTTATCTCTATATCCTCAATCAGGTTGAGGACATATCAATAAAACTGATTCTCCCCTTATCCTATATCAAGTTTGGGTATTCTATCAACATAACAACAATTATAAGATGTCCTCCTCTCCTTGAAATTAGCTAGAGGAAATCATTTATTATTGCCGTCTTTTCCTTACTAATACAAAAGTAAACCATACTTCAAACGTCTCGATAAAATCTTCATGAGTAAAGTTTCATCAGTAAACCTCTTTTGCTTATTAGGTTGAGGGTAATTAGTTAGAACTAACAATTCATTCCCTTCTCCTTAGTTTGGTTGAGGACATGATTAAACCGAACATTTTACTCCCTTACCATGTTTGGGTTAAGGTTTATTTCAAAATTTTTATTCCGACCCTCCGCTGCTGGCCTAAATGACCTAATTGAAATCGTAAACAAATGCAACTTGGGAAATACGAAAGGTGGTAGGAATCGAACTCACAACCCCCTCGTTAGAAACAAAGAAGAGTATGGAAAGCGTTACGGTCGCACGGTCATTTGATAAGATTACTAAAAATACCGTGATATGATTACTAAAAATTGGTAGAAAAATCATAAGTCACACTCTGAGGAGGACAAAAGTCCGAGAGGCCTAAGTGTGCTGTATAAAAGTTGTGTTTCTTTGCCTCTTTTTCCTACCAATTTTTTTTATGAAAATGACATGTCTACAAGATTTGGGCGTCATCATAAAACAAACATACAAACAATTACACTACAACTACAAAAACTATAATAATAGGAGAAGAAAAAATATTCTACCACATTGTATAGATTCAAAAATAATAATGATCTGGTAAATTTATAAGGCTTACTGGTTGATACAAAGGTCCAGCACATTTTCATGAAAATCGATAAATGTTTAGCGACTTTCAAATTTCCATTCGACATTACAAATGTGAGTTTTTGCTCTGGCCAAGTCCACCAAAGTTTTTAACCTCTTTTTCTATGTTCTCAGAGAGGCAGTTGCGTAACTGGTCGTATCTAGGACAACCTGTCAGAAAGTGAAGCTCATCTTCTATTGTGTAATCCTTGCAGAATTCGCATGTTCTTTCCTCGAGAGTCAGACCTTCTCTTCTTCCAGTTTCAATCCTTAGGGCCTGTTTACTTGTGGTGGGATGGCTTTGATGATTGTTTACATGATAACATTTCTGTCCCACTCAGATGAGCTAGCCTCTTTTCAGTTTTCAAAACGAGATCTTTCCATCTCAGTTTCGGCGCTACGCTAAAAATTGTTTGCAAGCAACAAGCAATGTTTTTTATCTTGTCCAACATGGCGCCACACAAATTCAAATTATTTGCGTTGCTGATTGCAAAGCTCTCTGGAATACTGGCTCTCTTTGTTCAACTGCAAGGTATTTTAATTTCGCGCATGCGTAAAATTGTCATTTCCAGCCCACCTCAGTGAGCTAGCCCGCCAGATTGAGTATACATGGACAATTTTCATCCCACCTATCGCGGTTCTCACTTACCTATCTCACCGATCTCACCAAGGTGGGCTGGCACACCTCCCATGTAAAAGCAAAATTAGATTTACAAGTGTTTTATGAGAACTCGCAGATCTCACCTGAGTGAGCCCACCTCATGTAAACAGGCCCTTAAAGTATGGCCATTACAGCGGAATTTCGATGAACATTTTCTTATAACTCTATCGTTTATATTTAAGTAAGACTCTTGTTGAAAACGGCTTTTAAATTTTGCGTAAGTACAAAGCTTATTACTACCCTTTTTTGATTTACCTACGGCTGCTCTAATTGACTGAAGCCAATATCGTTCGCAGATTTCCCTTCATGCCTGACTTAGTAAAGTTTTGAACCTATTTTGTTTCATTCTTTTAAGTTGATCGATATATATTTTGATATCAATATTAGTGTATTATCTCACTGCTTATTATCTGCTGGTACCAGGTGTTCCTATGTTCAGCAGAACCGTACTTATCCGTTGTATAAGTCCAAATTCACAGTTGAGAAATGAAAAAGCATCAAATAGCAATGAACCGAACTGCCTACGGTTGAAATCATGCAGAAGGTTGGAAATGAGGTGAACCGAGATATTTTGAATCTTGATAAATTAATAGAATGAAATTACACTGTGCTGTTGCTGTATAAAACAAGGAATGCTATCTTGCTTGCCATTGAAATAAAAACAATACTGCTGGATGATGGGTTGTTCCGACTAGCCACTGCAATTAACCGATGCATTGCGAAATAATCCTTTCTAAATAGTAACAAATGGGTCTGCAAAAACCATTGAAATTTCATTATTTGAAAGTAAGCCACAATAAACGGTAGCAGATAGGGTAGCCGTGGAGTTTGCAATAAGCATGTTGAGTTGATAGCTAGATGCATTTAGAGGTCAAAAGCAATATACCCAACATCACAGCGCCTATTCTAAGAGATTAACTATGGCAGAGCCAACCTATTACTTTTCTGAAAAAAGGAACATTTCATTCATTTTCATTTTTTTCATTTTTATAATAATGACATGTCCAGAAGGTTTGGGACGTCGTCATAAAACAAACATACAAACAATAACACTACAACTACAATAACTATAATAACAAGAAGAAACAAATATTTCACCAATTGGAACAATAGGCTACTAGTCAAAACTATGGGAGGACCTAAAGACTGTAGGGGATTACCCCTCGTCAGTAAGTTGAAAAAGGCCCTGAAACATCAGTGTCCCTTTATAAGGCTAGGAGCTCAAGATTATATAATAAATTTTCTCTTCCGAGACTCAAAATTGTGTAAACTTACGTTGATAGGTCGAGGTGCATCCAGAAGTATGATACATCTAGAGAAAATAATTCAAATTTAGTAAACAAAAATAAAAAACTAAAAGACTACGACTTGAAATAACCAAAATATTATGTTCAATATCTCATCATATTTTGGTAACAATTTCTTGGTGTTTTGAACGAGCTGGTTACATATGCATAGCAGTTTTAACACTTGATTGAAGAGTGGTGAGCTGTAAAGTTTACATCACAATTGTGTTGGAAGATTTAAGGTGTGCCTTATCTCTGACTGAATCACACACCAAAGACTCTGAGAACAGTATTCCGTGAAAGTTCAGTTTAAGGCAACATTACATCTGGGCATAGTTTCAAATACTATGTGAATTTGAGGTTTTAGAATGCTGTGTGAGGTTTAGAATCTTTCAAGAACGAACCAATATCATGTGAATCTCGATACAAATTTTTTGATTACGATCCAAATCAATTGAACTTTTTAAACTATTTCAACCTTTAATTTCTAAGATTGGTGTAACATTATTCATTTTAAGTAATCTCAACCTTGTTTGTAAAGTATCTTTAGCGACCAGAAGAAGAGCCACTCTGTGGATATGCTGGTCTTGATTCATTATTATCTTTATCATATTATTATCATCATTGTGTGAATAGAACATTTATCAATTCATGATCAAATTGGTTTGATCAATGAGTGGATTTGAGTATGGGTCCATCAGAAATCAAGCCATAAAACTAGTCAACTTAGCTACAACGGCAATGATGGTGAAGTGTTGAATTTGGAAAGTAAATGAAATGATGTCATAAAGTATCAAGTGATGGCAACGATGCTGAAGCGTTTGTAAATGAAAATTTATTATTAAGAGTCAGTTGATTTAGACTGCCAGAGGTAGGGATACCAAGGGTTAGGATTTGATGTGCCAAAATCCATTGATACACAGGGACCACCACAGAGATGTAAGATCTACTCTACTATTGAACAATCTTTGATTGGTACAAAACTTCAAAATAGTCAGAAAAATCGAAGGGATACGATAGTGAAGTGAAAACATAGATTACTAAGCTTTTCGTCTGACACTCAACAGAGTAATACGTCAAAAAATAGGTGTTTGTTTGTGCTCAGAAAGTTAAGTAATCGATGTTATCGCTTCACTACGGTTCTAATTTTTCTGGATATACTATTGTATGTTTGTAATACTCCCCTTACAGGTTCACATATCAATAGCCTAAAAAGCTTGACTGTATTAAAACAAATATTTCAAATATCTAAAGAATAATCTTATTTTCTTTGAGGTCCCCCAAAAACAAATAAATGATTCTTACTGCTGACAAGTATCTGGTTGACCTTGTTTCAATTCAATCAACAAAGGGACGATGATTGCGACTGGCATTACCCTGAAATTAATCACAAAGTTAATAAGCACTTTTGGGAAAAGAAAGTTTTGTGAGCTGGACAAACGCAAAATGATTGGAAGAAACTTTCGCAAATAAAGCAAAAAAAGCATATTTGGCGAAAAAGCTTTCACGTTTAAGTGAAGACTAATTCAAACAGAATGCTTTCAAATACTGACTTTGGAAGACGTTTAGAAGTAAAAGAAAGGGATAAAAAATTGTGATGATGCACTTCAACCTCTATGCAAGGGGATATAGCTCAGTGGTAGAGCATTCGTCTGCAGATTGAGAGGTCCCTACTTCAATCCTGGGTGTCCCCTATTCCTAGCTTCTTTGAGTGTGACAAGATGTTGTTTAGGAGTAAAAGAAAGGGATAAAAAATTGTTATGATGAACTTCAGCCTTCATGCAAGGGGATAAGAAATGAGTTTTGAGTTTACAAGATAAGTAATAAAAAACAGACTCACCATGAAAAAGCGTATACTGCAACTCGAAACCAATCGTGGTTTAGAATGTGATGCTGAGAAGACTAAAACAAAATTACAAACATTAAACCAACAAAAAATGTAGATTTCCAAGGCATACTAATAAATTCTATTCAAGCTGTAAGAAAGCCAAATGGGAGAGAGGCATCACACCCTTTCAAACATTATAAGAACCCAAAGGAACCTGATCTCTAAGAACCAAATCATTCTGTCCTCTTTAGTGAGTTCTTATTTGTGAGGTCATAGTCAATTGAGGGAATAGTCCGGAGACTTTTGAACCAGCCATCTAGATTCTGTCTGACCCTGTTTATCTGTCTTTCTCTGACCTTGGACTCTTCAATTGCCTTAAAATTTTATACTTTATGATTTTAATTAATCAAAATTTGGGGTAAATTAAATAAACCACTGCTCTTGATTATACAACAGGAAATACAAGAATACATGTTACAACATCATTCAGTTACATATTGATACTGACTTCAAGCTTCGTCATGTTTTGTCCTTATCTGTCATTTTCTAATTTGTATTGTGGAGCTATAAAAGGTTGATATAACAGAGAATGATTCTGCTTTTTAAAGCCTTAAGATATGTCGATGAAGTTTCTGTTGCTCTGGAAGTTAGTTGCTTAATGCTATCGTGTTTCAGTATTGTTTTGAGAATTATGATGAGTGCTTGGTACTGTATGAGCAGTGCTGAATATCCCCTACAGAACTGAACACCCTCACTTACTGCACAATTGATCCCCTTAGGGTAAGCATTTGTTAACTATTAGAGCGCTATATCCAACCTCAGTTATAAAACAAGAGTAAAAAAAAGAAATCTCACCGATGGTTCATCAAGCTGGAACATTCTGTCTTTCTTCTCCTTCATTCGGAGAAACACATTCAGAGCATAGTTGATAGTCAGGAAAAAACTCATTATGTGAACCATCTAAAGAATAAAACACATATTGAGTACTAAATTGTGCGAGTGCTAAGAATAAAAACACATTATGTACTTAACTGTGCGAGTGCTAAAGCAAAGTTAAGTTAAAGGCAGGTAAAAGCTTTCTTGGGAGTTCAACAGGGATAATTAGTTTGAATGAAAACTACCTAAGTAGGACTCGAACCCGCAAATTATGTCACTGGATCTTCTGAATCCTGCTTAATCTCATGTTTACTTCACCATCCTATATGGCGATAGTGGACTGTGATGGTCCCGTTGGTGGGGGAAAGCTGTCGCCCTTTGGCATGTCCTGCGTAGTTTCCAAACACGGATAGGTTTGTCTCTACATTCGGTTATGGGTGGTGCGATTCGTTGGCTCAGTACTTATCTAGAGGTCTTGGATTTGAGTCTTACTTGAGTCATTTTCATTCACACACATCATCTCAATTGATTTTCCAAATCCTACTTCTTTACAAATTTTCATAGAAGTATTTTAGCTGTACAACCTTTCACTGGGTACCCATAAAACACAAATTTGGTGTTTAAAAGAAGGGCCCTCGCAAACGATACTCGCAAACAAACTGACCATATCTCATAAGTATAAAGTTTAATCAAATCTTTACTTACCTCGCACAGTCCTTGCCACGCTGAGCAAAAATATGAGAAATCAACGCCCACCTTGCCATTTTGATAATAATTGAAGTGGACAATAGGACCTATCATCCAGAAAAGAGCAAGAAGAAAGTCTGCAATGGAGAGGTGGAACAATGGGTGAACCTAAACAGAAGAGGAAGAAATTATGAAGAAGAACAATCTATTTTACAGTAAACAAACAGATGTGGGCTTTGTTACCAAACTTTTTATATTCTTAAACCCTAGTCAAAAAGCTAAAATAGCAGTCCTAAAAAATAAACCTCAAAACTAAGCTTTTTGGGTTCACTGAAGTTGAAAATTGTAATAGGTCTGACTTAGATTCTGCTAACAGAAACAAGCCTTATTTATCGCTTAGTGGTTATATAAAAAGTCTAGAGCAAAATGGGTAGTCAATAAACTTGCTGAAGGGAATAATGAGTATAGTGATCTTTAAGACAGATGCTAAAATGGTACAGTATGTTGTTTTGTAAGTAATTGAAGATAAGGTTAAGAAGACTTACATCTGGACTTTTGAAAATTCTCTTAAAGATGATGAAAACAATAACAGAGCCAGTACCAATAATACTAAAAACAATAATGGCTTATGATAAAAATTATGAATTGCAAAACATAATAACTAAATCAGTGATCAATGATATGTCTTTTCACTTAAAACAGCAGTAATTGTCCGAGCAGTACCAGATTGCTTCTCAAATGAAGAAGATTTATTAATCATAGATATTAGGTCATTGCCTTATTTTTCTGGTCCTAGCCTTAACACTAAACTTAAGCCAACTGCCAACTAAGTTTTCTGGAACAGTTTTTGAGCCTATTATTTCATGTCATAGAGCTCTCTATGGAATTTTCACCATTGTTTCTTTTTCCTTCATGAATTCATAAAGCCTGGTCTAATACATGTAATATATTCCACCAAAGTTGACTAGCACAATTGAAATATACCTCCACCAGGTCTCCAGCTCTGGACCTTTCCCCAGGCAATTTTGTTAAAAATCTATCAGGGGGGCTGCGAATTGCCCTGGTACATGATGCCGATCGGCCCTCAAAGATTTTATTGGTTATAGGAATTCCTCAACCTTCTGGAGATATCAATATTAATCAAATGGGTAGGATGATGAGTCCTAAACTTAGATGATTTCCTAATCTTCATCTTTGGTTTTAACATGCTTGAGTACAATATTTTTGCTTGGGTTTGTGGTTATACCAAACTCAAACTAACACTTTCGAATTCTAGCAACACTCAAAATCCTACCTGGGAAACCCTTGGAAGATGGCCTATTTATTCTTGAAATATTCACATTCGCATTCGACTCCAGCTATCTCTATTACCTGTTATCCCAAACTTCCCGCTATCTCGAACAAAACTCATTTCCCCTTGTTTTTCCTATACGGTTTAGTATAGATAGAAATTTTGTCGGGAATACTATACGGTTTACTATGACTGGTTACCTCAAACTTTTCGCCAGTCTAATAAAATGTTTTTCCCATGAGCAAAAAACCCCTTGTCTTGAAAAGCATGACACAAAATATTTCAATTTCATGTAACTATGACGCCAATAATAGCTTTTTCTAAAACTGACACAAGACTTCTTTATTCTGTTGCTAAACCAAACAGAACTCTTTTCTAAAACAGAAGTAAATCTATGTTGTCCAACACGAAGTACTTTGCAAGGAACTTGGATCCCTTGACTATCTCAAGGGTTCAATTGGTTGCCTTTAGCTACTCCCGTTTAGGAACTAAACTCGTCTGCACTTAGAAAGAAGAAGATGGTCTTTGAAAATCTGCCAATAGTTTTTAGATTTCAATCGTAGTTTTCAGAAGCAAACAATCTTTTTCATGGTTTATATCATGTTTCTACATATGAAGCCCCCCTTTTTGTTTTGCCCTTGTAAAACATAAAGGTCTGCTTTCCCAAAATATGCAAGTTAGAAACCAATGTCCTAATCAAAAACTGGGTCTCAATTTTCCTGGTGTATCCAGCTCAAGACCTAGCCAGGTAGAGGCATTAGATCTTGAATGAATAAATCAGTGGTGGCGCAAGGTTTCCTCTGACAAGGGTGCAGAAACCTTAGACAGAGGGCCTGTCTCATAGAGCTTCATAAATACGCTCCAAGACAATGCTATTATTATCGTCTGACCCAGGGCTATCTCCTCCCTTGCAGCCCCCCTGCCCAATCCTTTGGTCCCATCATCGGAATGAATAATATTAATTCTTTAGGCAGGGCGCTCTTCTTTTATTACATGACAGTGTGCTATCAGTAAACTATTTTTCTGTTTTAAAGAATGCAGTGGCCATTCAATGCATGCATGTCCTAAACGGAGAAGCCTAGCACTATTCAGGTTGTTCTACCTTGCTTATGGCTTATACACTTGAGTATTAAAAGTACTCGAACGAGGAGGTTGAAATGGCCACCAAAACGTCCTGAACTCAAATTAGGCCCAGATTTACAAAGCAATTTATGACCACTTTACATGATACAGGAGTGATATTTTTTGGATAAAATGACAGCAATGGACCTTAGCTTTCTTTAGACAACAATTAAAATGAGATTATCAAGTCTTTAATTCATTTCAGGCCTACATTTTCAGCGACCGTTGATAAATTGAAAGACTCAAATAGGGAAGGGGGTACACGAATAAAAAGTTTCAAATTTGAAGGGAATCTCTGGCATTTTTGTTTTTATTTGCAATTCATCATATGCAGTAAGAAATAAGTTTCAAAATGATGCTATTTCATAATAATTTGAGCATTAAGATGCCGAGTAAAAACCTGAGCAAACCTATGAAAACGGACGAGAGGCCTCACAAAATTAATTTAGATTTTGAATAAAATTGCAAAATAGTTATAATAAATCGGTTGTGCAACAGAATTTCTGAAAACTTTAATATAAACTTAAAGCATAGGAAACGGACCCTTAGTCATAACATTTTGGTCCGCATTCAATCAGACATTATCCAGATAAATACAATTTTATTTCTTGGATCAAAAATCAAATTTTTAAATTTTGCATTCATCTTCAAAAGCCCCGAGTTAATTTCTTTAATCCCTCACTTTTACGAGGGATTCCTGAACTTTGAATTAAAATTCTGAATTGCAATCTCACCAGCATTCATTTAAGCCATTTTTTGTAACAGATTTCTTCTGAAAAATCCCCAGTTTATGACTGATATCTAAATGAACATTGATTTTCTATTTGAAATTTTGTTTACCGGCCTAATAGTCTTTCTAAACCTGTAAAACTTTTCAAAACACTCACAGCAAACTAAACTTGACCACTTCGGATGACCCGAGCAATTGTTTTTACTTTGGCGCGAAAATTTTGAATGAGGAGACTGGGGAAGGGATAAAATCCGTCAACAAACTTTTGGGCCTAAGGGAGGTAAGTGTAGAACATGTTAAAACTTTAAAAGTATTCAATAGACAAGTACGGCTCCCAGCAAAATACAAACCTCAAGGAAGATGTTACAATGCTTAGTATACCAAGAATCTTTGTCTGAAAAGGAACCAGAAAGTGAAATATTATCATTATGATTTTTAAGAATAAGAACGGCGACAATAATGCTAATTTCAATTGGACAGCAAAAAAGAATATACACCAATATCACTTTTAAACTCATGACGAATCTGTTTTATGAATTCATTAACAGACTCATAAACAAATAATTCATAAATGGATTTGTCATGGGTTGAAAAGTAATACAGAGTTACTTTGGTTTGCAACAAACACATTGATTTCCATTATCATTATGAGAATTTAGAGTTGAAGATGAATAGCTTCATAATTGACTTAAACAGTGTCGTACTTTCTCCAACTCAGTAAATCCCAACTTACCAACTTTCTATCATTCCCATGCAAATCTAAAAACGTTACAACAAAATATGTTTCACAGACAATATTGAATCTTTTTGAAATGTGCATAGAAAGGGTGGCTAAGTTAAGGGGTTTGCTGAGTTTATTCTATTGAATGATAAATTGTAGAAGCTAAATAATCCACCTCTTTTCTGACCAAATAAGAACCACCTCCTGGGTATAACAATTTGTTATGTTTGATTTTCATTCTCTTTTTGATGTGCTCTCGGAAATTTGTAATGGGCGTCAGACAAAAAGCTTCAAGTTACCGTCTCTAACTACATCTCCCATTTTTCTTGTTATTTCTTATATCTGTTTAAAAGGAATACAGTGGTGGCACTAGTGGGGGGCAAGGAGGCTCCCTGTTAGAGGAGGTTACCTCCCACCCCACACCCTAGAGCATAGTAAATCCTAGATATTAATGTCTCGGAGGGATTTTTTGAAATTTCATTGGAAATAGCCTCTCTGTTGTAGCTCTACTAGACATGGCCCCATCACTGAAGGAATGTATCAATGTCAGAACTAGATATACTGGTTTACCAGTTTGTAGATAATGGCAACTTTTGACAAGATCTAGGGTGTGCCAATCAGCTTTCTATTGTTCTATCCTATTGTTCTATTGTTGTTATATTGTTATCTCCGGTGTGCAAGTGCCATACTCTGCAGTATGGCTGGTTTAAGGGGCAAAGAAAGACGTGATCGAAGGGCAGGAAGCAACTTATCACCATTTTGTATGATAAGTTGTAGCCTGTCAATAAAAATCTGTTGTTTGTAAGCATTTGCGTCAGCATCTTTTGAAAAAAGCTATGACATCACGTGACCTTTGATTAAAGATGAATATAGGCCTATTTAATTTCTAATTTGATTTTCATAATATCAATATTTCAAGATATGACATCATCAATAATAAGTTGCTGGTCAAAAGGATAGATTGATGTCGACTGATCGATAAATTCATGTAACTGGTTTTCTGGTGGTGAAACTTAATCTCGAACGAAGATGAAGACCTCATCAAAGAACTGGTATCTTTTTATGCAGATATTTCAAACAACAAACCAATGTTCTACTCACGTTACGAATTACTTTATTAGTTATATCTTGAGGTAGAATAATATTACAAGTTTGGAAACCATCGTTCCCACTCGCCATCCAGTCCATGGTTCTTCCGGCACGAGTTGGTCAGCCAGGGTCATTCATCGCTAGTGATAAATACTAGTGCTCAAAGGGAACTTTTGCAATTCTACTAAACACCGGATCAGAGTGGAATTCCATATAGTGTTTAGGGGTTTGGGACAGGGGAGGAATTCCACGTTTATTTAACTTGATACACACCAGTATTTCAGAATGAAGACCCATTTATCAGATTTTCTACAAACGCAGGGATCATTAAAAGAATAACGTTCTTTGAAGTTCTTCAATAATAGTGGTTTTTGTGGTCCGGCCTTTAGCCAGTTGACAAAAAGTTCTTTCAAGCACTAGAATCAATCATCGACCAGAAAAAGAAAATCACTAGCGTTTACGTCATAGCAGTTTCAGTCTCAGACTTCTTGATTTGGCGGGACACTTTCAAAAATGGCATTGTGTAGAGTTTGGGCATTTAACTTCCCAACTTTATCTTGAGAGGAATCTATGTTTGTTATCTGTGTTATGATGTGACCAAAGAAATGATAAGCTCGATAATGCTGCCAGCTGCCTCATTCCCCATTAACGGGAAATTTCTTTACGAAGAAGCAGTGAAAAACACGAGAGTGTTTTCAACAGGCAAGTCAAGCCTAATAACATCAGCAGCTAACTTACTTGATTTGAATTTTCTTCAGTTATTTGTGATGAATTTTTTTTCCAGCCCAAAATTCACTCTATGAATGGTTTTTTCTTGTTTTAGGCAGCTCAAGGTAAGAAAATCAGCATGCGAATTCCATAAGGAAAATACAGCAAGACGAAATGAGAAGAAGCAGGATTTGGAGAATTCATCAGATGAATTTCAATGAATTTAATTTATGCAAAATAGTACTTTCTCGGACGGAACTCAAACAATCTTAGGCGGAGTGGTGGGGGCCAGAAGGGGTTTGGTTTAACTTGTCCTACCACTTTTGGCAAACATTGTTCTTGATGGTAGACCAAATCCAATGAGAAAAGTTTCTGAAGGGGGTAAAGGTGCGGCTGGCAACT
Source organism: Pelagia noctiluca (assembly GCA_963924455.1). Taxonomy (NCBI): domain Eukaryota; kingdom Metazoa; phylum Cnidaria; class Scyphozoa; order Semaeostomeae; family Pelagiidae; genus Pelagia; species Pelagia noctiluca. The sequence goes on from OZ004322.1 coordinate 3,138,280, forward strand.
CCACTGCTTAGGATGCTGCATATGCGCTTCACAAGCTTTTACTGGCAGATGCATTTGCTTGTAAAAAGTCACATTATAAAAAGCCCTTGTTGGTGTCATTACCTAGATGGCTCTCTTTTTTGGATTTTAACTAAGTTATTGTAAGCATCAGTAAAAACCTGTGCTGTTTGGAAGCTGCACAGTTATAAAGCCAAATTTGCTATCAAAATTTGTCATTCTTTAGAGAGAGAAGCGTAGCTTCTAGTTTTAGGAAGTTGGATTCATCATTTTTTCAGGTTGAGGAATCAGCAATCATCAAATTTTAGTTTACAGGATTACCAAATTACCAAATTCTTACAAGGAGATTTAAGGAAGCAGGGTTTGATCTGCTCCACTTGAGAATTGTCCACTTAAAGCCTTTTACTAGAAGTTTATTTCATCTTATCACATGAATGATTTTTGGCGTTAGAAAGCCTAGCATAGTAGCTCATAAATTGAAAAGACTTTATTTTAAGTGACATTGAAATTTTTTCACTCTATTTGATCAGCTCGCAAAGGCTAGATAAAGATTTCCATTTGAAGCTATGAACGTTGAATTGACAAAAGCTTTGTTTTGTTTCCAGCCTGGATGAGCTTTTAGATGGAGGATTATGGACTGGTGAGCTTCTTGAAATCTTTGGACCCCCAGGATGTGGAAAGTCACAGGTATATCTCATATTTCATTCGGTAATCATCCATGTTAAATCAGACAGTAGAAAAGTGGTGAGATTGCAGGAGAAAGGAGAGCTTAGAGCCTGCTACCCCTTACCTTTACATGATGGGGATATCAAGACTTGCAGAAGAGTTAACATGCTTAAAAAGTTGCTGCATGTGTTATATGCATGTGTTATATGTGCGCATTATAGGGGGTGTGGGAGGCTGACACTGCTAATAATTTCTCAGTTGTTTCAAAAGTTTTCCAAAAGTCAGTCCAAAAATTTTGACATATTTTGCATGTGCAGGTCAAAACAATTTTTATGCAAATTTTCGATCTCAGATGCATGCGCAGGTGTGTTGAGATTGATAGGGGTAAAAGGTCCGGGGCCCGCAAAAAATTTTGTATTAAACCACCTTTTTAAAAGTGCGTCTAATGATCTATGGTCGTGGGGTCCAGTTCAATGTTCGTCCGAGCTGGCTCTCGACAGCCCTGCAGATGCGTCAACAGCCCCTAAAATTTTTTGGATATGCGCCCCCGACGGTGGAAGATGGCTAGCCATCATTTCTATAAATGATGATAAAATCTGTTGTAGGAACAGGAAGAAACATCTGAATGCAGCAAATCATAATGCATGCAAGGATGTTTCGCTATATTTCAGAATCAGAATACTGTTTTAGGGACTTCTGAGGTAATATTTGCATCGATTGAATATTTTATATGTTTTTCAGATGTGTTTGACAACTGCAGCAAAGCTTTTGGCAGAAAGTAATGACACGGTTTTCTATGTTGACACAAGTGGGTCATTTCTTTGCGAAAGATTACTTGAGATTGTTGCAGAGAGAAAAGGACAATGTACATCCCAGGTATAATTCTATTATTCTAGTAAATTTGTCAACTGCAGAAAAACATAATTATTCTAAAAAATTTCTTCCAGAGCTTAGATAAGCAATATCTTAGAAGACAATATCAAACGTTATCATAGAGGTGAAAAGGAGTAAGATTGCAAACATGAAATCTATGGGGTAACTTTTGTAAAGATGAAGACTAAACGATGAGGAAAAGGCTAAAATATCATGGTATGTATTTGATGTTTTCAACTACTTTAAGTTATCAAGTATTCTAAATTGGCAATAGACACAGTCGAAATTGCATCCATGTTTTTGTTCCATTGCCTAAACTTGATGTAATGCTATCCAGACAGTCTTTGTTGAAATTATTAGATTATTATTCTTCTTTTCTTCCTTTTTCAAATTTTGTAATCTCTTGTTTTGTTTAGCAGCCAAACCTGTAGAGGAAGTGCATTTTTGCTATCAAATAGATAAATGAATAATAAGAAAAATATGTTGCATTGTTCCACGAACGGTGCCAAATTGAAGAGGATCATTTATATCTTAAAAGAAAGACTTTTTTCATGATTGAATTTGATAGATTCTCTTGAAAATAAGTAAAAGGGGATTCGAGTTACCCTTTTGAAAAACCACCTGCTTGCTATGTTTACGCTGTATTTTCTTTAGCCTACATGTAGCCCTAAACACATTCCTATAATGTGTTAAATACTTTCACTGACTTTGTACGTTTTATATGAAATATAAACCAGGCCTATTATATAGCCACTGGGTGGCATGGGGTGGCATTTCCAACCCTGGAGCAATTTCAGCAAGCTATTTGCCATCCCTAGAAAATTATTTAAGTGCCCACAATGGTTTTCTAAGTACCCAGTCTTGCATGCTTTGGAATATAATTAGAATAGAAGAAAAATAATATGAAAATAAGAGTGAAAAAGCACAGGAATAGTAAAATATCATAAGAAACGAGAATTCAAAAGTTTTAAAATAAATTTAGATAGTATTTCGTTCCTATAGTATCCTTGACCGTTGTTTCGTTTAGCCTCGAAATTTTTTTATTGACTTTGAGATTTCACCACCCCGACTCAAAAGGCCTGATACAAACTCGAACTATTATCGTGAAATAGTAAGAAATAGAATGATGAAAGCACTTCTATTGAAAACCTAAACAAGTTTCAATAGAAATTTCTTCTACAGTGTCTATACTTTTTATTAACTCTCTACTTTACAAAAAATATGAATCCGCTCGCAGACTACCTTTATGGAGAAGTATTCGTAAATCAAGCAGTGTATTTCAATGTTTTCAGTGGTATTTTTTTCGTTCTAGTTTCTTCAAAATGCCTTGTCGGATGTCCAATACCTCCGTGTCTTTCAAGCAATGGGGTTATTGTCCCAATTGAAAAATTTAGAGCATAAACTTGCTTGCCAGGTAATAGTTGGATTTCACTTCAATTGAAAATATCATATTTAATACACAAATGAATTTGATTCAGCCTGATTCCTGTGTCGATTTCATTATTTCTCCATACAAAGTCCAGCCGAATTCCATACCAATTCGATACGATTTGTGTACCTGTGTACGGAATTGAAGAATAGCTGTTATTTCACAATAATGTTGACCTCTTGCCAAACTGAGTAATTCTACTGTCGATTAGAACCTTTAATTCTAGACTCGACCACTCCTTTAGTCTCACCCATAATGGTAGTTGGACAAATATATGTATTCACAATTTTCTTGCTAAAGCGATACGTTTTGTGCGCGGAATTGAAGAATAGCTGTAATTTCACAAGAATGTTTATTTCTTTTCAAACTGAATCATTCTACTGTCAATCAGAACCTTTATTTCTAGACTCAGTCACTCCTTTTGTCTCACCCATAATTGAGGGTGGGCAACTGATTGTATCGATCGCAATTTTCATACCAATTCGATACGATTTGTGCACGGAATTGAAGAATTATAGTTGTTAATTCACATTAACGTTGATTTCTTTTCAGACCGAATCATTCTACTGCCGACTGAGACTAATAATTGTGGACTCGATCACCACATTAATCTCACCCATACTAGGAGGTGGACAAACACAAGGTCACATGATAATGATGGAAGTTGGTAGGCTTCTCAAGAGGCTGTCAGTGGAACACCATCTTGCTGCGCTCGTAGGTTTTCATTGAATTCCTTGCTTGGGGATCTCGTTAGCTGATTTTTTGGGTGCGTGTCCCGTGTGTTGATATTTTGGGGACATCAGGAATCACTACAATCCCCGCCAATCCCCAACACCCTTGTTTTTCTTAACAAATAACGATTTCTTTAGCTTTCCTATAGCATTTTATTTCGAAAAAATTTACCTCAGAACGATAGGGTTTTCAGAAGAAGCTGTATCAGATTACACAAAACACTAGCTGAATGTGTATCGGGCTAATTGCTGTTATCATAAAAAACACTGTAAAGGGAGGAGGGGAGGGGCAAAATGTAGGAAACTGTAAAAGTCATGTAAGTGTTCCAAGACTTTTAGCGAGGATTCAATTCAATTCAATATTATTCGCAAATTACATCTTAATACAGAATACCAAAAATATGTAATCTAGACGATCCAAGAAAAGCACAGCTTATCTAGCTTGGGCCGTAAATTGAAATTTAAAGCTATTTCAAGAAAAATAAAACAGTACAATTCTAAAACTAGTACAAATTATAATTCAACAGTAACAATAAATGCGTCATAAAAACTAGGTAATTGAGGTGTTTTGAAGAGTGCTAGATGATGAAAGTTGTTGATACAAAGGCTAGAAAGATTGAAGGAATTCAATAATAAGTTAATGAAGATAATGTAAGTTGAGAAGATAATGTAAGTTGATTTTAAACTCAGATTAAGTTTATATATCTAGAAATGAAATATCTTTTAAGACGTTTTGTAAAAGTTGAAGTTTTATTTACGTCTTTTAGAGATTCAAGTAGCTCATTCCAGAGTCGAGCAGCTTTGTTTAGTAGCATTCTCTCGCCCCATCTTTTATTAGTACGATGTATTTTGTAATTTTTGATTTTACGGGTGTTGTAGACGTGAAAGCTTTTATTTTTAGGAAAAAGTTTTGAAAAACAACAGGCAGCTTTTCTTGACTACGGTTTATTTGATGCATGAATTTAAGAATTTTTAATTCATAGAGATCATTTATTTTCAAGAATTTCAATTCTTTTTGCAACGCATTTGTGCTATATCGATTCTCTTTGAAGCTTAATAATCTGAGAATCCTATTTTGTACGGTTTGTAGTTCTTTGAAATATTTCTGAGGAGCCTGTACATAAGCTTTAAGTCCGTAGCTAATTTTTGATAATACTAATGAGTCGTATGCTGCAGTTAAACAATCTTTTGGTAAGGAGTAGCGTGTTTTAGAAAATATAGATGTGTATTTGACTATCTCACTTTTTACCTTATGTATGTGGTTTTTCCAACTAAGGTCTAAGGATTGTAGCATGTTTCATGCCTATGATGCTTCCACTATAAAAAGTTACTCTGCTTGACATTGACCATGAATAGAATCCTAAAAGTTGACGTTATCGCAATCGTGGTTTTAGAACTTAAGGATACTGAGTTGCATGTATTCAGAGACCGCCAGAAATGACATTTCATGGATGCAAAATTACCTATTTATGTAGATTAAGGACCAAGATGTGACCATTTGAAAAACTTAACTTCCAATATGAAATGACTTAATACTCTGTTTATCTTTCACTATCACCCTAATGGGTTTTTGTTTTGATATATCTCTGTCAAATCCATTCCATATTTTAAGGAACATGCATTACTGCAGATTTTGATAAATTTGCAAGCTTGGGTATCGCTATTCTTAGGTAATTTTTGTTGACTGCTCCACCCTCATAGGTCTCTCATACACCAGGTTTTACTTAAGAATACGACAAATTGACAAACTTGAAGGAGAAAATGTGTTGTAATAGCATTACATATCTTATCAGAAATCAAAATACCCAGCACAGTCTCCAACTCTACGCATGAAAGGCGAATGTTTAGAGAAAAGTTGGTTTCCCAAGGAAGAAACACCACCAATAAATGGGATGTTCAAATCATATAATTATGCATCTCTTGAAAGGGACGTTTGCATAAGATAAGGTGGTCTGACAAAATACGATTGTATAGTGGCAAAGAGATGGTCTTCTAGAATTGAATGATATCATCACTGTACACTGCTTCAAGTATAACGGCACAAAACCATTTTATCACTACCCGAATCGGCTATCACTGTACACTAAAATTCGGTATAGCACATCCACTGTTGTTATTAATATACTACCTTAACTCAATTATGAGACGTACCATATAACACATTTCATGGCAATGACTGTTGGTTATATGACAGACAGATTAAAGCATATAATGTTACAAGTTGGGCAGATTTGACCTGCGACTTTGCTAACAGGGAAATGGGAAGGGAGAAAGCTCACCATAGAGTTTCAGTAATTACTCTGTGATAGCCTAACATAACTTAATTTTTCTTTGTTCTAAGGTTGTGAACAGTGTTGTGACAGACTGGGATGCATCTGCTACTGGCAAGCAAAATAACAAACTGAAACCAGCTTTGGGGAAATCATGGAAGCTTGTCGCGCACTCGAGACTGCTTTTTCAGCCTACAGCAAGTCTCAGTGGGTCAGCAAAGAAATATCAAGCCACGGTTACAAAAAGCAACAAAATGGTATGAGATAATTTTGGAAGTAGGAAATGAGATTTTGTTATACTGCATCTTGAAAGTGTCATAGACTATGGGGTTTGGAAGACCACTGGATAGAAGAAGAATTCGAGCAATTTAGTGTTGATAAACTGCAAGAGTAAGCTAAAGAGCTAGATTTTTTGTCCCCTTTGTTTTGCAGTCAAGCAATATAGACTGTATTCTTACCAGTAACCTTGTTATACTTACAGTTCCTAACATGTTGTGGAGAAAAGAGTCAAGAGACTAAACTCTGCATCTCCACGGGTCTGTTTCATGGTTTGCCACTCATCAGGAGATATGTACTAATCAGGACATGTTCCTGTATTCAAATTGGATAACAAAAAACGTTGGTCAACCGTGAAAAACGTATATTTATTGATAAAGATTTTACAATCATTATGAGCATGAGGTAGTTTTAGAATCCAGACATCAGACTTCGATCCTCACTTGTAAATAGCACTGGGGATGGAAGTCTTTATTCCGAAAAGCTTATGCCATAATAATTATAACATTTTTATCAATACATATATGTTTTTCATGAGAGGTGTTTTTACTGTTATTGGTCAATAGTTTCCAAAGACATCCTATAGACGTGCTGCTTACCGGTTTTTATCGGCCTAGGCCAAAAGGAGGGATTTCGTTTGAAATCTAGATGATACATGTGAATGAAAATGAACCGAGAAGGAATCGAACTTAAGACCTCTGACTTCGCACGACAAATGTTCTACCAAATAAGCAACCTTGGCACTCCATTCAATCATTTTTCCATCACCACATATCAATTCCCATTCTACTATTCTTGTTTATAATTTGACTATTTAATCTTCCAGGCTTTAAACAAATCTGGAATTTTCACCATAACGGAAAGAGGTGTTGTTTCTGAGTAACGTCTTCAAGGCAGAAAAGTAAGTCTTCATTTCTCCTCACAACGCTTCATTAATGTCCACTTGAATAGAAATATGGGTGATAATAACTAACTGGAGACTACGAAGTCCTGTTGAAATTTTATCAAATAATTGTCCAAAGGCTTGAAGATAAAAACTTAACCTAAGATAAAGGTCTACTTAAAAGAATCCCTTTATCGTGCAAACGGTATAAGAAGTTTTATGAACTTTGAAATCGTAAACGAATCGAACCGAATATGAACGACTAATCGTCCCAATTCGTATCGGTATTTCATATTCGGTCCGTTGTGGTATTTAATACCTTATATCAATATAGCAACCACTTGTTCTCCTACCCATTCGCCTTTCTCAATTTGTATTGAAAGAAATTAAGCCCAATGTATGATAATTTCATATTTCATGTTTTCTGTCCACATCGCTGTTAGCTTTATTGTTTCGTTTGCAAATATTTGTTTTGAAGAACCAGTTTCTTTAACTTAATTAAAATGTTCTTCGTAGTTTTTGTGCAGAAATAGAGTCAATATTTACAGAATATGAGAATTCTGTGTTTCTTGTTTGAGCTCACTCATGCATTTGTTTGAGTTCTCAATAGGTGATGCACACTTTTTCATAAGTAACTGTTTTAAACCATGGCAGCTGTTTGCTGGCAATGAACAGGCTTGGCAGTTTTGATTAAGGGTTGAACGAGGGAGTGGAGGAGTGAGTGACTTTCTGTTCAAAGTTCAAGCCCGGCTAAGCCAGGCCTCTTTTAGCAGGCAGCGGGGTATGGTTGCATGATAAGCAAGCAAAAATATGCGTATTTGAATTCCCACTATATATTGTTCGTATAGGTCAAATACAGGTCTGTTTATATGAGCAAAAATGCCTCACCTGCCGGACCCGGGGCTGACAAGGGAAATAAATTCCGAGCACTGTTTATATGGGCATTCCATGCCGGGTCTAAGAGGCGAGGTACATCCCTAGACGTCATTAATCATCAACGCAGCATTGATTTTCCATTGATTAATAGTCGAGTTTACTTCGACTCACCAGTAGTTTTGCGTTTATATGGCAAAATCTCACTTCACCTGAGTGAAACTTCGCGTCCTGAGAAGTGAAGTTGCACCATACCGGTAGTGTGGAGTGAAGTTCCTTTTTATTTTAACGAAAGCTGAAAGTTGATAGTTGATAGGCACATACGCTTACTATCTTCGCAAGGTATGGGTTTATATGCTCAGCACAAAGGGCCCACTGAATAGGTAAACTGATCGAGCAGTGCGACCCTGGTCCTTCCTCTCGATGTGACCACACCTCGTGATTCCTTTTGCCTTTTTGCCTGGAATTACAGAGAGCTGGCTAATTCTCTCCTCACACTTTTTGACAGGTCTGAAGGCGGTTTCGAACCCGGGACCCTTTGAACAAGGGTCAAGTGATCCAACCACTCGGCCATCCCCGCCAAATATTGAATGAAATGAAAAATCAGTTGTATTCTGTTGGAGGGTGAAATATCACTTGCCAGCCTTGCAGGTGGAGTATTTTTGCCCATACAAACAGGGTCATTAGTCAAATACGTCCGCTAAGATTAGCGTTGATGAATTTCATCAAACGCATTGTTTATAAAAGATGTAAAATGCGTAAATGGGTATATAAGCGTTGAGTGTCATTATATAGTGAATAAAGAAGATCAATTTCTATATACGCAAAGACATTAGCGTTTTTTGATTCTTGCTGTGTGTTGTCTACATGGGTCAAATACGCATACATAAATAATTGTCGATGAATATCATCAATTATTGTATGAAATAATCAAAATGCGTTGGTGTGCATAGAATACGAGTAGTTTTGAACTTTCGCTTTAAATGTCTTTATGGCTGTAGGTATGAAAACAAGCATACTTTCCAACTTTCGCTATTTGTTGTATAAATAGGGGAAATACGAATGAAAACTAGCGTAGTATCGAGATTTCGCTACAAATTGTCTAAATTGGTCAAATATGTATGCAAAACTAGCTTAGTTTCGAAATTTCGTTATAAATTGTCTATGGTAAATTTCGCTGTCTAAATTGGTCTAATACGGACGAAAACAAGCGTTGTTTGAAATTTCGTTACAAATTGAATATATAGTGAAAATACGAATGAAAACTAGCATAGTCTCGAGATTTCTTTATAAATTGTCTAAATGGGTCAAATGCGTATGGAAACAAGCGTTGTTTGAAATTTCGCTGTCTAAATGGGTCTAATACGGATGGAAACAAGCTTAGTTTCGAAATCTCGCTTTAAATTGTTTGGATGGGTCAGATACGTACGAAAAACAAGTGTGGATGATTTCATCTGAAATTGCACAATAATAAATCTTCATTTAAGCGAATCATAAGAGCAGCTGGTCAAAAGCGTTCAGCTGCAATATAAGACACGTTTTCGTGAGATAACAATAGCGATGGAGCAAATGCTGCCAGTTCTTTCGTGCTTTATCCTCTTCAAAAACGAACATCCAACTTCATTAATGGGAGCTTATCTATCAAACACCGTCAGCCTTGTATAAACAGAAATTTCTGCTGTTTATGTTTCCTGTATTTGTTGAAAGAAACGTTCTGCAGGCTGGCTTGTGGTCACATCTCTTACTTCGGGCAAGTATGTTGTTAAATTTTGATTTCGATCTAGCTATAAAGACTTTGAAAGCAAAACAGTCGGTCACAGGGCTACGAATTTATCAGGTTTGGGAGAGCTGAACTGGAGGAGTGATTGTGGTTTGCCATTGTGTCTTGATATTATTTGAATTGGTCGTTTGTGCAATTTATAGGATACTGTTGTTTGTATGAGAAACGTTATAGGTAGAAAATTAATGGAGACTTTTCGGAAATCAATATTATCCATGAAACTCTAACTCCATAGCATTGTGTTTTCTATATCTTCATCACAGTGCTCGATATAAGAAGGTACAGAGTGATATTGATAGACTATAGTCTGTCTAATGATTGCAAGAGCATGGAACTTTAAGGAACAGAGAGCCAGTCTCCTGTCTTGTCTGTTATCCATGAAATTCTAGGTATCTGAAGTTATCTAAGTTACAAAGCAACCCGAACCATTTAAATATGTAGATGCACACCCTAACTAAGTTAAGGGTGGGTATGACATGTGGCGTAGATAAAGGGGGTCAGGGAAGGTGAAAACCCCTCCTGTAGAGCTAAACGGCCGTTTTGTCGGAGAATTAATGATTTGACGGAAAAAATACACATATCTATTTCTGAGATCTGATTGATAGTAATTGATAGTAACACCCCAATAAAATTCTACGAGAAGAATCTTTCTTCTTAAGATTCGGCGTCTCGAAAAAGTCTTTCATGTTTTGATGAATACTTGGGAATTCGATGAAGATGAAGCTGTTCCAAGTGCGATCACGAAGATTTGCTTCAGTTCCAGCAGAAATTCAATCTCATATTGTCTTTCCAGAATATAGTGACGTTATTTCGATAAGCCCTCACCATTCCAGTATTTTCAGCCCATGATGAAAGAGCATTTAGTTCCTGCAAGCGAGTCAAAAGGTACTTGAAAAGTAGCTACGTTGTCCGAGGACCGACTTTCAAATCTTGCTTGCATCTCGATCAATAGAGAAACTATAACTAAAATTCATCTGGGAGATTCAGAATTAATGATAAAGGCCGAAAATCTTTAGATAACTATAACTTTGACACTTAACTCAATCAGTACTAATGACAGGAGTTTTTCTTATGTTAACTTTCATATGCTTAAACAATACAAATGCTTATAAAATTTGGTCGGAAAATCTGAGTTTCTCGCCCCCCCCCCCTTATAAAATATCCTATCTACACCACTTGTTGTGGCGAACAGTGAAAGCGACGAGCCAAGAATGGGACTTTGCTGCATCCTTCAACTTCAGTAAATCAATTCGGTTTTATTGAGGCTGTTTCAGGCATGATATCTGACATGAGCCACTACTTATCACAATAAGCCATCGATATTTAGAAGGGCAACGTTTTGGGAGAGATCTCTCCTATCATCTTATAGGGCAATGAGAAATGTGGTATTTTGAACTCGGTTAAAAAGTTATAATGATTAATAACAGTCGTGTAGATAAGAAAACGCATATTTGCAACACTCTTTGATTTTCATACAGAATAGATGAAAATTAACACAACACATTCCTCAACTACAAAACAAAAGCGATACCCTAGAAAGCAGAGGCTACCATCCCGGGGCCATTACATTTAACAGTAAACGTAAATAAACTTAAATAAAGACGGAACCAAGCAGCCAACAACACCTAATGTAGGTCAGCAGATAGCTATTTGCAACACTTATTCATCATATTCCATATTTATCCATACAGATCTATAGTAAATGGTAGAATATGAGTCAAGATACACCACATGGTGTTTGAGCCAAATCATCTGAGCGAAGGGGCGACCAGACTTAGGCCAAAACATCAATTTTTGACCAAAATGACGAAATTGTAAACAAAGCCTTCCTCTTTATGTTTCAATTGCACAAAGAGTGCTCAAGAACGACGATGTTTCCTTTCTCCTCTTTTCTTTCTTTATTTTTTTCAAATTTATTTTTTCAAAAAATTCACTAAAAATACTCTGATCCAGGGTAGCTGCAGAGCGCAACATTATGCTAAAACAATCGCCTAGCTAACATTTTTGCCGAAATATCCGTTTATTTGCATTTTCCAAGCATGAGGGAGCGAGCGAAGCAATTCTAGAGAGCTTAAGCATCCAAATGTGTTTTTTTGTGTTCAATTTCTAAGTATGAAAATATAATAATGCACAGTCTTCTTGATGTAGGTCTAGCTCTATGTATCGAGCAATCAAACAGAGAACAGAAAACAGACATTTGATAATCTGATTTGTTAATTTGTGATCACAAAGAAACCCCAATGGGCCCCCAAATTTTCACCACTCTGGCTGTGCAGCAACTCGTAATCTTTACATACGATGTAAGGCTACTAAAGATTGTTAGTTACGAAGAACCAAAGAGTGCTAAAATTGCTATAAGATCAATGAGCGAAAATGAAAATGGTAAAATGTGGCAAAAGGTACACAAAGAAGTTTCAAGGTTATCAGGACACTGGCTGCACAGTAGAGTAACTCGTAAGCTTTGTAGACGATGCAAGGTTAGAAATTGTTAGTTAGCTACCGAGAAACAAAGAGTTCTTAAATTGCTACAACAGTAATGAGTGAAAATGAAAACGGTAAAATGATACCCAAGATGCACAAAGAGGTTTCAAGATTATCAGAACACTGGCTCTACAGTAACTCGTAAGCTTTGTAGACGATGCAAGGTTAGAAATTGTTAGTTAGCTACCGAGAAACAAAGAGTTCTTAAATTGCTACAACAGTAATGAGTGAAAATGAAAACAGTAAAATGATACCCAACATACACAAAGAGGTTTCAAGATTATCAGAACACTGACTGTGCAGCAACTCGTAAACTTTGTAGGCGATGCAAGGTTGCTAGTTAGCTACCGAGAAACAAAGAGTTCTTAAATTGCTACAACAGTAATGAGTGAAAATGAAAACGGTAAAATGATACCCAAAATACACAAAGAGGTTTCAAGATTATCATAACACTGACTGTGCAGCAACTCGTAAACTTTGTAGGCGATGCAAGGTTACAAATTGTTAGTTAGCTACCGAGAAACAAAGAGTTCTTAAATTGCTACAACAGTAATGAGTGAAAATGAAAACGGTAAAATGATACCCAAAATAAACAAAGAGATCTCAACGCTATCAGCACACTGACTGTGCAGCAACTCGTAAACTTTGTAGACGATGTAAGGTTGCTAGTTAGCTACCAAGAAACAAAGAGTTCTTAAATTGCTACAACAGTAATGAGTGAAAATGAAAACGGTAAAATGATACCCAAAATACACAAAGAGGTTTCAAGATTATCATAACACTGACTGTGCAGCAACTCGTAAACTTTGTAGACGATGCAAGGTTACAAATTGTTAGTTAGCTACCGAGAAACAAAGAGTTCTTAAATTGCTACAACAGTAATGAGTGAAAATGAAAACGGTAAAATGATACCCAAAATACACAAAGAGATCTCAACGCTATCAGCACACTGACTGTGCAGCAACTCGTAAACTTTGGCATACAATGTTTGGTTACCCATTGTTAGTTACCAAGAAACAAAGAGTGCTCAAATTGCTACAAGAACAATGAATAAAAAAATAAAAATGGTACAATGTGGGTTAGAATACACAAAGAGATCCCAAGGTCACACTCTGGCTATGCAGTACCTTGTAAACTTTGGCATACGATTTATGATTTCAGATTCTTAGTTACCAAGAGACAAAGAGTTCTTAAATTGCTATGAGATATGATAGATAGATAGATAGAATATAAAGAAAGAATAATGAATGAAAATGGTAGAATCTGGCTCAGGATCATGCTGTACACATACTATAACAACTGATAGGGGCAGGGTAGTCTTGCAGCCCCCTCCCCCTAATAGCTGTAAAAATCTTGCTCTTCTCAAGGCAGGGCCTATCTCTCTTGCTTTTGGAATACTACTACCGCAATTATTTTCCTGTATGTCTGATTTTATTAAGCCAATAAAGTGTTTCTCTTATCCTGTCTGAACTGAAATTAAGATAAAACTCCGCCTTTTAAATAAAGGAAATGAAACGTACTTATCAGTCTGAACAAGATCATTTTGTTTGAACCTAACAGAAGATAACAGAATTAATCAACCTCACTTTAGAAAAGCGTGAAATATATTGGAATAATTGATAGGGCTTGCAGGTGGAGTGCTTGAAGGTTGCCGAAATTTGAAATCTCGTTTGCATGTCAGCTCATTATGAGGCAATAGCATTATAAAACTCTAAACCTTACCCAGATCACTTCTCTATTCGATTAGCTTTTAGGAGCTACGCGTTTTTTTTATAAGAACGTAGTTTAAAAGAACACAACCCTTGAAAAGTGCAAAAGTTTGAGCATCTTAAGAACGCCTAGGCTTAAAGGAGGAATGAACTGAAAATTTTATTCCTTCAATCCAAAGACTTGTTTGGATGGCAATAAAACTATTTACAGATTTTTGATACCTTGCTTTATTGCGGAATTATTCCATATTTTTGTATTTTTTTGATGATGTAATTTTGTTTGTGAAAAGCACTGAAAACAATTGACAGTTTTTTGAATGAGAAAAGAGCCTAAAAGTTTATTTCGGTGAACCAAGCATTTTTAGTATAAACAATATCAAAACATTCTCAATTCCAATCTTTCTTAATGATTTTTAGCATAAAAATACTCTTGTTTAGCTTTGCAACGTTGAAATAAGGCAATTTCCCAATACATTTCATTGCATTTTGCAAACAAAATGACGTCACAAACTCGAAAATAAAATATAACATATTTCAACAATGGAAAAAGATATCGCAAAACTGAAACCAGCTTTATTGAACGTCGTAATATGTCGCTTTTTTAGGGTAATAAAGATTTTGATTTCATAGCTGCTTTGATTTTGACTAATATATAAAACATTTTATTAGCTGATTGGCAGTACCGTCAAGAGGGGGGTAACTAGGGTAGTTGCCAGGGGGCTCGGGGCTACTAGGGGCCGTCAAATCTAAGTTATCTATGATTACTGATCATAAGCTCTCTTTCAGGGGAGTTTAAACCCTTTGAATTCGTAGTTACCTTGGGATCGAGTCGGTCCTGTTGATTTGTAGTCTATAGTTCCGTCACGTTCAATTGTGCAATTCATGTTCATATGATAGTCTAGGGAGAGGTGCTTTTAAAATCCGGCTGAGGCTGGCCCAGTCATGGCCGTCGAGAAAATGGCCGGGCCCCAGGGTAGAGGTTTTTCAACGGGCCTAAATTCCCCGGACAGACAGCTTATAATGAATAGACATGAATAAGTTGGATTTTACGGACCTCTCAGAGCCCTTGGCCCTTTGGCAAATACCCTGGTTACCCCTCCTCCCTTTCGATCGCATTCGGGCCAGTTGAAAATAGGTCTATTGGAACCAGAATATCAAGAACATGAACCTGTGCATCATTTAGAATTAAGAACGTAACAATAAGCGGATGATAATGAGACCCCTTTAGATCGATGGCCGCGTCTCGGATTCCATAGAATCAAGTCACTGATTAATTAATTGATCAAGTATGGAAGTCGTCGTGTGAATTCACCTTTTGAAGGAAGTTTTGGCGAAAGGCAATCCTCGTGAAATATCCCATATTGTTACTTTTGCAAAAATTAATTCTGAACATTTGGCGTCTTTTTGAACTCGCGAAACTTCTCTCCCGCGAAAGTTAATTGTCTCGAAATGGCAATTAACGATTTATTTGTTTGTTAATTGGTATTGTTCTATTAACATGTGAAAAATCAAGCAAATTAAGGCAAACTTCGCAAATGCAACTCTAATCATCAGTTAAATTATTTTTTAATAGTTTTATTTTGGAAATAAGTAATTAGAATAGAACTCAGAACAATGTTGCCATCCCCTGCAGCTGAAGCTCACAAACTCTTTTCTTCACTTGTCTTACTTGCCCTTAAAATCCATATTTATATCTGGTTGTAATTTTGCCGCGCCTAAATACATGTTTCTATACGATTATCAATTCGTCGCACGTAAAACCATATCTAGAACTGGTTGAAATTTCATTGCGCGTGAATATTAACAACAGCATTATTATTTTATAATATTATTTGAGGAAGAATTCATCGGTACTGTTGTGGTGAAACCATCGGTACATTGGGAGGTATTCATTACTTTAGGGGATATCATCAGTACTGTGAGGGTATACAATCAGTACTTTGGTGGGGTACCATCAGAAAATTGGGGGGTGTCCAGTACTGTAGGGGATATCATCATTACTGTGGGGATACCATCAGTACTGTACAGGATACCCTAAGTGCTTAAGTGGTTTCCCCCGCATAGTATTGAATATTCTCTACAATTCTATTGCTATCCACCCACAGTACTAATGGTATCCCTCCAGATTACTGAACATCTTCCACGGTACTGATAGTATCCCCCTCAGTATTGAACATCCTCCACAGTACTGATGGTATCCCCCCAAATTGCTGAACATCCCCAACAGTATTTAACACCCCCGCAGTATTGAGGCTCCCAGGGTGGGAATGGAAATAAGCCTGTGTTGATAAATTTGTTAGGTCCGCCTCTGCTTGATTGTCTGTTCAGTTGGTGTTTACACTCGCACAGTAGTTGACCCACATTGTTAAATTCACTGCAAAGAGAACTGGTTTCAATGATTGTGCGAATGCAAATGATTTACATAAAATAGTTGTTAATGCTCTACAAGGACCTGCTGGTCAGCTCTTGTAACGAGGACGAAGAATTTATTGTACAGCTGAATGAAAATTAGGCAATTTGTCATTTATGCAGCAACACTATTTATGTATAATGTAAAGCCTTGCTGTTGAATTGCGGAAGCGATATACATGAAAGGAGAAGTATAATTCTGCCACGTCACATCGAGTGAGCCTATAAGCTCCTCTTAGTCTCACCGATGTTATTGCGTATTATCACAGACGTACTGCTCACGTAAAACAAAGTGTAAGGCAGTAAGCGACAAGTACTGGAATCTGAGATACGCAGTTAGAAAAACGTCATGGTTGCACGGTCGTTGAACGGAAGAAGGTATGGGAAAAACGATGTATTTACGAGGGTTTCTATTAGTATTCGTATGGAACTAATCCTTATCGAGCTGCAAAATGCATGCATAAAGTAGTTTTCCAACCAATGCGATCCAAATTTGCAGAGAATGATGTTCAGCTAAATTGTTGTTTAGAATATATAGTATTTACAACAGCAAATATGAGAAGGGTTTAGTTGTTCAACTTTTAATGAAACACTTGCCATTAATATACCAATGCTGTATATGCTTCGTGCGTTTGTATTGATTCCCTGATTACTAAGTTGTTTTAAAATTTCTGGGAAGTTTATAATCAAGGCGAATGGAAAATATTTAGAATTTACCTACTTCACAAATAAATTAATTTGAGGTGAGATATATATTCCCCGTTGATCGAGATAGTTTGAATAAAATGAACCGAGCAGGATTCGAGCCCATGACTTTGTGCGTCAAACGCTCTACCAACTGAGCGACCGCAATACTCAATTTCTTCGATCGAACCGAGTCGTGATATCAACCACACAAATCGCACCACTACCCACCAAATGTAGAGACGAACCTATCTGAGTTCTTTTACAACTGCACTAAACCAACCTAGGGCGGCTACTGAACATGAACCACAGCAGGGGAGCCATTTCATTTCTAGCTAGAAATTTTATAATTTGCAGCAATAGCATTATTAAAACAATCTTTGATCGGTAGAAAAATCGATTTCAGTATAGCCAGTGAAGCGAAAACAGATAACCACAGAACAAGTTCTACATTTCATTTAAGTATTTTGGAGTCTGTATACATAAAAATTAGGGATTCTATATTGTGCAGATAGAAACATTTCGTTTTTGCACTAAGACTCTTGAAGTAATCTCATTGGTTTCCCTCCACTATACCAATCATTCACTTCTTTTCTTATTGGCCTATTTCGATCCATATCTAGGTACAATGATTCATTACACTCTTTTTTAATAAGAACCAGGAAAATTGATTTGAAGCTGGCTATTCTTAAATATCCCTCTATTTTCACCCTGAAATGTTCTTAAATTGCTCTCACTTTTACAATAATTGGGAAGCCTTTTTTGCTATCAGAAGTATTCATTGTTTAATAGTTTGATTCTCTTAACCATCTGACATAATCTGTGTGCTGTACATCAGCTTGTTTTGTAATTATTTCTCAGTCTTATGGTTATTTCGTAAAATTTTCATTTTGAGCCAAAAATGACCAGCCTCGGTTTGCTCTTACCTTGTTCTTAAGTTGTGGCAAAATTTGAGGCTTGTGTTCTTATAGAATTGTTCTTATAGAAAAAAGTGTATATATGTTATCGCTTCACTATGCTTTTTCTGTGATTTTTCTGACTGTATAGAATTACCCCCAGGCGATGCGGAGAGCATTAAACCTTCTTCAAGGCCACAACTAGGTTTAAAAGCCACTGACTCCGAGAATGTCATCAAACGCCCACTGACGTCTATGAGAAATCTATTTTGATCCTATAAATTGCCATCGAATTACAGCTGTAAGTTCTAGAAACTTGGTGATCTAAATCTCTAACACTGTGATTTGAATCATTTTGTTTTAGGAATCTTCACAGGGTTCTTGGAGAAAGAACCTGCTGGATAATACGAATGCTGAGATGAGGACTGGAAGACACATGCAAGTGCTGAGAAATGTGTTCAGGAGTTCAAAACGGAGCAATCAATAGGCCAAAATTGGAAAAATCATGATTTAAGGTTGGTTACGTCTTAACTTACCACGAATAAAGATTTCCTAAAAGCTGAGCCTACGTTACATTAATCTTCAACGAATTTCAAGCTAACTTCAATTTATGCTGAGTATTCTTCGTAAACATTCTTCACTTCGTTACGAAGCCTGATTTGACTATCATCCTCGTAAATGAAGATTTTCTTTGAAGCCCAACCTGAGCATCAGCAAACAACAACAAATTTCAAGTTAACTTCAATTTATGCCGAATATTCTTCGTACACATTCTTCATTTCTGCACAAAACCAGTTTTGGCTATTATCTTTATAAATGAAGATTTTCTTTGAACCCAACCTAAGCAACATCAATCACCAAAGAATTTCAAGTCAACTACAATTTATGCCAAATATTCTTCGTACACATTCTTTACTTCTTCACAAAACTAGTTTTGGCTATTATCTTAAATGAAGATTTTCTTTGAACCCAACCTGAGCAACATCAATCACCAAAGAATTTCAAGTCAACTTCAATTTATGCCAAATATTCTTCGTACACATTCTTCACTTCTTCACAAAACCAGTTTTGGCTATTATCTTAAATGAAGAATTTCTTTGAACTAAACCTAAGAAACATCAATTATCAAAGAATTTCAAGTTAACTTCAATTTATACTGAATATTCTTCGTAAAAATTCTACACTCCTTCACGAAACTAGTTTGGGTTATCATCTTCATAAATGAAGAATATCATCTATATAAATGAAGATTTAAACCCAACCTAACCCAACCTAAACAACATCAGTCATCAACGAATTTCAAGTCAACGTCATCAATTTCCGCTGAATATTCTTCGTACACATTCTTCACTTCTTCACCAAACCAGGTTTGGCTATCATGTTCATAAATGAAGATTTTCGCTTCAGAATTTACTGATCCTCAGCAAAAGCAACGTTGATCATCAACGAAATCTTCAATTTACGCAGAATATTCTTCACCATATTCTTCACTTATTTACGAAATCAGTTTTGGTTATGACCTGTGTCTATGAAGATTTTCTTTTGAGAATTAACCCATTGAAATCAAATCTAAGATAAGTTGAAGTAAGCGAATACATGTTGACTTTTGCATGCAACCCTTGACTTGAATATTACAATAAATTCTAATCAAAGGCTAGTTGAAAATTAGATATTGCAAAAATGTCAGCAGAGCCTGCAAGTTTTCGTAAGCGGATGACAATCGTCGTGAGTGGTGAGGTGTACGAAATGTACGAATCCCGCTTCTCGGACTACCCGGACACTTTACTCGGAAATCCCACACTTCGGAACAACTACTTGGACCCAGTTTGTGGCATTTACTTTTTCGACCGACATCGGTTGGCTTTCGAAGGGATATTCCAGTACTACCAAAGCAACGGGAAAATAAACTGCCCGGATAACGTTCCGTACGAGGTTTTCCAAGACGAGCTGAAATTCTTCGGAATCAAAGAATCAACCGTTTCGGAAAAAGCGAAAGCGTTCATCTTGGACCCGTTCCACCAAGTTGCGTATTTATCCACGGATTGGAAAACAAGAGTATGGCTCATGTTACAGGACCCACAAAGCTCTATAAACGCAAAAATATTCTCGATAATCTCGCTCGTTATTACACTACTGTCAATTGCCCTGGCTGTATCATTAACGCCCGAGAACGACCGTAATGGCGTATCCAGCCGGCTATTCCCTTACGAAGTCATATGCTTCATATGGTTCACTTTTGAGTGTGTATTACGGTTATGGTCTTCCCCCAGCAAACTGCTATACTTCCGAAACTTTGTTGACATTATTGATCTCTTCAGCGTCATCATATACTACTTGGCACTCATCATATCAACATTCAATGCTGGTTCGGTCTCTATACTCAGGGTATTCAGGGTGGCGAATATCTTCCGTATCTTCAAGCTTACTCGCTTCTCGTACGGGCTAAGACTACTACTGTATACTGTTTACAAAAGCCGATTGGACCTTCAGATCTTGGGGGCCTGCCTATGCTTCTTTATCCTGATATCCGCGAGTACAATGTACCATGCGGAGCTGTCTGAGCCAAAGTCGCCTATCAATAACATACCCAATGCAATCTGGTGGGCCATTGTCACATGCACCACAGTGGGCTACGGAGATGCTGTTCCGCTTACCGTATTTGGAAAACTAGTTGGTATATGCACTGCCATATTTGGAGCTTTGATGGTGCTACTTCCGGTGTTGAAATTCGTGCAATCGTTCGGTGATGCGTTGATGGCTGCGAAACCGTACTTAAAAGGCAATGACAGGAAGGGACAGATATCGCTTATCGACATTAAAAATAAGTGACACGACTCAGTCAAGTGCCAGTCTTCTACTGGCTGAAGCTAGCCAAGCAGTCCTTCATCAAGCAAGTATTTGGGCGATCGATACTCCTTTGAATTAAGCTGAAGATTCTTGGACTTTTAGAAACTAGGACTATTAGAAACTAGGACTATTAGAAACTAGGACTTTCAGAAACTAGGACTTTTAGAAACTAGGAC
The DNA here is from genome assembly GCA_963924455.1 of Pelagia noctiluca. Classification (NCBI taxonomy): domain Eukaryota; kingdom Metazoa; phylum Cnidaria; class Scyphozoa; order Semaeostomeae; family Pelagiidae; genus Pelagia; species Pelagia noctiluca. The sequence goes on from OZ004322.1 coordinate 3,159,260, forward strand.
TATTAGAAACTAGGACTATTAGAAACTAGGACTCTTAGAAACTATTACTCTTAGAAACTAGGACTATTAGAAACTAGGAATATTAGAAACTTAGACTTTCATACTTTTAAAACTATCATTTCATTCAGTCTAGATCGATACAGAACTTCAAAATAATGAGAAAAATAAAAAATGTAACGAAAACAATTACACCGAAGCTTTGCTCCCGTAAGTAAGTCAGAGAGAGAACGAAAATTAAAACTTAGTAATGAAGACTACTAGCTAAACGTTTTACATAAACATAAGTAATCATAATACGAATATTGTACTTAAATTTGCTTTCCATAATTATTTCTCTGATGAGTGTCAGACGAAAAGTCTTGAAATTTCATCATTATGTCTGGCTTAGATTCAGATTTTTCTCTCTATTCTGAGATTCTCTGCCAATCCAAGGCTTAAAATGTTTAGGTTTGCTGGCGTGTATGTGGATAGTTACTGTCTCTCCTTCGTAACAACAAAAGGTTAATAACAGTGTTGTGACGTTAACAAAATTATAAATGTTATGATCTTGATGTTTTGTTTTGAATATATTGAAGAAAGAATAAATCTTTAGAGAGTCAACTTTGAATTTAGCCATTTATTTACTGGATAACACATCTTCCCCTAGAGAAGAAGAGACAGCATTAGAAGAACGTAACACATTACTGAAGAATCACCACAACCGTCCCATAACCAAACCAGAATTTCATAGCATTAAAAAATATCTCAGTTCGTGTTTTGACAAGTGGAGTGAACCAGCCCCTATTTTTCATTTTTTCTTGAAATCCTTTCCAGTTTGAGGCTCTTGCTCTGATAAAATTGTTCTTTCAAACAGGCAGAAAAATAGAAACATGATGAAAAAGGACATACAAATACAAGAAGTCCCTGCATATAAGAATCTAAAATTTTGTAATCAGGCAGTCCAGTTTTTTTCAAAAAGGACTCATTTCTTATCGAATGTGTACTATAACCAAAGGGGGGAAAGAAGAGAATGAACTGTCAACAATTAAGATGGCTCTCTTTGAAATTCCCTGCAATATTGATTAAAGCAAAAATGATTCTTAATAGGGGAAATAATGTTTAAGTTGGTGGAGTAGTTTTAGACTAGTTTTCCATTTCTTACATGTGAGAACATACTGCACTAAAGCTTTACATCAAACCCTGCTTACACGAAGCCGTTTGAATATTCAAGCGCCCAAATATTTGTATGCAAAAAGTGCCGCCAAAAATTTGCACACTTAGTGATTCCGTTTACACAGGGTTGCTTCTGCTTTCTTAAAATGCGCATGTGCACTAGTTGGATATACACCAAGCTGACAAGAACTGTTGTAAATTATGAATAGAAGCTCTCATCTCCTTTTCTGATGAAAGTTTTTCAAGAGCACTGCAAGAAGAGTGTTTAATGTTGGCTAAGCTTTGCTTGATATATCAGGTTGCCACACTAGCCAAATTGCCCAATAACATTGCCAAAGCAGCTGCAAATTTCCTTGGAAAATTATCCATGATACAGTATGTGAGGGGGGCTAATCTGGTGCCATAAACCTTGTGATTTTGCCTCATTATCAAAATTAGTTCCCTCGTTTCAGTACCGACCATTAATTTTGATTGCTCAAAAGCGTGTGCATGGGGCTGTTCAAAATTATGGCTGGCCAAGCTACAATTAGGTCACTTTCCCAGCTGTTCGAAAATTTGGACGCCTAGGCGTGCAAGTTTTTGGCATTTGGCAGCTCCCATGTAGACGGAAAGGCTAAGTGCAGCCATTCCATAGAAATGACACATCTTGGCAAAAACATTAACTTCGGTATTTAAAGATGAGACATTGTTTTTTGAGTAGTAGAATACCTAGATTTTGCCAATTTATAATTTTTTTCCTCAAAAATAGCCGACAATGGGCGTGGTCATGGCTACAATGGTCCTACTATTGATAAGCGTCATTGACAGAACTTTATACCATTTTGCAAAAATAGCTCTGAAATTTTTACTGAGCAAGATTTTGTCATTGTTTTTGTATTATTCATTTGATATTAGAGCAGAGAATCTCATTTAATTAAAAAGATCTTTGTCATCAAACAAATATTGATGAAATGCCATGCCGAAAAGACCCTCCCTGAAAGGTCACGCGAGTCACATTTTTCATCGTAAAAGTATTCTCATTTGTAAACCCTTTATTTTCTTTTTCATCATTAGAGCAAAATTTGATCTTCATAAAAATGTACATGCTGACCCTTAAATTTGAATTGATCACCCCAGTACTTTTCGGAAAAAAACCCCCTCAAGTTTGGTCACGCGAGTCACAATACACCAGTCACATCAGAAATGGCCATGTTCAGTTGATTTTTGATAGAAAATTTCAAGAAAACTCTTTACTTGGGTACAAGGTGCCAGTAAAAGACACATTTAAAACTACTGGCTTTTTATGTAAAATAGGCAACTACAGTAGTCTCATTTCTATGTTGGTAACCATGGAAACACAGAAACATGGAAACACAAACATGGAAACACAAACACTCTTTCTTTCTTTCTTTCTTTTCATTTGTTTAAAAAACATTTGTCTGAAATTGTGTTAAATTTTATGTGCTGAGTAGCAATTAAATGTAATTTAAGAAATATTGTAAGTGCTATTTATAGAGGGGACGCGATGACCCTGTGTCTTTTCCTTCTATAAATAGCACCTCATGTTGTATTATTGTTGCCAGCTTAAGATTTTATTTTATATAAAAAAAAAAAAAAAAAAATGGAAACACAACCGAACAAAACCAAAAACCAACCTGGCATGTTTGAAATTTTTGATCAAGTTTGATCCTGGTTTTGTGAAATCCATAAGATACAGTAAGCTTGAGAGAGATATTGATTCTGTATCTGCATCTGATGTCATTTTAGCAGTTGATGCCCCAATGCCTGTTTCATCTTCAAGATGCTCGACAGTCAAGTTAATAGAGCAAGACTTTACAAACATAAAGAAAGCCTTTGAAAAATTTCAAGAACTCTGAAACTGATTTTAAATGGACTAGATGTTGTTATGTTAATAGATTTGCGACCCAGTCTATGTCACAGTTCTTTAAAGCAGTTCTGTTTGCAATGTTACACCTCAAGCAAAAGATTTAAATTGATTTTAATTTAATTCCTCACTTGTCACGCGAGTCACGTTTTGGGGTCACACGAGTCACACTGTACTAGTTCTAATATTTCCGAAAGCAACAATATTTTCAATCAAATTTTATGGTCATGTGGCAGCTGAAATACCATTGGCCATTTCTTGAAAGAGTATTTCATGAAAGGTGTAGAAGTTTCTCAGAAAGTTTGAGATTAGTAACATTGGGTTAAAACTTTGCAAATGTGACGGTCACACGAGTCACACCAAATAAACACAAAAATATGTGTCACCAAGTATAATTTTTTGGAATAAACCATGATCAACATTGAAAATGGCTTCAAAGTATTCCATCACTGTATCAGAATATTCAAAAGCTCATTTAAATTTTTTTAATCAGCTGATTATATGTGTGACTTTGTCACGCGAGTCACTATGGAATGGCTGAGTGGCTGAATATTCGGATGCTCAAATATTTAACCAGCCCTGTGTAAAGGGGGTCTCAGATGAAAAGCCTTTGAATATTAACATTCTAAAGTTCTTCTTATCAACGTGAAGGTTGAAGTTCTGTACTAATCTAGGCCGGTAGAGAAACTGTTCTGATATAAAAGGTGTGGAATTGAAACATTAGGTTGGATTATTGAAGAAAAAGACAATTTTACAAATTTCAATGAGTGATTTAAAAATCTCAATGGATATATATTACTAGTTAATTTTAGGGTTACTTGACTTGTTTTGCCTTGCGTTTTTTGCTATGGGGTGCAAACATTTCACTTCTTTTGCAGCATAGAAAAAATACCACAATACTTGAAAAGGGAGGCCAAGGCGGCAAGAAGAGCAAAATAGAAGAAATACTTGTTGTACTTGTTTTTAGATGGCGTCAGAAACCAAACTGCCCTCCTCAGATTTGTTTCATTGTATGGCGGATATCGCATGGCATTCAATGCCTCCAGATTCTGCTTCTTGATCAAGCATGCCTTGCGATGCGAGAAGCACTCAAAGGAGAACTTTCCGTGATAGGCCCCCATCCCACTCTGTCCGACACCCCCAAATGGCAAAGAAGGCACAGCAGCTTGGACAATGGCATCATTCACACAGACAGCTCCAGAGGATGTCTCGTCAAGGAATTTGTCAATGTTTGCTTGGTTTTTTGAGAAGACATACAATGCCAAGGGCTTCTCTCTTTCCTTTATGAACTTGACAGCATCAGTAGGACCTGCCACATTCACAATGGGGAGTATAGGGCCAAATATTTCTTCCATCATAATGGGGTCACTGGGGCTTACTCCTTTCATGATTGTCGGGGCTATGTATTTCTGAGATGCATCCGTCTCCCCACCTATTGCAACTTTACTGGGGTCGATGAGACTTTCCAATCTGCTGAAATGTCTGTCATTTACCACCCTTGCTAGATCTGGGGAATCTTTTGGGTTTTCACCGTAAAATTCTTTCATGGCACTTCTGATGCTAGGGATGAGTTTCTGCTCTGCCTCTTCACTGCACAAAATGTAATCAGGGGCTAGACATGTTTGCCCCGAGTTTACAAATTTACCCCACATAATTCTCCTTGCGGTGACATCAAAATTACAGTCATTGTCAACAAAACATGGGCTTTTGCCCCCAAGCTCAAGGGCAACTGGGGTGAGATATTGTGCTGCGGCTTTCATCACAATTTTTCCAACAACATGACCTCCTGTATAGAAAATGAAGTCAAATCTTTCACGGAGAAGAGCTGTGGTTTCGTCTTTAGCTCCTTGGATAATTCTATAGCAGTCTTCATCGAGATATCTTGGCAACAGACTTTCGACCAGACTTGCTGTTGCTGGGGACAGCTCAGAGGGCTTCAGGATTGCACAGTTACCCGCAGCTATGCAGCCAATCAGGGGCTGAAGAAGCAACAACAGAGGGTAATTCCATGCCCCTATGATCAGACAAACACCATAGGGATCATACTTTATTCCACACGTGTTCATTTGGTTCATTAGGTCTGGCTGAGTTTTTTGGAAATTCGCCCATTCAGGCAAGTTGCTTATGAACTTCATGATTTCAGCCACCATCACTGTGTGTTCCATGAGTGCTGACTCAAATTTGGGCTTCCTGAGGTCTTGGTGTAAAGCTTCGATGAATAACTCTTTGTTGTCTTGCATCATCTTCAAGAATTGCTTCAACTGGCCTATTCGATACCAGACAGGCAGCGTCTTTCCCTGGCGAAAAGTCGTCCTCAGTTGCTGAACAACGTCTGAGTAGTCAATCTTAGACTCGGCCATCTTCACTACAAATCTCTTAAAATCTAAATACTGTAGATATTTAGTACTCCAAAGGTGGAGGGTGAAAAAGAGAATGCCTCCGCGTTGTTCGATATGTTGACCTGGGTGAAAGAATTGGCCAACTGTTCAGGTCACCGTAATCAGCGTCTGCTTTGTGTTGTCTGTTCCTTTCGGTGCACAGCAGGCGTCTCAAGCCAGGCTAATATCCAGACCAGGCTGCTATGTATAGCGGAATGGAGCCTTGGAACAAAAAACGCATTAATATGATGCAAAACATTTTAGCAGCCAAAACAAAGCTTTTGAAACATAATGGGCAAATAGTATCCTTCCTGTCCCCAGGCTAGGATACCACTGGCTTGAACCCACATCCCTTTTTGAGAAGGGCCCGTGTTCGAAGACCTGTAACAAAGTTTGAGGAGGAGACCACTTGCCAGCTCTCTGTAATTCCAGGCAAAAAGGCAGAAGAAATCAGGTGTGGTCACATTGAGAGGAAGGACCAGGGTCCCACTGCTCGATTAGCCTACCTAATCAGTTGGCCCTTTTTGCTTTACACATGAAGCATTACCCTACGAAGATAGCAAGTGTTTTTGCCTGGTACTGCCCATCTGGTACTTAATATTTTTCCCAAAGTAGTGTTATTCATGTAGGCAGTTCTTAGATGCTGTTCATTTCTATATCCCTGCTCCTGCAATGCCCTGAACCAACTCCTTGTTTCGTTGCTTTTCTTTTTAAAAACAAGATTAGCAGCAAGGGTTAGGGATTCATGGCTCCACAATTCCCATTCCACGTTTTATCTAGATTTGGACTTTGATCCGCGACTTTAACTTCCAGTCAAGCACCGGACATTGCAATGTTGGATTGCAAGCAAGTCACGCCAAAACATTAAGTGAACTTCGATCCCCATCATCTCTTCTAATGAACTTTCGAATCTGAAACTCAATCTGAGGTTTTTGTGCTTTTTAAATCTATTTATTCTTCCACTCGTAGGAACATTTTTCCTCTATGTTCTGTTGTAGTTCTTGGGTTCTGTCAGTAGCTACTACTCTCATTCATGTGGGGGTTACACACTTTTCGTATAGATAAGTATGATTTTTAAGAGCTCGAGCTTCAAATTAAAGAGCAAGCTAAAAACTAATCGAGGCTGACCAATTAATTACTCAACATTAGAATTAATCACTAGACTGTCAAATAATTATAAAACAAGAAGGTTGTTAATGAAGTCCCAAACAAGCAGATTCAGATTGACGGCCCACAGAAATGTCAGATGGTGAAGAGAGTCAAAATTTTATATTTTTAACAAAAGCGATAGAAAAACAGGCTTCCAAATCTATATAAAAGTAAAAACAATTTAAGAACATCTAGCTTCAGACCAATCCTTAGCCCTACTTCTAACTAACTACTAAATTAGACGGTTAATTTTTTCTATATCAAGATATTTTTAGTGTTGAAAGTTCAAAATCAATATTGAAAGTATTTTCTAGGGTTGAGAAACGTTCACATTTGTGCATTTTCCTTGTTTTCAATGGATTTTTGCCTCTTCTGGTGTCCTCTTTGGCGATATATTTCTATGGCTAGAAAATATTTTCATAGGTACTTTATAGGCTTTTAAGTCTGAATTTTCTATAACCCCCCCCCCCCCCACATTTTGGTATCCCTTTTGAAACCCCTTTTGGAATGATCAATCGAAGGTAGTTTCCATTTTCATTTTTTTTCAAAAAATACTATTTCCAATATATTTTAGCCACACTTAGAGTCAAAGGGAAAGATGCATTGTGTTGATGTTACATGCAAAATCAAAATTAGTCCTTGAATGAAGTCCAACAGTTAATTGAGTTACGAGAAAACATAAAATTACGAGTGTTCATTATTTTAGATTTGACAGGTTATCTGATTATCTTGGTGTAAGCAGCTCATTTGTGCTTTTTGATGGCTTCAATCTTGGCGAAAACGCAGGAATATCAAAATGAAAAAAATTCTACCTGTTTCCTGGGAATAGATGATGATTTGTGGAGAAGAGGTAAAGGAAAAATGCGTCTTTTTACTTCTAACTTTGGTCGATTGTGAAACTTAATGGAAAGAAACTTACCGTCTGGTCTTGGGGAATGACTCCCCTACCGCTCCAACATAACAAATGCTATGGCTTATTTTAAGGCCTCAATACGCACATATATTTGATATTTTCATAAGTAAGGATGAAACTAGATTTATAAGTAAAGTAAGAGGTTAAATAAGCAAATTCTTGTATCTAGACATAATCATATCATTAATATAAAATCAAAATTCTAATGCAAATGTCTTACTTCAACGAATTCACAGCAAAATTAAAAAATCATCAATCAAAATCTCAACTGACCATTTTGGACTATAAGGAAATTTCCTGGACTTACGATTTTTCTTATATCCTCGATAACTAACCGATAGAGGAGATGTGAAACTATATGAAATTCAAAATATAAATGGAATAACGTCGATAACTTGAGCTGGAGTAGCCGTGCTCTCAGCAAGAGTATGGGTAAATTTCATACACTCTTTTTTTATAAGAATACTTAATTTTTTTCTGCGCCTCAATATTCTTAATTTTTTGCTATTTTGAGTCTCGGAATATTCTTAAATTATTCTTACGGCAGAAAACACGGATAAAGCAATAAATTGTTATCATTGTCACAGTAAATGCCAAAAAACGCACACCTACAGTATTTCAAATATGGTGGGTACAGTAACAGAACAATATCTTTATTTCCTGTAAAACAGAGCTCATCGAGCCTCGCTAAAAAATTTTTCCATAAGATCTGAGCCTCGCAATATTCTTAAAATATTCTTAAATTTCACCGATTTTGAGCCTCATTATTCTTATAAAATTTATTCTTATAAAAAAAGAGTGTAATAACCATCTCAGCGGTCTCAGCAAGAGTATGGGTAAATCTTTTACGGACCATTTTCGACAATAAGGAATTTTCCTGGACTTACGTTTTTTCTTAATTTTTTGTTAACAACCGAAAGAGAAGATGTGAAACCATATGAAATTCAAAATATAACTGGAATAACGTCGATAACTTGGACTGGAAAAGCCGTGCTCTCACCAAGAGTATGGGTAAATTTCATAAGGATGGATGTTGGAGAAGCTGCGACCATAGCTGCGTAACAAGATATAAAATGGGACAGTAAAACAAACCATTTTAGTTGTTACATAAACATCTCTAGTTATTATTAGTAGTAAGAATATTTTTTATTTTTTAATTTGATAATAGAGACCTTTAGATTGAGTTGGTACGAGGAGCGTAACCAGCAAATATGAAATACCTAGTAGCTAAATTAGGACAAAATTTCATTTTTGGAGCATTTAGCAAAACTTGCTCAAAAACCAGCAAAAATGGACAACATAATCGGGAAAATCGAAAGAAAAACAGAACCTTTACGAATCATGGGAGAGAAGTGCCAAGAACAGATTCAAATACTTTAAAAGAGTTGTTCTTGATAGTTGATAGACGAATACGCTCACTTTCTGTGCTAAGCATAAAGGGCCCACTGAATAAGTAGACTAATCGAGTAGTGCGACCCTCGTCTTTCCTCTCGATGTGACCACACCTTATGATTCCTTTTGCCTTTTTAGTGGGGATTACAGAGAGCTGACAAATTCTATCCTTTGTGACAGGCCTGAAGTTTGTTTCGAACCCGGGACCCTTTGAACAAGGGTCAAGTGCTTTAACCACACGGTCATCTCCGTCGTAAAGAGCTAGTTTCAGAGCTGGTCTTAAAAGTTTCAAAACAAAAGAACAAGCATTATGTTTCCTACCTGAAAATAAGCCCAAATTTGAGTCAGCACTCATGGAACACATGCTGATCATCAAAGATATAATTATAATGCACTCAATTGATAGTCTTCCCGAATGGACGAGCTTCAAAAAGACGGAGGCAGACCTCATGAACAAAATGAATACTTGTGGAATAAAGTATGAGCCCTAGGGTGTTCCTCTAATAATAGGAGCGTGGAATTACCCCTTAGTGGTATCATTAAAGCCTGCATTACACTGCTGGCAACTGTGCAATTTTGAAGCCTTGACAAAGATTGCTATAAAGTAATCCAAGGTGGTAAAGATGAAACAGTGGCTCTATTTTGGAGGATACGTTGTTGGGAAAATCGTAATGCAAGCTGCCGCAAAATACCTCACCCAGTTACCCTAGAGCTGGGGGGTAAAAACCCTGTCTTTGTTGATGATGATAGCGATGTTGATGTGACTGCAAGAAGAATTGTGAAGGGAAAATTTGTTAATGCAGGCCAGATATGCCTTGCTTCAGACTACACTTTGTGTAACAAGGAAACAGAATTGAAACTCATCCCGAGCTTAAAAAAAGCACTTGAAGAATTTTACGGTGAAAACCCAAAAGATTCCCCAGATCTAGCAAGGGAATTAAATGGCAGACATTTCAATAGATTAGAAAGTCTTATTGACCCCAGTAAAGTTGCATTAGGTGGGGAGCAGATGAATCTCAGAAATACATAGCCCCGACGATCATGAAAGGCGGAAGAAGAAATATTTGGACCGATACTTCCAATTTTGAGCGTATTAAGCTCTGCAGATGCTATTAAGTTGATAACAGAGAAAGAAAAGCCTTAAAAGCATTGTATGTTTTCACCAGGGATCCAACATGTATTGATAAATTCCCGGATGGAACATCTTCTGGAGCTTTTTGCATCAATGATGTATTAGTCCAAGCTGCTGTACCAACGTTACCGTTAGGTGGTGTTGGCAAGAGTGAGATGGGCTTATAACATGGGAAATTCTCCTTTGAGTGTTTCTCGCATCGCGAAGCATGCCTGATAAAGAAGCAGAATTTAGAAGCATTGAATGCAATGAGGTATCCGCCGTACAATGAAACAGATCTTAAGAGAGTTGTTTGGTTTCTGACGCCATAAAAAAAAATGCATCATGAAGTATTTTTTCTATCTTTCTATTTTTGCTGCTTTAGCGTACATTTTGAAGTCTTACAATTTCATTGAACTACTCAAGAATTATTTGAAATTATGGTGATTGGACTCTTCAAAACACCCCCTTAATGTACTTTTTTCAAAAGCTACTAGACTCGAGTTTATATGAAATATTATTGACATTTTATAGCTGAACTCCATTTCTATATTTTCATCTATACAGACATTATCATCAGGGGCGGATTTAGAAATTTGTAGGCAGGGGTTTCCAGGTTTGGAATATTATTGGTAAGTGTGTTGGGGATAGCGTGCCGTAGGCACGCATGCAATGACCGAAGGTCATTACGCAACCAGTTAGGGGGCGCGAAAAGCCCCCCAGCGGGTCCAGGTCAGTGCCCTGGTGGAGGGCCAGGGGATGAAGCCCCCGAAAGCTCTCGAGAATCTTTCTGCATATCAGCACACACTGCACAATTAAGCTTGGCAAAAGGGGGGAGAGGGTTTCCAGAAACCAGGAAACCCCCCTCAGAAAACCCCCCTAAATCTGCCCCTGATTATTTGTTCAAATTTCTTTGGAACTTGCAAAACTCTTCAACATGGGCAGATTGTATTATTTTTCCCAAATGAATCAAATAATTGATAAATTACTACTGTGCTACAACTAATAAATGATGCTCTTCTGTTGATGTAATCAATATAATCAAAAATGTTCTAGTTATATGGCAGAGCCTTGTTAAGAAAACTAGTTTTAACCAAGAAATTATGGTGACAGAAATTATGGGGATTTAACCAATGAAACAGATGTTTGTGAAATTTTACAGCTGAACACCTATATTTTTGTCATATACAGTACAGACACCATAATCATATACTGTGCATAATCATATACAGTTCATCAACATAATCATATTTGATCCAATTTTCTTGATACTAACACGATTATTTAACATGGTTAAATTGGACCTTTTCTCTTTAATAAATAAAATAATTGATAAAATACTACTGTGCTACCCTATAATGGATTAAAACTAATGCTCTCTTTCGTAGTAGTCTCTTTCATCAATACAATTCTTTATGTTCAAGGTACATAGCAGGGCCTTCGTTAACAGACTAGGTTAAGGCACGGTTTAGAGGGGCTATTACTCTTACTGCCCTTAAGCCTCATATTTCCTATTGTTGCAAGCAATAGCCTATCGTCCCTGAAACTTAAAATAGTACAACTCACACTCCAAATCCGCTTTACTTGTTAGAAGATTTTGTATATAGCACTGAAGATGGACATACTCCGAAAGCTTTTGCATATCGTAATTTTTATCAATGAATATATGCTTTTAATTCTTAAAAAAAATGGCAAATGTTTTACTGTTTAGTTAGAAAATGTTGAAGATATTTGACTGAGTTTAAACCTGTGAAGTGTAAGGAAATATGCTTAAGCTTTTGCATGATACTCAACAGAGTAGGAGTACTACATCAGAGAGGGAAAGGACATAAGGATATTATGACTTGAAATGTCATATTGGAAAACATTGGTCAACTTTCATTATTTCTTGTTGATAAAGTTGCTGATTTCTATCCCAGTTAAACATGAGAAGACTTTGAAAATCAATCGAGATAATTTGGAAATTTTGGTTATTGCACCACAACAGAGTATTTACTAGTACACATACGTACGTCATCATCCTAATTCACACTCTACAACTTGACGCATGCGCATTATCAAAATCCTTGCTTTCCCCTTCGCCTGCCTCTGTTTTGCCACTGAAGTGTTTTCGTGTGCGAACTTTTGTTGATCGGGATTTTGAATCCCGTTAATTGCTCTTTCAACTTCAAATAATTGCAACGAAACAACGGAAAAGTATTCACTGAAATATATTTTAGTTTGTAGTGCAAACATGGAATGTTAAGATGCTGTCAAGTAGGATAAACGAAAGATATTTCGAGGAAGCTTTGGCAAAAAAGCAGAAGAGGAAGGTGCCTGCTGGAGTTGCGTTGGTGAAAACCGGCGAGTTGGCGGAGCTCCTGTTGCAAGATAGAGGACCCCGACAGTATGGAGAAGAAATCTGTCCAGCCAAGAAACATTTCCTTACGGAGGAACACTGGTGGTCATGACTCTGGTAAGATTGAGGCAGGCAAATGGGCGCCATTTATATCGGGTACAAGAAGCTAGGCTAGGGGAGGCTAGATTACAGATTAAGCGGACACAGTGCTGCCACGCACAATACAGTACTTTGACCTACACGCTTTTTTTCTTATAAGGGACTGTTTAAAAGGAACCTAGAACTAGAATTTCTTGTGAAATACAATGGATTCTTTTGTCCTATTGTTTCCTGTAACAATGGAGAACGATAGAAAATTCAAGGAACTTTTAGTACTAGGCCTTGAGGTAGGTTCCTTATAAAATATAAAGCGTGTATAGCTTTGTAGATTTATATATCCCTACGCAAAACCTACGGAGACAAGTATATTACTATATACTTGTCTCCGTAGGTAAGTATATAGTAATATAAGTAATATATATGTATATTACTTACCAAAGGTACACAAATAGATCCATATTCTTCTTCACAACAAAAGTTGTATAATCAAAACCTTTTCCAGATACCCCAGTCTGGAGAGCATGGTAGATACAAGTGCAAGTCAATTTGCCAGAAGCTGCAAGTGCGCGCCAAACTGTAAGCCTTGCATGAGCAGATGCATAAAATAACGGTTTTTTGTGGAGTTTCACGAGTTCTCAGACATCTCTTGGAGAAAAAGCTTGCTCAAAACTCTGATCTGCATAGGGTGCATGCTGGAAATTTTACGCTGCACGTGCGAGAACTCATTCAGTTCTGCCATGCTCTGCAGACTGGCAGATTCCCAATATTTCACATAGTCTGCATACGACAAGGATTATCCTAAACATCTCACTTGTTCAAGTTTTTCACGAGTTATGCCAGGGTGCATTCCATGTTAATTCCACGCTGGAGACATTACGCCAATACACCAAAGAACAATAGAAATAACATGTGACCTATTGTTTTATCCAAAGTCCACGCCGGAGATCTCCGGCGTAGAAGACATGGAATGCACTCTGGGAGTTATGCAATAGAGTTATTCAAAATGCTCTATTTGGTCATTCATGGCCTGAAATTTCTTGTCCGGGGAAATATTCCCATAAATTTGGATAAAAAAACCAACTCTTCAGGTTATCTACTGTTATGTTTTTCCCATTACCTACAAAGTTCTGAAAATCCCCACTGTCCCTATGAGTGGCAACTCAAAGGAAACACACTGACACACTTTCTAGAATTTAGATAATATTGAATTGAATTGAGAAATTAACCAATGATATGCTACTTTATGGGTTTCAATGAACTTTGATTGGCTTGATATTGTTCTTGTAGCCCCATAAAAGAAAGAAACTTGTAGATTTTTGTTGTAGGGTTAAATTACCAACATGTGCCCTTGCTGTGTCTAATGCTTGAATAATAACAGAACAACTAAATGAAAAATTTGCGTAAAAATGTTTCCGCTGTACTATAACTGCCTTGCTAGAGACCGCATCCCATCTTCTAATCAATCATCTCCCTCCACTTCAGACGTTTTTCATCAAGATAATTACCACATTCCCTCTTATGACAAGGATAGGCCTCTGAGGAATGATTCTTTCTTTTTACTAGAGCTCAAAAAGATTTGAAAATATAATCTTTAAGATATATGGAAGAAATGAAAAACTGCATACAATCTAAATACCTATATGCAAGACGCAAATGATTCATGGGAGGGATGCTGTCCCTAACCAAGCTGTAATGGACCTCCCTCTTGATTTTGGTATAAGAAAATATTATAACAACAATGAAAGACATCAAGTGCATGTTTTGATAGGAATAACAAGCAAAAAAAAAAAGATAAAAGGAAAGAATGATTGTTGATACAATCGAGTAAGATGATTTCTAATTCCTAGGTAAAAAATACTCACAGAAGTCATCTAGAAAGGGAGACTTGAAGCGAAATGGCAGCTGGTCGCCAGTAATAAAACACCAACTGGCAGACAACCGTTTTCAGTCAAAGGTTTCTAAGGAGAAAACTATGAAATACCAAGATGCTCAATTATTACAGGTAAAGATTTATTATCTGCAGTTCTCCATCCAGTACACAACTTCAGGATGGCAAGGAAAATCTGAAACATAACGTAATAACTGCTAAGGCTTCATTGATTTATGTTATATAACATTAAATTAAAAATAGGTATCAGATAAATGACTAAGGCTTTGTTTCCAGCAATTAGCATAATTACACTACATTACTACATAGTGGCAAGAAGTCCTAGTGTGCTTACTTCACCTATTTGGGTGACACAAGTTTTCCAATTGAAAATTCCTTGATTAAATTATGTAATTGTTGGTGGTTAGAACCCATGTCATTCAGTATGTCTAGCACCAAAGCAGCTAGTTTACAGGTGCATACCGTCACACCAGGCGCGGATCCAGCATTGTAGTTTGGGGAGGGCTATTAAGAGAGAAAAGAGGTGGGGGTGCAGGGGCCTAGCCCCAGGAGAATTTCAGATCCACACCCCTCAAACCCCCATACAATGCAGGCAACACCCTTTCCGATTTTGGTTCTACTCATCCCAATTAAGACTGTTCCCATAATTTTTACCCGAATCAAAATTTAAGTTTTCTCCAAAAGTAAGCCTCCTTTCGAATTATACCATAAATGCATCATTGAATATCTAGAAGTGAAATGGCATCTTGGCTTAATAAAGGAGTATGTCAAAAACATTTAAAACAAATGAACCAAGCTTGTAGTAACTTTCATTTTCGAATGACCTGGGTACCAGAGCGTGAAAAGTAGGGGGTATCTTTATCTGAATCAATGAGGCCACTTTCCATTTTGTCCAGCCTCTACATCGAGAATCTGGTATCTAAGGTGGCTTTCTGAACAAAATCAATAATGCTGTTTGTTCATGATAAGCTTCAAAGTGAAATACTCTGGGAAAAAATTAATCACTTAGAGCTGCTGATATATTTGGTTACTATTTGGGGCTATATTTATAAAGTATAGGTTTCGCCCAATTGATTTAGTTTTGAATTCATTTCCTAAATACATACACAATATCTTCACAATTTTAAAGATTCACCCAATCCATAAGATGCAAGATGATATATAATCTTAATGTTAGGTAGGAACATATGTAATGTTTTCTGTTTACATCATGTTCAAGGAATTACATAATTTATTTAACTGCTTAATTATTGTGTTGCACTTTGTTTTCTCCTAAATGTTCAATCTTTGAAATTTATTTTTTGGGGGGCATGGCTTCCTTCCCAGCCCCCCTTGGATCTGTGCCTGCGTCACACCCACTGGGAAAATGCTGCCAAAGGTGCCATATTTTTGCATTTTGAATCTGATACTTGCAAATCGTTTATTTAAAGGATTTTTTACCAATGCATGAACTCTTGAAAGGAAAAAGTTTTGTCACAAGGTGTGGAGTTTTGGGTATGGGTAAAGGGGTAGTTATTGATTAACGTATTCCATTAATTTAAATTTGATTAAAGAAATTTCTCTTCCAGGAAGCAGATGGAAAAGGATTAAAAGATTTTGCAAGGCAAAAATCAAAGGAGTTTGCAGATATTCAAGATGATGAGGATTGGAATGGTGATTATGGCAGACTTCTCAACTTCAAATTTGCCCCGAGGAGATATCATGTTGGGTCTGACGTTAGCAGACATGGCAAATGGACAAAATCTGCAAGAAGTCCTGTTTACAGCAAGGAAGTTTACTTACAGGCCAGGTAAGCCCCAACAGGCGAAAACTTTTATTTATTGCAACCGCCAAAAAGTTTCAAATTCACATGAAAAAAGGTGGTTGATTGTAAATTCTAGAATTTGTAAAGGAAAATTTCAAGGTTTCAGTATCATTTATCTGACAAAATTTCCTGCAGCCAGTACTGGATTGATTGACCACTTGGTAACATGGGCGGATGGGTTTTCCTAGTCAGGCAAACCTTTCACAACTACTAATGGGATGGTAGATAGCCTTGAATGTTGTTTATTGTGATAACAAAGGAAGCATTTTGTTTTGCAGTTGCCAGTTTGTGGTGAGAAAAGATGGAGATTACCGTTTGCATGCCATGGATCCTGATGTGATGGTGAACTGGAATTCAATTGAGCAAGTGGTAGGGCAAATTTTCATTTCATAAGTTGGTTGTGATTTAACTCATAGACTACCATTGGTTCCATGCGGAACCATTTCCGCGAGGGTCTTATTTCCCCATTGTGTCCATGCGGACCAGTTTGTTTACATGTTTTGAATCCCCATTGGTTCCCAGTCCATGCCCGGAGACACGTGCGATCGCACGTGCACGTGCCCACACACGTGCAAAACAGTTTACACGAGCGAAAAATTGCACTTGCTAACGATACTTTTACCTGCCCATCGCACGTGCTAAAAATTTTTCAGTACAATTATCTTTTCAATCGACATAATTTTCCAAATCCTCCTTCTCCTCAAATTATCTTTTCCCATTATAATCTTTATAAATATGAAACAAATTTTCTCGACAATTCCCTTGCAACAGCGCTTGTTTTTGATTCAGGCGCAACAAATAGCCTGGAAGTCAATGCAAAGCTAGCGACGAAAGCGGCGCTCTCTATTAGTCATCATAGCGTCGTGACACTTTTATCTCTGTCTGACTGGAATTTAGTTGCCTTGTGTTTGCGAAGAGATAAGATCAAAGCAGAAGAATTGAAAGATGTCAGGATCTTGTCAAACAAGAAAGGAAATAAAGTTGAGTACTCAACCTTCATTTTATAGGATAAAGAGGCAGTAATTGGCCATGAAAAAGTTGAGTCACAAGGAAAAACATACGTTGTGAAAGTTAGGTGTAAAATTTGTGTGAAGCACAAGCCAAAAATAAGTGCTAGGCTAAAGGGATCTGCCAAAGAACATGAGATTCCACTCGTTGATTTGCTAATCAGTCAAGTGAAACCAACAATCACTAAAACTATTACCAATATTAACGAAGAAATCAAGGTGGCTGGTACTGACGAAGAGCTCCTGACGAGTCATCTGGCAACATTTAGAGTTACAGATGATCTGACCGTTCAACGTTTGTTTGTTGCAACTGACGATCAGCGTAGGGACAACTCCGACCAACAGCAAATTGATATTGACATCAACGGGATGATTTATGACGATGGTGAAAGAAGCCAAGCATCAGTAGAGAAATGTCAAGCCCTTGAAAATGTCAAAAGCTTGCTCCAGTCGAGGTTTGCTGACTTTGATGAACCAATCATTGAAAATATGAAATGGTACGACCCAAAATCTAGACAATTAACAGAAACTATTGTATAGACCAATTAACGGTCAGATCATCAATAGAAAGGGATGTGCTGCGTTCCCTGTCAACAATTTCCTACTCAGAGGGGTACATCATCTTATTTCCTTTATTTTTCTCTTTTTTCATTTTTATTATATGCAATAACCTTCAGCTTGTTGAAGTTTGCATAAATTGGTAGATAGATAGATAGAACTGCCATGGCTGAGCATTTCAGTGTACCACTGTTGGCGGCAAAGTCCGATAAAGAAAAGTGCTTTCAAGAATGGGAACTATTCCGTTCGCTTGTTAATGCAAATTATCGAGGAGTCGATGCTAAGCAGTAGTGGGAGAAGGTGTTTCAATATAAAAGAGCAGAATACCCAAACCTATGCATTGTTGCAAACTTGGTCATGTGTTTGTCTGGATCCAACTCGACAGTGGAGAGGGCATTTAGTTTGCTGACTTTGCTGCTAACAGACCGAGGTTTGTCTTTAACACACGAAACCATCAGTAATTTAATGACCATAAATGTGAATGACAAATGGTGGACCCCCAACGAAAAGAGCAGCATAATTAAATATGCCGCGGAGGCCTATGAGAATGCCAAACGTCGTGTCCGTGTTTTTGATGACTACAAAAGTTCTAAGATTGGACGAGGAAGCGGAAAGCAAGGATGAAATCGAATCTGACATTGAGTTCGGAACAAGTGACACTGACGAACTTGTTTAGATATAAGACAGTAAAATTTACATAAATAAACTTCTTTGTTTTCTTTGTAATTTTTAGCTTTTATTAACCTAGTTTATTGTTCTGTTGAAACATATAAGAGTGAAAAATATGCGTTTGATCCATGTTGCGTAGGCCTTCATCTTATCCAAGAATATAAACATGGAAGCATTGCTCTGACTTATAATTTGTCGCATTGTGAATTCCATACTATGATTGATTGAAAGTGAATCGAATAAAAAGCATCAAAAATGAAAAAGAAACAAAATATATAAGTTAAACAATAATAAACACTTTAGTATAACTATCTCTGCAATCTTTAGAGTTGTTTTCACGACCTCTGGAATCGCACATGCAAAGACTAAAATTTGGTTGTCACAGCACATGCAAATTCGAAGACACGTGCGAAATACAGCTCGTGCATTGTTTTCTTCCGGGTATGGACTGGGTTCCATGTGGCCCATCTGATTTCATTGGTCAATATAGCTTTAGATCTAGGAACGTGATTGGCTGAAGGGACAAAGCATTTTGTAGCCCATTGTGTTAGCTTCACAATGGTATCTTTTGTTATAGGGGTTATTAGTGACATTTTTGGAGTTATGAGGGTTTGAATGAAACTAGGCCAACAGATTTTCAGATTTTCCTAATGCGATCTCGAAAATGGCGGAACTCGATGTTGACGGAATTCTGAAGATGGTTGAGGAAAGCAGCAGTGACAGAGAAGTTTTTATGGCTTTGAAGAGCCTGGAAGAAATAGAGGAGTTGTTGTAGATGATATTTCTTTCGCTGATCTTTCAAGTTAAGAAGAAGAAGCTGGAGGAGATTCGAAGACAGGCAATGAAGGCGAGCGAAGGGCCTTCGAGGTGGACAGAGAGTTCAAGGGGTTTTTCATCCGAGCTTTTACAGCGTTGTCATGAGATGTAAATATACTCGAAGAAGTTGAAATTGAAGTTAACTTTTTGGAAATGGGGATTAACTAAAGCAAGTCCAAGCTAAAGGACGATGTAGAAACTGCGATACAACAAAAATAACGGTCAACGGACGTTCGCGATTTATTTGCACTGGATGATGAGGCTTCAGGAGAACTTGTCCACTTATGCGTCTTGAACAAGGACTGTTTCAAGAATTTTCACACACAAAAGTAACTAGATATAAGTATAACTATTCTAACATAATAAAAAAAGAATATATTTTGTAATCTTTCGTTTTATTCCACAGAATGAATATGAATACTGTCTGCCTTTCTAAGAACATGGCCTAAGTTTGTGAACGTTTCTGTATGTCTGTTTTGTTTATCACTCTCATGCGTAAAAAGTGTGTGTTATTTTTGAAATTAGTTTTCATATGCTGAAAAAGTGATATCTTGTGAATATTTCATTAGTTCTTCATTTTCCTGTAAAATTTAATTTACTGGGTGAGAATACTATTTTAAAATGCGATACAGATTTTTCCTCATTTTTGAAATCACCTCCTGGGGATACGGAGCAAAACCACAGATTATTATTGCGGGGATACAAAGCACGGAAGCGTCAGAAACCTGCAGTAGTCTATGAGTTAAAGATTATTAGAATCATTAACATATCAATGCAAAATCCTTTTAAGATCCTTTTAGGATTTTGATCCATTTGTTTCAAAATTATTGACAATCACAAAAATGTGGAGCAATAATGGATGGATCGTAGCTGAGATATTTCTTGATTTTTCATGCAGTGTATTTCCAGTCACGAGATGATGTCATGCCCAATTTGCCTTGAAACACCCACTGCTGCAAAGATAACAAGATGTGGCCATGTCTACTGCTGGGCGTGCATTCTTCATTACCTAAGACTGGTAAGAAATGTTTTCTTGTTTACATGTTATCACATTTTCATAGTAAAAGTAGAAATATGTGAAATGTTCAGAAAAGTTTATGGCAAAAGATTGCTTTAATCTTCACCCGGTGTATGCGCTGGAGACAGTTAAAAGCATTGTTGATGGTCATAAGCATCATTTCAAGACTAACTTTAAGTTGCTTTCACTATTGTTGCGATTGATGAAACAACTCTAATATTCTTTTTATTTTCATGTTTTTACTTTCGGCAGTTGTTGAACCTGGGTTGCTTGGAACTGTGATACTTGACAAGTTTTGCTCCTGCCTTTTATCTGTTAAGAATCAATATATTTTTCAAGAAGTAGTGAAATGTCTTACCTACAGTTCCTCCATATGCCATTCTTTGAAATTTATTTATGACGTCTCAAACTCTCTTGCCTTTGTTTTCAGTGATATCGACTGAAGATTCTCTCTCTTTCCTCCTCATGATCTGTTGTGTAATTTTTTGTTGATTTTTCAACAGAGTGACAAGCCTTTGGAGAAAGTGTCCAATCTGCTATGAATCTAATGTTGCAGCAGATTTAAAAAGGTATTGCTTGGATTTAAGATTTAATAGACTTGATGAGAATTATGTGTTTTATTGAGATAAGGTTCATAATTTTGGATTAGCAATATTCTGTAAAGGTATTTAGGCTTAATAATCAATTAAGAAAGGATTTTTATTGTATAGCTTTTGATTTATTATGTGTTAAACTTTGCAGTGCTGTGGCAACCTTCCATCACAAATTTGCAAAAGGAGAGAATATAACCATGCGACTAATGAAAAGAAAAAAGGTATTTCAATAAGATTTGAAGTCATCTAAAGTCCGTTGCAAAAGGTAACGCCATTAAGATTTGCAGGGCCCAAGGATTATAACAGACACAGAGGCTTATTTTCCACAGAGAGAGACCGTATAGGTAATAGGGAATACGCCACCTATTATTCACAGGCTCCCTGGTAACTACCATGGTTCCCCCCCCCCCCCACCCACCTGATGGTCTTGTCAATAGCTGATTTTTGTTGGATATGTCTGTAAAACAAAGGGGAAGATCCTGCTTTTTTGAACTCTTCTCAAAATTATTGTACTTCCTGTCAGACTAGGGATTTTAGCTTCCGCACCAAAAATTGGATGAAATTGGATTCATGCAATGTAAGTTTCAGTTAACTACACGTTGGGAATTGGGAATAGAATTGGTAAAATCAAATCAAAACTTGCAACTTAACTTGATTTTTTTATTTTGTAAAGGGCTCTATGCTTTCTTGGCCAGTTTCTTGCCACAACAGTGAGGAGGGAAGTTTTGCTGAGTGGACAGGTTTGTAATCCTCATTACATGCAACCCGCAAATATCATTCCAATTTGTCTCAAAATCATTGGCATAGATAAATTCCAATCGTTGCAACTTGAACTAGATATCGTTTTACAAAGAACACGATCATCGAGACAGTATTGCAGGCACTGAGAAACAAACAATTCATTTTGATGCCTTAATCTTATTTCATGAATGTTTTACTTACTCTATCATTATAATTCTTTTGTCTTTTACAGGTTATTCAACAAAGTCGTTTTCAAAACTTTTGATGTCTTCTCCTGAAAATGTTTTGAATGATATCATTGCTCAAGAGAAGAAAGAGCTTGAAAAACAACTTGCAAATGCTGTATTAGAGAAGGTATGTGATGTGTTAAAATTTCCAAACAAGCAATTAACTGGCAGCATTATAATTGCAATGCTTGTCTAAATTAGGTGAGTCAGGCAGTGTTGGGTCCATTCAAATGCCATGACCTAGCAGATAAAATGATTATCTCTAGAAACAATATCTGACATGATATTCGCCACAACTTATCATGAAACACCCCCTCAATATTTAGTTTAGGCAACGTTTTGAGGGGATCTATCTCCAATCAACAAGCAATGAGAAATGTGGCAAAAGTATTGCATTTTAGTATGATTTGGGTCAAGGGAGCCTATGCGAGAGGATAGGCATATTCTTAAATGAAATTTTTGCTGAAAGGGGGCTATTCAAAAGGGGGCCTATGGCTAGAAGGGGGGGGCACTCAATGAATAAGGTATATTTTGACATTTTCTGGTTTCCCTAGTTTTCAGCTTTCCTTTGTTGTTTCACAATATTGCTTTGTTGTAGAAATTGATTGTTTCTAATTTCTATCTTGTTTGGTTCAAACCTACGAGAAAAAATCTGCTGTAACTTATAAGTTCATATTTTCATTCTTTAGACTGGAGAGGAATGTTTCATTGAATGTGCATTGCTTAAGCTCAAAGTAAGTGTAAATCTCTCACTTTTCATTATTTTCTAAGACTTAGCTATATATAACAAAGCTAATGGCTGTTAAGGAGCCTGGTTTTTAGTGGCGGGGATGGCCGAGTGGTTCGATCACTTGACCCTTGCTCGAAGGGTCCCGGGTTCGAAACCACCTTCAGACCTGTCATAAAGTGTGAGGAGAGAATTAGCCAGCTCTCTGTAATTCCAGGCAAAAAGGCAAAAGGAATCATGAGGTGTGGTCACATCGAGAGGAAGGACCAGGGTCGCACTGCTCGATTAGTTTACCTATTCAGTGGACCCTTTGTGCTTAGCACATAAACCCATACCTTGCGAAGATAGCAAGCGTATGTGCCTATCAACTATCAACAGTTTCCATATGGCTGTAAGGTGGATAAAAGCGTTTCACTGTTCACTGACGCCATCCAAACAGTAATTCAATACCATATATCAAATACCTACCTATGCATCTCAATGCAACACGTTTTCATTTGAAAAAAGATCTGCTGGTGACATTGCGAAAATTAAGATGGCAAATATAGGAAGAAATTGCTGGTATCCTTACCATACCTACGGCTATATGCAAACCTTGCTTTAACCATGATCTAGTTACATTAAAGTTTTTGAACCCTTTTTCTGGACTATGAATGTATGGCATTTCTTGCTTATTCTACTCTCTCCCCTTTCTTTTCATTTGCTCCCTTTCCTTCCAGTTTTTCATTGATTCCTTTTAGACAAATATGTCTTAATGACGTTTATCATCTTTGATAGGAAAAGGAGAAAGAAATAATGGATGAAATTAAAAGTAATGATTCATATAACAAATTCAAAGGCAGTGGTAAGTAGAAAGGTTTTTTAGGCTATCCATTTCTCAGTTTGATGTAGAATCTTATGCACTGTAATTAATGTCATTTAAAAAGTTTGTAACCATAATGATAAAACTTTATTTCATTTCTCCAGAGAATCAAGCCTTGATTCAAGAAATTCCAGCTGCTGAGTTGTGCAAAGAAGAAATTGAAGCAAAGGTTAGTTTTAATTTGGATGAGCTGGCTTCCACAAGGAAACAATTGCAACTGACTGCTACAACTTTGTTCTAAAACTCATTTTCTTTACTTGCATGATATGATGAATGTACCAACACTCAGTTGTTAAAAAGATATTTGTAACCCATTCATTGTGCCTACAAATACCCTATTCTTATCTTTCTTAGGAACCTAATATTTTGAATTTTTAGTTTAGTTTTGCTCAAAAAAACCCTTCTTCTAATTTTTCTTAGGAACCTGATATTTTGAATTTTAGTTTAGTTTTGCTTACAAATACTCTTCTTCTAATTTTTCTTGGGAACCTAATATTTTGAATCTTTAGTTTTCGTCAGCTTAAGTATTTTCTTCTTTGTGTAGCTTAGTATTAGAAATGCTTGTTTTTTATATATGAAATTCTAAGCCTGTGAAATGGATCTCTTTTCGTGAAAATCAAAAATTGCAAATTAAAGAGTTTCTGAAGATAAGAAACAGCTACCTTTGATCGCCTATTTGAGAAAATGATGGCTCAATGTCCATCCCTATTGTGCTCAGTCTTATTGTTTGCTGTCACTGCCTGATTTGCCAAGCCTTTCGTATTCTTCATAGTAGAACCCCTGCCTTTATCTTTTTCTGGGGACATTGGCTGCAAACCTCTACAAAGAAGAATAAGGTTTAGTACTGTATTTTACTTGTCTTTCGTGAAGTATACCAGAATCTATATTTCTCATATTCATTTCCAGATTGGTGCTTTGTCAGTCGAGGAGCCAGAATCAGCCCCTCAAGTTGATGATAATGAAGGAGAAAGTGATTGTGATGAAAATATTTCAATTCAATCAGAGGTCCACTCGCCTGATAATGAAAGTCCAGAGTCAGAGCTTCTCAATCTCACATATGAAGGAGAAACTAAAGTCAAGCCCCAAGTCTCTGATTCCTATTACTTCTATCAAGGTAATATTGGCATTTTGAAATGATTAACTCCTTTATTCTTAACTCGAAATTCGTTGTGTGGTGTGATTTTTAAAAAAAAGTGTGAATGAAAATGACCCGAGCAATTCACGACGTTTGAGTATCTCGATTGATGCTCAAAATCATACTTCTTCTCAAGAAAGAAGACTTCTGTTTGAAACTTTGATTGCTCTTAGTCAATGGTAAATATTTGAAAAGAATAGAATCCTTTTAAGAGATAAAATATTTTTGATCACCCTGTATATGTCCGTTCTAATTCATGTTGTCATTTTTGTAGCTGAAGATGGACAGAACATCTTCATACAACCAATCAACGTGAGATGTCTGGTTCGCGAGTATGGTTGTTTGGAAAATTGCCCTGAAACTATTTCTGCACAGATAAATGATATGGAGTTTTACACCATGACAAAGGTGAGAATACCATACTTTGCAATTCTGCATCATATCATCGTGATAACTTTCCCTTGCAAAAGGGATATCAAAAATTACTGCTAATCAAGATTATTAAAAGTTTTGAAACAATTTTCAAATGTTTTGTGATTATAGTATTAGACACTTGCCACAATGAGTACCAATTTAAAGAATTATTTTCTAAAGAATTATTTTCAACAACCTTGAAACGCCTCGAACGGTTAGAGATGATGATGATTCCGATCGTGTAAGCCTCCATAAAATCATTTCAAACACGTTGATGCATTTTTCAATGGTTATGCATTTATCTATGCTTTTCTAGAATAAATTCCCCTCATAATGAAGTATCTATGATCCTTTACATACAAGGAATAAGAGGTATGGCAAGAGGTATCGAAGACAGGTATATCCATAGAGCAATTTTCCAACAACTCATTCCAGTAGATTTTAGTTACATCTATTGGCATAACTAAATCAATTTTCGGTCGTATGTCGTTCGTACTTAGATAACCTTCCGAACATTATTTTACAGGATTTGAGAAAGCGTTACCGATACTTGAACCACTTGCCGGTCAGCAGCAGTTTCTCGCTTTGTGAATTGATCCTGAAACCACCTGTTGTCTCCCGGGAAATTCTCTCCGAGTTTTCTAAAGAATTTCATGCTCGTAAAATGCTGCGCCAAAAAAAGAAGAGAGAGGAGCGAAAACAAGAGGAGAAAATGGAAAGAAAAAAGACTATGGACGTCTTTGGCCGAGGTATTTTAACTTTATAGTGTCTTCGAGGGTCGTACGGCAAGGGTTGCCGAGCATATTTCAAATATAAAACTAAACAAAATTGACCAAATTAATTTCATTTGAATTTTACTCTCCTATGGCATTGTCTTTTGGGAAATATTGGGCTTCGTGACTGATACTTTGCCAGTGACCTGTTCCATTTTGTCTGGCCTTGCCTACACTTCATTTCTGTTATGTGGCCTGGGAGTGGAAATTATTCCTAGAGTCCTGTTTTGATACAGTATTGCCTTATGACAGAGGTTTTAAGACTCAGTTGTTAGTTCTTTCTCGTTACTTGTGTTGTGGTTTCTAACTATAACGCTTAAAAAACGGAACATAAGCCCTTACTCTACTTAATAGGAAGTAATTCTCCTTTCATTTGTAGGGCTTCTCTAACTCTAATGTCTTGTTTTCAGAAATCAAAAAGCCAGGCGAAGAAATATCATGGGATCTGGAGAACTATGAAGAATTTCCAACTCAATTTAACGAAAAGGGTGTTGACTTTCCAACCCTGGCAACCACCCCTACAAACTCAAGCTCATGGGGGTCTTCGACCTTCTCAAAAGCATTGCAAGCTAAAAAACCACCATCTCAAGCTGTTGCAACAGTCCGAAGCAGGATCAGTTTTGAAAGCCTAGCTAGAGGTGAGTGTCGTACCCTTATACTTGATAACTGTTGTCGTAGGTTGATCCTAATAGAAATGCAATCAAGTTAAGCTACAGTCAAACTTGTAAAATTTTAGGCCGCATTTGCCGAAAAATATTTTAAAGTCTTTATTTTGTGGGCTTGGTCAAATGCTTGCAAAATATTTTGGGTAATTTCACCAACATTCAAGGTCATGTATTCCCTGCTGCGCAGTTTTGATTTTGGAGAATGGAAATGACTCATAAGGACTTGAACCTACGACCTCTAGATTGGTACCCTAGGGCGATTTTCATTCTCACAAATTACCTCGATTGAGTTTCCTGCATTGTCAGCACCAAAATTAAAAACCTCATTATAAATTGTTTCAGACACCGAAAAGAAGATTGACTCAGATGGCGAAGTAGATGAAGACTACATCCCTGTGCCTTCTTTCGCAAGAGCCTTTAGTGATGCGCTGAGTGCCACTTTGGAAGTGGCGTGTGCGAAGAAAGAAGAAACACCATCTGCACCTGCAAAGCGAGGCAAGAAAAAGCAGAAAGAAAAGAAACTGCTTTTTTCAACAGGGGGATTTATGAAGTATTGATAGAGGATACTAATTACAGTAAAAACTGCATGTAAGAACCTGTCTATTCTAGCGTTGACCTGAAGGACTAGGGCCATTTTAGCAGATTTGTATTTGGATGGAAGCTCTATAGTCTATAGTTATACATTTGGATGAAAACTCTTAGCTTTTTCAACAGACTTTGATCAGATCAGTTCAGTTCATATCAGATCAGTTATTAAAAGAAATTTCAAGAAATTAAAATCCTAAATGCTAAGGTTTTAGGGTAAAGGCTGTTAAAAGCAGTGGTTCTTATATGCAGATTTTTACAGTAAAGTGTATTTATAGTGAATATTTCCTAAATACCTCTTAGCCATCTATATTCTGCTTTCAGTTAATTGATCTACTTAAGCCTGTTGTATTTTGATAGTGATCTTAAAACGAAATTGTCATTAGCTGGGTAAACCATCAGAAATTACGCCGACGTGTAGTGTGGAGATAATATCCGAAATGCTTTTGGTTTCCCTCCACAGAACTGAACATCCTCCACAGTAGTGAACACCCTCCACAGTACTGAACATCCTCCACAGTACTGCATAGACGTTTCCCAGAGTGATTTAGTTTAGAAAACCTAACTCTTACTCCGATCTCAGGCCCGAGTTACACGACGTCGGATTGGGTTCACTGCAATTGCTTTTCACTTCGGTGGTTTCAGTTACACGACGCCGAGGCAATCCGAAGTACTTCGGTTGTCGAAACTGGAGTGAAAGTAACTCCGCTCTGGAGGTGAAGTGAAAACCAATCCGCAGTACTTCGCTTCGCATTCTTCTCGTGTAAACACTTGAATCCGAAGTGATTTTCACTCTGAAACCTCATTTCAGATTTAAACTCGAGAAATAGAGGCTTGCTCATGCACAGCGCATGGCAATCCGGCGTCGTGTAACAAAGAGTTCAAAGCCGGTTAAAAGTCGATCCGAAGTCGTGTAATTACAAGGAAACCGAAGTGATAATCGCTTCGGATTGACAGACCCAATCCGAAGTGAACCCAATCCGGCGTCGTGTAACTCAGGCCTCAGACTAAAGTGGACCAACCTGAATCCCTGAGAATAAAAGCAAGCTAAGGACAATTATGTTGTTTTGCTGTGGCTAGATTCGCATGATTGTGACATTTATGATTGTAATTGGAATTTGTTGTTTTAAATGTAGTATTAACTTCCTTTGTTATGTGACAGATGCTTTCAGTTAATTGAATATATTCTCATTTATGCTTAATTCCTGAATATTAGTGCAAATTCTCTGTATGGGCTTTGGTTTGGTTTTATGACCATAGTTAATAGAAGGAAATGGTTTTGAAGCCTTTTGCTTTATGTCTTTGTTCTCTTTTTCAACGGTAACAGTGCACAAGTCTTTTGTTTTATCATTCTCTCATCCTAAATTAACATGGGTGAGCAACTAAGCCCAAACGATTCTGTTCTTCTACTTCGATATATTCTTGTTTATAATCAATCAGATAAGGATATTTCAGTAGTGATCTAATATTCAACACTTTAGTTCATCATAAATTAGTTTCTAATAAATTCAACCAAACTTTGTGCACGATAAAGACCAGTTCAGCATCAAAACTTAAACAAAAGAATCAAGCAAAAGACTTCCTAACCTTTCATATCTAATAACTATGATCATGACCAAGCTTGCAAAGATCATAGTTATTAGATTTGACTGGTTATGGAAGCCTTATGTTTCATTTCTTGGTTTATGCTTAGATGTTGTAATGGTCTTGTGGCGCACTAGGTTTGCTTAAATTCATTAGTGAATCAGATGCGATGGACTAGAATGTTTTATATTGGATTATTCATTAAGATATTCTAATATGATCAACTTCAACTAGCATGTATCGAACAAACATTTAGTTGCTCAGCCATGTCAATTCAGGTGAAACAATGATGAGACAAAAGCCTAGTGCACTGTCATAGTTCAAAGAAGTGAACGAGGATATATAACAAAAGGCATCCAAATAATTTCCTTCTATACATTTTGCAAAGATCTAGGTTACCTGTTCTCACCCAAATAGCCACTCCTCCTCCCGAATCACTAAGAAACCCGAGTGCGAAGGAAGATCGCTATTTGAGAGGAATAGTGACTAACGGGCGGCTTCACCTTCACGCGCGACATAGGGGGCTGGCCGCATGTTTCCAAAAAGATTTTTTTTACAGTTATATAAGTCTCATGTTATGCTTGAAGATACTTTGTACCCGCATTGTCCCATGGAGGGACCTGCGTGAAAGTGAAGTGGAAGACGACTAACCGTTGGAAGATTAAACGTCGCCTAGGGAGGAGGGCGGGTCGCTTTGAAGCCTTACAGCTTGTTGCGTAGAAGAAGGGCAGAAAAGCTCACTCCTTGGGTTTTATCTTCATGCTAAAGGCCTAGGGGGCATGAAGGTAAGCAGCAGAGCCTCCGGAGGGTGACAGATATTGTCTTCCTACGGTGTTTCGAGAATTTAGAGTTTCCACTCGGGCGAGAATAGGTTACCTGTTGCTATTAATGTCTATTTCTGGCTCAAGGGTTTATGGTTGTTAAGAATTGAGGTAAGATTTTTTAGTGTATAGGTCA
The DNA here is from genome assembly GCA_963924455.1 of Pelagia noctiluca. Lineage (NCBI taxonomy): Eukaryota > Metazoa > Cnidaria > Scyphozoa > Semaeostomeae > Pelagiidae > Pelagia > Pelagia noctiluca. The sequence goes on from OZ004322.1 coordinate 3,188,679, forward strand.
GATATCCATCATAAAACTAAAGGAAATTGATGTTTCTAATATCATTTTTTTAATAAACTGTCTAATGCTTTCAAACGGGGGGCATTTCACTCCCTTTCAAAGCGTATGAGATTTTGTCAACAACAAAAGAATTTCCATGGATTTCAAGCGCTTTTCATTAGGACAATCAGGAGCGGATCCAGACTTAGATAATGTAGCTAAAGCTACAGTCATCTAACTCGAGAAGAGAGTGCCTATCCTGGCTATAGTGCTCGATATACTTAAGTATAGAGCAATTGTAAAGTAGAATGAACACATTTAGAAAATAGACATGTTCTTCTGTGACTCTGAGTTTCGCGCTTACGCACTCTTCAGACAAAGAGTGCGTAAGCACGAAACTCAGAGTCACAGAAGAACATGTCTGTTTTCTAATGTGTTCATTCTACTTTAAAGCTACAGTCATATTTTTAGTGTTATTGCGTTTTCCGAGGTTTTGAAGAGCGTGGTACCAATTTTCCCGGGGTGAACCCTTAACAGATATAGTCAGTATTTTCTCTGGATCCGCTCCTGACAATAGGATTTTCCGGAAGAGTGTACGAGATTTTTAGGGAGTTATTTGCCCCTTATTTCCAAACCTTTAAGTGTAGAAAGAGATAGGGTGCAGCTGCTAGAGATTGCGGAAAGTAGTACTCAAAATAAGTCAATATGGCCGTGTCCCAAGAAGCACTCGTTGACTTTTACAACGGAGATGATAATGTACGTATTTAGGTGTGCAATTTAAAACTGAATACACATCTTGGGTCTTAAATTTGGAAGATTGAGAAAACATTTTTAGTCTCGAAAATTTTTCAAGGCAAGCCAACATATTTGGGGTTTGGAATTTTCAAAAATGAGGAAATAATCATTTGGTTTAATACATTTGGGGTATTTGAAAAATCAAGTCAAAATATTAGGGGCTCTGTGGCAATGGCCTGACATAATCACCTTCGTTATCAAACACGGCGATTCCCCCCTGCTGGGGATCGTGTGACCCGCCAAATAACCACCCAGATATTCAAAATTCACATCCGCATTTTCCAATGACCCTAGACATGAGGAAACAGAAAAAGAAAGAAAGCTGGAGTGTCTTTTGTTTTCGATGCATTGTGAAACTTCGTGCTTTTTCATGCTTTCGCACACAGCGTAGTCAAATTAAAACGCGAAAACACCTGTTTCGGACTTGTTTGAAAATTATTCATTATTCATGGTCGCCGTATATGAGCTTCGTGAGGAACGCAATAATACAAATCTTCTTACTCAAAACTTCTCACGTTCTTATTGCAGAAATACACCCACTGAAGCCTGAATTAACGAAATCTAGAGCAATGGCATCTTGTAATGTGGATATGATGTAAGTTTAACACCACACAATGCTGTGTTTCTGTGTCTTTCGTGACTCCTTGCATCTTATTTCAGCTACTTCGTCGTCATTTTGCTGTCTGTTTGAATTTAATGAATTTGCAATACAGGCCTAATTTCCTTAACCTGTATATCAGAGATTAATGCGAAATTAGGTCTTTGAGCTATCATACGCTTGCTAATAACTAATATACAGTTATTTTAAGGCTTCGAGATGAGTTCGAGGTTTAGTGAATGCCTTTACATTTTGACATTTGAATTTTCTGTACGACAACGATAAGAAAGTTTTGAACGATTATATTTGAAAATAGGAAGAGTTATTTTTCAGAATTTGTTTAGTTTTGGGTCTGAAGGCAAAAAAAAAGCTCAGCAAAAATAAACGAACAATTTTTAGTAGTAATTGATCAGATAAATATGATAAAAATCAGGCATCACACGAGAGAATAAACCTAGCTTCCGTGTAATTAATTTTGGGTAATGTGTAAAACCTTTAGCAGGCCCGGATCCAAGGGGGGCGTAAGGGGCGTACGTCGACCTTATTTTGGTCGAAAAACAATACTGTCTAGTTAAACCTTCTCCTGTTGGATAATCCACCAGATCTCCTCAAATTTTTACAGGTTTATTTCGTATTCCCTGAAGCGCTGTTTTCCGATATCTATTGTGTTCTAAGAAGTGAAAAACATATGTGTTGTATTCTTTAGAATGAAAGAGCCAATCAGATCCCTTCTTTCTAACAGGGCCCACGCCATGAATTTTGTTGTGGGAGGGCCAAAAATAAAATATAAAAACTTTAGGGGTACCGTGCTACGTAGACTCAAATGACTTATTGTCAAATGGCCTAGATAGCAGGGGGTCTAGGGCGCTAAAAGCCCCCCAGCGGGCCCTAGGCAGAGCCCCCGGGAGCTCCTGAAATCCTACAATTTCTAAGCCTTAGAATGGCCTAGGATCCTGTAAATTTTCTTCCTGTATGATAATAGAAAAACACAAAAAACAAAGTACGTTATAGCCCCTGAATACCCAATGCCCTTTTGCTAACCATGTAGATATGGGGACAAAGACATATTTCTTTTGAATAATGGACACTTGATCTCAATATTTAACTACCAATCTGTAGGGAGATCTCACAAATTTTTTTTCAACAGAACTCAAACAGGGCCAGTCTAAAACTTTACAACGATTTATAAGTCAGAGTCGGTAAACTTTACGAAATGCGTTATGCGACTCGACTTATTTTCCACAAAGTCATATGCAATGTTTACTAGGGAGAGATTGTCTACGAGGTCTTTGTATTCCTCGACCGAGCGAGAACAACAATTCATTTTTGTCTTCAGTTATCAATTATGAGGCTAGCTGTTTTTGAAAGCAAAGTCCGCACACTTAGAGCTGTACACAGAGAAAGGGGGCAAAACCCCTTTGAAAGAAGTTTTGAGGATATTCTCTATAGCTACTTTTGGAAACTTCTGGGGGAGCAACTGCCCCCTTGACTGCCAGCTACGTAGGACCGTGAATACACTGTGGTTATCTTACTTCATTAATGTACTCAAATTTGAAAACTTGAAAAAATATTTTTGGCCAAATTTATGGGGGGGGGGCCATGGCCCCTGTGGCCCCCCCGGTGGCGTGGGCCCTGTCTAAAGCTGCTCCCCTAATGTTAAACTCGATATAAATTTAGAAGAAAGTGAAATCTTGCTTTAAAACTAAAATCTTCGTTTCATCTACACGTTTTTTTATAAGAAACCGGTTGATAAGAAACCTAGTACTAGAGCCCCAAAAATTTGAAGAAACTTTTAGAACTACATCAATATCTTTAAGAAACTCCGAGAAAAAATAAGAGGACTTTCTGAGCTGGAAAGCAATATGTCAACAATATGTTGTTGCTTGATTTAAGTTTGCTACACGTTTTTATTTAGAGGAACACAGGATGTTGAGTCTTATTGTATTAGTAGAAGGGTTTCACTTTAATTCAAGAAATATGCGAGGGAAAGCGCGAAATTTGATGTTAAGTGGGTATCTAAAAATAAGAAACTTTTAATAAACTTTTAGTACTAGAAACTGGTGAAAAATTAAGAAACTTTTAGTACTAGGACCCAAGCTAGGTTTCTTATAAAAAAAACGTGTATTTGATTTATCATATAACTTAATTCAAGGTTCCAGGTAGGCACGTTAATTAACTGAAAAGCAACTGTGAGGCCTGAAACAATCATTTAAACAACTTTGAGGGCTTGAATCAGAATCCAGTTGCATACACTCTTTTTTTTTTATAAGAATATCTAATTTTTTTCTGAGCCTCAATATTCTTAATTTTTTGCTATTTTGAGCCTCGGAATATTCTTAAATTATTCTTACGGCAGAAAACACGGATATAGCCATTAATTGTTATTATGGTCATAGAAAGCAAAAACGCACACCTACAGTATTACAAATATGGAGGCTAAAGTAACAGAACAATATCCTTATTTACTGTAAAACAGAGCTCATCGACACTTGCATCAGAATTTAGGTGAGTGTATTTAAACCATTCCCGGTAAAAATCACACCAATTCAGAAGTTCAGAAACACTTGCTAAAATATTTTTCCATAAGATCTGAGCCTCGCAATATTCTTAAAATATTCTTAAATTTCACCGATTTTGAGGCTCGTTATTCTTATAAAATTTATTCTTATAAAAAAAAAGAGTGTATTGAAAAGAGTTTGTCTGTCCATCGGAATTGGATCTTTGAATGTCAAGGAATTTGCTCACAGCTCACTGTTGCATTCAGTGAGGTCACGTCACACTCTCCATGGATCATCATACACGTTTTTTTTTTAAAGAACCTAGCTCAGGGTCTTTAAGTTCCTTATTTTGAGACCTCTTTTTACCTCTTTGTAGTTCTAAAAGTTCCTTAATAGTTCCTTAATTCTAAGTGCTCATTCAGTGGATATGAGTTAGTACCCACGCAAAAAAGCGTTGAAATTCAACACTTTGCAATAAACTCTAATAGCAAAAAATGTTACAACGCAAACACAAAGAAGCTTTGACCAGGCCTATATAACGTAGAAACTAATAAGAGTCATTAAGAAGTTCCTTAAGTTTTTCAACGTTCTACATGTAGTTTCCTTACAAAAGGTTCCTTATAAAATAAGAGTGTACGACAGTAGAACAATCACCTCAGTTACACATGCAAAGGCTTCCAAGAATAATGAACTAATATAGTAAATGTAATACAAATAATATGCGAAGGAAACCACAGATTTCCCGCTCAGTGACTCAGGCCAACCAATCACCACTGTTTGTTAAGATTGGGAACGGTTGGCTAACGTCGAGGTTGAAATTTCAGAATCAAATCATATTTGATTGATGAATTCAATAACATGGTAACTTTGTTGTTTTTGTTTAGAATTAAATGGATCATCAGAGCGAGCCTTCAACTTCATCTGGTTAATTAAATTGTGACTGAGGGAGATTTGAACATTGGAATTGTTGCATGACATTGATAAGACTGATAACACATCATGCCAAGGTAAGTGTGCAATTTGATATTGTTTACAAATACAATTTGAAATATTATGACCAGTTCGATCATATTATGACCCGGATTTCTATGGGAATTTAAGGGCACTTTACTCAAAGTAAATATTTCAAATATAATTTTGAATATGAATAGTACCATAGAAGGTAATAATAGTAATTAACGAGCTTTAGGGCTTAACCCGTTATCAGGTCTCGGTACTCAAAATAATATATTTGAAATATTTACTGGTGTTTTTCATGTACCAAACCGCCACTTTCACTATTTTCAATATTTACACTTAAATCAAACCCTGATAAAAACGCACATCTTGTTTATTACGAAGTCTCGACTTTTTACTCTATTTTCTCAAGTTTTTCTTTATTATGCTCTCTTCACAAGTTAAGCATATACTGTTTATCAAAAAAGACACTCCTAAGTAGAATTGTAGGAGTATCTAAAACAAACTTCAGAGGCAGACACTAATTTCAGTACTAGTAGGGCACTTTCGCACTTTGGACACTTTCGATCACCCTGCGGTAGTGGTAATAAATGTATACAATAATTAACAGCAAAAATGAGACCGATTTCTACTTCAGAACGAAAATTAAAACGAATGCTGATCCTTAATTACTCGTATATGTAATACAGCTGCCTTAAAGTTTGCATCCATAGCCTCGCTATTGATGAATTCGACGAACGCTCAAACTCAACCTCAGTTTTAGCGGACTCGGTTTAGTGCTAGCCTCAGTTTTGTGATGAGCGATTTCTGGGACTCATTTAATAAGTCTAGTCTACAGAGCTGGATCTATTCAGACCCTTACCAGACCGCGGCTTGATTTGGAAACGAGGCTACAGTTGCAAAGTTATTTTCGAAACTCAACAAGATACATAATGGAAATATATATGATATAATGCAATAGAAGATTTGGCAAAAGACGACATACTCATTTCTTGCAATGCATGATGGTCGGATGTGCCCTTAGCAACGCGTTAGCTACCAAAGCTAATATGCGCAAGATTCAATCTCTGTTAGCGTCTCTGTTTCTATCATTGTCTCTGTTGGTTAAAATTTCTGTTTCTCGTTTCTGTTTTTACCGTATGCTGTCTTTGTTAATTGTTTCTGCTTCTGTAGCGTTTCGATTTTTCTATTATTGTTTCTTTTTTGCATTTCTATTTCTTTCTCTCTTCAAATATCTGTTTCCTGGCCTTTGTTTGTTAGTGTACCTGCTTATTTTCGTTTCCCATCAAATTTTCTCTTTCTATTCTCATGCTGTTCCGATTTCTATCCCTATTAACCTTTCTGTTTTTCTATCATTGATTCTGTTTTTCTGTCTCTATCTCTCCTTAGCGTCCTGTTTCTAATTTGGTATCTGTTTTAGCATTTCTTTTGAATTATTTCTTTCTTGTTTATTTTATTCGTGTTTTTGTTTTCATTTTTTTCAATTTCCTCAAGTTTTCATTTCAACATGTTTATGAACTTGTTGTAAGACACAGGAAACAAAAAACCAAGATATCCGCATACACCATCATAATCATAACGATTCTAAAACTTCAACCCTCAAAATTGGCACCACCCTGTAAACTTAATCTCATTAAGCTACCCTAGCGTTATACTTGTGTTTCTTTTTCACTTCTCTCTAGTGTTTCTATTTGCATCATATGTAAATCTAAACTAACTATACCCCTGAGATTAAACGTCTAAATAAGGCGCGAGCCTGTTCCTTTAATCTAATTTAGCTACCCCTTTAAATACAGGATGCTAGAACATTAAAAAATAATGACAAACAACACGCTGAATTATCTGAAAGTTTAAATTGATGTTTTTATTGAGTTCAGTTTTTCTCCTCGATCAGTTCAGCTTCCGTATCGCCTTGAAAGTACTTCGCACAAAACACAGCGATAACTAAAGTCCCCAACAAAATGGCTGCCAGCAAGAAAAACGCAGCACCCCTGAAGATAGTTAGAAGGCCAGCATAAGTAAACGGAATGATAAAGCCTGCAATCAACACGGCAAAATTCTCAACCAATATAACCCCTCCCATGACAGTGCCTACAGCATCATGATCCGCCATCTTGGATATCAGCGACCGAATGTTCGGAACACTCAAATTAAAGATGGCGTTGAAAACTTGAATGCAATAAAGCATGAGAGTAGATGTACTGACCCCAACTAAAGTTTGGAAAATGACACCAGCAATCGCAAAGAGCACCAAAAGGCGAGCTTCGCTTATCTTCAAACATTTCTCCACAATCAAATTCAACAACCCATGGCCAACAACAGCGATCGTTGCACTTTGATATGCAAGGAAGAAACCTACATCTCTGGCTCCCATATAGAATGGTTGGGATTTAACATAGAATATTATTATGCTTTGCTCTCCGAAAAACGCAATTAGGCAAAAGCAAAGGGCAAGTAAGAGAGAAAAGGAAATCTTTTTATGTTTCAGTTTATTCAAGGCAAAGATCATTGCTTTGAAATTTGCGACTGGATTTGGAACTTTTTCTAGGACCAATTTACACATCATCATCTTCTGACTCCTGCATGGAAGGGTTGGTTGGCTTTTTCCATTTTCAATGCTTTTTTCTCTGACGTTATCATTTTCATAAACAGAAACGAGACCCTGTCTCTCTTTCATGTCATTGTCACAAACGGGAACAAGGCTTTCTCTCTCCTCAGTATCGTGTTCACAAACGGAAACGAGGTCTTCTTTCTCTTCGATATCCCTTGGCTGTGCACCACTGACCAAGTGTTCTTCATTGGTTAGAGGATGCAGCTCATTGGTGTTGAAACCAGGGGGTCTTGCTGGGCTCTTTTCATTTCCAGACATTCCCTCAAGATTTAGGCCATCCTTTAGAGACTCGCATAGTAAGTTATTATTTTGGCTTTCATTGCTCTTGAATTCGGCAACTGGCTTGAGGAAGAACACCAAATACAATACAGACAGAACTTGAAGCACAATGTTGAAGACATTAGTCCCGATGTAGCCGAATCTCTCGATGATAAGTCCACTTGATATTGTCGCAATAAAAACCCCCATGAAATAAACTGCGTCTACAAAGGTCATACGCACTCTACGATTTTCATCTGAAGTTATCAGGGCGATATAGGCGCACGACAATGCAAGCACGCCGCTCAGGCTTCCAAAAAATGCGGGCAACATGACAGGAAGTAGTACAATCCATGTTGCCATGTCCAGTCCATGACTAAGAATTGCTATCCAAAGTAAGTTCTGGAGAATGAGGACGATAGGGCTGATAAAAAGCACCTTTCTTATTCCAATGACATTACTTATTGCTGTGGCCGTCGGTACCATCAACGTAACTATTGTTGTCAGCACCCCAACGCAAACAGAATACCACCTCGCTGATTGTTGCTGTATCCCGTCATATTCGCTCTGGAAATAGCCATCCTCCATCAACTCACATTTGGTCGTGTTACCGTACGTTCTTATGCAAACGTTTTCCAAGAGAAGTTGCGGCAGGCATACAAAATTTAATTGGAAGCTTGTCATGTATAAGAAAACTATCGGTTCCACTGTAAGAAGTGAAAGTTGGAAAACCATTTTTAAAGTGTTGTCTCTTGACTCCAGTTTGCTGTGAGCTGTTCAAGGGTTTGCTAGATTTGAAGGACGCAAAGCTGTGAAGTATTTTGTTAATCCACACAGTCACGTGGGTCTAGATTTGTATTGTGTTATACTTAACCTTCATTGATAGAATAATATTAGTGGTTTTCGAGCCGAGCATGGATTTAGTTACTTCAACGGAAGTAGGCGGCTACTTATATACAGTGGAACTGGGAATATTGGAACGGGAACAAGGGAATAAGAAAACAAGGGAACGTTAAATTTCTAAAAAGAGGAACATCGCAATGGCACTTCCTATTGCAATGGCATTTACACCAATACAAAGGGCTGCCCTTCTTCAACCCCCACATCAAGGTCTTAGGTTGCCTGAGTCTGCAAAATAGCCCTAATCAAAGTTTCATCAGAACGTGGATTTCTCGTGCAGTCTGACTTTCGCAAAGGTCTCAAACATTTTGCAGTGGTCGGCCATTTTTCCTTTTCTGGCATTTTTTTAGGATTTTCCATTTAATGCGACCTTTTCGCTTTGCCGTGACTTTTCCAAATTGGCGTGACCTTCCTATTTTCCGTGACTTTCCCAATTTGCCGTGCTTTTCCAATTTGCATTGAATTTTCCAATTTTGACGTGAATTTTTCTATTAACCGTGACCTTCCCAATTTGCTATGACCTTCCCAATTTGCCGTGAGCTTTCCTTTTTGCCGTGTCCTTTATAAAACGCGAGTTTCACTCTTTCTTAGTGCATTTTCCTTTACTTGAGAACTTTTCTTTTTTGATTTGTGCAACTTCTCTTCAGTAGTGCATTTTCATTTAAATTTGTGTTCATTTGATCTAAGCTTGGTGATCAAGAAAAAACTACCAACAAACTGTTACTTTCAAGTTAAATAACATTAATTCCAAATTATAATGATCCAGCAGAATTAACATAGCTTGACAGATCTTACTAAAAAACATGAATAATAACCATTGTAGTTTTCTGTAGAGTAACATCAATTGAGTCTTAAAACCAATACTGCTTTATGGCATTACTACATAATGAAATGATAATCTAAGGTCTGATTACCGATAAAAAGCAGCGCCAAGTGCCACAATTAGAGAAGATTTTAGCTTATTAGCGTAAATTTTATGTTTCTGTTGAGTATGTTTGTATTTATAATTGTTATCTTTCCTATTTCTATTTCTGTTTTTTCTCCCTTAATTTTCTGTTTTTGTCGGTGTTTCTGTCTCATTATTTGATAGCGTTTTGATCTCTATTTCTGTTAATGTATTTAGTTATTGTCTCTGTTTAGTCTTTCTCTTTCTATTTTCTTTAGCTTTCCGTTTCTATCACTGTTTCCCTTTAGTGTTTCTGACTCTTGTTCTCTTAGCATTTCTGTTTATATCTTTAATTATTAATATGATTTATGTTCTATTTATGTTTCTATTAGTGTCTCTGTGTTTATAGTGTTTCTGGTTCAATGTTTGTTTTTCTCTTAGTGTTTCTATTTTTCCATGTTTTTCTATTATAATTTCTTTTCTATTTCGATCTCTGTTTCTGTTTCTGTTCAATGTTTTTGGGTGTCTATGTTTTCTAGTGTTTATGTTTTAGATTCTTTTAGGGTTTCTATGTTCGTATCTCTTTCTATTAGCTTTTCTCTTCCGGTCTTTGTTTATTTTTCTATCAGTGTCTCTATTATCTTTGTATCTCTGTTTCAGTTTTTGTTCAGTGTTTTTGTTTATGTTTTCAATGTTTCTTGTTTAGGTTTTCTTGGTGTTTCTGTTCTATTTCTATCGATGTTTCTATCTATTTTCAGTGTTTGTATTATCTTCAGTTGGGTTTTATTTCTCTCTTGTGTTTCATTTCTCACTGATATTTCTGTTTGTGTTATGTGTTTGTTTTTTTATGAATGTCCCAAACCGTGATTTTTTACAAAGTGACTTTATTATACCACAGTAGTTTTAATATTTGAAATAGCGTCATATACCTTTTTTTACATATGTACGAAAGACTAAACGTTTTCTTCCAATTGTTTTGAAATCAATACAATAATATGCTAAGAAGTTATAAGTGATTAAAGTTTGGAGCACTTTTTGTGCAAAATATTCCATTTGAGAAACGCTACAAATATTCCACCGTTGAGATATGCAGTTTGAAGTGGAATTTCGGTGCAAAAATCAATGGAAAGTTTCATTAAACATCCAAGAGTAGATTTTTGGCAAAAAATTCCAAATTTAGAAAGCTCTTCAGGTGCAAATATTCCATTTTGATAAAAAAGGGCCTAAAGTAAAATGCAATGTTGCACAGAAAGTACTCCTATGCAAAAGTTGTATGTTTGATATTTTTGTCCTGATGGCTTACTGTTTTTGATTATTTTTGGCGTGTTTGATTCAGGAGCATTACAAGTGAATTTCATTCCACAAAAATTCAGCAAATTTTTAAATGTTGCATTTAAAACAAACTAAATTAGACAAGACAAAGAAACGAGTTTTTCTATTAATATAGAAACTTTACTAAGATGCAGTGCATGTCAGACTCTTACAAATAGTGCCCTGAACCAAATTTCAAACATTAGGAGCACTTTTGGTGCAAATATTCCATTTCCCAAAGTTGGTCTTAAAATCTTAAATATAAAAATGTAAAATCTGCCAATGTTATCTCTTTGTATGGCTATTCTAATTTTAATGTATATACTTAAAGGCTTGCCTGAGGCTTTGACATTCTTCTATAGCGAAATTTCGAGCATTAAGCAATTCCAGGTGACTCAGCGTGAGGTTCTACTTTCGCCTGATGAAATCAATGATATGTACATAGACATAAACAATGATTTGCAGATGAATATTAATGTTTACAATGGACTAATAAGTAAAGCTCGATTTTAGCTTCTGTCTACTGTATTATTAACATGTTAAGCTTGGAATTTGTTACACATAAAATGCTCCATTGACTTGAAGTTTGTTGTTATACTTGTACCATTGTTTTTACAGTGAGGAAGATCGTTTATAATTAAAGTGTGAATTGGCTTGTATATAGTGTCCAAGTTTGGCTACAGGAAATGGAATGTTATGCACATAAATTGCTCCTCAAGACTCGAACGTTCTTATTAGATACAAAAACAGCCTTATAGAACTTGTATGTTTGCTTGGGAATCCCGAAATTTCCAATCGAAGTAATAAGAGAGAGTAATTTTTCATAATTTTGAATTGGAATATACGACACCTTAGATGCTCCAAAAAGTGCTCTTCAAAGCTTTTCCATAAATTTACATCATTAAAGATATACATTTTGAAAAATTTACCAAGATTGCTTCAATAGAGAGCCCCTCAGGTGCAAATATTCAAATATACATTTCATGGAATAACTGCACCTGACATGCTCTCTGAAAGAAAGAAGACTTTTGTATGAACCAAAAAATTACCACGTGACCAAACTTCGACTTGAAATATCAACTTTTGTGAGATTTGAGGTTAAAAATGTGTTTTTCTACGTTTTCAAAATTTGAATTTGGGACATTCATAAAAAAACAAACACTTATGTAGAACTAAACTATGCCCCTAAAATGGAACATCTAAAGTTGTACCCCTAAAATTGAACCTCTAAAAAAGGCACGTCCTTGACTCCCTGTACCCTTAATCCCATTAAGTGACTGCATCGTCAAAAAGTATCCAGGCTATTCAAGATAGGATTCATTGAATTGTCTAAGCATTTGAGTGGATGTTCAGTTTTTCTCTTTGATCCGTCCAGCTTCCGTATCTTCTGGAAGGTGTTTTGCACACAACACAGCGATAACTAAAGTCGCAAACAAAATGGCTGCCAGCAAGAAAAACGCAGCACCCCTAAAGATAGTTAGAAGGCCAGCATAAGTAAACGGAATGATAAAGCTTGCAATCAACATGGCTAAATTCTCAACAACTATAACCCCTCCAATAACAGTGCCTACAGAATCATGATCGGCCATCTTGGATATCAGCGACCGAATGTTCGGAACACTCAAATTAAAGATGGCATTGAAAACTTGAATGCAATAAAGCATCAGAGTAGATGTACTGACTCCCAGTAAAGTTTGGAAAATGACACCAGCAATCGCAAAGAGCACCAAAAGGCGAGCTTCGCTTATCTTCAAACATTTCTCCACAATCAAATTCAACAACCCATGGCCAACAACAGCGATCGTTGCACTTTGATATGCAAGGAAGAAACCTACATCTCTGGCTCCCATATAGAATGGTTTGGATTTAACATAGAAAATTATTATGCTTTGCTCTCCGAAAAACGCAATTAGACAAAAGCAAAGGGCAAGTAAGAGAGAAAAGGAAATCTTTTTATGTTTCAGTTTATTCAAGGCAAAGATCATTGCTTTGAAATTTGCGACTGGATTTGGAACTTTTTCTAGGACCAATTTACACATCATCATCTTCTGACTCCTGCATGGAAGGGTTGGTTGGCTTTTTCCATTTTCAATGCTTTTTTCTCTGACGTTATCATTTTCATAAACAGAAACGAGACCCTGTCTCTCTTTCATGTCATTGTCACAAACGGGAACAAGGCTTTCTCTCTCCTCAGTATCGTGTTCACAAACGGAAACGAGGTCTTCTTTCTCTTCGATATCCCTTGGCTGTGCACCACTGACCAAGTGTTCTTCATTGGTTAGAAGATGCAGCTCATTGGTGTTGAAACCAGGGGGTCTTGCTGGGCTCTTTTCACTTCCAGGCATTCCCTCAAGATTTAGGCCATACTTTAGAGACTCGCATAGTAAGTTATTATTTTGGCTTTCATTGCTCTGGAATTTGGTAACTGGCTTGAGGAAGAACACCAAATACAATACAGACAGAACTTGAAGCACAATATTGAAGACGTTAGTGCCGATGAAGCCGAATCTCTCGATGATAAGTCCACTTGATATTGTCGCAGTGAAAATCCCCATGAAATAAACTGCGTCCACAAAGGTAATACGCACTCTGCGATTTTCCTCTGAAGTTATCAGGGCGATATAGGCGCACGACAATGCAAGCACGCCGCTCAGGCTTCCAAAAAATGCGGGCAACATGACAGGAAGTAGTACAATCCATGTTGCGAACTCCAGTCCATGACTAAGAATTGCTATCCAAAGTAAGTTCTGGAGAATGAGGACGATAGGGCTGATAAAAAGCACCTTTCTTATTCCAATGACATCACTTATTGCTGTGGCCGTCGGTACCATCAACGTAACTATTGTTGTCAGCACCCCAACACATACAGAATACCACCTCGCTGATTGTTGCTGTATCTCGTCATATTCGCTCTGGAAATACCCATTCTCCATCAACTCACATTTGGTCGTGTTACCGTACATTCTTCTGCAAACGTTTTCCAAGAGAAGTTGCGGCAAGCATACCAAATTTAATTGGAAGCTTGTCATGTATAAGAAAACTATCGGTTCCACTGTAAGAAGTGGAAGTTGGAAAAACATCTTTTAAAGTGTTGTCTCTTGTCTCCAGTTTGCTGTGAGCTGTTCAAAGGTTTGCAAAGTTTTAAGGATGCGAAGCTTTTTAGTCTTTTGTTAATCTACATAGTCACGTGGGTCTTGATTTGAATTGTGTTGTACTTAACCTTAATTGTTGGAATAACATGTGTTAATGGTATCCGGTCTGCCCAACTGAGCATGGATTAAGTTACCCTAAGGGAAGTAGTCATGACAGGAAGAAATTTATACAGGAAGAAATGTATATATCTAAGTTTCTCGAGAAAGTCTAATCTACAAAAGTTTATTCGCGTGAAATTTGCAAACTGTTAAATTCATGAATTTTTTTTAAAAAGGTTTCATTTTTGATTCCTGACTTTTTATTTCATTTTTTTTCAACAGTGGTGTTTAGGCCGAGATAGCCCTTAACCTGATTTACAAATAAATAATTAATAAAACACAACAATTACAATAACTTCCTAAACTCAAAAAGTTACATAATACGATAATAATATACAGTGATACAAAAGATACAAAAGATATTAATTAGGAAACAGGTTAAATGATGATCATTTAGTGAAATTTTATAATAATTCATAAGCCCATCAAGTTGTTTTTATGATTTTTAATTCCTTTTCTCTTTTTTTGAAAGAATTCCTCCAAAAGTTGCCTACTAACTCAAGACAAGCCGCGTCTTCTTGGGACAGAAGCCAAATGAGCAATTTCTCCGTATTTAGCATTTTAATAGATGGGTATTTTACACTAATTGAGTTAATCATCTCTTCGCGCTCTTTGACAAATAGTGGGAAAAAGTGAGGAAATGAATTTCGTCTTCGATCACTAGATCGTTTTTTGTTTTGCAAAACAAGCAGTATCACTCTTCTCTTGGTATATTTCTGTGGCTTTATCTCCCGATTTCAATGTGTAAATTATGTGCACTTAGACGTAGTTTGGCAAAGCAACGACGTAAATTGAAATCAGAAAAGATATCGAGATAGATTTCGAATTTCAATGTGCTTTTGAAAAAGGGCGTATGTTTTGACTTTGGTATCCTCTACCGTGTGCTGGCGAAGATTATCAATGATTAAAGATTGAAAATAATTATGAACCTTGGTTTTTATCATGCTTGCATTGTCTGAAATGGTAGCTAATGTTTTAGAGAGATACTAGAGATCTAGCTATTAGACCCTGTTTGTTTTCTCTAAGTCAGAATCTGCAAGTAACATATCAAAAGCTTTCCTCACATACCTGTGATTTTCTAAATTAGAAAGACGTAAAAAGAACTTGAGAATATTTATATGTCTTATAGATTTTACTGATAATCTTCCTAACTCGGCGTATACAGCATCTGTAGCTGTGGTTGATTTAACCCCCGAGGCATATTTACAAGCTGATAGATGAAGACTTTCATGTTTTGAAAATTCGTTTTTACCCCATACTTCCGACGCATAGTTTAAGATTGGCATCATCGTATGGTCAAACAGATACAGTAATAATCTTGGTTGGAAACCCCCCCCCCATTTTCTACTTTTTGCCAAAAAACTCTGTGCCTTTTCTCTAATTTTTTCGGCGTGCCCCCGAGAATGACCCGTTAGATTTAAAAATTACACCCATATATTTGTAAGAGTCACATTCTTCGATTTCATTATTGCCAACTTTTCAGATATTCGTGTTTTCAGCTTGACCACGTGACTTATACTTTCTTACAACCATAATTTTGGTTTTTCCTAAATTTATTTTCATTTTGATCGAGTTTACATACTCATTAAGAAGAGCAAGTTGTAACTGCATATCTTCTGCACTATTCGCTAACAAAACAAGGTCATCAGCATACAGAAGGGTGTGAACCTTCTCATCTCCAATATCAACCCCAGCGAAGAGTCCTTTATTATGTTATTTAAATAATTTATGAAAAGTGCAAATAATAGAGTACTTAAAAGACAACCTTGCCTTACACCACGGGAACACGGGAAAAGTTCAGTTAATTCAGTGTTTCCTTTAACGCATGACTTAAGATGTGGTCAGACGTTTGATACCCTTTCCTGTATGCAATTTGATTTTCACACAGTATATCATATTTTGAAACAGTGTTTTATAGTCTTTGCTAAAGTATCCCCAGACAAAGTTTTCCAAAGATGCTGAGTAATGTGATTCCCCTATAATTATCAAGGTTAGTTTTGTCACCCCCCTTAAAAGAGCAACACAATAATTCCGATAGCCCACTCTTCTGAAAAATCGCCAGATTCAAGTATTCTATAAAACATCCGACAAAAATCACCAGAAATTTAGTATTCAAATTATTTCTTGTGATTTTTACATTCTTTTCATTTCAGAAATTTATTCAGTATGGTAGCCTATTTTTGTGTAATATGAGATGAATTAAAATAAGGCTAATTTCGGAGAGTCAGAAAAAACTACTAAAATATCGTTGTTTTCAAATCATCTAACAGTGATTCCAAATTTCATTCTTCTTTCAGTATTTACTTAATTCAATTAATCTTGCTAAAATATGTATGTAATAACGATTGTAGATTTTTGTAGGGTATTTACTATGAATACTATATCACAAGTTGTTGTACAAAATATATCGATGGTATCTAGCATATTTAAGTGTGCCAGGGTACTTAAGTATCCACTGTAACCTACTTTTCTTTTTAACTGCTGCACGATTTTCATTGCCAATTGGATCAGAACTAAAATTTTCAAATTTCTTAGCATTCCTCTATCCAGTACTAGTATTGCTTAAGTTGTTGTCTTGTCAAGTACTGCCTTACTTATAAAGCAGTTTCTTATACAAAAATTGCGTGTACGGTGAAATAAAACAGTTTAGTACAAACAATAGATAAGGTTAAATTTCATTACATTTCAGGATTATACCGGTTATCAAGTGGGATCGTATATCTACCTAGTGCCATTCTGTCTTTTAGTTCTTTTAGTGTTTCTGTTTCTATTTCTTTCTCTTTAGCGTTTCTGTTTATATTATTGTTTCTTTATCCTCAGTGTTTCTGTTACTCGTTGCGTTCAGTGTTTGTGTTAATGGTCAGTAGTGTTTCTGTTATATTTCTTATAATGTTTGCATTTATATTCTTATCTCTGTTTTTGTTTAGGATTTCTGTTTCTGGTTCTTTTAGTGTTTCAGTTTCTATTTGATTTTCTGTTTAGTGTTTCGAGTGTTTCTATATCTATCATTATTTTTCTTTCGCTATATTATTTCTTTATCTGTTTCTGTTGCGGTCAGTGCTTATGTTTGTTCAGTAGTGTTTCTGTTTTGTTTCTTATATTATTTCTTTTTATATTCTTATCTCTGTTTTTGTTTAGGATTTCTGTTTCTGGTTCTTTTAGTGTTTCAGTTTCTATTGGATTTTCTGTTTAATGTTTCGAGTGTTTCTATATCTATCATTATTTTTCTTTCGCTATATTATTTCTTTATCTGTTTCTGTTGCGGTCAGTGCTTATGTTTGTTCAGTAGTGTTTCTGTTATATTTCTTATAATGTTTGCATTTATATTCTTATCTCTGTTTTTGTTTAGGATTTCTGTTTCTGGCTCTTTTAGTGTTTCAGTTTCTATTTGTTTTTCTGTTTAGTGTTTCGAGTGTTTCTATATCTATCATTATTTTTCTTTCGCTATATTATTTCTTTTTCTGTTTCTGTTGCGGTCAGTGCTTATGTTTGTTCAGTAGTGTTTCTGTTATATTTCTTATAATGTTTGCATTTATATTCTTATCTCTGTTTTTGTTTAGTATTTCTATTTCTGGTTGCGTTCAGTGTTTGTGTTTTGTTCAGTTGTTTCTCTCAGTGCGTCTGTCTGTTTTTCTATTTCTGTGTCCGTTCATTTTTCTAGCATGTGTTTATATACAGTTCCGAATCATTTCTCATGGCAATTCTGTTCCTATTTTTCTGTAATATTTATGTTTCTGGTTTTTTTATCTATATATTTTTCTATTTAGCGTTTCTGCTTCTTTGATTGTTTCTGTTCCTCTTTAACGATTCTGTTTCTAAATTTGTATTCAATGTTTGTGTCTATTTCCAGAAGTGTTTCTGTATTATCTCTATTGGATTTTCTCTTTCTATCCCTTTCTTTGTATCTTTAAGTGTCTCTGTTTCTATTTTGATCTTTGTTTCTGTTTAGTGTTTCTGTTTCTAGTTTTATTTTTGTTTATTTTTCTATTCTTGTCCCTGTTGCTGTCTAGTGTTTCTGTTTCTACGGTATTTCTCTTGGATTTTCCGTTTCTTTTCCTTTCTTTGTTTTTTCAAGTGTTTTTGTTTCTATTTTGATCTTTGTTTCTGTTTAGTGTTTCTGTTTCTAGTTTTATTTTTGCTTCTGTTTCTACTCTTGTCAATGTTGCTGTCTAGTATTTCTATTTCTACAGTACTTCTATTGGATTTTCTGTTAAGTGCTTACGATTATGGGTTTATGTTCAATAGCGTTCGTGGGTCACTTCTCTCAAGTGTTTCTATTCCAATTGTTGCTGTTGTTTCTCTTAGTGACTCTGTTTCCTTTTCTATCTCTGTTTTTGTTCATTTTCCTTGTTTGAGTTTATGTTAAGTTCTGCTTTATTTCTCTTAGCATTTCTGTTTGTCTTTCTGTCTTTGTTTCTGTCAGTATTTTGGTCTCTATTCTTGCTTCTGTTTATGTTTTCTCTTTCTATTTCCGTTTCTTTCTAAGTTTCTAGTTTTTCTGTCTTTATTTCTTTTCTGTACTTCTATTTCTATTTCATCAAGGACCTTATTTCAGACAGAGCTTGCGAAATCCCGGAAATTTCGTGCAGATCACAACAATTAAATCAATCATGCAGTATACAACGCAACACATGCATTAAAATCACTAACGAATCTGAAGCTATCAAGTGATCGCTTGTATCAAGTTATTTTAATCAATTAATTGGTTTAGCTTGCGTATCGCCTTTAAGGTATTTCGCACAAAACACAGCAATAACTAAAGTTCCTAATAAAATGGCTGCTATCAAGAAAAACGCAGCACCCCTGGAGAATGATAGGAGTCCAGCATATGTAAACGGAATGATAAAGCTTTGTATCAACACGGCAAAATTCTCAACCATTATAACCCCTCCCATGACAGTGCCTACTGCATCATGTTCCGCCATCTTGGATATAAACGACCGTATGTTTGGGACACTCAAATTAAAGATGGCGTTGAAAATTTGAATGCAACAAAGCATAAGAATGGATTTTGTGACCCCCAGTAAAATTTGGAAAGTGATACCACTAATTACAAAAAACACCAAGAGACGAGCTTCATTTATTTTGAAACATTTCTCCAAGATCAAGTTTAATAACCCATGGCCAACAACAGCGATCAATGCATTTTTGAATGCAAGAAAAAATCCTATATTCTTAGCTCCCATATAAAATGGTGGGGATTTAAGGTAGAAAATGATTATGCTTTGCTCCCCAAATTGCGCAATTATGCAAAAGCAAAGGGCAACTAAGAGAGAAAAGGAAATTTTTCTTTGTTTCAGTTTCTTTAAGGCGACGATCATTGCTTTGAAATTTGCCAATGGATTTGAAACTCTTTTTAAGAGCAATTTACGCATCATCTTCTTTTGGCTTTTGTGTGGAAGTGTCAGTTGGCCATTTTCATTTCCACCAACGGAAACGAGGCCTTCTCTCTCTTTAGTATTAATTTCTTTTTCACAAACCGAGATTAGGTCTTCTTTCTCTTCATCATCTTTTGGCTGTGCACCACTAACCAAGTATTCTTGATTGGTTAGAGGATGCAGCTCATTGGTGCTCAAACCAGGGGGCTTTGTTGGGCTTTTTTCATTTCCAGGCATACCTTCAAGATTTAGGCCATTCTTTACAGTATATGCAACTGCATCGCATAGCGAGTTATCATTTGTGCTTCCACTGCTCTGGAATTTGGCAACTGGCTTGAGGAGGAACACCAAATACAATACAGACAGAACTTGAAGCACAATGTTGAAGACATAAGTCCCGATATAGCCGAATCTCTCGATGATAAGTCCACTTGATATTGTTGCAATAAAAATCCCCATGAAATAAACTGCGTCTATAAAGGTAATACGCACTCTACGATTTTCATCTGAAGTTATCAGGGCGATATAGGCAGAAGAAACCGCAAGAACAGTACTCAGGCTTCCAGCAAATGCAGGCGGCAGGACTGGAAGGAGTACGATCCAGGTTGCAAAGTCCAGTCCATGACTGACAATTGTTATCCAAAGTAAGTTCTGGAAAATAAGAGAGATAGGGCCAGCCATAAGAACCTTTCTTTTTCCAAATACATCACTAATAGCTGTAGCCGTTGGTAGCATGAAAGTAACTATCGTTGTCAGCACCCCAACGCAGACAGAATACCACATCGCTGATTGTTTCTGTATCCCGTCATATTCGCTCTGGAAATACCCATTCTCCATCAACTCGCATTTAGTCCTGTTGCCGTACGCTCTTACGCAAACGTGCTCCAATAGCAACTGTGGAAAGGTAACCAAATTTAATTGGAAACTTGTCATGTATAAGAAAACTATTGGTTCCACGGTGACTTGTGAAAGTTGCAGAAGTTTGAAAGCCATCTTGACCTAGAACTTGTGTTTCTTAATTTGCTGTGAACGGTGGAAAAGTTTTGTATTTTTTGATAAATCCACACAGTCAATTGGGTTGAACTTTGAATTGTGGTAGATAACCCGCAGTTAAATGAAACCTTTTGTCGTTAATCTCTTTTTAGGCTTTTAGATCAGTCACCATCACAAAGACCATAATTAAATGTTATGCAAACCTTTTACGGGTTGGATCTTGGTTTACATTGTAGTGGAATTAGACATTCTAAAATGAGTTGTAAAACCTACATTTTCTTGCAAATTCGTTTGCAATCAGAACTTTCTTTGTCAAGTTGTTGCTTCTCAAAACTCTCTGCGTCATAATAAACTCTCAGATGGTCTTCAAACTTTTTCAGAGCCAACCACTGAATTCATCTGTTCATCTTTGGTATTTGGTGACGTCTTCGAACGACCGCTTGACCTTATCTAATCCCTGATATCATTGTCAGGACTTGATTTGCTTACTTTCAGCTTTCAACTTTGGCACCAATATCAAATAGTTTCAGTGTGTTCAAGCAACATTAGTTTTAAAGTGGTTCATCGTTAGTGCCTCCTTTTTCTTGCACTTACGGTATGACGCAATGTATGATGGGATTATGCTGCTTAACAACGTATAGCAACCGAACCTAAATAATGCTGCATAACGCGTTATCTACATCACAGCTACGAAAAATCAAGATCGTAGCTCTTGCAATTGCTTCTTGGAATCTCATGCGAACTAAAGGCGCATTTTCACGAGGCGAATATCGCTGCGAAATGGGCATGAGCATGCGCAGTTTGATTAAGATGATTTCGCAGCTTTCGCAGCTTTAAGAAAGTAGCGAACCAATCCTACTTTTTCGAGGCGAAAAACGTTGCAGCCAATCGAAGCACCAAAAATTATATCACTTCGAAGTATTTAAGAATGATTCTTCAAATGCTGTACTGTTGCACCAGAAATCACCCGTTTGATTTGCTTCATTGAGATACTATTTCATTTCAAAATCCTCTGTTATCAATCTTAGGAATGAATATTCCACAATCATACTTTATTGATTGTTATTCTAGTTTTATTTTCTTCTAGTTCTTGGATTATTTGGTATTTTGTTGTCATTTTTCTCTATAAACCATTGCTGCCAAACGTACCTTGTATTAGGTATTGTTTTATGCCATATGTGTAGTGGATTTAGACATTCTACAATCAGTTCTTAAGCCTACATTTTCCTGCTCATTTATTTGCTCTCAGAACTTTCTTTCTCAATTATTTGCTTCTCAAAGTTCTCTGCGTCATTGCCTAACTTACTCACTCTGTTGTTTTCATATCATCTAACATCTTCCAACTTGCTCAGAGTCAACCACGCGTCAACTACTCATCTATGGTAACGTTCCATTGTTTTCAACTAACGTCTGACCTAGCTTAATCTCTGATATCATATTCAGCACTTTACTGCATACTTCCAGCTTTACTTTCTTACCTAGAATTCTACACCCTCTCCTACTTAGCCATCCTCTATCTGTATGTAAACTGTAGATATAACATTGTAATTCAGATCAGTTAGTTCAGTAGACGTACAGAAGTGCATATCAAGACAACGTGTCTCGCTTCTCTCTGGCTCTCTTTTCTCCATGTGACCCGTAGTTGCACGTAAAACACTAAGGCGTTGGATAAGTTCTCCTGAAGGGTAGACATGCAAATTCTTAGTTGAAGGATAAGTACATCACATCTTGCCCCTCGCTAAAAATATGAAAGAAATGCAACAGCAACCATCTAAATGAAGATAAACGATAGAAGCTTCATATCTATAACTCATTAGGGAATCTATAATAAAAACTAATTTTTTAATGAGTTGCAAATAAAAAGATTCTATCGTTTACTGTCAAACTTTAGCTTAGTCCAAGATTTGCCTAATGTCAACCGCCTAAATCTTTCAAAAACAAGAAACTTATGTGTAGAAGTAAAGAGAGGGTAAACTCGTTTCAACAAGGTTGCGCATACGAAAGTTTGGGCTGGGAGAAATTCGTCAACTCTGCCCCTCCATGATTTAACTTTCTCCTACGCACTAACAATTTCCCTCGCATCGCAGATGGAGCAAAAAACTAGACATTTCAGAAACAATTGATTCCCCTTAGATCGACCCTAGAAAAACCCAAAGCCCTTTGTTCCCCCAAGGAAAGCTCCCGTAGACAATTAAAACTGATGGTAAGGCACTGTCATCTTACCTGTTCGATTGTTCAAAAGATGATAAAGGAAGATAATCGAGAGCAGACAGACAACATGGCTGACGGGGGGATCGTCCAACAGCGAGCGACATAGCACCTTTAGTTTTCATAACATCCGATCCAATAACATATTTTAGTTCAGATGAATTTATTCGTCTATGACCCGATTAGAAGATGATAAGCTATGAATATAAACATTGGCCTACTCTGATAAATGTCTGGAATTTATCGATGAACAAGTCTCATTAAAAGAACCACACTGGAAACTTGAAAATCTGCTGAATTAAGACAGTTTTGAAAATGGGGGATAGGTATAAGTTTTAGGCCTAGTTTTCTGTGGAAAGATGTTTGATTTAATTGCAGTAATTTCGCTATATTTCATTTATTACATAATTTTGATATGAATTGATATTCTCTTCTGTTAGACTTCTTCGAACCGACGACATTCGGCGTTACCTGCAAGACAAGAAAGGAGAAATAAAAGAGAGGAGTCGGAGATGGAGCATGTGCTCGGACTCGAGTGACTGCAGTGCCAAGAGCAATACCTCACTCAGGTCTTTGCCACAATACAGCAGTTACAGGCAAGTACAAACAATTATTCCTATCAGCATATCAGCATTAGGCCTACCAAGTTCCACTACTTTGACACCATCATTTCATAGGCATGCGCTGAATTTACAGGCAGGATTATAAAAATGTAAATGTTTAGGCCCTATTAAAATTTCTGCAGACACATAAAGTCTGTTTTATTGTATATCGTGTTCGTGTTTACATAAGCCGGTGTTTCGATTGTCTGCAATCAATTGTCATTAGGCGTATAATTGAAAGTGAAACACATGGTGAGTCAGGCATGGGTTGCAGGGGGGGCGTGCATCGTTGTTCTCTTGAGGGTTGTGACAAGTTGCGTGGTTGCACGTTTCTATCGGTTTTTTACGTGCACTTCCTGGGCTAACCCGAAGAAAACGTGTGTGTCCTGTTCCTAGATTTCACGTTTTATTTCTGCAATAACAATGTCAACAATATCTGTAACTTTCGCAGTAGGTACACTCTTTTTTATGAGAACCAATGAAACATGTTTCAAGCCAACGGTTCTTAAACAGTCCTTTGTTTTCAGAGTGAAATGTTAGCTTAGATACACAAGTGTACTTAAATTTTTCTTACATTTGCTGTGGAAGCATGTTTTTGCAATCTGCTGTGTTGATGTTGCAAATTCTGACTCTCTTGACCTTTCGACATATCTGTGCGCTGGAATTCACTTTTTTATACCTAGTTCTTAGTCTTATGGTTATTTCTTGAAATTATTTTCCAGTCAAACCAAAAAAGGGCGTGTTTTTGTCTTGGCAAATTTGAAGGCTCTTGTTTGTTAAAAAAATTTTTCTTATAAAATGATTGCATTGAAAAGCTTCTTGTCTCACGATTCTGAACAATTTGAAATTTAAGAAAGAGTCGAATTAAGAAACAAATTTACTGATAAAACTATTAGATCAGCTTTACACGTTTTTTCTTTTATAAGAAACCTAGCTAGGGTCTTAGTACTAAAAGTTTCTTAATTTTTCACCAGTTTCTAGTACTAAAAGTTTCTTAAAAGTTTCTTATCTTTAGATATGTACTTAACATCATATTTTGCATTTTCCCTCGCATATTTCTTGTATTAAAGTTTTTAATACGACAATAAGACAAGTAGACTCAACATCCTGTGTTCCTCTAAATAAAAACGTGCAGCAAACTTAAATCAAGCAAAAATGTATTGCTGGCACATTACTTTCCGGCTTAGAAAGTCCTCTTATTTTTTACGGAGTTTCTTAAAGATATTGATGTAGTTCTAAAAGTTTCTTAAATTTTTGGGGCTCTATAGTACTAGGTTTCTTATAAACCGGTTTCTTATTAAAAAAAACGTGTATGTCAAGAATGTTTTGGTACTCTGTAAATTATTGCGTAATCAAGCATCAGGTTAGACTATGATCTTGTACCAACCAGCCGCAACCGCCTTCAAGCAAACGAGGCTGGCTGACATCCGTCATCACAAAAATCAAAATCCAAAACATCGCAATTTTGTTTGATCGGAATCAACAATTAGCTGAAAAGGTGATATCTTGCCACTGCTGGTAATTTCTTGATAAATAACTTATTCTGTTATCAAAGAATCTTCGGGCAGATTTTTGATTCAAGCTTGATTTTATCGACATTATCCAACAGGGCATTCTCTTCGCAAGGTTCGGTGCAAGGCTCCATCAACAAGATGAGCGGCCTACCGACACCGAAGTCCAAGTCGACGAAAGTCGTTCCAAGGGGACATTCAACGGCGTCTAAAGATAGTAGAAGCTCGACTGGAATACCAACTCCAGGCGCTGTTTCCCGGGAGAATTCCTTCACCAAGTCTCAACTGCCTGTGTTCAAGCGAGAAGTGTCCACTCCAAACATGAGACGCGAATCGTCCATCCCTCAAATCAAGCGAGAGGACTCGATGCCCCAAATAAAAACTTCTCAGAAAACCCCTTCAAGACCCTCTTCAGCACAACCCCCGTTGAGGAAAGAAATCCCTTCAGTGATGAAGAGGGAAGGCTCCTTATCACAAATCAAAAAAGGGGCGTCAGGCGTCGTCAGGCCGAGAAGTGCAGCATCCACGCCCCCCTTTGCTGCTCCACCTTCAGACATGTTGAAAGTCGGTGATCGTGTTAACATTAGTGGGTCAACCAAAAAGGGAGTTATTCAATATGTTGGGGAAACGAGGTTTGCCAAAGGTAATTAAATATTTTCCCACTTGTAATTTTCAGCCTGTCAATATGCTGTGACCTGTAATATTGTTGTTTAATCAAAAAATTGATTTAATTTGATTTGAACCTTATTAGAAATTCTTTGATGCTACTTGCACAGAGAAAGGGGGGTAGGGGTCCAGGGGTGATGCCAGGGAAGAACTGATACTCTGGGGGTGCTGAAGCTTTTTGTTGCTAGCATTGCAAGCAAGCAAGCATTATTATTAGTTAGTGTTCAGGTCAGGGTTTGTAGCAGTTTTACAGCTGATGTGGACCTGCAGCTCGTTCCCCCAGAATAAATACTCAAAAACAAACATCCTGGGTACTCATTTACTGACCTTGGAAGGATGGACAGTTTAGTTGGCTAAAGGCTTGTAGTTCATGATTCAGACCATTAGTGGATTAGAACCAACAAAGGATACACTTCAAGTATGAGAAATCCAGTGCCTTAACCACTAGGCTACACCACTGTCTTATAAGATATCTATTCAAGGTAATGATAAGATATTCAAAATTCAAATGGTTTTGTTTGTAATTTTCAAAAACTGCATATTAAACAAAACTGCGAATAAATCACTGACCCATGACAAAAATTCTCGAATATTTTTTTTCTGTTAAGGGGACCTGTGTCTGCTGGGAGGCCGCATCTTTATAGGGGTCAGTTCTAAACCAAGTGAAAAGGCATTTATTTGTGAAATCCATTTCATGAACAGCCAGCTCACCCAGGACCCCATTGTACCAAGTGTTTATTCTGTCCAATATACCAAATCTCCTTGATCATCCCAAAAGCAATAAAGCTCCCTTCAAAATATGTCCTTAAAGTAATTCACCCTTTCATGCCCCCAGAATTTCTCGATTTGCTGTGTGCTGCAGGGGAAGAAGTTTTTTTAAAGTTAATACTTAAAGTTTTAGCATCAAGTCACCTCTTTTGGAGATCAAATTAAGCAGATCTTCCTTTTTTAAAACCTTGAAACAGAGATGAAAAGAGTAAGAACCCACATCTCCAATCTTCAAAGCTGGAATAAGACACTAAAAGCTCTTTAATTCAATCAGTTGTCTGACCCTGAAATGTTGAAAAATGAAAATGGAATTACTGGCTTCTGGTAAATTTTGTAATTGTGGTTTCAAAGATCAGCAAAGAATCAACCATGACTATCAAATAAAAATAGTTGGACTTATTTTGTGTTAAATATGATTAATCCACTTCGGGTTTTGAACTAGGCTCCTAATTTGTACCAAAAGTAAATCCAGTAATACCAGTTTAACAATCTTTAAAAACAGTTAACTTTTAACTTCTAGTTCATTAAATATGGTTTAACTTCAAAAGCTTTTAAAAAATTTACATTATTTCCTTGCGAATGAGAGCATGGTAAAAATTTTCAAGTCAGCAGTTCTTCTAGTATGTTAATTTAGCGTCCAGTAAATGTTTTTCACACGATTCTATTTATTTTCAAGTCAATTTGTTAAATAAACAGATATATATTTATACTGGTCACATACGTCATATTATTGTGTCACACACGTCATTTTGTTTGTCACAAAATTGCACTGTAATTATATACTGGTTTATTCCCTTGTGTTTTATCATATACTACTGCCCCTATTTTAGTGAAAAAATACAAAATGAGAGGCAAACCTTCAGTACATTCACAGAGTTTTAACTACAAAATGAATTGGGTAGTGTTCAAGATTTTTTCTGGGTCACACACGTCATATATGTTTTAGTGCTCTGGGAGAATAACACAACATTCAAAATCCGTTTTTAGGAGCAAACTTTCAATAAATAGAGTCACTTCAAACTGCAAATTAATATTTCTTTGATTTGAATGCTCTATGGGTTTATATTAACACTTTTTTGGCTCTAACGGTCACACACGTCATTATGGAATGCCCCCTATTTCTTATTTGCCTACATTTGCCAACTTAGAGCCTAACAGTGCTTATCTTACATGTTTTCTTCTCAAGTTAGCAAGCATTATATCAAAATGTTAAACCCCCCCCTTTTATAAGATATTTTGTCAATATTCGAATAGCCTCAAGGTTGTTCATAGAATCCAGAAACCTAAAAAGGTGGTCTTACCAAAGAGCCATCTGTTCAGGGGGATGCTGGGTGCAGTTTTGATTCTTTCAATGCAATTCCAATCATTGAAAGATGTCAATTAAAGGATTTGGAATTTCTTTGTCTGTAACGGAAGATTCAATGATCCCGGGTCGAAAAGACTTTATTTTCTTGCAATGTTGTAGGAAACATTTTTGGCACCATGGAGCAAGCTTGATTTTGCCAGGCCCCATGGTCACCATTGCTGATGTTTTGCATTGAATATATCTAGTTATGTCTTTGATGCTGATGCTTTTTATGGAATATAAGTCTAATTGCTTCCTTATAATTTGTGGTGTTGAGTTTCAGTTTGGATTGCATGAGCCTATAGAACAAGGGCTATTTTTTGAGTTTTGTCTTTTTCTTATGTTTTGTCAATTTTCTGCATTGATGCATGTTTTGCATGTTTATGTTATAGGAGACTGGGCAGGCGTTGTTCTCGATGAGGCTGTTGGGAAGAATGATGGAACCGTGGCTGGTATAAGATACTTTCAGTGCCAACCTAACTACGGAGTTTTTGTGAAAGTTGACAAATTGACAAAACTGGCCGATGTCTCTGATCCTAATTACAAACCACATTCCTCCACCACACCAGATGTTGATCGAACCAGTAAATCAAAAGTACTCTCTACTCCTAAAATGACTCCTGTCAGGGCAGCAGAAAATACAGAAATTCCAGACAATCTAAAGGTTGGAAATAAAGTGTCTATAGGGGAAGCAAAAGTTGGTCATCTGAGGTATTTAGGAGAAACAGGGTTTGCTAAAGGAATATGGTGTGGTGTTGAGCTGCTAGAGCCGCTGGGAAAGAATGACGGAGCTGTTGCAGGTACAAGGTAGGCTTTGGTTGATAGATATATTGAGTAATTGTTGTTTTTTAAATTCCAGGTCACATGGTTACTGTAAATTCTTTTTTTAACCCCTTCTCACATAAGCCCTCCTAAAAGTTTGAATGATGAGAAACTATATAAAGGTGAGAAATTTTAAGTTGATTTGGTTGAATTCTTATCATCCATTAAAGACTCTGAATATAAATACTGAAATTCTATAAAAAGCAACATTTTACGTTAGTTGAACCAGCATTTCTTTAAAGAGCTGGGTTTCGATTAGCTTCCTAAGGGGCTTAACAGAGCATTTACAGTATTTATTTTTTAGGGACATTGTATTTTTTCTACGTTTAGAGCTTGAACAACTTGAAATTGCAATTGAAATTCAATCCGAATGGAAATTCTTAAGTCATCAAGGGTATGGACATAAAATAGGTTTTAACGATTGTAAATTCTTTGCACTTGAATTTATTCATTTTGTTCTAATAAATCAATAGTTTGACCATGGGGTAATAGAAGAAGGAAGTTAACAAAAATTAGCCTCAGAAACAGTTCTGGAACTATTTACATGAACATGGAAAACTAACGCTAGTGTTTTTGATGTCTGATATGTGTTTTAATATATTTTGCAAGAAATTTTGTTCTATGGAGTAATAGGTCCAATGAGTTTCTTTCACCTTTCAGGTATTTCCAGTGCGATGCTAAGTTTGGTTTATTTGCTCCAGCACATAAAGTTAAAAAGTTAGATGATGGGATACCTACAGCGGTTTCAACTGAGCCGAAACCGGAAGTCAAAGGTGAAGTTATCTCACCCGAAAGAGCTGAGCCAGAAATCGAAAATGTGAGTACTTTTCATAATTTGATGTTTTTGTTTACATTGACATACTAATTGCCCACTAGGTGAGATCACAGCATTTATGCATCATGAAATCAGCAGGCCTACTTTTCTCCAGATACAACTAAGATCATGTGTTTTGATGAGTTTTTTTATTGCAATGTTTTTATTGTGTGGAAGTTCCTTTGCCATTCAAATATGGGTGAATGATCTCTTACAAAATGAGGGTAGGATTGTCACGCACCAGGAAATTGCAAGAGCTTCACATTATCGTGTGTAAGTTTTTAACTTACTTATGTTTCTCTGCTAGGTTGTGAGTGCAAGCATCAACGAAACAGTGCATGCTCCAGATTCAAAAGTGACTGAAACTTTGGTGACATCCTCTGTGTCTTCAATCCAGGTGAGATGATCAATTTATGGAAATTATAAGTTTTTCAACATAATTCAACGATAGTTTTCACAACATTAGGAGATTCACTGATAAGCACATAGCTACATGTAGATATCCCCAATGAGTTCACCAAACCCTATTCAATGATCGTTTCAAAGAAGCTTAACAAAATTTTTGAAATAAGGTAATTTGAGATAATTGTATATAAGTCAGGACAATTGAATCGTTTTACAATTTTATAATTGTATTAATGTCACTAATTGTTTCTCATCGAAGTGAATCACCTCAATGAGCCAGATCAATTCATTATCAAAGCAAACCCTTCCATCGAACTTGGAAATTTTTGCAAAATCAAGATAATGTAAATGTGTGAACCAACATTGCCCTGTCCTTTCTAGGCTTACCCTATACAGGCCTGCTCAGGAAGAAAATTGTACTAGAGTGCCTAATCCCTCTGGTCATTCGGTTTAGAAGCTCTAGCAATTACTAGTAGTGTGCTGGCAAGACCTAAGAGTGATCAATCTGGTCAGAAGAAAAGGCCTGTTATACCATTTGTCCTGCAGTTTGCTGTAATACCACTAAGGCTGTCAAAAAGAAAAACATAGATTCCTCTATTCCCCAATTTATATTTCCATCAGAGTTTTTTGTACAAAAAATAATCCTTTTAAATTTTATCTCTGGTATTTCTCAAAATGCACTTTATTGATAGATGAAGCTACAAGATCAGGACAATGAGATCCAGAAGCTACAGAAGGATAGAGAACTGGACAAGTCGGAATATCAGACATTACTTGAACAATACCAGCAGGTTTCTCAAATTATTTCACTTCATTTGTTTCATACTCAATCACCCCGCACGTAAGAACATGCTCCCTTTATCTGAAAAAGGTAATTTCCCGAAATCTCCATGTATTTATAGTTAAGGGTATACGTTCCTGTAATGAATTTGGATAAAAGTATATGTGCCGGTGAACTTAAAGATATTAAACAAATCGGCAAGAGGATGATTCCCTAATCTTAGATGATTTCCCCAATTTTAATCTTTGGTTTAAGATGTTTGAGTACAACGTCTTAGCTTGGGTTTGTGAAGCCACTGATTTTGCGGCCTCTAATTTTATTAGGGCGCCAGCGAGAGCAAGGGTGTACACCCTTGTAAAAGAAAAGGGGGGAGATTTGCATACGGGAGTAATAGGGTACAAATACACCTTAGAGCCTCTTTATAAGAATTAAGAAAATTTGTTTGTATAAAACTTTGGACCCCATATCGGGATTGAGCACCTCAATTTCATTGCTGAGACCAATATTTATTCTTGAGACCCTACAGCAACAACTGAGTAATTTAAATGAATAAGGTAGACTTCACATGATTGTTGCCAGGGTAACTAATCTGATGGGGATGCGGTCTTCACTGGTCTTCACTGATATAATTTACGCCCCGTGGCTAGATATTCTAATGCTGGGGGAGATGATAAAGATTGTCAGGTTGTCTTGTTGTTAAGTTGTCAGTTATCATTAGAAATAATCCGATAAAACAGAACTGAGCATTTCGATTATATGTGTTATGAGAGGCTTGATAGAGCTTTGAGTTGTGAGATTCATTAACATACTAGGTGTGTGTATCAGTAAAACGTAGGTCAATCAATGCACAGCAACTCGTCGTGAAAGTTTCTGGGCCACTCATCACAATTTCTGCCTAATTGATATCTGAAGAGAAGAATTTCTTTTTTAGAATACTCTATACAACCATTCTTTGTAGGTTGATTTTTATTCGAGTTATTTGTTGTTATTTCAGAGTGAAAACAAATTGACTTCCATGCGAATCACTCAAGATAAGGTAGCATACCAAATTTTTTTCGCATTTATTTCAAACTTTGCTGTTTTAAGGGGTGTTCATTCCAGGGAAGATGTCGAACAAAAAATTTCCTGCAGGATTTTGCACAAGGGATTGCTTTTCCTACTATTAGTGATTCAGGCCTTTTCAGGAAGAAAATTGCACCAGAGTGCCCAATCGCTCTGGTCATTTGGTTTACAAGCTCTAGTTGTTACTTTACCAGTGTGCTGGTGAGAGCTATACCTAGTGATAATTCTGGTCAGAAGAAAAGACCTGGTGAACATACCAAGGAAATGCCTTCTTTTACTGATATGCTTGCATTGCCTTAATGATGGGGTTTACTGCATATAAAAGGGTATTTAAGGGTTCAATATACCCGATTTGAAGTTGGAACGAGCTCATTGTAAAACAATTTTCCTGAACAAAAGTTTGCATGACACAATTTTGAATTGGAGCAAGTTGGCTGTAATTTTATTCATTTTGCATTGCAGCTTCAGAGAGAAAACGAGGATGAAGTTAAAAGATTACAGTCAATGTTGTCGAATGCTGACAAAGTAAAAGCTTCTTATGAAATGCAACTTGAAGAGGAGAAGAGGTAAATGACTTGCTTGTTGATGTTGATAGGCAAATACGGCTTACTATCTTCCTAAGTTAATGGGTTATGTGCAAAGCACAACTAGTCCACTGAATAGGTAGACTAATCGAGCAGTGCGACCCTGGTCCTTCCTTTCGATGTGACCACACCTCGTGATTTCTTTTGCCTTTTTTGCCTAGAATTACAGAGAGCTGGCAAATTTTCTTCTCAAGAAACATGGACGTTCTTGATTTAGAATTAACATTCTCAGTAAGTGAGGCAATGAGGTCCATTGAAAAACTGTAAGTTAAACAAAGAATAGATGGTTATTCTTAGATTGGGGCTTGTTTCAAGATTAGGGTTTCAAACATGGAGGCTTATTTGACACTGCACTGTTTTCTATTCAATGTTTGTTTTTTTTCCTTTTTTAGAAAGTTAGAAGATCTACAATTTCAGCTAGAAGAGCAGATGGTTAGTAAGGTAAGTTCAAGTTTCGAAGATAGTAATTTGTGTCAGTCTCAGTCACCCGATCTGTATATTTAAGTTCTTGAGTTGATTAAGGCACTTGAGTCTTTGTAAGGTAGCAATACCTTTCAATAAATCTTTATCCTGAACCACTCAAATTCATGATGTGCATGCGAGAAACGCTTATGAATAAAAGGTTGATAATTTCATGCTTCTTTTAACGACGAAATACAGCAAGGTCAGTCCTTGTTATTATGGTTGTCCAAAATCTTAGTTGGTAAGCAAGCATGCATGCAAGCAGATTTATTTGTTAACCTAGGTCAGGGTTTGTAGCAGCTTTACAGCTGATATGAACCTGCAGCTTGTGCCCCAGAATTAATACCAGAAGGATTATCCTGGGTACTCGTTTACCGACCTCGAAAGGATGGACACCTGAGTTGGCTGACGGCTTTTAGTTCACGATTCCGACGGTTCATAGATTCGAACCCACCAAGGTTACTCTTCTAGGATCAGAAATCCAGCGCCTTAACCAATAGGCTACACCACCGCTTATTTTTTTTAACCCAGGGTATGTTTTGGTCATTCGAGGCTATGTTGTTGTTGTTGTTAATCAAAATAGATTTGGAAAAGAAAAAGCCCTTGAAATGTTCCCACTGACTAAAATTTCACTTCAAGGGCTTCAACACACCAACAAAAGCTTTTGCTGTGTGAATGCAGCCTATAGCTTGCCTTTCACTCTCTGCAATGCATGCAAAGAAAACTGACTGCTCTTTATTATTCATCCAGGAATTATCTTCAGAGTCGGACAGAGAAAAGGCTCGAATGTTGGAAGAGCAACTCGAATCAAGAGATGGAAAGATACAGAGCCTGGAAAACGAAGTAGTCGCAATGAAGGTTAGTTTGCAATTGATGATGACAGTGTGATGATTACTGTCATTTTTTCACGAAATGCCACTCCTAGAATTATACTCTGTAAAACTCACATTATTTCTTTAATGTGCCAGAAATGATATCAAGATGAGCCAGAAATGTAATGCCAATTTAATCTTTAGGTTACTAACATCTAGTTTTAGGCAAAGAAGACATATAGTGGTGATTTGTATTTAGCGTGCTCCCTTCAATATATTTTGGTATCAAAAATTGGTATTCCACAAGTTTCATATTCCTAATAACAGTAGAGAAACAGAAGCGAATTCTTCTGTTTCATTTATGTTAGACTTTCTTTAAATCGTCAACTTTTTTGCTAGCCACATTAACCAGCCACATTAACCAGCCAAGGGAAATATTCTTTCTAAAGAGAGATGCTTCATCGTGTTTATGAAAGAAACCCCAGGTTAGGGTATAACGATCAGGTTTTCATTTTCATTATCGTTTTGAAGTTTAATTAGGACGAGCTTCCAGTGGAAAGCTTTAGTGGTTGTTATACTAAGTTTCTTGTTCTCTTACTCTCTTTTTTTTTTAATCAATTTGCTAGAATGGCAAATGACCCTAGAAGGTTTTGAACCCAAAACCAGTGACTTGGCGCATGAGTGCCCTACCAACTCAGTTATCAGGGCAGTTGATCCAACCTGAGTCACATCAATTTCACAATTTTGCGGGGATGGCCGAGTGGTTAGATCACTTGACCCTTGATTGAAGGGTCCCGGGTTCGAAACCACCTTCAGACCTGTCATAAAGTGTGAGGAGAGAATTAGCCAGCTCTCTGTAATTCTAGGCAAAAAGGCAAAAGGAAT
This sequence comes from Pelagia noctiluca, assembly GCA_963924455.1. Lineage (NCBI taxonomy): Eukaryota > Metazoa > Cnidaria > Scyphozoa > Semaeostomeae > Pelagiidae > Pelagia > Pelagia noctiluca. The sequence continues at coordinate 3,222,821 of OZ004322.1, forward strand.
TACGAGTTGTGGTCACATCGAGAGGAAGAACCAGGGTCGCACTGCTCTATTAGTTTACCTATTCAGTGGGCCCTTTGGGCTTAGCACATAAACCCATCCTTACGAAGATAGTAAGCGTATTTACCTATCAACTATCAATGCACTGCTTTGATTTGTCTACCTATTCAGTAGTTCCTTTGTGCTTAGCACATAAACCCATACCTTGCGAAGATAGTAAGCGTATTTGCCTATTAACTATCAATGTACTGCTTCGATTTGTCTACCTATTCAGTAGTTCCTTTGTGCTTAGCACACAAACCCATACCTTGCAAAGATAGTTAGCGTATGTGCCTATCAACACATATCTTATCTCATTACGCAGCAATCCGAAGAAGAGTTGCAAAACAGATACAGTGATCTGGAGTTTCAGCTTGCAGAAACGAACGAAAAGGACATCCAGTCCTCACAGAGCATGTCTGTCTTGCAAGATAAGTTGAAGTCGCTTGAAGAGGCCCTTTACGAAGCGCAGAATGAGAGCAACTCACAAAATGATAATCTAACTGGAGAATTAGAGAAAAGAGAAGCTGAAGTGAACACGCTCAAAGAAGACCTCAAGATTAAAGAAGAAGCAAATAATGATCTGGAATTTCAAATTAAGAAATATGTGAGTTTTTTAGGATGTTAGCTATGAAGTAATTTATACTTGAGTTGCTTTGTGTATTAATGTTGCAGACTGCAAGATACCAAACAAATACCGAGAATTCGGTTGAGGACATATTCTCTGTGATACGTGACATGTTCTCTATGATTCTTTTCTGTGTTGTACTTGCTGCTGTTGCTGAATACTGAAGAGGCTGTTGAAAGTAGTTTTTTCTAAAGGTGGCAAACTATTTTGAAATCTTTCTGACGATGATCAAATTTCGCTCTTGAATGAATGCTCATTTAAGCAATAAATATTTTTGAACGAGACCAAAGAGATCAGGATTACAAATCAAGTCCTGTCCAGATTGATAAATTTTTTCGAGTTTTTATTTCATATATCTAGGAAAATTGGCTTTCATACTATTGATATTTGTCTATTTTCAGAGGGATGAGCTACGCGACACTATCGAATCTAAAGGAGCTTTGAACAAAGAAATATTTGGTGAGAAATATCATTATCATCATCTCTTCTGACCTTTAGCATTTCTTATTGCTACATAGCAACATAGCAACTTTATTTCCATTCAATATCTTTTAAGCATGACAACCCTGCTAAAGTTTGCTTATGTAAATTCTAGCAAATTATATTAAAGTACTCATCTTCTAAACCCTTTTTATCAAGGTACACTACGCACTGTTGAATATTTCTTGGGATTCTGAATATATGCTTCCATTCAATTTTACACAGATTTGACTTCCCAACTGAAGGTGAAAGAAAGTGAAAACTCAGAGATTTTGTCAAGTCTGGAGAACCTAAAGAGCGAGAATGGTGGTAAGTCAAACTGAGCTATTGTTTATGGATTCAGACCCTGTTTAAACGGTGTCAGCAGCAGGCCTGTATGACACTAGCATGCCTTCTTTTGTTTTCTGGCCACCCGTTAACACGATTTCGATAGCATACCCGCATGAACATTGCAAAAACTATCGATAGCAATACTGGTATGATTTCCTGCCAGGTTCTTTAACAACTACATAAGACCTACCGAATATGGTGACAACTTTCCCATACCAATAAGACCATCATAGTCCCACTTCCAGATAGTGTTGAGAAGAAGATTGATATGCCTAGGGCTGTTGAAGGGCTCCAATTTGTGTTGAAGCGTACTAGAGTACTAATATAGAGGTCGTGGGTTTGAGTCCTATTCAGATCATTTTCGTTCTCACAGATTATCGCGATGGATTCTCAAAACTCTCCTTATTGTATGGAAAATGAAAACTATCTCTTATCTGCAAACAGACCTGAGATTTTAACCCGTAAAACTATGAATTATAACAAGTCATAATTTCCATTTCTCGCGAAAAATCGCAACTTTATGTGAACTCCTAACTTAACATTTTGTCTAGATGTTTTACCGAGAAATCGTAAGCTTTAATAGAAATACTAAACAGGTTTTATACAATTGAATGTTCACTAGGATCCCCATCAATAGCTAATTGCGTGCATTAGAAACCATTTAATAATGGCTCTGATAAATTTATTTTCATATCTACTTAACACTTTATTCCAGAATTTAAAGTAAGGGTCAAGAATGCAGAAACGAAAATAGAGAATTTATCAACGGAAAAATTGAAACTGGTAAGAAACGTTTTTATGATTTAATACTAGAATGTTGAAAATCGTATTTTTATGCTAGGCCACTGAAGTGGGACACATGTCCGTAGCAACTCAATTTCTGTTTCTTTGTAACAAAAACAGGTCGTTATTTTATGTTTGAGATAAAGAACCAAAATATTAGTCAAGTTTTTACTCCTTCAACGCACTGCGAAGCAGATATAGTCTTTGATTTGCAAGACTCGGCCCTACCAGGCCCTATTCGTAATCGAACAATCCATTCGTAAAAAGTTTGTTTATGAATAGGGCCTAGTAGGGCCGAATCTTGAAAATCGAAGACTACATCTGCCTTGCAGTGCGTCGAAGGAGTAAAACTTGACTAATCTTTTGGCTCTTTTTCTCAAACATGAAGTTGACCAACTCCTTTATGGCCTCATCAAGAATTATTAGCAACCGGAGGTCATTATTTGTTTTTGTTTAAATGTTGCCAAACCTTTTATTTGGATACTGTTAAAGGTGGCAACAATTTTTGTCACATGCTGGTTCCGACCATGCCTCATTGATGGAAATAAGACTAGCAAAATATGATCAAGCAGAAAGTGAAATGTGAACCCGATTTAAACCTGTTTTCCTTTTCTTACAGGAAGAGGAAGTTTCGAATTTAGCTAAAAGCTCTGGCGATAGTTCCTCTCAAATGGCTTATGTTAATGAGCAGCTCAAAGAAACTAAAAGGTGAGAATGACGTTTTACGCTTGAGTTTCTATTTAACGTGCTAGCCTTACAAAGAACAGATCTTGTTTTTGCCGCAGTGCGATAGCATACACCTAATCAACTCCAGTACTTGATATAGTATGCGATGCTAGTGTATTTATTGCACCCATTTAGGAAGTTTTAGAAATGGAAATAAATACTCACAAGATGACCTCTGGAGGTTTTAGTTTGACGCATGTGGGTAGGGTTCGAAAACTTTTTTGTGTGCCTTGGACCAACTTAACTTATAGAAAAGTGTGCCCGCAAAGTGTTCTTCAAAACCTTAATGTCTATTGTTGGAAAATATATACAGGTATTCGAAATAACAAAATATTTCAAAATGTAACTACAAAAAACTTATATGCCTGCATGCGGCGCCAGTCCCGGTGTTCCAGACTTTGTCGACTCTTGCATGGTGGTCTAGAGCTCACGCTGTATAGAATATCTTTCATGAAGCAGCTGCTTAATCAATGCATGCCATTGCTCCTTTGATGTCAGGTGGCAAAACTCCTTTTTCTGCTTGAAGACACGGCGTGATACAAAGAAAGAATGCACCGTGCAGAGGGGGGTGACAATGATACTTACTAGGGGCCAAGGCTTCAAGGGTCCTTTGAACATTGGCAAAGTAAACTTTGTTAGCTAAAAGATTTCTTTTCGTGGAAATCAGGCTCCTGTATCTGTCATAACCCTGGGGTCCGTTCAGCTTCTCGAGGTGTACAAATCCGTCAGCGATTATTGCTTTTTAGCGTATGTATGGATTAAAAAGTTTTATCTTTTTTCAGAGAGTACACCGTGTTACAGGATGAAAAGTCTTCACTCTCCATCAAAGTGGAAACGTTACTACAAGATATCGAAGAGCTCAAGGTATTTTACATGCAATTTATCACTCACTGTATTTGGTAACATTAAGTTTTAGCTGAATTTTAGATAAAAATCAAAGAAAATTTCTTTATTACAGCGAGAAATATCAGAAGCATAACGGAAATTCCTTTATGTGCCTTTCTCTGCTTTGCCGTATATCTGAAACGGCAATATAGGCCTTGTCACAATTGAGTTCTCTGTCTTGAGTTTTGGCCCTGTCTTTCATTCCTGCTAAACGTGCAGCCTTCCCTGAAACGTCTGGTAGATATTGTAACTATTTCTGATTGCTTAGGGATGGCCATAGATAATTGTTCCATATTCAATTTGATTTGTTTTGTATCCCGTCGCAAATAAATAGGCCCCAGAAATGCCCATAACCCATTTTTTTCTTTGCCACACAATGAAACCGTAGGCGTCAAATTTATTGGGTATTATAGATTTATTTTCAACTTGACCAAAAATACTAACTTTTTTACCTTGTCGATTCCTTTTTAAATGACTTTTTTTGATTTACTCAGGAGCGCTCCTCGAAAGAAAAGGCGAGTTTAGAAAGGGAGAAAGAAGAGAGTGTTAACAAACTACAAGAAACCATCAATGCCCTGGTAATTCTTTTTCATTCTTTCCAAAGGAGAGGATGTCTAATCATATTTCATTATCAACCCCCTTAAAAATCGTACTACGAATGTATTAGGCATGACTGGTAAGCACTACTTCTCATTGCAAAACTTTGAGATGGGTCAAGATGAATTGTGCATATATCATTCCTGATGCAGCATTAGAAATAACCCTTACAAGTTCTAATGTATTTACCCTGTTCCAGTCTTTAAATTCCCATCATAAAGTTTGTTAATTCGCTTTTAGCCCCCAAGTCCATTAAAACCCTCTCTGAAAATCTGTCTTTCACGAGCAAATTGTTATCAAGCTCTCCTCTGAATTAGGAAGAAACTAAATTTTGCTGGTGAAAAAACTTGCAGAACCCAAAAAGGTTTTGAAATCGATCACAATAATTTAGGTGAATCACAACTACCCATGTACTGTTGGTAATATTGCTATTGATAATAGGCTAGGCTATTGATAATAGGCTACACAGTAAGTCCCCACCTCCAAAAACTTGAAATATCAAATAAGGCTCCCGTGCCTCTTATACAAAGGACTCATTTTATGATGAAATATGTATTATCAGCCCAGGAAATGTCAAATATTTATCAGTGATTAAAGTAACTACTCTTTGAAAGCCCCTGCAGTCTTTTTATTGTTTTGGAATGGATAGGTCTAGTCTAAAGATGTTTTAATCATTTGCATCTGCACGACTAGATAGCGTTGCAAAAGTTCAATTATTGAGAAAATCGTTGAATTAAATCAATGCAGAAAAAATTAATATAGAGCTTTGTTGAATTTTAGAATGAATCTGTTAAAGTTTACGCACAGAAGCAAGCGCAGCTGGAAGAAGAATTATTAGCTTATTCAAAGGTATTAAAACCTTATTTCTGGAATTATTTTTTATTTATTTGTGTTTCTGTTTTTGAGTCTTATTCAATGGCTTTTTGAAAGTCCAAAGTTGTACGTAATTTATACATTGGAGGCATAAGCAGTGCTGTTTTTATTCTTTAGAAACAGCAAGATTTGAATGATGAAAATAGAAAGATCGAGAATCAGTTGGGAGAAAAAGATGAACTTTTGAAAGCGAAGGAGTCAGAAATTCTTGAATTAACAACAAAACATGCTGAAGCAACGACGTCGCAATCGAGTATACAGGTAGGTTTGAATTACTTTTCTATCATTAGTCCAAATTAACCTACTTTTCGCTCATCTCTGAAATGGTTTCAAAAATCCAATTTTATTTTAATTTTTTTTGTTAAGCACACCTTTTAGGGGACCATTTTGAAGGGTGTTGTTTTTATATTTCCATTTAAAAGTTTTTTGATATCAATAAATACATCGTACAATTTTTTACATTTTCCTTTTTATTTTTCATTTCAATCATATTTATAACATTTTCAACAGTTATTAATGGCAAGTATATGCATATATAGTTTAAAGTGGGGTTTTCCACTGAAAGAATGGCACCTTTAGCCTAAATGTGTAACACTAGTATACACCCTATCCCTAGAATATAACTAAAAACGAATGCTAGTATATACCCTAACACTAGCATACACTCCATCCATAGAATATACTCTAATACTAGTTTAAAACAAAGTAATCACAAAAAACATAGTTTAAAGTGAGGTTTTACACAGAAAAAGGTTTTGTATTTTCGGAACGCGTGTCATCCGGTCAAGTGAAATATTCAGCCTTAATGTAGATACAATAAAATTCTGAGGACTTACATAAAAACAAGGTTGTACGGGGAATGCTGAGTGGCTAGATCACTCGATCCTTGATCAAAGGGCCCCGGATTCGAAACTATCTTCAAACCTGTCACATAAAATGTAGGGAGAGAATCTCTAAGCTCTCTGTTAAAACATAAAAAGGCAAAAGGAATCATAATAGGTATGGTCATATCGAGAGATAGGGCCAGGGTCGCACTGCTCGATTTGTCTACCCATTCAGGGGACCCTTTGTGTTATGCACATAAACCAATACCTTACGAAGATAGTAAGTATATTTGCCCATCAACTATCAATACACTGCTCGATTAGTCTACCCATTCAGTGGGCCCTTTGTGTTATGCACATAAACCAATACCTTACGAAGATAGTAAGTATATTTGCCTATCACCTATCAATACACTGCTCGATTAGTCTACCCATTCAGTGGGCCCTTTGTGTTATGCACATAAACCAATACCTTACGAAGATAGTAAGTGTATTTGCCTATCAACAATCAATACACTGCTCGATTAGTCTACCCATTCAAAGTCAGGGACCCTTTGTGTTATGCACATAAACCAATACCTTACGAAGATAGTAAGTGTATTTGCCTATCAACAATCAATACACTGCTCGATTAGTCTACCCATTCAGTGGGCCCTTTGTGTTATGCACATAAACCAATACCTTACGAAGATAGTAAGTGTATTTGCCTACTTACAATCAATACACTGCTCGATAAGTCTACCCATTCAGTGGGCCCTTTGTGTTATGCACATAATTCAAAACCTTACGAAGATAGTAAGTGTATTTGCCTATCAACAATCAATACACTGCTCGATTAGTCTACCCATTCAAAGTCAGGGGCCCTTTGTGTTATGCACATAAACCAATACCTTACGAAGATAGTAAGTGTATTTGCCTATCAACAATCAATACACTGCTCGATTAGTCTACCCATTCAGTGGGCCCTTTGTGTTATGCACATAAACCAATACCTTACGAAGATAGTAAGTGTATTTGCCTATCAACAATCAATACACTGCTCGATTAGTCTACCCATTCAGTGGGCCCTTTGTGTTATGCACATAAACCAATACCTTACGAAGATAGTAAGTGTATTTGCATATCAACAATCAATACACTGCTCGATTAGTCTACCCATTCAGTGGGCCCTTTGTGTTATGCACATAAACCAATACCTTACGAAGATAGTAAGTGTATTTGCATATCAACAATCAATACACTGCTCGATTAGTCTACCCATTCAGTGGGCCCTTTGTGTTATGCACATAAACCAATACCTTACGAAGATAATAAGTGTATTTGCCTATCAACAATCAATACACTGCTCGATTAGTCTACCCATTCAAAGTCAGGGGCCCTTTGTGTTATGCACATAAACCAATACCTTACGAAGATAGTAAGTGTATTTGCCTACTTACAATCAATACACTGCTCGATAAGTCTACCCATTCAGTGGGCCCTTTGTGTTATGCACATAATTAAAAACCTTACGAAGATAATAAGTGTATTTGCCTATCAACAATCAATACACTGCTCGATTAGTCTACCCATTCAGTGGGCCCTTTGTGTTATGCACATAAATTGATTGGATTTACTTTAGTTGTCTTGATTAGAAGATAGCACGTAAGTTCTTATACACTGTTTATAAAAAAAAAGATAGCCCGTAAGAAATGATTTATCCAAGATGTAGATTAGAAATTGATGAGTTTGACCCACTACCCCTAACCTAAGTTGTACAATTTCTGAGGTTGTGGGCTCGAGTCCTACTCAGTTCATCTTATATCAATAATTTCATTTCACACAAATTGTCTTGATTAATTATTGGTAATTTCCATACATGTTTTTCTCGGTCTTTTCTTGTAGGAACAATTGGAGAAACTAAAGGAAGAGCACGAAAAGAAGTCTAATGAATTAAAAACACTTTCAACTTCAAAATTAGAACTTGATGAAGAAACTGTTACTTTAAAAACTTCTTATGAGAGTTTAGAAAAAGAATTTAATGAACTGAAAACAAATCGAAAATCTATTGAGGAGAAATGTGAAACGGTTTCCGAAGAGAAAGAAATCCTATCTCATGAACTAGCCAATATTAAAAAGGTATTTTATGATTCTGTGTTTATTTCTGTATATATAAATTTCTATTTCCTTCTCTTTGATCTGGAAATTCGTATCTTAATTGGTTAATGCCCTTAGATAAACCTCTACTTCTGATCAAGGAATATAATATTTTTCAGGATAAAAGGGGAACCCCTCTCAGTAAGACAATTGATATGAGATGTTCCTTGTCATGGGAAGCAATCCATTTTTCAACGAAAGAACGTGAATTTCCCCCAGTATGATCATCAAAATATTTAAAAAAATATAGAAAAGTTCAAATGTTGGCAAAGAAAAGAAATAACTTATTCCCGTTACAAAACATACAATCCACGATTTCTTCTCCCCATCTCAACTGCATATTTATCAATGGGAAACGTTACAAAACATACAATCCACGATTTCTTCTCCCCATCTTGACTGCATATTTATCAATGGGAAACGCTTTGTTGCTGCCACATGTACTTGATTTTTTAAACAATTTGATATCATTTTATGCCATTCTGATATTTTCAAAAATTGTCAATGAAATTACCAACAGAAAGCAAGTATGTCTATGCAACTGTTTGGAAAACTGATTTGGCTAAGATGAACAATTGTTTCTTTTTTCAGAATTTAGAGAAAAAAGATGTTATAATTCACGAACTTGAGTTGGAAAAAACGAAAATCGAGGATAAGAAAAAATCTGTGGATCTTGAATGTGTGGGACTTTCAGAAACCAATAAGGAATTACAAAACCAGGTAATGACGTCATCAGAGTACCACGTGATTATTTTGACTTGGAGTTCAAGAAATTAATGTTGAATTTTTTTACGAAATTTGTTGAATTGGATAGATTTGTAAGGATAATTTAACTGGAAACGCTCTGAATTGCTTAAAGATTGTTTCAAAGTTGTTTCAAATCGTTCGAAATCGGTGCGAATCTTTTGCAAGTAAAAATCCTTTAAGTCTTTGCTATTTATGATTATCAAATAAAACAAGTAAGAAACATTATAGCTATATAAAGAATCTTCGATATCAAATCTTATATGTATCAAATCTTATATATCAAATCTGATGATACCTCATTCCTTATAACTTCGAAGCGGGCCAAGTCTAACAATACTATTTGTTTTTTCAGTTACAATTTTCACAAGATGAAAACCATATTCTTAAAGAAAACATCAGTCAGATGGAGGCAAATCTCAGTCAGGGGTCCAGCCTCACTGGTAAATTGCAACACGATCTGTAAGTCTCATTTTGATTTCCATTATATGACCACTTTACATACAGTAACATAATTAGTCCGGTTTTGCAGCTCTCTTAATGGGTAGCCCAAATGCTACCCTATGAGACCAGGGGCTGCCGAGCCATTGACAATGAGGAGGCAATGGGCGTGGTTAACTCTGTTGATTATTAGCCCCCCCCCTATCGAAAATATACCCGTGGCCTATGTGTCAGACTACTACCCGATTATAGTTTAAGTCCCCGCGTATACAAAATGAAGTATGTGGAACTTCAATATAACCAAAAAACGGAAGTATAGCAAAAACATAGATTACTTAAGCTTTTGGTCTGACACTCAACAGAATATTACGTCAAAAAGATGCCCAGTTCTCTGTTATGAATGAAACTGTATAAATGAAACTGTTATAAATGAAAGTGTAGCCTGCTGACTTAAACAATATTCCCCATAATACGACTTCTGTTGATTATTAGCCCCCCTATCGAAAATATACCCGTGGCCTATGTGTCAGACTACTACCCGATTATAGTTTAAGTCCCCGCGTATACAAAATGAAGTATGTGAAACTTCAATATAACCCAAAAACGGAAGCATAGCAAAAACATAGATTACTTAAGCTTTTCATCTGACACTCAGAGTATTACGTCAAAAAGATGCCCAGTTCTCTGTTATGAATGAAACTGTATAAATGAAACTTTTATAAATGAAAGTGTAGCCTGCTGACTGAAACAATATTCCCCATATTACGACTTCCCTTGCTATTATCAATACTGTAGGGACTTTCAAAGAGTAGTTATCTTAATTGATGATAGTTACTGTAACTTGCATTCTCTTCTGTTCCTTTGGATTATGATATATGATACACATTTGTTCATAAAATGAGTCCTTTTGTCAAGAAATAGAATAGCCTGATTTGATGATTTGAGTTTCTTATATAAAGCTAGAAAAATCAGAAGCATAGCGAAAACATGGATTACCTAAGCTTTTCATCTGACAATTGGCAGAGTAATACGTCAAGAGTCTTAGGTTGAAAACAAACTCTTTCTGTTTACACAATCCCTGGTTTTTATGTAGATAGATTCCAAAATACCTAGATGAAATGTTAACCTTTATCTACTTATTATGCGAAAACGATTCTCCATGTTTTCGCTATGCTTCCGATTTTTCTGGCTATATTGAAGTTTTGCACTGATCAAAGATAGTTTCTTCTATGCTTCCTGTACTTGCTGTATGGGTTAATAGAAGCATCATTTCTTTGGATGAAGCCAAAAACGATTTGTTTTTTTTACCTCTTCATCCTCCCACGTCAACCATTATGATTTTTGCTTTCCGTTGAAGGTCAATTATGAAAGAAGAGGTCGCAGCCTGCAAGGGAACTATTGGCAATTTAGAAAGCACCAACAAAAAACTAGAAACCAGGTGTGAATGTCTGAATGAAGAAAAGGTCAAAGCTTATATGGAAAGCAATAGTGTAAGTAATCCCTGCTGATTGAATTAAGAATCTGAATATCAAAAGCTACTTTGATATTATTCATCTTATCTATTTTGTTTATCTTAGATTTAATCTTTGCTGGAATATCGATATAGAACTGAATATCAAAAGCTTTTTTATTGTTATTCATATTGCTTTATTATTAACCAAAAATTATGTCATATATTTTGATTTTGTTCGAAGAAAGGTTCGGTTGATTAAAGTTACAAAGTTCTGAGGCTACTACAGTTTTGCAAGAAGTGCTTCTTATCTAAAGCTTGAAGCTAAAAAAATGAGGGGCACAAAACAACCTGTTTCTTTTCCAATTCCTTTCCTCTTTAATAATTTCCCAGTTTACATAATGTGTATTTCTTACTTCCTAATTTCCAATGTGTTGTTCTTTATTAGTTACTATCGCAAAAGGCAACCTTGGAAGAAGAGTTAAAGTCATTAAAGAAAGAATTGCAAGAAACTATACAAAGGTAATAAGGCTTGAATAAAATACCTTAATGATTTCAAGTAGATTTTGATAGATGAACGGCATTGTGCACAAAAGTAGTCATGTTTGTAGCTGTATGCGTTTGCTTCAATATGTAGACAAATCAACTTACTCTACCGTCCTTTGCGAGAAACTTTTAATTATAGGAACCTGCAAATTAAGCCTGACTTACTAGATAGCTATACATAACAGCCTTCTGCCAAAAAAGTAGAAATACAGTCATCCTATATTTTTGATTGCAGGGAGACGAGTGCACGTGCGTCGTTAGAAAGTGATCGGGTAAAGCTTCAAGATAGCGTCGAAACTTCTTTATCACAACTTCAGCAGAAAGAGGGAGAACTCTCAAGTTGGAGAGTAAAGGTATTGTTTTATGTAGCTCATCTTTGATATTACTAATAATAATATTGCTTGCTATAATTGGTTGTCTCACAACAAGTCCTTTCAATATTGGCCACTTTTCACGTCGATCTGGGCAAAGACCTCAGATCACTGTGACAAAAAACATCGCCCGGCAAAAAAATTGGGATATTATTCATATTGCAGTCTTCTTTCTTGTCAGTTCATGTGAGAAAAGCTTCACATGAGGTCCGCTAGGCCAAATTTAACAACCTTGTTAAGTCATTGATCGTCCACAAGTTTCCGTTGCAAATTTGTTCTAAGAAATCGTTGAAATAAACGAATTCGAAACCAGAAGGATAAAGAACCTAAATCGCTTCATAATTGCTTGAAAGCGTTGCCTAATCGCTTGATGTTATTCTAATATCGTTGGTAACCGTTTAACAATTGGTGTGAATCGTGTGATATTCGTTGCTTATTGTTGAAATTTACAAATAATCAATTCGTCGTGTTTCGTTAACAGGACAAGCTTTTTAAGTTATTTTCTTCTTTCAAATCAACAGGCTCATAACTTAGAAAAGAAAGTTGCAGAGCAAGAGCAGCAGATTCAAACACTTGAAAGCAGTGCAGTTAATGTCTCAATACAAAAATCAGGTATGCTTATTCTTAATTCCTACAATTGGTTGTAATGTCTCATGAACCATATCTATCAAGGATCTAAGGACTTTGAAACTATTGATGTAGTGTTGTGAGTAATGCAGAGCTGCAAAGAATATTTTTCTTTCTGGGGACCTAGGAACTGATGAAACTTTCTACAAATCAAAAGCATTATGCGTTACAAAGGGGTTTAGGGGAATCTTGTGGGTCTAAAGAACGAAGCAAGATCAACAGGGGCTAACTAAGGTGGCAACCGCGTCTAAAGAATGAAGCAAGATTAATAGGTTAAGCTGGGACCCTGCACAGTAAAAATTATTGCCCCCAAATTTCGGGACGAGCAGTTTTTTAACCCTAAGTACTAATTGTCCCTATTTCGTCCCTAATTTGTCCATATATTGTCCATATAATTTACTGATGAAACTGAAAACTTAGAAAATAGGGTACTATAAAGCTTTGACAATAAATCGTCCCCAGTTTTTATCTCAGTTTGACTTAGATGTCCATAAATTTTATGGTATGGACTTTTATCAAAACTGTATCTGAAAATCTATTTTGTCTTGTTTTGTGGTTAATCTTAGGTGTGGATGTATTCCACATTGGAAATGTTTAGATTTGATGATATCTCCCTGATTGCGGCAGAAGTGGAAATGTTTAGATTTGATGACACCTGACTACTTGAAAATGCACAATTAAACCTATTTTGACACGGAAATATTTCATATTCACACCAATGAATGGTAAACTGGTCAAATCTGTTTTTCACTAAATTGGACTGAGAATTTTCTGCCAGCACAAAAGAATTTCTGGGAACCCAGCTTCCAAGCTCCGACGCTTTTTGTAGCTTTGGGGTAATACTTGCGATTGAGTTTGTTTATTTTTGCAGATAATGTCGTTAACGGCATGGATGATGGTGATCTGATGACAAATAAACTGAAAGAAGAATTAGAGAACAAATCAAACGAGGTAGCTCTTTGACTACGGATGCTTGTATCTTCATCGTGATCCTTCTCATCGTGGCTGTATGCGAGCAATTTAAGACATATACCCATCAAATAAAGGCACTTCTCTATCATTAATGATGAAAATGCCGTAAAATGTGGCAATTAAAAGTCCATGAATGGGTCCCGTGAAATAAAGCTTAAGAAAACAGCGAAAATTTTTTGATGAAGTCATCAGTTTAATTGCTGGCATCATCAAAAGTGAACTTATCATGCACCAAATGAAAGCTCGTTTTGGTACCGTTCTAGATATGCATGCATTATTGCAAGTATTTCCTTGTCTAAACTGACGGCGAGTAAAAGCTCGTGCAGTGTGCATGCAGCCTAAGGCCGAGCCTCTATTCCATAAAGAGCACGTTAGCATATAGTACACCTCTTCACATACTAGAAGGAAATCTAAGTATATTTGCTAGGCAAACCAGGTAAATTTGGCATTCATTCACAGATTCTGTTTCTACGAATATCCGTCTAATGATAAAGCAACTTGGCAGCAGACAAAGCTTTGTGCCAATCAGATCTAGTCTCATCAATTTTTTTTTATCAAGTTGTCTTCCAATCCCTTTACCATAAAAGCTCTATTAAGCCCCCTCGCTTCAAGGCCCCTTTTTTGTACAAGAAAGACTACAGAGTAAAATCTGATGATTTGGGGATAACTACACTCTTTTTTTTATAAGAATACTTGAAATTTTCCTGAGCCTCGACTTTTCCATTGTTTATTCTTAAATTTGCATTGTTCTTTGGCGATTTTGAGCCTCAATATTCTTATAAAATTTATTCGTATAAAGAAAAAAGAGTGTAATGGATGTATTCCACCGTAATATTGTGAATTTCTAACTTCACATGCTTGAGCGTGAAGACTTTTTTCTCCAAACCCTCTTAAAAAGCACCCACTCCAATAAGCCCCCCTCTAGAACTTCAAAAATCAAATAAGACCCCAGAAGCTTGATAGATCTTTTAAGTTTAAAGGAGAAAATTAATCCTCGTTTTTTGTTTGCAGGTTATGTTTCTGAATTCTGTTGTGGTTGAGCTGCAGGTTCGTCCAGCATATGTTTACTACAATCATTTCATGTTTTCTTGAGCCTCACACATTTTTTAAAGCAATCTTACAAACTTTTCATTTCAAGCCGATCGTGGACTGCCAAGTCTGCGAGTAGCTGCAGATGATCCACTTTAATGCTCATGAATAGACGGGTTTATTATTTTTCATAGAAATCTTCCAATGTCACTGGAAACTCTGAACTTCAACCTTCGAATGACTTTGCTTCTTTTTGATTGATTTACTGTTTCGACGGTTATTTGTTCCTTAACAGCATCTGGTTTAAAGCTAAGATTGAAAACTTACCGAAATTTGATTCGTAGAATAAATTCAAAGCGTCTGAGGCAAAAGTTCGTTTGCTCGAAGATGGTCCGGGACTATTTTCTGAAAACATTGGATTGTAAGTTTCCTACTGTTGATCATTGTTTACATCTGTTGTCCTTGAATAACTGTGACCTGCAGTCGATTAATCGAACTTGTGTACATATAAACTCTCATTCTATTTGGTTTACATTTCCCAACAATTGCAAGACAATCTCAAACAAACATAAATTTCAACGGATCCAATCGTTACACCCTGAAGCCTTGGAAAGCCAGTTTTAAGTCAGAGATGTTAGAATTTGGAACTCGATACCGATTAGTGAAACCAGTCAAGAATCAATAGCCTCCTTAAATCTGGGGCTTGTGAAATCGATTACAATAGCCCATCTCAAAAGGTGGGCTAAAACTAGGACCACTGATCTCAAAATGGAGACTGGATCAAACATCAGTTGTTCTGAAATGAAGTCATTGGCGGCCATATTGGAAGGTCCAATTCAATACATTGAAATTCCATTAGGACGTGCTGTTTTCCTTGATGAGGTTTGGAATGTTATGAATGGTCAGCATGAGACTGGGTAATTCTGCAGCAATTGTTATCAAAGAACCAAGTAAAAATAATTTCTTTGGAAGTCATATTCGGAGGCCAAGTGCAAGCTGAAGCAATAGCTTCGAATATTTCGCTCCAGAAACAACAGAATACTCGATCCAGTTTCTTTATTTTGAGATCAGTGACCAGAACCCTACTCTAAAAGCCAGATTCAATGCATTTTATTTACCAAATAAGGACCATGATTTTAGTGAAACTGTAAATAATTTATGTTTGTAAATGAGCTTTTAGAATTACATATGGAAAAACAAACTCCGTTATGGTTAAAGCCTGTTAGAGTTAAGAAGACATGCACCTAAAACGCTGTAACACTGTAACGCAGTACAAGGTTTTTGTTATCTACATTACAAGTACCCTACTATGAGAGCCCAGCATTCCTTGAAGTGCCATACAATACAAATAAGTACCATGTTTATAAAAATCTACTCTGTTTGAACTCACAAAGATTATGATGGGTTTTACTGTTACCAGAGCATGAAACTCATGTTGCCCCATATTTATCGAATGAATTGCCATATGCTCTAAGAGCAGTAAACACTGTTGAGACGTTTAAATCACTTTTGAAGACATTTTTATTTCAATGACATTTTGATAAATTTCACTGTGCATAAATCTTTTATAATTTTATAATTTTTCTTTCCTGTCTTCAGTTGTAAGGTATGTTATGCGCCTATGAGCCCTGAGGATATACGGCGCAATAAAAATGTCTTTATTATTATTATTATTACTCTGATTAACAGAGAACCAATCCCCTTTCTTGCTTCTACTCTAAAATCAGAAACATAGATTTTTTACAGTTATTTGTTGTATTTTAATTTGAATGACTGCATTTTCAGAGATGACACGATGTCTCCAGTAAGGCCGGGTGTGAAGCAGAGAATGTTCTGCGATATCTGTGATGAGTTCGATCTTCATGAGACCGAGGACTGTCCAACGCAAAGCAGCATGGACGATGTTGGAACGCAGTACCATGCAGCCCGCGGCGAAGAAAGGCCTTACTGCACAACTTGTGAAGGTACATATTTTGGAATCTCTTCTGGTTACGGCTCAATTCCTTTTGTCACCAGGAATATTTACTGGCCTAAATTTTGGTAGCAAGAAATTACAGGATTAATTGCCGATAGGTAATGTTGTGAAATCCCGTCTTCTAGCTAAATTCACCCTTCCCAGGATGAATTTGAAAGCTATTTATTTTGAACAAACCCTCCTTCAATCTTTGTATTGGTCAAAATCTTTACATTGGAGAACAATTGTAGGGCCTCTTCAAGCTTACCTAAGCTATGTTTCTCCCTATTTCTCTGATAGATATCTGTATTCTGATGAAGTTCTATGTAAACCAAAGACTGTCTTGGAAGCATTGTCTTGACGTGGAAATTTAGAGTTGACCTTTAAACTTATCTGTGAACTTCCAGGAAGGACCTTGTAACTGATTTAGATTTGCAAATTCTTGCGTGTGGGTGCCTTGTGTTTTGAATCGAAATTACTTAGCTACAAATGCAATTAGTCTAATTCGATTATTTACAGAAAAAACACTAATGAACGAGAAATTTAAAGAATTATATACATCATATAGATAAATTAATTACAAGTCATACATTATATTTGCAGGTGACCCCATCCCAGTTGTTAATCAGTCTTTTAAATTGGCCTTTTGCTTGAAAGAGGCTCATATCAATTAAGTATATCAATACTTAAATAGAACAGTCTTTGGATGGTACAAAACTTCAAAATAGCCAGAAATATTGGAAACATAGCGAAACGAACACATGGATTACTTAAGCTTTTCGTCTGACACTCAACAGAGTAATTCGTCAGAAAGAGAAAGAAACAGAAAACTAACTGATTTATATACCCAGATGTGGATAGTAATAGGCCAATCAGAAAAGAGGATTAGTAGGTTTCTGTTTCGTTCTCTTTCTGACGTATTACTCTGCTGAGTGTCAGACGAAAAGCTTAAGTAGTATCTATGTGTTCGTTTCGATATTGTTCCGGTATTTCTGGCAATACTAAAATTGAACTTTATTTGCCTTCTAGTGTTTGGTCATTCGACTGAAGATTGTGATGACGAAGAGGTGGGTTATTTCTTATTCATTATGAAAGTTTTACGATTGATCGTTTTATTTTTATTTCATATGATGTTTTACCGTAAAAGCTCTATTAAGCCCCCACCCTTTCTTTTCGGCCCCCCTCTTTATACAAGAAAGGCTACAGAGTAAGATATAATGAGTTAGGGATAGCTAATGGATGTATTCCATCGTAATTTTGTGAATTTTTAACTTCATATGCTTGAGAATGAAGAATTTCTTCTCTAAACCGTCTTTAAAAAGCTCCCACTCTAAAAAGCCCCCCTCTGGAGCTTCAAGAATTGAATAAGCGCCCCGGGTGCTTAATATAGCTTTCAGGGTATTTCATTTTGATTTATTTGAGAATTGCCCACTTTAAATCGATCAAAATATGAATCTGAAAATAAAACTAAGATAATAGAATGTGGCTCAAGATACGCAGAGTGCTCAAAAAGTTACAAGAACAACGTGCGTGCGTAACATAAGAAGGTGACCAAGGGACCCGATATGGCCTCTTGGTAACATACTTATGAGGCTAAAAGGATAAGTTTCTAGATTTTTAGAGATTTCTGTAACCCCAGTAAGGCTTGCTCAAGAACTCAGCATGTGTTTAAAGAATCTGACATAATCGGCAATAGCATCCACCTTTCAATTATTTTATACAGTTTTTAGATATTAACATATTTCCTTACGGTCTAATATCAATTGAGATAACCCGCAACAGTTTGATGGATCCTAGCAAATGGTCTCTAAGACCTTTTTCCACTTAATGCTACCATCTTTTAAATTTTACCCCCTGGCTATCCCAGGTTCCATGGCAAGTGCTTAGGAAGCGAAATGCATCATGGGATTTCCAGGGGTGAAACTAGCATAAATCAATACGGTAGTCTTATTAAGGAATAGGTATATTACAAAGTCTCATATTTGCTGTGTGCGTTACCCAGGCCTAGACCCCCCACCTTCAAGTATTTGATCCTATGACGGAAAGAAATTCTGCCGAAAAACTATAGGGAAAGACATTTTTACACCTGAAAACTCAACCCAATTGCATAAGTGATTGTAGTGGTGTGTTGCAAAGGAAACTGGGAGAGTCTATCCCAGCTTTGTTTGCGCCACGGTAAATCTGCATTTATAAAGATAACTGCACGATTATTCAGTCTCGTGCTGAGCATTCATGAAATTCCAACAATCATCAAGAAAAAAGGAACCCCAGTGGAATCTCAATGCATTGAATTGGACCTACCAATATGGCCGCCAATGACTTCATTTCAGAACGACAGATACTCGACCCAGTCTTAATTTGAGATCAGTGATTTCATGATGTATTTCTGTCACTAAAGTTGAATAAACACAACTCAGATACGAATGTTTTAGTAATTCATTTTCCTTTTCCTCTTCAGACATTCTAGTTGGTTCTTCTGCAATACCAGATTCCTACCTTCCACAAGCAGTGAGCACCCAAGCCTGCTAGCACACCAGACGTAATCCATACTCATTCAGTAAACAATTTTATTTAAATCCACCCAAGATATCTACTGTAAGATCAAACCTTATTTATGTGTTATTCATTGCAATGAGATGAAGTATAGGCCAGCGGGTAGCTTGAAATTAATTTAACACATTCAACATGATATGAAGACTTTCTCAAAAGTCTCTCTTTTGCTCAAACTATGCTGCAAGGGAAAAGTTTATTGCGTAGGAGAAAGTTCATCTGCAGAGGTGTATGCGGAGGAGAAACATTGACTGAATAGAAAAATTCATTGAACAGGTCTTGAACCCGAGACGTTAACAGCAGAAGTCAATCATCCTCTTATATGTCATCTTGGGAAACGTCTGTTCAGTACTGTGGAGGATTCTCAGTACTGTGGAGGATTTTCATCACAGTGGGGCATACCATCAGTACTGTGGAAGATTTTCATTACAGTGGGGCATACCATCAGTACTGTGGGTAAGGTTTTTCATGGAGGCGTATCAGAGTAGTGGGAGCCGACTTCGATAGAATATATTGCCACGTGTTATACCGTGCCTTGGGAATTAATGTTGAAATATACATGGCTCTGAAGAAGCCTTTAATCCGAAACACGAATGAATGCTTCACTGTGGATAAGCCTAGATCTAGACAAACCTGAAGGCTACTGTACTAACTTATTGCCCTGAGACGGTAGTTAGCACGCTCTCCTTTGGTTGTCAAGGTCCCGTGTTAGAGACCTGTCAGAGGCATTTCAGTGGTTGCCCTATTTGTATTTGGTAGGACATATTTCCGCTTGTTAAACCATGCCTAATGAATCAATATCTTTTCAGTTATTATTCTTTCACGAATTAACTCATAACCATTTGCATGTGACACGTGATTTATTCGTAGTCATAATTGTTGCCTGATTTTGGTTTGGCTCTTTGAGTCGTATATTTGATCTCATCGCTCGTTTTCATTTTCACATTCAATAGATCTCATTTACAATGCTGTGATCAAACCTGTATTCTATAGTTAAATATTTAGTTATTGTAATAATGTTTTTATTTTGATATATGAATATGATGATTTGAAGTAAAGATATCATGTATATCCTTTTTACACATCTTCATAGTTTCTTTGGGGGGCCAATTTGTCAACGATGAAATGCCTCGATATTTTATCATCGAGTGTAAGATGGAAATGAAATGTAACCAGAAACCAGAACTACTTAAATCAATCAAACTACTTCATCAATTACAATCAAGATGATAAAAAAAATATGTGAAAGCACTGTCACCACGTGTATGGCATTTTCGTCATATACGCAGCTTCTACTTGTAAGAAAATTTCCTTTAAGTGAAAGTACTGTCATACATTTATTCAAGATTGTTTCAACAATGAACGACACTTTATATTCGCATATTTTTAAGAATCCTGGATAAGTCCTTGTTTTTGATTTCTCTACCTCCGGTGTGTTCGAATGGTGTCACCTGAGATATGAAGATATAATTGACAACTGATGTATTGTGATGTACAGTACATCCTCGATTATCCGAACAGGTTGAACTCACATTTTTGTTGGGCCGTTCGGATACGCAAAAAATTCGTATAATCGAGGAAGAACATTTTACCTACTAAACTTGCTATAAAGGTTATTATCATCGTCCTGAACAGTCACAGGATGCTCAAACTGAATGCAAATTGAAAACCTTGGCAAACGGAAAGACCAACAACAAAACTAAGGCAACTGTTTTTTGTAAATTTCAACAACGATTTGTAATAATAACAACAATAACAACGAATAAATGTGTTATTTTTGTGCTTCCGTTGGATATGACTTTTATTTCGGGCAACAGTTTGAGCAGACAACGAATATTTCGATTGGTTTCTCAAGAACTGGTTTGCAAAAAAATTTTTTAATGAAAACTTTTGGCGTTCGGATAATCGAGGTTCGGATAATCGAGGATGTACTGTACTATTGAAGAAAGGTGTGAATGGGCTAAATGAAAAGATGAAAAGTATCAATGTATATTCGCAGTTTTGCAGGCTGACTCTCTCAGCTTGAAACCCACTTGCAGTATATACACAGCCCATATCACTTTTGAGCACATTTTGTTCAGTTTTTCTTGCTTTATTCGAAATATTGCTTGAAATTGAATTGATATTGAATACTATCGTGTTCGTTTTGTTCTTGTCTTGAAAACCACAAAACGATTGGCAACTCTCGTGCGAGGGTGCTACGGAGGAGCATGATTTTGATCCATTGAAACCAAAGCGCGCCATTTATTAGATACCGGGAGCAAGCATGGCCTACGCGGGAGTGCAGATCCGGAAAAGACCTAAGATCTTGCTTTCATCCTTCGATGAAGTCGAAAGAAGAGAACTGTCAGAAAAGATACGTAGTATTGGGGGCATTCTCTATGCATCTTCGGTATGTATAGAGGTTTTGAACCGGGTTAAAGAGAAATCGTGCTTACTAAAAATGCTGTAAATTGGGTGGGAGGGCCAGCAATTAAGTTTAGGCACAAAGATTTTTATACCAACGTCTAAATAACCGATTCCAGCAAGCAGGTTTTTAGAGAAGATTCTAGAATACCCCTCGAGACCCTACCAATTAGCTTTTTCAGGAAGGAGAAACAATACAGTCTAGTCCAAAAGTAGTACATTACAATCTTATAAACATAATAGGCCTAAAGGTACATTCTTATCCTGTCAACATCGAAGTATTCTACGATCATTGAATATTGTAACGACATCGTAGTATGCTGCGTTTGCACTGGAGTGAATAGTAAGTTACATATGCACAATAGGAGAGCAATGCTAGAATACCCTGACAAATATCATTCTAAGAAGGACAAAACAATAGTTACCATGAAAACAATTGTTTGCTAAGGTGCGGGAACAAAGCCTTTGTTATTTATATATAAAGGTCCAGTGTTTGATGGGGTAAACTAGAATCTATCCACAATAGGTTGCTTAGCTCTTGAAAAACAATTGATAATGCTTTCCTCTATGGTTTCTTCAACTTTGTCATCATTTATGCTGTTTCAATCCCGTCCTCTTTATCTCTGTCTCTTTCATTTTCGTTCATTTTGTCTCTCTAATTTCTTCATTAAACTTGGTTAACTAAATAAAATCATTCATATTGACATAAAATCCAATAAAACTCAACTTCTTTGCCTTTTCTGGCTCATCTTTTATATTTTTCTCAATCGGCTCAGTTAGAATTTTTTGATTCCCTTCTCTGGTATTTTTCTACCTTCTTCACTTGTACCCCATACCTTACTCCTTCCTCTGTCAGCTCTTCATACCAACATTTTATCCATCCTATCCGTATCTGCCTTTTCACTACTTATTCACATATTCTGTTCTCATTTGAATTCAGTATTAGGTAGCTATTTCAATGCCATAAAAAGTTGATGATTTTTAATGTGTTTGTCTTTGTGCTGGAATATTTTACCCCATACTGGTACCATTCTTGATTTTCCTTTAGTAACTTGTAAATGTTGCTTTTTATCATTTAGAATTATACATCATCTGCAACTCACATTATCTGCAGAATCCCGTCAAGAGGAGAGAAGTTTATTTGCGCCTGTGCTGCTGGTATGTTATATCATTTCCTTGTTTCAATTTATTTGAGTCTCTTAGCATAGTACTGGAAGACTTTAACATTGTTATATAAAACCAAGATTACTAGTATGAACCTCGATTATCTGAACACTATAGGTTGAACTCAAGTGTATGGTTGACTTAACCATTAGGATATATGCCAAAAATTTTGGATACTAAAGAAAGTTTTACCTACCAATCATGCTTCAAGAATTATTATCATCGTCACTTTGAACAGTTATGATACTTGAATGGGATAAATTGTGTTTCTGTTCGTTGGTTACTCCTGGATTTTCCTGTATAATTTTCTTAAGCAGTTTGGTAGAAATGTAGAAATGAATGTAAGAATACATTTTTTATTTATATCTTCCTTGTAATTTATCTTTGTGTTTATAATGGGAGCAGCTGGAGCAGGCAAACAAAACTAGTCTATTGGTTTGTGAAATATATAAAACTCAATGATATAAATATCCATAAAACTTGGCTTTTGGATGATTGAGGATTCACTGTATCAGGCTCAAATAGATAATTGCTCTGATAATGATCACAACTGAACTTTTTCCTGTGGTTGGGAGGGAGGGTATAGTAATTTTATTAGGCAAGAATTGCATATGCGGCGGGTAAGAAGGGAGGCTAGGACAAATATGTACAGTTTCGTTGAAGGGGAAGGGAGAAGAAAATTGACTGATTTAATACGTACAACCTACATGGGTGTCCCCAAACCCCAGTTTTTATGATATCTTGGTTATTATGACAGGAAAGTGGATTCTGTCAAGATCTTATATTGATGAAAGCGTTGCTCAAAAGAAATGGCTTGATGAAGATAGTTATGAGTGGAGCATCGAGAAAGCCAAGGAAGGTACTGAAAACAGATATCTGTACCCCCTACCAAGGAAATGGAGGCTAAGACACGAGTCTGGTGCCAAAGCCGTTTTCAATGGATGGATTGTTGTTTTGATTTTCACCACTGTTAAGAAGAGAGAGGGATTCAAAAGGTGAGCCTGAAACATTTTGCAGCACATTCTTGACAGTAATCGAATTTAATTTGATGTATTGAACTAGGAACGTCATGAGCACCAATATGATTTCATTACTTGTGTGAAAATAAACTTTAATTATCAGATATAAGAATGAATAATTAGGTAAGTTTAGGCCATCAAATATCAGAGGAGTTAGTTTGCTATGTGCCCCAAAATATCCCAACACAAGGCCAAATATTTCGTAACATCAAAACCAATGCATTACATTTTAGAGGGTCCTTCGTGCATAAACCAATACCTTACAAAGAAAGTAAGCGTACCTATCAACTGTCAATGTGCTTCTTTGATTAGTCTTACTGTTTAGTGGGCCTTTTGTGCTTTGCACCTAAACCAATACCTTTTGAGAATACTAAGCATATTTAAATATCAACTATCGATGCACTGCTTAATGAGTCTAGCTATTCAGTAAGCCCTCTGTACTTTAGGCGTAAGCCTAACACCTTATGAAGATAGTAAGCATTTTTCCCTATCAATTCAAATATCAAATAATACTTCCTTCTCTTTCTGTTTCCAGGTTGATAGAAGCTGGAGGAGGGAGAGTTTTGACTGTAAAACCGCCATATCGTGGTTTGAACATGAAGAAAATCAAATACGTA
Organism: Pelagia noctiluca; assembly: GCA_963924455.1. Lineage (NCBI taxonomy): Eukaryota > Metazoa > Cnidaria > Scyphozoa > Semaeostomeae > Pelagiidae > Pelagia > Pelagia noctiluca. Next base: position 3,247,009 of record OZ004322.1, read on the forward strand.
ATATCAGAAAATGCTGATGCAAAGGAGCTCAGACCTTTCAATAGAGCTGGAGTGCCTATACTCTCCCCTGAAACAGTTCCAGATTTCATAATCAAGGTAATGGTACTGTTATTTTCAACCAAAGCCTCTAGATGGCAAGAGATAGCCAGAATCAAATATAAGCAACATGGGTTGGGCTGGCTGACCAGTGGGGCTTTGAGAGACTGAGGGGCGTGGGGCCAAATACCTCTTAATGCATTGATATGACGGAATTTGATATTTTCAGTATGGTAGATTGCATCTGTTGTTCTTTTATAGGGTCCTTTTCGCTTATATAAACCGCGGCGTCTGGGACCATTGCCCTGCTGGCCCTCTTAAAACTACCACTGTGTAAATGGTTGGAGAGAAACTCCCGACCCGTTTGGTTAAAAACCCAGTGCCTGAGTAATTGTATTACACAGCACAAATGCTAAAACTTGGAAGAAATTGAGTTTATCTATAGTTGGTGTGATGAATTATTTTGGATCTTTATTTCATCTCGTATTTATCTGTTGTGAAACTCCAAGTTGAAAAATCAAAAATCAAAAATAATGGATTTGTTGGTTTGCAAAGTAAGTAGCCCAGCTTTTTGAATAAAAATAACTCTCTATAAAGTTATTCTAATTGTTTTTCAAACAACTTTTAAACCAATTTGTAACAATTTGTGAAAGATATCATGATGAACTCAATTTTTCCAAAGATACTTCCGAGGAATAGTCTCAAAGTTGAAGGAGAGCTAAACAGCTGATAGTTGTGTCAATGGTAATGCCTTGAAGGCTCTTTTGAATATGGCTGCCTACAGCTTCATCTATTTAACGTCAGATGTTTGATCCAGTACTTTTGAGATGAGTAGGCACAGCAAGTTTTACCCAACCTTGAATCTTTTCATGTTGTTTTTAGGAAAATGCAGCTATTGTGTCTACTGCTTCTAGTCTAACTTCTGGCACCAGCTCACTTTCAGTTCCTTTTCCAAAAAAGCCTATTCCCAGCGTAGATCTTACAATAAACGAGAAGAATGGAAACCAACAAAAACAAAAAGATGTTTCAAAAACACCCTCAAAACAAACACAGCTAAAAGAATTCTTTATTGCATTGAAAGATAACCGTGGAGATTACAAAAAAAATACAGGTGAAGAGCTAAAGGAAGAGGATATAAAACTACTGGAAAATGATGCCGTTGAAAGTCAGAGAAAAGATACTCGTAGTGCTACTGAGAAAGGCCTTAGGAGGCAAAAGAAAGATGCTCTTGCAATCCAGAAGTTTGGCCCCACTGCAGAGAAAGGCCTGGAGCGACGAAAGAGAGACACATCAAGAAAATGCTCTAAAAATGTCAAAGCGTCTAACCAGGAAAATGTCTCCGAAGAACACAAGAAAGATGGGGCTGAAGGTTTAAAGCACAATCTTATTGAAGTGCAAGTGAAGGATTCCATGGATATTCATAAAACAGATAAAGAAAATGTCAGTTCGCTAAAGATTTCAGATGAATACATAAAAAATAATGTGAAAGCAAGCTCGTTGCTAGATCCCCAAACTCTTGTTGATTTACGAGCAATAGATCAAGAGCCACCATCACGGGCTAAACAAAGTTTAAATGAAGCAAAGAATGCTAAGACTGTTATTGTATCATCTTTCGAAGAAGAAGACTTAAGTTCTAGCTCTTCAAAGACAAAAGCTGCTGCTATATCCATTGAAGATGATAATATGTCATCCAAACTTCAGCAATTCCGTTTTGATAAAGCTTTGAGCCTCAAACCAGAGGATTCAAGCTCTGAAGCAACTCCTTTCAACCCTAGAGAGACAATTTCACATTATAGAGCAAGTACTTTCAGCCCTAGAATACAGCTTCCAAGCCCTATTAGTGCAGATGTTATTGTCATGAAATCACCAATTAAAGGTGGTACCAAAGAAGAACGCAGCGATGTATCGTTGAGCATGATCAAAGAAATAATCAATCATGATAATAATTCTTTTTCTGCAAAGATGAGAAGAGAGAGCATGAAAATTGACGATACGAAAAGTACCAATATGTCTAGAAATAGTGATCAAGTTGATGATATTGCAATTTCCTCAATTAGTAACATATCAGAGACTAAATGTGATAACAGAGAAGTGGATAAGAGAAAGAAATCCAGGGAAGTTTGGGAGAACCTTTGTGATATTGATCTTACAAGCTCGACAACCATGACCAGAAATTCAAGGAAGAAAAGAAGTCTTGAAAAAGCTTGTGAAGTTGTTGAGTCTGAAAATCTGGATTCTTCGTGCAAGAAAACTAAAGCGGTAATTGATTTTTAACCAACATCTCACATTATTCCGAATTGAATAATGTTTGTGTCTACTCATTTTATAAAAGAAGTAAAGAGACTATATATTCGTAGATGGATAAAGTGGAAGAAAAAACTCTGAGAGCCAGATGATTTGGAAATATATAGCGAGAGTCACAGTCTTAAAGCAATTTATTCTTTCCACACAACATAGATCCCCAGTTCCTTTCAAACCCAGTTGATTTCCTTTGTTATTTATTATACTATTTTCTTTAACAGGATACTGGAGAACAATGTTTGATCAAAGATGAATCAATGCATTTCTCAGCATTGCCATCTTGTCTCCCATTAGCTGCTCAGAAAAATGAAAAGGTAGATTGCCGAATTTTATTGGTCCATATTTCATCAGAGAGTTCATGTTTATTGCTCGAATGTTGAATCAAGTAGTGTAAATTTGAGAAAACACATGGGGGCCTAAATAAGTCATGATATCACTTCGCAAAAATCTTTCAAACTTGCTCGAATCTCAGTTTTAGTGAACCTTACCCAAGGCAATTGTGTGACGCATAATTCAGACATTGCATTTAGTTTATGAAATAGAAAATAGATGCTATTGAAGAAGTAAAATGTAAGTCCTCATGGGAGTTATCCAATCAAGTACACAAGTTAAACAAGTCACAAATGATTTTCTGCACAAGCAATGCAAATCAGCTTCTCTATAGGTTTTTCATTATCGGTTTCAGCTTGCAGATATATGAATATTATAGACGACAAAATCATGGTTATTTTGAAGCATTGAGATTGTGTGGAGAAAGCAAATTGTTTCCTATTTTCACAAATAGAACTCTTTAGAGTTTTCATAGAGGTACTGTATGTATGATGTTTCAAAATCAAAGTAAGCCTTCTGTCTGTCTGATGATATGAGTGATCAGGATTTTGAATGCATAAGATTTCAAACAAACCTACATATGGCGGGGATTGCCAAGTGGTTAGATCACTTGACCCTTGTTCAATCATGAGGTGTGGTCACATCAAGAAGAAGGACCAGGGTCGCACTGCGCGATTAGTCTACCTATTCAGTGGGCCCTTTGTGCTTAGCACATAAATCCATACCTTGTGAAGATAGTAAGCGTATGTGCCTATCATATATAAACTATCAACTATACCTCTGTAAACAGTGGTACATTTTTCTGAGCCAGCCTTTTTATAACTACATAAATTCAAAGGCATCTCACTCATGATATTGCCTGTTTAATTTTAGGATACAACCCATCACCATTGTCTTCACCGATCAGGAGTAGACAGTATAGAAGGACGCTTGGAAGATGACCATTTCCAGATAGCCGTCAAGATGATCTCCTTACATCTTACCCCCTCATGTTACTTGACGCCCAGGGTTCTTTACGTTGTTTTGAAAATGCTTAAGGTTTGTTTCTCTTTATCTTACACACAGACCTCCTCATTTTTCCATCTTTCAATATGGGGGGGTCGATGGTAAAATTTCTTTGATGAGCCCCTAGATATTAAGCCAAATGTTTTTGGGGCACCAAATATTGAAGGCATGTTTGTTGTAACTTACCTAATAGTTTTTTTTGTACTAGGTTTGAATGCTATGAATAAAATAGAATTGAATTGAATTATCTTCATCCTTAAATTCGGTAGGGGACAGGGCTGGTAAAGTAGAAGACACAGATTGATGCCTTAGGTTTAGTCCGCAATGGTTGAATAATTTGAAGGTATTGGCTCATATCTAGTTATTTTCATATCAACATTCATATTTCAGGACCCTGCAGAAAGTTTTAATCTTGGGACACTGTCGGAAATCTCGTCTCTGCTGAATAGATATATATCTCTTCACCCACCAGCACAATTGAGAAAAGTATATCTTAGTGCTCTGGGGCAGCCAGGCCTTGGCATTAATGACGAAATTCGGGAAACTGGTGACCCTTTTTCCTTTCTTATGGAAACCATAAGGTAATTTGATTCAAATGTAGACATAAATGAGGAAGGTAAATATCAATTTGAATTAGATATTTATATATTTGACTTGAGAAGAAGCAGAGTTTTTGAAAAACGATTTCATTGATTTGTGAGAATGAAAAATGACCTTAGCTGGATTCGAACCATAAACCACTGATTTGGCACACCAGTGGTCTACCAACTGAGGTATCAGGACTCCAATTCAGGACCTCCAATTTTACACATCGATGCACTACCACAGAGTATCTTGGAGGCACAGAATATTTTAAGTGAAATGATTGAGCCAGATTGTTGTAAGCTTTGATCTATTTAATGCAGGTGGTAGGAATCAAACTAACAACTGCTTGGTTAGAAACCAAGTGCCTTAGCGATTGTGCTATACGGCACAAAAGCTGAGGCTGGGAAGGAGCCGAGTTTTTCTAGTTGGTCAGATGATTATTTGATTTTTCATTTCTCAACTGTGAGTTTTGACTTATACAACGGCGGATAATTACGGTTCTGCTGAACACAGGAACGCATGTTAGCAGCAGGGAATAAGCAGTGAGATAATGCAGGTGGTAGGAATCGAACTCACAACTCTCAAAATCTCACTGCTTATTCTCTGCTGGTACCAAGCGTTCCTGTGTTCAGCAGCACTGTACTTATCCGTTGTATAAGTCAAAACTTCACAGTTGAGAAATGAAAATATCAAATAATTTGATCTATATGTCGATGTTTATCTTTTTAGGGAAGTGAGAGATGGGATGAAGGGGGAAAACGAGGAAGCACCAGAATCAGAGCAAAGTAAATTCACGAAATTCTTAAGGTGAGCTCGTTGCTGGTGATTCAACCATCACACGCTCTTTATATAAGGAACCAGTTTATAAGGAACCTAGAACTAGGACTTCTGGTAAAATAAAATTGATCTTTTCTTCTATTGAAGCTTTCAGTATAGCCAGAAATATCGGAGACACAATGAAACGAACACATAGATTACTTAAGCTTTTCGTCTGACACTCAACAGAGTAGCTAATACGTCAGAAAGAGAACGAAACAGAAACCTAACTGATTTATATACCCAGATGTGGATCGAAATAGGCCAATCAGAAAAGAGGTGAATGATTGGTATGGTGTAGGAAAACCAATCAACACCCACGATACAGTGAGCTGACCAATAAGATTACAATAAGAATAGATTATTCTATTGTTTTCTTAACAATAGAATTCAATTGAAAAGTCAGGGAACTTTTAGTACCAGGGTTTGAGGTAGGTTCCTAAAATAAAAAGTGTGTAGTTTTCTAGTTGGTAGAGAATACTAGGGTTAAATGGGTAACACAGGATAAAATGAATAGCTCTGTAATCTAGTAATATAACGTAATATTGCTCAATTTGCTGTTTATACAACTACTAAAGTATCCGAGATTACCAATGAAAGCTTCATGAAAAAGAATATATTGCCAGTTTAAGTTATAAATGCAAGATAATGCAAATACTCATTTTTTCCTGTTTTACCCATTTTACCACAGTAGACCCTAATTGGTACCAATTTTTAGAATTGAAATCTTAAGCTTCAATTTTCGATCTGCCGCAGTTTGGAACATTGGAAAAGGTGGCCACGTCCCTTAAAGATGATAACCCTTGTATGGTGTTTTGGTTTGCTGTCTGGTTACGAGGAGTTCCTGTCTATTCAAACCCAAATCAAATCCCAAATATAAGGGTAGAAACGTCACTTGTCCGACTAAAATCCTTTCTTTTCTAACAAGTATTTAAAATAAGATGGTCCATTGCTTTGGAGTTTTGGTGGTAAAAAGCCTACAACGCTTTTCTGGCCGATAGTACTTCCAAGTTGTTGTGAATATTCTGTTCTCTTTCGCAGAAAAGAAGCAAGACTGTCTCTTCTGAAATTCATGATTCGTGTCTTTGAGACTGACTACTTACATTTCTACAAAAGGTTTGATTTGATTGTGATAATTTATGTTCCCCGTTCGTTCTTGTTTTCTAGGTATACTTTTCTTTAAGGATTTCAGATTTATTTTTGCATCTTACCTTAGCTTACTTTCATTTGATCTAATTTTCCATTTGAACACTGGTTTGTACTGTGATTGCTTTGTTTATTTTCCATTCACAGCACTGGTTCTTCAAATACATGGAAGAATAGACCAATTCTCGCACAGATTTTGTGGCCAGGCTATAATGCTATTGGAGGGGGGCATTTGCTTAAAGAATTTCTAAACGTAATGATTGAAATCACAATGGATTCATTAGAAAGAAGAAACCTGGTAATTATTGATATTTTTGCAAATCTCGTTTCCTGATGAATATTTCAGGATAAAGTATATTTAGTCATAGTGGAGTGTTGAGTGAGTGGATCAGTTTCTGTTCAACGTGTTAGCATGAGCAAAGCTAGGCCTTGTTTTTGCACCCTTTTGTGGGTGTGTAACTAAGGTTATGTTTAATTGGCTAGCCCGACTAAAGCTTAGCCTTGTTCCCAGCAGGGGTTTGGTAGCATATAATTTATCCCTACATATTATAGTATAAAGTCCCAGTGTGTTTATTGCACCTATTTGTGAGTGAGTGAGTTTCTGCCATGCCATCCTGATTTTTAGACCTTTTTCGAAGCAAGGGGAACCGTAGCTTACACTATATCATTTAAAAAGTATAGTAGTATCCTTGTTTGTTACTTGTACCTATTTGTGAGTGGGTGAGTCTCTGCTTAACATGCCATCCTGATTTTTAGGCCTTGTTCCAAGCAAGGGGAACCGTAGCTTACTCTTTATCACTTAAATAGTATAGTAGTATCCTTGTTTGTTACTTGCACCCATTTGTGAGTGATTGAGTTTCTGCTTAACATACCATCCTGACTTTTAGGCCTTGTTCCAAGCAAGGGGAACCGTAGCTTACACTTTATCACTTAAATAGTATAGTAGTATCCTTGTTTGTTTCTTGCAACTATTTGTGAGTGAGTTTCTCTTTAATGTGGTAGCCTGACTACTACCAACTTCCTTTCCCCAGGTACCCTTGAAATCACTGATCTTCGCATTACTTCGCATCGCTGCCGGTTGTTGTGAGGTGTCAGATTTTCATTCTCTGGAGACAAAGTACGGACCTGCTTGCAGTCTGTTTGCATCAGAGCTCTTTTCCCTCATCAGTCCACTGGTAAAAGAGAAGGCAACTCGTCACAGAGCTTTGCGAACCATATTAAATGCCCTGGGATCTGGTTGGTTAGCAGCTCGACTATCAGATCATGTCCTTAGTCTTTATGACGTTTCAACTTTGCCCCCAGAAATTCGACAGTCACTGTCAAAGCCTTTATCGTTGGAGAAAATTGTAAGTTGTTTGTATTTCACTTGGTGCTTTGATAATTAACAATATTTCACGGTCTGCGGTCAGTGAGGTGCAGGCTAGATACAGAAAATACCACACTTTATCAGAACCTAATGCTAGGCTTTAATCTACTTTAAACTTCTTCTACAGAAAAACAACAATTGCAATAAATCTTTATAAAGAGAAATATACAACAACAGCATATGACATAGAACAACTACAACAAGTTTCATAACAGTTAGTTATAAAACAGTTTTGATCAGTCCAGTTATCGATTTGGCCAAATGCAGACCAGGTGGATGATTTGCATAGGGCAACAACGAGCCATCGCTGCTGGTCCTAAAACTAAAGGGAAAACGCCCTCTGTCTTCAGAGGCTACGGGATCTATGGTTTTGATGTAGATAGTTTGAATCGAGGGGTAAATCACTCCCCAAATATCTCCTACACTTTTCCAAAAAATCATCTAGTTTTTATAGATATCCTTTTATAAAGTCAATGAGAATCAATTTGTTCATAAAAAGATATCTTACGCTTTGAGAGGGAGTGCAATGCCCCTCGGTTTAAAGTTTGATGTTTGACTTTGAAATTTCTAAATGAAATGTCTTCCTTTGGCTCTACCAATGATATGAAAACTGCTCTCACTGTAGTTTTGAGCCCAGGTGTTGTCTAAAAGCAAATTAAAACCCACCCCAGGCATGCTTAGCCTTGGTTTGTATGTGGTAAGATACGAAATGAAATGTTAGTTTGTCTCAACAGGTTTCCTGCTACTTCAAACTTGTTCCAAAATTTCAAGACTGCAATTATACGCCGGCTAGGAAAGACGTGAAGAAGGGAAAACCTCTGGCAGTTATAGGGTTTGTATATTTCCGTCGCGTTTGCTTGGAAAGTAGTTGCAGGGTAATAGACCACTTCTTCAATGATGTGAAGTCTTTAGAAATTCATCTAAGAACATCTTTTTCCTCAATATCATGTGGATTATAATCTCAAAGGCGTGTATTGCTCTTAGTAATGCAAGGAGTTCATTCATTTTTTTAATGTATTTACTACTGGAAGGGTAGCACATTCAACACATAGATGCTGATTTAAAACAGGCCCTCCCTTTGTATGATACAAAATAAACTAAATTAAAAGACTTACAAGAGTTGTTTTGTAATTGTACTTTTAACACAATGATAAGATGAAGAACTTTCGTTCAGTAGGGAATCACATCTCTTGCCTCACTTTCAAACATATTCTACGTCATTGTGAAAGGGGTCTCATGTGAGATTGGGGATTTATTACAGTCTCCTAAGCATCCAGCGCAATTTGGTACGAAATTATCGTGCATCGAACAAGCTTCCGCGTCTATGGATCATTTACGAATTATTGTTGCAAATTCGTTTATAAAATTATTCAAACAAACGAGTTCAAATCATTAATGTTGCAGCGAGGTGTCTCATTGTCGTTGGAAATCGTTCCCCGAATCTTTGTAATTCGTTACCGAATATTTCGAAAGAGACAACAGAAAGGCTTAAGATGCAATTAAATTATGGCGACATTCACGATTCAAATAAATTTTGGATTCTGATTGATATTGGTCAACTTGTAAAATATGTCTTGCATTTCTTTCCTGGAAATCAACTGAGAGTTACTCTATTTCTTCAGGGACTCTTCTTCAGAATCATCAAGGCTGAACTCTGAAAGGAAGCTTACATTGAAGAGGAACGCAAAAGGTGAGAAATGACAAACTATTATATCTGCTACTTGTAATCTTGCTACTCAGGCATTAACGATAATTCTATTTACATAACAGCACTGATATTGGCATTGTCATGGTAAGCACAAAATCTCACTGGGCAGCATCACACCACGGCGGAACCCGCCTTCCAATATTAGATACAATAAAATATTACTTGCTCTGTATCTAAATAAATATTGCTTTGATGATGTCTTCCCTAACATCCCCTCTAATTAAGGTGGTCAGTGGTCGATTATTTCGCAGTTACACTTGGTTCAACCTTATTTTTGTTTTTAAAGATTTTACTTTCGTCCGAATGTGGGTACAACTTACGGGAGCTGCTAAACTTTTCATACTCACCCATAACACATTACCAGTAAAATCAGGGAAATGTGTTTTTCTTAGGTGAAACCCGGTTGCATGTTGCTTGCATCAAAAATCAGCCTACTGTTGTAAAGCAGCTTCTGTGTGAAGGCTGCAACCCTAATCTCTACGACAATGCTGGTTGGACGCCTCTACACGAGGCTAGCAACCATGGAAACGAAGAATGCGTTGCAGAATTGTTGAAGAGTCGAGGTATTGTTTTCGATTGTGTTCACTTTTTATTTTTACGAGCACCACATATGGTGAGGACCTGACACATTTAGGACATTGTCATTAGTGGGAATGTATCTTGAACCTCTTATTGTTCCTTCTTGTATCAGACATTAAAGGGGTATTATCATGAAAAAGTAAGTATTGTGGAATAAAAAAAACTTGTTCTGATAGACTACCAAGTTAGTATATACACTAGCCTATTGAAAATATTGCACAGGCCAATTCAAAATGGTGGTAGAATTGCAAAGCTGTGAGGGCTATGCCTCAACTAAAATGCCCATGACTTCTGTCAGATAGCTCACACAAAATGATTTTGGTGGCAAAATTTAGGAAATTTCACTGACATCATATTCCATGACAATAAGCAATAATAGATTGAGGAAGAAATTGTTTATTACTTTGGATTTGAGAGATGGTCAAAATATATGCAAGGAGTTGTTGAAGAAGAAGTCGTCATCTAAAATCAGTGCACAAGTGTTTTAAAAAGTCATTAATCAGGCAAAGTGCTTTGTTACTTTTTTACTACTGGTTTGAGGATCCCCAACAATATCCTTATTTTGATTTATTTTTTTGCAGATATCAATATTTTCGCAACTGCGATGGGTGGTCTTTCAGTTTTACACGATGCTGTGGCAAATAACCATAATAAAGTTGTCCGTATGCTTCTTGAGTATGGAGGTATGATTAGTAATTGTATCATAATAGTCTATTTTATCATCCATAATTTATCATTTGGACAGTATGTTTATTAAGCCTGTTTAAAATGCGATTCCACAAAGAGATGACGGAATGGATTTCACACAGTGCATAGAAAGGTGGAAAAATATTTTGACCAATCAGTGTATTTGTTTACTAATAATTCGTCCAATCAAATTGCTGAAAAGACTATCGATTTCGAGGATTTAACAGTTCCAATGCCGCGAAAATGGCGGAACGATGCGAAAGCTGTGGAAAAAATTGCGTTTAGGTTTCTGTTTTTCTGCAGGAAACACTTTAAGTTATCCATACCATTCTTATGTTTTTCAAATCTATGATAGTTTCTCTAAAGTTTCACCGCGTACGAGATTGATATTTTACGTAGTTGATGTAAGAATTACATCAGTTTTACGGCGCATTTTGTTGTTATGAAATGAAAATAATTTTCACAGGTCCACAGCTTCTCGGTATGAAAACAGATCTGGACAAGTCAGCACTGGACTTTGCATCCAACTTTGAAATGAAGAAACTTCTTGAAACAATGGCTGTGAGCAGCAAAAAGGCAAAAGTTAATTCGTATCTGTACAGAAAGAAATGCCCACCCGAAGACATCGAAGACTACCTGCAAATGCTTTTTATTTTGTTGAGATTTTACCTGTGTCCCGAGCAGGCTGAGAGAGAACAGTTACAGGACAAATTCAAAGAATTGAACGATCACGTTTCCAAGCTTTGTAAAAAACCTAATTGGAAGATCGTTTACTTGTTGCATATGATTGAGAATTATATATGTAAAATATGAATAGATTAAACTTTCAGAGCTGTTAAAAGTATTGAAACTTGAAAACCATGGGCTTCAATGAGTTTTAATAGGTCTTCAGAATATTTTCGCAAATGTGCAATATTTTGATAAAAGAAAATTTTCACTAGTCTTGGAATTCAAGCAAACAAAGTAAGAATTTCTTGAAGTTGGAGAAGGATAGAAATACCTCTCACAAATAAAATATCAAAACTATAGATATTTTTGCTTGTCAAAGTTTCCCCATATCTGTCTTGAAAAGGTTATTTTGTTTATTAATCGTCAACTTCAAGAAGTTGAGTTGAACACGAATTGTTAATCTGGAAAGTGAGGCTATTGATAACCTGAAAAGAGGTTAGCTTCTTCGAAAAGAGACTGCAGGAGAAGAACAGAATGATAGAAAGTAACCTTTTGCTACTAAGGTTGTTATGATGTCCAAATTTAATCCTTGTTGTCTAAAGAATATGACCAATATGACTTCTAGACCATAACTGCAGCATCTCAAGGAACTCATTCGTTATTCTTAAGTTTTCCAGAAAGAAAACATTTTACACAGCTCTGACAGGTATATTGTATTGTAATTCATAGCACCTAAAGTGTAATTAGGGTATGCGACTCTGTATAGAACGCTTATCATAAGCCCCACAACATCTTCCGTCACCCCTAAGTGCTGCTAAGTGGTAAGCAACCCGTCACGCTTCTCATAGTTTTCATGATAGGAGAGTTTTATTGCTAAGGCCTGTTTATAGGAGACGAGCCGAAGCATGCTTGACTGGACCAACCTCTCCAGGTGGGGTGAATTTCACTCTCGTTATTTAGTTGAGCATTGTAATCATCAATGCTTCCCTGAAATATATGGTAGGTCCGAATGAACAAGATAGCTAGAAAGGAAAGCCTTCTTTACGATGAATAAAGTAGCATCTGCAATAACCTTCAATTCTGTCTTCATGGAAACATGCAGAATTGCTCCTTGTGCATTGCGGTTTTAGGAACTGCGAAGCCCGGGGCCAAACACCTTGATTTCACCAAATTGGTCTTTTGTATTCTACATTTTGTATTTTTCTTTAATTAGCTGGGTCCTTTTTACATATACATGAAATGCGGGCCCTTGGGCCATGTTCCCTAGCCCCCACCTATAACCGCTCCCCCTAAATGCAAATAGCTCTCGGCTAATCAATCCCAATTTCTTTGCAAAACTCTGTAAACTTACAGTTTATAAACTCTAAAATGGTAGATCTAGATTAGTAGAAGATGATCCGTCAATATCATATCTCACTTCCCTAAGCTATGCATAGGCTCGATACCGATGATGAAATCGTGTTATTGTTATATTCGTTTAATTTTAGTCCTCAATTTTAGTATTTATATTCAAGCATATAAGAATGATTGGGTGAAATTATCTAATTTTATTTGTGAATGTAACAATATCTAACACCAATTCAGATTTTAATATTGTTAATGCTTTGTTTGGTTTTGTTCAGTTTGATTGCATTCGTGCCTTTTGAAATTTTGTCAATGTTCTCCTTGTCCAAACTTTTGTTTTGAACTTAGTTTCTTGTCTTAAAAAGTTACTCTCTCTGGGAAAAGCATTGAAGTTACTGTGAAGCGAATCTTATCGTGCCATCACTAACGTCCATGTATCAGGACCTTTATTTAAAGTTTAGTTTCAAGTAGTTATGTCTCTTTTCTATCAACACTCTAGTATGGACAAACAACTGTTACAACGGAACAGGGGTGGAAGATAAGTTTTTTTCTGGGACCGTACGAAATGTTAAAAATGACATCAGAGACCATATTGAAAGAAATGAACGAAACGAGTAAGGTCAAAATTCACTGATCAAAGTCCTTGATATGAAAACTGTAATTATTTCGAGTTTTTCCTTCCTGCGCCCTTCTTTTTCTCTTTTCCACTATTTATTTCCTCTTCTCTCTTTCTTTTCTCCTTTCGGGGTACACAGGGGCATTAAAATGTTCATACACCAGAGCCTTTATTTCAAATTCAGTTAGAAAATGATTGAAAATGATGCGAGATAAAGATTCAGTTCAGTTCAGTTCAGTTTCATTATTTTAAATTCCACAACATACAATTTACTTTAAGATAACTACATTTTACTACTGACAATTATACTGAGATACAATATTTGAAACAAGTTAAACAAAATTAACGAAAACACACAGAAAAGAAATAAAAAATGAGATAAATTGTATGAAGGGGAATTACTTAAAGGAGGGGCTCTCTCAGTAGTTAAACTAATCGAGGAGGGAGCACCCCCTATCATATTAGTAGTTCCTATAGCTTGCAATTTTCAATCAGAATTGTGATCTGGCTGTTTAGTGGCCTTCCTGTTTACTGTTTGGGATTAAGTTCGGTAATTATTTTCAAAGAAGAATGCTTTCAGATTACGACGAAAACTTATAGCTGAAGGTGAATTTTTAATATTTAGGGGTATGTCATTCCAGCACTTAGCTCCATGGTAACGAACTGACTTGAGACCATATTGGACAGTATTATTCTGAGTGAGAAAAATATCATTTTTAGTAGCTTGCCGTGTACCATATTGATGAACAGATTGAACTAAATCGAAAAATGAATGAAAGCAAGGAGGAGAGATCTTGTTTATACATTCATATACAAAAGTAAGCAGTTTTAATTGAAATAAATCTTGTAGCTTCAAGATTTTTAAATCAGAAAAGAGAGGTGTAGAAGGAGAAGTAAAGTGTTCAAATGCAATGGCCCTTATAACTCTTTTCTGCAACAAAAACACTGGATTGATATAAGTTTCATAAGTAAGACCCCAGACTACAATGCCATATTGTAGAAAAGGGGAAAATAAAGAGTTATAAAGACAGACTAAAATATTAATAGGTAGATAATGTCTTATTTTGAAAAAAATGCCACAAGTTCTTGCCAATTTCTTTGATAATTCTGTTAAGTGATACTTCCATGAAAGATTTTCATCTAAAAGAACACCAAGAAATTTCACATAGCATGTTTGTTTAATGGGAGACCTTCCAATTCTGATATTGACCGTTTCAGATGAAGAATGTTGTGGAGATTTGAAAATTATGAAATTTGTTTTACTAATATTGAGAGACAATTTGTTAACCTCAAGCCAAGACTTCACTTTTTTCAATTCCTTATTCACTATATTTTGAAGCTGATCAAGACTTTTAGATTCACAATAGATATTTGTATCATCTGCAAATAAGTAGAAAGCTAGTTTTGAGGTTGAGAGAGGTAAATCATTAATATAAATTAAAAAAAGTAGAGGTCCAAGAACAGATCCCTGTGGAACACCACAAGTAACATTGAGATAACTTGACATTGATCCATTTACTGAAACACACTGCTTCCTATCCGAGAGGTAAGATTCAAACCAATCTAAAGTAGTTCCTCTAATTCCATAGTGTTCTAACTTTTTAAGAAGAATATTATGATTCACTGTATCAAATGCTTTCTGCAAGTCAATAAAAATGCCACAACCAAACTTTTTGTTATCAAGTGAATTTTTAATGGCTTCTGTCAAACTAACCAAGGCATGGTTAATAGAATTGTTAGCACGAAAACCAAGCTGCAACGAATACAAGATCTCATGTTTTTCAAGAAATTTATAAAGACGTTCATACATAACCTTTTCTGTGATTTTGCTAAAAACAGAAAGAAGAGAAATAGGTCTATAATTTGATGCTGTTAGTGGACAGCCTTTTTTGAAAAGTGGGATTATTTTTGCCAGCTTCATCTTTTCTGGAAAAATTCCAGATTGGAAGGATTCATTTATAGTTTGAGAAAGTGGAGCAGATAACAATGGAGAAAGTAATTTTAGGATTTTCATGGGAATACTATTAGGCCCAAGAGACTTTCCAGATTGCAAAGCAGAGATAATGTCAAATATTTCTGAAGGAACTGAAGGAGCAGAGAAAAATGAATTTCCAATTCTATTTCCCATAAATTCCAGAGGTGACTTATTAGATCTTGGTATATTTTTGGTTATGTCATGGGCAACATTTACAAAGAATTTGTTAAATATATTTGCAATAACTGCTGGATCTGATGTAGTATTACCATTTGCATCCTTAAGTTTGTTAACCACATTTATTTTGTTAGCTTGCTTAATACTTACAACTGATTTAATACCTGACCATAGTTGCTTCATGTTATTGCTGTTCTGTTGGAAGTAATTATAGAAATAGTTGGCTTTACTTTCATTCAAGGAAACTGAAACTCTATTTCTAAACTGTTTGTAAAGATCAATAAGGCGTGGATTATTGTTCTTTTTAAGCTTTCTAAATAACTGATCTCTAATTCGCATCATTTTTTTAATTTTGCCATTGATCCAAGGTTTATTTTTAAACTTAATATCCCTTTTAGTAAGTTTTTTTAATGGTGCATGATTTTTCACCAACTCATCAAGGTTGCATAAAAGTCTGTTAAACTTGGCATTTACGTCTAAAGTGTTGTCATCCATGAAAGTAAGATCAAGGTTTTCAAAATCATTTAGAAGATTTTCTTCATTGAGTTTTGAGTAATCATGCTGACAATATGAAATATTCTTATAATTAATTCCTGCATGTTTAACAATTAAAAACTGGGGAAAATGATCAGTTATTTGAGTCAAAATGTTACCACTTACAGTATCATTGTCTCTGATATTTGAGAAGATATTATCAATGAGAGTGGAAGAATGAGCTGATACCCTAGAAGGGTGAATAATGTATGGCAGAAATTGCTTGGAGAAAAGAAAATTAACATAATTTGTAATAGGTGTACTGGAGTTGTAATTAAGAAGATAGAAGATAGTTAAGTCTCTATTAGATCTTTGACAGGAACAGAATATAGCACCGTAATAAAGGTACAAGATATTCGGGACATTAATGAACCCCATTTTCAATCTGAATATCATTTCATTTCTCAATCTGAATATGAATCTACTGCTAGGAAGGGAGGAAACATTCTGTTGGTTCTAGACTGAATGGCGAGCAATGTGATAACTCCACTACCTGTGAAATGAGTTCGTGATGGAAGGTGATGGTGAGTTGCCAAATAAACATTTGAATAATTATAATTTGCATCCCATCAAATGTGTAGGTGTGGTAGGCCTAACTGAGATAGTTGGACACTTAATCTGACTTTTCTTTCATAATTATTCTTTGTCTTCCACCGAAATTGAATTGAATTGCTTGTAGCTTCTTCTCGAACAGAGCAGAATAGAAGCCTTGCTTTAACTGCGTTAAATGGGGAAAAATAGAAATATATCTCCAGAGAAGCAAAAAGAATATTTAAGGGCGCCGGGGCCAGTATTAGGACTAACTTTCTGACTCCGTGTCTGTAAACCTTCACAGCTAAAATAAAAGCAGTTCAAGTTAGGCTGATGCTGCTTACACTGAGCCTGTGAGCCATAGAGAATGGGAAGCTATACCCTCTATTCAATTTCTAAAACATGATACATGGGTGTGGTTGTGTCTTGATATAATGGGTGTGGTCCAACCTTTTCTTTTTGAGGGCAAATTTGAGTACTCAAAATTTCTTAGCATTGTTTAGCTTTTTAAACTTAAAAATTTGTTTCTTAGAATATTATCTCACAAGTTGTAGTAAGACAAATGTCGATGGTATCTTGCATACAAAAGTGTTCTGGGTACTGATATCCACTTTAACCGACTTCTCTATAGCTGCTGTACCATTGTCATTGCAGTATCGAATCGGAACTAAAATTTTCAAATTGCTTAGCATTCCTCAATCCAGTTCTAGAATTGCTTAAGTTTTTGCTTATAAAGCAGTTGCTTATGAAAAAACCATGTGTAGTTCTGAAGAGGGGCGCTTTCCTAATCTTGCTGTTCATTCCTGTCATTGATAGTAATGTCGTTCTAAACTGTTAACTGTATACTAATGGCGGGGATGGCCCAGTGGTTAGGACACTTGACCCTTGTTCGAAGGGTCCCGGGTTCGAAACCACCTTCAGACCTGTCATAAAGTGTGAGGAGAGAATTAGCCAGCTCTCTGTAATTCCAGGCAAAAAGGCAAAAGGAATCATGAGGTGTGGTCATATCGAGAGGAAGGACCAGGGTCGCACTGCTCGATAAGTTTACCTATTCAGTGGGCCCTTTGTGCTTAGCACATAAACCCATACCTTGCGAAGATAGTAAGCGTATGTGCCTATCAACTATACTTCTCCATAATGCTAGTATCTAAAATTTGTGTGAGTACCCACTAGATTACCTCACTTTCCAATGTTCAGTGTTAAAGAATAACAGTTTTATTTTCCAGATGAGTCTGCAAGTTTGTTAGTAACGATATTAGATGTCAATCCATCTTGGTGGAGGAATCACGATGCAAGTTCTAAACCTGAAGTTAGTTTGTTATGTCACTATATTTTAAGTGTTCACTATTTCATATTTTCAATTTTGAATGAAATAGAAGGCTGTCTGAGAAATGTTGAGCTAGCTTTAACCAGCAATCCAAGCAAGCTTATTGATATATAATCACACAGTTTAAGATATGGCAGCATGAAGCTGATGTGGACCTGCAGATTTTTTCCCAAGAATTTATATTCTAGAATGAATATCTTGGGTACTCATTTACTGACCTTGAAAAATTATTGGACGAGTTAGATTTATGTACAACATAGATGATTTAACATTAATTCATAAGGCATGGTCTAACACGGGTAATTAAATCATACCAGAGCAGGCTACTGCAATTGACATATGCCTCCACCTGGTCTCAAACCCAGGTTTGTGCGGACACAGGCAAGCGCGCTAACCACTGTCCTAAACCAGGACAATAAGTTAGCACAGTAACCTTGATGTGTTCACAACTCCGGGCTTATCCACGGTGGGGCATTAATTCATGTTTCGGAATAAATCCTTTTTCAGAGCCATGTAATATTAACATTAATTCATAAGGCATGGTCTAACACGGGTAATTAAATTATACCAGAGCAGGCTACTGCAATTGACATATGCCTCCACCGGGTCTCGAACCTGGGTTTGTGCGGACACAGGCGAGCACGCTAAACACTGTCCTAAACCAGGACAATAAGTTAGCACAGTAACCTTGATGTGTTCACAACTCCAGGCTAATCCATGGTGGGGCATTAATTCGTGTTTTGGAATAAATCCTTCTTCAGAGCCATGTAATATTAACATAAATTCATAAGGCATGGTCTAACACGGGTAATTAAATCATACCAGAGCAGGCTACATAGATTATTTACATATATAAGACCAAACTCTATCAAACGAAATGAAACTCATCTCATTAATGAAGTAGAGAGTTGATAGAATATTTTTGTGATTTATCTTATAGGAGTCATTCATCAATTGCTTGGAGAGTGTAATTGTTTTCATTAACTCTCATTTACTTCTCAAACATACAAACAAGCTTGGATTTATTGTTTGTCATCACAAACAAAGGTATGTCTATTATGTTGTTCAACATTCGTATGGGAACCCACTCAAACTCATTTCATAGAAAAAAATTTAGCAGATATGCAGATGTTTCTGAATCTGTGGTATTATAGAATCTATTGGAGCGTCTCTTTAAAGTGCTAATGCAGCCAAATTTGACATACGGTTTTTTTTACTTCATATGAAAATTTCATCTTTTCTGATTAGTTTGGTACAATTTTCACTGTTTTCTGACGAGCGATCGATTTTATATGAATATTTAAAAACACGCACTTCGCTAGACACAGCTCCTCATTTGTGACGTCACATTGATGACTCCCGTTTTGCTGTCTATAGGATTTTGTATGGGAAATGACGAGCAAGCGTTACATTTTTTTTCATAGCTCGCGTTCAGGTCAACCGATTTCGATTATGAATACAGCAGCCAAAGCGCAAATCTTTTCTCCACAATACCAATATTTTTTCGTAATTTTTTTATTCCGTTTTGAGCTGGAAATTAATCGTTGAAAATTAGCAACTCTTCACCAGGCGTGACGTCACATTGATGCGCCTTATTGTTCTTTCGCCGTTCCACAGGGAAACACTGTTTGCAGTTTATGGTTGTTCGCACTCTCCATTGTATGTCCCTGCTACGCAAGAGCGGCCACGCGATTTCTTTCTTTTGAATTCAGTCGCCATTTTGAATATGTAACAATGCTTTTCGAAGTGTCATTCAATCAGCGATTTTGCGGGCCGCAAAGCCTACAGGGATTGCGCATCAATGTGATGTCACAACTTGTCCTAAGTTGTCTAGTCAAAAATGCTCAAAAGTCCGACTTTGACAAGCCATAGCGAAAAAACTACAAAGAATTGGGAGATTCTGTTTACACCATGTTAATTAGGACGTTGAAAACTATAGAATGAGGCAATAAAATCGATATGTAAAATTTTGCTGCATTAGCACTTTAAGACTACCTAGATATCATAAGTTGTCCAGATTTAATATTACGTCAAACGAAATACCAGACGTAAAAATGTTGCAAGAGGAATGAATAAATGTAGCAAAGAGCAAGTAAGTGATTTTCTTTTATTTGCTTGTCCAACTAGAGATCAGCAGGTAATGACTGCATACACTTATGGTAGTAACGTTGCAGTCTGTTGGTTGCACAAATTTATGGGTGAAGGAGTTTTAGTTTAATGTGATAGCCTGACTATAAGACAGAACCTCGCTTCCAGTAGGGGTACAGTGGAATACAGTAAGCCACTTAGTGTGAGTTGCTAAAATATGCTTTTTGATCCTGATATTGATCGTATCTGAATGTACGAAATATGATTTTTAGAACGCTGTTTTTTTCAGTAAGTTTGTTTATCCAAACGAAGAAAATAGCAATGCTAATACTACCAGCTTACGAGATGGAAAATATGAAGAGTTTATCAGACTGGATGATAGCGTTATCGATGAAGTAAAGAGCATTTATGAGGGCTTGTCAAATGGTATGTATCCATCAAAAGCCCCACCTCTCTACATTCTAAGCAGGCCCGTGGCCAGGCCTTGGTATGGTATTTATGTATGTAGGGCATGTATGATGTTTGCAATGGACTGTATGTAGGGTATGTATGGAAGTAAGATATGTAGGGTTATGAAGGGTATGAATAAGTACAGGTTTTCCCAAAAAATGCAAGCATGTTACAAAATCTGTTTTAAACACCATTTCAACCTGTTTCAACACGTTTTCACCTGTTTCAACACGTGTTTTACCCTGTTTCTTTTGCTTTTTTCCCTTATCATTATAATCATTACAACAAAACCCTTACCTGCGTGTCACCCTATGTCACCCCACGTGACGGGGTTGACTCCCACACCCTGCACCTTGTCACAGGATCAAACAGGCGCAAACAGACATCCACTTCAACTTATCCGCCGTTCTATGGCGTTTTACCCCGTTTCTTTTACTTTTTTCCCCTAAGCATTATAATCTTTACCATTCTACCCTTACCCGCACATCAACCCAGACTCCCACACCGCGCACGTTGTCGTTGGATCGAGCAGGTGCAAACAGATTGTTACTTGTTAAATTATATTTTACGTTGTCTATGCCTCTAAAGCGATTATATTCTGAAAGGTGCAACAGTTGACACTTAAAAAACCCTTGTTAGAGAATCATTTTGGGTACTTGAAAAGTGTTCTAGGGGTGGCCAACAGCTTTCCAGCCGTGCCCCCCCCGTTGCTACGGGCCTGTTTCTTCATATGTCCTGTTAAGTAAGAAACGCAACGAAAATATATCTATATTATATCCCAGATTTGTTATGTGCCTAAGAGGTAATATTTAACAACTAGTGAGTTTTAATGATGTCTATTTAGTCTGGGCTATGGAAATGAATATAGGTCATTTGTGCATTGTCGCTTCACAAATAGGCATATAGCATATGGATCTTCTTTCTTCATTATTAACTTGGTTTATTTATGATTATTTTTCTGTACTGTATCTAAACATTGTTCAATTTTTTCAGAGGCTACTGCTGAAGATGATTCAACCTCTCTGCTTGCAGGAGCAATGTCACAAGCTTTATGCTGTATCCTTTTTGAACCAGTCTAACTGTTAAGAACCCTTTAAATGTAGATTGGTCATTCTTTCTCCATTAAAGGAATGTACGGTTTTCTTTATCTAAAATGGAAGGGTGTCGTTTGGCTGTGTAGGTTAGCTGTGTATGTAGGGTGTAGTAGGTAGTAGGTTAGTTTTGCTGTGTAGGGTGTAGTTTAGCTGATAGTATTGCATCAGGACCATTACAGAAGAGTTTTGTATTATCTTTCAATGCATTTTGCATAAAATACAAGCAAAGATAAGCTCCCAGGGGGGGTACTTGTAAAAATTTTGATAGGGATGCTCGTATCATTTTTTTGGGTTTGAAATTTTTGGAAATGTCATTTTTTAGGTTTCTCTGAATTTGCGTCATTTTTTTGGATTTGAAAAACTTGCCGTCATTTTTTTGGGTTCAATGAAAATTCGCATCATTTTTTTGGGTTACCGAATCAAAATGTAGAAAAATCTAACTAGTCTTGTTATACAAGAAGGATAGTTATGGGGGCTCGAGAATAGTTCTGTCATTTTTTAGGGTTTGAAATTTTGAAGCTGTCATTTATTTGGGTTTGAAATTTTGGGCCTGTCATTTTTTTGGGTAGACAAAAAATCTGTTCAAATGAGCATCCCCATCTTAAATTTTATTGAGTGCCCCCCCTGGGCCAACCTCACACCTTTCGAAAACCCTAATTTTTCCTTTTCTCTCAGCCCTGAAACATTGAAACATAAAAGCCATCACTTTTCAGATGAAATTTCAAGCCTCAAATCTCAGTCCTATGGATTGTTTCGATGAATTGACCTTTTGCATATGTTTTAGGTTATTTTTGATAACATCACTTATTATTCCTTATTGAATATTAGACATCAATAGAGTCACAAAGGATCACCTTGTAGGTGGGTTTTCAGAACAGCATTTATGTTGTCATGCTGTCCAATTTTCATCTATGCTCTATTCATCAATAACCAAATTTTCATTACATGTTCTGACGATTTCATTTGACTTTCTTTCAGCCACTTCAAGATTGAATTCAAGAATACTGGTGAGTTTGTAAAGATTTTCCCTACAAAACGGGCATACCCTAGTTCATTTAATGGGCATATCCTAGTACATAACATCATACAATGGGCATATCCTTGTTCATTACATCATTTAATGGGCATATCCTAGTTCATTACATCATTTAATGGGCATATCCTTGTTCATTACATCATTTAATGGGCATATCCTAGTTCATTACATCATTTAATGGGCATATCCTAGTTCATTACATCATTTAATGGGCATATCCTAGTTAATTGCATCACTTAATTCGATTTGTCATTTCTGCATGAGCTCTTATTAGCTAACTGTAACTAAAAAGGAATAAATTTCAAGATAGAATGGACACAGTATAAAAATCCAAATTATAAAAATTCTGTTTATTGATAAAACTAAGCATTATAAGAAAAGCTTTTTGGGATATTCCAATCTTCAGTTCTTTACTCTACAAAGCTCAACACCACTCTAAAGTTCTTGGAAAACGAGGCCGAACGCCCTCCCTATTTTGATCTGTAAAGGTTCCGAGCGCTGTCAATTGCTTTCGTCAAGTTGAAAGCGTTTGGCTGAGAATTATTAAACATGAGGGACGTTTGCGACAAATAGTAAAGATTTTGTCAACTTTCCTTCGTTGATATGTAATCTTTCGTTGTAGGTAATAAAAGGTACTAATGATGTTTCAACGCAGTATATGTCTATCATGAGTTGTATATTTGCAGCCCAAAAGAACGTAAGCTCCTTTTCTTTCAAAACTCTTCTATCGGGTGATTCAGAGAGATGAAATGCTTTTTGCTGACTTTATATTTGAAACTTCACGGAATACTAGAATACGCTTGATGTATTAACATACCAAATAAAATTACAAATAAAATACAAACTGAAGTATCACCTTTCAAACATCAAATATTCCCTTTGACACTTGGGTGCCTGGTAGTTTATGCTGCACGGTACAACAAGACGGAAATGAGATTGGTTTTTATGTTTTATCGAGACAAGTTATTCAAAATTAGTATACTGGTAATTAGAAAATCAGGCTTCGAGAAACCCAGGCCAATTCATTCACACAAATTGCACCACCACTCACCGAATGCAGAGACGAACATATCCGGGCTATTTTAACCCTACACTGAAACTGCCAAAGGGCGACGACTTTCTCACACCAGGAGGACCATCGCAGTCCCATCACTGGATAGAGTTGCAGGAGCGAACGAGAGGTCGTGGGTTCGTGTCCTACTCGGGTCATTTTCATTCTCACAAATGATCTCGATTGATTTTCCAAATCCTGCTTCTTCTAAAGACTGTTTCTTCTACACTCTTTTTATATAAGAACCAGTAAAAATGATTTGAAGCTGGCTGTTCTTAAATATTCCTCTATTTTCATACTGAACTGTTCTGAAATTGTTCTTACTTTTACAATGATTGGGAAGCCTTTTTGCTATCAGTTGTGTTAATTGGTTAAAAATTTGACTCTTCTAACCATCGGATATTATCTGTGTGCTGTACATCAGCTTGTTTTTTAATTATTTCTCAGTCTTATGGTTCTTTCGTAAAATTTTCATATTGAGCCAAAAATGATCAGCCTCGGTTTGTTGTTAGCTTATTCTTAAGTTTTGGCCAAAGTTGAGGCTCGTATTCTTATAAACTTGTTCTTATAAAAAAGGAGTGTATTAGTTCTTTATGTAAGTTGTTGTTTATTTTATTGATATAGGATGTGATTGTTGATGGCTGTGTACTTGGAGCTGACTCTGGTTATTTACAACAGGTAAACAAAAATGCAGTAAAATTTATTTTTGAATTCAAACGAATTAGATTCCGCTCTTAAGAACTTTAATGACAATCATTTTGGGGACTAAGAAGTATATATTTACTTATTTCCACTAGATGAACTACTTTGTTAAAGGCATGGCCAAGTGGTTAAATCACTAAACCCCACTCAACCCTAATCAAAGATTCGTGAGTTTGGCTTCACCCCCAGACCTGTCAAATAAGGCAAGGAAAAACTTTGCCAGTTTTCTTGTAATTCCAGGTCAAAAGGCAAATTGAATCATAAGGTGTGGTCACATCCAGAGGAAGGACCAGGATTGCATTGCTCGATTAGTCTACATATTGAGTGGGCCCTTTGTGCTTTACACATAAACCAATAACTTACGAAGATAGTGACCGTATTTGCCTATTAACTTTCAATACACTACTTCGATTAGTCTACCTATTCAGTAGGGCCATTGTGCTTTGCACATAAACCATTAACATACGGAGATAGTAAGCGTATTTTTCTACCAACTATAAACTAACTGCTCGATTAGTATTCCTTTTCAGTGGCCCCTTAAAGCTTTGCACATAAATCAATACCTTACGAAGATAGTGAGAGTATTTACCAATCAACAACAAAAATAATGAATGATATTTTCATTCCGTAGGCTGCTGATATAACTGGCGGTAACTACTTGAAGGCAGGGTCAATATCAGGGCTTCTTCAGTATCTATTGGTAAGTTATATGACAGACTTTTAACCCTAAACTTCATGATTTGTAAATTATAAAGCAGAATGAACACATTAAAAAACAGACATGTCCTTCTGTTACTCTGAGTTTCGTGCTTACGCACTCGTCAGACAGACTATACCAATTTGACTATAATTGCTATATACTCAAGTATATCGAGCAGTATAGCCAGGATAGGCACTCTCTTCTCGAGTTAGATGATTCGTAAAGTATATGCTTTAAGAATAAGTTAAAGCGAGAGTAATGCTCATTTTTTAAAAGGCCAGCAAAAGAAGGAAGACACAAATCAGTATTACGTTTCAACCCATGAAAAATCCGTTTACAGAGCTGCAACTTGTCGTCCCTGTAAACTTGTCGTAACTCTGTAAACAGATTTGTCATGGGCTGAAAAATAATACTAATTTGTGTCTTCCTTCTTTTGCTATCCTTTTAAAAAATGAGCATCATTGTTGCCGTTCTTATTCTTAAATTTATATTAAAATACAAGTTTCCTGCCAACACATGATTTCAGGGCCAGATCCAACACCCACAGAAAGGGGGGCGTAACACATATATCAAAGGATAATGTAAGGAAAATAGGATATTATCAAGCTAATTGTATTGTTTTTCGACCGAAATAGGGTGTGCGTACGCCCCTTGCGCCCCCCCTTGGATCCGGGCCTGTGAATGTCTGAATTGTTTGCAATATTCGAAATCCAAAGTTATAGATCGATAGATGAATTGTCAGTTATATTCAATATTTGAAATCCAAAGTTATTGATCGATAGATGAATTGTAAATTATATTCAATATTCGAATTCCAAAGTTATCGATCGATAGATAATCACAAAATTTTTTCCCTTGCAGTGGGTGTATCTACCAGACCCAGTGACGAGGAAATCTCTGGTCCTCCCTACATCATCGCAAATCGATTATCGGGGCGCATGCTTCTGTCATCGTGCCCTGGTGGATATTGGCTTCGTCTGTTCTGTTTGTCTATCAAGTACGTCTTTGATATTATCATAGTTTATAGAAGTAGATGGTTAGGAAACCTATTGTTGTATCTACGTCCTTGTTTCACATTTGATGTTGAACAGTGCCTGAAAGTGCACAACGTATGCCCATAGTTTATAGAAGTAGATGGTTAGGAAGCCTATTGTTGTACGTCCTTGTCTCAAATTTGATGTTGAAAAGTACCTGAAAGTGTACAACGTATGCCTATATTTTATAGAAGTCATCATTATCATTTTGCGGCCTCGGCCGAGATTGCATTCACTACAACTTTCCAGTATTCCCTAACTTTCATAGTTTATAGGAGTAGATGGTTAGGAAACCTATTTTTGTACGTCCTTGTTTCACATTTAATGTTGAACAGTACCTGAAAGTTCGCAACGTATGCCTTATTCTCTCTCTTCACTGGTAAAAATTAACATTTTGACTACATAGAAATGATGCTGAATATTATAAAAAATTCTCTATGTGACGAATATTTCCGGGTTTGGATAGGGAACTAAAAGAAGCGTTTTTTTTATTCATCCAACCATGACTTTGTTGGCTAAAACAACAGCAAAATAATTCACTGTACAATCTCAATTTTGGAAGACTTCCACAAAAAAAAACAAATGTTTCTAAACCATCTCCTTCTATGAACTATGATCCTATGTGAAATTTTTGTATCTTTATAAGCTCAAAAGGACAGAGGCTGAAAATAACAAAATATTTTCCAATAGTTTTAAGGCCCTGCACGTGTTCTGACTATCATAAGAAACTACACGAGTCCAACATTTGGGTTTTTCGAGTCTTTAAAGAACATGCTTATATAAAATCTACACCTAAACATTCATATACGATTTATGAGATACGAGCTGTATATAACATTATCCACTTGGTTGTGTAAGACATGAGACAGAAAGGCCATTGCATTCTCGCTCTGTCAAACAACAACTACCTCAATATACGTGTATGCTACTTCATGTAAAGTATGCAACTTAATACTTCATGTAATATCATCAAACTGTATACTAAAACCCTACAACTATGAACCTACTTTAACGGGGAACAGACTGACTATGCTCTTAAAGATAACCTACTGAAAAGATAATCTTCTGCATTATAGGGATTCTGAGCTCTTCTCTGTTTTACACCTAGGATCAAGAGAGCAATATCATTATGCTTCATAGAATTTCAATTGAAAAATTATATTTTATGTTTTTAACTTCTTGTAAAACATTTTGCAGGTTCTTAAATTTCTAGGTTCTTGATTTACTGTGTTCGAGTTGTGACTTGTTATCTCTAAGCATTGTATTGCAAGGGAATGATCGAAACTCTTTTTAACCTAATATTGAACTTGATTATTTTCTCAATTTTTCCAATAGTTTATTGCAAGTTTATTCCAAGGTGCATGACCTGCCAGTAAGTGATGTTTATTGCAGTATGCCAGTCAATTACAGCTCGAGCAACTGTTAGCCCGCAGTATAGTAAAGTCCCACCTTTAAAAAACTGTGTTATAAGAAACTCAGGTCTGATATTGTTAATGAAACACCCTGATAGAAACTTCTCAGGCTGTTTCATAGATAGTTTCTTTTATAAAGGTAAAGCATGAAAGGATACCACAGTTGAACGGACACCTGTATACAACAGACAACAACGGGCAGACATTTGAGTCCCACAATTTCGCATCCATGGTTATTTATTCATAAAACCAACCTCTTTGCAGA
This sequence comes from Pelagia noctiluca, assembly GCA_963924455.1. Classification (NCBI taxonomy): domain Eukaryota; kingdom Metazoa; phylum Cnidaria; class Scyphozoa; order Semaeostomeae; family Pelagiidae; genus Pelagia; species Pelagia noctiluca. The sequence goes on from OZ004322.1 coordinate 3,274,573, forward strand.
AGCAGCCACCTCCCTGCTGCAATTCCTAAACTATGCAAGTGAAGTGACAATGGAAATGAAACTAAGAATGTGACCTATTTGAGAACATGATATTCTAAAGGCATTTTTCTTACAGAAGATATCAACTTTCTGGGATTTTCTTATATCATTAAGCATATAGCCTGTTTCGAGGAAGCATATCTTCATATAAGAATCCATTCAGGTTGGTTTCGTTAAACGAGTTTCTTAAAGGCGGGACTTTACTGTTTAGCTTGTGCTTTTTTAGTGTAAACTGTAAAAGGGTAAATCCATAATCATAATTGTTACAAGATACAAATTAGATGAAATACCATCAGTTTCAAAAACGTTTCTGTCTGGTTCGGAGATATCCCGTCTTTTTTCAAAGCTTCAGCCCATACTTATTTGCTATACCCATGATTTCCTTAGATACGATTTGATATGACATGGCTATATATAGCATCTTGCCCCTTTAAATTTCTATAATGACCATTCATGTTGTTTTATCCTCATAGAACGCACTTCAAGCTACCTGCTCTACCGATGACAATCAAGGCAAAGAAAAAGAAAAAGAATTGACGATCATCCTGGATGATCAGAAAAATATCATTCAAAACTATTTACCACAGCGCAGAAAATCATGAACAGTTCCAGACAGACAGGTTCTTTCACGCGATGAGACGGGTAGGAATTGCCAAAAATTGTCTGCATGCAGCAAAAGAACTTAGCTTTTATGTGATAAATATTTTGGGTTTTCGTGGGTTCATCAGAAGGGTAAGGGTCAGGAGTAGGCTAGGTAAGGGAAAGGGCTTAGAAAATTGCGTTTTTGGATGAGGTTAAAGTTGAGGCGTGAATTACATTTGGTAAAATTATGTTCAATTTTTCATGCCAAACATTTAGAACTCAGTTCACATTTAGAATTCTACGACAGCGAGAAGATCCTGTTTTGGTTGATTATCATATAAACTCATTTATTCTTATCTTCTGATAGATTATCATATATCATTTCAACGAAACTCTGGAGGTTGGAAATAGTTTCAAAATTCGTATTATGGCAACAACAAACAAGTTATGTCAATATCACTCAAATATCCTTTGCTCACAGTTTGTCCCTTTCCTTGCCAGCTTTAAATAGAACGATTCTCTTTTTTCAATCTTCGTTGTTTTTTACAAATGTTGATGCCAGCCTATTTAGAGTTGCTCCTTTGAATTTACACTAGATCATTTTCGAAATTTTGAACAGCATACGTTTTTGGAATCTAGGCTGCTGTAATAGAGAATTTTTACAGGCAAATCATGCAAGGAAAGTATTTAAGTCTGACAAGGGCTAGGGTAAAATTTTGCAGGGTAATGTCTTGCTAATTACAGTTGTTTGAGAGTTGTATATTGGGTCTATAAGCAAGGTGTTCCTACTCAGGTAAATCAATGACCAGGTCGTCATCTCCATCATATATATTACTGTTGAAGTCAGATGACGCGGGTGAGTCTGCAGTAGCACTGTAAAGAAATAGAAGCCACAATCAATGTTTATATGAGTACTGAAAACCCTGTTAATTTGCACGGCCACAAATAGGCCAGAACAATTTACAGAAATAATGGAACAGTCTTTAGAGTACAAAACTTCAAAATAGCCAGAAATACATGATACATAGCGAAACGAACACATAGATACTACTTTAGCTTTTCGTTTGACACTCAACGGAGTAATACGTTAGAAGAAGAACGAAACAGATGGATAATGGAGTACATACAAATAATGGAGTAGTCACATCATCTGGGTATTTTTCATAAGATTATGTTTGTTTCAGACTAAAACTGGCCGTAATATAAAGTAGCCGTTTTAAGTAAGTGGCCGTATCAATGAGGTGGCTATTAGGTTTCACTGTACTAACAAGCTCTTCAATTGACGAACAATGTCTTGAACTTTGAAGGGAAACAAAACGTTTGACACAGCAAGTGTTGCCTGCAATGAGACCAGTCATACTTCGAAGATGGATCTTTGGTTGGTTGTAGTAAATATTAGATCATAGCCTGCAGATAAACAAATTGCACAATACTGCTTTCCTGATCTCAACTTAAACAATATTCTGAATTGAAATTGAAGAACAAGCCATAGATGTGCAATCGTTTCATTTAATTCATGGTTCACTCCTATGTTTTGAGTTGAGGATACTTTTGAGGCTAGAACCAGAAAATAGTATTGCCAGTTTGTAGGATACGGTCTAGTACCTGCCTGTAAATTGTTGAGAAATTTCAGTATTACCTGTCTTGGTGTATATCTCCCATTGCGTACATCTCTTGTGGTATTGTTGCCGAGGCTGCTTGTTGCGCATGCTCGTTTGAGATACCAGATATCATTGGGTTAGGCTGATAAGGAAAGGTGAAAGAAATCATGAAGATTTTATATCAAAGAATACCCAATGAAATATGAGATTTCAGTATAGCCAGAAAAATCGGAACCATAATGAAACGAACACATAGATACTACTTAAGCTTTTCGTCTGACACTCAACAGAGTAATACGTCAGAAAGAGAACGAAATAGAAACCTAACTGATTTATATACCCAGATGTGGATCGAAATAGGCCAATCAGAAAAGAGGTGAATGATTGGTATGGTGTGGGAAAACCAATCAACACCCACGATACAGTGAGCTGACCAATAAGATTATTTCAAGAGTCCTAAGGCGAAAACGAACTCCTTCTGTCTACACAATAGGGGATCCCTGGTTTTTATGTAGACAGATTCCAAAATAGCTAAGTGAAAGGTAGATCTTGCTCTGCCAATTATTCGAAAGCAATTCTCACTGTAGGCTTTAGCACACTCTGGGTTGTCGAGCAAATGTTGACCTATAGCAGAGTCATGTTTTAGTGAACTTTTTGGTTTAGAGGCGCGAGATGGTTGTTCTCGTTGAGGAACAGTTTTGTTGCGTATGCTAGACGGCACGTGTTGTTTAACCCTATCACATAACCGCTGAGATGTGCGACCTACGTACCTGGCATCACACCGGCACGAGTATTCGTAAACTACGAGGCTGTTTTGTGTGGTAGGCACACTATCTTTGCGGATGGATGGGATTATCTTCTTAGAGGAAAAGACGAGACGGGGGCTGACCGTAGCGTAGCACTTGGTTATGGCTGTTTTAATTTGTCTTTCGAATCGCAAAGAGACGTTGCCAATGTAAGGCAGTTTTAGATAAACAGGGCACTTTTGTGGACCAATCTTTTTGTCAGCCGAGAAACCTGCGATTTTATTACGAAAGCAAGCCGAAATGAGGTCTTCTGGATAACCATTGTTGATGAGGGTAGATTTTATTTCTGCCAATTCTAAATCGTATGCATAGGGAACACTTTCAGGCTATAAAATCTTTGCGCAATAACAAGGATATCCTCATCACAAAACCAGATAAGGGATCCGGGGTCGTTATTTTGAATCAAAAAGACTACATTACCAAAATGGGTGATGTCCTTAACGACACTAATAAATTTGAAAAACTTGGCGACGTCGAACAGTTTGACAAAACGGCTAGACTAGAGCAGAAACTCCAAAAACGCCTTCTAGAGTTAGTCAACAAAAAACAGTTGGCTCGGGGAATTTATGACAGGATTCGACCCACTGGCTCGCAGCGTCCACGAATGTATGGTCTCCCCAAAACTCACAAACAGAGTATCCCACTAAGGCCTATTTTATCCATGGTTGGCTCGGCTCAACATCAACTTGCGAAATGGCTATCAGAGGTTTTGGAACCAGTTCTACATTTGTACTCTGGAAATTGCATTTCGGACTCGTTCACTTTTGCCAAATTTATCCAAAACTTAGAGCTCAACCCCACTAAAACTTTTATGTGCTCTTTCGACGTCAGCAGTTTGTTTACCAATGTTCCTCTGGATGAAACGATAAAGATTTGCGCCGACGCGTTGTACCGAAGTGAGCTTGAAAGGCCGTCGTTCCCTGAGGAGGTTTTCATTGAATTGATGAAATCTGCAACTAGCTCTGTGGAGTTCAGTTTCAACAATGAGATGTACCGCCAAAAGGACGGTGTTGCCATGGGCAGCCCTTTGGGACCAGCGCTAGCGAACATATTTGTCGGCTTCCATGAGCATCAACTCTTCAACTGCCATCAAAAGCCCCTTGTTTACTTTCGCTATGTTGATGACACTTTTGCGGTTTTTGAAAAAGAGTCTGAATGTGATATTTTTCTTGCCAAACTCAACTCATTGCATCAGTCTCTAAAATTCACCTTTGAAAAGGAGGAAAACAACTCCTTACCATTTCTTGACGTTTCTGTGGAGAAAACTGAACCTGGTTTTCTTACCAGTGTTTACAGGAAACCAACTTTTAGCGGCCTATATACACGTTGGGATTCCTTTTGTGCCAAACAAATCAAAATTAATTTGATTAACACCTTGGTTCACCGGGCACTTATGATCTGTTCCGAACCAAAACTCAATTTAGAATTGGCAGAAATAAAATCTACCCTCATCAACAATGGTTATCCAGAAGACCTCATTTCGGCTTGCTTTCGTAATAAAATCGCAGGTTTCTCGGCTGACAAAAAGATTGGTCCACAAAAGTGCCCTGTTTATCTAAAACTGCCTTACATTGGCAACGTCTCTTTGCGATTCGAAAGACAAATTAAAACAGCATTAACCAAGTGCTACGCTACGGTCAGCCCCCGTCTCGTCTTTTCCTCTAAGAAGCTAATCCCATCCATCCGCAAAGATAGTGTGCCTACCACACAAAACAGCCTAGTAGTTTACGAATACTCGTGCCGGTGTGATGCCAGGTACGTAGGTCGCACATCTCAGCGGTTATGTGATAGGGTTAAACAACACGTGCCGTCTAGCATACGCAACAAAACTGTTCCTCAACGAGAACAACCATCTCGCGCCTCTAAACCAAAAAGTTCACTAAAACATGACTCTGCTATAGGTCAACATTTGCTCGACAACCCAGAGTGTGCTAAAGCCTACAGTGAGAATTGCTTTCGAATAATTGGCAGAGCAAGATCTACCTTTCACTTAGCTATTTTGGAATCTGTCTACATAAAAACCAGGGATCCCCTATTGTGTAGACAGAAGGAGTTCGTTTTCGCCTTAGGACTCTTGAAATAATCTTATTGGTCAGCTCACTGTATCGTGGGTGTTGATTGGTTTTCCCACACCATACCAATCATTCACCTCTTTTCTGATTGGCCTATTTCGATCCACATCTGGGTATATAAATCAGTTAGGTTTCTATTTCGTTCTCTTTCTGACGTATTACTCTGTTGAGTGTCAGACGAAAAGCTTAAGTAGTATCTATGTGTTCGTTTCATTATGGTTCCGATTTTTCTGGCTATACTGAAGTTCTGTACCATCCAAATATGAGATTACGAAATCGGATCAAATTTGTAAATACAGAAGTATGGTGAGTGGTTAATAATGATTTTTCATTTCATCTGTCTTACCTTACTGAAATATTCAACTTCTGGTCTTGGTTGAACCACTGTCGGCATGTGTTGCTTGGTATGTTTAGTATGACTTGCTGAAGAGAAAATCATTGACCGTTTTATCAACATTCTACTTTTCATCACTAGTTTCTAAATGGGGTAGACCATTAGGGCGTGGTGATTAAAGTATATTAGTGGACTGACCAGGATAGATCACGAAAAGATGTATGTATTGCAGAAACATAAAATATAAAGGTACCTGGTTTTGAATCGCCTATTCTGTGTGCCAAACACAGCCCAGCTTTCACCCTTCTGCTCACCATTTTGGGGCAACGCTTTCCCTAAACAGAAAATACAAATCGTAGGAGACTCGAATTTCTTTTAAAATCAAAGCTAATTTCAAAAATATCTTCATAAAAGATTTGGGAGTGAGAGAATTCCATGAAAGCTAACAACCTCAAGTTGCAGTCTTCTCTCAAACCTTCATCATTCATGCAATGACATAAATTAATACAATAACGTCGTGTGCCACTCTTTTTAACGTTTTTACAATTCATACTTCTTGCAGCTTTCTTGAATCTAGAAGGTGATAACTGGCACAACATAGAAAGGATCCACTGCTAGAAGTTTAGATTTTACTCACATTTTCATATTTTTTGCATCTTACACGCTCAACATTATCTGATGTCTAAAAGAGAAGGGAAGCATTAACAAGTCAAATTAAATAGTCTTTGGTGGGTAAAGCGCCTTGGCTATAGAGCTATAGAAATCAAACTTGTAGCAAACAAATAGGATTGTTTATGTTTAGGACTGATTCAATCAAGGTGGGACCAAAGCCAGCTGGAAAAATACTAGGTTTTTCAAAGGGTTTTTACGAAGCTTAAGTCCATCTGTTCGAAAGGTTTATTAATAGATTATTCTTCTATTAAAGGAATGGCGGGCCCTTGAATTAGAGGCAATTTATGTAAATCTTTCTCCAAAAACTTCAGCAAAGATTGCAGAAATTCAAAAATTCAATAGGAGTTCAAATAATCATTTTGCGCTTACACGTTTGGTTTTCTGTTGATTTTTAGGCTCATGTGCTGCAGGACCAGGATTCACAGCTTTTCTACTTGGCCTGGAAATATTTCAAAATCAAGCAACAGGAAAATTCAGAGAAGGCTTTAACAATGAGGTATGATTTATGGTCTTGTCCACGGTAGTCTTAAATTCACACTAAACTGTCATCCCTTGGTCTCCAGCAAATATTTTACAAACATATAAGGACCCATAATTGCGGATTAAGAAGCAGATAGTTTTTACAAGCTCATTATAAGCACGTAATTCATAGGTATGGGCAAGCTAATAAGAACAGTGTCATAGTTGCCAACCCTCCCGCATCCTACAACCCTTCTACATCTAGACTTGGAACTCCAGCACAATTAAAATCTGAGAAATCTCCAGCAATTCTCGTAGAAATAAAAAAATCCATAATTTTCACCAGCATCTTACACCTATGCTACAAATTAACTTTTCCAAATTTGACTCTTCCAAAAATTTTTCAATTTGATTTGCCTAGCGGATGGTTTGAGGTAAGATAGAGCTGAGAAAGCTATTTTCTGCTGGTCTTTAACATGCGTAAGACTAAACAAGTCCTTTATTTTTACCTAACATACAAATATATCCAATCTCTAGCTTTAAAATTTCAAACAGTTGGCAACTGTGAAGTTTTAAGTAGAATAGGTAAAGCCCAGTATAAGCAAGCAACGATTGGAATAAGCAAACCCAATTATAACTAACAATATAAAGCAGAATAGGCAAAGCCAGTTATAGGTACCTAATGCATAGTCAATAGGGACTATAGGTGCAACACAAGAACTTACATTGGATTATGGTGGGGTTTAACGCCTTGGCTATTCCAGTAACTCTATAAACAAAAGAAATTAATAAATCAAATATAAATGCAAGGGTTGACCTGTTTGTCTAGCTTTGTGCCAAACATAATTCATTCAGTTGCTTTGATCATTGTGGTTGCATTTTGTAAATGGTATCGCTTATTACCATTATTAGCATTTTCATTCCACCAGACACTACCGTTTTAAAATACGTTCAAATATACACTAAAAAATCCTTGATTTGATAGGTACTTGAAAAAGGAAGCAATACAAAACAATTTATATGAATAACTTGTCTTCCCATTTTATTCAAATTGAGCAAATCTTTTGGAAAATAAAACGATGTCTACTCACTTTGTATTGCTGCCCTTCTTCTGCTGATGAAGCAGTTTCTTCTTCGTCTAAAAATCAATGAAAACTTTAAGAATCTAAAAACTTCCGACAACAGTTCTGCTGTTACAGCTTATTTCAAGATTATATTTCATAACTCCAAAATAAATAGAGACCCAGGGTTATAAGAAGATTAAAAGACAACTTCCTTCAAAAATACTTTGATAATTACTGCATACCTGATGAAGAAAATTCTGGGGGTTCATATTGCAGGAGACGATCCAGTAAAAAACTACAAACAAGGAAATTTCTTTTCACAAAATAATTTATTTGATATAGGTAACATACAAATACAGCATTAAGGACTGACTAGAAACCTTGGCGAGTACGCCATGAAATGCAACATAAGGGAGTGAAAAGTGAGCATTGTTACCTCTTATCCCTGTTGACCCGAAGCAGTTTTCTTTGGAGTCTTCTAAGCTCTTCTTGAAAACACTCCTGTTCATACAACAAGCATCTCATTTTCCTCTTGAGAGATCTGTATTTTTGCTTCACTTGTAACGCTTCGGTGTCATCTTGAGGCCATTTGCGGAAACCAGCGCCGTAATCAGACATGTTTAACCTAAATGTGGGTAGTAAATTTTGAAAAATTTTTATCAAAGCATTCCATATTTCTTGCAAAGAAAATTTTTCATTTCGACTTTTTCATAGTTGAGAAAGGGTCTGTTAACATATGATCTTGCAGTTAGCTTGGCAAAGGGCTCAATTTTATGTCTGTTCATATCGAGAAATCTGGCCCACTTCCTGAAATGGGATTAGACAAAAATGATATGTCATTCTTGAACTTACATAGAAAAGACAATGAATTTGTCAATCACCTTGAAAGGGCTGTCAATCAAGTGATAAATGAAACTTAGGCATCTGCGGCCTCCACGTTATTGATTTAAGGAAAATAAGTAATATCAATGGGATTCTGGTCATCAGGTGATCATTTTCATCCAGATTGAAAAAAAGTGTTTCACTTGAACACAATTTAAACACAATCGAAAATGGCTCCACCGGCGGAGGCATACATCTGTCTAGAAAGTTAGCACACTGTGCGCTTAAGTTGTTGCGTACCTTGCTATTGTTTTGAAACAATAGATCTATTGTTTCTAATTGGGCTCGGAGGATCTTCCGGCATGGTGCGTAGTGCTAGTTTTTTATCATGAGGCTAGGGGACCTTGTAAAAACTGCCATACACTACAGACCGGATTCATATCTCTATCCATCATCTACCCACCCAATCAGCCACATACCCATCAGCCAGACTGCAGAGTAGGGCACTAGCGCCCCTGAGATTTTTTTTCCAGATCTGAGGTTCGCCCCTGGCCGCCCCTAGTATGCGCATGCGCGGCAAAGGTGCGCATGGGCAGTAGCTAGTATTAATAATTTTTTATTTTGAGCATGAGCTGAGCTTGAGGAGGTGGCTCGCTTGCGTTAATAAAAAATAGAATCTAAGAAGTAGAAACAAAGCAAAAAACCGTAACCATTCCAAAAGTTCGCCCCTAGAAGTGCACCTAAGGCCTAGGGGCGCCCCTGGACAACTATTCCGCACCTGCACCTAGATTCCCCTTCTTCGGTGCACCTGAGATCTCGGCGAAAAGTGCCCTTCTCTGCCTGCGCAGTCTGGCCCATCAGCATGGGGGACTCATGTCTCTATGACCCCCTACTGGGTGGCTGAAAACAATCTGCCTGCCACCGATCATCATGGCCGCCTTGCGTGTTCAGCGCTACAGCTGCAATGAGTGCTGGGTAGCAGTACCGCTGCAGCTAATACAATGACTGCTGCTGGGTAGCGTGATGATAGATGATAACTGATAGGCCGGCGTGACCGACTTTATACATACCGTCTCTTTTGCCAATGGGTGATCTTGCTTAGGGCCTAACTATAAGGTGTTCAGTGGTTCTACTCTACTATGGTTGCTGTTTGTAATTCTATTGTCCATTGACTTGACTGTTTAGTGAAAGAAAACACACAGCATATGAAAATTTGGTAGGAATTTTGAAAATGCCTCGTTTTCAAATTTAGAAACCATAATCATCATAATAATCATGAATATTCAATGCAATTCAATTCAGTAGAACGCAAACTCATAATCACATGGCTTGGACTGAAGAAGACTTTTTCGGATAATCAATCTTTGAATTATTTCTAACTCTGTTCTCTGAATTTTTTGCTGATAATCGTGATCCTTAGCCATGAAGAAGAAACAAAAGATTGGAAAAGCTAGGAAGGATAAATATTATCATCTTGCAAAAGAAACAGGTCAGTATTTTAGGAGGGCGGATTTCAAAAGGCCTAACATCAAATCCTCAAAATCCTAATAAGCCCCCATCAAAAAGGCCCAATGTCATCACTATTGTTTATTTTTGTGATGGAAGTGTTGACAGACAGAGTAAGGGAAGTAACAAAATAAAGGAAGTAACAAAGTAAAAAAATAGATAAGAAAAGAGAAAAAATCAATCCTGTGATAATGACAGCTAAATTGAAATGAAAATAATGATAGGATGATGGCCAAGCAAATCAGAATAAGAATTTTAGAATGGGTGATAATTCCCACATTAACACCCATTCTGGCCATTGATGCAAATGAAATAATAAAAGAAATCAATTGATGTACATAACATACTAAACTCTAAACGGGAAAGGATGGCACTCGAGATCATTGAAAACCAAATAATAAACAATAGCCAAACTGCTGGTATAGTGAAATTAAAGAAGAAGCGGAAAAATATGACATTGACATCAAACGTGAAATGATTAAGTCCGTAAAAAATTGTAATGGAAAATATACCTTAAGATTAGAGCAAGATGCAACTACAAAGGATTAATGTTATAGGAATGTTTTATGTGATTGGTGTCAAGTTGAAGAAATGATCAAACATTATTGAAATTGTAAAAAAACAAAAGGAAACAACTGGGATACGAGTAAACATGGAGAATAACAAAGAAGGATTTAGTGTGAACAATTACCAACAAGCAGCGCTCTATGTAAGGTGGATAGAAGAGAAACTAAAGGATAATTGAAAAAAGATCATCGTATCGTGTTTTGCACATCACCAAAAATGACTTTGCTCAGTGTAGCATCTTCACTGAAGAGGAATTTGTGAAGTAACCACAAGTAACCGCGAAAACAGAAAAATAATAACATGAAAACAATAAATACCTACAATCCTCGCCTTAAGGTTTTGAGACACATTGGTGATTTTAGCATTATCTCTAACATGGAGCTATCAACCTGTAAGATGATGTTGGAGACCCCCTCCCCCCAAACCAATGTTGATATTAGGTCTGGATGTCATCCGAGGATGTTGCAGATGCATTTCCGCACCAAAGCAATAATTAAGAAATAAGAAATAAGACTATTATTTTAAATAATAGCCGTTAACCGTGTTAATCGTGAGAATCTTAGTACTGAAGCATTAAAAGTGTTAAGTGTTAACCGTTCCGTTAACCGTGTTATCCAATATAACAAAATTCTAGAAACATGCCTTAATTAAACATGTTGGCCTAGTTCTTTCATTAAATTATCTACACATTTATTATGACACGATTAACGGAACGGTTAACGCTTAACACTTTTAATGCCTCAATACTAAGATTTTCACGATTAACACGGTTAACGGCTATTATTTAGATAATAAGACTATTATTTAAATAAAAGCCGTTAACCGTGTTAATCGTGAGAATCTCAGTACTGAAGCATTTAAAGTGTTAAGTGTTAACCGTTCCGTTAACCGTGTTATCCAATATAACATGTAAAAACATTACATACGAAGTAGTCAAAGGGCCTAATAGCCTGAGATCCAAATCAGCCTCCTTTTCACTATAAATGACGTCACAATAGTATACAGAGCAGAGTGGTAACAATTTTGATTCCAGAATCGAACTCAGCCAGTGAAACTGTTATAAGAACGTAATTTTCTTTTATGTACGATGAGTTTAAGAAAAGTTGGCTCCGAGACAATCCTCGCCATAAGGTTTTGAGACACATTGGTGATTTTAGCATTATCTCTAACATGGAGCTATCAACCTGTAAGATGATGTTGGAGACCCCCTCCCCCCAAACCAATGTTGATATTAGGTCTGGATGTCATCCGAGGATGTTGCAGATGCATTTCCGCACCAAAGCAACATCTGAAACAACATTGTTTAGGGGGGATGGGGGTCTTTCTTCGACAATTAGTATATATCGAGTGGCAATCAAGCACTGTCTCATACCTTATGTCAAGGATTGTAGGTTGAAGTTCTTGAAAGCAATTGTCTTCTCAGATGTGGAGTATTCTAGAATCCAGCGCAAGATTTAAAATGGGAAACAAGCATCAACAGTGGTGGCCCCATTATCAGGGGCAGGACCTAGGATGGAAAGTTTGTTTTGTTGCCAAGGGAGCACTAAAGGTTTAAACTGCCTGGATTGTCTAAAGATAATAGACCTTTTGTTTTTAATATTTCTCCACATATGAGTTATTCTGAGTAACCCCCCTGTTTCCCAGCATGGTCCAGGACCTAAAACTTCAATTTTTTCTATCAGGCAGTGGCTAACGTTATTCAATCATGAAACATGCATTTTCCCATAGAGATGATCAGGTCCGAGCATATTTTTGGAATTTTACAAATTTAACTGTAAAATAGTTGCCCAATTCAGAAACAGATAGGAGAAATGTTTTATGACAAAAACTCAATTTTGATCAGTCTTAGCAAAATGTTCCTGATCAGGTAAAATATCTGGAAATATACTTGAAAAGATGAAACTTTGAAATAGGTGCAACCCCACAGAAACAAGAACTGAAAGATAGCTTTTAAGCATATCAATATTAATCAGGATTGGTCTAATAAATTTTTGTTCCCTTTCTATAATCCTTTTTCCTTTTCTTCCAGGCTACAGAGCTCGATCAGCCTTCAAATTAATTCAGTTGAATCGCAAGTTCAACTTTTTGCAGAAATCAAGAGTTCTCATTGATCTTTGTGCAGCACCTGGAGGATGGTAGGGTTTATGAATTATTTTCACCAAATGATGTGGTAGTTCCCTTTTATCTGCAGTGCAGTGCATGATCCATTTGGACTTTAAAATTCAAATGGCCATAGAACATGATAACTTTGACCATGATCCTTAGTTATAATTACTCTTAAATCTTCTTACAAATTCTCCAATCACATTCCGACCCACTCTGCAATTTGAGTTTAAATTTGTCAGCTTTAAGATACTTTTCACCAAAAGTTTTGAAATCTTTATGACTTATAAGTTCTGAACTCATTCATTTCTTAGACTTTCTCACCTACTGACCGCAAGATAACAGAACAACTTGAAAAATGAGCGTTTACGCAGGCATTTAATTGCATAAATTTATCATTTTGTCTAATTTTCAATGTTTTTTAGGCTTCAAGTGGCAGCCAAGTTCATGCCCATGTCAAGCTTAATTGTTGGTAAGTTTGTTATCGAATTAGATTCCTTCACCGTACTTAATCTTTGGGACTCTTTACTGCTGAACTTCTAACTGAGAGAAACCAAATTATACAATCTCTCATCATTAAAAACTGTTGCAATCAATTATGTTTTATATAAAGTATTGCATACTCTGGAATATAAATTTTAGATTTCCAGTTACCTAACTTTAGCTGATGACAGGGACAAAAGAACCAGAGTATCCTGGGAACAAGGTAGTACCCTTTTTACTATGATGAATTCCCCATATTTCTTTAGGATAAAGAGTGCCCTTGAAGTATTGTGCCTCCACCCCTCATTTTGAGATGCCTCCTATATTCTTGGCTGATGATGTTCTTTTTTTGCGTGATGATAGTAGTTGCCTACCTTTTCTCTTTATCAGGCGTTGATCTTGTCCCAATCAAGAGCATAAAAAATGTCACAACACATATTGGAGATATCACTACAGAAAGCTGTAGACAGGTACTGTACCTTGTTAAATCAATTCCAAGTTTAGTTTAGACACATCACTAAAGCTGATCTTGAGCCCAAATCTTCTGCTTAACCATGGCTTCATCTGTTTGCCATCTTTTTCTGATCTTAAAGAAAAAGAGATGGGATTGAGTATATCAGACAACAAGATTTTAGTGACATTCCAGGGAAACGCAATGTGCTATTATAAAAGGTTTAGCGCTTCCTAGACCTATGAAAAAATTGCTAAAATTACTACTATTTGATATATATGACAAATTACTACTTTTAGAATATAATATGATATCCAGTATGCACACTGTGCCCAGCCATGGAAAAAACCTATTTTTTGACTTTCAAATTGAAGCCTGATTCTTAGTTTTAATGAAAGAGGATATGATTAACTTTTGAACAAAAAAAATTTGAGGTCAATAGCTCGAGTTAAACCGATTTTATGACCTTTTGAAGTTGCTGATTTGTTGGGAAAATTAATTTTTAATTTCGAAGCCTAATGAAATTGACAACAATTACTAAAATGCCCTTTAAAGCAGCGAAACTCAAACAACTGTAACTTTAGAACCACTCAAGCTATTATTACAAACAAGGGTTCAAAAGAAAGGTAATTGTATAGGCTTTTATGTTCAGTAAGAACCATTTCTTGTGAAAATTTCAGTTTCTTAAATCTCTCACTCAATCCTCGACTGATAATAAGTTGAGAAAAGTGAAGATATTCTTACTATTTCCACTAAATTTCAATTTTTGAGAGAGAATATACTTTTTTGCCGCAAAATGCCGCCATAAGACCCTTTTGATTTTGTTACTACAACATGTAGAGAAGCAGAATTTGCATAGATTGCATTGCCTGACTTTGCCTGAAAGTACGAAATTGGATTACTAAAAGTTAAGCATCCACTGAAAAACATGCGAAAACATTTAGAATGTCTCTGAATTCAAAGATATTTAACCAACTATTACTTTAGAAACATTCAACCTATCATTGTAAGTAAAGGCTCAAAAGAAAGGTAATAATGTAGGCTGTTTCTTCATTAAAAATATTTGGAATCAAAAGCAAGGTATAGGTAAAAAACCTACAAATAGCAGGACTGTATAATCGACTTTTCTTTGCTCAGAACTAAATAATAGTTTTTTGGACATGATCTTGTAGTATGTTCATAGCTTTACAGTGACTGCACTGATGGATGTTTTTCTTAGATGCAATGACAGGATGGCATTTTATTAACGTGTGGGTGAAAATATCCAGTGTATTTAAGCAAATGGAGCATTGCCGAGCTCTAGCTGCAGGGCCTGATTTATAGGGTCACTATAGGAAATATGGAATATACTCAATATTACACCAAGTGGCTTCATTTCATCGACCGTTTTCACTTTGTTAAAGCCTTGGAGAATCTCTGTTTTCTTTTTTCTCTGAGGAGACACAAAGGACGACAAAACAGTACAGAGTTTGGTAGCTTGTTTGACCAAATAACTTTTATCATTCAAAGGAAATTCGAATTTATAGGTATTGTGAAAGTGACAAATTTACGGTATAGACCAGAGAACAAGCATTTTCTACCAGCATCCTTTTTACTGAAATCTCGTTTTTACATCTCCATTTAAGCAAAGATCTTTCATTGAGCTTTCGCAATTATTCCTTAGGGGCAATGTTTTGTGCATCAGCAATGCTTTCGATTTGTAAAACTAGGTCATCTATAATTCTATTTTAAGTTTTTTGAGATAAGCTATCACTTAGTCGTTTCCTGGGCCTTCCACTAATATCTATATCAACTGGTTTGGCAAACACAAAATCAAAAGTCTCCTTTCTCCAATTTGTTTTACTTGATTTTGGAAAGCCTTTACTTTTACCTTTCTAATGAGCCCTTTAAGTTTTTCTAAATTTGATTTGAACCCAAGTTATGCTCGTCTTTTAGATTTGACCCATTAATGCCCATATAAGGAAATTTGTTACCAGACCCCTAGTTTTTAAATCGTATGAATTCTTTTACTATTTCTAGAAAGCCTCTACTCTTACCTTTCAAATGAGTCTTTAACCATGTCTCAAACGTGATTAAAACCCAAGTTATGCCCTTTTTGAGATTTTGGCCTCTAATGCCCATATAAGGAAATCCCTTACCAAGCCCCAAATGCTGAATTTCTTTAAACTCTTTACCTATCTTTAAAGAGCCCATGTTACAACCTTTCAAAAAAAGTTATTAACCGATTTCTTAACAATGTTTAAACCCAAGGTATACTTGTTTTAATAAGAAATCCCAATAATGACCAAATAAGGAAATTCGTTCCCAGGCTCCCAATCGCGATAATTTCTAATTTTGTTTGCAATTTTCGAAAAGCTTTTATTTCAACCTTTATGTTGAGCCCTTGACCTTTATGTTCAGGCTAGTATATCAAAAGTTATGAGGTTTTTTCCATAATTTTTGATTCTGGGCACACTGTGGTATGGTCACCACTTATCATGAAAAGCCTTTTGATATTTGATAGTGCAGTGTTAATGTTTCTTGATTCTAAATGTCACTTTCAGTTGTTTGGCACCAATAGATGCTACTGTCACTGAAGAGGGTTTTTAGGTTTTGGTAGATATCAAGCAACTTGTTAACTATTTTTTTGGTATTGTATTCTGTTACTTGATTATCTTTACGTGTAAATCTAAAGAGGGATTAAATGCTAATCTACACTCCAACATAAATATATATGAGTGATGCTAATTGGTCTAGTGAGCTTTTAACCTTAGACCATAGGACTTTTCTTTTCCCTGGAATGTAGATTTGAATAATGATGAAAATAATGAAACAACCGTATTTATCCTGGTGCATTGTTCAGCAAAGTAATAGTCTATTACTACCGGGCTTTTTGGACCCTTGTACTACCGGGGGGGGGCACATTGTGCCCGCCCCCTATAATTCTTATTAGGAACGCGATAAAAGCTTGAAACTTGGTAGAACAATAGAACTTTACTTGCTCTATCGATTGATGGTGTTTTTAAAACCAGAATGGCTACCAATGACGTCACAGTGACTTCATAAGTCTGAAAAACCATGATATCTACTTATAGGCATTTAGCTTCTTATAGAAGCTATCCTTATTGTATTTTTGCCTCTCAAATGGTCTATTTATGAACAAAAAGCATTTTCAAATCATAATCTATGAATTTTTTTGACATTATTTTATATTTTTTTATATTTTTACCACTTTTTTCATAAATGTTCAAGTCGATGAATTTTACAATGAAGAAAAATAAGATAAAATAGCTATTTAGATTGAAGAATAGAATTTTTTATAGTTTATCTCTATTCAGGAACGCCGAAAATGAAATTTCAAATGAAAAAAATAATTGTCTTTTATAGATATGACGTCATAAACATTGATGACGTCATAAATTTTAAATTTTGCTTACGTCAGCAAATACTAATGAATTATATATCATTCAAAAGCCCTTGTCAAAACAAAGCCAATGTTGCTTCAAGCAAGTCTCTATGTGTTACAGTTGCAGAAATATAGGCCCTAAAACATTTTAACACCTGACCGCTACTTGACAAAAGAGGTGTCACGTGATAACCAAAGGTGTGATAGTAACAAAAATAATTTTTCCAGGCTCTCTGATAAATTTGAAGAAAAGTCGAACAGGTTTCAGTAAAATCTTACATGTTTTTTAGGAGATACAGCATTTTTAATTTGCCGCGGGCACTTTGTGCCCCCCCCCCCCCGGCCATAATAGGGTTAAAACACTCAAGCCTCTGTGGCTTCTCTCCATTTGCCAATATAACGTTTTCATAAAGTTATTCTGACAATACTCTTTCATCTTCAATAGAATTTGAAAAGAGATTTGAAAACATGGAAGGCGGACTGTGTCCTTAATGATGGTGCACCTAATGTCGGGTCAGCTTGGGTCCAAGATGCTTTTACGCAAGGTGAGACCAGTTCAGTTTGAAATTTACTTTTTTGAATATTTCTTGATACAGGATATTAAAGCTTTACTTATCAGCGTCAATAGTTGAAAAGTTAAGTTTTCTAAAGTAATATAGTATTTCCTTAAAGATTGCTTTGGCATTAGGAGGCAGTGTTCATAAGTGGGTGGCGTTTTTTAGAGGAAGTATGGTAGCTTAAAACGGTAACAAGATCGACAATATCCATAACTGCACTATTACTTGAAGGGCCCTTCTATTTGAAGAGAAAATAGAGGATCAGGTAACAATCTACCCATTGTCAATGCAACTCACATTGAAATATTTTGAATTAAATCCTAAACTCTTGGCTAGCAGGCGAAGTGATATGATGATATCATTTAACAAGCTGCTTCACTTGTTTTTCAGTATAATGATGCAATTTATAGAGAAATGTGATCATTCATAGAGCAAACTTAATGTTGAAAATAAAACTATTAGATCTTGAACTCTTTTATTTTCAGCCCAACTCACGCTGTCTGCCCTCAAACTGGCCTGTGAATTTCTTAAAAAAGGTGGATGGTTCATCACAAAGGTTTGTCATTCTCTTAGATCTCTAATATCGGAAGAACTTAACTGATTGACTACTACCCTCCAAGATTGCAAATTATATGTGCCTATGAATATAGTGAACAGCATTCGATTTTTAATCTCAAGAAATTTTTTAAGACTAACCAGATATTATGAAAAAAATTTAGGTAAATAGCCAAGAATAAAGATTCTTAGAATATCAGGTTTTCTTCTCTCTTTCATATCGTTCTAGTATATTTTGATCACTAAACAGCTATAGCTATTCATTTCTTTAGAAAATACTTGAAGTTCAGGGCTCATCAATCAGGATCAGTAGTTGAAAAGTTCAGTTAAATAGTAACAAATTCCTTTCAGTATTTTCCGTGATGCCTGTGGGTGGTTTTACGTTGCATAGGTAATGCTTCCTATCAAATTATACACTTTATTTTTTTTCAATGCTTTAGAATGTTAGATTCATTTTGTTATGTAGGTCTTCCGGTCAAAAGATTATGCCGCTCTACTTGTCACTTTCCAAGCCTTATTTGTCAAAGTACATGCCACCAAGCCTCAGGTATTTATTATGCTTTTATTGTACATTATTGTTTCAGAATATGTTGACCATAGTGAACTGAAGCTGAATGACGAAAATACTTTTAGTGTCTTTCCCGCAAGACTTCTGTGACCTGTTTATAGATTTATTTATTTCAGAATAGTTTATTGAGAAAAATGTTGTTTGCTTTTCTTTTACAGGCTTCCAGAAATGAGTCAGCTGAAATTTTTGTGGTCTGTCAGGTATTTAATTTCACATTCTCTAATCTGTCTTTCATATGTTCAGAATACTGACCGCAAAGTTTGATGAAATTTCATAAACCGAAAAGTATATGGCTGGAGTTTTTTAATCAATTTTTATGTATCTTTAAATTGTGAAAATCTGGCTGTCATTTTATTATAAGATAACAGAATAGCTTGACAAACCTGAGTCAACGACAAACATTGTGGCTTCAAACATAGACAAAAAAATACAATTAGTTTTGTAAACAATACAATTATCATGCATGTCTTGCTGAAAGAAACCCTTAAATTATCAATAAGGACAACAAGAAATTGCCCAATCTTGCTGTGATTATAGTAAAACCCTAAAAAGTGTTGTATTGCAAAAACTTATCTTGAAGTTCTGTTGTTTTTAGGGATATCTAGCGCCTGGCAAAGTCGATCCAAAACTTCTTGATATGAAACATGTTTTCAAAGAAGTGGAGGAAGCAAAGCCGAAAATTGACATATTTAAACCCGAGGTTAGTAGATTATACCAATTTCTTTATTGTTTAATTGTTGATTCTTTAATAAATTGTTTAATTGTAAATGAACTGAAATATGTGGGGAAAGGAAAGGTGTTTAGATTTCGCTAATGATCTCTTATGAGAATTCTCTGTTTGTTGTTATGCATATGAATGGTAAAATGCTGGCATTGGACTCTTTGTTTTGAGGATTTAGCTTACTGGTTGGTTTACCCTCAGGTGTTGACTTGCAACTCAATCCACTGCTCTTCCAGTGGGTTTGATAGGCCTAAACTAGGTGAATGGCTAAGTGGTTAGATCACTCATAAGTGTGAGGAAAGAATTTGCAGGCTTTCTGTAATTCCAGGCAAAAAGGCAAATGGAATCACAAGATGCAGTCACATTTTTATGAGGATGGACCGGGGGTATTTTCTTTATAAACCAATGCCTTTCAAAAATATTAAATTTATATGCCTATCAATTATTGATTCACTGTGCTGATTAGTTTAGCTATTTCGCGGTTTCTTTGTGTTTTGCACATATACCAATACCTTACATAGTTCATAGGGGTATTTGCTAATCAGCAATCAATGTACAACTCAACATTCCTAGCTATTCAGTGGGTTTAGTGTAATTTGCCCTTGGCACATATAAGCCAATACCTTGAAAAGATAAGCGTATTTGCCTGGCTTCACTCATATTTTATTTCATCACCAGAAACACAAGCGACAGAGAGATGGTTATGCTGAAGGGGATTACACACTCTTCACTTCTAAAAAAGTATCTGAGTTCATGGCATGTGAAAACCCAGTGGATATGCTATCAACAACTAACAAGGTTTGCTTTCCTTTCTATTCAACTTTATTTTTTTACAGGATATTATACCAAAATAGGCCACCCCAACTATATTGTTTTTACAGGATATTCTACCAAATTGGACTTCAACAACTATATTGTTTTTACAGGATATTATACCAAAATAGGCCACCCCAACTATATTGTTTTTACAGGATATTATACCAAAATAGGCCACCCCAACTATATTGTTTTTACAGGATATTATACCAAAATAGGCCACCACAACTATATTGTTTTGACAGGATATTCTACCAAAATAGGCCACCACAACTATATTGTTTTGACAGGATATTCTACCAAAATAGGCCACCCCAACTATATTGTTTTTACAGGATATTATACCAAAATAGGCCACCCCAACTATATTGTTTTTACAGGATATTCTACCAAAATAGGGCACCACAACTATATTGTTTTTACAGCATATTCTACTAAAATAGGCCACCACAACTATATTGTTTTACAGGTTATTATACCAAAATAGGCCACCCCGACTATATTGTTTTTACAGGATATTATACCAAAATAGGCCACCCCAACTATATTGTTTTGACAGGATATTCTACTAAAATAGGCCACCACAACTATATTGTTTTGACAGGATATTCTACCAAAATAGGCCACCACAACTATATTGTTTTGACAGGATATTCTACCAAAATAGGCCACCAAAACTATATTGTTTTTACAGGATATTATACCAAAATAGGCCACCAAAACTATATTGTTTTTACAGGATATTATACCAAAATAGGCCACCCAACTATATTGTTTTTACAGGATGTTATACCAAAATGGGCTACCACTGCTCTAATACTGTGTGCCTTCACAGGTCGTAAACCTTGAACCTTACCCCGCAAAGGCAAACAAGCAAACTAATGTCCTTAATCTGGAAAATAAGCAGTAGCCTTCTTCTATATACGTATAAGTTTGGCCTATCCACAGTATAGGTATTGATTAGTGGCGGGGATGGCCGAGTGGTTAGATCACTTGACCCTTGTTTGTAGGGTCTCGGGTTCGAAACCACCTTTAGACCTCTCACAAAATGTAAGCAGAGAATTAGCCAGCTCTCTGTAATTCCAGGCAAAAAGGCAAATGGAATCACAAGGTGTGGTCACATCGAGAGGAAGGACCAGGGTAGCACTGCTCGATTAGTTTACCTATTCAGTGGGCCCTTTGTGCTTAGCACATAAACCCATACCTCGCAAAGATAGTAAGCGTATGTGCCTATCAACAGTGTTGCAGATTAAATCCTTCTTCAGAGGGATGTATATGATTAAATAGATTCATAAGGCATGCCTTTAGATGACATATTTTCTTATAATCCAATATATTTTCTGTTTTAGTTGGAGATGGATGATGAGAAATATGCCAACCATCTCCTCACAACTCCAGAAATCAAAATGTGTTGTGACGATATCAAAGTTCTTGGGAAGAAAGAATTAAAGTACTTATATTTTTGTGATTGGCTTTATTGTAAATTGCTGACATTTCACCAGAATAAACACTATTAACGTGAATATTTATTCCATTGACTCTGGTTTAGGTACTTTATTTAGGCTACCTATTCAGTGGACCTTTTTGTGTTGAGCATAAACCATTAACTTTCCAAGATAGTCAGCGTATTTGCCTATCAGCAAGTGTTAACTGGTCTACCATATTAAAACTCAAAAGAAAGGCAAACATATTTTCCTTGTGTCAGCTTTAAGATAGACATCTAGGTTTAGAAAATTGGCACACGGAAACAAATGATGTGAGCCCTTAAATTTGATTTTGGATAAGTTTCATGATCTTACAACCATCTAAAAATATTCTCTAGCTTTTATCTCTTTAAATTCCCTGATGCTCATCAATGAATCTTATTTCAGGGGAATCTTGACTTGGAGAAGAAAGATTCGGAAGGAAGAGAGAGATGCAAAACAACAAGCGAATGAAGCTGATAAAGAGGCTGACGAAGAACCCGAAAAAGAGGCAGAAGAAACAGAGGTTTGAATTTTTTTCATGATACTTGGAATAGCTACCTGTATAAATTTCCTTCCAACATAAACAGTTTTACTGAAAATTAACCTAACCTTGAACCAATTCATCCATAAAAGAGTCATACTGAGAATACAAATACCTTCAGTCTTGACAATATCAAATCCGTTGTCCAAAACAAAAAAATCTGGAATTCTTGGTATTCAACCTACAAAGCTAGAAAATGTTTTTTCTGCCTTTTCATTCTTTTAACCTTTTCCCCAGTCTTCTTTCTTTGGAAACAAATCCAAACAAGTAATTTGATTAGCTATATTTCTAGTAATTCTCGTGTTTTTATTCTTTCATCTTCTGTCTATAGTTTCCAATCTAGTTTCTTCAGTATTTGATCTATACAGAACTGAAGGATGAAGAGCAAATTGGAATTATCACAAAACAAGTAGTTGATGTTTGCTACTCTTCCAATTTGCCTCACCCTTCTTCTGTCTTCGTTTTCTCATCTTATTTCTTCAGTACTTGATCTTTACAGAACTGAAGGATGAAGAGCAAATTGGAATTATCACAAAACAAGTAGTTGATGTTTGCTACTCTTCCAATTTGCCTCACCCTTCTTCTGTCTTCGTTTTCTCATCTTATTTCTTCAGTACTTGATCTTTACAGAACTGAAGGATGAAGAGCAAATTGGAATAATCACAAAACAAGTAGTTGATGTTTTGCTACCCTTCCAATTTTCCTCACCCTTCTTCTGTCTTCGTTTTCTCATATTCTTTCTTCAGTACTTGATCTTTACAGAACTGAAGGGTTGTGAGCAAATTGGAATTATCACAAAACAAGTAGTTGATGTTTTGCTACCCTTCCAATTTTCCTCACCCTTCTTCTGTCTTCGTTTTCTCATCTTCTTTCTTCAGTACTTGATCTTTGCAGAGCTGAAGGGTTGTGAGCAAATTGGAATAATGACAAAACAAGTAGTTAATGTTTGCTACTCTTCCAATTTGCCTCACCCTTCTTCTGTCTTCGTTTTCTCGTCTTATTTCTTCAGTACTTGATCTTTACAGAACTGAAGGATGAAGAGCAAATTGGAATAATCACAAACAAGTAGTTGATGTTTGCTACCCTTCCAATTTGCCTCACCCTTCTTCTGTCTTCGTTTTCTCATCTTCTTTCTTCAGTACTTGATCTTTGCAGAGCTGAAGGGTTGTGAGCAAATTGGAATAATGACAAAACAAGTAGTTAATGTTTGCTACCCTTCCAATTTGCCTCACCCTTCTTCTGTCTTCGTTTTCTCATCTTATTTCTTCAGTACTTGATCTTTACAGAACTTAAGGATGAAGAGCAAATTGGAATAATCACAAACAAGTAGTTGATGTTTTGCTACCCTTCCAATTTTCCTCACCCTTCTTCTGTCTTCGTTTTCTCATCTTCTTTCTTCAGTACTTGATCTTTGCAGAGCTGAAGGGTTGTGAGCAAATTGGAATAATGACAAAACAAGCAGTTAATGTTTGCTACCCTTCCAATTTGCCTCACCCTTCTTCTGTCTTCGTTTTCTCATCTTATTTCTTCAGTACTTGATCTTTACAGAACTTAAGGATGAAGAGCAAATTGGAATAATCACAAACAAGTAGTTGATGTTTGCTACCCTTCCAATTTGCCTCACCCTTCTTCTGTCTTCGTTTTCTCATCTTCTTTCTTCAGTACTTGATCTTTACAGAACTGAAGGATGAAGAGCAAATTGGAATAATCACAAAACAAGTAGTTGATGTTTTGCTACCCTTCCAATTTGCCTCACCCTTCTTCTGTCTTCGTTTTCTCATCTTATTTCTTCAGTACTTGATCTATACAGAACTGAAGGATGAAGAGCAAATTGGAATTATCACAAAACAAGTAGTTTATGTTTGCTACTCTTCCAATTTGCCTCACCCTTCTTCTGTCTTCGTTTTCTCATCTTATTTCTTCAGTACTTGATCTTTACAGAACTGAAGGATGAAGAGCAAATTGGAATTATCACAAAACAAGTAGTTTATGTTTGCTACCCTTCCAATTTTCCTCACCCTTCTTCTGTCTTCGTTTTCTCATATTCTTTCTTCAGTACTTGATCTTTACAGAACTGAAGGATGAAGAGCAAATTGGAATAATCACAAAACAAGTAGTTGATGTTTTGCTACCCTTCCAATTTTCCTCACCCTTCTTCTGTCTTCGTTTTCTCATCTTCTTTCTTCAGTACTTGATCTTTGCAGAGCTGAAGGGTTGTGAGCAAATTGGAATAATGACAAAACAAGTAGTTAATGTTTGCTACTCTTCCAATTTGCCTCACCCTTCTTCTGTCTTCGTTTTCTCATCTTATTTCTTCAGTACTTGATCTTTACAGAACTGAAGGATGGTGAGCAAATTGGAATTATCACAAAACAAGTAGTTGATGTTTTGCTACCCTTCCAATTTTCCTCACCCTTCTTCTGTCTTCGTTTTCTCATCTTCTTTCTTCAGTACTTGATCTTTGCAGAGCTGAAGGGTTGTGAGCAAATTGGAATAATGACAAAACAAGTAGTTTATGTTTGCTACCCTTCCAATTTTCCTCACCCTTCTTCTGTCTTCGTTTTCTCATATTCTTTCTTCAGTACTTGATCTTTACAGAACTGAAGGATGGTGAGCTAATTGGAATTATCACAAAACAAGTAGATTATGTTTGCTACTCTTCCAATTTGCCTCACCCTTCTTCTGTCTTCGTTTTCTCATCTTCTTTCTTCAGTATTTGATCTTTACAGAACTGAAGGATGAAGAGCAAATTGGAATTATCACAAAACAAGTAGTTTATGTTTGCTACTCTTCCAATTTGCCTCACCCTTCTTCTGTCTTCGTTTTCTCATATTCTTTCTTCAGTACTTGATCTTTACAGAACTGAAGGATGGTGAGCTAATTGGAATTATCACAAAACAAGTAGATTATGTTTGCTACTCTTCCAATTTGCCTCACCCTTCTTCTGTCTTCGTTTTCTCATATTCTTTCTTCAGTACTTGATCTTTACAGAACTGAAGGATGAAGAGCTAATTGGAATTATCACAAAACAAGTAGTTGATGTTTTGCTACCCTTCCAATTTTCCTCACCCTTCTTCTGTCTTCGTTTTCTCATATTCTTTCTTCAGTACTTGATCTTTACAGAACTGAAGGATGGTGAGCTAATTGGAATTATCACAAAACAAGTAGATTATGTTTGCTACTCTTCCAATTTGCCTCACCCTTCTTCTGTCTTCGTTTTCTCATCTTCTTTCTTCAGTATTTGATCTTTACAGAACTGAAGGATGAAGAGCAAATTGGAATAATCACAAAACAAGTAGTTGATGTTTGCTACTCTTCCAATTTGCCTCACCCTTCTTCTGTCTTCGTTTTCTCATCTTCTTTCTTCAGTATTTGATCTTTACAGAACTGAAGGATGAAGAGCAAATTGGAATTATCACAAAACAAGTAGTTGATGTTTTGCTACCCTTCCAATTTTCCTCACCCTTCTTCTGTCTTCGTTTTCTCATCTTCTTTCTTCAGTACTTGATCTTTGCAGAGCTGAAGGGTTGTGAGCAAATTGGAATAATGACAAAACAAGTAGTTAATGTTTGCTACTCTTCCAATTTGCCTCACCCTTCTTCTGTCTTTGTTTTCTCATCTTATTTCTTCAGTACTTGATCTTTACAGAACTGAAGGATGGTGAGCAAATTGGAATAATCACAAAACAAGTAGTTGATGTTTTGCTACCCTTCCAATTTGCCTCACCCTTCCAATTTGCCTCACCCTTCTTCTCTCTTCGTTTTCTCATCTTATTTCTTCAGTACTTGATCTTTACAGAACTGAAGGATGAAGAGCAAATTGGAATAATCACAAAACAAGTAGTTGATGTTTTGCTACCCTTCCAATTTTCCTCACCCTTCTTCTGTCTTCGTTTTCTCATCTTATTTCTTCAGTACTTGATCTTTACAGAACTGAAGGATGAAGAGCAAATTGGAATAATCACAAAACAAGTAGTTGATGTTTTGCTACCCTTCCAATTTTCCTAACCCTCCTTCTGTCTTCGTTTTCTCATCTTATTTCTTCAGTACTTGATCTTTACAGAACTTAAGGATGAAGAGCAAATTGGAATAATCACAAAACAAGTAGTTGATGTTTGCTACCCTTCCAATTTGCCTCACCCTTCTTCTGTCTTCGTTTTCTCATCTTATTTCTTCAGTACTTGATCTATACAGAACTGAAGGATGAAGAGCAAATTGGAATTATCACAAAACAAGTAGTTTATGTTTGCTACTCTTCCAATTTGCCTCACCCTTCTTCTGTCTTCGTTTTCTCATCTTATTTCTTCAGTACTTGATCTATACAGAACTGAAGGATGAAGAGCAAATTGGAATAATCACAAAACAAGTAGTTGATGTTTTGCTACCCTTCCAATTTTCCTCACCCTTCTTCTGTCTTCGTTTTCTCATCTTATTTCTTCAGTACTTGATCTATACAGAACTGAAGGATGAAGAGCAAATTGGAATTATCACAAAACAAGTAGTTTATGTTTGCTTCTCTTCCAATTTGCCTCACCCTTCTTCTGTCTTCGTTTTCTCATCTTCTTTCTTCAGTACTTGATCTTTACAGAACTGAAGGGTTGTGAGCAAATTGAAATAATCGGAAAACAAGTAGTTTATGTTTGCTACTCTTCCAATTTGCCTCACCCTTCTTCTGTCATCGTCTTTTCATCTTCTTTCTTCAGTACTTGATCTTTACAGAACTGAAGGGTTGTGAGCAAATTGGAATAATCGGAAAACAAGTAGTTTATGTATGCTACTCTTCCAATTTGCCTCACCCTTCTTCTGTCTTCGTTTTCTCATCTTCTTTCTTCAGTACTTGATCTTTACAGAACTGAAGGGTTGTGAGCAAATTGGAATAATCACAAAACAAGTAGTTAATGTTTGCTACCCTTCCAATTTGCCTCACCCTTCTTCTGTCTTCGTTTTCTCATCTTCTTTCTTCAGTACTTGATCTTTACAGAACTGAAGGTTGAAGAGCAAATTGGAATTATCACAAAACAAGTAGTTAATGTTTGCTACCCTTCCAATTTGCCTCACCCTTCTTCTGTCTTCGTTTTCTCATCTTCTTTCTTCAGTACTTGATCTTTACAGAACTGAAGGGTTGTGAGGAAATTGGAATTATCACAAAACAAGTAGTTTATGTTTCCTACTCTTCCAATTTGCCTCACCCTTCTTCTGTCTTCGTTTTCTCATCTTCTTTCTTCAGTACTTGATCTTTACAGAGCTGAAGGGTTGTGAGCAAATTGGAATAATCGGAAAACAAGTAGTTTATGTTTGCTACTCTTCCAATTTGCCTCACCCTTCTTCTGTCTTCGTTTTCTCATCTTCTTTCTCCAGTACTTGATCTTTACAGAACTGAAGGGTTGTGAGCAAATTGGAATAATCGGAAAACAAGTAGTTTATGTTTGCTACTCTTCCAATTTGCCTCACCCTTCTTCTGTCTTCGTCTTTTCATCTTCTTTCTTCAGTACTTGATCTTTACAGAGCTGAAGGGTTGTGAGCAAATTGGAATAATCGGAAAACAAGTAGTTTATGTTTGCTACTCTTCCAATTTGCCTCACCCTTCTTCTGTCTTCGTTTTCTCATCTTCTTTCTTCAGTACTTGATCTTTACAGAGCTGAAGGGTTGTGAGCAAATTGGAATAATCGGAAAACAAGTAGTTTATGTTTGCTACTCTTCCAATTTGCCTCACCCTTCTTCTGTCTTCGTTTTCTCATCTTATTTCTTCAGTACTTGATCTTTACAGAACTTAAGGATGGTGAGCAAATTTGAATAATCGGAAAACAAGTAGTTTATGTTTGCTACTCTTCCAATTTGCCTCACCCTTCTTCTGTCTTCGTTTTCTCATCTTCTTTCTTCAGTACTTGATCTTTACAGAGCTGAAGGGTTGTGAGGAAATTTGAATAATCGGAAAACAAGTAGTTTATGTTTGCTACTCTTCCAATTTGCCTCACCCTTCTTCTGTCTTCGTTTTCTCATCTTCTTTCTTCAGTATTTGATCTTTACAGAACTGAAGGATGGTGAGCCAATTGGAATAATCACAAAACAAGTAGTTTATGTTTGCTACCCTTTCAATTTGCCTTACCCTTCTTCTGTCTTCGTTTTCTCATCTTCTTTCTTCAGTATTTGATCTTTACAGAACTGAAGGATGGTGAGCCAATTGGAATAATCACAAAACAAGTAGTTTATGTTTGCTACCCTTTCAATTTGCCTTACCCTTCTTCTGTCTTCGTTTTCTCATCTTATTTCTTCAGTACTTGATCTTTACAGAACTGAAGGATGGTGAACAAATTGGAATTATCACAAAACAAGTAGTTTATGTTTCGCTACCCTTCCAATTTGCCTCACTCTTCCTTTATCTTTTTTTCCTATGTTCTTACTTAAATCCTCCTTTTTTATTCGTTATACGGCATCAGTGTTGGATATTTGAAATCCTACTTCTAGATGTCCATTCTCTGGCATTGTTTCCCTTTTTAGTCGAATTATGTCTATTATTATTACCAAATTTAAAGATAAATTATCTTGATTGACACTTAGATGTCTATCTTTTGAAAATGATACAATTTTTATCATAACAACTAAAGGGTTACTCTCAGTTTTCCTAATCGCCGTGCAACCAGTTGGTTAAGGTTCATCAGGTATTTGACATAAAAAACTTGACAAGCCTCTCTTGAAAAAATCCAGTAATACCCCTTTTAAACTCCTGAGGTGTTCTGGTAATAAGTTGAACAAATTAAGGTATTGGATTCTGAAACTCTGTCCGAATATTGTGAAAATTTTATTTTTTCCAATGACTCTTTTGATTTCACACTTCCTTCCGTGTCAAATATGATTATATGAAACGATTTCAGAGTTAATGTGGGGAACAAGCCCTTCAAGAATCTTCCAGACATAAGAGTATACGATAACGTTCGCGTCGACGCTGGGGAGAATATACTTGTTAGCTCTTAAGAGTTTCCCAGTAGTCAAACTTTCTATTAAGTTTTATCTTTCTTAGAAATGACCATTGCAGTGCTCCGAGCATCGGAATAATGCCTTTTTTGGATGCAGACTGCAATATGCTGCAGTTCTCAATTTGGGGAACAAGATAGGTTTTCCTAAAGAGAGGCATGTGCTATTTTTACGTGTTTTAGAGGATCAACTGACTCTTTATATTATTTGCCTCAATTTGATCCTTTTCAACCTTTTAATTGAAATATGAAATTTTTTGCTCCAGGAATCACTCGATAAGATGATTGAAGATTTGAAAACACAGCAAGCTCATGATCTGAAGAAGTATGTTGCCTTTTTATTTTTATCTGCCTTATCCCTCTTTTTTTAATATTTCCAAGCTTTTAGCCCCAAAAGTTGTTGACACTTGGGGCAGTTCATCGTAAAAATGTTGATAAGGATAAGGCAGTATAAGGGGCTGTCCGAGCTGACGCTAGAAATCTGTTTTTTCTAATTAGTTATTTCTCAATGGCAATACTGAACCATAAAATTGGATTGCCAAAAGGAGAAGGCGATTTCTTTCTGTATTCAAACGTATCATTTGTTTGTTTGGGTTGTCCCTTCATGTCTAATACAGCTAGCTTGCCGTCATTAGCACTACCAGGTAAAATTCGAAAAAGCTGTTGTCGTGTTGGTTAATGCTAAATTTGATAAAGTTTGGTCTTGCGTTTCACGTTAAGGTTCACGTTCTGATTTATGTTTATTGTAACTCGAAGGTCGGTACTGCCCTCGTTATACAAGTCAAGGAGGGCTTTATGTGTTCTGTGTATGATAGGATGTGTTTAAGCTATACGTGTTTATGCAAAGGCATCACTGAGTAGCTAGACTAATGACGTGCAGCCCTGGTCATTCCTCTCCATCCGCCTACATCTCATGATTCCTTTCGCTGTATTCCAGGAGTTACAGAGAGCTCACAAACCACATAACATTTTTTGACTGGTCTAGTGGTGGGTTTGAACCCATATATATAAGGCTTAACGCGATCCAACCAATTGGCTGTTAAATTATGGTGCATGTTTAACACGAGTGCATAATGCAAGGAAAGACATTTTCTACTTCAGTAAAGTATGAAGCGCAAAGTTATGAACGTAGATATACATACTGAATCTTATTTACCAATTGCGTGAAATTGTAGGGTTAACAATTTTGTTGGTCTATGGATTGGTGACCCATTAATGATTTGTGTATCAAAGAATTAGATGCTTATTATAGACGCCTCAAAAAATATAAGTGGATCTTTGGGAATCTGTAACCATCTAGGGAACGTCTATGCAATACTGTGAAGGATGTTCAGTACTGTGGGGAATATCATCAGTACTGTGGGGAATATCACTTGTAGGGGGGATATGACCAGTACATTCGAGTGTGTTCAGCACTGTGGGGGGATACCATCCTGTTCTGTAAAGGATGTTCAGACGGTATTCTTCTAAAATACTGAATACCCACCACAGTACAGTTGGTAGCTAAGAAAAGCTGTGCTGGGCTAATTAGTGGACTTTTATGCTATGAAGCTGATTATAATGTCACCAAATCATTACCAAGGTGTAACCAAGGAAAATCATACTAGCCAATCAGCAGTCATTTCCGGTTTAAAACCATATGAAGGAGGATTTTTATCGTGTGTCTTGCAGGAAAAAGAGGAAGGAGAGAGACACGAAGAAGAAGCAAAGTGACCGGGTGGGAAAGAGGTCTGCTGGATCGATCGAATCTTCTTTAGAATCAGATTTATTCTCAATCAAAGCCATTCACAATAAACAGGTGAGATTAAAATACTTAATCTAGATACCAAATGAATGCCCCTTCAAAAGACTTCAAATATATTGGGGCTCACATTAAGATGGTTTGGATTCTCAAAACATTCAAAACTCCAATAGAAGTTATCCATATTTGTTATTAGTTTATTGTTTCACGGTAAATCTGGACCCATTCCTTAAAGCCTGCCAACTGAGGTGATATGATGTAACATTTTGAAAATTCGTTTAGGAGAATGAAAGAACGTCATCTCTAAATCTTATATCACACTGCCATCTATGGAGACTTGTGCCTGTTAGGCTACAATTCGTACCACTTGGTCTTAAGATAAATCACAAAGTTTACGTTTCGTTGTAAAATATTGTTAAGATTCCACCGTTCTTCGTTGTCATGAAATTTATAATGAGATCTTCGAGGAAAAGGTATTGCCGCCGCATGAGTAAAGATGCCCGAGCAATCTAGTTCTACCAAAATTGGAAACAACAAATTTTGGTATAGATACCATAAGTTTTATGGATCGAAGAACATTGGCGAAATTACATTCATCAATTAGAAATTCAGTCTTCCTGAGGGTTTTCAGGAAGCATTTGAAGTCTACAAAATGCCAACATTGCAACTGCATACTTTGCAAAACTTTTATGTATGGATTAGGGTTTTAATGAGCTGTTTATTTATTTGCATTTTTTTATATTATGAGTATTATTTTGAAAATAGTCGGCCTTATTAGCTTTATAAGCTATTGCAGATAGCCAAATTTGAATAAAAGAATCAATAATATGAATAATGTAATATGATAAGAAATAATGAATGTTGATTATTTCAATTGGTCTGGACACTGCTAACAACATTTCAAATGATCTACAGCTGACGACATTGAATTTTGGGGGAAGGGGGCAATTTGATTCTTGTATAGCTTTTCTAATCAGTCTCAAAGCATATGCCGAGGATTGTTAGAAACTGAACAATAAACCTTTCACTTTGCATGTTATTGCTACCGGGATAAACTTAAGATAATCTGATATACTCATCTCATTTCTTCATTAGAAGTTTCCACTCTTCTGCGTCGAAGTGTTCAATTGTATTCTAAAAAGTCAAAAAGAATTCAGCATCATTTATCATCAAACATAAAATCTGCAGAAGTCGGATTTTTACTCACCTGGTAGACAGTTACAGAAATACTTGAATAGTCCGAAGAACAAATCTCTGTCTACACAATTGTGGAACCATTTGTTTTTAGACCCTATTTAAACGAGAGCAAATGGAACCGTACCAAAACTTGTAAGGATAGGACTTGCGTTTACATGGGAACTGTTGGAACCGTTCCAGTTTGGATCTGCTATCCGTGCTCTTTTGGCTCCGCTACAGAAACGGTCCCATTTGGAACCGTTCCGTTTGGCTCCCGTGTAAACGGGCAGAACCGCATGGAACCGAGCCAAAACAGAACGGATAGGAGTCTGCGCATGCTCTCCCTCCTCTGAAGTCTAAATGTAGACAGACTCCAAAAATCGTGTCAAATATTGGAATAGCGATGACGGTGATGCGTTAATAGTCAAAGTATATTGGATCACTCTCTGGGTTGTCGAGCAAATATTGACCTACTGTATAGCAGAGTCCTATTAAAGATTTCTTTTAGTTTTAGAGCTGCGTAGTGGTTGTCACCATTACGGCACAGATTTTTAGTGTATGATAGTGATGATGATATAACTTGTTTAATGTTAGTTAATACCATTGTGCGAGATACTAACATGCAGCAACCAAGGGATTGCATTGATTCCGTTATTTTTAGCAAAAAGAACATTCGCAATTATTTTTGATAAACCAATTTTTTATAAGCTTTTTAAAACGTTTAGTATTTTTGGAATTTTTATTTCATCAGGTAGAGAATTTCATATTTTTGATCCTTGATAACATAGAGATTTAATACCATAGTTGGTGGATTTCACCTTCGGGATCTTTAGAGAATCAGTAATACGGAGATCATGACTCATTATTTTCGGTGTTGAATAGTCTCTCGTGAAAGTAGGATTAAGGTTTCATAAAGTTTTAGATATTTCCAGGGCAAGGGGTCTTATTGTATGAAGATGAATTGGGGTTTCCTTTGACTTTGAAAGAAGAACCTTGTATGAAGATGTGTAGTTGGAATAAACTATGATAGTATATGATTGTGGGAACAGGTTGTATATTCTATTGCAGAGTAGCCTTTGCTGATGGCCACTTTTAGATTTTGGATACACCAGGCTACTTAACTTGGTATTATGCGATCAATACCTTGCCTAGATATGTAATTTTAGTACTAACGTCTCGTTCGTCTATGCTGAATGAAAAAGTGTTCTATGCAACTGGCAGGGCGATATACAGAGAGGAACAATCAGAAAAAAACATATCTTCGTGGTTTATTTTAGTACTATGTTCTTTCATTTCCTGACTCATACAGCTATCTTGTGTACCATTCAAAGAATTTTGATGCATTCGTTGTGATCATTCGGTTTCAATAGCATTTTTTCTTCTCTCCTAGCATCTTGGCAAAGTTGACGATGCCGAGATGGATGAAGAAACTGATGACGTAATGTATGAAGAAAATGACGATACTGACCTCCCCTTAGAATTTGAATCTGATGAGGAGTCTGGGTCCGATAGTGATGACGACAACGAGCTTTACGATGATGCAATGTATGGTCCTAAGAGGCTCAAGCTCGAGGATGAGTCAGTAAGATTGAGTGAGGAACAAAAGAAAGCTGTTTTGAAACTCAAGAAAAATAAGAAAAGGTGAAGATTTCTCGTTGCTTTTTAACATTTAAGATTCGCCTGCCAATTTCAAATTGATCTTCTCATGAGACAAAACCTATTTCGAAGGTAGCAAAGGCTCGCATCAACACCGAGAAAGCAGTCAAAGACAAAATCAACCCTTAAGCAGAACTGTAGAACTGTTTTTCAAGTCAAATTTTAATCATTAACTATAGAAGCATATTTACTAGCTTCCCAATTTATTTTGCACCAATGGCTGAGGGTCATCTAAAGAAAGGCTATGCATAGTAGAACGGATTCAGCTCACGAAGTCATTGAAATAAACGAAAGTGAAACAATTCATTCAAGGTGTAAACGGTTTGAATCTTGCAACAATCATTGGTAAAATCATTTTTTTATCTCTTCATGACACCCAGGACTTTTGATGAATTGTTGATGACCAGTGATTTATGATATTTACATTTTTCAGTTCTAAAGAAGAAAATCCTTTGCTGGTTGAGGGATTGGGAAAGGAAGATACTGTGGCCAAAAATCCAGTTTGGTTTAAAAAGGTAAGAGTCTATATTAAATTACATTACAATGAACCAGCCAAGTTGGGGAAGGTAACATCCCTCTTCCAGCTCAAGAATCTGACAGGGACATTTGGAATGAAAATAAAAAAGCTTTGCAACACTTTGATGTTGGCCAAACAGCCATTTGCTCAGTTTCTCATAGTTTCCATTTTTGTTTCTGGCCTAAATTATTTAACGTTCCATTAACAGTGTGTCAAATTCGTCCACAATGGCCAGGTATAGCTGGAATAGGTAAAGGGCAGAACGTCAGAAATGTTTCTGAACTACTTTAACTTTAAATCGAACACTATTATCAGGTCAAAGAACCATTCTAAATATTTCAATATTATTATGATTTTATGTTTTCAACCTTTTATTTCATTGAAAAATTGTATATGGGAAATTCTATAAGTTTCCTTGTCATCTGTAATTTTTTAATGGAACACACGTTGATAACAATGATGATTCATGTTGTGCTTTTATCCTGTATAAATATTCGTATTATATTATTAAGGTTTTCATATCGAAATATTTGCATTCTAACTGTTGCGTATTCTTATTTATGTTATTTTTTATGGTGGTTCTTTCTATTTATTATTATTATTATTATCATTGTTGTTATTATTATTGTTGTTATCATTATTATTATTATTATCATGATACAGTCAAAGATAGTGTCATGTGGCCCCTTTGTTTAAACCCTCTCCTATTTGATTGGTTAATCCACCAGATTTCCTTAACCTTTTTTGTTTATTTGGTATTCCCTGAATCAATGTGTCTTTGAAAATCTATTGTGTTCTGAAAAGCAAAAAACACATATGGTATTCTTTAGGATTAAAGAACCAATCAGATCCCCTCTTTCTAAAGCTGCTCCCCCGCTGTAGAGATGTTTGAATTTAGCATTAGCGTTGTTTCCAGGGAAAGGGAGTGCTTTTCGGAAGGAAGGCACATTTATTGCAAAAAGCATGGAGGTATTTCGAAAGTATGAGCAAATGTCTAACCTCTAAGTAAGGAGTTTCTGGGAAAAGAACAGTAATTTATGCAAAATATTTTCCCAGGTGTTGCATGTAAAGTGTAGAAAATGAATTTTAGAGGATTCTTGAAGAGTTTACTCGTATCGCTACCTTGGTGTTTATGAAGTTTATTTGTTTATTTTTGAAGGATACTTTTGTTGTAAATTTTGTATTTAATGAGGAATATCCAGGCTAGACCAAGAGTGCCCCAGGGAACCCTATAACAGGGAACACTATATTATGTAGACTTTTTACCAGCTCATTCTTTGTTACATATTTTATTTATGAAGTCTATTTGTTTATTTTTGGAGGATGCTTTTGTTGTAAATTTTGTATTTAATGAGGAATATCCAGGTTAAGACCAATAGCGCTTTAGGGAACCCTATACACTATATTATGTAGACTTTTTAACAGCTCATTCTTTGTTACATATTCTATAAATGAGTTTATTTTTTTATTTGTGAAGGATGCTTTTAAGGCAATTGAAGACGAAGATGAAGATGATGACGAGGACTACGACATCGAACAAATCATGAAAGAATTAAAGAAAAAGGGAACGAAAATCATTGGTAATCTCACCTACACTTGCTTATCAAGTTTTCAGTTGTGATCTCAACCAATTTTTAGTAGCATGACCAGAGACTGCAGCTGTTGTGTTTCGATTCTTGTAGAATTCTCTTTCATTTAAATGTCTTCTACGGCTGGGAAGTCGTGTAAGAGTTGTTGCTGATAGTTGATTGGCAAATACGCTTTCTATCTTGGTGATGAATTGGTTTATTTACAAAGCAAAAAGAGCCCGCTGAATTTGTAAGCTAAACGAGCAGCGTGATCATTGTCCTTCCTCTCGTTGTAACCGCACCTTGTGACTCCTTTTGCCTTAAGTTATAGAGAGCCAGCAGATTCAAACCGCACGTTCCTTTGATCAAGAGTCGAGTGATCTTACCGCTCTCAGCCATTCCTGCCACTTGTCTTGCCTCAAGGTCGCCGTTCTTTCTCTTGTTTTGTCAGTTTGTGACCTTTTAACTGCAGTTGCTTATACTACTTTTGTTCCGAAGCTATTTGTTTCTTCCAACCATTAAAACTTCTATTAACTTGCGTCTTCTTGCGGCCTAAACTTTAATCAACAACATTGCTTCACTGTTTGATTTGATGGATCAGGCGTTTCGCAAGATGTTGATTGATCTGACGTCAAATCAGGTTCAAGAAACTGAGATGCTTTCGTGTTTGACCTCAGCCCCAGTCCCCTACTATGCACGCTCCGTTTGAACTGTATGGTACGTGGTTTAAGGTTATGTAGCGTATTCCGCCGTGCCCCTACTAGTCCCCTTCTCTGTCAGGCCTACAAGCTAAAAAGAAACTCACTAACTGTAACTTTTCAGGGGAGGAAGGTACTGAAGACGAAAACAAAGAGGTGCCTGAAGAGAAATCTTTGAAAGAAGTCAAAAAGCAAAAGAAAAAGGCCAAACTTGGAAAACAGGATGACCAAAGCCTGTCAGATGACGATAATGATGAGGATGATGATGAAGAAGATGATGATGATGATGATGATGATGATGATGATGATGATGATGATAGTGGTGAAGATTCTGACATTGACGATCGGAGCATCTCTCAAGGAAGGAAGACAACTGAAGCGAAAAAGAACGACAAACCAGGATCATTTGAAGTCGTACCCCAAAGCACACAAGGTAGGCCTCTACGTGACTATTTGTGTTGTTTACTACTACAATGACGTTACACGCAGTTAAAACTGTTCTACACCAGCTTTACCGTTCTACGCCAGATTTGACTATCCAATGTCATTGCAACTACAATCCCCACCAAAAGTCTTGGAACACTTGCATCATTTTTACAGTTTTCTGCATTTCGCCCCCTCCCATCCTCCCTTTACAATGTTGTTTCTGATAACAAAAACTAGCCCAATAACATTCAGCTAGTGTTTTGTGTGGTCTCATAAAGTTCCTTTTGTAAACAACATTGTTTTGAGGGGGGAAGGGGGGTTGGATTGGAAATAAAAGGCTAGGAAAGCTAAAAATGTAGTTATTTGGTAAAAATAATCAAGGGTGCTCTTACTGCTTTTGGCGGGAATTGTAGCTAATTTAATGTTTGGGTTCCTTCTGACCGGTTTAATATCATGTCAGTGGTAGCTAAATCCTGCGTCACTGTCTGCAATCCAGGTCTTATTAGCTCGAAGTTAGGACCAGGATTAGGGTTATCATTAATTAGGGTTAGGGTTGGGGTTAGGGTCAAGACTTGAGATTAGGTTAGGGGTTAGGTTGGAGTTAAGGTTTGTAAAAATATGCAAAAAACTAGATGAATAAATGAACAAATTATATGAATAGTACCATGTGATTCATAAAAAAGCTGCCACTGATGTTTCAGGCGTATGCCGGTTATCAAAATAATAGGAAACACAAAAACAGTTGGGTAGAAAGAAAATAAGGAATAGAAAGCGTGGTTCGTATGATCGATGTTAGAGTTTGAGAAACGACTTGATGTAGTGGAATAATGAAATGAGCAGAGCAAAACATGGGAAAGAATGCTAAAGAGTGAAACAAGTTGTTTACCCTAAAAACGGCAATTGCGAATGAAGTTGTGTAGAAAACCATAACAGATCTTTAGTAATCGAATTCCTCTGATGAGAGCCTTGATTTCAACATTTTCCTTTATCGATGATGAAGCCTTATAAGATTGAAATCTTAGCTTAACAGGTTCTATAAAAACCCAGGCTCTTATACGCGATCAACAAGACTCATGATGTTCCTATGTTCCTTTGCAGTTATGAAATACCTTACGCCAGAAGCACTGGCATTAGGCGAGGCAATGGCAACTTCAAAGAAACGCAAGAGGGACATTATGGATAATTCATACAACAGGTAAGCTCAATTAGCAAGAGTTGACTTTTTTGATCGATGCTTTAGTGATTGTACGCGCCAAACCGTTAGTGCTTCGTGTGTAAACCAATGCGTCAGGAAGATGGTAAGCATATTTGCCTATCAACTACCAATGTTCTGCTTCGGTTAGTCTACTTATTCAGTAGGCCTTTTGTTCTTTGCACACAAACCAATACCTTATGAAGGTGGTATAAGTATTTGCCTGTGAGGTATCTATGCACTGCTTCGATTTTTCTACCTTATGAGAGGCCTTTTTGTGTGTTGGTCACAAACCAATACCTTACTAAGATGGTAAGCCTATTTTCCTACCAACTATCAATGTACTGCTTTTATCAGTCTTGCTATTCAGTGGGCCCTTTTTCCCTTACAAATGAACCAAACTTCAAAAAGATAGTGGGTGTATAAGTCTATCAACATCAACACGGTAGTTATGTTTTCATTGATATCAATTCCCAAAACTCGTATGTCTTCTCAGATATTCTTATGGGCAAGAGGATCTTCCATCTTGGTTCGAGGATGACGAGAAGAAGCACACACTCACTCAACTGCCAATCACAAAGGAAGAAGTGAATTACTACAAAGAAAGACTTAAGGAAATCAACGCCAGGCCAATGAAGAAGTTATTGGAGGCCAATGCTAGGAAGAAGAGAAAGGTATTCAGGCTATGTTCATTTTTGTGGGATTATTAGATACCTTGCTTGTTGATTATAATGATTGGCAACGTCTTTGCAGTGATAGGTTAGTCTGGCTTGGCCTCGCTAAGGCTTGGTTTGCTTTCCAGCAGTATCATTGAAGGGGGAAGCCGCTGACCATCTCTAAACACAGCCTCCCTTCCTCATGTAGCAGGACAAGTCTCCTATTCACCTAATTATGCTAATTAATCGTCGACGTAACTTCCGTATTTGTACATATTGTATGTTAAGATTACTTATGATTAGTCAGTTTCTAACCTCTAAACAAGTTGCATGCATTTCTAAAGCTCTTGACTGCTCTAAGTAGCAGGCAGATGTTTCCCTGTTATGCTCTGCAGGCGGGGATTGCCGAGTGGTTAGATCACTTGACCCCCTGTTCAAAGGGTCCCAGGTTCGAAACCACCCACAAACCTGCCACAAAGTGCGATATAGAATTAGCCAGCTCTCTGTAATTCCAGGCAAAAAAGTAAAAGGAATCACGAGGTTTGCTTACATCGAGAGGAAGGACCAGGGTCTCGCACTGCTTGATTAGTATACCTAATCAGTATAGTGAACCCTTTGCACTTTGTGCACAGAGCGTATTTGCCTATCAACCTATCAACTTATTAAATCTGATTACGTCGATGATATGGCACCATGCTCTTCATTTGTCTACATCATTATATAATGCAACCTTTACGTTGATTTCTCCTATTTGTGCTACGGAAGTTTTTCAATTTTTGAACTTCAACCCCCTTCCCCCATTTTGATTTCAATGCATGCCGTCTGGAATCTTTTGCAACAAGCTTTTAAGCTCCATCTCGACCCATACCTCGAAAAGAGCAAGGCGCGTTAATTGAAGTCATTTGGTTTAGACGTTCATGTGAATTTTGAAACATCAACATGGTTATATTGATGAAACGTTTTATTCAGATGTTGAAAAAGTTGGAGAAAGTGAGAAAGAAGGCCGGGAACATTTTGGAAGTAACTGATGTGTCCGAAAAAGAAAAAATGAACCAAGTCAAATCGTAAGTATTTGTCATGGGTAGATTTCGTTTTGTCTCTTATGTTTTGACTATTCTCGATATCATCCACCATCATCGTTTACGCTCTTCGTTTAAAAATAATTTATCTAAGGAGGGTAGCTCTTTCAGCCATGCTGGTATTCAAGAGGCAACACCGTTTAACAACACTAATTACACTAACAAAATTTGAATACCTTAGATCTAAGTATAAAAATCTAATTTTTAAAAGATAATTTGGAACTTAGCAGAGAAAAAGTTACACAAAAATAAATTAAATACAGATTAAGAAAAGAAACAGAATTTATTTTTAAAGATATTCATAGGGGATGCCTTAACTCAGCTGAGAGGCTATTCCACAATTTAGCATACCTAAAAGAAAAACATTTCTGCTCATTGGCAGATGTTTTCTTTGGTAGCCTCAGGTCAGTTTCTGTGTTTCTGGGGCAACGGGTTGAACATTGCGAGTTTCTATTCAAAGAGTAGCCAAGTATTGCGTAGCCAGTTCATTAAGTGACTCGAAAACTTGTTTTAGACTCTACCAATTTAGATTCAAAATTCTTCTCTTATATTCTCGATACAGGACCTTCAATCCCTTTGCTCTGAAATGAGTGACCCATCGAAATAAATTGTGAGAATGAATAATGGCCTGAGCTGGATTCGAGCCATCGACAAGAGACTCGCCACGCCATTGCTCTACCAACTGAGCTATCTGGGTAGTCTCGATTGATCTTAAAAATCCAACTTCTTCTAGAATTGCTGACCCTAGTGGAGGTTATTTCATCGTGACTGTCACGGGTACACATTAAACGAGATCCTGCCTCCTTATAGGAGCGAAATACCGTGGATGACAGTACATAAATCGGATGAATCATGGGACAATATTTGGAGGGTGTCAGTTCAAATTCAAATTGTGTGAATAATCTGTAAATTATAGTTAACTTCTCCTCTCTTTCCATTCAGGATATATAAAAAGGCTGGTCTACTGAAGAAGAAAAAAATCGAAAAGAAATATATCGTTGCCAAAAAGAGCCAAGGTATGTGTACTTTAATTTGAAATAGAAGCTTACATGAGGTAGGGATAAGGTCATATGATGTGTTCCCTTTTGTAAACAATTGGAAGCAGGAAACTGCCCCTTAGCAATGCATAGTTACCAAATCTAACGATTGCAACTTTACCGTAAATTTGCAAAATTTGGGCCGTTGCCTTTTTGGTATAGTTATCGTTACCCTATCTTTCGTTGTAAGACATATTACGATCCATGGAGATATCCTTCATAAATGCTGGGTTTAGGTTATACTTAGTTTTGTATACTTCATTCATATGCAACTGTAGGTTCCGTTCACATCCGCTTGTGTTGAGTTTTCACTTAAAAGTAAGACAAATTATTATGAAACATCTGTAAAACCCGCTCCGTGCTTAGTTCAACATGGGCTGCGATATTTCTTTTAAAGCACCTCTAAGGGCCTGTTTATATGAGCAAAAATACCTCATCTGCCAGACCCAGGGGCTGACAATTAGATTTCAAGCTCTGTTTGTATGGGATTTTCATGGCGGGTCTGAAAGGCGAGGTAAATCCCTATTAAATGACATTAATCATCAATGCATCATTGATTTTCCGTTGTAAAAAAGGCGAGTTTACTTCACCTCACCGGTAGTTTTGCTTTTATATGGAAATGTCATCTCCTGAGAAGTGAAGTTCCGCCATACCGGAGTATGAAGTTTTATTTTCCATGTAAATGCAAGCTGAAATATCATTTGTATTTTATAGCAGGTTGAAATGTTACTTGCCAGCCCCGGTCTAATAGTTGAGGTAATTTTGCCCATTTAAACAGGCCCTAAGAATTGAAGTTGAATGCCTGGCTTCGATGTCCTGGGCACCATTCCACCTACAATTCCCATCATTGCTTCTTCAAATGCAATCATTAACTTAACGAGGGGAAACATCCTCTTTTCATTACAGCTGGAAAGAGATACCCCAGACCGTCGGGGGTGAAAGGACTTTACAAAGTGGTCGACCCCAGGATGAAGAAGGACATCAAAGCAATGAAACAAAAAGAAAAAACAAAAAACCGTGGGAAAAAGGGAAAGAAACGTTAGGCAAGTAACTTAATGTTTTTTATTGTACGGGTAGTGCCATGGTAAATTTTGGATAAGCAACAAGTTCCAAAACTAGCGAAATCAGTGTCGGAATCAATATTGTTGTGGTAGAAGCACGAGGAGAATAAATGGAATATAGTCCGTATGCTTTGGTCGGATCCGTAGGAATGTTTTGCCCCCAAATCATATTACACCATCGCAAACTACCCCATATTTGGGGACCCTAAAAATCAAGAGTGGACATCAAGGGGTGTGGAAGTTCTCTCAGAAATGACCTTTTAAGTTGACCCTTTGACCCTCTCGGAAATGAATGACCTTTGAATTGACCCTTTGACCATCTCTGAAATATCCTTTAAAGTTGACCCTCTGACCCTCATGGAAATGACCTTTAAATTTGACCCTTTGACTCTCTCGGAAATGACCTGTAAAGTTGACCCTTTGACTCTATCGGAAATGACCTTTAAAGTTGACCAAAGTAAAACGTTTTGTATTGCCTTTATTTTTTTATTTCTGATTTATATCAGAACGTTCTTACTATCAACAAATAGGACTTTTGAAGCTGAGCTAAACAACGTTTGCAAAGTCATGCAACTTTTTATTGAACCAAAGATATCGTGCCTTTACTTTTCGATCCATGGCGTTACCTTTAGTGGCGCCTTTAGCAACAAGGAAATGTCTATGTTTTGTATTAAATAACTTTCACACTGATGATTGCTCAGGAGAAAATAGGCAATTACATTAGTAATCAAGCATCTGCACTTTCTATCCACCTACTAGGCTAGTAATTTAGCAATTAAGCTAATAATTAGGCAATTATGTTCTTAAGAAATTCCATTGGTAAACAAACAATTGCTTTCGTAACAATACACTTCAGTGCAGAATTAAGCTACACAAGAATTAAGCTACCTATCAAGGAATCGAATCAAGGCAATTAGGCTACAATTCCCGCCAAATGTCTTGGAACACTTGATTTTTACAGTTTTTTTACATTTTCTCCCCTCCCCCCCCCTTTACAATGTTGTTTCTGATAGCAAAAACTAGCACAGTAACATTCAGCTAGTGTTTGGTGTGGTCTCATAAAGTTCCTTTTGTAAACAACATTGTTTTGAGGGGGGAGGGGGTTTAATTAGAAAAAATGTAAGGAAAGCTTAAAAAGTAGTTATTTTTTAAGAAAGATAAGGGTGTTCCAACTACTTTTGGCTGGGATCGTAGTAATTAAGACATTTTAGAGGTAATGAAAGAGAAAATAGACTAATTTTTCCCCTTTTCAACTTCTTTTATCAGATGTGTCATATACTTGATAATCGAAACACCAACTCAAATCTTTAGCAGATTACTTTAGAAGTAAATTGTTTGGGATGGGAAATAACCTAAGAAAATAAAAACAATAGCTTACGAGGAAAGGGAACAAGAAAAGAATGTAGTGCCGGAAGAGGATGTACCAAAAAGGAATCTTACCTAGCAAAAAAGGAATTGATATCTAGGCTTAGGAAGGAAAAATCCCAT
Organism: Pelagia noctiluca; assembly: GCA_963924455.1. Classification (NCBI taxonomy): domain Eukaryota; kingdom Metazoa; phylum Cnidaria; class Scyphozoa; order Semaeostomeae; family Pelagiidae; genus Pelagia; species Pelagia noctiluca. The sequence goes on from OZ004322.1 coordinate 3,318,008, forward strand.
CTATTAAGCCTTACCTAAATAACATATTAGGCTATGCACATGATTTTTTCATTTTTTCATTTCTTAACTGTGAAGTTTTGACTTATTCAACGGATAAGTACGGTTCTGATGAACACAGGAACGCTTGGTACCAGCATGGAATATGCAGTGAGATAATGTGGGTGGTAGGAATCGAACTCAAACTCTTGGTTAGATACTAAGTGCTCTGGCAATATCCCAGTGAGACCTAGATTTTACTTAAAGCCTGGATATTGATTCGTTTCTTGCTAGGTGAAAATCCTTATTGACACATTTGATTTTTTATTCCGGTAATGTATTGTGTTGAATTCGTGTTGTTTTCTGTTTGATTCAAACTTGAATTCTACACCTTCGTGTTCCACCTTTCGCTTTTCAATGACATTTCTTCTACTTCAAGAGCCAACTCTCTCTTTCGAGTCTTGAACGTTTTGTCGAAGTTCGTTTTGATTGTTGACAGAGACATTTTTTCGTCGCAGCTATCCGACCTTAACCCTGCGTTTTCCTTCGGAGACGACATTCGCATAAAAACTGCAGTCAGCCATCTACTTCTGTCCAGCAGTAAAGCTATCGACATGTAACCTTTAGTACTGCTTCATAGCCTTTTATACCTTTGTACAACAATAGCACACTTTTCATTGTTTCATCTCGTGCCCACCAGCATGCACTACCATTGTCTGAACATAGACTCTGATATTTACTTTGTCAAATAAATTTAGTTACTTGGAACCTATCATATAAAAAATCATGGCTTATAAATAAATTTCGCTTCTAATCCACTCAGGACTTTTCTGGGAACAATGTTAGGCTGATATTGATAGCCTTTGAAAACGCCTAAAATCATTAAAGAAAATGTTTCTAAATCAGTAAAGAATTTGAAAAAGCCTAATGTTCAAGTGCTTTTGGAATTGCATTGGCCAAAAATATATTCTCCCAAAGCTAAGGGTTCTTCTTAGGGTAAAACTTTTGATTTCCAAGATATAATGTGTTTCCAAGATATAATGTGTTTGATGAAAATGGTACAAAAGTAATACCTGGCTCATCAAGAAAGCTTGGATAGTCGGGTGGACCAACCCATGGGTTTTAGATGTTCAGACCGTAGTTCGACTCCTCGTAAGGTAAGAATTTTGATTTCTAAGACTCGTAATGTTTGGTGAAAATGATACAAAAGTAATTCCTCTGTAATAAGAGAGCTTGGATGGCCGAGTGGACTTAGCCTGTCGCTGCAGATGAGCGGATCGTAGTTCGAATCCTCTTATGGTAAGACTTTTCATTTCTAAGATTTATAACGTTTGGTAAAAATGATACTTAAATAATACCTCTCTCGTTAAGAAAGCTTGAGTGGCCAAGTGGACTAAGCGGATGGCTTTGTATATTCGGATCGCAGTTCGACTCCTCGCAAGGTTAGAATTTTGATTTCTAAACTCTCAATCAAAAATGATATTAACTTCAAACCTCTTCTGCCGGCGGCAGGGATGGCCGAGTGGTTAAGTCACTCGAACAATGATCGAAGAGTCGTGGGATCGAAACCAGCAGTCGGAAGAAAAGGGGAATCGGAGAAAGAGAAGGAGAAGAAAAGGTGAGTGGAATAATGGGAGTCGGAGAAGAAGGGAAGCTGAAAGAAAAGGGGAATAGGAGGCGTAAATTATTATTCATGTTTATTAAATAAAGCTCATGCAAAGATTAAAACTCTTCTTCTCTGACTCCCGTTCTTCTTTTTCTTCTTCTACTCCTCCTCAACTTTTCTTCCGACTCCCCTTCTTCGACTCAACTTTTCTTCCGATTCCACTTTTCTTCCGACTGCTGGTTTCGATCCCACGACCCTTCGATCACTGTTCGAGTGACTTAACCACTCGGCCATCTCTGCCGCCGGCAGGAGAGGTTTGAAGTTGATATCATTTTTGATTGAGAGTTTAGAAATCAAAATTCTAACCTTGCGAGGAGTCGAACTGCGATCCGAACATACAAAGCCATCCGCTTAGTCCACTTGGCCACTCAAGCTTTCTTAACGAGAGAGGTATTATTTAAGTATCATTTTTACCAAACGTTATAAATCTTAGAAATGGAAAGTCTTGCCATAAGAGGATTCGAACTACGATCCGCTCATCTGCAGCGACAGGCTTAGTCCATTCGGCCATCAAAGCTCTCTTATGACAGAGGTGTAACTTTTGTATCATTTTCACCAAACATTACGAGACTAAGAAATCAAAAGTCTTACCTGATGAGAAATCAAACCATGTTCCAAGCATCTACAGCCCTTGGCATAATCAACTTGGCTCCAAACTTTCTTAGTGAATCAGGATTTACTTTTGTATCATTTTAACCAAATATTGTAGATCTTAGATATCGAAAGACTGACCTAAGGAGGCCTATTTACAAGAATGTATTGTGAAAAAAGTTCCTATCAAAAACCACAGGCTAACCATCAGGCTTTTTTATAATTTTTCACCGACTTCAAAGGAAAATTCTTTGTGATTTTATGCATTTTCTGGGGCTAGTATAGCGTAATATTGCTCCAAAAACTGTCCCGAATGAATTAAAGGCCTATTTGGAAAAAATTATTTTGGGTAATTTCGACCAAAAACCATAGGCTAACCATCACGCTTTTTCCCAATATTTTACTGATTTTGAAAGTTATTTATTTGAAGGGTTATGTATTTTCTGAGTCTATTATAGCCTAACGTTGATCCCTGAACAGTCCTGGGGAGATTAAAAGCCTATTTGGGAGAATTTATTTTGGACAGATTTCGACCAAACACCATGGGCTAACCATCAGGCATTTTCCTATTTCTTTGCTGATTTTGAAGGTTATTCTTTTTGTGATTATATGCATTTTCTGAGGCTAGTATAGCCTAATATTGGTCCCTGAACAATCTTGAGTGGATTTAAAGCCTATCTGGAAGAATTTATTTTGAGTCAATTTTGACCGAAAACCATGCGCTAACCATCAGGCTTTTTTCCAATTTTGTGCTGATTTTGAAGGAAATTATTTTTGTGATATAGAGCGTGTTCTAAGACTGTTATAACCTAATATTGCTCCCTGAACAGTCCTTGTTAGATTTAAAGCCTATTTGAAACCATTTTATTTTGGTCAATTTTGACCGAAAACCATAGGCTAACCATCAGGCTTTTTCCTAATTTTTGACTGATTTTGACGGTAATTCTTTTTGTGATTTTATGCGTTTTCTGGGGCTAGTATAAGCTGAAATTGCTCGATGAACAGTCTTGAGTGGATTCAAAGCCTATCTAGAAGATGAATGTTGCTCCCTGAACAGTCCTGGGGAGATTAAAAGCCTATTTGGAAGCGTTTATTTCGGGCAATTTTGATCAAGCTCTTTCTATCAGGCTTTTTTCCTAACTTTTGGTTGATTTTGAAAGTGATTCATTTAGTGGTTTTATGCATTTTTCTTAGACTAGTATAGCCTGATATTGCTCCCTGAACAGTGCAGAGTGGATTAAAAGCCTATTTGGAAGAATTAATTTCGGACAGATTTTGACCAAACACCATGGGCTAACCATCAGGCATTTTCCTAATTTTTTTGCCGATTTGAAAGGTAATTCTTTTTGTGACTTTATACATTTTCTGAGGCTATTATAGCCTAGTATTGCTCCCAAAAAAGTGCTGAGTGGATTCAAAGCCTATCTGGAAGCGTTTATTTCGGGCAATTTTGATCAATAACCATGGGCTAACCATCAGCCTTTTTCCTAATCCTTTGCTGATTTTGAAGGTAATTCTTTTTGTGATATTATGCAGTTTCTGGGGCTAGTATAGCCTAATTTTGCTCCCTACATAGTGCTGATTGGATTCAAAGCGGATTAGGAAGAATCTATTTTGGGTAATTTCGACCAAAAGCTAACCATCAGGCATTTTCTTAATTTTTGGCTGATTCCGAAAGTGATTCTTTTTGTGATTTTATGCATTTTATGAGGCTATGATAGCCTTATGTTGCTCCCTACATAGTGCTGAGTGGATCCAAACCCCATTCGGAAGAATTTACTTTGGGTCAATTTTGACAAAACTATGGGCCAACCAACAGGCTCTTTCTAATTTTTGAAAAACAACAGCAAGGGCCAGGGTAACTTAGGATACTGTAATGAAGAACATCATGGATTGTCAACGAATGATTTGAAATAGGATTTTATTCGACCAAGGACTGTTCTGGGAGCCAAATCAGGCCGTAATAGCCGTAGAAAACGCAGAGAATGACCAAAAAGTCTCCTTCAAAATGAGCCAAAACTTGGTAAAAGGCCTTTTTATTTTTGGTTAAGATTTGCCCAAAATAGTTTGTTCCAAATAGGCTTCTTATCCCCGCATGAATGCTTAGGAAGCAATAGTAGGCTTTATACACCTCAGAAAACGCATAAAATCACCAAAAAATTTCGTTCAGAATTGTTGGTCAAAACTGGGGAATTACTAATCGACCAAAACAAGCCTTTAATCCATACAGGAAACAATATTTGGCCAAAATTTGCTAAAAATCACGAACTAACTAACATTCTGATCTGTAAATATTTAATTTTTCGAGACTTTGAGCAAAAACCAAGAAATTACCATTACCGTGCATGCTTGATTAAGCTTCCACCCTCGAATATGTTCCCTTTTTCGAATAACGCCCACTCAAAATCATTTTGAAGGGTTAAATGATGCTGATAACATGCTTCATATCCCTATGTTCCTCTATTATGTGATTCATTTCTCAATTCAGTTCTAAATTCAAAATTTAACCGAAATGTTTGCTTTTCTATGCATTTTACACTCCCCACCTCGAATAAACCCCCACTCTAAAATGGATTTTATTTTCTCTGGCCTCTTTCATACACTGACAAATCTGGAAAATATTTCTGAAATTTTATGAATAACGAAATCACAAATCTTACCATAATACCTAAGACTAATCGATGCAGAAAGCATGTACATGTAGTGTGCATCATGAACTGCACATCCCGGTTTTTGCTTAATGAATGAAGAATCCTTTTTCTGGTAGGTATTTGAACGGCATCATTCGATCCCGGCCTCTAAAAGAAAATCAATGAATCAGCAACTTTTTCAGGTCAGGGTTTTAGTTACAAGAATTCGATTACTGAATTGATGATTTTCGGTAGGCTTTCCTGAAAATTGCCCTTTTTTACAAGAGGGCAAACTTGAAATAGCCCACGCCCGATTGCCTCGGTCGCTCAGCTGGAAGATCATTGACGCACGAAGTCGGGTGGGTTCGAGCCCTACTTGGGTCATTTTCACACACAAATGATCTCAATAGGTCTTGATTCTTCAGAGGAAAAAAACAAGATGAAGAATACATGGCCATTTTTCCCCATTGTTAAGTCAAAGGACTGTACTTTATAAGACTTTGCTTTTTGCCTTCTAGAATATGCTTTGCTTATGTTTACAAATCTGTAACATCATTGAATTATCACAAAGTGGTTTATAAAAGTTTTTTTGTAATCCCTTATCAAACTTTTTCCCTGTTTTGATAAATGTATTCAAGAATAGGCTTTGTAGATACGATTTCTATAGCTATCGTCGTGTTTGAATTCTTTTCAGATAGTTTCTCTAAGGCTTTCTAACACCGTAGATATGACGTCACTGACCTTCTTGTCTTGATGAAAAGTCGTTCCCGTTTGATTCCCGTATCTCCCGTCTCACAGAATATATCGAAACAAACCTGCAAAAAACAACAACAATAATTTTGAAGAATTAACAAATTTACCGACATGAGGTATAAAACAGTGCGTTAAAAATAGCCGAAAGAAATCCTGAGACGGAAGTATAAGACAGGTCAAAATTAACACCACATTCTACCCTTTTGCAAATTCATATCTTTGTAACATATTGCTGCGAAATTCTGTCTGTGTAATAGTGGGGGGGGGGGGGTACAATAGTGTAAAGGATGTTCAGTTATGTGGGAATATTTAGTAGTGTAGGGAATATGCAGTGTTGTGGGGGGTGATGTGCAGTAGTGTGGGGAATTTGCAGTAGTAAGAGGGATATTCAGGAGTTTGGCGGTATAGAAGGTCCCCTAAAATACTAAGAGATATCCCTCCTAACTACTGAATATTCCCCACACTACTGAGAGATATTCCTCAACACTACTGAATATTCCCCACACTTCCGAGAGACGTCCCTCCACACTACTCAATATTCCCCACACATCTAAGAGATGTCCCTCCACACTACTGAATATTCCCCACACTTCTAAGAGATGTCCCTCCACACCACTAAATAGTCCCCACACTTCTAAGAGATGTCCCTCCACACTACTGAATATTCCCCACACTTCTAAGAGATGTCCCTCCACACTACTGAATAGTCCCCACACTTCTAAGAGATGTCCCTCCACACTACTGAATATTCCCCACACTTCTAAGAGATGTCCCTCCACACTACTAAATAGTCCCCACACTTCTAAGAGATGTCCCTCCACACTACTGAATATTCCCCACACTTCCGAGAGACGTCCCTCCACACTACTGAATATTCCCCACACTTCTAAGAGATGTCCCTCCACACTACTAAATAGTCCCCACACTTCTAAGAGATGTCCCTCCACACTACTAAATAGTCCCCACACTTCTAAGAGATGTCCCTCCACACTACTAAATATTCCCCACACTTCTAAGAGATGTCCCTCCACACTACTGAATATTCCCCACACTTCCGAGAGACGTCCCTCCACACTACTCAATATTCCCCACACTTCTAAGAGATGTCCCTCCACACTACTGAATATTCCCCACACTTCTAAGAGATGTTCCTCCACACCACTGAATAGTCCCCACACTTCTAAGAGATGTCCCTCCACACTACTGAATATTCCCCACACTTCTAAGAGATGTCCCTCCACACTACTAGGATATATTCCCCACACTTCTAAGAGATGTCCCTCCACACTACTGAATATTCCCCACACTTCTAAGAGATGTCCCTTCACACCACTAAATAGTCCCCATACTTCTAAGAGATGTCCCTCCACACCACTAAATAGTCCCCATACTTCTAAGAGATGTCCCTCCACACTACTAGGAGATATTCCCCACACTTCTAAGAGATGTCCCTCCACACTACTGAATATTTCCCACACTTCTAAGAGATGTCCCTCCACACTACTGAATATTCCCCACACTTCTAAGAGATGTCCCTTCACACCACTAAATAGTCCCCATACTTCTAAGAGATGTCCCTCCACACTACTAGGAGATATTCCCCACACTTCTAAGAGATGTCACTCCAAACTACTAGGAGATATTCCCCACACGACTAAGAGATGTCCCTCCACACTACTAGGAGATATTCCCCACACGACTAAGAGATGTCCCTCCACACCACTAAATGGTCTTCACACTTCTAAGAGATGTCCCTCCACACTACTAGGAGATATTCCCACACTTCTACGAGATGTCCCTCCAAACTACTAGGAGATATTCCCCATACTACTAAGAGATGTCCCTCCACACTACTGAATATTCCCCACACTTCTAAGAGATGTCCCTCCACACTACTGAATATTCCCCACACTTCTAAGAGATGTCCCTCCACACTACTGAATATTCCCCACACTTCTAAGAGATGTCCCTCCACACTACTGAATATTCCCCACACTTCTAAGAGATGTCCCTCCCCACCACTAAATAGTCCCCATACTTCTAAGAGATGTCCCTCCACACTACTAGGAGATATTCCCCACACTTCTAAGAGATGTCCCTCCACACTACTGAATATTTCCCACACTTCTAAGAGATGTCCCTCCACACTACTGAATATTCCCCACACTTCTAAGAGATGTCCCTTCACACCACTAAATAGTCCCCATACTTCTAAGAGATGTCCCTCCACACTACTAGGAGATATTCCCCACACTTCTAAGAGATGTCACTCCAAACTACTAGGAGATATTCCCCACACTACTAAGAGATGTCCCTCCACACTACTAGGAGATATTCCCCACACTTCTAAGAGATGTCCCTCCACACCACTAAATGGTCTTCACACTTCTAAGAGATGTCCCTCCACACTACTAGGAGATATTCCCCACACTTCTACGAGATGTCCCTCCAAACTACTAGGAGATATTCCCCACACTACTAAGAGATGTCCCTCCACACTACTAGGAGATATTCCCCACACTTCTAAGAGATGTCCCTCCAAACTACTAGGAGATATTCCCCACACTACTAAGAGATGTCCCTCCACACTACTGAATATTCCCCACACTTCTAAGAGATGTCCCTCCACACCACTAAATAGTCCCCACACTTCTATGAGATGTCCCTCCACACTACTAGGAGATATTCCCCTCACTTCTAAGAGATGTCCCTCCACACTACTAGGAGATATTCCCCACACTACTAAGAGATGTCCCTCCACACTACTAAATATTCCCCACACTTCTAAGAGATGTCCCTCCAAACTACTAGGAGATATTCCCCACACTACTAAGAGATGTCCCTCCACACTACTGAATATTCCCCACACTTCTAAGAGATGTCCCTCCACACCACTAAATAGTCCCCACACTTCTATGAGATGTCCCTCCACACTACTAGGAGATATTCCCCTCACTTCTAAGAGATGTCCCTCCAAACTACTAGGAGATATTCCCCACACTACTAAGAGATGTCCCTCCACACTACTAAATATTCCCCACACTTCTAAGAGATGTCCCTCCACACTACTAAATATTCCCCACACTTCTAAGAGATGTCCCTCCACACTACTGAACATTCCCCACACTACTAAGAGATATCCCTCCACACCACTGAACATCCCCCATAGAAATAAGAGATGTCCCCCACACTACTAGGAGATATTCCCCACACTACTAAGAGATGTCCCTCCACACTCCACACTCCCCACACAACTAAACGATGTCCTCAACACTACTGAACATTCCCCACACAACTAGGAGAGGTCCCCTACACTACTGAGCATTCCCCACACTACAACAGCCTCAGTGCCTACTGCACACACGTAGTATGGGGACGTTGAATTAAAATAGACGATGATTTCACATTGCACTCCAACAAACGTATCCAGGAAAAACCATCTGAAATCGATTAGTGATTTCTAAAACCTATCAGTGATTCCTAACTTCAAAGAGGTAACACCTCCTCAACAAAGACCATGATTGGACGGTTAGGAAACAGTTGGTTAATGACAAGTGGTAACCTGGTGTTACTGGAAAACATGAGTAAACTCACCTGAAGCCTGTTGAGCAGAACTGAAAGCAGCTTATCAGGCTTCTCGTCGGGTGAATCAGCATACTTGGTGTTCAAATCACATTCGATGTCCTGAAAGAAGTTGGGAATCTTTCAGCTCTCATTCCATTAGCGATTGTTAATCTTGAAGAGAGGTTATATGCTCGTTTCTTAGTGTTCTTCGAAATACCATTCCCAGCCCGCCATCTTGGTCAATTGGGTAAGTACTCAGTGTATGCATGACTTATTGTGATCTGCTTGCTGATTGGGAACTATATTCTCATTGAAATGACGTAATTAGTCTGATTGACAATGGCAGACTATAGTTTGGCTAGAAAGGTCTTAAAATGCTATTTATTACATTCAAATATTGAACAATTCCTTTTTCATTAAAAATACCTAATAAAGTTCAATTTCTATCAGATAATTTCAGAACCGTAAAGGTGAATCTGATTCCATTCACATCTGGTGTTATATTCCCCATGCTCAAGAATCAAACTCCCATTCCCGGTGCATTCAATCACTTTTTCCAAGCCCAAAACCAGACCTACCCCTTTCTATTCCTTCGGGACCCCCGTTATTCAAAGGTTCAAAACATATTCAATATTTCCATCCTTTATCATTTCTTGACTCAAAAATTTTTTCCCTTGGTAGGATATGGTATTGGATAATTCGATCACAGACGGATAAATATTTGTAGGGAGGGTTGAACCCAGGTAGGTCTTAGTAAGAAAGGGTGGATCGTCCAACCCACAGAATTCTACTGCAGAATACGCCACAGAAAATAACCCTACCTTGATAGCACTATCATCAAAGTTATGTCTACTTGTTACGTGTTTCAATGCGACTAACGGGGGCTGGCAAGGGTAGTCCACGCCGATGACAATTGCTGCTTCAATCGTCTCTGTATGAGAAATATAAATCAACAACGCGCAGTATTTTTATAAAAATTAATAGATTCGCGTATAGAAGAGACACAAGAAAGGAGACTGGTTCTCTGTAAATTAAAGTCAGTCTGATAATTACATAACCAAAAAACTGTGATTTACAGAGAGCCAGTCTCCTCTCTTGTTTCTCATCTATATCGCTCTGTACATTCGTACACCGAGCACAATGGTGCATTGAGAGACAATGCAATTGCCAAAGAGATTATTTGTAAGTTCATTCTTAACTGCCTTTGATTTGTAAAGAACCAACCTAGGGAGCGTCTATGCAGTAATGTGGAGAGTGCAGTACTGTGAAATATGTTCCGTACTTTGGGGGGATATCATCAGTACTGTGGGGCTACTTTTAGGGGGTAATATCAGTACATTGGAGGTTTTTCAGTACTGAATATCCTCTGCAGTAATGATGCAATCCAACACAGTACTGAACATCCTCCACACTGGAATTCCTCCACAGTACTGCACAGACGTTCCCCAATGTGAACCTTTCAAGATCGTACGAAAATCAAAAATATGGCGAAATAAAATAATCACTTAAACTTATCCTTCTTCGCACTTCAACATTGTTCTTTGTCTGATTCTGACGTAGATCTCCCACGAGTGTCAGGTGAAAAGCTTTAGTAGTTCGTTTCGCAATTTTTCCAATTTTCTCTCATGTTCCCATCATGCGTTTCACGAAATTAGATTCATCATGGAATGTTATATTAACATACTTCATACAATCAACAAATCATGAATAAAATAACCAGAAGCTTCTGGTTATTTTATTCATAATCAAGATCCTTGCCCGAATAGATATTTTCAAAATTAAGAAATCACCTTTTTCGCGCCGTAGAGTTGCCACGAAGAAGTTGTCATTCTGATCGACTAAGTCTGCTTCCACCATTTCTTTTGTGTAGTCTAAAACCTTTATAATGAAGAAAACAAATTTGATAAAAATCAAAATTCGTAATCAGTCGTATGCTAACTACCCTATACTCACACTACCTATCCTAACTAACTACTATCTACCCTACCTAATTACAAATTACCCCCAACTAGCTACAAGCTAACTACTAGCCAACTACTAACTGCTACTAACTAACTTCTACTGACTAACTACTACCGACTATCTATCACCGACTATCTATCACCGACTAACTAACTAATCAACTAATTAATTGACGAAGTGCTAACTAACTAACTATCTACAAACTATACTTATACTACCTACCCTAACTAATTACTAACTAACTACCAACAAACTACCAACAACTAAACTAACTACTAGCTATCTACTAACTAGAAATTAATAAACTAACTACTAACTAACTTACTACTTAATATTACTAAGTATCTACTAACTAACTATTAAGTATCTGCTACTGACTAGCTTACTAACATAGTAAATCACTAACTAACCAACTAACTACTAAATAACAGACTGACTAACGGACTAACTAACTAATTAACTAACTACCTAACTAATACCCACTATGAAACTCAATGTCGTAAATCGAGGCTGCCTAGTTCCTTTTAAATTGACACGCGATGAAAATGCTTAAAATGATAAGCAGGAAAGACATTGAGACTGCATGAAGTGCCTAATACGTCCAGTTAGATCCAGTTTCTGAAGCTATAAGAGTTGCAAGGAGAATCATCTCATCCAGATGTGCCATCTAACAGGCTAAAGTTTTGCTACAAGTGGTGTGTTAGTTAATAAATGAATAAAGAAATAAGTAAACAAGATAAAAGTGTAAGGAACGAACAAAGATAGCACGTACTATGAAATCTGAATGCGTGATACATTTCCAGCCAATCAAACTGGTCAAAACATTGCTAGGAGAACGATTTGACGTATTCTTCGTTGCAGGGACAACCAACGTTTCTAGAACAAATATGAGAACAAGCTGAATTTCGACCGAATCAACAAGTCAAAATTTTTAACGTGCGAGCATGCGCAAAGGCCAGAGGTCTCATTTCCAGCAGAGGTACAGCACCCCTTTATTAACGTTCATTCCAAATGATAGAAATCCATCGTCCGAGAGATGATTGCTAACTTTTTATGCCAGTGTAGTGCTAGTCACTGAAAATACAACTGCTAAAAGTCACTGAAAGCATTGCTTTTGTATGTCCAGTCATCGATTAGTTTCTTATTTCGAGAACTCCTCTTCGTCAGTCATGGAATTCCTAGTAGCAATCTTGCAAGTGCCTGAACAATTATTTTGTTTCGGATTGGGCAAAATAAGGTCTATTAATCTATCTATCTTATATACAATAATGCACTGTAGTTTTTTCTTATATTTTTCTGTATTCTTTATTCTTCTGTGTTTTCAATTTTCAGTAATAAATTTGTATCGACATTGTATCGAAATACACGCTTTTTTTATAAAGAACCTAGCTCAGGGCATAGTTCTTTAAGTTCCTTATTTTGAGACCTCTTTTGATAACTTTGTAGTTCTAAAAGTCCCTTAGTAGTTCCTTAATTTCAAGTGTTTACTTAGTAGGTAGGAATAAGTATCGACGCAAGAAAAGCATTAAAATTCAACATTTTGCAATAAACTTGTGATAAGGAAACATGAAACATATTAAAACACAAAGAGGCTTAGGCTAGGCCTATAAAACGTAAAAGTTAGTTAAATATACAAAATTTTAAAGTTCCTTAGTGATTTGACCTTTAGCACTAAAAGTTCCTTAAGTTTTTCGACCTTCGACAAGTAGGTTCCTTATAAAAGGTTCTTTATAAAAAAAGCTTGTAGTTGTAATTGCAAGTGTTAAGAATTGTATATGGGGTGGATTGATGATAGAAATGAAACTGAAAACTTGACTTACTGCGATCTTAAATCGTAGCAAATAAGAAATTTATAAGTGATGCTAAGTGATCAACGAGTAACAATCAATCGAACAACTTACCAAGGGATGCCAGCTGCTGCTGTAGCGATAAGCGTGAAGTGATTCTTTGTTTTATTGCCTTCATCACCGACTCAATATTCTGAGAGCTTAGGTCTGCATCGGCAACTAGGCTCTGAAATATCAATTATGCACCATCATGAACTGTCTTTGATACAGGATGGAAAATATAGTGGACCACACTACCAATGGTCCCAGGACATTGCTAGCTCTCCAGAAAGAAAAAAGGATTCATATTTCACCTGGGGACTTTCCTTTGGGTTAAGTGTTTCATCATGGTTTATGGCCACGATGGTTTGACCCCTCTCCCCATCATGCCCAGCGTGTGTGTTGCTCCATTATCTTTAAAGAGATCTGCTTGCATTACGCAGCCATTTAGGTCCATTATGGTTGGAACTTTTCAGCTTTCTAGCTTAGGATATCATGAGCCATTTTACACATGGCTCATTGTATTTTGATAGTCAATCAAAGGCAGAAACTGCATCTAGCTCCTTGCTACATTGATAAACACTCTAATATTTGCATTTACTATCATATGTTGTTTTTTGCAAACTTTCTTCAATGTGCTTGTAGATATTAAATATGTTATTCATGGTGCTAGAAAGCAAAATATTTTTTCCACCCATGCTTTGATCCGTATGGAACTTAATAATAGCTGTGAAATCATGTGAAATCGAGTTTTGAGGAGCAATGAATGTAAACCAAAATAAAATATTATCTCACCTCTGCCGGTGTATTCGGTAAATAATGCAACCCACATACTCTTTGAACCCAATAAAAAGGCCTTCCAATTTGTTGCACATAGCATGAAAAGTCTTCCAGCCTACAAAATAGAGAAAAAGGGTACATAAGATTGCATATAAGCGTTACAATGCCAACGCAAGCTTTTTGTCACAAACAATTACCCTGTATACTCTATTTACGCTATACACCCTAACCCTATATACCCTAACCCTAGTAAATGCCCTAACCCTATATACCCTAAGCTTAGTATATACCCTAACCCAATATACCCTAACCCTAGTATATGTCCTAACCCTATATACCATAACCCTAGTATATGTCCTTACCCTATACACCCTAACCCTAGTATATGTCCTAACCCTATATACCATAACCCTAGTATATGTCCTTACCCTATACACCCTAACCCTAGTATATGTCCTAACCCTATACACCCTAACCCTATTATATGTCCTAACCCTATACACCCTAACCCTAGTATATGTCCTAACCCTATACACCCTAACCCTAGTATTTGTCCTAACCCTATACACCCTAACCCTAGTATATGTCCTAACCCTATGCACCCTAACCCTAGTATATATCCTAACCCAATATACCCTAACCCTAGTATATATCCTAACCCTATACACCCTAACCCTAGTATATGTCCTAACCCTATACACCCTAACCCTAGTATGTATCCTAACCCTATATTGGTACAAAAAAGACAAATATATGATTCTAAAAGATTCGGATAAGCAAAAAGTCGAGATAGATGTGAAGAATTTCTCTATTTCTTTCTTAAAAAATATATATAAAGAATTTAAACACACTAAGGCCTTTCTAGCTAATGCTATCAACCTAACCATATATACCCTAACCCTAGTATATTTCCTAACCCTATATACCCTAAACTTATATACCCTACCAAAATATGGCCAATAAATGCCAAAACAAGCTTCTTTTCACAAGCTGTTACTATATGCATTCTATATATAAGCTATATACCCCAACCCATGATACCTTAATCTTAGTATATACCCTAACACTAGATACCGTGCCCACTAACTATATAAACCCTACCGCAATATAGCCAATAAATGCCAAAATAAGCTCCCACCCTCTTGGTCTATTCATTACTACAATTTTACTGAATTCGTATCTTCTTTAAAAAAATTGAGGTCTTTCCAATTAGACTTCTAAGGTTCATGAAGATATTCGTTGAATAAGTGGTTCATAGTGGCAAAACTTTTTATTTTTTCATAGTAACATTTCTAAAACAATATCAGCTATTTATCAATGCTTCAAGCAAGAAGCAGTTAAACCATGTTATCATCAATTAACAGTTCTGCGATTTTTCACTCATAAGAACGTGTTTTCAGTAAGGTGGAGGATATTTAGTTATCTGGGGTGTTACCCCTAAGTATTGAAGGGGTTATCAGTGGCGTGGTCGATTCTTCGAACTACTCACGATCTTCATTTCACAAAAGTGAGCAACCCTTACACAAGTCAGTAATTATTCCCCTGCACAATTTAGATATAATCCCCAATACTAAACATCCTCCACTAAACTTCATACATGTTGTACGGGGCGTTTTTACTCCACTTTGAGCAGTGGTTATAAGGAGATTGTGCTGAATTGAAGGAGACAGTTATCAGACTCACCCCAATGCATTTAGCTGGAACTGATTTGAAGGGTTTGGAGAGCTGCTTCCATCATCACCAGGAAACAAATTCCTCAAAAGTGAGTCCGGTGCGACCAACGAGCTAAAGGTGGGAGATAAGATGAAAAACTAATGACAGAGACCGAAAAGTACAAAGGACAGGTTGAAGACAGAGAATATTGTGTATACATTGTGTCTGACATATTACAGAGAATATTGTGTATACATTGTGTCTGACATATTACAGAGAATATTGTGTATACATTGTGTCTGACATATTACATGAATTGCGAATGCAGTGGTAGATTGTAATTATGATGAGCAAACCAAATAATTATATTGCGATCAAACCATGGCCTGCTCCCAAATCTTGGCACATTTTCGAGTCTTAAGAGTTCTTAGTGGTATAGGATTAGGGTAAAGAGGGTAAGGATTAATACAGTGTGAGTAAATAGGGTTAGGGTTAATATGGTTTGGGTGAATAGGGTTAGGGTTAATATGGTTTGAGTAAATAAGGGTTAATATGGTTTGGGTAAATAGGGTTAGGGTTGATATGGTTTGGGTAAAAAGGGTTAGGGTTAATATACTTTGGGTAGAATGAGTTAGCTGTGATGGAA
Source organism: Pelagia noctiluca (assembly GCA_963924455.1). NCBI lineage: Eukaryota > Metazoa > Cnidaria > Scyphozoa > Semaeostomeae > Pelagiidae > Pelagia > Pelagia noctiluca. The sequence goes on from OZ004322.1 coordinate 3,334,055, forward strand.
TTTGGTATACTAGCTCCTGGTAAATACTAAGGCTAAGTTAGATACTCTGGTTAAGGTATAGAGTACTGTTAGGGTGTATACTAGGGTTTGGATATATTCTAGGGATATAGTACATACAAGGGGTAGGGTATATACTAGGATTGGGCTATATTTTAAGGGTAGGGTGTATACTAGGGGTAGGGTTTATACAAGGGTAAGGGTGTATACTAGGGGTAGGGTTTATACAGGGGTAGGGTGTACACTAGGGTTAGGGTACCTCTCACCAAATTTTTGAAGGTAAAGCACAATAAACATGTCTCCTCTAGAAGGGTGGGATTTGAATAATGTTCAGACTGAGAAAGATCTGTAACTTTGATGGTAGCAAGTTACAAAAGTAAGAAGTTTGAAGGAGTAACAAACCTTGATGTGATCACAGGCACATTGTGGTCTTTAGAGAAATCCACCGATATATTGATTGTTGTGATGTGCAAAGCAGGTAAGTAGGAAAACTGCATCGTTACACTAAGAGTTCCTGTGAAATAAAATAGCAGCATAAGTGACTTAAGAAATCTCATCAAAGTTTTAACGAAATGAATGATCAAAAACACCTACTTGCAAACCGACACATTAAACAAAAGTACAGGTATCATATTTCAGTGGCTGCATGGATTATCCCGGGGGCAAACTTTGTTTATCAAATGTTTCAACTATTTTTAAAAATATTCTTCTTCTAAATTCCAAAAGTATGCCTTATGAAAATATTGTTTTTGAACACGCAAAAGATTGAAATTGCTAGTCCCGTATTTGATCTGGCTATTTTTTGAGCCTGTTAAAAGCTATACCCTTTCAAACATTTCCTTCCTGTACACCGCCATAGTAATTTTCGAAATAATACAGAGTTAGACTTCAAAAAAGACACACAACTCTGTTTTGACAAAAGGTTACATCAGACAACTCAGTTTATTTCATGCGATCATAAGACCGGGATGCATCTTTTTGAAGTCGAACTCTGTTTATCAAGCACATGAAAATCAAAGTTTAATAACTATACCTTTAAATGTGATCTTGACATTAACTGTTAGGGGGTGTTGACGCAAAAGACTTTTCCTCTTTTCTTCAAGCCTTGCCTTCTCTTTGTCCTTTCTGTGTTTCTGCAAGTAAGCAAAGGTATTCTAGCATTTTTAGCAGGCTTTTTAGCATTTTTTTAGTTTACTTCCCCATTAAAACGGTTTCCGGGTTTTTATAAGGACCAATATCATTCACTTTCAAAAAAGGGGAGTTTAAATGTTTGCAATACATAAATCAACATTCTCATATTATAATAGGCATATACCGCGATTATTCGATGAAATAATCAAAGTCCTCTTCTTTTAAACGCCACCGTGAATAAAATCCCCCTATTTCGTATTTTCTAATAAATACCCCCACAATGGGAAGCCCCCTTGTAAAGGAGCGTGTATTCGAAACACACAGCACAATAATTTGTAATAAATATACTACAGAACTTGTGTAGCTTCAGTTCGTAGCATACTTAAGAGAATTAGGATATAAGCCTTATACAGTTGTTATTATTAGTCATAATCATGCTATGAACTCAATCATCATCAGATTTCTTTGGAATATATTGCCTACGAAGGATGAATGGGGTTAAATAAATGCCTCTATTCCAGACACCCCATTGTACAGTTGTCATCAAAAACAATGGTAATCATATGAACGCCCCGGGGGATCAATCTAAGTGTTACGGTACTCTTCTTTTATTTTCTTCTTTGTCTCCTGCCTCGTTGTTATCTTCGGCATCTGATTCCTCGTATTCACCTGTCAATAAAAACCTACCAATTAGTTACAATCATTTGCAAATTTTGCAATAAGCTGATCTGGAAAAAATTCTAATTTTTGGCTGAAGTACCTTATTCGGGTAGTTCACAATATTGCTACTTAACTATATTGTTGCTTCGAATTGTTCACGGGTTGTTATTTAGTAAAAGTGGTGGCTATCATCCCAAATATTGTGTCAGAAACTCCAAATAATGTATTTTGATTACCCTACTAAATTTCAAAGGCTAGTGATCATAAGCGGTGAATATCATGTCGAATATCATGTCAGAAAAAGCTTTGATAAGTCTGAATGTATTTACAGTGGTCTACTAAATATCAAAGGCTTGTTTTAGTAAGTGGTGACAATCATGTCAAATATTCTGTCAAAAACAGCCTTGATTGGTCCGAAAACACATACATTACCCTATTTGATTTCACGTATTGTCATGATAAGTGGCGAATATCATGTGAAATATTGTCTCCAATGTTGTCTCAAAAACAGTCTGGATAAGTCCAAATGTATTTACGCTGCCCTACTTAATATCAAAGGCTTGTCATGATAAGAGATGACAATCATATCAATTTTTTTTTGAAATACCCTTGATAAGATACAGTGCATTCAGTCAAAGAGATTCTATCCTATATTGTTCTAACAGCATTGAGCACTTAAATTGCATTCGAGAATAGCAGTGAAATACTGTTTGTAAGTAAAATTAGATCATCGTAGAAAAATCTTAATCTATAAAAAAGTTAAAAACAGCATTTGCTTTGTTGAGACATCAAAGATATGAATAACTGGATCAACTGCCGTAAAATCACATCACATACCTGAGTCTAACTTATCTCTTTCAAGGCAAGCCTTTGCTGACTGGAGGTCACCATCGATGTTTATAACAAGATTTTGATCTGTTGGTTGAAAGATATATATCAAGAGTGTATTACAGAGCCGAGGAACTGTCTGGGGTTATGTACAGAGAAAAAGGAAAATATACAGCATTAGAGAGCATCATTACCCTGGGGAACGTATGTGCAGTACAATGGAAGTGGTTCAGTACTGTAGAGGATATTCAGTACTGTGATGGAATATCATGAATACTTTTGAGGATGTTCAGTACTGTGGGGGGATGCCATCAGTACTGTGGAGGATATTCAGTACTATGATGGAATACTATGAATACTTTGGAGGAAGTTCAGTACTGTGGGGGGGGGGGGCTGAGGTGGTACCATCAGTACTTTGGAGAGTATACAGTACTGTGATGAAATACCATCAGTACTGTGGAGGATATTCAGTACTGTGGAGGGATACCACTCGCAAAGAGGTTATTACCTTACTGAAGATATCCCCTAAAAATACTGAACACCCTCCACAGTACAGATGCTATCCTCTACAGCACTTTACATCCTCGACAGTACTGAGCTTATCCTCTCACAGTACTGAACACCCTATAATATACTGATGGTATCCCCCCACAGCAATATTGATATCCCCACAGAACTGAAAATCCTCAACCAAAGTGCAGCATCAGGGTGAACATTCTTGCTGTTGTTGCCACCCTGTCTGTTTCACATAATAACTCCTTACGTCATGTAAATGATCTCATGTTTCAATAAGCTCTAATGGAAATAGGGAACACTCGCCTGTAGAGTCGCGATATGCACAAGCTTGAACGTAGAATATATAGAGTGGTCTGAAAGAAAAAAGAATTTTCAAAAACCATTGATATGTAAAATTTTAATACAATTAATTAGGGCAAAACGTTTTAATATGAAAGGAAGGGTCAGAGATTTACAATGCATACCACTGAAATCATATCTAGGCTATGATTGCAATTGTGAAGAGCTTTGGTCGTTTGGAAACCAACTTATTATACTAGCAAGAGAGGACCAGTAATGACGATTGTGGAGTAATGACGATTGTGTTAGATTGTATCAATACTTTACTGAATGTTTGATCTGCTTTGGTGGCGATTCTGCACTTCGACAGCGGATCAACAATGCTCTTATTTTGGCAAAGTTTTCGTAAAAGTCTACCTCTTTATCCTAAGGTAATTAGAAAAATTGTGTCTTTCTGATTTATCGAAAGCTTAAATGCCTTATTTACACTTACTTTGGTAGATACAATGCCGTTTCATACTGAGCCTTTTTTGCATCAATATTCAAACCCAGTTTTTCCTGAACTGGCAAGGTAGCTTTGAGGATTTCTTGAAGGGAAGGCTGCAAGCTTTCCAGAGTGTCTTTTTTCTGCAATATTTCTCTCTCCATTTCTTCCTTTGTTTTTCCTAATTGATCTTTCATTGATGCCAGTCTTGATGGAAAATAAATAAACGTTAATTGACTGCAAAGCTCAAGACACGCCTCAGTTTAGAGACTGTCAATAAAGCACTGTTGAGCAAGCAAATTGAGCCCAAGATGCAGGATATTGAAAATCAATCAAGATAATTTCTGAGAAAGAACAATGATCCGAGCAGGAATCCAGCCCACACCCACTGAGTTGGTGCGTTGTTGCTCTACAAACAGAGCATTCGGCTGTTGTGGAGCGAAGGTGGTCCTCCTGGTCTAAGAAAGTTGCTGTTGTTGTTAAAGAGCCCATACAGGTTAGTCTCTCCAGTTGAAATCAGGAGCATTCGCTTAAAACATTCGTTTAAAATGCAATTGAAAATTCATCTTCAAATCCTTTAACGCTTTATTGTTTCTATCAGATCTACATTTGAACCTAGAAGCCCTCTCGATTTTGAAAATGTTAATCTGTTTCAATCTTTTACTAGGCTATTCCTTGGAAAATGTCCTTGAAACTACATTGACCAGATAGGGGGGACATTCTCCTCGATTAGTTTACCTATTTGAGAGTATTCTTCATCAATATGTATTCTGACAACCTCAACCTACAACACTTGTGGAAGCCCCTGGAGTGATATTAATTGCATTTTTTAATTGGAAGAGACTTTCGTACAGGCCGAATGGCCTAATTCGGAATAAACTTATATTATTATCATCATCAAGAAATTCACCCAACCATACAATTTAACTATATTTGTTTTGTACCTTTCCTGAAATTATCAGGGTCCAACTCGTATGCATTAAAATAAGAATTGTTATTGCACTTGTATGCATTAAAATGCAATAACAATAAAATGCAATAACAATAGAATGTAATAACAATAGAATATAACAATAACAGAATAAAATAACAAAAGAATACAATAACAATTGAATATAATAACAATATAATGCAATAACAATAGAATGCAATAACAATAGAATTCAATAACAATAGAATATTATAACAATATATTGCAATAACAATATAATGAAATAACAATATAATGAAATAACAATATAATGCAATAACGATGCATAAGAAGGTATTAGCTTACTTTTTTCTTTGCTCGAGCTCCCATCCCAATCTTGCCAGCATTTGCTGGTGGCTATTAGTTTTTGTTAAATCCTACAAGGTAATGAAAAAGAGAAATAATAAAACATGAGAGGCAACAGGATTTGGAAAATCAATCTGTGAGTGGTGGTAGAATTTGTGTGATTGAAATGGCTTGGGTTTCTCTCGGGCCCAAATACCGCAGCAGTTAGCACAGTAGAGTACTAATCTAAAGGTTGTGAGTTCTGGCTCATGTTCATTCTCAATTTGATAGAAATAATTTTCCTTAGAAGATTAAATGCGGCATATCCTTTATAGTTTTTATTAATGATCTCAATTATCAACGTTTATCAGTTTTTGAAGGGCTACGGTTAAATAGAAAATCTGCAGATAATATGGCTGTAATTCTTACCGGTTTTGATATATCTGTAGGTGCCTCTTCGTAAAATTGATCAATGTCAACTAAATCAATATCTTCATCCTTCGAGCTACAATTAAGATTTTTAGTTGAAAGGACGGATTAAAACGGAAACAAGCAAAAAAGGTGGCTTGGAAGTATTACCCAGATATAGGGGAAGGGGTATTGAGCATGAAATCATGAACAACGGTTCCCTTAAAGGTTTGCCTCAAAGGTTAAGCTTAATATAACTGAAGAAGTCTTATTCATACCATTTCTAAGGGGAATCCTAGCTTCTTTGCGGTTCAGGATTGTTAATTTTCAAATTCATTTCATTTCTTTCATTTGAGCCCCTAGTTGGCAGGTAACAAGGAAGCTGAATATGTAAACAAATATAAATAAACTCTTGTAAATTCTGTGAAGTTGTAACAAGGAACCTGAATATGTAAACAAATATAAACAAACTCCTTGTAAATTCTGTGAAGTTGTAGCAAGGAAGCTGAATATGTAAAAAAATATAAACAAATTCCTTGTAAATTCTGTGAAGTTGTTACAAGGAGGGTGTAAAGAAATACTGATTAACTCACGTAAATTCTGTGCAGTTTCGGATTTCCTTTTTCATGTGCATCACTTCATACAATAGATTTTGGAGGTCTAGATGCAGAACATCAACTTTTTGCTTCAGCTATCAAAATTAAAATTCAAAAATATTAAGGCTTTCTTGGTGAAGCTCTTCTTACCCTCTAGTTCATTATAGGAGATAAAGCCTGAGCCTTTACTCCTAACCAGGCGAAATTGTGCACAATTGTGAACCAATTTTACAAAGGTTTTGGCCTTTTCAGGAAAAAATTTGCGTAACAGTGGTTTAAAAGCTATATATGTTACTTTACCTGCGCTTGTGAGAGCTGAGAGTATTCTCTCTGGTCAAAAGAAAAGGCCAGAAGGCTTAAACAAATTGAATAATTTTGCAATGGCATGGTATATATTCAAAATTGATTGAAATACCTACTATTTTTCTGTCAAAACAAATAAAACTTTATCAATATGTAAATATTTCTGTATTTATTCTGTAGTTGCAACCTTGTAGTTTTTCCTACCTTTCATCGCGTTGGGTGGTGTTGCCCGAAGAGATTTATGCCGTGATTCATGCTGGGTACAGGATTTATAGTTTTAAACCTTCGAGTTGATTATTGCTGTGTTTTATTGATGATTTTGAACCTAAACCTGTAGCAAGCAGCATTTTAGACATTTGACCGCTAAAATGGCTGGCGTTTACTGATATACCCTGACTAACATGAAATATAAATAGGCTGACCTCTTGGGTTTTTTCTTTGGCTTTCTTCCCTCTTATAAGTGACAGTCTACTCAGCTTTTTCAAACTAGTTGTTAACAACGTTGCTTGGATCCTTCGCTCAATGATCTCAGTACTCTGTAAGAATAGAATTAAATTTTCTCAAACTTAGAATGAGATTCAGAATTTACGAATCGAAGGTGATACCTTTAAAATTGAATGGAAATAGAATCTATTTATAGCCTTTTTACCTTCTTTAGATTTCTTTGCAAGGCTAAGTATGAAAAGCTATCAATTTTTTGCAATCCAAACCAACCTCACTCCCTTGCCGATTATCCTCTTCTCCAACTAAATCAAGTGATCAGGACACACAGAATGCCAGCGCATTACAAGCTCAGTGGTAGAGCACTATGATATCAGAAATGTTCTTTCTCTTTCTGACCTACTTTTTTAATTACTCTAAAGTTTGGTAATTTTCTAAGTCCCAATAAATGGATGTTTTGAATAGTTGGGATGGGTGAATGATTCTCTAAATTGCCTTAATTGTGTCTTTTAAAGGGTAATATTTAGGGATTGGAAAATATATTAAAAGAAAACTTCCGTGGCTACGTCCCACAAGTTGTTCCACAAGTTGGATAAACAAAATAAAAACTTGATTCTGTAGGTATGTTCGCACATCTAGATAAGGATGTTCCAGAAAATTTTTGTGAAAAAGTCAAAAAGCATTACTCTGGACTGGACACAAAGAGTCAGACAAATAGCTTTTTGTAGTTGATTACCTTTTGCCATATTACTGATTTTTTCCACATATTGCAGATTGTGTCCTAAGATTGATATTTCACAAGTTCATTTTATTCACTGCTATTTAATTTGAGCAGTTGCATTGATCCAGAGCTTTACACTGTTGTCTAATAATCTTTGCCCATTAATCAAAAATTCACAAGAATTGAAGTAAGAACTTACATTGTGTAGTTTTCCTTTTAATTTGAGATCATTGGCTTCCGATACAAGTCTTTGAATTTCAGAACAAGTTTTTTTATAAGTCACGACATCATCAGCAGACACTCTTTCCTCTGCTTCCTTTTCTTCCAACTGCATGACGGAAATTTCAGAGAGGTCTCTTTGTTTTGATGCATCTTGCTTTACTGAGGTTGTCTTTGGTGACCTTTTTGTTGCTGCCCTTTCCTCTGCTTGCCTGAAAGAACAATTTTTTTCAAATATTTGATGTTGGTACTGGATTTTTAAACTAGATTATTCCTGGCTTTATGAACATTGCTTAACTCATTTAAAGTCCTGAACTGCTATAAAAAAAAGATCTATCAAAAATAAAGTTACTAGGCAGCTAAGGATACTAAGCTAGAACAGGCTAATTTTTTGGAAATAAGCTCGTTCTGGCGAATTTTAGCCCGTTTTGGCTTAGAAAAATTCATTTTCTTGAACATTTTGAAGCCCAAACGGGCTAAAGCATTGATTTCTTGGATTTCCAGGAATCGGGGCACTATTTTGACGCAATATTTGAGTTCTACCCATGAAGAAACGGGGATTTATGTAAAAAATTTGGGGGTTTCTCCGGCGGAAGTTTGAGAAAAATGCAACTCTAACTTCTGTGACCTATTTCTATTGATTTTTCTGATGCAGTGAAGTCTGCGTAGTGAAGCCCGTGCCGTGCGACAAAGTTTGGGAAAATAGGCATTTTATGAGTGCAATTTTTTACAAGTAAGTATTTTTGTAATTTACGTTGTATTGATAATCATCTTATTAGAAGACCTCATTACTTATTACTTTTACGGAAACGTACAAAGCTGATGTTTATATCCAAGTCTAAATTATCTATTTTTTCATAAAGAATATTTGAACTAAACGGGTTTTCATTATGAAAAAAGGGTCCTTTTAAAAGATCAGCGTTCAACGACAATAGTTAATGTTGCCAACCAAGGTGTGTCTTAGAAAAATGTGTTAGAAGCATTTGCTATACTGTAGCAGTGTATTCTTGCTATACAAGGTTGTCTTCTAGAACATTTTGTTGAAGAGAATAATCTTTATATGAAGTTGTGCCTTAAAAAAAATGCACACTCAAATGTTTCCTTATTTAATGAAAAAATAGGTAATTCAGATTCAGATATAAACATCACCTTTGTACGTTTCCATAATGACGTCTTCAATGTAAATTACAAAAATGCTTACTTATAAAAAATTACAATCTTAAAAGCCTTGTTTACGAAACTTTGCCGCACGGCACGGGCGTCACTACGCGAACTTCACCGCATCAGGAAAAAAAATAGAAATACGTCACAAAAGTTAAAGTTGCATTTTTCTCAAACTTCCGCCGGAGAAACCCCCAAATTTTTTTACATAAATTCCTGTTTCTTCATGCGTAGAACTCAAATATTGCGTCAAAATAGTGCCATGGTTCCTGGGAATCCAAGAAATTGACGTTTTAGCCCGTTTGGGCTTCAAAATGTTCAAGAAAATAAATTTTTCTAAGCCAAATGGGCTAAAATTAGCCAGAAAGAGCTAATTTGAAAAAAATGAGCCCGTTCTAGCTTAGTATCCCTAGCTGCTAGGTTCTATTTATATGATATAGATATGGCTACAGGTACGAGAGCACCAATTGTAAAAAAATATTCCCATTATAGTAACTATCAAAAAGTTTTGTCATAAAGCTAGGGCCGCCGAGCCATGATGGGCACCTAGGTATTCACAGCCAACGGAGGCCTGTTATTTTTCTGAAAATTGTGATTTAGGTATTTAAGAGAAAAGAACAACAAAAGTGATTGATACCTAGTTTTTGTAGCAGATGATAGATGTTTGTAAATTCATGTATTTGTATAGTTAAGATATCTTTTGATTTCATTGTGAGGGGCAGTATAGATCATTTCAAACTTTAGCACCAAAAATTAGTAATCTTGGCCCATGCATCATAGACTTTGTGAGCATCCAAAGTTTTCAATGTTAAAAGGGCTTTGACTAGACTAATTACACATGTCTAATGTTCCGATCATAAGATAAGATCCAGACAGACGACCGCCACAGTTCATTACTGCTGGTGGATGTGCAGAAAATGAAGTGCTGCAAACTGATTGGCTATAAAGACAGGACTTCTTGAAAAAAAGACAGGAATTCTTGATGATAATAAAAACAAAGTGTATTTCATCCCTTCCATTTTAGCAGTGGGCTACATTATGGGCAAAGTCTCTTTTCTAAATCTATGTTTGATTGCTGACCAACTTCTATCATTAGATTGTGATCACTAAGTCAGAACTTAGCAAGCCTTTGTCTACGAGGTAATTGGCTATTTCAAATTTATTTTTGATTAGCTTATAGTAGCTAAGTTTTCATACTAAGTGCTAGTTGCGGTCGCTTGCTATGATTTACTATAATCATTTTAATTGTCATATGAAAAAAGCTTAACTTAATGTTCGACAAGAAGTATTTAATTTACCGATAAATTCTGCACAAAACTTTCAAGATGTACATTGATTTGTGAAACTAGAAGATTTTGGCGTGTTAGGATGTCCTAGTTTGTAAGGGCTAGAGTATCTTTAAAGCAGTTAAAGAAGTGAAGAAGAGAATGACAAGACTAAATTTGTTTGGATATAAAGAATTTCCATTTAGGCCTAAAATTCAGGAGGTTTCCAAACTTTTGCAATGGTAGTGTATGTGTAACATCACCCATATGTAATGTAACCTATATGTAACATCACCCATGCATATATAAAATAATCTCTGTGTAACGTAAATGTAAATTTTCCACCCTGGTTCATCAGGGCCTAAACCTATATGTAATTTATCTTGTTCATATCCTCAGCTAAAACGCTATTATAGGGCCTAAAATCTATAAAGTCCGGTGCCAAAACATACCCAGCTGACTTCGAGGAGGCTGTCTTGTTTTCAGAATCTCGGTCATTTGTTTCTGACCTGATACTCTTTCTTCTGCGCTTACTTTCAGGTTCACTTTGGTCTTTCTTTTTCATTTTTTCAGCTTCCAGTGAGTAGTCCTAGGTTTTTTAGAATCCTCAAACACAAAACAGGCATGCAAGTAGCCTCAATTTCAACAATAACTTGTCAATGTGTAATGTGTAAGAGGCTAAGTCTAATTAGTAGAGCAGAATAACCTCAACTCATAACGAAAGCAGCCTTCACAAAACCAAAACAGCCTATAAACAGAAAGGGAACGAAAGGAAACGATATTGGAACGGGACAACGCCTGCTTTACACCCCAAACCCAAAATGTCCTCGAACTACAGCGGGGACTGCTTTTGCATCATCAGTCAGGGCCCACGCCACCGGGAGGGGCACAGGGGCCATGTTCCCCCACCAATTTGGCCTAAGAGCTTTCAAATTTGAGTAAATAAATCCACACTCAAGAGCGTTTATTCTTGTTAGCGTGAAGAATTCAAGCATATTGCGATTATGAATGACTCAGAAACAATCAAATGTTGATCAATTTTTTCTGAAAACAAGAACTTGCAACACAATCTCTAGCCAGTATTCCAAAGGACTTTGCAGAAAATATAAGCCAAATCGTTTAACGCATTTCTGAAAGTTTACTGACTCTGACTTGTAAATTGCAGGTAGTAAACCTTTTAGATTGCTGTTGGTTGAGTTTTGTTTGAAAGTAACATTCGTTAGACCTATGCTCAAAGTTGGAATTAAATATAGGAATCGAGTGTCCTATTAGAAAGAAACCATGTTATTATCCCTATATCTACGAAGTTGGCACATGGGAGTGCTTTCCTAGCTTTCAATTTCTGCTGATACATTAGGTTTTCAGGGGTTTAATGTACTGTATTTCTTGTGTTTTTGTATTATCATGCGGGGAAAGAGTCTAAAGGATCCTAAGCTACTCTAAGGCCTTAAAATCGAGGGGCATATCACGCGAAAAAATCTCATGCACTTTTTGAAAATATCACAGAAAAATTGCATAAAATCAACGAAAAATCACAAAAATCACTGTGATTTTTGAAACCAAAAAAATCTCGTATACTTTTTTGTTATTGATATGCCCCTCACTTAAGATGCCAGGATTTCAGAAGCCTTGCCCCTTACACCCCTGCCAGGGCAATGTCCTGGACCCAATGTTACTTCAGTGCTAATCACTGGGCGTTACCCCTTTACAACAGGGATTAAAAATTAAAAAAAATCCGATGTTGCTAACGCCTATGCATGGTGATATTCGAAAAACTACATTGATGCGTTTCAGTGAACAAATTTTTGGCAACAGAATCCTGATATCATGATGAAGAGAGCCCCGTTAACTAATAAGCTTCTCGTAGGACACTCATCGGATTTACGATTTTCGTTCTCTTTCCGAGGTGCAACTCCATTCTCAGACAAAAAGCTTAAAGCCGTTATTGCTTTGCAATGTTTCTACTATTTCTCATTATCCGTAAGGTCTTCACGATAAAAGATTGATATATTTGTGGTCTCAATAGCTCAGTGGATAAGGGCAGTATCACAAATTGTCTGACAGCTTGGGCCGTGATTAAGCTATGAACAAATGATTAAGTTCACTTTCCACTTATTAGATTCTATTCATCAATTATATAACAGGTACGTGATAGGCATTACCCCAAATTATAGAGGAGCATGTGCACCAAGCAGGGGCGGGACCAGCTTTTTAAGTGACTGTTGCAGGATGAAAGAAAATATGGGTGTTTAGATCAAAAAAATTGATTTTGTTTATTTTCTTCGCAACGGAAAATTCAACTTTTTTGCAGATTGTTTTCTTGTTATATATTTGATGCTGTTTGATATAGAAATCTGACTGTTGCAGCTGCAACCATCTGGGTCTGCCCCTGCCCTTCTGCCTCATACGTCTATTGAATAATCTATCAAACAGCAGCAAATTAAGGAAATCAATTCATATAAAAGTTCTAATAGAACTAGAGAATCGAGTGACACATGGTTTCATCAAATCTCACAAAGATTTAGGCATTCAAAAACAAGGGACTAGAAAATGGTGTGAAAATCTCGATGGCGACTGGAGGAAGATCACAAAAATTAACACTAATGGTCAATAAATTGAATAGATATTACACTGTACATTCACATTAGCTATAACATTAACCATGAGTGTCAATTAGTTCAGTTCTGCAAAGAAGCCTGTCGGATTGAGCACCGTGACAGTCTAAGGTCCATAGTGTTTAGCTTCTGTTACTTCTGGTTTCCAAATAACAATTAATCTTGATTTTACAAGCCAACTTGTTTCTTAAACTAATTCAAGTCATCATCATCATCATCAGGTAGTGCTAGCTTCTGGGCTTCTTTGATTTCATTCTCGTATTGCTGGGCCAACTGTTGGTCGACTTGGACAGTCGGTGGTTCTAGAGCAGGCATTTCTGTGATGTCTAGATTTGCTTGGCCACTCAGCTTCTTTGCTAACCATACAAATGGCTTCTCAAAGTTGTAGTTACTCTTTGCACTAATGTCATAGTACTGAAAAGAAATACAAATCACTCAATTTCTGCTGCATTAAAAAGCAGAGCAAAAAGAGCAGGACTAGATTGCAATTTCGCATTTTGTCTCCTTTGCAGTTTTTCAGTCTACAACATTACACAACAAATCCTGAATGATAAGCAATGAGCATTTTGGATAGAACATTTTATGGGCGTTGGGGGTAGAATAATATTGGTTGGGTGGAAGGCATGAAGAAAGGACCCTACACAGGCTAGGGTGCATTCCATGTAAAGTTCCACTCCAGAAATTAGGCCCACACACCATGGAACAATAGAAAAACCATGTGATTCATTGTCTTATTCGTAACTCCCAATGGATGGAATGCACCCTGGTAAATAGGGGAGTGGGGCAGGGAGCCTTGTAAAATGCTATAACTTAACACATTTGATACCTGTAGGTTCTTTTTTCTGTGAAAGTTGATTGCCTTGGGCTTCACTTTTCGGTCTTTCATATCAACTTTATTCCCACAGAGAACGATTGGAATGTTCTCACAGACGCGGACCAGATCTCTGTGCCAGTTGGGTACATTCTTGTATGTGATTCTCGAGGTGACATCAAACATGATAATTCCACACTCAGCAGAGATGTAATATCCATCTCTCAGTCCACCAAATTTCTCTTGACCAGCTGTGTCCCAAACATTGAATTTGATCACTCCATGTGATGTGTAGAACACCAGGGGGTGCACTTCCACTCCAAGTGTTGCTAAAAAGATAACATTCAATACTTTACTCTGACCAGTACAGAACTAGAAGATGGCAATAGTAATCAGAAATGTAGTACAAATTACCAAATGACTACCTAAAATCACTTTGTTGAAATGTTAGTTATCATATTTTGCTATTCTGTGATTTTCCCTGATCATCAAATTTTCTTATATTAATGGATATTCAATACTATAGCCCTAGTTGGAATGGGCTCTTTTTGAGCTGCAATATGTGGGGAGAAGTGTTTTCCTTAAAAATCAGCACATATCAATTTATGTCATTTCATCTTTACCGCACATACACCTTTTTATACACGTTTTTTCTTTTATAAGGAACACCTTTATAAGGAACCTGAGGCTAGAATGCCCCCAAAAATAAGGAACCTTAGGGAACTATCGAGGCTCAGATGAAAGAACAAAAAATTTTGATAACATAACATGAAACAACATCAACAAAGATATTTGGAAACTTACAACAAAATTAGCTCTACGCCATCAATGTCCTCTAAAGATATAAAGTCAACACTGCCATCTTGGAACAGTACTTTGAATTCGCTTAAAACATGTATACAACAAGGAACCAAATAAGGAACTATGAGCCTCATTTTGGTTAAAAATTAAGGAACTCCAGCCTCAACTCAAACAAAAGGTTCCTTATAAAAAAAAACGTGTAAGAAAGTGATTTAAAAGAAAGTAGTCCTCCATTGGCTTAGGAAGTTCAGTACTGGATTTTTCAATCTAAGAAAGTTTAAGAAAGTTTCAAGAGTCGTCCTCACCAAATCAAGCCAAATAGGGCCTTTACGAACGTATTGAGATCTTAGACTTAAATAAGATATTCAGTTCTAGGCAAATTGCTAGGAAAGTTTCAGTTAGGTACTGCTGGGGTCATTTGAAACTTTCTTATGAAAAGATGTATAAAAACCAAAGTTTCCAGTTGGCAGGACCGCCGAGAGGGGGAGAGAAGAACAGGAAAAGAATCTTTGGTGCAGATGGAAATTCAGATTCACCCTGAACCTAGCCTAAGCAAAATTTGTGACAAATAAAATAACTTTTCATTCTTTTAGCAAATCTTCAGGTTAATACAATGTGAATTTTAGGGAAAATTATTCAATGCAAATTTACAGTCCCAGAAAGCAGCTAATCTTTTTCTTAAAGTCAAACAAAAAACGTGGATTCAACTTCGTTCAACTATGAGCCTATAGTATAGGAAATTCAGCATGAAGGGTCTTACCAATATATTTCTTTTCGAACTCTCCAGTGCGGTGACGTTTGACGAATGTCGTCTTTCCCGTCCCACCATCACCCACAAGAACGAGCTACGAGGAAGAAGAGCAAATTGTCAAACAGAACCACCCAATTGAAACCACCCAAAGTAGGTACCTACTCAACACTGCTTGCAGATATTACAAAATTAGAAAATAAGTCTAAAATGAATTAAGCATGACAAACTTCAGTTTCCAACAAGTAAGCACGTTGCAGAAAAACTCAGATTCGTAACGAGTTCATAATGATATTCGCAACAAGGCCTAATGTGGGCCTAAATCGATATTTGTGAGAATTGTAGTACGTACCTTGAAAGTGGCGACGGCTTCGGCTGCCATATCTTCAAAAAATGAATTGGTTGTCGAAGTTGTAAATCTGTAACCTTTATTTCAGAGTGAAGATACAAACTCAGCCGTGACACATGAATGCGATGCCTGCAGATAGCAAGGGTTTTTGAAAAGGAAATTTCTTTGATGAAGGAGAGCGGTTCAATCCGGTTGAACAGGCTGCAAAGGATAATAATGTAAAACGCGCCAAAATATCAAGGTCCCGGATCTTTAGTCCACTCGATTTTCGACTCCAAAGTACTTGTGTAGGGTTATTGTTGTCGGAAAAGGGGGTGCATTTCCTAATTTTTGGGGGAAACCAAAACTTCCCCTGCCTCAGATTCCAAACAATCAACTGCTATTATTTCAGAAACGAGCTCCCTGAGCTGGGCTTATTTATATAGATAATGTTTTTAGTACATCTTTTTCGAGGGTTTATTTTTTCGATACTAGGCATAGAAAGCATTGTTTTCTAAACAGTGGCAAGTAAAATGACCCAAAAACTATATCGGAAGTAAGATTAACTATCAATCTCGAAAGTAATGCTAATTGGAAATTGATATTGTTCTTATAAATCAGTCCTGGAGTTATTACCATCCTAATTGCTCTACTGTTTAAAATATTGGTGCAAGTAAAAAAGATTTTCCTTCATTCACTCATAGAAATAGAATCACGAAAATTCCCCAAGCATGGGTTTTGATAGGGTTTTGAATTCACCTTCTGAAACTTTGCTAATTTACCCTCGATTACTTCTTTTCTTTTGGTACACAAAATTATTCAATTTCTCGTTTTCCTGGTTTCCTCGTTTCACCGCAATGATTCGAATCCTATGCTTCTGGCTCATTTTTAAACTGATATTAGGACTTTTACCTTTACGCAAACTTTAAACGCGTTTTTCTAGAAAGTAATTTTTTACTGTTCCACAAGATTTTAAAACATGATATCTCAGTCAATAGGAACTCCAGACACCTGAAATTTTCACACAAGGCTCGAAATAGATCCATTTAGGTCGTAAACTAGAATTTTTGTTCTAGCTTGATCATATGTCAAATTAAGCGCATTCTTGAGGAATGGACGCCAAAATTTTTTGACAAAAATCAGATATTTGATTATAAGTTTTGGAATTTCAACACAACTTTGCCAATTCTAGTTCCTAACCTTAATATTGATGTAGTAAATACACACAGAAAAAATTACTGTGCTATCTTGAGCCATATCGGAGATATTGCGTTTTAAAATTTTTGGGCGGGGCCATAATTGCGAGCTTATTAAAATGCCACACCCTTAAAAAATCTGAAAATTTACCAGTTTTTCAATAAACACCGCCCCCGTAGACTGATATTAATTGAATGAAATCAGTTAAATTCATCTATTTAGTCATATATCAGAGCAAATTTGTAGGTATATCCTAATAGGAGTGTACCACCTTAAACGCCCAGGGGCTTTACTAAAATTTTTGAATATTGTAGGGCTCTTCTATCTGAGGGGGTATTTATTGAGAGTGGCATTCATTGAACTTCTCTCATCCTCGTCGGGCACAGAGGAGGGAGTTAAGAAACTTTTGAAGAAAATTCTAAAAAAATGCCTGTTTAGAAATTTTTCTATTGGCTATGGCTATTATCCACAAGTTAGTGCTAATAGTGGTCAACGGCTCTCCCTTTCATACCTTTATACTACATCCCTTTGGTTGTACAGCACAATCTCCACCACCACACAAGCATGATATCCCAAAACAGTTCGTGTGATCATTGACCACAGTACTGATCATCAAACACTATACATAACCCAGGAGAGGAAGGATAAATAAGTACAAAAACTGAAATGCGATTTACTTTTGAATAGTATATGCTTCAATCAGGGGCGTCGCCAGCCTAAATATACACCACGGCTTGAAAAAATCGCTTTTTATGACAGAAAACCAACCTATTATACATTTACTGTGGTTTAGCTCGATGACAAAGATATCCAAGATTTAATTGTGCTGGAAAATCAAGCGAACTTTTGTTTCATTATTGCGTAGCACCTTGAGCAAGTCCAAAGGCTTTTACTAGGCCATTTGTTTTCAATAGAGACATACGGCACACAAACAAGGTACTGACAACAAGGAAAGGAAAGGAAGACAAGTTTCTTAAATAAATGATAGTAAATGATTTGAGCTAAAGATAAATGGTTTGAGCTCAAAAAAGGTGGAGAAAATGCCAACATCATGTAATGACTGCTCTACAATTATTGGCTTGTTTAGAAAGAAGGTAAAAACTCATTTCAATTCTAATTGTTGTTAGAAGTAGTACACTAGTCTACTAATGCTAATCTCATCTACTTTCTGTTATTTACGCTTCACACATAGCTCTCAGAGCTCTTTATTAAAAGTTATGGCTTAATAATGGTTGTCGTTATCAACTCATGGCTGTAAAGTTTAATACCAGTACAGAGTTCAAATTTTGATGCTGTTTCTAATATGATGTTTGATAGGTTTAGTTTGCGATAAAAAGTAAGTTATTGTTTAATTAATGTCCTAGGGGTTGCTAGCCTGTAAAAGATGAGAGGGTTTTTTCTAGTAGGGGCAGGGGACCCCTAGTTGAACGTCCCTTCCAAAGGACGGTGTGGATTGTGTTGTTTAGTCAACGCCCTGAGGGTAATGCATCCAGATGTTGATCTCACAAGACCAATCTAAACTTCAGCTGAACATAACAAACTGCTGAAGCCGCTTGTCCTATCTAACGGGGAGCTACCTGGGGGCTGGGGGGGGGGGTGTTCTGCAAGCCCTTTCTGTTAGCTCTGCATGTATATTTCCCATGCTAACTATGGAAAACTGACAATGACGTCAGTATTACTGCGAATACGACAGCCATAATGGTGTTATAATGACATCCACATTTCTATATGATATCACACAATGTTATGTCACTTCTGGTCTTGCCTTACTTGTCTTTCAGCAAAGGGTTCAGAGTGCCCTACCCCCCCCCCCCCTTAAATTTTTCTAAACGGATTTCAGCAAATTAGAAAATCGACTTCTGGTAAAACTGGGGTGGACAAGTCCACCCCAGTCCACCCCGTGGCGACGCCACTGGCTTCAATAGAATTCAATACATACTACTGCTAGATTGTCCAACATTTTTTGTGCAATAGTCGATAACGTCACTCATATGGGGTGGAATAGGGTTAAGGACAGGACCAGATAATTTAATATGAGTATCTGAAGGCGAATCACCTTAGGGAACAACGTTTGAACTGTACTGTGAAGGGGGTTAAGAACTTTGAGAGGACATCATCAGCACTTTTTGGTTTGATGTCATCAGAACAGTGGGGGGGGGAGGGTTCCATCAGTACATTGGAGCTGTTTAGTACTGTGGGGAGAAACCGTCAGTATTGTGGGGGAAAGTGTTTTCAGTTTCAAGCGCGATATATAATTATGGGAGGGCCAAGATTGCAAATGCAATGCTTGCCAGTGCATGAATTAGCTCCAGATTATTTCATGTAATGTTTTTATGTTAAAAAAGTTTTATTTCATCATGTATCGACTTAGATTAGTTTAATCTTATAGTTTTATATATTATAAGCTATAAGCTATATAAATATCGATGTAAAATATGTAAAACAAAAACAAATAAAAACAAACGATGTCTACCAAGCAAGTGCTTGTATTTCAGGGAAGGTCTTTTAATTTTGAGGTGTATTCTTTCGCTCTGCACTTCTGAAATGAGTCCACAGAAAGATCAAGGGGTTCATCAGGGAATTCCCGATTAGCATCATGCACGAGTAAATGACCTCATCATTCGTAGCGATGCGAATGCACGCATACGGTACGATGGAAACCACGAACGCTGCCACGATCACCACGCAGGTCACCATCAGTCGATACTCCATGTTCTTGCGTTGGCTTTGTGCATCTTGGCTCTTATTCTGTGATTTCAAGAAACGCCTTCGGTCCACCACCACTTTCTTCACGATCACGGCATAGGTTGATATAATGACGACACTGAATCCGAGGCCTAAATAGGCGAAGATCTGCTTCGTTGTTGGGATGTCAGAAAAAAAGACACACAACGGAATCAGTATCATTGACGTCATCCAGATGACAGCTAAGGATACATTGGTATTTCTTTTGTTGACCCAATGCCTGTGTTTGAACGGGTAATGAACAGCGATGGCACGGTCTAATGTCAGTGCCAGCACATGTAGGACAGAGGACAGTATAGACAGCCATATTCCAGCCTCTATCACTTTATCGATATCTCCCTTCTGGCCGTTCTTCAGAGCTATCAAGTGACGACTGTATCCGTAGAGAAGGAGCAAGGCAACTAAAAAGTCAGCAACTGCCAAACTACGCAAAATTCGTTGATGACAATTGCAGTTGGCTTTGTTCTTCTTTCTCGTGATCAAGACAAACTCCACTGAGTTGAGGACCAGAACGGGAAGGCTAAGGATTATAATGGCGGTAGATTCCTTTTCGTCGTACATTGCTTCTCTTCAGTCCTTCTGAAAGGAAAATTATCATTTTTGAGAAACCACTTAGTTAGATATAACTCGAGTAGGGAGTGCCTATCCTGGTTAAAGCACTCGATATACGTGAGTAGAGCAACTATTGAGCAGAATTAACACATAAGGGAACAGACATTTCCTTTTATTGTGATGAGGCCTTATTTGAGTACATGTGAATGAGAGTAATAGGCCTTCTTATGTTTGAAATGATGAATTAATGAAGTTTATTATATTGTCAGGCTCGATATCTTACGTAGTTTTATGGGTACAAAGATACATATGGTATTGTTCAGTGATATTTCTAAACAAAAGAGTTTCGAAATAATTATTATTGAAATGTAAAATATTGATGCAGCTTTGGTTATTGAGTTGCATGATGACGTACATGGACATTTTGAATGAGGAGACTGGGGAAGGGATAAAAAGTTTCAACAAACTTTTGGGCCTAAGGGAGGGGGGATACTTTAAACCGCCATTTTCTTGTCCTCGTTCGAATACTTTTAATACGTCAGTGTAGTAGTTAAGGAGACTTGGCTTAACTGTGCATTTGTGTTAAGTGATTCTGTTGTTTAACAGGGTACCTAATCAGATCAACAAAAGGTCTTGAGTAACGGATTTAGAGAAAGAGAAGACAGATGTCCCTACTAGAGTGGTTATAATTAGGGATTCTCATTATTAGTTTTAAGTTAATGGATGGACGGATTTGAAACAATGAAAACTGATGTTCTTGTTTGAGCAGTTGCTTATATTCACTTTATTGTTGATTTGCGTAATGGATCCAATTATTTAGATTAGAGAGATGTACTTGTTATCATTGTTCTGGCATCATCGTTAGTTGTAATTCTGGGATCGTTGTTTGCTCGTTATGATTTAGCTTCAGAGAAATGCCGTATGGAACCTAAATAATCGTTTAAACACATGGTATGGTAAATAGATAATTGCGATTTTCATTGAAAGTGAATTAGTGATTAGCTAGATATCTATTGTAGGCGTGTTTATTGTTGCAGATAAATACCGGTGTAATCAGTAGAGTGAGGACGAGTGATTCTTGGGATAGACAGAGCGGTTCTGCATTTCGTGGAGCTCGTCAACTGGTATTCTGTCTAGCTGAAAGACACGACTTTTCCGTTTAGCTCCAAAAACACATTATAATAATCCTTAGCTTTATTCAACCTACATGATATTCTATATATACCTTCAAGAAATATTATCATTTGTCTGTATCTAAACTCTGGTCGAGCTGAATTCACGGCCTAAGCGAGCACCATGGTCTCTTCTCTTTGATTAGAAAGTATCGGACCCCATTGCCGGGCCTTTCTGCACATTTGAAGCAACCGTTTCAATTCCGAGCCAAGAAACCACCGCGCAAAATTGCTAACAAGTGCAGTAAAAGAACCTGTGCAACATTATGACTCTTGAGTTTCGTGCTTACGTACTCGCCAGAGAGACTATACTAATGAAAAGACTATGCCTTTTAATTTGAATAGTCTGTCTAACGAGTGCCAAATTATGAAACTCATAGTCATTGAAGGACATGCCTATTCTGTATGTGTTTATCATGTTTTTAGAAAATGACTTAGATTCTCGGTAGAATTTCGCTCCCTTTCTCGTTAATTTTATAGACCATCATGGTTACACTTGGTCCCCATTAATTTACCCCTAGAGTCCTGGAGTTGCTCACTATTTTTGTAATTCCAGGCCTTGTCGCTTATTGAAAAAATCTTATTTCACTTACTATTACTGATCTTCAGACTTCAACCTTCTTTCCTGTCTTCGCTGTAATGTCGATATGCTCTGGCACTTGGCAGCAGAAATCTAGGCCAGTATCTGATAGGCTTGTGTATTTATTGCGTCAGAAATAAATATTCTTCTTCGTAGCTATCAGTATACCTGACTCTTATTTCGTTACAAACTTGAAAGGATAATTTCAGAACCCATTCAGAGCTTTCTAAACTAAAAAGTGTGTTGCTTTTCTTCGAACCTTACCTGGACGAAAATTTGAAGTTCTTGAAGCCAGAGCTACCTATCTCAGTGCTTCTTTCCGACTTTGGTGAATCCAATTCTCCGTTGTTGTCTATATCGATTTTTTATGATGATTTGGAGTTCTTTATTCAGCTAACAGTAGCTCAAGCTATCATCCTCAGAATTCCATCTTCTATCATTGTCGAAACGTAATTTCCATCTTTGTTCTTTAGTCTGTCGTGCTAGTCGGGGCTATCGTCTTCAGAACTTCTCTCCAATTTATTGAATCTCATCTATCAGTCACTATATGTTATCCAAAGAATGAAAAATCTTGCAATCAACGTTAACTCGAAACCGAAATTCTGATGTAATTCTCAATTTAATCCGACTATACTTGTAACGACTGGTATAATCTAAATCCCAGTTATATCTCACTGTTCACGACTGCTATAATCTAAATCATGGTTATCTCCAAGTTATCTCTTACTGTTTTTGATGCTTCACTTAATTATTGAGCATTATTGACCGCTCTATTTGATTATCTATGGTAATCGGACTTGTGAACAGCTCAACACAATTAAAGAGATCTCTCCGAGCAAGCACTTTATACCAAACATCTGCCACAGCTCAAATATTATTTCATCTCTCTAGGGAGTGTCTTGGTAATATTCACGGAGGTTGCATTCACACTGGGCGTGCATTTAGGCCTCGTTCGACCCGCTTTGTGTCTCAACATTTGAAGACGTTTTAAAGCTCCGTTTTAAAGATAAAGACCCTGTGAAAATGATGTTAAGTGTTCTCGCCTCTTCAGACAAATATGCTATGAATTAGATGAGGTGTTTATACAGCTGAGGCTCCTAATTCCATTTACAGACAGATATACCCATTTGAAGTACGGAGAGCCCCTGAATTAATGTTCTATTTGTCTTTTCTAATTGCTAACGACGTAATATTCATTCTTTTACAATGAAATAACGCTGTATAGAATGGTGTTATAATAATTTTTGAGAAGCTAGCATTAAAAAGTACAAATATCAATCATCAACTAAACTAATAATCGTCGTCAAAATCACCAAAAACGTGAACAGCGAAGAAAAAGACGGAATTCGCTGATCATCATCTGCAAATAGAACTCGAGTATTTTCGATTAAGCACCAGTCTTTTCAGTGGCAGATGTGTTTATTTCTAATTTCATCTTCGCTGAAAAGCGTGCGAGCATTGGGATTGATGTCGAAGCCGTGATAAAACAATAACAACAGTTGAATATTTGATTATTCTATGCAATAGTGAAGCCTCAATCACTACTTCTAAACAAATCTTATTTGAGCGTAGGCCATCAAAATCCGAACTACTTGCAGCAATAAACCTAGCTGAGGCTATCTTTGGAATCTGAGA
Organism: Pelagia noctiluca; assembly: GCA_963924455.1. NCBI lineage: Eukaryota > Metazoa > Cnidaria > Scyphozoa > Semaeostomeae > Pelagiidae > Pelagia > Pelagia noctiluca. Next base: position 3,357,503 of record OZ004322.1, read on the forward strand.
AATAAAATAAAAAGAGTTTTTCCGATTACGGAAAGATTGCAACGTCCTAATGGAGTACCAGAGGCTTTTAGGCCAAGGCCCTATTCACACTGATTCAATCATAGCTGGAAAAACGGAGCGAAAACCATCCGTTCCAACTTTCTAACTGCTCTGCTTCGAATAAGGCTGTATTACGAATAGGCAAACAAATATGCATACTTTCCAATACGAAAATATATCTGTGTGGTGAAGAACTTAAATTATAAGTAGAGATTTCAGAGACTGCCGAAGGTGCCGGATGAGCCACATTGATCGTATGTATCGACATGATGAATACAAGTGGCCTCGTGCTTTGTTCCAAGACATTAAGCAGCAATGGAAGTATGTTGCACGACCGCATGACCACCAGAAATTACTGGGAAAATATACTTAAAATTCCAACCATATGGAAATATTGACATTTGATTTGGAATGGGGTTATGGAAGATGTGTGAGAAACATTGAAGGGCTCACGTTATAGGACAGTATACTAAGTTCTTAAACACGGATGTTCGCATTTTTATCACAACATAGATTAAAGAAGCATCGTCGCGATATTTTGGTCTGTTAGCTTCGGTCTCAAAATAACATCGATAATAAATAATGTATTCTTCTCCACAGACTAGTGCTTTTTTAGCTCTAATTTTCCTTCGTAAATCTTTCATCATATTGTTTAAACTACCTTGGCAGTCTTATCAGAAGCAGTTTTGTTTTCATTCTCCAACTTTTATTAATCATTTTCGGGACAATGCCTCTTTAATACATACGAGAACACATGACAGTTAACACTTCGCATATTGTTTATCAGGGCAAGATTAGTGTGTCAGCCGGGTTGCAAGATATTGGTTGCTATAACTCGAGGTGAACCGCTGGACCTTCGTAGGGCTAGAAAAAATAAATTATAATTTTCAATGACTATTTCAGACGTCAATCTAGATTTTAACTCGTTCTCCCTAGAAGGGCTGTAATAAACATCTTCCTTATAAATTATATTTGTAATACTTCAATAGCCGTTAACGACTATTTCATCAGACGAGAGTGTGAGAATGATAATAAATAATGAATAAGTGAAAATAGCGGTTGGGTATTGGCATATCCTTGATATTATTACTAAAGCTAATAGCTCACCCAGGGCAATCGAAATCCACGACGGGCCCAAGGGCAATTTCAGCCAGCCTTTATTTGACAAAAAGTGGGCTATTTAGTATCAAATTCTTAGTGAAAAATACCATAGAATAGTACGGATTTTTGCTGCGGGCCCCCGAGTAGTTGCCCCCCTAACCCTCCCTCTCGGTGTGCCAGATCTATTGCAAATTGTTTTCATCGATTGTTAATCTTTAAAAAATTAGGCTACGTTCACATCTGCCGGATAACATTTCGTACCGGATTGGTTTGTGCGATCCGATATGAAAACCATACCAGATTACTTCTGTTTACACGACAACGCTCCGCTATTTTCTGCGCACCACATATTTCCACTCCTCTGCGTGGTCAAATCTTTCGCTCTTTTTGGCGTCTCAAAAACGTACCAGAGCGAAACGTATCGGATTCGCCTGTTTACGCGAGCTAGAATGCGTGGAATGTGGTATGGGACGTATCGGGTCCCTTTTCATATCACGACTGGAGTTTAGTGATTTCACTCCGCTAAAACGGTACGGAACGTATCGGATTCACACAGCGTCGTGTAAACGCGACACGCATCACATTGAAAAACTAATCCGGTACGTAAGTAGTCCGGTATCCTGTAAACGCAGCCTTAATCAAATGATTAACAAGTTCTTACCGTGGAATCACAATAGAAATCCAAAGGCTGTGGGATCTCGACCAACCATTTGATATTTCTAAAATGAGACACGCAAAGATGTGCTAGTTAAAAAGTGCATGAGATTAAAAGGAAAAGGAAAATAAAATCATATGGTGCACTATACTACTTCTATGACGTTACACGCAGTTAATACTGCAAGACACGTTTTACCGTTCTTCGCCAGTCTTGCCTACATAATTTTAATTCACAAAGTTTATCGTATGTTTGTGCTCCTTGTGACAGATGTTCCAATTCTATACTAATTATGGTTCTAAATCAGGGCCCGTAGCTACAGCTTTTGAGCCGGGGTGGCAGAAATTCATAGTCTATAAAAATATTTTTCGTTGGGGAAGGGTTAGGACAAACATAAAAACGGATATGAACTCTATAGGAACAACAATGTCAGAATTTAAACCTATTTATATATTTCACATTTAAGCTCATCAAAATTTGCAATTTCGATTGTATTCTAAATTGATACATTCTATAAGGAGGCAATACAGGGCAATTAGAAAACCATTGTAGTTATTTAAAGATGTTTTAGGGGTGGAAAAAAGCTTACTCAAACTGCACCAGGGCTGGCAATGCTACCCCCGTACCACCCCATGGCTACGGGTGCGGGTAAATCCTGCTTCGTTGTCTGTATCTAGGTCTTTTTTTATATGATATTTATAAAAGATTTACAAACAACTAACTACGATTACAATACAATACGATACCCCGGGAAGCAAAATATCATGACTATCCCGGGGCCATTACATAAATAGAACTAATTTAAATTATATCTAAGTATACAATTACAATAACACATAAAAGACTATTACTAACAAGTTCAAACTTATGAGACTTACGGTTCCAGGTTCGTTAATCAAACCGACCTGTTTTGTGAATAAAATCTAAAGTCATTTTGAGTATATTTTTGTTTGCATTGTATGAAACGTTTACATCTCTAAAAGTTTTCATAGTAGGTTTTATGGTCTTCTTCGTGGTCGTTTCACCTGTGCGAAGTACTCTTCAAGGACATTTCTGCTGGTGATTCAGGATCTAACCTTCATGGTGTATTTATAGCTAAACAGAAGGGTTTCACCAATAAATGGCCCATGCCCCATGCCCCGATTGTTCCAGTCTTTTCCACAGATATACAATTAGTTTGCCAAAATCATCGATTAAAACGTTCAAGAAAAGGCATTTAGTTTACCAGATTTGTCATACGAAATATCATCAAACATTTGTTGGATGTTGTTTAAGAACAAATGCTTTATCGCGTAGTCCACTTCATCATACAACCTTGAACATCAACAAACATTTGTTAGATGCAAACATGCTTGATGATGCTCCAGAATTTCGTTGCATGCAGCAAAATTTCAGGCAGTGTTTGATGATGTTCAAGATATTATCCAATCAGATTTACTAGATTGATGATGACGTATGACGATGTTTGATGTTTGATTTTCTGTGGACACCATCTCACAAATGTTTGACGATGTCTTTGTATGACAATTTTTTATCATTTCGAGAGACGCTTCGAATAGAAATATTTTTACCTGTCATGATCTCCAGCCGAAAGCTACAAAGAGAAGAATAACTTCGTCATCTATGAGGAAATTCTTTGACAGGAAGCATAGGAAACACGAGTAAGAACTGAGAAACGGTGCAACTTATCCTCTAAGGCCGGGGAACTGGGCCTCTAAGACTAGTGAATATTAATCACATACAGAGTTCTAGGAAAAGGGCTGACTGGGTGCAGTGGGGGATAAACCCGCTAAAGATTCTGGACAGGGAGGGTTCGATACCACCCTATCTAGTAGGCAGTCATTTCCATATATGAACTTTAGTTGCACGAATAGGAGCAAGAAATATACTAGGACTTCATTTTATTTAATCATATTTAAACACAAAACCCTATCCGCTCTACAATAAAAACAAACGTAAGATTATCAGTTAATTTACTATTCAAAACGATTTCGATTTGCTGGTCTTCCTAGGGATCGTTCTCTCCAAAGGTTATTAACTTTTAAGAATTCTTTAAACCTTTTTTTTAAATGTTTTTAATGTTCAATTGTCAATAGGATTTGATTCCATACTTTTCTACAAGAGAAGAAAAAATTCCTTTGGACAACTCTAAGCTCTGTCTTGGGGTATCCAAATCTAGGTGAGTTTATCCGTGTAATTACTTTTACTAGTTTATTTTGTCGTAGCCATTCTGCTGTATTGTCAACCTGAGTTTTTAGTTTAGATCATTAAAAGCTGATCGATATCTTCAGAAGAGCAAGTTACACAAGTATCGTCTACATACATGTTTGTGGTGCATTTTTTAAGACAGTGCTTAAAGTCATTGACATACAGGATGAACAGGAGGGGCCCTAGAGAGGAGCTCTGCAGAATACAAAAGTGAACAGTTCTTAGACTGGATTTATGGCCATCTATTTGATAGTATTGTTTTCTGTCAGTTACGTACCAGGTGAACCAACGGAGAGGTGTCCCGCTTTCCATATTTACTTAGCTTTCAAATGAAGATTCTGTGGTCCACTGTATCAAACGCCTTTTTTGGGTCTAGGAATACACTTAGCTATGTTAATTTTCCGTTTGTCGACGTGGAAAACTAGAGGTCTGTGACATTGAGTAGCTAGGTCAAGGTGCTGCGCATCTTTGAAAGTGCATATTGACAAATGACAACTTGACAACCTCTTGTGCATTTTACAAATAATTTGAGATTTGATTATGCCAAATTTTTCAAGCAGCCTTCATAATCAGATACTTTGGTTTCGATTTTTTCCATAAATTTTGGATCAACAGAAGTAAAGTGGTTGTTGGAAGCTTCTGCATTTTTTCTTACTTTTCAACCAGCTGACCCTCGTACATGCCGTCCCCGGTGTCGTGGAGCATTGATCTTTGTTTAAGACTTTATCGATTGTTTTCCACATCATTTTTGGGTTGTTGGCATTTTCATCTATCGAGCTCTGATAGTAGTTTACAACGGCCCTTGCAATTCACCAATGACCTTGTTTCTTAGGCGTTTGTACTTAGGCCATATTGAATGATCTTTCTCAGCTCTTTTCTTACCTTGGTCCCTCTCACGGATTGAGCCTTTTATCCGGGGGGTTATGCAGGGAGTTATCTCTATGCTTTTTCTTTTATTCAACGGTGCATGCACATCCAAGATTGAGTTAAAACGATCAAAGAACTTATTTGCGGTAACATTCACTACTAAGTATGTTACACTGCCCCTGTTGGAAAAAAGGCCTCTTGCGGCCCTTCGTAGGCTACTATCAGGTAAAAACATTCAACTCGCTCAATGCTAATATTTCAAACATAAGATCCCAGGTTCACTTCACAGTGAGCTTGGTAAGCTAGGTAGACATGTTTACCTTTTTTGCTTCTTCAAGGTTTAATTCTTCGTAATATAAACAGTCTCTCTCCTAAAATAGGGGCAATGCTATTATCTGAGTAAACACTGAGGTAGCAATACAGTTTAGAAATATAACATAAAGCATACATCATCAGTTGCTGCGACTATCACAAAAATAATATCTTTAGGAAATCAACAAATACTTTTCCCCTAATCCAATGACTCTGAAATTTCCAAATGGTATGCAAACCTACCCCAGTGGCATAAGGAGGTGCAAGAACGTCGAGAAAAGCGGCTTGACCACTACAAAAAGAAGGAAACTCGTGATTAACAGCGGTTGTGCATCTCGCATGATATTGTTACCGGCTATGCAGATTGAAACAGACGGACGTTGGGAGAGCAGGATTCAAGAGACCGAGAAGGGGGTATTGACATGACTCAAGTAGGACTCGAACCCAGAAACTCTAGCTCCCTCTCCTGATGCTCAGTTGATAAGAGAACTGAGAGCAAAGTTAGGAGTCGTTGGTCAGAGTCTAAGCTCATGACCGTTGAGGTTTTTACCACGGGGCCCGGGGCTTTAAGGGACCCATAAGAAATATGCAACATATTCTTAAATCATCCATAGGGTTTCTCTCGATGGAACTTATGCCTCCATGTCGGCCATTACCCTGTTGCTCGTCCAGTCCCTTAAAGGCCTGGTCCTGCTACATATATCAACTCACTCAAGTTAACAAAACAAAAAATCTCTAATCAGACTTTATGGAATCCACTTCTTCTCAAATCGAATATTTTACTCACTTGTACGCTTGGACAGAATGGTAGTTGCCTCGATTTGGAGTTAAGGAGCATACATCACTGGCAGGTGAGAAAACTTTGTCTTCATTTATTCGACACCGCACTGACTTTTCTTGAAGCATTTTGATAAAAATAAAAGCAATTTCAAAATAATGAGGGCGAAGAGCAGAATAAGGCAAAAGAAGGAAGCAAAGAACAAATTTGAGTAATCGTTGGGCGCTTTCAATAGGAAAGTCTGTGTTAGCTGGAAATTCCATCTTTCAAAGAAAATCTTCTGTTATACTACTTAAAAATAGCCAGAAAAATCGGAAACATAGCGAAGTGAAATCAAGAAGCTTTTCATCTGACACTCAACAGGGTAATACGTCAGAAACCCCACTAAAACTTTCATGTGCTCTTTCGACGTGAGCAGTTTGTTTACCAAATGTTCCTCTGGGTGAAACGATAAAGTTTTGTGCCGACGCGTTGTACCGAAGTGAGCTTGACAGGCCTTCGTTCCCTGAGGAGGTTTTCATTGAACTGATGAAATCTTCGACTAGTTCTGTGGAGTTCAGTTAGCCAGCATATTTGTCGGTTTCCATGAGTATAAACTTTTTAACTGCCATCAAAAGCCCCTTGTTTATTTTCGCTATGTTGATGACACTTTCGCAGTTTTTAAAAAGGAGTCTGAATGCGATATTTTCCTGCCAAACTCAATTCATTGCGTCATTCTCTAAAATTCACCTTTAAAAAAGAAGAAAATAAGTCCTTGCTATTTCTTGACGTTTCCTTTCCATGGAGAAATATGAACCTGTTTTTCTTACCAGTGTCTACAGGAAACCAATATTTAGCGGCCTATATACACGTTGGGATTCCTTTTGTGCCAAACAAATCAAAATCAACTTAGTTAACACCTTGTTTCACCGGGCACTTATGATCTGTTCCGAACCAAAACTCAATTTAGAATTAGAAAAATCAAATCTACCCTCATCAACAATGGATATCCAGAAGATCTCATTTCGGCTTGCTTTCGTTATAAAATCGAAGATGTCACGGCTAACAAAAAGATTGGTCCGCTAAAGTGCCCTGTTTATCTGGTTTTCTCCTGTAAGAAAATCCTTCCATCCATCCGCAAAGATAGTGTGCCTACCACACAAAACAGTCTAGTAGTTTATGAATACTCGTGCTGGTGTGAAGCCAGGTACGTAGGACGCATATCTCAGCGGTTATGTGATAGGATAAAACAACACGTGCCTTCTAGCATACGCCAAAAGACTATGCCTCAACGAGAACAACTATCTCGCGCCTCTAAAACCAAAGATTTGCTCGACATCCCAGAATGTTCTCAAGCACACAGTGAGAATTGTTTTCGAATAACTGGCAGAGAAAGATCTACATTTCGCTTAGGTATTTTGGAATCAGTCTACATAGAAACCAGGGATCCCCAACTGTGTAGACAGAAAGAGTTCGTTTTCGCCTTAGCAATCTCGAAATAATCTTCTTGGTCAGCTCACTGTATCGTGGTTGTTTATTGGTTTTCTTAAACCATACCAATCACTAACCTCTTTTCTGATTGGCCTTTTTCGATCCATATCTGGGTATATAAATCAGTTAGGTTCTGTTTCGTTCTCTTTCTGAATTATTACTCTGTTGAGTGTCAGACGAAAAGCTTAAGTGATCCATGTGTTCGTTTCACTATGTTTCCGATATTTCGAGCTATTTTGAAGTTTTGTACAATCCAAAGACTGTTGTATTATATTTGTTTGTTATTTAGCCAGACATCTTCAATTGTTATTGATAATTTAATTTCAAATTTTTGATAAAACTCTGTCCAGTAAAATGGAGTAGTCCATAAGAATATCTTTTCCCTAAACTATTGATTTATACTCTTTTTTTTATAAGAATACTTAATTTTTTCTGAGCCTCAATATTCTTAATTTTTTGCTATTTTGAGCCTCGGAATATTCTTACAAATTCTTAATACAGGAAAATGATGTAAACAAACAACTCACTTGGCATAGTTCCAGATGATCCATTACTGTTGTTGATTTGCTCTAAACTGCTAAAAGTTGAAACGTTGAATAGAAAATTGAGAGCGGGGATATCAAATGGGCAGCATGTAAACTAGCCTACGTACAGACTTTATGGGAACTGGGGAGGAGAGAAAGCGAGAAGGACAATGAACCTCCCCGGTTCCCATAAAGCCTGTACGCAGGCTACATGTAAACCATATCATGGATTTGTTGATGGACACAGAGTTTATAGTCGTAATGATGATGATGATAACAATAACACTAATAATAAAAACACTTATATTGCGCCATATATCCACGGGGCTCATAGGCGCATTACAATTAAAAACAGTAAGACTAATTAAGAATATGATTGAAAATACAAAAGATTACAATGTTTTACTAAAAATCAAAGATATACCGTCTATTCAATAAAAATACTGTTCAAATAAATGGGTTTTCAAACGTGATTTAAAAGTTTCAACTGTGTTACAAGCTCTAACTGAATAGGGGAGTCTGTTCCCAAGGCTAGGGGCAACATTTGCGAAGGCACGATCACCAGCAGTTACTAATCTGGTCTTCCCTACTTCAAAAAGCAGTTCATCACAGTAATATCTAATTAAAAGTATGTTAATTCATCAGGTTTCATTTTCCTCCAGCTTGCATTTGCAAATCATTCCCTGATTCCCTAAGTCATGCAAATGTTTTTTGCCTGTCTCCAGTGTCCATGTTCCCGAAGGCCCATATTGATACTCGATGATAATTTGGAGTTGATACATAATTTGAAAATGATCGCTTCGGAATTATGCTAAGTAAGCAGGAAAACAATTCCGCCCGTCTGAAACAACCTGAAATGGTTTTCCAAATTTTCGCTCCGTAACATAAGGGGGCCTATTATAGGTTTTGCGGCTTGCGGCTTCAGCCCTTTTTTTACGTGCAGCTTACGGGTTTTATCATGGATTTTTGCGGCTGCGGCTTTGCGTTTACCGCTTCGTCTTCACAAACAGCGGCTTTCCGCTTTATTTCATGGCGGACTGAGACTTTTGCCAGATTTTTGTACGTCCTTGCAGTTTCAGGACCCTATAATAGGCCCCAAAATAAAAATGAATGATTGTTAAAAAACTCAAAATTTCTACCGACCTTGGCATATAGTCATAGCTTCTAACCTTCACCGCTCCGTACAAAACTTTGCTGTTGAAAAAATGAAAGAGTGTCTGACAAGAAGCTTTGTTTTGCTTTTATTTCTCATGCTTTCTTAATTTGCTCATGTTAAGCAGCAACTTTTTCAATTAGAGCTTAACTTCAGGATGAAGAGCAGGATCGGAAAAGTTAGTGAAACATATTAGCTACTGAGCTTTGCATCTGAAAACATCAGAGTAGTATACACCAGAAAGAGAACAAAAATGAAAATCAAAGAAATATAATACCCAGTGGTGGATCATTTTCGTGTTTCGCTATGTTTCATACTTTTCTCTCTCTCCTGGATGTCGGACAACAATTTTTTATTGGCCATAGATATCCGTGAAAAGTCATGATGCCATTTTCTTCATAAAGGTTGTTATTTTTGGCACATTCAGTAATTGTCATTTTCTACCTGCAGTTAACCGGTAAAACAGAAATTTTCTAACGGCTGGGCGGTTTGCATATACCACTAAGGATGCCTTTTACTATATCACACAAAAAACTACCCCAACTTTAATATGGCTTGGCCATTGCCCTCGTAAAACGAAAAGGCCTGCCTACTCCGTACTTCAAAGCATGATTATAGAACTCTCAAAATAACTACCATAAGCCATGCATTCCTGGGTGGTCATGAAGAGGTATTGAAACTCCACTTTGCAGAATGAAAACACCAATAGTGAAATGGGGTGACTCACAGATGTTAACGTATGACACAGGTGCGCTAAAAGGTTTCTGTTTTGCCTCGTTAAGAGGCTCCTCCAAATTTATGTCATTCTTGGTCACTTTGTTTACCTAAAAAAAGAGGTCCCACAATCACTAAAAATAATCTTATAAAAATATGAATGCAATTGGCAGTCTTCCTAATGAAAGCTGTTGTTGTTGATGTTGACGTTGATAGGTAAATACACTTTGGATCTTCGTAAGGTATTGGTTTATGTGCTAAGCACAAAGGGCCCACTGAATAGGTACACTAATCGGGCAGTGCGACCCTGGTCCTTCCTCTCGATGTGACCCTGCCTCATGATTCCTTTTTGCCTTTTTGCCTGGAATTAAAGAGAGCTGAAGGTCTGAAGGTGGTTTCGAACCCGGGACCCTTTGATCAAGGGTCGAGTTATCTAACCACTATTGTGGCGGGGATGGCCAAGTTTCATGAATCATTGAAGACACAAGCATGAAACTCAATTTGTTTGTTGAGTGGAGCATTTTGTATTACCATTCTCATAATACAACAATAAGGTAGAACATTGCTGACTTCCAGTTGCTACTCATACGGGATTTTTCAATATTGGAGCACAGATCCACTTGTTAGGGAGGGGATACTGTAGGCTCTCTGGAAACAATATGCATTCATACGCGAGGTCAAAAATATTTCCAAAGTATGAATTATTTTATTTAAGCATGCTCAGATGAATCCAGTATGAATAGCATATTGAAGTGAGCCTACCCGTGCCGTATGGACAGCCAAGGTATACTAAAAAAATGGAGATAACCTGTCTCTGAATTGTTTCCTGTGCCTGGCACATTTTGCCACTCCAACTTTTTTTTACCAGGGGACCTGTTTTCAATGGTCACAAAAAGTTTTGGGACTGCCCAGCGAAAAGCCTATCGATCCACTAGGGTTTTTGCCCTACCGAACCTTAAAACTTGCCAAATGGGCCTCGTTTTCAAAAAGATTTCCAAGGTAGTGAAATGATACCCCTGGCCCCCTACCCCTACACCTATTCCTATATTACTATATTGAAAAAGCTTGAGACGTCTTATCTCCAGTGGCGTAAGGAAGGCAGTCCGGGCCCTTAGGAATAAAATACAACCTGACCCTTCATGTGCAGCAGACCCTAAAGCTAAGTGAGCTGTAAAAGATGTTTTGGGGAACCCTTTCAGGGCCTGTTTTGCTCGAGGGAGCCTTAGATTTCGAACAAAGGTGCCCTAAACTGCGATAGGTCTTGCTCATCTCCAACCATTCTCAACTCAAACGTTTTTGCCTCACCCTTGTCAAGCTTGTGTTTTCTATTTGCTACCTGCCTGATGGCTGTCCAATAGTTGTGAAATTTAAACCAATGACAGAGAAATTAATCTTTTATTCAGAAATTGTTTTCGTTGTCTCAAAACTTTCCCGCTCGATTCAAAATGATATTCTTTCTCTGGAAGCTTTGTAGGCAAGATACAGCTTCGAAAGTTTTGACAATTACTGTTCAAGTTTGTCAAAAAGCTGTTTTTTGGTCGCATGCCATTTTAGGACAATGACTAGGTCCAAGTTGACATCACATAAAAGGCATCAGAGAACACCCTTATTCATATTGTTTGAATCACTGAATTTTCTTCCAAAGCAGCTGGCAGTAATAAGGAGCTATCATGGGGCATGTGCATATGACATGCTTTTTTTCTCCATTGCAAATTCACCTCAACAACCTTGCTGATGCCAAATATGTCTTGGTTGGCTTGGCATTTAGCTAGTGAATGGACAGAGAACAAGCCCACTTTTGAAATTTCATCACTATTTAGGTTATTGACTTACTTTTTGCAATTTTTTGTACTATTTCCATATAAAGAAAAACCAAACTTATTACTATTCGAGCATCTCACCACGCTTAAAAGGTTTTCAATAGAGACTTGTCATCTCTAACTTTATTTTACATTTATGCTCCAAATGAAGTTTCTTCACTAATTTCTCAACAACTTGATAAGCAAGAGAAAAAAATTGAATTTATTTTTGTGTCTTACTACAAAAATTATTTAATTCCTGTACCAAAAAAGCTAGGGAAAACCTAGGAAATCCTAGGTAATTACTGGGCAAAGGCTGGGTACATTTCCTAGGATTCCTAGGAATAAAAAAAGCTGGGAAAAAGAGCAAATACCTAGGATTCCTAGGATAGCTGGGTAAACCGGGTAAAAAATACAGTGTCTTAAAAACTGGGGAATTTCTAGGTAAAAGCTGGGCAGAAAATACCCAGCTTTCCTAGGATTCCTAGGATTTAAAAAAAGCTAGGAAAAAGAGCAAATACCTAGGATTCCTAGGATAGCTGGGTAAACTGGGTAAAAAAATCAGTTTTAAAAACTGGGGAATTTCTAGGTAAAAGCTGGGCAGAAAATACCCAGCTTTCCTAGGATTCCTAGGATTAAAAAAAGCTAGGAAAAAGAGCAAATACCTAGGATTCCTAGGATAGCTGGGAGAACTGGGTAAAAGAATTCAGGAAGAAAAGCTGGGGAATTTTTGGGTAAAATTTATCCAGCTTTCCTAGGATTCCTAGGATTTAAAAAAAGCTAGGAAAAAGAGCAAATACCTAGGATTCCTAGGAAAGCTGGGTGAATCCAAATAGCTGGGTAAATTGGTAAATCCTAAGTATTTTCTACGAAAGCAAGATAAAGCAGCCATTTTTGTTCTCCATTGGTACCGTTTCATGTAACTTAGATGACCGTATCATTTTTCCTTTCTGAAATTAATGCAATGAAGATAAGTTAATCATTAGCAGTTACACAATTGTATGATATTGTTAATTTAGAAAGTCAAGCGTAATTCACCAGCGTAAAGTCAATGCATTCTTGAATTTTCAGCTGAAGAAGAGCTTTGAATATTCCAGTATCACACAACACTAAATAAATGAAGATAGGCCCTCTCCCACTTTTCCACTACGTTCATTTACTTCTCCTCTCCAGAGCAGCTTCAATGTTGTGGCTTCTGTCATTTACCGTAACTCAGTGTTGAAATTCGCTAAGTTACGCTTACTTTGCACTCAAACAACCATTTTTCTTCTTTCTCTGATTAATATCATCAAGAATTGAAAGTCTAAAAAAGCTGAGGAAAAAGGCAATATCCCATTATTGTTCAATCAATGTTGCTGTCTCAAGCCATACTTGCAAACTATAATTTTGCTGGATCAAAACACTGCTTTAATCTGCATCTTTATGGTTGTGTTAATGCTTCAGTATTGCCCTAAAACAAATAGAGATTTACATAGTTACGTACTTGAATGTGAGATAATTGTAATAATTCAATAACATAAGTTTATCCATAGTTTTATTGTACCTTAGTTGTTGTGTTAGAAAAGAAAACAAGAGCTTGCACTCAACTAAAAGCAGCTTGATGAAAAACGATGAAAAATAGCAAAAACGAATAAATTCATCATACCTTGATAATAATGCTGATTCCTGATAGTTAAAGTTCTTGATTCAGGAGCTTTTTGGTTGAAGGAATGATGAAAAAACTGCCAAATTGTTGAGGTAAAGTTTCATTCCTGAAGGCCTTTCCCAACAGCTCTCCTTCCTCTGCAAAGCTCGCAGGAATTTGAAAAGCAAGTCAGCCAATCAGCATACCTGAATCTGGGACACTTATTTTCAGTCATGAAAGTAAAAGGGGGTCAACAAGTTTTGATTTTCAGCAAATGCTAGTTTTCTGTACTATATTTTAAAACTTGCTAATCCAGACATAACCCCCGTCTTTTTTGTTCATTTTGCCTGCCAAGAAGCTAGGTAAAAGGTGGGTAAAAGGTGAGAATACTGGGTAAAAGCTAGGAAAGCTGGGAAACTTTTCCAAAACTGGGTAAAAGCTGGGAAAGCTAGGCAAATTTTGCAAGGAAAGTTTTTTACCCAGCTTTTCCTAGCTTTTAACCAGTTTTATTTTCCCTGTTTTCTTGAGCACTCAAAATGGAAATTTATTTTCCCCACCTTTCTAGGTAAATTTACCCAGCTCTCCCAGCTTTCCTAGTTTTCTGGGTATGAACTCTCAGCTTTCCCAGCTTTCTAGGTATGAACTCCTAGCATTCCTAGCTTTCTGGGGAAAAGAATTCCTAGCTTTAGGATTATTTGTTCAAAAAAGCTGGGTAAACTAGGTAAATCCTAGGAAATCCTAGCTTCCCCAGCTTTTTACCCAACTTTTTTGGTACGGGTTTAGACTACGTGACATCCAGTTTGATATTAGTTTAATATTAGTTTGATATTTAACTGGGCCAGTTTGACGAAAGTGCCTGCCCAAAAAACATCTGATGTGACAAAATGGAATGCTGTGTATATGTTTTGATGCTTTCAAATGAATATTCAGACATTTTCGCATCATTTAAAACTAATCTGGAGCTAATAATACAAAGTTCAAATCGCCAACAGAGACGCTGTTTGAAGGAAGTTTTAGGCCATATTTTACGGGAATTACAAATTTCTTCATTATGCTAAAACTGATAGTGCTATTATGAAAATTTACTCCTCCCATGGATGAAATGAAATTTGGAAAAAAATTATTTTCGAATAGAATGAGCTTTCCTTTTACCATTGTTCGTGTTTTTATGGAATTATTCAATTTAATTTTCTATAGGCTGGCCTCCGAACTTACCTATTCTAAGCTACTTTACTCAAACTGATGGTGCTATTACAAAAATTTAATTTCCCAATGAATGAGATAAAATTTGGAAAAAATTATTTTGAAATAGAATGAGGTTTTCCCTCGCCCTTTTTTGCATTTTCACGGGAATATTCAATTTCATTTTCTATAGGCTGACCCCCAAACTTACCTTTTCTAAGCTACTACACTCAAACTGATGGTACTATTACGAAAATTAACTCCCCCGTGAATGAGACAAAATTTGGAAAAAATTATTTTCGAATAGAATGTGCTCTTCTCTTGCCCTTTTTTGGTATTTTCATAGGATGATTCAATTTTATTTTCCAAAAGATGACTCCTGAAGTTACCCATTAGCAATTGTGATCAAACACTGTTCTTTTTTAGAGCCGAGTTTGAGTAAAAAAATATGTATGCTAGAATTATGTGTAATAAATGAAAAGAGAGGGTAAACAAAGAGCTGATAAAATAAAAAAAAAATGAAAATATATCTACATGCAGAGAGAGGGTAGTCCCAACCACCCAGCCCTACCATTGTCCCCCCCCCCAGCTCCAACCAACTCAGCAATGCCACACACGCTTTTTTTTATAAAGAACCTAGCTTAGGGCCTAGTTCTTCAAGTTCTATCAACATTTTGCAATAAACTCGATGATAAGGGAACATGAATCATATAATAACACAAAGAAGCTTAGGCTAGGCCTATAAAACATTAAAAGTTAGTTACATAGTCATTAGAGAAGTTGCATATCTACAACGAATGATTATATGCAAAATTATAAAATTTCTTAATGATTTGACCTTTAGTAGTAAAAGTTCCTTAAGTTTTTTGACCTTCGACATGTAGGTTCCTTATAAAAGGTTCTTTATAAAAAAAGTGTTTAGTATCATGGAATAAGTATTTCAGATGTTTGGAGCAAGATTGCATTCAACATTTAAACTTTTATTGTTTATTTTTTTCTTTAACTGATTATAGACTTTCTTAGGGAGTGGGTGGTTATGTTGACATTTCCAACCGTCTTTTAATTATTCTAATTGCCAATACAAAGGTGGTCAAGGATGAGGGTCTACTGGGGCACCTAACACTAGATAAGAACGACTTCTTTTTCCTTTTCAATTTTATTCAAAACACGGAATGCACACATTCACAACTAAAATGAAAGAACAGAAAAGAACGGTTACTTAATACAATCAATCATAACTATCTAAACACAACAAGACATTCTGATTTAAATGCCCCGAAATGTCTGTGTTAGGGTATCGGCTGATGATTTGCATCTATAAAACCCTAGGAGTAGTGGCTATTTGAATAATTAACAGACATACACTCTTTTTTTTTTCTAAGAATACCTAAAAATTTTCTGAACCTCAACTTTTCCATTGTTTATTCTTAAATTTCCATTGTTCTCTGGGGATTTTGAGCCCCAATATTCTTATAAAATTTATTCTTATAAAGAAAAAAGAGTGTATGAAAATGTCAACATAACCACCCTCTCCCTAAGAAACTCTATGATCAGTTAAAGAAAAAATAAATTATGCAAGTCTAAATGTTAGTAAGTTTCCGTATCAGAGCCATCAGTTTGAGTATACTAGCTAAGTATAAGGAAATTTTAGGGCAAGTCTATAGAAAATGAAATTGAATATTCCAGTGAAAATACCAAAAAAGGGCTAGACAAGAGCTCATTCTATTCGAAACTAATTTTTTACAAATTTTGTCTCCTTCAGGGGGGAGCAAATTTTCGTAATAGCGCAATCAGTTTGAGTAAAACAGATTAAAATAGGTAAGTTTGGGGGCTAGCCTATGGAAAATTAAATTGCATAATTCCGTAAAAACACGAAAAAGGGTGAGAGAAAAGCTCATTCTATTCGAAAATAATTTTTTTCCAAATTTTATTTCATCCATGGGAGGAGTAAATTTTCGTAATAGCACTATCAGTTTTAGCATAATGAAGAAATTTGTAAATCCCGTAAAATATGGCCTAAAACTTCTCTCCAAACAGCGTATTCATTGGCGATCTCGACTTTGTATTATTAGCTCCAGATTAGTTTTAAATGATGCGAAAATGTCTGAATATTCATTTGAAAGCATCAAAACATATACACAGCGTTCCATTTTTTCACATCAGATGTTTTTTGGCAGATACTTTCATAAGACTGGTCCAGTTTAATATATAACTAATATTAAACTAATATCAAACTGAAGGTCACGCAGTTTAATTTAGGCCCTAAAATTCGAAACGTTTCAATATTTATTGGAGGTGAGAGTACATATAATATATTCACCAAAGACCTCAGAACCTCAAAATCAGCAACAAAACGAGAAGCATCTTTACCAGCAAACGTCACCAAAGCCTGTCTGGCTACCTTTTGGATAGAACTCATTTTATTTCAACCATATTTCCAGTGTAGAGTCAAAGTAAAAGAGTCCCAAAGGTATTTTCCAGATGCTGTCAGCAGTAGAATAGAATCACATTCAGATCAGAATAGAATGGGATTCGAATTACTTCTCACGCGGTGTAAAAGTATTTACAATCTGTATGTAAGCTGAGAAATCGTGCAAATTGTGACAAAAGCATGAAAATCAGTTTATCTCCTAAGTTTGATACGCTTAACAAGATGGGGACCACTTGTTTTGAGAGCGTTTTTCGGGCAATCAATTATGTGTGATTTGTCTCCTACCCTTTAGTCCAGTAGTGCAGTCCTCAGTCGAAACACTAAATTACGGTAAACATATAAAAAACTTGATATGTACTATCCTGAAACTCAGTAATCAAAATACTAACAAAAGAAAAAAGTATCTCAAAGTAGATGATACCACTGTATAGCTCATTAGATACCGTAACAGAAACTTTTCAGGGAATGGGAACCACTACCCAAGTCTAAAGATAGTACAAGTCTTATTCCTACGTCTGGAAAACTACACGTTTTTTATTTTATAAGAAACCTAGCTTGGGTCCTAGTACTAGAAGTTTCTTAATTTTTCACCAGTTTTTAGTACTAAAAGTTTCTTAAAAGTTTCTTATTTTAGATACGCACTTAACATAAAATTTTGCACTTTCCCTCGCATATTTCTTGTATGTAAGTGAAACCCACCTACTAATACAAGAAGACTCATCATCCAGTGTTCCTCTAAATAAAAACGTGTGGGAAACTTAAATCAAGCAAAATTGTATTGTCGACATGTTACTTTCCGGCTCAGAAAGTCCTCTTTTTTTTCTTGGAGTTTCTTAAAGATATTGATGAAGTTCTAAAAGTTTCTTAAATTTTTGGGGCTCTAGTACTAGGTTTCTTATAAACCGGTTTCTTATTAAAAAAAAAACGTGTACTTCTATCTTGTTTAGCATGTTATGCAGGTTTACCAGGTTGCATGGCTGCACAACTGCGTTCTCATAAGATACCGTAAGAGAAACTTTTGGGGGACTAGGAACGACTACTCCAGTCTAAAAATAGCACAAGAGTTATTCTTAAGTTACACTCTTTTTTCTTTATAAGAATAAATTTTATAAGAATATTGAGGCTCAAAATTGCCAAAGAACAATGGAAATTTAAGAATAAACAATGGAAAAGTTCGGAAAAGTTGAGGCTCAGGAACATTTTAAGTATTCTTATAAAGAAAAAAGAGTGTAGAGAAACTAAATCTATCCAAGTTTCTATCTTTCCATGATGAAACTGGACGAGTTTTCTCAGTAACATCAATGCAGGGCTGGACACAAGTACTCTGAGCTGAAAATAGCGTAAGGGGTCATATTTCAGAAGGGGGGCCATATGCCATCTTGTTAAGCATATCAAACTTGGTAGATTCACCAATTACCCGATCGTAGTGAAGGGTAAATGGGATTCCATGAACTGTGAACTGCAAGGAGCAGTAGACTACATGAGATGCGCGCGCATAGTCTCGAGAACACTATTTAAAGCTATAATGACGAACCCTTAGAAAAATGAACAGCGAAATGAAGTCAGAAAAAACTCAAAGGGGAGGGAATTCTGGGTGTGGCATGTAGTCTACTGCTCCTTGCAGTTCACAGTTCATGGAATCCCATTTACCCTTCACTACGATCGGGTAATTGGTGATTCCACGTCACTGCTCCTGCGAAGGAGCAGCTGACCACATGAGATTTTAAAGCTCTGACTGAATTGAGCACACAAATAGGGGCATACAGTAAAATGTTATATATTCCACTATCCCCAAGAGGCAATGAGTAAACATAGTCTAATTGTAAGAAAACCGATATTGCTCATCACCATATAACATAACCAAAGTATAACAACCAACAATGTTGATAAATGTCATTTCAACAAAAAAAATGTTCCACTAGTTTAGAATCAAATTAACGTAATCCTCTTCCACCTCTGTTCCATGGTTAATAATTTGTTTATCATAAAATGTTCTGAACGTGCTCTCAGCTTTCCAACACCCTCTTTTTAGAATATATTGAACTGGTACGCCTTTCTCCTTGGCTTTACTTGCTGAGGCAGACCTACAGCTGTGGGCTTGAAAGACACTCGTGTCAACCCCAGCTGATTTTAGGTCTGCTTTGACCCACCTTGACAAGGTGTCGCTACTAGCTGGTTTATGTGGCGTCCCATATGTAATAAAAAGTGGTTTCACATCCACTGGAACAAGATGTTTCCGTTTCTGTAAATATATTCCCATGCAATTAACAATACACAGTTTCTGATTTTCAACATATTGATTATATGTGATTGCCTCAATATGTCGACCCGGCTTATTGTGCTTCTGCACTGAGTTTGGTAAAATAATGAGCTGGTTTCCAGAAAACGTTATGTTGTCTATATTTATTGTCAAAAGAGTCTGTTTCCTTTTTGCCCCCAATATCATCAGAAGAACTGCTACCTTGTGAGTCAGTTGTTTGAGATCGAGTAATTCATTTGGTGGCAAAGAGTCATAGTATTTTAAGACTACATTAATATCCCATATTCTTGAATATTTCGGTAGAGGAGGATGTTTGTTGTACACTCCTTTTAAAAACCTGGAAATCATAGGATGTTCAGCAATAGATTTATAACCAGGCAAACACACAACGGAAGATAGGGCACTTCGGGCAGCAGCTAGTCCACTGTACATACACCCTCCATTGTACAGCCGCAGCAAAAATTCAAGTATTGTGTTTACTGAAGTTTGTACAGGATCCGCTTCAACTTCTCTGCAGTATATTTCCCAACGCTTTAAAACTGAGTCATATTTGCTAACTGTGGTTTTCCTCCAGGAATTTAAAATGATTTCAGATACTTCAGGGGAAAATTCCTTGCATTGTATGTGCTGCCAGATAGGAGAACTGCTGCTAGTCGCAGTTTCGGTAGTAGAGGATGAGATTCTTCTGGTTTGAATGGCAAACGAAGCAGTGCCTTTGTTTGTGGCAGTACCACTGGTGGCATGACGAGGTATTTCAGCATCATTGGGTACCAGAATTGGCTGGGCCAGAGGGGTATAATCATG
The DNA here is from genome assembly GCA_963924455.1 of Pelagia noctiluca. Taxonomy (NCBI): domain Eukaryota; kingdom Metazoa; phylum Cnidaria; class Scyphozoa; order Semaeostomeae; family Pelagiidae; genus Pelagia; species Pelagia noctiluca. Next base: position 3,377,424 of record OZ004322.1, read on the forward strand.
ATCCCCATAGCATTCTCCTTTATTATCTTTGCAATTGACTTCCCCACGAGACTGAAAGGAGGAAATGCATAAAATTTAATATCAGCCCAAGAAAGTGAAAATGCATCAACAGCTATACAACCTGGATCAGGAATCCAGGATACATATTTACTTAGCTGCTTATTCAAGCGAGATGCAAATAGGTCAACTTCCGGTTTAAAACCAAGCTCTTTGACCAAAATATTTAGAATATTTGGATGAAGCATCCACTCTGTTTGATCACTGAAAGTTCTTGACATGTGATCAGCAGTTGTATTTTTTGCCCCTGGGATATGGGCTGCAGAAATATGAATTCCCTTTTCATTACAGAATTCCCATATATCTGCAGCAAGAGCATCAAGTGGAGGTGATTTAGTCCCCCCCTTGCTGTTGATGTATGCAATTGCCGTACTATTGTCACTCATTATTCTAATGTGGTTGTATATTGTTGATTTGCAATAAGTTTCCAGAGCTAATTTTATAGCCTTTAATTCTAGGAAATTAATTTGCTGTATTTCAGATTTTGCCCATCGGCCCCCAATTGGGCAAGTTCCATCATCAGCCCCCCAACCTAAGTTGCTAGCATCAGTAAATATTGTATGGTCAATATCTGGGATTTCAATTTTCCTAAAGGACGATTTTATATTTGCAACCCACCAAGCTAGTTCCTGGTCACACTCTATTGGCATACTATGTATTTTGGCCTCAAAATTCCCTTTGTTTGCTTTCAGTTGTTGAATCTTAAAACGTTCTAGGTTTCTATAGTGTAGCGGCCCATTGGGAACAGCAGGGAAAGTGGATAGCAATGAGCCAATGACTGATGCTAGTTGCCTAATGGTTTGTATTTCCAAAGATTTAAAATTGTTTATTTTGTGAATAAGACCATTAGTCTTCCTTTCAGATAAAGAAACACACATGTTGTTAGAGTTAATAACAAAACCAAGGAATTCAATTTCCTGTTTTGGCTCAAGTATTGATTTCTCTGCATGAATAGTGAAGCCCAAATTTTGCAGTGTGTCAATTGTAGTTTGCACATTTGACAAACATTGGGCATATGTATCTCCCTGTAGATATGTGTCATCTACAAACACTACTGATAGAAAGCCCTGTGCCCGCAAGTGTGAAAAGGGAGGTTTCAGTATCTTAGTAAATACTCTCATAGCTTCTGAGTATCCATTTGGCATGGCAACATATTGGTACAATTGTTTATCCCAAATAAATTTGAAATATTTGTGATGCTCAGAATGCAGGGGAATGGAGTAAAATGCATCCTTTAGATCCACACTAGCCATCCAGACATCTGGCCTAATTATACTCAAAACATTTTCCAATGACTCCATTTTAAAATGATTATATGTCACATGGCAATTGAGTCTTTTTAAATTTAAAATCATTCTGAGGGTGCCATCCCTTTTTTCCCTAGTAAAAATGGGAGAGATGAAGTCATTAACTTCAGCTTGGCATTTTGAAACTACTCCCTTTTTGAGAAGCTTTGAAACTTCCTTATTAATAGCCTGGGAGTCCTCGTGTGAGAGTTTGGATTGCTTGGAAGCATGAAAGTCAGGCTGGGTTTCAAAGTCTACCTTAAGTCCTACTCTAACAATGCTAAGGATAACAGGGTCATCAGTAATTTTATGCCAATTGTCCAAATAATTGGTGATATTGCCCGCTTTATAATTTGTCATAGCTGTATCAAGATCATTTTTTAATTGTTGTATGACTTCATCGGTACTCACCTTATTTATATTTAATTCTTCTCGTGCCATTGTGACTTGTTGTGTTGATTCTGGCTGCCTTGTCTCTTGTGAAAACCCTTTTTCCCATTGGCAAGGCTTCGATGGGGGGTGAACTTGTTTTTTGAGGCTCTGGGGTGACTGTAAGAGGAGCTTGGTCTAGGAGACTTAACCATGTTTGCTTTTTTAAGCACGTTGTTTGTTGATGTCATATTCTGAATTCTTTTGGAAAGCTCATCCCCAAAAAGAAGAGTGGAACCTGCAGGCACATTTGATGCCAGTCCTTGATATCTATAAGGAAGTTTTAATTTGATGTTATCACGTCTATATTGTGTTAAGTCTTGCATGGCGTGCCCCAGCAATGCTAGAGCATCACATGCATTGGAGATGAGTGGTTTTACATCCTCTTTTGGGATGTTATCTGTCTTATAAGCCAGTAGCTTATCACAATTATTTGCCACTGCTGCTGTCACCTTAGTTAACTGATTTTGTATTTTCTGAAGGGAGTTTTCCTGTGATCTATAAGACTGTGTTAGATTTTCAGTAAAAATCTCTTGGTTACATCGTGGCACTGCCACAGATGGGCAATTAGAGGGCACAAGGAGGTTCTTAATTTTCTCCCTTACCTTATCATCTGGAAGCTTTTCAGTAAAAAGCTTGTTGATAATTTTTGCCAACTTAGGGTCTATTTCATCTCCCTTTTTACTGGCGAGATCGAAATCTTCCTCAATTTCCTCCAGTATTTGGACTGAACTATTTTCCCCTTGTGGATCTTCGTCAGGGGTTTGGAGTAGCTCTGCAATGCCTTGGTCAATGCTGCTATGATCAGGTATGCTGACATTATCAGCATCCTGCTCAGGTTCTGAGTCAGAGACTGGGTTATCAGAATCCCCTTCAAGTGAAGGCGCTAAATTTGGAGCCTCTTCCTGCACATTTTTGCGTGCAATTTTGCAGGCAGTACCTGCAGAATTCGTTTTAGAGGGACGTTTTTGTCCTGCAGCACCTGAAATGAACTGACTAAGAACATTAGCCAGTTTATCTACCGAGGATTCAATCCTATCGCTCATGTTATCAAGGTTGCGCTGTTGGGCCTCTTGAAGCCTCAAAAACAGCCCTTGATCACCTTCGGCATCAATCGTTACATTTGCACCCACTGCTGGGGTGTCTGAGTTGTTTTTATCCGACATGAAATAAGAATTTAGGGTTCGATGCAAAAGATATAAAAAGAAATAAATCTACTTATCTTTGTAAAAATTCTTGCTTTATCTGTCCTCTTCGACGACACGCTTGCGAAGTGTTCTCGAGACTATGCGCGCGCATCTCATGTGGTCAGCTGCTCCTTCGCAGGAGCAGTGACGTGGAATCGCTAATTTTCATGCTTTTATCACAATTTGCACGATTCGTGTTTTTTTTGGCTCTTATCACTTGCTTATCGGTGACAAAAGTGACAATACGCACTTTTGTGACAAAAATTTACTTTGCAATGACAGCAGTGTGAGCGTCCTTACATTGAAAGGCAGAACTGACCTGATTTTTAATATATAACTACCCTTTTTATAATTATATGATAATAATAATCTACTCTAATATTGGAGCTATACAAGCAATTGCATTTTCAAATTCCTTTTTCAAATTAAAAAGAAGAGTAAAGTTCGCTTTTCTATCATCAATGTTTGAATACCAATGATTCGAGATACCGTTCAGTGAGGTAAAGCCTGGTTTCCATATGATCGCAAGGATCGCCCAAATTTGTGATCTTTGTCGGCTTTCTTCGACGTAAGGATCGCAATGCTGGCAGAGATAGAAAGGCTTAATACGGAAGTTGAACTGATTTTGTGTTAATTTCTTTTTGTTATTACATTAGAAGAAATCAACTAGCTGGTCGTTTGCAACTTTTTCGTATAGCTTAGAGAGCACTGACAAAATTGAAATAGGTCTGTAATTATTCATTTGTATCATCTTTGGCCCCTGATTTATATATAGGTACTATTCGCACTTTTTTCCAAAAGTCTGGGAATATTCCTTGACTGAAAGAGCTGTTGAAAATCATCGTCAGAGGTTTACAGATAGGCTCTGCAGCATCTATCAGAATCGGTCTCGGTATTTTATCAGAACCTGCAGATTTTCCATGCTCTAGATTTTGAATGTACTTTAAGACTAATATACATGTAATATATATACATGTAATATATATACATGTAATATAAGCTTTCATATACATGTTTCAATTGGAAAGCTGTCCCGTCTGTACAATTATTTGGGTGACAGAGACGGTCATCCCCATATTTAACTTCCATCTCACTAGCAATTTTTGGACCAACATCCACAAAATGGCTATTGAAGACTCGGGGGGGGGGGTATTTTAACAAGGATATGGTTACGGGGATGTGCCATTTTTTAGGGGTACCTTTCTAAAATCGAATACGGAATCATATGTGTACATTTTCACTTAATAGTCGGTTGTACCCGGAATTATGGGCATGAATTTTGAGAAAAAATAAAGACAAGAGAAATGTGGTGATCGTAGATCAACCCGAAGAAAAATTTACACTGATGTGTGGTATGAGACTTTAATTTAGAAATATTTTGTCTTATTCAGATACAATTATTTGGTGCTATTGAAACTTTGCTTCTTTTACATATTCTGTGACACGGAATTATGGGTCCCTTTTTCAATTTATGACACGGAATTATGGCCCCAATTTTTTTCAAAATGGCACATCCTTATCAGTTAACCCCCTAAGCTACCCCCCCTAGAGATTGGAGATATTGGCGATTCTCTTTGAATCCGAAACTGTATTACTACCATCCTTAACTTGCATTACTGTGGATGAGTTAGGGGTCTTATTTAGCACCTTGTTGATGATTTTCCACATGCTTTTTGGATCTCTTATTTTCGTTGATTACAGATTCATGTGCTCTTATAGAGGTGTAATACCACTTGAAGGGGGTATCACCTGTGTGGGTTCGTGAAGGCGTATGAATTTCAAAATGAATATCAATAAACTTACGACCTTGAAGTCTTTGTATCTTTGTAGAATCAGACACGACACGAAGGAACGGATTTTCTTGGTCAACGCTCTTTGATATAAAAACCACGATTTACAGTTCTTTACAATATTACACGGAGCAGTTCGGCTCACAGCAGTTCGGCTTAAAATTATCTTAATTCACAGAGCAGTTCGGCTCTCTTAATATTCAGAGCAGTTCGGCTCTCTAATTACTTACTACGCGAGCAGTTCGGCTCGAAACCTATTTCAACTTAATCTCAACTTTTACTTGAAAACTATCTTAGAAAACAGGGGCGGGAAAACTAATAAATACGATAAAGTAACGGAAGTGCTGAAAGTGACGGGAAGGACCATATAGGGTAAAAACTGCGGGTAACTAATTAAATTGAACCAATAGTAAAGCGATTAAAAATAAATAATAAACCTAAGAGATGCGTGTGTGACTTAGCCAGTGCTAATTGTACAGGCTCCTACGCGAGCAAACTTAAAGCTAACAACGGAAACAAATAAGAAAGGTGTTCGTAAGTGAATAAACAACAACTAACAAAACTAGATGGCTAAATAAATTGTCAAAAGTTTCAAAGTCAAATGCGCAGCAGCATGCGCGTCATCGTGTGCTCGCAAAGGCACATGGGTATCACAGCATTACTCCCTCCTTTAGATTCAAGCCTCCTGGCTTGACCAAAAAAAATGTCTACGCAGCAGTAATTTCTTGCGGGCAATGAACATCCTCTGGGCGCGTTATAGATGGTTCACACGGTAGGCCAACGGCGGCGGGTAGAGACGACTCCTGGTCAGTACTGAAGCTATCAGATGGCAAGTCGGTATCAGCAAGATCAGGCGACGATGGTTCCTGCAAAGGTGCTTCTATTGGACGAGTTTCGGGGTCGTAAAACGGTTTCAGGCGATTGGCGTGGACAGGCACTGAGACAGGGCGATTATCCATTGTACGGAGTTTGAAGTGAACCGGAGATAACTGTGTCACGATGCGGTAGGGACCGTGATAGTGATGGGATAGTTTCTTCGACAGGCCTTTCCGATTTTTAGGCGTATACACCCAAACCTTTGAGCCAATTTCGTATGCAACAGGTGCAGCGGTTTTGTCGTACTGAGCTTTCATTCGTTGTTGCGCCAACTCGGTGTTGGAAGAAACGATTCGTTGCGCGTCTTCTAAGTTTTTGACAATTCTGGAGCGTAGCTCGGAAACAGAAGAAGACAAATTTGAATTGGACACGAGAAGAGTTGTATCGATGGGCAAACGCGGCTCACGGCCGTAGAGGAGATAGAACGGTGACTCGCCAGTAGTGGCGTTCGGTGAGACGCGATAGGCAAACAATATCATGTCGATATAACGATCCCAGTCCTTCTGATGGGTACTGACATACATCGATAGACCTTCAGCTAGGGTGGCGTTAAACCTTTCAACGAGTCCGTCAGTTTGAGGGTGGTAGGACGTGGTGTGCAACTGGCGAGTGTTGATGATCGAACACACTTCTTTGACGATGGTTGAAAGAAAGTTAGCTCCTCTATCGGAAAGAAGCGTTCTAGGGGCACCATGACGAGAAAGAATCTGATTGACAATGATCTGAGCAATACGTGGTGCTTCTGTTGACGGAAGAGAAAATGCTTCAGGCCAACGGGTGTAATAATCGGAGAAGACAATGATGTATCGATTTCCGTCATGTGTAGCGGGAAAAGGGCCTAGGATATCCATGGCAACACGATCGAAAGCACCGTCTACAGGTATCGGGAGAAGTGGCGCTTTACGTTGACCACGTGGTCGTTTCTTCATAGCGCAGTCGACACAGGATCTACACCAGTGTTCAATATCTTTGTACATTCCATGCCAGTAGTAGCGTGCGCGAATCTTTTCGTATGTTTTCGATACACCGAGATGACCAGCAGTGACGTCATCATGACAAGCAACAAGGATTGTACGGCGAAGGGAAGACGGAATCACGACTTGTGAGCAAAGAGACTTTACACGACGTCCGCCAGGCGTCCACAGGTGACAGAGTATACCGTTTTCATCGAGATAATAGGAGTCGATTGATAGCAGCAAAGCACGGGCTTTGGAATCATCATTTGGTAGCCGTGTAGACTCAAGGTACTGAATTATGGCGTAGAGGTCAGTGTCCTGGCGTTGTAGATGATGAAGCGTTTGTGTGGGGGGGCATGGCTGATCAATGACAGCTACTGGTAGAGCGGCGGTATTCACAGTATGGGACGATACTACATCAGACTGGGATGAGTAAGAGCGACGTGAGAGGGCGTCGGCATTGGCATTAGCTGAGCCTGGACGATGAATAATTTCAAAGTCATAATGCTGGAGCTGCAAGGCCCAACGGGCAAGACGACCAGTGGGATCCTTTATGCGCATCAGCCAAGAAAGGCTACTGTGATCAGTGTGAACGAAGAACTTGACGCCGGATAGGTATGGCTGGTACCGCTTGATACCATCAACAACTGCAAGAGCCTCTCGTTCTGTAGTACTGTAGTGAGTTTCTGCTTGATTGAGCTCACGTCCACCATAGGCAACAACATGCTCTTTTCCGTCAATTGTTTGACCGAGAATATAGCCGAGTGCAGTTTGACTGGCATCCGTGTAGAGATGGAAAGGCTCACTGAAGTTAGGATAGGCGAGAATTGGTGGTGTACACAAACGGTGTTTCAATTCAACAAATGCTGACTCGCACTCTTGAGTCCAGACGAACTTTGTGTCCTTTCGTGTCAGTTTATTGAGTGGGGAAGCAACTTTAGCAAAGCCATCCACAAAACGACGATAGTAATTGCAGAGTCCAAGAAAGCTTCGGACATTCTTAACAGATGTTGGTGCTGGAAAAGATCTAACAGCTTCGATTTTATCTGGATCTGGAAGGATACCCTTAGGTGAGACAACAAAGCCAAGAAAGTTGACAGATGTACGTGCAAAATGGCATTTCGATGGTTTCAACTTGAGGTTGGCCTGTCTGAGACGATCGAAAACGAGGCTAAGACGTTTAAGATGCTCATCGAACGAAGACGAAAATACGATGACGTCATCAATGTAGATCAGACACTTTTTCCAGTCAAGGCCATGCAAGACACGTGACATCAGGCGTTGAAAACTTGGAGGAGCATTGGTCAGACCAAAACTCATGACATTGTACTCATAAAGTCCTGCATGCGAGATGAATGCTGTTTTATCCTGAGAGTCAGGGTGCATAGCTACTTGATGGTATCCAGATTGCAAGTCAAGAGTGGTAAAGAACATTGAGCCAGCAAGAGAATCAAGAGCATCATCTATTCGAGGGAGAGGATAGCTATCCTTACGAGTTACTGCGTTCAGTTTTCTGTAATCAACACAAAATCTGGTAGTCCCGTCCTTCTTTTTGACTAGTACCACCGGTGAGCTCCATGGGCTACTGGATACACGAATAATATCTTGCTCCAACATATTAGATATATGGGTATCTATTTCAGACCGTTGTGCTTGCGAAACACGATAGGGAGCCTGTTTGATTGGCCTAGCATCTCCAGTGTCAATTTCATGCTGGATAACAGTGGTATGACCCAAGTCTAAGCTAGATGAAGCGAAGATGTCTGCATATGATGTAAGAAGGTCATTGAGCTGAATGTTCTGAGCTTCAGAGAGAGATGGGCTAGGCAATGATTTGAAAGTCGAAAGCAAGCTATCTTGAGTAGGTAGAAGTTGGTTGGTATCTGAGGTTTCAGCAGAAAGGGCGTCTAACGTTAATATGACATCGGCCTTATCATTTTGGACGAATTCTCCAATAGTAGTTCCTTTGTGCAATACTACCGGGACATCAGAGGGGTTTAGTAACCGAAAAGATACTTTTCCATCTGTATTTGAGGAAGAGACAGAAGTGGCTACCAATAGGTGGTATTCATTAGAAAGCTTGGGCGTGGCCTCAAGAAGACCAATCACTGGTGTGGCAGGAAAACTGGTAAGATAGGCTGGAATGATGGCTTCGCTGTGTGCATCTATTACTTGAGTGTTCGAAACTCTGACTTCTGAGACTAGTGGAGGCGCATCATCATTAGCAAAACATACTGCATTGTTTTCTGAAAATGTCACTAGCTGCTGTCTAACATTTATCACTGCGCTCGATTTATGCAGAAAATCCCTACCAAGGACGATGTTGTACGCTAAGTCTGGTACGATGGAGGCGTTGCAGACATAATCATGATCACCAATGATCACGGAAAAAGTTACTGCGCCAGTCACAGGTATTATGACTCCATTTGCTGTTTTAACGCTTTTGAGGGTATTGTCGCTTTGCATTGCAAAATAGGGGCGCAAAACATCGTTGTAATATTTTTCGCTTATTACAGTAACAGCTGCTCCTGTGTCTACCAAAAGTTTGGTTGGTTGCTTTAGGACAGTACCCCAGATCAAAACATTACAGGGAAGTTCATTTTGTTCCTTTGAACTGTTTTTATCAAGACACGGGACGGATTGGATACTTTGGTGAGGGCCTTGTTTTGAGGTTATTTCTTTATGTTGTTTGTTATGATCCGGAACAAATGGTTGGCTATCAGGATTTAAAGGAGGCGAAATATCAGCTTGATTTGAGGAATTTGATTGATCATTGTCACAGGTATTAGTTTCTTTTACCTCTTGTTTTGATATCATGGGTTTTGCGATATATGGGGTTCTATTGCTGACATGTTCCGTTTGGGTCTTCAGTTTCCCCACTGTGAAGACCCTGTCTCGTTTAAATGATTGCCAGAAAAATTTGAAAATCGAGGCTGGGACTGATACTGAGGCTGTGGTCGATACTGAGGCTGTGGTTGTTCAGACTGAACCTGGGACTGAAATCTGGAAGGTGCCTGAAAACGAGGCTGTCTTCGAAATGATTGCTGATAAGTGAAGTTGTTATTCACTTGATGGATTTCAGGGCAATTTCTGGCTACATGACCAACCCTTTGACACTTGTTACAAATAGGCTGTCCATCTGTTGTGCGAAGATTTCTGCCTCGCGATCCTTGCACGCTATTTTGCGGTCTCCAAGGCCTGGTTTGCGCAGCAGGAGATGGGTAGCTAGATGGACGACTGTGATAATTAAAAGGATTCGCCGCAACGGGGGGTCGTGTTTCAGTTGTGGAATGGAACGGATTTATGGAAGGTTGAGGACCTGGCTGGTTGGTAGCAAGTGACTGCAAAGGCGGGGGGTCGACCAAATTCTGACTTCTTTTAGCAGCAGCGAGAGAAACAAGTAGATTAACTTGAGTCTCAAGCTCTTTGATTCGTTGTTCCTGTACGCTATTTGCAACAGCATTGCTCGGGGTAGCCTCCCTACTTGATTTTGAAACTGCATCCCTGAGGCGGGCTAGGTTGTCAGCTTCAGCAAAACTTTTAGGCTGGTTTAGAATGACATGGTTTTTTATCTCGGTGGAAAGACCACTAATGAAAATGTTCATGACATCATTATCTGGAAGGCCAATACGCTGACTTTTGCGTAAAATATCTTCTGTATAAACAGAGAGGGGCTCGTTTACGCCTTGTTTTCGGGCAAAAAGTTCTTGACGAAACAGAAATTCCAATGTTTTGGTTCCAAACCTTGCTCTTAGTTCTTTTGTAAGGGAATTCAAATCGTTCGTGGTTTCAGGGGGTTGAAGATCGTACCATGCTTTTGCAGAGCCCCCTAGCGACAAGGAAAGGGCACTGAGCCTTTTTGCTGCAGACCAATTGTTGAATTTTGCTAACGTTTCAAAACGAGAGAGCCAGTCATTTATATCCTCATTGGCAAGTCCGTGAAACTGCCTTAACTGGAAAAGATTGGACTGAGCATTGCCTTCAATCGCAGCTTGGACTGCAGCTAGCTGGTTTTGCAGCTGATTTACCTGATCTTCCATTTCTCCTAGTTCGATTTAAGCAAACGTGTATTTCGTGTTTCACAGTTTTAACAGTGTTAAAAGTTATCAAGGTACGCACAGTTATCAAAATCCACAAAATACCAAGCAGACGAGTGCGGGGTGTGAAAACTTCTGGCTAACAGTAACACGAACGTTTATTTTTACTCGTTTCAACACGCAAACGACGATGCGCAGCAAGTTTACGGAAAATACGCAAATCCACGAGAAAGACGATAATCGGGATAAATACCAAAGTTATTGAAAAAAACTTTCTTGCAATACTTGTAAAGATTCGGTCATTAGAGTGATATTCTGTATCGCAAATGTTTATATACTGTATACAGTCTAACTTCTTGAATATGGATTTCTCGGAATATAAACAGGAATATAAAATGTAGAGTACGGGTATAATGTTCAAAATTAAAGTTTCCAGGAAGGCTCAACACCTTGAAGACGGTAGACAGTCAAGAAACGACCCTCGGGAGATGATACGAGAGATGACCCACACTGGCCACCAATGTAATACCACTTGAAGGGGGTATCACCTGTGTGGGTTCGTGAAGGCGTATGAATTTCAAAATGAATATCAATAAACTTACGACCTTGAAGTCTTTGTATCTTTGTAGAATCAGACACGACACGAAGGAACGGATTTTCTTGGTCAACGCTCTTTGATATAAAAACCACGATTTACAGTTCTTTACAATATTACACGGAGCAGTTCGGCTCACAGCAGTTCGGCTTAAAATTATCTTAATTCACAGAGCAGTTCGGCTCTCTTAATATTCAGAGCAGTTCGGCTCTCTAATTACTTACTACGCGAGCAGTTCGGCTCGAAACCTATTTCAACTTAATCTCAACTTTTACTTGAAAACTATCTTAGAAAACAGGGGCGGGAAAACTAATAAATACGATAAAGTAACGGAAGTGCTGAAAGTGACGGGAAGGACCATATAGGGTAAAAACTGCGGGTAACTAATTAAATTGAACCAATAGTAAAGCGATTAAAAATAAATAATAAACCTAAGAGATGCGTGTGTGACTTAGCCAGTGCTAATTGTACAGGCTCCTACGCGAGCAAACTTAAAGCTAACAACGGAAACAAATAAGAAAGGTGTTCGTAAGTGAATAAACAACAACTAACAAAACTAGATGGCTAAATAAATTGTCAAAAGTTTCAAAGTCAAATGCGCAGCAGCATGCGCGTCATCGTGTGCTCGCAAAGGCACATGGGTATCACAGCAGAGGACCTAATTGTATTTGTCACCTTGTTTCGCAAAGATTGATATGATTTGACAAAGTTTCGATTCTTTTTAGGATATTTCTCAGCTCATCTCTTCTTTCCATAAATCTTTTTATATGTGGCGTTATCCACGGTGCAGGTTTCTTACCAACCTTCTCTCTCCTTATTGGTGCATGTGACTTCAGTAGGCCTTCAAGAATGTCACGAAACTTTGCAACCATTTGATTAGGTGACTCCGAAACCGGGGATGGTAAAAGCTCCCAATTCATTTCGTTTGAATCTTTTCAGAATTTTGTCATAGTTTCTTTTACTTCGTTTTTCAATAATTCTTGACTTTTTGGGTCCAATCCTCACTGCATTCACTTTCTGTATAGCATATACCATGTAGTGGTCTACCATGCCCGATTCTAAAAGCCCTGAACTAAGAATGGATTTTGGTTTATTCGTGGAGAAATGGTCAATAAGCGTCTTACTAGTAATGTGTTCGTTCTCGTTTATTAGTCCTTAAAGCTACCCTTGTGTAGTCTTGGATAAGTTGCTTGAATTGATATTCATAGTGAACTTGCTTTAATACTTAATACTTAACTACAGCAGGAGATTCTATATTACATTGTACGTGTTTTGAGACCAGGAGCGTCAAGACGGGGGGGTAGGGGGGTGAAAGGTCCGGGGCCCGCAAAAAATTTTTTATTATGTTGTTATTAATTTTATTGTGAAAAGCTTTATCATGGATGATTTTTTTCAAGACCCCCCCCCCCCCAGCTCGTGGGGCCCGGTTCTATAAAATACTCCGGGGCCTGAGCTGGCTCTCGACGGCCCTGTTTGAGACTACTGCTCGTGTAGAAGTTCTGCTCATGCGCGGAGCCAAAATTGTCGGCTGAGTTGGTCAAACGACCCAAAATTTCCGACAGCATTTAAAAACATTAGAAATGTCGAGCGACGCATGCAACAATTTTGACCCTAGTCAAATTTCAGCCGACATCGAAAATAAGGATGTTCGACCATGTTAGGCGAATATTGCGTCGTTTGAACGGGACTTAAGAAAAAAAGACTCTCGGGCGGATGACTGTGCCACAGTATCCGCTGTTCTTCGAGAAATCAAATCAAGATATGCAAATGCGAACTATTTAATAAGCTAGAACCGAGAATCCGTTCATTTGAAGCAGTCGAAATGCTCGGAACGTCGTGACGCTTCAAAATGGAAATCAACACAACGCTCAAGCTGCACCTCGACTGCCTTGATTTCGTATACTCGAAGATTAAACTGAGTCGCTATACAGATTTCATGTCACTGGCAACTTCGTATGCCTGTTTGGGAATTGGATTCTTATCAATTTTCGGAAATTCCATGTTTCTTTACATCATGTTTTTTGTGAAGAGAGAGAGAACAACTTTTGAGTTTATGTTAGTTTTTTTGGCGTTCACTGATCTATTGGTAGGTGTGGTCATCATTCCCGTCTACATTACTGTCGGCATCATGTTTTATTTTCAGCCCGACAGCTGTGAGTTGGGGACACTGGTGATGGTAAGTAATAGGCTCACTTTCTTCCACGGCGTAATGTCCCTCTGGCTGGTCGCAAACCTGGCTGTCGACCGACTACTGGCTGTTCTTTACCCTCTGAGAAGGTTGTCGTGGAATTTGAAAAAGTTGTACAAGATTGCGACAACTGTCATGTTTGTCTTCGTCCTTGTGATGGGAGTGATCTCGACGCAGTTTGAAATAAAGTACATCGGTCGGGCAGCTACTTATGTGGCCATTACTTTGATCATACTCATCATTGTCTGCTACGTCAAGATATACCTCAAGATCAAGCAGCATGACAGGGAAAGGGACTCCATGTCCGTCACCGTAGCCACAGCGACATCTAGAAAGAAAAAGACAGCAAAGCTAGGTGCGCTCATTACTGTTTTACTTTTGGTTTTTTACTTGCCTGCAGTTCTGAGGTCAGTGGTACGGGACAAGATGATCTTTTTTCGCTGGGACAGATTGCTGGTTATAGCGAACAGTGTAGTAAACCCTGTAGTCTACTTGTTCAGGGGAGAAATTGTCCGAGAAGAATTTGAAAGGATTGTACAGAGGATTACGCAGAGGCTGTGCAGGTGTTTCTCTAGAGCTGTCACACCGGAACCTTTGAGCCCTGCTCAGAACGCAGGTGCTCTTGAACAAGCCGGAGAAGATGGGGGTAAAGAAACCTCAGAGGGCACTTGAACATTTTTGGGTAGGGACGTACCACCGAAAGGTTTAAAAAACCTGTGACTATAATTAAGTATCGAAATAATAAATCTGAACCTAGGTTCATTAAGATATATTTGGCATTTCCACGGTACATTAGAGGGTGTTAAGGGGGGGGGGGGGAGGGTACTAACAGTACTTTGGAGGAATACTATCCATCACTGTAGAGGATGTTCAGTTCTGTGAAGGGATACTGTCAGTACTGTGGAGAGATACCGTGAATTCCATTGTCAATGTGGGTATTCCTTCTACAGCACTGATGATATCCACCAATGCTAAACATCCTCCACAGCACTGGACATACGTTCTCTAGGGTAAGAAACAAATACTTTTAGTTTTAGCAGCAAGCTTACCGATTAATAAGTAGTTAAAGGGGACCTGCCTGAAACGAAGAGAAGGACAGTTCTCAAGTGCAGACGAGAGGAGCGAAGACGAGATAAAAGACGTAAACATCGAAAGAATTGACAGCGTTGATTCTCTAATCATCTGAGGGTAATCCATACCTTTTTATGTGTGGGCACTCCTTTTATTCTCATTCTGGGGGTCTGTTCTTGCTGTTAGTTGCTGATCTGCTACGCTATCGCTATTCTCTACCGCCCGCCCTCCCAACTCATGTATTGCTATTAAATATTTCGCTGATTCGCTTATTTGCAAGGGAGGATTTTAATAAAATTATGTTAAATTCTATACTCGTATATTTAGTATCTGTAATGTATCTTTGTGAGTGTAATGTGTTTGTTTTGATGTGATGAGTTATTTGCCCCATACCGGTGTTTTTCTTTCTGCTTTCCTAATTTAGTTCCTATTCAAAATGGCGACGGGTGCACATAGTTCTTTTGATATAATATGCATTTGTTGTGAGATATACATTTGTTGGATCGTAAAGGGAACTACCACATTGGTAATCAGCTTACTAATGGAATCTCTGGAAATTTCCCCCCTCTTTTTTCGATAACGACGAAAAGATTCCCGCTTTGAATTAGGCCATTAGGAAACTCACGTAGAAGGTCATATTTGGCCTTGCTTCTGATCCTCAGCGTCAGCGGGGACATAGAACTGAACCCTGGACCAATTTTTGGCGATTTTAATGAAGCTAAAGGGTTATTGTGTGAAGAAAACCTAATCATTTGCACAGAACGCAAGAATATTTGTTTTCTGACCAGTGATGCCGATGTGGAAGGAAAGGGCAAAACGAAAAAGCAGTCTGAAAACACTTTAAGAATGTTTCCTCTGCTCAACGAGAGATCTTTATAAAAAATATTGAACAAGGAATCAAAAGAATGGAATGGAATAGATGGAACATATAAAAATTGTGTTGGGTTGCGTTCAACAACTAGAAATGGAGAAAGCACAATGAAGTTCATAACCCAAAAGTTAAAAAAAGGTTCTCTCACTTCACAAAATCTTATAATTAGGCTATTTTTTATTTTTTACTCAAAACCCTAGGGTATTAACTGAATACCTTGAATACCCAGACGCCACTGCTGAATTGAAATCAAAACTCAGACTTCTTAAATCATCGATGGTATTTTTTTTAGGTGAGTAACATTACGAAGGCTATACGAAAAAAGATAATAATATTTGTTGACTGAGCACAGGCAAATGGATAAACAACATATTTATACTATAGCAAAAGTAGACAAGTACACAAATATCGTAAACCGCACCACAGCTTCCGGTGATATAAAAACCAACATAACAGCACATCTTAATCTTAAATCTTTTAGTCAGTCCTTTAGCATTGTAATAATCATTTTTTCATTTATGTTCTCTTCGATCTTTCTATCTTTATCTCTGACCCTTGCTGGCCTAGATATTCAAAAGATCAAAGGCCAAAGTTCACGAGGATTAAAGGCCAAAGTTTACACGTCAAAAGTGATTTTTTACAACGCTTCAAGGCTCTTTATATCTTCCAGGAGTCGTTTACCATCCACCACAAAGTTCACAGGAACGGCCGTAACACAGGAAACTTTAAAGCGGGCTTCGTCCTAAAAGAAAATGAAAACTCAGAGCTACAAAATATATCTTTCTTTCTGGGACCCGTGGAGCCAACTAAGAATTTTCAGCAAAGCAAAACCATTACGTGTAACATACGTGTCCCTTGAAGTTACGTTGTCAATGCATAGAAGGGGGGCCTAGTGAAATTTCATACGGTCTGACAAAAAAGAAAAACTAACCAGGGGCGTCGCCAGCACAAAAAAAGTGGGGTGGACAAAAACGAGGGAGAATGGGGCTTGTAGGAGGTTCTTGTAAAAATTGCGTGGGGGGGCACGAGACAGGCGTGCCGTAGGCACGTTTGCAATGACCGTAGGTCATTGCCCAATACAGCTGGGGGTCTGGGGGGCGCTGTAAGCCCCCCAGCGGGTCCAGGGCAGAGCCCTGGCAGGGGTCCTGGGGGCGGAGCCCCCGGAAGCTCTCGCAATTTGGCCATCTGTGAGGCCTTAAAATTGCTTAGAATCTAGTAACTACTCTATCTGCGCAATAATAGAAACACGCATGAAATAAAGAGTCATTCACTGAAGATATCATCAGCTTTTTGAAAATTTCACTTGCTAGATACTAAATTTTAAAGTTATTCATCTTGATTTACAAAGCAAGTTTTCTATGGCCACTGGCTTTAAAAAGATCTAGAAGGCTGTCCAGCTCAATTTTATCGGCGATATCTCTTTCAATGCTTATTTTGATAAGATGCTCCAAGCGCTGGTCTGACATTGAAGCACGCAGGTATGTATTTATAATCTTGACCTTACTGTGAGCTCTTTCACAAGATGCCACTGTTACTGGCAATGTAGCAATGATTTTCACGACTTCGAATAAATCTGGGAAGAGGTTGCTTAATCCATTTTTCGCAAATATGTTCAGCAATGTTGGAAAGCAGAGCCATTTCTGTGGCATTTGGATTGCTTTGTCCTTCTCTGCTCTTTCCCTTTCCTTCAAATAATCTTCGTATTCCTTTTTCCAAAGTTTAACTTCGTTGGATTTTGAGAATAGCGTGAACTGACTGCCAGCACGTTCACTATCGACGTCATAAAAAGCTGCGAGCTGTTTGACTTTTCCGACGTTTTCTTCAAACAGCTTTGTAGGGTGGAATGTGCTTGCTTGAAGCAAAATTTCGCAAGCATTAGAGGAGAATCTTCTGTCGAGCTCAGTGCTGAGTCGATCAAGGAAAGGATAGTACAGATCTCTCCTGAAACGATTCTTTTGACACAGCGATGGATCTCGCTGATCTTCTTGCACAGCACTGCTTTCTCCATACAGGATTTCAGAGCCAGTGCGAAAATGAGCTGGGATCGTCCGCTTCCTCTTAGCGAGCCCTTCTTCTTCTAAACTCGTTACTTTGAGGTGCGTCACTTGGCAGTAATTCTCCGCTTCTTGAACGAATTCTTCCATTTTCGCTTCGCTTCTGAGGTCATGAAGAGCTTGCTTCAAGGACTGGACACCAGAGACAGCTGAAACCAGATCCATATCTTTAAACTGCAAATATTCGGAAACAGATTTGCATAAAGCGAAGCACGTTTTTAGCACAAGACATGCTAAAATAAATTTGAATTTCTGGATCCTCACAAGCAAACCCTCAGCTGCGGATTCCCCTTCAACTGACATCTCCTTCAGCATCTCTACTATTGCTGGCAATGTGTTGACTACTGTTTCAAGGTTATCACTTTTAGCTGCCCATCTTGTGTCTGAGAGTGAGTGCAGTGCGATCTTCCCCTTCGTTATTCCCTTTTCTTTCAGTTTTTTTTCGTACAATGCATGTCTCTTTGGAGAGCCTTCCAGATAGCGGTATATCGAGCCTATGATGTCGAATACATCGTTAACTGCTGGAACTGTATCCACACCTTTTTCTAAGACGAGATTGAGTCTGTGTGCGAAACAGTGAAAGTAGATAGACTTTGTTGCACCAGCAGCTGTCAAATGTTGCTGGACACCCTCGTCCTTCCCAGACATATTACTCGCTCCGTCGAACCCTTTCCCCACTAAATTGGCGATGGGAAATTTCATATCTTCTAATATCGCTATGATGATTTCTGCAAGTTTTTTTCCTTTGATGCTATCAACGCGTTCTAACTTGATACAACGTTCCCAAATGCTGAAATCGTACACATATCTAACAATGACAGACATGAATGCTCGTTTGTGAGAAGTTACTTCATCGCACTCAATCGAAAAGTGCTTCGCAGACACAACTTCGCCTTTGATTCTTTCAGTAACTACTTGATTCAAAATGCTAATCATTTCGTTTTGGGTACCTGGAGAAAAGTAGGACACATTCTGGGGATGCTGCTGTATCCATTTTTGAAGAGGCTGGTGGTACTTTGCCAGAAAGTTCAGCTCCTCGAGAAAGTTACCTCGGTTTTCTGCAGCATCTGATTCATCGTGTCCCCTGAAAGCATTGTTTTGCTTCGCTAAATGTCGGATGACATCAAATATCACGCGAACCACTTCTCGATTTTCTTCCCTCTCTTTTTCTTTTCTCGAAATTGCGGCCTGAGCTGCACCAACCAGTTGAACATCAATTGGATCATTGCTGCTTTTAAAATTCTGCATGCGTTCCATTGAGAGTAGATGCATCCTTGAGCTTGCATGCTTTGAAAGTTTCCCATTGGCTCCAGTGGCATTCTTCCATTGCTTAAAACCTTCTTTCGTAAATGTTTGTTCTGAGCTGCCAACTGTAATGCGAAAAAGAATAGAATATTAGTTCCCTTTTAACCTTCAAATACAAAGGATTGGATGAAAGAAAATTTGACAAAAGTTTTTATAACTGGTTTGGTTTCCATTACAACAATAATGCAAACAAAGTAAAAATTTACGTACATCCTGACAACCTCTTTTGCGTGGTGGATTCAACCACCCCATATACGCCACCCTATTTTATAGATTGCATGCACGTAGAACATAAACACAATTTGTTTTTGAATTTTGTGATTTTTAGTATAATGTATTTTTCATCATCTTGGCACTATAACGGTTTTGTTCAAGGGTACTAAAGTATTTTACGACATCCAGTGTCATCCGACTCCAGAGTGAGTTGAAATTTGACATCAGGGATGGGTATGCAGAAAAAACTTTTCGACTTCATAAATTTATAAAGCGAAGTACTGAGGGTGTCACGAAAATTTCCACCCGAAGGTCTGAGTAAGTTTTACAAACCCGACCTGAAAATAAAGAAATAAAGAAATCTAGAGTTTCATCTTACCAAGTGTTCCAAAACATCTGCAGTAAAAACAGAATGCTGCGTCCTTTACAACAGAATATTCTAGCCAGGAAAATTCGTCATACCAACGAGACTGAAACTTGTATTCGCGTTTTCCGATGACTGATCTTGGATATTCTATGATTGGCTTTATAGGCCCGGCGTTAACAACTAATTTTCGAGATGATTCATTCACAATTTCAGCTGAAGGATCGCGTGGATCCATACTTAATACGATGATTACAATTCACTTTTATTCGTCAGAAAACCTTAATTTCTAGACTGCGTTGCGATGTGATCAGCAGATGCACAGCGAGAAATTTCGCAGAATATCTATCAATAGCAATAGAATTGAAATCTCAATTCCCAGGAAATACGTGCATGGTTGAATCATGACAGAGTTGTGATACTTTACAAAGTCATAATTATTACAGGAAATGAATTACAAACAAATGGACTCATTATCAGGAAATGAATAGCAAACAAGTTGTCAAATCAGTGTGCTCACAATAGTCATAGAAATTGAAACTAGGTAATAAAACTACTCAGTAACACAATAGAGAAAATCACATCATGGATAAACATAATTCAAAGTCTCCCTCTCAGCAACCAAAACTGCACATTCATATTTTTGAGTGGATGAAAATCACCCTCCCCCCCCCCCCCCAATTTTTTCAACGGATTTCGAAGAATTGGAAAATCGATCTTTGGAAAGACTGGGGTGGACATGTCCACCCCAGTCCACCCCGTGGCGACGCCACTGAAACTAACAGGGGCTCACTTGGACGAACAGCCTGCGTTGTTGCTGCCAAGTGGGCAATTTTCCCATTTGATGCTATCAGATTGCTGAAAACTGCACCTAGTTCCCAAGTTTCAATACTTTTTGCAGCTCTGTGAGAATTTATACAAAAATTTACCGGGAAGTGTCAGAAAAAAAACACATTCGCATTTGCAGACACTTAACGACCAATCTCCACAAGGGTGGGCAAAAACATTCAACCATTCAGGAGTATTTTTCCAGTAATGGATTTTACGCTAAATATTCAAAGGCTTCTAGTTATTTATTGGAAAGAATGTGTGCTGCCATTTATGGATCTATTTTGCAATATTTCGTGAGATTGAGAGGACAGAAAATCGTTTGATTAGGCTTGAGATCACACGGCTCCATCCGAGGGCTGTGTCCCTACAAAGTGTGGGCTATCTTGCCTTTTGATGATTTCCTCTCTTTCGTTGCTGTTAGGAAGTCTGGTTCTTTCATTCCCCGCTTTGCCGCTCTGCAGTTCTGGTACCTGTTGTGCAATCCATGTTTTTAAACTAGCGATATCCCTTCACCTTGGTTCTTACCTGCTTTCTACTCTTTAGTCACTTTGAAGAGCGTTATGCATAAAAATCTCAAAGACTTTCAACTGATTTCTTATTTCATCTTCATTTGTAACGAGTTCTGCCCATGGAATTTCAAAATTCAGAATTTTCAAGTTCCCCCAAATTTCAGTTGCTTCACTTTTTTCATTTCTTTATAAAAACAATTTTCTAAGAAACCCAGCCTAGAATTTTCCAAAAGTTAAGAGAGCTGAGACTGGCCGTATATTGCTCAATATAACAAATTTCAGGAATAACCGACTAAGGCTAAGAAATGGATTTGCAAACTGGCAGCACACTAACATGTCAGACGGGTCAGATAGGGGTCAAATTTTACAACTTTCGACACAACAAATTGCAAAAATATGCTTGAGAAGAAGCAGGTTTCAGAGTATCAATCGAGATAATTCGTGAGTATGAAAATTCAAGTCCTATTCTGGTCATTTTCGTTCTCAAGAATCATCTCAATTAGGAAAAGGCTTCCAATAATTGTAAGTAAGAACAATTTAAGAAAATTTCAGTCTGACAATAGAGGGAGGGATTGTATGGGTGGTTTGTTCTGATCCCGTATTTCATCCCTAACGAGTTTAGTGCCCCAAGTGCTTGACGAATTATAAGCAAAGCTCCACACATAACCTTCACATTGTCTCCTAGTTTATCAATTATTCAGAACGAGTCTCAGATATTCGTGATTAAAAATCATAAATTACGTACAAACGTTGGATAAGAAAATACTTGATTTATAAATTTTCGTTTGTTTTGGCTATTATTACAGCAAAAACTTCATATTTTATATTTACGTTTCTCTCCTGTTTCCGTTGAGCACACCTTTGAGGGGACCATTACAGAAATACATTATCCGTATGCAAACGTAGAGAGGGGTGTTGGTTTTTAAATTTTCTGTTTCCATCAATCCATTTTTAAGCTTATCTCTTTGGTTTTATTTAATTCTATGATTATCGAGGGTACGGTATATTTTTTGAACGCTTTTATCCGATACTTTCTAACCTTGACGCAGAAAGTCTCACTTACATTGTAAGTTTCCATTTTTGCGCGCAGTTTCAAGTTGAAAGGCTTGAAGGCAGCTTCAGTGAAGATATTCTCAAAGGCTTGCTCGTCCTAGCCAAAAACAAAAATAATACAAATCAATGAGAGATAGTCCACTGATGTAGGTATCGTTGCAATTTCGTTTGTACATATCATAGTTACAAGAGGCGAATTTACGGTAGGGAATACCATCTGTACATTGGAAGGTGTTCAGTACTGTGGAGGGTATTCAGTACTGTAGAGGGTATACCATCAGTACATTGGAAAGGGCTCAGTACTGTGGAGGGTGTTCAGGACTGTGGAGAGTGTTCACGACTGTTGAGGGTATTCAGTACTGTAGAGGGAATACCATCAGTACATTGGAGGGTATTTAGTTCTTTTGGGGATACCATCAGTACTATGGAAGGATATCACGGTATAATGTTAACCCTTTAAATTCTAAAAACAATTCAGAGCAACCAAAAATAATAATAGAAAGAGAGCCAGTTAAAATTTATTGTTGTTAAAAAGTGAAATTTCGAGTTTAAACTTGCAAACAAGACTGCATCACTTCGAGGTCTCTTCATAACGTGTTTAAATTCGAAACAAAGTTCAACTAGCACTTTCCCTATTTCATTGTTGTTAGCTCCTAATTCGAATTGAGTCGAGCCCAAGATATAATTCTGTAAATAGAATACATACCGAGTCCTTCAGGCGACCGATAACGTCCGCTGTAGTATTCAAAAGAGATTCACCACTCTCTTGAAAGCAAGTAACCCACTTTCTTCCACGGCGTAATGTCCCTCTGGCTGGTCGCAAACCTGGCTGTCGACCGACTACTGGCTGTTCTTTACCCTCTGAGAAGGTTGTCGTGGAATTTGAAAAAGTTGTACAAGATTGCGACAACTGTCATGTTTGTCTTCGTCCTTGTGATGGGAGTGATCTCGACGCAGTTTGAAATAAAGTACATCGGTCGGGCAGCTACTTCTGTGGCCATTACTTTGATCATACTCATCATAGTCTGCTACGTCAAGATATACCTCAAGATCAAGCAGCATGACAGGGAAAGGGACTCCATGTCCGTCACCGTAGCCACAGCGACATCTGGAAAGAAAAAGACAGCAAAGCTAGGTGCGCTCATTACTGTTTTACTTTTGGTTTTTTACTTGCCTGCAGTTCTGAGGTCAGTGGTACGGGACAAGATGATCTTTTTTCGCTGGGACAGATTGCTGGTTATAGCGAACAGTGTAGTAAACCCTGTAGTCTACTTGTTCAGGGGAGAAATTGTCCGAGAAGAATTTGAAAGGATTGTACAGAGGATTACGCAGAGGCTGTGCAGGTGTTTCTCTAGAGCTGTCACACCGGAACCTTTGAGCCCTGCTCAGAACGCAGGTGCTCTTGAACAAGCCGGAGAAGATGGGGGTAAAGAAACCTCAGAGGGCACTTGAACATTTTTGGGTAGGGACGTACCACCGAAAGGTTTAAAAAACCTGTGACTATAATTAAGTATCGAAATAATAAATCTGAACCTAGGTTCATTAAGATATATTTGGCATTTCCACGGTACATTAGAGGGTGTTAAGGGGGGGGGGGGGGGGGGAGGGTACTAACAGTACTTTGGAGGAATACTATCCATCACTGTAGAGGATGTTCAGTTCTGTGAAGGGATACTGTCAGTACTGTGGAGAGATACCGTGAATTCCATTGTCAATGTGGGTATTCCTTCTACAGCACTGATGATATCCACCAATGCTAAACATCCTCCACAGCACTGGACATACGTTCTCTAGGGTAAGAAACAAATACTTTTAGTTTTAGCAGCAAGCTTACCGATTAATAAGTAGTTAAAGGGGACCTGCCTGAAACAGAAGAGAAGGACAGTTCTCAAGTGCAGACGAGAGGAGCGAAGACGAGATAAAAGACGTAAACATCGAAAGAATTGACAGCGTTGATTCTCTAATCATCTGAGGGTAATCCATACCTTTTTATGTGTGGGCACTCCTTTTATTCTCATTCTGGGGGTCTGTTCTTGCTGTTAGTTGCTGATCTGCTACGCTATCGCTATTTGCTACCGCCAGCCCTCCCAACTCATGTATTGCTATTAAATATTTCGCTGATTCGCTTATTTGCAAGGGAGGATTCTAATAAAATTATGTTTAATTCTATACTCGTATATTTAGTATCTGTAATGTATCTTTGCAAGTGTAATGTGTTTGTTTTGATGTGATGAGCTATTTGCCCCATACCGGTGTTTTTCTTTCTGCTTTCCTAACTTAGTTCCTATTCAAAATGGTGACGGGTGCACATAGTTCTTTTGATATTATATGTATTTGTTGTGAGATATCATCGTAGTTTGCATCGTAAAGGGAACTACCACATTGGTAATCAGCTTACTAATGGAATCTCTGGAAATTTCCTCGCTCTTTTTCGATCACGACGAAAAGATTCCCGCTTTGAATTAAGCCATTAGGAAACTCACGCGGAAGGTCATATTTGGCCTTGCTTCTGATCCTCAGCGTCAGCGGGCACATAGAACTGAACCCTGGACCAATTTTTGGCGATTTTAATAAAGCTAAAGGGTTATTGTGTGAAGAAAACCTAATCATTTGCACAGAACGCAAGAATATTTGTTTTCTGACCAGTGATGCCGATGTGGAAGGAAAGGGCAAAACGAAAAAGCAGTCTGAAAACACTTTAAGAATGTTTCCTCTGCTCAACGAGAGATCTTTATCAAAAATATTGAACACGGAATCAAAAAGAATGGAATGGAATAGATGGAACATATAAAAATTGTGTTGGGTTGCGTTCAACAACTAGAAATGGAGAAAGCACAATGAAGTTCATAACCCAAAAGTTAAAAAAAGGTTCTCTCACTTCACAAAATCTTATAATTAGGCTATTTTTTATTTTTTACTCAAAACCCCAGGGTATTAACTGAATACCTTGAATACCCAGACGCCACTGCTGAATTGAAATCAAAACTCAGACTTCTTAAATCATCGATGGTATTTTTTTTAGGTGAGTAACATTACGAAGGCTATACGAAAAAAGATAGTAATATTTGTTGACTGAGCACAGGCAAATGGATAAACAACATATTTATACAATAGCAAAAGTAGACAAGTACACAAATATCGTAAACCGCACCACAGCTTCCGGTGATATAAAAACCAACATAACAGCACATCTTAATCTTAAATCTTTTAGTCAGTCCTTTAGTATTGTAATAATCATTTTTTCATTTATGTTCTCTTCGATCTTTCTATCTTTATCTCTGACCCTTGCTGGCCTAGATATTCAAAAGATCAAAGACCAAAGTTCACGAGAATTAAAGGCAAAGTTTACACGTCAAAAGTGATTTTTTACAACGCTTCAAGGCTTTTTATATCTTCCAGGAGTCGTTTACCATCCACCACAAAGTTCACAGGAACGGCCGTAACACAAGAAACTTTAAAGCGGGCTTCGTCCTAAAAGAAAATGAAAACTCAGAGCTACAAAATATATCTTTCTTTCTGGGACCCGTGGAGCCAACTAAGAATTTTCAGCAAAGCAAAACCATTACGTGTAACATACGTGTCCCTTGAAGTTACGTTGTCAATGCAAAGAAGGGGGCCTAGTGAAATTTCATACGGTCTGACAAAAAAGAAAAACTAACAGGGGCTCACTTGGGCGAACAGCCTGCGTTGTTGCTGCCAAGTGGCCAATTTTCCCATTTGATGCTATCAGATTGCTGAAAACTGCACCTAGTTCCCAAGTTTTAATACTTTTTGCAGCTCTGTGAGAATTTATACGAAAATTTACCGGGAAGTGTCAGAAAAAAAACACATTCGCATTCGAAGACACTTATCGACCAATCTCCACAAGGGTGGGCAAAAAAATTCAACCATTCAGGAGTATTTTTCCAGTAATGGATTTTATGCTAAATATTCAAAACCTTCTAGTTATTTATTGGAAAGAATGTATGCTGCCATTTATCGATCTATTTTGCAATATTTCGTGAAATTGAGAGGACAGAAAATCGTTTGATTAGGCTTGAGATCACACGGCTCCATCCGAGGGCTGTGTCCCTACAAAGTGTGGGCTATCTTGCCTTTTGATGATTTCCTCTCTTTCGTTGCTGTTAGGAAGTCTGGTTCTTTCATTCCCCTGCTTTGCCGCTCTGCAGTTCTGGTACCTGTTGTGCAATCCATGTTTTCAAACTAGTGATGTCCCTTCACCTTGGTTCTTACCTGCTTTCAAACCCTTTAGTGACTTTAACGAGCGTTACGCATAACAATCCTAAAATCTCCCAACTGATTTCTTTTTTCATCTTCATTTGTAAGGAGTTCTGTCCATGGAATTTCCAAACTCAGAATTTTCAAGTTCCCCCAAATTTCAGCTGCTTCACTTTTTTCATTTCTTTATAAAAACAATTTTCTAATAACACCAGCCTAGAATTTTCCCAAAAGTTAAGAAAGCTGAGACTGGCTGTATATTGCTCAATATAACAAATTTCAGGAATACCCGACTAAGGCTAAGAAATGGATTTGCAAACTGGCAGCACACTAACATGTCAGACGGGTCAGATAGGGGTCAAATTTTACAACTTTCGACACAACAAATTGCAAAAATATGCTTGAGAAGAAGCAGGTTTCAGAGTATCAATCGAGATAATTCGTGAGTATGAAAATTCAAGTCCTATTCTGGTCATTTTCGTTCTCAAGAATCATCTCAATTAGGAAAAGGCTTCCAATAATTGTAAGTAAGAACAATTTAAGAAAATTTCAGTCTGACAATAGAGGGAGGGATTGTATGGGTGGTTTGTTCTGATCCCGTATTTCATCGCTAAAGAGTTTAGTGCCCCAAGTGCTTGACGAATTATAAGCAAAGCTCCACACATAACCTTCACATTGTCTCCTAGTTTATCAATTATTCAGATCGACTCTCAGATCTTCATGATTAAAGATTATAAACTACGTACAAACGTTGGATAAGAAAATGCTTGATTTATAAATTTTCGCTTGTTTTGGCTATTATTACAGCAAAAACTTCATATTTTATATTTACGTTTCTCTCCTGTTTCCGTTGAGCACAACTTTGAGGAAATACATTATCCGTATG
Source organism: Pelagia noctiluca (assembly GCA_963924455.1). NCBI lineage: Eukaryota > Metazoa > Cnidaria > Scyphozoa > Semaeostomeae > Pelagiidae > Pelagia > Pelagia noctiluca. The sequence continues at coordinate 3,404,200 of OZ004322.1, forward strand.
CAAACGTAGAGAGGGGTGTTGGTTTTTAAATTTTCTGTTTCCATCAATCCATTTTTAAGCTTATCTCTTTGGTTTTATTTAATTCTATGATTATCGAGGGTACGGTATATTTTTTGAACGCTTTTATCCGATACTTTCTAACCTTGACGCAGAAAGTCTCACTTACATTGTAAGTTTCCATTTTTGCGCGCAGTTTCAAGTTGAAAGGCTTGAAGGCAGCTTCAGTGAAGATATTCTCAAAGGCTTGCTCGTCCTAGCCAAAAACAAAAATAATACAAATCAATGAGAGATAGTCCACTGATGTAGGTATCGTTGCAATTTCGTTTGTACATATCATAGTTACAAGAGGCGAATTTACGGTAGGGAATACCATCTGTACATTGGAAGGTGTTCAGTACTGTGGAGGGTGTTCAGTACTGTAGAGGGAATACCATCAGTACATTGGAGGGTGTTTAATACTTTTGGGGATACCATCAGTACTGTGGAGGTATTCTGTACTGTTGAGAGTGTTCAGTACTGTGGAGGGTATTCAGTACTGTAGAGGGTATACCATCAGTACATTGGAAAGGGCTCAGTACTGTGGAGGGTGTTCAGGACTGTGGAGAGTGTTCACGACTGTTGAGGGTATTCAGTACTGTAGAGGGAATACCATCAGTACATTGGAGGGTATTTAGTTCTTTTGGGGATACCATCAGTACTATGGAAGGATATCACGGTATAATGTTAACCCTTTAAATTCTAAAAACAATTCAGAGCAACCAAAAATAATAATAGAGAGAGAGCCAGTTAAAATTTATTGTTGTTAAAAAGTGAAATTTCGAGTTTAAACTTGCAAACAAGACTGCATCACTTCGAGGTCTCTTCATAACGTGTTTAAATTCGAAACAAAGTTCAACTAGCACTTTCCCTATTTCATTGTTGTTAGCTCCTAATTCGAATTGAGTCGAGCCCAAGATATAATTCTGTAAATAGAATACATACCGAGTCCTTCAGGCGACCGATAACGTCCGCTGTAGTATTCAAAAGAGATTCACCACTCTCTTGAAAGCAAGTAACCCATTGGTTTCCAGTGCAGTCACACACATTCGTCTGAAATCGAAACAAGCGAATATCATGAAACCGAGGCACACCAAGTCACGTAGGTAGGCGTCATAAAGTATCAACTATAGGGAGGTGGATTACATAGGGTAGGGCCAAATAAGATTTTAAGTGTTTCAGAATAGGCCATCAGAAATATTTGCAGATTTCGAATGGGCCATCGAAACTTTTTCAGCAGATCCCATCAAATGTTTAAGAATTATATTTTCTGCTGTCACTGTCTGCAAAAGAAAAGTTCAGGCAAATCATTAAAGAGAAGAGTGAATTTAGTTTAGATGTCAGCGCAACAATCATAAACAAAATGAAGCATCTACATACTTTATACTTTCAGCACGCTGAAAAGTAAACTATGAATTGTCGAGATGGGCCAAGAAAACCATTTCCCTCTCGACTCTTGGTCAAGGAATTTTTCCTTCCCTTTTCATAGGGGCTATGAATTTTGTGGATAAAGCCGTTCATCCTCCGCCCCCCCTGTAGTAAATACTCAATGACGCACCTCTTACAAGTTAAACAAGCAGCATGATGGTGTTTCTAATGAATTCATTTTCAAAATAAAACGTACCGACATGATCAGGCGATACTGGAAATCCTGATAGGTCTTGTTGCATTTCTCGCACCTATACTCCCCTCCTTCGTCAATGACCTTCTTGTTGCACTCGGCACTTGGGCATGCCTAAAATAGATAATTCATATATTAAAACGTCTCGATTAAAAGCCCGCAGCGTTTATCAAATTTTCGTTTATCAAATAATAAGTTAAGAGTGCTTTTATACGAAGGTGCGTTTACAGATCTAACTCGTGGGATCTCAACTGGGGGGATGAGCTTTTCTTATATAAACGACGGAAGGTGGAAGGAAAGCTGGAAGGTGGAAGAAAATAAAAAAGAAGAAAAATAGTAAGCTGGGAGTTGGGATGAAATTTTACATATTAACGTGTGCTGTCTTCATCCTACCTCTCAGCTTTTGGCCTGGAAGTTAGGATTATTTTGTCGATATAAATGCCAGTATCAACAGGCCTTAAAAGTCTTGTGCTGTTTTCATCCCACCTCTCAGCTTTTGGCCTGGAAGTTAGGATTATTTTATCCACATAAACAAGCCCTAAAAGTCTTGTGTTGTTGTCTCTTAAGTAAACTAAAACAGAAGGGTATGTGCTGATCTGCAAATGAAAACAAGTTCACACCTTGTACATGGAGTTGTCTTTCTTCATGAAAACAGGTGTTGCTCGCAGGGTGAAGTAATCGGGCTGCAAAAACATGAAGCAATCATTTTAACAGTTTTAAACATTAGCATAAACCAATTAGATTCGCAATTAAGAGGCCTCTAGGTAACTTGGGGCATTGTAATCGAGCCTACACTCAGATTTCAATGTCTTTTCTCGCTAATAGCCCACCAAGACCTGGAAAAGATACAAGCACCCATAATAGCCGTATCTAAGAGAACCTACTCAGTATATTCTTCAAAACATTAGGTTCTCTTCTGCTGATTCTTTATCTTAAAGACAGGAATTCGTTTTCCAACATATTAATAGTTACGTTTAGATAAGTTATCTCTAAATGAGTCTCCGGGGTACAGCAATCGGTAGGGTCAATTCGGTGAGTGTCGGCCAAAGCAGTTAGCAATCGTCAAGCTTCCGATTTTTTTCAATATCGTCAAGCAGGGGCGCACTGATATCCAAATTATTGACGGGGGTATTGAGAAACATTATTTCGGTCCCAAGCAAAGACAACCTACCTTATCTCCCATACCAAGATTTTCATTTCTCACTTGAGCAATCGTCTTGAATTGGCCAGAAAATCCACCTGGAGGAGAAGAAATGAGAATAGCTGAAAAGTCTCTCAAAGGTTTAAAGACGCACACGGATGGGGTGTGTGATATGCTATAATTAAATTCAAACAACCTTCGGAATTCTCTGCGAGCACTCGTATCTAAAATGGGTTATGCTGGGCCTAAATCTTTATGCACGAGAAAAAAGTCGTCTGTTACTTCCAAAAATTGCTTAAAAAGGTTAAGAAAATTAGAAATATAAAATTTACTTTCCCATTCATACTAGTGTCTGCGAAGATGTTTTGAAACCTTAGTAGCAAATATTGAACCTTCCTTTACATGTCCACAGTAAGTTGTTCGAAAATTTCTTTAAACTGAATTACCATGCAACATGCAAATTACAAAACCTCCATTCCATCCGTGTGCACCTTTGACAAATCATGGGACAATATATGTAGTACCAATACCAGGGAGAATAATTTGGAAAAAGAAATGCGCTTTGAACATAGTCATCAGAATCGCATGGTCTGGAAACAATATTTCTCATTTCTTTGTTGATTCTTTTGCTGGTCTTAAGGTAGATGACACCTAATACAAAAAAATTATTTACATTGCACATAAAGCCTCGATTCATAGAATCGAATAATGATTTCAGGTGATATCTAGGTACCTGACTTCTAATTCAATTTGAGGTGTCAACGTAAAGGTAATATCAACGTTTTTGGAAACAAAATGGAACTTTGGAACAAGAGGTCCAAAACGTTGGTGCATTTAATCTAAAACTTGGATATATTGGAGACACGATTCCACCAAGCATGGCATACCTTCTGATCTCTGTCCCGAGATCGACTTGATTCCAGAGTCTTTGCCTACTTGGTCGTACCTATGGTGAAAATCAAATAAAAATTAAACAAAGATAAACAAACCGAATAAAGAAAAGAAATTAATGATAAAATAGCATATTGAAGTCACAAGAAGAGCAAGAAAAATCGAAGAAACAACAGGTCGAGTCTGCCGTCTTTTGATGAAATAGATTACACATTTATTTTATAAGGAAAATCTCTGATAAATACCTCTAATTTTTAGGAAAATTGGGAATTACAGCTTCATTTGAAATAATCAATAATAGAGGGCGAGAAATGTTTTTTCTGAAATACTTTTGGGTTAGGGTTATGGATTTCTCTTAAAATTGCGTGGAAATAAGGAATATTCGAGGCCCAGCCCGCAGCAAAGGCTACTTACAAAAAATATGTGCAAGGAAGTATAACACAACAAAATACATCAAAGAATAAAATAATTAAATTATAACAAAGTAATGAAATAAATCACGAAGAGAGCAAGAAATTCGTTTGACCCAGATCAGTGTAATTAGATAGGAAGAGAACAACGCAAAAACCTCACGACTCTGATGTTTCGTTTAATGAAAATTAATTAAATCAATTTGGGCAGAATTACATACACGATAGTGATTCTCACTTTGCGTATATAGGAGATTTTCATACACTGCAAAACTGTGTTACTTGTTTAAAGTGGCTTGAGAGGAGCGTTCGTGTTGCTGCAGTAGCTGCATTTTACCTCATCAGGGCAATCAGTCCAGATATGTTTTTCCGCGGAAATCCACAAATTTGGTAATTGAGGGGGAATATTATTGGCGGGGTGCTAGATGGAGGTTATACAGTATTAAAAATTAATCAAATTCAGGCCTACCATCCCCTGAGAGTGTGGGCTTCTGGGATATCTGGATTGACTTGGAAGTAGCTGCTATTCAAAACAGACAGTGACCGCCCTGAAACCAAATGCAAGAGTCAAGGAATACTAGGGTATGATATGGTACGGTATACCTTGGTATGGTAAACTTGATATGGTCAGTATGTTATGGTATGATATGGTATGGTATACTTTGGTATGGTAAACTTAATATGGTTAGTATGTTTGTTTTGTTATTTCATGATGCGGTATCGGTACGGTATTGTATGGTTTATCATGATATACTATGATATGGTCTGGAATAATTTGGTATGGTAAACTATAGCATGGTTAGTATAATATGGTATTGGTATGATCTGGTGTGTCATAATATGATATAGTTTGGTATACTATGTAATGGTATGGTTTAATGTGGTATGTCATGGTAGGGTAAAATATGGTATAGAATAGTATGGTGTGATATAATAAGCATGGTTAAGTATGTTATGTTATTTCAATGGTATGATGTGGTATGTAATCGTATGGTATTTTGCAGTATGGTATGGTTAGCTTTGGTATGGTATAGTAAATCTTTGTATGGTATTGTAAAGTTTGGTATACTAAGGAGTGGTATGGTTTAATGTTGTATGTCATGGTAGGGTAAAGTTTAGTAGAGAATGGTATTGTATGGTATAATGTGGTATAAGTTGGTATGTCATTGTATGGTGGGGCATAGTATTGTGAATCATGGTTTTCTATGAAATGGTGTGGTAAGCTATAGTATACTATGATAGACCATAGTATGGTATGTTAAAATTTGCATGCTATTGCTTTTTCTTTCATAATTTTCCTACTAATTCTCGCATATTCTAAGAAGAAGTTTAACCAAGTCAAAATAAAATGCAACCATGAAAGAAGATGAATCAGTTAAATTCTGCTACCTCCAAAATCCGACACCTTCGCTCCTTTGACAGCAACAACAGGGCTTTGATTGGCATATTCCTCAAATTTCTCAGCCTAGAACAAACAGAAAAATATCATGTTCTCTTCTTTTATTGCAGAAGAAGCTCTTCTGCATCAAATAAATAATTTTGGCAGTCACCCTCTGACAAAATATTAAGGTCAGGTTTAAAATTATTTAGATTTTGGTGACAAAAAGTCATGTCTGAGTGATCTAAAAAAATAAATGCTAAATACTGGCTGGAAGGCCTTCAAAGTCTTGTAGCCTGTTTTCAGAGTGGTCAAAGTTAAGATTAATTGAATTCAAATTGAAGCGTTTCAGAACAATTTCGTCGAAAGTCAGACAATTCTCCATTATTGGGTAACAGCATGCAGATAATTGTTGTGCACGAGAGCTTGGGCTAATTTCGGCTGCCTGAGACAAAGGGTTTTCCTATTTCCTTATTGTCTGCCTGTGATGAACAAATGATCCTTTAGTTTTTCATGGAGTGTTTGGGAACCTGGTGACCGAGTACCCAGGATTTTGGGGGGCCTGTTGGGTGAAAATCGCTGAGACGGGCTCTTTTCAAAAGCATTGCGTGCTGTATGCCTACAACAGATTGTGAAGTTTACCTGTTCCCCCCAAAGGGTAACATTCACCGCAGTTTCTGACCTGTCAACAACACTGATTTCTCTTTTTGAAACCTAAAAGAAAAGCACATGGATCTGATCAATGGTATCGCCACAGCGAAATTATAGGTTTTACAGGTACATACACGTCATAGCAGATGGCGTGGTACGCACCTGCAAATCAAATGCTTGTTGGTAAATATTCTGGAAGGCGTGGGTTGTAAGTTTTCATAAGAAACTCTACATTGCATAGCTCAGATTGAAGCTTTACCACTTCTATCATAATCATTTTGTATGAGTCGCTGTGTTTATGAGTAATCAAAGTATGCCCAGACTCGCATCTTTCTCGACTCTTCTGGTTTAGTTTTTACATTCTGGTACAGCCTTAATAAACCAGGGAGTTTGGGCGTAAATTGATGAATGATTTGAGGTTTTGAGATTTGAAATAATTTGACTTGAGGCCTTGAGTTGCCTAGTGTTCCTTGCCCTTTGCATGTGAAGAACCAAAGGGGCTGGGCATAAAATTATCCTTCACCCAGAATGTCATCTAAGGTTGTGTCAAGATCATGATTAATCAGCCAATCATAACCCTCATTTATTCTTAAGTAGATATCTTGCTGTGTTCAATCTCTAAAAGCTGAATGCTTTCATATTTCATTTTCTCTTATCTTCGTGGCCTAAGCTGCCAGTTATGCGTTTCTTCCCACGAATCCTCCCCCATCACATTATCACATTATGGGATTTCGATCTTAGAAATATATGTTTTGATTGATTGAGTAGCGTACTGTAATAATTTCATTGTAATTGTTTTGATGATGGGAATTCAAGGTGTGCCCAGACTCACGCGTCTCTCTTGACTCTTGTGGTTTATATTTCCAATAGCGTCATCATAAAGCAAAGGGTTTTAATAGGTACAAGAAACGAGGCTTGCTTTGCAATGATCTAATGGCATTATGCAGTAGACGAGATCCTACTCAGCAAGCACTGTATTTCTAATCATTTTCCGAAAAACCGGATCTCTTAAAAATCAACAAACCTGTCTGTTGGTAGCTTTTGTAGTTATTTGCATCACGTCTTGAGAAGACTTCACCACTCCAATGACATCTAAAAAAACCATTTTCTTATTGAGAACATTCGCAAGTGATAATTCATACCAGCGAAAATTCTTCCAGTTGAATGTAAAAAAGTCAACATTGTCACAGTGAATGTTTTCAGTAAACCTTTTACGATAAATCGTTTGGTAAAAGTATCAAGCAATCGGTAGATTATTTCAACTTTAAGAACAAAAAAAGTGGAATGTCTATATCAAAAAGGGGCTTTCTAAAAACATATTCTTAGGTGGGAAAATTGTTTGAGCCTAGAAGAGCTGAAGTCAGTAGTAGTACAGAGCAGGAAAGAATAAAGGTAAGCACGTATATTGCAGTCGTATGGCAGTGGCTTGATCTCTAATCCAGCTGCTTTTGGTGCCAGAGATTGTGAATGGCTTGGGTTCGAGACCACCGTCGACTAGACTTTGGGAGTTTTCTAGCGAGCTGTCGTTCTCAAATAAGATACTGTTACGAAAATTGGAAGCATTCAACATACTAGAGCCTCATCTACAATTAGGAGCTCATTTACATGTTGTGACGTAGTATTAGCTTCCGTACCCTATCTAAAACTAAGGCCTTTGATAGCCTTTGCATAAACTCACTCACTCGAGACAACTAAACCGAGGGTATTCGTCTGATGCGGTGACATTCTTTTAAAGGAAAGTGATAGGTGACGTGTAAATGCAATAAAGACAGCGCAACTCACCCACGAATGAATCTTTGTTGACGCTTTCTAGATCTCCGATGTTTATGAAATCAAACTGCACTGTTGGCAAATCAACTTGTTCTTGGCACTAAGATCAATATTCAAACAACACAATATTACAAAACAAAGTGCACCATATTACATATTACATATATGTATGTCATATCACTAATTCTTTACTCCTATATTTAGTATCTGTACTGTATCTTTGTAAGTGTTATGTGTTTGTTTTGATGAGAGGAGTTATTTTGCCCGATACTGTTGTCTTTATCTACTTTCCTTAGCATAATACAAAATGATTAACTTTTTAAATCTGCAAAATTTACCTCCCATTATTAACTGCCTGTCCGTATATTTTTGACTTTTCAAAACACTCAGTTGAGAAACAGAAAATGAAAATAATCCAACGCCCCAACTAGATTTACTTGACTCCCTCCCAGTTTTTGTGCTGTTGAAAATTGCTGAGGCTCGTTACAGGTCCATATATCTATTCACTCTAATCTTATTCTTAACAGAGAATTATCGGCACTTTTTTAAGACCCCACTGGTAATTCATTCAATTTGGAACCTCTTGCAGAAGATAAGCAAAATAGGCATCCCAAACTTTATCAATCAAAACCCTCTTACAATTAACCAAAAATAATAAGTTAATACTCAAATGAGCAAGAAGTTACAATGAGTAGATTTGGATAAACAAATCATATACAGAACACATGCCTGTCATTCAAATCTGACCGGAGGCAAGGCTTAGAACATATGATTTGTAGGTAAAAAATATCAAGCCAAAAATTTACGCCTAGGTAAAAAAAATGCTATCTTCCCTAGGCAATGCGAGCCAAGCCATGCACGCGATCTACCTGAGGCAATGAAGTCTACTTAGGCACAAGGTAGGCCGCCCCTCAAGCTAATCAAACTATTTCCAATCCACACTGACTTAGATATGCATGGAGGGCAGACCATGATGTAACAAATCACCCACAAAGTATCCATTATCTTACCAGCTCAATGCTCGAATCAGCATTGATGTACATTTCGTAGTCATTCTTCAGTGACGTGTATTGCTTGTTTGCTGTTCTCAGCGATCCTTTTGAGATGTAATAAACCTTATTGGAAAGAAGAAAATAATCTAGAATTGCAAAATACTTCCATTCAAAAATCTATACTCGTTTCTCAAAATAATGTTTTCATATTCTGATCAAATAGATATAATTTTGCCCCTTCTTTGGAGAAAAACAAAACAGTGACTTAATTATGCATGTAGCAGGCTCGATCACAAATAGTGAAGTCTATTACTTGAAATCATAGTAGAAAGCAGCTCCTCGTATTTAGTAATTTGTGTGTCAATAAGCAACTGGGCTCCGGTCACAGCCCTCAGTGTTGCTTAGACATTTTGGTTTTTCAGCCCCGAAAGTTGCTTAACTATTGCAAACAGCAAACAGCTTAGTCCAGCTTGCATGTTGAGGAGTGACTCACTCACGCAGTAGTTTTTTGTTGGTGCAAGAAACTTGAAAAACAAAGTTACCTTTCCACTTTCAATTAACTCGTAGAATTTATCAACAGCTTCGTGAAAACCAGTGGCCTTGATTTCTCCCTGAATTTCAACAAATGAGACATGAAATCAAATGCAGAAGAGATAATAACTAGGGCAACAGTTCATATAGATCATTACATTAGAGTTATCATTAAAATGGAGGATACCATCAGTGTAAGAGGAATCAGTCCTTACTCCTGCTTCTAATTTACGTGTGAAGGTTCGAAGACACGGAGCCAGAAACAGACGTGTTCATGTGAAAATAACTCTTTTTTCAAGTACCGATTCCTGTTATTTCAAGTAGTGAACGAGAAAAGTCTGCAAAGACGTGAGACTCGTATCGAGATGCAAAACCGACTAATCATAATTAATTCACAACACGAATATGTACAGACCCAGAATTGCGTAACAGAATAATTAGCATAATTAGCATATGACGTAAACGTGAGGTAATAAACAGTCCTCCTTCATTAGTCCTGTGAGGGGGATATCATCAGTGTTATGGAGGGATACAATCAGTACTTTTGAGGGTTTTCAGAACTGTTGGGGGCCAACATCAGTACTGCGGGAGTAATACCTTAAGCACTTGTGGTTTCCCTCCACAGTAATGAATATCCTCCTCAGTACTGATGGGTTCTCTCCGCATACTGCTATAGATGGTATCCTTCCAATTTCCTAAGGGCATGACTCTGATGGTACTGATGATGTCCGGGACAGATGAATTTATATTTAGAAAAATCAAAAAATTAGAAACTTTACTCACGGATTCATCAAGTAAATCAACACTGAATAGCTTCCCTTCTCCCTTTGAGTTGCTCCACGTGCGAATGGAGGATTTGTTTGTCACTCTTGCTCGAATGGTCCAACTAATATCATGGGAAAGAAATTGGTTTTTGAAAAAACGTGCACAATGTTACACAAAATACAGCACAAGTTCTTTCGAGAGTAGACAGAGGACTGAAATGAATGAGGTGAATTGAAAACTGCCCAAGTTCTCATCAACAGGGGCCTGTGTAGCTAGATTTCCCTTCTATTCATCCTTGTCACGTTAACCAATTGTGATAAATTTTATCATTTATTGGCATAGTTCAATTTATTGTCAATCAATTAATTCATATATTTTTGCTAGTGAAATTTATCAATTTCATCAGGGCACATCAAAAGATGGTTCATTATGAAAAAACTACTTCAACTAACCGTGTTTTCGGGGGTCTGGTTCAAGTTCTAGGGTGTAAAAAGCTCTTCGTTTGCAGTTTACATTCAAGGATGAACCACTATTTCACTTTTTCATGTGGGCATTGTGCAATCAGCTATCAAATATCACATCATTTTTACTCAAATTTTACCGAATTATCGCAATTTGCCGCTTTTTATTAGCACTTAAATGTTCTTTTTTGTTTTCAGGATAAAAATCCCTATAGCTTCGTTTCTGGTAGAACGAAGCCCTTCTGATGGAGCAAACAAGAAACAATTGACAACGATTTGAAACTACAACAAATTTCATATTGTTTTAAACAATACTATTTTTGGGCAATCTTAGAGACATGATAATACTGGTGAAAAGTAAGATCTGGGTACGCTTACCGGTTCTGATAGGGGGTTAGGCTACTTATGGGGTGCACAGTTATGCCCCCTGGAGCATTAGATGGTTTAGCCATTGTTTTTGGTCTAGAAATAAAAACAACAATTGTCAAAAGATTATAAAAGAAACTTAACGACAATAACAAAACGATGAAAAAATATATTTCTATATATTTTTCATACAGCTAAGAGAGAAGCCTTTCCTGGCAGAGTGTTGCGTAAGAAAATGGAAAAAATACAACATTGAAAGCATCATATATAGCAAATAAAATCTGTTATTTACCCTCCATTATAAAATGCAGAATTGCTTCCAGCGCCGTAAGGATTAGGTCTACCAGCACCAGTACCAGCTAAAAGCATAAGATATTTCAAAACATTGCGATATTAGGAACAGTTCTATAAAAGGATACGAGGCTCAAAATATGCTAAAACTAAAAAATAAGCCGATAACATAAGGTAAGGCAGGCAATTTTATGCAAAAGATAAAAATAGAAGTAGCCAATCTAAAGCACACTTTGAAGCCAAACCAGTCAAGAGAGCCAATATATGTGGCAAATACAAAATTTTGCAGTAATAAGCTCCCAAACAATCACCCTAGGGAAAACGTTTGTGTATTATTTTATGTCATCTGCCATTGCACTGAACAATCTCCATACTACTGATGGTATCTCTATATTGTACTGAATATCATACAAAGTACATGTAATTCTGTCCAATGAAAGACTGTGGAATAACTTTAATAACTCTGCTTCTGAACACCATCCTATGAGGATTTCAAAGCATATTTCAACCTGGTATCAAAATAAAATTAAGCAATGTTGCTGCCTTCTTAATTGGTAATTTAAATAGAGGAGGAAAAGGAAATCAGAAATACCTTTATTTTGCTGCTGTCCACCAAAAGGCTTCTGCTCAAATTGATTGTTTGTTTGAGGTTTAACCATTGAGTTCTTCTGCGCTACACCTGACAACATAGAAATAATTCACTGTTGAAATGAATCACTCTTGTAATGGTAAAATTAATTAAGCTCGGAGATTGTTGTTGTCTTTTTTTAGAGTTATTCAACTATGAAATCAGCCAACACGACCAAAAACAAGCCATAACCACCCTTGCAACAACTCAAAATTAGTTTAAGCTGCCTTCATTGTATTTTATTTATATTGCGTTGAGAATGCCTGAAAGCCCATTCCCCACAGAGTATATGCCCTTGGGAAAGACATGCATTTGTACTTGCTGATTCCCTTTTTATTCTGTATTGCAATGAACTGTTCTCAGAAACGACAGAGTAAGCTTTCCTACACCTTGCCTAGTTCCAAAGCATGGTATACTCGTCTAAAATTGGTTTTCAGGTAGCACCTTTTTGGGAGTTAGCTTTTCGTTGAGGGTCATTCTAGGTGTGTTGGCTGATTCCAGATATGCTGATGGGTGGGTAGCCATGAAAAGGATTTGTCTAGATGCAAAGTTGAGCCTTTTGTCTCTTTCCCATCAGGTAAAATAGTGTATTGTGTTGGGCATCCATGTATTCAATCACCATACTAAAAAAAATGTCCCAAAAATGTTTTTTTACCGTTTCCATTCATTTCTGTTGCCATTTGCTCAAGCACTGAGATTTGATCAGAAAGTTGTTCAGGGGATCCAATTTTTCCAGCCACTTCCGAGGCTTTCTGAAGAACTGTTACATCCAATACTACGATTATCTTCCTAAGAAGAAATGGAATATTCTGATTTAGAACAATGTTTCACGGCAAATGTTAATAGTGCAAAACTTTTGACCTTAGATGGGGTACCTCTTTTTTAGTGCTGAGAAAACTCATCTTACTGCTTTAAAAATTCACGGAACATACGCCAGGGGTGGGTAGGTGTTTTTTTGAGGTTTTGTAGTTTTCTCGGATGAATTGAACATTTTTTCCTTACCTAAAAGTTTGAATTAATCTGCTTGAATAAGCATCGAGACTCAAAATTAGAATAAAGAAAGTGTATTTCAATCTATTCTGATTGCATGAAAAATAACTGCCTAAAGCTAAAACTATCTTTCTAGTCTTTTTTATAGAAAATGTATTATGTTAAAGTATATATTAAAGCATGAAATTGTATTTTTGCGCAGATTTGTGTGCCAGTAGGTTTGTTGTGCACTGGACAAGACCTCTTCATTCCATATGGGGGAAAACATGTGTACTGTGCAGGGACGTTGAAGCCAGGGGAGGCATGATCCCCCTTTTGAAGAAAAGTTGATGCATTCTATGTTTTTAGACAATTTTTATGGGTTTTTTAGCTTCTGGCACGTCCCTGGTACTTTATACAGTAGAGTTAGTGGCCCGTCGGTGAAAATTAATCTAAATTATGATAAATTGTGTGGGTGGTTAGAGGGCGCAGAGAAAAAACAAAAAATACCCGAAAATAGGGTGGGTGGTTGGAGGACACTGGAAAAAATTAGCAAAAATAGGTAAAAATAGGATGGGTGGGTCATTTTGACATGGTTGCAGATTTTTTCAGTGTATATTCCGCAAATTGACCCCCCTGCTGCTGCCCCTTGATAAATGCCTCATATGAATTATAGGTTAAAAAGGTTATTAGGCCCACAATCCCTGCCAAAAGTGGTTGGAACACCCTTGATTTTCTTACCAAATAACTACATTTTTAGCTTTCCTAGCCTTTTATTTCCAACCCAAACGACCAAAGCAATTAGCCATCCTCTGGTGTAAATTTCTTCTTAAAAAGGGCTATGGTGTAACTAAATACCTTCAGCATTTTCCAGAGTCAGATTCCTTATATACTTTGAAAAACTTCTCATCCTTCAAGAATCACTTAAAGATAAGAAAATTTGCCCAATCTGAAAAAGACTTTTAGCAAACTTTCTACAATCTAAAAATGGGAAACTATTCAAATAAAATTTAAATCCTCAGGAATTACCTTTCTATAAAGAAAACCTTAGTTTTACCTGGTTGCTTGTATGACATTGCAAGTGTACTTGTTCAGCTGTATGATTGTTTTTGCATCAATTTCCTCTGATTGGACCATGTCATTTAATTGAGTGGCTAACATTCCAGCTAAAATGAAAAGGAAATGCATCTACTTGTATTGCTGAAAAACCACAACAGAATTGAAAAACTGGATTGGTGTGGTGGTTTCAAAGGATTTAAAATGATCTAGAAATAAATTCATTCAGGAGCTGTCCCAGTTCAGTTTGGGGGAGGGAGCGCAGTTCATTTTGGGTACTGGGGTTGTACTGCCCATATGGGTGTGCTTTTTCAGCATTTTGGTACAAACATGGGAATCCTTTTTTGCAAATTTGGTATAACTATGGATCTCAAGTTTTCAAAACATGGTAAGAATAGGGAGTTGGGTATTCTTTCCAAGGTCTTTTGTACATTTGTATATACATTTTCAAAATTTTGGTATGAAAATAGGTATAAATTTTTTAGAAATTTGTTATAAATATGGGTTTTAACACTTTTAGGTCTTGGACAAGACGTTCCTACCAAAAACTGGGTCAAGTGCGCTTCAGATCCCCTTCCCTTGATAAAACTCTCTAAACTTTCCATATTATGAATGGCTTGAACCTACCACGCAACCATTAAGTCTAGCCATGTCTCTGGTTACAACTATGCCATACACTCCCTTTGGAACACTGCAGTCTTTACGACTTCCTAGACCTTCCCATATCTTTTGCACCATGGTAAATCCACTCTTTATTTTCACCCTTCATTCGTATTCCTCCCTAACAGACTTATTGTTACCACTTTGTAATATAGAAAAAGCTCACAACTTAAAATACACAAATTATGGATACTTACAAGTATAATAATTCACACCATCTGACAGAACCACTCTGTAGAGAAAACATACTCTGATTAAGTAAAACTAGTTTAGTTAATAATTTATTTCAACATTTTTGCAAACCTTATTTACTAAATAACTTTGTTGACTCTCATTAAATTTAATGTTACAATAAGCCTAGCCAAAGCTTCTTTGTGTTGTAATATGTTTATTATAAGAGTTTATTGCGAAGTGTTGTATTTTAATGCTTTTCTTACATCCGTACAAATTCTTATCCATTAAATGAGCACTAAAAATTAAGGAACTTTTAGAGTTATAATGTAGTCTAAAGATGGTTTCAAAATAAGGAGTTTAAAGAACTAGGGCTTGGGCTAGGTTCCTTATAAAAAAAGCGTGGAAACAAAAGACAATAACAATTTTTTTTCTTTAAACAGGATACATAAAAATTAACATTGAATAGAAATGGTAAAAGTATTTCCATCCACCTAGTAGGTAGTTCGGGGAGTGGGTTGCAGGGCAGGGAAAGCAAAAAATTGGCAGCAGCATTTGCATGTATATCAGTGGTGGTCCTAAAGAGGGGACAGGGGGATAATTCTAGAAAATCATTCGATACTCAGGAGGGAATAATGCTAGATATTCATTGTCATGGGGTGAATTGTTTGAATTTTCATGGA
The DNA here is from genome assembly GCA_963924455.1 of Pelagia noctiluca. Lineage (NCBI taxonomy): Eukaryota > Metazoa > Cnidaria > Scyphozoa > Semaeostomeae > Pelagiidae > Pelagia > Pelagia noctiluca. The sequence continues at coordinate 3,419,671 of OZ004322.1, forward strand.
AAACATTTTATGGTGTATTCTCGCTTTGCAAGCTTTTCTTTTGAGGCATCATCATACAAGCTTTAAGCAGTGGCTTTCATTTGGCTCGAAAAAATAAATGGTCAGGCCTAAGTAAGCCCCGGCCTGAACAAGTTTCTAAGAAATAATCAACCAGTGCTTATCTCATTTCTGGAGTTATCTGTCAAAAGCATTTATATACCTGAATCTGTCGACTCCTTTTGATGCTTGCAGTTTCTTTATTCCCTGAAATTCAAAACAAAATAAATGAACATTAGTTCTTCATTCAAACAACGAAGACATATTTTTCAGTTAATTAATTGCCCACTAGCTGATGTTAGAAGGCTTTATTTCAGTACATTAGAACCTCATTAATACAGTATCCCACAAGCCAGAAATGATTGGCAAGAATCAAAGGGATGGCCGCATTAATAGTGCCTTTTTCATAAGATTATGTATGTTACAAACAGAAACCAGGAAACCAGGATACAGACCCAGGTTTTAAGAGAGCGTTTTAAGAGAACACCAAGAGATTATTTAGCAAACAATGAAGTAAGAAAACTTACAAGAATCTGTAGGATGGGACTTGAAGGAAAATCATCCCCAGTCGCTGTCACAATTGTCTAGAAAAAAAATTTTTTTTAGGACCACGTCCTTTAAAAACTAGGGACACGCCCTTTTAAACACTAGGAACGCCTTTTTAAATGCTGGAAAAATTCTTTCACCAAAAGCTCTATTTACATTAGGAAATTCCCTTTAATTTCATAGACACAGATATAACCATGAAGTTGGTTAGTGATGTAACATTCTAAAAATCGAATTGCTACACCAGGAGCTTGCGGTGGTTAGCTAGTTTAAAAACTTCTACCAATTTACTGAGCTTGATATTGTCGGCAATGTCACGTTCGCTAACTTATTTGAACAAGATCTTCAAGCCTGTCGGGAGACATAGCTACCCGCAAATAATTATGGATGATCTTTACTTTGCTGTGTGTGCGCTCACATGATGCCACTGTAACAGGTAAAGTAGCAACAATTGTGATGACCTGAAACAAGTCAGCATACAAATTGTGGAGATCGTTCTTGCTGAAGACATTAAGCAGTGAGAGCAAGCACATCCACACAATTCACAGGACGTAGGCCTACCCCCCATTTTCTCATCAGATTTGCATGGATCTCAGATACCATCTTTCTGAAAAAGTGGGGGGGACTAGTCCCCCCCCCTGGCGCCGCCACTGAGCACCAGTGATCTCTTGCAAGAGCTTACATTCCTCGTCGAAAGGTATGAGATAGTACTTGTTTGCCATTTGATGTTTACTAATTGTCAAAGAGAGACCCCCATCCCCCCTAAACAAAGTTGTTTCAGATGTGGCTTTAGTGCAGAAATGCATCTGCAACATGTGACATCCAGACCTAGTATTAACATTGGTTTGGGGGGGAGCTCCAACATCATCTTACTGATTGATAGCTCCTTGTTTAAGATAATGCTAAAATCTTCATTGTGTCTCAAGACCTTATGGCGAGAATTGTGGATAAAACAATGGCTTTTTTGTTGTTCTTTGGCGTAGTAATCCCACTGGCATGGACCAGTCTGCAGTGTCTGGTAACTGCATGGGTTGGACACCATCTGAAAGTGCATGCCAAAAATTAGGCTTTATACACATAGATATGCATAAAAACAGCCATATTGACCTGGAGAAGTTACGGCTGTGTAGAATATATGTCTCATATTGATCATGTATGCCTCATGTCAAATAGGGGAAAATCATGAGAAATAGTGCAAAGTAACAAACCTCTCATATGTATTTTATGGCTAATAACGCATCACAAAAAGTTATTATTATTATCAAGGTTGAAATCAAAGTGAAATCAACCAATTACACATATTTTTTTTAAGCAAGGCAGCGCTCGACTAGAAAAAAACTTAAGCAATTCTAGTACTAAATTGAAAAATGTAATGTAATTTGAAAATTTTAGTTCTGATCAAACTGATAATGAAAAATCATGAAGCAGCTATAGAGGTCAAAGTGGATGGTAGTACCCTGGCACACTTTTGTATGCAGAATACAATCGACATTTGTTATTTGAGAGCTTGTGAGATAGTACTCTAAGAAAAAACTTTCAAGTAGAAAATGCAAAGAAATGGCAAAGCAATTTTCAGTGCTCAAATTTGCCCTCCAGCTAAGCAATTCTAGTACTGAACTTAAATTACTTAAAGAAAAAATTGCGTGTACAACAGAACAGTGCAAGTTGGACTTAGCCATTTGTAAAGAAATTTTTTCTTTTAGCCATAACTTTTTATTGTGTAAAATTGTAAAAATCATGTTGAAATTGACATATTAATAGTACAAATTGGTTCATTTATCAGGCTGCTGAAGGCCAGCACTTAGTTTGAACTTTGTAATTTTCACAAATTTGGGACAGAGCATGTACACCTCATACTAATTTGCCCTGTTCGTTGTACTGCGTTGATTTCACTTTGATTTCAACCTTAATAATACCCTTACAGATGTATTTTTAAACGTAAAATACGTTATGTGAAATTCAAACTAGTAATTTTGCACTATTTTTCATGATTTTCCCCAATTTGATGAGGCGTACATGATGGACAGGAGGCAGAAAAGAGACAGGAAACTACACTTTCATCTCAACAAGCCTGTTTTGTAATCGCTCACTCATCAGGAAATGTTGAACCTTGTTAGCCCAATATCCCTCCATAATAGGTTTTCGTGGAGTTTTCACAAGTTTTTCAACATTTACATACAGGACCAAACGCTTGCCCAAAACTACAACATGCATGTGGTTCACGCCAAAAGATTCACCAAGTTAGCCCAAGATCTTCTGCCAAGCTCTACAGACCAACAAGGTCAGAACATTACATTGAATGTTCCCTGGGTATCATATCAATACTACAGTTATGTTATTTCTTCACTGATATTTCTACTTTCTCTAGCTAGATTAATACTGTAACCTGTAAATGATAGAGTTCCTTCTGAACTAAGTTAATCCTGGTGGGATATATCAAGGTGTTGGTTGAGCTGGTCTTGAATTTTTTGCTTTATGAGAACAACATAGGCCTATCAGGCCAGACTACACAAATCGAAATACCATAACATACGATTGACCAGCAGACAAGCCCACGTTGCTTCTTGTTGCTTGCTCGATTTGAAATAGGTTCGTCTTTTTTGATAAAGTTCACTACTTATTCAAAGTCAAGTTCTATAACTACCTTTATGACGCCAGATGTTAGCTGCACCATGTCTATCTTTTGTTTGATGGCAAGTAAGGGAGGATGGAAGCAAAGTTGAAGTTGTTTGCGATAGAAAATAGAACCCAAGTCACACAACTGATCTTCTTCGCGCCAAATTCCTGTACGCATGCCCACAACACGAATCAGCCTCTCTTGAGAAAGAACAATAACCCATAATTTGAGAAAGAGACTATAAACATACAGCTGCAGAACAAAACGTTGAGAATATCCCTCTTCATATATTTTTTATCATTCAAATTTTGAGGGGGCTTTATTTGAGGGGACTTATTAGTGATGACGTTACCAAAATCTTTCTTTTGAATTTTGGAAGTTTTGGTCCATTACCTGAAAGATGCAAAATCACCTCTGTATGTTGAATATTGACTGAGATATGACCATTTGAAAAATTGACTTCCAATAGGAAATCCCTGTATTTTTGACAGATTCATAAAGTTTAGAACCAGCCGAAAATACAGGAAATGAATCCAAAATTCTAAAAATAGAATTTTGTGACGTCATCACCAGTAAACTCTATAGTGAATTTACGATGAGAATGTTTTTGAGTGCCTTTATTAAGAATTTATCAGTCTAGTCCATTATTTTGATGCTTTTAATTTTATCATCGTTTATTTCCCGAATTTTTGTTCTTCTTAGTCGTCCTAGAGTAAACGTTTTGGCACATAAGGTATCAAAACAAGCATTAGCTATGATTAAAAATGCAGACTTTACCTCGGAAGAAAAATGAGAAAAAAGACCAGTTTATTTTCACGTTGAAATAAGTTAAAATACAATAATGAAAATATACAGTTAAAACAAATTGCTTATTTCGCTTAATTTTACAACGGTACATTTATTTGATATATATAATGTCTATTATATATGATTTTTTATTGCTAAAAACTAGTCTAATCAATGGAAATATTGAAGATTTCACATTTTCAGAATGAAATGTAGTCTGATTGAGAAATTTCAAAGGCTAAGAAGAGGGGATGAGAGTCATTAAATTTGGCAGCGCTTTTCAAATTCGTGGCTAAGCAAAGTGGAGCTCAGCCCTTTATCAGGCAAAACGTTTTGAACAATGAATTTGGGGTGCAAAGCCTGCATGTGTTACACACTTCAATGGTCTGCATATTACAGAAATCATGTTGAAGGGGGTTTTTCATTTTGAAGAATTTTTGAAGATTTTTGATTTTGATTTCGAAGTCAGAAACACACTGCTCCTGTTGGTGAAAGCTCCTGTAATTATGAGGGTGATGTAGGGGGGTCATCTTCCCTGTTTCCTTATAGAAATTGCGAAAATTCCCTCATTGTTCTAAGAAGGAATACTGATATTTTGTGTTCCCTGATCCCTGCTTGCTGTTAATGCTCCCTTGTTCCCCGTTTCATTTGTCTCGTGTTCCCTTGTTCCCTTTTTGATTTTGGGCATATTCACCTATTCACTGGAACCCCTATATGACCCTCAGTTATCGAGCACGTCAGTCCTTAACGCATGCGCATCAACATATGATATTACCCCATCAACTGAGGGCAGAAGTCAATTGACGCACCCAAGGTTTTGCAAAAACAAATGAATTGGGCTTTTCACTTCCAGCAATTTCCCCTAAAGCTTAATGAAAAAAGTGTCCACGGAGCATCGCGCCCCTCCCCCAGATGCATTCTTCGTTCCTGCCTGCAATAATTCCTGCCTCTTATTTGTTTCCCGCTAGTTGGAACTTACAATAAGTTATCAGCGATTAGGCCAGAAATGAGTGCACGTAATTACGTCATCAATAACGTGACTCTGAGGCAGTTTCCGAAAAGGAATTCAGCGGATTTTTTAAGATTACCACCATATCTATCAGAATCAAGCAAGGAAACAAAGCAAAGTTTAGCATGTTTGTTAGATTGTTAGCCCTGTCTATAAACAGGTACCAATTGTTTGGCTGCTCCACGAAAACATGTGCTTGATGCAGAGTAGAAAATTCAGTATTGCGATAAACCTGGGTCGTGGATTGGCATGTAACTGCGTGGCGAGTCTAATGCATTACATCAACTACATTTACACTATTACCGAATAATATCTCCATATACAAATAATTAACACTTCGTGTCAAACCCCTCATATAAGAATAGCAACCAGCAATTTCTAAAAACATTCTTAAACTATAAACTGCTGTTCAATCCTGACCTATAAAATGTTTTATTCATTTACCAAATATATACAAAGAGCTACGTCAAAATATACACCGAATAATCTACGATTTAAATAGGATCTCTCTGGATATTCCAGAAGGAACTAACGGAGTGGTTAAAAAGGCCCTCATTACGCCCCAGTGCTGTATGTTGAGCGAAAAGCACAATAATTAGAAATACCTGACCCAATTTCTCAATGTGCAGAAATCCTGTTTTTTAACAAAAAACTATAGTCCTAGCCAAAATTCCCTGATGTAAGAGAAGATAATCTTCCCTTTGACAGGTTTATTGACGTACATGAGACACGTACAGCTCTTACCCCAGCCCTACCCCAAATGTCAATGTTGATTTCATTGCATTTGCTGGTGAGTAAGGGCCCCCCAGCATAGGTTAAAGGTCCTCAGCATTGACCTTGTGGGGAAGGGGCTGATTAAGATTATAATTGCTGCTCTGTGGTAGTTGGTCTCAGCAATTTGCCCAGGAATGTAGGTTTTTGCCCTCAGATAAATATAAAATATTTTCATAGAAAGTAAGTTTATCTGATTCAGAAAATAAATTTGCTTTTCATCCAAGGAAAGAAGAGCTGGTCTGCAAATAACCAACAGTGGATTTCAAGTTGTATCCTTTGTGTCCACCGTTCACCCTACTAACTTCACAAAAAGGGGAAAACATGTTTTTCTCAAATAAAGTTAGTTGCCTTGCTATCATGTTGCTATTCGCTTACCATACAGTACTGGCTCGAGCATTCATACAAAGGAATCTTTACTTCCCCTTTAGTTTTGAGAAAATCTTCTTCCCCTTGGCAAGGAATCCTTTTTTCTTTTTTCTTGTGCTATCGATAGGACTGGCCGAGCCAATTGACGAGCTCGAAGATCTCCGACTGGAACTCTATAGGTAAGAGAAAAACCAAATTAAAGAAGTGGAACAAAAATAACAACAAGTGAAACGATGTGTAATCACATCGAGGGGCGGCATAGGGCTGCACTGCTTTAATTCGTCTCGCCCTTTGTGCTCAGAGGGCCGGTATGGGTATTTTCGTGCAACGTTATTGGGAATATTAATTCTTCGTGTTTCGTGTTTTAAACTTTATATTTTCCGTGAATCGTTATTGATGTTACCGTGATTCTACTTAGCAAATGAACAAATAAAAGAGAGAAATTGCAACAATAAACTAATCTTCTCCTTCATTTTCGCAATGAAATAAACTACAAAACATTTTGAATATGATTCAATAAAGAAATAATCCGACAACTGCTACAAAAAAGGAGCCCTCCAATATGGCTGCTAATGAATTCATTTTCGTACTATTGATACTCGACCCAGTCTTCATTTTGATATTAGTGACCAGTGCAGTGGAAAGCCTCGGGTGGTTATTAAAGATGAAGCCACGATTTAACACCTGCTACCCAGATTATTTGTGTTAACTTGTACACAATGCGATCACGTTGGCCTACGAGTACTATACCTACTACTCACAATGCTCGCTCAACCATGACCGATTTTAAATTGATATGCATTTGTAAACAGTTTGTTGTTGTTTCTTCTAAGTTTCAATAAAAGAATTCTGGAGGTAATTCTGGAATAATTTATCGGAGATTTTTGGCCAGCCTAAATAATGGGTGATGGTGAAATGGTCAAGATTGGAGAGAGATGAAGAAACTATAGTTAAGAGACATGCTAGATTTAAACAATTGGTATGGTATAATGCAAGAACAACAATTGATCCAAGATGTAGAATTCACACCAGAGCCTTGATAAATTTGAGAAAAGTAAATAGCAGCAGCCTAGCTAGGATTACATTCCTAAGGAATTCTGTATCGCAAAACTAAGAAAACTCATCGAATTTACTTTGCGAAAATACAACCAGTCTAAAGCAATAGAACAGGAAAAAGTGGATTTATATGAGAAAAAATATTTCTTAAACCTACAAACAAATAGCCTTTAGAAATTCTACTTCAAGTCGTCAATTCAAGTGTAACCAATCAAAAATTACAAAACTTTGATCAAAGCCAATAAAAAGATGTATCATCGACTTCAAACCTTCACTAAACACATACTGTATATCTGTATACTGATAATGATAGCGAGAATGCAAAATATCCAGTGCAAAGGACTTGGGATGTTTATTCCGACGTTTCGGGACTTTAGAATCAAAGAGAAATCGAATCCTATACCGGGCGTTACGAGAGACTTGCAGTATAGTGTGGATTATATAAGAAACCCGTGTAAATTAGCAGCAGCAGCAGAAATAGCTCCCATGTTGGCGATTGATGAGCTTCAGAGGCAATATAAAGTATGTTATTAAGTATCAACTAGTAATTCTATGCAGTAAATATATCAAATGGCCTTTCAAACTTTATCCCTTTGCCAAATGACAGGACTTTTGAGTCTTACGTGTAGGTCTTAGGCTACCTTATTCCATGGTCTGCAAATTAGCCTAAATCAACGTTTTATATGATCGAGGGTTTCAAAATGGCTTCTCTTGAAGGTCTATTTTCTCTTCAAATCTGTATGAAACGCGAAGGTTTCAAACATTTTGCAGTGCCTGGTCGGCCATTTCTCTTTTTGAGAATCTTTTAAAGCCTTTTCATAAGTTAATTCGTGGTATTTTTCTTAGTTAGACTTTTAGAAGGAGAAGGATAATTCGGGTCAGTTTTTGCAGTTATTTCCGATGGGCCACGTTCGCATGTGAATTTGAAATTCGAGGGGGCTATTGGGGGAACTTTCACTTTTTGGGAATGTGCTAAGAAGATTAGCCCTGCCTCACTGGCAATTATTTTTCTATGTTTTTATCATATTTCTAAATGGGCACCATTCTAAATGTTTCTATAAGAGATATTTCTTGATATTTGGAAAAGGTTATAGTAGGTAAAATGTTTGTTAGTATTAATTGGTATGCCAGAAATGTATTTTGAAAGCATTATATAGTTACCATATATGCAATTTGGTAAGGTTTTTAAAAGATTTTCAAGTTCTATTGACCAATTTGAATGGGGGTCTTCGAATGATTTAGACGAAAATATTGACTAATATTTTCTCTTTCAGGAAAGCAAAAAACCATTACTAAGCCAAGATCAATTTGACAAATCCAGAAAATTATACCACAAGATGGTCCTCGAAGGATACTTGCTGACGGCGTGTCTAATACGAGTAGAATTCGGCAAAAAGAAGGCAGGAAAAATAATCGACAAATGGATATCTGGGTATGCGAATACGGAAATGAAAAACACGCAGGAACAGAACTTGAAATCAGTTCTAGATATAGCCGAATCAGCAATCAACCAACAGCAGTGCCGCCATTGGGTGGTTATGGCAACAAGATACGGTGATATCGAGGTTCCACCCGCCTCCGCATCGCAGATCATAGTGGATTACATGACCGATAAGCTTGGCATCGGTGCTGGATCTTTAGCGAAAGTAGGACCGGCATCCTGGTCGGTAATATCGAAGTGTCTATCCAGCGGACTCAATAAAAAGGAGCAAGAACGGCTCTCAGAATTGGTTGGTGTGGGATCAGCATTCACCTATGAGTTAATAGGTGGTGTTATGTCTAGAGAGCTGGGCCATCATGGTAGCGCTGATCTACTTCGAGTAATTGCACATGAATTAAACAGGGCGACGTATCTGCAGAGAGACGAGGTGAAGAAGCGAGTGAAGTTTCTGGTCAGCGGTTATCGACAAAGTGACATGTGCAAGACTGTTAAAAGTGACTTGGACTGTATTGAAGTGGTCGAAGCAGATTTCACAATGCACACACCGAAAGACCAGACACTGATTGGGGATAAAATAGTCGGGATTAAGCAACCTCTTGTTAAGCCCCATCCACTAGCCAAACACCCCATAGCTTTAGCCAAACACCCCATAGGGTTAGATAGCTTGGTACACCCCGGGCTATCACATCTCGAGAATATGCCACAGACGCACGTAACACCTGCAGGAATAGACTTGATTGCCCAGCACATGATAAATGGCATAGGAGGAAAAGGAATCCACCAGCAAAACCAAAAGCAGCATTACCTGGCCACTGCAGGCGATTTGATGCAGAAAGTTCAGAGCATGGAACACCCACTGGTCAGTGCCATACTCCAGAATAAAAACCCAGAAGTGTTGAAAGTTCTGGAGGACGGTGGAAGCCCACAACTGATCCAGTCTTTGTTGAAAACACCCAAGCCGAATATTCAAAAGCCCAGGCCGAATATCCAACCGCTTAGAAAGCCACATGGAGAGTTGAGCAAGCTTCTCATGGCATTTAAAGGAAACAAACAAGGTTTAATGGCGGCCATAAGAGCGAGAGCCAGACTCAAACTACTAGCATACCTTAAGACAAAGGGACACGATAAAGTGATGAAATACTTGAAATTACATCGATTGGAAAACAACCCACTCCTCCTCAAAGGACAACACCAGGGCTTGGCTTCATTGGCAAATCTAGGAGCTCTTTCTCCTGGACATCACCCCGTGCTTACTAAACATCCAGACGCACCTAATCAACAAGGTGAGCATATGCTGCATCTAGTTGCACATACCAGCCCAGACGATGATGTTAACATCATTCCTGAAGCAGAGCTTGAGTTGACAGAAGCATCAGAAAAGATAAAAGAGAAGGGGCCCAAGAAAGGGAAAAAGAAGCCTAGACCAAACTTCCAAACACCAAACAAAGAGATACTCGAAGAGCTGAAAGTTGAGCTGAGTGGCCTAAGCCCACCGAGACCGAAAGAAGAATATGTTGATAACACGCTGGTGCACTTTGGTGATGTGAACGCAGATATCGAAGACCTGATTAAAGATGATAATAGGAAGCTGTCTCACAATGGGGATAGAGGAGAGGAGGACCACGATTCAACAGTTGCTGAGGAGTTAAGGCCACTCGTTCATGGACTATCCCATACACAAAGTCATACCCCATACGAGTGGCAAGCAGCATCTCCAGGCACGTTGCCACATTCACTCATGAATATCGAGCACTCTGGACTGAAAACTGATGATGTCAATGTTTATCCCTACTTACGGCACGGCCAAGAGCTCACACCACAAGCAGAGCAGCCCAAACCAATCGTGCAGGAGCTGCAACAATCGGGATTCCCGAAACCTCTTGTGCATGGAATCAACCAGGAGGGATATCCTGAATACCTTACGCAAGAACTGAGCTCCCCACAACAGCCCAAGGTACTCACAGAAGGACATGAATTGATAGGAAATTCAAAGCAGGCCCCACAGGAAAATCCAAAGCAGCTCACAGTTGGAAAGTTTGCCGAAGCGGAAAACGAAGTTACAGATATCGCAAAACAAGCAAATATCAAGAACATACTATCTGGCTACTCAGACAAAAACATTGACAACAACGACATGCAAAATGTGATTTCAAATCTTCCAGGAATAATAGGCAACAATGTAGGAAAGCATGAAGTGGATAATATATTTTCAAGCATGCAGAAATCACCGCAGGCATCAACAGCAGCTGCCACGCCTAATGAAGAAAACGAGGAGAAAATAAACGAGGACCAGCAGCTGACAGCACCGGGCCAGGAAGGTAAAACTGTCGATCATCAACCCTCAATTCCACCGGACCAGGAACAAGCTGGAGGACAACCGGACAAGCCAGTGGAGATTATGTTATCAGCAAACAGACCGGAAAGCGAGCAACTTAAAGAACTGGCCAACGAAGCTATGAAACCTGAACCCGGTATCCAGGCAGCTATTAATCATAACCAAGCGAATAGTCCATCAGAGGCAGGGCAAATACCCGAGAAAGTTCCATCAGAGACACTTCAGGCAACAGGAAGGGCTTCGTCAGAGGCAGTGCAGATGCCACCAGGCAGCCCCGTAGATGCACGTCTCGCAACAGGAAGCAGCCAACCAGACCAGCTTCCGATACCAGTAAATAGCCCATCCAGTGCACTTCAGACACCATTGAGTAACCCAACAGAAGGGCTTGGAACAGTAGGCAACGAGAACTTCGGTTCTAAAGCAGAAGTAGTGGAAGTAGGAGGGCAGAATGCAAAGAACCCGCTAACGCAAGAAAGTGAACCGGACCTGATGAATCTAGCCGGTGCAACGCAGCCAGACGGAAAAACGCGACCGGATATTCTAAACCTAGACGGAAACATCAAAGGAATAGAAGGTTTAGACAGTATGCAGGAGTCAAAGGAAATAGGTCTGCAGGCGGAATCGGACATTGAAGGAAATATAAACATTGGTAAAAGTGTCAACTCTAAAGCAGAACGGCCGGTTGGAGATTTTATTGATGACTTAGGCCTAGGCAAACATGTGGACAAACATAATGAAGGAAATATCGGAATGGATTTGGATGGAATTGGCGATGAATTGGGCATAAGCAAACATAACAGTGAACATTCCACAAATCAGATAACTGTACCTAATGATAATGACTTGAGTACTTTTGAAGCTCCAAAATACACTGGCGTGCATGTTGGAGCAGCAGCTTCAGCTTCAAATATCAATTTTGATGAAGATGCAGATATTGTGGAAGCAGTGGGAGACAGCAAACATGAGGGCGCGCATGCGAACCCAGAGGAAGATATCGAGGATATACAAGAGATGAACCATCAGGAGGAATTCGACAAAAATGCACTAAAACACGAGAAGCAGCTAACATCGGCAGTCCAAGCCGGGAATAGTGTAGGCTCCAGCTACCTAGAAACACTGGAAGGTCTGGACGTGCAGCCACAGTCGAGGAAACTGAACGCAGAGAACCAACATGCAGTTAAAAGCCCACTTGATGACATGTTGTCTGAGATTAACAAGCAAGACGCTATAGACCAGCAATACGATAAGCATTATTACAAGTCTAATGACGTCACGGTACCTGAAGGTAACATGCCAGGAGGGGAACTATTTTCTGATGCTGTGAATTACGAGGAAGTGACTGGAGAGAAAAAGTGGTTAAAAAGTCAGCACAAGTCAAAGCGAGGCAAGAAAGTAACCTCGAAGAGAGGCCCAGGCCTAAAGAAGGATTTGGGTCTGGCAAAAGGCTTGGGTCTCAAGAAAGATGGGGGCCTAGTTAAAGGCCAAATGAAAAACCTGGGCCTAGTAAAAGGACTAGGTTTAACTGGCTTAAATTGGATAATAAAACCTCACAATCAAGCTGGTAAAAGACAACGAGAAGAGGCTAGGAGGTTGCAACAAATGAAACAAAAACGTCCCCAGATGAAGAGAGATAAACATTTTCTTTCGAATACTCGAGTAAAGAAGAACTTTAAAAGGGGTAAGAAGTTGGAGAGTATTTAAAAAAATAGTTAAAGTTGGCAAAAGTAAAGATTTGGTGTGGTTTAACGAATCCAAACTCGTACAATAGAGCTAATAGCAAGCTTCAGATTGGGAGCAAGTTTTAGTACAAGTACGGCCAATATCCTGAATGGACAGAAAAGTGCTCCCCTTCAGGTTCCCGAATTCAGGTTACTGAATACCAAGAATGTATTTTCTGGCTGCCTTGAAAAGCAAAGGGACTGATTCAATAATGAAATTTTCTAAAAGTCATACATAACAAGTCCTTTTCTGAACGACGAGACATTGAATTTTATCACTGTAAATCATCATAAAAATGTTATATTAACATAGCTAAATGTTGAATTTTGGTCAGTAAAGTTATATATACTAGTTTTTTTGAAATTAACAGCCTTTTTGTTTTATAACGATGTAAACATGTATACAGAATCAGGAGTTGTCAATGAACAAAACACTGAAACGATACGATACGAACCTCTTATAATACGATATGATACTAACAGCTTATCATGACAACCCTTTGATATCCAGTTGGGAGAGGTCTGACTTCTATCATAGGGTAATGAGAAATTTGGTTTTTTTTCCGATTTAAAGAAAAGGTTGGATCGAAAGTTTCTTTTTATCAGACGAAATCAGAGACAAGAAAACATGGATACTTTTTCAGGAACATCATGTAGATTTGTTCGATAAATGATTTGATGGATGAAGGGATGAAAAATGCTAGTAAGTGCTTTTTAATTGGCCGAGATTGGTATAGCGAGTCGTCCTCTAGGTAACGTTACGAATATCTGAAACTTTTTTGAGGCATTTTTGCAATGATTTTTGACAGATTTCGCAGCGAATTTGACCAGATTTCGCAACGAATTGAAATTTTTGCAGACCTTTTGCTACCATTTGGGAATAATTTCCAACGATTATGAAACAAAATACAACAATACTGGAATTCTTCAAAAAACGTTCCTATGAAAGATTTTTGATATTTTCGTAACGATGATTTGCAGTCTGATTTCCTTACAATAAATGTATTCGACAAATTGATAAAACTTTCACCCACCTTTATACTTGGACTAGCAGCTCCCATGTTTATTTCGATTTCCTCAGGTTCTTCCGGGCATTCTTCAAGGAAATTACTCGGTACCAGGCCCCTTTCAGTTTCACTTTGTGCCTGGAAAGAATGACAAAAATTTTATATTTGGAAGGGCAATATTTCGAGAGAAATCCACCTCCCATCATGGGACTATTAGGTATTCTGGCAAAAGCCTTTAATTCGAAAATTAGATAGAGGGGACAGCAATGATGCATCCAGAAGTGGATGCCAATATTGGTGCAGTAGTATATAAATGTTAACCACAACTGTTTGGTGTCAGAGTTCAACAGACTTTTCCTTCAGAGAATATGGGAAAGTGGTCATCCTTGGATTTTTCACGTGGAATCTACGCAATGAAAAGCAAGAATCAATAATCCAATATGGGTCCTTGAAACTTTTGACCAACATTTATTTGGGTGTCTTCAGAACGATCCATCTTGAGATTAAGTGGTAATGTAGACAACACAGTGGTGACTTCATAATCATTCAAACGGCTATAACTTCTTAAGATACGGTAAATAACAAATTTGATCTACGTTTGAAGCTCTACAAGTTAAGCCTATTAATTTTTGAACATTGCAACTTTCATAATTCACACTTTGATTGCATGTATTCCATCTGAAAAATCCACGGCCAACCACTTTGCCAAATTGCTTGAAGAAAAACCCTGTCTATCATGAAAAGAGTGGGTTATCTAAAGGGCAGTCATTTCCAGATTGTAATTTCTGCATCACTGATGGGTGTAATGAACACACTAGGAACTCAGTGCTTGCTGCCGTGATCTTCCTTGAAACTGAAAGCAAGCTCAACAGAAATTCACTCAATTCAAATAACTGAGAACAAGGATAATCCTTATGAATCCAACATTTCAAGATGTTTATGAATATGAAATACTAATATTTCTGTAAATTTAGAATTGCAAATTTTCTTACAGCGAAAAACCCATCTTCATCCATATCACCAAACACGAATAGAATTTCGCCTTTGCTGAAAGCTAACTCAACCTACAAAACAAAAATAAAGTTATATGTAACATGCTAATCAACTCTACAAGTCATTTGCAGAATACAATTTCAACAAGCAAAGCTTCTGGGGCACCAGATCAAGGAAAAGTTTCATTAAAAGGTGTTGAATAAAACTTACTCACGTTAAGTTTGAGATCTGAGAGTGAAAACCAAACTACGCTTACCTCTGAATCAACATTTGGAGATGATATTGTTGGGTCGTAATCGTACAGAGCAATCATTCTTCTCGGCGGCAAGCAGTAAATACTTTCCCTCTCTGATATATACCGATAATTCTTACTGTCCTCTTCAATATGCACGTTATCAAGGTCTCTAGCAATGTCAGCCACACCCGAGTCTCGCTTCTGTTTGCTGTTTGTCGCAGATACGAGGTTGTCCGGTTTGTTTTCATTAAAAGACGTCATCTGTTCCATGTCAGTATTTTTTGGTTTCCTCGATTCAGATTCTTGGCTTGACAGTTTGGTTGAAACTGTGCTTTGTTTACGAGAGCCTTAAAAATATTTTTGCTAATTAGAATAAGTCAGATTGTGAACAAGGTAGAGAGTAACTGCGTGGAAGATGATACACTGCTCCCTTTTAACTACATCTGCTACGTACAAGACAGATGTACCGATCCCATTATAGATGTACCGATCTCAACCCTGGTAAGTGTAACCACCCAAACGTACGTTGTAGGAACTTTGAAGGAATTTCTCAACAATTGACAAGGTTCCTCAAGCACGTTCTTCAGAAAGATCAGCAATCTCTTTAAGAACATAATCTTACATCTACAGCAGAATAAACACATTAAAAAACAGACATGTCCTTCTGTTACTCTGAGTTTTGTGCTTACGCACTCGTCAGACAGACTATACCTCTATTTCATAATTGCTCTATACTCAAGTATATCGAGCACTATAGCAAGGACAGGTACTCTCCTCTCGAGTTAGATGTAATCTTACATCTATTTATTCTAAACATTAGTTGTTTAACTGAACCTAAATAAGGTGAGAGGATTTCGTGGATGAAAATGATGAAAAAGAAAAATAGTAGAATACCAGCTGATGCATTTGCCTCGATAAAAATAACCACGTGTTTACCTGACTGGTTCCGTGATCCGGTTACTTCTTCGATATCTTCACTGGAGTCTTCTCGGTCCGGGGGTGGCGGAATATTGATCTTATCGAAACTGTCCAAACTCACTTCTTGCACCATATTACTCGGCACAAATCCTCGTACATCGTCAAGTTCCCCGTAATAAAAACCATCCTCATCGGCACCACCGAAAACTTTAATCAAATCGCCTTCGTTAAATGTTAATTCCTCCTCCACACCATCTGTATTTGGCGACATTGTGATTGGGTCATACGAGAACAATGCAATGAACACCCGCACATTGTCCGTATTCGATTCATCTAGCACGTGGTTTACGCGCGTGTCTACATTCGAATTAACCACGTGACTCGTATTATCAGTCAGGTTATTCGACCTGTCAATCAATCTATTGTCTGCATTATTCGAAATGTCAGTCATTCTATTGTTCGACATTTCATTCACTGAATTGTCAGTTTGTGAGTTCTCCACCCGTTGCGAAGTTTGTCTAGACTCATCAACCAGTGGTTTATCAATGAATGGGCTTGTTAAAGTTTCATTATTTACATTTTGCTTGTTGATTAGTTCGTTTACTGTTGAATCCCGCAAGTCCTCGCCACCGAAGTCAGGTTGATATCCCGGTTCTGAATCGAGCGTTGAGTCATCAAAACTACCACCAGCATGGAGGTTATACAAATCATGAACTGATGGCTTCGGAAGCACTATAGACCCACCTTCACTGTTATCGTCGCCATCTAAATCAACTTCATCAGAAATGTGTTGTATTGTCTGCCCCATCAACTCGTTCTCGCTTTCATTTTCAACATTATTTTCAGCGTCATCATCATAAATTTCAATCTCAACTTCATTCAATAACGTTTTTGCCAAGTTTCCACTTTTTGAATCTCTGGTTTGCTTTGAAGTTAATCTTTCGGCATTATTTCCAATTTTCGACTTATCAACTTCAAAATTTTCACTTCTTTCCTGGTATAAATTACTCTCCAAATTTTGGGCTTCAAGAGACTTGTAATTACCTATTTCGTTTTTGTATAAGCTTTTCGGCATGGAGTTGGCTTCTGTTGCAAAAGTATCATTGTTTGCAACCTCTCCTCGATCATTGGTCTCTGCAGGTGTCCGCTTTACTGGTACCTCATCTCTATTATCATGTTCAACAGGTTTTGACACATGTTTATCTGCAGTATCTGTGGCTGGTTTAGCTTCGCGGTTAGCTGCTAACGATACAGGCAAATTTGGACGAACAACTTTTCTCTCATCCATCGGTAAATCAGGCAATCCCTCCATCACATCCTTGTCCAGAATATCCACCACATCATCCGAGCTGAAAGTCAAGGAATCCTTAGAAGACCGGGTGATTTTCTTAACCGAACTACCGGTTTCTTTTTCTATATCAAAAGTATCTCCCGGGAAATCATCATCCGGAATCGAATATGTCCGATTAGCGTCCACTAGAGCATCATCAGGAACTTTGAGCTTATCATTCTCTTGAACATCTATCGGAATTTTATCTAATTCAACTTCCGGATCGGCTTCAATGCTGAAGGTATTACCCGGGCTTAGAGACCGGTCTTCTCCGTTGTTATATTCAAGCAGGTCTTCGTCCGTTTCTTCCTCGATGGCGGATAGTTCCGAATCGTCCGATAATAAGTCATTAAATGAAATCCGAATGACCGGTTTCACCTCTTTGGCCTCATCGAGGTTCACAATAGGGATAGTAGGTAGTGTGAGGTTTTCATCTGCTTTTGTTTCCGTTGGTATATCTGGTTCTTTGCTCGGCACATCATCTTCTCCAGTATTCTGAGAACGAATTCCTTGCTCCTGCAAAACGAATGCTGTTTATCAAGATAGGTCTTAGGAAAAATAGCGAGAAGAAGGATTTGATTAAGTTTTACATGATAGGAATATGATCCTTGGCAATGCATAGCTACCAAAACTAACGTATTCAGTTTGTCTGCAGCTAGAGCTAATTTAGGCCATTACAATTTTGGTACCTATTTGTTGTTAAGGGGAATATTTCTGTGATGCATTACATGAAGCAAGAGCCATCATCTTTTACGGAATCTGTTATTGTCATATCCTAGCTGTCCTACGTCTACCTGAAAACCATTTTAAAAGGAATAAAAACCTTATTTGGCTGCTGAGTAAAACCGACTTGAGGAGCCCTGGATTCTTCTCTCTCGTACCCATGCTCTATTTCTTCCTCCGAATCACTCTCGTCTTCATCATCAGAATCATCACTATCGGTTACGTCATACATTACGACGGTTGCCTTTCCTTTCACTTTCTGAGTTGCAGCCTCTATTGCAATTCTACCAGCCTCTGTTGGACCCTTCGTAGAATCTTTTGAACTCAGTGGTTTTTCTTTTGAAATTTGTGGAACCTCCGTTGAAATCCCCGTTGCTTCGATTCGATTCTTCTGATTAAATGAATTTGAGAGCGAAGAATTGACAGAGGGTGGAGATTTTTGTTCCAGTTCGCGGATAATTGCTTTCACAGGTTTCTGTTCTTCGACAAGTTTGTTCACCACTGGAGCCTGTTCTGCAGTTACAGCTGGTGTTACTTGTCTTACGATATCGTCCTCTATAACAACAACATTTGACTGCATTGATTCTCCAACTGATGATGTTGACGTCACCCAAATGACGCAATCCCTCCTCAAATATCCACGTAATTCATCACTTGGTATGCTCACGTAATCTGCAGTTGACCAATCAACGTTCCTAATTTCTTTATTGTTGAAGTAGACTTTGTAGCCTTTGATGATAGCACCATTTGACGTTCCTATGTTTGTGATGGTCACAGGGAGCCAAGAAACGATAAGGGAAGGTTTGCCATCCAGCCTCGATTGCGAGTTTTCGATGTAAGCTTGAACATTCAATGGAGGCTCAGGTAGACCTGAAAATAATAATAATCATTATCAATATGATTAGTTTACCAGTGTGCCTTTCGTAATATCAACCCGTACAAAGTGTGGGGGTCGTGCAGCAGTGTGGCGGCATTTTTCAAGAATTGGGGTATAATCTCTGATGGTTTGTGGGGTATTCAATAGTATAGAGGATCCTTTGCAATACCCATCACATCCCCCATACTAGCAAACACCTTCTTAAACACTCAGAGGTTCTCCCAACACTACTGAAAACCCCCACATAACTCCTAGATAATCGAGAAGAAGCAGATTTGAATAAGGATTATTATTGATATCAGTGGAACAGAAAAGCCAGTGGCGGAAATTGGGCATTTTGGGTGGAGGGGCAAGCATGGTGAATTTTCCGAGTCATTTTCTTCGCCTGGCAATGACGAAGTCATTGCCTAGACAGCTGGCGGTGTAGGGGGGGGGGCTGTAAGCCCACTTACTGGTCCAGAGCAGAGTCCTGGCAGTGGTCGAGGGGGCGGAGCCCCCGGAAGCTGTTGAGGTTGTGCCTTTTTTGAGGGTTCGTACTGGCTTACAATCCCCCTATTTTAGCACTATAGTCGACTCCTGCTATCTCGAACACCGTTATCTCGAACTCCCCTCTATCTCGAACAAAACCTATTTCCCCTCGCATTCCTATACAGTTAGGTATACAAATAAAACCCGTTATCTTAAACACCGTTATCTCGAACAAAATTTCTTTCCAGTGAAAAAATAAACCCCTTATCTCTAACATCAATACACAAAGTTTAAATTTATTCAATCATACGCCAATAATAGTTTTTTATTTAACTGACACAAGACCTCTAGCCTCTGTTTTTAACAACACCAATGACATATCTTTTTTAAAACCTAAATAAATATTTTCCAACAAGAAGTATTTTGCAAGTATTTTGAAGATTTCCAAGGTTTAATCGTTTGCCTTTAACTACTGCCGCTAGGAACTAAACTAGTCTCCCCGGAGAAAGAAGAAGATGGTTTTTGCGAATCTGCTATTGGGCCCTTTGGATAGATGGCCCTAAAATTGTGTAATTTTTCTTCACGCAAAAAGCATACTTGTCGACTAGGTTGTTCAGTTCCATCATGGCTTTCAGTTGATTCCAGTTCTTGATAAACATGACCCCCTTTTATAAACTTCATTTAGCTAAAACTAATACCTGTTCAGCGGTTTTTAGATTTTTAAAAGTGGTTTTTTAGAAGCAAAATTTATACACTGCGTATGAAGCCCCCCTTTTGGCCGAGGAAAATTCGACTCCCGTGGCAGTTTGAGATAGCGAGAGTCGATTGTATATAAATATAAACCATGTAGAAATAGTACAAATACAAACCATGAGTAGTAAACGAAAAAGATTTGATATTGACTAACTTAAAAGAGTCTAGTGTTAAAGAAATTTATTCGGTTCTTTCAAAAAAATAAATTGTAAAGTCACAGGTATCAAAATTTTCGAGTTGGATACCCAATTCAACTTCCAAGGACCAAAATTTCCGACTTTTGAGAGAAATTTCCGACTCATTTTGAATTGGGGGAGCAATTGCCCCCCCAACCCCCCCATAATTTCCGCCACTGAGAAAAGCACATGGCTATATAAGAAGCTATAAGGAACTATCTTGCATGCAGACTCATAGGAAGTTTTGAGATCAGAGACGTAACTTGCCTTCCTCTGGTGTTCTGAAAATCAAGCCATCTGACGTCCACGCAGTGGTGCTCGGTGTCTTATTGATATCCTTCGATTTTCGGGCCTCAACAATAACCTCATATTCAGTATTTGGATCGAGACTATTCAAGCGAAATCGGTCTATTCCAGGTTTTACCATATAGATTTCTGTATCGTTGATTCGGATAACATGAGCCAATGAACTATTGCCACACTTCCATTCCAAATCCGCAGAACGGGGAGAAAGACTCTTGATTTGTAAATCGCTTGGTACAGCACTGGCCCCTATTCAAGAGAAAGTGTTTGATAATATATCGACAGCAAAATGTTTTAATTACAGCTACGAGCTTCAACGACTTAAACCAATGGAATAGGGGTGAATGAGTCAATAAGCCCTTGTTCAAGGGGTCGTGGCTTCCGTTAGAACTTTTACATGAATTGCGTGGAGATAACATACCACCTCTCTGTAATTCCAAGCTGGAAGGCAAAGGCGTGGTTTGGTAAAATCAAGAGAGAGGACAAGGGCCACTGTGCTCCCATGAGTCTAGCTAGGAAACTTGGACTTTGCACCAAATTATATTCCTCACCAATCACGATTTCGACTATAAAGAAAAACTTTTTATTCTATTTTTACAGTTCTACATTGGATAAGATTTCTCTGTTCTATAAAGCCACATAAGAAAAAGGTAGAGAGATACATTTGAACGACTTATTAACATGCTGAGTTATATCTTACCTCGGCCTACAGTTATAGTTGCAACAGAATTGGGCGACTCTTTCTCGTTTTTGTCGATAGTGTGTACTGATATTCGATATACCTGAAAAAACATTTTTTAACGAAGAATCAATAAAAAATTATGGTTAAGGATAGATTTCTTGTTCTTAACCTGTAGTAGCATATTGTATATAGTATTCGAAATGATTGTAACACAGTGAGCTTCGACCATTCTTGACTTTCTAACAGAACAACATAAAAAAAAAAAAAATTCCTATCATGTGACAAGTTGTTAGCCTTACCCTAAGATAAATTACTTGGTGTTAGCTTTGACAAGTTGGAAAAAGAATGCCTGAGTTTTTAGTGTTCTTCTAAAGCGAAGTTATTTCACTATTTGTCGAGTGATGCGTCTTTTGGAATTCGGAGAAACATTAGGCCTTTTTGTGGAATTGGATACCTAAGTATGGTTAAGTAGGATAAATTTTTTAAGCATTTAGGTAAGCTTTGATCTTAGCCGAATGATCATTATTTTGCTACACGCTGCTGGTCTTCAAAGGAAGAAGTCTATTTTTGAACAAATCTGTGAAAATTACCCCCGCCCCCCCCCCCAGACAATGTTTTTGCCGATTTTGGATACATATTGAAGGGGAAATATTGCATATCCATGGTCATAGAAGTAAAGGTTTTAAATGGCCATAGTTTGGATATTGCAACTTTTTTGATATTTTACTTAGTCTGTTACAAATGAATTGATGATGAAGATGATGAAGATGAAGATGATGAAGATGGTTTAAAATGACATTGGAGAGATTCACTTTGATTTTTAGACCTTTCAAGGAAGTAAAATAAAGAACACTTGAAGCTACAAGCAATTCTCAGCCCAGGGTTCGAGTTATTTTGCTCATGGAGATAGGCCATAAATCTAGCTTACCTGATCCCTTCTGATATCTGCAACAATGGCCTTTGTTCTACTAGAACCAATCAGCTTCTGCTTGAATATCCCATCAGCCTTCACTGCATAGCCATAAATTTCACTGGCTGGAACACCCTCCGGAGGAAGCCAGCTGAGAACTACGCTGCTGTTTAGTTGTCTTTCAAGAGTTAGTTTGCGAGGTGGTGAAAAACCTGACGAAAAATCAAGATATCTTGTTTTCAAAACAACTTTTTTCAACGATTTGCAAACGAGAAATCAAATTCTTGAAATAAATCATCTCGTATGCTGCTCAAAGAATGTTTTTAATGCAAATTTTGAGTAGCGAGGAAAATCAGAAACATGGCGCAACACAACTTCTAAGTCTTTCATCTGATACTCATCAGAGTAGCACACCAGAAAGAGAGCGGAAATAAAACCTAAAGAATCATTAAACCAGGGCGTGGATCTAATCACTTTACAAAAATATTTATAAGGTTTCATTGTTCTCTTTCTGATGTACTACTCCAATGAGTGTTGAAAGAAAAACTTTATTATCTGCTATGTCTCGCAATTTTCACACCATCCCGAAGTTTATTGATCAAACATTGATTTGTAGCAATTCACGTCAAAATGTAGAAAATACTATGATCATAATTAGCTATTTGTAGCATATAACATCACGCGTTTTATGATTTCTCATTTGTTTGTCTCATTCCAAAAGAAATGAATTGAAAAATTGAATAAGCAGACTAAAACAAAATAATCTCGACACAAAAATTAAATTTTTACCAATAAGATCAGCTTCTTCATCAGCCTCGCTCTCGCTCAAGCTGCGTAGGTCTTCCCCAAAAGCATCTCCAATATTATGGGTGTTTGAAGGAAACTGACTTTTCGTATTCTTTAAATATTCAGCTAGAAAAACAAACATTCTTGCTTCAAAGAAAGTTCTAAAACGAAATTCCAATACAGCATTCTGGGCCGTCCGATAGCAGAAATATGCATTAGTTTACCTATTTCGAACTATGGCAAAAAAAATTTATTGTATTTTCTTTAAAATAGTCCTGTCCTGTACATTATTACTTCTGATTAAGATAATAAAACATCTAAAGTCGAGTTTTATGGGTATATTCAATTTTAGAAATTCTTTATCAAATCTAAGTGCTTAAAATCTATCAAAATTTCAGAGATTTCTATCAAATAATTTGATGACAGCGAAGCTAAATTATACGATTTTATATATATCCATTATCGTACATAATATATATTTCTAATAGGGATAGATGACCGAAAATTGGGCCTTTGTTTGAGACAAAAGATATCAATTATCACTTATAATTCTTTAAAAGTTTATGATCAATAATAATGTCTGGTTTCCATATGATTGAAAGCGGCTGTGCAAGTACTGAAGCACGGCTGCACCGTGGCTACGACGCTCTGAATATTAATGGAAACACAGACACATTGATACGTTGACCCACATTGGTACTTTGTCACATACCATGTTTTGATAAGCTGGCAAATATAGCAAGTAATTTCGCAGACTATCCATAGAACAACAATAGAAGAAATGTTATGGGGGTGTGTTTCTATTTTTACTGAAAAATTGGACTGGTACCTCAAATGACAGCCGAATGTAATCTGCCTGTTTAATTAATTCATTACCAGTTGATTTTATATTAATTTTCATATTCAACTCGATCTTTAGCTTTGATAAGAATTTAATGAAATTATTCATTATGAATTTTTGATTTAAAGGTTGAATTTAATGAAATTATTCAGTATGAATTTTAGGTTTAAAGGTTGAATTTAATGAAGTTATTCAATATGAGTTTTAGCTTTAAAGGTTGAATTTAATGAAATTATTCAGTATGAATTTTAGGTTTAAAGGTTGAATTCAATCAAATTATTCAGTATGAGTTTTAGCTTTAAAGGTTAAACTCAATGAAATCATTCAATATGAGTTTTAGCTTTAAAGGTTGAATTTAATGAAATTATTCAGTATGAATTTTAGGTTTAAAGGTTGAATTTAATGAAATTATTCAGTATGAGTTTTAGGTTTAAAGGTTGAATTTAATGAAATTATTCAGTACGAGTTTTAGGTTTAAAGGTTGAATTTAATGAAATTATTCAGTACGAGTTTTAGGTTTAAAGGTTGAATTCAATGAAATCATTCAGTGTAAATTTTAGGTTTAAAGGTTGAATTTTACCGTCAAGGGGGGCATCATTGTCCGGAGATGGGACTTCTTTGCAATGCTCGATGGAGCATGTCGATGACACAGATCTACTGACTGAAGAATAAAACGATTCAGTGATCCAAATTTCATTCATATGTCAATAAAACAACATATCTGCTACGCTTTACCGTGTGATATTTTTCCTCACTTTTTATATACAAAACTATCTCAATGAAGAATGTCTTTTGGGGCATAGAATGCTTATCTAGCAGTGCACTAATTCAATTTTATTTTAGTAAATATTTTAACATTTATGATTTTTAATAGCTTCCACACTTCAATTTTAGTAGCCTTTATTAATTCAGTAATCTAAATGGCCCAACTAATTTAAGTTTTTGGCTCTTTAGAATACCAATTTAACAGTGCTTTAAATTTTCAATATGATAGCTTTTTAACATTTCGAACAATTTCTACACGAAATCGTTTATTAGTTGGCTCAATACAATAGTAATATCAATTTGCTGAAACTATTGCAAATCACAGATAAATTTGTAGTGATAATAATAATGATTTTAGCTGTATATATATAGAAAAAGATGCAGAGGCGATTTTACCTTCTGTTAAATCCTCGTCACTGGTGTCCCCTGGGTCTAAAATGATAACTTGAATTCAAAATCAGTGGATGTGATGTAACTAAGGGCCTAAACCCCATTTGTAACGTTTGTAACTATTTAAAAATATAGACGAGAATAGAAATGGTTCAGATGCACCAAAACAACCTATCCTCGTTGTGGTCAAATGTTGGGTTTTTTTGGTCAACTGGAAGGGTTAGGGTAAAGGTAGGGGGATAGGGTTAGGTTAAGGGATAGAATTAAAGATAAGATAAGTGGATTTTGAATGGGGTTGAAATTCATATCTGAAAGACGCTTCGAAAAGGGTATTTTGATGCATCCTAACAATTGCTGGCCTATCAGCGAGAAGAGACAGCATAGAAATGCAAATGAACAGTCAAGTTCAGTGTTCAACCACTTCGTCTCCAGATCTAGATTCATCTTTGGATTCAGATTCTAATCCAAAGAGAGACCACGTAATAATGCAACTCAATACAACAATGGTCAGTCTTCAGAAGAAAAGCTGGGAAGCAACCAATTACTCAATAGCACAGAGCAATTATTCGCGCACTCCTAAATCATTTTTCAAATATCATTTTGGGTTTCCTATATAAATCAGCGAAATCATTGACTGCCGTAAAATGTTGCAAACAAGAAAACTTTGAATATAAGAGTCAACAGACTTACCCTGAAAATACTAAAAGTTCTAAATTAAGTTTAAATTTTGAAATTCTAGTTAGTCTATTCAAAAATAACAATCAACCAAATTCCAGATATGAGGGGATTCCTTGGGCAGAGTTGAGAAAATAGAAATTATATTTGTACTTACATCCTTGATGACCGTTGGCGATTGGGGCCAGGAGATCACTTTCATCTATGGGATACGAGAAGAAAGTCATCACAAAAGAAGATGCTATTGAACCTTACTTACGGCTTATTGCTGTCAGCTAAAATAAAGAAAGTATTATTATTGTTATCCTTATCAATTCATTAAAAAGGTGGCTGATTACAAATTATAGCTACACTAAAGCTAATAATAGCTTCAGTAACAGAATCATTGTAGAATACAGAATTATAGCGACAAAATCGAAAATTTAGTAAACAATATGCGTATTCCATAGCTTCTAAACCTGAATAAGAATTCATTGCCATTTTCCTATCCTCTATCCTTATCAATCATTTCTCAAATGTAAATTGTGGGAGCAAGGCCCCTGTGGTCAGATTCTCGAGGCACTGATATTTACAATTCTTGCCAGAGTTGTTTCCCCTTCTTCTTTAAAACAATGTTGATTTGTAGATTCTTCGGTTGTTTTGGATTGAAAAACTTGGTTGCAAAATGAAGTGACCTTCCAGCTACAGGAATAGCCCTTGTTATTTGGGGGAAAGAGAGGAATATAATTTCTATGATGTCTTAGATAGTTATAGTTATGAAGCAAAAATCAGCTATTTTCATCTGGTTGGTACAAACCATTCTGGCACTGATATTGCTTTGAATCAAATTCAAAGAAAGTACTTCCTACCTTGAACTTTTTCAACAAAGTTAGATGGAACAAGGCCGCGCTGACCATTCACCAATTCTCCAGTATAAAACCCATCCTGGAATATCAAAACAAAATGATTGTGGGACAGCATTTGAAAGCTTTGAGATCACAAAGGGATCTGTTCTGTTAGGTCTCTTTTAAGACAGCCATACTCAACGTGATCCCTTTTTTGAATAAAAACACGCATCTAGAGAGCTTCAAAATGGCTGATGTTACACAAAAAGCACAAAGTAATTTCTAAACAAAAAATTTCAAAACAAAAATTCAGAAAAATTAGATGATAATGATGATAATAGAGATTATGTACCTCGTCAGCCTCACCAAAGACATAGACGAAATCTCCAGCTTGTAAAAACAACTCTAAACCAGGATCATCGTTTGGCGAGTGCTCGAACGGATCATAAGTATACTTAGCAATAAACACTGTCAGCTTATCAGCATGGCTTAATACCCCATCAAACCCGGAAGCATCTGCATGGTTCCGCTTATTTTTCTCGGAATAAAGCTCCTCTGCTTGGTTCCGCTGGTTTTTCTCAGAAACAAAGTCGTCCATTGAAGAATACGGAGTGATGGATGCAAAAAGCGAATCGCTAGAATCCCGTTTCTTTTGATATTCCAGGCGTTTTGCTGCCGTAGGTTTATGGTTCACACCATCAGTCATCATACCCCCAGAACTAGACCCGTTGGTTCTGAGATTTAATTGGTCAATGGTTTCGAAGGGAATGTCGAAGTCTTCTTGGTCACTCTCGTCGAGAGAGAGCGTAAGTTCGTCTGAGGTATCGCTGTCGAAACGATGAAGGTTGTTGGTATTAGCAGTTTGCTCGTTTC
The DNA here is from genome assembly GCA_963924455.1 of Pelagia noctiluca. NCBI lineage: Eukaryota > Metazoa > Cnidaria > Scyphozoa > Semaeostomeae > Pelagiidae > Pelagia > Pelagia noctiluca. The sequence goes on from OZ004322.1 coordinate 3,446,884, forward strand.
TGTCATTCCCAGGTTTGTAGGCTTTCAAGCTGTCTGGTTTATTTGATTTATCTTCTCGACTGAATTCTCCTGCGAAAAAAGAAAGCAAAACGTTAAAGGTAAACGAAAGAGCTGCATGGACAAGTTGAGCGTGAAACGAATGAAAACATTTCCAGTGGTCTTGCGAGATTATCAATTGGAACACTCGGAACATGTCAGCGAAGATAAAACCACGGGGTACAGGTCGCGGTCGTCTTGGGAATTGAATCCTATTCTATAGCGAATTTTTATTCATAAAATTGTCTCTACCCCGGCATATGCCATTATAACTCGATCGTTTAATTTAAAGTAGGTAAAAAGCACAAGAAAAATCCCATCTATTAATGGAAATTTTGAAATGTAAGATGAGTCAAAATTGAAAGAGTGTTATATTCCCTAGAGTCATAAAGTGGTAATAGATAATTAGATTATAAAAACACCATATAAGCCCGTAAGAATAGCATTCAAAGGAGTCAAACAAAGAAGAATAAAGATAAAGAGCATTGGGCAAATAAGACTCTACTCCTGATCCAGAGCTTCTTAGAGATAGAGAGCATTTGAAAATTTAAACTCAGCTGCATGTCTGTAAGCGTAATATCATGTGAACTTAATCTTGGATACAACCATATTATATGATTTGATTAAACATGTGAATGCATCTGTTAACAGTTAACTTGGTATGCATTTCACTCAATTGGCATCCTTCCAATCTTGTGTAATGTTTATGTTTGTATCTGAGTAAACAACTCAGTGTAGCATATTGTAGATTGTAGTGGAGTTTGAGTAGAAATTACGGACAAACTTTTTTAGCCACGTCCTTACTGGACCCCATCTTGACTCAAGCCCACTGAAAAATCCTTAAAATATGCATTATATTTGTAGAATAAGAAGCAGGAAGTCATTGGCTCACTGGTTCAAGGATTTCAGCCGAGCAAGCAGAGGCCAGTTCCTTCGTAAATATGAATAATTAGGGTAATCAAGTTCTTCTGTGATCCTGATTCGCACATGACTTTTTGATTTGGATGAAACTTCGTACATTTCTTCTGTGATGATTGGAAAATCTATGACGCCTATTATTTACGGCCTATATTCAAATAAAGTTAGGTTGTTAAAAATCTAAGAATGCAAATAAACTGCTGGGACCGAGAAAACACGACTAGTCTAGTTGAGACACGTGTATTTATGAAAAATAAGATGCCGGAATACAATAAGTCTCTATTTAGCTGAGTGGCACATTACATGAAAAAGAGACTGTAAAATATGGGAAGAAAAAGTAAATATCAGACCCTACAAACTGAGAAATTACAAAAATGGAAATAGCCGGATACAGAAAGAAAAAGAAGATTTTATATATATTTAAGATGAAAGTAATTTACGAAAGACAAAAAATTAAGTGTTACCTTCACTGCTAGAGTGGACAGCTAGTGCAGCAATTCTTGACGAAGCAATATCCAAAATGCTATCATCATCAGCCTTGGAAGAATCATCACGCTCTAAACAGAATGAATTAATTAAAATGGTAAAATACCATCAAACTTCTATTTTGACAATATGTAGAAATGTTAAACAGAGTCAACTACTTAACAGCTAGCTGAGCCAAGTGAAACTACTGTTTAGATTACTTGTGTTTCTTTTGATGGGCCTAGCTTTATGTAGATGGTAGCTATATCTGGTATCACTGTGTTCAAACGTAGTAAAACAGATGTTTTGGAGAAGATATCTGATAGAAATTAAGATTCTTACCGTAATTAACAATTCCTTGTTGATCTTCATGATCATCTAAATGCGGGACATCTGCAACATCTTCGTCTATAACATTACTCGATTCCAAAGCATGCTGAAAGCCTAAAACAACAATTATCGATTGAATTAAAAGTGGGAATCTACAATACTCAAAAACTAGAGTTGAAAAAACATTTTTTATTATATGTGCAACCACACGCTTCTTGACAACCCTCCACACCACTGAGTACCCCTAAAGGTACTCCCCTACACAGCCCACACACCACTAAACAACCCCTAGACTACTGAACACAAACTCTATGGAGAAGAGATCTCATCAAAACTTCAAAGTAGCCAGAAATACCGGAAACAAAGCGGAACGAACACATGGATTTCTTAAGCTTTTCGTCTGACACTCAACAGAGTAATACGTCAGAAAGAGAACGAGATAGAAACCTAATAGATTTTTATCTTTCTGACGTATTACTCTGTTGAGTGTCGGACGAAAAGCTTAAGTAATCCATGTGTTCCTTTCGCTTTTATTCCGGTATTTCTAGCTATTTTGAAGTTTTGTACCATCCAAAGACTGTCCTCATCAAAACCTGACACTGAAATATAAATACGCTCGCTTCTGCCTTAAAACATCTTCAAATACAGTCAGAACTCGCTTTGCAGTGCTGCGCAAGCTCGGTTAAAAGCTAGGGAAGTATGAGATAATAGAGTCAGATACAAAACTACAACATCAACTCACCAACCACAGTTTTGTCATCGATAACTTCCCTCTGCGCTAACACAGGGGTATGGGGTCGAGATGTTTGCACATACACATCAATAACATCTTTATTCTTCACAGAAGCCTTTGCATTTTTCAGCATTTGTTTATAGTCATTCTCTTTGCTTTCATAATCAAGACAAATATCTTCTAAGCGAGTGATTTCTTCTCTGAGTTCATCGACTTCATTCTTATGACATTTCTCGCGCTCTTCTTTGGCCTAAACCAAAACATTGCCATTAGGAAAGCGAGACATTACCAGAAACATAGCGAAAAATAATTCAGCATTATTGTCATTAGCTTAAAGGCAAAGATAGAACTAGAACATGATAGGATAAAACCTTAGAGTCAATGTTATTTTCATCTCTGATTCAGCTTGAAAACGAACACAGCAAAATGTGATCAAAATATCACAAAGATAAAAATTTGTTTTTTATTGTGAATTTTCTTTTGTTTGCCCCATGAGAACGAGTTCCTAAATAGAATTAGAGCCTGCAAATTTATCTTCAGTTATAGGAATAAGACAAGTCATTGCTAAAAATCAGGAAATGTCTTATCGACAATTTGAAGAACGATACAATCATAGAAATAGATTCCTTCAAAAATATTGGAAGTAGGACTGGGTAGCTCTTACCCCATCTTCGAAAAAAGTTTTAAAGTGAAAAATGATTAATTTACCTCTTGAAGAACAATTATTTCTTTACTATGCTTGTTGATCTGGCTGATGGCATAATCATAATCTCTTTCCCATTTTTGGCATTTCTCTTCGCTTTCCTCCAAATCCTAAAAATGAAATTGAAATTCAAACATTTATGAATATCATCACACTAAAATTTTTGTGGAGGATATTCAGTACTGTATCCCCACCCCTCACAGCACTAATGGTATCAAACCACAGTACTAAACACTCTTCAATATACTAAACATCCTCGACAGTACTGCACAGACGTTCCCCGAGATGAAAACATAGAAATACCTTCTCTATTCTTTCAAAGTCGGCAAGTTTACTTTGCAAACTGTCCAGCTGACCTTGCATCATCGTGCATTTGGTCTCTGTATCTTGCAGTCTCTCTTTTACCATCTTGCATTCCAACTCGAACTATGAATCAAAAGAAAGATCAAATAGCAGGGGAAAACAACAAAAATGTCTTGTAACGTATACCTATTTCCCACAATATTTCACGCATGCCTTTTTCTCGTTGCAGCATTACTTGTCATATGGTGCTTCGTTCATCACAAATTTAGCCAAGTGAAGACTGTTATGTAGCATTACTCTGTTTATCAGAGGAAAAGATTTAGTATACTTAGTTTCATTTAGTTTCCACTTTCTTCTGCTATTCTTGTATCTGCACCAATCAAAGAACTTAGTGTCTATCTACCTTGTTGCGTCATATCATGCTTATGCCAGATTGAGTATATTATGCTTCACTATATTTCGAATTTCTCTATCTATCCAAACAGAAACATGTTCTATAACAAGGCACAAATTCATACAATATAGCAATTCCACTTACACTTTGCATATCAACAAGTTTTCTGCTCATGTCAGCCATCTTATTCTGCAGACTCTTGGCCATCTGTCGGTTCTTTCCTTGCTCATTTTCCTGACAAAACAGATAAATTCAACCAGGCATTTAGCTTAAAGGATATCTTATATATAAATACGGATTTAATTAAATAATGATTTCTTCCGATCACTATGTTTTTCTAAATTGAAAAATCATTGAAAAAGCCGTTTGAAAACCATTAAAAAAATCCTAGAAATCTTTGATATGAGCCTGCATTCCAAATTTTCCTTTATGAATGATGAATATTTAGCCCTGACAGGTAAACCCAGGTTCTAATACACGAGGTTTTTATAGTAAACCAAACAATTCAATTTCGAAAACAATACTAAGATTCGAAAAGTTGGCAGTGCTTACAAGTCTTTTGTTGATTCTTTCCGTATCTGTGAGGACATCCTTGAGCTTTTGTAATTCTTTCTCTGATAACCTCAGATTCTCAGCCTAGAATGAATTTGTGGCTATACATCAATCAAGGAAAACCGGTGTGAAGCTAAGTCATGAAAATTTAGCATTGCAACATAAAGTGGACAAACACAGCGAGTGAAACGCAAACGCACAAATTCAGTCATGGTTCTTGAGTTCGATAAATTCAAAAACAATAAAGGTATATAAACAATTGCCAGCATGTTAGCAAGTCTCTTGAGTCTTAGAAGAATAGAAGAAATCACAACAATAATATATAAAGTTCTTGACAAAATTATTCGAACTCAATTTGAATGAAAATGAAATGACCTGGTTAGGGCACAAAACTAAAACCGCCGAGTCTATCCCTTAACCACTTTTTCAACTGAGCAACCAGGTTAATCCATTGAATCGACAACCGCAACCCCCGCCATATCAATCTCACAGCCACCACTATCCGAATGTAGAGACGACCCTATCCAGGTTCTTTAACAACAACACAGGAGCTGTGGAAGGGGGACGACTTCCAACACCAAAAGGACAGACGACTTTCCCACCCCAGGGAGGCCATCTCAGTCCCACACATGAATGGGGCTGAGAAATACATTTGTAGGACTCTACCCATGTCATTTCATTTTCCCAAATTGATTTAGATTGATTTTTCAAATCCTGCTTCTTCTAGCAAGCAATCATTGTTAAAAGGGAATTGATATGCTTTCAAGGAGTTCAAGAAAATGAATTCATCTTTAGTAACTGCTATCAATATATAATTTTTGCATGTAAAAATCTTATTCAAGAACTTACAGGGCCACAGAGAGGAAATCTATTTGGAAAAGAATTGGACTACTCACGATTTTTAAATCATGCTTATTGGTATCAAAACATGCACGACTAGTGACTTGAGAACGAACAATAATAGGCACAAAACCATTCATAATATTTCACCTAAGATATTGAGCTTGGGGTCCAAAAAAAGGTATAACATAAAGAGTAGGCCTACAATAGCTTAATATCTTGAAATGACAGCTTACTATAAGAACAACATCTTCTAACAATGTAGACTTCGTTTGCAAGCGTCACAAATTTAATATGAGATATCCCAGCAAAGATTAACTTAACAAAAAGCAGCAAAAATTGCTTTAAAAGACCGAACGAGTAATGTAACAATAACTAAAGCTCACCAAAGCACGACATTCTTCGTCCCTTTCTAACAGCTGATGTTCCAATAAGTCACATTTTTCACTAATCTTTGACAAATCTTCAACCTGTGTTTTCAACCTTCTGTTTTGTTCTTTTTGTTCTTCGACGAATTTCTGCAACTCATCTCGTTTCTTAACTGTCAACATGAGTTCCTTGCGAAGTTTCTCTTCTTCACGACGATTTGGCACCTGGGAGAGGAAAAGTAAAATGATTTCTAATATCGAGTTTGCTGTTGTGTTTGCTTCTGATAGAGATGCAGGGGATCATACAATCATACTGTAAATATGGATGTTACGTAGTAAAGGAAGCTTTTTTATATATCGATAGATAAAAAATTACATTATACAATACAAAATCTACATTACAAAGACGATACCCTGGGAAGCAAAGATCGTGACTATCCCAGGGCCATTACATATAAGAAATAATACGAAATAACCTAAAAAAAGGAGATAAAGAGACTATGCGATGTGGGGGGGGGTATAGCAGTTGCTTCAAACACTCAATTAACCGACCTGTTTTATGTATGTAATCTAAAGTTAATCTGAGTAAATTTCTATTAACATCCATAGAAAGATCATTATCACCATATAATAAAATTTGGATGAGCAAATTATCTGGAAGGCTGTTTATTTGAACATATGGTCGCAATAATTCCGAGACTCCAGCGAGAAGATCTCGTCGGTGAATGTTAAATGAAGGGCAGAGCAACAAAAAGTGTTCCGTATTGTCAATTCCGTCGTTCGTTGGGCACATTGGGTCAATGGCATCTCGGAAATTATGACGAAATTTATGGAATTTTAATTTACTGAGACCGACTCTGATCTGGGTAAGATACGATAAGCCTATTGGGTCATGAATACCAAATACAGATTTTGCATGAGGTCGAATTATCGACAAAAGCTTTTTTTTAAAGATGGCAACAGACGGTGCAAGCCTGAGTAAAGGAAGTCAGGATAAGCTAGAAACATATACGAAAGAGCACTACGCTTAGCATACTCTGACTATCTATCCTAATATGAGGAACTTCTTGTAAAAGCAAAACAAACTGACATCCATATTCAATCAATTACAATTTTACACTTGAAGTTTATAACACTCTCACCCCATTTTTATGAAATATGAAAAACTATTTTATGCCAAAAACAACAAGCTCTCCGTATCGATAATCCTCTTGTAATTCCAAAGATTAAAACGACCATTCATAGCATGAGACCGTCTTCTCAAATCCTTAAATCTGGAATTCTCTACCGCATGAAATTTAAATGGACAAAACAAAAAACAATTTAAAGAATCGATCAAAATATGACTTCTTGAAAACGAATGCGCATCTTCCTTCTGTGGTTGCTTCATGTCAGTCTCATTACTGCACTTGCACTATATAATAATTATTTTCAAAATTTCAAAATATCAAAATTTCATCCTAGAAATGGTTGAAATAAACAAATTTAAGAAGTTGCGAATTGGTATGCAGGGTTACTACGGTAACCCGTCAACCCTATAATCACTTGTACTGTTAATAGAAAGCAAAATTCTTGATGTATTTCGTTTGGATAAAGAAGTGATAGGAATGAGAAAACTTTATATTTGATTGAAGACAGCTCTATAGAGTCGGGTTTTCTCTGAATCGGATCTTGGTTCGTGTAGATTATATATCTTAGTATCCTGTATTCAGATGTAATTTGCTAATAATATTGAATTGAATAGAAACCAGCTTTGAAAATGAAAACATCTTGAAGAACAGTACGTCGTAAATAACAATTTAAAGAAAAAGCATAGAAGAACAAAAGGAAAAATTCATTGCCCCTCAATGGCTATTAAGTTATACGAGAAGCAAGAAATTCCTTGTGAAAGAGATTTATTAGAAAGGAAAATCGCCTTCCTGTTGCAGTTGCTGCACTGGTCTCTTAATCTTAAAGTATAAATTTTCAACAATATACCTGCGACTTTAGAAGCATATTTTCTTCTTTTTGTTCATCAACTAATTTATTCAAATTGTCTCTTTCTTTTTCAACTGCTTTTAAACTCTGACGAAGCTGGTCTTCTTCGCGGCTGTGCAAATTCGAGTTCTGAAAACATAAAATACAATCATACATAAACAGCATTAGATATGAATGTATATCATAAACACACTTCAGACTTAATGTTTGATCAGTAGACCCGCTGCCTTTTGTTATATGATTAAGTTGAATTATATCATACTGCCTCGTTCTCATGTTTCATGAGTAACTGGATACATGAAGTATAAAAATTATGATGACCAGTAGTTATGAGCAGACATCTTGGAAGTTGGTTATTCTTTACTAGTTTTCCCCTAGTTTCTCTTATAGCACCTTTCGTTGTTGGAATTCTGGGTCTACTCGCAGGCTAAAAAATCACGGACTTGCCTGGTTCTGTGTTGATTCAGTTGATATCTGCTTCTCCAATTTCAATTTTTCTTTTTCGATTCGCTGAATCTGCAATTCTAATTTCTTCACTTGAACAGAATCACCAGCCTATGAAATAAGAATTTTCAAAATAAATATTTCTTATCATTGAATTCTGGCAGGGAAATAAGCTATTTGGTCTCGGATCGAAAAATTTGGTTATAAACCTCTTTTGTGATTGCTGATAGTAATCATTGGCTTAAGGTAAAAGCCTGGTGACCCCAACCTGGGATGCAGTAAGTGCCCTCATATAAGAAATGAACATACAAGAAACTGCAGACTGCCACCTTGAACAGTGTTTCCTTTATTACGATTACTTTTGCTATCATCGATATTGCATAGGGACTATCTAAGAGTAGCCACCTTTGTTGTCGACAATTGTTTGAGATTTCCTTGAAAAACTACTAGGTACTACTAGGTTCATACGATTCAAATCAGTGACATGACGAAGTTTGTCTTCCAAAACTGTCTATCTGCCATAACTGCTCTCATTTCGTTCGAGTTAAGCCCAGTGTCAGCTTTCAGGACGTCCTTAAGTGTGATGTTTGTGCGTCCTCTTATTCAGCATTCTTCAGGCGTTCAGAAAATCAGTGAGCCTGAGGGTTGATTGGGTCAAGAGACGTGACCAGCAAGAATTAGTTGTCTCCTTTCGATGGTGACAGATACCTTGGGGATTTGAGCGTAAAGTTGATTGTTGGTCATTCGAACTCTCCAGAAAACGTTTTTCACTGGTCTTAGCATTCAGGTGTATGTCCCATTAACTTTCTTGGTCAGGGATGTTGAACAAAATTGATCATAAAATAAGCCCTTAAGTATAAGAAACATTAACAGGACAAAAAGCCTGATTTGGTAATTTGAGTTTTTTATATGCAGGGAACTACTTTATTAGAACCTGAGACTGATTTAGCAGAAGAAATACCAAAGAAAGAATCAAATACAGTTCAGTTTTCCAAAGCCCATGGAGCACACGGCTAATTGCTCTTTATATCCTAGTAGTAAGACCACTAATGAAGAAAGCCTTTGATTTGTACAAAACTTCAAAATAGCCAGAAAAATCAGAAACATAGTTAAGCAAAAACATGTATTACTCAACCTTAGTTTTGTTCTCTTACTGATGTATTACTCTGTTGAGTGTTAGACGAAATGCTCAAGTAATCTATGTTTTTGCTCCGCTATGCTTCCAATTATTCTGGCTATCATAAAGAAAGCCTATCACACCCTGGTGTCCAGCAACCAGAATACTAGTCCTGAAGACGCCCTGTATGCCAAGGTGAAATATTGCAACATTTCATCCTTTTTTGTGTTGTTCCTATTCCAAGACAATTTAGAAATTTCATACCTTACTACTGTCTTGTTTTTCAAAAGTTGCAATTCTCTCTTTGAGCTGAATGATTAATTTGTCTTTAGAGATGGCTGACTTTGCATTCTCTGCTAGATCTCTTGCCCTCTGCAGAGTCAGGGATTTCTTTAAATTGTCGAGCGCTGCTGGTGATTCCCCTGTAGCAACTGATTTTGAGGGGATTCCTTTTGACTTCTATAAACATGGGAAAGATTAAAAGTCATTGAACTGAAATTTGTGAATTTTTCTTATTACCTTAAAAGTCTGGAATAATATTTATCAAATATAAGTTAGGCTTCAAGCACCACTGTCCTCCTTTCCTTGAAAATAAATCAATTTGATAATGGTGATCGGGGGGAGAAATAACTAACTACCATATATCCCGTTTGCAAGAGCCTTAGATAGCAGTGGAATAGCTGCAAACACAGCCTACTGAGCAGTGAAACTGGCAGGCTGAGGTGCTTTGGTTCTGCTGTTCATCATAATTCTGACTTACAGTATGAAAATCAAAGATGAACTCACGATTTCCTTCAACTCATCTTGCAGCCTTCTTGCTTTCTCTTCTAGCTTTTTAGCCAATGCTACCAACTCTCCATTTCTCTTTTTCAACTCTTTTATTCTCTGGTCAGCTCTTGTTGACTGCTCGCTATCCTTTGAATCTGAACGTTTCTACATTTGATGAAAAGCAAAACTGGTTTGTCAGGAGAGGGATTCCCAAAGAGAATGTGAGAAAAATAACTCAATTATATATTATCAATATCATGGGATATCAAAACTATTTCAAATTTTTTCAGCGTATGGGCTATTTTTGCAGCGGTATCTAGGGAAGTTGGAAATCAGGAACAATGGAATTAGCTAAATATTCAGATTTCAAGCTAAATCACTTCGGAAAATATTCAATTTCCATTCAAAAAAGAGTGAGTTTGTAAAAGTGCATATGTGTAGCAGCTGTTTAATAAAATGAAAACCAAACCTAAAAAAACATGATATCCAGGGGCAGCACAAGGGGAGTTTTAAGGTTATCACTGATTACCTACAATTCTGAGAACTAGATCTTGCTAGAAATAATGAAAAAGTTTCAATCAATTATCTAGAGATTGATTAACTATTTCTAAAACCTCCATAACGCCCTTGATTGCAGGCCTTTAAAGGAATAAAATTGCACAAGAGCTAATTGTTCCGATTGTTTGGTTTAAAAGCTCATTGGGAACTTTACCAGTGTGCTGGAGGAGCTAAGATTAATCGCTCTTGTCAAAAGAAAAAGCCCCGGACGGTATTTCCTACTCACAAGGTTGTTTTCTCTTTCGATGTGGGCCATTCTTCTGGTAATTTCATCCAGAGATTTGCGGAGTTCAACATTCTTCAAATGAAGCTCTTTCTCACGCTCTGACCTCTGTTTTTGAAAGATGATAGAAACTGCTAATAAATTATGTTGAAAACAAATATACTCTGAGATTAACTACAGTGATTAGCAGTCATTACAAAGGGCAACATCTAACATGCTCAGGACGTTTTTTAGAAGTGATAAAATGTATGGTAACAATATGGCAACAACTGCAGCCAGTGGCAGTGCCATTCCTCAAAATGTAAGATGGAAAACAGTATGATCAAGAATTTCAAAACCAATTTCACACCCTTACCTCATGAAAATGTATTTCATTAGATAAGCAAGGAAAACTTGGTGAAAAGTGAGGGGGCAGTGGCATACGCAAGGGGCAATGGGGGGTCTGGACCCCTCTACGTTTTAAAAGATTACCCTTAAGATTTTTGAAAAAAAGGAAAAATTCCTACTTAAGGGGGGTCGAGGCGCATGGCTTTTCAATATTTCCCTGGGGAACAACTATGACCATCCCCCTTTTTGGAGACTTGGTACGCCACTGTGAGGGGGCTGGCCCCATAAGTATCCTAGTAGGTGAGCAGTAAAGTTGGTAACTGTCCTCCATCAGTTTCGGTTATTCACCTCTGCAAAACCATAGATTCTAATTTTAAGCATACTAGATTTGCGTCTATACCCTGTTTCAAGGAATTCTTGTTTATGTATAATAGTGAAATTAAGGAACACATCTTTGAGAGAGATAAGAAGATACCTACCACTGAGTTACCATCGGCGGAGTCAGCCAATCTTTTAGAATCAGTTCTCAATCTATCAAACAAATATTCCTTCTCTTCCTCAACTTTAGTGAGCTCCAACTCTCTCTTAGTTATTTGCTGTTCCTTCTCAGATAACGCCTTTTGAGCTGCTTTCAACTCATGTACATTGCGAGCAATTTGGATTCTCGCATCTCTGATCACCCTCTGCGTCTCTTTATCGTGGTCTTCTTTTAATCTTCTGATTTGTTCCACTTTTTCTGCCTCAGATGCAGCTTTTTGTCTATATAATTCCTCCATTTGGTTTTTCTGCTTTTTAAAATCAATAATTTCTTGTCTTAGTTTAAAATCATTATCGTTAACATCCTTATGTTTATTGCTGAGTTCTTTTCGTAACTTTTCATCTAACTCTCTTATCGCAAATTCTTTATCCTCCAATAACATTTTCTTAGTCGTCTTAAGCTCTTCATCCTTGAATCGAATGATCTGCTTAATCTCAACATCTTTCTCTTTCTGTAAGCTTTCTTTGAGTCTTTTCAGCTCATGTTCGTGCTCAGTTTTCTGCTTCTGAGCGACTGAGCCGGCAGCTAATGCCTTCTCCCTATCATACTCATCCTTCAGGCGCTTAATATCTGCAACTTTATCTCTGTGCACTTGTTTTGATTTTGCTTTCTCAATTTCCAACTCAGATTTAAGCCGTGATATATGCAGTCGTAGTTCGTCATTCACTCTTTTTAAATTCGGGGGTGAACCAGATGCAGCGTTACTCCGATAAACGGGGAGCCTACTTTTAGGGCCGCCATTACTGGCACCTGGTGGTGGAGACGTTGATGTTGGCATCTCGTGCAGCGTTATTTGAGCTGATTTATTGAGAGCGAACAGTTTCTTATTATCATCATAGCTTCTTCAAGAAACAATGTATCACTTCTCTACTCTCACTATTTAGTTGGGCGATCATAGCACTTCAGCAAAGCCATCTTAAAAAATCACCTTCAATGGTAGTGAACATCAAATATTTTTGATAAAAACATTCAGCAGTAAGAGAACAACATCAAACCATTACCAAATTAAATACATATTTCAGATAAGCTACCAAATTTCGAGTTCAATCTTTTGGAGCTCCAGATATTTCGATCAAACCATAAGCACAGCTTTCAATTTTCGAATTTTCAAATTGGTTGAATAAAATGAACCGCAAGTTAATGCAAATATTCAGCAATCATTGTCGAAGTATTCAAAACATTTTCAATCTCAACATCCAAAAGTAGTAACACGTATCAATGAAGCTTTGTCGAAATCACGTAGCGTCTTCAAACGACGCGATATGGCCTAAATCGAATATTCCGCCATTATGCACACAATTTCGACTCTTCGTTCGCTGCAACTTACAAAGTCAACAATATACAAACTTCAGAACAACGGTTAAATATTATCCATTATTAATCGAATATAGTTGCGGATTTCCGAATGCTATTTTTCACTCATGAATGCTCCTTTTACTGCAGCTGTCTTGTCAGTCGAGGTTTAATAAAATCCGCAGAAATCTTTTCAATTTGTTTTGCATAGAAAGAACAGCAACAAACATGGCTGCGTCTCCATCAACAAACTTCGTTACCAGACCCCTTTTTTGAAATTTAAGTTGCCTCTTGACAAATTTTTGTTTTTTTCAAAAATTTCTTCGATTTGACTCCTTCAGTTCTGAACGTTTTTTATTTATGACATGTTGTATCCTTTATCATGAAGAACTTCATGCAGAATTGATATTTTCTCGACTTGTAAGGTATAAGCCTGAGTCTGAGATTTGTTTTCTTTTTCTGTCTGATTAAAGGAAACAAGATTTGTTACTTTTCCTTCTTTTTTACTTTCTTCTTTGTGGATTCTTTCGCACTTTCCTCTCTATTCATTTTCCAATTGTTTAATTTTTCAAATTTTTATTCCGTGAAAATGATTACTGTTCTAGTTTTTAGACTAGTTTTTTTTAGACTAGAGAGACAAGAAGGAAACATTTCAAAACACATGATATGATGATAATATCAAAAAGCTTTTTTCTGAGTCTCGTGGCAGTTTACGTCTAAACAAGGTCGTTGGAAAAAAGAGATTTTTACACGTCAGTTGACCTTATCAAGAATAAACATATGTATAAACTTGAATATAAACTTATATATTCTGATTAGTCTAAATGAAAACGAAATTGAAAGTTTCCTGATGTTCCTTAGAGGCAGACCGGTGTGAGTCAGTCAGAAAAGAAGTGAATGACTGATGGAGTAATGTGTCCTGTCCTGCACCTTTCTCTTCGACTTGAATTCTCAACATGGCGGGAGGTCGTGAACTCAGAAACGCGAAGATAACCGATTACTTTAATTCTGTAAATAATAGCAAGACCAAGCACTGCTTCCTGAAATGCAAGTTTGGGAGAGGTGATGAATCTGAGGATGACATGACGCTGTGCGACGGCTGCACACAGTGGTTCCACCATGCCTGTGTCGACAGCCAAGAAACCAACCAAAATGTTAGGCCTAGGCCTAGGCCATCGTCACAGGATGGGGAAACCGCTGTGTGGTTCTGCCCTAAATGCAGGATGGTCTTTACAGAAGTTAACATTATGAAAAGAGAGTTAACTAAACTGAAAAGTCTTGTAAACTCCATAAAACAAAGCAACAAGCAAAGTGAACTTCGAACATCAAACTTGTCAAATAACACCTCTTCCTCCTCTACAGCAGCTGGCCCTTCCATGGAAGCAACACGACAATTAATGAATGAAAATGCCGAACTTAAAGAAGAAAATCAAACTCTGAAAAATCGGTTGGATTTGACAAATGCATTACTCAATCAACTACTTGAGCAGGAGTCAAATAAGTCACAACAGTTGATGAATTCTCACGCAGACAAAATCACCCCTACCGAGGGCAAAAATGATGATATGACTTGGCATGTCCAAAGAAATAAAAAGAATAAAAAGAATAATCGAAATAACAATACTGGGACATCCAAACTAAATAAAGCCAAAGCAACCTCTAATAACAACAGCCAGAACACGAATGATGACCAAAACAGATTAAGTGCATCCCCAAACCAAAACAGGAATGGATACAATGGGAACAAAACCTCCTCAGCAACACAAGCCAAAAAGATACTTTTGCTTGGAGATTCGCACGTCAGAAGACTTGATGCAGATAAGCTAAAAAAGCACTCGATAACCTCAGCTGGTATTGGGGGCTTGCTTAGTGGTCAGCTTCATTCTCGACATAAGCAGACCATCAACAGCGAACTCCCATCTGCCACTGAGGTTGTTCTACACATTGGCAGCAATGATATTTCGAAAAACATCCCTACATCCATAATACTTAATAACATCGACACCGCTGTCCAAAAGCTCAAAGATATCAACGCCGAAATCAAAATTGCAGTCTCATCTATATTTCTCCAAACCTATGACACTGCCAAGAATATAAAAATCGTTGAGGCAAATCAAGAAATCCGAAACCTTTGTTTGTCACATGGATGGGACTTTCTGGACAATGGCAAGATCGCTTTCAAACACTTAGACTCACAAGGAATGCACCTAAACGCTGTAGGTAACCGTATCTTTGCTAGTAACTTGATTAATTACGCTAAATCTGATTAACAAGATACACATTTTAGGGGAGGTGCTAAGCAAAATAATGGTGGGACAGTCGGGTGTCATCAACATCTTGGTTTTAAAAAGGGCATGGCCATTGCATCCCTAAACATCAATGGTCTTCGTAGTCACCTTGACGAAGTTAAACTACTTCTAAATGATAGG
This sequence comes from Pelagia noctiluca, assembly GCA_963924455.1. NCBI lineage: Eukaryota > Metazoa > Cnidaria > Scyphozoa > Semaeostomeae > Pelagiidae > Pelagia > Pelagia noctiluca. The sequence continues at coordinate 3,462,200 of OZ004322.1, forward strand.
GGGATTCACATCTTAGTCCTAAATGAAACCAAACTTGATGACTCAGTCGCTAAACAGTTGACTGAAATATCTGGCTTCCAGCAAAAACGGCTTGATAGGTCTTGTCATGGTGGTGGTGTAATGGTGTATGTAAAAGAATCTATCAAAATGATTCTCAGGGAGGATATACCCTCTTATGGGCTTGAAATTCTTTGTATTGAGATATCCCCTCCTAAATGTAAACCATTCCTGATTTTTGGTTGGTACAGGCCACCCAGTGATCCTATCGAAAGCTTCTCTAAATTAGAAAAAGTCCTTTCCCATGTAGATAAGGAAAATAAGGAAATAATTCTACTTGGTGACACAAACTGTGATTTTTCTGAATTAGAACCTGGTCAGGAATTTGACAATAATTCTAAACATCTGTCCAATGTTTATGAACTATTTAGTCTTAAACAGATCATTAAAGAGCCAACCAGAGTTACTCTTAATACCTCAAAAATAATTGATCACATTGCATGCACATCTACTCAAAACATTTTAAAGTCTGGAGTGCTTCCAATTTCTATGAGTGATCATTTTATGGTTTACTGCATCCGAAAATTTAATGGAGGTGTTGAAAAAAGCCATAAAATAATTAAAACTCGAAAAATGAAAAATTTTGATGAAGAAGAATTCCTGGCAGAGGTCGCCAGCATGCAATGGGTTCAAATGCTTCCTGACACTGATGATATCAATTTACTTGTGAACAGCTGGTCTAATCTTTTTTCTTCAATCATTGATAAGCATGCTCCAATAGCAGAAATGCGTGTCTCAGAAAGATACTGTCCCTGGATCAATAAGGATCTAAAAGACCTTATGAAGTCTAGGGATAAGCTTAAAAAAGCTGCTGTCAAAAATAAGTCTGATATTTTGATGAACTGCTATAGGCAGGTCCGTAATAAGGTTAACAAACTTAACACTAGCCTCAAAAAGCAACACTATGCTAACAGAATTACTGCTTGTAAAGGTAACATGCAAGATTCATGGAAAATAATCAATGAATTGATAAACAAAAGGTCAAAATCCAGTAACATAAATGAACTTAAGGATACTGGTTCTGAAAGTGTTGTTCACAAGAAGGACATCCCTGATACTATGAACAGTTACTTCTGTTCAATTGGTAAGGATCTTGCAAAAGATATTGACCCTGTACCAAACCCACTTTTGTCAGGTGACTACCAAATCAACAATGAAAGAAAGGTTTTTCATTTTAAGACCATTGATGTCAAAGAGATAAGGGCTGCAGTTGCCAAAATTAAGACAACTAAAGGTTCTGGGAATGATAATATCTCCAGCTACTTCTTGAAACTTGCAATGCCACTTATTGAAGATTCTCTAGCTTTTTTGTTTAATACGTCGATCGAAACAAGTCTGTTTCCAGATTTGTGGAAAGTAGCTAGGGTCACTCCAATTTTCAAAGCTGGAGATAGGGCAAATAAATCGAACTACCGTCCAATCTCTGTCCTTCCTGTAATCTCAAGACTTTTCGAAAAGCTCATCTACAATCAACTGTACCAATTTCTCAATGAAAATGGGCTCCTGGCTCCTGAGCAATCAGGTTTCAGGGCCCTTCACTCTACAGTTTCAAGCTTGCTTAAAAATACTGACGATTGGTACAGTGGAATTGATCTTGGAAAACTTGTGGGCATTGTTTATGTTGACCTTAAAAAAGCGTTTGATACTGTTGATCACGAAATACTCTGCAGCAAACTCAAACACTATGGCATAAAGTATCGTGAACTTCAATGGTTTCAGTCCTATCTATCATATCGAAAGCAATTTTGTAGGGTCAATGGTGCCTGCTCTAAGACAGAGGGTATCAACATAGGAGTACCCCAGGGCTCCTGTCTTGGCCCTCTACTCTTTCTCATTTATATTAACGACATTACACAAGTTGTTCAAGAATCTGTTCTCTCCATGTATGCTGATGACACCTGTCTGTGTTACCAATCAAAAGATTTGAGTAATCTTAATGAGACCATTAACAGTGACCTCGACAAACTTGATAAATGGTTGAAGGGTAACAAATTATCCCTTAATGTCACTAAAACAAATTCTATGTTGATTACCACTAAGAATAAGCATAGAATTTTAAGACGTGATGATCAAGGGTTAAATTTGCAAATTGGCACTACAGAAATTGGTGTCATTGAGCAGGCAAAATATCTTGGTGTACAAATTGATAATTCCCTAAGCTGGAATGAACAAATCAAAAATATTTCCTCCAAAGTTTCCAAGGCACTTGGTATTTTGAAGTACGCTAAAAAATATCTTCCCCAAAAAACTTTGGAGACTCTCTACACAAGTATTGTTGAGCCCCATTTCCGGTACTGCTGTTCGGTTTGGGGATGTGCTGGTTTGACACTAATTAACCAGTTGCAAAAACTCCAAAACCGTGCTGCCCGTATTGTCACTGGCAGTGGCTATGAAACCCCAAGCGCTCAGCTAATCCAAAGTCTTGGATGGAAAAACATTGCTCAATTAATAGATAATGAGCTAAGGATCATGGTATACAAATCTCTTCATGACAGGGCTCCACAATACCTGAGTGACTTGTTCAGCAGAAATTCGCAGGCTCTGCCTTGTACACTACGTAACTCTAAAACTGATATGAGAGTACCTTTAAAAACAACAACCACTGGGCAAAAAAGCTTCTCTTTCCGTGGTGCCAAATCTTGGAATAGTTTAACAGCAACATCCAAATTAGCACCTTCCCTAAATATATTCAAAGATACGATTTAGGGGTTGGTTTTTCTTTTTTTTAGGTTTTATTACTTTTTTATCACTTGTACATTATTTTATCAGTAATTAGGATTTTAGAAATAGGTAGGGTTTTAATGATATTTTAAATAAATATAGTATAATAGTGTTTTTAGCAATCATTGTAATTTAGGATTAGAACTTTTTTAACTTTTATAATTTTTGTAAAATTTTTATTTTGGAGGGGCCCCTTAGTAAACCAGCACTCTTGCTGAAGGGCTACCCTTCCGTTAGTTTTTAAAATCAAATGAAATGAAATGAAAAGTGTGGGATATCCTCAGTACATTAAAGGGTGTTTAGAAATCTTCTTCTTCTTCTTCCGTTTAATCGGTCAACTTCAACAGGTTGAGGGCTTAGCCGATGCGCTTTTGCGGGGGTGTAAGGATCAATTAAAGTTAAAAAGTAAATAAGTAAGTGAATAAAAAAAAAATGTAGAGGGATACAATCAGTACTGTGGTGGTACCATTAATACTGTGGATGAATTCATTACTGTGGAGGGGAAACACATTATCTCCACAATACTTGTGGACTCCCTCCACATTATTCAATAACCTAATCTATACTGATGGTATCCCCCTCCCCCAGAGTACTAATGCCATGGTATGGATCCCTCCACAGTACTGAACATCCTCCAAAGTACTTCACATACGTTTCTCAAGGTGATAAGCAAATCTTGGCGTAAGCAAATATCAGTTTCCTTTTCTCACTGCATTGCTATTGCTGGTGATGTTTGGTCTTTCTTAATTGCAATCATTCACTCATTTTCTGCTTGAGACTCATTAGTCATTAATCAGAGGATTTATTTGAAGGTCATCCAAGGTGGTAGGTATTCGATTTACAACTGATTTCACCATTATAAAGATATCGACCCAATCAAAAGCAAATCAATTTCAGTTATAAACATGATCTTGATTCGTAAGACCATAAACCAAACTCTTCGATACATCTTTAGACAAATACCTAATTGAAATTACAAATAATTTATAAATAAATTCAAATTCAATTCTCAATGGCGATAGCAGGCAGGCGTTGTCGCCTACCATCGTCAACATCCTCCTTATCGCGAATAGTCAGACGCTTGGTTGCCCGGAGAAGTTCTGCGTCTAAAGAATTATTATTCTCAAAAAGTAAAATGTTCAGGGTTTCTTCGTAGATCCTAGCTTCTGGGAAGTCCACTTTAGTTTGTTTTTTCTCAGTTGAGTAGACAATCGACGTACAACATGCTTCTGAGATTTTCTTCCCACTTCCGTAAAATGACCAGCAACAAATTTCGTCGTTGGCGATAATGTCTTTAATGAATAGAATGCGACCACTGAATCGCAACGAGAGTTTGTCGAATAGCTCCATGTTTTTCAGTAGGTTGTCGTCCGATTGACTGAAAAGATAGAAATATGTAATGCACTAACGGTAACACTTTTGAAATACACACATACATTATTCGCTGCACAGAAAATGTACATTATGTATGTCATATTGGATATAATCATTGAGAGGTATTGATAGATTTAGACTTAGATATCAACAAAAAACGCTTAATGCTAGAGATAAGGTATTGAATTAGGAGTTTTCATTCCAGTTTGGCCTGAGCAGCAATTCATCACAGACATACCACGGTGAAAATACTCATAGGATCCTATAGGATCATGAAAGACCCTATAAGATCCTTTAGGAATAGAACCCTATGCCGGATCATATTCAAGATCCTTTAGGAAAAGAAACCAAGACAGAATCTTACAGGATCTTATGCAAGATTGTACAATGATATTGTAAAGGTTTTACGTAGGATTTGGTACAAGATCTTATAAATGGCCATCATACAGGATCTTTTGCATGACCTTACAATGATCCTATAATGTCTTTAACTTATGTAGTACTTTCAGTAGATTTTATGGTGATCCTACAGAATCTCATATATGAGTGGGTAAGCTGTTGTTTAATGAGCTTGCCGCTTGATTGGTAGGAGCTTGTTTCCAGGGACAGAATAGAATGCATGGAGTAGTTTAAGGTCCTTGTGTGTTTATGTGTCATCTTCTTGCCCGAGGAAAAGGTCCCCAGGGGATGGTCAAGGAATTCCAAGCAATGGATTCGATTGACCCCATGTATGGGGCCCTAAATGGTGTTAAGCCCCCATTTTCTTTCCAACCAGAATTTCTAGAGCCAATTAGCTGGTTTACACGAGCAAACCAATGCACAGCATTTGCTTCTCCCACGTAGGATAATGTTTCCGAATTCATTTTCATGCTGACAATTCCTTAGCTACATTTTGATGAAAATGAAAGTGCAAGGGGGCTTGTGGTGTGCTACCAGTAGTCTTTATTGTTTTTGTGGTATCAGCAATTCAATAACATTTCATCGTTCCTGGCATAGAAAATATTACCTTGTGTATGAATATTTGTTGCTGTATCTGTTGCAGACGAGTTTGATGACAGGCTAAAAAGGTAAAAAGAAATATCAAACAGGATATATACTGGTATACCAACTGTCAAATCATGAACTACAAACTCTCAGTTAACTCAGCTTTCCTTTAATCTTCATAGGTATCCAAGGTATTTATTTTACAATATTTATTCTGGAAGCATAAGATGCAGTTCCACATCAGCTTTAGGTTGCCGTACAATAAAAACCTGCAACAAAGAACCTAAACATTAAGAACCTGTCAGCCTTGGATTTTTAAGTTTTGATAGTATTTTAAGGGTATCAATTACAAATTTTAGGTTTACGGGTTCTTAATTTTTACCAACACTAATAATGGAAGTAAATGCCTATAAACAGTTTAAATGCCTAAAACAACCATTAACCACTATTATCACAACCGAGGGGCATATCACTCACAAAAAAGTGTACGAGATTTTTATGATTTCAAAAATCACAGTGATTTTTTGTGTGATTTTTGTGATTTTCATGTGATTTTTCTTCCATTTTTCTGTGATTTTTGTGATTTTTTTGTGATTTTTTCAAAACGTGTACGAGATTTTTTCGAGTGATATGCCCCTCGATCACAACTGTTTTCTATGATTTATTTAAAAACTTGTTTGGACCAACCCTTAATAATGTAGGTTCTTAGATGCGGATTTTTACTGTAATAACCTATATGCTTGATAGCAACATTGCTTATTTTGTTAATTTTGTTAATTACCCAAATTTGATTTTACAAGAAAATTGAGCAGATAAATAAAAGATTTGCCCATTATTTTCTGTAAACGAAATGTATTTTACACCACTTTTAGAGATTCTTTTGTGTCTTTTTTTGTGATTATGCATGAAATCATACCTTTGATGTAGAACTCAATATCAATTTTTCTTCTTTGGCAGAAGTGACAATCGGAACTTTGCATTGAGCCTGGTATTCTTCCTTCTTCTTGCTCAACGATTCACTTATCTCGTTTGACAGCTCATCCAGAAGATAGAATTTTGTTTCAGCAAGAAGTTCTTCTAAATGTTGCTTGCTCTCTGGTAAAGGTACAGTGCCGTCACGTAAATAGTTCAATATTGTCCCAAAATGTTTACCACTTCTGTCCACAAGAATCCAACCTATGAAAAAGAAATTAATAATACTAGGTGTCAGCATTCTATCTTGGCATCAAGCATTATTGCATCAGTCTTTGGATGGTACAAAACTTCAAAATAGCCAGAAATACCGAAACATAGCGAAATGAACACATAGATTACTTAAGCTTTTCGTCTGACACTCAACGGATTCATACGTCAGAGAGAATGAAACAGAATTCTAACTTTAGTTATCTATGTGTTTGTTTTGCTATGTTTCCGGGATTTCTGGCTATTTATTGCATCATAGATTTATGACCTCTTTGTGTGTTCGCTAAACAATCTTCAAGGTTATACAGATCTACATCAAAGTGTCTACGGCCAGGTTTATCAGCCTAAATGACCGGCAGTTCTTTACGCATGCCCTATACAAGGAAGCTAAAAAACTGCCCATATTCTGCCAGGTTAAGAAACTTAAGTTATAAGTAATAGGTTGAACTACCATCTCACTGTTGATCATTTGAAGAACAGATCCACTCACCAGGGGTTATGGCAGGCTTTCTGGATGAAATATCTATTTAAATGCAAATTCACATCAACTAAGTATTTCAGAGGATTGAATTTGATATTTGCCAATGTGTAGATGACAGCCAGTTGAATAGGTTTGGGGGAGAGCAGTTGCCAGCTGCCGGTCAAATACCCACAGCGAGTCTATGAAGAGTTTATTTTTGGTTTTCTATTTAAAAGTTTGATGTTATGATTGGGACTATTGGGCAGAGGCGTGGCACAGTGAAGAGTAACTCATTTAGTACTAACAACAACAGAAAGCAGAAAAATATAATTAATTGAGCAAAGCTGACCAGCTAGGGGGCAGGGGGTGATGCATGATCGCAGAGTCGGTGGATAATACCAGTTGTGCCAGTGTTTACCTACTAGCCTAACCAAAATGTTACCCGGCTAAATTTTCTGTAGGTAGATAGTTGTGGAATATTTTACATTCTTTAGCAGTATGTTGATTGGGCATCAATTCCTACATTTACATACCCTCACTATCAGCAAGTACCTCCATTCGTCCACTGAACATGGCTTGAAGCATGGTGCCTTGCCTGCTAGTTAAAGTACCAATAGTCGTATAAAACAAGGAGCCACCAACATTCAGCTTCACGTATTTCATCGGCGACCCTTTGATAACCGCTTGGGTTGTGTTTTCAGTCGCCATTTTCTTGAGCTGACCGACGAGAACATTCATAAGTTCCGAATTGAGCGACGGATTTGTCGTCTATGGCTTGAATAGGACAGCAAGAACCAAACAAATTATAACCTGGGTATCAATTACTGGAAATTCCAATGGAACTTCTCATAGATTTATTTTGATTTCATCGCCATATGGGGCCTAAGTCTGTAACACTCCTATTTATACGCTCTTCAAGAATGAAATATTTTGGATGATGATCAAATTAGTACCCAGGCCTCTCTCAAAGATGCAGTTAAGCGCCACCGCAGCCTTATTTTTGATGTGCAGCTACTCTTTCATAACCTTATAACCCAGCAATCTCATACTCCATTGGTGCAGAGGAAAGGAGAGAAAGGTTTTGAACACCAAATTGATGATTGAGTGTACCAGATCGAGTGTTCAAAGTGTATTGATTTGACCTTGTTTATAGAAAAACACATTCGCAGAACGCATTGCACAAACTGAACAAATTCATTTTTATTCATAAAATATCTTATAATATCAACTATCATTTTGATGTAGGCAATGTGTACGTGTACACTTTTAACAGTTTAGAAAGAGCATTAGTTACACTTTGCGCACTTTCAAATACTTTTCAAAACAATTAACATGAAACTAAGAGGTAAGGGCGTAGGAAGCATCAGAAACTGGGGGAACGGGGCATGGGTCTCTAGTACCTTGGCCCATACGTCCATGCTAAAAGGTACAACAACATGCTTCCAACAATCTACTGCTATAAACTTTGCTTATCTGAGTAAAATGTGCTATTCGCTGACTAGTAGATGCAGCAATGGAAAGCACGTGTCATTTCTGCTGCTCGTTGGTTATCGAATAGTAGTTGGGATATTTCATGGTAGTCTCTCAGTTGGCAGCAATATCGTGCCCACAAAAAAGCAGTGAAAATAAACAACAGCTCTTATCAATCGCACACCAAATTCAGTTAAAATGCAAATATTTTCTATCTTTACCGATTACTATCTTAAAATATTCTGATATTTTCGTCATTAAATTCCCTCTTCTTATACAGCTTGGCATTACACAATTACAGTCATATCAAGCAGCTAACGGATCAGATCAATGTCTAGCTCTAAGTGTTCAAGACGTTGTGACATGTTAGAATAAAAACTTCGATGATCTTGTAGATTCAACTGCATGGAAGGGTTACCCTTTTTGACTTATCTGCCTTTTGCCTCACAACCATGATCAGCGTAATCAGGTTTCCCAAACCAAGAACGAGGAAGAGAAACGCCACGCCAGCAACCTAAATAAGGAAATTAATTAGATTTGATATATTCACATTATTCGTCTAGAAGTATAGATCTATTACATCACATAGTTAAATCGAACAAAATAGGATCACCCTAGCAAACGTCTTTGCAGCACAGTGGAGGGATATCAAGGGAGGGATATCATCAGTACTTTAAGGGTCTGTTCAGTCTAGGGGGATAACATTAATACATTGGATGTGGTTTAGTACTGTGGGAGGATACAATCAGTACTTTGGAGGGTGTTGAGTACTGTAGGGGATACAATCAGTACTTTGGAGGAGGTTCAGTACTGTAGGGGGATAACATCAGTACTTTGGAGGGTGTTCAGTACCATAGGGGGATAACATCAAAACATTAAAGAAGGTTCAGTACTGTGTGGGATACAATATGTACTTTGGATGTGGTTCAGTACTGTGGGGGATACAATCAGTACTTTGGAGGGTGTTGAGTACTGTGGGGGATACAATCAGTGCTTTGAAGGGTGTGCAGTACTGTAACGGGGGGATAATATTAGTAACATAGTAACCAATATTACGACGGCCTAAATCTTAGTCTTTTATATCTCAGTCGTTCGTTTTGGTCGCCAAGGGGAATACATTCCCAGCGTGCATTGCGTGAAATGAGATAATCCATCTTTAATGTAACCGCCAATTACGACTAGGTTATTTCAAAAACATGTACAGAAGAGCTTAAAAGATAAACATGAATACATTAACCCGTTGCAGGAAGGGTGTAGATTCATACCTGCCACTCGTTACATTCTTCACGGAGGCTCAGTTTGAAAAGTGAGAAGGCATTGAAGAGTTGGAACAGCTGCAAACGTAGAAGAATTGTTATTACCTAGACTGCTAACCCAGACTACTCACCAGACCCCTTTAGCTTTTGTTATGTCGAATTAGTTAGTTTTAGTTGAATAGTTGTGCGGAGCTGCCATGCAAGGAAGTCTGTTTAATGCCTTCCCTATCCTTAGATAAATTAATGTTCTTATAAATACAGAACAAGGGGGATAGTATAAGAATCATATTTATACGAGCTAATTTGCACGAACTTGCAAATCACTTTGGTAAGTGGCCTTTTTACCCAGTTACCAAAAAGTTCACCGTAATAGTTTCTAAAATTTCTCAAATTAGGAAAACGATAGCCCTACTAAATAAGAAAGGTTTGTTATGATACGTGGTGAGTACCATGTCAAATATTGAGTCCGAAACAGCCTTAATAAGACCGATGTGTATTTACTCTGTAGAAAACAGTTCTCCATGAAAACCCCAATTTGCATCTATCAATCACCGTTTGGTTTATGTTAGCCCACTCTATCGTGAGCAATTTGCCCAATCTTCTTCTGCAAATTACAGTACATACTCGAAAGTGTTATCAAAGTGTCCTCCTACTGGCCAAGTATTGGGTTCACATTCAAAGCATCGGGTCAATCCAAATTTCATTGCTCCCAACAAGCTCTTGGGATAACTTTAACAAATATGACTTACATATCCAAATGCATTGAATGGCATGAATCAGACCATTAACAACTGAACTAATCATAACCACTAACGACTGTCCTAAATCAGACCTTGTCTTATTAATTCATCTGAGAAATGTAGTCAAGAGAAACATCTTGATGGGGATGAAATTCAAAAATTATTTCAACTTACATATCCGAATATAAGGAACGGCATGAGGAAACCAAGACCTCTGAACATCCAAGATCTAAAGCCCTCTGAAAATAGAAATAATTTCTATTTATAGTAATAAGGAGTCGAAAATCAGAATATGGAGCTAGCTTACTTTTGCCAATTCAAAAAACTTTACAGACCCTTAATATGCAATTTCTTATACATCTTTTTGATTCGAAAGAGATTCAATCACCCATGGGCACTTCTGTGTAGCACTGTGGAAGGTGTTTAGTACTGTGAGGGATGTTTAGTACTGTATAGGGGGACACCATCAGTACTGTGAGGGACACCATCAGTACTGTAAGTATTAACTCTGCAGCACTGATGATAATCCCTACAGCACTCCACACCTCCTACAATACTGCTGTTGTCACTCCACAGTACTGGACATCATTCACAGCACTGAAGGTATCCCCACAGTATTGATTGTATCCCCCTACCGTGCTGAACACATTCCAATGCACTGATGGTATATCCCCACAGTATGAACACCCTCCACAGTACCGAAAACCCTCCACAGTACTGCAAAAACGGTCTTCAGGCTGGTTATACCGTTTTGAGCAAGCGTATTCTTCTACGCTAGACAAACTTGTTCTTGTTTAGTCTCACAGTTTATGAACTCAAAAGATCCATGATGAACAAAATGATAAATAAAAAGAAATTAGAAACGTACCGACTGTTGTATCCATAGTTGTACTCACTCCTAGAGCACGTAGACGATATAAAACCCCACTTTGGTAGTAATACTGCAGAAATTGAACAAAACCTACAACAAAAAAGCTATAGAGGTTTAATAATCTGATTAAATATTTTTCATTGTCAGAGACGTATAGGGAGCAAGCATATTGAACTCGAGGGGGACGATGCTTCAGGGGCACCTTCTTCGTTAAGTTGAAGGGGTAATTTCTGAAAGTAGCAAGGAGACTACAACTTTTGGTAAAATGTTGGGGGGATACGTGTTCTCGATAACCCCTTCCAATTCCGACGTCTCTGTTCATGTTAGTATGTCCCTGTTAGAAACAAAGCCCAGCCTTGATAAGGTTAGCACTTTAAACTAAAACTCACTCACTCATAAACAAATTGATAGAGAGGATAATGATGAAAATGATGGACGTACGATAAGTAATATGAATGAAATGCTACTCACTTAAATACAGTGAAAAGTAGTAAAACTGGCTGCGAAATAATTGGTAACTCGTGCTTTCTGGCCTAGAAAAAAGGAGAGAAGACGATGAGTACAAATAAAAAATCGATTGAGTTGCACATGCCAAAGAACTTTCATTAAATATTCGCATAAATATCAACAAACCGTTTTCTACATTCATTGGTAATTGATGTGCATCAAAACTCACCAAATCAGAAGAAATCCAGACAGTAAGATGGAGAGATAATGATGCAGAACCCACCAGCCTTTAATCCTGCAAAAGACAATCCTTATATCTTCAAATGTAAACTACATCAACAGAACAAAAGTTTGTTACTGGAAGTTGAAAAAAGCAGCTGTATAATAATTTACTAAATTTTGATGTTAGCAATGAGATCATACATCTTCTCTCACTGTAGCAGTAACACACAAACAACACAACATATATGTTGTTACTCGGAGGGAGTATAACGATATTGCTATCATGCGATGATCGCATTAGCGTGGAACTTCGAGTAACAACATAGATGTCGTGTTCTTTGTGTGCTTCTTCAATTCTATTTTGCCCCACCTTACAAGGTATACAGCACTCTTCTTGCAAATGAAGACACATCACAGCAATTATTCATCCGTTTTTTCTTGAAAATGTAATTAGGAACTAATGTTATTGGCAAGTTTAAGAATAGATTGGACACCTAATTCAGCAGGACTAATCTTTTATTCACGAACATCCAAAACAGGGAAAGACAAGTAATTCCTTGGATGGAAAGGGTGTGAGAGTGGTGGATCAACAAGATTCTATTGGTGGGGCAATTGGAGCGGCTGTTGGAGTATTGCCCCACCACTATGTGTGTTAAAAATGCTCTGTAGTGTTAAGACTCTTATCACGTCATAAATCATTAACTGAATCAAATAACCAAGCCTGAGTAAGAAATAATCTCATCAAAGCTAATACAAAAAGTATTCCAAATGCCATTAAGAATAAGTAAATAAATTAGGAGTATTTCATTAATTCGTCAGTCTCCAATTTCTTTCTCTTGCAGAGAGCTCTGATAAGAATGAGATGATGATTTGAAGCAGTTCATATGTTTTATTATGTTTACAAGCTTCTCACTACTATTTCCCTCGTTTCCATAATTGGTGAAAATTCTTTTTATGGGAGGAGTTTACACAGTCTACAGGTGATAATCTACTAGTAAAAGCTTGAATAATTGATTCTTTGGAAAAATCTAGAAACCCCATCCCCAATCACTAGGTCGAGAGTTCTTATATTATTGATCATTTAAAGTTTTGAGTTTGTACAAAGAAAAATACATGAAATAATCGAAAGATTTTTCCAACATCTATCCTTCTCTGATAAACACGCTTCACTGATAAAACAGTCATGCGTACTAGAGACGTTTCAGAACTTAACCTGCTCAATGAGTCCGGCAGGTGGCTATGGCTAATTCATGGAACAGAATTTACCAATATATGGCCTACCCTCATGGCTGAATTTATCGTGCATTGCATCTAACAACTAAGATTCAAGTACGGTTTCTAAGAATGACAGTCTACGCTAATATAGCGTATGAAGTGCAAATATATGCCTGAGTTGGGTTAAGTGGTGCACATGACATGTATATACGATGAAATATCTACCGATTCGATAAGTGGAGGAAAGAATTGAATATTATCTGCGGCTTCTATTTTGATACGAAAGTTACGACCGAACTTTGTCAGGCTGTTCATCCGGAATATATATCATATATGTCGTGAGAACAGGTACTTATCATTTTGAGATCCTAATCTGGATAGCTAGTCTGGAAAATTGAACAGCTAGAACAAAACATACTGAGAGGAATAAAACAAGTAGTCCGGAATAGTTTTTTCATACGGGAAGGAGTACAACTTGCTTCTAATGCTGTTTCTCAATATTTGGGTGGTTATCGTTCTGGCATCACAGTATTTTTTTGGTCTGGCTATTATCTTTGAATCTTAATGTTCCTACAACAGACAATTTGGAAAATCCACCAATTGCAAGCATTTGCGAGGTGGAGTGTTGGGAAATTGGACAATCATTCGCGCGACAAAATAGGTCACATGGATACAAGGGACAAAAATCAAAGATTCAGCAAACAAAATATATCACGTGGATACAAGGGATCTTAATAAAAGCCAGTTGCCAGGTACGAAACAATTGGACAATCATTCAGCGAGTAAAATACATCACATGGATACAAGAGATAGAAAGTAGCCTGAGCCCAATTTGAAGTTATTGATCTGACGTAATAATAATCAACACGTGATGTTTCCACTAACTTGATTTTCAACTACTGAAAATGCCGTGAAAAGTTGGCCAGGAAATAGCACCACATCACATGGATACAAGAGATAGAAAGTAGCCTGAGCACAATTTGAAGTTATTGATCTGACGTAATGATAATCAAGACGTGATGTCTCCACTAACTTGATTTTCAACTACTGAAAATGCCGTAAAAAGTAGGCCAGGAAATAGCACCAGTTACAGAAGTGTTTTTAATTTCGTTACAAAGAAAGCTACGCCAATAGAACAATCAAAAGTGTAGAGCTTTTTTATTGAAAACCAGAATGCAAGATTTGGCTAGGAAATCTGACATCAAATGCAAGAGTAAGTAAAGCAGTCGATGCCCTTTAAACAACAGCGAATTCGTTTGATTCTTAAGCTCTTGTTTTGGGAATATCTTCATTGTATATCATATCCTTACATCATATCGTTCTTCGCCTAGCCCAGAGAGAAAGAAAAACGAATATTCCTTGCTGAAAAGTTGAAACAACACTCATTTTGAAATCCTGCAATTATTTGAAGCCTTTTCGACCAAAAATCAATCACTATTAATTTTCCTCCTAACACTCGCATTTCATCCAAACACATCGAAATGTTACAAGCAACTACATAGATCTTAAATAAGGTGAATAAATCAAGGTATTTTTAGAATACTTGCCTCTTCTTGCCCATCCCCCTATTCTGTCACATAATTGGACCAATACTCACTTAAATTTTCAAGTCCTACTTTTTCTCACGTTCAATATTTCACATGTAGCTGTGAAATAACTGTGATCACTCCTCTTTACGTTTGGTTCAATTTGAGTTATTGAAATGTGTGAGTCCGGGACAGGTTTTCACATGAATTATCCCTTAATAAACTTTTAAAGAGTTGTATTTTTTGGCAGGTAGCTTGGAATGAACAAAAGCAAATGCTGCCAACTCAAATACGACGAACCCAGAAGGCATACGAGTAAACCTCGACTTGGTCTATTCTGATTGAAATGTTCTTTGCTGAATCAAAAGTCAACTAATCGAAATGAAATCTGTGATATACTCCAGCCTTTTAATCTATTTACTTTCATCATTTCGTCGCCATTATGCGGCTGCCTCGTTCCTGGACACGATAAAAGACAAGATCAATTTGACTGACGTGATACCACAGTACAATTTTGTAAAAACAGAGGTTGATACAAAATGGCAGCTGCGTACATTTGCACGTATAGCAGAGTCGTCACTAAAAGGGTTAAGAAAACAGCCCCCACACGAGACCATCAAAAACATCGTGAAAATGGCTAGAGGAGACAAAGCTGTAACTATGGAAACTGTCAAGTCGAGTGTTATGAGTTACAGCAAGCCATATATGGCAATGGCAGGAACTTCCTGTGCAGTTGCTTTCCTCCTGATGGCTTTCGGAATATTCTATTGCTGTGCAACGTGTTTAAAACGGTGTTTTGCTATACCGACCTATGGAGACGAGCATAAACTCGAATCAAAAACGCGATTCATACATATAATATGCGTGTGTGTAGTGCTAATTCTCGTGCTAGTCGCGGGAATCGCATGCTTGCTCGCATCCCGCAGAATAAACGCAGGAGTGACAGTCGCAGAGAAGCTGACAAACAACACATTTCACAATCTAGTTGAATTTCAGAGCAAGTCACTGAAAGCAATAGAGGATTTAATGGTGACACAACTGGATGAAATAGCAGATGATTTGGTAAAAAATCTTCTCGAGATTGCAAAAGAGGGGAAAAATGTGTTCGATAAAATCAAGTCGAATGTCAGCCCTTTGGTCAGTAAATTAGAAGACATTGACGATTCGTTGGGTAACACAACCAGAAAGGTTTCCGAGGCGTTAGAAGTACTAAGAGGTGCGCAGGAAATCTATCGCAAAGAGTTCATGAAGTTTGAAACGCACGTTAGTGAATTGCAGGCAAATTTGACAGGTGCTAAGAATCACTGCTCACGAAATTTGTCTGCGAATATCAAAAACGTTTGCGAAAATGAAATTCTGCCGCTCAACGTGAGTCTGACATACAACAGCTCGAGCATCAAAAACGCTACTTCGGATATATTATTCACCTTCGCCGCGCTAGCAGCAGGGAATCTAACTGGCGAAGCACTGAATATCAATGCCTCTACAACCAAAATGATCGACGAAGCAATCAACGCTACCAGTCTCTCAGCCCAAGATATGACAAAATTTGTAGACAAGATAAAGACCAAGCGCGATGAGATTTTCAAGAGCATCGAAGATGTCCTGAAGCATACCATAAATAAAGAAATCTTATCAAAGAATGATGAAATAATGGCAATGTTCAACAACGACGCCTTCCTAGGCCGTGCGAGTAAAATATTGTCTGCTGTTCTTATTTCGATTGCTTCGATCATAATAGTAATGGCCGGGATATTATTCACCAGCTTCATGTTTGGACTCCCTGTGCTAGTACATGGGAATGCAATGAAATTCCAAGAAGGAAGTAAATTGCCATGCGTTGCAACTCAAACATTGCTGATATTTCTGCGCAATTTCTTTTTATTCGGACCGATTCTGCTTGTTATCTTAAGCATCTGCATTGTGGTGTGTGGATTTTTAACCCAAGTATGCCTGGGTTGGAAAGATGGCTCTATTCTATCAGAGCTTGAAAGTTCAGATGTGCTTGGGGGCTCCAATGCCCCACTTCAGAAGCTTATACCCCAGATTCACAAAAGCGTCACGATAGCTGGTATCATAGAAACGTGTGGTAATGAAACCAAAGACACCTTGTGGTATGCTGGCAAGCTGGATCAAACGCTGGACCTAAAGAAACTTTTGAAATTAGATAAAATGGCTGACCCACTTGAGTTTTTGAACATGAAGAGTATTTTTGACCCAAGCAAGTACCCTATGCCAGGAAGGTTGCTACTGAAAGATGCTGAAGCAAATTTGACCAGCCAAATTGGCGCAATTAATCAAACAGCCAACATCATCGAACCTTTATTGAACAAGAACTGGACACAGTTTAATGCCAACATGACAAAATTGTTTGGCGCCGTCTCTGGTAGCGATGTGGTTCTGGCGGCGTTTTTCGGTGGATTTGGTGATGCAGTGAAAGATATAGCCAGTGGGGCTAAAGATAAGGCGAAAGATGCTGCTGATAAGGCTAAAGATATCGCAGATAAGGCGAAAGACGTTGCTGATAAGGTGAAAGATTTTGCGAAGAATGCAGGATCATTTGATAATTTTCTGAATAAAATCAAAGAAAAATTCACAAACGCTACGAAAAAAGGGGTCAAAGTTCTGGAGGAATTTGTCGACCATTTCGAGCGACAAGTTGGCGAAAACATTGGAAAATGTGGGTTCATCAACACAGCATACAATAACGGTATAAATGTATATTGCTACTATTTTGTCGATGGCGCCAACTCAGTGTGGTTATCTTTAGGCCTTGCAGTGTATACAATAATCGCATTCATGGCATCTTTCATAAGCACTGTTTATTACTTCCGTCTCGCAGAGCTGGCTGTGAGTGTGGCAGGCCCGTACGAGAACAGTGTTATTGAATATGATAGTATCTTCAGTGAAGGCAGTTGCCAACCAGAGAAGGTGATTGAGAATGGTATTACTGGAAACCAGCTTTAACACTGAACGTTGGCAGCTACAGACATTCTACAGTAGAAAAATGCATGACATTTCATTATTCATTCATAATTGGTTTTAGTTTGTAAAACACGTACATTATAGTTTTGTAATGATGATCAATCTTACAAATTGCAACACTGGAATTCGTTATTTCATCGCTTCCTTCTAAAGTTATTTCACAGGTTAAACCCTTGCAAATAATTATACGAAGCCATACCTTGAGCCATTAGCAATGAGGATGTGTTCCTGAAGCGTCAAAGAACTGTAATACCATACCAATACTGCATGGAACAGGGCATCAAACAATCTATGGAAAATAAACACGGAATTTTCACAAATCATTCCGGCAATATTTTGACAACAAGAAATTTTGACATCAGAAATCTACAAATATCCACGCTTTTGTGCTTTCGTCCCAAAAAATTATTTTCAGGCAACAGCAACAAAAAAGTACTTTTAATGCTGAAATAAAATTTTTCCTGGTCTTGGATGCCATAAATGGTGCGTGATCAATTCAAGGTTGAAGCCTTGGGTATACAGTAGTCCCTGCATAAAAAATATCAACTCAAATGAAACTAGTGGATTATCAGATAAATTGAAAACATAGCGAAACAGAACTTTAGTAAAGCTGAACAATTTATTGGGTATCATTTTCATCCTCTTTCTGACGTACAGCTCAATGAATATCAGACACATTGCTGCCAAAAATAAAAAAAGTTTTATACCTATTGCGGAATATGAGGAGATTGCAAAATGTGAGAATCATTGACGTCCATGTCATCCTAAGCTTGAATTTCTCGTAAACGTTCTTGTAGTGCAGCCTATAAAAACATTAAGTAATGCACACAGGTAGATCAAAACAATGGGAAGGTTACTAAAGGTTTTACGAGGAGAAGGAGAATTGAGGAGAAGGACGAGCCAATATTAGTTGTTAAGGACAGGGTAAAACTGTTATTTCTTGAGTAGGGAAAAGGGAGATGGGAGATTTCAATCCCTGCCCCTTCGAGCTTGAGAAGAAAACCAATTGTCTTTGATTCTGAATAAAATAATATGATTTCTCTGAAGCATTTCATTTCTTGCTTCCTTAAAGGCTCAAAATCTACAGCGATATTTTGTAGAAGCTGAATTAGTCTTTCAGAGACTTTTAGGGTGAAAAATCATCTTTTTGTAAAAAAAAATTATGTTGAGGAAATGTCACAGGCAGGAAAAAGTTAAAGATTCGCAACTTACTTGTCCCAGTAAAGAGAAACATTGATAGATCCAAGACAAGCTCTGAGAAACCAGCTGAAATAGGAGATTAGAAAATTTTTGAATCTAGTTCTCTGGAAAAACCTTAAAAGCATTCTTCATTGTTGATTTAGATTTATAAGTTAAGATTAAAGATATTGAATATGCTTCATTATCAGCCTGAACACCAGACATGAAGATGTTTTTTAACAACCATGTTTCAATTTAAATATCTGTCTGGACATTGAATTAGAAACAGCATATTTGACAAGAGCAGTAAAAATCCTCTCTCTACTGTACTTCTCCAAAGAGAGTGAGGCAAAAAGCTTTAGAAGAATGTTTCTAATTTTTCCTACCATACTGTTCTGTTGATCAAAGACTTTCCAATTTGATATTTCAAATGCACGCACTGCGGCACCCTGCAGTAGACGCTAGTTTGGAATGAAATTTACAAATAACTCAATTTACCCAGGTTTTTTAGGAAGACCTTGCTGCAACTCTTCAAAATTTCTTGTCATTGCATTAATTTTCCCTGTCATGTCATCAACATCATCTTTACATTTTGTTTTGCTTTGTGCTCCAATGCTAGCAAATAGAATCAAAGGGATTGATACAAGACTTTATGTATGATATACAAATCCAATATGGCTGCAACTTTTACTTCAACTCCCAGCTATGGACTACATACCTTCCGAGATTCTTTTCGATTCAAGACTTTCTTTCATTGAGAAACGTACACGATCACCGCCCTAATGGATGGACCAGTTGTTTCATTTGACCACATTACATAATAGAGTGCAACCTAGATTTGAATAATCATTTAATAAATTGAGCTATACTTGTGGGGCAATCAATATACACATGCGAAAGTCTTTGGAGGTATGCAATCCCTAGCTGCGAGTGCTACTTAACAATATTTTTTTGTTAAGAAATTAATTAAAAATTAAGAAATGTTTCAAATTGGCTACTAGTTGCACTTAGCTCTATTTTGCAAAATAGCAAAATTAGTGGCAAATCCAGTATAAATGTAATAGGCTGGGACACTGCATGGTGGCAAGTAGAACTATTTGCTATTTGAACGACTAAGAAACTGATTGACATAGTTCTGGTTTGCAATATTTAAGTGTTGAGCATTACTACAAAAGTAATGCAGACAAAAATCATTGTGGCAGTGAATGACTTGAAAGAGTGCAACCAACAATGATTTCTGCAATTATATTTCTTTTTGTTAACAATATATTTCATATAATATATCCATCATCAGGTAAAATATTGAAATGTTAACAGTAAAACCGTTAAAGGCTTATGATGAAAATTGTCGGTTGCACTGTTTCAAATTAATGCATAAGGTCTAAATATCAGTGCTTTGAAAATTGAAAAGGAAAAATGTATAGTTTTTAGACTTGATTTATGTATAAAGCTACAGTCTGCCACTTACTTTTTGGTTGCAGTTGCAAATGCTGCAAGTTTTTTCTTTTGTGCATCAAGCTCTTTCCTCAATGATTCTTGGGACGAACGATAATCTTCCATCGCTTTTGTTAGTTTTTGAAACTGGTTTTTCTAAAACATTAAAAGACTTTTATTGCCAAAGTTCAGTGGCGTAGCGTCTGGGTATTCAAGGTATTCAGTGAATACCCTGGAGTTTTGTGTAAAAAATAAAAAAATAGCCTAATCATAACATTTTGCTAAACAAAAAGACCTTTTTAACTTTGGATTATCAATTTCATTGTGTTCTCTCCATTTCTAGTTGTTGAACGCAACCCAACACTATTTTTATGTTCCATCTATTCCATTTCATTCTTTTTAATTCCGTATTCCATATTTTTGATAGAGATCTCTCGTTGAGCAGAGGAAACATTCCTAAATGGATTAGCGGTTACGTTTTATTGTCTATGAGAACAGGCAAGGATTGAATTTTATTGTATTAATCACAGCAGAGGTGTACGGTACGCACTGAATCTCTTCCGGCAGTTTCCACCAATCAAAACTCTCTATTTACACTCTGCGTACAGCCTCCTTTCCCGGCTTGAGATGATCAAAACTGATTCCGAGGCTCGAACAAAACATCATGGGCAAGAAGACGGAAGTAAAACAGAATTGAGATCGTGAACAGATTAACACCAACAGATGAACATAAATAGGTGAACATGAAACCCAAATTTCGTCGTCGCTTTTGCTGTATAATATTAGGATATGTATTTTGACAAGATGGCCTGAGCTCATAACACGAAAACAAGTAAAAACGCAAGTACAAGGTAGATTTTGAGTGATTTTTAGAATCCTACGCCATTTTGAGGGCTGTATCATGACCAAATCTCTGGGGCTTCCGGGGGCTTCGCCCTGCTGGGGGGTTCACAGCGCCCCCCAGACCCCCAGCTGTTTCTGCAATGACATCCAGTCATTGCTTGTACCCCGACTGAATACCCACTACTGAAAGTCACGCTACGCCACTGCCAAAGTTACCACATACCATGGCTGCATTAACTAATTCTTTGATAACTGGTTATTGTTTATAGAAAAACCATGCAATCCATTCTCTTATCCATACCAGAGATCTCTGGCTTCGACAATATGGAACACAAAGGCACTCTGGAATGCCTGACCAGGAATTAAATTCACTCTGTATCATGCACCCAGGCACTTTCCTTGCAAAAAGGAACAGGAGTGTAGAAAGTGCTCCAAAGAATTTGGTGAAGTTCTCTAACGACTTTCCATGGTCTGTCATTTTTTCATGTTTTGGTTTACTACTGATGCTGGTTTCCCCATCCCAGATTGGAAGAAATGCAGTTTTTTGCTGATGCGTCATAGCAAGCAACATGATCAAAATAATAGGCTTCTTCATCATAAAACAATAGAAAAGAAATGGTGCGAGAAAACAACTAATTACAAAAGAAAAGGTGCGAGCGTCGTTGTGAGTGAGAAAGTTTTCCACCCTCGACCCTGTCATCACCTACACGTTTATATATAGGCCTTACAAAAGTGCTATTGTTTTGGATGATCTTGCAAAAAATTTCGGATGACATGTCCCGTTTTGATCAATTTTCCATCATAACTAACTGTCTTAGCTAATTTCCTTGTTGAGAAGATGTTAAGTGAAGCAGCCGAAGTCTAAGTAAATGGTAGTCCAGCAGAAATTATCATGACCAAGAGCATTCTTACCCTTATTTTACCCATTGATTCTTCTAGGCAGTCCCACTCTTTCTCCCATTCCTCAATTGTCTTGATTTCTCGAATTGCGGCCGCCATGATGGAATGAGAAAAGGGAGAAGGATGTAGAGCAATGCAATTCAATTTTCAATCTACGCTCCTCCGCACTCTTTGCGTAGTACTTGTTGTCAGGGCAACATAAAACAATTCAATTCAATCGCAGAAAGTAATAAAAATACTCAAAAACATGGCAGACCCTCCGAATGGCGTCTTTTTCGATGAGCTCTCAAAAGTTCGAGTTCTAGAACCAGAAATCAGTCAACAGACCCAAGAATTGAAAGGAGAGTGTAAAGATTTTGTTGATAGTGAGTATGAAACTTTTTTTAATGGTATTATTGTTATACCGTGGTGGTTGCTGTAGCTATATACGCTTTTGGCCTACAAAAAACAAAAAACCAAATCTGCAAAAATCACCTGTAGTAACCAATGGTTGGTGACGGGAAATACGGAATAGCGGGTTTGACGTGTGAACTTTGAAAATAGTGTTATGAAATTCACCCCTTTCAGAATTGTTTGTTCCTGTTACCTAAAGTCTTTCTCAGGGCTACGCCATGTCATTAGGTATCCTTTTCCGGTATTAGATGAATGACATCAACAAATAAAGGGAGGTGAGTAAGCATAAAACTATGCTCCATTTCATGTGCCAAACATCCGAAATCTAGATCACTTTTATGTTATCAAGTCATTTTGTCAGCTAAATGAGATCACTGATAAAGGTGATCAAAATGTTTTACGCTATTGTTAATTTTTGAATTTCAGTTGAAATATTTTGTAAACTTTGCTCTATTATCAAGAGTGGTACAAGGGGTTTTATGAGGACGTGGAATTGAACTATTGAAAGAATTGGTATCAACCTACCTAAGTTGCTTAGATATTAGTTGATAACCTAATATTCATGTCATTGAGCTATTCTTAGTTTGTTTTGTGGAGATCACTGAGGATTGAGAAGTTGAAAAAAGTAATAGGGGTACATATTGGAGGAAAGTCAATTTTTCACAAGCAACTATCAGAAAACCCGATAACCACAAATTTTATCAGGACAAAGGGATAGCCCTCTATTGAAATTTGGGCCCTATTATTCCTGATAAAAAAATATGCAATAATAACTATATTATTTCGCTTGTCTATTCTGGATGAATACAGTGCTCTATGCCTTAGGCAGAGCGGAATACACAGAGGTAGACTTCAGCAAAAACACATATCTTTGTTGTCCACAAAGATAACAACATAGATATGTGTTTTTTCTGAAGTTTACCTTTGTGCAATAATAACTATATATGTGCTTTGCCACAGTTGTTCACAAAGGTATCACTAAAGATAAGTTAAAATCGCATATCATGTTGAATTTCGGCTTAAGATTCGATTCCGATAATGACTTAATTTTTCTCAGAAATTGATGATTTTCAAAAAATTGTTGGTGGGTTCATAGAGATGGTTGATTCACTTGCAAAAGAGGTTGAAAAAGAAAAGATGAAGGTAGGTGTCGATCTTCTACTTTCTATCCTAATTTCAAATTTTTTGATCAAAGTATCAAATAAACTGATAGTTGGATAGATAAATCGCATTTTTCATAATAAACCAATTATTTTATTTAGATTCTCTAGATTAGGATTATTTAGATGTGTCAGCTAGTAAGCAGCTTTATTTGTTGATGCAGGTTCAGAGTATGGCAGCGTGAAGCTGTTTGGCACCTTCAGCTTGTGCCCCCAGAATTAAATATCCTAGGTACTCATTTACCCACCTCAGAAGGATGGACAGCTGAGTTAGCTGACGGCTCAAGGTTCATGATATGAAACGTTTATGGATTCAAATCCATGAAAGTTATCTTTCAAGAATTAGAAATCCAGCACCTCAACCACTAGGCTACACCACCGTCTTGGTCATGTGAGAAACTAGACAAGGAGCTTAATTACAGCTACAGTCCCCCTCTGCCCCTCTATGTTGTCCTTTTTCAGTGTGTTTAGAAACGTGAGAGACGGTTTTTTGTCTCAATTATTCAAGGATTTTGGTATTACTAAAACAGGAGTTAATTCTTTTGAATTCTAGGCAATTGGAACAAGAAATCAATTGAAGTCAATGGCAAAACAAAGGGAAGCGCAACAACAGCAGCTCAGAGCATTGATATCTGAAAAGAATACCCAAATGGAACGGTAAGTATTATTAATTGCTGATATTAGAATCATAATCATTCTACGAGAATTGCTCAAATGCAAAAACTTTGTCTTCTCTTTCTCCCCTTTATGGAATTCACTAAGCCTAGAATTTATATCTTGTGTTTTTTTACTGCAATCTTTAGAAAAAAAGTGATTGTTTTCCTGGGAGGAATAGTAAACTTAGGGCTACTGGAAGGGACAGTTTGGAGAAGACATCTGTTTTATGCTATTAGTTCATTTGCTGTTTTTATGAGAGGAAAACAGTCTAACATCAGCCAGGGCTATTTAAATCAGCAAGATTGTTTGAAATTTCAACTGTCAGATTTTTGCTCAAAATGAGTGATAAATTAATTTTGACTTTTTCTTGATGAGCAGTGTGCTATTTAACAAAAACGTAGTAAAAACAGGTATTTCATTTTCGCACTATCATAGTTCTACATCATATAAGGCAATACATCACTATTATCAAAATTATTGTCTATTAAACAATGCAGCTAATGTAGACGTTTGGAACTTGATGTTTTCTGTTGATTTTAGTTTTAGAATTCAGCTGGAATCACTGCAGAAGCAAGAAGCAGAACAAAATGAATTCATCGAGCAGTTTATGATGCAAAAATGAGTCACAGTAAATCTATTTTAATTAGCTATAAGCACGTGTACATTATTTAAGCTTTTCTTTGTATGAAATTTAACTATTTGAAAATGGTCCTATTTTTGGTTGTTTTACTCTACCTGAAATATTGTTTTGTTCCTAAAGTGTACTCTGACCAATCAACAAAGCTTTACTTGAAAAAGATCAAAGAAAAATGATGCGAAAATTGAATAAATTGCATTATTTTAAAAATCATTATTACAGGTTAAGAAATATAATGATATTAACAAATTTCAAAGAATATTTTTCATTCAAATTAAAAATTCATCAATTCATGGATTGGGAAGCACAAGAAGGAGTTAATCCTTTGTGCAATTAAGTACCCGAAGGAGCTACAATAAACATTGACTAATTCTATGTTTAAACAGATAATAAAGTTTATTAAACAGATAATAAGCTTATTCGGGAGGTAGTTTAAAAGTGTTAGATTTTCAATTCAATAATAACAATGAAACTGTGATATTTTTTTATATTATAGTTATAATACAGCACAGCAAGGGTCATCCTGAGGTGTACCATTTCTCACAATGGGCATCTTTAACCTGTTTTTGGGCAGCTTTAAATGAGCAAATGTTCTAAGAACGTTAGACGGGGATGGCCAAGGGGCTAGATCACTTGACCCTTGTTCGAACAGTCCCAAGTTCAAAACTACCTTCAGACCTACCACAAAGTGTGAGGAGAGAATTAGCCAGCTCTCTGTAATTCCAGGCAAAAAGGCAAAAGGAATCACGAGGTGTGGTCATATCAAGAGGGAGGAACAGGGTTGCACTGCCTGATTAGTCTACCTATTCAGTGGACCCTTTATGCTTTGCATATAAACCAATACCTTACAAAGATTGTATTGAAGAGCTGTATTTGAAATAAAATGATCAAGCTTGATTTTATTATCTTCAAATTGTTACCCTAGGGTAATCATCAAATTAATTATTATAATCAAATTGCTTACTTAACATTTTGAGATACCATACAATTCAAGGGCTTTCTACGCACTTAACGTTTTCCAAAGAACCTAGTTCAACACGAATCCCTTAATTCAAGAACAGATTGCAGATATGCAGTCAGTTCATCTAATCTATGGGCCGTTCTTAAAATCCGATTAGGATGAAGCACCTAGTGTATCTGTAGCGTATGACCTAATAACTGCCCATTAAAATCAATTTGATGTTACTATAGCTTTATTAATCTACTATACCAATTAAAGTGATGGAAATACATTGTTTGGATGAGGCAATTAGTACCCAGGCCTCAGCAAAGAACTATGCTTTAAAGATATGGACTACACGAGTTACGAGCTGTCTGCAAATGGGGCAATCAGCCAATTGCCTTCCGCATTTAGTGCATGTGACAAGATGGCCACACTCTAGTAAAACGCAATCTATGGCATTGTCCATGCAGATTTTGCATAAATTTTCCTCATAAGTTTCCTGGCTATCTTCTGATGAAGTTTTTGTTCCTAGAATAAGAAAAAATTGAATATTCCATTTATGAAATGTAAGACTTTTTTTGACTTTCAATCCTTGCAACACTTTGTATGTAAAATTTGGAATACTCTGTTCATTTTACGCTATATGGGATTTTGCAAACATGTACAAAAGGGTTCTGCAAATTCCACCTTATATTGTAATGTCAGAATAACGTCAGAAGGTTAGATATTTGTACAGTCTCAACTCGAAGAGGATTCTGGTAGTGCAAGGGTAGGGGGGGCCCCAAGCAAATTAGAGGGTGAAAGAGGCGGTGAGCATGGCCTGAATCTACAGGGAGGGAGCCTATCCCAAAAATTCTTCCATTTATCCCTGAGCTGTGCCCGAGTTGGTATAATAGCTCTTTTTTCTAAACCTTTGCTGATACAATATTGATAAAACATAAACCTCACCCAGCCACTATCATAGCCATAATTTTTTTCTGCTAGCGAGTTTAAGCTCTAATTTTTTCACTTTTTGGTTCCTAAAACATATGACTACCCTCCCTGTGTATCAATTTCACAATTTACTTGTTGATTTTTCCTCCAATTTTGCAACTTTTGCTAGGAGCTTTTTGCTATTGGCTTATAATAATGTAAATTCAAAAATTCCTCACCTTGGTTCTCAACATGTTTTGACTTCCACAATCTCTTTACTCTGTCAGTTAATTCCTTCTTCTCAAAACATCCCCTGTAATTGATGAAATTGACTGTCAGGATTTTCTTCAGCTGGATAACTGATAAACTATCCACATCATCTAGGGAGCTGATATCTTCAATCGATTTCCATTCTGGAGGACTAGGGAAATGTAACGGCGTGCCAGGCTGAAATGAAGCACAATAAATCAATACGTAAGAAAGAGTAATCATTCTAATACAACTTCAAAATTAAGAAAAATAAGTAGATTAGAAATGACATCTCTAGCTATGGTGGCAGAAATCAAAATAAGATGCCACATTGTCCTTATTTCTATAATTGCCCCTCAGAGGTGCTTAGAGGTATGCATTGAAAAGTCGAAGAGATGAAAGTAATTCTTACCAGATTTTGTTGATATTCTTCTTGTTGAGATTCACTTGGAGTTTGATTAGAACTAACGCTTTGGCTTCTTATTGTTTCTTCTTGTTCCCTTTGCTGAGCGGCGAGCCTCAAGTTCTCAACATGGGCCCTCCGGCGCTCTTCTTTTCTGATATCTGTCAACGACTTTTGACCATTTTGCTCAGCAAAGTTCATAATCAAGTCGACAAGATGGTATCTCTCCCTGCAATTTTCCATCGAAATATGCTTTGAATCAAGAAAGTATCTCAGGTCCTTGGTGCTGAGGAGTAAAAGATCCTCTCGTTTGATCACAGAGAAGCTGAATATGTTACACTTCAGGCAGCCTTTTGGGATCCTCCTTTCTTTCGAAACCATCTGCGAAGTTTTGGAGAAGCATCTTCCACAAAATAGTCTGGAGCAGCTTTCGCATTTGAACTGTAAAACATATATATAGCATTTTAAAACAAATTATATGAGTGTGGGGGCAAACGATAGAAATAGATAATTCAAACGAGCAAAATGTTTCATCTGTCAGGTTAACATCACGTGCCAACGAGTTCAACGGATCAATGCATGGGTTGAGTGGACAAGCGGCTTCAGCTGTTTGTTATGTTCAGCTGAAGTTTAGATTGGTCTTGTGAGATCAACATCTGGATGCATTACCCTCAGGGCGTTGACTAAACAACACAATCCACACCGTCCTTTGGAAGGGACGTTCAACTAGGGGTCCCCTGCCCCTACTAGAAAAAACCCTCTCATCTTTTACAGGCTAGCAACCCCTAGGACATTAATCAAACAATAACTTACTTTTTATCGCAAACTAAACCTATCAAACATCATATTAGAAACAGCATCAAAATTTGAACTCTGTACTGGTATTAAACTTTACAGCCATGAGTTGATAACGACAACCATTATTAAGCCATAACTTTTAATAAAAAAGCTCTGAGAGCTATGTGTGAAGCGTAAATAACAGAAAGTAGATGAGATTCGCATTAGTAGACTAGTGTACTACTTCTAACAACAATTAGAATTGAAATGAGTTTTTACCTTCTTTCTAAACAAGCCAATAATTGTAGAGCAGTCATTACATGATGTTGGCATTTTCTCCACCTTTTTTGAGCTCAAACCATTTATCTTTAGCTCAAATCATTTACTATCATTTATTTAAGAAACTTGTCTTCCTTTCCTTTCCTTGTTGTCAGTACCTTGTTTGTGTGCCGTATGTCTCTATTGAAAACAAATGGCCTAGTAAAAGCCTTTGGACTTGCTCAAGGTGCTACGCAATAATGAAACTCAAGTTCGCTTGATTTTCCAGCACAATTAAATCTTGGATATCTTTGTCATCGAGCTAAACCACAGTAAATGTATAATAGGTTGGTTTTCTGTCATAAAAAGCGATTTTTTCAAGCCGTGGTGAATTCAATGCCTTGTTTCTTGAACATGGAATGTTTTTCAAATGCTGATTATGAGAAATAACCCCCCTGAAAATGACGTTACATCAAAAAGAAACCTAATGATAGAAGGAGATAAAGAGGGGGGTAAGATACAAAGAATTTAGAATTCAAGCTCATGTGATCTTGATACTAATTCAATTCAATCCGTTGGCGCTTCCTTCTTAGATAAATCATAGACAGGACGACATACGAAATGACATTCTTTTCCAACGTGAAACAACCATTTTTGGAAATTCCTGATGATGGCAAGATCATAACAAGCACTTTCATCGATGCATGCTCCTCTATCAATTTGTTTTTTGGTAAGTTCGTGCGTATAACAGTGATTTTTGCTGCTCTAAGGTCGCCATGACGTCAACATGACGTCATCGTGTCGTGTTGTGGAAAAATTTTTATAACTACAAGAACCAGTAATTTTTTTTGTTTGCTTGTTTGTACGGTGGCCCAAAAGTTCACGGCAATTTCAATTTGATCACGGCAATATCAATTTGCCCACGGCACAATTTCAACTTCCTCACGGCAATATCAACTTACTCACGGCAATATCAATTTGCTCACGGCAATATCAATTTGCTCACCGCAATATCAATTTGCTCACCGCAATATCAATTTGCTCAGGGCAATTTCAATTTGCTCACGGCAATATCAATCTGCTCAGGGCAATATCGAGACTGCATTTTATATTTTTGGCGCGGGGAATGGCGCAGGTGGGACAAAAGCAAAACAATAGGCTCCTTTGTTTTCACTGAAATGGGGGATCCCTGTTTATTAAACGCTGATCAAACAATAGTAATGCAACACGTACGATCTGAGGAGGGAGACAGTAGAAAGATTTGCCTGGCAGCTTCTTAGTCATGTTTTGCCCCGACTGTAGGGTTCGACAGCTAGAAGATGCCAGGTTGTATTGTTTAAGCTTTCGTTTCAGCTGACTAAGGCGAAGATTTATGTTATGATCTGTTTTCAAAATTTCACAAATCTCTTGGTAGTCGTGTCCTTTATAAAATAGCGATTCCATTACCACTCTTTCGTCGTCCGCCATCTTTTCAAACAGCAATGGGAATTGAAAGGAAATCAGTGTTGCCGGTCATCTTAAAGCCCATGAAATTAATAATCATAAAGTAGCTATATTGATATTGGAATTGCCATGAGCAAATTGATATTGCCGTGAGCAAATTGAAATTGCCGTGAGCAAATTGATATTGCTGTGAGCAAATTGATATTGCTGTGAGCAAATTGATATTGCCGTGAGCAAATTGATATTGCCGTGAGTAAGTTGATATTGCCGTGAGCAAATTGATATTGCCGTGAGCAAATTGATATTGCCATTAGCAAATTGATATTGCCGTGAGCAAATTGAAATTGCCGTGAGTAAGTTGATATTGCCGTGAGCAAATTGATATTGCCGTGAGCAAATTGAAATTGCTGTGAGCAAATTGATATTGCTGTGAGCAAATTGATATTGCCGTGAGCAAATTGATATTGCCGTGAGCAAATTGATATTGCTGTGAGCAAATTGATATTGCCGTGAGCAAATTGATATTGCCGTGAGCAAATTGATATTGCCGTGAGCAAATTGATATTGCCGTGAGCAAATTGATATTGCCATTAGCAAATTGATATTGCCGTGAGCAAATTGAAATTGCCGTGAGTAAGTTGATATTGCCGTGAGCAAATTGATATTGCCGTGAGCAAATTGAAATTGCCGTGAGCAAATTGATATTGCTGTGAGCAAATTGATATTGCCGTGAGCAAATTGATATTGCCGTGAGCAAATTGATATTGCCGTGAGTAAGTTGATATTGCCGTGAGCAAATTGATATTGCCGTGAGCAAATTGATATTGCCGTGAGCAAATTGATATTGCCGTGAGCAAATTGATATTGCCGTGAGCAAATTGAAATTGCCGTGAGCAAATTGAAATTGCCGTGAGCAAATTGATATTGCTGTGAGCAAATTGATATTGCCGTGAGCAAATTGATATTGCCGTGAGCAAATTGATATTGCCGTGAGTAAGTTGATATTGCCGTGAGCAAATTGATATTGCTGTGAGGAAGTTGAAATTGCCGTGAGCAAATTGATATTGCCGTGAGCAAATTGATATTGCCGTGAGCAAATTGATATTGCTGTGAGCAAATTGATATTGCCGTGAGTAAGTTGATATTGCCGTGAGCAAATTGATATTGCTGTGAGCAAATTGAAATTGCCGTGAGCAAATTGATATTGCTGTGAGGAAGTTGAAATTGTGCCGTGGGCAAATTGATATTGCCGTGATCAAATTGAAATTGCCGTGAACTTTTGGGCCACCGTATGTTTGCCTTAAATATTCCTTTATTTTCTGGCTAAAATTTTCTCTGCTATTTCTTGTTTTGGATTCTTTGGAAGCCTTTTTTCGTTACCGGTTTTGCCAATGTCACCAATTTCAACTCTGTTGACCACCTACTGACTTAGTGTGCTTAGCAAGTGCCAGTTAATTTTTTTACATTCATTTCTTAGTTTCATTGCTATTTCTTATCTCTCCCATTCTGAAATCCCGAAAAGAGGACATACTCTCTGGTCTCTAATAGACGGGGGCTAGAATATAGTAGGGGGGTTTTGAGAGTCTAGAAAAATTGATAAGTGGGGGGAGGGACTGGAATAAGAATGCCCTGGTTGGAAAATTCTCTGATAATTACTAAAA
This sequence comes from Pelagia noctiluca, assembly GCA_963924455.1. Classification (NCBI taxonomy): domain Eukaryota; kingdom Metazoa; phylum Cnidaria; class Scyphozoa; order Semaeostomeae; family Pelagiidae; genus Pelagia; species Pelagia noctiluca. Next base: position 3,493,559 of record OZ004322.1, read on the forward strand.
AGAGGACCTCTGTGAGAGATAGAATGTAGCAATAGTGAGAGGAAAAATGAGTGTAGAGTGTAGAGTGTAAAGCTTCACTGATTGAACTCAAAATTCTCAATCTGATAGATTTTTGTTGTGCAACAGTTTCAGTTTCAGTTTCATATCATTTAGATTCCACTACATACAAAATATAACCTTTTAGAAACAAACAAGGAGGCTGGAATAAGAATGTACTGTGTGGAATATATTTCAAGAATTGATATGCAAGGGGAAGTCTATTAGAGACCAGAGAGTACACGCATCTTTTATTAGCAATTTCAGTGCAAGCTCAGTATTGAAAATTGCTTAGCTGAAAGGCAAATCTGAGTACTTAAAATTGCTTAGAAACTGCTTAGCTTTTTTAACTTTTTAGAAATTTGTTTCTAAGAATACTATCTCACAAGTTGTTGTATAACAAATGTTGATGGTATCTTGAATACTAAAGTGTGCCAGGATAATAATTTCCACTGTAACCTACTTCTTTATAGCTGCTGCACGAGTTTTGTTGCCAATTGGATCAGCAATAAAATTTCCAATTGCTTAGAATTCCTCTATCCAGTGCTAGAATTGCTTAAGTTTTTGTCTTTTCGAGTACTACCTTGCTTATAAAGCAGTTACTTATAAAAAATCATGTGTTTGTACAGGTACAAAAAAGAACCATATCAAAGGTAGTGATGGAATGCGCACACAAGCTGCACGCTGTAGGCATACCAGCAACAATGATGTCATTGGCTTTACAGCTTGGGGTCTGGGGGGGCTTACAGCAAAGGTCCAGGGCAGATCCCTGGCAGGGGTCCAAGGGGCGGAGCCTCTGAAAGCTCTAGTATTTTACCATTTCATAAGCCTCAAAATTAATTTTATTAGTCCCCATGATTTTAGAAATCCAGAAACTTAGAATGGCCCTGGAACCCTACCTAGATTCGTCCCTGCAAAACAGTAAAAACTGTGGAATTATTTAATTGGTGAAAATATGGAAAATAATTGAAAAGGTGCCAAAGTCACTCATTTAAATTAAAAATGAAAATTAGCATATTGAAGTTGTTCTTAGGTGTCTTGTCCTGTCCAGGCCTTCCTCATCCTTGTTTTGTGTTTCCAATGGTAGAGGGAAACAACTAATTCACTGGCTTGCTGTTTTGTGCTGCCACTTCTAGGAGAAAATTCTTAGTTTGATCCCATTAGATAGGAGTTTAAGTTGCTCGCTTTGATTCTGGTCAGCCTAGCTAAGAATGACCAGCCTTGTTTTGATCATGAGATGTGACAAATTTAATTTAAGGCTTGTGTTCTGAAAGAATTGCCCTTTATAAAAAAGATTTTTCCTTATATGAAGTATTGATTCATAAATATGTGATTCAGATCCCTTTTTTCAGACTTCCTTGGTTCTGGATTTTCCCCTGGCAAATCACGTGTAGGAGGAATAATAGATGTGAGTTGCTAAATGTTGCATGATTCTGGCAAATTTATTCCATAGTGTACATCTGTCATAGAATGGAATTTTTGAAACTTTGCAAGCTCGTAAATCGTAAACAGTAAGGGCAATAAAATAAGTTACTTATATAGTTCTTTGTGGGTTTTGACTCTCTTTCGTTTGATATAAATACCATTGGATTTGGAAAAACCCGATTTTATTTTTTCACACCGGTCATATGACACATGGTCTGTCACGTGACTTAGAGACCACACCCAAAAATGCCCTAAACTTCGATTTAGTTTTTGGTGTAGAAGTCGAATCCATGGATAAACTTTTCTTAATAGGCAATTTGCTATCTCTGGTTGTATTTCCCTGCCTTTCAAAATGGTGTACAAAAATGAATTGATCCTGAAATACGAGTGTTTAAATGTTAAAATCAATTTTTATTATTAATTTGCAAGTTACTCCACCAAAAGTATGACAAGGATCCAGAGAATCTTGCAACTTTACAAGGAATAGTTACAAAAGAGAAAGAAGAAGGAGTAACAAAGCAAAAAGAATCTCTTACTGAAACCATTTTATTGCTAAAAAGGTATGTTTCTGCTATTTTCAATGAGTTCCCAAAGTAGTGATCATATTTGGGATATCCCTCATTTTTACAAGAATTTTGGCAAACATCCAATGACAGGATGCTTGTTTCATAATGACCAATTATTATTTTCTCAATCTTAGGTCCTTGTAGTTTTTTGAGGCCATGTTTCAAGAATTGCTAACTGATGAAAGAGATTCTGGAAAGTGTGTGAGAAAGGCATATGAAAGATCTCTCAAGAAACACCATGGTTGGTTTGTGCAAAAAGCGTTCGGGGTAAAATTCTTTTGAATTATCAAGTCACATTTTGACTTTCCAAGATAAATAATATTTCTAAAATCTTTTTAGGAAAGTGATGCAAGGAAGTCAATGGTGCTGAAATTATAGGGTCGAATGCACAACACTAGTTTAGCTTTTCTAGAATTTGCATTTGGAATCAAAAGGTCTTTTCACAAATCTTCATTCATCAGCTTAAAAGTTTTATCCATCAGCATACTGAAATTTGGAGGGGCTGCCCAACAAAAAGCCCGTTTGTTTACCAAGTTTTTTGCTCAAATTGGTCTCATTTTCATATAAACTGTTCAAAATAAGTTGGGGCTAACGCCCCCAGCCCCCCTGCCTCCTACCCCTAAGGTTTCACCTTGGAAGTGAATTTTCTCTACAGAAAGGCATATTGAAATACTTGAAGCTTTGTTTCTTTTCACATTGAGGCCAGAAGCAATACAAACAACTCGCAAATTGAATTATGTTGTGACTTATAACATTACTGGGACGAATTGATACATTGCATAACTATTACAACTCCTCGTAAAGAGACTGACACATAAATCTGTTTTCTCTGCAGCTCGCCATCAGAGGAGTACCATATAAAGACAACCTAATGTCGTCTCTTGGAGGAGGAGCCACAGAAGAAAAGGTTCTCGAAGACATGAGGGTCTACCTTCAAGGTTTGAGTAATAATGTTAAAGTTATCAATGATTTTCTTCAAGAAAGTGGGGAGGAAAGAACAGGCCAGGTTTGAAATAATATTCCAATTTTATTATAGTGTCTTTTATTTTTTTTATGTAGTGAAATAAAACCAGACTGCTAGATTGCTATTTTGTAGAAACTATCAGAAATAAATTTTTCGCTATCATCATGTTAACCTGAATGCAGACTTGACTTGAGCCTTGTAGTCAAACAAGTAAGTCGAGTCAGAACATGAAAAAAATAGGTAACCTATCTAGATGGAGTCTGTGAAAAAATGAGTAATAGCTAACCAATTGAATCGATGCATCCATTTGTAAAAATTCAACTTATTGGTTTTGAACTTGCTATGATTCGATATTTGTAGATACAAATCCCTTCTCTTTCATGTGCCGAAAAATCAAATGTTACTTTAGTAGCTTCATATTTAGATGGGGATTTGTCTTTAAGAATTTTGTATTGTTTTGAAAAAAGATAAGGATAAGGATAAGGATAAGGATAAGGATAAGGATAAGGATTTGTCTTTAAGAAATTGCATATTGTCGTTTCCTAAAAACCAACAAGGACAGTTTTCGGTGATCATTTGCTCTTTAATTCAGACTTTCTTGGTCTTTGTTGAGATTTCTATCATGTCTGCTTTTCCTCTCATCCATTTGCAGAAACTAATGCACGATTCAGAACAATGTTTTGTAATCAATACAATGTTTAATGCAATTACAGTCTTTATAATTTCATATTAATAATTTTAAGTTTCTTGAAACAAATAATGAAGTATTAGGTAACTTAATTAGATTACCAATCGTAGTAAAATTCTTAACTTATAACTCGGAGATGAAGGGTTTAGGTTTGCACATTTATTGTTTTTTATTGCAGCGACATGGAGTTCTTGTATTGGTTAGAGGCAGGGATGAATTACATTAGGGAAATGTTAACCTGAAAGCAACATACCAAAATGTCCTAGTAAAAAAGCAACGAAATAAGCTATTGGTAACTTAGCGTTCAACTCTTTTCCGAAATCTAGCGTTTTGTGTCACCTAACGTCTGTGGACTCTAATACATGCTTTTGCCCTTGGGCCTTGGAGCTCTGCCTCTACGGTGGTAATTCTTTTACCATCTTATTATTCTATCCATTCTTCGTTTTTACATCACCCTTCGATTCCGGGAGGGTAAGTGCTTAAGTTACAAAATTAGTGATTCTCACACAAATTAGTAATTCTTACATAAATTAGTAGTTTTTGCATAAATTAGTAATTCTTAAATAAATCTGATTTCACGAATATTTGCAGTACATATTTCATGACAATCAATTAAAACCACAAAAAACAATCGTCCAGTGCATACATAACACATAAAGGCCAAAATTCAAACTGTTTGATTCTTGTTGAAAATCTCTGTGTGAAAGGCAAAAAGTGTCTGAAAAACATCAAGTCCAAAGTTGCTACACTCGTTTTTTCAAATAAGAAACCGTTTATAAGAAACCGTAAGGCCAAATTTTCAAAGCTCAAGAAACTTTGGTAGGTGACTTTTTGCAAACCAAAAAAGTTAAGAAACTTGTCAAATCTTTCTTAGCGAGATTTTACTATTCATTAGCTTCTAACGCGTTTTGTTTTGTTCCTAGTTCAGTTTGGTTACATTATAAGATGTTTTAGCTGTTTTCGATGAAATTTGCATTTATTTTTGCATTTCTTATCCAATTCATGTTTGGTAGTGATGGAAAACAAAAAAACGGTATATGAAGGAAATTAGGTTTTTATGTTAAGAAACTTGTTAAGAAACTTTTTGTACCATAATTGTGTTAAAAGCTAAGAAACTCTGGTACGAAGATTTAGCACAGTTTCTTATAAAAAATGAGTGTATTACCGTCCAAAGAATTCGGCATTCAATGTAATTGATGTAATGACATCACCTATACAAAATCACTGTCATAAGCCTCGTTTATGAATGTTTGCCTCGTTCCACGGCGTCCCATCTCATACTCATAAGCCTCTGAATTCATCTCCCTTGCTTTAGAGGCTTTGCTTCTTCTCTTTCCAGCCCTGCTCACTCTACGTGTTGGACCAAGGGTCTGATTTAAGCTTTCTTGATAAAGCCCCTCCGATGACTGCTCCATTCGGGACATATCAGATCCCGAGTCGGCGAATCCCCCGTCTGAGTAGCTTGACTTTAACTTACGACCCCCGATACTTCGAAGCTCGCCGTCTTCTAGCTGGATGCTGCCTCGTTTTAGAAGTCTGTAAGCGTCCTGCCCGTCTAGCCTCATTTTCAGTGGTCCTTGATCTGATGATGTATCAAGCATGAGCTCTCTTGAAGTGCTTCTTCGTCGGTTTGTTGATCCGGATGGGCTTGCACTGAAAAAGCAAATGAATTCTGAAATAGTACTATGACTTTCAGAGAAATATTTGCCTTCAAAAAGGCCAAGCAAATATGCACAAAATATTTAGTTTCTGCAGTGCAATTGATTCATTAAACACGAACTGGTAGCTGCACACAGATTGAACCGTCCCGAGAAATGTGAACAAAAGAAAAAGTGCAAGGAGAAAGTTTACATGCTTTTTTTCCCTTGCCTCCTACAGATAATTTGGTCATGGTTAGGAGAAAAGTCAACGAAAAAGCGAAATTAAAGTAACCACAAGGAATCGCAAAATTTAGGAAGTGGTGTATGAAACAGAATTCGAATTTGAGTTTCCATTCAACTTTTTGTCTCAGCAGTAAGACTGCTGCATGAAATAAGAGATTTAACATCGAACAGCAGCAGATGTAAGAAGAGTAACAATCCACTGAAAATCACCTGAAAGATTCCACCACGCTGACTCTTCTTCCATTATTGTCGCTTATTTCTTCACTCACGAAGCTTCTAGAACTTCTTCTTTCAGTGGTCGAGAATCCTTGCCGTGCAGGGGAAGAACTTCTCGAACGAAGGCCATATTGACCCTCCATCTATGGAAAAATGATTACAGAATAGTCATTGACCGGAAGGATAGCTGCAAATATCTAAACCATTACATGATAAGCTTTTTCTTGAATTTAAAAGGGAATATGCTAGGAAGAGAACGAAACATGCGTACTCGGAAAATAGTGCTGCAACAAGTAACATCGTCTTGCACCTCAGACAAACTCACACACATACAGTATTTATAATCTGGCCGTTTTCTCTGTTAGAAGGGGTTCACCGGGCTTTGGATTAGTCTCTAGATAAATGCTTGATTTTGGCTAAGGAGCAAAGTACTATGAAAGTGCCAACAAGGTCCTAGGAAACTTTCTTCATAACCCCATCATCTAGCACCTCAATAAAAGCTAAATTACTCCTAAACGACTCTAAGCCTAAGGTCTACTGTAACCCATTATCAAAGGATATCGGAAGCCTGTACTGTGAAGATTATGTTAGACAAACAAAACGCTATATTCAAAATTGTTTCAAATATTACTGGCTATGCTGAAGCTTGATTGGTAAGTCTGTCACTGGATGAAAGACTGCCATTGAATTGTGAATTCTAAAGGTCGTTTGGTAACCTGATTGAATCTATCAGATAGCTGGTGTGGATGCAAAGTGTAAATGTGAATAGGAGCAAAGGGTATTTCTTTGTTAACTAGCAGATCGTGCTACTTATATATACACTGAAGTATTAAAAGATTTCAAACGAGGACGAGAAAATGGCGGTTTAAATTCTCCCCCTCCCTTAGGCCTGTCCTCGTTCAAATTCTTTTAATACTCAAGTGTACATCATCATTAGAGTGACATATTGAGCAAGAGCGATTAATTATTACACACCTGAGGGGAAGAAACAAAAGTAGTTATTGTTTGGGACACACAGCGCTATTAAAATGAAACCGATCATAGCTGGAAAGAGCAATATTTTGTTCAAGTCCACGAGACAAAGGATTCACAACGAAGGAAAACAACCTCTTACCGAAGGCCTTCTTGAATATTGATCTGTAGACAGCATGCTTTGGCTTGAACTTCTTCGCATCGAACTTCGTCCAGATCTAGTTGCTCCACTCGCCATTACGTAATCGTCAATGCGTGGGTCACTGCGTCGTCTTCCTGTGGCCCTCTGGCCTGATAGAACCGACACGTCCTCGAAACTTCTGTTACCAATGGATCGTCTCCTCTGTGACAAGTCTTCCATGCTTGTGGATGCTCTTCGGTCCAAAAATTCATCGAATCCGGACGAATTGGTTATTGACGAGCGTTTAGCATATCGGTCAATGAGGGTAATGGCGTCCTGATCGATGGTAGAGCTACTAGCAGCGTCCGTCTCTAAAGCTGAAAGTGCACTTCGCGGAATCTTAATCTCCACCGGTCTGGTAATACTGCCGCGGCGTGGCTGACCCTGAGTCGGACTTGGAAGTGCCATTGGTCCGGACTGACGGAACGACTCTCTACTGGATTCTTCAGTGTAAGATTGAGATGATCTGCGGACTTCGGACCCGTAATTTGTCCGGTCTTCATTATACATTGGGCCAGTATCTGATGCGTTCTGACCAGGTATGGGCAGTTGGTTGAAATAAGAATCGGATAATCTTCTGGTCTCTGAGTTTCTCGTTACGGACTCATCAATGACGGTGTTATTGTTATCGGGTGATGAAGGAATTGGTAGTTTGAATGATTCGGAATATCTCTGTGCAGTTGCCGACTCGTCCAGCGTACTACTCCGGGCCTCGGCTGTTTCATCCAGCCTACTACTCTGGTATTCGGTGGTATTTGCAATAGGCATAGTATTAGTGTAATCAATGGACGGGCGTGGGAGCCGTAGTCCTTGTTCCATTTCCGGGCTAGGCAAGGATTCCTGCATGTCAGCAGATTCAAAAAATAACTGATCGTCGCTCTGATCATAGCGGGAAGCAATATCAGTCTCCACTCTATCGCTGGTTGTATTGTAGCTATCTGGCGCTACAAGTGGCTGGGAATCGGCTGCACTGTCGTAGCTATCATATGTTCGCGTGTCATCCCGAGTGTCGGAGCTTCTCGCCCATTCATCGCTTTCCTTCTCCATTGTATTCGTGGCTATTCGTTCGTCTGGAGCAGTCAACGGTTTCGATAGCATATCCCTGTAAGTATCGTCTCTTCGGTCATCCTGCGCGTCTCTTTCATCGCCAAAAAGAGAGCGGCGACGCTCATCCATAACCGTAGAATACAACGGTGGGTACATGCTAGGTTGTGGCGAGTCGCCAAACGTCATAGGGGTTGTTTCTGCCATATCTGCGTTGGATTCGTTCATAAGATCCTCACTGACGCTAGAGTGCTGCGAAAACTTATCGTCGTTGCCAGTGCTATCAATCCCTTCGTCGATTTCGCTGAATTTATCCCTCTTATCGTCGATAACACTTGACGTGTCTCCTGGCGTCAAAGCACCACCAGGATCCTCGTTGGCTCCATCGTCTCCAGTAACATTGTCTTGCCCATCGCCGTCCGAATCGTCGAGGCCGGATTTGATGAGATCGTCGTCGGCAGTGTAATCCCAGGGGTCGTCTTCCGTACCTGGTATGGGGTCTTTTCCGTCCTCCACATCGTCAGGTTTGCCTACAAAGAAAACCTTTTATCAGTTTGAGGGCTACGCACTTGGCTACACATCATTCTGAAACTATTGTTGCTTTCATAAGGATATTGGGTTAAACCGGTCTATTCAGTAACAAAACTGTTTTATGATTCTACTAAAAAAACAAGATAAAACCCAACTTACACTGACTTGGGGATTTAAAGCATATATTGTTAAGAAAGTTGTATGTGTATAAAACATGGAGCAGAATATTGCTATGAAGTATATCGAGAAAAATTGGAAACACAACGAGGCATAATAGTTTCTATTGGAGTTGCAATGGAAATTGATATTACACTGTATTGTGGAGGGTTGCCTTTCACGAGTCCTCATAAATCTATCCTCGTAAGTCTTCGAGGCCCAGGTCAGAAAAAGCAAGAAAAGCAGGAGTCTATTTGTCAAACAAACTGATAAAAAGAATATATTACCTCCAGGTCCGTCTTCCTCTTCCAACGAAGCATACTTCCCCCCTGGTTGACAGCACTTCCCGCAGCACCCGCAGAATCTGCCGCAGCAACCCGGACAGCAACGCGGGATGCATATCCAGCATAAACAGCAAAGTAGAATGAGAAGTGCCAGTATGAGGAGGAGGATCAGAATCCACCAAGGAAAGGGGGAAAAGGGTGGGAGCACAGGAGGGGGCAGAACAGTCACATTGGCACAACTTTCTGATTTCTCATCACTTATGTCAATGACCTACAACAGAGATTATAATATAAATGAATGAAAAATAATTTCTAACTCACGCCTTGTGCGCTTTAATGAACTCACTAACATCCTATATTTTCCATCGTAGCTTATTTAAAGCAATAATAAACATTTCAATTGCTGGAGTTGAATCTCAATTGATTGTCTGGTTATTAAAAATATCTTCAACTGTCTTCATGAATGTAACATACCTCATATTCAGGTCTCATGAAGCCTACAAATTTGGGGTCCACTTTATCCTCATTAGTGATGAATTTCTCTCGCACAATCTTTACAGTATCATTTCTGCAGTTCTTTTCTGTTAGATTGCGCAGCCCCCAGACAACAACTGATGCATTGTTTGTCATATTGTACCTGAAACGAAGTATTCGATAGCGTAAATGAATCTTAAATACATACGAGGTTAGTCACATACAAAACCGAATGACAAAGGAGACATATCATCACATGTGGGCTACCATTATTTTGACATTTTTACCCCTTTAACTCCAGTTTCCAACGTTTCGATTGATTATTCTGATCATACTGATGAAGATTAAGTTATATTGATGAACATTGAACTATACTGATGAAGATTGAAATATACTGATTAAGATCGAGTTTTACTGATATAAATTGAATTAAACTGATGAAGATTTGAGTTACACTGATGAAGATTGAGTTTTACTGATGAAGATTGAATTGTACTGATGAAGATTGAATAATAATGATGAAGATTGAATTATATACTGATGAAGATTGAGTTTTACTGATAAAGATTGAGTTACACTGATGAAGATTCAGTTTTACTGATGAAGATTGAATTGTACTGATGAAGATTGAATAATAATGATGAAGATTGAATTATATACTGATGAAGATTGAATTGTACTGATGAAGATTGAATTAAACTGATGAAGATTGAGTTTTACTGAAGAAGATTGAGTTATACTGATGAAGATTGAGTTATAATGATGAAGATTGAATTGTACTGATGAAGATTGAATTAAACTGATGAAGATTGAGTTTTACTGAAGAAGATCGAGTTATACTGATGAAGATTGAGTTATACTGATGGAGTTTGAATTATATACTGATGAAGATTGAATTATATGCTGATGAAGATTGAATTATATGCTGATGAAGATTGAGTTTTACTAATGAAGATTGAATTAAACTGATGAAGATTGAGTTTAACTGAAGAAGATTGATTTATACTGATAAAGATTGAGTTATACTGATGGAGATTGAATTATATACTGATGAAGATTGAATTATATGATGATGAAGATTGAGTTACACTGATGAAGATTGAGTTACACTGATGAAGATTGAGTTATACTGATGAAGATTGAGTTATACTGATGAAGATTGAGTTATACTGATGAAGATTGAGTTATACTGATGAAGATTGAGTTATACTGATGAAGATTGAGTTATACTGATGAAGATTGAGTTATACTGATGAAGATTGAGTTATACTGATGAAGATTGAGTTATACTGATGGAGATTGAATTATATACTGATGAAGAATGAGTTATACTGATGAACATTGAGTTATACTGATGAAGAATGAGTTATACTGATGAAGATTGATTTAAACTGATAAAGATTGAGTTATACTGATGGAGATTGAATTATATACTGATGAAGATTGAATTATATGATGATGAAGATTGAGTTACACTGATGAAGATTGAGTTATACTGATGAAGATTGAGTTATACTGATGAAGATTGAGTTATACTGATGAAGATTGAGTTATACTGATGAAGAATGAGTTATACTGATGAACATTGAATTATACTGATGAAGATTGAGTTATACTGATGAAACTAGAAAGCTCTTTGCCACGATAAAACCCATGAGCAACGGTCTTGGATGTAGCTGGGGAAAAATATTGCTTTGGTTGAGATAGTGCTCACATTCAGAATAGAGAGATGCAAAGATTTGCTTATGATCACTCCTAGAATGGGTGAATTCAAAATATCGAGATGGAAATAGTAGATAATACCTTGTGAAGTTGTAGATGAAAATATCCGATTGATTAGCGTTGAGATATGTTGATATTTTTTGAACGAATGTCCTCATTTTCGTGCAGTTCTTCCCAAACGAATTCCCCAAATAAAAAGTGATTTTGTATCCAAGCTTCGGAACACGTGACTGAAGCCTCACAAGGAAGGAATCTCTTGTCTCCTTGCCACAGCGATCACGTGCAACCACCTTGTATTCTTTTGTTGTTGTTGTTTTGATCCAGCCTATATCACAGAATAAGATATTACAGGGTTTTTTAACGTGCAGTCCTACACAGTATGTGCAATTCTAAACCTATTTGTGCAGTTAATATTGTGCAGTTCTTGATACTTTTGTGGTAAGGAATGATAAAGAAGAGGATTATGATAATGAAATCGACTTAATACAGGTCATTTAATAGATTCAATAGATATTACTATGGTAAATTGACCAAGAGCTTTGTGCATATAACGTATAACTTCAACTCGCACTCTGTATTCCTCTCCTTTCCCTTCTTTGCCCAATGTTTTTCTTTCTTATGTATCCGTTTTCAAATATTTCTCCTGATTATTATCAAAGCTTGCGATCACACAAAATTGCATTCTAGAATTCAATTTCAAGAAACATTACCTAGCTGCTCAAGCTGTGAAAGAGAAAGAACTCCACACATTTTGTAATTCTGGATTTTCAGCCACGAATTTTCATCCAACACGACATTGCTGTCATCCACTGTATACAGCGTCAAGTTCCTCGTGTATCCGTCTTCCACGTCGTAAAACTTATCGTTCCGTATTACATTCGTGAACGTCTGTCCTGGTGGAACAATTAGCTCGTTACGATCAAACCGTAGCTCTGGTCTTTGCGTCATTGTGCACACACCTTGGAGTTGCTCTGTTACGTCACTCGAGTTCGCTACACTAAATTCCGGGCTAAGAATATTCTGGAAATCCGCGAATGACGCCATCTTACTACGAGTTTCTTGAATTTTATAGCAGTCGCAGTGATCTGTGCGCATCTTACAAAAACTCCAAGCGAATTGGATCGAGTCACCAACCCTGCTATACATGATATCATTAATTGAATAATCGTTGAAAAATCTGCCAATCTTACTAATCAATGATATTTCCTGAGCAACATTGGGAGAATTTCTATCCATTCTGGTCTTCCCTGATAATGACATCTTGTAAGTAACCCGAGGTAGCTCTCCTGTTATTTCCACTGACACGGGGGTTGATGCTGAATTTCCCTCTTTGTCTCTGGCAACGAGAATGTACTTGAATGATCTCTGGAAATTACCATTCGTTCCAATCCTTGGGTATCCATAAAATATTTGTTTGGCACTGTCAAACTGTACCCAATTTGTTGCTCCAAGCATCTGCATTGATTCAGTCACAAGAGACAATGATAAGAACCTTGTGTCACCATCCTCTGGGTCAGAGAACGTATCAACAGGGACAGAGAAGTTCAATTTGTGACAGAGCTGCACCTTAATCGATAGGTTACGATTTGGCACCGGTGGCATGGTGGTTGGCACAGTACAGTTCTTTGAGAATTGCTCAGTTATATTCGTAACGTTAAAGAATGGCTCTAATTGTGTCACAAATAACGGTTTGACAACATTTTTCGCCAGAAATATATTGCTTTTTATTTTGGCGATAGAAGTTTTATCGCACGGCACAGTACAGTTAATCCACTCCATTTCAAACTTGTTGTTGTTTTTTGTGTATTTCGTAACTTTTGTTCTATAGCCCGGGTCTTTGAAAACTGTTTTTAATGTATTCTTGAGGCCAGCAACATTGTATACCGGATACAATGTCTTGGAAACGCCAGAAAGTTTCAGCCGGAAAACATTTTTTGGGTTCTTACCGCTAAGGACTGTAGTTACCGTAGTGCTTGCAGATTGTCCGCAATGGTCTTTAGCGGTCAGTTTCATGTTGTACGTGCCATTTTTAACATCCTCATACGGCACAATATAAAGCTTATTACCAATCAGTTGCATCCAGTAATTTGACGGTGGAACAGTGCCATTCATGAAAGTGAGACGGGTGAAGAGTTTCTCGCTTGTTCCTTGCTCCTCGTCATAAAACGTAGCTGAAGGGACATCTGCAAAAAACATCCCACACTGGTCGACGCGGACGACAGTGAACCCATTGAGCACTCTTGGCGGCTTATCGATGACGTATGACGACTCTCGCCGAGTTGACGTAATCTTGAATTGGCGCGAAATATACTTGGAGAATGGGCTGCTGGGATTGTTAGCTGCTGACGCCATCGTAGAATAAATTGTTGTCAGATTTGTTTCATTCCTCGTGCACATTTGCTTTGTGACAGAGCAGTTGCCAAACTGCAGGAAAAATGACTCGGAATTCTGCCCGTTGGAATCGGTTTTGCTGAATGTTAACACTCTGTATCGAGACAGTGATCCATCACCAAAATATTGGGAAATCATGGAAAGTAGGCTGATTTGGATGTCGAGATATGACGTCGTAAGGCCAGTATTGATGGTTTGGAATGAAATACTCAGTTTATAATATGAATCAATGTCTTTCTCAACAAACACTTTCAAAACGCCTTGCGTTTTCTTGCCCCCTTTATCTTCAACGATGATGATATAGGGCCAACCAGACTGCTGGGGCGTTCTGGCCACACTTTCAGGGGGGAAGGCGTAGATCTCCCTCGAGGTTTGATTGTATTGAATCCATGAATCGCGTGGTAATGGGGTATTGTCATTTGATCGTAATGAAATCAAGAGCATGTCTGCGTTTCCGTCCTCGAAATCTGAAGCGAAATCCGACGGAATTTTATACCGATAAAGTCCACAAATCGGGATTGTGATATTCAATTCTCGCTGGATTTTAGGGGGTCGGTTCTTACAGTTGTCCCCAACAGACAAAACAGTAAAATTGACCGGAAACACCGATTTAAATGCTGGCCTAAGTTTTCCTGGCGATTCGAATATTTTGTTGTCCAAAGTTTTAACGCTGGCGTTTGTACAATCAGACGGAAGGCCACATATCACAAACTTCAATAATAGGCGCAATTTTGTCCCTTGTTGCCTTGACAATGAAACAAACTGCAAATCACTGCGACCCAAATATGATTCCAACGATTTGAAAGCAAGACTGATGAAATACGCATCTATAGTTGTTGATGGGTATGTGGTGTCGATAGTGAGGCTGTATTGTAGACCACTAGACGGTGGAGAGCCGACGATTCGTAATCTATCCTCCATGACTGCCGAAAGAACTTGGCCAGTTGCAGAATCCACATTTGCCCAAGTGTATGCAGTACCATTAGCCGGCTGCAATTTCCAAACAGCCTCGTTCGCGAATGCCTCTATAACATAAGAAGTCTCGTTGAACCAAAACCAAGAGTTGACTGGCAGTGCTTGGAAATCAACACCGCGGATGGAGAGTTTAGTTCCAGGCAATGATTTGGTAATCCCCAAAATTTCAGAGTAGTCGAGTTTGGTCATGGCACAGAATGTAGCGTTATAGATAACACCCTTGGTCTTGTTAGCATAGCCGGCATCTCCTGGATTGCATTTACCGTCTGCCTTTAACGTAATTTGCCACGGAAACTCTGGCTTCATGTGCTGCTTGAACTCCGATACGTAATCCAGTTGCAACTGGCTGAACTTGATTTGAGCAACCGGATTACACCGGGAGCAGTTCACTAGCGTGATAAGTAACTGATTTGGAAAAGAATCGAATTTTATAACCCGAAGTTGATTTTTCGGATCGTTAATTGTCCTAAACGAAGACACCTTGCGAGTTATAGCCAAAATGTAGTCCATTTCAAATTTGCTCCGAATCGTAGTCCGGTACAACAAAGTCAAAGTCATATCATCGTATTTCCGAAACGGTTTTCCATCAATTTTGATTCTTAATTTTCCGAAGCCACTCTTACCGTTCTTATCTGTTGCCTTGACAACATACTGATATCCATCTAGGGGCTGCTCAACTAATGTTTTATTGAGAGGCAAACCAGAAATCGTCTGCGTTTTATTGTTGAATACGACCCAGCTATCAGCACTCAGGGCGAATTTATTTCCGTTTAAAAGTTCTAAGCTTAAAGCTCGGGTATCCCCGGATTCGTCACTAAAGAAATCAGTCGGTATTCTGTAATTGAATTCACCACAACCAGCTGCTGTTATGGTTGTCAGGGGGCTCTTCGGTACTGGTGGTTTGTCAGGGGGCTGAGAACAAGTCGTAATGTTGGTTACTACAGAAACAACATTGAAGTCTGGTGTGAGAGATTGGGTGAATGCTTTGGTGTAGCCTGTAATGGTTGAGCCGCTGTATGTGAAGACCTTCTTGAGGACTGTGGAGACGCTTTGGTAGTATGTGTCACTGGTTGTCTGACTTTGGAGAAGGGAAAACCAATTGCATTTAGCAAATGAAATCGTCATTCTTACCGGATAACCGGCGGATCTGCTGTATGAGATAACTTGCACTGTTTCAAGGGGGCTGTTGAGGAATCTCGCGATTTTCTGGATGAATTTCTTCAAGATGTATACATCGTTGAAGTCAGGGTTGTATCTGGTAGTGACAGTGGTTTTGATGGTGCACAGTTTGGATTGAACTGACTTTAAACTCGTGTAGTCCCGATAGTCTATTCGTAATGTAGATGATGCACCTGTGGGTAAATGAAAGCTTTTAATGATTGAAATGCACAGAGAAAGAGAAGTAAATTTTTTATTGCTAATTTCATCATGACTAATAACGACAAAGGTTCCAAACTATAAGGGACCAATACTTTTTATTGGAGATCCCAGGAGTTGCTAAGGTTTGCTGAGCTTTACGAAAGTACTTTGGTTTGGCTTTATCGATGATTTTTCCACCATCAGTGATAACATTTTTTGTCCCCAGAAGCCTGCCATTGGCCACCTGTTTTTATCAAAACCTTGCTAAGCATGATTTTTTTCCTAAGAAAAGTTTTGACAGATTGTGTTATCGAGGTTGCTTGCCGAGTATTTAGGGTTTTGACCTTACTCGTTAAAAAGTTTGAATAGATGTTTAAGAGGACTTTGTTGAGCAGTTCAACTTTTTCATCAGGGCATGCAATTTCGTCAAAATGCTCATGCCGGTTTAACGTTGCGATGCTCAGTATAATAGCGTCGATATCGGCTTTATCATAATGCCAAACTCTACGGGTGTAAGGAGGTGCTGCATTTGATAAGGAGAGCTTCCCATAAATAATTTGTTGATGACATTGTTCATGTAATGAAGAATGAATCCCCGAGTCAATAAAAAGATTTTCTTGATCAGTAAAAATGAGATCAATACAAGATCTTGAGTCAAAGATGCGTCCGTTTGGATGGATACGAGTGTTAAACAGACAAATCGAATCAAGATCATGATTCAGGTTGCAAAATAAGATAAATAAGATAAACTTGTTTAGAAATTACTACGTCTACTATTTGCTTCTTACAGTTAAGATATGCTACAAAGATGTAAATGTTTATTAATGATTTCATCATGATCCACCGGAGAAAGATTCCAAAATCAGGTTACCTAACATTAACAAGGAGGATATTTGATTTTACTAGGAACAGCCATCGGTGACAAAATATTATGTCATTGTTATTATTGTTGTTATCATATTAAGAAAGAAGTAAAGGAGAATGATCTTTTGAAACATCAATTACTAAATCTACCCATTTTACATTTTTCTCTCTATAAAATAGTAAAATATCAGAATTAAAAGCAAAGGTTATTCTACATACAATGGCGATTATTGAATCATGACACGATGAAATAAAAAGCAATTTGATTGCATAGAAGGCAAGCCAAGAAAATATTTCTATAATGATGAGAGAAATATCTCCTCAAACGTCACCTTATACATCTACCATTCTGTTCTAAACAAAGGTAGTAATTCTCTGCAAGCTTCAGAAAACCTAGAGACGTGTGAAATAAAAACAATTCAGCTATTTCTACGAACCTGGTGATGACGAGCGTGGGCTGGTAGCAGTAATCTTATAACTCATAGAAGACGATGAAATTCTTGAAAATACCGGAACCACCTCCAAACTCGCTGAATCTTTGCGGAAGTGAACCGTTGATTTGGACTTTGTGCTTCCAGATGATGTCATGTTGAGAAATAAATCCTTAGTTGTCAGTCCAGACGCGGTTTTGAACTGATTGGCCGGTATATCATAACTGAAATAACCGCATAAGGGTTTCATAGTGATGATTATCCGGTACGATACTATGATGACTTCATTTCTTGCTGGGAGACATTTTGGCCCGTTAACGTTGATATATGTGGGCGTTATTTCCGGTTTCATAGCTGCTATGAATGCATCACTAGGCGTGGGCTTGTATAAAACCTTCTGGAGCTTACTGGCGATGGCAGTGACGTCATTAGGCCTACATTTCATCGTGCAGTTCTCCCATGTGACGAGGTACATGGCATTGTAAGAGTATATCTCTATGTTTTTACTCTGTGCGTTACCATCCAAGTACAGCCCGATTTTTCTTGTCACGTTGAGGAGCAAGTCGGCGGTTTTACTCTCTTCTGAAAATGTGCTGCGAAAGCCAAGGACGAATTTAACATCTGTGATGGGGGGCTGGTTGCTAATCTTAATCTGATACGTCACGTTAGCAGTGCGACCCGACGAATCTGTGGCCTTTATCAGATAACTGTATCCGATGAAGGAGGGCTGGCTCAACTTCACAGACCGAGTCACTCGACCGTATACCAATTTCTTTTTGCTATCTATCTGCACCCATTCGTTTGGCGGCACTGGATTGCCGTTTGTGTAGCAAAGTGTTAGCTGCAAATTAGTTCCATCTCGAGTATCGTTAAACAAGTTCGTAGATAAAAGGTCTTTGAATTCCGTACACAGCCATGCGTAGGCTCTGATTTTTTCAACACTTGGCTGCGGAGGTGCCTCTATACAACTGTAGCTGGTTTTTATGCTGCTGAGGGTGAATCCTTTAGATGATAGATACTTGGTGAAAGACGTCTTTGCTGTGCCGTCGCTTTTTACCATGCGGGAGAATATTGCGGTGATGGTCTGTCTGTAGGACTCATTTAGGCCCCATGTGGCAGCTGCGGATGTTGAGAAAACAAAAGAGCAATTGCTGAATGTGAGCGAGTATTGGAATGATGAAGTCTTCATAAACTTTGTTACTTTGATGCTGATGGATTTGTCTTGGTAATAATTGCTTATGGCGTTCACCAGACTGTACAACACGTCTAAGTCAGTCATGTCATTAGGGCCGAAGTTTCTTGTGACTTTCAAATCGACAAGGCAGTCACTCGTGTAAGGGTAGTCAACCACATTCACTTGAATTTGCTTATACGATTTCAATCCCTGACTGTTGGTGGCCTCCAACTGGAAAGAAGTGGGCTCGGAATGAGGCTGAGATGCTGATGATGTCATTGATGAGGTCATTGAGGTTGTTGTTGTTGTTTTCAGTAGCGAGCTCTGATAGATAGCGTATATCTCCATGGTTGCGGTGTTGAGTTGAATCCAAGAGTTGGAAGGCAGCGGGCTCCTGCTGTTGCTCAATAAGCGCAGTCTCATGTTGTTTAGCTCACCGTCAATGCGATCAACAAACGTTGACACGGGGACTTTATATCTCAGGGGTGTGCACATTGTGATATTGAATTGGATGGTTGTTGATGATGGTGATGGAGGCAGATCTGGAGTGTTACATGAAGAGGCGTAATATGCACGCTGTAACATGAAATCATTGCTTTGGAACGATTGCTTGAAGGTGTTGAAGACATTCAGATTGCGTTGCAAGAGCTGCTTGGTTTTCTGCAGCACACCAGACGTACTACAGTCCTGATACGCACATGTCAACCAAGTGAAACTGCGAGAAACTTGCGGACCATATTGTCCCGAATACTTTCTAGTTACGATGGCCTGGCCGTTTACCAATGAGTAAAGTTGAGCTGTAGTATCGCTCAAAATAATACTCTCGTTTACGTAGATTGCAGATACAGTATTGGCAATAGTGAATTCAAATGTTATGTTGAAAGGGGACATTGTAGTTGTGCTGCGTAGTTTGTTTACGTGGACTTGCAATGTGGCACTCTTCCCTCCGGCGTCAGTTGCTTGTAGATAGAAAACAAATGATGACGTGGGGTTTTCGCGCTGGGCATCTCTCAAAGACATAATCAAGCTTTTGGATCTGAAAAAGAAAAAAAATAAATTTTCGTTCATAAATTCTTTCATTGATGTCATGTCACTCATGCTTGTTGAAAAGATTTGCATTATTAGTGGAACCATGTTGATTAACTTAGCTTTATGGAGTTCATCTACTAGCATTGACTTAAAACCTTGTGGCAGTGATGATAATGCTTTGCCTTGCGAGGACAAATCTGTATGGTATGGCATTGATATCATAAAAGTTTGTTGTGAGGCAGACACTGGCAAGAGAAATCAAACAATTCAGATCATTGGAAACCTGAAGGAATACAAATTCGCTCAGAAACTTTCAATTAGGCCTTTTATTGTTAGACTTTGAAATATGTTTGGTGGTGCATAATTTACTGACACTCCTTCCCAGCCTTAGTTTTTTTGCTATGTAATGCAATGGCCAAGGCACTTGGTTTCTAACCAAGGGGATGTGGTCTCGATGCCTAACAACAGATCTTTAATTTTCAGTATTTCTTATAAGTACCTTTCATCAATGTCAATCCAGCTACCATCATCCACCGGTTTGGAATCGGACTTCAGCAAACTCAGCTTCAGACTGAATGTACCACCATCTTCGAAATCGTAGAACAAGTCTGACTGGATGGCCTCTTTTCGGTATCCGCAGTTCGTTACGGTATATGTCAACCGTGTTATGTTTGGTGTTATGACTGGTGGAAAGTTTGAGCAGGAACCAGTGAATAACGTTTTAATCGATCTGACTGTTAATCTGCTGAATGCAGAGTAGAAAGCAGTTTGAACGGTCTTGCGGTCTGATTTGAACAGTTTTATCAAGATTTTTGTGACTATGCCTTTGTGATCCACCGGTATAGTTTGTGAGATTGATGTCAATGAAATGTATCTTGCATAAGATGGAGAACAATAGCCCCATGAAAACGAGAATTGTGTGCTGCTTTGTCTGATGAAGTTTACTAATCCAATCTCAGACTGAGGCAGTTTAAAAAAGGATGATAATCCATTGACAACGAGCTGAATCAATTGGTTGTTGCTGTTGCTGCTCAGGGAAGCATCTGCAGAGAATGTCATTTGAATTTGGCAATCTGTTAGAGGCTTGACAGGCCCATAAAGTTTTGCACGAAATGAATTGGAAGCCGAAAGCCTTGAGCTATCTGTAGCTGTGAGAATGAACGGGTAGCCAGTGGCGGGTTGCGAGGAGGCTAACGTAGCAGTAGCAAAAGCAGTGAGGGTCTGGCTAGCTTTATTCAACTGCATCCACGAATTCGCTGGTATGGGACTGTTGCTGCTACTCAAAAGGCTGAGGGATAGCTTCCGAGTATCACCATCTTCTGTGTCATAAAATGTGTTCGAGGGAACACGGGAAGTGAAAGCTCCACATACTAAAATATATATCGTTGTTATTCGAGATCGAACTGTTGGCGGGTGGTTTGCAGAGCCGCTGCAAGGAGATAGTGCCTGCGCTTGGCCGTAGAAGACATGAAATGTCGGCTTCATCGCTTGCTGGAATGGTGGTGTCACCAGATTCGTGGTTTTGAACAGCAGATTTTTCACACGCGTCAACGCGACTCTGTCGCAAGGATTATAAGAAACGGAGCAGTTTGCGAATTCGAAAAGCATCCTGCCACTGACCGACTGATGCTTTGTTAGGCCCAAGCTTGACTTTGGTGTGTCTTTGATGTATGCTTGCAGTCTTGTGGCGAAGGATATCGTTTCTTGCGTTAAGATTGTATAGGCCACATTTGATGAATAAATCACTCGGTAAGTATACTTAGGCTCGGCATGTTGAGTAAACGAGAACTGTATCTTGATCGAGCCTTCTTGGCCAGTTTTATCGCTAGCAACAAGAAATATGTTGTCAGTTGTCTTATACTTCAAAGTTGTCTCTCTTGTCGGCCAGCCGTAAACCGTCTGCGATGTCTTGTTTATCTGCAGCCAGTTGGTTTTTGATACAGCTACTCTCGATGCTGACCCAGCCGAATTCAAGTAGATATCCAGGGAAAGACTCCTCGTGTTTCCATCTTCTTTGTCTGTGAATAAGTCTGCTGGTACTTTCTGACTGAGACCCCCACAATACGACGTCTTTATGGTCCACACTGACATGCGGGGCACCGGTGGGTTTAGCGGTTGCTGGCAGAGTGGATCTCGATAGACAGATGTTTTTACTTGGGTATACCAGGATGTGAATCTAGCAGCAAATTGTGCTGGCACTGTGTTTTGAGGCGTGATGATTTGGTTGAAATATGCCGATGCAGCAGACTCGTCACACTTCTTCGGCAGCGTGCAAATACTGCATTTCACCGTGATTTGGTTTGATGATGTTGAGGACCGCGTGTATGACACGATGTTCGTGAAGTTCGACTTGAAGTATCCGTTAACGATTTCAAGGATTTTCAATTTATTCAGAAATGACGCTCTCAATATTCCACCAGTTAGTTGGAGGGAAAACTGATAAAACGCCTGTGGGTTGTTTCCGATAATTTCCACCATCAAAGATGTCTCTGCGTAAAGCCCCCCGCTGTCTGTCCCTCTAATCGTTAGGTTGTACCCTCCGGCTGGTTGATTCTTCAAGACAGAATCAGTTACTACTCCGTACAGCGTTCGGTTTTTGGATACAAAGTAAACCCAGTCATAATTGCCGCTGACTGGCATACCATTGACCTGCGTTACCGTATATGTTAAGGATTCGTCTTCTTCGTCAGTAATTGTCGCTTTCGGAATATCGTACGTGAAAAATGTGCAAGTGTACACTTTGATTTTTCGAAGGGGTTTCTCAACTATTGGAGGTGTATCCGTTTGGGCGCATGGACCGAATTTTGTCAGTTGAGTATAGGTCAACTGAACCATTGTACCCATTGCAGTTCTGAATGTTTGGAGAGTTCCTTCGACATTGTAAATCGCCGCTTGTGCCACCGCGACGGCTGCATGATCGCACGGTGAATACCGGGCGCTGCAGTTCGCGATTTCAACGACAAAATATGGATAAGTGGTGAGGGCTTCCTGGCTTATGGACTTGTAATGGAAGCTGTCGGCGCTCGTACTGAAATATTGCGCGAATCTATCGAGAACGGTAGTGAGGATGGTATTTCGTGGATTGTTGCCGCGCCAGGCGAAATTCATCTTGATGCTGTAACTAACATTCGGATGTTCTTTTGTCAGTTGAAACCGCAGCTTATCGTAGACTGCTATACCCCGCTTGGTGGATGCTTTCAGTCTGTAGTTCATTATTGTAGATGTGCTTGGTGAAGGTATGGAGTCGTCAGATAGAACTACAGTTAGTTTCTGTGTTTTCGCATCCAAGTATATCCACTTTTCGTTCACTGCTTGATTTGAAGAGTTGACAACGCTCAGGGCTAGGTTTCTTGTGTTACCGTCTATGTTATCATAAAACGTGTTTACTGGTATCTCGTAGGTTAGATAGCCACAGTAGCTAATGTTGAGTATCGGTAGGGGGTTCTGGACCACCGGTGGCGTGATTTGGTCTTTGCATAATCCATTTCTAGTGAACGTAGCACTGACCACTTCGATATTCTGCTGCAACGCTGTTTTAAACCTCGCATTCACGCTGGGATTCGTGCTACTTGTTGCAACCATACCTGACATTGTATTTAACAAATTGTTATCACACTGGTCCCTTGGTAGTGAACAGCTACTCCATTCCATGGTCTGTATTTTGCTTCTCTGCAGATCAACTGGTACCTTAGCATATTCAACCGATGTTAAAATGGTGGTTGAGCTAAAATACTGAATAATGTTTTGACGGACAGCATTATACAGTGAAATGAAGTTTGTTGGTGTGGAGGACGAGGAAATGCGGTATTGCATTGTTATTTTCTGCGTGGCTGGTTTAGATGGGGCTGTGACAGTGACAACAATATCTTGTCTTGCCTCCTGCTTGCCTAAATCTGCAGCAACCATGACAATGGTTGCAGACTTTGATGCCAGACTTGCAGCAATTTCGTTTGTTGCGAGAATGGTCAATTCTTGCTTCGTAGAGTCGAATGAGATCCATTTATGTTTGTTATTCTTGAGCGATAAATTCAGATTCCTTGTATTTCCCTGCTCATTGTCGTTGAATGTTGCTTCTGGTATTCTAGTCTTGAAAGTTTGACATGTCGTCACAGAGATGGACCCAAATGGAGTTCCAACCCTTGGTGGCTGATTCGTCAGACATGGGCCTAAATTTGTCTCAGATAAAAACAATTTGGTAAACTCTGGGGCTAAACGCTGCTGAAAGGCTGGTTTTAAAACACCAGTGTTGGTTTGCATTTTGTCTTTTATTGATTTTAGGCCCAAAGCATCACAGGGACTGTATCTAATTGAGCAATTCGACCACGAGATAATCCACATGTTGTTTGCTGCTGCTGATTGGCTAATGACTTGAACGTTTTTCCTGGCATCAGAAAAATAATCTGCCAGTCTTTTCGCGAAAGAAAACAGCATATGGCTATTTTGTGGTAGAGATACTTGTGTTTGAAGGGTGAAAGTGTGACTGTAAGGGCTCATTGCTCCGGTGAGGACAACATTTACTGTCGTGTTAGTTGTTAATGATGTCGCGTCTGTAGCACTGAGAATAAACGAATGACTCTTCGGGTAGCTGGCCACAGACTCGCTTTTTGTCAGCACGGCCGTTATCGACTGCTTAGAGCTATCAAAACGCAGCCAGTAATTACTCTGAATTGGTGAACCATTTCTGTGAATCAGTTTCAACGCCAGTTTCTTAGTGTTCCCGTCTTGTTTGTCCATGAAAGTATTTGCAGGAATTTCGTACGAAAATGGGCCGCAGAAACCGACACTCAATGTAGGAATAGGTGTGACAACGACCGGTCTGTCTTCTGCACACGGACCATTTAACGATTCTCGGACACCAGTCAGACGAAAGCGTTTATCGATCGCTGTGGTCAATGTCGGACTCATTGCCTTGGTTCCAGGTACAAAAATCGCGGCTCTTACAATTCTGACAATAGTTGAATTACATACTCCGGTTATCATGCCACAAGGGGTCCAAACCAGTGTAGCCACGCCGTTTTGTTGGACATTGTACGAGCGGACATTGATACTAGGCCCATTCGGAAACAACTTCATTAGACTGGTCACTATTGCATCAATTTGAAGCACGTACGGGCTGCTGCCTAGGCCTGATTTTGCGAAAATCATGGTTACATTATAAAATGCGACAGGCAGTGTTCCAGACGGAGCAAATTCTAGTACAACTTCGCCACTTCGCCTGTCGCTATCAGTAGCATGCAACTCATACATGTAAATTGAATTTCTTGTCGTGTCATCCGGAACAGCCAGTATTGTTTGCGATGTGCTGTTCAAATTCACCCAGTTGTTTAGAGGCAGTGCTTTTGAATTACTATCGAGTAAACTCAACTTCAATTTCCGTGTATATCCCTCCTCTTCATCGAAAAAAAGTTTCTCTGGAGCAACAAACTTCCCCACGTTACAATATGAAATGTATTTTTGAGTGCTTAAAAATGTGAGCGCCTCATCATCTGCTGCGTTAAACTCAGGCGCTTTTCTATTAGCCTGTATGCATTTTCCATACAGCTTCTTCCCAATTTCTTCAATTCTAAATAGAGGCTGCATGGCAGAAACGAGGTTCGGATTCGGTGTACTCATAGTTGATTTTTTGAGAAGCATTAACCATATTGCGTAATGGGGAGTGACGTCACACTTGTCAGTCCGCAATGAGGTATTTTGGTAGAAGATTCTCATTTTGCTGTTCCTCATAAAGGCCTTTTGCTGGATGATAATGTTATTGGTGGTCGACTGCTTGAAATAGGACTTCAACTGCGTCATGAATGTTGTGATGACATTTGAAATCGGGAGAATAGCTGAACTGTACGAGAATGTGATGGAGTACAGCAGGTTGTATTTAGGGGCAACCCAAGGCAGAGAGACTTGTATGCTTTGATTCACAGACATTCCATCACTGTCGACAGCACGAAGAATGTAGTTAAACATTTGAGTTTTTGTCACTGTCAAAGGATATCCAGAAATCACCCTTGAGCTCTGGTTGAACCAAATCCACGAGGCTGCTTCCAGAGCCTGTCCGTTCTGCTGCAAGAGTGAGAGCGTCAGGTTAAACCCGTCGCTACCATCTTTAAAAGCGTTGCTAGGTACAACATATTGTAATGCGCCGTATTGGGGTATGTAGAGCATTGGAATTTTGTAGTTAACAACAGGCATATCACAACTACCTGTTAGTTTCATCTTGATGGAAGTGGGAGAAAATTTCGCAGCATTGGATAGTCCGGTTTGTAGATTACTGTTGACTCCTCCGGCGTTATTGGTCAGCTTACTTTTTACCTCGTTTATCTTTGCCGTATTACAGGGAGTCTGGGACAGAGTTTTTATCGTCCAGGACACTGTAGTGATAGTTGTTGTTGTTTGGTAATTAAGAAGAATGACATCTGACTTTGATAGGCCTAGGTAGCTGCTCATATACGTCACAAAAGAATTTGCAAAAGCCGCATACGACGTCGTGGCTGCAGAAGACTGGGTCAGGCTTACTCTGAATAGAATATTTTTGAGTGGTGTTGCAGTTGGTAAATTGAATTGAATTGCTTGGAAACTCTCGGCCAGGACGGGGGTCATAGCAACAAGCTTGAATGAATACAAAGACTGCTTAACCGCCGTACTCCAGCTGGCCAAACCTTGTACTTTTGGATTCTGATCCAGGTATCTAGCACTTAGGCCCACCCAATAGCTCGAGGGCAGTATTGTGTTGTTCCGGAATCGCAGCTCGAGGCGTAGTCGCATATTGCTCCCTGGGGGTGATTGAAAAAGGCTCCGTGAGATGGAGTAAGAGAAATATTGGCCTATCCGAACATTCTGGGTTGATGAAGTCGTCGACACTGTGGCAGCACTGCTAGATAGCTGGCTGCACGCTTGTGCATATGCTTCACCCGACATGGACGTGACTGTGAATTGTGGCTGCAGTGCTTGCTTGAAGGCTGCTTCTGCGCTTGCGCCTGTCATCTTCTGGCGCAGCTGATTGATGGAGTTGACATCGCAGGATGGACCAACCAGGCTTTGGGTACTGAATGTGTACCGGATTGAGAGGGCTGTGTTTCCCGTCCGTGTCAAGGAAAATATTGAGTTGACGAAATTCGAGGCTGAGATATTGAGGTACAACGCCATTTTGTCTTGCAACAGAAATAGGACATCGACATCTTTGTAGCTTGTTACAACGACACTTGTTGTTGAAGATAGAATCTGAAATTAACGGTTTTATTTCATTTTCTTTGTTGGAAAGGAACTGTAGGACAAGGTCAGTTTATTTTAGAAATAAAGGATGCGAGGGAAGCATTTGGGGTAAGTCTACCGCTGGCATACTGCTGCTTAGAGTAGTTTTAAGCTAAAAATGGCACACTTGGCTAAACCAGTTTCTGAAGTTGATATCCTTAGCTGGTCGAATATGCCAAAAATTAAAATATGCCAAAAATTGAAAAAATGACCTTTTTTGTTAGCTGCAATTTAAAAATTGTCGAAGAGATGTTAAATTCCTTTCAGGATTATTTAGGCCCCTAAATGTTTCCCTCCCAGGCCAATCTCTCGGCGGCTTTCAAAGGATTTACACAAATAATATCTAGCATGGGGGTAATTTCTTTTTTACAGAAAGTTTTAATGAGATCCCTGTAGGAGATATAAATATGAGGATGTAACTACCCCCTTCTCCTACCGAATACGGCCACACGTCTTTGAACTTAGATTGGGCTATCATCAAAACTTTAAACTTAAAATGCACTTACCAATGTTCGCATGTAATTCGGAGGTGTTATAGGCCCAGCAAGGTTAACCTGTAGATTCGTCATTGCGGTTTTACCGGAAGATGCAATCGCGCTCAATCTAAACGAATACCCTCCCGATGGCTGTTGATCGAAAATCGCCTTCGACGTGAACAACTTGATGGTTTGCTTCTGTTGGTTCAGACTCACCCAGGAATTCTTTGGCAGCTCCCTCCCATCAGATTGGTAAAGATACAACGTGAGTTGGCGAGTGTTACCCCCGCCACCATCGTTGAAAGTGTTTGCTGGTATCAGGTACTCTGTCCGAAATGTCGTGTTTGGTAAAGTTATCTTCGGAGGGTTACCGACGCTAGGAGCACTGAAAAACAAAATAGAAATTGAATCAGTTCTTGCACTAGGCTCAATCACCACTAAGCAACTCATAGGTCGTTTCTGAGTGGGGGCATTTCGTGCAAAAAACAATTTTTGGCTGTAAACCTTTTCAAACCTTTTCAGGCGGTCCTCCATATTGCTACAGGCTATGGAGTCTATGTATGTATGCATGTAAAGCCATTGTTCTAGTTTCTAGAAAATAGTGCTCAACACATGATAGTAGAGCGTAACTTATAAACTAATTGGCAGAAAAGAAACAGGGAACTACACGTTCATCTCGACAAACCTTTGTCGTGATTTCTCACTCATCAGGAGATGTACTAGTCTGTACTAAAAATGTGCTACAGATTAGTACACAATGATTGCCTTTAAGAAAACAATGAAGATTTCAGCAAGATAGCTTTATTAATTTGAACGCAAAAGCGATTCCAGGGCCCCAAAATAAAGTTTTGAGAAATTTGCGATCGACACGGTTATTTTGAAAGTATAAACATTTTAATTACAACACTGTTTAAAAGATTCTTTACTACATGATTTAGTGAATCAAGATAAAAACTTAGGATGGATTAAGCACGAAAATCCAATTTTAATGCCTGTGAATGCTTTAAAAGCCAAGATTTTATTCGTGAATCACAACCTACATGGACAGCGGTGGATCCCAACTATAGCTATTGTAGCTAAAGCTACAGTCAGTTTTTTCTCTGGATCTATCCCTGAGGAGCCCCACGCCCCATAAGAACCAATGCATAGGTAGTAGAATGTTGATTCAAAAATAACTTATTATCAACTTCTACAAAAATGTTGTGAACATAAGCCTTCTCACATTTTGGTCAGAACCAGGTTCGTAGGTGTGAAGTGTTTTTGTAACTCTGTCAATCAATATGCGGTTCATGACGTTCATGATAACTTATTAAAGGTCTTTGTGCTCGGCCTAATACGTTATTCACTACAACTATTCATTTTCAAGATTGCACCGCGTCCCGTCTGTTTTCAGCTTTCAAACCCTTCTATTGCTATTCGTTAATAATTGATTAATCTACCATTGAACCACTCAAATGCTTTTATTGAGAATCAGTTAGTTTGACGCACCACAAAACCAGCACTCAGACTATTACGAATCTTACCCTGAAAGAAATAATAATTTGCAGGGGCGGATCCAGTCTACAGCTACTACTGCTCGACCCGTAGTCAGATTTTTAGGCCTAGTATTTATCTAATTCAGGTTAGTAGACGGATAGATCGATCATTCTGTCATTTGGACTAATTGGGGCAGTAGTCAGATTTTTTCCTGGATCTGCCCCTGTTTTGCTCTTCTTTGAGTCATCTCGCGCAGTACTAGGTGAATTTCACAGTTAAAAAATTATGGCGAACATGGTAGATGGAATACAACGCTTAGGGGCCGTACACCTCACAAAACATTTTTCAATTGGGAACCTTCATTCTATATCCCTGATTTGTTATATCTATTTTAAAAATGTGCTGACTGTGGGACTATCAACTGCGCATGTGCAAATTCATGGGACGTTTACTGTCCCTAGCAGTGAGTGAAGATTGTAGTTTTGCAATACCCAAACGTTTTCTTGGGGTATTTGTCCTTTCTGGAAAACTCACAAAAATTGTGGGCCGTAAAAAATTTGGTAGCACATGAATTTTTCAGATATACACCGTGTAGAAGAAAATTTTTGTGATTTTCTGCATATTTTAGCGGCTCTTTCGTCTTCTAATGTAATGGGCCAAGTAGAAATAGTAGGGGAGACGTCGTATATTTAAAAAAGGAAATTGGTTGAAATTTGTCAAGCCCCCTAGACCTAATTTTTTCCCCAACATACCTAGTAGGGGCTGCTGTTGGTTGAATGGCTACCCCGGAGACAATTCTCCAATCTCCAATAGAGTAGCCAATTGCTGCAGCCAGCCTCCCGTCGTTAACAGCATTCCTGAGAATGTCCACCTTAGCATCATTTGGTGATATATCCTGGCAAGCAATTAGGTACTCGACTGACGTAACTTCGGTTGAAGTGGTTCCAGTTCCCTTTCCGTTCGCCAGAAAATTTGGTGCTTGCAGGTACGGGTAGAAAATATTCTTATTTCTAGCAAGGAGAACGATTTTGTCTGCAGAAATTCCGAAGAACGTAGCGGTCTTGGTTTTGATCGCGTTCTGTTGCGCGGTAGAGAGCGACGCGTATCTGGCATCGATATTGATTGCGGCTTTCGTGAGTCGGACCGACGCAGGACAACCAAAAACTACTGATCGACGGCGACGGAATCGCCATTTTTCGCTTGTGGTAATCTTGAAACACTCGCAAACGCTATGCCCTCTGGCAATGCAAGCTGTTACACCCGGGCTGCAAATTCTGATAGGACTGAATACCGATTTTTCATCGTCCGCTACTTTTATCCAAGGTAGAGGCTTTCCGGTTAATTTGTCGTAAATCGTCAGCTTTTTATTGCCAATGCAGTTTATACGACGGTAGAAAAGATATCCGGAGGCACGAGAAAGTCCATTGCTTTGATAGTAAACACGATGAAGCTTTCCAATCGTAAAGCTCAAGTATATGAGCAAAAGCATGGATCGCAGTAACCGTGACGTCTTTTTATGTGGCATTTCGTGGACTCAAATGTAGATTCAGTCAGCGAGAACTTTTCAAAACCATGGACGTACAAAAAAAACCATTAGCACACGAATGTTATCAATTCAACGATCCCAGTGCAGCAATAATTGCATCAAATTTGCATCAATAAATATGCGCACATCTACCTCAACCTCTTATAATCAGCACTGCTATAGCTGAAAATCGTATTATCCAGGAAAACGCATTCATAAATGCCTTTCATATATCCGCAATGAATGCTTCTGATTTCTACTGGTAAAATGAATTTAATAGCCTAAATCAGTTACGACGTGTCATTGCTGTAAACACCATCGCACACTCCAATAGCAGCAGAACTAAATCTTTACTTTGAGAGTTGCTATTATAACCATTGGGAATTGTATCTTGAATCTTCATGAATAATTCAACATTATTGAATATTAATTAATTAGTTTTTGATTGAATAGGGTGATTCATTATCCCAAATGGCAATTATATCAAACAAATAAAGATATCATTTTAATTTTTTATTTCCACCTTCTCCTGACTTATAAACATCATGATTGACGGGGGTCTTGTATTAGGTTTTTTTCGGCGTTTTCGTCGTCATCATCATTCTAATCGTAAGTTGTCTAAAACTAAAACTAAACGAGCGAAATGTATCAAAGAATTTAGCTAAATTACGGCCGATTAAGTATGGTCCACTCAGCTAACGATGTAGCAACAAGGTTTATTTTATTTTCAGCTTTAAGGTGCAACACTAAAAGCCACTCCAAAAGGAAGGAAGATAGGTAATTTGAACAATAGGTACGAGTTCCTATTTCCACTTTCTAGAAAATAGTAACACAACAGTCTTGTAGTAACATACCAGAACTAGACTCAAAAGATTTTTACTTCTTCTAGATAATGAGTATCAACTAGAACCGTCGTGGTATTTTTTACCGTGATTATAATGAACTCTAAACAGGAATGGAGCCAAGTGTCAATTTGTGCTACAATGGGAATGGCTCAAATATGGCTTGAAACATTTTTCAGCTCGATAAGGGGTGATTTCAGATAAGAAATGAAAGGAGCCTTGCTCGATTTTTCATTGTCTTATTTGCCTTCCTCCGGTCAATGCCCGTAAGACCATGATTTTTTGTCATTCTGTAAACTTGAAAAACTGGAAAGACATCATAGGCATGAAGTACTCAATGAACGTCATCGATTGTTATATTCATCATAATTATTCATTTTTGTACAGTTGGTTTTGAAAATAGTTTTTAAAACATAAACAAAGAGAGACAAACTTATAGCAACTACAACTTACTAACAGGGCATAAATATAGACAGAAAATGCTCTAACACAGTTACTCATAAATATAGATCGAGTTCGTTATTTAAAGGCATTAGACACTGATAAGACAGCGTAATTAAACATAGAATTGATGAGATTTGCTCATCCAGTAAAATCCTGCATATGAGAAATGATCATACACACTTTTCTTTATAAAGAACCTAGCACGGGGCCTAGTTCTTTAAGTTCCTTATTTTGAGACCTCTTTTGACCACTTTGTAGTTCTAAAAGATCCTTAATAGTTCCTTAATTTTTAATGCTCATTTAGTGGATGGGAATTAGTTTCGACGCAAGAACATCATTAAAATTGCACAAGAAACTGCAGCCTTCCACCTTAGAGAGTATTCCCTTTATCACAATATTTTAATGCCAAATATGAATACTGAAAGGAACCTCCAAAGAGTACCTGTTTCAAATATTGACAGTTATATGGCATTCCCATCAATTTTCTTTGGTATTGACACATAAATCATCATAAAAATTAGTCCTCTTTATAAGAAACGGGACAGTCTGATTTCGTATTTGATTTTCTTATATGCAGGGACTTACTGTAGCTACTATTTACTGTCAAAATGATTTCTTATTGGATAGATATTGATAAACACAGAAATTGTGGGCATATGCCAAATTTAACAGAGTCGAATCCCTATATGCACAAACTCGGCAACGGTGATTTTCTCCTCTTTGTTTGCATGCCTTTAAAGAATTATTCAAAGGCTACAATTTTGGTATGTAGGGAATTGTAACACAGGTTATGGAATAAATAGATTACCTGCTGATTGGAGGCATGGGTTTTAATTCAAGTTATGTTCCCTTCTTAGATTTTATGGTTTAATATTCATTATAGGCTTTAAAAGAAACGTCTTTGGTGCATGCGGTAATATCAGGTACAGTAGGTTTCCGCATGTAAGAAACCATTTTTTGACACCTATTGATAATCAGGGTTGACTTTCCCTATACATGGGTTACGCATCACTTCAAGAAGCAACAATGTTTTGGTGTCTGCGTATTCTAAATTATGTTAGGAAGAAGCATAGATAATTAATCTCATCTGTGAAAGGAGTTTGGGGTGCACACCTTCTTTGGCATACAGTATAGTACACTTACGTTCAATATGTATTGGGACACCTAGCAACAAAATGGCGTCTCTCCCTTGACAATCCACTTAGGCCCAAATTTTCATTTGCAATTTGCGAGCTCTTCCTGTGATGCGTAAGCGAGGTTTTGGCGCCAAATTGAAAACACTTGCTCACGCCATAGATTGAAATCAAAACTTCGTAGATTTGAACAGTTTTAAAAAGTGTTTTAGCCAAGAAAAAAGAACAGAGTGAGAAAGTAACATGTTGAAAATACAAACAAACATTCGCACAAATGTTGATAAATAACTAGTGAAGATCTTCGAGTATTTTCAGTGAATTATGGCTGGATAGACTCCTAAGGAGTTTAATGTTTTGATTTTGAAAGTGAAACGAACGAACATTTCACTCAAGGAATTTCATTTGAAATATAAACTTTGCTGTTGATAAAGTGCTGGCAAGGATGAAGCCATAATGAAGTGTCTCAATACATTACAAAAATAAAAATGATCTTGCACAAATCAATGATGGAGCATGTATTGCTGGAATTATAAAATTCAAAAAGGTAGGTTTTTTTACTTTAGAAATGCTGTAATGTTTCTCCCAAAGCTCATCTAATATTCGAGGTATTTTGGAAAAGTTTCTTTTTGCTTCAAACTAAGGAAGACTTTGCTAAGATTTTCATTGAAGCCTGCAACTGCAATAAAAACTTTTTCCTCTGGTTTCTTTATGAGTGACTCAAACAAGGGTCAAAGCATAGAAATTTCAAAATTCAATCTACCCTCTAAACTCTGAAATAAATCTAAGAATATAAAACTAAGAAACATAACTTGATAAAACCATAATAAAAATGTCTTCCCCCATAATTCTCTAGGCATTTTGCAAGCCTTTCTTTTTGCTGAGTTTTCTACTCAAAAAGAGTAACAGAAGAAAATTATGTGGTCAAATTTGATATTATTACATTCATACATCTATTTTTTTATATTTTTGATAACATTTTCCTTTTCAACTGTGTCAAACTTCAGGAAATTACAAAATTAAAACTATGGCTTGCAGCTGTTTACAGTTTTGGCAGCCATTTTGTTGCTAGGTGTCCCAATACATATTGAACGTAAGTGTATAACCGATCTTGGAATAAGAAAAACACTTAAATTTCCGACCTAATGTTGTTTGTTATAAAAGGAGCCATTAAGAAAGAATTTCATGCTGGTTACTTATATTACAAGGGGGCTGATTTCGATGATGCTTACTTTACTTTTTTTCACTTATTTTACTTTAAGCTTACTTACTTATTTTACATATGTTATCACTATAATACATATAATAATTATAATGGCAGTTCGTCGTGGCCGACGTTAACTGTTGTTGTTTAAGTTGGGTGCCTACTTGTGGCTCTCGTGTGGGCCTGCAGACCTGCTAATGATCTGCAGAAGCGATGGAATATCGCACAGCGGAAGTCACTTGTTGCAGCTATGGCGTGTCTACGGTCGTGCCCTCGTTGGTATTCTGCTTCGCGTTGCTTTTCAATGACGATCCTGGCCTCTCTCCACCTCCCTCTGTCTGATGCTTCCTCCTCCCAGGTTTCATCGGGTATTCCTGACATCTTCATGCTCCTTTTAAGGATGTCTTTGAAGCGAAGTTTTTGTCCTCCTTGGCTCCTCCGTCCCTGCTGCAGCTCTGAGTACAGGGCTATTTTGACAGTCTGAAGTCAGGCATCCTACTCACATGTCCTGCCCATCTGAGTTGGGATGTGGCAATGATTGCTTCCACACTGCTGCATTGGGCTCTACGCAGAACCTCTACGCAGAACTTCTACTGCAGTCATAATGATAATGATAATCTACTTTATTTAGGTGTCAAGGTATTAAGCGTTTCTGCTTATTGGGGACACTGTCAGTTATTAACCCAGTAACCTGGGTACTCATTTACCGACCTCGGAAGGATGGACAGCTGAGTTGGCTAACGGCTTGTGTTTCATGGCTCTGACCGAACGTGGATTGCAACCCACGAAGGTTGCTCTTCAAAAATAGTCCAGTTCCTTAACCACTAGGCTACATCACTGTTATCTTTCTCACTTTTCTACATAGGAAGCTAGGCCTTACAGAAATGTAACGTTGCCTAATAACCGCTGAAGCGGGCAAAAATTAGGCATGTCTGTACTAAGCCTTGATCTTGCTTAACTATTAGTTTGCATCAAGCCGAATCGATAAAAGTTTGGAAAATTCTCTACTAGTTTTTTCATTTTCATTTTATCACTAATGATCTGCTACACACACGCTTCATCATACTAAATTGCACAAAAAACAATTACTCAACTAATGTACACCCCCGGAAAAAATTGAAGTGGCTGAATAGTTGAACAATGTTTGGGAGCCCACCAGAAAATTCCAAATGAATAATTAACACGGAATATCCTTCTCATCAGAGTTGAGTCACTGGAAACTGCATGACGTTGAGAGTGGCAAATTGTAGCTAAATGCAAAACCCAGGGAATTCATAAACACATTAAAAATTCAGAAAGAGAAAGCTGGTGACTCACTTGCTGCCCAAGCCATCAGTGATGATATCCTATACAGCACCCAGTAAAACTTAGAAATGAGGAGTATTAAAAAAGAAGAGAGGTTGTTACGATCCGCACTACTTCATAGTCGAGATATGAACATGTTGTGCGATAATAGATTTCTTATCCTAATCAAAACGCAATTCTATACCTAGACTTTAACAACGCATAACCAACGCGTCATAGCGTTTTTATCTTGATTTTGGTACGTTCTAAAATTGTATCGTTCCTACCCAAATGCCTATATTCTGACTTGGTGTTTGCAAAATCCAACCCTCTCATTTCTTACAGGTAGATTGGTTTCTACCAAAGTCCATATTACTAATCAAGTGTTGTACATTAATGTTCACGTCTGCCAAGTTCAGTAAGGTTTTATTAGGGCCTAGTAAGGATTCAGTAACGATAGGGGTTTAGTAAGTACTCTAGAAACCCCTTGTGTTGTCATATTTGATGTTATCTTATGGTATTTTGCATTTTTATTTGAGCCGGGTCATGTTTTGGTAATATTTTTCACGGAGCCCAGAGCCGTTGCCCCTTGGTTTTCCTTCACCACCCACTGACAGACTGATACTGGACTAAATTGATACATGATATCTAGAAACACTCTTAGGAATCTTTATCTTGCTATGTACTTGGCTACACCGTTTGAATGCTGTTAAGAAGTGATTTAGGGCTCAGGTTTTCCTCGTCTGTATCAGTTCCAAGCTGCTTTGCGAAATTCTGCAATTCTTGCATTCCCTTGGTCCTTTGCACGACTTGAAACTCAGTGAGCTTCCGGTAGAAATGCATTGCAAACAATATAAATATCACGCACGTGGGGACCATGACAGTAGAGGCTGCAATGGCTGACGGAACATTTACGGAATATAGCTTCACCCAGAGTATCACAGGGATCTCCAGAAGAAACAACAGAGTTCCCAAACCTGTACTGAAAATCCATGCCATTTCAACATATCTATGTAATCTTTCATGAGGTGAATTAACTGTTTCTTGCTGTCTATTCAATTCAATTTCATATTGACTGTTCTGTCCGACCCCCGTTATCTCCAATGACCGGATGTCTTCATAAGTTTCTATATTTGGAAGAATGCACACTGATATCATCAGAGCAAACACATGCACGGAAATGAGGCACGTGGTTAGGAGGCTGAACGTCATAATGAGTATGGTTGGGAGGCTGCTATCGAGATTCAACTCCACCATGGCAACCTAAAGAAAAACCAGATGGAATGAGTTTTTATTGGAATAATGAGAAAAATCAAGAAAGAAGCGATACATGGCATCCTTAACCTTTCAGTTTCTGTGGGACACTCATTTGAGGTAAAAAGGAGAAAGAGAGAGAAACATGAACATCTTTAAATTTCTCACAGTTCCCTGGAATGGCGTACAGATAAGCCAATCAAGAAGAGGTCAATGATTGGTGTAGTTGAGGCCAATGCCCTGCAAAATCGACTCAGATCTGTTTTACAGAGATTTTTAGCAGACAAGGGAAGTCATGTACATTTTCAAGAAAAAGATGTTTCTTAGAATACCGCTTAGTTACTTCTATTTATTTCTGGTCTAATATAATGACCCAGAACCTAATGTGAATCTGAATTTCCATTTACGTCAAACATTTTTGGCGTGATTCTAAATTAGGAACCTGCACGGAAAGCTAGTTGGGCCTTAGTTTTGCAGCCAGGTTTTGGTCATGGACTGTTTGATTTAGCAACAACAACAACAACAAGAATACTTCTATTGTGATTGGCGTTAGATTGATTGAATAGCTTGTCAAGTTCTGGAGAGCATTTCCTAAGAATTGCATGTCCATTATCTAGCCTGTCAATATCTAGCCCATCATAGCATATTGGGTTCCTTTTATTCCTTATTTAGCACGAGGATGACTCTTGTTAGAACATACAATAACCAGGTGTTCTTAGCAACTCTGCATTGCAGTGATCAGAGAATTCTCTGCTGAATTTTCCCTCCCATCCTTACCTATGATTTTTATTTTTTTTCTTAGGAGAATCTTTCATCTCATTCTGTAATCATTAACCGTAATTGTATTTTAGAGTAATTATTTGTTAGTTTGTATTTGTAGTTTTATTGTAATTGTTAGGGTTAAAATAAGATTATTCTTGAGTTGTCTTTTCATATAGTCCCAACTTGTGTGTCTATCTCAAGGTAATCTAATTTAACCTCTTATTTTTCTTAGATTTTTCGCACCAAAATTTGACTTAAAATTGTGCCAATCTTTTATATTTTGCATACCAAAATAAATGCCATTTGCCAAAAAACAGCACTTTTGCGCCAAAACCTGGCGCCAAATTTAATCTTTATCTTTGATTTGCACCAAAGATCTTGATAAATCACTCCCTCAGATTCACTTTGGCCTAGAAGCAGATATTTGCTATTACATACCATTGCAAACCCAGACATCAAACCGGACGTCCTACTTGATGCTTTCAATTTTGCCTTGGTTAAAAGCACTCCCCTCCATTTGTAACTTTGACTCTGCTCCATTTCTTTGCACTGTATGTGATAATGTAAGTATTTGAATAAATAGAAATACTTTCAAATATCTTCTTTTCTTTTATTTACTTGAAACAAACCAAGCAAGAAGAACACTCCACAAATGTGTATGTTCAAGAATTCCCAAGTTCAGAATCCAAAATATAAAACAAAGACGTTCACCGAGTTTAATAGCATATTGACGTAATCCACAGGATTATTCAATTTCTCATTCTGCATCTTTTATCATCTTCTTCATCTTCATGATGGTAGGCCTAAATTCTGATTTCATCAAATCAAGCAAAAGTTTCAATCAGGAATAGGCAAATCCGAATCGCATCCACGTTTTAGCAGCGTGAGTGATAGATGTACAACAAGGACACCCTAAATCATGAATATCAAGTTTTACAAAAATTATCAGGTCATGACATCTGGAAGAGGTTAGTGGTTGTCCTTTTAGTTTGTTTTGTTTTTCAGAAATTCTCGCATATCCGTATCATGGATTTATCGATAAAACACTATTACTGGAAACATGGTGACGTATACGAGATTTCCAAATTTGATTTTGAATAGGAAACATTGCACTTAGTAAAACCCATACTTTGATCCATGATATTTCTTAGTACCATAGCAAATTGGGAAGCTATCATCTTGAATTTGTCTCGTTATGAGATTCAGCTCTCCCTTGAGTCGAGATAATTCATGACAATTAAGATAATTTATGATGATTATTTAGAATGCATGATAAACACATGCAATATGGCGTTTTGAATGACAATGGAGACTCGCATGTTTTATTATCACTTGGAAAAAAGTCTTTTAGTTACGATTTGTGATCGGCAGTAAGCAATATGTCCAAACATCGCTCAAGAATTTCAGCGTAAATCCCTTCACCATGCTCAACAATTATCTAGGAACAAGAACTCTCGTGAGTAGTAGAAAATTCCGTAATTTCTCGTTTGTTTCTCAAAGTTGTTTACAACTTTGTTTGTGCCTAACCCCTCGTGAAGTAAAATTCCTTTATTCGCGATAAGTTTACATAATCAATACCGTTAATGTTTTCAGAGGGCGAAGGAGAAGAAAAGTTACCATGATAATCTTGAAGATGAAATTGAAGGAAAGAGGAGATTTGATGTTCAGGAAAAATTAAACAGCTCGAAATATGTATTTGAAGACGGCGAGAGCTTTATCCGCAAGATGGAAGGGAAAGGTGAGATGCCGTGTTGCCGTGAGATTTGAAGCAACCCCCCGGATTTTGCGTGTTGGCAACAAACCCGAAAATCATGTCCAGCAATACACTGCCTAGTTTATTCATCTGGTTTGGGACTTTGGGATTTGTTTAAGAAGCAAAAATACAACGTAGACACGCTCATTTTCTCAGTGAAACTATAAGATTTGAGAAAATGCCGTCCGTCTTCAGGCAATCTCAACATTTTATGGAGTTCCCCATCGTACCATCAAAAATTCTAAAAATATTGCCCTCTGCAAAATCATCCCATTTTTTAAACTCAATTAAAAGCTAACAGGCTTCATACTTTTGATAAAACTAACAAGCCTTACAAGTAAGACTGAGACATGGTAGATTTTCAAATCTTTCGAAGTTTCCTGAGAGTGAATTAGATGCGAAAGTTGGTAAATTTGCCCTGCTCTCTCCTCTTCTCACACAAGTTCTTCTGCTCGGCTCTGAAATAATTTCTTACATCAACAAACTACGGTTAAACTGATTACTCAAGAAGTATAAGAGAATGCTCAACTATCGTTATTTTACGAATAACCAAAGTAATTCAAATCTTTCGAGGGCCTATCAGAAATAACTGCGCTAATTTCAAGTAGTAAGGCTCTTAAATCCAACTTACTGCGCTGTGCCTCAGTTGATTTTGAAGTAACATTCGACTCGAAAAATAGATAGCTTACAGCTACAATTAACTATTTCTGCACAGAGATTGCGTAAAAGGATACAATTATGTCATAATGTTCATTTTCCCAGCCATAAACTCGCGTGAGTTGTAAATTTTTAATCAAAATCTCAAACGTTTCGTTTTCAAGTAGGAAGGATTGAAAATCGCGTATTGCGAGCTGCTAACAACTAAACTCCTCAGCTTATTTCTAAAAATACCAAAATTGCACAGCTGAACCATGCCCAACACACAAGTCTTCATTATTTCTATACATATATCTGGAGCATTTTTTCAAAGTTGTATATGTTTTTTGTCTAATTTCGAGTCTTTAAATTTGAACATGATCTCTGCGATTCTTAACTCGCATACTATTTCATAAGACAACTCACCGATAAAAACGCATTTTAGTCCTTATTTGATATTTTATGTACTTATGAGCTTATCTGATGTATTTTTGTTCAGATTTCGACTTGCAGTTCATCCAAGAACACGGATTTTCGTCGCCAATAAAATTCCCCTGCAAAGATGGGCTAGGACTGAGGTAGGTTCATAGGCCATGAAAATGCCTGACTACAAAAAATATGAATCTAAACTTCGCTTTCTGCGTTTTTAGTGAAATTATCGTGAATATTGTGTCATATGTAATTGTAAGAAATACAAAAAATATTATTCGATTTATTTCAGTTAACTTTATTGATAAAATCGACGAAATTTAAGTTGTTGGTGTAGAATGTTCAGCTTTTCAGTGCGCGTGGAGGCGGCTCCTCGTTTCAGAAACTCCGAAGGGTTATTTTTATTTCTAGCTGCCCTTGACAGCAGATTAAAGAATATAAAGTTATAATGATTTATGTGTCTATGAAATGCTTTGCTCTATTTTCTAATGAATTTATGGATTAATTAATCTAGATTTCACTATATAACCCACTATTATATAGGAGAATGAAATTTTCAGACGAATTTTTGAAAAAATCTTCAAAAAGTTTTTGCCAAACTCAGAAAAGCTGATGAAATTTATTATTTCAGAATGCCCAATCCCGAAACCTTCGATCTCAACGATGTCAAATCTTACGTAGGTATGAATTAAGTAAATCTTCAAAGTTTCTTTATTTTCTCATTTCATGTCTTTCACAAAATCATCTGCCATTTCGATTTCCTTTGGGAACTGTGCGTATTTGTCGTTTTTACCTCTCATGGGATTGGGAATTTGGATATTTCCTCAGACTCTTTGTTTTACTGCGTAATAGCATGCATTTAACTTGAATTTCCTTAAGAAGTTGTATATTGAATTCATTTATTCTTCATTTCAATTTATAGACAAATAACGAGGGCTTGATAAACTATTCTTGAACATCAATAGTGCGAGAAAAATCGTGAAACTATTCATTACGCTGCATAACGAGGACTACAATGGCAAATTCTTAAGAATCTAGTAGTAAAATGTTCTCATACATCCCGGAAACTACAGTTGAATCCTTAGAGATTCTTAAAACCTATACTTGGGTTTTTACTGTTGCAGTAAAGATATCTGAAGCTTTCTAGTATTTCCATAGATATAACTGACACCTGAATGATTTAAATAAAACATACAGATCCTCTTTTTATCTAAGCTTTAAAACGAAACGTGTCAGGCAACAGCAGTTGGTAATTTCGTATGTTCATTAATGTTTTGCACAGCACATCGGACATCTTGGAATCGCCCTCATTTTACCGTTTTCATTTCAAGCAATTTCCTACGTTTATTTTTAAGGAACCTACCTTTAGGCCTAGTAACTATTTGCTACTTTTTATTTTATAAGGAACCTACCTCAAGGCCTACTACTAAAAGGTCCTTAAATTTTCTATTGTTCTCCATTGTTACAGGAAACATTAGAACAAAAGAATCCATTGTATTTGACAAGAAATTCTAGTTCCAGGTTCCTTATATACAGTTCCTTGTAAGAAAAAAAGCGTGTACACTTTTCTCCTAAGCAATAATTCGATACGCAGCAAGTCATAGATGGAGTGAATAATTTTTTCATTAAAAAGCCATTTGATAAAATTCAACAACTTTTCGAGATTGCTTTGCTACACTCTTTTTTATAAGAATGCTTCATTTTTTTGTGAGCTTCAACATTCATAATTTTTTGCTATTTTGAGCCTCGGAATATTCTTCAATTATACTTACGGTAGGAAACACGGATTGAGCATTAACTTGTTATTATTGTCATAAATGCCAAAAAAGCTCATCTACAATATTGCAAACATGGTGGATAACATTATAAAATTTATTCTTATAAAAAAAGAGTGTAGCTTCATGTTGTGTTACCAGGAACGTGCAAACAAGCGATGATAAGGGGTGGCGTAGCTAGCCTGTTAGCCTGTTATTTTAAGCAAAATGCGGGGCTTGTTATAAGAAATATTTCCAGCTCCGCAAATGACATGAACTACCATCATAGATTAATAGCTAAATGGGGAAACACCTTTTTGTGGTAGTGATCTCATGGAATTACACCTCCAAGAAGAGGGACCATATCCACATAAGAATA
Organism: Pelagia noctiluca; assembly: GCA_963924455.1. Classification (NCBI taxonomy): domain Eukaryota; kingdom Metazoa; phylum Cnidaria; class Scyphozoa; order Semaeostomeae; family Pelagiidae; genus Pelagia; species Pelagia noctiluca. The sequence goes on from OZ004322.1 coordinate 3,535,514, forward strand.
AGCCTAGGAAAATTTGGAGAACATCATAAACCTGGACCTGGAGTCAAGTTGCTTATTTCACAAAAAGGAATAATTTCCAAGGGACATGGAGCGATTTGCAACCAAACTATGAATTTGATTCGTTTATTCCAACGATTTTTACTCAAATTTGCCAGGATGATTTATGAATATTTTTCACCCACCTTAAATCTTTATTTCGCTTTGATCTGATCATCAAAAAATATCGAAGAATTTACTCTGGAAAAAACTTTTCTTGAAGATCGTCTACTAGCCTGTTTCCTGATGTGATCGACTGATAAGTGGCAACTGCGCATGACCTTATGACGTCAAAACATAAAATCCTGTAACCTCTTTTTTTGACCAAACTATATTTGGGGTGGGGACACGTATTTCGTAAGAAACCTAGTTCCCTTCTAATCTGGTGTCTTGAGAATTGATAGAATGTTGAAGCAACACCTTGACGATGTTCAGCCAGCGCCTAGGAACGTCAAGTTTTTATCTTGACTCAAGTTGATTAAGATACACTTAGCTGAAATAAGCTACTTTTTGGCCCCCTTTCTCGCCCCCCTTTCTCGCGCGTTGTCAATTCAACGCCAAGGAACGTCATGTTTTTATCTTGAATTGAGTTGATTTGGACACACTTATCTGAAATAAGCTACTTTCTCTCCCCCTCCTCTAGACATCAGAAAAAAGTTTCCCTATCCCAAGAGCCGTTTATTTTCAAGCTCACTTGGCCATTTGTAACTGGTAAAGAAACTCGTATAGTTTATTGTTTCATTAAATTCCATTTTTAAGAAAACAATGTCCTAGTTGCTTATCTAAGTGACTCATTAAAAGAGTGGGGGCCTATTTACCAACTTTGATGTCAACGCTGTCGAAGAGTTTTATTTTGAGCGTTTATTTGAACGATGAGCCACCGCTTTACTCAAAAGGGTGATTAGGCCGTACCAAGAAAATGTCCATTAGGTGGGGGAGCCCATTTTGAGGTATTTCTCATAGGAACCTTGGGGTATTTCTTCGCTGCCTACGGCAGCGCTGTAGCTTGGGTAGAATTATTGGGGGGCAACCATTGTTAGAGAACAAAAGGAAGACCAGGGACCATGCTGTGAACAATTGAATTTTAGAATTATTGGGGGGGCAATTGCCCCCCCTGCCCCCCCGCTGCCTACGGGCCTGGCCTACGGCCTTGCTGGATTTCACATTACTGTAACCTGTCCCATTATTTTGCAACCATGCAATCCTCTTTAAAAGGACGAATACCAAAGATCTTATCTAAAAGTTATGCCAAGGCCAAGGTGATGCCATATTTCTCTAGCAATGACTGGACGTTGTGCTAATTTGAATAAAATGGCGATTAAGCAAATGTTTGCCTCGTCGCTCTATTTCCTTGCCAATGGATAAAATCAGTAAACATGAAACCCTGTGTTTGAGCATCTGCAGATTAAGAAAAACTCCTACGTGGATAGAAACTAAAAATATCGAAATAAAGGGATACGGAATAATCAAAGAAATCTAAGATTTTTATCCAGCAGTAGTGTTTGAGGGTGGCAAGCTGATTATTACATCATTTCTGCGTTTTTTGTACCAAAAGAGGGTCATGCAATTTAGAAATTTATTCAAAATATCAAAATAATGTGTAGATAGCATCAGATAAGGGCAAGAAGAATCCAATAGCCCCTGGACCCACAATCTCTAAGACTGCAACTGAGGTATCTTTTGTATCTTACAAAGTATTGGCACAAATTTTTCAATAGTCTCTGTTGGAGATTATCAAAAATGTTTTAAATCTCAAAAAATATTTGATAAGAAATTTTGAAAAGCGTTCCAAATGCAATCAAACCAGAACATAAGATATGTACATAGTGTACTTGGTTGAAGCGTTTCGCCCCTGGTAAGAATCAAATATAGGCACTCAAGTGACTATGCCAAACCTTGCTACTAGAGTTGCTTATCTTTCATCCCAATTATGGTAAAAAAGTTTCTTATCAAGTTTCTTAAACTCAAATTCAATTTTTCCTTAACTCCATTTTCATTCGAAAAAACTTTGAGGTTTCACTTGATGAATTCACACCCAGAGTGAGTGAGTTATTCCAGTAAAAGACCCAGATGAGGCGAGGGACGTTGAATTTCTCGTTGAATTTGTCCTCTATTCGTGACATTAATTTGCGTTGTAATTCTGTATCATCGATCATAACATTATGTCGTGCTCAAGCAAAATGGGTTGGTTGGTTTGCCAAATAGCTCAGGTTCCTGAGAAACAAATAATTTCTTGTGAAGACAACGAAAATGTCTCGCAGAACAAAATCTCCTGCCAAATTTATTTCGGTTTGTAAAAATCTGGTCTTAAGGTTTCTTATAAACGGTTCCTAATGAGTGTAGATTCATATAGAAATCTCTTGAACAATTGTTTTTAACGCGTGCATATGTATCTTAGTGATTTGGCACAGAATGTAGATGCCCGTTACTTTCGGAGCCCGGGTTAATGTGCTTATTTAAAACTATTCCTGCTTCAAAACCTGAGTCTGAATTTCAAATATCAATAACAATTTCTTATTACTAAAGATCCAAATAACAAACGAATTTTAAGTCTGTTTCTTGACTAATTCAGGATTTCTCATATAGATTTATACTGTATCATTTTCAAGGGCTTTTTGAAAGTGTTTGAAGAACCTTGGGCCTCTGGATATTCGTGTCTTGTATTGATCGTAAAGTCACGATTGACCCCAGTCAGCAATAAGCAATTTGCTGATTCTAGTATAAAACTGCATTAAGACTTTCTTGGCTAGACTTACCTTGAGTTTCAGTTTCTATACCGTGTTTTTACCTTACAAATTGATTGGTAAACGAATAAAGAGGGCTCTGAATAAGGAAGATGAAAAATTGAGTTTGCTCATCATTAGCTAAAAAATCTCCCAGAGTTCTGGCCTAGTTTCAAGATTAAGGAATGAAAGCTCAGTTCTGAAATATCTTAATGTAGTGATGGGTTGTGTACAACTTTCTAAAACTCCTTATAGAAAATCGTTTCAAACTCTTACACAAAAACCCTCCTCAACAAGATGCACGATGAGTTTATCTAAACTGCAATGCTTTCTGTTTGGAATCATTTTCATGGACTTCCTTATATTATATAAAAATATCAAAAGCTACAAAATATATATACATCATTCTCATTAGGTATTTCTCAGTTTTTTAGCTATTTTCGGTCTGGTTTCCTCAACTTAACTCAAACTCATTAACTAAACCAACCAAATGCACCACAAAAATCCCGTTTTGAACAAAAGTATAGGGAAGATTTTGTAAATTGATTACTATAACTAGTCTCGAATTAGGAAATTAGAGTATTCCCAATGGGAAACAGATAATTATCCATGTTTTGTCGCAAAAATTGAATCTTTTTGGGGGAAACAGATTTAAAAATTCGAGTTATGTTTGGTGAGGGTAAAGAGTGAAGCTCTCCTAAAGCATTGCTGGCCTAATGGAACGTTTTCATGTCAGAGCTTCAAAAATTCATATCTTATGACTTGAGAAAGGTTAGACTAGTTTTATTGATGAATAAAGTTTCTTTCAACGTTCAAATGATTGAGGAGTAGGAATTTCTTTATGACCAAACTCTAATGAAAACATGGTTTTTGTGCAAGAAAGCGTGCAGAGTAGCCAACATCCTTCGCAATTTACGACGGGGGGCGCCCTCGGCTAAAATCGTTCAACTTTGTCGACTGAATTGCAGAAGTCTCTGAGCCTTAATTCTTTAAATCTTAAATGTAGATGGTTTATTTCTGCAATTATTTTTTTTTTATTATTCAAAGTTGCTTGAGTTATGTTAATTTTTCCCCGATTTTCTTTTGAAAACTGGTTGCTTTCCATTTTATTCTTCGTGCTGTTTGGTGCATCTCGCTTGGCTAGGCCCTCGCTGCTTTGTTGGTTACCACCTGTGGTTCGTGTTGAGCCCATTTCCAATTTATCTTTATTTCTGTTAACTTATGTTTACTTTCTTATCAAAACATGGAAAATATCAAAACAGTAATGTATGCTTTCTGTCTCAAAGTATGGGTATACGCTGCACGCACTTTTTATAAGAAACTCAAGTAGCCCATTTAAAGAAATTAGGCCACTCACTCCTCCTTCAATAAGAAACAGGACTAGAGGGATGGATCCAGAGCAATTTTCTTGTGGGGGCATTTGGTTCATTGGGGTACTGATGAAAGCTTTTATTCAACAGGAATACTAAGAATCAGTTTTTCAAAGGGGCAAAACTCTTTGAAAATAGGGCCTCATGGCCGTTTATGTCAGCAAGAAGGGTATTTTAAAAGAACAAAGCCTTCTTGCATTCCTATATTCCAAATCACTGTGATCGATTTTGCACACATAGAACAAATACACTCTTTTTTTATATGAACCAGTAAATTTGATTGGAAGCAGGCTGTTCTTAAATATTCCTCTATTTTCAGCCTGAAATGTTCTTAAATTGTTCTTACTCTATAATGATTTGGATGCCTGTTTTCGCAATCAGTTTTGTTGATTGGTTCAAATTTGGACCCTCTTGACCATCTGATATATCTGTGTGCTGTCAATATACTTGTTTTGTAATTATTTTTCAGTTTAATGATTGTTTCCTAAAATTATTGTATTGAGCTAAAAATGTCCAACCTCAGTTTGTTCTTAGCTTGTTCTTAAGTTTTGGCAAAATTTGAAGCTTGTGTACTTATAAAATAGTTCTTATAGAAAAAAGGAGTGTAAAGCGACAAGAAAGAATCACTTAATTCTTCTGCAGACAAGGAAATTCAGCATCATTGCTTTTTCTTTATATCAACACCCTCGATAAGAACCTCGAGGTTGGGATTCAATACGAGAACAATAGAGAAAACAAAAGCCTATTTCTGAGCAAGCTATTTCTAAGGTATTACTGGTCCGTAGTAAAAGAAGTTTAGGCAAGCAAGGTCTGGCATGGCACTTTCATTGTGATAGGCTAGATAGGTTAACTTCTTGGTTACCAAACTTTTAAGCAACAACGAGAGCTCAAAATCCACAATTTTAAGCAACTAGAGGGCGAAGCCTAGGCCTGACACAGTCCAGTAAGTTATTGAATGAAGTGTATGTTCTGCACAACCCTTTTTCTTTTTACTTAAGGCCTTAGTATGGAAGAATAAAATCAGATATTCCCTTTTTCTTTATCGATGCTTGGGTTCAAATGGAGAACAATAGACAAACCTTAGCCTAGTGCCGAGGACGATACAACATTTAAGAACATGCGAAGTTCTGCAAGGCATTTCTGATCCTTATGAAAAGAAGTTAAGGCAAGCAAGCTCAAGCAATTTTATTGTGTTAGGTCACCTGCTTGGTTGCCATACTTTTGAGAAACTATGAGAACTCAAAATCCAAACTTTAAACAACTTGAGCCTGACCCAGAGTCCAGTAGCTTATTGAATGGCGTGTTTGTTCTGCGCAACCCTTTTCCTATTTTATTTACTTTAGGCCTTGGCCAGGAAGAACAAAATCAGAAATTAAATCAATGTTGGATTTTTATTATATCAGCATTTTACTATATCCTTACTACATCTAAGGCAATGCATTTTTCTTGCTTCAGTGTTTTGTGACTTTCTACCCCTATCCTTTGCTGGATTTAGCTTCAGCGTTTTCCTGTAGGAGAAAACATATGTTAAAGTTAATATCGAATAGTATTGAAATGCTAGCCTGCGCGCATACTTTACCGAAAAAAAGGAATGGATTGATAGATTTACAATACCCTTATTTCTCCTTCTGCGCAGTGTCCAGTAAAGTTTGCACGCAGGCTATGAAATGCAGGCAAATGCGGGTTTTTCTTTAAAGGAACATCTTTGTGAAGAACTGAGTCTGAAACTATCCACAGAATTTTAGGCCATTCGAGAAATTTAACTGTCATTGAATATTGATAATAGCGAACATGAGATGACAAGAGAACAAATAGAAAAGCATTTCTTTGGGGTTAGGGAGAATGATTACACAGCAAGCTAGGTACCGGATTCCTTTTCAATTATGACATTCTAATGGTCACTTTCATGTTGCTGTCATTTTATAAAAGAATCTTGGTATTAGAGTTTCTTAGCTTTGATCCCCATTATGTTGCGAAAAGTTTCTTTACTGTTTTATCCAAATAATATCTGCTACCAAGGCTCTTCTTTGATTTAAGAAGAATTTGGCCTACAGGTTTCGATCAAGTAAGAAAGGCTTCTTATAAAAAGTTAGTGTACTCACCATAGCCACAGCAAGGACATCCTTTGCCCTGAACAAAGGCATCCTGGTACCCTAGCTTGCTGTGCACTCCTCCGTCTTCCTCCTATCCCCAAAGGAAATGCTTTTCTATTTTCTCTTGTCTCTCTGTGCGCTACTGTGGTCTCAAACACAACGAGAGAGGCCAGTAATAGGGCCAGTATAATAGCGTGCTTCATTTTTCTGCAAATGAAAAATATCATTCAAAATCTAATCTCTTTGCAAGAAAAGAATTGATAGAAATATTCCCTTTTACTCACTTTTTTCTTAGGAAATTTGCGAATCATGAAAGCCTTAGTTCTTAGACAATAAGGAAATAAGCCTTGAAAAGTTCTTGATTTGTTCCTGATTCTGAATCATATAAAGGCTTCAAATTCTATGTTTATGTTATATGTTTATTTATTAACAAATGTAATATTTTAGTTCAGAAAAGCCATTTTTCTTTCAACTCTAGCCTGATTTTTGGGCCTTGTGTGAAAGTTTGAATATTTTCTTCTTTTTTGGAAGTAAATAATTTATAGTGTTATTGTCATAGCAAAATCCACCTAAAGGTTTTCTTGTTGAAAGCTGCATTCATGTTCTTTTGATGGCCTAGGGAGTGGTATTGTCAAAATGAATTTAACAGGTAGCTAAAGCAGAATAAGATATTTATTTTTCACCTTTGCTTCAAAATCTGGGGTGATGATCGTTCAGTTTTTTTGAAAATATAAAAGGTCATATTCAAAATGAATAAATTGATTTTGATTTACCTGTAAGTTCACTTTCTCCACCGAGTCTTTCAGATTTGTCTGCTTCTTAACACTTGCTGCCCAGCTTGAATATAGGATGATTCCTTGCATGGGTTTTTATAGCAAAACAAATAGTCAAGAGGGATGGATTACAGGAACATTATGTGCAATAGGAAGGTTTTCGCTTACCTTCCTATAGGAAGACTATTATCATTATTATTATTCCTATACGTTTTCTTTTATCTTCCTATCCATCATGTGATCAACGCCTTTTTAATTAGGAAATTGCAAGACTTTGCAGAAGTCTTCGAATCTATAGATGGACTTGATTATTCGTCAGTTAAGGTACGAAATATAAGATAAATTAGATAAAATTGGGCAGCATTGTTGAAACCAAAAACAAAAACGAACTTTACGGCACACTGAGGCCTTTCAGACCTACGTCATCTTCAGAGCTTGGCTAATAAATGTGCCCCTAAAATCAATTTCTGTAAGAGTTCCTACAATATAGATATTATTTTGTTTCCGTCTTAATGCCTCTCTCATCAAATTTGATTTGATTAGATATACCGTGGAAGCACAACTATGAGGTATTTGCTTATACTTTGAGGTGGTTTGACAGGCTAGCTTTAGCTACTAAGGTTTGCAAAGTGTTGCAAGAACTAAAGCAATAACCATTTATGAAACTTCATTTGGTAAAACTCTATGCAATATTCTTAGCATTTGGCGTGTTGCAACGTCATCCTTATAAAAACACCTTTATAAAGACCTTTGTTAAGAATAGACGTGTTTGGAAATCGCTAGACTAGAGAGCTTTTGTTAATGTTGGTTGCATTTACATGCCTTTTTATTAAGACTTGTGAATTGACTCAGGTTTTTTGTTGAACGTTGCGTTCACCAGTAGAGATTATGATCTCTCTATTGCTCTATTGTTTGAAATCGAGGCTCCAGGTTTGTTAAAGTGTACGTTAAAGTGTTCCGATAAAAGAAAAAATTCTGCAAAGGAATGAAATAAGCACGTATTTGGACAGGAACCATATTTTCATCCGAAGACAACACTCTTTGGTGAAATGTTCCTCCTTTGTATGTTTAAATTGTGATTCATTCCCCTCTCTCTGTATCAATATTTGATTTGCCTAATATTTGAGCTTCTTTTGAAAAGCCCTAGATCCAATGCATACGACGTTAGTAAAATAACAACCTATAAACACAAAACCGAGAACATTAACCTAATTTCCAACTTTCTTGAAACTAAGTTACAAATCAATACTCAATTCTCTAAATTTCACCTTTTCAGTACTAGCAGAAAACAACAGATAGATGAAAACGAAAAGATCGTTGTAAATTATCGAGAATGTGTATTGAGAGTGTGTATTAAATAACAAAAGCCAATGCGAAATGCTAAAATGCCTAATGTTTTTCGAAAAGCTGAAATGCCTTATGTTTTCTGAAATGCTAAAATGCATAATGCTTTGCTGAAATGTTAAAGTGCCTAATGTTTTAAGCCAACTTTCTGAATGAGCCTTATGTTTTTACATCTAAAATATTTTCATTAAATGCTGTTTTACTTCATTAATTCTGGTATTTTCGTTGGAATGGTTGGGAGTTTTGGCTCTGCTACCTCATGTGTTTGAATTTTCAGACCCTGGTTCTTTCTCTCAATGTGACTACACTGTATTATTCCTTAAGAGAAGACAAACTAATTACGTACTGTGTTTTTCTTGAAAAAGCTATAACAAATTAGGACTTTGAAGCTTAATTTTCGAATTTCCTTTTGATGTTCAAAACCAAATATTGTGATTTGATTCTGATCTTATGTTAACTTGCTCAAGATAAACTCAGCAGTAGGTACCGAAATTTTCATATCCATCAGCTTTCGTTAAACCTAATGGCTCCTTGAGGCAGCAACATGCTTGCTGCCGAAGGGTGAGAAAATTCGAATTTTGATGCGTCTAGATTGCTGCGAATTGCCTATTTGACGTTATTCTCATCATCCCTTTTCTGTCATTCTTAACCACTAAAATATTTAGAAGTGCACAATATTTTCTTTAGAACTGCACATATTGTGTAGAACTGCACGTTAACAAAACCCTGGTGTAGACTGTGTTGGGATCTCTCTCTGTTTTCCACAGACCATAATAACATAATGGTATGCCTCCGTACCATATCCTGACCTACAACTTCTTCCGTTCGAAATATTACTTACAGAGAGCCTACCTTATCCCCTTCCTAACCAGTGGATTAGTGCATGGAATACAGAACAGAATCTCAGGTTTGATGCGATGTGTTTTCGTAAACTCTATTAGAGTACCACAAGCCTCATGCCTTGGTCCCTTGTTTTTCTTGTACCGATTATAGCCAGTTATGTTTTACTTTTAGGGGCTCGACGTATGGTTGATGTCGTGGATTCGAACACTCAGCAATCCATGGAGATGACGATGTCACAGTGGACTAAATATTTCCTGAATCCAAAGAGGGAGAAAATATTGAATGTTATCAGTTTGGAGTTCAGTCACACTGGCATGGATCATTTTGTAGAGCCTCCTGAAGTCGTAAGGCTTTATTGCGTATTCTTAACGGCTAAACTTACGATACTTTCATTATCTTTATTAATAAACCTTTAATTACCTTAATTAATAAACCTTTAATTATCTTGATTAATAAACCTTTAATTATCTTGATTAAGAAACCTTTAATTATCTTTATTAAGAAACCTTTAATTATCTTAATTAAGAAACCTTTAATTATTTTAATTAAGAAACCGGTGATAAGAATAAGAAAGCCAGATTTTAGAAACTAAAGAAACTTTGGTTGGAAATTTTATGTGGATCAAAAGAGTTGAGAAAATTTAATATTGCCTTTACTAGCAAAATACTCACTGACACAGAATTGCAACGTATCTGTAACTCATCTGGTCCTCTAACTGGTTTTATTCGATTCACCTAGGGATACCATTCATAAAGTGAAACCCCCAGTTCTCACACTTACAAAGAGTTAACTCAAGAGTCACAGAAGAACATGTCTACCTTTTGAGCGTAGACTCTGCTATATAATTGCTTTATACTCGAATATACCGAGCACTATAGTCAGGTATGGTCTACCTAAGTTAAATCATATTTGGAATTAAGAACCATAATTGGGGTAAAAGCTAAGAAACTCTGGCATCAAGATCATGTTTAGTATAGTTTCTCCAACTCATCTGGTACTTTTATTGAGACAATTTGCGAAAGTGTTTAATTCATAAAGGAAAACCCTCATTTTTTAACATCTACACGAAGTTGAGTCAAAATATAATTTAAGGTTAAGAAACTTGCTAAGAAACCCTTCGTACCATAATTAAGGGAAGCTAGAAAACTCCAGTACCTAGATTCAACGAAAGTTTCTTATAACGAAAATAAGTCCACCAGCTTTCTTTAGAAATAGTATTGGTTTTTACGATTTTAGCATCTATCCGGGTATCAATATCAATGATATCGGTATAATTGCTATTTTGGGTTATTAAAGAAACAAAGAGGCAGTCTTGTGTAGACAAACTTAAAGATATTAATTCAGTGACTGATATTTGAATTTATGAATGTCTGATAAATCTGTCGGTGCTCTCTAATCACCAGCACACGCGAGAAGGGGGGAGTAGCGAGGGTAATTACCAGGGGCTTGAAGGGGCCCATAAGAAATAAAGCAATGTTTTGTTATCATCTATAGGGCTTGTTTCAGTGGAAATTATACCCCTGTATCTCTCAGTACCCTGGGGCCTGACCAGTCTCTCAACATCCCTGCTAAAACTCACCATAGGTACCCAAGTTAGGTTCTTCAGCCTTCTACATGGACTATGAAATCTGGATAATAGTGAGATTATTGAAACGTCGAATGAGATAAATTTGAATTCAATGTTTTTGTATCTTGTTTTGTTTTAGCAATATTGTATTCCGTATTTCATCGCAGGTGAGAAAGATCGATTGGGTGAATGTTATGTGGCCACCTGAACTAATTCAGCAGCAAACAGACACAACTAATAACCTCGACCTGATGAAGTACCCCAAAGTTAAAAAGTAAGTATTGATAATGATATACAGTATGCACCAGAAAAAGGTTTGAGAAGCCACAGAATTGAAATTTGCCTTGGACACTCTGACAGTTGTTATTTATTTCAACATGTTGAAAGTTTTTATTTATTCTAACATTCTGAAAGTTATTATTTTACAACAAGAAAACTGATGCCAAATATGCCAACTTAGATAATGCCTGTTTTTGAAATATTTTGCATGAATAGTTGAATTGAGTCGGTTATTTCAGACATAGTTATGTCATAATTTCTGGAAAAATTACTGAGTTGAGAAGAAGTAAGATTTTGAAAATCAATCAAATCATTTGTGAGAATACAACAAGTGATTTTATTGATATCATTTTGATATTTAATTGCTTGAAAAAAGGAGCAACTTGTGGGGCAACTTGTGGGGCAGCATGACCTTTGACTTCTCTGTTCTTTTCTCTGCAGCTTCGTAATTTTTCAGAAAACGAGTGATGTCTGAGGAAACTTTTTTGATATTCGTTAAAATGATATTTCATACTTTCTACTTCCTATTAAGATTCACCCCATTTACTGACCGTTTGGTGCTTTTTCGTAGATACGTATTGATGAGTGTGGCAGGGTGCTATACCGACTTCCACATCGATTTTGGGGGCACTTCTGTCTGGTATCACATCATCAAAGGAGAAAAGGTAAAACTCAATAGGATTCAGAGTTTAGCGTTCGATAGAAAACTTAATGATTTTATCAGTGGTGGTTATTGCCTTAAGGCAGTGGTAGATTAAGGGGTGCAGTTGGGGGCAGTTTGCTGATAAAATAGCTTTAGCCCCCCCTTTGAAAAACTGACTCCGGAAATTTCTCTTCAAAAGTAGTATTGATATGCGTCCATATACAGCAGCTGCCCCCTTCAGATTTCTTCTTGCTCTGCCCCTGATTTTAGGACATACCCCTTAAAGGACTCCCCAGCTGCAAAGTTTTGTCAAAATAAATATGTCGTTTTAAGATGCAGTGCAACCAGATCACAGACATTGATCGTAACCATTAACTATTTATTAACCATAACCATTCTCAATAATCGATAGAAAGCTTTCAAATATAGTTGGAGTTCTTTTTCAAAGTAGTTTGCTGTTATTACTTCCATCCAAATTCATAAAGTCTTTTTGAACCAAAATGAGGTGTAAGGAGTATTAAGCATCACCGCTGGTTTAATGCCTAAAATCAACTTGATGGCAGAGCGGTTCCTCACTTTAATTAAGCATAATAAAAGGGCGCTTTTGAGTGAAGAACCAAAGAAATGTAAAAGGAGATTAGTGGTTGATATGCAATTGTAAATGATTTTTGGTGGCCTTAGCCTTTAAGTGCCGTTCTATTTTCAGATTATCACAATTGAATCCAATGACGCAAATTTAGTGAAGTATGAGTAATGATTGTTCCTGGCCTAAAGTACCCTTTCAGAGCAGTTTTGGTTTTAGATTCTCTAGATATTTAACCAAATCCCTAATTGTGTAAAACAACGAAGATTTTGCAAAGTCAGGATTGGCTTGATTGGGTTTACCAGATTTGCTTTTCGCACTTGGGCAATTTTGAGTGCAAGATTGTGAGTAATTCCCACCACTACAGCAACGTTTACTTGGAACCTGCATGGGAAGTAAACAAACATTTTCTACACAAAATAAGCAACAGGGCTTTCACTTGTTTAACTTGTAATGAACATCATAACCTCTCAAAAACTCCACTAGATACTAATTATGAACAGCACATGCTTCAAGCTTCGATTTCATCTTTGCATAGGCCTAATAAACTTCAACGCTAAAATTTCTTTCTGGATTTTCAAAGTAAAGCAATAAACGAGAATGTCCTTAAGCTGTCTATTGTGTAGGTACAGCCAGGGTAGTCAGGGAGTTTTAAAAAAAACCTCTAAGAATTTCGAGTGGAATATTTACACCAAGAACCCAATTAATTAAAGTTTGAGAACTGATTTTTTTTAGCTTGAATTATATTCAAAAACTGTTTTATTTCAGATTTTCTGGATGATTGAACCCAATGACGCAAACCTGTCCAAGTATGAGAAGTGGACATTATCAACGAAGCAGGAGGACGTGTTTTTCGGTGATTTAGTCGACAAGTGTTGCATCGTTCACCTTAGAGCTGGCGATACGTTCATGATTCCTTCGGGTAAGGTTTTCCTATTAACAGCTTGAGGTTGGCAAGGAAAATAAAAAACATAGTGAAAATTGATACTGAAGTTTTGCATCTGACACTCAACAGAGTAATACGTCAGAAAGAGAACTAAACTAAAAACCTAACGAAACCTAACCTAACTAAAGATGAACTGTTATCAAAAGAGCGCCAGTGGGAAAACGAACTCTCTCTAGCTACAAACTTTGGCAGGGCATGAAAAAGCACCTGACCGTGTAACCGCTGGTCGCAGGAAATATTTTGAATTGAAATTCCTGCTGGAAGCCTTTTGAAATTTCTCACTTTTTTCAAAGCAACGAAACTATCTACACAATGTGGAATCCATGGTTTTGATGTAGACATTCTTGTTCTCTTTCTGACGTTTTCTTTCTGACGAGTGTTAGATGCAAAGCTTTAGTAGCCATTAAAGTTGGCTACATTGCTACCTTCATTAAAACTTTATAATTTGTATTTTGTTCTCTGTTATTTTTTTATTTCTAAAACCAACCAAAACTTGATTTTGATTTTCTTGATTCTAGGGTGGATCCATGCCGTCTACACCCCTTCCGACTCCCTTGTTTTTGGGGGTAATTTCATTCACAGCTACAGCATCGAAATGCAGATCAGAATCAGTGAGATCGAGCATAAAACGAAGGTAGGGAGCCATGTCCTTCCCTTATGATGATGATGATTTTAAACTGACACCATTCTTATATTATGCAGCTAGTTTGAGAGTTTATTCTATTTGGAGATATCTTCCAGTAGTAAGAGATCTCAAAATGTAATTCGTGCTTACCCAACCTCGTTGCTATTTTGGAACTGGTTTAACAGGGAAGTTAGTTGGGAGTTAGTCTCGGTAGCTTAGACTAAAACGCTTGACACAACGCAGCCTCGTTCAGATAAATTAAATGACGTCAGACCGCACGAATATGACATCACTGTGCACTATCTGCAGAGATGGACGCACTCCATTTCGCACAGGAAAAAGAGAGAAAGGTCTGAGGAAGTACCACAAATTATTAATAATGACAAATTAGTTGATTTATCAACTTTACAACAAGTTTATCAAAAACAGCTCAACTTAGACTTTTCCTTTATCGGACTGTTCCTTTAACTTATTTAAGTGAGCCTTTTTCCTGTATTTGTTTTCAGCCTAGTTTACATTTATCTCCAGGTTTCCATGCATCCTAAAACAAGATCATCATATTTGGTCGTTTCATTTCAATGTACTTTATTACAGGTTCCGAACCGATTCCGATTTCCGTTTTATCCACAAATACATTGGTACGCAGCAAAGCGATACACGGAGCTGTTAGAAAAAGACGTAGAACAACGGAGTAGTAAAACGCAGACCGGGAACCTCGACTCTTCAGATACAGAATTAATTGAAAATAAAGAAAACCTTGGCAGCATTAAAAATGACGTGAAAAAGTTAACAACAAATGTAAAAATAGAAAATGGAAATTCAGAGCACGATATGATTTCTGGTAAACTGAGCCTTGAAAAAAACGAGGCTAGTGACGCTCTTGATGACAAAGAGGCTGTCTCAAAAGATTCTCTTTGGGAGCCAGTATACTTGACCGATTTTGAGGTTAATGGACTGAAGCGTTTGATTGAGAGGCTGAGAACTTGGGACCGAGCTATTGGTAACTGCCCTGCAGAAATTTCGGGGCAAGAAGCATTGTTGGGTAGACTTGAGGTGAGTTTTACGTTAGTATGGTTTGCTTATAGTGGGTAGCATTGATGTGCTATGTATTTGAGTTACTTCATATAACACCCTGGGAGTGTCTGTGTAGTACTGGAGAGGGTGATCAGTAATGGGAGGATGTCATCAGTACATTGTAATTTGTTCAGTACTATGTGTGGATACCACCAGTACTGTGGAGGGCTATCATCAGTACTGTGGAGGATGCTCAGTATTGTTGGGGATACTATGAGTACTTTTGGGGATACCATCAGTAGTGTTGATGGTGTTGATATTGCTTACTGAATTCTACCAGAGTAATGATGGTAGGTTTGCCAGCAGATAACTTATATATCAATAACCAAATTAATTTTCTTTCTCTGCCTCTTACATTTTCAGGAGCTGGTGGAAATACACGAGAAGGATGATCCTTGGCTAGCAACTAAAGGAATCGACATTTTTGATCAATTTGATAAGTACCTCGAAGAAACGGTAAGTTTTGCATTGACAATAAGGTATTTATTACCCAAAGTTCTTGTGGTTTCCCTCCACAGAACTGAATATTCCCCACAGTACTGATGGTATCCCTCCACAGTATTGAATAATGTCTTTCTACAGTATTGATGTTATTCCCCACAGTACTGAACACCCTCCAATGCATAGGTTGTATCCCCTCCATATCTGCCACAGTACTGAACAGATGTTCCCCAGTGTGATATAGCAATGATTTAATCTAGGATATGTTTTAGTATTTTTTTACTTGTTATTTTTCAGGGCTGTGCAACGCCGACAATCCGTCAGCGTCAAAAAGCAAAGCGGACAACTGCTGTTGAAAAATCAAAGACAAACCAAGTCAAAAAGCCAAGATCTAAGCCTACTAAAGCCAGTCGAAAAAGGCGCCTCCGCTGCTTCTCCTGCGCAGGTTGTACTCGGGATAACTGTGGGGAGTGCAAGTACTGTCTCGATATGCCCAAGTTCGGAGGTCCTGGTAAAATGAAGCAGACTTGCGTTTTCCGTATTTGTTTGAATGTGAGCTGTGTTTTCATCATCATTTCAATTTCAGTTTCACATCATTCAAATTCACTTCATACAATTTACAGGATAAACTAATGAATGTTTAAGCTACTTAAAGGATTAAACACGTTGCAGCAAATTGAAACGTCGACACTAGAAATTTAAGTAAATTTTATGGAGGGAATTCTGATAGGAGAGGCTCTCGATAGGTAAACTAATCGAGGCGAGTGCCTCTCTCCGATCCTAGTATATCATACGGGAAATTTTGTAAATTCGCATAATTTTGCATGCTTTGCAAGATTAAAAACATTCTGCTTGTATTTATAGCTAATACTCATTGGTTTGCTTTATTCAGTTAATGAGACTTCAAAATCATTCTAACAATATTTTAGATGGAGCATTTTGCAGTTCTACAGGTAATTTATTGCAAAGTTTGGCACCAAAATATCGAATTGAACATATTGAAGGGTATTTTTACTAGGCATATATAAATTTCCATGATCATCAACAGTTGGATGCAGTAAATATTAGTTGGAAAGTTCATAGTAGGAAAGCTGTTGTAGTAATTGGGATCTTGACTCAACTATATTGTTGTTTATATGATTTCCAGCCAACACTTCCTTCATCTGCCAAATGTTCCGTCTGCGGTACAACAAAAGTAAACGAAGACGACCCTATAATGGAGTGCAGCATTTGTGCTTCCCTTGCTCACCCCAACTGTTTCGAGAGAAAAGGCCCTTGCAAGATCTCTGACCGTCTTAATAACTGCTGGGAGTGCCCCAACTGTTGTCAAGATGAAGAGGTAAGTGCAGTAACGTAGAGAGGGGGTAAAAGGGTTGCTATCAGGAGCCAGAGGTTCTGAGGGGCTCGTCAAACGTAATTCATCTAAGATTTTTGATTATAAGCTCTATTCCAGGGGAATATAGGAAAATTTGATAAGGCCTTCTTCAGGGCCCGCTTGTTCTTTATATTACTCTGAATAAGTGAATGATTTGAACTTAAAAATTCTTTCAACAATTTTTACTTATTATCGAGCCCATGTGGAAAGTTGATGGTGCTACGATACCCGGCAAAGGTCTTGGAACACTTGCATGACTTTTAAAGTTTCTTACATTCTGCCTCCTTCCCTCCCCCTTATCAATGTTTTATTTATTACAAAAATTTACCTTATGTCATTCAGTTAGTGTTAATGTAGTCTTATAAAGTTCCTTTTGAAAACAATATTGTTTTCAGGAGGGAAGGTGGTTGGAAATAAATGCTTGCAAAGCTAAATAAGTAGTTATTTGTTAAGAAAAACAAGGATGTTCCAACTACTTTTGGCCGTGGGTAATCTGGGAAGAAACCCTTACTCCAAATTAGAAGCCTGCAAAATTTACAAGATTTTACCTAAACAATAACAGAGAAGGCAATAATTAGAGAATTATTAGGTCACTGTAGTCAGACATGGAGTGGCTAATTACATTTTTCAATATATGACGCCCTATAAGGTTATGCACCGTAGATTCTGGGAAAGTATTTAGGACACGTTCCACAAATATTCTTGCAATTGGACTTTAGAACTAGAAATTGCAAGAGCATATAAACGCCAAGATAAAACCACTAGTATGTCAAGTCAACACAACTGTATGTGAAAAAGGGCTTTCGTTACTCAGCTCTTACTGTATAGAACATTATCCAAAATAATATTAACTTACCCACTCCCTGCTTTCAAGAGGCTTGTTAAAGACTTATCTGAAGAGCTGAACTAACATTGATAAAACCAGTCACTGCGGTGTACTGCACAAATGCTCTACATGCTGATAGCAAATGAGAACTTCTCAGAACATCTTAGTCTTTTAGAATATCGTTCTTACTGATCGAGTTTAATCCATCTGTCTGTTTGTGATTGTAGGCTGGCGATTTCGACCCAAATCTTGTAAGGGGCAAAATGGACCCGCTCAAGAAGAAGGTATGAGCCTTTATATTGTCCCACATTCTATTATTTCATGGACAGTCCCATTAGATATTTTTGAATTGAAGTTAATCTGTAATGACCGAAGACCTTTGAAGTTCGTAACACAAGAGCATTTTTAACACTATAACTGCTGGGAAGGACTCCTAATAGGCCCAATATATCAAACCATCATAATTATAACTTAATTCCTTTTATATATCAAACCATCATAATCATAACTTAATTCCTTTTATATATCAAACCATCATAATTACAACATAATTCCCTTTATATATCTAACCATCATAATTATAACTTAATTCCTTTAATATATCAAACCATCCTAATTATAACTTAATTCCTTTTATATATCAAACCATCATAATCATGACTTAATTCTTTTCATACATCAAACCATCATGATTAAATTTCGTTTCAGCTCGCAGCCTCAGTTGGATCGACACAATTGAACGTACGTTTTCTTCTCTTTACTACAATATCTTTTCTTTGTCTTTTCATTTTCAATTGAAACATAATACCAAGATCACAATAATGACAAGAGTACAAAGTTACAATGACGAAACCCTTTGTGAGAAAAAAGCTCATCTACACCGAGTCTGGTACTGAAAGATATAAGTGATAAAAAGGAATTCAAAAATAGCAAAAATCTGCTGTATGGTTAGCAGGGCAACCTTAGACCTTGAGATTCAACTATTAAAAAGGACCTGTTATGATTTTTACATTGTTTGGAGTTCTTATTCTTTCATGTTTATTGTTTCATGAAAATCATGAATTTGCTAAAGTGTTTTTGATAGCTGATGCCTCCAGCATTCTTCAGCACTTCAATATAGTTTCATATTTGTCTGATAAAGTTGCAATTGTTTCTAGGAATCTGATTTATTGAAAAAACGAAGAAGAAGATGTTCAAGTGTGAGTTAATCTTTTTAATCTTCCAGGCCTCAAGGATCGTAGATCAAGTAATCGTTGATCAAATAATCGTTGCAATTCGCAATGATTCGCAACTACCATTACTGATTAACCCAGCTCAAAATAAAAAGCGATAAGGCATAAGGCACTCTTCATAGTTTACCTTGTCGGGCAAAAAAAGTCGGGAAAAATTTTGGTCGGGGAAAAACTTAGTCACTTAGAGAATTTTTAGTCACTTTTACCCGACCAATTTTTTTAAATTAGTCACTTTTACCCGACCAAAACTATGAGATCAAGTAAAAAATGGAACACAATTTTTTAGTTTTTGTTTGTCAAAATATTCCATGTAAGCTTATGAAATACAAAAAAGTGACAAATTTAATCTAATACAATAAATATTGGGCGGGGATTAAAAAATCGGGAAAACTTTTGGACGGGTAAATAAAAAATCGGGCAAAATTTCTGGACAGGTGCTAAAAAGTTGAGGAAAATCTTAGTCATCAGCCCAAAAAAATTATTCACTTTTCCTCGATAAGGTATGTAACAGGTCGCAAGGTGGGTTTAAACCCACTACCCTTTTTCAGCACGGAGTGAGTGATCTAAATACTCGACCATCCCCTTCTTGTTCGATTCTTAGCTTATTCGGTTGAGCCTTCTTTGCATTTTATATGCTCTGATTCCCTAGCTCAGGACAGGAATCTAATATGTGAGAAAATGCAAACTATCCGTGATGATTTATATGGACTTTCCAGTTTAAGGAAATTTTAATTTTTTGTTTTTAGCCAGGTGGTGAATTGTCCAAAAGCAAGCGAATGAAGAAGGTAGATATATCTCAATAGTTTTTTGTTGTCCGCACATTCCCCCCTGTGCTCAATGTGCAGAAGTATTTCAAGGGGCTTCTTAACCGGGCGTAAGGTTTGGGCCATGTGTTACCCCATGAGAGCATAATTTCTGGTAAGCTGACCGTTTGATTCTCTTTCTGGAATTTTTTCTTATCGAACCCCACCTGAAATTTTGGTCTCACGAGGCCTTGAGCATAGAGTGATAATACAGAAAATTTCACAGTGTACTGAAGGTCAAAGGTAGAAAGGAGACTAGTTGGCTAGTTCTTGCTTTCACAATCATCAGATGGACTATAATATTCATCTTTGACATGGGTTTTTGTCTTTTGATGTGTGTAGAATGTATTCATAAGATATTATTGTTTTGAAATGATGATGGACTATTTGCTTTACTCTGAAGACACTGACGAAATTCTTCTCATGTTTACTTCCTTACAGGCACCAGCTGAAATCAGCATGTCAGCAACTGAGACTGATTCAGATAATGGGTCAGAAAGTGGATCAGAGAGTAGTTCAGAAAGTGGGTCGGATAGTGGTTCAGAAAGTGGGTCAGATAGTGGTTCAGAGAGCGGAACCGAAACTGAGGAAGAAATGGAGCAGTGTCAGCCCCCTGCAAAGGGGCCCAAGAGACTGATACAAAAGGAGCGACCACGGCCATTGCCTGTCGCTCTCAACACTATAGAACCGAAGCACGTGGTCAGACCAAGACCAATCAGCCCTCCTCCTAATGATGTAGAGGTTGTTGATGGTTCTAAACATCCACTTGAAAAAGACATATGGCTACGCATATTTGGACATCTGTCCCAATCTGAGCTTTGTCTGTGCATGCGCGTTTGCCGCACTTGGAACCGCTGGGCAATGATGCATGGTTTCTGGACCTTTATCAATGCGTCTGAGAAAAAGATAAACTCTTTTATCCTCGAGGGGATTGTTCGAAGGCAGCCAATGAAATTGAGCCTTTCACATTCCAACGTCACATATAACCAGATTAAGTGGCTCACTGCAAGGCTACCACGTCTCATTTACCTTGATCTGAAGGGAAATACAAGCTCCTCCATTGCGGCATTATTCAAAGGGGTCTTTCCTCCGTTGTATTACCTGGACATGTCGTGGTGTGAAAACGTTACTGATGACGTGATTCTCGATCTGCTTTGCCCGTCCTCTGATGGCCTCTTTCCCAAGCGTAACAAGAGCCGATTGGGTAAATTGAAGGAGCTTTCTTTAGCCGGATGTGACGTCACTGATAAGTCTTTGCGGTATATATCGAAATTATTGCCATCGCTAGAGAAACTGGATGTGAGTTATTGCAATAAAATCACTGATCTGGGCGTGGATGCGCTGACGAGTGATGCTTCTATTTGTCGGGATGTGCTGAAGGAGGTTGATTTGTCCGGCTGCAAAAACCTGACCAGCTCTTCCTTGCAGTACCTGACGCAATGTGCCAAGGAACCACGTGTTGTTATCGAGAGATGTGATCAGTTGTTGACTGTGGCCTAAAACATGGAATGTGGAATGCCAGAAGCTTATTCGTTTTGTATTAAAATTGATTTCTGTGAAGTCGAAACTTTGGCTCAGTATACGCTAAACGTTCAAGTGCTGCTCAGGAGATTTCTCAGATATCATCAATGAATAAGGTCAAGAAGTTTCTGTCGTAATCGTCACGAAATGTGGAAATAAACTCATGGACGACCTTCGTGAAAAGCAGACAATCCCTTACTGAATCTTCTTGGTGGCTATCTTCTATAAGTGGCTGTCAAGGCAAGTTGAATGTCAAAAGGGTAAGATACTAGTAGATGATTCTGTTGTTTTTCATAAATTACATCTTGCTTTTCATTCACTCATAAAGATGGGAAGTCAAATTTCCCGCCAAACGTGATCGGAAAAGGTTCCTTGGAAACTACATAGCTACCAAAATTGCAACGGCTTAACTCTTTGGTAACTGCAGTCAAGCTACAGGCGTTAATTTTGGTACCTACATATTCCTATCAAAGAGTATATTCATATGCTGGAGTAGATTCAAAAATAAACAATGCTTCTTAGACATTTCAACTTCATCTTCACCAGTAAACTATTCTAAAAATCACAATAACAATCAGTATATTTCTATCATGGACTGCGTGAAGTGACATCTGCCATCTTTTTCACTATCATCTTCTGTGATTTTTTTTTACACGCTCATTTAAAAAATAAAAATATAAAATATTTACAATAAAAAGGATTGATAAAAGATAAAAAAAAAGGATTGTCCTGATAAAAAAAAAACTGTCCTTTACCCTAATCTTGAATTAAAATTGGCCAAATTAAAATCGTCCGGATAGTGTCCTATAGCTGTCCTCTTGCTTCGTGTACCCCGCACACATACCAACACTGCTCTCATTATGGAGAAAGAGAAGCGTGTTCTTATCCAGTTTACGACCTTCGAGTATTTCTCATCCCTTTTCTCCGCTAACTCATCTTCTGTGATACTTGTGCAAGATGAAAGAAATTACCCATTTCACCACAGGGTTCGTTACCTATCCTGCCCGAACAAACCCTGAACTTTAAGCACAGGATTGATGCTTTGATTTTAATTTGGTACATGTATACTACAGAATAAAACATGAATACTCGATTTTCAATCATCAATGTAGCATACCTAGTGAGAAATGGTTTGTAGACGTTTCGCCCAACTGCCAGTTTGCCCAAACTTCTTTTCGCCCAACCTTGTTGGATGGTTTGCCAAACCTCAAATGTCCCAAATTTTACTTCATGCTGAAACTGTTCGTTTCCTGTGCATACAGAAAAAACCTGATGATAAGAACTTCTATACATCAGCGTTAGCCTGAAGGTATTATGGACCTTTTACCAGATTTGTATGAGGTTGAGTGGTAATGGGTCCTACTTTATTTATGTTTCATCAGAGTGGTTATTTAGAAAATAAGTGAATCAAAAATTAACTTATCACTGGAATTTTAGAGTACAGGTTCTAAAAAGAAGTAGTTCTTATGTGCAGGTGCTTAACTTAAGATTTTCTAGAATTTTTGTTGATTTTCATACAATTAATTTGATGAGTTTGAATTTGTGATAAGTTGCACTTAGATTGTTGTAGTTATGTATGGTTATAAGTATCGTTGAAGTATGTTAATGAATGCAGTTGAATGATCTCTTTGAAACTTCAATAAAAGATGCTACTTAGGTTCAGATTCAGACATCCTAAAACGTTATAATTTATCTGTTGTATATGTGAATAGCTTGATGTTTGCTGTTTAAATCAACCATTTATATATAATGCTTAAATGCCAGTGTCAGAGCTCATTTTTTACTCAAATTCATCCTTGGAAACTTCTGTTCAGTACTGTGGAGGATAACATCAGTACATGAAGGGTATTTGGTACTATGGGGAATATCGTCAGTTTATTGGAGGGTGTTCTGTACTATGAGGGGGTATGGAGGAAGTTATCAAACAACCCTAAATACTCAATAACAGCAAACTGCAAATCAAAAATTTCACTCATTTTCACATGATAAATATAATGTTTACTCAATAATGATTTATGAATTCAAATGCGACAAAATTTCACCAGAAACCGAAGAAATTTTGAAATCTGCCAAATGATCACTTCTAGTTTCACCAATATTCACAATTCCAAATGGTTTTTTCTGCTCCTTGGCTGCAAGCACAATTCTGTAACTTGAAAATGTTTGAGTTGAAGATCCAATTAGCAACAGCGCATCAGACTCGAGTAATTTTTCATTTACAAACTTCTTTGTAGCCCCAGGCACGTTATCACCAAAGAACACAATTTTGGGTTTCAGAATTCCGTTACATTTCTCACAGTTAAGCATTTGGAAAGATTCTACCAAATCGTCGGCCAAAATTATGTCCCCATCTGGTGCGTCTTGACCATGGTTCAATCCTTCCCAGTGCTGATTGTGTTGTTCTAGTTTGTATTGCAGCTCATGACGGCAGACTTCTTCTTTGCAGCTGAGGCACTGGACCCTTCAATAAAAATAATGTATAAGTGAAATTCATATGCTCAGGGCACATAACATGAAAGATTTTTGCGAAAAAGTAGAAAATTTCCCCTCTAGCCTACTGCCCTTTTATTTTGCCCCCAAGTTTGCGATGCTTCCTGCGTTCCTGACTATTCAGCATTCTGAGAAAATGTATGAACATAATGCTCAGCAATTTACTGACACACACAATTGCAAACCTTGTGTATTTCAGTACTTACTGGGAAATGTGAAATGACAAAATCTTAATAGGAATAACATGTGAAAACATTGCAATGTCTTCCTCAGTTGGCATTCATGGTTTTAACACATCTTGGCAAAAATTGCCATATTCCAAACTAAGAGTCCATTTGCTCCTTTTCAACTAATAAATGCAGGAGCAGAAACTGCGTGGTCAAGGGCCACCAACAATTTTGGATGGGGGTAAGAGGTGAACAATATATACATTTCCTTCCTGTGTAAGCTATTAAGTTGCCCTAGTCCAAGGTCAGTCTCCAGATAAAGGCAGTTTTCAACAAGACCTTGAGTGTAAAAAGACATTGACCTCTCCTATTGTTCTGTTCTATCCTTTCGTTCTATTATTGAACTCTGGTAATGGCCACAATCTGCAGCTGCGGGTTAAGCTATCTTTAACAAAAAGTTTTCAAATTTTGAATTTAACAGTAACACTACTGAAGAAACGGAATTCCTTCTCTGATGGTTCTCAAGTCTGAAGAGTATGACCTTTTTCATCGAGATCTAGAGTGCGCCAGAACAACTTTCCATTGTTCTATACTATAGTCTATTTTCATCTAGGGTATGCACTTGCCCAACTCTGCAGACAGAATTGTTCTGCTGTCTGCTGACAAAGAATTTACTAGATTTCCATTTAAAGACCCAACCTAGAGGCTGTTCCGTGAAGTTCAGTAACTTTCTCACTTCCAGCTTTCTGATGCAGTCCGTCGACATTCTGGGTTACCAGCCAATGAACCTTCCCACTTCTTTCCATCTCGGCCAAAATTTCGTGAGTTCGGTTTGGTTGCTTGCTGGAAAAAATAGGCCACCCGGCAAAATTTCTGGCCCAATATCTATGTCTTCGTAGGGGCTTCTTTATGAAGTCATCATTCAGAATAGGCCTATGTTTGCTGACTGAGTAAAGGCCTATACCCACAGAACGATAATCGCGAATCCCTGACTCTGTTGAGACCCCTGCTCCAGTCAAAACGAGAAGTCTCTTTGAGTTGTACAGGAATTCCTCCAGAATTGCAACATCTTGTCTCGAAACTGAATTAGCGCTACTTTTTGGAACGAAACTGTTGCAAACCAAACTTGAAAGTTTTCTCTTAAACATCTCTGTTTGCGATTTACACCATCAAAGCTATTCCGATGCCATGAAGGCAGTAGTGAAAAGTTAATTGTTATTTGGGCCTAAATAAATTACATAAGTTCAGACGTTATGAAATAGCCTCGTTTCAACGATTGTGATAATATTTTTAAAAGATTTACCGCCAAATAAAACGCGCCAAATGAAGAAAGGTAAAGTATTACTGTCAAATCAAAAATCATCAACATTTTGTAAATGCATTAATATAAGGCAATGCCATCCATATGAATAGAATAGGCTATCTATGTAAATCTAATTCACTCAGGACTATCAAGGAGACAAAAAAGGCTGTCATTAACAAACAAACGAATAAAGTCGCCTAAAGAAATTTCCTTCAAAAGCAGTTAAAACTTGGAAAAAAGCATCACTTGCCCAGTAGGGTTAGCCCATGGTTGGTTAGCACAGGATTTTTGATCAAAATTTGCTCAAAATAAATGGTTCCAAATTTGTTTTTAATCCCTCGGGACTGTTGTACTTCATTAGCCTCGTTTCAAGCTGAATTCATTCTAGAGCATGTGTTGATTTTAGGCCGGTTGTTTTCCATGCTTGTACTCTGTTTTATCTGAAAAATTTGTGAATTTGAAAAGGTTCCTTCACCCTTTGACTGATAGTCAAGTTCAATGGTAGGTTTGCAATCCTCAAAAGTTGAAATACATCTATACTAATACATACTGCAAAGGAAAGGTGAGGCATGGATGTGTTCTTCTCTTTTACTTACCTCTTAATCATCAAACTTACGTCTTTCTTGTAATGAAAGACATTCGAGTGGATTTCTTAGAATCGGAAGGAAGCTTATGAAATCTGTCAGAAACAGGAAAGCCAATCCAGAGTCTGGAACCATCCAGACTGTAGTTGAGTGTGGAACTTGCATGTGCAAGGTAAACAATAGAACAATAGGATAAAACAATAGAAACTGGCTTGTGCACGCGTAAAATCTTGTCTGGGAAGGGACGTACTTCTAAGACTGGCAAACCACTACTTTGAGACCTGTAACTGTAGAGTTGTAATTTTTCCTTAGAATTATCACTGAAAGTTTGGCTTCGCTTTTACAGCTCAAAGAAGACGCAACAATTGAACAGCAAAAAGAACACAAAGTAAAAGTAATTTGGCATGTGCACCTCATCAGAAGAGTGATTAAAAGCTGATATTTATGTGTAAGATATGTCCCTGATACCAGCCTAACCAAAGCCAGATCCTCAGTCAGGCATGACCAGTTCCACCAACTTAAACAAGGGCCAGGTGAAAAATGGATGCTTCTATAAATAAGGCCTGTCAATATGCTGATATATGTGCATTTGAATGTAAGTCTTTCTTGCACTGATGTAAATCAGATACATAAGACTCAGATGCATGAGAGATCCAAATGATAAATTGCTCCAATATGACTGCTAACAGGCAAAACTGAAATATCTCAAAAAAAATCTCATTAATTTTAACCGAAAGAAAAGTTGAAGCCACTGAAGAGGTTCTTGTATTGATTCACCGTGTTGAAAATAAGGACCCCCATCAAACACCAATAAAATTGGCGAAAAGGAGGCAAATATTCTTAAAGGCCCTAGAATTTGGACAATTTCAAGTAAATTTTAAATCTGCACCATATGCTAACCAAATTTCGAGTAGTGCTAACTGTAGCAGAAACAAATGCAAGCTGCACAGCTAGAAATACTTCTTGCACCAAATGTAGAAAAAGCGGTCATTTTTCTGCTGTCTGCTTATAAATAGCAAAAGGAATTCCACAATGAAATCCATGCAGCATGACCATGGGGAGGAAATTCACAGAATTTTCAGAAGCAATAAAGAAATATAAATTTTCTTGGAAGATGGAAAATCCATGCTCTCCTCGACCCTGGTAATGAAGTCAATATTATTCTTGAGAGGAGTGTGCCTAAAACATTGGGAGATTTTTTCACATCCCAATCAACTTTCAGCCTTAAGGCAGCCGTTACAACCCCTGAAGGTCAAATCACCCTTGGTACTATTTGCAATGACAGTTAGAAAACACATAGAATCACCAAAAATATTACCTTCAAACTCAGCCGAAAAATGGGAAAAACCTGATGTTTAGCTCATCGTTTTTAACAAAATTGGCATCAGATTTATTGTCCCAAATTGGCTTTTAATCCAGTCAGGACTATTCAGGAAGCAAAATTAGGTTTTATTGAGCATAGAAAACGCATCAGATCACCTGACGTGTTTCCTTCAAAATCAGTCACAAATTAAAAAATGCTTGATGGTTAGCCCATGGTTTTTAGTCAAAGTTTGCCCAAAATTAATTATTCAAATAGGCTTTCAATACACTCGGAACTGGTAATGGAGCAATATTAGGCTACACTGGCCTCAGAATATGCATAAATTCACCAAAAATGTTTCCTTCAAGATCAGCCAAAAATGAGAAAAGGCGCATGGTTTTTTTTGTTGAAATTTACCCAAAGTAAAATGATACTTTTAGGCTTTAAATCCAAAAAAGGACTGTTTGGGGAGCAAAATTGGCCTATAATAGGCTTAGAAAACACATAAAAATCCCAAAAAAAAATTTTCCCCGAATTCAGCCATGATGATTGGCCTAAGGTTTTAGGTTGCAATTTGCCCAAAATAATGATTTCAAATAGGCCCTTTAATCCACTCAGGACTGGCAAGGAAACAAGATGCCAAGGAAGCAATATATGGCTATTCT
This sequence comes from Pelagia noctiluca, assembly GCA_963924455.1. NCBI lineage: Eukaryota > Metazoa > Cnidaria > Scyphozoa > Semaeostomeae > Pelagiidae > Pelagia > Pelagia noctiluca. The sequence goes on from OZ004322.1 coordinate 3,563,123, forward strand.
AGCCTCAGAAAACGCATTAATTTCACCAAAAATGTTCCCTTCAAAATCAGCCAATAAATGGGGAAAAGCCTGATGGTTAGCCAATGGTGGTTGGTCAAAATTTTCCCAAAATGAATGGTTCCAAATAGACTTTTGATGCACAAAGGACTGTTCAGGGAGCAATATTTGCCTATAGTAGACTCAGAAAAGGCATAAAATCACCAAAATTGTTTCCTTCAAAATCAGCAAAAAAAATGGAAAAAAGCCCATGGTTTTTTGTCAAACTTTGCCTAAGGTAAAAGATTCCATTTAGGCTTTAAATCTAAAAAAATGCTGTTCAGGGAACAACATTGGTCTATAATAGCTTAAAATGATAGGTTCCATATAGGCTTTTACTCCACTCAGGACTGTTCAGGGAGCAATATTAGGATACGAAGAATCAGAAAACACGAAGAATAACCAAAATAATTTCATTGGAAATCAGCCAAAAATGGGAAAAAGCCTGATGGTTAGCCAAGAGTTTTTTGTTAAAATTGACCAGAAATGGAATGTTTCCGAAGGCTTTTAATAAGCTCAGGACTGTTCTATGAGGAAAATTATCTTATCTATATTTAGGCTCGAAAAATGCATAAATCACAAAAAATATTTTCTTCAAAATCAGCCAAAAATGGAAAAGGCTTGATAGTAAGCCAATAGTCTATTACCAAAAAATTAGCCTAGAAATGTTTCCAAATTGGCTTTTTACCCACTCAGGACTGTCCAGGAAGTAATATTGGGCAGTATCAGCCTTTGAAAACGCATACAATCACCAAAAAATGTCGTTGAAACCACATGAAATCAGCAATAAATATTTTCTCGAAATAAGCCAAAAGTTGGAAAAAAGCCTGAGTGAAGGGCATTAGTTGTACAGACCAAACTCCGATTCCTGGTAAGGTAAGAATTTTGTTTTCTAAGATATTTAATGTCTAGTAAGAATGATGCAAAAGTATTACCTCTCTCATTAAGAAATCTTGTGTGGCTAAGTGGACTTACCCCAGGGCTTTAGTGGTACAGATCGTTGTACACTTCCTCATACGACAAGACTTTCGATTTCTATGACTTATAATGTTTGGTAAAAATGATGCAAAAGTAATACCTATCTCATCATGAAAGCTTGAGTGGCCCAGTGGACTAAGCCATGGGCTTTAGATGTTTGGACCGTAGTTCGACTCTTCGTAAGGTAAGAGATTTGATTTCTAACATGTAATGTTTGGTAAAAATGATACAAAAGTAATACCTCTCATCATGAAAGCTTGAGTAGCCCAGTGGACTAAGCTATGGGCTTAAGATGTTTGGACCGTAGTTCGACTCCTCGCAAGGTAAGACTTTTGATTTCTAAACTCTCAATTAAACATGATATCAACTTCAAACCTCTCCTGCCGGCGGCAGCGTTGGCCGAGTGGTTAAGTCACTCGAACAGTGATCGAAGAGTCGGGGGATCGAAAACGGCAATCGGAAGGTAAGGGGAGTCGGAAGAAAAAGGTGAGTGAAAGAATGGGAGAAAAGGTGAGTAGGAGGGAAATTGAAAGAAAAGGTGAGTAGGAGGAGTAAATTTTTGTTAATGTTGATTAAAGCTCTTGCAAAGATTAAAACTCTTTTTCTTTGACTCCCCTTCCTCTTTTTCTACTTCTCCTCCTCCAACTTTTCTACCGACTCTGCTTTATCGACTCACCTTTTCTTCCGACTGCTGGTTTCGATCCCACGACTCTTCGATCACTGTGCGAGTGACTTACCCACTCGGCCATCCCTGCCGCCGGCAGAAGAGGTTTGAAGTTGATATCATTTTTGATTGAGAGTTTAGAAATCAAAAGTCTTACCTTGCGAGGAGTCGAACCACGATTCGATCATCTAAAGCCCATAGCTTAGTCCACTGGGCCACTCAAGCTTTGATAGTGAGAGAGGTATTACTTTTGTTTGATTTTACCAAATATTGCATGTTAGAAATCAAAAGTCTTACCTTGCGAGGAGTCGAACTACGGTCCGAACATCTAAAGCCCATGGCTTAGGCCACCCGACTATCAAAACTGTCTTGATGAACCAGGTATTACTTTTGTATCACATTTAACAACCATTATAAATCTTAGAAATCAAAAGTTTTACCTTACCAGGAATCGAACTACGGTCTGAATACCCAGTCCATGATAAGGCACACACAGCTTAGTTCACTCGGCCATCGATGCTTTTCACATTTGAGAGGCATTACTTTCGTTTCATTTTTACCAAACGTTATAAAACAAAAGATGTTTCTTTTTGCTTAGCTACCCATATCTCGAATCCTCGCCAATGCAATTGGAACTAGGAAGGAATTCTATTTTTCAAATAATTCTGAACAATTGGAAAATAAAGATATTTCAAAAAAGACAGAAAGTAAAGAATTTCGAAGAGATAGGAACGAGAGCCATTGGAACTTTGATAAAACCCGGATATTCTACCACGCCATCACTCCGACATCAAGTTGAAACTTTAAATTTGCACAAGAGGGGCAGGAGGAACGTTTATCTTTTTTCAGAGATTTATTGGCTGGCTCAGCTTACCATAGTGATATAAATTGTTCCTTGAGTATTATCAAGTAAGGTAGTGAATTGAATCTAAAGATTTAGTATAATAATGCCACGAGTTAGCTGCAGGTTCCTTTCATTGTACTTCTAATGTAATTTGTAAAAGATGTCCAAATTGTCGAAGATGAAATGAAAATTCAGAATAACTGTATGTTTTACTCTTCTTACTCCAGTAAAAGAATTACTTTCAAAGTCAACATATTTTCACTTTTGTATGAGAGTAACTTTTGAGCGAAATCTTTGCTGGTTTTGATTAAAACGTGAAAGTTTTTCCTGGCTGCAAAGTACATCGCTTATTTCGCGAAAGTAAATTCAAAATATTCCGGCTTTTTAAACTTGCGCTGAAGAATAAGGTTTTTCAAAAGTATCTAACCATCCGAAAACCACCATCAGTACAAAACTCATCAAAAAGGATCAGATATTTTCAATTTATTTAGAGTTTAGAAAGCAAAAGTCTTACCTCGAGGAAGACTCGAACTGCGTTCCGAACATCTAAGGCCCATGCTTTAGTCCACTTAGCCATCCAAGCTTTCTTGATAACAGAGGTGTTATTTTTGTATCATTTTAACCAAACATTATAAGTCATAGAAATCGAAAGTCTACCCTTACGGGTAATTGAACAACGGTCTGAACAACTAAAGCCCTTGGCTTAATCCACTCGTTCATCAAAGCCTTGAGTATGAGAGAGATATTACTTTTGCATCATTTTTACAAAACATTATTTATCTTAGAAATCAAAAGCTTTACCTTACCAGGAATCGAACTAAGTTCCCAACATCTACACTCCCTGGGTAAGTCAACTCGGCCATCCAAGCTTTCTTGTTAAGAGACTTAATACTTTTGTATCATTTTTGCTAAACATGATATATGTTAGAAATCAAAAGTCCTACCCAACGAGAAATCCAACTCTAGTTCGGACATCTAAGGTGCTTGGCTTTGACCACTTGACCACCCGAGTTTTCGTCATGAGAGAGTTATCACTTTTCTACTACTTTTCTCAAACTTAATAAACTTTAGTAATCAAAAGTACCTTACGAGGAATAAACGTACGGTCTGTATAACTAAAGTTTTACCTTAGGAGGAATCAATCTATAGTGAGAATAACCATAGCCCTTGGCTTAACATTTACCTCGCGAGGAATCGAGCTACTGTCATACGTCTTATCTATGAGTTCTGAGTGGATTAAAAGTCTATTTGTAAAATCTATTTTGGGCCAGTTTTCACCAAAAACTGTGGGCTTTTTTCCAATTTTTGGCGGATTTCGAAGGAACATTTTTGGTGATTGTATTCCTTTTTCTAAGGCTATTATAGCCTAATGTTGCCAAACTATGGGCTAGCCATGAGGCTTTTTCCATTTCTTGCTGATTTTGAAGAAAACATTTTTTAGTGATTTTATGCGTTTTCTGAGGCTAGTATAGCCTAATATTGCTTTAAGTGGAAGCGCTGTAAATTTCATTTTAAAAAGTGCTTTCACTTCTTAAAGACAAACGACTATCTGATCAATTAATTGACTTATTGAAAACATTTTTCTTTTAAATCAGCAAAAGGTGAATGATATTCCAGTGATTTTTCCTGTTGTGTTGTAATGGTTATCTAGCGAATGATAAACCAAAGAATTTTAAAGTGAGAAACCAAAGATGGTATCAAACGTTCATACTGTATAAGAAGCAATTTACCCATCATTGCAAGCATGAAATACAAATAGTTCCGAGGTTACCTTCAGTCAAAATAAACAAGTTGATGGCATGGTGACTTGTTTCCTCTGCAATCTTTCAATGAGCCAATATTCCAGGACAAACTGGCGTATGCTCCTTAGAAGGAGACTTGCTTGGGTGACCATAGGCGAGGCTTCAATCTTGTAAAATCTCTTTAGGCCGGAAGTCTTGCAACTACGTTTCCAACTGCAAATTGGTCGCTCGAACTCTATCCACCAGATCAGCAATTTTGTTATTTCTTAAAAAAATCACGAATAAAATAATTTCACTAAGAAGGAAGAAACTCAAAAGATAAAACTCTCGATCTCGACAAGCCTGTTTCGTGGTTACCCACTCGTAAGGTGCTGTACATCTCCTGATGAGTGGGTAACCTAGAAACAGGCTTGTCGAGATGGAGAGTTTTGTCTTTCGAGTTTCTTTCTTCTTATTGTATATAGCTCTACTCTATGGTATTGAGCAATCTAATTTTAACAAGGCTTAGTTATGTACAATACCCTGAGACGCAGCTATACTGGCAACTTCTTGTGCTAGGGACAGTGGTTGTTCAAAGGGTTGTTGGTTCGAAACCACCTTCAAACCTGTCACATATAATGAGAGGAGAGAATTAGCTAGCTCTCTTTAATTCAAGGCACAGGCGAAAGGAATCACGAGGTATGGTCGCAAAGAGGAGATGGACCAGGGTCGCACTGCTCTATTAGTCTACCTATTCAGTGGGTCCTTTGCACTTTGTGCATAAACTAATACCTTGCGAAAATAGTAAGCGTATTTGCTCAGCTATCAACAACTATACCTAATGACGCAAACCCTAAAGAGGCAACGATAACAACATGTAAAAATGAAGAATTTAAACTTACTGCTCATTCATATACGTCTTGATCTTGCCGAGCTGTGTTGGGTTCAGGTTACTTTTATTACCCTTCTGAAGAAGCTTTCTGGGACTACTGGTCAAAACCAAATTTTCGTGCTTTCTCCGAATCTAAAACAAAACAGACGTCCCCTTTCACTGACGTATTTTCATCACAAATAATACAAAAACGCCAGAATTGACAAATGAGCTCAAGTCAATTCTTTCACGCTAAGCCATTTCAAAATGAGCCAAAAATGAGACAAATTTGGCGTTTACAAGGACAATTTGGCAACCTTGGCTGTAACAATTGATTCTTCAATCTCAATATGGCCCTCTTCATTGTTTCCCTGATTATCATCAGCTAAGGGACCGCTCATTACATATGCCCCAGGTTAGGATCGAAGAAAAATGAGACGTTAATGATATTTTGCATTTACCCAACTTAGGCAAAAGTCAAATTGTCTAACCCAATCAATGAGGTGTTTTTTTCTGATTTTTATTGTTGATTTGGCACAATTCTAGTAAATCTATTTTAAGAAAAACATTTCCACCCAAACCCTTTGAAGGAACAAAATAATTTTTTACCCATACTTGAAAGAAGGCAGAAAATAGATTACCCAACCATTTTCTCTTCGCTGCCAACCTCCAATTCAGATAACAAAGAGCCTCTCATCAGAATCTACATTTGGAGACGACGTGTCATCAACAAGGGAAGCAGTTAAAAGACAGATCAACTGGTAAGATGGGAAATCAGATAGAAATAAGCAATGAATACTTACATTTTCAACACATCTTTTCAGATTGCCAACTTTCTGTTGCATTGCACTGACTTCTTTACTCCATTCACGCTCAGCCTCGGACAGAACAGGGGACGAGGACTGCACGACACTCACAACATTATCCAGCCTGCAAAAGGTATTTTCCACCTTACTCATCCAAAAGTATACAAATATAGTCAGAAAATCAGAAGTATTTTCCGACTTTTCTGGCTTCTTCGGAGTTTTGTACCGATCAAAAGACTGTTAAGACTGTTAAGTATAGAAATGGAGAAAAGTATCATCGACCTAGGCCAAAGGGGGGTCGGGTACTAGTTTGAATATTGAATGGGATGCTCATTTTATTTTCTGACATGGAAATTTCTCCAAATTCTTTTTTCCTGAGCTGGAAAATTTGTGAGCTAGTTTTCTGGGTCAGGCTAAATTTTTGTTATTTTTATCGGTCTTGTAGATATGCAGCTATTTCCAGGGTGCTTTTGGTAGTGTGCATCTTTTTTGGTTTGAATTTTTTAGAATTTAAGGTAGTTCTATTTTTGGGGGGATGGTTTGAGTCGAAGCACATAGTATTGTTTTGGGTAGTTGAACCCAATATAAAATAATCATGAGCTGTAGTGTAGTGTTTTAGAAAAGCAGCTGATTAATCTTTTTAAAGTAGATTAATTCAAGACGTTTTTCGATAGCACACAGTCACTATGAGGAGGGTTACGTGAAGATGGTTAGCCCTGCCAAGTAGGGTAGACCACCTACGCGAGATAGAATTTATGCTTTTGCAACCATATTGCAACACTTACAGGCCCAGAGAAAGGAGAGCCATGGGGGGCGCACCCCTCCCCTATCTTGGCAGAACAACAGTAGAAATTAGCACAATGATACACTGTTTCGCTTGAAATAATCTTAGATATACATGTTACGCCCCCTATTCTATGGATGCTGGATCCAGCCCTACTTAACACGATAAATGAAACATGTGAAGGCTTGAATAACTCATACCGCATTCACACTGCCATGGTTAGCCAAGCTTCATTTACTCTAAGATCCTTCACAGCCAATCAAGAGCATCCAAATCATGGAATTGACCAATAAGAGTCTTCCATGTAAGATACTGGTTTAGTTTACGTTGGTTTTACTGCCAATGTGAAATTAGTATAAAACGCTCATAACACCCTTTTACATTGGTTTGCTTGGACAATTTTGAAAAGAGAATGAAACAGTAATTAGTCGACGATCTGTTATACAGTAAGGTCCCGCATTTAAGAAACAGGGTTTTCAGATTGAGTGTCATTGTTTACAAAGATTTTCTATTGTTCTCCTATTGTTCTTCCAAGAAAATGAGCCTAAAAGTTTTGTTATATGTTGTTTCTTAAATGCGGGGCCTTACTGTATGAAGAGTGATTAGCCGAGTAGTTTGATCTAGATGATTGACCACAGAGGTGTTGACAAAACAACTCTCTCCACCGTTCTTCAAAACGGGCGTCAAACTAAGGGTCCCGTGCCCCTGTTGGAAATAAGGGCCTTTCGCAGGCTAGCACATATCATACTTACTTACTAACTTGCATACCTTTCAGTGAGTGAAGCCATATTTTCAGCTACAGTTGATAACTTATCGGCCAAGCGCTCGACGTTGTCTGCTAATTCTTGGTTATTCAAGATCTGCGACAAATCAGCTGCTTGCTGCTCTTTGTGTACTTTCAGGATTTCACACCTTTAAAAAACATTGATCTTCAGGTAACTTTTTCAACAATTGTCATCCTTGTCATAAGGAATCGGACAAGCCTTGTTCTCTTACTAAATTTGTAACCAATCGATTAAAGGTCTTATTTTCCTTCGAAAATCAATGAATTCAACAGACACATTAAAACATACAAAAAAATATTTCTTCAAAACCTTCAAAAAGGAGAAGAAATATACCAATTTTCTACTAAAGGAAGCAAAATATGCCTATTTTACTATAAAGGAAGAAATACGCCTATTTTCTACTAAGAATTAGCAAGTATAAATGTAATGATAATAATAATAAATTCGCTACTCAAATCTAGATTGCTAAAAGCTAATTAGAGCCAGCCTAACTAAGTTATGAACACACATTTCAACAAATTCACACGATCTCAAAGTAAAACTAAAACGAAATTTCTCACATACCTTGAAATTTAACAACCGTCCATTTGTAATAAAAACAAGGAAATCTATAACTGACACCCCCTACACATAACTGACACCCCCTACACATAATATCACTATTTCATTTTCACTTTTTAGGCATGATGGCTCCGTCAGTACAAAAAACTGACTTACAGGGGACCATGAATTTAAATATGAATATAAATACAATAAATATTACCTAATCGTAGAAGTATTATCAATTAAATCTTTTTAAAAATAATAAGTAAAGGGAAAAGAAGACAGCAACATTAAACGAAGCATGGTAGGGAGACCAATTTACACCCTGCAGGATTTCTCCAGCCCCTTTTTGAGTTTTTAGAGCGTAGCTGGTACTTTTCATTCATTATTTAGCCCATTCCAGAGACTAGCCCCTCTGAACGAAAAGCAACTCCCACAAGCCGATGTCCTAAGCAGTGACGTTGTAAGGTTTACGCTGGAATCCTGCAGTGTGGGTTCTCTAGTAAACATGTCGGTTTAAAAACCAATCCCAGACGTTGTGGTAATATAAGAGAGAGGAGTTTACCTTTTTTGAATTTCATTGCTAGCATTTGATAACTTCTGGATATATTCCTGACGTAGATGGCCTGCAGATTGTGTGAGAATTTGATAAAGTTCTTCCGGTGTAAGGTTTTGATTGCCAGTTTGTGATCTGCAAAAAAAGCGTCAAACTACTGCATGCAACGAAAACGCATACAGTTATGAACCAATTATAACAACCTTGGTTTTAAGAAAATAGTACACTAAAATGTCATCACTCATAAAAGCATCATCGGAATCAAGGCTCTAAGCAAAGGAGTTGAATTTCCAAAGATTGGTTATGATTTTTGCAGACTTATTTTTCAATGATTAGGTGGATCGATTTATAAATAGATAGATTGATATTCATTGAGAAGAAGACAGTCAAGGAACTTAAGTCAGCATATCGACAAGCCTGTTTCGTGGTTATCATTTATCAGGAGATGTACAAAAACGAGATGCTCAGTTTGGTTCTTTGACTCTTTTCTCCGCAATATAAATCACGCTCTGCATTTATGTATTAGATAGAATATTATTAGATAGATAGATAGATAGATAAATAGATAGATAAATAGATAAATAGATAGATAGATGGATAGATAGATAGATAGATAGATGGATAGATAGATAGATAGATAGATAGATAGATAGATAGATAGATAGATAGATAGATAGATAGATAGATAGATAGATGGATAGTGTATTAGATAGAATATTATTAGATAGATAGATAGATAGATAGATAGATAGATAGATAGATAGATAGATGAAAAGATATCAGAACTAAGAAGAAAGAAAGACTATTTCACACAACTCTGAGTTTCATGCTTTCACAATCATCAGGTGTATAAGATTTTTGTGTCTTAATATGTAATATAAGACACATACATTCATCATAAGCCTATTTATTATATAAAATTATAGATGAAACTCCACCGCTTAATATGTATATTTACTTCCTTTAATAGAAAATAGGCTTATTTACTTCCCTTCATAGAAAATAGGCGTATTTCTTCCTTTAGTGGAAATAAGTATATTTTGCTTACTTAAGTAGAAAATAGGTTTATTTACCTCCTTTAATAGAAAATAGGCGTATTTTTTCCTTTATTGTAAACAAGGTTTATAACACATATTAAGACACAAAATCAAATAAATTCAAATATTCTTATACACCTGATGATTGTGAAAACATGAAACTCAGAGTTGTGTGAAATAGTCTTTCTTTCTTCTTAGTTCTGATACTAAAAGCTCCGCAAGTTGAGCACTATGAAAGGCATAGGCAATCTCGTTATCTTTACGATAGATGAATAGATAAATAGATAGATGAAAAATCTATTTTCTTTTTAATCGGTCTTCACTGTTATCTTTGATGCGCTACGTAAAGTCTAGTATAAAGTCGATTGCAAATATCCAAGTAATGATCTATATCAGAATAGCTAAATTATTGAAAAACTTGTTTCTTTAGATTTTTCATGATTGAATGAGTTGAAAAGAAATCGAGATATCACGCCAAGCCTAAAAGCAGAAAATGAACCAAATTCTTGCTTCACTCCAAAAAACGCACCCAAAATGTGTCAAATCTAGAGCTGCCATCATGGCTTCTTAACTCCTCGTGGCAGCTATGAACACATCAGCATAACTCAGAGCCTAATCTAAGAAAGATTTCCGTAACCACTAGAATTCGGCACATGCGCAGAGCCAAAACATGACATTACTGAATACAGAGCAAATCTCTTGGCAGATGGGCCTAAAAGCTACATCTCTTGCCTTAAAATGATATAACATTTCTTATCGAGATTTCATCATATTGCTACATACCATGACCTTACTACATACACTCTGAACTATCTAGTTGTACACATCGCTAGACACATCACGGGGTATGTATTGTAATGTAATTGTAGTCTGTTGTTTGTAAATCTTTTATTTATATCATATAAAAAAAAAAAAAAAAAACACATCACAGCTTTTTGTTCAATATATTCCCAAAAATGATACGAGTCGTTCGTTTGAGCCTGTTGGATTTTTCGCATGGAAAAGTTTTTCGTTCTTCTTCTAATAATTGCACTTTTTCCCGTCCACATTTTTCAACTCCAAGACCTCTATTAGTGTGAAAACTACATTTATATAAGGCACTGGAATAAATAGTAACATAAATGAAAATCCAAATAAGAAAAGATTTTAATATTTCGTTTCATCCCACTTAAATTGATTGTAATACTTACTTGATAAGAGGGGTGTTGCCATCTCGTTTTATCATATGTTTGATGTATTCATCGAATGAGCCAGCGGCTTTTAGACCTTTCAATGGTGAAGGAAATTGATTTCTGGAATGCAAGAAACAAAAAATGATTACTCGTTTTATGTTGAGGGTACTTGAAATAATAGATTGAAGAGTAGCAAGAAAGGCTGCTCCACAATGAGTGAGTGGGGCATAGCATACATGCATTTTTTTATAAGCATTTGCTTTATAAGTAAGTCACTACTCGACATGACAACAACTTAAACAATTTCAGTACTGGATAGAGGAATGCTAAGCAATTTGAAAATTTCAGATCTGATCCAATTGGCAATGTAAATCTGCAGCAGCTATAGAGAAGTAGGTTAAAAGTGATATTAGTACTCCAGCACACTTTGGTATACAAGATACCATTTACATTTGTTGTACAAAAACTTCTGAGATGATACTATAAGAAACAAATCTTCAAGTATAAAAAGCTAAGCAATTTTGAGTACTGAAATTTGCCCTTTAGAGCTAAAGAAATTTTGAGTACTGAGCTCGAGCTGAAATTGCTTATAAAAAAAATGCGTGTACCTAGACTACTGTGGATGCATAAGAAATTTAGATCCTTAAAATCTTTAGAAAAAAATTTAGAGAATAAGATTGTTCTTTGTGGATTTCAATCTCAAATCCCCCAACACCTTCGTCGTCTAACATGTTTAACCGGCATTAGATTTCAGGCTATATTCAATATTGATTAAACGATACACAAAGGATGATAGAATATTACAAAACACAAGTTCATGAAGTTTATTACTTACAAAGAGTGATTTTGGAGAGATTCTTCAAGGAAAGTAGCATCAGGGTTGCCATCCTCGAAACCACTGTCACTGCAGGGAAAAGAGTTGTTAAAGAGTTAAAGGGTAAGGGTAAGTTGACATGAAGGGATCGAAGCAGAAAGTCTAGCCAGAGTCCAGAGAACGTCACGAATCTTCCTCTGGTCATGAAAACCTTACCACCAAACCTTCCTCATTTTCAATTGTAAAAAAATTCATAGATGTCTTGAATGCAATTATGGGTGCTCAATATTGGTAAAGCTAAACAGAATAGATTCTTTTCAATAAAGACAACACGTTATGCTGTAACTCAGAGCTCCATGCCTTATATGCAATAATTAGACAACAAAGTATGAAATCTATAGGTATGAAATCAAAGGACGATCTAAAGGGTCGTATCTTTAGATTTCAAACTTTGCTGTGTGACGACTGCATATAAAGCGAAGAAGAACACGACTTGCTGTTTTGGTTAGATAGACTCTATCCAAATAGCTACTTTCTACAACAGCTGAAAAGTTTCCTAAAAGAGATTTTTGATGAGATATTCAAACTTTCCTGAAAAAGCAAAGCCTTCCTCCGGCCATGGAGCCGTCGTATTTTCTGCACTCTCAATAATGCATAATTGAACAATAAAAGTTCTAACGACATTTCATACCTGATTGGCCTAATAACGAGTTCACCATTTTCTAGCAGACACACAAACGAGGTTCCGTCTCTCACGCTTGATATGGTGGAGTGTCCAAGTATTTGATATGGCGTACTGTAAAAGTTCTAGCGAAATTTCATACCTGATTGGCCTAATAACGAGTTCACCATTTTCTAGCAGACACACAAACGAGGTTCCGTCTCTCACGCTTGATATGGTGGAGTGTCCAAGTATTTGATATGGCGTACTGTAATATCGAACAAAACAATAAAGTCAAGTTTTTGATCGGAACAGACATTGAGGATACATATCTAAGTATAACAATTCATTTGGTTTCATTTCCCAGGCAATAACCAATATCACGATTCATTAAGTCATAAATGCTAGGTTAAGATCAGAATTTATTTATTAAATTTCATTCACAAGCTTACTAACTGTAGTTTCCTTAGAAGAAACAGCCAGGGAGGGAATACTCCATCTCGATAAAAAAACAAGATATCATCAAACGGTCATTTTCAGCTAACTTTTGGCTGTCAGCTTTAAAAAGTATAATGACGTACTAAAGCTCGACACTGAGCCTTGACTTTCATGAGCTTCATCAGATGAATTCACAGTAATATCACAGTCAGAAGACATTTCTGTTTGATGGTATTGAAGCGCTTTGAGTACTGAAGTGCATGTTCGTTCCTTCGCGATAGTTCGAAAAAAACATGCAAATAATCTGACGTCACGTATGAGTAAAAAGTGTCTGGCTCGACCTACACCTCGGGGTCAATATTCTCGTCAAAACCCCTTATCTCGACGGGGAAAAGAGGGGTTTTCAATGGTATTACAATAATTTCGATCAAATAATCGTTTTCATCACTGAACTTAACATAGGTTTCAGTCGTAATTGTTTTGATGTCATGTGCTCTTTAACGAAAAGCTTTCGTATATTATATTTCGCATTCCCCCCGATTTTTCTGGCTTTTATAAGAAGGCAATCGGTTTATATAGGACGCTGATATCTCAGTTTGGAAAATAGCCTCGGCTAGCCAGAATTTTTACTCTCCATATAGAATATATCTTTAAATTAAAGGGTAAAAGGGCCTTTCAAGAGAACTTGTAAAATATACAGACCTTCTCTCTGTTGGCTTTGTACACAAGATATAATTAATTTCGGCTGGGCTTGAAATTTCCCAAGCAGGGTTTGATGAATTCGTGTCTACAAGATAAAAAAGAAAGTAAGAGATTATCACGTAATACGCAGGTTGTAGCTGTTGTTATCATAAAATTGAGTTGAACTGAGCAAGCTATCACTTCTAAATTGGAAGAAAAAAAGGCAAAGAAACACTAATCTAGTACATTTATAAAATCAGAAGTCATACTCCGAGAAGGACAAAAGTGCGAAAGGCGTCACTGTGCTGTTATAAAGTTATAGAACAGTCTTTGAATGGTACAAAACTCAAAAATAGCAAGAAATAACGAAGACATAGCGATATGATAATATGAATTACTTAAGCTTTTCTTCTGACAAGGGCTGCACATCACATTTCAATCCACATCTGGGTGTATAAATCTGTTGGGTTTCTATTTCGTTCTCTTTCTGACGTATTACTCTGTTGAATGTCAGACGAAAAGCTGAAGTAATCCATGTGTTCGTTTCGCTGTGTTTCCGATATTTCTGGCTATTTTGTAATAAAGTTATCGTCACTTTGGCTAATGAGCCTAAATAGTCAATTTCAACATCTAAAAACTCCAGACTTTCCCGATTGCCCAAAATGGGCTTGTTGCAAAACAAATTCTATTTTCTCTAGAGCACTGACAACTCATAGTTGAAATGCATGGAATGATACTTTATAGCTACATTTCTGGTTGAAAATAATAATAAACCTCACAAAAGAATAATAATAAACCTTACAAAAGAGCACAAAATAACACGTTATTAGTAACACATGCAGATTTAAACCCGATCAGGAGTACTCCGATGGTGGACTGAAAGAATTGTCCAGTCAGGGTCAAAGAGAGCAAAGGCTTAAAAGTCACCCTAAGCCACCCAGGGTCAAAAGTAGTAATACTACCAAAATCTCAACAACAGGAGATGAAAATCTTTTTTTTTCCTGCGACCGAAAAATCACCTGGATGCAAGTCATAAAATTCCCCGAGACCCGCAGCAGCACGGTCAGGTGCTTTTTCATGCCCTGCTCAGCAACCAACTGGGACCAACAACCCCTTAGTGGATAATTCAAGAAATACCCCCGAATAGTGTCATTTTCAAACTAGGCCATTGCATAGCCCTTTCATCAGACCCTCAAGACAACTTGATCCCCTGTTAGGTCATGGGAGTACCCCTATGATTCGAGCCAACCCTAGCCAACTGAGATATAGTCAACTGAGATATAGTCAACTTCGAGCCAACTGAGATATAGTCATAACAATAATTGGTAGTGTGAGCTTACCAGGCAAACAGAAGTATTCGAGTTCTTTGGCCCATGGAAGGGTGATTAGATGGACACCACCGGAACTAACACAATAATATCGATGTACTGCTGATTTATCTGCTAAGACAAAGATAAATAGAAATTGATTAGAGCTACATCTACTTGAATCTTTCATCCAATGCTCGGGTAACGTATATTATGTTTGAAACAGTCTGTTTGTAATAATCGAAAGTTGAATCGGATTCTTGTAATTTCAATTACCAAAAATAACTCATCTGACCCCAAAATAATAATTTAAACGTGGAAGTGCGATACTTAAAGGGAATATGAAAAGGCATCCAGCTGCATGAACACGGGCCGCAGTAAATATTTGGCCTATCAATTTTCGTTGGTTAAACTTTTCTAGCAGTGAGTGCAATGTGAGCCTACTCTTTAGGTTTCTTTCTCTTTCTGACTTACTTCTCTGATTGGTGTCGGACGCAAGGCTTTAGTATTTAATATATTTTGCTATGGTTTTGATTTCCGTCGCCATAAGTTCTGTACCGATCAAAGACTAGGAACATATTTCATCTCACATTTTTGAATTTTTTTTAATCTGCAGGAAACTTTCCATGACAATTTCAGTAACAGTAAGAAAAAATATTTTCATTCGAATTTTGAATGAGCGTTCTCACCCTCGTAAAGCTTGACGTTTTCATTGATTTGTTCATCGAATTGAACCGAGATTTGTTCGGTCTTGAGAAGACTGAGATCTAACTGTACAGTCTCGTAAACAAACAGCTCCAAGTCCTGAGTGCACATCCTTTTTGCACCTCGCAACAAAGACGCTTCATCGGACTAGAAAAAACTATTTTCATTACAATATTTTCATCAAGGGTTTATTACGATCTAAGGAGGTATCCGAGTATCATCGTAGTGAGTTGAAAAAATTCTGAACGATTTTGAGACCCCACTCCTACGGTTTGAACGTATTTACATCGATTTCTAAACGAATATTTAACGATATTGCAACGAATTTAAAGGGTTCTAGAAAAGTTTTGAAATTGTTGGACGTTTTGTGGCGATAGAAGAACAAATTGGAATAATTTAGAACGATTTGGAACGGTTCCGAAACTATCAGAAACGATCTGAAGTGAAGGGAAGAGGAGTTAATGTGCAATATTGTTGCAACGAATATGAAACGATATTGGAACAAATTGAAAGGATTCTGGAATGATTTTGAAATTGTTGGACGTTTTGCAGAGATAGAAGAACAAATTGGAAACATTTAGAACGATTTGGAACGGTTCCGGAACTATCAGAAAGGAATCTGAATTGAAGGGAAGAGGAGTTAATGTGCAATTTTGTTGCAACGAATATTAAACGATATTGGAACAAATTGAAAGGATTCTGGAATGATTTTGAAATTGTTGGACGTTTTGCAGAGATAGAAGAACAAATTGGAAACATTTAGAACGATTTGGAACGGTTCCGAAACTATCAGAAAGGAATCTGAAGTGAAGGGAAGAGGAGTTAATGTGCAATATTGTTGCAACGAATATTAAACGATATTGCAACAAATTGAAAGGATTCTGGAATGATTTTGAAATTGTTGGACGTTTCGCAGAGACAGAAGAACAATTTGGAACAATTTGGAACGGTTCCGAAACTATCAGAAACGATCTGAAGTGAAGGGAAGAGGAGTTAATGTGCAATATTGTTGCAACGAATATTAAACGATATTAGAACAAATTGAAAGGATTCTGGAAAGATTTTGAAATTGTTGGACGTTTTGCAGAGATAGAAGAGCAAATTGGAAACATTTAGAACGATTTGGAACGGTTCCGAAACTATCAGAAAGGAATCTGAAGTGAAGGGAAGAGGAGTTAATGTGCAATATTGTTGCAACGAATATTAAACGATATTGCAACAAATTGAAAGGATTCTGGAACGATTTTGAAATTGTTGGATGTTTTGCAAAGACAAAAGAACAATTTGGAATAATTTGGGACAATATGGAACGGTTTCAAAACTATCAGAAACGATCTGAAGTGAAGGAAAGAGGATTTAATGGGCAATATTGTTGCAACGAATATTAAACGATATTAGAACAAATTGAAAGGATTCTGGAAAGATTTTGAAATTGTTGGACGTTTTGCAGATATAGAAGAGCAAATTGGAAACATTTAGAACGATTTGGAACGGTTCCAAAACTATCAGAAACGATCTGAATTGAAGTGGGGAGAGGACTTAATGTTTAATGTTGTTGCAACGAATATGAAACAATTTGCAATTTGCAACGAAGATGGAATAACGCAGATTTGCTCATATTTGTTTTTAACAACGATTTTGGAAACGAATTTGCAAAGATAACTTGAGGGCAGTTCCTACAACAAAATACAGTCAATTATGTCAGATACCTTTAAAATATTTTCTTATACATTCAGCGGTGTAAAACGAAATCTTTGAAGAGTCGAATAAGTTACGATTCCTCCGACATGACTTTTATGCTAGCCTGGGAAAAACCGTAAAAAGGTTGCTTACCTCGTATTGATCACCCTCCTGTTCAGACTCAAGCACGATGCAATGATAAAGGCAACCTCTCCTTGTGGCAAGAATGACAACCGGGGGTGATGTATGGAGACACAATGTGGAAGAAAACTCTCCTCCGTAATTGTCCTCTGCCTGTGGTGTCATCGTTAATGGGCCTCGTTGTTCTACCAGAAGCCTGAAAGTGTGAAGAAATATAGTCCTTTTTCGCATCATCAATTTACAGATTTCAATATTTCATCAAGGAGAAATAATGCGAGGAAAATCGGAAACATAATGAAGTATATAATATCTAAGCTGCTTGTCTCACAACCATCGATAAATAAATGCGAAAGAACGTGAAGAACAAACCTAACGAATTCTTATACCCAGAGGTGGGACAACTTTGGCTAGTTAGAAGAGCTGAATAGGGACACAGGAAGAATTTCAAACTTGGGGTGGGGGAGTAGAATGCTTAAAGGCACTTTTTATATTAAACTAGAGTGGCACTTTAAGTAATTAAAAAGAGCACATTGCAAAATCTTTGGGAGGCCCATGCCCTCCATGCCCCCCATAACAATGTCCCATTTCCTTCGAAATGAATTGTCAATAAAGTGCCTTGATGGAAAAGAAGGTAATAATCGTAATAAGTGGGTAATATCTTATATACAAATACCCCCAAATAATTCATTGGTCTACTAAACAGTCAAACTTTGTTGCCTACTTCACTGTGTAAATGAGGTTTATCAATGAATATTCATTGTATGATACCAGTTAATTCATTTGCTACAGCCAGCACGAAGCAAAAGTTGAGATACTTCCTCTCAACAGAAAATATAAACATGTCCAAGCTGTTGCTAAATACGCTGGGAACGCCTTTGAATCCTGAAATATCAATTTGAAAACCTTACCCTGATTGCATCAGCTATCTTTGCTTTGTTGTTACCAACATAAAATTTCTTGCTCAACTTTCTGATTTTTGTTCAACTTATATCTTGATTTATCTTGATATTTTTTGGTATTTATGTTTAGGATGACACTCCATAATATTGTCTGTACATATTTTGAAATTGAAAAAATAATGATATTAAAGAGAAAAATAGGAAAGTGACAATACCTATTTTGAACAAGCCTTGTCCAAAGGGTCCACGCATCTCCATTTTCTTGCATTAAAATAACTGGATACACCATAGTCTCTTTGTGGAAAGGCATAGGTGATGCAAAGGTAAACGATACAGCCATTTCACCAAGAGCAGTTGCAAAGTTACTCAGTGTTACTGAACTTGAAGAGTTGATATCATTAAATAATTTGATGCTACTGATTGGTGTGTCTGCCTCGCGCACATCAAAACACCTAAAAACAAAGTATTTATATATATGAGAAATAAGACAGCTACTGAGCTAGGCTTCAAAATTCCTCAGAGGGGAGAACTGGTTCATAGTATCGAATAACCTATGACAGCAAAATCATGTCTCTATAGTAAAGCAAGATCCCCTTGCGTTTATCCTTAAAGTAACACACAAGACAAACTTCTTTTTTGCTCTTAAAAAGGACATAATGCAAAATCTTTAAAAATGTCTTTTTTTCCTTTTCCTAATGCCTAGTGTTAGCTTCTTCAAAAGATTGCATGCTTTGTAGGAAAAATTATATATATCTTGGTAGATTAATTTTGGCACAAATAACATGTAATCATATATTATTCTATTTTCTTCCTGAGATCTCACTGATGAAGGACAGATAAAATATTTTGACAGAGAAAATAAAATAATATGTGAGGACAAGTTATTTCTGCTTAATTGAGATGCCAAAATAACTTACCAAAATAAACTTTTGCTAAAAAAGCTATTAGGTCAAGTTATTCAAATTCCAAAAATTCCAAAATTCTGAATCGCTTTATCATGAAAATAAGTTTTGCCCTCAAAAGCTAGCCTCGTCCTTGTTTTAGTAGCCATCATGGTTTTGTAGTAATGCTGATAAAAGAATACCATAAATATAAAAAAGGTTCTTGCATTGGACTAATTGATAGTTACTCATCAATTGATACCTTAAACAATTATCATTGGTCAGCACCAATAGATGTATGTCACTAGGACTCCCTGGAAACCAAGATGCTTGCAGAACTTCGACTGAAAACTTCCTTTTGAAAAAATCTGCTGCAAGAATTACTGTCCTGCAATAAACATGAAAGATAAAATCAATCAAAATTTTCCATATCAATAACTGAAATGCCGAGTTTCCTTAACAATAAAGAAAAGATGGCATGGCATGAGGTACAAAATGAACCTTGACATTCATTTCTGATATCTAGATATGCTCAATCAAGGAAACCCCTGAAATGGATTTGAAATTGGTTTTTAAGTTTCTAAAAGGGTAAAGAAGGAATAAACTAATGGTGGAAGGAATAAACTAAACATGTTTTAAGTCTATTTAGAGAATGAGTTTTTATCTCCCCAATGCAAACATTATAAGAACCTGGCCTTAGTCAGGATAAGAATGTTAGACAGAAACTCATTCACTCAAAAAGCTCTTTTCCCATTAACAGTTTAGATTTGGGCAGCTCCCCACCTCTCTCTTTAATTCTTTCATCAGACCATAACTCACTGTGAACCAATACCTTATGACCCATCAACATAAAACAAAAAAGCCACACCTGCAAATGACATTTGGTTTTCCTCCAGCGTAGAGACTTGTGTTGCCCCACTGTTTTGGCATTTCCATCACTCCAACACCATGCTCTCCAGATAGAGCAAGAAATTGCCCGGAGAAGCTTAGACTAATCGAGTTCACTTCAAATGGAAGCATTTGTGAGCAACTGA
The DNA here is from genome assembly GCA_963924455.1 of Pelagia noctiluca. NCBI lineage: Eukaryota > Metazoa > Cnidaria > Scyphozoa > Semaeostomeae > Pelagiidae > Pelagia > Pelagia noctiluca. The sequence goes on from OZ004322.1 coordinate 3,583,161, forward strand.
ATTTCTAAAGGAGAAAAAGATGTTTATTTTCACTTGTTAAAAGGTTTCAAAAATTTTTAGTTTATGAATTACAAATTTATTATATCAAGACTAATAAAGAAAGCCAGTTGGTCTTTAAATGTGCAATTCTATATGAAACATTTATTTATAAGTGTAGTGTATATGAATATATCAGTAGTGCGGCTGCCTATTTGTGCTTATTTGTTTACCATTGCTGGAATATGCCCCCTGAATTCATGCAATTATAAACATGGCTTTAAAGATTTATCTGAAACACAAATAAAGGCCCCTTCTGTGGATATTAGATTTTCATATCAACATTTTGTTTGCACAATACAATGAAAAGTATTAGAAAATGGTCTTAAATCATCAAGAAAGGTTGGAATGTGGAATGTTTGGATATCATTTGTACTTGTGCTTGTTTCACCAAATAGACTTATAGGTAATTTTTCTATTTGAAATACTGGTCAATGTTGATTGTTTTCCCGGCTTTTAATAAACAAAATTACAACGTCAAAATAGACCTGTCAACTCTTCCGGTTTTGCCAGGACCCAGGAGACTCCCAGTTTTGACTACTTTCTCCTGGTCTCCCAGTTTATATCTTGGGGGTCTGGGGGAGATTCTTCACAGAATGGATCTGCCCATGCCTGTTTATCACTGCTGATGTATTATGGCATCACATAACAAATATGAGATATTATATATTATGGCATCACATAACTACCAGAAACATCCATCAGTCGCTTCAAGGTCCTTCCCATGATTGCAGTAATAGTACCCTGGTACTACCTCACAGTAGTAATGCAAGCCTTGAAGGGCTGTTTAGTATAGTCACAAGAGTAAAACTGAAATGCTATCATGTTTGAAGTTAGATGGGACCTTATCTAGTATCTTATCCATGTTAAGTCTCACAATCCAGAGTCTATAACTGCATTTCTTAAATGGAGACCGGATCAAAATTTGTTGGACCTCTCTCGGAAAGCAACTAAAGCTAACAATGATGAACAAAAAAAGATTTGACTGGATCTTGGCTGTGTGTATATATTTTGCTAACATTTTAATTGATACTATTTACTTTATTGTGTTGTTTAATATCAATAGACCATCTACGGAATGACAATCGATTAAAAAGAATTAATGAATTTTTGTGATCTCCCTGTTTTTGACCGAATCTCCCAGTTTTTTTAAAGGAACTATTGAAAATCTCCAGGTTTCTAAAATTTTAGGTTGACAGTTATGTCAAAGGAATAAAAATTCAGTTTACAGCTCCTTTAAAGTTATCCAGTTCCAGGACCCATAAGATTCTAACAATCAATTCTTAACAGCAGCTACTGCCTTAATTTGGCTAAAAAAATAGAAAATGTCAATGGAAGAAGACCTGAATAGCCGCTAAATACCTGATAAAACGGTTTTGATTTATTAGGCCCATTTTCGTCTGTGTCTATGATGCTCTTCAAAGAGACAACCAAAAGTTGCTTTGTATCTTCTAACCATGCCAGAAAATTATCCTCCGATGTTATTGTTAAATTCAGTGGGATTCTAGGCTTTTGTAGGCCCTTATTAGAAAATAAAGAACCCAAAAGACTTTTCAAACTTGAGTCTCCGTCCGCCATCTTGCTCAGGTGCTATTTTGAATTTTCAATCCAATTCAACAATGCAACTAAACGAAGTACAAGTAAAAGTCACATGGCCAATATTAAAAGTCACAGGGTTGAACATATATCAACAACATCAACAACATTAACAGTAAACCCCCCACCGTCACCCTTAGCTAAAACTAAATCGGGTTTATCATTACACATCGGACAATGTTGATTGCGTACGGACGATGACCTCATCCAAATAATCAAGTTATATCTCTGTCCTTCTTCAATAGGCATTGCTCCGTGCATTTGTTGTCCACGGTGCATCAACCCATACCCTTTACGGTGCTGATATTGATAGAATGTATCGTTCCAGTTGAATTCCTACAAATATCACAAAATAAATTAGGCTGTAATTGAGAGTAGAGACTAAAACTAACTTTTAATATTACATGGAACAGGAAAAGATACCATCTATCTATCTATCTATCTATCTATCTACCAATTAATGCAAACTTCAACAAGCTGAAGGTTATTGCATATAATAAACATGAGAAAAAGAGAAAATAAAGGAATGAGATTATGTACCCCTCTGAGTAGGAATTTTTTTAGACAGGGAATACAGCACTTCCCTTTCTATTTAGGCATGGAAAGGCAATTTTTGGATCAATCAATTTGGAGGGTATTCACTAGATTTCAACAGTTGATGTTAGAAAAAAAAGCCATACAAATTAGTCTACCAGTTCTTCGGCTTTCAAGTCTTATCGTTCTACTATGGGCGAATGTACACTTACAGTATTGTCCTGGTTCGAATACTTTTAATATGTAAGTGTAGACAGATATATCTACAGGCCTGGGAACATCAAATCCACACCACTATGGCAACAAGTCTGGACTAGGCCAAGGTCAGTGTGAATCGTTTGCTGAAAACATGGGTTCAGTCTAGGCTAGTTCAAGGTTTAACGGTGGTTGTATCATTTATCGAGTAGAATCGGAAAAAACTGTCAAGTTACATGCGAAACTTCGTTCAACCATACTGCTGGTTGAGAATGACGATAGAAAAACTAACAACCATACCATTTTAGTACCATTTACAGGTTCCACTCTTACAACCGAACTGCGAAAATGGCCCAACAATATCGATATACAGTGTGGACAGATAGTAGGCCTGGCATGGGCCATATCAGCTAGTCTAGTTGCGTTCTGTGTTTTTCTAAAGACGTCACAGTTATGGCAGAAATATAGGTATATCTTCAAAATTATGAAGAATTCTTTTGAAATTTTGTGTATAATTGGTGTCTGGATTAATTACATGGTGTTAGGGTTAAATTATTTGTCGAGTTTCTCTCAAGACTTCACAGGTGCATATGCAGAAATGTAGGTATATCTTCCAATTTGTGTGGAGTGTTTCTGGCATCATTTGTATGATTAGCACTCTAATAGTCTTTTACACTCTTTTTTTTTTATAAGAATATTTAAAATTTTTCTGAGCCTCAACTTTTCTATTGTTTATTCTTAAATTTCCATTGTTCTTTGGCGATTTTGAGCCTCAATATTCTTATAAGATTTATTCTTATAAAAAAAAAAGAGTGTAGGTGAAGAAGGAAGGACTTAATCATGGACAAAGAAAAGAGAAACTATTGCTTGACTGTGTCAAAATTGATAGAATCGGCTGGATAGTTGTGGATTTCTAACAAGATCACTTACATTTTTCATCCCGCCAAGATACAGCTCTCCGCCTTCGTAATTTTTACCCAGAGCAACATTCAGCGTAACTTCTGCATCATCATAATGATAACTCAGATCGATATCTTTTCCAATGGCGTAGCTCACGACAAACGTTTTGTGAGAATCTAGTTTTTGTCCAACGCATTCTGGGTACAAAATCTTTGCGATCGGATTTAAGAATTCCAAAACAAGCGGGTCAAAGAAATGTTGTTTGTAACCAAGTTCTGACAGAAGAACCTGAAAAAACAAACCCAAGAGAATCAATTGTTTGAAGAACGAGATGTTTAGTCTTTTCAAGGTAGTCCTCTAATTGTAGTTCTTCCCCCCATTCTTCAACTTTGCCTCTCCAATCATGGAGTTTTTGACCTCATATTATTGTCCCTTTTCGTACTGATTAGCTTGGAAAAGTTTATTTTGACCTTATTTCTTTGCAATCATGAAGGTGTGGTCAATAGGTATTGTTCATCAGCCACTTATATCAGCTAACTATACAGTGGCGTTTCTGGGGGGCCATTAACATATACAGAAAGAAACTAAAGGATCTTAAGACATCTTGAGACCTCAGAAATTAAAGAATGTAAGGAGCTTCCAAAGGTTTTGCCCCCAGGACCTGCTGGGAGGCTTACATTACCCCAGACCCCAAGTTTTTTAAGGCAATGGCCTATGGCCTGCGTACCTTCGACACACCATGACGAGACCAAAGTCCCCCATAATCCCTTTTTATAGTTTGCCCCCCAATAACAATTTCTTAAAAAATGCTCAGGGTGATAGGGATGGCTAGATCACTACGTCTGTGCAGTTCTGTGAAGAAATATCATCAGTACTGTAAAGGATATCCAGTACTGTGAAGGGAATCCAGAAGGACATTAAGTATTATCTCCACAGTGGTCTTGGTTTTCGTCTACAGTCCAGAGTATTGAATATCCTATACAGTTCTAATTCTATCCCTCGCACAGTACTGATGTTATCCCTCCACAGTGCTGAACAGCCTCTATTGTACTGAGTAGTGACCTTCCACGATGCTGAGGATATCCCCCACAGTACTGAACATCCTCCAGATGCACAGACGTTCCCCAGGGTTATCACTCAGTTCTAGATCAAAGGTTTTGGGTTCAAAACCATCTTCAGACTAGTCACATGTATAGCGTGAAGAGTAAATTTGCCAGCTCTAAGGAAGTTTGAACAGAAGCAAGATTTAAAAAACACTTGCTTTTTAGCTCCAACAACTGTTTGTCAGTGAACGCCAGGCCAGTGCCTGACTGCAGCATTCGACATGTCAATGGCTGTTTTTCCACAGTATAACAATTGCCTGTTTCTGCAAGCCCGATTTTCAACGGTAGATCACATTTAACTCACCGCCTTTTCCTGGTGACACCCGGTATAAGATGGCATTGCAGAATAAGGAAATATTCCTTACCCCATAATTGTTCATTGTGTTGGGTCTGCCTTTTGGCAACCCACTCCCCTCGAAATGCTCCAGCTCTTCTATAAACTTCTCACAAAACTCATCCGTGAACACTTTGTAGCTGTATGACTTGGGAGCTAAAACAAATGTTAGAACAGTCTTTGATCGGCACTGAATTCGAGGATGATGAGCGAATCGGAAAAATAGCGAAACATAATATCTATAGAGGCTTTGTGTCTAACACTTATCAGAGTTCTACGCCATATAGAGAACAAAAACTAAAGCTAAAGAATAATTATAACAGATGTGGATCAGAGTATGAATTATACCAGTCATTCACCTCTTTTTAACTTAGAGTAATTCAGGGCAAAACGGGTCAGGTGGTAAAATGGGTCATTCTATATAAAATGCTTCATAACTACCGCAGGCTATGCTGGGGAAGCAAAATTGAGTTACCCCATGTTGTTTGTTATTCAGCAGTCTAAAGGATGCATGGTAGTCATTCTTCGTGGAGCTGTGTTCTGCAATATTTTATACAGAATGACCCATTTTACCCCCTGACCCATTTTGCCCCGAATTACTCTACTTAGCACTATGCCTGAAAATTGTGGGAGGAATATTCAAGTAAAAGACAAAACTAATAACACGAAATTCTGTCAGATTCGAACAAACAAAATTTCGTTCCATTTGCAGATCAGGAAAAATCCAAATTCAATATGATCAATTGTGGGAAAAACTGAGAACAATATCAAGAAGAGAAAGACAATAGTGTATAACAAGAAAAGATAGACCAAAGGGAAAATATCGCAATAGACGAGTCTAGAAAACATGAGCAATTGTGGGAAAAACGAGAATCATAATATCAACAGTAAGACAATATGAAAAAGAATTTCACGTTTTTCTGTATAACCAGAAAAGATAGACCAAAGTGAAAATATCGCAATAACAGACGAGTCTGCAAATATGGCTGTTCTCGTTTCAAGCAATACATCACAGGAACATGCCCCCAGCAACTGTAACTAATGACAACAGTATGGAATATAAACCAGACCTTCTTATATTTGGGCCTTTTGGTCTCAGACATCTTTGGATATCTCAGGTTACTTTTTTGGGTCTAGAATTTCAGCAAAATTTATTATTTGGGTCAGTCGATCCCGCGATTATTTAATCGGGTTCATGAAATTCAAAATTATTCTCTTGGATCTCTGAATACAATAATATGGAACAGTCATGCATAAAGACGGTAGAAAGTAGTTTAACATTCAGTAAATATTACATATCTGATTTTATGCTATGCATAACTATAAATGTGAAAGACACACTTGTTCATTTCATTCCTCGACACTTAGCTTACTTGCATAGGCCTGTATGTAAATAGGCCTATTATTTCTGGGTTTGTGAAACAAGCAAACGTATTTTTTTTGAGTTTATTTTCTTGCTTGAAATTATATTTTTGGGCTTGTGGTTGGAGCATCAATCTGAGCACTTGGATCCTAAAGATAAACGAGTAGCCCCCCTGGGTACAGCTGTAAAGCCGGGCTGTTCAGATTAAGATCGTCCTCGTAGTCACTCTTAAAATTCCAACTTTCTGACAGCCTCTGACTTCGTGGCAGTCTCCTCGTTCTCCTCGTGCTCCTTCGGAATCTTCTCTAAATCCACCGAGGTCTCATAACCGTTCTTATTGCACCAGTCGTAGAATCGAGCAAGGATGGTCTCCTGTTTCTCCTCGTTCCTTGTGTAAACACGGATGTATTGAATCTTCGACGGCTTGGGCAAGGGGTCCATAAGGGCCGATCGGTCCTTTTCATCTCTGGGAGGGCTATCATATTCGGGCTTCGAAGACTCTTCCTCTGGGGTTTTGTGGCTCTTGGACGTGACAAGCTTACCAAATTTGCTGACGAAGTCGGTGTTTTGGATTGGGTCACCATTACCAATGCCGTATTTGATGTCGATGATATCGATGAAAATATCTTCTTCCAATACATTCTCATCTTGACCGTCATTTCTAGCAGTTATGGCCGCAGCGATTTGATTGCAAAACTCCCTCTTCTCAGCGTCCTCGGTGAAGTTTTTATTCTTCGTCTGGCCACAGAACCGATAAAGCCGTCTCTCTGTTATTCGGTTGATGATCTCTTTCGACTTGGCGAGCCTATCGTCTTTCGTGAACTTGATTCTACTGATAATGCTGTCAGACAATGTCAATAGCATCTTTGCATCCCTAGCAGCATCCAGAATCTCAGGGAAGACTTCTTCCGCCGCGGCTAAAGCTTCTGCCAGCATTCGCTCGATAGCCACTGTTGTTTTGTGTCGATAGACCCGGTGCTGCAAGGCCCACTGGGAGCGAAACAACTCGCTCAGCTCAAACTTTTCTTTGTATCTTGTGCAGATTCTATATTCATTGCCCACCTAAAGATATAAAAGGCAGAAATTCAATGTACGAAACAATTCATACCAGCATACATATTGGAAAATGATTTGATAAGAAACTTGAGTGGGGTTTGTTGGGGAAAAAATCAAACAAAAGTAGTAATTGAGTTTTATATTCTTAGTTGGTAACGAATGACGTTGAAGAATTCCAAGAACAGCAAGTTCAGTCGTTGATGGAAATGGATAGGAATCACACTAGGAATGCGCAATTTGGCGGGTGGGATGCATTGGGAAAGAAAACCTTAATGAGACCTAAATCTCTGGGTAAAAAATCCCAACGTTAGGCTAGAGATATTTCCCCCAAGTGACAGAGTTACCATTACTTCCAGTCTGTTAACGTAAATGTGGAGATAATACCATAAGTGCTTGTGGTTTCCCTCCACAGTACTGATGGTATCCTCAACAGTTCTGATGGTATCCCCTACGGTACTTAATATCGTCCCCATTGCACACTGCACAGAGCCTCCGTAGGGTGATCACTCAGTTCCGATTCAAAAAGCTGTGGGTTCAAAACCATCCCCCAACATTACTGTACAGCCTCAAATGTACTGATATTACCCCCCCCCCCCCCCCCACAGTACAGAATATTGTCCACAGTACTGATGATACCCCTCGACAGTACTGAACATCCTGGATTGTACTGCACAAACGTTCCCAGGGTGCCAATGTGGTAAAAACAACTGAATATGAAACTGAGGACACCAGATATGGGGTGCAACTGTAAAAACACTGCAATTGATACATTCAACTTTGGGCAATAACTAGACAAGGGGGGCAGCCCCTCAAGAAAGCGTATCATTGTGCCACTGGGACCACTGGAAAAAAAATCTCTGGGACATAAACCACTGGGACATAAATCTCTGGGACATAAACCACTGGGACATAGAACTCTGAGGATAACTAAAATCAAATCTGTACATAAAATGAGATGACAATCATCAGTTGTGAAAACAAAGCGTAGAGCCGACTTTTACCTTGTTTATGCTGATGTTGAGAAAATACCTAGCATAGTCAAACTTGCTGCTGACTCCAACGAAGAAGCAGTCTCTCAGGATCATGTCAAACATATTGCAATCCACCCCATTCCTCTTGTTTTTCACAATATTATAAAGGAAGTGATGCTCCTTGGGATTGGCGGGCACTCTCCCCTCCATGCAGTGCTTGATAAATGCAATGTCTTCTTCGCCAATACCGTATTTCTCGAACACCTTTTTGATTTTTTTTTTCTCTAATATCAGATCGAAGACTTTCTCTGCAGCTTCAGTTTGATCCCACTCGATCTGCTTCAATTTCCCCAAATATTCATGCTTGTAGACTCGCGAGAAGGGACCTCGGCCTAAATCATGACAAAGCCCCGCTATCTGCACACAGAGTATGTTCTTGTCCGTAATGACAACCCCCTTCTCCCTGGATTGCAACGAAGTAAGGCACTGTTCACATAGAAAGGCGGTGCCTAGGCTGTGGTCGTATGGGGTGTGAACGGCACCGGGAAATACGAAACTTGTGCCACCAAGATGCTTGATTTTCCTGAGTCGTTGGAACTCGGTCGTCTGGATGATTTTGACAAGGGCCTCGGGAAAAAGCATCGCTCCGTGCACGGGGTCGTGGAACTTCTGGCATCCATCATCACTGAAGATTGAAATTGCTTTTTTTTCATCAGCCATGGTTCTTAGGTCTGTTGTGCACATCTATCAATGGTGATATAAGTTAGATATGATCGACGAGGTTTCTGAACTTGATGTTTATTTCGAAGAAATTTTAACAACCGAAACCAGGGAGGGGAAAACCTATCGCGTATCTAGAATTCAGGGAAATTCCCTATTTGGAGAATCCCCTTTCTTGGAGGATTTTTCGGAATTACACTCTTTTCGATTTGGGGGATTAGAGCCTGTAAATAAGAATTGAGCATGGCTGTTCTAAAATATTCTTCATCTTTAGTTAACAGCATTATTAAATTGTACTTGATCTTACACATCATTTCTGCAAAGATGAGAAGCACTTCATGGTGCAATGCATCGTGAAACGTTCAGTGTAAACTTTAAGGGGAAGTTTTTCTCTTTGGGAAGTTTTGGACAGAACTTCTTGGAAATAAAAAGAACAAAGCACATCAGGGAATCTCCTTTTCTCGGAGTCAAAAACCAAAATATTTTGTATTTACCTTTGTGACTCGATGACTCAAAAGTCTCAGGTTTTCCCTTTGCTTTTAATGAAAATGAAAGCAAAGCGTTAACTTCAGAAGCAGTTGACTAGTTGAGTTTCATGGTAAGAGAGATGGCAACGGCAACGGTCGTAACACCGAAGAAAGAAAACGCCGTTTACGTTGATGATGGAAAGAAAAACATTCACGATCCAATTTACGGGACGATGCGTTTTCATGAAGCAATCGTTAAAATCATCGACACGAAAGAAATTCAGAGGCTGAGAAACATCAAAAAGCACGGAGGTGCCCACTATTTTCACCATGGGGAGATACACAGTCGATTCGATCATTCTCTGGGAACGGCCTATCTGTGCGGGAAGTTGTTGTCATCGCTGCAACAAAGACAGAAAGATGTGCTGATAAGTGAGAAGAACGTTCTTTGCGTCCAGATAGCAGGACTTTGCCATGATTTAGGCCAAGGCCCGTTTTCAAGAGTATACAAACACGAGTATTTGGGGAAATCAAAAGGAATAGAGTGGAGCGAAAGTGACGCAACATTAAAAATATTCGAAATGATTCTTGGGAAAGATATCATCCAGAATGTCTTTGGAAAATACGGAATCAAAGAGGATGATGTTGCATTTATAAAAGACGCCATGGTGGGGGAGATCCCTCAGAACCCCAGTGAGCATCGGTTTCTTTATGAAATCGTGAAAAATCAGCGAAATGGGATCGACTGTTCAGCGCTGGATGTAATGCAGAGGGACTGTTATTTTGCAGGCAAAGGGAAAACAATCGACATTTCAATGTACTTCTTGCACACCAAAATCTGCAAGGTTAGTTACTTCTATATTTCCTACTCCACTCTTTTCAAGTTACCTCCTTTTTTTAAAAGAACCTATAAGAACCATTCAAAAATATTCAAAGCAACCCTTTATTTTAAGCCTGAAGTTGTCTTAATAGACAGGGAAATTACCAAAATCATCAAGCAAACTGCCTAACCTTGAATTTTATTTCTTTGAGACGCTGTACCTTCTTAAGCTTAACAGAGAACTAGTAAGTGTCGTACAATTTCTTTCTTGCCTTATGGTACTCTATACATTGGTGAAATCTTTTTTGAAAATTCTAGAAAAAATATTTTCACGTCTCAAATTTTAGCGAAATTTGAGGCTCGTATACTTACAAAAGTATTCTTATGAAAAAGCCAGTGTTTACATGCTTTCAACAGGTCAACAACGAGTACAGACTTTGTTTCGACGAAGACGAAGCGAGCGAGCTCGTTTCATACCTCCACACATGGCAAGAGCTGCACCAAAAGATCTACCAACACCAGGCAACCGTTGCAATTGACTTGATGCTTGGTGACGTAATGTCCGCTGCCGACCCAGTCCTCCCTGAGATTTACGAAGCGCACGAGAACCATAACTTGCTACTTGATGTTTGTGATTGCAGCATGATCGAAAAAATCAGCCACTTAAAAGATTCGGGGCTCGAAAGGGCGAGAGATATATTAAAAAGAATAGATGAAGGAAGTTTCTACAAAATTTGCGGAGAAAAGAAACTAGAAAGCTACCCAAGGAAGGATACGCGGGCGTTTTGCCGGGAAGTTGCAAGCAAAATAGCACGACAAGATCCAAGCATTAAAGAAGACGATTTTATTGTGGACATTGCAGAAAATGGGGTCAGCGAAGAAGGTAGCATTGCTGTGCAAAATATCGATTTTTTTAATCGAGGAGATGATGCGAGTGGGGAGAAAGTCGAGCGATTTTATTGTGCAACGAGATATCAGTATATCCGCGTTTATGCACGCGAAGACAAAAACAAGAAGAAGATCGCAAAGATGTTTGACACTTGGTATAAGAATTACAAAACTGAGGCCCTAGTTTTCACCACGTTGGAAAGGGGCGACTTTATTGTTCCACTGGCAGTACTAGCTATTTTGTGTCTAGTTGTAGGGTACACAAGAATGAACAGGTAAAACTGATGCAATGACATGCAAGGGATGCCAAAGTCATCATCAAGACACGTGTCTTAGCGAGAAACCCAGTTCAAATGTATGAAGTTTGATGAAGACTCGCATTAAAACGTCAATACGTATTATTGGTAGATTGTGGTTTTCACCTCAAATTACCGGGGGTGGAAAAATTTCAAACTTTCTGGGACCGTAGGATATTTCAAAATGATGTCTGTGAGTGTGTGAGAATAAAGAAAAAGAAGACGAAATGATTAAAAATTACTGAACAAGGCCTTTTATGTGGAAAATTTAATTCTTTCTAGTTTTCACGTTTTCTTTCGTGTTCTCCTTCCTTTCCAATACTTATTCTCTTTTGCATTCCTTTCTTTACTTCTTTGTTCCCTTTTTCACATTTTTTGCTTTCTGAAGTCCAAAAATATTTCCGAGACTATTGGATCCGTGGTCCGTTATATTTTCCACCCCTGCAAATAACCTTAAACAAGAGCTGTGAATAAATGAATCATTAATTATCGTTGTTATTATCATTACTATGTAGTGGGAATTTTATACAGCTTCAAACACATGGAGTTTGATAAACAATTCATTCGTAATAAGTACTAATAATATAAAATGTAATATGTGAGTAATGAGTAGAAATGCACGCAATTTGTAAACTTTTAAACCATTTTTCAAAAGCTCTGACCCCAGAATGAAGGCTACAGAATTTCATGAATGTAGTGAATCTTTTTCTTGAATTACAGGGCTAAGCTCCAGAAACAACGTATTCCTCAAAAGTTGCACACGTATTTTTTTATAAGCGATTGCTTTATAAGGAAGTCAGTACTCGACATGACAAAAACTTAAGCAATTCCAGTACTGGATAGAGGAATGCTATTGCTAAGCAATTTGAAAATTTGTTCTGATCCAATAGGCGATGAAAATTGTTTAGCAGCTATAGAGAAGTATGTTAGTACTGGGCTCGAGCTGAAATTGCTTATAAAAAAAATACGTGTATAAGGGATAGTAATTTATTTTCATTCATCCAAAATTTCATATAACTTGTTGAGAAACGTTTGCTTTAAGTATTGCATTGTTTAACAAAGAGTGTGTATACGGGATAGTAACATATTGTACGCCTTGCACTAATTATCAAGTTTTAACTCAAACTCAAAATCTTTTTACAGCAAAAGCAAGTATTAATTACAATGTAAAAATACTCGAATTCAAAATGCGAAAACCATCAATTACAAAAATTAAGAGAATAAAAAATATCTATTAGTTTTGCTATGCTGAAGGACACACGAAAAAATTCATAAAAAGCTATCGAGTCCTGTACCCCAAATTAAGTATTAAACACAAGATAATAAATCGATTTCAGTTTGAAATTACCACAACTTAAAAGTAAGACGAGGCGGTAGGCTGGGAAAATTTTATTTTTAGTGATGGATTCAGAATGTTGAACAATTGTAGATGCAATTTTTTTTAAGACTGTAAAATGTGTAATTTCATCAATTTTTTGAAGGAAAGTTTGTTGCGGGTATTCATAAGTTATAAAGGATAATAATACTTTTAGATATCTTAGTATTTTGTTGATTTATATGGTGTTTCAAATTAAGTTCTTCATCAATTAACACACCAAGGTACTTTCAGAAGGCTTCTTGTTTTAAGTCTCCATCGTTTCAGCCTAATTCAAGACACATTCCACAAAAATTTTCATTGATGCAAAATTTCTTATAACTTGCTGAGAAACGTTTGCATTAAGCATTCCATTGTTTGACAAAGAGTATATGGGATAGTAACATCTTGTAAGCCTTGCTTTAAATTAAACTGATTATTACATTTTAGTCTGATTCAAGATTAATTAAAAATTTTCATTGATGTAACATTTCACATAAACTTATTGAGAAACGTTTGCTGTGAGCACTGCATTGTTTGAGAAAAAGTATGTATACGGTATAGCAAAATATGGTAAGCTATGCTTTACGCTAATTTTCACGTTTTAGTCGGATTCAATATCAATTAAACATTTTCATAGATGTAACATTTCACATAAATTGCTCAATTTAATGAAAAAATAAATTATACATCATATGGTATGATAAATAAGAAAATGATTGTTGAAATGTTTTAAGCCAATCCTACATTGATTCGAAAAATGTTTTCACCAAGTGTTGTCTTTTTTCAGAGATGCCCGGTATATTCTTTTACCTCATCTTAATACTTGGCTAGCATCTTTATTTCAGTCCTTGGCTTTCTTCAATGTATTTGAGGGCTCAAAATTGCAACATGAAAGCCAGGACTAATTCTAGCAAATCATTCGTGACATGTGTGAGAGTATACAGTATGTATTATATGATAAAACATGCTTTGAACTACACAAACATGAGGATGGCATAGCAAGGAAAATCTGAAATTGCAAAATATATCTAATTACTGAAGCATTGCATCTGACACCCATCAGAGTAGCACATCAAAAGAGAACGAAAATGAGGCCTAAAAAATTTTCAAAACTTTACCCAGGGGTGAATCAAAATCAGCCAATTGGTAAGTGAGGAAGAATACAATGAGTGATAACAAAGAGGGGTTAGAAAAAGAATAGAACCAATACCAGGAGAAGCTTTGTATTTGAATAAGAAATGTGAAAATATTCTTCTTGTGTGAGATGATTTAGTTACAGTCGCGGGTGCTTCCGAGGGGCATATCACTCACAAAAAGTGTACGAGATTTTTTGTGATTTCAAAAATCACAATTTTTTTTTGTGATTTTAGTGATCTTTTTGTGACTTTTGTGTGATTTTTCTTCCATTTTTCTGTGATTTTTGTGATTTTTCTGTGATTTTTTAATTTTTTTGTGATTTTCTATGATTTTTTCAAAAAGTGCACGAGATTTTTTCGAGTGATATGCCCCTCGGGTGCTTCAGTACACTTTGACTAACTGACTCCACTTTTTATGGTTCATGGATTGAAACCAGTTCACTTTCATTGAATTAGCAAAAGAGTTGTAAATCCCTGCTGTAAGGGTGTAAAAATAGACAGATTCATAATGAACCAGTATGGTGCTAACAAGGCCATTTGACAGAGGGCTTTTGTATAAGGGACAACAAAATATTTAGAAAGTTAATCTTACCTTTCTCTGTCTTGATATTCTTGACGAGTAGTCTCTTGTTTGTGGTGCAGTTTGAGGCTAATTCAACCAAATGAACAAATTCCTCTGACAAATTGCTTTTCTAAAATTGCAATAATAGGAAAGCATCAAACAAACTAGGGAGTTTTATAAGCTGCCACACACATCTGATGAGTAGGGACCCTAAAGCTCAATTCACACTTGACGAATCACAATGCGCCCCGCCACCTAGCGTCATGCCACCCTGCGTCATAACTTTTTTTTTCTGATTCAAGTAAAAAAGAATTTAGGTTATTAGATTTGAGTTCTAACAACATTGATAGCTTCTCCATGTTGATACTGAAGGTCTGTGAATTTTGGAATTCTGTTTTCCCACTTTCTTTATCGTTCTGGAGAATGGATTTTTTCATCTTTGACCCATCGTGAGGCATTGCTAAAAAACCGCGATGCGTACACAATGTGTTAAGTGACAGGTCCAGTGTAAATTGAGCCTAGGTAACGCCAAATTCAACAAATCAAACTTAATCACTGACTGGGATCAAGCGAAAGACCTTCCAGATATCAAATAATTCGTCATTGAAAGTCAGTGATTTAATTAATTACAAGATTGCATGATCACCGTCACAGATAATTGATCACAGATTATCGGAGTGAAGCCATCACTGCAAGGGTAGACAACCAACCAATAATAGTGTCAAAGAGATTACCCACATATTAATTTTCCAAAAATGATACCCAACAATGAAAAAGGGTAAAACAAGTGGCAACAAGATGTGCCCTACCCCACTGAGGTACCTCTAGCGTATTGTTTGCGTACCTTTTGCGTGTCGTTGGCATACCTTCGGTCTACCATTGGTCTACCTATGGTGTACTATTGGCCTGCCTGTGGTGTAGCTGTGGATTCATTGGCCCACCCTAGACTTGCAGTACACCAAATGCCGATGTAATGTATACCATACAGCAATCGCCACCTTTTTTGCCACCCTATTTCAAGATGGGATACCCACTAACTGTAAATATGGGATTTGACAGAAAAGGGGAAGCCATTTCTCTAGAAATTTCAGTTAAAACCTATCTGATAGGAGAAGTAATGTCCTGTACCAATTTTATGGTAGGTCCCCCAGGACCATTTCAAGCTAGCTTGGGCCCTCCTTTTGCAGGGACCACGCCATGAATTTTGTTCTAGGGGGCCAAAGACTGAAATAAAAAAACTTATAAGGCATACCCTTTATTGTATACCGCAAAACAGCTGGGAGTTTGGGGGCGCTGTGTTATCGATGATCACAAAAATGTTTTTATTCTGCACGCTAACGAGAATGAATGCTCTGGTGTAGCTTTAATTACTCAAATTTCTAAACTTAAATAAATCTTTGGCCGAATTTGTAAGGGGGCCATGGCCCCTGTGCCCCCCTCAGTGGTGTGGGCCCTGCTGTAAAAAGTTTCAACAGCTAGAGGGGGTCTCAAAGAGAGAGGGGTCTAAAAAAGGCATCCATGATTGAACATTTCACACTTTCTGGACCACAATCAGAAACATTTTTTTTAAAAAGAGATATTTTGAATTTACCTGAAGATACAGCAGTTCAGGATGCAAGTGTTTGTAATTTTCTGAAACAATCTTTTTTCGCTTTTCTGATTCTTCATGAAATGACTTCCTTCGTTTGATTTCATGTTTAATCTAGAATAACAAGAATATCTGTATGAAATGACAGTTTAGCATGTGTTTCAGCTCTAAGACTTTCAAAGATCAAGTCCGTTGAAGCAATGGAAATCAATGACAAAATTGAAATAAATTTGGTACAAATCAAATACGAAAACCTCTTTTATGATGTCTCTCTGTTTTGCCTCTGATAATCTGATCCTTGAAAATTCCTACAGAGATAAGGATAAGACATAATTCAAAGATTTGGTAGATGCCCCAGTGCTCTGTATAGGTACCACCCTGTTGATCAGGAAGTTTTACAAGAAGTTTCAATTAGATATCAGAACCATAAATACTGCATTAAAAGATATGGGAAGGGGAGGTTCATTGCCAGACCTGGAGCTGAGAGAGGACCAAGAAGGCACTGCCCCCTTAAAATTTTCATTTCAATTAATCTAAAATCCATAAATTTTGGAGGAATTCTTGAGGTTGATTTCACAACATGATAGATTGCTTATATCTCATATTTTGAACTATAAACGTTGTAGTAAGGAATTGTTAACCAAAAAGGGTAAATTCAGAGAAAATGGTTGTAAACAATAAAAAAGGGCGTGGCCCTGTTATATTTTTGCCTGCAAAGCTATTTGTACCCCCTGAATCCAGTCTGCAGAGCATGGCAGAACTCGACAAGATCTCGCGCGTGCAGCGCGAAAATTTTCGGCATGAACTGCGTGCAAGTAGGAGTTTAGTCCGAGTTTTTCCCCCAAAAATGTTTTAAAACACCTGAAAACCCCACAAAAACCTTCATTTTATGCATGTTTGCGCGTGCAAGGCCTAATTTTTGGCGTGCATTGCAGCTGCTGCTGAATTGACTTGTGCGTGTAGTTGCCATACTCTGCAGACTGGCCCTGAATAATACCTGACCTGTCCAGCTCTTTCGGGCCTATTCATAGCACATCTCCTGGCTGATGATTGGCTCCATCCCAAGGGGGGGGTGTGTTCCTACTTTCGAATAGCCGTTTTATTTACGTTAAGTTTCTACCAACTCTCAATTATGATAAAACTAACTGGCAAAACTAACATGTCACTAAAAGGATTGGGTGGGCTATTTTATCACTCACTGCTTTGTTATCATTCAAAAATTGTTCTTCATCCTTAAAAGTGAAATGTTTGTTCAGTTCCTTGACAAAAACGTTTCTTTCATACGCACATCTGCAGATTGCAGGCTTTTTCAAAGAGCCAGGCTTCATATCTATAGGTTAATTAAATTCTCCAGTATTTTTTAGGTGGAATTTCTCCACACAAGCCAAAGAGTCAATCTTCTGTCAGTCAGACTCAATTTTGTCAAATTGAGGTTGAGTTATGAATTCAATTTGATGCGCACTCTTTCCAGCTAAACGTTTAATTCGTATTCAGGGCCTATTCACGTGGGATTTTGCACAGGGGAGGAATTCAACATTTAATTTAGTTCGTTGCGCATGCGTTTTAGAAGAAAGGCCCGTTTTATCATAAATGATAAAACATTAAATTGAAATTGTTTGGTTGAACCGAAACAAAAATTTAGTTGAACTCATACAGAGATCCACTCTGTATGGAAGGGTTCGTGTTGGCTCTTTCTTGTGTAATGTTATGGCAAACACATAGAGTTCACCCGGGAATTTGAGTCAGAGAAATGTGGAATTCCTCCCCTGTGTCAAATTTATTCACGTGATACCGTGATACTCCATAATGTGAGATGCAGTAGTACCCTGCCTGCCACAGCCAAAGAATCCGTCAAAATAGTGTCACAGAAGAAATTGTACCACATAGGCACATAGACCCCATAGAGCACACAACAGGGATGTTTGAAGGCCATAGCCTCCCCATTTATCTGGAAAAAGAGGACAAACTTATTGAAGGCACTTGCTGCCAATAACGTATTACTTGGATGCTGCGTTTTCAAATCCAGTTAATATATTTTGGTTGATTCATACCAGAGTTTTAAAACCAGGGGCGGATTCAGACTACAGTTGCAAATGCTCGAGTTGTAGTCGCATTATCAGGTCTAGCATTTTTCTTTCCTGTAATCTAACTGGTCCTTTGGACCAATCTGAGCAGTAATCAGAATTCTTCCTAGGTCAGTATCATTATATCTTCCTTTATTTACTTGTTTTCGTTTTGCTATTTTTGTCATTTGGGAACCAAACCTGTAAAGGTAGTGCGTTTTTACTATTAATAAACATAAAACACACTTTTTTACACGTTTATAGACTGGATCCTAAAATCCAAAATTTATTAAACAACCAAAGCCCCCAGGGCACGACTTTGCCCCCCCCCCAGCACTTTTATGACCTCCCCGCAGTCCGTTATTTACCCTGAACAAAATTGTAACTTGTTTATTCATTTTCAAAATGATGTAGGGATAAATATAGACGTCAAAATTAGGCAAGACATTTTTGATATATGGATTGAAACCAAAATAAAAACACAAATACAAACTTAAGCTGTGACATGACGGGGGATAAACTCTAAGATATAGAAGCTCTCCCCATCAAAGACATTCAAAGCGCAATATCTAAAACACTCAATAAAAAGAACCAAACACGTTAAATTAAAACCAAAAACTAAATATTTATGTTCTTTTAAACAGCTAGTTCATGTATGAAATTACTACTTCGATACATAATACATACTATTCTATTCTAATTTATAGCAAGCTAACATTTGGTTTCAAACGTAAATTACAATTACAGCTATTTTCAGAAGTTGCATTGAAGGTAGTTGATCGAGATCGAAAACACACCACTAAGAAACTTAATGTTGCAAAAACCAGGCTGCCTGGTTCCTTATGAGTTCAGAAGATAAGGGTGAAGAATTCAAAATAAATTCAGCCACTGAATTTGTGTGAAATGTCAAATCTTTACAATCAAAATTATTCTGTGAAGCATATCAATGTTCAAGCTGAAAAGTCTTATCTTTTAGTATAGATGCATTACTATCTGACAGGCTGAAGTTTCATTTAGGTCAGTTTCTTAGTAGCTGGTTAGTACGGTATAAAAAATGGGCTTTGTACTAATTGTGAATAGCTAATTTACAGAAACTAATAAATTTCAGTCTAACAGCTGAAAAGTGCTAAGAATACTATTCTGATCCGATAGCTCGTCACATTTCTAACAAAAGGGCCCATACAGGCTTCCATAGAAAAGGGAAAAATACTGAATGATTGTTCTCCCTATAAATACACAATGATTAATACATCGTTTTAGAGATTTTTAAGAGTGCTTGTGAAACTTGGAATATCATGATGGGTGTCCAAGAATCACCAAACAGATACACATCTCTGTTAAAAAATCAATGAATAATTTTTGTTTCGATGGCAAACTACGGATTAGAGAGACTGTGTTTAGCAAGTGTTTGGCATTACCTTAATAAATAGCATCAACAGATTTATCAAACAGCTCAGTTATCTCACTTCCAGTTCTACTGTAACCAACCATGACCCAATCGTCTTTCAACATGTTCAAAACCAGCCAATCATCTGCCGATACCTTGTCAGGCATCTCTAGGTTGCCATTAGTGATAACTTCAGCGAGATGACGGATGATTACCTTCTTACCGCGTCCAATGTCGCATACGAATGAGCAGTCACCACTTACCAACGGCTCTGATTCCACTTCGCTCGAGTTGTTTAATTCTATTCGAGATTCTGGGTCAGTCTGCCGTGTTTCTTGAATAACATCTTCTTCCACAATATGTTCCTCTGCTGGTTTAAAATGCGATGGAGCATCTTCATTTGCTAGAGCTCCATTCTGGGTGCCTTCCTCAACATCTTCTTGCTTCTTTTCTTCTCCAACCATGGTTGAAGAAGCAGCGTCAGTTAACTGAACCAGACAACCACTCTGGTCTCCGTTTTTATCATCTTCTGTTGCAAAGGAAACTTGAATGACTGGGTTTGTTACTTTACTCTGAGAATCCTAAAATCAAACAAAAAGTAACTTCAAAGGTAAGGGTATGAGAGATTTGAAAAGATATCAGGATGTGGAAAATCCACCAGAATAATTTGTGAGAATGAATAATGATTGTTCCTCAGTTGATAGAGTGATTGAAAGGAAGACTCGGAAGTTGTAGGGTTTGATTCCAACTCGGGTCATTTATCATTGTCAAAAAAAATTGGACTCATTGGGTATAAGAGACCTAATCCAATAGATCCAACTTGACATTAAAAACTGGTTAGAGTTTTGACCAACTATGTAAGACTCGAAAAGACTGTAAATTTATCTATAAGTTCATCTTCACTTTCAGACAGGGATTTAGGGTCACAAAATGACTGAAATTCATGATAACTCATGATAAGGCCTACGATAGGCAAGTAATGACTGCTCAACATGTAGGTCAGTTGACATTGGCTTCCTGTGCTTCTGCGCAATTACGCAATGCTGTGAAACACATGAATGTGGCCATTACGATAACATGATATCAGCAATGGTCTTGGAAAGTTTTCTTTTGACCCCACTCCAACCATGCACAATGCTATGTTGAAAAGAACAATATTTGATGTAGAGAAAAATTGAAAATATAGCAACACTTGATAAGTATTGAAACTTTGTGTCTGACCCTCATACGAGTAGTATGTAATAGGGAGAACGAAAATGGAACCTAAGGAATAGTATGCCCAAAGACAGATCAAAATTTCCCAAGAGAAGAACTTATCCTTGGGTTTTATTCTCGTTTTTTTAGCTGTTAGGAGAAAAGCTTCAAAAACAATCTTAATCAGGTACAGAATTTTCTGATTTCTGTTTTCTAGTGGTGTAGTTGGGGATATGGGAGCAAAGAATTCCCTAATGGGCCTCTTTATAACTTTGAGTTAAAATAGATCTAACATCAATAATTCAAACCCTCAACACTTGTTATTATCAAACATGTGTGCAGGCATCACACAGAGTAAACCAAAATACAGATAACCTTTGGATAAAACCACAAGAAAAACAGCAAAGAGGTATATCAATGGAAGAAAGCTTTTACAGCCAATAAGAAAGGTCGACTCTTCAGAAACAGTCATTTTGAGCAGCTGTCCATGATAGAATTTCAAGCTCATAGCTAATCAGAAAAGTTATAATCATAAAACACAAGTGCATCCGAGATTGTGGTTCTTTAATTCATCCACATGGCGCATATCTGGCATGAGGCAGATGGATCAAATCGATTGCTGAGGTGAAATTTTGGGTTGGGATTTACAGGTGTTGGGACTGGACTCCCCTGTTGGAGATAACCTCGAATTCTGACATGGAACCCCCTTGCTAATATTCAATAAGATTTTATTCAATAAGATTTTATTCAAGGGGGATTTGGATGCTCGCAGACTCGACTGTGTTGTTTTTTTCTCATAAGGAAATTCAGTTGAATTTTAATTAACTTGAATTTTTGTTTGTTATTTGTCCACCTACTAGCTAATTTGTACACCACTGGTGGCTCCTATAAGGGGGCCAATTACAGCCCTATTTCTAAATTCCAAGCAAAGCTTCTGGTTTTAGAAATACATTTCTACGGCTGTGGCTTTTCATTTACAGTCTTATCTTTTAACCTTGCAACTTTGGGATTTATTTCATCACAGATTGCAGTGTTTGGGAGACTTTGCAGATTTTAGACCTCAATGATAGTCCCCATATCAAGGATTTCTAAGAAAACAAGTAAAATAAAACTTCTAAAACCATGCACAGTAAGATGTATTTACACATATTTTGTTGCCTCTTTACTAAATCAAAACACAGGAAATGCACTCTCTTCATCACAGAAATCAAGTTAGTACAGTGATAATTCTTTTTGACCACTTCATAAAGGGTCTCTAACCAGATCTAATTTATCATAATTGCTGCCCTAACAAAAATAAATTCTTGCATGCAATATGTGGGAAATCAGGCAAAACAGAAGCAGCCACACCCCTTCATATAGCCTTAGGATTCTGAGTTGCGCTTTCCAGCGTGTTTTCAGACAGAGGTTGATAATATGAAACTAATAACAATTTATAGACTAAGTATACACAAACAGCTTTGAATTATATTTTGAATGGTGATGGAATTTTCAATGGATTTATATTCCCATCCCATCAGTTCTTCAATAATAAGGAGTTTGACCTGATTTTAATTCTAGCCAAACACGTATAGAGTTACCCAGGATATCTTCTAAGAAATAAAAAGGGGGACTTTGGAATCTGTGAAAATGAGATCACAAATTATACTTAACCCTAGGGGGTGGGTGTGTGGCACGTTTTCAGCTCATTTTTAGGTCAAGTGTTTCATGACATCTAACTTTGTAGAATCAAATTTTGTTTTGACCTTGATATTCACGCTTAATCTCTATAAAATAAACCATTCATAGCTTTAATTACATACCTTCTCGTCCAAATTTTCAGCTGTATTTTCCGCTTCATCCTTCAAAGGGGTGGAATGAACGGGCTGTGCATTTAGGCTCTGCTTGTTTCGTTGTTGAAACGTTAAGATCAAGTTGTCCTTGCCGCTGGAGAGGCTAGACTGGGAATTTCGATCTACGTTCTCGAGCAAACCAGACATTCGCCAACTATCAACCTCGAGATTTTCTTTAATTTCATGCTCGGAAGACTCTGATAACCTGTACTTGACCAGTTCAGAGGTTCCCACAACGCTCTCAGAATGATCAGAAGTCTGAACAATGTTCCCACGAGGGTCGTGTTCGATGGAAAGGCTTCTGAACACCACGTTTCTGGATTTTTCCTTCTTTTTTCGACGTGGGAAAGTCAGCAATCTCCTTTTCTTCTTCTTCTCCCCGCTAACCTGGCTGTAGGAAGAGTCGGTTGTTATGTCTGTCCTCTCAGACACTGCTTCAGATATTTGGGAAGAGGCATCGTCATTCTCGTCGTCGTGGGATAGTTCGCCAGCTTGTTGTGACTCCTCATCGTCGACTACAATATCAGGCCTAGTTGCCCCATCAAGGTCACTCGTACTTTTAGATTTCATCGAGCTTGTCAGCTTCTTGAGCCGTTTTCTTATACTCGGCATCTTTTCACGGTCGCGATTGAACTTATTACAATTCGAATCAAACTAAAGCTCTTAAAAAACTGTCGAAAATCTCAGATCTGTTTTCCTAGTACGAATTCAATCACTGGTCACTGCTTTGTATAGGTTTACTATGGAGGCTTTGTAGCTTTGTTGTGATAGACAGGGGGTAAATAAATCATTAAAATACTGCGTCGTAACCATGATTCACAGATTCAACCCCCCTGAATAAATTGATAGAATTATGGTTAAGAACTGATTTACAGGGGGTATCCATTCCTATTATAGTTTGTGAATCAAATGCAAACACGCATGATTGGCTACAGTATTGGTTTTCAAGGGGGTGTGTCTGGTGCAAGTCTCAATTAATGGCCACTGGAATTCAAACGGGGGTAATGGCCCTTAATGGGGCTGACAAAGTTGCAAAAAGTGTAGTACATATTGAAATTGTGTGCAAGAATGCGTGTAGAGCTGTAAAATTAATCGATTTATTTCTTGAGCTTTTTCGATTGTTATTTATCCGATAACCTGCTAGAATTACAATACAAAAAGCTCTACTTAACTCTTTAATTTTTGAATTTTTCTTGATTCCTTTTTAAAGCTTTTACGTTTGAGGTCTTAAATAAGAATGTCATTGAAAGCTTTTGAGGGGGTTAATAAATCACCAATCGGATCTCTAAAAATTACGGATATAATGATTCGTAAACGATATGGTAGCTTCTACCTAGTAACTTATTTTTACTTTTATTGGAGCTGTGATCTTGAACCAACCTAGAGTAGCGTGTTAGCTTCTTCGTAACAACAATCCTGGATTAGACTTGGTGTTGCATATTCTGTGTTCTTCCACAGACAAATTCAATTACGGATTACATGACCTAATTCAAGATAAAGATGGATTACTGATAAAACAAGTCATAATTGTTTGCAGTACTGTTTGGCCCAATGGGCCTATAACTCTAACTGGCAACTATATCCGGGCAAAACGTTAGGCATCAAACAAGAAAACCATGATATTAATTTCAGACGTTTGGATTATGGAACGAGTCACGGCCGGAGGGTTAATCCTGGGACCTAGTATATCGGCTCATTTTCGGGTGCCAATTTTGCCAGCTCAACTAATGGCCTCATGTACGAACTCTAGCTAACGAAAAAAGAATTAGAGCGTTTATCCTAAACCTTCTGATCATCTTGAAAAAATATAATATAGTTTCAATCTAAACATTTCTAAAACGGTTTGGTATTTTAGCTAACATCTTCAAAATTTTCTTACAGAGAGTTATTGGCGGTAAAATCGTGCATTGTAATTCCTTTACTTGGTATCTACGAAAAATAGAACCACCTTAACCATCTAGAACCATCTGAAACCACGTAAACCAAAACTAACTATGAAAGTAGCTACAACAACGATCTGGTTCAGCTATGAAGCTTCTTAAATCATTAGTATTTGGCTTATTGTGTATATGGAATGGTAAGTTGCTGTAGTTGGTGGTTTCATGAAGTTCTGGGTGGTTCACGGTGGTTTCAGATAGTTTTATATAGTTAAGGGCGGTTTGATTGGGTTTCCAATCGTTTTACAAGGTTTGAGGTAGTTTTAGATGATTTTACCTGGTTTAGGGTGGTTTACAATGTGATTTCCGATGGTTTAAATGGTTTGAGGTAGTTTTGGATGGTATTAGATGGTTAAGGTTGTTTAAGATGGTTTAAGATGGTTGATAGTGGTAATACATACTAGAGGGTTCCATTCTTAAATAGATGGGTTGCCACGTTTAATCCCCTTAAATCTTTGCATAGCAAAACGATGTATGAATCTGCAGGTCTCGTTTATTCGAATACATTTTATCGCAGTCTGGGCACGAGTACGTCTCTGACCAATCAGCTTCATTCCTAACATATCCGTTATCATTTGATTGGTTCTTGTTTATCCGATTATTTCTATGCAGTGAATTGTTTTCATGGCTATCGAAGGGTGATGGCCTGAGTTTCCCAGTATTAGCAATAGCCGCACCTACCGCAAACGCCTGTCGCTTTTCGTTAAGTTTTGAACTGACCGGTCGAGGATGAGAAGGAGGCTTGGGGCTTGAAGGTGCTTCGTTTCTGTGCGATGGACTTTGACCCAGTTTTGTCGATGGTTCGGTCATGTCGCCAGCGTGAAGCTCCTGTCGAATCGACCTGTTTAGGTGTTAAGAAAACAACATTATACATCATACAGAGACAACAACATTGCACACTTGGTTTTCTATATCATAACACGGATAAATTTTCTTTTTGAAGTTTAAAATGTTGCGAATTACATCTTATTTTATTCAATTTCGCAGAGAGTGTCAAGGAAAGGTCTGGGGCTCATAAGTTTCTTGTTGCAAACCCATGTATGAGTTTCTTACGAGATAACCTCCATGCATCAATTGCGTTGTCACAGAGTTATCAAAGCATTCTGGGACAATAGTTCCCAGATTCCTTTCACTAGGGGCAAATTTGCATGAATCCAAAACGGTAGACTTAAGTGAAAGGTGGTCCATTCTATTTCATTAGCTGATATCTGTTTCCAATCATTTTTCTTTAATTGTCTTTCCTGTAAATTATAAAACAGCTTTCAAATATTCATAACAGCATTTGTAACTTGAATGGGGTGTTTGAAAACTTTCAAATTTTCCCACTGGTCTGTCAAATTCAAAACAATCGGATAGCTAATAAATAAAACAATGCTTTTGAAGCTTGAAAGCCAAGCTATGATCGTCAATCAAAAATCATAAACACAATTGATTCCAAAAAACATGATTGAAATGACATCATCTATATTGTTTGTAGAAAGTCAGCCAGAGTTGCAGTTAACCAGCTACCTTGGTGGTGGAGATTCAGAACGAAATTTGTTTATCACCACCACATAAAACGTAAACAAAGTAGAAAACGTTTGGCGTCTCGTATTTCTTAAGCAGAGAGTCAGTGGCATCGTGGGACCACGGTTTTAGAGGGGGGCAAAGGGGGCAAAAATAAAACATTTCCAACAAATATTAGAGACAATACATTATAAATTCGACATTTTCCGACAAAGTCAACGATTTCATCTTCCTAGGAAGGCCTCCTACCCCCTGGCCACTACGCTTCTACAGAGAGTGCGGTACCAAGCGCGTACAAATAAATGGAGTTATTTGTGTTTGAGGGGGTATAAATGATTAAGACCGTGTTTGATTAAAGAAAAATTAAACGGATGATTACGAAATTACGAACGACATTACGAAATAAACAATTCCTATTCCCCTCTATGAGACTTGTTTATAAAATCGAGACTCGAGACCCGAGTCTTGTTTACATGTTTATTATCCCTTTAAGGTCCTGGAACTCTGGGAAATGGGCTGCGGAGTCGCACCGGCCCTGAACTGCCCAGACAATACAATCTTTAAGTCGGTGACGAAAACAGGGAAAAAACATTTCCAGCCCCTGTTCCGGCAACGAGCCGATGCACACCAGTCCATCTGAAAGAGGCCAGATGAAACGCCTTTGGAACAGAAGGGCAGAAGGAAAAAGAGCCAGATGGCAGACAAGAGCAAGCCTTAAATTAACCACCTAGATAAAATCCTATTACAGTAGAGGGGAGGTGGGAGGGAAAAAATTATAAGAAATTGTGTCCTCCGTGCGCGAGCGTTCCAAGTAACGAAGAGAAATATTTGTAGCCCAACACGAGGGATAACCACGCTAGACCCCCCGCTAAGAAATGCCTAGTGACAGGAAACGGAACGAGAACCCAGGCCCTTGTGATAACTCCAATTATAGTAATCTATAATTGACATTTATCCCTTTAAGGTCCTGGAACTCTGGGAAATGGGCTGCGGAGTCGCACCGGCCCTGAACTGCCCAGACAATACAATCTTTAAGTCGGTGACGAAAACAGGGAAAAAACATTTCCAGCCCAAAGTACACACGAGTGTGTGCACCCAGACACCGACGGCTAAATACCTTGCTAGAAAACCTACCCACTAGTCATCCCGGGTATATTCCAAAAAACCTAGATCCTAAACTAAAGTAAAGACAGAAAGCCACATAAAGGCGGAACGAGTGACAGCGAGAATAGCAGAAATCAATCATCCAGCCCAACACAGGGCATTATAACAATAAACATGTGCACCTATGGCACAACACTAGCCCAACACAGGGCATTTTAACACGATAAACATGTGCACCAATGGCACAACACTAGCCCAACACAGGGCATTTTAACACAATAAACATGTGCACCCATGGCACAACACTAGCCCAACACAGGGCATTATAACACGATAAACATGTGCACCCATGGCACAACACTAGCCCAACACAGGGCATTATTACTATTAATAAAAACGATAAACATGTGCATCCATGGCACTAGCCCAATACGGGGCATTATAAAACGATAAACATGTGCACCCATGGCATTAGCCCAACGCAGGACATTATAATAGTGCTGCAAAAACGGGAGTATAATAAACAACATGTGCACTGCTGGCACTGCCCAAATGGGGGCATAATTTTAATGACATATGTACCGCTGGCCCTGCCCTAATTAGGGTATAATTTAAACCTCGATTTCAACAACATGTGCACCACTGGCACTGCCCTAGCGGGGGGTAAATTCTAACCACGTATGCAACGTTGGCATAGCCAAAAATGGGGGTATAACTTTAACGAAATGTGCATTGCAGGCACTGCCCTATGGGAGGCATAATTTTAACAATACGTGCACCGCTGGCACTACCCTATTGGGGTTATAACTTTAAAGACATGGGTACCGCAATCATCTTGTACATATAATTTATTGCCATTTTACAACATAGCAAGCATTCACGAAGGTAGACTGACATAAGCAACTTCATCGAGCGCAATAAAAACTTCATCTGCCACAAAATGAGCAAGCGCATAAATTTTTACAAAGAACCATGTTTTGACCAACTTTGAATTTTTTCGTATTTTGGGATTTTTCAATATCTTCTGTAAGTGCATTCCACAACCATAGGCCCTTGACACATTGGGATTTGATGACAACCCCTCCTTCACCGACAGATGTTTTTGGAAAAAACTGGAACAGCTTAGCTCAGATGAGCTTTGCCAACAAAATAGAGAATGAGCATGACTTTGACCTACTATTGGTTCAAAACAAACATTTCGGTGTCATAAGTTACCCTTCAGTCTTATTATCTTTTCTTTATAAATCAAATCACACTGTATTTCTTGTACTATTCTTGATTGGAAAGCATAGGATTGTCCTAATATGGGGCCTAAATAATCATGACAAACATTAGTGTGGGAAAGTGGGATTCGACATAACTCGTGAAGACCAAGCCAATATTGCAAGGATGCTTCACTGTTACAGCTTGGAATCTATTAACTCCACAAAAGCTCAATGACTTAAAAATATTTAAGAACTATGAGGGAAAAACCTTATCGCTTACTTTGCAGTGTACATTTTAAAAAGGGAAGACCCCTTAAGAATCTAAAGCGTAAAAATTAAATTGGGAACAATGATTGGAGTGTAGTACTACAAAACCTTACAAAAATCAAAAAAAAAACCTGGGTTGCAGACCAAACTACTATAGATTTTAATTGAATTGGTTCGGACAGTCGCTAAAGTTTGACACCAAACTAGACAGTGAAATATTTGAAATTCGCACATTTGCTTTTTTCAGACCATGAGTCTGCACGAGATTCAACCAAGTCACAGGTTACCGACTTTCTTCGATTTGAGCTTATCTGAAACCTGATATTATACACACCGCATTATAAACAGCACATTGAAAACTCTAATGACAAGTTTAACAAATACGGACTGGGTCCAAACAAACAACAACTGTTTTCTACAAAGTAAATACTTTTGGTCTTATCAAGGCTTTCCTTGACACAACACCCCATAGGGTATAGACATCCCCTGCTCTGACAAGCCACTGTTTGCTCCTAGAGGGAGCTTTGCGTCTGAGGAGGGAATGCTTCGTTGCTGATTGTTTAAACAGTAATGTGTGTGATATGACGCAAACACGAATACTCTCAAAGCGTTTTTAAGGGATACACCCAAGGGACAAATCACTCCTTAAAAAATCTTATCCACTTTTTCTGAAAAACCTATTTTTCTTAGCAAAATCCCTTGAAAAACACTGGAAATCCCTTAGTTCTTTAGAAAATCTCGTACGCTTTATAAGGGAGCGAAATGCCCCTTGGATTTAGCTATTCTCATCTCGCTAGGATCACCCATGGCCCTAGGATTCAAATTTTTAGGCCACACTTTTTTAGGATTCGTCATTTTTGCCAAACAAAACTTGGCGTATTTGACAACTTTCGTGTTCAAAGCAACATTGGCTTAGCACACTTCGCCCAAGTCTCTCAGCACGCGAAACAGCAGAGACGCCGATTCCTTGCATTAGCCTTTTCGCACTGTGTCTCAATCGCACCGCACAGCACACCGCTTGTCAATCACCCTTCATCTGGATTTTCTCTCATGACACCTTAGGGAAATCTAGCAATTAGGATTCCTTCAGTATTCTTAAGAAATCTAGGAAACTCTCATCCTCGTTTACGTCGTTTATGTAGTTTTAAGAAAATACGTGACATTTCCAACTTTATTCATGCCTGTAATATTTCCTGCGTATTTTAGTTTAGAAAAAATTCCTCACTACGCTCATCATTTCTTTATCAAGGAGGGGTAGACTGTAGTAGGACTAACTGCTCTATACGTCACTTCCTCTAGCCTCTTTATCACGTTTAACCTATTGTATGAACTTTCTTATTTTCTTTCCTATTGTTCTCAACCGTGTATTTTATCTCGTGTAATTAGTTTATTTGTAAGTCTTAAATAGTCTTAGATAGTCACTAACATGTAAATGTCACAAAACTGTAGGGAGGGATACCTGTTGCATAGGCTTTACACCCCTTTCATTAAATATATTGATTCTATCTTCATATTTTTCGGATCAACAACTCTAGGAATAAACCTTCTTGTTGTTTATTCTTAAATTACCATATTAATTAGGCAATTTTAATCCTCAATCTTCTATCAAATTGCCAAGTAAAAGGCAAAGAGTGTAAACCCTGATGCATTAAAATTCGCGAACAGCTTGCTTATATTTCCAAGCAAGAATAGACAAAAGGTTCTTGCGAATCAGTAGGCATGCCCCCGGCCCGGAATTCGATTTGAATGTCAGCCAATCTGTTGTTTTTATCATCTAGCTTTCTTTGATGGGAAAACATCAAATGTAGACCTCATTTTTTTTTTTAAGTACGTCTGATTGCTTGAGTAAAGAATATACTCAACAAAATGAATAATATGAATCTAGTTCCGTTTGGAAGCTGCATTCTTTTTCATATGATTACCTGCCTAATCAGGCTTTAATTTGCCTTACTAATTTCCATCATTCTTCATTTTGGCAAGCGTTAGCCTAGCCTAAAGTTGCTGTCATGAAATTCATCAACACAAGAATCAAAGAGGGCACATCAGTGAAATACAGGGGGCCCCAACCACCATTTTTGTATTTCTTATTTAAGTGACAACTATATGAATATGTATGACTACATGTATCAACTATACTAGGAATGACTTGTGAGAGGGAAAACCGTCTTGCTACATATGTATTACCCAAAAGTAGCATTAGAACAAAAAAAAAAATAAAAGCTATTATGAAAATCCAAATGAATCTTTCTGATAGCGTCAGACCCCGTCTACATTATTACATCTTTACCTTGCCTATAAAAACCGTGATAGCTTTCAGGGAAATCTTTTTGTCCACCCTTGGAATAAAATTAGTTCCATATGGACGAAGAATGTAATATTCCTAACCTAAGAAAAATCAAGAAAGAATCTAAAAGGGACACTCGATAAAAACCGAACAAATTAGATAATGGATTAAAGGCTGAGGAAGACCGGAAAAACATGCAAAGTAGATATACGTTATTTTTCCTGAAGGGACCAGAACTTAAGCTAAGGTAGACTTATTCTAGATAATCCTATAAAAGATAAAACAATATCTTAAAATTAAAGTGAACAAAAATTGGAGATTATCAGGGTGAAAGAGAAAAATCACGTCTATAAAATATTATCAGGCAGGGCAAAGGATCAAAGCATGGAAGAGGGCGGAAGAGGGTACGCAAGTATGCAAATAAGAATACCGTGATAACAGTTGATAGCTACCAAAAGTGGCGGAACGCAGTTGCACTGCTTCACGTTTTCTTGTTTCTTAGTTAAGACCCCCTAAGACAATCATGACAAATGGGGGCTGATAAGATCTAAGAGAATGACAAAATAAAAAATTTTGACTTAGCTGTTTTTGTTGCTGTTTGACCTTGTGATCTGATCTTGACCTTGGTAGAGCCACGGAAATAACAACACACCATACTTCTTCCAAATGCAACATTCAGAATCGTAGAACCAACCATCAAGCCATTTAGACTTAATTATAAAACCTAACTTAACTTAGGAAGTACAAAAGAACTATAACTATCGAATAAAAAATTATAAGAAATTGTGTCCTCCGTGCGCGAGCGTTCCAAGTAACGAAGAGAAATATTTGTAGCCCAACACGAGGGATAACCACGCTAGACCCCCCGCTAAGAAATGCCTAGTGACAGGAAACGGAACGAGAACCCAGGCCCTTGTGATAACTCCAATTATAGTAATCTATAATTGACATTAAAATCGAGACCCGAGACTCGTTTATAAAATCGAATCCATGCCTTACTCTTAAAACGAAAACTAACACGTGAGTGTTGAATGGTGAACATCAGCCGAGATGTGCACTCAGTAAAGCTATCTTGGAGTTGAATAATCTTGGAGGGTCATATAGGATGGGGGTCATCTTTCCCTATTTCCTTATAGAAATTGCAAAAGTTCCCTTATTGTTCTATGAAGAAATGCTGATCTTTTGTGTTCCCTGATCCCTGCTTGCTGTCAATCTTCCATTGTTCCCTTTTTGATTCGTCTCATGTTCCCTTGTTCCCTGTTTAATTTTGAGCATGTTCTCCAATTCCCTGGAACCCCTATATGATACTGATCTAACCCATCTAAAAATATGCACCTTGTATTATGGGTAAACATGAATGGTTTTTATCAAAACTGTGTCCTTCTTCAAACTTCTTGGTGCTCTTCTTTCAAGAAATCACATTTTTTCAATAAAGAAGTTTTTCTGATTGACGTCACGTCTAAAAATCTGTTAAACCAATGACAATATTTGCCTCCAATGTAATGACACCGATTTGGTCTCAATTCATATTTTGAACCCGAGGCAAACAGCATCTTTGTGCTCAAATTTAATCACGAGTAGGGGAATTTGTTTTGGTTTTACAAAGGCTGATCCTTTTGGGCTTGAATGTAAATGAATTATGAGTTAAGGTGAGGAGTATTCGTTATATCATATCAAAGTAGATTTATTTCGATCTAGTAGACAATCAAGGTTGCTGTTTTTGACATCTAAACAATGTATGCATTTCATTTTGCTTTGTAATCGATGAGTTCTTTCTAATCGATGTATTTGCCGTTTATGACTGATAACTTACTGCATGGTACAAGTTTAGACTTATTACATGATTCCCAGATATCGCTCATTACGAGACTGAGGCTAGCACTAAACCGAGTCCGCTCAAACTGGTTTTTTGATAGTTTGAGCGTTCGTCGAATTCATCAATAGCGATAACTACGGCTCATGTAATCAGTCTAGTACAAGATCAACAGAGCACAAACTAACAGACCCCGAGCGACAAAAAGATTAAGGCAAGGTTATGAAATTTCACAGATGTCATTCGCAGGCCCGGCTGAAAGCTATCAAAGTTGGTCCGGTCCGAGATAAACCAGTGGGTCCGGGGGTAAAACCCAGAAAGATTTCGAAATCTAGATTCTCTCAGATGCAAAAATGTGTAAAATCTAATGTTGCAATATTGGTGTTTTAAAAGAAGAGTGACATAGCCCAAAAGTTGGTCCGACCAAAGTCACACCAATCGTACCGATTCCACCGGGCTTGATTCTAGACGGATTGAAAGGAACGATCTTGCAATCAACTAGATAAATCAGAAAGGGGATAGAGCTTCTTGGGACACATAGAATGATTTTAAGCACCCTTTTTTAAATCTCATTTAATTTCAACAATTTCCTCTTCAAAAGATACCACTTAGCCTCAAGTTTGTCTGCCAACCAATAAACCATTTCGTGCATTGGTGATGCTCTGTTGATTCATACTTTTGATTTTTTGAGTTTTCTTTTGATTTCGTTCTTTCGATTGATTCTTTCAATTCAAACTGGTAGAATATGACCTTCACTTCCTAACTACATGCCATGCTTATCAGAATCTAAGAATCGATTCACTTCTAACAGTAAGGGTTGAGACCTAAGATCAACTTTACAAGGTAAAATTTACAAAGATTATGAATAGTGAAGATGTCACGGTTGTTGCACTCCTAGCTAAATTTCTAGTCGAGGGTAATCAATTAAGAGACACCCAACCATCCAAAAATATGTGCTAGATTGCATTAGCCCTGGTTGTTCCAGTACACCAAGTTTGTTTTTGTTCTTCTTTTACATTATTTCATTCTATCCTAATTTGTAATGTAACCTTGTTTTGTTGGCAGCCAAACGTGTAAAGGTAGAGCATTTTGCTATAAATTTTTGATGATAGTTCAGATCTCTTTGAAGTTGTTGGCTGGAGAGACCTTGAATGAGGAGAAAGCTTCCAAAGGCAATCAAAAACATTCAGTTAATCATTTAATGGGTGTCCGCATGAGTCCTGCTAATGAATGTCAGTAAACCAAAATTAAATGCAGTTAGGATGCAAAACTCGAGATGAAATAAGACAGAGTCTTTAAAAAGGAGAAATGTTAGTTTTGAAGTCAGTGATAGTATATAAAAATCTAATATATCTTGAAAGGCCCGTTTTGATAAGCAGAACTGCTTCATGTATCGCAGCATGAAATCACTCTATCCCTGACGACATTGGTTATTACTGCACACAAAAACAAGGTATGAACGTAGAAAATCTAGTTGCTTTAAAGAAGATAAAAGTTAACATGAATTCGTAATGAAATTCAGACAAACCTTTGCTCCTCCTGCATGAATCGTCTTGGATGGCTTTCATGATGTTTGTTTATCTCTTTCTCTTTCCACAATGGCACTCTGTCTTTTGGCTGAAAAAAATAAACAAAATGCAACGAATAAATACCGTACAAAGGAACTCGCAGGAAATACAATCTGTATATTTACAACTAGATCATAAATGATTTGAATTTACAAAAGAAACATTAGGAGTCCAAAAGTTCAAATAAAAACATTCACTACTTTACTTTTAAGTTATTTCTCAGAGTTTAATGGGTTGTAGGCCCAGATCATCTAGTCCCAGATCATCCTCCACAGTATAGATGGTATCCCTCCACAGTGCTGAACATCCCCACAAAGTACTGATGGTATCCCTTCACAGTACTGATGGAATTCCTCCACAATACTGATGGTATCCCTTCATAGTACTGATAGAATTCCTCCACAATATTGATGGTATCCCTTCATAGTACTGATAGAATTCCTCCACAGTACTGAACATCCTTAACAGCACTGTACAAACGTTCCCCAGGGTATTAATAGAGTGAGGTAAAATGCAAAAACTTACAATGTATGTTGTCTTGTGAGTTTGGAACTGCTTGTAACTCTCAAGCCGCTTTCTCAGTTGGTCATTCTGCTCCTCGAGAATCGCGATTCTCATGTTGTTAGCCTCGACGATTTTCGCGATTTCTGTCGAGCCATTTTCACTCAAGAACCTCGACAAGGAATTATCGGCCGTTTCATTGATAGTCTTGTGTTCGTAACCTATCACAGGGAACTGAGAGACAAGTCTTAGTTTCTTATTTGATGCGTCAAGATCTCCTTTCAACTCAGAGACTTTGGCTTCCAGTCCAACGATTAACTTCTCCAAACTTTGATTTTCTTCTGAAGCATCTGAAATTGATTTCTGAAATTGAAAAAATGTTAGGAATGATATAAAAGAGCGAGAAAATATGAATTTAGGTTAGGTAAATTAAACATTAGGCAAATATAGGCCGTTCACTTTGTTTTGACAGGGCTTCGTTTCCAATGAGGCCTAGCTTTTTTTTCAATAAGCAACCGAACTCTAGGCCTAGACCCCCGATGTTGCTTGAAAAACATAACATGTTAGCTACCATCCATTATCCCGAAACTAGTTTAGTTGCACGCTGCGGGCGAGAGGCAAGTAAAGCCTTCCAAGAGAGTCATATCATTCATTAAAAATATTCCCTCAATCATGGGTGTGTCGCTTATCGATTTGTCAGTTATCGAGAGAAAGATCCAGAGAGGAACCTTAATTAGTTTGGAAAATTAAAGTTTTATTCGACTTACTTGAGAAGAAACAGAATCCCAACCATGCCGTTTCATTTTCACGAATTGATTTCAGTTTATTTGGCTTACCCTCAATTTGATGACTTCTTCGTCTGACAACTCTTTTTCCTGCTTGATAGTTTCATATTCTTCTCTTAATTTGTCTTGCTCTTCTTCCATCTCCTGAATTCTGTTTTGCAAATCCTCGCACTCTTGATCCAGTTCATCAGCTCTGAGTAAGAGTGACTCTTGCTTAGCCTGCAGGGCCTAAAAGAGTAAATTTGTTTAAATAAGCTGCATCGATAAAAGCTTGCGAACAAATGTATCTTCGTAAACCAAAACCTACTTTATTGCTTTCAAAGAAGTAATCAAGCACAATCTTGGCAACAATTGTAACAGCCAAATTAGTAAAGAGCCAGGTCTTTATGTAATTTTTTGTAAAATTAGCTAATGTAAAAGTTGGCATTAATTAGTAATTATATTGAAATAGAGCAACTTGAAATAATGTTAACATAATTTAAAGAATAACTGAGAATATGTGTAGCAATTATTTTAATTCAAGGTAGCATCTTCATAAACAAGCACGATGATGAAGTGGGTAATCTTAGTTTCACCATGGCGTAAAAGGAGCTGTAAAAAGTATGCTGATGGAAATTTAATTAAAACTTAGGATTTGCAGCTCACGGATCAATTCATTCTAAGAGTCTACATCTGACCTCACTCCATTCTTTTTATTTCGATGCTAGAAGTTCGCAGCTCAATCTATACGCGAACAGCCTACCATTGTTTGATAATATTTTGTCTAAAAATTAATTATTAAGTTTGCTTCAAGGGAACTTGCATAAGCCCGAAAGATAATGCTATGTTTGAATCAAGAACTGGTCTTGTGATTTTATAAATCAGACTTAAGGAGCTGTATAGGGTACATATAGGCATATTGGGTTAAGGTTAGGGACTAGGGTTAGGATTAGGTGGGGTAGGCTATCAGGGGGTTTTTCTATTTTGGTTTGTTATCGTCATTCAAGTCATTCGCCATTTGTCATTTTTGACAGTTGCCATTGCTGGTGTATTGCCGATAGAAACACTCTTATTTGACTGTATCTCGGTTGGAAGCAAAACTTATAAATAGGTTTTGTTTACAATCATCCTAGCTAAAACCAATGTTTCTTGAATCGGGACAGGTCCTTTCTTTTGATATGTGTCAAAATCTTGTTACGCCGAAAACAACATATAACAGATAACCAGTGTTCCTCCTAAAAACTTACGATTAAAATGGAAAGTTAAAAGATTAACCAACCTTATCGTGTTTAGAAATAGCTTTATTTTCGGCTTGAGATTTACCAAGCTCAATCTCTGTATCGTAAAGTTTAGTCCTCACGAAATTCAAATCTTCCTTCAAAATGTGAAATTCCTTTTCAACTTCTTTTAGCCTTGTGTTCTCGGTTGATTCCACCTCTAGGTCACAGGCCATCCTTTTATTTTCTTTTGCTGATGTTAATGAAAAACGATATCAAATAAAGGAAAAATCAAATAACACCAGGAAAACTTAAATGAAGTGAAATCCCGCATAAACATTTGGATTACTGAACCTGGATTACTATTTTGTGCTGCAGGTTGGCAATGAAGGGATATTGTTTGCGTAATCTATTTTCCAGCTTCTTCAAAGTTTTTAAGTAAAAAAGTATTAGTTCCTTCGTAGGGTGAAGGTTTATAAGTATTTGTCACAATGGCAGTGCGTTTGCGGCTGGTCACCATTTTCATGGTGGAAGATCATCTAAATAAATGGGAATGAATCCCTTTCAACCCAAAGTATTCATTACTTGTATTTAGTGTTGATTGCTGTTAAAGTGAGAACACGTGATTCATGTATTTTGTAGAGTTGTGTGTATCAAAAGCGAGCTCGTAATTATCCTTCCTGTCTCTGCCATAGTTAGTATAGCTCAAACGAGACAATACCTAACTAAGACTGAGTATATATTATTGTTGCTTATCAGAATTAGAAGATGTGGAAGTATTTTCAAGATGCGACCCCAATTACACGCCAACCTGTGTGCCTTTCTTTGTCCCAAAATTACTAAACATAAGAGACATACAGCTTATGGTTGGGTAAAACTATTGACTTTGAGTAATGAACTTTTTAACTTGTGCAAAAGTTTGGGAAATGCAAAACTCATAAACGTTTCATTTCTTTTCAGTGCCAACTCGAGTCATGAATAACCGACTCTAAAGCTCCGACAAAACGAACAAAAAATGCTTGAAATACATTTTGTTTTTGATTTCCTGTCCATGGTGTGATCACATTTTCAACAAATTCAAAACATTACCAGAAATTGCTCGCAAAACAGGATTTGTTATGCAATTTTTTTGAAACTTTTACTTTTCAAAAAAATTTCGTGCTTATCACAAGCAAAATATTTTGTAAAAAACATTTAATTAATTGTTCCCAAACTGACAAACATTCTGCTTGATAAGCAAAAACTAAAATTTTTGTCAAGCATTGTATGATCGTTTGGGCGGAGCTTAAGTAGTATATAAATGATTCTCTGACCCCATCCTAATACTCTTAGCAAGTGTAGTGGCGTGTAGCTGCACGGTGCTAGAGATTCTAAACGGCCTGGGTTTTGAGCCTTTTGAACAATCATGCATCGTATTTGAAATTAAGGGGTGTACAGTGAACTTTCCTTTTTAAAATTTTAATAGTCCATCTGTTCTGTAGTAGAAATGGGTGAGTTGAAACGTACTAGGACCTCATAATTGTACATGTAGTGATATGGCGTATGCTTGTCATGTCCCTACTGGAAACAAACAGGGTTTTTTAACGTGCAGTTCTACACAATATGTGCACTTCTAAACCCTTGTTGTGCAGTTCTAAAGAAAATATACCCTGGGTTCCAGAACCTAAAGTGAGGAGGGGGGGACGAAAAGAGAGTACAGTCGAAACGAGAGTGGAGAAAATACAGGTTGTTTCTCCTGTTTCTCTTGTTTTGATGACCCATCGCGCTGCGCGCTCGGTGCGCCTTCGGCGCGTTCACAAAACCACCATTTGTTTTCAGGCTCTGGCACCAAGGGTAAAGAGAATATTGTGGAATGCTAGATATTTTGGAGGTCAGGAATAATTAAAAAAGGATTTTGCCAATGAAAATTGTTGTATAATGAATCATAACGAGTAGCCATTATGGAATATTGGAATCATGTAAAATGCACGAATACAACACGAATGGGATCACGGGTAAATCAGTTGATTTTTTAGGTGAGGTAGTCTGCAGTCAACAGGAAGAACTGGCAATCAACAGAAGTGCACGTTTTTGTTTTAGTTCTTGTCTAAATATTTATGCAGTACTAATTATTGTGGTTGTGTTGTATGAGAAGTTTTTCTTTCAAAAGATGTGTCTGCTTTATTGCATTCACCTTGAGTTTTAATGAAAACAACATTAAATATTAATCATTTTGCTGCATCAAAACTCGAAATATTCTTGCTCTTTGACAGAAAAAATATTGCTCCCTCAAGGAGCATCTGGGTTTGATGATAGCTGATAGATATGAAAATACAGGTGTGTAGCTACTGCTGAGTTTATTTTGAGTAAGTTTCCATTCGATAGGAATCGATTCGTTATAGACAAAACGAGACAAGAACGTTATAAAAATGAAGCTTTCAATTCCTAGTTGATGATATGGTTTTTTTAAAAAGTTCGTAATTCTTTATCAGATTTCTCAAATACTTTCCAGACAAGAAAAATGAGCTGTTCTACATTTTTCTTTAAGAAAATCCTCAGGCAAAGCCCAGATCTAGTGAGGCTAGCACTGGGCTTAAGGTTGTTTATTTTGCCCATCAAAGCAGCTTATCGAAATAGTTATGTCTAATAAATCTAAATTAGATATTGGCCAAAGTAACAAAAGTTGAACATAACTAATAACATCACAAAACCTTTACCTATTTGATCATTTTCTGATTTTCTTGAGGCATTCTCATTTTGAAGCTGTTTGCATCTTCCAACCAGTATTGCTTTATTACTTTCCAGCTCCCCTAGCCTCTCATTCAGTTTTGTTACCACAGCCTCGCTATCTTCCTTCAAAATCTGCACTTTCTCACAATGCTCACTTTCAGTCTTCACAATTTTCAACTCTGTTTCTTCCTTTTCACTCAACAGCTCTTTAATTTGCTCTTGGAGACTTAGATTATGAGTCCTTGATTTATCTAGTTCTGATTTTAGGGGGTCTATCTGCGCATAGAGATTATCCAAGTGCTTGTTGATCCGTTCTATATCTCTAGTCTGCTCATTAGTCCATCTAGAGACATCTGTGGCCGCCATTAGTGACTGCTTCAACAGTTTCTTCTGCTTTGCCAGCGAAGAAGGCAGGCCTTGCGACTCACATAATGCGATAACTGAGGCTCCAACATCGAGTAGATTCTGCTGAGTTCTTGAGCAGGCCTCGCACGGAACAAACGCGGTGTCAAAGGTCTGCGTCGAAACGTTGGTTAAAACTTTCGACAACGCAGCGTCTTCTATAGATAACGTCACGTCTTGCAGGCTGTTCGTGTCGTTGTCGGCAGTGAATGATATAGAGCTGGATGGCGACAATATGAAATTTGCGTTACTTCGATATGATTTTCCGTGCGTCTTTCGATCCTCCGCACGGCTGCTTTTGCAACGCATTGACGATATCGTGTCTCGCATCAGATTATTGTCTTCTCGCAATGTCACAATTGTTTCCTCCATTTTTGGGATGAGATCAACTTTGCTTCTCATCTGAAATGACACAGAGTAAAAGTAAATGAATAATTGATATTAAGCTCGTATCAGAATTTCATCGCAATGATTTTGTTATAAGCTTTGCGGCTAGAAAGTGGCTTCTAGACAGGAATCGCATTAGTAGCAGAAACAACATTTCAGTAGAAACAAACTTCCAGTTGGTTAAAGCTTTTTCTGTCAATTAAGGAAGAAAATATCGAGGAAAAGTATGGCATGAAATAAATAACGCGACGTACGGCAATAGCTGTAGTAATATAACTAGGGCTATGCCTGAAACGTTTAGTTTTTTCATATTCTGGCTATTTAGCTTATCTTAGTTGGAATATTTTTTATAAATATGGCATGTTTTGAATTGGGAGTGATAGATGGGAAAGGAAGTACGCATTTGTCTAGGGTAATCTTCAATGCGCATTCATACAGATACTTACTTTGTTTAAGAAGATCAATCGAGATAATTTGTGAGAATGAAAATGACCCGAGTAGGACTCGAACCCACGACCTCTAGATTCGTACTCTAGAGCGCTACCACTAGAGTACGAATCTAGAGGTCGTGGGTTCGAGTCCTACTCGGGTCATTTTCATTCTCACAAATTATCTCGATTGATTTTCCAAATCCTGCTTCTCCTCAAGTTTAAGAAGATCATACCTAATGAATCTTGCATTAATCAGAAACGTAGCGGAGAAAAAGTAATTGATCTGTTGAAATTAGTTATTCAATTTCTTTGCTTTCAGCTTGTCTTTTTCTCATTCTGAAGTGATTCCAGACCATACCTAACCAGACTAACTATCCTTTCCAACAATTTAAAAACTTTGTGTTTGAGACATATTATTTTGTAATAGGTTAGTTTTTTATTTAACAGCGATTAAGTATAATAATACGAGAGCCCAATCACCTATAAGTTTATGAAGTTCTAATAAATCAATTCAAAAATAAACCATGCTTTCAAACGTTCCTATTAAATCTTCATCAGTAAACTATTCTTACAATGCTTTGGGGACTCAC
The DNA here is from genome assembly GCA_963924455.1 of Pelagia noctiluca. Classification (NCBI taxonomy): domain Eukaryota; kingdom Metazoa; phylum Cnidaria; class Scyphozoa; order Semaeostomeae; family Pelagiidae; genus Pelagia; species Pelagia noctiluca. The sequence continues at coordinate 3,624,244 of OZ004322.1, forward strand.
TTAAAAACCTAATTTACAAAGCACAGGGTTACAAGGAGATAAACCTAAACAAGGACCTACTTAATACAATAATGGTTAGACTAAAAATAGAACAAAGGTTGGGTTGAGAAAACAAAGAGAAGTTAACAAGTCCGGAAACGAGAAGAATTTGGATATTTGATTGGGGAATGCCGATGTACCACCATAGAGATGAAAATAAAGCTAAACACAAATGGAAAAACAATGAGAATGCTATACAAAGGAAAGGCGGAATGATAATTAAGTATAGTTTACTTATAGAAATACCGTAAATCCTTGTTTACGCCCCCATCTCCCAATAAGCCTCTCCTCAAATAAGCCCCTACCTAAAATCTGATTTTTACAAATAAGCTCCCCCCATCGGGCCTTATTCAAGGGAAACTTTATTGCAGAATAGCATATTATTTTGAGAAAGCCATCAAAGGACATACCGATAAAGTATTACCATCTTCACCTGAAGACAAAATGGGAAAAAGAAAGGTAGGTTTCATGGTTATTATTACATTTCATTCGAGAAATAGCATTTTTGTCATTTTTCATGTCAACCGTTGAAGAAAACGACGAGCTTTTGATAAAGCCCCCCCATTAAGCCCCCCTCAAATAAGCCCCTAGCCGAAACTTCTTTTTTGCAAATAAGCTTCCAAGGGCTTATTCGAGGTATATGCTTTTAGCTCCATTAAATATGGCAACGTTTTGAATCTTAGGCCTATATCAGATTATCTTAATAGAAAGGCATGAAACTAAATTTCTAAGGGCTTTACGGTGGTGAACTTTACTTTTTTTTACCTCAGATATTTTTGGAGATCGGAAAACATTCGTAACCAAATTTCAGCAAGGTATTGCTTATAAAGGTTGCTCTTATAAAAAACTTGGCCATATTGACTTTGCTCTTACCTCATGCTTTAGTTGCTGAATATTATGGCTCGTCTGAACCACTCTACTCCAAAACTTTTTAACAACCAGACCGACTGACATGGTTGTTCCGACTGTTCGGCTTTTTGGTCTAGTCACTGACGAGGCAAGATTTATCTTGCTAGAAGATGTGGTATCCATAAACTGTGATGAGGCTTGTAAGAGAAACACAAATCTAGAATAAATTTGAAAAAAAAGTAAATAACCATATTCAATGGTTTTAAAGAGCAAAAATAAATAAAGCACTATGAGCAAGCTAGAAATACAAGTGCTCGTACCAACAACCATTGGGTCATTTCCATTTATACAAATTGTTTATTGATTGTCTGAATATAGCTTCTTTTCAGAAATACCAGTGCATCACCAACCCAGCTAAGGGCATCAAGGCAGATTCGGCAGAAGCTGTTTTTCTTTGGTCCGGTTCAAGCTAAACTTGCAGGGCCTAGGGGTATACTACCTTTAAATTTTGAAATTTAGGTTCACAGAGATGCAATTTGGTACATTTTTAGAAAGTAATTTACATAAAAATGAACCAAAAGTTACTATAAAGATCTGCTGTTTTAAAAAGCAATACAGTAGAATCCCAATAACTCAAACATGCAATAACTCGAACTCTCGCTAACTCGAACAGATTTGGCATCCCTGCCAACGCCGCACCAACTGAACTGGTTCCGCTGGGTCTGCAAGGGGCCTTCAATAATTCATTACGGTTGTTGATTCCCGTTTTCTGCATAAAAGAGACCATCAAAGAGCCTCATACTAACGAAAGCAGTTATGTAGCATATGCTAACGGTGCCCTGTCTGGACTTATCATTTCTAGGCTGGCATGTTGTTAAACATTACTTAAACCAGTTTACACGAAAATTTGAGCTTAGATTATTAATTGATGTTGCAAGATGTTTTTTGGAGATTTTTGGTATTTTCTCCATTTTTCATTTGTAGAATATTTTTCATTTTCACAAGTATTTAAGGTTGTATTTTTACTGCTTGTTTTAACATACAAAGTGGCTACGGGTACAGGAGCCGTATCCCAATTGTAAACAGCTATGAGTCGTACAAGAGCAATTCTATTGTACCCACAAATGGCTAAAAGTAAACTTGAAAAACAAAGTTTAGGTTTAACCAAAATTGATTTGCCACTCGTCAAAACATAGATCCATTCGTTAGTGGTGTGACAGTATAGGCTCGCTTTGCTTGAAGAAATATCTATTCTTTTGCAAGGTCAGTAACATTTTTTATGTGTTAAACATTTGATTTGCGCATGCGTAGAATCACTCCCGTACTCATGGCTGTTTACATTTGGAAAACAATACGGCTCGCATTTCCGTAGCCACTCCCGTACGGGCTAACGGGGTTTTACATAAAGAAAAACGTGAGGAGAGCTTTACCTGTCAATGACAAGTTCGAATAATACAATATGTGCAAGTCTATTAAAATCTTCATCTTTTGAAAACGAGTATGTGTCTGTCAGATCTTCAATATCTAGCTCAGCAGAAAGCTTATCAGGAAACTTCCAAGACTGAACACGAAGTGGGCCTATTTTCTCGATGGCGTCTTTTATCGTCGTTTGGATGTCTTCAATATCCCTTGCAAGACTCTCCAAGCAGTTTTTACTGCCCAATAAATGTGCCATAACTAGTTTGAGTCAAGATGTTAGTGAAAAACTACAAATATCAAGATTTTAAGGGCACCAAAAGCTGTATAAAAATCAACAACTCCACAGCAACAGGCAAATCAACATGGCCGCTAAGAATAAACATAACAACTGAACAACTACAACAACCACCACAAATATTAGAATCGCGGATTAGGAGACATGGAGTTGGAGACTAAATTCCACAATTCAATAATTCATTTATTTTTCCTTTCATACAAGCCTATATCACATTTAAACTCTATCACAGATAAGTGATGAAAATTGAAATCATTATAATAAGTTTAGCATACAGAAAAAAGCTCACACTAGCCTAGAGACCAGTGGCAAAGACCACTATGATGGAAGTAAGTGAGTATAATTATATACAATCAATGCTAGGCCTTATGCCCCAATCTAAATCAAATGATGCAGCTTCTTTTCTCAAGATGAAGTATCATAAAACTAGTACAGAGATGAGCTATTCATTTAGGTTGGCTTTTAAGGAGTAACTCCTAAACATTGTACGTCTTTTCTTTCCAATGCCATAAAAAATGGGTTTCGTCTATCGTCTAATATGTGGCCTTGAGCAAAGTTTTTTCACAAAGATAGATCTATGATTTCCTCATAATTTTGAAACATTAAAATAACCCTTGGTATCTTGGGACTATTTCATTCATAATGTTTTGTATCATTTTGGAAAAATTTGCTTATCACCATAGAATGGTAGATCATATGCCTTCGAGGGAGGGTTATTTGAAAATTATGGTTGCCTTCCAGTTAAACAGTCTTTGAAATAAACAAAAACTTATCTACTGCATATGATTCTAAAGAAGAGTGACTTAAGAAACATGAAGCTCGCAAATTTAGATCAAATTTAGATGATGTTTGAGGTAAACACAAGAAACGCCCCCTAGCGTAAAACCAAGAAACGTGTAGGCCTACAACATGACTGCAAACGATAGGGGCTCATAAGTTGGAGAAAAAATTCATAGAAAATAAGAAACACTAAGGTTGAACTCAAATTTGAATCAAACATCCATAAATGATGACCATTATCAACAATATCAATTCTTCCTCTCTTCCACCTCCTGTGGCTCAACAATAATGCAAGTGTCTTCTTCCTTAATCACTAACACATCTTCATCATCCCGAGAAACTGCATCTTGAGGAATTGCAAAAGAGGGATAAACTTCAGGCCTAGCTTCTGTCTTGGTTATTTTGCAATTTCGTTTATGGTTGTGAAGTCCACTGCAGTAGCTAAAAGTCTTTCCACAAGCACATGGGTATTTCTTATGCTCATGTATCGTACGAATATGAACAGACAAGCCTTTCTTATCGGCATACGCCTTTTCACAAGACTCGAACGGGCATCTGAAGTTCCTGGGAAACCAGTGGACCTGACATGTATGCGATTCTAGTGTCTGCTGATACGTAAAGACCTTGCGACAGTTGGGGCACCTTAGCTCCTTGATTTCTACGTCTTCACCTTCCCTGAGATGCTTTCGGAGGTGCCCTTCGTAATGGTACTTGCTGGAGAACTTCCGGCCGCATAACTTGCAATTGTATCTGCCCAGCTCCATGTGCACGTCATACCTATGTTGTTGAAGGAGAGATTCCGTTGGAAAGATTGCATTGCAAATATCGCATACCATGTCGTTCTTTTCATGCACGTGCTTGACATGCCGACCAAGCTCCCACTTTCCTCTGAAAAGTTTGTGGCAGGTTTGACACTGATATTTGACGATCAGCGTTTGATCGTGCAGCAACTCGTGTCTTTTCAAACTGTCAAACCTCGAGAAGTGTTTGCCGCAGGTTTGGCATGTTGGTTGCCCGATGTTGCGAATCATTCTTCTCTGTTGTGTTTTTGGTTTTTCTTGCATTTCTTCAACTTTCCGCATTTCCTGCATTTCTTGCATCTTTCGTATTTCTTGTGTTTCTTGCACTTCTCGTATTTCTTGTGTTTCTTGCACTTCTCGTATTTCCTGCGTTGCTTGCATCTTTGGTATTTTTTGCAGTTCTTGCATCTTTCGTGTTTCTTGCGTTTCTTGCACCTTTGGTATTTCTTGCATTTCCTTCATTTCTCGTATTTCGTGCATTTCTTGCATCTTCGGTATTTCTTGCATTTCTTGCACTCTTCGAATTTCCTGCCTTTCTTGCATCTTTGGTATTTCTTGCGGTTCTAAAATCTTTCGTATTTCTTGCGTTTCTTGCACTCTTTGTATTTCCTGCGTTTCTTGCATCTTTTGTATTTCTTGCGGTTCTAATATCTTTCGTATTTCTTGCATTTCTTGCAATCTTCGTATTTCCTGCGTTTCTTGCATCTTTCGTATTTCGTGCATTTCTTGCATCTTCGGTATTTCTTGCATTTCTTGCACTCTTCGAATTTCCTGCGTTTCTTGCATCTTTGGTATTTCTTGCGGTTCTAAAATCTTTCGTATTTCTTGCGTTTCTTGCACTCTTTGTATTTCCTGCGTTTCTTGCATCTTTTGTATTTCTTGCGGTTCTAATATCTTTCGTATTTCTTGCATTTCTTGCAATCTTCGTATTTCCTGCGTTTCTTGCATCTTTCGTATTTCATGCAGTTCTTCCATCTTCCATATTTCTTGTAGTTCTTGCATCTTTCGTATTTCCTGTGTTTCTTGTGTGTCTTGAACTTCCCGTATTTCCTGTGTTTCTTGCATCTTTTGTATTTCTTGCGTTTCTTGTATTTTCCGTATTTCTCGCGGTTCTTGCCTTTCATCCAATTTCTGTATTTCTCGCGTTTCTTTCAATTCTTGCGTTTTTCCTATTTCTTGCATTTCTTGCATTTTTTCTATTTCTTGCATTTTGCGCACTTCTTCTTGAGTTGTCATTTCTGCAACAAATTATTCCTGAACCGAAGAATGGCAGCACGAAGACGTATAGAGACGAAGCAACCTATAAAAAATTTGATAGCAATTATCTAAAATATTTTTATCGTTATAGGGTGCAACAACTCAGGGTAGGCGAATTTTCCAAAAGTTATATTCCAGTGTATTTTCGGGCCTTGAAATTCAAGATTTCATTTTGGAAAATTTGCGCTTAAAGAAATTCCCGGACACCGGAAGGAGATCAAAATACACAACCACGTAACCAAGATCAAGGGAAATAAAAGATTGAGGAGAGAAAATTAAGGCTGATTCGGCGATGGTAAAAGGGAGTGCCTTTGAGCCACTATACCCGCCAAAAGTCTTGGAACACTTGCATGATTTTTACAGTTCCCTACATTTTGCTCCCTCCCCTCTTTACAATGTCGTTTCTGATAACAAAAACAAGCCCAATAATATTTAGCTAGTGTCATAAAGTTCCTTTTGTAAATAACATTTTTTTGAGGGGGAGGGGGGTTGGTCAGGAAATGAAATGATAGTTAAGCTAAAAAAAGTAGTTATTTGTTACGAAAAGGGTGTTCCAATTTTTTTTGCGGGGATTATATAAATAATCAGCCTGGTCGCACTCCTTAAAGAGGATTCAGAGCAGCAATGATGAACATACAACGGTAAGAGATGATAAACTATGTATCACAAAGTTGTTACCATTTGTTAAATTGTCAAAAAAATTAGAAATCAACACCTAAACATTGAATGTATCACACATATTAATGAAATTTCACAAATAAGAGATAAATTCAATTTTCGAAAAAAAAACATCAATGGTAAATATTCAATTGATATAGAAATTTATTTAAAAGTAGGTAGGACGAATCAGTTTAAAGTATATCAAAACTCAAATAGAGCGCTGTTTGATTCTAAGTCTTTTCTAGGACTTGCTGTAAACATCCTAATAATATCTTCGTTCATTTTATAGGAAAGAGTGAAGAAAGATTCATACCAAGTAACACAACAGAAAAAAGAAAACGTCTTAAGCAGATAAGGTAAGTAGTGTCGACGTCACAAGAAAGAAAGCAATCTTCATCCGTTTCTCAAATCATCCCCAGCAAAAGCAAACAACACCTTGCTAAGAGAAATTGTTGAAGAAAGATCAAAGAATGAATTAACATCACCAGAAAGGAAGCAATCTTCATCAATTTCTGAAATCATCCCCAGTAAAAGTAAACAACACCTTGCAAAGAGATATTGTCGAAGAAAGATCAAAGAATGAATTTACATCACCAGAAAGGAAGCAATCTTCATCAGTTTCTGAAATCATCCCCAGCAAAAGCAAACAACACCTTGCAAAGAGAAATTGTTGAAGAAAGATCAAAGAATGAATTTACATCACCAGAAAGGAAGCAATTTTCATCAGCTTCTCAAATCATCCCCAGCAAAAGTAAACAACACCTTGCAAAGAGATATTGTCGAAGAAAGATCAAAGAATGAATTAACATCACCAGAAAGGAAGCAATTTTCATCAGCTTCTCAAATCATCCCCAGCAAAAGCAAACAACACCTTGCAAAGAGAAATTTTTGAAGAAAGATCAAAGAATGAATTAACATCACCAGAAAGGAAGCAATTTTCATCAGTTTCTCAAATCATCCTCAACAAAAGCAAACAACACCTTGCAAAGAGAAATTGTTGAAGAAAGATCAAAGAATGAATTAACATCATCAGAAAGGAAGCAATTTTCATCAGTTTCTGAAATCATCCCCAGCAAAAGCAAACAACACCTTGCAAAGAGAAATTTTTGAAGAAAGATCAAAGAATGAATTAACATCACCAGAAAGGAAGCAATCTTCATCAGCTTCTCAAATCATCCCCAGCAAAAGTAAACAACACCTTGCAAAGAGATATTGTCGAAGAAAGATCAAAGAATGAATCAACATCACCAGCAAGGAAGCAATCTTCATCAGTTTCTCAAATCATCCCCCAGCAAAAGCAAACAACACCTTGCAAAGAGAAATCGTTGAAGAAAGATCAAAGAATGAATTAACATAATCAGAAAGGAAGCAATTTTCATCAGTTTCTCAAATCATCCCAAGCAAAAGTAAACAACACCTTGCAAAGAGAAATTGTTGAAGAAAGATCAAAGAATGAATTAACATCGCCAGAAAGGAAGCAATTTTCATCAGTTTCTCAAATCATCCCCAGCAAAAGCAAACAACACCTTGTAAAGAGAAATTGTTGAAGAAAGATCAAAGAATGAATTAACATCACCAGAAAGGAAGCAATTTTCATCAGTTCCTCAAATCATCCCAAACAAAAGCAAACAACACCTTGCAAAGAGAAATCGTTGAAGAAAGATCAAAGAATGAATTAACATAATCAGAAAGGAAGCAATTTTCATCAGTTTCTCAAATCATCCCAAACAAAAGCAAACAACACCTTGCAAAGAGAAATTGTTGAAGAAAGATCAAAGAATGAATTAACATCACCAGAAAGGAAGCAATTTTCATCAGTTTCTCAAATCATCCCAAACAAAAGCAAACAACACCTTGCAAAGAGAAATTGTTGAAGAAAGATCAAAGAATGAATTATCATCACCAGAAAGGAAGCAATTTTCATCAGTTTCTCAAATCATCCCCAGCAAAAGCAAACAACACCTTGTAAAGAGAAATTGTTGAAGAAAGATCAAAGAATGAATTAACATCACCAGAAAGGAAGCAATTTTCATCAGTTTCTCAAATCATCCCCAGCAAAAGCAAACAACACCTTGCAAAGAGAAATTGTTGAAGAAAGATCAAAGAATGAATTAACATCATCAGAAAGGAAGCAATTTTCATCAGCTTCTCAAATCATCCCCAGCAAAAGCAAACAACACCTTGCAAAGAGAAATTGTTGAAGAAAGATCAAAGAATGAATCAACATCACCAGCAAGGAAGCAATTTTCATCACTTTCTCAAATCATCCCAAGCAAAAGTAAACAACAAATATTTTACCCCATACTGGTGTCTTTCTTGGCTTTCCTAGTTTAGGGAGAGCATTGCAATTTGCAATGCTTGTCTAAATTAGGAGAGTCGGGCAGTGTGGGGTTTCATATTTCATTCACATGCTATGACCTAGCAGATAGAACAATACCTCTAGACCTTTGACTTGGTGCATTGCATGTTAGCTAACTAACCAATAGCCTTTATGTATTTTAATCCCCTAGGTAATCCCTACCTTTGTACATGTGGCACTCCTTATTTTGCTCAGTCTGGAGGTCTTGTGCTATCTGCAAGGCAGCTATTTTCGCAGCACGCAATTCACATTTTGCGTCCATCCGCCCTCCCTACCTCGACTTTTTGCTTATTCGCTGATTCGCAAGGGAGGATTTGCTATTATTAAACGTTTTGTTACTCGCTAATTTGCTGATACGCTGATACGCTTAACCAACCTCAATGGAGGATTTTCTATCAAATATGTGAAACTGAATACTTGTATGTTTTAGTATCTGTACTGTAATGTAGTGTAATGTAGTGTATTGTTAGTATAATGTGTTTGTTTTTGTGATGAAATATTTTACCCCATACTGGAGTCTTTCTTGGCTTTCCTAGTTTAGGAAGAAAGATCAAAGAATGAATTAACATCACCAGAAAGAAAGTTATTTTCACCTGTTACTCAAATCATCCCAAACAAAAGCAAACAACACCTTGCAAAAAGAAATTGTTGAAGAAAGATCAAACCCAGATTAAAGAATGAATTGAGATTTATTGGAAATCATTAGAAATTTTTATTGGTAGCTCTGCATTTCGAAGGGGTATGTTGCTAGGATGCAATATGCAAGCCATCTTTTGCAGAATCATCTGTGGGTGAAACATGGTTGGTCTACTGCATTATAATGAGACAGGTTCAAACAGAAGACTGACCAACGTGGAGTATCGGTTCTGCAAACTGATCTGGAAATAAAGACTGGGTCTTTCAAATGAGTTGAGAAAGGAAGTCACTAACGACCATATTGGAGGTAGGGTCGTTTGGGTTTCGAAACGTTGAATTTCCTGGCACAGAGTTGCACATATCTTACCTCATATAGCAATTTTACTAGAATAATTTACATGGGGTTATAGCATCTATAAAGTGACACCTAAAGTTTCTCACATGAACTTACCAAGTTGAAACAAAATAGTATTTGGGGTTAAGAAACTTGCAAGAAACATTTTCTATAATCAGGATGAAAGCTAAGGAACTCCTGTAGCAAGATTAAGTAAATTTTTAAAAAAATAAATGAGTGTATTTGGCTGGAAACGAAAATTTTCTGCTTTCTCCTTTCCTAAATTTCGATCCTAATCGGTCCACAAAATGTAGGAGAGTTGCCTTGAATCTCAATTTCTTTCTCTTATCAATCTTTGAGTTTTTGCTAATATTTTGATGAAACAAAATGATGGAGAACCAGTCCTCAACACGAGGGAATTTTTTCTCTTCCTCAAAGCATATACGAGATTTTTCTACAAAAAAAGAATTTTCACAGAACTACAAGGGATTTTCGTTTAGACAATGAGATTTACTTGAAAAGTGTAAGACATTTTATTAGCCCCTCAACTCAAGCAAAATTTATCAATTTCACACGTTTTTGTTGTTTCAGACATCCTCTATATATGTACACTCTATTTTCTAAAAGAACAATCTTTTAAGAACACGAGCCTCAGATTTTGCAAAAATTTAGGTAAAAGCTAAGAACAAGCCGAAGCTGGCCATTTTCAGCTCAATGTAAGAATTCTAGGAAATAACCAAAAGACTGAGAAAAATTTTCAAAAACAACCAGATTGGCAGCACATTGATATATCAATATCAGACAAGTCCAGATACTGTAGACCAAATTTGCAACAATCAAATCATAACTAAAACAGGCTTCCAAATAAAATTAAAGTAAGAACGATTTGAGAAAATTTCAGCATGAAAATAGAGGAATACACGTATTTTTCATAAGCAACCGCTTTACAAGCAAGTCAGTACCCACAAGATAAAAACTTAAGCAATTCTAGTAATGGATAGAGGAGTAGTAAGCAAATTAGCTATAGAGAAGTAGGTTACCGTGGATATTAGTAACCCAGCACACTTTTGTATGCAAGATATGATAGACACTGGTTGTACAACAACTTGTGAGATAGTATAATAAGAAACAAATCTTAAGTATAAAAAGCTAAGCAATTGCTAAGAAATTTTGATTACTTAAATTTGTCCTCTAGCTAAGCAATGTTTAGTACTGAGCTCGAGCTGAAATTACCTATGAAAAAGATGCATGTATTGAAGGACAGAAGGTTCAACCCAATTTTACTGGTTCTTATGAAAAAGAGTGCAAGTAACCGATCTTTGAGCTGCTAAGACAAATGAAAAAAGAAAACATAGAAGTACAACTTTACTGCTAACAAACCATACTGCTAGTATTGACTTAACAAAGAAATGAATAAATTATAAACAAAACAAATAAACTGCCAATCATCAATCCCTTTATTTGATTATAACATTTGAAAGGTGTTTCGGTTCGTTATTGTTTGTTGACAAAAATGACAATGCATTCGGATATTTTACTATTTTCTATTGATGTATACCTGCTTTCAGGAACCTTACTTAAAGCAACTTGTAAGAAACCAATAGATGGGAAAACTTATGAATCTGTGTACTGCTTTAGAGCCTAGTGTCTCATAAAAATGCGTTTATTGTAAGTTTGAAGTACCGAACTTTAACATCAATAGCTGGATGGGCTTCTATTTGTAAATCAAATACAGTAGATAAAAATATTGTATAAATCTTTGCCGCCTTTATATCATTACTACCAAATCACTAGTAACATAAATGACTCCAACAATATAAAAGCTCAACTTACTAAACGTGAATTTCTCAAGAATTCGTCTGTGTTTATCTCGTGAGCTGAAATCTTTAGCTAACTCAACTCTCCAAGCATAGCCACCACAATTAACATGATAAAAGAATCGCGCACCATACTCTGCCCACAATCGACATAATAAACCACAAGCTGTCAGCTGTAATCACCACACGCATGAAAATAAGCCGTGCACGCTGCGTGCTAATTCCCGCGATTAAGATCACAATACAGCACACAAGCACCTTTGTGGAAAAGAACAGGTACATGCAATCATTTATTCATCAGGCACAGCCGACGGTGGGACAGCTTTAGGGCGCACCACTGTGGGTCCCCACGAGCTATAAATCGTAAATGGAGAAAGAATTCCTACTAAAAACATTTACTGAGCTCTGCTTAACCTGAGAAGAAGCAGGATTTGGAAAATCAATTGAATCTATTTGTGAGAATGAGAAATGACCCGAGTGGGATTCGAACCCACGATCGAGCACGATTCGAACCCATGATCGAGCATGATTCGAACCCATGATCGAGCATGATTCGAACCCATGATCGAGCATGATTCGAACTCATGATCGAGCATGATTCGAACCCACGATCGAGCATGATTCGAACCCACGATCGAGCATCATTCGAACCCACGATCGAGTACGACTACTGATCTGCAGCAACAGCCCGTTACCAACTGAGTTATTGGGGTAGATGGCCAGTTAATGGAGCACCGATGCCGCAGATCGTTGATGGTGATGGGCTCGAGTCCAACAAGGGTCATTTTTCATTCTCACAAATTAATTCGATTGCCGTGCTAAGCCTTATTATCAAACTACGATTGGCCTAACATGATCGCTAGTGGAGCACAGCACAGAATGTTGTACTTTTCGATTAGTAATCTCAAGGTAAGGATATCTTAATTCTAACTACCTTCCAATCTTACTGCGTGTGGTTGATGACTACAAGCCCTTTTCTGCTGATTTCGAACTCTTCAGGAAGTACTAAATCAGGGTCGGAAGGGTAGCAAGAGGGGAATGAGGTAGATCAGATGCCCCCCTAAAAGTTGCAGCTGATAACCGTCGTGTTATCTCATTTCTTTGGCACATCAATACGCTCCCCCAGCCTTGTATAGTATACCAATCTCTACCTAAAAACGAAGAATTACTTGAACAACTAAGGTGTCTCATTCATCTTAAACATTGAAAGTTCAACATCTCGAGCATAACTAATTTTCGAGGACACTACGGCTCGTTTATTGTTATCAGGGCCGGATACAAGGGATGGGGGGGGGGGGGGTGTACGCCCCCTTATTTTGGTAGAAAAACAATACAATTAGCTTGATAATACCATTTTCCCTTACATTATCCTTTGATATGTGTGTTACGCCCCCCCCCCTTTCCATGAGTGCTGGATCCGGCCCTGGTTATTCTTATTCATATTTCAATCGTAAACTTAGGAATAGGTTTTAAACACCTGTAAATCTTTAAGTTTATGACTGTTATACAGGGACGTAGCCAGAGGGGGGAGCTGGGGGAGCCGCGGCTCCCCCCCCCCTTTGAAGAAACTTCGATACATATTGTGTGTTGTTATCAATTTTTATGGGTTATTATCCACAAGTAAATGCTCAAAGTGCTCAAGGGCTCCCCCCTTTCAGAGCTTCTGGCTACGCCCCTGCTTTTATAAAAGAATATGTCTGAAGAGATATTGTGTATTATTGAGCTAGTTGCATTGTTGTTCTGTCAAAATAGATTTCCCTTCCTTGGAACTAGCCTGTTATTATAACAAGTGTGATTCATGACGGGAGCAATCGCGAAATAGGCTTATGTAGGGATGAATGAAGGCGTGATTTTAGTTTGTTTTCTGCTAATTAGCATATCAAGTGATTTAAGAACGTAGTTTGAATCTATGTAATTATTCTTGTTGAGTAGTAAACGTTGCGTAGTAATTAAGTAGTTACGTTTTTAGTTAAGGGACTAGGACCCAATTTAGGTTTACTATTCTTGTACCCCTGTGGGCTCCTCGTTTCTCGTACGTTGCTTAGTCTAAGATGGCGGTTAGTTGAACCAAAGTTACTGTAAAAAAATATTTTTTATAGTAACTCTGGTTGGACATTCCTCCACCTCCTCGATGATATTTACTAATTATCCACAATCATGAGAGAGACTATCAGCTCAACAATTCTGACTTTCCTCATCCACGAAAGAGCAAGGTTTAGTTGATCACCCAGATAAACCAAGGGGCAAATCACTCCTTAAAAATCTCGTACACTTTTTCTGAAAATCCTATTGTTCTTAGGAAAATCCCTTGAAAATCACTGGAAATCCTTTAGTTCTTTAAAAAATCTCGTACGCTTTAAAAGGGAGTGAAATGCCCCTCGAGATAAACGACTGTGCAGTGCTGTGGACGATGTTACGTACAGTGGACGATGTTCAGTGCTGTGGCGGGGATGTTTCAGTGCTGTGGAGGATGCTTCATACTGTTGAGATACAGGAAAACCCAAAGTTCTTGTCGTTTCCTTTCACAGCCCTCGGTATCTTACACAGCAGTACTGATAGTTTTCCCTCCCAGCACTGAACATCCTCCGCAGTACTTAATAACATCCCCCTGGCAGTACTGAACACCCTAAAAGGTACTGATGGTATCCCACTGCAGTACTGAACACCCTGCAATATACCAATGATATCCCCCCACAGAACTGACCGTTATCCCCAGTTGCTGCATAAACATTTCCCAGGGTATTAATTGAAAAAACATTTCAAAGAAATAAAAACTCAATGGTTCGGCTTCAAAATCTTTAAACTGTAAATAGAAGCCAGGGAATAACTTACTTACATCAATTATCAACAATATTTTAAACAATTATTAATTGTTATATACGACCTATCAATTCCGTTACAGCAATACGTTGCCTTTATCACATTACTAAACATTCAAAATTGGAATCATACCCTGTTTTAGCACATGGGTTTGAATTATTTCATAATTGTCAGGATACACCCTTTTTTTATGAGAACCAGTAAAAGGAGTTTGAGGCTGGCTGTTCTTAAATATTCCTCTATTTTCAGGCTGAGGTGTTCTTAAACTGTTCTTACTTTTATCATGATTTAAAAGCCTGATTTGTTATCAGTTGTGTTAATTGTTGCGAATTTTGACTCTCTTGATAATCTGACACATCTGTGTGCTGTCAATCTGCTTGTCTAGTAATTATTTGTCAGTTTCGCTGTTATTTCTTTAAATTCTTATATTTAGCTAAAAAATGGCAGCTTCTGCTTGTTCCAAGTTTGTTCTAGAATATTAGCAATTCTTAACGACGCTGGTGATCTTGAAAAAATTGTTCCCACAAAGAAAGAGAGCGTTGGAATTTCGAAGTCAATTTGACAGAAGTAAGAATTCTTGAACGAATGCATTTGATCGGTCAATGCTACACCATAGATTTATTTACACGACGTCATTATGTAGCAAAATGCAGTAAAAAATTGTATAATTCACCACATTGCCTTTGGTAATTTTGAATTTTTGTTATTTCATTGTGAACTTTTTTCTCAATATGTATTGTATTATAGATGATCAGATGGCTCAGAAAGGTCATATGATTAGAATCAGAAAACCATTCTTGCACAACATTATGACGTTAATACAAACATCTGTCATGCTGAAAGAAGAGGAAATGGGAAGGGTGTAGAACCCGGGTGCATCGGAGGCACTTGCCCCCAAAGATTTTGCAACAAGCAATGAAGTGCCCTTACCACCTTAAGAAATTACCCCCCTTGCAGAATGAAAAAGTGCCCTTGACACGTCCTGCCCCCTTGGTAAGAGATGTCCCCTACATCACTGGGAGTTGGTCTTTGATAATGCAGCATGCCAGTTAAACTCGAATATGAAGTCAGACCATGCCATTACCTAGCCAATGTCATTCTACGAAGATGACGTAAACTTTGATCCCATTCGCCCCAGGCTACCGAGAACTCCGGGATGTGATACGGACGAGCTGAGGGGTGTGTTGTGTCCGAAAGGTAACAAGCTCTTGCGTGAGTCAGGTCCGAACAATCTGCTTTCAGCCGTCGGAATCCGTTTGTCTGAACCAAACAATCGGGAGTCAGTACCAAGTAGCAGCCGACTATCGGGTCCAAATAGCCGACTTTCTGACGCAAACAGCCGACTCTCGGGGCCATGCAGACGACTTTCTGCTCCAAGAAGACGACTTTCATTACCGAATAGGCCCCGATGCTCTAAAGGTTCCGGGTTAAATCGTTCAAAAAGTTCACTACCTCTGAAGTGAGGTTTGGGTG
The DNA here is from genome assembly GCA_963924455.1 of Pelagia noctiluca. NCBI lineage: Eukaryota > Metazoa > Cnidaria > Scyphozoa > Semaeostomeae > Pelagiidae > Pelagia > Pelagia noctiluca. The sequence continues at coordinate 3,639,782 of OZ004322.1, forward strand.
CAGCAGCAAGAGAGGATGATAATGGCGATACAACTCTTCGAGGACTAGGTTTCCGGGCTAATTCACTTGCAATCATATTGTGACTGGCAATAGAAGAACGACAGGATGGAGCATCAAGCTTAACTGGTTGAAAATAGGCCGTTTTGTCCCGGTCCATGAAGGATGAGCGATGATGTCTTTCTGATTCGCGATGAGTTTCGCGTTCAGACGACAGATTGAGCATATTTCTGTCATGGTGTATCAATCGGTTCGTCTTCTCCAGTTCAGACAAGGATCTGTCACTGCTTCGGCGCGAAAACATGGATTCTAGATGTGGCGGAGAGCTGCGTTCGCGGTCAAACATGCCGCGATATCCTGCTGTTGGGTGGCCTAGATTGCTGTACGGCAGAGGAGGTTCGAACTCGCTTCTTTTGTGTACGGAGGTTAGACTTTCACGTGCAGCAAAAAACGGGTGTGGTCTTCCCTGTAGATGGTAGTTTTGTCTCTCGGCATCGCGTGGAAAAGGACCATGAATCAAGCCTAAAAAAGGGAACAAGAATCAAAAATAGAAGTTAAACCAAAAGTTAACCATCGATTCGATGTCAAAAATGATCAGCAAATATTCATTTTTGCAAAAGGTTTTACCTACTGAAGTCATTTCCTTTTCATTTCATGTAATATATTTACTACTTGGAGAGTAGAACATTCAAGACATAAGTGCTGATTTAAAAGCGCCCTCCCTTAAAAAGATACGAAATAGACTAAATTAAAAACTTAGTGTAATACTTTCTATTGTTATAGTTTTCCCTTTTCGATAAGTATGCACAAGTGGGGGTCATCAGGTTTTGCAGGAATCCAGAATGGGACAAACAGTTAAAATATAATCAGGTCAAACATACAGAACATTGAATTCTTGTTATTGTTTGACCGAAAAACAGAATTCTTCATCCCTGTCAGATGAAGATTTCTTTGAAAATGACATACAGAATGCGGAGTTTTTATAAAGATTCACATTTTCCCGAAATTCTTCACGTATTTCATTGCAAAATGAAGACTTCTCTTGGTTTCCCAGTCACAATCATCTATTCCAAATAAAATCATCGGCACGGCGGATTTCAGCTAAAAATAGCACGGATAGGCCGATTTCTACCCCCTTTGATGATCCCTAACACAAGGTGTATTTGGGTGGGGTAGGTGCAAAATGATACTACATAAACAGTGTTGGGTGGGCATATTCAGTGAATACATCGAAAGGAACACTCTGCAACCCCTTTCCATTTTAATTTCATCTTAGGGCGACCCCTTAAAGGAGAGGTCAAGGGTTTGCATTGTCTAGTCGTTGAAATATATGTTATATTGATAAAGATGAAAAAAGAAGAACTTACTGCCAGAGTGAGGTATTCCTTTAGGACTGACAGGCAAATGTGGTCGCACTGAGGAGTGGAACTGGAAGTCACGCTCGTAATTCGACCGCGAAGGCACTGCTTGGAATGCATGGCGACCAGGTCTATTCAGACCAACTGTGTCCGTATTCAGGTATTCTGTGTTTTTCTGCACTCGTTCCACCTTGCAAAAATAAGTATGAATTAATCAGAACATAAAAGAGTATAAACTTTGATTGATTTACATTCAGTTTAAAACAAGGCTAGCTGTGTATATTGATATCATCAAATTGAGAATAGAATTTACAGCACTTGTTCAGTGTATGTAATTTATTATTGGCAGATTAATGTCCGCATTTCACTTCGGAATCTTTTTGTATCAAAAAAAAGAATCTTAGGTTTTCCTGTATATTTGTTTTAAAAAAGCTTCACATTCTACCTTTCCTAATATGATAAGAATGGGGCATGAAAGCGATAACTTCATTTCTTTTTTCAAGGCTCGCACTTTTTTGAAATGAAAGACTCGAAGAATGCTCTTACGTTATGAGAGCAAACTTTTTAAAGCTAGAGAAAAGCCTTCTTAAAAGTAAATGAATAATTATCTTCTTGACAATAGCCGAGCAGGAAACAGTCGATTATTCTGGTAGTTTTCACATATATATTCAAGTCTCTGAGATTATTCCTAAAGTCACAAATTAAACTCTGAGGAGGACATAAGTCCGAAAAGCCTTTTATCATAAATCCGTTTCTTTGCCTCTTTTTTCTACAAATATATTTCATGTCTAGCATTTACATTGATTTTCTATGCCATATCATCAAATCATAATCTTTCCTCCATTCTTTCAAAAAAGCAAACATTATTCCGTTGAACATGCATTCGTTTGGGCATGCATTCGTTTTGTAATACTGATGATATCGATGTCCTTTCAAGCAAGGCATGATAAGCTCTGCTTTCCACGGGTCGTGGAGAGTATATTTCTATATCATAATACTCTCAGGTGTTGTATGTCCTAAAGCTTTTTGTCTGACACTCATCAAGCAAGTAATACTTCCGAAAGAGAAAGAAAACGAGACCTAACATATTTTCGTACCCATATGTGGATAGAATATCTTGGCACAATAATTCGTTATGTTTCGTTTTCATTATCTTTCTGACGTACAACTCTGATGAGTGTCAGTTGCAAAGCTTCAGTAGTTTGGCTATATTTCTGATTTTCCTTGCCACCCTTAAGTTCTGTAATACCCATCAAAGATTGTTAAAGTTTCTACAAATAAAATTCAATTGAAATGAAAGCTTTGCCCATTAATTTGACATATGATGCAGTATTTACCTCTTTCTGTGCTTTTGTTATGTAATGTGCGATCTTTACGTGCAGGGAGCACCATTTACCAGGTTTCTAGAAAGCAACATATAAGAATGTTATAAGAAAGTATGAATATACATGCAGCAAGTTCCCGCAACAGATACTGCTTTAGCACTGACAGTCAAACAAGCTTAAACCAGAACAGGTTTTACAATGGAAGGCTTAAATTGGTCAATTTGATAATTCGAATGCTTTTGATTGGCAGTAAAGGAACCTAGAATGAATAGGGTTAACCATGTAGCAGTTTGAATGCGGTACAAGAAACCCATTTTTCAGATCACGTTGCTTGGTTTCTTATAAGGAAAAAGTCTTAACTTCAATTCAGCATCAATAAGTCTTATCTTATCGCTCTAAACTTATATGAAATATCTTCTCCTATCGCCCCAAACAATCAAAGATTTCAAATTTGTTGGAAAATATTTCCAAAATCAACGCAAAATCATGTGATATTGATGTAGAGTAAATTAATACTGTTTAACGCTGGAAAACCGTTTGATATCGCTGGAAAATCGTTTAATGACGTTGCAAAATCGTTTGATACCGTTGCAAAATCGTTTGATACCGTTGCAAAATCGTTCGATACCGTTGGAACCTCGTTTGGTATCATTGCCAACCCTTTTAGAAATCCGTGATAGGAGGATATGACGCATAATGGGCCTACCGTGGGAGAACTAAATTGCGAGACAGACAGTGAGGATATTTCAGCAATGCCACGTGGGCGGATCGTACAAGGACATCAAGTTTTTCTCATTCAAGCTGCAGCTGATTCCACTCGGTGCCTTTATGCAAAGCAATAGTTTGAATAATTCAAAGTCGCTCTGAGAAATTCTTCCTCGTCGGCAATAATCATTCGAAATTGTCTTTTTTTCCTAACAGTCACGCTGTGGCCTCTTTCACGCATCACACACGCAACACGGTTGCCAGCTAAGCCTCGTTTTCGTGCTTTTCAATAGAAATATTGCGAGCCTTTGTTTTAAAGGTTAATGGTAGACACTAGAGCTCGAACGGACATTTTGCAATTTTGCTAAACGCCGGAAAATCTTAGAATTAGGGCATTATTCATGGGGTTTTAGAGTTAGGATCAGTAACAGGGGCTAGGTTTAAGCTAAGCGTTAGGATAAGAAGGGTTAGATAAAGAGTTAAGAAATGGTTATGATAAGGGTTTTGGGGTTTCGTGTGAGTTTTTCTTAAAGAACAGATCATTCCAGATGCAATTCTTGAGTGATTCTAGTTCATCCATGGTTCGGTTTTTAACAACAGGTTCAAAGGTCGTTTTCCGCACTTAAACCTGTTTCATGCTGTAATATCAAAATACTTAATTTCAAAAAATTCATACCGGTATAGGCTTTGGAAGGTGAGTATGAGGCGTTGAGCCGGGCATCGGTGGAATATATGGGATGCCACTGTAATACTGAAATAAAAAATCATTTACACTCAAATTTTAACATAATGATAATATGACTGAATTTATACACAACACTCTCGATATAATATCGATTTTTACCTTTTCATAATTTGACATGGCCACTAAGACTCCAGAAAATTCCCACTCTGATGAAAATAAAGGTTTGAAAAGGCTGAAATGCTCAATGATTCTGTTGTTTTTTCTTGCCTCTGATTCTCACAGATTTATGCTCTTGTTAAGCCCCATTAATGATATCAGAGATAGATGTTTCTTTACTTAGAGACACACGCAGCTCCCGGAGAAGTGCCACAATCCATTTTAGAACAGGCATAGAAAATGCTGTTTGTGCTTGATACAAAAACAACGCATGCATAATAGTATTATCAGAGCTATAAGATTTGTTTCGTTTCTGGTAACTTGGCTTGAAACTAACTATGTTTGACATTCGTGGCAGGGCAGGACTTAGATGTGTAAATGTATAATAATAAACCCCTTTGTGCTTTACAGAAAACAATTCATAACATTGAACAAAATTTCTTCGTGTTTATAGTTGATAGCCAAAGACGCTTGATTTCTTCATAAGGTATTGGCTTATGTGCTAAGCACCAATGGTCCACTTAAAGCACCAAAGGTAAACTTATCGAGCAGTGCAACCCTGGACCTTCATCTCAATATGACTACACTTCGAGACTACTTTCCCTTATTTCCTGGAATTACAAAGAGCTTGGAAATTCTCTCCTCACACTTTATAGGAAAGGTATGAAGGTGGTTTTGAACTCAAGACCCTTTGAGAAAGGTTGGTTGAGTGATCTGACCACTTGGTCACACCTGCCACATGTTTTCCATCCTAGTGACTCCAGAAGTCGCAAACATTGCCCTTATTACATAAACATTGGCTGCTTGAAACGTGTCAACTTACCGAGTGTGGGTATACGCCATTGGGCACCATGCCAAAAGGAGGGTGAAAATGTTGGTGCTGGTGGGAATGTTGGTGTTGGTGAATGTGTTGGTGTTGATGCTGATGTTTTGTCGATTCTTTTGTGGAAGTGAGGCTACCTGAAGATGGCGGTCCATCCCCATGGAGACTAGGTGAGCGGCTTCTTGAGTCTCGTCTCATTAGTTCACGACCTGTAAAGTATCATCATGAATGTAATTGATATACACAGGGTGTCTCAGAAAATGTAATATTTATGGTTAATAATTATGAAAAGTTGATAGGCAAATATGCTTACTATCTTCTTGAGGTATTCGTAAGGTATTCGAGAATAAAAGGATTTCCAGTTATTTTAAAGGGATTTTTGTTAGAACAATAGGATTTTCACCAAAGGTAAACGAGATTTTTTGGAAGTGATTTGCAACTTAGCATCGGGTATTTAATGACAGCCAAAATATCTCGGCCACAGGCTGGGTTGTATTACCACAAAGTGAGGCAAGAGAATTTACAGGACTGACTTGTACTAGACTACTTAAAAGTGCTCCGCGTCTTTACCAACTAGATTGCACTCCAGCAGCTTATACAGCACTAGTATTGAGTTTCAAGCATAAGAAGAGTAGACCAGAAAACATTTCACTATGAAACCATTTCAGGCAGTAGAGCTCGTTGATTACTCTGTGGGAAGGATAGGGTAGAGCCCATGTCTAAATACACACACAACAAAGAAACTACAGGTCAATGGATCACCTTTCAGGCTGCTGCTAGACACGAGTTTCGTCTTTTCGCTGTTGGTAAGGGATGTTCCCGTAAGATCAATTTGATGTTGAAGTGACTTCCTGATGACAGCATCATCAAAAGACAATGACGACGATTTGATTGGCGAGAATCCACCAATAGAAGCAGATATTTTAGTTTCCTCGAACCTTCTGAACTGGAACCCAGTCTCCTTCCTCATAATTACTTCCATGGGTGAAATGGATTTGTCCTGTCTCTGGTCTGACGTCATAGTTGCAATGCTTTTGGTCTGCGTCTGCTGCTCCTCGGATTCAGCGGTTATTTCTGTGGTTTTGATAGAGGAGCTTTCACTGGAAGATGAAGGCGGAATGGAGCCTGTGCCTCGCATACCTTGTATGGCATTGATGCTGAAGTCAGAAAGAGGTTCTACAAAAAATCAAAAGATACCAGTTAATGCGTTTGGAATGTAATATGTGAATTGTTAATGATAAGCTACTTGCGTATCATTCGTTTCCAGCAAAATTATGGTTCTTTAATTTCAACCTTCAATACACTCTTTTTTTTTTATAAGAATATCTAATTTTTTTCTGAGCCTCAATATTCTTAATTTTTTGCTATTTTGAGCCTCGGAATATTCTTAAATTATTCTTACGACAGAAAATACGGATAAAGCAATAAATTGTTATTATTGACATAAATGCCAAAAAAGCACACCTACAGTATTACAAATATGGTGGATAACAGAACAATATCCTTATTTCCTGTAAAACAGAGCTCATCGACACTTGCATCAAAATTTAGGTGAGAAGGTGAGTGTATTTAAACCATTCCCGGTAAAAGCACACCAATTCAGAAGTAAAGAAACACTCACTAAATTTTTTTTCCATAAGATCTGAGCCTCGCAATATTCTTAAAATATTCTTAAATTTCACCGATTTTGAGGCTCGTTATTCTTATAAAATTTATTCTTATAAAAAAAAAGAGTGTAACGAGAAAGAAACGTGAAGTACACGCATTTTCTTTTATAAGCAACTGCTTTATAAGCAAGTCAGTACTTGACATGACAAAAAGTTAAGCAATTCCAGTACTGGATAGAGGAATGCTAAGCAATTTGGAAATTCTAGTTCTGATCCAATTGTCAATGAGAATCGTGCAGCAGCTATTGAGAAGCAGGTTATAGTGGATATTAGCTCTCCGGCACACTTTTGTATGCAAGATACTATTGACGATTGTTGTATAAAAACTTCTGAGATAGTATTCTAAGAAAAGAAATCTTCAAGTATAAAAGGCTAAGCAATTGCTAAGCAATTTTGAGTACTCAAATTTGCCCTCTAGCTAAGCAATTTTGAGTACTGGGCTCGAGCTGAAATTGCTTATAAAAAAAAATACGTGTACACATCAGTCTTAAAGTAGGGTGGTCCTAGAAGTTTCCTTAGGAATTCTTGGAAAACCACATCGCTAAACCATCTAGTGTATAAATGTTATTGCATTTTCGTAAAATCTCAAGGGTCGTCTCATGAAAATTAGGGGGTCTGGACCCCTTGTATACGCTACTCGTAGGGGGGGGGGGGGGGTGAAAGGGCTGAAGGGACTTTCTCAACAGTCATCACCGACCTATGCGAGCTACTCCTTAATTCTGGATCTCAATCTTTCAAACAAAACTGCGGTTTCTAGCCGACATTCCTTGATGATTCTTAATCGACATGATAATGCGTGCACATGTGGCCTAAGCCTAACACTTGATATCGCACTTTTTTTGTGAACTCCTTTTGTGCTGAATCAGCCGAACAACTCTTGCGGACATCAGAGTTAAAAAATATGTTTAGTATCGCTAATTTTGATCTCTGGAGCTTGCTGCTGAATACATTTGGGTTCCTTGTTAATCCTAAGACAACATTAATATTTCAAAGCTTGTTAAGTGGTTTAAAACACACATGAATTATTAAAATCGATTACAAATAATAGGCAACCACAGCAAACGAAAGAAGCGGTGTGAGCACCGACCGGAGGCTTCTATACACACCGGTAATAAAATTTAGTGTTTGATTGAATATCGGTCCAGGAGAATAATTTGATATTTCTTATGCCGTTATTTGAAAATCTTGCTAGATTACCTCTAATGCATGCATTAACTAAGATATTTCGCGGCAAGTTCTACGCTGGGCTTTATCATCTATTTAGGCGTATTCTTTTGATCAGTTTTAGTCTTTTGAATCATGAAAACCGGTAGGTATTGGAGGAAAACCACAAACCCCAGAAACTAGCCGTATCTCTAATCTCTAACCCTGATCATGAACCCTGACCCTAACCCCAACCCTTAAAACTTAACCCCAAAACCCTAGTTTTAAATTTGGAGTGAAATACACTCTTTTTTATCAGAACCAGTAAAACTTTATAAAACAATAATATAGTATTAAATTGTTCTCATAAAAAAAAATCTATTTCCAAAAAAAAATCCATCTGATACCGTTACAACCCCAAACCCTAACCCTAATCCAATGTTTATTATAAAAACCAGAACAGCAGATCTGCTTCTAGTGGGTGGGATTTCGTGCTCGCCACCTTCCTGGCTGAAAGGAATATGCTTGCCGAAAACGATGGACTTTACAGAAGAGTGTTCTGGATGTGCCGTTTAGGAAGTAAGATGGTGTGAAAAGGAAAGGATCTCTGCTGATAACTTAAGGCGATTATGACGTCCTATCGAAATAAGAGATGATTAAAAGACTACACGCTTTTAGAAAATCACTCTATTTGTACACTTGAGAAAAAGCAGGATTTGGAAAATCAATCAAAATTTTTCATTCTCACAAATTAATTCGATTACTAATTTTGTCTTCAAAACGTTGCAATATCACAGCAAAGAACATCAGAATCGTTCCACATTTGCAACATATCGTCTCAGAATCGTTGCAACTCGTTTCTTAATTGCTGGGAATTGTTCGAAATTTCTCAAACTGTTGTGAATTTTAAAATCGATTCATAATCGTTAAAATATCTTAGAAAATCGTCTCTATTCGCAATGATAAATTGTTGATAATTTGTTTCTAATTTCAAAACAGTGTGAACGAAAGAATCTGTGATTTTCCCTCAGGCTACAAATCGATAAGGCAATTAATCGCAGAGATCTCAATCAGTTCAGCCCATTTCTTATAATTCTTAATAGCATTAATTTGTTTGTTAACACACGTTACGTTATGTAGCAATGTAAGACCCTAGAATATGCCATTAAACTTTCCTAATCGGATTGGCTGATTGAGAGGAGGCTTAGCATAACTCTAAGAATCTCGTTAAAATCTCCTTTCAAATCAAACCATAAGAAAATTAGCTTTACTTCATCAATAACAAGATCGCTTTAAAGTTTGATGACCAATGGTCTGCGGATTACCCATCCTTAAAATTAACTTTTCAAAATACCAGATCTGAAAAGGCTCTATTAATATTGATATGGGGGTTTTCTAAAGGGAAGAGGGGAGGGGGAGGGTTTTGTAAGGGGGAAGAGGGGAGGAGGAGGGTTTTGTAAGGGGAAGAGGGAAGGAGGAGGGCTTTGTTGGGGGAAGAGGGGAGGAGGAGGGTTTGTTAGGGGAAGAGGGGAGGAGGAGGGTGCCTGTAATGAAGAGAGGATCTTGCTTCTTCAATAAAGTAGGCTTTGCCGAGGCCTGTATGAAATATTCATTTGCTGCATTTCACTCAGAAACATTTAGGTGCTCCAAGGTTTTTAAGAAAACCATAGGGTTTTTCAGTTTGCAGAGTTTTTTCAAAAATCTGGAAGGGTTGTTCTCTGCTTATGGCTTTTGAATTAGTTTTTCAAAAAACCCTAGGGTCTTTGTGACTCCTAAAGAACCCTCATAGGTGTATCAAGAGTGTTTGCATGGTTTTGGTGCATGGAAGCTCTAAACACTCTGATATTGAGTATCGTTTAATGGACCTTATTTTCTAAAGCTGTTCAGAAACGTTTTGAATGAACATCCGGGCATCCACGTTCTTTTGATATCGAAGACGACCCCCGGGGTTCAGCAAACTAAGTAATTTCTTGAAATCTCACCGATTTGTAAAACTCCAAGACATAAGCCATTCACTAGCTGATGTACGTTCAAACAAAATCCTCAAAAGAACTATTTCTTATCAATAAATTAATCTTGATATGTTTAACCAATTAGTCTTTATCCCACTTTAGGTGATAAAAGCCATTTCGGGCTACAGCAGCCATTAACGATCTGGTCACCATTTTGAAAGTACTTCAGATCAAACGTATTTCTTTTTGTAAGCAACTGCTTTATAAGCAAGGCAGTACTCGATAAGACAATTCTAGTACTGGATAGAGGAATGCTAAGCAACTTGAAAATTCCAGTTAGGGAGCTGTCATAAAGTAGAGAACAGACCGGGGCGGAAGGGATTCAACAGGGTCAACAAAGTTTTTGGATGCAAAATGTTGGGCTAACAAACTTTTTTGATGAACAAACATGGGTCACGAAAATTATTAAAACTATCAAAAAAAGAATAAATCAATGTCTTATTATTTAAGTCGCTTATTATGTCAATCTAACTCCACTGCCACTGCTGTTGCTGCTGCTCTGCTCAGATTCTACTGCTTTAGGGAATTCTTACTCATAAATTTTACAGGGGCTATCAAATTTTATCAGAAACTGAAATGGGGTCATGAAATACTTTCTAAACTCTTGTATTGGGCTACAAAATTTTAGAAAAAGTTTTTAAATCCCTTCCGCCCCCCTCTGTTCCATATTTATGACAGCTCCCTTAAGCAAAATACATTAGACATTTGTTGTACAACAACGTGTGTGGTATTATTCTCAGTATTCTCAGAGTACTCAAATTTGCCCTCCAGCTAAGCAATTTTCAGTACTGAGTTCGAGCTGAAATTGCTTATAAAAAATGCGTGTAGTGTAACCTGACATTTTTGTCAATAATTTGCTTTCATAAAATAAACGAGAGATATATTGAGCCTTTTCCTTTTTCCAAGAGTTTTTAGCCTTATTTTCAAATCAATATGGTCAAGAGAGTCCAAATTTGAACCAATTAACACAACTGATAGCGAAAAAAGCTTCCAAATCATTATAAAGCAAGAACAATTGAAGAACATTTCAGGCTGAAAATAGTGGAATATTTAAGAACAGCCAGCTTCAAATCAAATTTAATGGTTCTTAAAAAAATGAGTGTAATGCCTTTAAAAAATAATCTTTTAGATGCTTGTGCAAGTGTTTTCATTTTTCTTGATAACAACAAGCTTCAACTGGCAGCAAGTTTCTCATTCTTAATTGCCCCTGATTCACACTGTGGAATTTATTATATTAAACTAGTCCGGTGTTCACAAAAATTCTGCAAAAATCAATCAGACGATCAGGACCGACTTAAAAAAGGCCTCAGGGAACATCAACCATGGATTATCTTTACTTGATTAGCATTCAGAGGGAAGATTTATTGTTAGACTTATTATTTTAATTGATTCGGCTCTAGCTCTAATGCCATAAACATGCTAGGTTCTGATCACAACGCCAATTGAATACAGTGATTGCAACGCATTGTTCTGTAACATCCAATTAATTCAAGACCAGCAGAGATAGTGTCACGAACAGACTTCATTCTGATGCAGTATAAAAGCAGATCCCCAAGGGGGCAATAACAGATACAGTGAGACTTTCCATTTCGGATGCCCTGCCGCAGCAGTGAGAAGCATTTCAGACTTTCGTTAATTACATCCTGTGGGTTTTTTGATGTTCTCAACCTAGCCTTATTTCTGAAACATGTTCATTTTTTAAAATCTTATTCTTTCATTCCAGTAACTAGTTGACAGTGGCAAATCAATTCTTATTTGATATAATTTCCCACATAAAATTCCCGTTCACATTGCTCCGTATTTAAACTGAACAGGAGCTAAAGTTATCCGTTGGCGAATCAAAGGACCCTCCTACTCGCAGAAGCATACAAGGGACTACAGAGGAAGTTCAATTACCCCTCCATTCCATTGCCTTCTACACCCTCTGAGCACTTCGATAAAAGGGGCCTCGTGATGTATTTTTGCCCCTGGGCTTCACCAACCTTTCGGCACTTCTAAAAGAGCAGCTTCATTTGCATGAAATAAGATTAAGAAACTTACTTCTGGGTACAGGGAATTCATTCTCTTTTCTTGCCGTTCTTTCTCCCTGTGTAAAGAAATACACGATTAGATTCAACACTAAATTTCGATACTGAACCACAGGTCTGTTGACCAATTCAGACTCATCATAATATCAAGTTTAGTTCCTAATTGAATCTTGATCAATTCATCTTAAAATCATGTTTCGTTCCTAGTTGAATCTTGATCAATTCATCTTAAAATCGTGTTTCGTTCCTAGTTGAATCTTGACCAATTCAGACTCGTCATAAAATCATGTTTAGTTCCTAGTTGAATCTTGATTTAATCTAACACATTAGAGTACCAACAATCACTTTAAAGTGATATCTTAATCTACATTTTGATACATGTCCATTCATTCAGAAAAACCCACAATCAAATTAATTAGTCATCATAAAATTTCATTAATGAATTCATTTGATAAAATACATGCCTCTGAAGAAGGATTTAATCTGCAAAGCGAATGAATGCCTTTACCGAAGATAGGCCTGGAGCTGAATAAAACTTAAGGCTGATGCGCCAACTTAAATGTCCTGAATTAGGACAGTGGTTAGCAGCTACGCTTGCGTTTGGTGGGTAAGGCACTGAGTTCGAGACCTTGTAGAGGCAAATAAGAATTGTGGTAACCTATATTGGTAAAATACATCTTTCTTAGTTGAACATTGTATTAATTTTCATTGTCTCCTTTTGTTGGTGTGCATCTAATTCTGGCAGTTGCAATGAGAAACCCATTCCTTTGATTTTGGTTTCTAGACTACTTCTCTTTAAGGTCACTTTAGGGGATGTTCTATTTCAGATGGTTTGCAATGTGCTAGAGTGATGTTATTTGGCAAGAGATATCAAAATGGGTAAAAAATAAGAATCGACAAGTTCTGAAATTTTAAGCAGTATAGTCTCAAATTTTCTCACCATGGTATTGAGGGTGACAGGCTCTTCTGTTTTAGCGAAATAATTGATCGATTCATCGCCTCGTTTCGTTGCAAAATCAGTTTCGGTTTCCGATGCCATAGAGTGAACAGGAGTGACCACATCTTTTTCGAAAGCATTCTTAATCAGCTCGATTGGCTTGTTTTCCGATTCAGGAATAATCGATAACGGTGTTTCTGGCCTGGTGATCGTAGCCTGGAAAAAAACCTCATTTTCAGATACAAGCAAGGTATTCTAATATTATTCTGAAACCAAATTGGCTGCAATGCCAGTCGTTATCAAAAATTATGTTTACAGTAATGCTAATAAGCCAAATGAACATTAAATGTACTTCAGTAGTGATAGATGATAAAAGTTAAGGGCCGGACTATTCGATTTCTTTTCTAACAAAATTTGATTAATTGATAGCTAATCCTGAACATCAAAACACTGATTCTAATGACAGTTTTGGATGACCAATTTCGCCTTAACCTTATTAGCTATTAGAGAGCTTACCATATAAGATCAGAAACTAAAAAGACAACGTAATATCAATTTTGTAAGTCGAAGAGTCCATTAGGCGTGTTCTTCTAAACCAATTTTTTTTCTGTAAATCGGTAACTTTCTTTTTTCAAAGTGTGTTTGTTTCTCAAAGCCATTCTTCTAAAAAGGGCTGACGGTTTCCGATACTTTTTAAATTAAATTCATTAAAAACTCTAGATTAAGCATAGCTGCCATTTTTTCAGTTGCCAAGATACACGACATCATTGGGACTGGTAACAAGCTGAACAAAAATGTTGTCTCATGAAAATGTTTGCTTAACTCAATAAGTCTCCGATTTTTACAGTTCATGGGTTCTAAAATCATGGATTCTGTTCTAGATAGCATTCTATTTCCTGAGTTCGGAGAACTTGACAATCCAACTTTTGACGTGCGTTTCTTCAAATTTTGTCAGCTGAAGCAAATATCTCAGTTGAAAAAGTTATCTTGAGTTAAGTTTCCAAGACACTTCAAAACCAAAGCAGTCAATGTTTGCTTTCACTTTGCTATCACAGGTGGGTGCAGCCTGTGGCGAATTATTTTTGGCTTTTACAAACGAAACCAAATTATCAATGGCGTGGTCTGTCAATTATCTATTCTTTCGTTAGTCGCCAAATCAATATGTTTTGTTTCCCCCAGCTGTCACATATTGTGTCACAGTACTGGTCTGGATAAGGAATTGGCCTACATGACGTCAAACGAGTATTATGCTTTGTTTTTTAAGGTGAAAGATCAATCTCGGTAATGGTGGAGTTGGTAAGAGAAAGATGTCTTTGGCAATCTCTCCGTGTCAGCCTGGTTAAATTGAAGAGTGTAAATTATATTGTCTCACATCAAAATTTGTTCAGTGTTTCATAGACTTTAACATATTTTCTCTGCTTGTGCAAAGTAAAAGGAAAGATGTCACACCTTAAGGGAGAAGGCATAACTATATCGTTAAACTAATATAAACAGGCTCAAGAAATCCCCAGACTCCATCGTTTCCTTCCCACACAATGAAACCACGAGCTCTATAGTTTTTACACTAGTCTGATGAGTGTCAGACGAAAGCTTTAGTAGTTTAGTTATGTTTTCGATTTCTCTCGGTATCCTCGAGTTCTGTACCGATCTGAGACTGTTCAGTAATTAACACAATATATTCATTTCTAACTTGGCTCAATACCTTGCAGTACTGTGGGGGGATAACATCAGTAATGTGGAGGGAAACCATCAATACTGTAGAGGGAAACCACAAGCAATGTAGAGGTTAAACCAAGAGCGCTTGTGGTTTTCCTCCACAGTACTGATGGTATCCCCCACAGTACTGATGGCTACCCTTCAAAGTAGTTATTGTATCCCCCACAGTGCTGAACTCCTCCACAGTACTGAACACCCTCCACTGCGCTGCACAGACCTTGCCCAGAGTGATATAAATTTGTATTCCTGCTTTGTTAGCATGTCACTTGTTAGTTTTTTTGTCGGTTCTCTCGGCTTATATATAGCAATCAATTGTTTCTGTTTATTCGAGAAAATGTGTAACTATTTTGAAAGCTACCCGTAAAACAGTAAAAAAGCAAGCAAAGTCCACCATTTTGAAATACGATATAACATCAAAGACATGTGGCGCTGGTTACATTAGAGTTTAGACTGCACATAACATCCTGTCAATACTTTTAGGAAACTCTTTGAACTTTCAAATAACACACGAGATCCTAGGACCGAAAAGCAATGTCGAAGCTTGTGTTTGCTTTTCGTCAACAGTCATTATGTATATGACGTCAGAATCACAAATTAAACTCAAATGAAGAAAAAAATCGTATGGTGTTTACAAAACCGTTTATTCATGGAGTTTGTCGCACAGCAAGAATTATTAGGCTATCCTGCAAAAGCATCAACTTAAGTTTTTCTTTCAAGCAGGCTACAAGCAAATTTCATTCAACCGTTCAGATATCAAACCTTCTTTTGACGCATACTGTAAAAATAGATACAACAACAACACGTGCACAACCATGATGAACGCTCATCGACTAGGACCTATTGCACTGCATTTTATTGTATAGCTTTGTGTCGTATCGTTTTGAATCGTATCGTATCGTATCGTATTATTTCATCTAGTTTTAGTATTAACAATTTATAATCACTGAATTATACAAACTGAAGCAACTTCAAGGATTGCATAAATTTAGCAACATACTGCAGAGTGAACAGGCACATTTGTTTTCCAAAAACCAAGTTTTGATCAGACCTTTGAATTTTTTGGTATTTTTAGCCTTTTTAATTGAGTCTGGTAATGAATTACAGATTTTTTTTCCTTGATAAACTCTGTGATCCAATGCCATAATTGGTTGTTTTAATCTTAGGAGTCGAATCACAAGTTTGTACCTACATTAACGAACAAACAGATATTTCCCTTTTATTCTTTTCAAGCACTGAGCAACATTAGAATTTTCTTTTTTGGGAAAGATAACAAAGGTGTGATGCTTGGCCTTCCCACAATTTACCTTTTGTTAAACATTTTAAAAATATATCAAATACTCAAAAAGACAATAATAGCTTTCAGAACTTTCAATGGAACATTCAATTTTTACCTTTCATGCATGACTTTACTGGTACTGGAGATGATGTTTCTATTGCAAATCAGACCTGGCCATCTAAGATGGGCCAACGCCCTGCTCCACTTTAATGCCCTCCTCAGCCACTTGAGGAAGGCGATGAAATGCACTTCTCATATATGGAATTTGAAGGGCATCGCCCTCCTCATAGTGCACTATCGCTGAAGGATAGCCCACCTGAAAGCAGTGAGGAGAGCGATTCACTGCCCACCTACTTAAGTCTCATGGCCAGATCTGCTGAAATATTTTGTTAATTTGATTTCATATCATTGTTTTTAATCTTTTTACTGACTCAAGAACTGCCACGATAACAACTTTCGGAGATTTCATCTTCACAAAACATCAATTCATCCTCCAACTCCCTGCGTCATTGGCATGTTAAAGCAAGCTTGAATAATAAATGAATTCTACGAGTTTGTTCAAGATAACTAGAAAATCCCCTTTGATCTTTCAGATATCTCGGGCCAAAGAGCTAGTGAGTTGCCACTATATGAGATAATACCCGTGTTAACAGATTTCCAAGCGCTTAATCCAAAGATTTGACATGAAAAACGAACAATCAGGGTAGTGAAACCAAAATGAGGCTTTACATACTATCAAAACCTCAGATATAAGTGATTTTATCAATTCCTATTACGTTTTTTGTTTTCATTTCAAGACCCAATCATCAGGAAAGCCAATTTATTAAGTTAGGAAAATCCCTGGACAGCCTCCGATCAAAATTCCAAAAGGAATTCAGAGAGAATGTTCAGTGTGTATGATATCATATCTGGACCAAGTTTTTCGGAGGTATTAGCTGGGGTTATGGGGGTAAAGATGGGGGTTTGATGTTGAAGAGTATGAGGGAAATACTCTTTCAAAACGCCTTTTAACAGCAAATTAGGCCATATGGGATAATGGGCAAGCCATGTACCTGTCTTAGTTGCGTCTACTATGGGCCCAAGCTCGGTACCACTATACGCAGATTCAAGCCTCCGCAGCCCCCACGGTTTAAGTGTGTGCACAGGCTACGAAATATCAAGTTCAAGAAGAGTAAACGCCAAGAGGACTGGAGCTAAGGTATTCAGACCAAAACAGCAACAACAACCTTGCAAGACTTACCACGTCATCTTTGATCTTCTTAACTTTCGGTTTAGCTTTTTCGATTTTGATAGCTTTGGGTTTTTTGGGTAATTTCTCCGCCTTTTTCTTCTTCTGCCCGTCACCTAGCAAACCTCTGGGGGTTTTGGCACCAAGACTCTTCCCCTCTCTTCTCTTCTTCATCGGTGCGACGCCAACAATCGCAGTCGCGTCGTCATTGCCAGAGAGAATAGCACCTGGTTTGATAGGCCCATCAGACTAGGAAAGAAAAACAACACGTTAAAATGTTGTAATGAATCAGAAATACATTTTTCCAGCTGCACCAATTAATGAGTTCTCAAGTCGTTCAAAACAATATGACAGGTCGTTTTTGGAGTATTTGTCAGGATAAGTAGTGAATCAGTGCTGTTTTTAAATATCCTACACTCTTTTTTTATAAGAACTAGCAAAATCGGTTTGAAGCTGGCTGTTCTTACATATTCCTCTAGTTTCAGCCTGAAATTGTCTTGAAGTGCTCTTACTTTAATAATGATTTGGAAGCCTGTTTTTGCTATCAGTTGTTTCAATTGTTCCAACTTTTGACTCTCTTGAATATCTGAAATATCTGTGTGCTGTCAGTATTGAGATAAGCAGTGGTAAAACACGAAACAAGCCCGTCGAGATGCAGAGTTTAGTTTCCTTTACAATATTACGCTCTAAATACATGAATCGAGCGCTGTCTTAGGGAAAACCGATATACACACTTGTATGTACTGTCATGTTTGTCTAGCATATCTAATTAGATGAACAAACGAAAAGAATCTTGTCAATACTTTGGTTTAAAATTGATCTGAATCAGTATTTCTTGGACCCATAGAAAATATGAACTCAATCGAGATAACTTGTGAGAATGAAAATGACCCGGGTAGGACTCGAACTCACGACCTCTAGATTCGTACTCTAGGGGCGCTACCACTGTGTGGTGGTGCAATTTGAGTGAATGAAATGACCTAGGTTTCTCGTGGCCCCTGTTGCGCAGTGGTAGCGCTTTAGAGTACGAATCTAGAGGTCGTGGGTTCGAGTCCTACCCGGGTCATTTTCATTCTCACATATTATCTCGATTGATTTTCCAAATCCTGCTTCTCCTCAAAAATATGAACTATTTCACAAGAATCTGCGTTTCTCCCACTAATAACGACATCACAGTAATGGAAGACTATCACAGTCAATAAACATAGTGCCCAGTACATCCAACTACTTTCCAAATCGAAATTTCTTGTGCTGCTATAAGCTCGTATAGAGAAGTGATAAAGAGATATAAAAGCAACTAGCATATTCAGCAAACAATTGATTAAACGTATTCAAACTCGCAATCGTCTGCGTGAAGCCACTAAAAGCGATATTACCAGCTGACTCAGTACGATATTTTCTCATAAGAGTGAAATCGATTTTTCGCTGTTTCTCAAACTGAAAAAGAACGAATGAATCCACATGCCGCAATGTGGACTGGTGATACTGTTTATTTGCGCATTGCATTGACCCCGTTTACACCAGCACGGATCCAAATGGTTCCGTACCCAAACTAGCACAGATAGCCCTCCCTAGCACAGATATCCCTACAGGTAGGCCTATACTAGGCATGTGGATCCGTACCCATTTGGGTCGGCTTTCTGGACCCATTTCGGATCGCTTTCCAAGGTGTACTCATTTGGGTCCGTGCTCGTTTAGGTTTAGTGTAAATAGTTGGAACCGTTCCTAAACGGGTATGGATCGAAGTCGAGGCTAATTTCGCTTCGTTTTGTAATTAGATTCGGGTCAAAGTGCTGAAAACGGGGCTGGACCTGGCTGTGGATCCATTCCAGTGTAAACGCGCTCTGAAATTGATCCGTTCCAGTGTAAACGCTAGCAAATATGGGCACGGATCCAAGTTGAATCCCATTTGGATCCGTTCTATTTTAAACGGGGTCTAAAGCTGATGGTTTCAGCAGGGGTGGATCCAGACGGTTGCAATGGTTGCAGCTGCAGCAGTCAGATTTCTATATTATAGAGTGGTCTCTATACTACGTCACGACTAACATTAAATAAGATATACATTATATTATATCGTTATACAGTATTACATATAACTAGAAAATATTTTTTTCTAAAGTGAGTTAAATTCATTTTGAAGGTGTTTCCCAACCATCCCAAAGGGCGTGGCCTTAACATTCAACAACTTTATGCACATGTTGATCGTTGGCAATCGTTGCCCAAGTGCTGGCTGCCATGGAAATATGTTAGCTATTCTCAGCATCTATGATAATTTGATTGAGAAATCACAGCAACACAAGGCTTCATTTTCATTTTGTTTTCGAGGTTTCCTTTGATGGAGAGAGCATTCCAAGAAGGTTAAACAAGGGATTTTAGGTGAATTTGATCAAGGTCAAATTTATCCATTAAAGAGCTCGATTTTCTCTTTGGTTTGAGTTGTTGTCGAAGCTTGTTGATTGCGTTTAGCAAACTCGCTTAACCTTCACCTAGATGTGAAATTTTAGATTTGTGTTGTTTGCAAGACCTCAAACACAAGAAAACTGAAAATAAAGGCTAAGTCATGGTTGAGAGAAAAATTGTAGATAAATAATGATACAGTGATAGAATTAATTTCACTTAGTATATCAAACATTGTAACAGTACTATTCATATTCAACTAACATTTGCCTCCTTACTACCTTTATCTTGACTCATCACTAGCAAAATTGATTTTTATGCCAAGGATACCCCTAGAGGAATAGCATTCACAACGTCTGAAATCTACACAGTTTAACTTTGAAATTCAAAGGCCATCAGTTGTAGTGCCGGGCTTCTACCAGGAGCCCTGGCTCTGCTCATTCAAATTCTGAAGTTTGATCAAAGACAAAGAAAATCTAGTATTATCTTTCTTTCGATCCAGGCGTAGAGCAAGTCGGAAAACAATTATTTCGTAGGGGAGGGCTAAACATTAAAACGGATATAGACACTATGGGGACGAGAAATTTCACAATTTAGGCCTTTTTATATTACAATCATAAAATATTCTGTTTTCACACTTATTCTGATCAACGTATTCTTCTATTTCAATTAAATACTAAAGGGAGCATTACTGGGCAATTAGAAAACCACTGTGGTGACTGGAAAACTTTTCTAGGGGTGGCAAAAACTTGCTCGTATTGCACCTGTGGTGGAAATACCACTAAGTGCCAGCTAATAGCTACGCCCATTTGATTGGGAGCTATCCACCACTGACAGGGAGGCTGTAGCCCCCTAGTCCCCCTTCTCCCCTCAGGTGGCATTATTGGAACAAAGGATATGGTGCAATTCTAAGCACATGGTACTTTCTGCATGAAATCACCCTACCAACAACCACAAACCAGACTGCTAAATATTGTAGGCCCGGGACGAAAATATCGCGTTGTAAATCTCAAAGTTAATCGTATATTTTTCAGCTAGCTTATCGCGAAAACCGCAGGTGGTCAAAAGCCGATAACAGAAGACCATACAATGTTCAAGGGTGATTTGCACCGACTTTGCGTCGAAGCTTGTCGCGCTTTGCAATAACAACCAACGGAGATAATTCCTAAGCGGTTTTCAAATAATTTCGAGTTAAGTTCTCACAAAAAGATCGACGCGCCTTTTTCAAGTTGCGGGCGGTGTCAAGCAGGTCTGCAGCAGATAAAAATATAGATATTCTATTGGGTTAAGTGGATTCCACATTTCATCCTGATAGTAGGAATATAACAACAAAATGATCCTATGGGTTGTAAAAGAACTGTCTTCGATTTGTAATTGGTATAGAACTTCAGGATAGAAAGAAATATATGAAACATACCGAAACAAGCTTTGCGCCTGACACTCATCAGAGTAGTAATCAGAAAGAAAACGAAAATGAAACCTAACCAAATGTTTTCCCGGAATAAGTTTGAAATTAGCCAATCAGAAAAGAGATAGACGATATTTATTGAAGATACAGCCAGGCATCACCAGTGGTCAATCAAATATACATATAACCACGAATTCGAGATTGATGTGAAGAATTTCTTTACTTCTTTCTTAAAAAACATATACAATTTAAGCACACTAAGGCACACTCTGATGATAGCATTAGTTGAATGGCCTTAGATTGCTTAAATTGAATATCTTTTTTTAAATAAAGAAATAAAGAAATTCTTTATATCTATCTCGACATGTATAGTCCAGCAGCTACGGGGTCAAAAGTAGGTGTACACTGGAAATTTTTGCGGGCAATTTAATTTTTGGTTTTAAACATACCTTACATCTTGCTGATGATGATTGCACAGGTTGGAGTTCTTCAAATTACTTCAGTGGCTCATCCAAGCAAATGTTAGTCAGAGCTGTTTTAGGCCCTTTTAGGCCAATACCGCCATTTTGTTTTATGTTAAATGTCGATATTTCTGATGATATAGCGTTTACAATGGTGCAAAAGACATCATTAACTTTCCTTTGATGAGAGCTTTCGAATGATATCAAATTTATCCACATTCGCTGACGTAAGCAAAATCTAATATTTATGACGTCATTAATATTGATGACGTCATATCTAAAAAAATCAATCTATTTGTTTGCTCAAATGGGCTTTTCTAACACTCTAAAGGTAGATGAGTTGTAAAAAAGTACATTATTTCATCGAAAATGTAGGTTACCCCTATAAATTCATTTATAGAGAGGGCACATACCCCCCCCCCCATACTAAGAGTCTAAAAAACCTGGTAGTATTAGGGTTGAACTTAAGCTTGATCCACACTGCTGTGCTTGCAAATATATTGTTTGAAAATTAGAAATGAGGAGAAGTTAAAGGCATATACCACAGAGGCGTGTCTAGGTAGTTGTTCTTCCAGAGAACTCTGGAATGGAAGGTAGCTATATGATTGATTTTCATAAGACTTCTTAAGAATTTGAATCGCACTTATTCTCTGAAAAAATCGAACGTCCCTTATAAAGCCCAATGAAAACAAAACAGCAAAGTATATATAGTGTGTATATCTAAGCACGGCAGTGATATCAGATCCGTTTGAACCCTGCTGAAACCAGAAGGAATGTTTCTAAGGTACCAAATTTCATTTCAACTGCTGATTGGGGCCCATTCTACACGTATACGCAAGGTTTTTCTCGACTGCAAACATGCAGAAATTATGGGACCCCAACATGTCTGCATTGTGACAGTGACAGCGACGTTGGCATACGCAATACATTTTACAAGCCAGTTTCGAATTAATTTGTATGTAATAAGCGATGTTAAGGATCCAACTAGAGTTTTAGATGCTAAGGCGATACATGATAACCTCGATAAATCAATTACAGATGCGCTGCCAGGACTGCACTTCTTTACTGGTAACGATTACACAAGAACTTTTGATGGTGAGGGAAAAGGGGGGCCTTGGAAGCTCTGAAGGAAGACGTTTTTCAGCGTGTTTTTCTGAACATTGGAAATCAATTTTGAATTTGACGTTGATCTATTGAGATAATCCAGGAGTAGGTCTGCAACATATATAGTTTGAAATTATTTTCAGATGTAAACGAGGCCAGATACAAAATATTTTGCCCCTCTAAAGGAATACCTGAACCCCAAAAGCTTCCATCAGCTCCTGCAGCATTGCAAATGTATCTTCTTCGTCACCTGCACCGTCAAGCTCGCATTTGAAGAGAACCCTGGAGTTCCATGGCCACAAGGTTATGGTTGGGAAATCAGTGCTGATGGTGGATTGAAAGTAGTATGGATGACGCAAAGCCGGAACCAGATTCCATTGAGATTGTGTTGCTTCTAACTACATAAAAAATAAGCGCCGCACCGAGAACTATTTTTGGGTTTCCCACGAACTCAAATGAAATGAAGATTTCGATAAAGACAGATACGAAGAAGCAGCTGAGGAAGATTGAGATTCGGGGGAATGATAAAGAAATCCTAAGGAGAATATTTAGTTTGTGCTTTCGGTTTGTAAGAAACGCTGATGAAAACAACGCGTTGCTGAAGCGCTGACATGCACTGCAGTGCTTAGATATACACACTACATACTTTGTTGTTTTGTTTTCATTGGGCTTTTTAAGGGACGTTTGAGTTTTTTTCCGAGAGAATAAGCGCGATTCCATTTCTGAAGAAATCTCATTAAAACCAACCTCCCATCCAAGAGTTACCAGAAAAAACTGCAGTAGAATCCCGATAACTCGGACATGCGATAACTCGAACTCTCGCTAACTCCAATAGATTTGGCATTCCCCCTGAACCTTCAACACTACTTACATATGAATATACCCCCGATAACTCGAATAATTCTTTAAACCCGCTGCGGCTATTTTCTCTCGATAACTCGAAATTTTTGTGCAAAGTACTAACAACAACAATGACAACGATATTTTAATCACAAACTCTTCATTGAATCAAGCAGTTTTTTTAAGATAGAGACAAAGTTCTTATGTCCAGTGACTGCAAGCCTGCATGCGACAATTAAACCCTTTCCATTCCCCTGATTTCACTTCTTTCCAGTGACTTAGCTTCCGAATGACTTCGAAGAAAGTAGAACATTGTTTTAGAAAAACGGCTAGTATCTCCTTTCTTCGAGTGTCCCACAAAATCTGTATCTTTCAGAACACAAACAGCATACTTATCTAGAGGGTTTTCAGGTTCATAACAAACATCCAGATAATAATTTTGCTTTGACGTCCAAATCTCCTTATACACATGGTGTCCGGTGATCTGTGTTTCGACAGTTATAGTAGTTTTGATGTAGATTGGCATTTCATTTTGTACAGCAACAGTTTTCAATGAAAAGCTTTCAAGTTAAAGTTGCATTATCGTTCTGTTTCGCTATTAAGATATTGTTGTTGTTGTTGTTTTTCTCTTCATAAAATCTCGATACCTCGAATTATACGCTGATTTTCTAAAAGGTTCGATAACTCGAACTATTTTGATTGTCCCTTGCATGTTCGAGTTATCGGGATTCTACTGTGATACCTATCACGCCCCTGTGGTATATGCTTTTAATTTCTCATCCCTCCTATTTTACAATTTCCAAACAAGATATTTGCAAGCACAGTAGTGCGGATCGAGCTTAATTTAACCCTAATACAGCCAGGTTTTTGTACTCTAGTATTAGGGGGTACACTCTGTTTTTTTATAAGAATAAATTTATAAAAGCACCAGCCTCAAATTTGGCCAAAACTTAAGAACAAGCTAAGAACAAACCGAAGCTGACTATTTTTGGCTCAATATGAAAATTTTATGAAATAACCACAAGACTGAGAAATAATTACAAAACAAGTAGATTGGCAGCACACAGATAATCTCAGATGGTCAATAGAGTCACACTTTAAACAATAAACACTACTGACAGCAAAAAAGGCTTCCCAACCATTGTAAAAGTAAGAAAAATTTAATAACAATTCAGCCTGAAAATAGAAGAATATCAAAGAACAGCCAGCTTCAAATCAATTTTACTGGTTCTTATATAAAAAAGAGTGTATGTGCCCCCTCTATAAATGAATTTATAGGGGTAACCTACATTTTCGATGAAATAATGTACTTTTTTACAACTCATCTACCTTTAGAGTGTTAGAAAAGCCCATTTGAGCAAACAAATAAATTGATTTTTTAGATATGACGTCATCAATATTGATGACGTCATAAATATTAGATTTTGCTTGCTTCAGCAAATATGGATAAATTATATATCATTCGAAAGCTCTCATCAAGAGAAAGCTAATGATGTCTCTTGCACTATTGTAAACGCTATATCATCAGAAATATCGACATTTAACATGAAACAAAATGGCGGTCTTGGCCTAAAATAGGCCTAAAACGGCTCTGACTAAAATTTGCTCGGATGAGCCACTGAAGTAATTTGAAGAACTCCAACCTGTTCAATCATCATCAGCAAGGTGTAAGGTATGTTTAAAACCAAAAATTAAATTGCCCGCAAAAATTTCCAGTGTGATTCCCCGTAGCGTCTTGACTAGTAGCTCATCATCCGAATCTTTTAGTATCATCTATTTGTCTATATTGTACCAATATATAACTACAATATATGTAGTTCTAGAGTTATCTAAAATCATATAATAGGGGTTAATAAATCATACTTTTTATCAATGGTAATTCATTTCAGTACAACAGACCCTAGACACTACAGTAGGTGGAGTGGTTGTTGGAAGACAGGCTAAGCTGCTACCAGTTTGCTTTTATACAACTGAATTTAGGAACATAAATCAATTAGGCAGAGCGTACACGGGAAATTACAAGTGGGGTACAGATTGCTCATATGGTCTCGGTAGAAGGATACTAAATCTAGTTTTGACATGTGGCTTAGTAGTGACCAGAGTTGCCTCACCGGAGTTGCCCACAACAACAACCACATATGAGAGGGACTGGAACCCAGTCGAGCTCTGGCAGTCAGGTTGGTTGCTTGAATCATAAGTCCTTGTTTCCCTGTACTCTCTAGTTTTGTGCACGTCAATATGGAGGAGCACAGGAGCCAGCACAGGGAAAGGAGAACATCGAGAAGGGGATTAATTCATATAGGCGTAAGAAATCAGAGGACCGTTACATTCAATCCATCCAAATAAGCAAGAATTCATGAGGATGAGAACGTGAATCAATATTTCTAATTCCGTATTATTCATTCACAGCATAAAACCTAATACTACTTAATCTTTCGTTACGACTCCGTGAACTCTGGTCTTGTTTTGCATTAGACGCGAACTCTGTTTTTTTTCTCACGCTGCTGAGGGTTCAAAGTGAAAGAGAGGCAGAAAGCAGGATTATGGTATTTTGATCTACAAAGGGCTATGGAGGATGAGCAAGAAAGAGTAACAAAACAGCACAATCTTTTTTTATCAGTAGCTAATTTTTGTTGTACCACGGTGTCAGAATGTCTCCGATGCAAGATTCTGGTGTTCATTGTAAGGCTATAGAGGCTCACATTCTCAATTACAAAACAGTTGAAGAAAGAAAATTGACAATTTTGAGGCTGTAAGAAATATGTTAGATACTTTAAAAAAAGAATGTTCTCAAACCGCCACTCTTTTCCAAAAACGGGCTATATAAATGAGCAATAAAGGATAACAAAACCAGCGCGGTTTTTTTTTAATATAGGATACGTCTGCAGGAGTATTGTATGTTGGGTAACAGACTCACTCTCCCAAAAAAGAGATTCTTGCTTAGGTAAGAGTATCGAGGCTCGCAATTTCAAAAAACAAGAGTCGAAGGAAAAAGCAAATATTCTTCCCATTCCACTGTTCTGTTAACCTTGATGACCCCCACCTCTATGAAAGCACACTGTTTTGCCACGCCTGTTTTCGGAACGACAACAACAACAACAATCAATGCAACAACTACAACACACTTCCATCTGTAATTTGCGGTGTTTCAGAGGGGGAGTTCTGCTGACAGGGATCGTGAGAAAGCTGGCTTCAGACAAAAGGGTTAATAGATTACGTAAACCACGATTTTCTATCTTGGACCACCATTTGAAATTTCAAAACTAGCTTTAATTACTGTCAATTTTGAGTGCGGCGTTTATTTCATCTCCATAACAGCGTTAGTACCAATATGTCCCTTTGACAATGACTACGGCAATTCCAATAAAGATATATTGGTTTTTCTCTTAAAATAAGCTTTCTTAACGAGCTTTATCGAGATAAGTCTATATAAGTTGTGTGGGAGTTAGCGGTCGTGGGTTCGAGTGCTAGTCGTGGGTTCGAATCCTGCTTGAGTCATTTTTCATTCGTACCAATCATCTCGGTTGATATCATCGATTCTGGGTTATTAACATAAGAAATTCCGTGGGTTAGCCAATTCCTACTCCATCTTTTAAAATCTTTAACCTGACGCATGACACATTCACCCTACCAAAATATTGTTCCTAGCAATTTATCCTAGCAATTTTGTCGAGGTCACTTTAAATACAGCGTACTGATGGAAGCGAAATTTGAGCTTTCTCGAAAGACTACACCAGATTCATGATAACTTAGCGAGATACTGGGTCAATACAACTAGACCCGATATTTCACCTGTGCTTGTTACCAAAAATATCCCATACAACTTAACTACCAGTTTGCAGCTTTCGTGGGTTCTTTCACAATCATATATTTCACTCAATCTTTTTAAAGAGCAACAGGACTTTGCCTTCAGACCCTCACTGTTGCTCAACATTTTTCTATAGATAACAGACTAGCTAAGTTCATATCCCTACCCTTAAATTCCGTAATGTGCATGTTCCCGTGAATAGCCAGTTATGTAAACTGAGAGAGTCAGGCTTTTTTGAAGAAAAATACCCTTAAAAAAGGCTTGTTCCTGATTGAGTTGTTGCTTATTAAAAACAGCTCAGTGCAGCCCCACCTATTTGCCATCTCGTTGATACAACCACCAGGAGCCCTTTCCCAAATGGGGCAATTCAACCAAACCCACAAAGGTTAGTTACTCATTTCCAAAGCAAGGGTGGAAGATAAATAAAAGCAATCCTCAACGACTTCGCAGCCACGTCACCGAGAAGGAATGATTTTCCACACAGTTGGAGAGAGGTTTGGAATATAATCTAGTTAATTAGCCAAATAACCCACTATTTGATAAAAGAAACGAACTGATAATAGACATGATAGAGGAACGTTTGAAATTCTGCGAAAATACAGAGGTAAAAGAGTAAATAGGGGTTGCTAAAAGCAATTTACAATAGCGTCCGGCATATAGGAAACAGCCTTTCCAACAACAGGTCTTGGGTCTTTCTGGTACATCCCAACTTTGAAATCAGTAGGAGATTCTTATAAAATGGGTAGTTGAATATCAATAGTCAGGCCTGTGTTCCTTAAATCGGTGTTTCTTATATGTGGGTGGTTCTTACACTATACTGTATGTCAACCAGGACTTATTTGAAAACTGAACAACTTTGCGAAAGAGCCACGACCCTTGAGCAACTAACGATGGAAGTTTGGAGTTAACTGAGAAGGGCTTTGGAAGCCACAAATTTCAATCCTGGAACAGTCGATAAATTCGACCCCACCCTTTCTTAATACATACGAGGTATCTATTACTCTCTGAAAAACGCTGGTAATTTTAGTAAGTGATACATGGGCGTGTTGATGGGAGTGGCTGAAGCGGATGGAAATGTTTCAAGTCTGAAGCCGGTGGAACCTTGTATAATGTTATTAGAGATTAAAACAAGACAGGGGCTTTATAAAACATCGTAAGCAATAACAGTGCACAGCGAGAGGGGAGATGAAACTCTCAGTGATCCGGGGAATTCGCACATCTCAGCCGACATAGTGATGAGTATTTGAACAGACCTAACTGTTAAGCAGGGCTGGATATACAAATAACTATACCACACAAAAAGCGTGCCAATATCTCAGATCTAATAAAGAAGGGCTGAAAGAAAAAGAGATAATTCTGCGCTTAACTCGAGACCACAATCTTCCCAACCGCCCGTCGTAGATGAAAGAATGAGAAACCCTCAGGGCTAATACAATATAAATCTAAGCCAGCCTTTGTGCCTGTTTAAATGCCCCGGCGCTTTAATTACATTAAACCAGCTGATAACTCACACAAGAATTAGATTGTTGCAGTAAACACGTCGGCCTTGCTATATCAATAAAACTGTACAAATCTGATCTACTTTTCCTGACAGTTAGACCGACTAATTCCCACTTTTTATAATACAATTATTTCAATACATACCCTTGGAGCACCCTTTTTAAAAGAATACTTGATTTTTGCTGGTTGAACCTTTCAATATTCAATGGGAGAGACCTAAAGGCACTCAGGATCGTCGAGAACTGGTATGGCCCCAGGGTAAAGCTAATTCAAACGGCCTAAATTCCACTGAGAGAGAGCTTACATATTTCTAACCTTCCTGCATCCTAATTCAGGCTCAAGAATATTTCCATCATGGTGAAAATGTGCCAGCATTAATACTCCTAGAAATCGAAAAATCTGCTTTGGGCTTACAATGAATTTGAATAAATAACTTGGATTCCACAGCCTCTCAGTGCTCCAGGGCCCTGGGAATTACCCTGGGTAGCGTTACTTTCAAAATCAGATAAATTGTCTTAAGGGAAGCCACTACCCTTAAAATCATTTGGTTTGATAAAGTGACCAGTAGAAAATCTAAATACTCGTCGGTCATACCCACAATTGAATAGAGCTGATTAAAGTTTAAGTTTATCAATATTGTTCCACCACAGTGATAAAGATATACAGAAGATAAAAGCATCTGTATTTAGTGGTGGCGTGCTATGAAGCAAAGAAGCCTTGATTGCTCAGCTCGACTGGTGGCCATTCTATGCTCTTATGCGATAAGGAGCTTAGCCACAACAATAATTCAGACGCGCGATTGTCAGTGTACACCTGACAGTATTTCCTTGTTGATAAGACTGCTGTCTTTTCAATAAACGACTTAAAAAATTAAAGATTATGATTTGCCTTTAATGCTGAACAAAGGAACCAGTCATTAATGGCAGGGTGCATATATATATGTTCATCTGGAGAAACACCTTTCTACAAGACCTATTCACATATTAATGGCTATATGTTGATTATATTGTTGTTGATTATGTTAGTTAGTGCTGATTTTATTGCTGGTTTATAGCAATGCCTTTTTTGTATACAAGTAAATTATACTGTTAAAATTGTTTATAACACTTTTTTCATACATAACTAGACTTTGAGTACACGTATTTTTGATAGTGCTGGATAGAAAAATGCTAAGCAATTTCAAAATTTTAGTTCTGATCCAATGGACAATGAAAATCGTGCAGCAGCTAAAGAGAAGTAGGTTACAGTGGATATTAGTAGCCCGGTACACTATTGTATGCAAGATACCATGGACCTTTTTGTACAACAACTTGTGAGATAGTATTCTAAGAAACAACTCTTCAAGTATCAAAAGCTAAGCAATTGCCAATTGCTAAGCAATTTTGAGTACTCAAATTTGCCCTCCAGCTAAGGGATTTTTAGTAATTAGCTCGAGCTGAAATTACTTAAAAAATATATCCGTGTAAAGACCCTCGATGTTGCTCTAAATGTTGCCAAATATGACAGACTCGGTATGGCACGTTTTGAATAATAATTCAATGATGTACATCACACATGTCTAACTCTAATTGAAGATCGAAGACCACAATGTTATATTCAGGCAATACAGTTCTATTCTGAGATAAGTTTCTATTCTTGGAACAGCCTTCTATTCTTGGAACAGCCTTCTATTCTGGGAACAGCCTTCTATTCTTGGGATAGCACGTTTCTTTAATTCAGAGAACAGTATTCAATTTATTACTATCTTATCTTAACACGATATCCGGTGACACGTCTGAACGGGAATAAGCCAATGACTGGTTAGGTTCCTTTTATCCCAATTAATGCGAGACATTTTGTCCAGTTGAAGTTGACGGTGAAGAAAGTAAGAAAATGGACCACTCTTCTTGTTTTTGTTTGATTTATATCTGAACTAAGATAAATATACATATACATATGATTTAGAGGGTTGATATAGAGACTTCAGCCAGTCAGAAAGTACATAGTCAACTATAATTAAAGATAAGATTTTTCAGCTCGAAAATTCATATTGCTTCAGAAAACAATTTTGATTGAAAAGATCTGGCATTTCATGCAAATCGAGTGGCTTTCCTGCTGAATGTATTTGAAATTCTTCTCTATTTCTTCTCAACCTGTAAGAGACCAGGCAGCCTGGTTTGGCAACATTCAGTTTCTTAGCGGCTGGTTATTGTTGTATATGCACTCAGGAAGTTTTGAAAAATAAAAGCGTATAGAATAATGATTCAGCGTGATATGTCATCTCTTATACTTCATTGAAATATAAGAAGATATTTTTCCGTGCTTCTCACCTGGAAATGGTAAAGAGTTGTTCAGATATTAGAAAACTGTGCAGATTTGAGGCTGATTGGATTAAGATAAAGTCTTCTTTTCGCACTTTCAAGTTGGGAGAAACTGAAGTCAACACCTGATTATCTTCCCTGAAGAGGTGTTCACGACGTCACAAGTATGACACTTGGCATAAGGAAAGAGACCAGTTTCAATTTGTTTTAAGGGACGAGGATTTTCGTACTTATTTGAACTTTCATGTAATTTCACCCAAGTGCTGGCAGGATTTTTCTCCACACAAAATTGTAATCTGACTGCTAACTAGTGTGTCATGTCTGTGATGCAACTCATTTCGTTAAAATAGCTGATAGGGCTTGTTTTCAGACGTGTTTGGACAGTCACTATTGTTTTAGTAGCAGGTCCCCAAAACCCATTAGTTCATATAATCCTGTTTAATTTCCTAGCGTAGGTCTATATTTTATCGCATTAAGGCTTTGTGCCTTTATGCCTTGAAAGTTGAGAGATTTCATGAATGTGACGTACATACATTAAGTTTGAGTTTGTGTTCAACGTGGTGGCATCTGAAAACACACAAGAGGCCTTATTTTCAGGAGAGGAGCGTTAGTATGCTGTACATCACTACATAGTAGTAAGAAGTATGTCTGACGCTAATATCTGTGAAACAGAAATTCATGTTTGAAAACGCCTGCCCAGCAAAGAGGGGTAAATTGGGAAATTGGATTTGCCTTTCAATTGACTGGGAACATGGCATTGGACTTCTTGGGACTGGGAATTCGAACTGGGGATTGTTTAACACGACAATATTGAGAATTCAGCTTTTTTCCTCAATGAGATTGGGATTTTTGATCATTTCAATGCTGGTGAGGTGGAAAGTACCCCCCTTCAAGATGCTCCATAAACAGCCCCTGTAATAAATTCTGCCGGTGGTATCGAACCCACGACTTGCAGAGACAGCTGGTTTAGAGATCAAGCCACTGCTACTGCCATTTAGTATCAACGGTAACTATAAACAATACTAACGGTATGGAAGATCAGCGTAGAATGGGGTATCTTTGCACTGTCTTATTCATAATCTTGGTGGGTATAATTTGCAAAGAATTAGTTTTATAAGAGGCCCCCCCATATTTGTACGTGAAGCGTTATTTGGCATATTTTCGCGCGTGATTTCGTGATTTAGATATTTTCGGTTCGTGAATTCGTGATCAAAGAATCCTTCGTGCAGCGTGATTTGTTGAAAATGAGGTCGTTATTCCGTGAAAAGGAGTTTTCAAGTGCGTGATTGCGTGACGCGTTCTGGTCGTTAAAAAAATTTTCATGCATAATTAGATGGAGAAGATCGTGAAAATTCTGTTTTAAGGTCCGTGATGGCGTGATAAACGAAAAATTGACGCGTGAATCCGTTATCCAGGGGTACTATGGGGGGGGGGGCCTCTTATAAGAGGGTATGCTCACGAAATCTTAGCAGCAAGCAACCCTAGGAAAGGTCCTATACCTCCGGACAAACTTCCCCGAATCCAAAGATCTCTGATAACGAACGATATAAAGGTAAAATAAATCAATATAAAAATCAAGATGCCTATCTTTACAATATCTCTTCTCAAGAAATCTGCCCGTGCCAACAAGTTGAACTAAATCTACACAAACGAATCATTTCAAAGACATGACAAATATTTGTTCCATAGCCAATGAAATGAGGTTGACGAAGGATATTAAATATTTATATCTTGATGTTAATTTTGTGACCTGTTTTTATATGGAAATACGTCATATAAACTGCAGATGCAACAAATGCCTTCAGAGTTTTACAGTAAATTTCAACCCATTGAATTGTGTATGGAAGGTCTACTTCATTTAAATGCAATTAAAAATCAAGATTCATAATCAAATTATAGAAACAATAGCTAAAACAAGAAGAAGCTCACGATAGTTCTATCTAATATATTAGAGTTTGGAAAGCGAAATCGACAAATAATTTTTGTTGCCCAAATGATAGCTAATTTTTTTAAATGTGATATTGTTGACAACCAGCCAAATATCGTTCAGTTTCTCCTACCTTCAGCAATAGTTTTCCTATCAAAATATTTCGAATAAAGAGATAGCCTTATCAAAAGCCAGTTTTTTTCTATAGCATCCTCTAAAGTTGTTAACGTTATAGGTAGCTGTTAATAAATCAGCAAATTTAAACTGGCAATCGAAAACTAAGTCTTAAGTAATATCTTAACATAGAATTAACAGATAAGCATGTTGTTACTCGGAGTTTCACGCTACTGTGATCATTAGACAACGTTAATAACTATGAAATAGCAAAAGGAACAATGTAATTATCATTCAAGGGCAATAGTTAGAAGTGTGCTCGGCATTTAATGTGATACATAATAGGCAAGGGCTTTATGCAAGTGAACTTTTCTCCTGTTTATCTCGAACAGTTTTGAAGATAGCAAAATATTCTGACCTGGGGATTTCAGACAAGTCTTTCTTTTACACGATGTTCGTAATATACCTCTATCTATCAAAACTATCAAACTAGTCGGATTACTGTGCGTATTGTAAAGTTACGTATTCGCAAGTTTCATAAAAATCAAGAAGCATGTAGCTAGAAACAACATGATCATTAAATGATTTAACATTTATACATATAACTCGAGTCATAACAGCTTAGCTTCACAGCATTTCGACAGGGCTTACTTCGCTAATTAAGGCATTTGTTTATGTTAATCTTGAATTCTGCTGAGCAGAGGCATGCAGAAGCATGTTTGCGTTGAAGCCACACTGCTTAGCAACATAAATACATGTAAGAGTGAAGTAACTGAAAACAGTGAAGTCATTAGTTAGGAATTAGGGCGGACGCAACCCAAGCTTCGTACGCTATTTTCATAATGTCACTCGTTTGAAATGTACTTTAAGCTGAGTGAAAACCATAATAATGATCAGATAATGCATTTTATGTCATGTTCATGATCGTCTACGCAAAAATTTTTCAGAATTCTTTTCAAAATTTGGTCAAGTGAACGAACCTAAAAACCCTTTAATATTGTTAGATATTGTATCATAACCCTTGAAAATCGTTTAATTTTCGCAGCAAATCGTTGGAAATTGCTACTTGATCGTTGGCAGTTGTCCAACAATTGCAAAAATCGCCACAAAATACTGTCATTAACGCATTCATTTTCCAAAATCGTTTAATCGTTGGAAATTGATCCTCATTGCACGCAAGTCTTCCAAACAATTATAAAATCGTTGCAAGATCGTTTCATTATCGTTGCGAAATCGTTCCATGTTCGATTCAAATTGTTGCAAAATCTGCCTCGTTCCGAGTCGTAGTTGTCTAACAATTTTTCAAATCGCTTCAAAATCGTCTCAGAATCCTCAACCATTGCAAAATAGTTTTCATATGTATCGTTAATTCGTGGTCTCTCACTTGAACGCAATACTTTAAAGGTACAGTTATGTTATTATCATAATCTTAGAATATAATTGTTCATCAAAAATAAGTTTGATCATTTTCGGTGACCATGTAAAAGCCAAGAAATTCGTAGCTAGTCATTTGTCAACTATGACCTAAATCTTGAGAACTTTGATAGGAATTTCTGGCCGTTGAAACGATCATAGACGATAGTCAAATTTATCTTTGACCAACAAAATTATTTAAATATGATGTAAGTTGTAAATATAATCGTGTAACGGTACTTCAACAGACAGGAAGCAAAGGAGTTGAAAGACAGGATTGTCGATAACGTCATTGTAGGAGAAGACGTAAAACCCCATTGAAACTAAAATCATAATATATTTGTCTGCGTAGCATTCATGAGATTTGTTCCTACAGACCTATTCTACTAGAAAATAAACCTTTCAAATACTGAAAGCAATCATTATTATCTGTAGTTGCTCAAAACAAATCAAATCATTCTAAAAACATTCGAGGTCAGACAGGATTGAAGCAGCTGAGTTTTAGCATGTTCTTAAGCAGAGGATGTTTTTTCCTAAAGCACCGGATCAACTTTATCTACACGCATTTTTTTTAAGAAGAATGAATTTTATAAGAATAATGAGGCTCGAAATCGATGAAATTTAAGAAAATTTTAAGAATGTGTTTTTTTAATTCTGAATTGGTGTGCTTTTTACTGGAAATGGTTTTAAATAAACTCACCCAAATATTGATGCAAGTGTTATTAGGCTCTGCTTTACAGGAAATAAGGATATGTTACTGATTGAAGAATGTTTTGCGTTTTTGGCATTAAAGATAGTAATAATAATTTATTACTATATCCGTGTTCTCTGCCGTAAGAATAATCTAAAATATTCCGAGCCACCGAGCCTCAAAATAGCAAAAATTTAAGAATATTGAGGGTCAGAGAAAAATTAAGTATTCTCATGGAAAAAGAGTGTAGGTTTTTATTATCTGCAAGAAGCTGAAAATATTTTGGGCTTTATCTAAAACTAAAGAGCACGAAAAACTCATTCTTCAATCAAAACATAACTAACAGACATTCAACTTTATTACTAGTGTAGATGTTGTTGTCTAGTTAGCAGCAATTTCAAATCATTTGCGTCTATGGTGCAACCAGTTGCGATAATCGCTTAAAGGCTGTCAGTATATGAGGTGATGATACAGTGCATGATAGATACAGTAACCCTACTAGAAACAATCGCCAGCATAAGTCGCGCTAGCACGTTCAACATGAACTCCCTCACTCGGATGAAATCATTCTATTCTATATCTAACACACTCCCGTTTCAAAGCTCAAATAGCGAATAATGGATTATCAGTAAGCAATGACCCAGTATCCTGAGGAACTGAATCCCATCCAAACATTTACTCAGCACTTCTGAACTATCATCAGAACTCTTATCAAACCTACCCAACCCTAACCAACCCCATTAACCCCTATACTTTACTGATTCGATGAATGGCAGACAATAATCAGGTCCTCAAACAGTTTGACCACTGCACCTTTCATGAAATATTTTGTATCTGCCATGAAATACAATATACTGAACTCGATACAGAAAGCCCTCTGATGAAACAATTTTCTGGTATTTTTGTGACGATATCAAAACCATACTGGTGGGGAACATGGTTATCTAGCAGGGAGGTAGCCAGAGAGGGGTACCTAGTAGGCTGCGGCTCTCCTGAGAAACGTCTACACAAATCTTATGTGAAGATCACTTTTCAAATATATTATTATCAAAAATTTAATGCTGAGTCATTGGCTTCCCCTTTCAGAACTTCTCTCTACGTCCCTTGATCTGGACATTGCTCAATCTAATCGTGTTTTACTTGATTAGTATTTCTAATGCCATGTTTACTGAAGTGAGGTGCACATGAATTTGATTTTCGCTCATCAACTGAAAATTCCCTACATCTTTGCTGCATTTAAAAAGTCTTTTGAAAATTTCATGATTTGAGACCATAGTTTTCCATGATCTCAAGCCAAGGGTGGGTGATAAATGCGATAACTGCGTATGTCAATTGCCTGCTCCACTAAGGTCTTGAAACTTCAAAGCAAGTTAATCTACGACTTATAAGAATTTATGATTTACGTAAGAATTCAATGAATATACGTGTAATAACTATTTAACTTTAGTGCTCTAAACTTGTTTGTACTTTTCATCTAAGGTCTTAAAACTTCAAAACAAGTCAATCTACAATTTATTAGTTACAGTTGCAAAGTATTTCAAATCAATTGTCAATTCTCAGCTTTTGGCAGAACACTGTTCAACCAATATCAATAAGTGAATGGATAAACATCTTGACACATTGAAAACGGATTGCATGCCACAAAGAAATCTGAATTGAATTCAGCCTCTGATTACAAAGGCTTCTGAAAATACAAGATTTCCTCGGGATTACGTTGGAAGACCTGCAATCTATTTAACGAACAATGCTGAGATTTAGTTTGTTGACCTGCATGGAATACTCTGCATACAACTCTCTTTTAATGTATGTAGTCACCTGTCCACACACAGGCACATGGAAGAGCAATCAGCAAACAGGAAATAATACTTACAATTTGATTTCGTCAATGTTATTTCAATTGCAAATCAACTAGGAGCCCAGTGCAAAGTTCGTAGAAAGTAGGAAGGCTACTTAAGCTAGTTCGAAAATGTTTAATTAAGTTGAATCAACCAACATTTCTATAATATCTATGGCTGTCCAATGAGATTTTGTCTAAACAAAGGAGAGAAGCAATGTGCCAATGAGATCAAAGTTTGCAGAAAGTAGAAAAGCTACAATTCAGCAAAGTTTGATTAATTACAATCAGCCAACATTTCTTTAATATCTGTCCAATGAGAAATCAACTTGATAAAGACCAGAAGCTATGTGCCAATCAGATCAAAGTTTGCAAAAACTAGAAAAGCCTGAAAGGAAGCCTGCCAATTTGACAATATTAAATTAAGTTAGATCAGCCAGTATTTCTATAATATCTGTCCAATGAGAAATCATCTAAACAAAAGAAAGAAGCAATTTGCCAATCAGAAACCACCTAATCAATTGTATGGTGTTCAAACTAAAAGTTTAATGAGTCTGCTGAGTCTAATGCCTTTAAACAAAAAAATTAGAAATATTTCTTCTTCCTACGTGAAACAGAAAATATATGCACAGCCTTGCAAACTTACTTTTTTTGCCCATCCTGCTTTCACAGTTTTTGGTGTGAATCAGGATAAGCTATGAAATTTAGAAAGATTTTACGAGTCAAGATATGAGAGGTGAATATGTAATTTTACTGCCTTAACTTGTAGGTTCTTGACAAAGGAATCCCTATTATGTTGAACTTGTATTATTTCTTTCGAGGAAACAATACAAGTACAGTTGAAATACTGGAGATGGGCAAACATTGCAGAAGGAATGTAATTGTTTATGATTTTTTAAAGAATGAAAATTTTCACAAATAAAAACTAGTCTCTTGTAATAATTTTAGAGATGTCTTTGAGCAATGCATTGTAAAGAAGATGATTCTAGGAAGACATAGATCCTGTGTTACTTTATTAGAGGTAACGGGGTGTTTATTTTTAGGAATCCTTTTTTTCAGACTTTCCAAGTTTTATCAGACTTACTTTGCTTGGAGCAATATCCTAGCTTCAGATCATCCTTCATAGTTCATTTTTCACTTTTTCGTATTTTATCAGGACCAGACTTGTGGTTTGTTCTGAAATCACTTGATATTTCTTGTACTACAATACACGGTTAAGGAAGAAACAACAAATATGAAACCCAAATTACAACTGCCAGATGAAAAAAGTCAGCAACATAAAGTTTGGTTCACAACATTTAACAATCGAACTAAGTTTCCAGCCCTGCCACATTCTGCTGGAAGCTCCAGCAATGCTAGAATGTGGGAAATTTCCAGCATTTCTTGTAGGAATCAAAACACTCCAACATTTTGTATTTATGTAACTAATCTAATCCAGACTAAGCTTTTCAAAACAGTTTCTCATTTTACTTATTCTGTGAAGTTGCTTTAAGGCAAGAGCTGAGATAGCTATTTTCTGTAAACACATAAAAGGCTAACACGTTCTGAATGCTTTGAAATTACATATACCATATATCAAACATGTCTAAAACATTAGAATTTCAAAAACTTGAAAGCTATGAGTGATTGTTGTTGACAGGATGCGATTCTCCAAAACCATGTTTCCAAAGAATGACTAAACCTAAAGTTTTCAACCCACTACACCTAAATACACTTCCTACGCTAACTTCCACCACAAGATAAGGTTCCTAAATACTCTTCTGACTGGTGAGGAGGTCATGAACAATTGAGAATTAATGTGGGCTGTTTGAGAGCTGAAGCCTGCTAAATAATTTCTTTACACAGAACAGAAGAAACCCTGAGGGCAAATCAGTCAGCAGCCGATTCTGCAAACAAATTTTGAAACAAGGCTTCTATTGATTTGTTCAGAACAAAAACTTATGAAATTTCTTGACATTAGGTAATCTATGAAAGAGCAGTGGACCAATCACCCATAATCACCCATTTAGAAGTGGGGTTTTTCGTTGGTATCTGCCTTACCACACACATAAACATAACCATACCTGAACTTTGGCAGATGCAGACTAGAGCCTGGCTGTCAATTTCGTATACCCTTCCATGTAAAACATTTTGCAGTTATCCATCATTAAAGGTTTGTGGTACACAAAATGAGCATATGGTCCTATAAATGTTTATTTTGAGTTTTGGTTGAATGAAAAGCTTATCAGAAGTATTCCAGATCAGTTTAAGGAAACTGTGGTTATTTGGAACACATTTAAGGCTATGTGGGGGTGTATTGCAAGCATACTGAAGCAATATATATTGCTAAATATTCCTGCTAATAGCCTTGCTTGGCACTCCACTCCCTGCTAACAAAAACTGTAACCCTCATCTCTTATAGTTGTAAATGCTGTATTTTTACATTTTATTACCGCTTTGATTTAAATCATGCTTTTACATGTGCTTATTCCAAGGCAATGCATTCCTATACGTCTTATTTCTTAGGACGTAGCTAGTATGACATGATATGGGTATCATCAACCAGAAGTGCAGTCCCTCCCTTCGCCAACACTTTAACTATTCTGGTGTTATTGCTGTGAGTTCTTCATAAACAACTTCTGTATTCTGTCTTTTTCTGACTTATGTAATCTAAAACTTAGCATATATCTTCATTTTTTTAATTTCTACCTTTTTACAGATTAGCATAAGATAGAAATTTAAGATAGAATCCAAATTTTAACATATACATATCAAAAATCTCAGAAACTGACTCTAGGTATGTACAGAGGGTGATTGAACTGGTGGACTGGAATTAATTTAAGAACCTTTCACAACTATCAAAACGTTTAATAATTCAATTGAATTTCTGGAATGATGGCAGTTGGAATGAAAGTTTGTGGTAGCGTCATATTCGAAAACAATGTGTTGTGTATTTAATTCCATGTTTTGCAAACACGAAGGGCGTCAACAATCGTCTAAATTCTTTAAAGCAATTATGATGGGGATTATGAATAAGAGGGTAAAGAAAACGGGCAGAGAATAAATGGTGTCTATTTGATCAAACAATAAAATGGAGAACCAAATACTGTATAATCGAAGCCCTCGCGCCTGAATTCAGAATGAGACCTAGAATTCATGAGTAGAAAACTGGCGTGATGTCAGAAGTTATCAAACTTTTGTAGCAACGCACGGAACATTCGTTCTTGCAGCTGAAAGCCGCGTTTGCTGTTTGGCGATTACCTAAAACTTCGAGAAGTAACTAAGTTTCCGGGATCTATAACACTGCCTAAATCCTAAGAAATTAATACAAGTTTAATCACAATTTAGCATTAAACAAGCTTTAAATATAAAACATCCGTGTGTGACACGAATTGCTGCAATTTAAACCGAAACGTTTCTCTATCTATAATCCCCAGGTGGAGCAAGAAACGAAGCCGGAGAGCCTGCTTTCCGCGACTCCACAATAACAACACTAATAATCATCAAACTAAGAAGCTGACTCTATAAAAAGCTAGCAGAATACAATGCTTGGTTATTCACCAACCGGCAGAAGCCTTGGTTAGCGTGGTAAGAAAGACTGACGGGAGTGATTGCATCGCCTTTCTTTGATCCTTCGACAAATTCGGTTGAGATCGCGATAAATCTTTCAAAAAACTCAGAAATGCCCATGATTTGATACACTTACCTCTAGGTCTTCGAGAGACGTGTAAGATAGCATGAGAAAGCCATCGATCATGTCCTCCTCGTAAGAAACCTTCCTCTTCCTATTCTTTGGCTTGGTTTTCACGATCGAGCCTTCCTTGTCAGCCTTCGTCTCGCCCCATGTCTGGCATTCGGGAGAAGTGCCATCAACATCCTCGACTTTCAGACCTGAGTCCTCTTTCTTAATCGGTGCTTTCGGCTTCTTCTTCGAGACAGGTTTCTTCTCCATGTTCTAAGCTATAACTTAGGCCTAAATTTAACATCAGAATCTCTTCTTGATAATCAGCGATACAGGATTCAAAACGCATGTATACGCTTCGACCTGCCCTTGATTGAATGGAAAGCAGTGTGGCGACTTCTCAAAGACTCAGGTCGGTAAATGATAGACAAGTGAGAAACTACACAAGGGTTTCATACCGCCTCCTATTCTACTTAGCTGTCCATCAAAGACAGCTGGACACGCCAAGGGTTTCGCATCAATTACACACAAAGACTTCTAACAAAAAGACATCGCAATATTGGAAATAACCAAAATAAGTTGACATAAAAGATTGATAAATACGACTTGTTTATTAAACGGAGGGTAAAGGATCAACTAATTATCAATTCTCTTTCAAACTATCTAAAATCAAGGGTAATTTGATGCTACCCTATTGTAGGTGACGGGATGGGGCAAAATAAATTATGGGATGGACAGGGTATCAAAATCGATGCGATTTTTGTTTGACAGCTAAGGGGTACTTTCTCAGGGCAATTTCTCATGGGCAACAGTCAGGAGGGCATAGAATATACATGCATTTTTTTTATAAGCAATTGCTTTATAAGCAATTCAGTACTGGACATGACAACAACTTAAGCAATTCCAATACTGCATAGAAGCATGCTAAGCAATTTGAAAATTTTAGGTCTGATCCAATTGACAATGAAAATCGTGCAGAAGCTAAAGAGAAGTAGGTTATAGTGGATATTAGTACTCCGGCACACTTTTTTGTGCAAGATACTATTGACAATTCTTCTACAAAAACTTCTGAGATAGTATTCCAAGAAAAAATCTTCATGTATAAAAAGCTAGGCAACTACTAAGCAATTTTGAGTACTCAAATATGCCCTCAAGCTAAGCAATTTTGAGTACTGAGCTCGAGCTGAAATTGCTTATAAAAATGCGTGAACAATACATTAGAGGTAGTAAATACACTTTTTTTATAAGAAACTAAATAAAACAAAGTAATGACAGTTTTTTCAACTATATCGTATTTTGAGTATTAGAAATTACTTCGAAGTTTCTTAGAATTGCATTTGAATCAAGTCATGGAAAAGTTTGTGATCACATTTTCAGAGTTGTTATTTTAGCTTACGCTTTAGCTTAACTTTCTTTCCATTAATGAAAACACAACTGAAATAACACTCTAAAACTAAACTTGAGGAGAAGCAGGATTTGGAAAATCAATTGGAATAGGTTCGTCTCTGCATTCAGTGAGTGGTGGTTCAATGGCTTGTGTTCCTCGAAGCCCCGGTTGCGCAGTGGTAGTGCACTACACTCTTTTTTTTAAAAGAACTATCAAAATCGGTTTGAAGCTGGCTGTTCTTAAATACTCCTCTATTTTCAGCCTGAAATGTTCTTGAATTTTTTTTACTTTTTTAATGATGGGGATGTCTTTTTTGCTATCAGAAGAGTTAATTGTTTAAAATTTAGACTCTCTTAACCATATGACATTATTTGTGTGCTGTACATCAGCTTGTCTGTCATCATTCTCGCAATTATCTCGATCTAAAACTAAAAGAGAATACAGAAAGCAGCATCCTTCATATGTTATTGAATTACACGCTTTTTATCTTATAAGAAACTTACCTCTAAGCCTAGTACTAAAAGTTCCTTAAATTTTCTATCGTTCTCTATTGTTACAGGAAACAATAGAACAAAGGAATCCATTGTATTTCTCAAGAAATTCTAGTTCTAGGTTCCTTATAAACAGTTCCTCATAAGAAAAAAGGATGTATATATAGAAGTTTTGCAGTACTTAAGTTTCTTAAACTACTTGCCATGATAGAGTCTGGGTTTCTTATTACGAGTTTCTCGTAAAAAGGATAGTCCTTAGAGCGAATATTAAAATCTACACGTTTTTTATAAGGAACACCTTTTTGAAGAACCTGAGGCCGAGAAAGCCATTCTAGTAGAGCTCAATAACATAAATTAACCAACCTAGATTTTTAACACTTTACTTGAAAATGAGACCATATGGCATAACAATACAAAATTGAATTCCTGGCTGTAATGAATGATGTACACTCATTTTTTTTAAAGACGCTGTTTATAAGAAACCGTAGGGCCAGATCTTCAAAACTTAAGAAACGTTGGTAAGAGATCTTGTGTTACCAAATAGACGTTTAAAAATGCTCAAGGCCCTTCATTGGCACAAGATGGTGACGAATATTTCAGCACGGACCTTAAAACAGAATTTTCACGATCTTTTCCATCTAATTGTACAAGAAAATGTTTTTTCAACGACCAGAACGCGTCACGCAATCATGCACTTGAAAACTCCTTTTCACGGAATAACGACCTCATTTTCAACAAATCACGCTGCACGAAGGATTCTTTGATCACGGATTCACGAACCGAAAATATGTAAATCACGAAATCACGCGCGAAAATATGCCAAATAACGCTTCACGTACAAATATGGGGGGGGGGGGCTCATAGTTATTATAATTGTTCAAAAATTTCAGTGTTCCTTTTTTCAATGGGACCCCTGTCCTCAAAAAATCCTATTTGCGAACTTTGAAGGGTGCTAAGACATGCTAAAAATTAGATTTCCATTACTGAAACAGAAAATATGAAATGATACCATTGTAATTGTATTAGGAAAAGTAAAATACCAAAACTAACCTAAATTCTGAAGAATGTCGCTCCCAATAGGTGTCTGTAATACACCGACTCACCAACTCCGCAACTTACCAACTTCTTTTGTTAAAATCTATTGTTTAGAGGGATGATGGTTTAGATTTTCTAATGTTTTACAAAACTATCGGCTTCCTAAACAGTGGCGGAAATTGGGCATTTTGAGTGGAGGGGCAAGCATGGTGAATTTTCCGAGTAATTTTTTGATTGCTGTAATCCCCCCCCCCCAGCGGCTCCAGGCAAAGCCCTGGCAGA
Source organism: Pelagia noctiluca (assembly GCA_963924455.1). Lineage (NCBI taxonomy): Eukaryota > Metazoa > Cnidaria > Scyphozoa > Semaeostomeae > Pelagiidae > Pelagia > Pelagia noctiluca. The sequence continues at coordinate 3,683,490 of OZ004322.1, forward strand.
GGTCGAGAGGGCAGAGCCCCCTGAAGTTCTTGAGATTGTGCCTTTTCTGATGGTTCAAACCGGCTTAGAATCCTGCATATGTTAGAACTACAGTCGACTCCCGCTATCTCGAACACTGATATCTCGAACAACTTCCCGCTATCTCGAACAAAATTTATTTGCCGTGATCAAAAAACCCCGTTATCTCGAAAATTGATACAAAAACGTTTCAATGTGGTACAATCATACGCCAATAATAGCTTTTTTAGACTGACACAAGACTTCTATAAGGTCTGTAATTTACTACGCCAATAATAACTGTGTTCTTAAAACTGAAATAAATATTTTTAAACAAGAAGTATTTTGCCAGGACCTCTAATCCCTTGACTATCTCCAAAGTCCCATCGGTTGCCTTAACTACAGCTGTGCAGGAACTTAACTCGTTTTACCTGAGAAAGAAGGAGATGGTCTTTTCAAATTTGGCATTTGGCCCTCTAGGTAGATGGCCTATATTGTGTCATTTTCCTTCACATAAAAATACTTGTCGACTAGGTTATTCGGTTCCATCATGGCTTCCAGTTTTTTCCTATTCTTGGCTGCCAAATTGACTAATAAACATGGTACCCGTTGATAAACTTATTTTTAGCTAAAACTGATACCTGTTTAGTGGTTTTTAGATTTTTAAAAGTGAATTTTAGAAGAAAACAATCTTTTCTTGGTTAATACATTGTTCTTACGTGTGAAGCTTCCCTTTGGTCGAGAAAAATCTCAACTCCCGTTATCTTGAAACCCCGTTACGTTGAACAATTTTTCATTTCCCATGAGAGTTTGAGATAGCGAGAGTCGACTGTTTATAAATAAAAACCGTGGAAAAATAGTACAAATACAAACCATGAACAGAAAATGAATAAGATACTATATATGATATTGACTAATTGACTTGTAAGAGTCAAGTGTCAAAGACATTTATTCGGCTCTTTCAAAATAAATTGTTAAATCGTAGATCAAAAATTTTCGAGTTGGATTGATACCAAATTCAACTTCCAGGACCAAAAATTCGGAATCTCCAGAAAAATTTCCAACTTATTTTGAATTGGGGGCAATTACCCAAAGGTCTAGCTATGGGTCTGCTCCGCAACCATACCTTACTTTAGATATTTATGCACAATGAATGGTTACGTGTGTTTGCATTTTTCTCATTACCAAATACGATAAAAAGACTGCTAAGATTTCGACTCACTACCTCCTAGTTCTCTCAAGTTCTCAGCTCCCTCCTCGTGTTGCTACAAAGTTCTACATGTATTACACGTATTTTTTTATAAGCAATTGCTTTATAAGCAAGTCAGCACTCGACAAGACAAAAGCAATTCCAGTACTGGATGGAGAAATGCTAAGCAATTTGAAAATTTAGTTCTGATCTAATTGACCATGAAAATCGTACGGCAGCTATAGAATAATAGGTTGTATCTGATATTAGTACCTCAGCACACTTTTGTATGCAAGATACCACCGACATTTGTTGTACAACAACTTGTGCGATAGTATTCTAAGAAAAAAAAATTTTAAGCAATAAAAGCTAAGCAATTGCTAAGCAATTTTCAATACTGAGCTCCAACAGAAATTACTTATAGAAAAATGCGTGTATCCAGGCCCGTAGGAAGCGGGGGGGCAGGGGGGGTATTTGCCCCCCCAATAATCCTAAAATTCAATTGTTCACCGCATGGTCCCTGGTCTTCCTTTTGTTCTCTAACAATGGTTGCCCCCCCCAATAATTCTACCCAAGCTACAGCGATGGTGTATCTCATGTATTTACTAATTTGTTTGAAATCAAGGTCAATTAAAGTGACAAAGAATAAAATGAAAAGTATAGTAGTCCAAATACTGTAAATGTTGACAAGTTCATAGATTCGCTATAAGTTCTTGACACTTACCTACTGATCAAGGCTTCTGATACGTAAACCAATATTTGGCCCTTCATCTACATTTTAAACAATTTTTACCTAATTTCACGCTTATTGTTCTAAACGATGGAGAGATAATAGACTTGCATCTTTATTAAAACAATTTTGATACCCATTGTAGGATTTCTGACAGAAAAATCTAGCACTTCTTAGTTATGTGCATGATTGAAGACCCACCTTTATGAAAAGCTATTTTTTAGATTTCATACTCATTTCGGATAGGATTTAACGGGAACCTTAGGACCTGTCTTGTCTCCAAAAAAGTTGGCAGTATCCAGAAGATCGAACAAATTCAGTGGTGTTTTAATCGAAAAATAAGAACCGTCAGTGATGGATCAAAACTAGTCTGCTTTCAAAGCTGGATCAAAAGCGATACGGTTAGCAGTTTCGTAACGGATCCAAAGTGTACCAGTTCAGTGTAAACGGGTCTGAGAAAGTTTATTGGCAATGTTTGAAAGGCCTAAAACTGGATTCCCCCGAACGCCACCGCGAGCGTAACAGAATTACCTACACCTCGAAAATCCTGCAAGACCTTGTATCAGACGTAAATTAAAAGGTATCTGGCAATGTCCGTGCAAGACTTGGACGAAAATGCATAATATGGAACTCGTAAAATGGAAAACTTTTGTAATATAGACGGGGAAAATAGCCCAACCATCTAACCAAGTGCCTAAGTTAACTTTTTAAGGTTTATATCACTAGAATAGGTGATTCTGAGCAATTTGAGCAAACGTACCATTCCAGGAAATGTTTCATTATCACGTGAGAGATGACGTCATAAAATGGGCCTAAATGTGTATAAAAACTGCTGTAACTTTCGACAAACTCAATACATACACGTGATATTTGCATATGTGAAAACAGAATTTAAAGAGCTTTCGAATGATATATAACATATTGCGAAATGTTGATATAAGGATTTTGACTGATGACGTCATCAAAATATTCTCCTTTGTTTTTGATCTTTTTTGTTTCGGCAATTTGTTTATTTGATATCAAGTTAAGTCATAGAACATAACGTAAGAGAGATCTTTATGTGTTTTCAGTCGTGCGCTGTTAGCTAGCCAAGGTAGAACAATACTGCGCATGCGTGAATACTGCATGTAAGCAAAAGCACTTTCTGCCCTTCTTTCCTATTACTTTTAGCCATTTGTAGACTTTAAATCATTTGTAGATTTGTCGAATTCATTTTTTGCTGTAGCTGCCTTTGATCGGCTCCATGTGCCTTTTTTATCCTATGCATCGTCAACTGATCTCCAGTGAACCACGCAGAGGCCAGGAAAGTAATAAACCTTTTCTGCATCAAAAGTCCAACAACTACAACCTTCCTATAATTTTGATTTCTTTAAGTGTTTTCAAACACGGAACAGAACTAGTCAATCCGCCAAAGCTAGGTGAAAATGCATCAAATACTGCTTGAAACGTCCATTCCAAAAATTAAGAAGAAATATTTGAAATATTAACACTTTGTGAGACGTCAAGTATGAATCATGGGTACGAAAGATTTAGACCGTAACTCTCGCAATTTCTTCATCTTTTTATGAAAACTTAAACATTTATTTGTCAATCAAGCTTACAAAGGAAGACATCCCTGGATAAAAATTAGTTCGTAGATTTTAAGATACAATTTAAACGGCCACAATTAAAGTTTCGTAGCTGTGCTACAGTGCAAGTTTATACTGCAGCCGAGCCGTCAGTATTTGTAGCTATGCGTTGCTAAGGGGCATATTCCTATCTTATATATTGAGATCTACCATCTTATTGAGAGCAGTATAATGTTTTATTTGCATTCTTCCAGTCAATGACTATACCAACGTTTACTTTGAACTAAATTGCGACTACTAGATTTTGCTTATCGTACCACTTTAATTCATTATTGGAAAATTGTATCATATTGGAATTGATTTTAGTGCATCTTAGCCCGATGCAAACTTGATAGTTTGCTTGTTTCATCTCTCGTGGTATCGAACTAAGATCTGACGAAAGACTCAGCAAAGACTATACCTTCATTTCTTGATACAGGCAGATGGCCCATTCTTTTCAAGATCTGTCTCTTCTTCCGTTGAAGTGTAGCTTCCAGTGCGTAATAACTTGTCTTGCTTTATTTGCAGTCAACGGACTAACAAAGACATGTTGTCCGAGGTCTCCAAGCCAATCGGTTTTTTGGTTGCTTCTGATTAGCTTCGTTAACACATTTATTTTCCTACCCTAAATAAGTAGTATGTTGTATTGCGCTGGCCAGGGTATATACTACTGTTAGAGCCCTGCATATTTTTGAGCTAAGAAATTTGCAGATTTCACTTATGTCACTTAAATATGTCACTTATTTCACTTATGTCAGTATATTTGGGCATATTTCTTAAGCGATTTTTTCTAGTAATGGCCCATGTCAGAGGATGTGGACATCGGAGTCTTTTATGTTCACCAATTTTCAGTATCTACTTGCTAAGTATGCATGGCAAGGCGTGTATCAGCAGGATGCTATAGGTGAACCATACCTTGGTCGCCACCTAAGTACTTCACGAGATGCCACGTCATTTATTTTTCGTCTCCATTCTTTTGGAACTCTTACCATTTGTTGCCCTGCAGCATAAGCTGATTTAGACCATTTACCTTCTATTTTGATTTCAGATTCACGTTTATAGGCGTCCTTTTTCAGTCTCGTTTGAATTACATCAGTAATTTTGGTGGCTTCTGAAACCAGATAAAACTATTTAGCCATGCATGGTATGTCTCTTTATAGCCATCAACCCAACCATAAACCCAAAGTTTCTGGTGGTTCTTTAGAGACAGAATTACATTCATTCATCAAGAAGTTTCAGAGAGAAGCTTCGTAAAACTGCATTGACTCTATGGTAGCCACTACTTATGGAACTGATGTAATTGTCTACTTGAATGTTCTATAAGGTAAAATTTCCCAACCATAAAACGGAACGAAATAATTCGCATGAATTTTGGGTGAATTATCGTTGAAGTAAATCTTCCAAAACCGTTAGTAATGCTTCTCCCAAAGACATACATACTGATTAAGAATAGAACATGACGATCATCGTGAAGTTCTGTACGGACCAAAGACTTTTTATTGATGGTAAATGCTGAATTCATACTTATTTAGACTCGTCGTAGGGCAAATTTCACAAAACATTTTGCAAGCCTCCAAAAAAGGTACCAAGAACTTTTTGTAAACAATGTTGCATACAACTAGTATTCACGCATGCGCATTGTACTATTTTGGCTAGCTAACAGCAGCTCATTAAAAATTGACACTCTCTCACTCTCTGAGGTAATGTTCTATGGCTAGAGTTGATTTCACATTCACAAATTGCCCAAACAAAAAAGATCAAAAACAATGGAAAATATTTTGATGACGTCATCAGTCAAAATCCTTATGTCAACATTTCGCAATATGTTGTATATCATTCGAAAGCTCTTTGAATTCTGTTTTCAAATATGCAAATATCATGTGTATATATTGAGTTTGTCAAAAGTTACAGCAGTTTTTATACACATTTAGGCCCATTTTATGACGTCATCTCTCACGTGATAATGAAACATTTCCTGGAATGGTACGTTTGCTCAAATTGCTCAGAATCACCTATCCTAGTGATATAAACCTTAAAAAGTTAAGTTAGGCACTTGGTTAGATGGTTGGGCTATTTTCCCCGTCTAATATAAAAGAAGCTAGTTTTCCATTTCACGGAGCCAGGTTATTTAATGTGCTGCTTAAGTATCTGCGTCCACTGACGAACGTGAAAATCGAAGTTTTGAAGCAAGCACTTGATAAGTTTCTGAACCAGTTGCTTGACGATTCACAATTACTAGGCTTCACTGCCCAGAGAAGGGTCAGCTCAAACTCCTTATTTGACATGACCAATACGACTAACAATCAAGTGGGTGCATGCTCTGTTCCATAACATCGAGCAGTATTGGAAGGATCTACACGACAAGATTACCACCAGTAGGTAGCTTTGGGTAAAATTACTCCAAGAATACAACAATACAATCCCTACTTCAACTATATCCAAACTTTGTCAGAGATTCTATGATCAAGCATGGATGGCTTGCAACTGACAGATATAAAGATGCAGAAACATATGATAAAGATATATTGAAAACAACTTGTAACCTTACTCCTACGACGAGTTTCCCTCAACCTATAAGATTATGATTGCTTTCTACGTAATCTCACTCGATTCCAATAAAGAACTTTCGGTTCATTCCACTGGGCGTGGGTTTTATTGTATTCATTACTGTTGTATCTTCCTTTCAATCCGGTTTTCAAATTATCGTTTACTTCACACTTCAGAGCCAATTTACCAGGATTGTCAGTTACTATACTGAAAGTTGCAGATGAGGAAGACCATATTTTAACAAATCAATATCTATCAAGATTACTGATAAAAGAATAAAATGGGTGTGAAAATCAAGTGGGTGAATGCTTTGTTTCAGAGCATTGTTGCACGGATCTTCCTACACTTAGGTTATCAGTTTCTTTCTGAAGTGAAGAAAGGCCCGGCGATGGGGTCCGATGCCCTTTTGTCGTAAAGACAATGGTGCTCGCTTCGGTCGTAGACTCAGCTCGGTCAGAGTTCAGAGACAGACAAATGATATTGTTACTTGAACATCTATATCTTATAGAATTAGTAAAGTGAAGGATTGATATAATGTTCGTGGAACGGAAAATTGTGTCATTTAGTTAGATAGAATAAGCATAAACGAGCTCCACGAAATGTAGAACTGCTCTGTCTATCCCCAGAACGATTCCACTTTCTCTTCAGATTACAACGGTATTTATCTAAAATACTACCACGCTTACAATGAATCATTCCACCTAAACACACGTTAATTTGTGATAAAAATTACAATTATATTTTCACAACACCATGCATCCACAAACAGTTCAGTTAATGACTGCATTTCTTTTACGCAAAATCACAGTTAATTAGCAATAATACCCATTCTAAATAATCAAAATGTCGTAGAAAAATAACAAGCTCATTAATATTGAAAAGATACACCCCTTCATTCCACGAATCGACCGTAGCCCAACCTTCTTGTTTGTTCGATATACAAAACCAATGACAACACCAGTTTCCTCGTGTTATAAACCCATTATTTCTTATCACACAATACTCTCATTTGCCACCATTAAGAACTCAAAACAAGAAAGATTAACTAACCCAAATGCACAGTCAAGCCCAGTCTCCTAAACTGTTATCCTCGTGCAGCTCCATAGCCAATGCTGCATAAGTATTTCACATTTCAATAAAATTCATATCAAAACACTTTCATTCAGTAATCTCACTAAATGACAGTATAGGTATCTTTGTACTTATAACACTTTGTTAGTCATCATCACTAACAGTATAATATAATTCTTCGATTAATCAATTCAATATGAGTAGGCCCAATCACTCACATTGATAAATACTCAAATATGGCCTCATCACAACATCAAGCAGCATCGAAGGGATCTGCTCCACCTGATTACGGGCTCGTAGCCATTTGGTGGTACTACTTCCCTTGGTGCAATCTGGGTAAGCTCTTTGCCACCCCTACGCAATTTTTCAAATAACCACAATGGTTTTCTAATTTCTCAGTGTTGCACCCGTAAATAAACTGCGAAAAACTAGTATGTTGTATGAATGAAATATAAATGGGCCTAAACTCAAAACTTTATCGTTCCTGTGATGTCCACTGTCAATATACAGTTCTATGCTTTGCTTTACCCGTCCCCCACGAAAAACATATCTACTGACTTCAAAATTTTCACCGCAGCTTCTAAAACCTGGCTACGGGCCTGCCAGATGACCGCCATAAAGTGCTGCAAAAATTGATACAAGAATGCAAGAATTCAAGAAGAACTTCGCCATGACTCGGGCGGCTGGAGGTTTTGCACTAGAGCACTAATCAAGAGGCCGTGGGTTCAAGTCCTGCCTGGGTCCCTTTCATTCTCAAAAATGTTTTTGATTGATTTTCCAAATCCTATATTTCATATGTGAATATTAAAGTATTTCACCACAAAATTTATTTCACCATTTATTCTATATTTCAAATTCCATTATGTGTAGATATCTTAATATCTCCCCGTAATACAACAAGCATTTGAACTTATATGAAATTATCAAATTATAAACACGGCTCTGAAGAAGGATGAAACAAAACACGAATCAATGCCTTTGGTATGTATAGGCCTGGAGCAGGATGTACCAGGAAACTCCGTATTGTCCAAAATTAGTTTGGTGGCTAGGTTTCCTCGGTTTCAGACCAATGATCTCAAAATTAAGACTGGATCAATCAATCATTCTTTTCTTTAATCTGGAGCCAAATGTTTGAAGCCAATTGCTTCGGCCTCCACTTGGCCTCCCAATACCGGGCATATTTTAGAGGCGTTTTTGGGGGTAAATGCCCCAGTAGGCCCGTCTTCGTGCCCCAGTAGTAACTTGTAACTCTGAAAACAGCACATTTGCCCAAGAAAATCAGCCCCTATGATCCTAACAACCGAAGTATATTTCTTTGTGATTTAGCATATTTTCAGTCACCAAGTATACTTCTTTGTCACTTCGTCGTCTCCGTTTTCTTGCTTCCTTGTTCCCCGGTTTAATCTAGTTAGTCTCTATGATTATGGTTGTGTTGTGAGTTGTGATAGTGATAATCTTGTGGCGCGAAATCAAAATTGATGACCCAATATGGCTGCAAAATAAATCATATTGACTTGATTTTTTGCTAAACAAAAGCTGCACGATTATTCAGTCTCGTGCTGATTATTCCTAACATTCCAATAATCATAAAAGAAAAAATCACCCTCCAGTGTAACCTAAATGTATTGAATTGGACCTCCCAATATGACTGCCAATCAACTCCATTTCAGAATGACAGATGCTCGATCCAGTCTTTATTAAGCTCAGTGTTTGAGACCTGGTGAAGGCCTTTCGTTGTTGTTGTTGTTGTTGTTGATAGGGAAATGATCTTCGTAAGGTATTGGTTTAGGTGCAAGGCCCCATAGCCGTACACAGCAGGGGGGGCAAGAGGGGCTGCTACCCCCCAAAAAAATTCCAAAAGTATATGCTTTCCTATAGAGGATATCTTCAAAAAGTTCCTCAAAAGGGGTTTAGCCCCCTGCTAAAAATGTTCTGCGTACGGCCTTGCAAGGCCCATAGGGTCAACTGAGCAGAACGACCCTGGTCCTTGCTCTCGGTGTGACCACACTTTGTGATTCCGTTTGCCATTTTTCCTAGAATTACAGAGAGCTAGCGAGTTCTCTTTTTACACTTTGTGACAGGTCTGAAGGTGGCTTCGGACAAGGGTCGAGTGATCTAACCACTCGGCACCTCTGCCACGCCCATGGCATATTTCAATCCGGGCCACCGACCCACTGGTCTTCCCCATGTTAGACCATGCCCTATGAATCCGTACAATATAAAACGGGATACTTGTCAATGTAAGTCCCCCGGGATTGGAGAAGATTCAAAATATGACTACGAAAGCTGGATGAAATGTTTAATGTTAGTGTGCTTCAATTTTGGATTTAGTGCAGCATTTGCAGCTGTCTTTGCAACAAGTTTTCATTGTGATTAGGATTTTGCAGAAAAGACTGCGAATGTATGGGGAAGTAATTGAAATCTAAAGTGTATTTTGGCGTAGAACTGGAAAAGATGAAATTACCACATTTAATTGATTTTAGAAATTACCACATTTGATTAAGAATACAAAAATAAGATGAACGAAAAGCTAACCTAACAGTTGTAGAAGAACTGATTTTTTTCTATTCTTTTGTAAACTTCATTGTTTCGACAGTTTCGTCTGATAAATTGCCCGGGTGTACTGGGGACATGTCATTTAGTAGGGTATGCTTTTCACGATATCGGTACAAGTTTGCATATGCTTTTTTTATAATTTTGGTATGATAATCATCAGTTCCATAGCCTAACTTAGACCATAGGTGGACACATTTTGAAAACCTGGCATCTCATCCATCTGGCCTTCATAGTTGATTCATAAAAGTTATAGACAGTCCATTCCGTTATGTTATAGAGCCATGTTCGTTTAGGTCTTCCTTTTTTCCTCTGACCGGCAATGTGCCTTTCCATTATCGTTGAAGCCAATTTTGGTATAAGGATCTGAAATTCTCAAATCTTTTAAACGTAGGGATTTACAGTTATATTATATTAAGTATTAAGTTTATTCGTTATGTATTTCACGCTTATTTCTATAAGGAACCGTTTATAAGGAACCTATAGGTAGAACTTCTACTACTAAAGGTCAAATCACTAGACTTAGGAACTTAATAATTTTGAATATCGTGTCAGACAAATTCTTTAATGACTCATATTCACATTAAGATTAGATAGGTCTGGCCTAAGCTTCTTTGTGTTGTTTTAACACGTTTTCTAATCACGAGTTCAGTGCAAAATGCTGAATTTTAATGGTATTTTGTTGCGCCGGTGTAGTATGCGGATGTGCATGGCATGCGGATGTGCATGGGCTGAAGCGCTTAAGCGCTTCATGAGACACAGCGTTTCATGAGACGCTGAAGCGCTAATGCGTTTCACGAGACGCAGGGCTTCATGACACACACCTGCGCTTGGTAACGGAAGGTGAAACACAGTGCGCTCAACTTTGAATTTCCCAATTTGTAGGGGATCAGTTCAAATCGCAAAACGTAGGAGATCAGTTCAAATCATAAAGTAAAACACATCATTCTAATCAAGGGAGCGGGGAGAGAAAGAAAATTATTTTTTTCAGCAAGATAGATTTACGAACTACAATTTTTCAATAAGAGATGAAGTTCATGGTACAAGATATTGGAATACACATAATTTTCATAACAAAGTCGTTATAGAATAACACTCTTGACTGACTAAAAGTTTATGAAATGCTGGAAACTTTCTTTCTAAGAAAATTTAACTTTATTGCTAGAGGGGCAGGGGGCTCTAGCTCCTTTTTGAGAAGGTTAGATTTTACTGGGCCATTTTTTATAAGGAACCTTTTATAAGGAACGTACATGTAGAAGGTCGAAAAACTTAAGGAACTTTATATTTTTACATATATTCATCTGTTGTAGATATGCGACTTCTCTACAATGACTACAATTTGCTGTTACGTTATAAAGATCTGGCCTAAGCTTCTTTGTGATATAACATTAGTACATTTATTATACATTACTTCTTTGTGCAATTATTATACATTACTTCTTGTAATTGTTGCAATTTATTATACATTACTTCTTTGTGTTACATTTATTATACATTACACTTATTATACATTAGTACATTACTTCTTTGTGATATAACATAGAGTATATAACATTGTTCTTTTTCTTGCATACCTATATAACTTTTGATTAACTTTTAGAAGTAAAAATTGGTCAAAAAAGGTAGCAAAGTAGAGAATTTAAAGAACTAGACCCTAAGACGGGTTCCTTATAGAAAGGCGTGTATCTTTTTAGCCTCAGAACAGAGATAAAACTAACATGAAAAGGCGTAACATGCTTATTATAAGGACTCAGTTGGGTTTTAAAACTTTTATTGCGTCCATTAATTTTTATACACTAAATGATTGTTCAAGATAAAGGAATTATTAAGATAAAGTTATCAAAAAAGATCTGATGAAGAACTTATAAAACTACACTCTTTTTTTATAAGAACCAGTAATTTTTATTTGAGGCTGCCTGTTCTTAAATATTCCTCTATTTTCAGCCAAAAATTTTCTTAAATTGTTTTCATTTTATAATGATTTGAAAGCCTGTTTTTGCTATCAGTTGTGTTAATTGGTTCAAAAGTGGACTCTCTTGACCATTTGATATGTCTGTGTGCTGTCAATCTGCTTGTTTTATCAGGAGAAAAGACATCATCACCCCATGTAATGTGTGTGCAGTACGGTGGGGGTTGTGCAGTACGGTGGCGGATGTTCAGTACACTGGGGGGATACCATGATTGCCGTGGGGAGGCATTTCGCAGTACGGTGGCGGATATTCAGTACAGTGGGGGGATACCATGAGTGCGGTGGCGGATATTCAGTACATTGGGGGGATACCATGATGCGTGTGGAGGGATACCAAGATTGCTGTGGGGAGGCATCATGAGTGCGGTGGCGGATATTCAGTACGGTGGCGGGATACCATGATGCGTGTGGGGGGATACCATGATTGCCGTGGGGAGGCATCTCGCAGTACAGTGGCGGATGTTCAGTACGGTGGCGGGATACCATGATGCGTGTGGAGGGATACCATGATTGCCGTGGGGAGGCATCTCGCAGTACAGTGGCGGATGTTCAGTACAGTGGGGGGATACCATGAGTGCGGTGGCGGATATTCAGTACATTGGGGGGATACCATGATGCGTGTGGAGGGATACCAAGATTGCTGTGGGGAGGCATCATGAGTTCGGTGGCAGATATTCAGTACGGTGGCGGGATATCTCTGAGTACGGTGGGGGATGTTCAGTACGGTGGGGGTGTAATATGATCTAATCCACTAAATTATCGTAAATCAGAGACGGGGGCTGGATTCATCTGCTCCAGTAGTGTGCAATCTTCGAAACTTTTTCAGCTGCTCAGGCGTTTACACTCTTTTTTTTATAAGAATGAATTTTTATAAGAATAAGGAGGCTCAAAATTTGTGAAATTTTAGAATATTTTAAGAATATTGTCAGGCTCAAGATTTTCAGAAACTATCATTTTAGGATTTCGTTTATTTAACTTTCGGCTTCTTTTGTTGTTCCAACAGCTTTCTTGTTTCGATTCCCCTTATAACCAAATTGCTAAAAAATGCTACTCTAAGAATTTACGAAACTATCTAAAATTATTCATGGCTTGAAAAAATTATCAAATCTTTCAAGATTCAAAGACAACATTTGAAAAGATCGAGGCGGTATAAGTGGTAGGGGTTATAGGGAGAGACTCTGTTTGCCTTTCAAAATTTAGGCAACTTTTAAGCAATTTAGTCTTTAGATTTATCTGTTGCACAAACGGGAGCATTAAACATACTAGGACCTAATACACTACTACTACTACATGTAGTGATGTGCACGATTTTTATAAGAACAACCTTTATGGGAAACACAAGGCTGAAATTTGGGTCAGACGTTTTTGCTATCTCCAAAACTAATTGAGATAAACACAATAAAAGTTCACCAACATAAAGCCCCTGCCTCGAAACGCATTTTAAGCACATTTTTGAGAAGGGTGGGTGGTGAAAAATTGGTAAAAAATCACGTCAAAAATAAGAAACAGGAGGGCAAGCTGAAATCAAAGCCAAGTATTCTTAAAAAAAAGCATGTAGAGCATGCTATCGTGCTCCTGCTGGAAGTAAGGTCCCTTGGGGCCTTTCACAGGCCAGCACGTTAAACATAAACTCGCTCGCTTTCTTAATTGTTGAAGTACAGGGGTCGGTACTCAGTACATTTTCTTACATCCAGAAGTTTTCTTATAAAAAACTGTTGCGTTGCATTGCGTGAAATTCGTTTACTCAAAGTCTTAGGTATCTAGTACAGTAAACCTAGGTAAATAAGCAAGCTATAAGAAAACATTTATACTCAATAAAAACTGGAAACTTCGTTGATAAAGATGTTCAACTGAGGGCTGGTACAGAATTTATTCTAAGAAAGCTGTCAGAATCAAGGAAATCTAAATAAACGAAATCCTTGCATCCCAAGCGAGAAAATAAACGCCCGAGCAGCTGAAAAAGTTTCGAAGATTGCACACTACTGGAGCAGATGAATCCAGCCCCCGTCTCTGATTTACGATAATTTAGTGGATTAGATCATATTACACCCCCACCGTACTGAACATCCCTCACCGTACTCAGAGATATCCCGCCACCGTACTGAATATCTGCCACCGCACTCATGATGCCTCCCCACAGCAATCTTGGTATCCCTCCACACGCATCATGGTATCCCCCCAATGTACTGAATATCCGCCACCGCACTCATGGTATCCCCCCACTGTACTGAACATCTGCCACTGTACTGCGAGATGCCTCCCCACGGCAATCATGGTATCCCTCCACACGCATCATGGTATCCCGCCACCGTACTGAATATCCGCCACCGCACTCATGATGCCTCCCCACAGCAATCTTGGTATCCCTCCACACGCATCATGGTATCCCCCCAATGTACTGAATATCCGCCACCGCACTCATGGTATCCCCCCACTGTACTGAATATCCGCCACCGTACTGCGAGATGCCTCCCCACGGCAATCATGGTATCCCCCCAGTGTACTGAACATCCGCCACCGTACTGCACAACCCCCACCGTACTGAACACACATTACATGGGGTGATCATTGAAGACACCATTACACGCTCTGTCTTTATAAGGAACCTTGCTCAGGGCCTACACTCTTTTTTTTTATAAGAATAAATTTTATAAGAATAATGAGCCTCAAAGTCGGTGAAATTTAAGAATATTTTAAGAATATTGCGAGGCTCAGATCTTATGGAAAAAATTTTAGCAAGTGTTTCCTTACTTCTGAATCGGTTTGCTTTTTACAGGGAATGGTTTAAATACACTCACCCAAATTTTGATGCAAGTGTTGCTTTTTGGCATTTATGACATAATAACAATTTATTGCTTTATCCGTGTTTTCTGCCGTAAGAATAATTTAAGAATATTCCGAGGCTCAAAATAGCAAAAAAATAAAAGAATATTGAGGCTCAGAAAAAAATTAGATATTCTTATAAAAAAAGAGTGTATTTCTCTAAGTTTCTTACTTTGATACCTCTTTTGATCACTTTGTAGTTCTAAAAGTTCCTTATTAGCTCCTTCATTCTAAGTGCTGTTTTAGCGAGGGGCAAGGGTTGAGTTACTTGTCCCTCAACTAAGTAGCATGTCTTACGTGCAACAACGGGTCACACAGAGAACAGAGAGCCAGAGAGAAGCGAGACACGTTATCTTCATAACTTCTATACGTGTACTGAATTAACTGGTCTGAATTACTTAATAGTAAATCGATACATGATATGACGCAGCTTGTGGTTATAGAGTATTGCTAAGGAGGAAAGGGTGTAGAATCCTAGGTAAGAAAGTAAAGCTGGAAGTATGCAGTAAAGTGGTCTCTAGGT
Organism: Pelagia noctiluca; assembly: GCA_963924455.1. Classification (NCBI taxonomy): domain Eukaryota; kingdom Metazoa; phylum Cnidaria; class Scyphozoa; order Semaeostomeae; family Pelagiidae; genus Pelagia; species Pelagia noctiluca. The sequence goes on from OZ004322.1 coordinate 3,698,499, forward strand.
CAGGCGTTAGTTGAAAACAATGGAATGTTACCATAGATGTATATGATGACGCGTGGCTGACTCTGAGAAAGTTGGAAGATGATATGACAAAAACAGAGTGAGTAAGTTAGGCTATGACGCAGAGAACTTGGAGAAGCAAAAAGTTGAGAAAGAAAGTTCTGAAAGCGAATGAATGAGCAAGAAAAAGTAGTTCTAAAAACTGATTGTAGAATGCCTAAATCCACTACACTCTGTTAGTGGATAGGACAATGCAAGAAAAGCATTGAATTTCAAAATTTTGCAATACACGCTTTTTTTTATAAAGAACCTTTTATAAGGAACCTACATGTAAAAGGTCGAAAAAATTAAGGAACTATTACTACTAAAGGTCAAATTACTAAGGAACTTTATAATTTTGCATGTATTCATTTGGTATAAATATGCAATTTTTCTAATGACTATGTAACTTAATTTTACGTTTTATAAGCCTAGCCTAAGCTTCTTTGTAAGAGTCATTTAAGAAGTTACATATCTACACCAGATGAATAGGTTTTGTTACCATTGCTTTTTCGTTTGATGTTTTTTTTCTTGATGTAGGAACTTCAAAGTCCTTAAATTGAGTACCTAAATATCTCACAACAAAACTAATTCATTTCCAAAATACGGTGCAACGCTACCTTAAAAAAATATGCTTACAATCGGTGCATTTGAAATGAATGTAGAAGGACTTCGTGAAATTAGCGGAAGTTTTTTAAAGGACAAAAGCAATTATAAAGTTCTATTTCCGACTCCCTTAAAGCCCTTCACTTAAAAGTTCCTCACTCTCTTACCTGATCACAAATCGAAGAAAGCGTCATGGAAAGGGGTCAAAACGATTCTCCAAAAGAAAAAGTTAATGAGCAAGTCATTGAGACAAGACCAAAAAATGAAATGGAAAAAGGAATTTTAGCAGACTTTGAAAAAATGAAAAACGTCTACGACTACTTAAAAAGAAAATTAAGTGGTGAAAACTCTTTGTACCCGGAGGGATATAGCCAAAAGGAAAAAGACAGCCTTCGAAGATACGCTAACAAGTATGAATTAGAAAGTAAGTACATGCTTAATTTCTTACTACACGTAAAAATCATTACAATATTTGATGTATAAGAATAGATACAGACTCTCCAATCGTGAAACATTACCATACACCAGTACTGGTGAGATATTGGCTGAACAAATGTGCAAACTACACTGTTTTTTTTATAAGAGCAATTTTATAAGAACAAGAGCCTCAAATTTTGCCAAAAATTTAGATCAACCTAAGAACGAGCTGAAGCTGGCTATTTTCAAACAATTAACGCATGATGGGCCAGAAAAGTGGTATCTAGCAGATGGTTAGAAAAATGGCAATTTGCGCAACTGATATTAAAAACAGGCTTTATAGGCATTGGAAAAATAATTAAAAGAACAATTAAGAATATTCTAGACTAAAAATTGAGGAATATTTAAAGGTAAATAAAGAAATCGATGCGAAATTCTTCGTTGGGCATCACTGCAACCGTCCTTTCTTCAACAGAAATACAGGACAAATGCATCCAGGAACAAGAAACTACTACTTCTGCGTTGCCAAAAAATGCTTGAAAGAAGCTGAGCCTCGTATAGAGGAATTACAAATCGATATCTCCGATGTCAAAGAAGAAATAACAAAGACAGATGTCGAAGACTTCAAAAAGAATGGAATTAATGTTAATTTTGTTTGATAAGTAATTACTTTATTTGTTTTAATTCTTCATTTTCTCTTTAAGATGTTTCACTAATCAACTTATTAGACAAATGGCTGAATGAATGGCCAAAGTAGATTTTTGAAATGAACTGTTTGACAAGGTTTGAAATATCTCATTATCTTTTCTTTGTTAAAATATATTGTGAAAGAAGACACATATTTAGGTTGTGTTGACCAACCATGGCTTGGTGAAAAGACATGGAAAGAAGCAATAAATCTTAACATTACTTAAAAAAAAAATTCTAAGATAAAAAAGTTTTAAGCACGGTGATAGTTGAAAGAGGCGAAAAAAGGCAAATACTAGAAGAAGCCTTACTTTATCCTTATATTCTTAATGCTTACAAAAGAATAACGTTATGGTGTTCCTATCTGGATATGATAACTAAACATATTCCTACATGCTTATAATATATATCAAGAAATGTCTTTATTGTTATCATAGCTGCTTCTGTATCGATAATTAAGGATAAACAGTTGCAACTGGCATGAGTTTCAATCTTGTCTTTCTCTGCAATTCCTAGAAATGATCTTGAAACAGTTCCATCATGAATGTTATGCTATTGACAAACTTTTACCATTAACATTATATTTATAGAGATATGCAATATTATTACCTCCTGAAATTACCCCATGCATGGCGAAATTTACAGCTAGGCGTATGTGCAAGGGCCTAAAATTCTAAGATGTAATTCTTTTAGATTTACTGGGAATAATTTAAGAATAGTTTTAGCCTCAATGGTACGCTATTAACACCATTTTACCATTAAAAATATATTTACCGTGGTAAACAAAAATCTTGTTCCCTAAAGTTGCCCCATGCACAAACGCATGGCAAAATTAACAGCTATGCGTATGTGCATGGGCCTGAAATTCTAACAAATATAATTCTTTTAGATTTACTGGGAATAATTTAAGAATAGTTTTAGCCTCAATTTTATACTATTGACACTACTTTACCATCAACAATATATTTACCGTGGTATACAATATTCTTGTTTCCCTGAAGTAACCCCATGCACAAACGCATTGCAAAATCGACAGCTATGCGTATGTGCATGGGCCTAAAATTCTAAGAGAAACTTTTCTATGAGATTCATTGGAAACAATTTTAGAATAGACTTAGCCTCAATGGTACGCTATTAACACCATTTTACTATCGAAATTTTATTTATAGAGATAAACAATATTCTTGTTCTCTAAAATTGCCCCATGCACAAACGCATGGCAAAATCGACAGCTATGCGTACGTGCATGGGCCTAAAATTCTAAGAAATACAATTCTTTTAGATTTACTGGGAATAATCTAAGAATAGTTTTAGCCTCAATGGTACGCTATTAACACCATTTTACTATCGAAATTTTATTTATAGAGATAAACAATAGTCTTGTTCTCTAAAATTGCCCCATGCACAAACGCATGGCAAAATCGACAGCTATGCGTATGTGCATGGGCCTAAAATTCGAAGAAATATAATTCTTTTAGATTTACTGGGAATAATCTAAGAAAAGTTTTAGCCTCAGTAGTACGCTATTAACACCATTTTACTATCGAAATTTTATTTATAGAGATAAACAATATTCTTGTTCCCTAAAGTTGCCCCATGCACAAACGCATGGCAAAATCGACAGCTATGCGTACGTGCATGGGCCTAAAATTCTAAGAAATATAATTCTTTTAGATTTACTGGGAATAATCTAAGAATAGTTTTAGCCTCAATGGTACGCTATTAACACCATTTTACTATCGAAATTTTATTTATAGAGATAAACAATAGTCTTGTTCTCTAAAATTGCCCCATGCACAAACGCATGGCAAAATCGACAGCTATGCGTATGTGCATGGGCCTAAAATTCTTAGAAATATAATTCTTTTAGATTTACTGGGAATAATCTAAGAATAGTTTTAGCCTCAGTGGTACGCTATTAACACCATTTTACTATCGAAATTTTATTTATAGAGATAAACAATATTCTTGTTCCCTAAAGTTGCCCCATGCACAAACGCATGGCAAAATCGACAGCTATGCGTACGTGCATGGGCCTAAAATTCTAAGAGAAACTTTTCTATGAGATTCATTGGAAACAATATTAGAATAGACTTAGCCTCAATGGTACGCTATTAACACCATTTTACTATCGAAATTTTATTTATAGAGATAAACAATATTCTTGTTCTCTAAAATTGCCCCATGCACAAACGCATGGCAAAATCGACAGCTATGCGTATGTGCATGGGCCTAAAATTCTAAGAGAAACTTTTCTCATTGGAAACAATTTTAGAATAGACTTAGCCTCAATGGTACGCTATTAACACCATTTTACTATCGAAATTATATTTATAGAGATAAACAATAGTCTTGTTCCCTAAAGTTGCCCCATGCACAAACGCATGGCAAAATCGACAGCTATGCGTATGTGCATGGGCCTAAAATTCTAAGAAATATAATTCTTTTAGATTTACTGGGAATAATCTAAGAATAGTTTTAGCCTCAGTGGTACGCTATTAACACCATTTTACTATCGAAATTTTATTTATAGAGATAAACAATATTCTTGTTCCCTAAAGTTGCCCCATGCACAAACGCATGGCAAAATCGACAGCTATGCGTACGTGCATGGGCCTAAAATTCTAAGAAATATAATTCTTTTAGATTTACTGGGAATAATCTAAGAATAGTTTTAGCCTCAATGGTACGCTATTAACACCATTTTACTATCGAAATTTTATTTATAGAGATAAACAATAGTCTTGTTCCCTAAAGTTGCCCCATGCACAAACGCATGGCAAAATCGACAGCTATGCGTATGTGCATGGCCCTAAAATTCTAAGAAATATAATTCTTTTAGATTTACTGGGAATAATTGAAGAATAGACTTAGCCTCAATTTTATACTATTGACACTGCTTTACCATCAACAATATATTTACCGTGGTATACAATATTCTTGTTTTCCTGAAGTAACCCCATGCACAAACGCATGGCAAAATCGACAGCTATGCGTATGTGCATGGGCCTAAAATTCTAAGAGAAACTTTTCTATGAGATTCATTGGAAACAATTTTAGAATAGACTTAGCCTCAATGGTACGCTATTAACACCATTTTATTATCGAAATTATATTTATAGAGATAAACAATAGTCTTGTTCTCTAAAATTGCCCCATGCACAAACGCATGGCAAAATCGACAGCTATGCGTATGTGCATGGGCCTAAATTCTAAGAGAAACTTTTCTATGAGATTCATTGGAAACAATTTTAGAATAGACTTAGCCTCAATGGTACGCTATTAACACCATTTTACTATCGAAATTTTATTTATAGAGATAAACAATAGTCTTGTTCTCTAAAATTGCCCCATGCACAAACGCATGGCAAAATCGACAGCTATGCGTATGTGCATGGGCCTAAAATTCTAAGAGAAACTTTTCTCATTGGAAACAATTTTAGAATAGACTTAGCCTCAATGGTACGCTATTAACACCATTTTACTATCGAAATTATATTTATAGAGATAAACAATAGTCTTGTTCCCTAAAGTTGCCCCATGCACAAACGCATGGCAAAATCGACAGCTATGCGTACGTGCATGGGCCTAAAATTCTAAGAAATATAATTCTTTTAGATTTACTGGGAATAATCTAAGAATAGTTTTAGCCTCAATGGTACGCTATTAACACCATTTTACTATCGAAATTTTATTTATAGAGATAAACAATAGTCTTGTTCTCTAAAATTGCCCCATGCACAAACGCATGGCAAAATCGACAGCTATGCGTATGTGCATGGGCCTAAAATTCTAAGAAATATAATTCTTTTAGATTTACTGGGAATAATCTAAGAATAGTTTTAGCCTCAGTGGTACGCTATTAACACCATTTTACTATCGAAATTTTATTTATAGAGATAAACAATAGTCTTGTTCCCTAAAGTTGCCCCATACACAAACGCATGGCAAAATCGACAGCTATGCGTACGTGCATGGGCCTAAAATTCTAAGAAATATAATTCTTTTAGATTTACTGGGAATAATCTAAGAATAGTTTTAGCCTCAATGGTACGCTATTAACACCATTTTACTATCGAAATTTTATTTATAGAGATAAACAATATTCTTGTTCCCTAAAGTTGCCCCATGCACAAACGCATGGCAAAATTGACAGCTATGCGTATGTGCATGGCCCTAAAATTCTAAGAAATATAATTCTTTTAGATTTACTGGGAATAATTTAAGAATAGACTTAGCCTCAATTTTATACTATTGACACTGCTTTACCATCAACAATATATTTACCGTGGTATACAATATTCTTGTTTTCCTGAAGTAACCCCATGCACAAACGCATGGCAAAATCGACAGCTATGCGTATGTGCATGGGCCTAAAATTCTAAGAGAAACTTTTCTATGAGATTCATTGGAAACAATTTTAGAATAGACTTAGCCTCAATGGTACGCTATTAACACCATTTTACTATCGAAATTATATTTATAGAGATAAACAATAGTCTTGTTCTCTAAAATTGCCCCATGCACAAACGCATGGCAAAATCGACAGCTATGCGTATGTGCATGGGCCTAAATTCTAAGAGAAACTTTTCTATGAGATTCATTGGAAACAATTTTAGAATAGACTTAGCCTCAATGGTACGCTATTAACACCATTTTACTATCGAAATTTTATTTATAGAGATAAACAATAGTCTTGTTCTCTAAAATTGCCCCATGCACAAACGCATGGCAAAATCGACAGCTATGCGTATGTGCATGGGCCTAAAATTCTAAGAGAAACTTTTCTCATTGGAAACAATTTTAGAATAGACTTAGCCTCAATGGTACGCTATTAACACCATTTTACTATCGAAATTATATTTATAGAGATAAACAATAGTCTTGTTCCCTAAAGTTGCCCCATGCACAAACGCATGGCAAAATCGACAGCTATGCGTACGTGCATGGGCCTAAAATTCTAAGAAATATAATTCTTTTAGATTTACTGGGAATAATCTAAGAATAGTTTTAGCCTCAATGGTACGCTATTAACACCATTTTACTATCGAAATTTTATTTATAGAGATAAACAATAGTCTTGTTCTCTAAAATTGCCCCATGCACAAACGCATGGTAAAATCGACAGCTAAGCGTATGTGCATGGGCCTAAAATTCTAAGAAATATAATTCTTTTAGATTTACTGGGAATAATCTAAGAATATTTTTAGCCTCAGTGGTACGCTATTAACACCATTTTACTATCGAAATTTTATTTATAGAGATAAACAATATTCTTGTTCCCTAAAGTTGCCCCATGCACAAACGCATGGCAAAATCGACAGCTATGCGTACGTGCATGGGCCTAAAATTCTAAGAAATATAATTCTTTTAGATTTACTGGGAATAATCTAAGAATAGTTTTAGCCTCAATGGTACGCTATTAACACCATTTTACTATCGAAATTTTATTTATAGAAATAAACAATATTCTTGTTCCCTAAAGTTGCCCCATGCACAAACGCATGGCAAAATCGACAGCTATGCGTACGTGCATGGGCCTAAAATTCTAAGAAATATAATTCTTTTAGATTTACTGGGAATACTCTAAGAATAGTTTTAGCCTCAGTGGTACGCTATTAACACCATTTTACTATCGAGATTTTATTTATAGAGATAAACAATATTCTTGTTCCCTAAAGTTGCCCCATGCACAAACGCATGGCAAAATCGACAGCTATGCGTACGTGCATGGGCCTAAAATTCTAAGAAATATAATTCTTTTAGATTTACTGGGAATAATTTAAGAATAGTTTTAGCCTCAATGGTACGCTATTAACACCATTTTACTATCGAAATTTTATTTATAGAAATAAACAATATTCTTGTTCCCTAAAGTTGCCCCATGCACAAACGCATGGCGAAATCGACAGCTATGCGTATGTGCATGGGCCTAAAATTCTAAGAAATATAATTCTTTTAGATTTACTGGGAATAATTTAAGAATAGTTTTAGCCTCAATTTTATACTATTGACACCATTTTACTATCGAAATTTTATTTATAGAGATAAACAATATTCTTGTTCCCTAAAGTTGCCCCATGCACAAACGCATGGCAAAATCGACAGCTATGCGTATGTGCATGGGCCTAAAATTCTAAGAAATATAATTCTTTTAGATTTACTGGGAATAATTTAAGAATAGTTTTAGCCTCAATTTTATACTATTGACACTACTTTACCATCAACAATATATTTACCGAGGTATACAATATTCTTGTTCCCTGAAGTAACCCCATGCAAAAACGCATGGCGAAATCGACAGCTATGCGTATGTGCATGGGTCTAAAAAAAAAACGCATGGTTAAATATACAGCTATTTTTATAGTTTTTTAAATTTCTGGACTAGCAGAAGTAAAATTTTATTTATTCTTAACAACAACAATTTTTACTTTATTTCTAAAATACAGATCTGTATTGTTTTGAAAATTCAATTTTGGTAGTTTCTTAAATTTCTTGACTAGTAGAGGTCGGCAGAATTATTAACTTATTGGGCATTTTGATGATCAATTTAATGCCGAAGTTTTCCGTCAAAAGTTTTTAAAAATCTATTCCTTGAGAAGTGAATTATTTTACTCTCGATTTAGGCCTAATTTGTTTCCCGTTGAAATTGATCTCAAAGTTATTTATATCATTCAATATCAGATATGTTTTTATTTTTGTTTTGTTTTTGTTACAATCTATTTTACACAGGAATATTGTTTGTGTATAAATCTGTCATATAACAACTTCTTATGAACTGTTTAAACGCACTCAATATCTCGCAGCTTTCATGGCGTCTCCGCCGCCATTGTTTATGATATCAGTTGTGCTAACCAACGAAGCGCTGCGCTCCAGCCCATGCACAAACGCATGCCCATGCACAAACGCATATGACACCGGTACTGATTCCTATCCACTAAATGAGCACTTGAAATTAAGGTACTATAAAGGAACTTTTAAATCTGCTAAGTGGTCAAATGAGGTCTCAAAGTAAGGAACTTAAAGAATCAGGCCTTGAGCTAGGTTCCTTAAGGAAAAAAAGCGTGTATGTTTGTAAACTTGATTTCATAGCCTATAAAAAAAGAGAAATCATCACATCTCTGTCTGATATATGTTCTTAAATCTTATTTGGTTTTAAGTATTGAGAACTTTCCTGGTGATGCATTAGCTAAATGGCATACAGACCACCACTATCAATCAACTAAGGCTTCGTTTACACTGTGTCGGACAAATATTTAGCCGCTCAAGTTTTTGAGCGGATGCGTTGCGTTCACACTGAGCCGCACAAAAATTTGTTCGCTTTGCCATCCCGTTCACACTGTACCTGTGGCCAGCCAACTTTGTTTGTTTGTCATGCGCATATGCACTGTTATTGCATTTTGGCGCGAAAATGAGATGTTTTTTGCCACTGCTTCAAGTTCGTGTCCGAGGAAATTTATACATCAACCTTGTCAATATTTTTGATTTTAAAAAGTGAACGCCATGGCTCAAACAAAGAAAACAGAGAAGAACTTTGTATGGACTGACGATGAGACAGCCTTGCTGGTTCAAGTCATAATTGACTACAAGACATCGAAGGCAGCAAATGGCCTTGACTGGGAGTCGATAAAGAATAAGTATGAAGAAATTGCAGAGAGGTTCCTGTCACGCTACCCTAGAGTTGAAAGTGTGGTAAGCGAGGAAGCCTACCCAAACTGTAGCGATCCATGATGTTAAAGAGCCACTCCAGTGCACTTTTTTTATTTGATGAATAGACCAATTCTGGCCAGAAACGAACGAATCCGCAATTATTTTTTGTATATCTCTTACCGTTTTCTCGCAATAAGCATTTGTATAACTCTTATTGAATTGAATTGTTTTTGAAAAAGTTTTCGGTGCTTTTCGGATTGACGTCACACGGATTTTCGACACTCGAGAAATTTCTCGGTGTTCAACTCTCGCTTCCGTCGTTTTTCATGTGCGAAAGTGAACAGCTCTGAGCGCTACTAAACTTCATCACTTCAAAAAATGCAAAATGAGAGTCGCAGCGAGAACAGATCATCCAATTCGGGAAGGTTGTCTTCAATCTTCAAACAATGTTCACATTGGAATGTCTGCATACTATTCTGAGTCAACTCTCAACATCTGGTACAAACAAATCGCAAACGGCTTATCGTGGACTTGAGATCAAGAAGGGAGGATAGAGTAGAATGGTTTAGGCCAATGCCAGGGGCCAAGCGTGACAGGCCATGGAGCAGCAAGCAGCAGAACATCAGAAGGAAAGAGAAACTGAGGATTTATTTTACAGACGCAAGACAATGACAATCAGAGATGTGCAATGGTTAGTTCTTGTAAAGTGTATTTCTCTGAAAAATGTAGTCTACAATCAAGATTTTGCATAGACTTTAAACAAGCAATATCATTTTCCACATGAACTGGCAGGACACACAGCAGGCAGAGAGCTAGGGGGTTCAGCCTCCATCTATTTCCATAATAAAAGTTTTATTTTGAATTGATAGTTTAGTAGCATACACGTTGTTTTTTTATAAGAAACCTAGCTTGGGTCCTAGTACTAAAAGTTTCTTAATTTTTCACCAGTTTCTAGTACTAAAAGTTTCTTGAAAGTTTCTTATTTTTAGAACCGCACTTAATATCAAATTCTGCACTCTTCCTCGCATATTTCTTGTATTAATGTGAAACCCACCTACTAATACAAGTAGATTCAACATCCTGTGTTCCTCTAAATAAAAATGTGTAGGAAACTTTTAAATCAAGCAAAAATATATTGTTGACATATTACTTTCCGGCTCAGAAAGTCCTCTTATTTTTTCTCGGAGTTTCTTAAAGACATTGACGTAGTTCTAAAAGTTTCTTAAATTTTTGGGGCTCTAGAACTAGGTTTCTAATAAACCGGTTTCTCATAAAAAAAAACGTGTATACAAGGACGTAGGGGCCACCCCAAGATTTTGAGAAAAAATATATGATGTTGTTACTTTAGTTACAGAGATGGGCCCTGGTGCTTTATGAATAAAGTACCTTTGAAGTGTTGTACCCCCCCAAAAAAAAATTTGAGATGCTTTCTAATTTCTCTGAGCTTACTAATTTAATTCAATTGAAAGTCTATGCCTTGCCTATTTTAGACTTGGATGGACGCATCTCGCAGAAAAACATCTGTCCGTAGAAGATATATGTGATGATATTTTTACCACCCTGCTTGAGGGGTTGTCAGGGGAGTGACCAGATTCCAGCCCTTTTATCAGGATGGACAAGAGAGATAACATGCTTTTATATTCTCATCACTTCTATCTTTATTTTGAAATATATAACTCTTATAATTCTCCTTTTTAGGTTTTCATACAGTTAATACAAGATAATGATGCCAGAGAAAGTAGTTTTGATTTCATGATGTACTTCAAAAAAAATATGAACTAGAGTTGGTAGAATTCTGGATGATTTTAGCCACTGGATTCATGTTTTTCTTTTTGTTGACTTTATCCCCTAAAAGAAATTGAAATATTTTATCTATTGAGCACCATTACAATAAATATTGCATCTGTTAATTGTTACCTGGTGTTTTTAGATAGTTTAGAAAACCATAAACAAGTAATTGAGCAGGGGCGTCGTGGCCGGGGGGCAAAGGGGGCCAAGGCCCCTCCTATCAGAGCAAAATCTGTAGATTTTTCGGAAATTTTTGCGATTTGATCCCCTTTTTGGAAATTTTTCGTGTTTGGCCCACCCTAAAATTGAGGTCCCACGTCGCCCCTGTAATTGAGGTGTATTGACTTCATTGTGCAAGATTTTTTATGCAAACAAAGCAAAGGAAAGTAAGCAAGGGAAAATATGGCAAGAGGGGCTTAAAACCAGATTAGATTTACCTTCCCCCAGAAGTACAAAATGGAGGGGGCAATTAAACAGGTTGGGGTTTCAGTTGGCACCCTTTGGTATTACAATGCTGAATTCATGAAAATATAGAAAGGTCTCCCTTACTGCACATGTCTCAGAAATTTTGCTACTTTTCTTTTTTGGATATCTGATTTCTCGCTAAATTCTTGTTGAATAGAGGCCATGAGAGCCAAGGTAGCTGCTTTTAAGTCTAAACCCTCAATTTTGACCCCTGTATGTAAAAGCTTCCTTTAAAAGGTGTCATTTTTTCTTATGCTCCTCCATTTTCCACACGCCCCTGGCCCTCACTTTCGGGTAATTTCTAAGTGGGGAATTACATTAAAGTCAACAGAATGAAACTAGACAAACTTAGGCCTACTCACCCATCATCTCTAAATGCCGAATGTGTCTCTGCTGTGAATGGCTCGATCAAACAACGCGACTGTAAGCCAAATCTTGTAGCTTTTTAATCATTCGCAACCAAAGTATTGCAGAAATTGTGAACACCAGCATAGCTCGACTTCAAACTACTAAATGCTGCAACTTTTACAGCGATACTGACGGACACGAAGGAATGAGTTGATCTGTTTATCGCTTCCACTGCTTCTTCGACTCGCAAATCCAAACCTGGTGCAAGTTCTGCCAAACACCGAATCACACAGCGAAAAAAGTCGTTCTCCTCGAAACAGCCGAATCTCTCGACGGCAGTTTTACAATAGATCGGAAAGGCGAAGGGGGTGCCTTTGTGACGTCACAAGGGCACCCCTCACCGAAAAAATTTGCTCGTTTTTTTTCGGTGAAACTCAACTTTGGACGCCTATTAAAGCAAGAAGATATAATATTTTTCAAAAAAAACTTTACGATGGCTTCAAACTCACGACTAACTACCATATTACGTAAAAATCTCAGAAATTTTTTTTTGGCTGGAGTGGCCCTTTAAGAAGAAGACTAGTCTAGCTCTAATTTATTTTTGCTCGAAGCCGAAAACGAAAGAATGTTGCAGTGTGAGCGCGCCAAATTGACTGCGGGCCTTTACCAACTGCCTCGTTGCATAGCAATTTCAGCCTCATTTTGAATCCGAACAAATATTTGAGCGGTCAAATGAGTTTACACTGTGCCGCTCAAGTATTTGTCCGCACAAATTCACAACTCGTACGCTTTCCAACAGGACAAGTTTTTGCACGGCTAACAGGACAAATATTTGTACGGATAGACAGATACAGTGTAAACGCAAGCCGTATCCGAACAAAAACTTGAGCGGCTAAATATTTGTCCGGCACAGTGTAAACGGGGCCTAAAAGAACATAACGAAAACCGACTCCCGGATTAGTAACAAACCTGGGTTTTACTGGTATCTAAATTGTCTTTGCTCCTTCGTTTTATTCGCTGCTGGCATTTGACTATATTCATATTTATCGAATGATTATTGTCCCGCTGAATTAAATTGATGGCAGGAATTTGGAGGAAGAGCAAATAAATAGAAGTGTACTTTATTCTTCTGTCTGGGATTTAGGCTGTAAAAGCAATATGATAATAGGCAGTAAAACCCAGGGGGGGGGGTACACGTAAAATTTTTGACAGGGATGCTCGTCCTACTTTTCTGGGTTCGACATTTGGCCAGATTCTATTTTTCTGGGCTGACAAATTTTTGAGCTATTTTTCTGGGTCTCTCTAAATTTTCGCTATTTTTCTGGGTCTCATAGATTTCCAGCTACTTCTGGGTCTTCTTTGACAGTGTGCATATTGGGTAATTCTATTTTTTTGGGTCTAGATTTTGAAGAATCCAGGTAATTCTATTTTTCTGGATTTGAGTTTAGGGACATTCTTTTTTTTTTGGTAACTGAAAATTTTTCTCGGACGAGCATCCCTGTCAAAGAAATGCTCGAGTACCCCCCTGGGCAGTAAAAGCAACGCTTATTAGCAGATGTTAACACACTCAAACTTGTGAACCGTGGTTATCTTTAAAAAAGTCACTTGGCTCTGCAAGCTGAAATGCCATGATTATCTTCAAAAGCTATCTGAGAAAGAGGAAGCAAATTTTGCTTGTGCTAGCATCATTAGTAATCTTGATGACAATCTCCATATGGACTAAGGTTTATTCAGCAGGTGCAAGTGCCATTGGTTTCGCTTGGAAAGCAGATCATTTAAATGGAGCCGAGGAAAAAGGGAGGCAAAAGAAGCATTTGGTCCTCTTCATCGCTGTTCTCAACAAGATAACGGCCATTGGAAGAAGAAGTGCAGTGAGAGAAACGTGGATGACGTTGTGTGACAGTTTTGATGGAAGAGTAGCGTGCAAGTTCTTCACCGACACCCTTGAAGATCTTCCACAAGTGCAGCAGCAGAGCATCAGAAATGAGGCACATGAACATAAAGATATGCTGTTCATGCCACTGAAGGGTAAGTGGATGATATACTTCATGACCGCTACATAACTTGAGGACGGCGAGTAGAATCGGATACACAGAAAAAGTAATACAATAACTGCTAACGCTTTGTGTCTGAGAATCATCAGAGAAGAACGCCTTACCTTCTATTGTATGAACCAAGGGGCAAACTCAAATAGCTCATCAAAAGACACATAAAAGCAATAAGGAAGGCATTCAATATAAGCGCAAACTCGCAAAAAATATCGTGAGGGGCTTCGAAACAGCAAATGAAGTATGGAGACATACATGGATTTAACGTCATATAACATTTCTGTTTTATATATATAGAAGAAGAAGCAGTTTTACCCTTTTTCGTAGTACATTATTATCTGACAATATTTCATCAAAAGAAACTTTTATTACCTTTCTAAGAACAGTGGAAAATTATGAAAAACAACTTTTAGTACTATGACTGGAGTTAGATTTCTTATAAAAACATCTTGCAAGTATCTATTTTTCTAAGGAAAACTAAAGTTGAGTAAGCAGGCTTTTATCTGAATGTCTGAGCAAACACAGCAGGGACTTACGTACATTTACCTTGATCACTAGGTATGTTTGTAAGTATTTCTTACTTTTTGTAAACCAATTTCGTAGATTTGATTTTGACGATGAGTAGAAAGACTCAACGAATGAAAACAGACATGAATTATTGAAAGAATGAAATTCCCACCGCAGCGCAGCCAAAATACTTTAAATTGCTTTTCAAAAATGCCAGACTCACTACAAAGACTGGAAAAGTGGCGTCACCAGACCATTTTCGCGCCCTTTATTGAACTTTATCCATAATGGCACGTTTTTTTTTGTAGTTGAAAAACGAGTAGTAGCGTGACAAAATTGCTTGGTGCCCTTGGTAAATCAGGAATCTGTGGGCCCCCTGCAGCATACAAAAAATTAAAGAAAATTGTTTGTGAATGTTAAAAGAATGCTGGAGTGTTTGATAGATAAATTTAACACATTCCCACTGTAGTTACGTTTCTGTCTGATTATAACAGATTGTTATTGTATATCAGATTTTTATTGTATATCAGAACTTCAGTATGAATATGGTACATTAGAGCCCAAAAGGACTGCCATCTGTAGTTATGTACAAAAATTTCATAAATTTTTTTCAAACATTCTTTGCAGCCCCTTAGAGTACGGGGGTACTTAGGAGTTGCTCTGGCCCCAATCACCGTGCGTCACGCCCCTAGACACGAATATTGCAACAGCTTTAAATTTATCCAATCTATCGCAGCAAAATGAAAAAGAATTAAATGGAAATCTAGGCTGTCGCAATTGCTTCCTGAATTCCTAGCCCAAAAACGTTCCATTGCATTTAATTTTTCGCGTTTCAACTGTTTTGAGGTTTAGCAGGACAAGACTTACGCAGCAGTACAGTATGCTAAAAAAGAAAAGTCTATAAAACTCAGCCCACATTGAACTCATCACACGGGTTGAGGTTTTTCATGTAAACAGCCTCTGAATATCCGAAACTTTTCATCAACAGCAAGATGTTTATGTCTGAAATTCCCATTTTCACTTCAAAACTGTCGTTGCAAAAATTGTCAGAAATTAACCAAGTTGGTCCATTCGACATGGATACAAACTTCTTTTTGTTTTTTAGAGGTAACATTCGATTTAAAATGGTTTATCAAGCGTGCTTATTTTTGCTGCATATATTTACGATATTCAAAACCTCATTGCAGGTTCCACCAACTTCTCGTTGCGACTTATTTGGATGTTGAAGTGGGTGAAGGACAACTACGTTTTCGACTTTTTCCTGCGAATAGACGATGACCAATTCCTCTGCCTTGATAGGCTTGTTGGCGAGCTTCGATTCCGACCCAAAACCAGCCTCTATTGGGGATTTATCCACTGCTACCCGAAGATCGTTAGGGTTGATGAAGGTTGGATGGTGCTGACACAAGACCTTGTTGAAGAAGCTCTGTCGAAACTCAATTCGAGCCTTCCTTGCCATCCGTTCGCAGACCAGGCGGTGGCTGTGTGGATGATAGACAGCAAATACAACGTCACGTACTTCTACGACAACAAGAGATTAGATCACCATGCCACTGCTTACCAAGAAGCCAATTTCCTTGGCCCAGATATTTGTGAGAAGTACCTGAGCCTACATGGCAGCTACCCTGAGAATATGAGAAAATATTGGAATGCCACTTATAAAAACGAATTAGACGTAAAACAGTACGAGGTTCTAGGTATCCCTCGATATGAAGATAAATGTAGGCACTCCAACAAGATATTTGATGTCAACAGCTTTTTACCCCCTTATCGCCATCAGCTAAAACCATGCAAAGGTATTCCGACATGGGAGACGGTTGAAGACTTTCAATCTAGAGAGAAATCAGTTCAGTTAAGGTAAACAAAAACCACGGCTAAATCAGAAACGGATCCGAATGGGAACCGAGCTATGCCCATATTTGCTAGTGTTTAACAGGGGCGCATCGGCTGGGGGGCAGGGGGGTTCTCCCCCTAGTGAAAAATCTGTCGGAGATTTCGGGAAATTCGTGAGTTTGCTAGAAAATTTTTATGGTTTAAAACGAAAAAACTTTTGATGAATATTTCGGAAAAACTGCTAAAAAGTATTTCGTTCATCCATTTTGCTACCATTCTGCATGGGAAAGAAATAGGAGTATTTTTGGAGATTGTTATACTTGAATTTATCGGCGAGTGAGAGTAGATAAATTCGCCCTTCTTCATTGATCCTGTCAGCTCTAAGATTAACATCTCTGACATCCAGGAAAAGTAGACTAAAAAATTTTGCTCGCTACCCTCGCTTATCGTTTTTGTATCTTACTATCTCATCTATATGGAAGACACTTTCATATTAGATAGATTCCCAATAGATTCAAGCTTTCTATTCGTAAAAGACATGACTATAATTTCTTAAGTGGACTGCTGACTGCTGATGATTTAAGACACCACTATGTTTTAGATTTCTAGTGGTTTTCCCAAGCTTTTGCAAAAATATCAAGAACTCGCTACGCTCGCAAGCATTTCTTCTACAAAATCAGCCATTCAGATTCATGCGGCTAAATTACCCATGTCATGAATTCACATATTAGCCGTAACAATGTGTGCATTTCAAGCCCATTGGGAGAGCCCCAAAACAGCCCTAGTATGAATAATCAGTAAAAATCTCGGTCGGAAATTGTTCGATTTTGTCGTAAAATGTTCATCTTTGTCGTCCCCCCCCCTTTAGAAATAGGGCCCCACTGCGCCCCTGGTGTTTACACTGAAACGCATTTAGTCAAGATCACATTTAAATTGGGTACGAATCCAGTCAAGTGCAGTCTCGTTTACAGCACTTTCAGCACTTTCCCGTTGTACTCCTGCACTTTGAACTGGCAAATTTGCTATTTGTTATTCTTGTACATATGTAACTGTATGTAGATAGATGTAGTGGAATTCATGAAAAATGTATGAAATTGAAATTAATCATGTTTATTACATTGCTTTAAAAAGTGGTTTAGCATATAATAGCAATGAGTTTCTTGCCCCAGTTTTTAATGTTGGAATGATAATAATGATAATAAAAATTCACTCTAACACGATGTTGCACCGACGTAACATAGTCAGTAACACCAAAGCCTTTCATAAGGATCTGCTATGTAATATTTTACCTATATAGCTAAAATAATGCATTTAAGCACTAGGCTTTGAATTGGCAGAAAAGTTTGCAAAAAAATGCAAGACAGGAATTTTTCAAAACTAATAAATCTATCAAAACATTTGGGCTTCGCTCACTAAAGCCCTCAGAATGCGTAGTTGGGGAATGTTGTCAAAAGCACTGAATCAGCTTTATGCAAAGGCTGACCTTCTTAGATATTGCATGGCATTGCATTTCATTTGCAATTGTTTTCTGACTTGCAACAACAACAATTACTTGCAACAACATTCATTCGCTTTTACCCTTTGCCCTTTGCCCTCTGCTTTCTATCCTCTCTCTGAAGAAACCAGAGACACATTAATGGAAGTGAGGCTAATTGGCCTAGCCACACACACTTTGTTCGAACCTCCTCGTGAGGAAAATTCGTTTGGATGAATATGAATCCTTTATAACGTAAATGATCTAGCAGCAATTGATTTTTGAAGCAATCTTAGAGAAAGAATGGGGAAGGAAAAGAGGTTCAATAGTAGGGCCAGAAATCAAAAAGGAAAGGTAAGAAGCAAGAAGAAGCAAGAAGTCAAAACTCGAACTGAAAAATCTACGGAAACACAGCCAATTACTTTTTCTGAAGAACAAGAAGACAAAACTGTTGACGAGTATCAAACTGTTGCTGAAGCAAATAAAGCTATTCTGCTTCCAAAAGATGAAAGAACTGATTACAAGGTGGCTGCTGTCAGAAAATCGAAGACCATAAAATTATCGAAAAGCCAAAAAAGAAAACTGAAGCAAGTTATTGAAAGAAAAAATAAAACTGCCAAGGTAGGGGTATTAGGTATTTATCACAAGATTGCCTTTTTTCTGGAATAGAAGCCATATAGGCTGGCAGCACAAAAGTAGTAGAATGTCAGTGTTGAGAAGTCTCATCTAAGTAAGTCTGGCAAAGGATGCCAAGTGCGCTCCTGAGATTCCAATTTTTGGGCTAAATATGACCACGCCAAATTTGTAATGACCATATGCATATTTTACATGATGAACATCTGATCACACTTATTGCAAATTTTGTGATGCCCACGCAACACAACTATTTATCTTGCATATCTTTTGTCAGGACTTGATTAAATTAGATTTTGCGGGCCCTTCAAATGACTTAGAATTCAAAGAACAGCAATACAAATTTTTGATCAAAGTGATACCCCTGGACTGTCTCTTCAAGCTTATGTGGCTTTTCCGCTCTGGCCTAAAATTAGCTCTTGCCAGCCGGAGATCTACTGAAATCAGAACGCGCTCTACAGACTAATCTAACACTAGATACAGCTTGGGAACCAGGGTGCATTGCGTTTTAAGTCCATGCAGGAGATTATGTGAATTTGCTAAAATAGAAAAGAAAAAATCTATTGTTCTTAGAAAAGTTCCATGCTGGGGAACTTTGGACCAAAACACTGCCTGGGGCTGATTTGTGGAGTTCTAGGATTTCCAAGCATATAAGAGTGTCAATAAGGGAGATCCAGAAAAAATGTCCTAAGGGGCTCCAATTACCTTTGAGCAATACCTGTCCCACCACAGTAATCATAGTTTGAAGAATCATTTGATATCATGTTTTCATTTCAGAGGTCAGAACTCTTGAAATCCCTATCCAAATGTCAAGTAAGTGAAACGGAACTTGCAATGTATAAATCTATCTCCAAGCTTGGACAGAAAGAAACAATGGATTTAAAAGCAGACAATGTAATTCGTGTTAAACCATGCCTTCAACCAGAAATTCAGGCTCTAGGAATCGTTAGAGGAAGAAAAAAGGGCAAAAAGACCAAAATGAAAAGGAAAAACGAGCCGGCCATTACTGCTTTGAACATTGGTGAAGAAGATATTGAGGAATTAAGCAGTTCTGACGATGAATCTCAGGGTGAGCCAGACAGCTCAGGTGAAGAAGTTAAGAATGAACCAGAATTATGTAACAAAGAAGTTGACAAGGATAGGGATGACGTCAAAAAAACAGAGTTACAGCTTGTTAAGAATGTTCACACCAAAGGTAATGGCAATTTTATCTTCCCTATCCTTTTGAGAACATTCCAGAAGCTTTATTCCTGCTCTCTGAAGTTTTCCAAGCACCTAATACTCTAGAAAGTTTATTGTTCAGATGTTTCTTTTTGTTCAGCGTATAGGTAAACAGGGGCTTTTCGTTCCACTGCAATTTTGATATTGCATAATGTTTATTATATTCATAGTAGGCTGTTACTTTTAGATACTCAGTAGATATAGGCCTATTTTAGATACAAATCCCAGGCATGGGTTTAATAGATTATAGTCTATTGCAAAGAATGCTGAATTGAATTTATCTATTGAACTTGCAAAGGTCACCTGTATCTCTCACCAATATTGACCTTGCTGAAATCATGCTTGTAAATTTGTTTCTAAAATTATTCAAATAAAGTTTTAGTTCAAAGCACTACAACGTCATTATCAATAGCTTTACTATCAGAATTTTTTAATACAGCTGTAACTCGTTTCTTGATTGTTGCAATTTGCCCAGCAATTAAACAAATTGTTGCAATTCAACCCGCTTTCAAAATTGTTGCGAAATCATTGAAAATAATGCAATTTTGAAATGATGATTTATGGCCATCCCAAAGTGAAATATTACTTGCTTGCTTATGCTGATGCATTAAAATTTCCTTTTTAGGGAGTGAGCTGCAAGCAGGAACTAGTCCACAGTCTAAAAATGAAAGTAAAATATTGTCAGTCAACAGTAAACTGAGAGAGAAAACTGAGACAGTAACAGAAAATATGAACAATACTGGTGGTGCAAAACAGACCAGCGCATCAAAGCCAGCTGTTTATGTGGAAGTTAAACGCACTGAAGAAATTCAGGTAATATTCAGAACCAGATATAAGGAAAGATGGTTAGAAAATATTATCTTTGTAAATTTCATGAGTTACAATGTCTAAACTGATTTCTTGGAGGGTAGGAGCAAGTTTAATCATTGACTCATTCACTTAACTACGTCATAGCCTTCCCATACCTTGCCATACGTGAATTTCATCCACCAGATCCCTGTAGTAAAAGTTGAGAAAAACAGTTTGCATCCGGTTATAATACTTTGCTGCTTCAGAAATGATGGATTTGTCTCCTCCACAGAGCCAATCCTCTGAATCGGTCAAACCAATGTTAGCTTGAAAAACTACCAGAATATCAATGCTGTTTGTATTTTGTGTGTATTCAGAAATAATGAAGCAGTGCACTTTGATTTTTTTGACCAAATTATGTTGGAATCAACTTCGCAACAACCTTAACAAATCAAATATAGTCATTTTTATGGTCTATCAACCATTATGTGTTTTTGTTTTATAGACTGCGAGAGTTCTGTTGCCAATTCTAGCTGAAGAGCAAATGATTATGGAGACGATTCAAGAAAACAGCGTGATTATCATTTCTGGTGAAACTGGGAGTGGGAAAACAACACAAGTCCCACAATTTCTTTATGAGGCTGGTTTCAGTACCCACAGGTGCTTTATACTAATTGATTTTGAAATAGTTTCTCTTCCCTTGTATAGAAGCTTGATTTTCTTGACTTGATATCATCAAAACTCTTTTTATTTCATTTTTCATCTGAAGAAAATCAAACAAATTATCTTCAATATCATGAATTAGGATTTGGAATCATAGATTTTGTTATTGGACCAAATTTTGTTAGAAGGACCAAATGAAACCCTTTTTGGCTTGGAAATGGAAAAACATATTTAGCCTTTCCTTATCATGTCTCCAAGTCTTTAGAAAATGAGGTGGGATGTTTTACAAGAATCCCCAAATATTTGCAATTCCCTATTTAAATCTATTTATTAACAGTTAGGAGTCAGAAAGGTACAACTGCTTTACATGTTGGACCATTAGCAATAAAATGAAGAAGGCCTTTTCCTTTGAAATTCGGTTTTGTAATTGGTAGATCAATGGGTGAGAAAGTTGGAAAGTCATAAATTACAACAAGAAATCAATAGCTAAATACTCTGTGGAACAATGGTACCATAAAAATCGTAATATGATTAGTGAGTTTACTATATAGAGGTTTTTTACGTTGTAGCCCATTATTTTTCTTGTAATACATTTGTCTTTAACTTTTCTTTGCAGCCCAAACAATGGAATGATTGGAATAACAGAGCCAAGGAGAGTGGCTGCCGTCAGCATGTCTAAGCGTGTTGCAACTGAAATGAATTTACAACAAAGGTCAGTTCATAACTGACTGATTAGGGTTGGGGTCTTGGCTAGGGTAAGGGTAAGGGCTTGGGTTTTAGTTGAACTGGGTTATCTTTCCGAATTTCTAGCACTGATTACCTAAGGGACCGTGCACAATGATTGGCTATTTTTCGGCTAAATTCGGCTATTTTTCGGTAAATAGCCGAATTTTGTAAAATTTTAGCAAAATTTTTCATAGCCGAATTTTCAAAATAGCCAAATTTATGGAAAATTCGGCTATTATTCAGCTATTTTTCGGCTATTTTGATTAGCCGAATGTTTTCATCATGTTCTAATCTATTCAGGTCTCTCGAGGCTTGCTGGTGTTGCTTGAGAACAAAAGCGCCAAATGGTATTTACGAAATTGAATAGAGGAAATGTTGTTTACTATCAGAGCTTGTGTGAATAAAAAGCCAAAAGTCACACGAGTGCATGCGTTTATGTTTAGTAGGTTTACCTTTTAAGAAATAAATTTGCCAAATCACCATACATCTTTAGTCGCTGAGCAAGAAACGCCCATCATGAATTTCCATAAAAAGCATTTTATAAGAAACCGTCTGTAGGCCAATAAGAGACTCCTCTTATAAGAAAGAATCTAGGAGAAAACTCGGAAGGTGATTGTATGCGACGCACTCATTTTTTTAAAGAAACTATGGTAAATCTTCGAACCAGAGTCACTTACATTTCACCCAAATTATGGTAGGAAAAGTTTCTTAGCAAATTTCATAACATAGAAAGCTTATTTTCCTTCATATACTGTCGTTTCTTTATTTTCTATCACTGCGTAAAATGAATGGATATAGAGAAGTAAGAATAAATGCAAATTTAATTACAAACAGCTAAAATATCTTATTATATGTAACTAAACTGAGCTAGAAACCAAACCAAATACCTTACAAGCTAATGCTCTCGTGCGATAGCATGTGTGGCAGTATGTTTTCTTGTTAGGAAAGATATGAAAAGTCTCTTAACTTTTTGGTTCACACAAAATCTCCTACCAAAGCTTCTTAAGTTTTGAAAATCAAGCCCTATTTCTTATACGCAGTTTCTTATAAAAATTGAGTAAATGCAAATGAAGTCAACCTTAGTCTTAGAAGGAAAAGAAATACCAAATGAATTTCTTTCACTTTCTTTTTGCGTTGAAAAAGTCTTTTTGATACAACTAGCCATAGCAGCTAGCGATCAACAAAACGTGCATATAGCGCACATGGGGACTGTTTAAAAAGATAATCCAGCTTACGCGGGGAATACAACATTGTAAGCTCTTTTCCAACACAATATTTTCTAGTCAGTTATTGTTTGGAAGTGCTGCTATTTCAAACTTCAGAGCCACGGCGACTTAATCGTTTAGATAATTTTAAAACAAGACAAACAGTTGAAGCGATCTCGTAGGATTTTCTATTCAATTGTTTATTTTAGCCCTAGCCGAATTTTAGCCGAATTTTAGCCGAAGTTTAGCCGAAGTTTAGCCAAAATTCGGCTAAATTTGGCTACGTAGCCGAATTTGTAAAAAATATCGCTGAATTTTGTTTTAGCCGAAAAATCGAAATTCGGCTAAATTTGGCTAAATGCATAGCCGATCATTGTGCACGGTCCTTAACTGACCTTTTAGATATTTATGTTCTATATCCGGAGATAATAACATGATTATAGTAAAATAAATTTTTAACTAATTTTTTTCTATTTTAGCGTTGTATCTTACCAGATAAGATATGAAGGAAACGCAACAGGTGAAGAAATTATGTTTTTTTTTGTTGAAGTAGTTTTAGTGGGAGTTTCGATTTTCTATGCACTAAGGATCCCAACAAATCCAGGCTAAAGTATTACAAAAGGCTTGTTGAGATCTGTTGGATGACAAGTGATTAGATTTATGAAAGATTTTATGTGTTTATGCTATGTTCATTTGGAAAATGTCTTTGATCAGTACAGAGCCTTAGGATGGTAAGGAAAATTGGAAACATAGCAAAACATTACTGAAGCTTTGCATCTGACAGTCATCAGAGTAGCACGTAAGAAATAGAATGAAAACGAAAACAGTAGAAGGAGTTTTGATAAACTAAGTCTAAACTTCGAGGATATACAAGTAGAAAGTGATGTTTTGATTGGCCTGAAGAAGCTAAAGTAAGGAAGTGAGTTAGTCGGGCTAATATAGGATTTGACCCAACTCTTGTAAACACAGGCAAGACAATTAATGAAAATACTCGGTTTATTACTCTGAAATTAACTTAAAATACCCTGAAATTAACTCAATTTCTTCCAGCTTGATTTTCCCATGATTTATTCTAGATGAAACAAGAATAAAGTTTATGACAGATGGTGTGTTATTGAAGGAAATGGAAACAGTTGAGTATTCTATTGGAAATGTTTTGATTATGTATAGCACTTGAAGATAAACAAAGGAACTACTTAGATAAGTTATTGAGACTTTTGGAAAAGACAAAACATTATTGAAAGGTATTCAAGTAAAATAAAACCACGCTCTTTAAAGTAATGCTAAGTTATACCTAAACATATTGATCGAAGCAAATAATATGAGAGGAAGTTTAGCACTCTATTTCTAGCAGAAACTTTGAAAGCATAAGTATTATTTCAATTTGCAATGTCAATTTCATTCATATGATATAATCCTAATACATTCTTATTATAACATACATTCTTCGTATCCAATAAATCTCCCATATATCAAATAAATTTCCCACTATGCCATACATTGCATTTGAAGACTTCTGATACCTTTCCCATTTCCAGGACTTCTTATTGAGCAAGTATTCTGTGATAATCATAGATGAAGCTCACGAGAGAAGTGTTTTCACGGACATACTCATCGGCTTATTATCAAGAGTTGTACCCTTGAGGAATAAGGTAAGCAACAAACAAGTTTTATTTCAACTGAAATCACAAAATCTATATTTTTTGCTTGATCGAGGAATGGCGGTGATCAATTTGTGGTGTCGAAGTTGCCTAGAAATGGGGGATTGGGGGTATAGCAATATACGTAAAGTAATATGATATATGTTGCTCTGGAAGTCTGGCCAGGTTGTGCAAACTGGTTAACCTGATTTGGATCCGGGTCTGGGCTACAATTCCCCCATCATCTACATAGTGATCTGCATTTTCAAGTCAAGTTAAAACAGATGATGGCCATACCGCTATGCGCACTATGCGTGAAATCCAATGCTGAATACAATACCTTCTGGAGGAGTAAGACAGCGTCATTCACAGAATTCGCTTAATCAAATATTTTTGGAATTGAATTTGTGACAATGATTTGTGTAAGATCTCCAGGTTGATTAGATAAATGATCGCCTATTCAGTTTTTCCTTTTTTGATTTGATTTTGTATTCTGTTATAGCAAGGAAATCCAATGAAGCTCATCATCATGTCTGCCACTCTGAAAGTTGACGATTTCATCAGCAACAAGGGGTTATTCCCCTCACCACCACCCTTACTGAAGGTAGTCTTTTACCCAAGATTACAGAGAAAATGTTTTAATTTGGTTTTTCTAA
Source organism: Pelagia noctiluca (assembly GCA_963924455.1). Taxonomy (NCBI): domain Eukaryota; kingdom Metazoa; phylum Cnidaria; class Scyphozoa; order Semaeostomeae; family Pelagiidae; genus Pelagia; species Pelagia noctiluca. Next base: position 3,723,891 of record OZ004322.1, read on the forward strand.
GTTGTTAAATTCTAAATTTTGAACAGAGCCAGAATAAACTATCTTAGATTGATTTCATTTAGGGATCCTATGCAAGAGCAACTGAAAATGGCTAGTAAATCAAACAATGAAATATATGATAGGGTGTCAAGTTTCCATAATTTTAGCATTGCTTAACTACAAAGTTGTTTTTCTATTTTAATCGAGCCTTTGAATTACTTACTTTTTGGCCCATATTTGAATGGAAATAATCAAACTTTGCGTTTGCAATGCTCTGCTTCAAATGCAGTGGTTTTCGAATATGCAAAAAAATACGCATACTATGACCACTATGTATGGAAAAATAGAAGTACTTTATTGTTCTTTCGATAGAAATACAACTTGAAATGGGATTTGAAGCATCGTTTTTGGTTCTCGCAGTGTGAATAGTGGCCTTTTCAGTCTTGTAAAACAGATACAAACAAATGTGGGCCAATGCGAAAGAGGCCTTAGTCATTTTGGCTTATTGGCTTGTTGCTTGTAGAAAATTTACTTTATTGTTCGTTCTCAAATCCTGTTTTTGTTTTCAAATCATGCATCAATTACGGAAGAACAATTGAAGGTAGGTACAATTCTGTCAAGGTTAAAACTACATTCGTGGCGCATACAGCATATTTGTTGATTTCTTTCCAGGTGGATTCAAGACAATACCCAGTGACTGTTCACTTCAACCGCAGAACACCTCAATGTTACGTGACAGAAGCCTACAACAAGGTTGGTAGTCCCCTATCAGCCTTTTACAGAGTTTTAGCCCCCACCTGTTACTTTAATATCCTCTCTTCTTTGTTCCATTGTCTCTGCGTTATCATTTTATAATGACTAACAGAAATTGATATTTTCATTTTCGAAGTTATGGTTCAGAAATATAATTGAGTTTGCCTGTAGCCTTATTACTTGCAACCATCATGCAGCAGACGTTTTGCATATGGAAGTTGCTGTCCAATTCTTTGATTTTTATTTGGGGCAGCTTTCTACTTAACAACAACCCCTGGATGTATGTTGGCTTAGAACACATACAGTCTTGAATCTCTGAGCTGGTGAGCAGGAGAAATCTTCTAACTAAAAATCACTTCTTCGCACTAATCAAACCAGGGGTGGAAAAATATTTTACTCTCTGAGACAATATAAATTTTCATTTCTGAAGTCATATCTGAAGGCATTGTAAAGAAAGGCAATGCATGCTTTCTTGTGCCCATTAAAACCCTTAATGATTTATGATGTTGCTTCGCGAGAACTCAACAACAACAATGAATTCATGATCATGTATGAAAATTGGTATAAATTAATCATGAAGTTCGTTATTGAGAGCTTGTAATGACGTTTCGGAAACAGCAACATGGCTGTGAGGCTGTGAGTTATCTATTCATTTAAAGCAAATTACTGGATGGAAGTTTGAACCTTAGTGAAGCATGGATCAATTGTTTCTTTCTGACGTGCTAAAACATTTATTGGGACCATTGCAGCTGCTATATGTCTCACCGCCGAGACGACTCCTTGATTCCAAGTTCAGTATTTGATGTTTAGAAACCGAACCGTCAAGAGTTTCTAGCACCAAGCTGTTGATTCATAAACGCATGCCAAGATTTCATGTTTGTTAATGTATAATTTGATTTACAGATTTGCAAAATACATCGGACGTTGAAGTCTGGTGGGATATTGGTGTTTGTCACCGGTCAAAACGAAGTCCATGCATTGTGCCGGAAGCTCAGGAAGACATTCCCTGCGACTGAAAAAGCAAGTAGGGACACGCATACTAATCTAGCTGATGGAAAACCCAGAGCAAAGAAACGGAAATTAGCAGGAAATGGCAAAGGAATAAGTCTGGACGAGTAAGTAATTCGTGAATGATTTTTTGTTTCTACATGATTCGAAAGTGTTTTCAGTCAGTAGCTTATAACGCACTGAAATAGCTAACGCAGCTTTATTAACACTTTGCTCCTTTACGCCCAATCAAAAGCATTCAAATGGTCTAGTTGACCATTCAGAATCTTCCACGAAAAACGTTTGCATTCCAGGATGCAAAGATATTCAATAAAATTCCAAACAAGCTTGAGACTGAAACATCAATATTCAAGACTGAATGCAAGGATTTCGCCTTTGACTTTTAACTGTTTTCTTTTAATAAATTTATCATTGTAAAATCATTTTTAAATTGGCTAGATCGTTGTAAATATCTATTGTAGGAACATTAGGTTGACAGGTCCGTTGATAGCAGCAAATTCATCTTACTGAACAAGTATACCTGTATAAATATGGTTTTATTATTATTATTATTATTAACCAGAGTATTAACATATCAGTCTTTCATTCTGTATAATTCATCCAAGGAGCTTTTGATAAACTTGTCGATTAGGCGATTTAAGGTGGTTTTAGTCATTAGAAATATGAATATACTGCAGGGATCGTTGACAAGAAATGGTTGGACACTAGTTTCAGCGAATTGGACACTAGAATCAGCGAATTCATACGATTTTTAACAAACAAGAAACGATCTACAATCAGATGAAATATTTTAGTGTTTTGAATTCATTAATTTCACAGATTTTCGTTTTGAATCTAATAATGATTTGCCAACCATTGTCCCCCTTTTACTGATTTTTTTCCACAGCTACCCTGCGTTTCCAGAAAAAGATTCGTACACAGAATTCGAGAATGACGATTTTGACGATGCTCCTGAAACATTCCTCGGTGAGGGCGAAGAAGACATGGCAAGTACATTATTGAGGATGATGTAGGGGTGATCCATGGTGATCCAGCGAACAGGAGAACATGCCCAAAATTAAAAAGGGAACAAGGGGACATGAAACAAAGTAAACAGGGAACAGGAGAACATGAGATAAATCAAACAGGGAACAAGGAAACATGAAACAAATTAAAAAGGGAACAAGGGAACATGAGACAAATTAAACAGGGAACATGAGACAAATTAAACAAGGAACAAGGGAATATGAGACTAATTAAAAAGGGAATAAGGGAACATGAAACAAATTAAAAAGATAACAAGGGGACATGAGACAAATTAAACAGGAAAGATGAGACAAATTAAACAGGGAACAAGGGAACATGAGACAAATTAAACAGGGAAGATGAGACAAATTAAACAGGGAACAAGGGAACATGAGACAAATTAAACAGGGAACAAGGGAACATTCACTGCAAGTAGGGATCAGGGAACACAAAATATCAATATTTCGAAAAATGATGGAACATTTGCAATTTTTATAAGGGAACAATGGAACTAGAGCTCCCCTCAAAATGACCCTCATTATTCTAAATTCCGTTATTTCAATAATAGTTATTTGAATAAGAGGAATTCAGAGTTCTCGCCCACAAATTAAAAGTATTTTCACATAGCTGGAGCTGCAATTGGTCATCACACCCAAAATGAATCAGGAATTTGACATAAATCTCTTGTCACATATAATTCTTGTTTGATATTGAATATGGGCCTTATAGGGCCGTATCTTGAAGATTATTTATTAACCAGCTTGTATTTAGTGCGTCAAAGGAATAACGTGTGATATCTTTATCATTGCGTTTTTTCATACGACATTTAATCTAAATTCAACAGATCCTTATATTTGCTAGTGGGAATGGTATCATCAACAACTTAATCGTCTATTAATGCTTGCCTAAGTTGATATTTTTATCAATGTGTCCGTATAGAGTAGCAAACTTTCATATTGTTTTGAAGACGAAGTACTCGTTTGAATGACTGAATGAATTAATTTTCAGGACGACACAGCTTATGACTCTACATCTGATAATGAACTGCCGTTGTATGTCTTGCCTCTCTACTCGCTGCTGTCAACAGAAAAACAAGCAAAAGTGAGAACCTATTTATCTTTTCCCCAACTATCTCCAACTTATACAATACTTATACTTTAGGGATTGTTCGAATTGATCTCAAAATAAAGACTGAATCGAGCATCTGTTGTTCTCAAACGAAGTCATTGGCGGCCATATTGGGGGGTTCAATTCGATGCATTGAAATTCCATTGGATCGTGCTGCTTTCCTTGATGATTGTTGGAATGTTATGAATGATCAGCATGAGACTGGGTAATTCTGCAGCCATTGTTATCAAAGAGCCAAGTAAACATAAGTTCTTTGGCATCCATATTGGGAGGCCAAAATCAAACGGAAGCAATTTGCTTAAAACATTTGGCTCCAGAAACAGCAGAATGCTCGATGCAGTCTAAACTCTCAGATCAGTTGATTGTTCACGTAATGTACCAAAATTCGCTATTGTATCTCTCGGGGTAGTTATTGAAATCCAGCACCTTAAGGGGATGGCTTTTTAGAGAAGTGGTCTTACCGTTAGATGCAATATCAGAGAGAGACAATGATTATGACTTCTATTAGAACAGCCAGTGAATGAGGACTGAATCCAAATACAGGGAATGTGTATTATGAAACAGGGGGTATAGTCTTAACATTACAACTTATGGAAAAGACTTATCAGTAGTAGATCTATGTTTATATCTATACTAATTGGAAGAAAAGAAACAAGAAATTAATCATTCATCTCGACAATTCTTTTTCGTGTTAGTATATTTGTGCTCTATTATTATGTATTGAGCACAATTTTCTGTGATCGTGACTTATATAAGATATGACTATATATTCATATCTTAGACTTATATGAAATATGACTATATATTCATATCTTAGACTTATATGAAATATGACTTTATATTCATATCTTAGACTTATATGAAATATGACTATATATTCATATCTTAGACTTATATGAAATATGACTATATATTCATATCTTAGACTTATATGAAATATGACTATATATTCATATCTTAGACTTATATGAAATATGACTATATATTCATATCTTAGTGTTTGATTTCATGATACCTATTCCACTTGATCAAGATCAAAACTCCCTGTCTTAATATAGTTCTGATGATTGAATTTTCAAGGGGTGGCTTAATTGGGAGAGGGGGTAAATAGCGAATTCATGGTAGTTGTATATGTACATTTTCCTTTCTATTCTCCTGTCTTGAATTTGAAACCTCTGTTGAATACGTACTGCTGAATTTGGATATGTTATTCATTGGCAAAGTCTATCTGATGAGTGTTTAAGCACGAAACTCAGATTACACTCTTTTTTTTATAAGAACAATTTTATAAGAACACCACCCTCAAATTTGGCCCAAAATTAAGAACAAGCTAAGAACAAACCGAAGCTGAACATTTTTGGCTCAATAAGAAAATTTTAAGAAATTGACCATAAGACTGAGAAATAATTACAAAATAAGCTGATGTACAAGACATTATTTCAGATGGTCAAGGAAGTTAAACTTTGCAACAATTCACACATCTGATAGCAAAAAAGGCCTCCCAATAATTGTAAAAGTAAGAACAATTTAAGAACATTTCAGCCTTAAAATAGAGGAATATTTAACAGCCAGCTTTAAATAACTTTTACTGGTTCTTATAGAAAAAGAGTGTAACTGCAAAAATTTCTCTTCACTGAGTACAAGCCTACATTATTCTCCCTTCTAGGTGTTTGAACCATGCCCGGAGGGCACCAGACTGTGCGTGATAGCCACAAATGTAGCTGAAACATCATTGACCATTCCTGGTATAAAGTACGTGGTTGATTCTGGAAAGGTGAGAGTTTAAGTAGATTATTTTATTTTCCCTTGCCAAGTTTAAGCTCGAGCTTGAATGAAAATCTACTTGAAACGATGCTGTATAAAGAAATTGATAATCAATCATTGCTCTTAGTGTCTACTGCACATAAAAACCCGAAAGAGGCACTTTTTGTATTCTGAGTACTTGGGACGTGCCATTAACTCCGGTATCAATTTTCTCGATTTTTGTATGAACTGGTTTATAGGTGTTTGCAATAATGGGTACAAATTTGGTGTCCATTTTTGCGATTTGGTATTTTCGCATGTTTTGGTTGGCCCGTTTCCAAACATCCTTTGAACCACCATTTGTTTTCTCGACAGGTCAAGTCAAGATTTTATGATAAATTGACTGGAGTTTCAGCTTTTAGGTAAGTATGAACACATTTTTAATGTTTTGTCTGAACTTTCTTAAACAGTAGAAATTAAAATCAAAATATTCAAGTCTGTATTTTGATTCACCCAAAAGTGCTCGATACATTAAAGTAGAGTAGAAAAGAAAGCTCTTACCAAGACACGAATTCGGATTGCTGGATTCAACGTCCACTATGCTAACCATTTGACCGTAACACCAGTTAACTGGTCTTAAAGTAGAGCATTATGCATTTGCTAAGAGACGAGACTCCAAAGACGAGACTATTGATCTCGACAAGCCTGTTTCTTGGTTTCCCTTTTGTAGTATTTGTGTTATTAATCTAAAGTGTATTTGGGGGCCCTATTTGAGACATTAAACACTAGGCCCCCTGTGGGTTTTGTTGTTGTGTATAACCGTGAGAATCATGGACACTGTGTGTAAAAAGATGCTGTGTTATTTATGATTTATATCTGTTCAATCCCGAGGCGGAATACTAAACCTTTCATCAGGGCATATACCTTCCATGTCTTTATCTATAAACAATACGTCTCCGACTCTGTCAACATTGAATTTTCATATTATTTTAGAATAACATGGACTTCGAAAGCCTCTGCTAACCAAAGGGCCGGAAGAGCCGGTCGAGTAGAGCCTGGACATTGCTACAGGTATCTCTCTGGTTTTATTTCTCAAAATTAATTATTTTTTAAATAACTTTCTTTAAAGCTTGCACGCACCAAAAGCTAAAAGGTACTAACTTTATCTAACTTAAACCAACTAACAGTAAACTATATGCAAAAGTTGCATGAATTTTTCTTGAATAAAGTTTAACTGCGTTATTTTCTCATCGAAAACTTTGGTGAGCCATAACTACTTTCAAATCCGAGGACAGATCTGGTATGGCGCTACAACATCCCCCTTTAATTTGCCAATTTCGATCCACATCTGGGAAAAAGAATTCTTTTGGTCTCATTTTTGTCCCCTTAATGACGAACTCTGATGAGAGCCAGACGCAAAGCTTTAGTAGTTATGTTTCGCTACCGATTTTCCTCATCATCTCCAAGCTCTGTGCCAATCAATCACTGTTTTCATTCATTTTACAGGTTATATTCTTCTGCAGTCTTTCAGCATGACTTTCAGGATTTTTCCGAGGCAGAAATTTGTCGAAGACCTGCAGATGAGCTCATGTTACTAATGAAGGTACACGTAGTTTTTATTTGCTTGATTTCACTAAGTTTATCTAGTTTAATTTGTAGTTCAATTTTACCACACACCGTGGGTAAGAGTGTGTATTTAGGGGGAGGGAGACCTTGTAATTACAATGTTTGTCTAAATTAGAAGTGTCCGGCATGGCAGTGTAGGATTTGATATTTCATTCACATGCTATGACCTAGGGCTATCTAACCAATAGCTTTTATGCATTTCGATATTTTAGTCCTTTAGGTAATCCCTACCTGTTGCTCTTAGTCTGAAGTTCTTGTGCTATCTGTTAGGCAGCTATTCTACAGCACTCAATTGCTATTTTGCGTCCACCCGCCCTCTCTACATCACTTTGCTTATTTGCCTATTTGCAAGGGAGAATTGGTTTTTATGAATTATCGCTATTTTACTAGTAAGTAAGTAAGTAAGTAAGTAAGTAAGTAAGTATTCATTTACCACTTCAAATTAAATTACAGGAATACGAAAATAAAATAAGATTGATAATTAGATTAGGCAAGTTACAGAAATGCAAAGAATGAAAGCACCAGAAGATAAAATTTTACTATTCGCTGATGCGCTGATTCTGCTATTCTCAATGGTGGTTTGTTTGCAAATATGAAACACTGTATACTTGTATGTTTAAGTATGTGTAATGTATTGTTAGTATCATGTTTGTCTAATGTAGCAAGCTATTTGTTGGAATATTTTGCTGGCGTCTTTCTTGACTTTCCTAGTTTAGCCATCGATTTTGGCTGCATATTCCTAGTGCCTGCCAAAATATAATTCGGAACTGCCCCCTAGAGGTACTTGTCTCATCGACAGGCTATTATCTTGATATGAAGCAATGTACATGATGATTTGTTATGAAGTGTTTTACTCTTACAGAGTATGTCTATTGATAAAGTCGAAAGTTTCCCTTTCCCGACGTGTCCCGACGGAAAAGCACTTATGGTAAGAAAATATATTTTAATGCTATTAATTATCAAAAGTGTAGAATGGTTTTGAATTATCTTTATATCATATCTAGATCTATGATTATCTTTTTGTAAATGGTAATGATTGGTAAAAAATATTTCAATGCTTTGAAGCAATTATGAAGCGGTTATGAGACAGTGAGCTATGTTAGGAGATTTTATGTTTATCAAGAAGATAAGTAAATTTTTATGCTGCCTTTATAGGAAAAAGTGCAGAAAATAGAATAGTGGTCTTCATTGGCACCAAACATCAATGTGTCTCATCTCATCTCAACTATTATTTTCTGGCACATCTCGTACGGGGTGTGATTTATAAAGTGGAAACATCGATATTTCTAGCATGGACATGAAATCAAGAAAAAACAAGTTAATCGAGATAATTTCGAGCCCACTCTTTGCAGTGGTAGCGCACTAGAGTACGAATCTTGAGATCGTGGATCTCAGTCCTACTCGGATGATTTTCATTCTCACAAATTATCTCGATTGGTTTTCAAAACCCTGCTTCTTCTCAAAAAATATGTTATGGAGTTTGAAACTTGTTTAGCACCATTTCGTACTATAATTTTATGACAAAGCATCTGAAAAGCGGGAAAAACACCGAATTAATTAGAATGTACTTCAATTACAACTTACGTTGTTAAAATGGTAATCTTCGCAATTATCATTATACTCATAATTACTTAAATTTATGTTTGTCTTTATATATGTATATGTGTTTGATTGATTACGTTATATACTATAGTGGTTTTAGTTTCTAATTATGATAAAACTTTTAAGAACGATTAGAAATGTTATGTAATTAGCTTTCAGTGTGCTGTAGTAATGTAATATCAAATCCAGCTCCATATTTTGAAGCTGCTATTAGGCCATCTCACCATACGTGACTTTGTTTGGAAAAAATAATTGGAGTTTAAACCAAGAAATTCTTATACCAAGATATAGAATGAGAAATGAGTGATAATTCACAATGATTGTGATTATTCATGTTTGTAGTGATTCGTAGTGATTATTGAATCACCCAGTCCTTTATGTGTTTTAGAATGTATTAGTAACTCTTGTATCTGTTATCATGTTCATCCCTACTAACCTGGAATGATAATTGTGAGTCTGATAATCCACAATAATTGTGATTATCCATGTTTGTAGTGATCAGTAGTGATTATTGAATCACCTAATCGTTTATGTGTTTTAGAATGTATTAGTAACCCTTGTGTCTATTTGTATCTGTTGATTATGTTCATTCCTACTAACCTTGTATGATAATTGTGAGTGTAATTATGCACAAAAATTGTGATTATTCATGTTTGTAGTGATCAGTAGTGATTATCAAATCACCCAATCGTTTACGTGTTTTAGAATGTATTAGTAACTCTTGTATCTGTTATTATATTCATTCCTACTAACCTTATATGATAATTGTGGGTCTGATAATCCACAGTAACTCTGATTATCCATGTTTGTAGTGATCAGTAGTGATTACTAAATCACCTAATCGTTTACGTTTTTTAGAATGTATTAGTAACCCTTGTGTCTGTTGATTATGTTCATTGCTACAAACCTTATATGATAATTGTGAGTTTTCCTCCTATTTGACTTTTGTTGATAACCGATATTGTAGGCAGCTGAAGACCTTCTTGTTGATCTTGGTGCACTGGAAAGGAAAAAGACAAAGAGGGGTATTTCAGTAGAATTTTCTTTAACATATTCGTATCTCTAATAAATCTTGTATCCGCTAATCTCTTACGATATGTATTGAATAACTGTAGTAGAACTTGCTAATTTCTAACATTATTTCAAATGTTAAGTATCCGTTCATGCCATTTCTAACAATATACGTATTAGATATTCCTTTCACATGGGTACTGCAATACTGTCCAACCTCTTATCTAAGTTGCCACCTCCTATAAATGTCTAGCAATCAGTATGAAGTATCTTCCCTGAAAACTGGACAGAACCATATGCAATTATTTTGAGAAAAAACACTTTTTAAGTGCTTGATAACCAACTCAACCACTTTCTTTGTAGGGCACATCTACTCTAACTCACCAAATAGTAACCCTCGAACTACCATCCACCTTTGATGAACGCGCCCTCCACCTTTATTGGCTGTTGTTAGAGGATCGACTATTCTGTTTCCAGAGCGAGCTGCTCTCTCCTCGATTAGCTCTGCTACTGAGGGAGTCCCTCCTTAAGAATCCCCCTTCATATAAATTCTCTGTTGTTATGTATCCTCCTTTTATTTTTTGTGTCTGTATTTCTAAGTTACTGTTGTTATTTCTCAGAATTTTTCATATTTCTCAAAATATACTTAGAGTAGAGTATTTGCACGTTGTGGAATTTGAAATAACCAAAACTGAAATAAAAGATTAAAACTGAACTATTTCTTCTTGTAATTCATCAAATGCTAAAGAGATATTTGTTTTGCATTTATCAAAATCAAAGATGGTTGATATTTTCCTAATTCTTTTCTAAAGGAACATGCAACACGACGATAACACTGCTAGGTCGCAGCATGTCTCAAATACCAGTTGCACCACGGTATGCCAAGATGATATTGCTGGCCAACCAAGGAAACTGCATGCAGTATATGCTGACCATTGTTGCAGCTCTTACTGTCAAGGTTCGTCGAAGGCTATATTACTAAGCAGAGCTGCAAAAAGTATCAGAACTTGGGAACTAGTTTCCTAGCAATTATTTTGGGCTAACAGAAAAATTTCTATTGGATTTGGGTGAAAAGTTTGCATAGTTTTTACTCAGATGTGCAAATACAGAATATTTCTATGCCATGATTTTGTGCTGTTTTCGGTAAGCTGATAGTATCAATTGGAATCCCCCCTTGGCAGCAAAAAACAGGGTGTTGTCCCTGTAAGCCCCTGTTGATTTTGCTTCTTTGTCAGACCGCATGAAATTTCACTTGGCCCCCTTCTATGCTTTAACAAACGTAAGGTTCATGACAAGGTTTTCCCTATCTAGTAATCATAGAATCAGCATTCTCTATGTTTCTTTTTTGCATATTTCTAAATATGTTATGGAAGTGCACAGTAGAAATAAATGAAGAATGAGCAGTAACTTTTTTAAGGTAATATTTTACAGGAGATTTTCACAGATGATATCAACATTGTCGACGACTCAGGACATGATGTGAGTATTTGCCATCTTTATTTTTATAGCCGGTGTTTCAGAAAATGCCCTCTTTTTTAGTTTTTAGGAATAAAAGATATATACTGTACACACTCGGAAAATGTAGACAAAGCCTCAGACGTTTTATCGGTAAAAATGAATATGGACTTCTAGACATATTTAACAAAGCTGAAACAGATTATTTATTTCATCCACCATTTTTTGTTCATTTATGATAACACCAGCTAGATAAATTCGATTCCTTCCCATTCTTAGCTTTGGTGCTGTATAGCACAATGGTTAAGGCACATAGTCTCTAATAGACTGGTCGTGGGTTCGAGTCCTACCACCCGAAGCTAGTTGTTTGAGCATGTTTCTTGGCTGCTGAGATAACCTGAGAATTGTATTTTAGTGTCAAATCGGAGAACATTTAAGAAATGAGTTTAGAGCAATCCCAGGCATCATTCACCCGGCTATGGAAATTAATCAAGTTACTGGTTCTTTTTTCTATCGTGTGCCAGACAAATTTCCTTACCATGTTTTGCTTCATTTTTTGAATTTTCTGTCCTTTGTTGCCTTGATCAGATCAAATGATGTGAAAAACAGCCAGAAATGTCAGAAACACAGCGAAACGCTTACTTAAGCTTTTCGTCTGACACTCAACAGAGTAATATGTCAGAAAGAGAACGAAACAGAAACCCAACTGATTTATATACCCAGATGTGGATCGAAAGAGCCCAATCAGAAAAGAGGTGAATGATAGGTTTCTGTTTCGTTCTCTTTCTGACGTATTACTCTGTTGAGTGTCAGATGAAAAGCTTAACTAATCCATGGGTTCGTTTCGCTATGTTTCCGGTATTTCTGGCTTTTTTGTAGTTTAGTACCATCCAAAGACTGCTCTATTTGAAAAATATAATTTTCTTCCGAAGGAGGATGCTGCCAAGAAGAGAATGATGATCACACAGGCCAGAAGGAAATGGGCAGGAGCTGTGAGTTTCATGGTTTCAACCAATTTTTATTGGGATGGATAATCTTCGGTTATATGGCTCTCGGCACCCTATGATTAATCATTCTAGGCACCCTGTTATTATCAGGAAAGATTTTATATCTTATCAGAGAAGTTATATGCCGGTATGATCATCTGTTAATTATCAAAATGAAGGCCCTGGGGGGGAGGGTTCTTTCATTGAAAAGGTAACTGGGGATGTGCCACTGTAAACAGTAAACTTTTTCAGAGTTTTTTTCTAGCCGAGATTATTTTTGAGGCAATCAATCTCCTGTGTGCTATGGTACATGGTGGGAATGGCCGAGTGTCTAGATCACTAGACCCTTGGTCAAAGGATCACGGGATCAAACCACCTTCAGAACTGTCACAAAATGTGAGGAGAGAATTAGCCAGCTCTCTGTAATTCCAGGCAAGAAGGGAAAAGGAATCACGAGGTGTGGTCACATCGAGAGGAAGGACCAGGGTCGCACTGCTCGATAAGTCTACCTATTCAGTGGGCCCTTTGTGGTCTGCACATAAACCCATACCTTGCGAAGATAGTAAGCGTATTTTTCTATCAAGTTAATGTTAAAGTCAAGTTAATTCACATTATTTCACATATTGAAAACTGGCTGATGTCTTTCACAACAGGGTGAGACTTTGCTTCTCGGAGATATGATGGTTATTCTAAGAGCTGTAGGCGCTTGTGAATATGCTGGCTGCACAGAAAAGTTCTGCAAAGAGAATGGCTTGAGATACAAAGCTATGGTTGAAATACGCAAATTACGAGCACAATTATCTAGAGCAGGTGATGTATTTTCTTTACCTTATCGGTTTATCGGCTCGCCTAGAGTGCACTTCAGCGTGCTGTGTTTTGTTACATTGAAAATATTTAATTGCATTGAGTTGCAGCCTAGCAACAGTCAACTGAAAGTGTGCTTAGGTCTTAGACCTAGAAAACAAAAGTTATTGAGTGCATTTGGTGGTCAGCACTGAGTGAGGGTTTAGGAGCTAGCACCCCAAAACAATTAATACAAACTATGTAATGAAAACTTGACGTTAAATTTAGTTTATTAATCCTGGTGTGATGTTTTTGTATTTTTGATTATTTTTTCACAAGTAAACTCTGCACGCTTAAGTGGACCTTTCCCTATTAGCCTTATTTTTGCCGGACCTGCGAAATCTCATCTGTGTCTGCTATTGCAATCCCTTTTTATGATAACCAGGTATTGTTTGATCTCAATTGAACTACTTGACCGACTATCCGTAAAGAGCAAATTACTGTCTTGAAATTGGATTCAAAAATCACACCCAAACCTACCCAAACATCACCAATGTTTCTTTCATTCAATTGACAGTGAATTCTCTGAGAAGCGACATCGACGTTTACTTCGATCCTAAAATCAACCCACCGACAGATGAGCAGGTAAGGACTTTCTTACTACCTGAATTATGACCATGCAAAATCAAAAGAAATTCAAGGCTGCAATACAGATTTCCAAATGTCTGCAGGGGACTGGCATCCAAAGTCTTGTATATCACAGTATATATCGAAAAGGTGGATCACAAGTACAACACAAAAGCAAATTTATCGACGCTCCGCCTTCCAACGGTTATAACAGAAGCTGCAAGCAAATCATTTCCGTTTCAAGGTCCTTCTTGCTGTAATCCAGGGAAACATCATTCGAAAAATTTCGTACACTTCTGGCTAAAAATCTGAAAAAATCTTTAGAAATCTGAAAAAAACAAAAAAAATCTTTACATGAAAAATTTAGCATGAAAAATCTGAAAAAATCTTTAAAAATCTATGAAAATCTTAAAAAGCTCAAAAATCTTTGAAATCTAGAAGAATCTCAAACAATCTCGTACTCTTTAATTAAAGTCATTTGCCCCTCGGCTGTAATGAAATCCCAATGGATATTCAGAAATGGATATCAGCAATAAGTCTCAAACATCACTTGAAATAACATTTCTTGAACAACTAGCTCACTACAAAGCTCATGATAAACGATTTCGGCAACTGTTATTTTATTTACATATTTGAAGAAACCCGCTATGCAGTTTAGTCTCATTTTAACAATTCGTATACTTTTTATAACAGGACCGTTATGATAACTGTGCCATTTGGCATTGAAAAGGCTTACGCCTGTATGAATATTTCTATTGTTGCTATTATTATTGTCATTGCAAGTTTTATGAAAGAGAAAGTAAGGTTAGTGAATTACAAAATTATATGCCGAGATTTTTACATTTTATTTTGATTTAAAATGGATGTGATTTTTAGGCCAAGGTTATTCGACAGATATTACTCACTTGCTTAGGCGATAGAGTTGCTAGGTGAGTTGTTTGTTTTATGGTTTTCCCTTACTGATGATTATTATTTGGTTTCTTCATTTCTGCAGATCAAATAACAAATCTACACAGACACTCTCCTCTCAAGAAGTTGTCTATAATTATTCAATGTTAGGGGTAGTCGTCTTAGTTAGCGGCATATTGAATCTTTTTTATATAAGGAAACCGTTTCCAAAGAACCTAGAACTAGGATTTCTAGCAGAATACAATAGATTCTTTTGTCCTATTGTCTCCTTTAACAATATCAAACGATTGAAGTTTTAAGGAACCTTTAGTGCAAGGGCTTGAGGTAGGTTAATTATAAAATAAAAAGCGTGTAATCGAGCGATTTTATTTTGATTAATGATATTTTGATAGATTTTCTTCTTTATATTGTGTTGTTTTTCTTTAATTATCATAGAAAAATACCCCAAGCAGATGTGAAGGATTTGCATTGGAAGAACAGCTACCAGGTCAGAATCGAAACTTCTTGCATGTGCCAATTGTCAAAGATGGATGGTTAAGAAATTAATACGTTTGACTTCAAGGCGAGCCTGTCAGTCAAATTATGTTCTCAAAATAGATCCTCGATTCCAGTCTAGAATCACATTAATACACCACGACCACCCTACAAGCTTTGTGGTTGCATGTGCCAGACACAGACACATCAACTTTCAATGTGTCCAATATCATTCACCTATAAATGCGTTTTATGTGCTCTTGATAGTCTAATTCTCAGCATTTCAAGTTAGGATCTTATTCGTCACAATATTAGATTTAAAATGTAATAGGATAATATTATCGGCTAACGACTAATGTCTGACTTGTTTTGATTCATCTGTGCGCTCAAAAGATTATATTTACTCACATTTCCTTAGTCGGTGTGTCGGCAATCGGGTTTCGAAAATCGACTTAGGCCATCTTAAAGCTAAAGAGATTCAGTTTACTATTTCTGAATGTTAAATAACGTGAATTATTTACGTGCCGTGTCTGCTCAATTCGGCCTATCTTTGAATCTGTGTCTTATTTCAGACTCTTGATTGTCTTCCTATGATTATGTTTATCTAATTCATTCAATTGGTAGTGAAGATTTGCGTTTCATCACCGGTTAGATTGTAAGATATGATGGCTATTTTGGTACAAGATTAACCGGTTTTAAGTACCAGGGCATTATGAGTCTAATTATAGGTCATCAAAGTATTTTAAAATAAGTTCACATAACAACCATGTTACACATAACAGTAGAATGTCTGTTTCCTTAAGCTGTCAGGGACGTTATTTTGTTTGATGACGCCAGAAATTAATATCTATTACATCAACTCACCTCGCTATCCAGTATAATGATAAAGATTCTCACATTTTTTGAAAAATACCACCGATTTATCGTTATTCTTTGAATTAGCTTTTGAAATTTACTTTTATTTAATGTGTATAATTATTATATATTTAATTTACTTCAGCAGACCTGATTTGACAAATAAGTCATCAGAAATGAGAGCTTCATTAAAGATGAACAACGTCAATATCTCTCTAGGGAATTTCTAGACCATGGAAAGCAAAGACTCTATTGATTTAGGGACTCAGGGGCTATTGACAAAGGAAATCCGACGTTGCAGTCGCAGTTGCCGTCCTAGCAGCATAAACTCTCTTGATATCAATCATTTACCCCTTCCCTGATTGGCCTATTTCAATCCGTATCTGGGAATAGAAATTTGATTGGTTTCTGTTTAGTTTCTGGCGTATGAGTGTAATACGAAAACTTTGATTCATTTTGCCATATTCACGATTTTACGAGGCTGTTTTGACAAGCTTTGAATTTAATCCCCAGAGTTGCTCCACAGAAGATCCAGTATTCATCCACCCGGCATCCGCACTGTTTAAAGTTTTACCCGAATATGTCGTCTATCAAGAAATCATCGAAACCTCGAAACTTTATATGAGAGGTAAGAAAGAAGGGATAAAATATTTGTGAGAATGAAAATGACCCGGGTAGGACTCGAACCTACGACCTCTAGATTCGTACTCTAGAGCGCTACCACAGCGCACCGGGGCTACGAGAAGTGGTAGCGCTCCGGAGTACGAATCTAGAGGTCGTGTGTTCGAATCTTACCCGGGTCATTTTCATTCTCACAAATTATCTCGATTGATTTTGCAAACCCTGCTTCTCCTCAAGATGAAATATTTGATAACTCTGGCTATGAACGTAGATAAGTACAACAATCTTCCCTTGACAGTAACAGTCTTGTGATAATGCTTGCTAACTACTTGCTAACTGCGCTAACTGTGCGAACTTATTGTTCTGGTTTAGGACAGTGGTTTGCATGCTTGCCTTTGGTGTGTACAAATCAAATCTAATCAATTCAATTTCATTTGCAGAAAAACATCGTTACAAGTTAAGATATATAGAAAAATGATGTAGTTCTATACGATCCTAGAAAAAGCGGAGCTTTTCTAGCTTGGACCGCTTTAGAATAAAAGATGATATACTATAAATGGTAAACTTTCAACGATAAGGCTTGATACATGAATGCAAGTTAGCAACATAATACATGAATGCAAGATAGCAATATAAAAGAGAGTTAGAATAGAGAGTTTTCAAATTTTAAGGCAAGTTCGAAACTGGTCAGTGTTATTTTCCATTAATATTTTGCAACCAGGGTTCGATACCTACTGATGACTATTACAGCTGCCTGCGCAGGTGAAATTTAATTTCCCGTGCTAGAACATGCCTTATGAATCAATGTTAATTATACTACTTGAAGAAGGATTTAATCCGAAACACGAATTAATCCCTCACCGTAGATAAGCCAATAGTTATGAACACATCAAGGTTACTTTGCTAACTTACCGTCCGGTTTAGGACTGTAGTTAGCGTGCTCGCCTGTGTCCTCTAATACCCGCGTTTGAGACCCGATGGGGGCATATGTCAATTGCAGTAGCCTGTTCTGGTATAATTTAACGTTTATCATACTACTTGCTATATAGACTAGTACTTTCAATTAAACGTTTTGCGATAATGATTCTTCAGTAATCATCTCATGTCTTTATCTCTATATTTAATTCTTCAATCATTTGGTTGGATGAGTATATATTGTATTGATTCGATTTCGATCCACATCTGGGTATATAAATCAGTTAGGTTTCTGTTTCGTTCTCTTTCTGACGTATAACTCTGTTGAGTGTCAGACGAAAAGCTTAAGTAATCCATGTGTTCGTTTCATTATGTTTCCGATTTTTCTGGCTATTCTGTATTGATTCCTTCCTTTGGGAAGAATTGGTTTTCTATTCTGGCATTCGGGAAAACCCTCTGGCAAAGTGTAAATCACGATCCTGTGCTAACAAACAGCCACACATCATTAAACTTTAAGTGGCTAAAATTTACCATCTGAAAAAACAGCATGTTTAAATGTTCTGCTGTGGGTGCAGATGGGTGCCCCTGTAAATACGCTACTTGGTGCTGCATTCCCTTTTACGCTCTAGGTTCTGAACCAACTTGCTTTGAATTTTAAAGACGAGGGTTGTCAATCAGCTCCATATTTTTTAGCTGCCTGATGGTCATCTTGGCCTACATACCATTTTGGCCTATATACCATCTTGGCCTACATACCATCGTCATACAAAAGTACAAATGTAATAAAATGATGTATGCTACCTTGACAATGCTGGAACAAAGCCAACTCCACGGCTGCATATAAGTTTCAAACCTATAAGTTTGCTTCAGGTGATTGATCATGCAAATAACTTTCGGTCAACCTCAAACTATAAAAAGCATGTTTATTCCCAAATAGACGTTGTACATTACATGTTAGATATTTTCGATTTACACCATATCTGATGTGATGTGATATCCTTGAAACTATGAACTTTTATTGTAATTATTGTTTTGAAGTTCATGTTTTTATATTCTTCTTCTTTTTCATCGGCAGGCTTGACTTGCGTGGAAGAAAACTGGCTTCCCACGTTCGCCCCTTACAAATGCACATTTTCAAAACCAGTTGACTCCATCACCCCTTCTTACAACGAGCAGACGGGACGAATCAAGTGTCCCATGACCAGCACGTTTGGTAGGTGTATTACATGAAATTGTATTACTACCTCAACTATTCAATGGAAATGCACAGAGTATTTATAAAACTAAAATCTCCTGGGATTCCCAGTAGGCCTAATGATTTCCACAGCATTGGAAGAGAAAAAACGCTGAATTTCCCAAGTATTTTGGGCTCTTTTCGATATTATTTTCCTTAACTATGCTACAATTGCCAAGGACAAATTCAATGAATATACATGGCTTGTTCATAGATGGCTATATGTAGCATAATTGTCTAATCATTTCATAATTGTGTGATTTCATGATCTCGCCGATTTAGTATCTTTCTCGCATGCTTTTGCAAGGTCACTTACTAACCATTGATACCAGATACTAGGGGGGGGGGGGGGGGTCGAGAGTATAAACTGATCCTTAATTATTTCCCCTTCTACTGAGTTTTGCACCAAATCGTTAAATTCCTCCAGAGATGCCCTGAAATTGCATCGTAATTTCGTAGCCTTGTAATTAGGATTTATTGATGAATAAAAAAATTTGAATCTAAATCTGAGAACATGAGTCTCATGATATGGCATATTTATCTTTTCATCAACTGCAGCTTCTCTCCAAGACTTTAATTTTATATTTAAGACTTTGTATTTTAACCTTATGTAACCGGACGCTTGAGTGTGAGTTGTGTATGTTGTTATGTAGCGAAAAGATGTGTTGCGTTATGTTATGAACTGAGTTTGAATACGTATCCTTCGATAGAAGATCCCTTAATATTAACAAATACCAAACAGTAATAAAACATTTAAACGTATTTTGATGTCGTCAGGTCCACACTCGTGGCCTCTTCTGGCGCAAGAACTTGATTATCCAGCTTGTATTGACAGAACGAAATGGTTTGCACGCTCATTTCTAGAAGGAAAGGTACGGATTTTATTCTCTTGACAATCACTACTTAGCCTCCTCTCTCAAAAGGATAGCGAAACAAATGAACTACTAGATTTTTCGTCCAACTTTCACCGGAGTAAAAGGTGACAAAGGGAATGGAAATGACTGTCCAGAGATCGATCGAATATATGCATGTTTATTTATTTTTGCCGCAAGAATTTATTTACAATAATCAAGGTATTCTAAGAACAATAAAAGAATATACCGTACATAAGACTAAGGACTAATGAAAAGCCAAAGAAAAACAAAACCCCTAACTATGGTGTTGGGGTCACCATTATGATGGTCGAATGTCCTTTTTTCATAATGGGCGCCTCAGGGATGAGAGTAACGAAAAGCTAATAGATGTTTACTTCAGTGAATGTCAGACAAAAAGCTTTCGCGCTTTTTTAACTTTATTTCCACTTTCTTACGCTTCTGAAGTTTTATACCGAGGTGAGACTACGGTACCATGTTTTGATATGTTTCTGATTTATTCTGCCTATTGGTAACTTGTTACATGTTTTTTATATAGGTTTGCAAATGCTTGAAGGAGTACGTTCCATATCTACTCACGCCTGCCTCGGTAATGGTTAAAACGTGGGCCAAGTAAGTTTCGACGTTTTTATTCTATTCTAAGTTCACGAAACGAGGTGTTTCAACCACAAAAATGATTGTCTTCTTAATTACTGATTATCATCCATAGTAGTGATACCGGCCGGCAAAGCTTAAGGCTATATTTATTAGAGGTTATGTGTAGAACTCATTTTTAGCACCATGCTAAATCTTCAAAGCACCATGCCAAATCGTTGTACCAGAGTTTCTTAGCTTTCAACCCAATTTTTAATGAAAAGTTTCTTTAGCAAGTATCTTAACTCCGGACCCATTATTTCTTCATGTCGAATTTTTATGACAAATGCGAGACTTGACTGTGTCGAATCTCAACTCGTGCAGAATTATTACATTGAAAATGCCAGAGGAGGTGCCATATGTTACCATTCCATACCAATGCCTTCTAGCCATTGAGCTGTCTTTAATCCTTTCTTTAACACTGATCGCAAAACGTTTCTTATCATTTTTGATTCACTCAAATGTTCTATCAAAAGTTTCCTTAATTTTGAAAATCGAGTGTACTCTTTTTTTATAAGAAACACTAAAATTGATTTGAAGCATGCTCTTGTTAAATATTCCTCTATTTTCAGCATGAAATGTTCTTAAATTTTTCTTACTTTATTTTGAAATGGAAGCTTGCTTTTGCTATCAGTTGTGTTAATTTTTGCCAAGTTTGACTCTCTTGATCATCTGATATTATGAGTGTGCTGCAAATATGCTTGTTTGTAATCATTTCCCAGTCTTATAGTTATTTCTTAAAGTTCTTATATTGGGCTAAAAATGATCAGTTTGTTCTTAGCTTATTCTTAGATTTTTCCAAAATTCGCGGCTCGTGTTAACTTGAATAATAAACGTGATAAAGTTGTTCTTATATAAAAAAAGAGTTTATATTTAGAGCTGTTGGCTGTTTCTCCCATGGAATCTACCGCAACTAAACGCTCTCATATTGTTTTAGGCTACAACCTCGAACTGAAGCGTTGCTGAAAGAACTATTAGCTGAAAGTGTATATGATAGAAATTCATTGCTGAATGCCTGGAAATCTAAAAGGGAATGTAAGTCTGAGAAGTTTTAGTGGAATTTTAGTGTGGTTTAACCAAGATTTGTGTATCGGTAATTCCATATGTTTTTTAAGCTGTATAATCTAAAACTTGTATTCTTGTGACATGACGCTACCAAAGACTATTTAGCTAAAAAAGTTCATTTTCGTCTTAGTTCTACTCGTGGCTTATTTGCAATGGATTCCAGAGAGTCTACATGGTGAGCTACGTGAAAAATGGCCGCCAGTTTGATGACAAATTTCAAGTGCAAGTGCAATGGACCACTCTTAATTACACCACTTCGACTAACCGCGTATTCGGGGGGCTGGCTCGAGTTCTGGTGTGTAAAAAACTCTTCTTTGCAGTTTACAACCAAAGATGAAACATTTCACTTTGTATACAGGCATTGTACAAGTTTTACTCAAATGTAACGAAATTATTGCAATTTGTCACTTTTAATTAGCACTTAAATGTTTTTATTTGTTTTAAAGATAAAAGTCCCTTCAGCTTCGTTTCTTAAACAACCAGGCCCTTCAATAGGTGTTCTCAAACATGATTCAAGGTAATTAAGCCGTCTTAGATTATAGAAATAGTCAATATTGGCCGAGAAATGTCTAATACCAGCTTTTTACACCCCAAAGCTCGACCTAGTCCTCCAAATATGTGGTTAGTCGAAGTGGTGTATTGATTCTGCCCTCTTGAATTCATGATATTCTGTCCCTGAGTATCCCTTGATACAAACTCTCGAGTATCTTCTTATTGAAATTGATAATAAAATCTCCAACGAATCTCCCAAATTATTGAGACCTTTGAGCAGTACCGTAGAGAGGGGGTAACCAGGATAGTTGTCAGGGGCCCCGGGGCTCCAAGGGACTCGAAAAATCCAAGCTATCTATGTTTATTGATCATAAGCTCTCAGGGGAGTTTAGGCCCACAGAGTTCGCATTTACCCTGGGGCCCAGCCGGTCTATCGACGGCCCTGCATCTGAGCTATTTCCAC
Organism: Pelagia noctiluca; assembly: GCA_963924455.1. Taxonomy (NCBI): domain Eukaryota; kingdom Metazoa; phylum Cnidaria; class Scyphozoa; order Semaeostomeae; family Pelagiidae; genus Pelagia; species Pelagia noctiluca. The sequence continues at coordinate 3,746,130 of OZ004322.1, forward strand.
TATTAAAAAATTCTATTACGGAGCCTATACTATCCCCTACCAGGCCCGGTGGAACCGGTCCGGTTGGTGCAGCTTTGGCCGGACCAACTTTTGGGGCAAAACACTCCTTTGGCCAAAAAAATATTGCCTACTTTTAAAAGACTTTTACGGTAACTTTCGGTTCATTTTTACGTAAATTAATTTCTAAAAATGCACTAAATTGTATCTCTGAGAACCCAAATTTCAAAATTTATAGGGGGTATTCCTCTGGGTCCCGCAAATTTAACTTTAGCCGGACCAACTTTGAACAGCTTCCGCCGGGTCTGCCTACCTAATGAGTGGATCTGTGCCTCTGCAGATTCACAATCTCCACCTTGTCCAACCAATCAATTGTTTTTTAAGTTTTCTAGGTACAAAATTCACCGCAAATATTTGCAGCACATGTTAAGATGATTTCGACTATAAATAATGCTGTGGAGTGTCTCCGTTTTCTTTATTAGCATTTCCAAATGACAAAGATTGCCCAAGACGCAATAATGTTTCAATAATAGTCATCTTAAATAGGGGCAAATTTAACACTTTGAATAGCATGTATAAAACAATTCGTAACAAATTTAAGTTTGTCAAATAAGAAACCCCCTTAGACTCTGGAATTAGCAAAATTGAAGACGGCTTACCCCACCCCCTATCAAGAGGGAAAAGCCCACTATCCATTACCCCCTTCTGGTACCACTATTGGATAGAAGGGGTTTGGCATATAAACATTGATTTAGAAGAATGACTTTGCATTAAGTGTCAATTGTATGGAGGTATAGACTAATGTACAAATTGAAAATGATGCAAATTAGCATTCGAGGACACAATACGTAGTGAAGGAAATGAAACTAACGATAAGTGGTTAAGTGAAGCTTTTAAACAGATAAATTTTAATGTAGATGCTCATAACGTTTTGTGTACAACCAAATATTAGAGAGAAGCTTTTAAAAGCAGAGATAACAATTCTGAAGCAGGTGTGTCTCAAATTGCTGGTTAAGCATTCCTTGTTAACAGGTAAAGTTTAGAACATCTTGAAGAACACATAGGCTTGAATTTCGCTAATGTAAAGAACATTCCATAGTTAGTTTACTGATTGCTAGTCTATTAAATCTTTTTCTTTGTTGTTCATGTTCTTAGGGTGGCCCAAAGAGGGGTGCAGCTGCAATATCAGCCAAGTCTTGCTACACTTGCATGATTTTCGCAGTTTCCTACATTCTGGCCCCCTCCTCTTACTCCTTGACAATGTTGTTTCTGATAATGATAATTAGCCAAATAACATTCAGCTATTGTTTTTGGTGTAGTCTGATAAAGTTCCTTTTGAAAACAACATTGTTTTGAGGGGAATGGGGTCGGATTGGAAATAAAATGCTTGGAAAACTAAAAAGTAATTATGTGTTTAGAATAACAATTGTGTTCTAACTACTTTTGGTAGGAATGGTAGGATACTTACAAGGGAAACCCTAACCTGGGTTAATTTTGTCTTGACCCTGACACAGTTAAGTATTTACTTGCAAAAGGAGAAGAAAATATTTCAACTTTCACTTTAGGCCCAGATATTGTGGGTGAGACTGCTGGATAAATTCAAGGAAAATCAAAATTTTTTCTGAACTGAAATATTTAGATTAGATATGAGGAACAGGAATCCTCTTCATCATGAAGAATAAAGAACATGTTCAGAGATTTTCAAGGCTTATTTTTTGAATATCTAAGAACATCTAAGGCTTTCACTGTTGCCGGTATTTTTGTAAAAAAACGTTTAGCGAAGGACTAGAGATAAAGCTCTGCTCTTGAATGAGTCTCCCTTAAAAGTTCTTAATGGGAAAATCGAGAATTTATTCTCAATTCTCTTTTAAGGGTGATTTATTCTAACGTGGGGTAGGGGTTAAAAAGATAATTTCTTGGCTAGAAACTCTCTATATTACTTTTTAAAACATTTAAGGAGTATAAATTAACGAGGAGTAGGGGATATTTCATGGCTATGAATTCTCTATGTTGCCATTTTAAACTTTTCAAGGGGACTTATTTAAGAGGATGGTGCAAAATAGAGAATTTACGCGAAGTAAGGAGAAGCTGTGTCAGCTAGGGATACTAAGCTAGAACGGGCTAATTTTTTTGAAATTAGCTCGTTCTGGCTAATTTTAGCCCGTTTTGGCTAATAAAAAATAATTTTCTTGAAAATGTTGAAGCCCAAATTGGCTAAACGTCGATTTCTTGGATTTCCAGGAACCGGGCCGCTATTTTGACGCGATATTTGGGTTCTACGCATCAAGAAACGGGGATTCATGTAAAAAAATTTGGGGGTTTCTCCGGCGGAAGTTTGAGAAAAATGCGACTTTAACTTTTGTGACGTTTTCTATTGTTCTTTCTGAAGCGGTTAAGTCCGCGTAATGACGCCCGTGCCGTGCGGTGAAATGAAAAAAATAGATAATTCAGACTTTAACACCAGCTTTGTACGTTTCTATAATGAGGTCTTCTAATAAGAAATTTATCAATTCAACGTAAATTACAAAAATGTTTAAATTAAAGTTGCACTCATAAAAGCCTTGTTTCTGAAGCTTCCCCGCACGGCACGGGTGTCATTACGCGGACTTAACCGCTTCAGAAAGAACAATGGAAAAAGTCACAAAAGTTAAAGTCGCATTTTTCTCAAACTTCCGCCGGAGAAACCCCCAAATTTTTTTACATGAATCCCCGTTTCTTGATGCGTAGAACCCAAATATCGCGTCAAAATAGCGGCCCGGTTCCTGGAAATCCAAGAAATCGACGTTTTAGCCTGTTTTGGCTTCAAAATTTTCAAGAAAATAATTTTTTATTAGCCAAAACGGGCTAAAATTAGCCAGAACGAGCTAATTTCAAAAAAATTAGCCCGTTCTAGCTTAGTATCCCTAGCTGTGTGTAGGAAGAGGGGGTCGACTTTTGGATACCAATGCGCATGCTCCGAATGCGCTTGCTTGAATCCATGGGGAATATTGTTTTGAAATCACTGATGCGTGACCAGTTTTAACATTTCATGATTTCTAGTCGGCCATGTTCAAAAAGAGCAGTGGAGGAGTTGATAGATATTAATTATTTAACGAATTAATAATGTAACATACGATAAAGATTCGTGTTTCGATCACAGAATGTCTGTTAGAGCTTCTACTCCTGTGAGGAATCCCAGTCTGAATGATAACACAGAACGGGATTTCAGAAGAAGCGCAAAGAAATCTGCCATCATTCAGCAGGTGAGGTTTTGTGTGTGGTTGGCGGTGGTTGACAAAAGATCAAACTCTATTTTCTATTTTTCTATTTTCATCTAATTGTGATTCAACGACATCATTTACAGTGTAGCATATATGATATGGAAACAAAAAAAAGAGAGTAGTTAACAATTAACACTAACTAACTCATGAACTATGAATTTGAAATTTATTTGAATTTGAATCCTTTATGATCTCATAATAGCCTAATTACAATGTAAACTGTATTTTTAACAGCCACTATAAGAAAAAGAACTAGAAATTCATGTATTTGCAATAATTTTATTAGGTGATTAGTTATATGATTTAATGATTAATAACGGAGGTAAGGGGGTGGACAGTTGCCGAGGCTGTTTTGTTTCGTATTTACATAGGAGTAGTTAGTATAATTAAACCTGTTCTTTTCTTATGATATAAATTATTTTTTATATTATCAATTTCCAAATTACTTATGGCTTCAAACGAATCATTCTGGAAAGTGTATGCGGGAGTAACATACCTAGCTATTGTTCTAGGACAATAGATCAATTTTCTACTTGGTATTGTGCACTGAAGCGCATCAATGCCCAGTACAAACTAAATAGTCTAGCATATAACATCAAACCTACCAACTTCCTCAGTATGGAAATTAGGAGATATATTGCCTTATATTGTACCTATTTGATTGGAGGTGTGATCTTTAAAGGACAAACCAGAAGTCTCCCGGTGAAATCAGGAGAGTTGGTAGGTCTGTAGGATACCTTGCCATATTCATTGTTTGTAGGTCTGTAGCATACCTTGCCATCGCCATATTCATCCATATCCATCCCAATTTCAAAATCAAGCAATTTAGTTGTGATCTTTGGTTTATGTTTGTTTTTTTTGCAATAGGCCCTTCCCACTGGAAGCCTCAGGCCACATACTGGAAACTCCTCAGATGGTGATGAGATCTCTGATGGTGAAATAGACATAGAAATATATAAAAGAAATGGAAGTATCGACGAAGAAGATGACGAGTGGGATACTGATCTTGATGAAGATTGTATGTAATGATTTAATTGCTCTCTGTTTCTGACTTTGCAAGATTTGATAAGTTAAGCTTTGACATCTTCATTTGACAAAATATTTGACAAGACTTTGATATTTAGTAGGGTGACATTTCCAGGAAGGATCCATCTCCTATCCAGATGGACAATAAACTGCTTTCTTCCTCATTGCAGGATAATGGAAGACAGATCGCTCCCAAAGAGTAGATATTCTTACTTCAGCTCCAAAGCTGCTGGGGGGTGGCCGAACAGCTCTAAGCGGTTTGCTATGTCGAGCTGAAGTCAAGCTTGGTTGTGCGAAGTCAACAATTGGATAGTTGACCTTCAAATACTGACTAAAAAGTTCACTCTGACACTGTCCTTCGAAAGGGTGTTAAAGTAGGGATCAGAGACATTACACTGGGGGTCCCATGCCCCTACTGGAAAAAGGCTTCCGCCCCTCTGCAGGCTATTCATGATGTTAGAAATAAACCTACCCGAGAGCACACGAGGACTTGGTTTATCCTCTTTGCTTTACACTTATTTTCACTTTGACCTTCTTCGTAGATGATAAAGACAAATATGACGTATCAGGCAGGGCAACCTATGTCAGTGCGTGCAACAGTTGTGGAGTGATACCTGCGTCCTATTACCTACGTCATATGAAAGAACCAAATCTGCACATGCAACATCATGGGCTTGGTGAGAGGGGGGCCAGAGCGATTGCCATTGCTTTAGTTGTAAGTTTCTGCTTTTATCTGATGCATTTTTATGAAAACTTTTGTTATTTTTGTGTTTTTTATTTCCGTTTTCAGAAGAAGTTTGCTGAAATCAGGCAAAATGATAATTGTTTGAGTAACCTGATGTAACCAATTCAAAGATAACCATATTCAGAAATAAAGAAATAATTCAATGTTTGTGCTTAACAAATCAAATCTAAAACTCAAAATTGGGAAATCCTATCATAGCTGAAAAATGACAACAATTCTTCCATTTGAAAATTAATAAGTTTTTTTCTCAATTGTAGTGAATCCTTGCCAACCATATCTTGCTATGTACAATACCTTGAAAAATTATTTAATTGCAAATTGTCATGAAATTGGTTTCTAACAAAAGCAAGTGATGCACAGACAGTCACTAATTTGCTCAATGTTTTTTTAGACAAATACATATGTGCTTCACTTGAATCTGGCTGACAATTCACTAGGACCATCTGGCGTCAGCTGCATTTGCGACATGTTGAAAGAGAATTGTTACATCACAGAGCTGGTGAGTTATCTAAAACGTTTTCGAGAGGTGACATTTAGAAAAAGAATTGGTTGACTTTGAGCAAAATTACATGTGGCCAGTATTTGAGTTGTTGTTTGACTTTAGCTTTGGTTTTTGCCATATCCACCAAGCTATTGAGCCAACAAACCTAGCTAAAGTATGTTCACTTTTGCTGACCATTAGATGGTAAACTTGCTCAAAGATTTAAAATCAGAATAAACATTTTGATAATACAGTCGGATAATTTTTGCTTTAGGGTTGCAAATAGCCATTCCGTCAAATGAAGTACTTGCAAATAAAACTCTCAATTTCATTTTACAATATTTATATTATACTAGGGCTCAGCCATACATGATTACAATAAATCTTATCAAAAGATCAAAAACTAGCAAACATATTTACATCAGCATTTCCATAATTATGTTTCAAATGGAATACACTATCCATGAAACATCTAAAAACTGCAATGCAAAAATCTCAAAATTCATGGTCATCAATCGGAACAGTTTAACAGTAATTTCACCATATTGAAAAATAAAAATTCAAATCAATAACATATAAAAAATGAAATATGCAAAAAGTTGAGTATCAATTGCAAGAGTTCAATGCCATTTTCTCCTCATATGTTTAATGGATCAGACATCTCTGACAACGGCTTGGAAATCGTTACTGATTATTTTGCAACTACGAAGAAACCAACAAGGAGCTTACCCACAAAGGAGTTTCTACAGCCAAACTCAACCAACTGAGATTTGCTCTATTTGTCCCTCGAAAATCAATCCCTTTTTATCCAAACTTGCTTCAATTTTATCTTTCCCTGCATTTATAACGTGTACAGAGTATTGCGATGAATGTGCAAAAGTGTACTAGTCAGTTTTCAGTTTTATGTGTGAATTATCCTTGAGTATTCAGGGTATGTTCAGTAATGTGATGGAATATCCCAAGTAGTGTGGAGCATCCCCACACGACTGAATATTCCCCACACTACTGCATTCCCCCTGACTCAGAGATAACCCAGCCCCCAAACCACTAAACATTTCCTACACTAATGTAAACATCCCCACATAATTGCCTACACGTTGCATGGGGTGCTGTACAATTCTGATGGTATCGCCACATGGCTCCAAGATGATTCCTCATGGCAACATGCAAATAGGTAAAGATGTGATTTTAGCAGGCCATTAAATCATTTGAAATTTCATCCACCTACAGTTTTTAATACCATTACCTCTGTTAAAATCTTCAAATCGGACCCTTGGGGTATTTCTCCCATGCAAATGATACCCAGAAATTATATGAAAAATCTAAAAAAAAGTGTCATTATAAACAATAAAATGATAAAAAGCTATATTCAAAAAAATATGATGGAATCGTGTCCTGCCAAACATGATAAGCACTTCCCTCGAAATCAGTTAGCACTGAATATTTTTGCATCACACTTTTTGAAATTCCTAGAACATTCTTATTTGTTAGCATTTTTCAATTTTTGTTTTTTTCTGCTGGTTTTTTCAGCTGAGCCCTTGTTCATCCCTGGCTTCACTGGAGATGTCCTGGAAGAAGATCTTCAATCTTCCCCCCACCTTCCAGCCTCTTTTCCATTTCAATCAGCTTATTGGTGCCATCAATCACCTTCTGCACGAGCTGAACCTTGTAAGATAAGCAAGGAGTGGTCAACATAGGTTTATCTGATACTGCTAAGATATACGAGGGAATTCTATGATCACCCCGGGGGTCGTCTGTTTCGTATTGTGGAGAGCGTTCAGTATTGTAGGGAGATATTCAGTGTTGTGAAAGGATACCATCAGTACTGTGGCGAAAAAATATGAGTACTTTGCGTATTACCTCCACAGTGCTTGTGGTTTTCCTCCACAGTACTGAATATCCTCCACAGTACTGATGGTATCCCCAAACAGCACTGAACATTCTCCACAATACGGAACTGCTATGCTGCACAGGCGTTCCCTAGTGTGATGTTATATATGAAATAATTAACTGTTATCAACGACATATTAAACTTACCTCGGAATACCCAAGTCGATCAAGGTTGGAGATGTCGCAAACTCCATCCACGACAGGTGTATCCAAACCTCCTAAAAACATAATTTCATTCAGCAGTTTAGTTTCAACCATAAACTCAGTCTTTTTAATCTCAATACATTTGTCATTTTTCTTTGTTTTATATATCTAATTGATCTATCTCTAAACCTTGTGATAATATTAATCTTAATAATGATCTTTGTATTTTTATAGTAATTTTTGTTAATTTGAGAATTACAATTCACAACGAGGGATGTTTCATACCTAGGGAGCAAAAAGGGCATGCAAAGCTCACACTTGCGTTTTCCTTTTTTGCCAAAATTGAAAAATCAATTATTTTCAACTTTAAAGTATGCAATTACCTGTTCCACGTTTCTCAAGACGAAAGTGCTCCAGGATTCGATCGAATTTGGCATGCTAAAACAGAAAATAGAACAAAATGTTATTGTGAATCTGCTTGGAATACAATCGATATTTTGATAAGCTAATAGAAAAGTAGCTGCGTTGCAAACCTAGATATAATCATAGTCATAAGAATAATCTATAGATGAGATTCAGGCTTTTATTTATAAGGGATTCTCCCAGCTACATTCTATCCCACCGTATCTCCTTGCTTCGAGGGGTTGTGATCTGATACATTCCATGGGTTCTTAATAAAACCAATGTTCTTTGCCAGATTAATTCGGGATAGACATTCAGTATTTACACGATTTGAAGTGAAATTCTCAAAGCGTACCTTTGTCATATTTGGAAGTTTGACATGCACCCCAGCCCTGAGACCAGTCCCTAGGTTCGAGGGGCAAGTAGAGATGTAGCCAAAGCGTTTGTTCCACATGAATCCGTCTCCAGTCTCCATGATGTTTTCTTCGACCTCCCGAATGCCCTTGCAATACCTCTCGAACACTTGCTTCAAATTGCCACCGCGCTGCATGGAAATCACTCTAGAGTGGTCCTCGCAGTTGACCCACACAAGAAAGTCGTTCTTCTCGTTATGCCATACCCCGCGTGCATCGGGCCAGTCTCTTGCAATGCCAGCACAGGTGAGCAAGGGAGATGTTGGCTTATTCAGCAGAGCATTGTCCTTTGCAAGTGCTTCTCGCTCGTGCTGACTCATGTCTGCTAATGATAGGTACTTTCCTTTAAGGTCTCCTTTGAGGTTACCTAATGAATTAACGATGACCCTTTCCACCTCTCGCCTCTCTGCCCGTGTGCAGTAGGGGGGTAGTGACAGCCCCCTGATCGAGCGAGTCGCCCGGCAGCGTGATGACAGAACATACTTCTCGTCGAGTAGGCCATTGCTGATTTTTTCGGCGTTCAGGTCGGTTTTGTGTATGTCGGTTTTCTTGTATCCGTAGTGGCGTGCACGGATGATAGGGTCGAATAATTCTGAGAAAGTTTTGTAGCTGTCTTCATCCCCTGCTACGATGCCAATTGGTTTGTTCACCAGTGGGTTTTTGGGATTGTCCACTCCGGTTTGAATGACTTGGTCCAACGTGAAACCAGTCTTGGTTATCTGTGAAATGTCGATATAGTAGTATTAGATCACATATGATTGATAAGGATCGTGTAGGTTTTAATCTTGTCTTTCTAGCATCTTACGATTTTTACAAGTGAGTGAGATGAATTAGGTTTGGTATAATCTTCACTCGATCTGTCATTGCTGTAAAATGCTTATCTAGTGACTGTCACTTGTTTTGATGTTTTGTTAGGGCCTTACAGGCTGATGTATTCACTACTGACCAAGATTAATTAACCACCCTGCTAGCCTGGGTGTACCACCCAAATCGCACTCGGTAAAAATATCGGCTCACTACAAAAAATTCAAATGGCGAAATAACTTCTGCACTTCCAAAATGCTTTAGATATTGGTAAGGTCACCAATGCAACAGGAAATACGTCTCCTAAAAGTGCGAAACTTCCATGTTGCAACGTATAAACCTCTTCACCTTATCGCGTAGGTCCTGATACATTTTCGGCGTGAGATGCTCTGCCAGATAATTTTCATGCTGTGAAACATCCGGTACGTCCCTCCATTGGGGATAGCGCAAGCATGCCTTTCGGATCTCCTGCCACTTGTTTTTCGCACGCTTGCACTGACCAGCCGTGCCTGCTGCTATCAATACGGCCCCTGCGGTAGCCGCAAAGTATCTCGACTGCATTGCTGTTGCAATGTTGGAAAACACACCCATTTTGATAATCGGCGTAGAAAAACTGGCTGAATCGATTAATCTGCTCGCATTTATTCCGACGGCCTTGATTCATGTGACGTCAGATTTCTGTCACATGATCGAATTTTCGACTATCAACTTTTCTTCTTGATTAGTTAAGCTCCTCCACAGCGTCCACATGACCTTTGATTATTCGTAGCTTGAAAGTTTAGATCAAAGTTCATTGGAAAACAAACGTTGCGTCTTTGCAGGGCTATTCTCGGTGGCGTAGGGCATCTTGTTAGCCTATTTGTCACCATAAGTCCTATTCGCAATTTCCGAGACAAACTAAAAGCGATTAGAAGAATATATCCTACAATACAAAAGTCTAACTTTAGAATTAAGAAATAAAAATTGAATCGGTGCAATGTCCCTGATCACTCAATATCCCTCACACTTCGCTTTTTTGAATAATAAACTGGTATTTTGGTCTTCGATGTTACGAAAACTTTTGCTAAAATCAACAGATTTTATACCACCCCCCTTCCCCAAAATTCCGTTTATTTTCGTGTTCCTGCCAAGAGTAAGCAAGTAGAGCAATCCAAGAGAGTCATATCCTTCGTGTAATGCTTTTTTTGCAGAAAAAGATAAGATACCCTAAATCTAGTGCTTATTGCTAATCGAATTATTGCTTATTGAAAAAAAAGTGTACCGAGAGATAACCCCTGCACCACTGGCGCTACTGAATATCCCAATTTTACTGTTCTCTAGTTACAAGGGATGGCTGCAGAGTAAATATAGAAAGAAGCGTTTTGGTATATGAAGAACACGAGTAAATATTTCAAATTCATTATATTTAGTACCATAGAATATTATCAAGATAATTAACGAGCTTTCGGGCTTAACCCGTTATCAAGCCAAATTTTGTCTTGATAACGAGTTAAGCCCGAAAGCTCTTCAATTATCTTTATAATATTCTATGGTACTAAATATAATAAATTTGAAATATTTACTAAGGAATGGCTACGTAGAGGATCAGGAAAGGGTGTTAATTTGGGACTGAGATGTTTGCCTTTTTATCAGCTGGTAAAATGAGATTGGACTCCTAGGCACTGGGTTTCGGGAGTGAAAAGATAAATTAGGATTGGCATTGTTAAACTGGTCAATATTAGGAATTTCTCTATTTTCCTCATTGGGATTGGGATTTTTGATTAATTCAGTGCTTGGAATTGGGATCAGTACTTCAGGAACCTCTAAGCAAGTAAAGCGATTCATGAAAGTCGTAACCTTCGTTTGATACATTTTTGCAGAAAAGATGAGATACCCTAAATCTAGTTCATGTTGCTTAATGACTTGGTGCTTATTTGAAAAACAAATGTACTTAGAGATAATCCCTGCAGTGCTGGCGCTACTTGATATCCCAATTCTACTGAATTTCCTACTTTTACTGAATGTCTCAATTCTACTGAATTCCCCAATCCCACTGAATATCCCAACTTTATTGAATATATCATCCATGGCACTCTAGTTATTTAGCTTGGGTGCGTGTTTCTTGATTAAAGGTCATTCTGGTTGAAATGATTCAAGGGAAAATCTACTAGCTCACCTTGTATGCTGCTATTGATCAGTGGAATCTAATTCATCGTTATGATAATCAATTCTCTTTCATCTGCAGGATTTGTCTGAAAACAAGATCGGAATCGACGGCGTGATAGCAATCACAGATGTTTTCATGAATACTAATAACCTCAAGAAGTTGAATTTGAGTGGTAAGACCGTTATCAAATGATATAATTTGACTGAAGTCATTCAGTGCTGTTTCCGACATAGTTGACTGAACTATGTCAGTCCGACATTGCTGTGTTTTATTGAATCTATCACACACAATAAGCAGAGCTGCAAAATGTATTTTTCCTTCTTGGAACCTATAAGGCGATGAAGAATTTCCAGCTTAGTTAAAGTAATATGTGTAACATGTATGTCCCTTGAAGCTACGTTGTCATTGAAGGGGGCCTAGTAAAATTTCATACGATCTGACAAAAAAGCAAAACAACTCAGGGACTTGCTCTAGTTTGTTTGCTGCCGAAGGGAAGATTTTCCATTTGATGCTATCACATTGCTGAAAACTGCATGAAAGCATATTTCGGCATGAAATTAGTTTGTATTTGCACCTATGAATAGACCCCTTCCACATTCATCGCAGCTCTGCGTTAGCCTCGACAGGATGTGTAGTGAAATCCAAAAGCAGTCATCGGTTTTAGGAATGCGTTGAAAAGTTTTGTGAATTCAAGATCGATGCATGCTTTGAGATTTAGCCGGTACATCATGTCGAGGCTAACGCTGTATGAAGATGGATTTGAATCGACTCAACACGAAGGTGAAAGTGGTCTGTTAAAAACTACGCAAATTTCAATTTTTCACCTAAATCGTACTAAAACTTTCCTCAAGTTCGAAATAATTTCTGGGAATCCAAGTTCCCATTTTTTTACAGTTTACTGTGTAATACACCATTCACATATTAGAGAGTTTTCTTTTAAAACTAGCAAATCTACTGAATTCTGAAATAGAATGCTCCCAAAATAGAATTCGTGATTATAGAAAAACATGAATCCTGAAAATCTGGGACAATTTTATTTTTGTTTTGCTCGTCACATGTGTGTGATGACATGTATCCTGGCAACTGACAAAAAGGCAGCCATCATCAGTGTTGAAGATGAAATGAGAATCCATGGAAAGTCTCTGAAATCTTTTACTTTTGATAGCAGAAGGTTGCGAGAGCTCCAAAACGTCCTGTGTTCAGAGGGAGTGACTTTAGAAAACACCCATTTTGTAAAAAGAAGGTTACCGAAAAAAAAATTGTTTTGAAGAACACGGCCCTACCTTTCACGGAAACAAGAGGGGTGACACCCCTAGATTTACAATAAGATTCTTCGTTTACTACAGGAAATGAAATTGATTCAAAAGCAGCAGCCATTCTTGCGGAAGCGATAAAAGTAAGCCATTTATGTTCTTTTCTTTGAAGTCACATTTGTCTGACGTCACTGCTCGATAAATTGCATGTGTGGGGTACAGAACAGTATAACCGGAAAAATCGGAAGCATAATAAAAGCATGGATTACTTAAGCTTGCAGTAGTGGAACTAAAGTTATGATAACTAGGATTTTTATGCTTGATCGTTAGAGTTCTTATTAAGACGGATCAGCGTTTAACTCGAAGCCTAGGCCAGAGAGCCTAGCTCCTTCTTAGTATTAACTCAGGTAAACTTCTTCCTGAGAACACTTGTATGAAATAACAGTCCGAAAAATCTTGTAATCGACGTGAATGATATAACATGATGAGACAAAGTAACTCAGGTAAACTTCTTCTTGAAAACACTTGTAATGAGATCATTAATCTGAATAATCTTATCATCGACGTTAATTTTTTTCTCTTTTAGGTGAATACATCGTTGAAAAGTCTGGATTTGAGTCACAACTGGCTGGATGAGCAAGCAGGGTTATATCTTGGCCCTGCAATTGGTAAGTGTTATTTTTTAGTGATGGTCTATACTCTCTATCATTGCAAATTAATTTTAGAAAAATCGCTGGAGTAAATTATTTGAAATGATACTCGAAATAATCGGGTCACTATCACCTTCTCAGTGTAACAGGACTGTCGTCATAATAATGTTAATATATGCTAATTATGTAATATCTGTTATGTATGTTTTTCGTGGTTAAAATAGTTATGATATAAAGAGAATTCGCAAGTACTTGTCTCATGATTCGCTTGTCAGACTTGTAAATGCCTTGGTATTATCACATTTGGATTATTGTAATGCATTGTTGATTGGCCTTCCTGATTCCACAATTAGACTACTGCAGAACGTCCAGAACTCTGCTGCCAGAGTCATCCTTGGTCTTTCAAAGTTTGAACATATATCTACTGGTTAAAGAAAATTGCATTGGTTGCCTGTTGAATACAGAATTAAATTCAAAGTATTGACCATGGTTTTTAAATCATTACACGATCAAGCACCAGGATATATAAGTGATCTACTCGAGGTGAAGAAATCAAAGTATTCATTGCGATCTACGAATGGCATCAATCTGCAGGAAAAACGATCAAAACTAAAGAATTATGGAGACAGAGCCTTCTCAGTCTGTGCTCCCCGATTTTGGAACAAACTGCCAGACAGTATCAAAACTTCTCCTAGCTTAGATATTTTTAAGAAAAAATTGAAAACGTATTTTTTTAATATAGCTTTTAACTGAACAAAACTTCGTAAGACGCATTTTTAACAAGTAGAGGTCTTTTAATTAATTGTGATTTTAAACCAGGTACTTTTACTTTAGTTATTGTAAAGCGCCATAGATAGATAATTTGTTATTTGTATGCGCGCTATAAAAATGTAAATTTTATTATTATCATTATTATCATTATGATTTGTCAGTTGCTTATCTCGTACTATAGCTGCACGCTTTCACGCTTCTCTCTGCTTCTCTCTTTAACATCAGATCCACCCTATTTTCTGTTTTTAACATTGAAAAGTGATGGCTAGCGCGATTTCCCTTCGTTATCAGTCTTTGATGACTGCTTTTTTGCAACAAATCTCATTTCCATCGTAGCTGCTAATGAATGGCTGGACGTCTTGGACCTAAGCTGGAACCATTTGCGGCACAAGGGAGCATTTTCCATCGCTCTCTCGCTCAAGGTAAGAACAACATATCTTCAGTGGTATAAACGTGCACCATATGGCCTAATGTACAGAGGTACAGAGCATCTAAAGAAGCAAGAGAAGAAACTAGCTAGCTCAGAGTTTCAGAGTAACATCGAAATCATCTGACAGAATTTGATTATTGTCCTATTTGAGATAATCATCGTATTTTTCAAAATGATTAAATTTTTGATAAAAACTGAATTTGGGACTCCGTAAAGCAACAATTCATTTAAAGATTTTGTTTTGGATGATGTGATGTTTATCTCAGAGATGTCAGAAGGTTGCCCACGGAATTTACTGAGATTTCAAAAATCAAGTTACTGATTTGCTTTTCCTGGGTTGTGTAGGATCTCTTTGCTTCCTATATACCTATATACTTATAACGTTTGAATTGAATTTGCAAAACCCAAAGTGGGATTTGCCGTTGCAGAATGGCAAAAACCTAATTTTTTAAAAGCTTGATAAAGACGATTAAGATATTTTTTCATTTGAAAACTATCCAATACTAGAAATATATTTATATTTATTTCAGGAAAACGTCACCCTCAAAGTGCTGGATCTTGCTTGGAATGGATTCGGGAATGATGGCGCTCTTGCGATTGGAGAAGCATTGAAAGAAAACAGCTCATTAATTGAGCTTGACCTGAGGTAGTTCTGAATTTCATTGTGACATTTGGACTGGTTTAGCGATCAAACAATTACTGCAAATTAGTTGCAAAAATGTGTTATGCTTCACTTCAATGGGCAATTTAGGTCTGTTGCAAAATTAATCTAGGTACTCTATGTCCTGGTGGGCACTTCATTATGACATAACTGAGAGGTGAGAATGTTTTGGACACTGTAATGAACGGTTTAGGAAATATTAGCATTTTAGGGGTTTTGTGAGAGTCGCAGCGTGATTTCCATATTTTTCAGGGTGATTTGAATGAAAAACTAGCGTTAGTGAGTCACTTATATTTCATGTTGTTTATTTCTTACAAACGACCAATGCAACTTCTAGTCTGCCTTTCGAGGCTCTGCAGCACTGAGAACATAATGTGGTTTAGGAATTCTTTTACCGATTTCTATACCAATGTTTTCGGGATTCTTCTTTGAAAATAACATCCTAAGAATTCTTATGTCCTTTGAGGCTTATTATTGTAGTGCTCCCGGGGTCTATATCATGAAAAAATGTGCTTTCCGATCACCTAGTATAAATATTGTATCATTAAATTCTAGCGTATGCTGCACCAATTTTGATTTTTCTAATTTCGTTTATCTTTTCTTTTTCCCCAGTAATAACCGAATAACCCTGGAAGGTGCTGCACACCTCAACAAAGGCCTTATGCAAAATGACGCTTTGAGGGTTTTAAAAGTTGGTCAAAACCCAATGCAGAGCCAAGGAGCATATTTGTTATTGTCAGCATTGAAAAACAACCCAAATATTGCTTTGGTGGAGATTGAACTCACTGTAAGTTCTTGTTCGTTCATTTTCCTTTCATACATTCTTTTCAGTGACCTAGTCACCCTGGGAAACATCTGCGCAGTACTTTGGAGGCTGGTCAGTAATGAGGAGAGTGGTCAGTACTGTTGAGGGTGTTCAGTACTGTGGAGGATGTTCAGTACTATGGAGAGTGGTCAGTACTGTGGAGAGTGGTCAGTAATGTGGAGGATGTTCAGCACTGTAGAGGGTCGTCAGTTCTGTGGAAGCTGATCAGTAATGTGGAGGATGTTCAGTACTGTTGAGGATGTTCAGTACTATGGAGAGTGGTCAGTACTGTGGAGAGTGGTCAGTAATGTGGAGGATGTTCAGCACTGTAGAGGGTCGTCAGTTCTGTGGAAGCTGATCAGTAATGTGGAGGATGTTCAGCACTGTGGAGGGTCGTCAGTACTGTGGAAGGTTGTCAGTAATGTGGAGGATGTTCAGTACTGTTGAGGATGTTCAGTACTGTTGAGGATGTTCAGTACTGTGGAGAGTGGTCAGTACTATTGAGGATGTTCAGTACTGTGGAGGATGTTCAGTACTGTGGGGGGATTACACAAGTACATTAGATGGTGTTCAGTACTGTACCTGATATCATCAGTACTCAAGAGGATTATCAATACTGTGAAAGGAGACAACAAGCTCTATGGGTATTACCTCCACAGTGCTTGTGGTTTCCCTTCCGGATACTGAACATCCTGGACATAACTGCACAGGAGTTCCCCAGAGTGGTAGTGGAAGTGACGCTCATGTTATGAATTTAGTAATGGACACGTTCACTAATCATTTTGAGCAAGACAAAAGTGGTTGCGAGCCTTGGTGAAGGAGCAACTTAACAAATATTAGAAGCATCCGAAAAATCAAGCTAGTTGTGGCTGATAGGCTTAGGTTCCTATAAAACCAAAAAGGCATACTCTCGATTTTGAACCCAAGTTGTTAAATTCTGACCCTAGTTTGCAGTTTTGGAAGAGGACAGGTGGAAAACAACCCCCTTCATAGTATTTTCTGAAATTCTGATGTCTGATGAGTTTTAATGATTAATTGAAATAGTTATATGCTTTAGAGATTAAATACGAAAATATATTCAATAAAACTGGCAAAGACTTTCAGGTAAGAAAACCATCTCTAGTGCTGGTAATATCAAGAATCATCACCAAATGATCTTACAAATGTTATTGTGCATGCACTGTTTTTTTCAGGGTATTCAAGTCAACGAAGAATTTTATAGATTACTTCGTGAGCTTTCTGAACTCCACCCGAAATTAAATGTTGTTCATGGCGGTGCAGGAGGCGCACACGGCAAAGCAGATCCTCGCCCCAAGCCGATGAAAGTGCTGAAAGACTACGTGAAGAACAATCGAATGCGCTTGTTTGATTTCTTCAGCATGATGGACAAAGACAAGAGTATGAGTTTAACTATTTCTGAATTCGCTGATGGCCTCAAAGAGACTGGAATCCCTTTGACTTCTGATGAACTTCTGGAGCTCGTCAACAAGTTGGATAAAGATAATGATGGAGAAATCAACTACAGGTGTGATATTTGTATTAACCATCGTTATTTGTATTAACCCTTGTTTACGAATTATCGTTACGAATCGAAGCGATTTGAAACTATTTTTAAACACAATATTTGACATGATAGTCACCACTTATTATGAAAGGCTTGATATACAGTAACGCCTTCTTAATATCAAATGCTTGTCATGATAAGTGTCGAATATCATGTCAAATATTGTAACAGAAACAGCCTTGATTTTAAGACCGAATGTATTTACTTATTCACATGATAGTCACCACTCATCATGAAAGCCTTTGATATTCAGTGAGGCCTACTAAATATCAAATTCCTGTCATGATAAGTGTCAAATATCGTGTCAAATATTGTAACAGAAACTGCCTTGATTTTAAGACCGAATGTATTTACTCATTCACATGATAGTCACCACTCATCACGACAAGCCTTTGGTATTCAGTAAGGCCTACTAAATATCAAATTCCTGTCATCATAAGTGTCAAATATCGTGTCAAATATTGTAACAGAAACAGCCTTGATTTTAAGACCGAATGTATTTACTCATTGACATGATAGTCACCACTCATTATGAAAGGCTTTGATATTCAGTGAGGCATACTAAATATCAAATTTCTGTCATGATAAGTGTCGAATATCATGTCAAATATTTTGTCAGAAACAGCTTTGATTTTAAGACCGAATGTATTTACTCATTCACATGATAGTCACCACTCATCACGACAAGCCTTTGGTATTCAGTAAGGCCTACTAAATATCAAATTCCTGTTATCATAAGTGTCAAATATCGTGTCAAATATTGTAACAGAAACAGCCTTGATTTTAAGACCGAATGTATTTACTCATTGACATGATAGTCACCACTCATTATGAAAGGCTTTGATATTCAGTGAGGCATACTAAATATCAAATTTCTGTCATGATAAGTGTCGAATATCACGTCAAATATTTTGTCAGAAACAGCCTTAATTGCAAGACCGAATGTATTTACTCTTATTTCGTAACGTTTTGAGATCATTTTGAACGATTCGGAACGAATTAGGGATACTGTGATTTCCAATTCTTTTGACATATGGTTGAATTTTGGCTTCGATTGGATTGTATTTGGTTGTATTTGGATTACTAAAACACATTTCATAATAACATTGCTTTTTATCTTTAGAATTGAGAGAAAAATCAGGAACTTAGTGAAACATAACAAATACTTTTTAACAAAATGAGACGAAAGGAACTCAAGTATTCTAGTTGTTACTTCAAGTTTCATGCTTGAATCGCAATCCTCAGAAAACCAACTCAACAAGTTTCCTGAGGATTTCGATTAAAGCATTAAAGCATTAAACTTGAAATAACAATTTGAATACTTCAGTTTTTTTCGTTTCACTCTGATAATCTAGCACTATTTTTTATGATATCGAGAACTTTGCCGCCCCGAATAGACGATATTGCATATGAAATAGTTATTAAACTTTTCGTCTGACTCTTTCAGAGACTCACTACTCTGATAAGTTTCAGACAAAAAGCTTAATAGGTATTTATGCTTCGCTATAGTATTCATGCTTTATAGTGGTCATGATTCGCTATGTTTTCCATCCCGCTCGTCATTTTGAAGTTCAGTAGCGATGATAGACTTTTTTCTATTTCTAGTGAGTTCGTTCTCGGCTCTATGGAGCAGCATTTGGAAGATCGAAAAGACGTGTTGAAGACGAAAGCAAAACAAGAAAGGGAACGACGTATTCTGTCGCCTGAGCTTCTCTCTGTCGATCGATCGCCGAAAACAAGCACAACATCGCGACCCTCATCTGCAGCACTGTTGCTGCAGTAACTTGTTGAAATGCAGTGAGACCCGAAAAATCCATAAGAGACCTTGAAATGGCTAGAGCTAACAAAGACAGGAATCAGCATGATCTAGAGAAGTGATTTGTAATGATTTGAACATAAGCGTTTGGGGCAAGGGGCTGAGAGGTAGCCCCCTATTTCCAGAGAGTCTTCGAAAATCATTCTCCTCCAAGATAGGTGTACCCCATCAGAAACTCTGTTAGAAGTAAGCTTATTCAGGCTAAATGCAGCCCCAAGCATGGTAACGTATCAGCTTTGTGATGGGCAACCCTTCTAGCTGGATTTTTCATCGTGGTCTTGTGTAAAATTCCTCATGTCACGTTGTAATATGTTTGAGACTTTGAATGGGGGGTCATTTTCGCATGGGGTGGAGATGGGTTTAAGTCACAAATTAAAACTTGTCTGTGACTGTCACTTTTGATCGTGATTTTCTAAAATTTTTATGAAAGAAGGAGTCAAGGTAAGCATATGATATTAAAACAGGGATGAAGAAACTTATTAACGTTCGTTATATAAAGTATGTAAGTTTATTTTAATGAAATATTCTGGCTGATTTAAATGTTTATGGTGATGTTTAAATTCAAGTATCTTTGTATTTACTTTAATAACTTAGATAGACTTATCTACATTAAAAAGATGTTATAAATAGACTATAGAAACGCCCACATGCCTATTGTTTCCATCACCTTACAATGAAGCAACCATTATTTATGCTGAGTGTTCCAATAATATTATATATGCGCTGGATTTAAGGACGAAGCAATTTAGATCCTTGCCTCTTACCTTAGGAAGGTGCCTAGATTAGTTTTCATGGAATAATGCAATTTCTTCGTTTCTAAACCCAATACTAGTAAAGGACTCTTGGGCTGTTGTGTAGGGTTCTTTGAGTATTTTTCCAATTCCTGTTTTACAAGAACAACCTCAATAGGAAAAACCAGGCTAGAGTTTAGATCAGAATCTTCTGCAATCTTCAAAAGTATTTGATATAAACACAAGAAAAGTTCACCAATGTGAAGCCCTTACCCAGAAAAACATTTAAACACCTTTTTGAGAAGGAGTGATGAATTGGTGAAAAATAAGAAGAAGGCAAACTGAAACCAGAGCCAACTGTTTCATATAAAAATGGGACTGTCAGTAGTTTACGCTAGCGTTAGGCCTCGTCCACACGTATCCGGATATTTTTGAAAACGAATATTTTTTATCCGTTTTCGAAAAAATCTGCGTCCACACGGATACGGAGGAATCACTAACAAAAAGTTTTTGTATGTTGAATTGACTGTGCAAATCTAAGCTGATGACGTCATCGTTTTCGAAAAGATACGTTTTCGCCCGTCCACACGACAACATGAAAACGGCTTTTTCAAAAATCCCTAGCCTGGACACCGTTTTCGAAAAGCTTCGTTTTCATCGCCGAAAACTCCGGCTACGTGTGGACGGAAGGCCAAAACGGATAAATAAATATGCGTTTTCAAAAATATCCGTATACGTGTGGACGGGGCCTTAGTTTAAAATCTTCTTTTCCTTCTTTGTTTGAATAGTGCAGACTTGCTGCTCCGACCTCCTTCAACCCCCTGATGCAGGCCAGATGCAGAAAAGACGAAACAAATTCAGGTAACAGCATACAATGTTACTCAAAATGCAAGCAATAGTGTAATCTCTTAGATATTTACAAAACACCCACTAAATATCTACACAGCACTAAATACATTCTAATATATACAGTGGTACGTTGCAGTTTCGATCTCAAACGCTCAGTTATAAATTAAGCAACGGACAGGTTATTTCACAGGTTTAATATTCGTATTAACAATATGTATATGAATTCTAGTTATATTACAATGATAACTATCGAGTGTTATAAAGGTAATTCAGAGATTTGAAGTAGCTAAACGGTAACAAGCTCTACGTGTTTCGATCGACATAATTTGCGAGATTGGAAGGGGACGTTGCATTTCATGCTTACCGTTCTTGAGCCCTTGAATTTCCCCAATATTCTTGGAAAGGGAGCAATGGGGTTTCAAAATCCTTTCCTTATTAATAGTAAGCCACTTGTATATCTAAAAATTACCCAAGAACATAAATGATAGCTATTAAGAGTTCCCTGCTTTATGAAACTCAATTCACGGTTCTAAAGACATGTTTTGTTGCGAAAAAGAATGTACCCAGAATTGTTCATACAAGGTATAGTAACAATAGGTGTAGATATAGCTACATTGAAAACCTGTTTTGGGGACCTTGATTATCCTACTTAGCCAAAACAAAGTTTTTACTGGAATGCACGCTACGCTAGCTGATATCAAATACTGCGCAGTAATGATTTTCTAATTTTGGCTTGATGACCATGCTGAACTCGCAAAAAAACCCGTAATTATGCACCCTTGGACTGTTCAAACTCGTATCTAAGGTCAGATCTTTAATTAATATTAAAATTGTTGAAAGCTAGAATTAGAAGAACCCTTATTGCACAGCATTAAGATCATCACTGTACTTGGGGACGTAGGGGGGGCTGCCTCCTCTTTTTTTGAAGAAAAGTCTGTATATATTGTGTTTAGAGACCCTATTTAAGGGTTGTTATCCACAAGGGGGTGTTAGTCAGCGCGCCCCCCTTTCATAATCTGACAACAACTGTACATGACTTGTATCATGCCACATCGACAGTGAATTTACTTAAAGCAGGAAACGATAGCACCCGTCTAATACAGGCGAATATGTCGGATTTAATAGTGGACACACTGTAGATATCACAAAAAGGCGTAGGAAAAGCTGGGAAACCAAACGAAACTTGGCAAAATAAACTCAAAGTCAGCACATAAGGACTGTCCACGAATTATCGTTACGGATTGGTGCGCTTTGAAACGATTGTAAAACGAATTCAAGACGAATTACGGAGGATCTTGCACCAATTTGAGAGGATTTACGAGGATAGAGCAACAATTAGCAACTATTTGAAAACAAATAGCGACGATCTCTAACTTTCTCAAACGATGACAAGAGATAGTTAAACAATATCATTTTATATTTGATTATTACAACAATTTTTGAGAGATTTTGAGTCGAGTTTTGAGCAGCAAATTTGAAGCGATAACTTGTGGAAATTCCTAAAGTACGTTAAGTATGAAAATGATATCAGACTATAAATTACTGAGCTATTTAGGCCGTAAAAATAACCACTCCTTGCTAAAGTTATTCGATCTATTCGTAAAATGTCGACGCAGAAATCATTTTGTTTCGACCACACGGCCTAATTTGAGCTTGATGAGATAAAGATTAGATGAAATTTATCTCTAACCTTTCGAAAATATTTCAAAGAAAGGCAAAATAAAAGTTACCAACTTCCAAAAATAATTAGTTTGGGGGTTGAAAATAATGGAAAGGGCTTGGCAGTGGGCGTTTCGTACGGGTATCCTACTATATTCTAGTCACAACTTCACAGTTTCAATAGCAAAGCCATGCGAATAAGGCTGTTGTTTTGTATTGGAACGAAAACAAGGCGAATTCGCCTGATTTAATCGAATGACGAATAAAGAGAGATCTCCAAGAATTGAGATGAATGAGTAATAGAAATGAAATGAATAACTGAAACCTTCTACCGAGTACTCATGTAGGCCCATGATCAAATTTGCTGAAATTCGTAATATAATTAATTATGCAAGGCCAAATTTTAATAGCTAAGGATTTCAACTGAAATCGCCCATGAATAGCCAAATTTGCTGAATTTCCTCAAAAAGCTGCTAATTTTCAAACAGTAATACTTCTTTCTAAATTTACGTTTATGAACTGCAACATTTTCTATATAAAAATCTTCTATCTGAGTATTACATCGAACATTTTAAAAATTACAACTTTGTTTTTGTATTTCACTTTTCTATTACTCTGAACGATGGTATTTTGGCCTATTTGTTTTTCAATTTCATTAATCTTACTAGCAACACAGTTTTTCATACTTTACGCATTTTGCCCTACTACGTAACACAGTTGACTAAAATGCAGAAAACGGACCAGCGTTACCTGCTTGGACACTCTTTCCCTTCCACTTAATAAAACCTGAAAATCATGGCCTGTATACCAAACTTGTAATCAATACAAGTTTTATCGGGACCTCAACCACCATTAATACTTTGTGCACCATAACGGATTGTCGGTAAGGATTGGAGTGACAAGGCAATTTAAGTGCAACAGTTAGAACAGCGATTCCTGCTGAACACCATTGTGTTGTCTTAGAGTTTGCAAAGGATCCAGGGATGATATTTCCCAGATTCCTTTGCGCTTTGCGGAAAATTTATATAAATCCAAGATGGTTGAATTATTTGGAAAGAGGTCAATGGGATCGGTATGTACCGGATCGATGTAATATATACGTGTAACAGCAACTCCTATACGGAAAGAATGTACTCCGCTCCGGTAGTAACCCAATATAATGAGACTACAGTCTTGATGAGATGCAATGGTTCTTCTACAGTGGAATGGTAAGGGTAAAGCCACGTGGTTACTAAGGGCCTATTCTTTCCATAATGTTTTCCCGGTAGATGCCTTCTATTTTCAGTTGATTCTAGAAGGCAATTCTTTTTCCGCCATCTTACAAAAACCGTTCGGTTAAGAAGACTTTTAAAACTATTGCTAGCTAATCTGGTTTGCTTTGCAGAGATTTGGTAGACTTGATCTAACGTCGGCAAATCGAAAATCGAAGTCTTTAACACCATCTTCCCCTAAAAAAAACACTTATTGATTCGAAAAGGATTACAACCATCATCTACGTTGTCTACAGTTTGGGGCAAATGAATTCTTTAAACCAGACAAAACCTTCTTGCAAGTGAAATGATGTCGGGAATCAGAAGAGAAGGAATGATGGAAAGAATACACCCTTAAACAATGGTCAGATGTAGAGTGGTTGCCAGCTTCCTCATATTTCGTACCCAACGCCCTGTTCAACATATAATATCAGGTAGGCTATATTAAACGCTTTTAAAAGCATAAACGGAATGCTAAAACGGTCTTCCGAAGTTAGTCGAAAACTCAAACCGCGACATAAATGTAAACTCTGTTGCAAAAATAACTAATTTAAGTAAATTTGATTAATATAATTTAGATTAGCCTGCGTTACAGACCAAACGAAGAGAAAATCGTATACGTACTTACGATTCGATGCATTCGATTTCCTTCTCTGTTGGTCTGTGACGCAGGCTAAATTTCAATTGCCTTGAGTTGCATTAATAACTACAGTACTTAACTCTGAACAACAGGAACTTACGTTCTAACTAATGAATAAATACTTGCAATAACACAAAACGAACACTTCGTCGCAAACAACAACAAAAACTTAAAGAGATTATCAATAACAATTCACAACAGAAGCAAAAATTAACGAAATAAGTTTTAAATATTTACACGATAGGCCCGTCTAAAAACCGGGGAAAAGAGAAGTATCGAAAACTGTTCAAAAAATGTTCATTCTCGCGGGTAACGTTATTTTGTTTACCTTAAGATATTTGTATTGACGTGTTTTCAAGTGTTAGGTGCCCCAAAAAACAACTTCTTTCGTGCTTCACTGTTTCAATCTATTACCTGCACCGCGCAGAAGCCCCACCCTTGCAGACCACGCCCACTTCTATCAACTGATAATGAGGAAGGTTTTACGGTTAAGATTTTCACGACCGGACGGACGTTGACAACTTTTCTAGAATCTGATTAAACCTTGAAGATAATGTGATGAATTATGAAAGCAATAAATGGACAAAAGATAAGATAGCTCTTACATTGGGCCAGAGATATCTCTATGTATAAACCTCATCAGGCTCATCAGATTTGAGTAAGTAGGCTGTTAAACAAGTTGTGGTAGGATTTCAATCATGTCCTGACGTCATGAATTCACGTTTCAAGAAAGTTAGCAATTTCATTGCTGTTGACGACGACAAACAAAATTGATAATGAAATATTGCTGGTACGTGAGAGATTGAAACAAAGAATCACGTGTCAGGTGATTTTTGCCAGCAAAATAACGAAAGGGACATCATAGAAACATATCATTTTGCTGTATCACAGTTATATCACAGTTGTATCACAGTCAAGTAGCAAAAACATGAAATCTGAAATGCTAACTTCGTCATAACAGCAGATGTTGTCGTTATTAGTTAGCCTCAAGTGTTCGTGCTTTCTGCACTGGAGTGAAAAATTTATTTACTTCATTAATTATGCATGATTTATTTATTATTAATCACTTTCTTCCATCCCAAGTTGTGCAAGTGATGTTTTGCTTGACATGATAACTTTAACAGCATTTCAGCCTCGATTTCACTCAACTATAACGTGGTGATACATTAACACATACACGAAGCCAGGGGGAAGTTATGGACAAAATCAGCTTGGGCCCGCTTCAAATCAGTGTTCAATACATTCTCTTGCTTAATCACCCTTGGAAACGTCTGTGTAATACAGTAGAGGGTGTTCAGTACAGTGGCAGAAAGCACTGTGGAGATAGTACCCAAACTGGCTGTGGTTTCCCTTCACAGTACTGAAAATCCTCTACAGCACCGATGACATCCTCCCACAGTACTGAACATCCTCAATAGTACTGAACATCCTCCACAGTAATCCACATACGTTCCCCGAGGAGTTAATACCTACACAGTCTACATAAACGCCATTCACAATTGAATATTATATTATGGAAGCATTCTAATGAATTTCTACTGTACGTGTGGGGACTAATACTTTTACAATATTTACATAAATATACAAAACATTATTTAAAAGGTGGCCAGTATCAGCTTGAAATGGAGAAACCATCCAATTTGACGCCTCAACTTTCTAGGCCATCCTTTGCAGAGCACTATTTTTGCTTTGGGAGCTTATCATGCTACTTACAAAGGCCAGCAAAGCGAAAATTCCAAGCCCCTTTTAAAATATTTCTGAAATTTCAACAAATTCCAGATTTTAGAGCTGAGATTTTATTTCATCGTGGTCTGCCAGAATGGTGGATCAGTGCGGGTTAAACAGCATTGGAATAGTACAAGAAAACGACCGTCTTAATCAGACAATACAATTATGCAATGTAAGAATTTCCCAATCGGGAAGAATCCTTTGTTATTCACAGTCACAAAAACTGACAATGAACCATTCTGCAAAACATGGCGGATTTCGCGCAATGCATCATAGGAGTATGCTCCTTAGCGACACATAGCAACCAGAATCGCAAAGGCCTAATCACTCGTAGCCATTGTCAAGCAGCAGTGGTTAGTTTTACTGGTTTTGCATTATCATGAAGCATACCACGCACAGCGGGAACCTGTTGCAGCATTTTATATCGATAAGGGTTCATCTGTGGGATAAAACTCTAATTAAACCTTAAACCAATTTCAAATGAAACAGGTATTTTCCCGAGATTCGACCAGCTCTTCGACCAGAAATAACTTTTTTAGATATTGCGAATACGTACCATGAAACCATTCCGGATCTGTTCCAGACACCAATATGCCATGCTAGTATAAAGATGGCTTGGCCAATTAAACTCCTCAGCTCGATGTCGCCACCAGTGGATTAGAAAGCATATTATATACAGTTTCCCTGCAATCACCAACCGTTAAGATGTTATATTCAACCCTTGATGCCCACAAGTTTTGATAAACAATGCAGTAAAACCATACACCGTAGATTATACTCTTACCAACAAATATGTTTCACTCCCAGCCATTTTCTTTTATCATGTGAGCCAGTTCTATTATGAATTTTCCCTCTTTGTACTTTTGGCTGGATTCAAATGCGTGTTCCTGAAGGAAAAGAAAAATACGGGTTCCAAAGGTTTAACTTCATCGATTCTTTTATATTCTATTTTCCTTCAAAGTTTTACAAACAAAACGCTTTCTAAACTATCTTAGCTTATCATGACGATATTTGATCCCATAAAAATATTGATGTTGAGAAACCATGATTTTAATTTTGAAAATGCTTTCTCAAGCAAAGTTTCTCTATTGTTTGTTTCCCACGACAACAGCAGAAAAACCCAAAAACATCATTTCACATTTAGTTTGAACCATAAACCGACGACCCCTTTGGATTGGTTCTTGCTCTCGAGGTTTTTGGACTGACTGAATACGTGTTGAAAGGGTTCTTGCTCTTGGATCCCCTTGCTCTCTCTATTAGCGTTGAGAGAGCGCTTAACCTGTAGGCCTTAGCCCGTAGAGCGGTGACCCTGTAGGCCACTAGAACTCGTTTACGTATTCGTAACTTGGATATTATTTCTCCTTCCAAATCACCAGTACGATTGGCATGTGTCTACGTCATGGAACTTGAACAAATTCGTAATTCTATACACAAACACGTAAATTGGATTGTAGTAAGTTTCAATATAAAGGATTCGATAAGGATACAGATGAAATACGAAAGGAAGCAATTAACATCCGAAACTAAACGTCAACGTCACTGGAGGAAGGATCTCATTTTCGTTTTCGGTGTTTTTATTTTTCACTATAAAGGTTAATTTTCCACATTATTTGGTGATTTTTAGAATGAATAAAAAAGAAAGGTGAATTCTGTGCAGCACCAATCATCCAACTCTTTTTTGATTGGTCAATTTCGAGCCTCATTTGGGTGGTAAAGTCCCAACTAGTTAGGTTGCATTTTCATCTTCATGTAAAGGAAAGCGAAGTACAGAGAGTTATGGGACGATAACTTATTACATAACTTGGGTCAATGGATGTGGTTTTAGCAATATGTAGCAAAATGCTTTACCTCATGGAATTAATAAGCTACTCTTTTTAATGTGAGCGGTTCCCTTCTATCAGCCTTCCTGTTTCTTAATCATGAATAGATTTTTCACTAATTCAACACCCCCATCCTTATCTCAAAAACGTGGCTAAAGGCAAGAGCTTGTTTTTGTGAACTATCTTGTTTAATATGAGAAATACCCATATGAATCGAAAAACAATTACCAACCATAGGTAGGGTATTCTCTGATAAGCATCAGGAAGGGCTGCTCAATTAATGCTGCCGTTTCCCTGCGGGAAATCAGACCTCTTGCCTTTTACAGGCTAGTAGGTAAACTTACTCAGCAGCAATATCTTACTACTAGAAACTAGCGCAAAATTTTTATGAGAAAAAATTTGTTTTGTTTTGAAGACTTGCATCATTGTGAAATTATGGTAGTTTTATGGTTTCATTTAAAACAGTAAATGAAATTAAGTTTGAAACCTTGCAGTTGCTTTTTTAAGAAATTCTTATAAGTGACCATTATTATCTTCCTACAGGCCAAGCAGGACCTATCATATCCTCTTCCTCAATATTGCCTGTTTCCAAGTACACCTTTTTTATAAGAACACTTGGCTTTGATTTCCAATTGCTTTTTTCTTATTTTGGAGATGATACCAAATTAATACCTTCTAGTCTTCTGAAAAATGAATTTAAATGCAGTTCCTGGAAAGGTGGTTTTACATTGGCGACCTTAACTTATGTTTATCTAAAAACGTTTGAGAGATACCAAAACATTTTCACTTAAATTTCAGCATGATATTTTTAAGGTTGTTCTCGTAAGAAATGTAAAACCCTATAGCTTGATAGCTCTATAGATGTTTTGGCCTCTGGTGAAACTGAATTAAAAGTACCTCAGCATTACAGAGGCAGGACCTTTCCCTATTAAAACTCTTGAAATTCAATTCTTTTGGGAATTTTAAAACATTCATCCTAGTAAAGCAAAAGAGTGTATGTTGCCAAAATGCTCAGTTGTCTCAATCTAGAAATTCAAATGTAAAAAATGATGATAAAAGGGCCACATTTCATTAGTTTATAGAATTGAAAATTCAGATTTAAAACGTCTGTTTATAATCTTCATGAGTAAAGTTTTTCTGGAAAGTTTACTTATCAAGATTATATCGAAAAGTTTTAAGCAATGGTTTATTTCTGATTTGCTTAGGAAAAAAACATGGGATTTTATAAAAGCGAGAATGGATTAGGATGGAAGTTTAAAAACTAGTTGAAGAACTTTTTGTACCTAAACAATAATTAAAAAATCAGGCGATAAAAAAGATAATAAACTTTGGTGCAAGAAATTAAAACTATTTTCTACAAAACAAATCATTATAATCAAAATCTAGCCAATTTCATTCAAAAATAAGAAACACCACATTAGCAAATCTATCAGAGAATCTTATCTGATATATTTCATGGGAAACATATTCAATAAGATAATACTCCTGATAAACTTTCA
This sequence comes from Pelagia noctiluca, assembly GCA_963924455.1. NCBI lineage: Eukaryota > Metazoa > Cnidaria > Scyphozoa > Semaeostomeae > Pelagiidae > Pelagia > Pelagia noctiluca. The sequence continues at coordinate 3,775,564 of OZ004322.1, forward strand.
CTGAAATTTTAGAGAAAATTTGCGATTTTCCATCATTACTGCTTTCGTATCTTAATTTCTAATCTGAGATAAAGACATCTTTAATGTTCAGAACTTACGTATTTCCATCCGAGGGTCGTCTTGCAATTTTCGCAGTATATGTCGGCGACAGCATGCAAGCCCGTCAACAATACTCGTTCTTCAGCAGGTCCACAAGCAATGTTTACCCTAAAACAGATAAACTTTCAATGTTCAATTAAAATCCTCTATATCCCTCTGCTGTTTTTTTCTTCAAAACAAAATGTAAGCACCGTGCCATATGAGAAAATAGAATGTCCTATTCATAACAAAATTAGATTTTTCAGATACGCGATCAAGGCTTAGTTTTGGCAATCCTACTAATTTTTCTTTATGATTTTATGAGCAAGTTAAGAAATTAGATTAGACATTAGCTGGAATTTCTGACAAATTACAGCTGTGGAAAGAAACTCGAGGACAATGAAAGAGCGTGATAACAACATGGTCGAATTTTCTTTTAGGCCCATAACGTAAAAAACAAAGTTACTCACACTGAGTTGAAGAGGTACGCTCTTCCCTGACTGCCTTGAAATGACTAAAACAAGAAAATCATTATAAAAATTTTTGAATGAGCATCAAAAATATTTAGATAATTCAATTTCAAGAATTGTTTTGAACTACTGTTTACCTTGGATATTAGGTCGTCGTGACTTGCTAAATGTGCTCGACAGTGAACGCAGCTATATTTTCTGTATGCATCTGGGGGAAGATACGCACGAAATGTCTTCACCATCTTTCTTTTCGAAGCCTAGGCCGTAATGAGCAACTAAGTTTCGTTTATTTTGCTATTTGTTGTCAATCTGGTCGATCTTTACAGCTGAAATTCGCGAGACCTCGTCAGACCACTGTTTCTCGCCATAAACTTTTGTTTTGATCTGAAAGCTCTGTTGCGGAAAGAAATTTTCCATTTCCGCAACTTTATTGTCTTATTGACCAATCAGATGCCTTCTTCTTAGTCTCCTCGAAGATGATTGGTCGACTCGTGAACAAATTTGCGGGTAATGTGCAAATTCGAATCGAGGAAATTTGGCAGCCGCTGCTGTGTCGTTCAGGAACGGGCGATTGGTGCAAAGACACACTTTATCCTACGTATGTGCTATAGTTATATAATGCATTCTTTTTTGTTCACGGATCACAAGATTTTAAACGAGGTAGGACGCAGACCAATGTGGAGATAATTCAGAATTTCCCAACCGAGTTTCCTGTCTGCTTCTTTTATGACCATTTCCCGCCATTTTCAAGAAATAGCGCCAAAAAAAGAAAATATGCTTTTAATTACGGTCGTGAACAACAGAGGCACATAATGTTTGATGAATGTTTGATCTTTAGTTACTCAGTTAGTTTCTTACGGTATGTTAGTTTCTCAAGACTTAACCCAGCTCTTATAGACGGCTTTGGGTATTTTTTACCTTTTTTTATAAGTACAACATTTATTAGAAACACTAGGCTGGTGTTAAATCTCGGTCAGAATTATTTGCAATACATAATCATCCACACAAGACAAATTAATTAACAAAAAGCATGTTAGTGTGTGAATTTGGTCGCTTTACAATTTGTCTTGCAATTCTATTCCCTGCAATTCCTCGTAAGCTTCGTTGCTAAAAAGTAAAAGAAGTTGAAATCTAATTCATTTTGATAAATGAAAATTATGAAAAACAGTCTTTGATCGGTGTAGAACTTGAGGATGGCGAGAAGAAAAGAAATTTCAGTTGTCACTGATTTATCAATTAATCTTAACTACAATCTACCACAACATTATACTACAGTTAATTACTTATAAGATATTAACAAATTCAAATTGAATTTAACATTAATTGCGAGATGTACAAAAAAACAATAACAGAAACATACAGAAACGTGAAAACTTCTGAACCTTTGCGTCCCACACCCATCAGAGAAGTACATATGGAAAAGAACGACAATGAAACCTGAGGAAACGAGTTATTACATACTGACCCTGACCCTGACCCACACTTCTGAATAGACTCTTGGTCATGATAGGTTGTTTCTCACTATACCAATCATTTCCCTCCTTTCTAACTGACCAATTCTGATGAGTGGTTAGATCACTCGACCCTTGATCAGAGGGTCCCAGGTTCGAAACCACCTTCAGACCTGTCGCATCAAGTGTGAGGAAAGAATTAGCCAGCTCGTAGCCATCTCAAGAGAGGGAGGACCAGGATCGCACTGCTCGATCACTCTACATATTCAGTGGGCCCTTTGTGCTTTACACATAAACCAATACCTTACGAAGATATTAAGCGTATTTGCCTATAAACTATAACAAAAACGTTTGATCATTAATTCTCTGATTGGCTGACCCTCGGGCTGACCACTACGCACTGAGCGTGATGTAGCGTGATGATGGTCCCAATGACTTCTGGGTCTTGGTTTGGGAATGGGATGATCCTCCTTCATCAGTTTATCTGTTGCCATGATTAGCTCTAATTATCAAAGAGAACAGTTGAGAATTCTAAGATGATTTCAAAACAAAGCCGAAATCCCAGTCTTTTAAACATGTTTATCAACCGTGTTGACTGGCTGTGCATTTCGTTTTGTTATGACAACAAGACGCGAGGCTCGAAAATGAAAGTGAGCAGCAACAACATTCAGTTGTCAAGTTGAATATTGTGAATTGATTAGGCTGTCGACTGCAAATGATCAAGAAGCCAGGATATAAATAGGTGATAAACGCCTGATTTAAAGCTGAAAACGGCAAAATGCCTCGCAAAAATCGAGTGAACGGCCTGATTGACATGGTGGAGTGTGATGATGGTAGTATCACGTCAAACAAACATGCCATGAGTGAAAAAGAGCAGTCAATATCAAGGAGTGGAAAACAGGACACTGATGCTGATGGTATAGAAGATGTTTTCCAGAAGTGGAGGAAGCTCTCAAAACCTATGAATGTCATTTCGAGATGGAAGGATTATGCTTGCAGTCGAAGGAAACTTGCAATTAATAAAAAGGTGGAGCAAAAATCGCTTTATCGTATTGGCCCTGCCCCCAAAGATGAGCGAAAGCGAAAGGCCACATTAGAATTCCTGAACAATACACACCAGGGGATAGATTGTGATTTCACCAATGCCGATGATGATGATGATGATGATTATGATGAAATTGGCCATTCTGTCTCTACTGATATCATCTCAGACAGGAGTGAGAAGAAAAGTGCAAAGTACGCAACTAAATCGACAAATAACCGAGCTCTGATAATATATTTCTCCAAACTTGCTTCAGTGTCAAAAGTAGAAAATATTGACTTGGATTTTGTGGATGAACTCATAAAGAGTGGTGCAGATGTGAATGTGGCTGACAAACATGGCCAAACTGTCTTTCATGAAGTGGCAAGGACCTGGCATTATGATGTTGCAAAGTTTCTTCTGGAAAATGATGCGGATATCGATAAACCAGATAAGTTTGGGAGGACCCCTCTTCATGTTGCTGCAGCAGTTAATTATGCAGAAATGGTTGAGTTTCTTGTTAATAATGGAGGTATGCATGATTTGCAAATACACATTTATGTATAAGAATTCGGTATTTGGTCATCTTGGATTCAGATTTAAGGAGGGAAAATAAAGATTCTTCACATTGATATAGAAATAGAACAACAAAGTTCAAAGGAAGGTAGGAAAAGAAAATGAAGTACCCTTTTTACATTCAGAATTTGCCTCCCTTCCTGTGAAAAAAGTTTCCTTAAATGTCATGCCCCTAAGTTTGAGATGATTTCCTGTTAAAGCTTCCCCTATAGAGTGCTTGTAAGGTCATTGAAAAAATGTTGGATAAGATCATGAAAATTTGAGAAGATATGGACTGCTGTGAGTCACCTGAAGGTTTCTTTTATTTGATTGTGTTGGAGAAGTAGATAATCATGAGTAATCAGGGCCAATACCAGCCTATCATTCGTAGTGGGGTAAATAATTGAAAATTTCAGACAGAAAAGAATATTCTGAAATTTTCTAACAAATACAGGAGAAAAATTGTTAAAAACTGCTGACAACAAGAAGGTAACATTTCAGATCATTTGCTTTTCTGGGAGGGGGGTGCTCCTCACTGGATCTGGCCCTGTGGGCAATGGTCTGTTTGAAACATGAATATGAACACTTAACTTCTTTATTCTAGCCAATCTGCATGCACGCACTTTTGGAGAATTCCAAACACCAACTCATTACGCTGCCAAAAATGATGCAACTCAATCATTGAAGATGCTACTAAAGCTTGGAGGAAATGTACATGACAGGGATTACAAAAACAGAACTGCTCTTCAAGTGGCTGCAGAATTAGGTGAGTGGTAGCTGGTTGAGCCTGGGCATCTGATTTTAGTTTCTACTGACTTGCAATAAGCGAAGCAATATGGTTCTGAGTTAATCCTCCAGCAACAGGTAGCTGAGTTACAGATGCAGACCACTACCATACCCCAATGTAAGGGGTTGCTCGCTGGCAAAGATTTTAAGGACCGACCCCTTGATTTGCAGACTGGCCCAACAAGACAATCCCTCAATAGCTTAAGTTCAATGCAAGTTAGTTTTGAGCCTCCAGTGCTATTTTGCATCTATTAACCAATAGTGGTTATAGATGCACATCATTACATTCATCTGTCTCCCCCCCACACTACTCTGCCCCCCACCCTATAACATTATCTCCCATGATCTTAACCTGTAGATATCCCTGGACTAGGAACTTAATTCTTAAACTCCTAAACTTGCAACATTTGGTAACTCTTGTTACAGATCGATCTGAAACTGCCAAGTATCTAGTTGAAAATGGCGTTCCTGTTGGTGTTTGCTCTCACAGCGGCCTTCCTGCTCTTACCCTCATGATTCAGAAAATGCCAATGGTGGCAAAAGAGGCTTTGGGACAATTCCATACAACTGACCGTGCCAACAGAAAACAGTTCTTTTATTTGAATTATTTGGAAACAAAAATGCCAGGAGAGGACAAGAGTTTTGCCAAACTGCCAATGGAGGTATGTTTGATGTTATTTATTTGATCAATGTTGAACTTTTGAATTTACCTACTACTCATCTATCAACCAACCTACCTACCTACTTACCCAGCAGTGGTCTGGTGGTAAAGTGCTCATGGGTTCTAACCCTGGCCTTTCTTTGTGCGTAATACCCAATTTTTGGGTTTTGTAATTATCAGATATAGATAGTTTTCAGTTTTCATTTTCCATTGATTGCTCAATTAATCTTTAATATTATCTACCATATAAATTACACTACAGCTAAATACATAAGAAATATCATTAAATTCAAATTACATTTAACATTGATTACAAGATTACACAAAAAAGACAATAACATTTACAAGATTGTATTTATGATTAAGTGACTAGGGATGACCTCTCTAAGTAGATAAACTAATCGAGAGAGAGTTCCCCCATTGAAAACAAGAAAATTAAACAAATTTTAGTAAAAACAGCAACCAACCAGGTGTTTGTTTATCAAGTCAAAATGGGGGCTTTTAATCAGTCTTTGAATTGGACTTATGGTTAGTGTTTTTTATATAGATACAGGTCTAAATAAAGGTTTTGAGACCAGACCGAAATACTGAAGTAGAACTATAAACACAAGTGTACGGTGGGTGGAAGTATGTTCCAAAGTTTTCAGCCAAAATAACTAATTGTTTGAAGACCATCAAGGGAAGTGTTTTTGAAGGACTTAAAGAAGTCACCTCTGGTTGCCTGACGAGTTCCAATCTTATGAACAGATGAGTAAGGAGCGAAATAGCTATGAAAGCATGTTGGAGATACTTTATCTAGAGCTTTGTAGACAAACGTCAGGATATTTGAGTGTATTTTGTCTTCCAGCCTTAGAATTTTCATTGAATGAAAAATTGGTGCAATCAGAGCAGCAAAATTAGAAAAACTTATGCATCTTACAATTTTCTTTTGGAGTAGGCACAGTGGCTTTAGATATGTATCATATGTTAAACCCCAAGCAGTGATGCCATAGCAAAGAAATGAGGAAAATAGGAAGTTATAGAGGCTGTTTAGAGGTTGCAGAAAACTGTAGAAGATAGATTCATACCAAAGACTTTAAAATGGTACTTGATGTCCCTCTACATAAAGAGCTTGATTGAGGGTATGTAACTCTTAAGCTAGGGATAGGAGTTGCACCCACCATCATCACCATCATCATCATTTCATGAACACTTAGTGTCCTTGAAGAGAGGTTTGGGATCGTAGAATGGACTCGTTTTGTTCAGGGCATTCGTCTTTGTATTTGGATTTTATATATATTTAGATCTTAATTTTTCTACGTGCATTACGATGATGTTTTTTGTGATTAGTTTTAAAAAGAATTTGCTTTTGTCAAGAGCTGTTTTCAAGTCTTGTAACATTGGCCAAATATTCTTAATATTGGATTTTACAAAAAGATGATATTCTTGTTGATTTAGCAATTGTTCGTAGGCTCTCATTACTACAGATATAAGCCTCATCAAGACCTTCCGGTTCTGGAATCGTTGCAGTTGTTTTCTTCCTTTTACTATTAGCTTTTAAATACCAGAGTGGCACATGTTTTCGTTTGAAACCATTGGCTACCAGTTTTTCTGAGAAAACCATGCATTCTAGTTTCCTCTGTTCACTGGGCAATAGATCCTATGATTCAATACTGTACTGCAAGCAGCTCCTTACGTGTGCTTCCAAAAGTTTTACCCAAGTGTACAAAAGGACATTTTTTCTCTGTTAAAACATGCTTTAGTTGATTCCATTTTCAAAAGCTGATGAAATATGAAAGACAGGTAGATGGATGGGTCATCTTTATTGTTTGTATTGCATGATTAAGGTATTCAAACCCACACACGTTCTTAAGTGCAGCTCTCCCGATCGAAATTAGTGATGGTTTGTCCATGATTTCGTCAGAAACATTGAAGGCCATAGCTTCAGTTTTGGAGGCTGAGATTCTTAGTCCGAATCAAGTAAGGGTCTTATCATAAATACCCAGATCTTCCTGCAGCTTGGTTTAATCATAACAAAATAAGACAATGCTATCTGAATAGAATTTGAATTCATTCATTATCAGTTGATTCTGGAAGAAAAATTCAATATCTGTCTTGGTTCATGCTCTCTATTTCTTTTGTTTTTCAGTGCGCTGTTGAGTTCCAGCATTTTGATCTGATAATGCATCCCGTGTTCCGTAAATTGATTGACGTGAAATGGAGCAAATTTGCCAAGAAACGATGCTTGCTACAAGTCGCTCAGCAGTTTCTCTTCGTGATTTTGTGGACAATTGTTGGAGTTACCTTACCAAGGGATTATAAATATTACAAACCTATCTCCGACAGATGGTGGAATATCACATTAGAGTCGATTGTACTGATCTGGACTGCTTACTATGTTACTGTGGTACGTTCTACGCAAATCATTTCGATTGATTTTTTAAACACTGCTTCTTCTTTAGTTTAGTTCTTAACCCTATCTAGTGTTGGGACTGCTTTGATTCTCCTGGTATGAGAAAGCTGTTGTCCTTAACCTGCTCCTGTGTGAGATGTGAAATGATATTAGAGTGGCACATAAATGATCTTCTGCAATTCAAAAGTGTTTCCAATTCTCACTGTTACAAGTATGACAGCATAGAATAATTTATCACTCCACAAACGGGTTATCAGTGCATACTAAAATTAGATATGGATTTTCCCCGCTGTTCCTAAGATATTTACCGATCAAAGACTTTTCAATCAGTGATTTCTTTCTTTCATTTAATCTTTATTGAATTGAGCAAAAAGTCTCACTCTTGATTAAATTGATTTTCAGGAACTTTGGGAGTACAAAACCTCCTCAAACACGCACCGAAAATGGAAAGAATGGCGAAAAAAAGAACTGGAAAAAGATTTGAATTTCTGTCACCCACGCTGGCCTGAAGAGAGGAAGTACATTCTACAAGAGATTGACGAAGTGAACAAGTCGGCCATTTCGTATTTCAAGGACGCTTGGAACTATTTCGACTGGATGACGTACGCCTGCATTTTCGTTGTTGTTGTCTCCAGGGTTCTTGCAGTTACGTGGACAAGCAGTAAAGCTGCCGAGCTGCATCCGAAGTTCATGGCAGTGGCGCTTATTTTCATTTGGCTGAGACTCATGAAAGTTCTCAGACTCTTCCAATCTCTAGGTTTGTGTTTAACTGTTTTATATCTGTCTTTGGATGGTACAGAGCTTCAGTATAGCCAGAAATATCAGAAACATAGCGAAACGAACACATAGATTACTCAACAGAGTAATACGTTTTATATCTTCTTGTAATTCTTTTTCTTATATATGCTATTCGTGTTTTATACTTAAAAACTATTTGTGTCAAATAACAATATCACACGTCATCGAACATCAAACCTTCAGCAAATTAGATTGGATAATATCATGAACAACGTAAAACATCAACTAATTTCTACTGCATAAAGCAAATTCTAAAACAATTTGATATTCAGATTACCCCGTCGGGATTCCTTGAAATTTCCTAATAGGTCTCTGTCAAAATGCAGTTTTTCATTTTCTTCATTAAGCTGCAATAAAATTGAAAATGAAAGGGCTATTTCTTTGGAACCTTGGTTCGTCAGCAAGCCTAGAGTATTCTGGGCCAACCTGGGCCAATTTCCTTAAAAAAGACAAAACCCTTTTTTTGCCGCTTTGATGAAATTGTATCAAATTGAATACATGAATCATGAATCGTTATTTCATCATCATTTTCAATAATCATCTATTTTGAACAAAGTCTCTCTATCCCATTTCCTACTTTCGTGTCACTGGGTATGTTGTTGGCGCTGCAGCTTTCAAAAGCTTGTCTTTGATGAGCCTGAGAAATCGGACATATCAAATGACTTGCTTCTCATTTCCCATGAATTGTACTGAATTCAGCTGGGCTTTGCGTGTATTCATTCTTGTTATTTGTAATTCTCGACGAAGCCATAAAGGAATTTGTAAATTTGATAGTTAAAGACACGAATCATAAAGATATCACTCGTTCTTCCTTTAATATACTATTTATACATTTGTTCATCAACATTCTTCATCAACGACTCTGCCCTATCAGTCTCTATTCATGTTATTCGTTTTATCATGGCCGAATCTTGAAGATCATTTAAGAAGTAATATATATATAGTGTTTCGAAGGGATAACGTATGATATCTTTAAGATTATTGTTTTTAAATATGAAGTGTATTGATTGTTGGCAGGACCGTAGCTTGGGAAAATAATTTGGGGGGGGGGGCAACCTTTGTTCAAGGACAACAAAAAGACTAGGGACCATGTTGCGAACAATTTAATTTCAAGATTATTAGGGGGCAAATGCCCCCCTGCCCCCCCTCCCGCTTCCTACGGGCCTGATTGTTGATCATATTTCTTAATTTCCGCTCGGCATTGATTTCTTGGTTGTATAACGATGCAGTCTACATGATAAAACTTTTGGTCTCAAAAATCACCCAACACATTTTTGAACGTGAGGATTGACCTACATAACAAATGATGATTGATGAGTAATTTTTGATCATTGATCATCGAGCACTTGTAACTAATGATGATTGATGATACATCTTTGATTATCGATAATTGAGCACCGGTAACTAATGATGATTGATGATTAATTTTTGATTATTGATCATTGAGCTCTGATTTATGATACATTCTGTGTCTCCATTTTCAGGACCATTCATTGTGATGATAGGCCATATTGCTGACGACACCCTTAAATTTCTGTTCCTGTATTTGATGTTGTTCATTCCGTACGTCTGTGCATTCTGGATTATATTCGGAGGCTCTGCAAATGCGGCGATCATGAAAAAAGCTAGTCAGCCTGTTGAGTCATGGGAGAAACTCAGCGATCTGATTTATACGGTCAGTCAGATAACAGTCGTTGGTGAGTGAAAGTCTTTATATAGAAATATACGAAATTTACAGAGATTGTTGGCTATAGAATCCTGTATTCTAAATACGTATTATAAATACAAAGTCTGTGGGTTGGTTTACTATAAAAATGCTCGATACACAGAGTAGAGTTACATACACTAAGAAGAAGAAAAGGACTCACCCTTTCAAAAGTACTTTTCTTCTTCTTGGTGTATATATTCTAAATATATTTTCTAAATATATATTCTATAAACTAAAATAGTCACATTTTCTGAATATATTTGGAGGGATGGTTTTCTCAAATATTTTTAACCATTTCCACGATTTATTCCTCAAACATGAGATGATTATCTATCTTCGCCCAAGCAGAAAGTTGGGCATTAGCTCATAAGTCCCAACTTCCTTGCAGAATGAGATTCTTTACGGTTGGTGATTGGGCCTTCGAATAATATTCTGGCCATGGGACCAATGCACCTGTCAACTACCAGCAGAAAGCTGGTAGGACGAAATTAAAAGTAGAAACAAATAAGTAAGCAATGAAGCTAGAAGGTTGGGAAGTGGGAGGAATTAATGTATGCAACTAGCGATGGATATATGATAATCCCAGTTAGAATTCTTCTAACGGTGTATAAATGTATTTTACCTCTAGCTGAAAGGATTTCTAATGCTGCAAGCAAAAAGGAAACCTTTTAAAAATCTGTCTTCTTTTTAAACAAACGGTCTTATCATCTTCTGATTCACCTCTGTCTCCATGAAGCGCAGTGGATTGTCGAGTTGTAAGGTCCAATGCGATGATTGATAAACGTTGATTCATAAAGTCTGTAAACAACTAAACATTGGTCATGAATTAGCATGTTGTATTCAAACATCTTTTAACCAGAGACCTGTCTATTTGGTTAATACCTGTGGAATGAATAAGAGCCCATACAAGGAAACAGGTTTGAATCCTGACGCCATTTACTAGGCTGATTTTATGCCCTTGTCGTATTTCTTAGGAGGAAAGGCCTGGTTTGCTTAAAGGCTTTGTTGATGTTGATGTTGATAGGCAAATAAACTTACTATCTTCGTAAGGTATATTGGCTTATGTGCAAAGCACAGGGCTCACTGAAAAAGTATACTAATAGAGCAGTGCAACCTTGGTCCTTCCTCTCGATGTGACCACACCTCATGATTCCTTTCGCCTTTTTGCCTGGAATTTCAGAGAGCTGGAAAATTCTCTCCTCACACTTTATAACAGGTATGGAGGTGGTTTTGAGCCCGAAACCCTTTGATCAAGGGTCGAGTTATCTAACCACTCGGCAATTTCAGCCACAAGCTGGCCCTCCACAGGAGGCTGTTCTGCTCAAGGGTCTGTCCTTCCCAATGAGGCTGATTGATGGATCTTCCATACTTCTCTGTTGTCATGATTCTCCCTCTTCTTTATTTGATAATAAATGTGCCCATTTATTTCCAGGTGACTTTGCATTTGATTCGATCACTGCTGTAGACCGATTAACTGCCCAACTGTTGGTGGGCACCTTCATTGCCCTGTCTGGTATTGTAATGATCAACATATTCATCGCTTTGTTGTCCGACACGTTTCAGCGCGTTTATGACAATGCCAAGGCAAACGCTGTGATGCAACAAGCCAATGCTATAATCGATGCTGAGAGTCTGTTAGGGAGGCGCAGTCGAGACGCTTTTCGAAGGTTTATCCAGACTAAATGCTCCCCTTTGGTAAGACAATACTTCCTTATTTGATTATACAGGGGTGAGAAAGCATCACGAGAAAGTATCTCGGAGCTAGATTGTTAAAAATTGAAATTTTTGTTAATCAGAAAATTCAGAAAACTAGTAAATAGAGTTAGGAAACATGACGGTCCCATGGCTTTAAGCTGGGCAAAGGTTTTACTTTCTATAGAAAGTTTTGATATCTCATTGAGAAACATTTTGAGAAAAATGCTCAGTTGTTATAGAAATAGATTGAGGAAATTAAAACTTTTGTAGAAACTATTAGGAATTTAAACTGTGCAAATAGATAGCTCATAAGATATTCACATATCACAAAACGGTACATTCCATTCAGCATTTATTATAGAGTTTTTTCTGTTGTTGCAAAACCATACCAGCCACCGAACCAACTTCCTCCATGCTGTTTTCATTAATTACATGACCCTGTTATGAAGAGGCCCTACCCGTGTATACCAATGATCTAGAAATAAAGACTGGATCGAGCATTCTGTTATCTCTGGATTCAGATGTTGAGGTCAGTTGCTTGGGCTTCCATTTGGCCTCCCAATATGGCTGCCAAAGAAATTATATTGCCTGTATCTTTTACTAACAATAGCTGTACGATTATTCAGTCTCTTTATGAGCATTTAAAACATTCCACCAATCATCAAAGAAAAAAGCATTCCCTAGTGGAATCTCAATGTATTGAATTGGACCTACCAATATGGCCGCCAATGACTTCATTTCAGAACGACTGATGCTCGATCCAGTCTTTTTTTTAGATCAGTGGTGTATACAGACCACCTCCACTTTTATCAACTGAAATAGGGGAAAGTTTGGTAAGGTCTTCATGACCAGAGAAAATAACTCTGACGGTAGAACGTACTAGATACTACAAGCTTTTCGTCAATTAGCTATTCCATTTGACCAAGGTTATAGGCACACAATTTAATTCCTTTTTTTTAGATTTTTTCATGTACTTACAATATTCTTTGAAGCGATATTTCTTTTTATAACTTTCACAGCAAAATGCCCTAAATGCATAATGAATCAATAATTTAAATTCAGTATACGCCAAAATTAAAGCAAATTCGGCAAAGATAAAAGGGAATATGATAGAAGTAAGTGTTAAACAGAACGAGTTAAATAGATAATGAAATTTAAAGGCGGCAAAAGATGAAAGCAAAAATTGAAATGATAAGAGGGAAAGCGTTGAATAGAATTATCTTCTATCAATTAATGATAATCATTGATGATTTTCAAATCTTATTTCTAAACAGGAGAATTACTACGATGATGACGACTCGGAAGATAGTGGGGAGCTTGAGAAGATGACGATCCAAATCAAAGAAGTTGTTGATGATATCGACGAGACGGTCAAGTTTGGGTTCAGAGAAGGGGGCATGAGAAAATGCATGGAAACTGAGATAGAGGAACTAAAAACATACACCTCTAACAACTCACGGAAGCAGGAAAAAGTCATGAAACAGATGGAGCGAAAAATCGACGAATTAACTCAACTTGTCAATGAACTTCTGAATAGAACAGCGCCAGAGGCGAATAGATTGGCGAATTTACCGCCACCAGCGTCGCTGTCGGCGTCTTTCAATTCGCCTCTATCTGCGCTATCGATGTTTCCGTTGCAAGAAAAGCCGAAGCGGAAAAGTAAGCGAAGGGAGATGAAGGGGAAGAAGAAATCTCCTTATGAAGATGGAAGCGAACAAACGTAGAATGGTGGAGGGTGTTGAACAACTTTGTGTCAGATTGTTCTAATATCAGTCCACGGTGGTAACAGGTTGGATTCAACTTTGATTCAACATTGAAATCAACGTTGTTGATATTTGTTGAAGACACAAATTTTTGTCAATATTGATACATATGTGGCCCAGATTGGCTTGATATCGATATACTTCAGATCAGATAAGAAGAAAAGGCAATTTCCAACAACAAGTCTTTACAATTATGTTCTCGATCAACAACTAACTCGACATCTTACACACTAAAAATATACAGAACGTTCCCTTTTTCAAAGTCTTTCCTTGTCTTTCTCCATCGCGCTTCTCTCTCTTCCCTTCTCCAGGGGTTTGTTAGTATTCATGAGAAGATTAGGACAGAGATCCTCACACATAGTTTGTAGAGGAGAGGAAGATGTCTTGCATTGTGTCAACTTAGCTATTCTGATAAACTCTTTGCAGCTAAAACGTTTTCGAGTGTGAGAGTGCGAAGGTCCAATGGATATTTCTATCGTTGAAAATAAATGTTACATATTTTCTCCATCATGCTGATTGCTTTATTTTTCATGGTCCACATTCAACCAACTGTAAATATTTGTATGAGAGATAAACGAAAGGGGGCAAGGTCAACGGACGCTACTTAAGGCCATATTCAAAACTTGCTAAAAAGTAAACTCTTGAAACTATGCAGTAAAAGAATTCAGGAGATATAAAAATAAGTATATTTTTTTCCGTCAAATCATTTATATGGTAAAATATTTACCCCTAGCATATAAATGATAGAAATAGAAATATATATATTGAAATGAACAGATTCCAGGAATACTCAGCATCTCGACAAGCCTGTTTCTTGGTACAAAACTCAGCATCGCTACGGGCCTACTGGTATAACCCAGACTGGAGGAAGTAGATTTTCTAACCGTTTTCCTCTAATCAGCTGTAGTTGATGCAATTTGATAGGTTTACGTTGACGTTGTTGTAAAATCGAAGTACGTTTAGCAAACGAGGAAGTCATGACGTTTTTATCAAGGAATTTTCCTTTCGAAATCCAATCTTGTATATAGTATTTTACTATTTAATCTTTGTATGTATGGTGTTGAATTTTTAGTAGTTTTTATACAATGTTGACGTTTTTTATGTTGCTGTGAATATATTGCAATAGTCAGTTGTTGTGTTTTAATGTAAACCATATTCAAACTTAGAACTGAAGAAGCTGTATTGTTTGCATTATCTACTTCTATCGTTCTCCAAGGGCATTACATTTACACAAGTCTTCATAGTCAGTTGAAGGAATAGTCTGGAAGCCTTTTGTTACATTTCTTTGTTAGCTTTTTCAACTGTCACCGCGTCGTCTAACTGAATTGGAATGGTTGATCAAGTAAACTCGTGTTGATAGTTCAATGTGTTCTAGTTCAGAATTTATCATATTGGAATATTTCTATAAACGATTTAATGGGCGGGTAAGACTAGTTCAACATCCAGAGTGAAACAAAATAATGGAACGAAAGGCTTCCAGACCATTCTCATTAAGTGACCATGATATCTTTTAACAAATATTAGATTCCAAATCAGATAAAGAACTTTTGATGGCTAACTGGAGTTGACGGTGAGGTTATTTTTCACCTCACGTTTACATGAGAGGAAAAGAGTCTCACCCAACCTATTTCAATCTGGAGCGATGCCGAGAGTGTTAAAATTACAACCGTCGAAGTTTTTGCCCAAAATTATTTACAAAAATTCTTTTATATCCCAAATCTATTTCCTATCGTTCTTTTAATGCTTGATAAGGCATACAGTCCATCGATATCGTTAGAACATACAATCAAATTGCCTGCACTTGCGTATGATTTTCAATTTCGTATCGAGTGGGGGTGAGTGAGGCAAATCTTAATTTGTGTTTATTGCAATATAAACACAGCCCTATTACTGTTATTATAACTAGTTTAAATGATATTTTTGAATGAATGATTAGATAGCTCTTCAGCCATTATCATATGTTATTTCGTATGGTTCTTGTCCTCCCCTGCCTATTCAAAGTCCTATAAAAAACCATATCTATGAATTCACATGAAGCATGAAGCCAGATATTGTTCTTACTGATTCTCGCGAGTTATCTTAAAGAGCGTTTAAGTACATTGTGAATTACTATTTGTTTCTCTGATAAAAGATTTAAAGTTTTGAGTTTCATTGAGCTCTAACCCAAAAAAAATTGATCCTTTGATTTCAACGCACTTTGTAGTCTGTCTTTTTGTGAGCATTAGTGTCACGTGGGACGTATTGACCAATTGAATGCGTCCGCGACTTGAGCAACGTGTTATTCCATTGGTCAGCGAGTTAGCTTTCTAAAATTTTGATTATGACACCCACTTTGGACAACTGAAGCATCGAGTAAAGCGGCTTTCGGCAAGCGGGGATAGTTTATGGTTTTATCAGATTTTTATCAATGCGACATAACTCTTTTTGCTTTGATTCATGAAAATAAACTTATATTGATGCCTTACGCCAGCAGTTGATAATATGGAGCTTGCATATACCAAGTCAGTAGAGGATGTTTTAGAACACTTTCAAGTTTCTGTTTCCGAGGGCCTAAGTAACGAAAATGTGGAGAAGGCAAGATCTAAACATGGCTTAAATGGTACGTATATGAGTCTTGTGTTTAGTTATGGTAATACTGAACAATATTCTAAAGAATAGTTCATATGATGATACTAAAATTGTTAACAGAGTCTGACTAATTAGTCAAAAGTCGAGCAAAGCAAAAAATTACGATATTTTAGGCCCAAACAAACTTCTTAACGTGGTCGGTGAACTTCGTGAGTTCATCACACAGCTGCGTGCTTTGATATTCGCTCTGAAGTTTAGGAATCTACCTGTTTGAAAGACTAAACATTATTAAAAGCATTTCAATTACGCCGGATGACGCAACCACGTTTCTACTTTATTAGAACTTTCTAGAAAATAACCATTCCAACTCTTTACTGAATCTTGCAAAGTTTATTATTCCATTGTTTGTTTAGAGTTGATTGAATTCGGTGAACTAAGAACCTGTTTAAGCAGGCATAGTAAATTAAGATGGCAAAACTGACATTGATTTTGTATAAATTTGCAAATATCTCTAGAGGCTTTCCTCTCTATAGCTTTAATTAAAGTTTTGGGATATTGAAATCACAAGCATGATATGTCAAGTGTTGACAAAAGAATAGACTGACTGCATTTCTTGCAAGTTTGGCAGGGAAGTTCCAGCTGAGAATAAATGAATTAAACAAAGAGGGGCATTGTAATCCCAACAGTTGTTCATACAGCAAAAGCTGCCAAGTTGAGCAGTAGTGCTTATTAATGTCAAATATTTAAGTTCTGTTCCTTCTTATTTGTCTGATGAAAGCTGGCCAGCTCTCTTTCTTTCTTAGCAGCCATATATATACCCATTCATTCCTGGGGACTGAAACCCATCTTGTGCATCTGCTTGCTGTACAAAAGTATAATTTTGTATCAGCGGTGGCACAAGAGGGGATTAGTAGAGGGAAGCCCTGTCTGGAGATAGATGATACTAGATTTCAATTGTCTTGAAGCAAAGTTTGTGAATTGTTATGAAAAATCGCCCCTCTTTTGGAATTTCTTGTCTCATTATGGGATGTAACATGGTGCCACCACTGTTGTGCATGACAGACTTTTTTCAAATACAAAGCGCCCGGGTGTAAACAATTTTGACTTTGTGGGTATGAATGTCCCATAGTTTTCACAGCTATGCCTAATTTACCTAGGAAAGGTTATTTAGAATGAGTTAAAGTGTATTCACTATTTATGAGAAAACAAAAGCAATCATTTTTTATCACTCTGGCATCCATTTCTGTTGTGTTTTCTAAAGGGGACAGCAGGGAGTTTTATTTGAACTGCACTTGTGGTGCTGCAATGACCTTTTTGGAGCTTATAATGCTGAACTCTGTTAACATAGGACTTTCAAGTGCAACATATGCACTGATGTCCATTACAGTAGCATTTCAAATACTAAAAGTAAGAACAGATTAACTACAAAAGAAATTAAAATAGACTCCACCCAATTTCCCAATGTTTTGTGTTAATTTTGATAAAATGTTAGTGAACATTGTTGATAAAGGATAACATATGCTTAACAACAGAGAACATTTCATTTAACAAACATTCCTGTGGGCACGCTACACATTTTAGTAGCTGTGTCTAATATAAATTTATATTTATTACCCATGAGTGATTGTTGCTATATGATGGGTATAATAACAGATATGCACAGTATGTCACAGGAATTTCAGGTCATAATCAAACCTCTATAACAAGGTTATGTTTAACTAACTGGTCTTCAGTATATGCTAGATGCGCTGTTCAAATAATGATTTTAATATGGTAAGTTGATCATACAAGGCAACTTTATTTGTAATCATCACAACTCTCAAGAACAATCCTTAGTTGTTCCTAAAGATTGAATGAGTTCTGCAAAAACTGAAGAAAATCAACATAAAGATGACGTCTGCTTAAATGACACTATACTGTGTTCAAGAACTTTATGCCTGTAATTTCATTGTTTGTTTACATAAACAACAAAATTGTGTGCATTTGTCAAGCCTCTTTCATTTCTTTTATTAAAAACCCTATCCTTCACAAGGAACATCTTTTAAAGGCAGGTTTGATGGAGGGAGGGGGTTACCACTGATAAGATTATGAAATATAGTGTCCCATTGGAGGGGGTATTCAATCAAAGTATTACAGTATGAGTTTCCCTTGCCTTTAATGGTTTGCAATATATTTAAATATTGTTATTGAATATTTGACTATTTCTCTGTAGTGAGGGGGTTTTTACGCATACCAGGATTTAATTGATTTTCAAAATTAACCTTACATCTCCTCTTACTTTTTAGAGCTTCCTCCAGAGGATGGTAAGTTCAAATTTGTTTTTTCACTAAGTTTGAAATTGATATGTTGGGCTGCCAAAGGATATAGTGTTAATTAATTCTAACCTCTGCAGGCCTATCCGGAAACAAACTGGTTGAAGGCTGGTAACCCTTGTCAAGTTGTTTACATGGGAAAAAATACCGTCATAGTGAATTTCGAAAACTTTTTGTACCAGGAACTGCGCCTGCATTGGTAAAAGGTGTATTAAGGATTTTCAAATACCAGAACAGAAATCTATTGATTCCATAGCTTTATAAATATCATTAGTAAGTTCCTCATTGAATGTAACCTCAAGCCTGGTTCCTCTTTCAGTGTGTTTTGTTTATTGCACCCCAGGGGCTTATTTCCCGACTTACAACATGTCAAATGTTTCTCTGAATTTCTTACAGGAAAGCCTTTGTGGAAGCTGGTTTTGGAGCAGTTTGATGATCTGCTGGTTAAAATTTTGTTGATAGCAGCTTTTATTTCTTTTGTAAGTGTGTTTGGCTTAATCTTTTAAGATTCTTAATTTCAATCTGTTAGGAGTTTCTTGGCTGGAGTTAGTGTGTCACGCTGAGCATTAAAGATTCATGTTATGGTGTCAAGGATATCGTTAATTTTAAAGCTGCATCTGATTTCAAATCAGATTCTATTGTTTGATTGAAGGATCAATGCTAGACATGAAAATCTTGTTTAAAGTTTGCTGACATTTTATAGAATGGAGAATGGTTCAAATGCATTTAGAATAGACCTGTTTCATAATGAGGTTATATCTTTGGAAATATTGCTAGGAACATCACTAACCTCGATAGCATGTGGATCCTAATCTCAAAAGCATGCATAGTTTTCAGCTACAAAGGAAATAGTTTTGTACTTGCATTTGCAACAAAAGTATATGATGATGTACATATAATTGTAATTTCTTGCTGAATTGGGAATCCCATCTCTCAACTGGTATTGTACTAGATTGTGAATGGGATCCAATGTTTTGAGGCCGTTAAGGCAATAGTTTCTGTGGGTTTACTATCAAACCCAATGAAAATTAATTCTAATGTATGAGTTGTCTGATATAGAGTTTATCCTCGTGTTTGGGGCAGTTTGATGTGTCAAGAATCTATTGAGGTTTTAATGAATGATTGAGTTTATCTATGATGTAAAAGAGGCAAGGCTCTGTTTCCAGCAAGAGTTTATTATCTGTTGAGTTGATTTGATTTCACTATGGTCAAGTGGATATCCAACAAGAACATTTTGTTTTTACTATTGTAAGACTTATCTTTGCCATACTTTGATGCACACAATTTCAATGCTAAATAAATGGTTGTTATGGCTTCAGAGACTGATTTCAAGTTTCAAACTGCCATGAAAGCAACTTGATTACATCACCTTGTATCAGAGAAATAGCATATGTATACTAAAATATAGAAAAGAAATGTATCAAAGTATCTACGCCTCTTATCGTCAAATGATTCTCATTATACCACTTAAGTCTACAGATAAGTATTTATTCACCAAGATTCAAATCTAAGTACGATAAAGAAAATTAAAAAATATGCTACATGTATGGTGGTTCAGATGGAAAGTAATTAATGTTACAAGAAATACATTTAAATGAAAAAGCTTGAAAATTGGGACATAGATACGATAGCATAATGCATGTCAAGATAGACTTTCATCAATTATCATCATGGTCCTTCAGGAATAGCAATAATAGAAAGAGTGGTAAAGACAATGCAAAACAATTCTGATCATCATTTAAAATCTCTCTCCAAGCTGCTTGTTTACTGTTTGATGTTTAGAGAAGTAAGTTTAGGCAAACAGGAATTAAAAAGTAATTCAACTAGACAAACAATGTGGTGCTAGGTTAGTTTAGAGGCTCTGAATGAATGGTTTTTATTGTGTTTTTGACTCTTTCCAAACAAATATTTGCTTGTTAATATTGGTAGAAGATAGATGAGCTCAACCATCTTTTTGGAGGGACCTTAAAGTTTCCTGTGCCCCTGCTGAAAATAAGGCCTCTGGTCTGACGTAGGCTAGCACCTAAAACATAAACTATGCTTTTGCATTTTAAAACTCCACTTTTGGTGAGTTCGAAACCACCTTCAGACCTGTCACAAAGTGTGAGGAGAGAATTAGCCAGCTCTCTGTAATTCCAGGCAAAAAGGCAAAAGGAATAACGAGGTGTGGTCACATCAAGAGGAAGGACCAGGGTCACACTGCTCGATTAGTTTACCTAGTGGGCCCTTTGTGCTTAGCACATAAACCCATACCTTGCGAAGATAGTTAGCGTATGTGCCTATCAACTATCAACTGAAATATTACAGAGTAAACCAAAGTAAAATAATGAAATAAATCAATTTTCGGTTTTTCATTTGGTTTGTTTTTCTCATTTCAGGTTTTAGCATTCTTTGAAGAAGGGGAAGATAGGACCACAGCATTTGTAGAGCCATTTGTTATACTTCTAATTCTCTTTCTCAATGCTGTCATTGGTGTTTGGCAGGTGAGAAATATATGATAAAACTTTGGATGGGAGAAGTTTACCCGTCTGCCTCCTTGTGTCTCTGCAGTTCATTTTTTATTATTTGAAATTTACTCACCTTTTTGGCTGGTGCGCTGCAGAAATTTATTCTTGGAAAGTGATATTAGCTAAAATTAGGGGTAGGAAATCCCCCCTGTAGTGAAACTTTGAAGTGGGCAGTCAGGACCATCATGTATGATTAGCTGGTTTAGTTGCTTAATATGGCGTCAGTTGCAGGGCTATTCCCCCACATTCATACCACCCCTTTATCTTTTTGCCTCTCCGATATCATTCCGTCCATCATTGTAAGATGTTCTGCCCCACTTTAAATCATATATTGTTTAAGGCAATGTTTGTCAAAATTATTGTTATATTACTAAATAATGTTACTTTTTCTTCTACCCCAAAAAAGAAAAAAAACTTGTTATTTAGTTATTATTATGTGGGGTGGAATGTTTGTAGAGGGGTGGAATGATGAGATGGGATGGTATAGTATGTGGGGTAGAACGTTCATGATGGGGCAGAAGAGCTAGAAAGCAGGGGCTCAGGGCTTCTATACCTGACTATAAGGAATGTTCAGGTGGACAGTTGATTTCCATCTTGTTCATGTTTGGGGATAGTCTTAAATATTCTTTATAAAACCAACTATGAGGAAGGCAATTCTTTTTTAAATTGAAGCTATACGGAGGTTATCTCAGGTGAATGAGTAGGGCATTAGGTCGTTCTGAGCAGTCAACTCACTCAAATGGCTAGGTTTTAAAGACCTTTAAAAACAAGTCTCTCTTAATAATCATATATCCCCTTTTTGAGTATTTTGGCCTCTGTATTTGCTCTAAACTGTGACCAAATCAGTTTATAATGATAATTATATAACAAGTAAGGGGTAAAGGGCATTAAGCCTATAAAGCCCTATGATTATAATAAAGAACAAAGTCATATAGTATGCTTTTGCTATTTAAGACATATGATTTTTCTAATTCTTTCACTAATTTCGCATTCACTACTTCACCAGGAAGACTGTTCCAGCTATTCGCAATTCTTTGAGTGAAAAAGTTTCTTCTAAGTCTTGAAGTCTTGAGTTACAGCGATCTTTGAATATCTTGTATTGGTGGCCACCAGTATTTGAATCATTAATTTTGAAGAAAAAATCTTGGTTCCAATCTATCTTTCTGTTTATAAATATCTAAAAACAGGAGACCTATCTCCCCTCTCACGTCTATATTCAAGGGAAGTTTGTTGATGATAATGTGCTCATTTGTATTTCCAGCCTGCTGGGCTTTATCATGACTGTTGAATGTGTCTTTTCTAGGAGCGTAACGCTGAGAGTGCTATTGAAGCATTGAAAGAATATGAGCCAGAAATCGCAAAAGTGAAAAGACAAGACAGAGGTGTTATTCAAAAGATTAAAGCTAAATATCTTGTTCCTGGGGATATTGTTGAAGTCTCAGGTTAATTCTCTTTCCGTCTATTTCATCTTTTTCTACTTTTCATACCTTAAATTCTCTTTCTGTACAAAAAAACTGCAATTTGTTAAATTATTTTACCTTATCAAATTAATGACCCATGTTTATATTTCTCCTTGTTTTCATTCTAGTTGGTGATAAAGTCCCGGCTGATATTAGAATTGTAGAAATCAAATCTACGACTCTAAGGATTGACCAATCCATTTTAACAGGTCAGTATTCCCATCATAGATCTTGCATTGAACTTTCAAAACATTAATATGCCTATCCCTTTTTCTCAAATTTACAGCTATTTCTCCTTGTATTTGCTGTTACAACTCAATCATACTTACGAAATCTGATATTCAGGACTAATGTGAAATTCTTCAAAAACTAAAATGATTATTCTAATTTGGTTATTAAAAGGATTTGAAGAAAATATAAGGTTAAATAAGGCATGTTCCCACAATTTCCATATTGATGAATATCTGTACAATGAGAATATGTCTAAACAGTAGAAAAGTAATATGTGCCCACTAGATCACACTTAGTCAATTTTTTTCTTAATCACCTTTTTTAGATTGTGATAAGAATGTGAATTGTGACTCTCATTGTGGTAAAAAATTAGAATGATTTTTTCCCCCAATCAAGTTTGTGTTTACAAGCGATTAGGCTGTTGACTGAAGATTCTATATTTTATCTAGGATTAGCTTGATTCACAGAGTTATGTTAGTCTATCTTAAACAAATTGTTGATAAGGCCATTTTTACAGTAAAAAGTATTTGAAATATCTATAAATTAACCTTTTGATATTATATTTGAAATGTTTTACTTTGTAGGGGAAAGTGTAAGCGTTATCAAACATTCAGATGCCATCAAAGATGATAGAGCTGTCAACCAGGACAAGAAAAATATGCTCTTTTCTGTAAGTATATTACCTAGTATCTCCTTTAGTCGAGAATAAACTCTTCCCACCCCACCAATTATTTGTTGAAAAGTCTGCCTTAGACTTCATTATTCTAGACTCAACCAATTTATTTTTCTATAGGGTTGTAGACGTGTACTTGGAAAATCATAATTTTATTTCTTCAGGTAATTAGAACCAAACTGGAAATGTTTTCTTCAAAACTGTATTCAACTCTTTCAAGAGAGAAATTTTTAACAGTGATTTTTCATCAACTTGGTACATCCAAGCTTTCCACAAACTCGGTACAACCCTCTGTTTATCTGGCTGTCAATGTTTTGTACCCAATACTTTAAATACAATACTCCTGTCTATTTCAGACACAAGAGTAGAATTTTCTGCTTTTGCTGCGTATGTAATGAATGTAACTGAACAAATATATGTTAATTGTGAATTCATTTGTATAACTTATAGTTTTGCATCTACTACAGGGAACCAATGTATCTGTTGGAAAATGCACAGGCATAGTTATTGGCACAGGACTTAACACTGAAATAGGTAAATTGTTTTTTTATGATAAGCCCTGCAGTTTTATGATAAGTATCCGTTAATGATGCTGCTCTTTTGCCTTGGATCTTAAAACATTCTGATTTTGAATATTAGGCCCCCATACCTGCCTGAATATTTGGGTTTTGAGGTTAACTTGAAGGGTGTGTGAAAAATTCTCTATGACATTTCTTTTCCTTCTTCTCTTTTAAGGTAAGATAAGGAATGATATAGTTGAAACTGTAAATGAAAAGACACCACTTCAAATGAAACTGGATGAATTTGGAGAACAGTTATCAAAGGTTTGTTTTATCATTTTTTTATGCATTGTGTCATGTTCAGTAACACACCTGTTTGTCTGATACCATGCTTTCTGTAATTAAGGCAATAAAGCAAAATGGATCGTAATGTGAGCTCCTTTTAAAAAGAAGGACAGGGTCGCAATTTCTGATTTGTCTACCTTATTAGTGTGCCTTTTAGTGCTTCGTGCATAAACCAATACCTTGCAAGGATACTGTGACTCTTTGAAATTAGATTAACTTTTCAAGTCAATAATTAATTAAATTTCAAATGGTAAGGGATTTGCCTATCAACTGTCATGATGATCTAATGGCGTGTCCTCTTTGGAATATGCTTACCTTATATAGCAAAAACAATTTATTATTTGCAGGTTATCACTGTGATTTGTATAGCTGTTTGGGCAATCAATATAGGACATTTCAGTGACCCAGTTCATGGAGGGTCATGGGTAAAGGTAGTATTTTTTGTTTCCATTCAGTTCTTGTTTTCATGATGCAAATTAGGTATTTTCTTTGACTGCTACCAGAGTGCTGGATGGCTTGTTATTCAGAAAAATAGCAAAACATAGTCAATACTTAACCTTTATGTTGAATATTCAAGATTTGATCTACCTTTGAGTACAACTTTTCGTTAAGTTTCGTTTTCGATCTCTTCATGACGTACTGCTCTGATTAAGTATCAGAAGCAGAGCTCTAACAGTTTTTATGTTTTGCTATTTTTCCCATTCTTTTTGCCATCCTAAAATCCTAGTTTCAGAAACTGCTTTTTGTTATAGTTTTTATTTCCAGAAAAATATCGCAAAATACGAAGCAAGCGATACCTTAAAACAAGGTTTAAGGCATTAGACTCTGACAACACAGCCTGGTATAAAAATATCAAGAATGGCACATAGTTTGTGTCTACTGCCAAGATGATTTCTCATTAGGTATATGCCTCCACCGGGTCTCAAAACCCGGGTTTTTGCGGACACAGGCGAGCTGGCTAACCACTGTCCTAAACCAGGACATATGTCAATTGTAGTAGCCTGCTCTGGTACAATTTAATTACCTGTGTTAGACCATGCCTTACGAATTAATGTTCTCATTAATAGGTAGATATTGTTAAACACAGGAGTATGCCCTATTCAATATAATCTAATCTCTTTAATCCTTATGTTTAGATTCATTTTCTAATCATTATTGTAAGCAATTTATTTCTTAATTTACAGGGTGCAATATATTACTTCAAGATTGCTGTTGCTTTGGCTGTGGCTGCTATACCAGAAGGACTTCCTGCTGTCATCACAACGTGTTTGGCATTAGGTATGTAATGATTGGTGATATCTTTTAACCTATCCGTTTATTAATCTTAAGATAGAAATCTGATTTTGTAAAAATGAATTTGTAGCCAGAAAATTCGGAAGCATAGTGGAAACAAAGATTACTTAAACTTTTTGTCTGAAACTAAACAGAGTTATACCTCAGAAAGAGAACGAAACAAAAACCTGAAGAATTATCATACCCGGATATGGATCGAAATAGGCCAATCAGAAAAGAGGTGGATTATTGGTTTAGTGTAGGAAAAACCAATCATCATCAGGGATACATCGAGCTGACCAATAAGATTACTTCGTCTCAAGGGGAAAACAAACTCCTCCTATCTACAAATTATTTTAAATCTTCAAAAGTCTGCAATTTTCAAAATATATGTATCTCACTGTAATCTAAGAAGAGAGGGACTCTCTGAGATGGAGAGTTTTGTCTTTTGAGTCTCTTTCTTCTTAGTGTATATAGCTCTACTTTATGTATTGAGTACTGTTAGGGGAAAACGATTCACAGAGTTCATATATCTCACTGTAATAAGACCAACTTCCCTTTCATTTAGCAAGTAAGAACACACTCCCAAATCATAGAAAGATCTAGCTGCCATCTATCGCTCTCTATTTGAGCTTCTCCTTTAGCCTTGCACAATTGAATGTTTGCAACAGTATCTTTTACCGAGCTTCCAACAGCTTTATGAATCCATTTGTGAAGACTTTGGATGGTTTGGTATACAATTAATTTCATGGCAACATTTCGTTGTTAATTTTAGATTATCTATTAGTTATTTGGTCTACCCTGTATAATTGAATAGGTTGATTGTGTTGCTAATGTTCAATGGTACTTAATATGTCTCATCCGAATTCCTTTCTGTTCATCTGTGCTTGCTAATAGGTACAGTATATGCCTTATATGAATAATTTTTAGGGACACGAAGAATGGCAAAGAAGAATGCGATTGTGCGATCTCTTCCTTCTGTTGAAACTTTGGGTTGTACATCCGTCATCTGCTCTGACAAAACAGGAACACTCACCACCAATCAAATGTCTGTTAGCAAGGTAAAGAAATTTTAAACTGAATAATCTGCCTGATGATAGGAAAAAGAACTCTCTCGAAACCCTACCGTACTAGATATCAAAGGTTTATCACAATAAGTCATAACTATCATGAAAATTTCCCACCATTCCCTTTTATTTGGCAAGTAAAGATTTACGTCACTGCAAAAGTATTGAAATAATCCTCTGCCAGCTATCGCTCTGTGTTTGTGCTTTCTTGTTTAGCCTTGATCAATTAAATGTTTGCAACAGCATTTTTTAACTGATCTTCCAACAGTTTGATATGCACCCATTCTTAAGGACTTTGGTAGGCTTGGTATACAATTATTTTCATAGCTTTTATAAATGAATATTTGTCAAGATGATTTGAATGAGCATGATCCCAGTAGGACTGGAACTCACAACCTCTGATCTTGTTTGTCGTGTCAGCACTTTCAGTGAGTCTGCCAGCTTTGCCCGTGTTTGAAATACCTTCGAAACCTAACTGTTTTCAGAAGATGGTTTGAAATGAGTCGGATTCTGAATTGTACTGAAATTAAGATTTTGTGTCTCACGAAAATGTTGTAATGGAAAAAATATGCCCTTGGTGTATTTCCTATACGGATTTCCAGGAAGTGATATTGCTTTCCCATTTTCATCCAATGCCTATGAATTTCTTTGTAATTCATATTTTCAATCCCTTCGCTCTTTTTAGATGTTCGTACCAAGTAGTGTGGATGGGGGGAAAGCATCATTCAACCATCTCGACATCAGTGGTTGCACATACGAGCCAGTTGGAGAAGTGTAAGTTTAATCATTTTTTTACTGTTTATTCTATACTAAGTCAAGTGCTAGATGTTTGATTGATATTTCTTCTGTGCAAGTTTTCAAAACAAAATTAATCCTGGGTTTTGTCTGTTTGAGCAAAAGTTGATTTTCCCAAGAAAACTTTAGTTGGAAGTTCTTGTGTTCAAGCAAGCCCTGGCCAACACCTTACTATAAAAATGGTAATCTGAGATTTGGATTTAGGATTGGAGTTATGGTAGGAAGGTAAAGTTCACCCACCTCTATCTGAGAAGATAGCATCAAGTGAAAGAGGAGCCTCTGGTCACCTGTGACAGTGCTCGGCCAATATGCTCTTTCTTTGGACAACCCTCATTTCACCAAGTTGATTTGATCTGACATTCATATTTCGCAGGTTGGTAGATGGTAAAGCGTTCAGTGTGGAACAATATCCTGCCGTAGAGGAGGTTGCTGCGATTTGCTCACTCTGTAATGACTCTGGGGTAGACTATAATGAGGTAGGCTCTGTTTCTTATCATAGTTGCTCTTTGATTTAAGGGAGTATTTCCACGCTAGTTAAAGCTTAACTGTGATAACTGCTATGGGAGCTCCCTTCTCTTCAAGCCCTTTGTTGACGAAAACACTATAGTATCAGTCTGAAACATAAACCCTCTCTTTCAGCCTTGATGATAAGCTATGTGAATAGCAGTGTTACATTTAATGGCCGTAGTGCAAATTGGATTTCATGCCTTAATTGTTTTGTTGATTGTAAATATGAATTTCTTCGGGGTGATTGTCTACTGATTATTAAATGCTTTCTCTATTAATGCTTGAAAGGCTAAATATATCCAGACAAGGAAGAACTTTGCTTAGACGTATCTAATATAGCTTTATCAATAATCAATATCAAATAATCATATGCAAAACGTCTAAACAAAGTGTTTTCTTGTCTACACACTGATTATAATGTTTATATTCATTAGTAGTACTAGAACTTAAGCAATTGATCTCGTTTGGTATTTTTCTTATTTTTTTTTTCATTTTATGTTATTTGTCCTCTTTCTAGAGTAAAAAGTGCTATGAAAAAGTTGGTGAGGCAACAGAAACTGCACTTATTGTTTTAGTTGAGAAACTGAATGTGTCTGGTGTTGATTTGTCAAAGAGGAGTCCTGCTGAAAGAGCTCATGTCTGCAATGATGTTTTGCGATCTCAGTTCAAAAAGGTAGTAGCTTGTTTCAGTGCTTTTTATCTTTGAAGCCTTTCTTGCCATTCCAACTAGATAAATGCTACTACATGTGCTATTAAAGCTGTAACTAGATAGAACGTCATTACTCTTCTGTTAATGGCTTGAGAATACGGACCTCAGCTAAAACTAGTGGCATCAAATTAGAGCTATCAATATTTTCTTCCTAACTTTTCTGTCAAATATTTACATTATATTGAAGATTCACATTAGCACTTCTTTTTTATTCGTCTCAACCAAGCTCTATTTTTTCTGAGACACTCCTTCGATATAGAAACAACAATAAAAAATAGCTTCAACATAACATATCACATTGCATTAAAAACTAGTTTCTTCTCCCGCCTTAAACTCCCTGATGGATGAATGCAACATCCTTGAAATAAACGAGTCAGACCTAACTTGTTTAATTTTGATATTCTCATTTGTAGGAATGCACGCTAGAATTCTCGAGGGATAGAAAATCCATGAGTGTTTATTGTTCTCCGAAGAGCAATGGACCATCAACGAGATCACAACACAGAGAGGGTGCCAAGATGTTTGTCAAGGTAACTTGATTTTCATTGTGAAAATAGGCTAGGTTTGATACAATTTTGTTTTCGTCATCCAATATCATCTCGGCTCAAAGACGCAAATTCTTTAGGCCCTGTGTACATTGTATATGGCATGATGCAGCACTACCCTACGCGATAGGGTATGTTGCATCACTGTTGAAATATTCTGTTTATGTTGTATACGTCAAGTTACTTGTTGAAATTCTTATTAGTTGTGCTTTTCTCTGTCAAGGGATGGTTTTTCTTTGCAAAAAGGCAATGCAATTATATGGTCTGTGGCAAGATGTGTCAGATACGATGTGAATTTAGCATTAGGTTTTGTTCACACCGCCCCGTATTTGTTACGCAGCGTATTCAATGGTGTTGAGTACAATGGTGTTGAGAAGTCATTTATGTTTGAAATGATAAATATTAAAGGAAGCTACACATTTCAGCACTAAACAGCTTTTTATATTGTTGTATTATCAGGGTGCCCCAGAAAGTCTTCTAGAGCGTTGTAGTTATCTGCGGGTTGGCAAGCAAAGAGTGGAAATGAATGAAGAAATCAAGTCACTCATTCTAGAGCAAGTCTCTTTGTATGGCACAGGTAAATACCAATTATCGGATGAGGTTTTTTGGAAGGAAATTTAGACAGATGCGACCCTGTGAGATTTGGTACATGTCCACAATACCAGTGTTCATATCTGTCCAATGACATAGAAGGGCTGTGCCAATCACATCACATCTTGTCCATTCATTTCCAATCAAGCTATCTTGTCTATAGTCTAGTGCCTTTTTTTGTTCTCAGGGACTGTATTATTGAATTTGGCATATTAAGCCATATTCTATTTGTATATTATATTTATCATTACTTGAGCAAGCCTGGTATCACCTCAAAAACCATTTGCATGATGTTTGGTGCTTTTTATCCTACATTGAAGCTAGGCGCTATTGTATTCCTTATTTAAAGCAATAACCCAGAAACAGGCCTAAAGAGTCTCTAATATTTGTTGGAAAAATTGTCTGGAAGTAATGCTTGCGTAATCGGAAGGAGTTCTGGCTTCTCTTCAGTCTGCAGATTGTATTCCTTTCCAGTAATTTGTTTCATTATGTAAGAATGGAATTTTATTTTCTTTCAGGTCGTGACACACTACGATGTCTTGCTCTGGCAACCGTGGATGAACCACCACTTCTCCAAGATATGGATTTGTCTGAGTCAGATAACTTCATTCGCTATGAAGTAAGTATCAAATTATTTTTTCAAACTAAAGTGTATGCATTATATGCAAACATGCATCATTGAGATTCCATAGCTCGGAATGATTAAAAATTCTTTGCTTTTCTGCTTTGTCATTGAAGATGAATTTTTATAGCTTGACTGGACATTCTTCAATGGCTGCTGATTAAAGTTGATATTTAGATGATAAGAAAAGCAATAGCCCTTGTTTTTCCTATTTTCAATAAGTTGGCTTGTGGAAGCTTCAGATAAGCAAAAGTCTTGTTACCTTGTAGGGGATAAATAAAGAAATCCCTATTGTGATACTCCAATACCTTTTTGCTACCCTCAAAATATTCCTAGTTTCCCCACCAATTTCAACAAAGGTATAAATTGTCTTCTTCATTTAATCAACTTATCTATCTAGAGTGGAATGACTTTTGTCGGCGTTGTCGGCATGTTGGATCCGCCTCGTATCGAAGTTGCTGATTCAATTCGTCAGTGTAATGATGCTGGAATCAGGGTCATCGTCATAACTGGAGATAACAAGGTTAGCATTTTGAATGTAAAAGTTAATTGCTCTTTGTGCAATCTTTGTGCAATCAATATCAAGAAGTTAGTTTTCTACTTGTGATGCACTACTGTCTGTAATATTTATCAGCTATGTCTGCCATCGCTTTTAAAGATCCATGGCATGCAGACGTAAACAAACTTGAATGGTAATATATGATATCATTATTCAAAGGGAGAAGCGAGATTTGAAAGCATAATTCATTAGAGTTAATTTTATTATAATGATCATCTGGAATCAATCATAATAGATTGATAAAATTACAGGTAGCATTGTATTAGTCTATTTTCGCCACATACAGTGCTCTATGCCTTCGGCAGAGTGGAACACACAGAGGTAGGCTTTCAGTGACAGTTGTCTGATAATCGCATGAATGCGTGTGTCCTCTTTGAAAGTCTACCTCTATGTTTGCCGCTCTGCCTACGGCATAGAGCACTGTATGTATCCACTACTGTATAGAGCACTGTATGTATGTATTTGTCTGTGTAGAATCAGAATTAACTTGATTGAAATTAGTATTATCGTAAGTTTACTGTACCTGATTCATTTTTTCTAGGGAACTGCCGAGGCAATTTGTAGAAGAATTGGAGTTTTTGGTAACGACGAAAGCACTGAAGGTAGATTTTGTAACTTACAATGTTTGACATGATTGAAGAAGAATAACATTGAAAATTTGATGATGAAGAACAGTTCCACACAACTTTCCTCTATTTCTCTCATCTTTTACCCTTTTTCTGTCTCTGCTATTCCTATTTCACTCTCTGCTGGTTCAAGGAGAGCTTCTTCTTATCTTATCGTATCCTGAAAAATTAACTTTTAGGTAAATAATTCTAGTCAAAAATTCTTGCCTTCTTTTCTTTCTCTGCCTGTTAATCTTTAGATATTTCCACCTATATTTCATTAGATATTTACGTATTTTATGAAAACCCTGTTCTTCTTTTCCAAACGCCGATATTGTATTCTTCATTGATATAGAAATTAAACTTTATTCTATTTTACTATTGGAATCGAATACAACAAGACTTTGTCAAGAAGTATTACATCTCATCATTGTTTTACTATTAATCTTGTTTCTTTTTTCCTCTACTTAAATCTTCTTTCTACAGGTATGTCCTTTTCTGGCCGTGAATTCGACGACCTCAACCCTACTCAACAGATGCAAGCCTGTGTCAATTCCAGGTAAGAAACTCAGTTAGTAAAACCGGGTTTCTCATGAATTGACAAAATGATTAGAAGTAGAAACGTGCTGAATGATTCTTTATAGATATGTCATGGAGCACTAACATATCTGAAAGGGGGCTCTGGGGGGTACTAGAACCAGCAAACCAAGAGGAGCGTTTAGGCAATCCCCCCTAGCTATATTAACTTCATCATGCAATTTTATTTATTATGAAAACAGCATGGGATACACAGCCTAGAAACCTACTTTTTCTAAAAGTAAGACCTTTTCACCGTGCTCGAAAATTGCAAAATCCATAACCTGTTCAAATTTGACTTTCAGTGCGGTTGACACTGACAACCCGAAACCCAGTGGCCCGAATCCGCTACCCATGAAACCCCAAAGATTCTTTGCTCTGATTATCATCTCATGTAGTCGGTGTAAACGAATTGCCTTCACATAAGCTGTAGTTTTTTCTGAGAAGTTGGGTAGCAGTGTATTTTCTGCAAAGTAAAGCCAGTAATAGAACAATAACTGTGCTAATAGACTGGTTTTCTTTTGAAGGTTGTTTTCAAGAGTGGAGCCGAATCACAAGAGCAAGATTGTAGCATACCTTCAGCAACATGGTGAAATCACAGCTATGACAGGAGATGGGGTTAATGATGCCCCTGCTCTGAAGAAAGCAGAGATTGGAGTTGCCATGGGTTCAGGAACAGCAGTGGCCAAATCAGCTTCTGGTAATGGAAATTATTATTATTTTTCTTCTTAGGCTCAACCCATTTGTTAATGTACATATATGGTATTTTAAAGTTGACATTATGTTGATAGTGTAAATTAACTAAGATCAATTTTATAAATTGTAGTAGATTACCTTGGACGTAACTCATTGCCGGGTATTGACAGATATTTGCATTGCCTTTAGAAATGGTTCTTGCTGATGACAATTTCTCAACGATCGTTGCTGCTGTTGAAGAGGGACGTGCCATTTACAACAACACCAAACAGTTCATTCGATATCTTATTTCATCAAATATTGGCGAAGTTGTTAGGTGGGTGTCTAATGTTTGCTTTGTTTTAAGATAATTACTGACCAAAATACTCTTAAATCTTACCCTGTTAAAACTGACTATACATGGTGGTATCTATCTTCTATTGTGATCCATGATAATGGTTTCCTTCGATATTCACTTCCACTTGAAATCATGCCCGTAAACCTAAACGCTTGTCTTGATGGCTACGATTACAAGGAGATGGTACATCATCTTGCAATGTTTGAAAAGCAATGAATTTACATTTCCACACTTTCTGTTCTCTTACCCTTATTTTTTCTTAAATCAACACAATGTCTGACAAGTTAGAAACTCTTCAAGTTTCAAGATTTTCACAACAATTCATTGCTTCAATAAGGTACAAAGCTTTGTTTCCTTGTGAAATATTTTTGGGTAGTTATTCAAGAAAGCGAAATAGGAATAAAAGTTGAAATTTAATTAAACATTTCTTCACTGCAGTAAATATAGAATACATCTAATATTAGTATCGGCCTGCATAAAAAAATCCTTGTCGAGATAAATAACATGAGGTTAATGCGTGCTGTACTTATTGCGTGCAGTACTTACAATCATGCGTGCCTCAAAGGGTTTTTTTTATTGATTTGTTAACGAATTGAATATTTTCTCGCTTATAGCATCTTCTTGACTGCTGCTTTGGGGATGCCAGAGGCTTTGATCCCAGTCCAACTTCTTTGGGTGAATCTGATGACTGATGGACCTCCAGCGACTGCACTCAGTTTCAACCCCCCTGAGGTGGATATCATGAAGATGCCGCCTAGAAATCCCAAAGAAGGTCTCATCAGTGGATGGCTCTTCTTCAGATACATGTGTATCGGAGGTAAGCACTATGCTCCACTTTTCTGGTTCACTCGTTATGTCTTTCATCAGCATTACATACAGCAGTCATTGGAAGCTGGCAGGGCTGGGAAAGCAGACCCCAGCACCAATGGTCCCAGAAAGTTTCCATAGGTGTCCAGAAAGAAAAAAGGATCCATTTTTCACCTAGGGACCATCATTTAGGCTCGGTCTTTTCAGAAACTATCCGTCGGTGTCCAGAAAGAAAAACGGATCCATTTTTCACCTAGGGACCATCATTTAGGCTAGGTCTTTCATTGCAAATTTTTATCACGATGGTTTGACCTCTCTCGAAGCTGGAAATTATACTGCTGATATTGGAATTCGGACGATTTTCGATAAAGATTTGATAAGAATGATTTCACACGGAATTTTTAGGAACTCAACCCAAAGTGGAATTGAATTTCTAAAGCCAACCCCAATCTAAGGGCGCATTAACCAGTCGAGTCTCGGTAGGGAGCGTCCGTGAAAAAGTTTTTGTTGATCATTATCATGGCAATGATGATTTTGCAACGATTTTTATGCTTCCCAACGACTTGAAAAATTGTGGGACAAGGCTTAGATGCCATATTATTAACTGGAAAAGTATGCCCTGTTTCGAGGCACTTCTTATCAGGACGAATGCTGAAGTACCCCCCTGTGATTATTATCATCAAATATTTGTTACTTTCCAGTTTATGTTGGTGCTGCCACGGTCGGGTCATCAGCTTGGTGGTTCATGTACTACGAAGGTGGTCCACAACTATCCTTCTACCAGCTCTCCCATCACCATCAATGTGTCGTCGATTCCGTTGCATTCGAAGGAGTCAGCTGCGCTGTTTTCAAAAGCCTGGAACCAATGACCATGGCTTTGTCTGTACTTGTAACAATCGAGATGTTAAACGCACTTAACAGGTATTTACTTTAATCATCATCATCATGAGAATTAACATCATGAGAACTAATGAAAATGTTACTCCATGCTATTGTAGATAAACATATGAATGATATCGTAGCAACATCGACTAAAGGGTGAGTGACTAAGCGGCTTTAAGCAGTTGCCATCAAAGTCAGAAATACGCAACCAAAGTCAAGCACGTCGTGACAGGCAAATTATTGGGTGGGTGACCTTCCAGTTGTTTACAGAATTTTTGTTTATTCCATCACCCTTCGGATGGGACGCTGAACTAGGTATCCTCTGCCCCTGCTTGAAATAAGGCTTTTCTGGCCTTTCGTTGGCTATTACGTTAAATAGATACTTACTTACCTACTTGTAGTATCTAACTACTCCCCCTTCGGGTCAGTGTAGGGATCAGTCACGTTGAAGAGGGTTCTGTTGTGATTTGAAGGGTGCAGAAGGGCTCACCATGGCTAAGTAGGCAGGTCTTCGTTCATAATCTCAAATAACCTCTTTCTGACTTATTACTCTGATGAGTGTTAGACGTTAAGTTTGAGTAGTTATTATGTCTCGCTATGTTTCCGATTTTCCTCGCTATCCTCAAGCTCTGTACTGATCAAAGACCAGTCTCAAATATGTTATAGAAATGTACAAGATAATCTCTGAATCAAGACAATCGAAGAAGGGCAAGAATGAACAAGATTGTCGACTTTCTGCATCAAAACAAGGTGTAGTCTAAACCATTCACATCACCATCCTTTTCGATGGATGATAAAGTAATAAAGATGAATAAAGAGGAAAGTCTTGTGTCCAAAAGCAAAGAAGCCCGGAATCCCCGAATTGCCAGAAATATCGGCCTACTTTAATTCAAGTGAGTTGAAAAACAGCAACAAAGCAAGATAACCATTTCATTTTTTGTAGCATAAGTGAGAATCAAAGTTTGTTGGTGATGCCACCTTGGAGAAATTGGTCTCTTCTTACTGCGATCACAGCCTCGATGTTGATGCACTTCCTCATTCTCTATGCGCCATTCATGAAGGTAAATTCATTTCCCTTTACTACTGAAGAAAGAAACATGTTTTTATCGGAATTATAAGGCATCTACTTGAAATGTTCCTAAATTTAATATGAAACAAAAACAGCAATAACGCGCCACTTAAAAACTGACTTGTAGGAAACTGCGGCCTGTCAGATGGTAACGAATCTATAGCCAAAGATGAGAGTTTCCAGCTTGAACATTCATGTTGCTTCAGAAATACAAAGATTTGACATTTCATGCAAATTGAGTGGCTGTTATGCTAAATAAATCCAACATTCTTTGCTTATTTCTTCTCAACCTATAAGAAACCAGGCAGCCTGGTTTTGCAAACCTCAGTTTCTTGGAGGAGGGTTTTATTGTATTTTAATTCTGGTTTGTTCTAGTTTTTTTACATTATCCCCTACTTATTTTTGATATGGTTTTCTGATTGATTGAAAGGTAAATGCGCTCACCAATATAGCCAGGAATATTGGAAACATAGCGAAACGAACACATAGATTACTTAAGCTTTTCGTCTGACACTCAACAGAGTAGTACGTCAGAAAGAGTACGAAATAGGAACCTAACTGATTTACATACCCTCTTTCTGACGTATTACTCTGTTGAGTGTCAGACGAAAAGCTTAAGTAATCTATGTGTTCGTTTCATTATGTTTCAGATTTTTCTGGCTATACTGAAGTTCTGTACTATCAAAAGACTGCTCACCAATATAAGTGCTAAGCATAAATGGTCCACTGAATAGCTAGGTTAATCGAAGCGATTAACTCCAGGTGTTTGATCTCAATATGACCACACGCACACCTCGTGATAACATTTGTCTTTCAGTTTGGAGTAATAGACAGTTTTAGATTAACTCCTCAATTTTATATGAACGTTCTGAAGGTGGGATTGTATCCACGCCACCGCCTTTAAGTAAGGGTCGAGCGAGTCAGAACATTGGCCATTCTCAATTAGATGTTAACTGCAATCTGCTGTCGCTCACCTCAAATCGAATCTATATTCAGAAGGGTATAAAATAAAATAAACCACTTTTGGCCTTTAATTTGATAAATAATATATATTTTGGAAATTCGATTCCTACTGACCAACCCAAATTTTACCCAAGACTTTATCCATCCATCCATAAAAAGGCTCGCGGGGGGTTATCTAATTTCTCAGTCTCATAGGGCGTTTATTAAAGGCGTGCTTATCCCGATTTTCTGTATTTTTAGAAACTATTTCGATGATCTCTATAAACGCTTGGAACGCTGAAATTTAAAGAAATAGCAAGATGATTTTTTTAAGTTATTGCAATTCGATCAACTTGATTTTTTATTGACGTTACTTCATTGTAGGCAATCTTCCGTGTAACACCCTTGAATACGACTCAGTGGATAGCTGTTTTGAAATTCTCGGTTCCTGTTATATTCTTGGATGAAATTTTGAAAGTCGTTTCAAGAAACCTGATTCGTAACGAAAGTAAGTTGGTTTCTTCTTCAAATCTCATTTCAAACTTTTAACTCTGTTCTTCCTCTCTATAGCCTTACCTTCTAGACTTCCCTTACACGGCACCCCCCTTCCCTTGTAGACTTGCCTTACAGCACTCCCCTTCCCTCCTGCTCTCCTTTTCTCTCGAAATCGAAATGTGTTTAACTGAAGCATCGATTTATACTTGGATTACTTTTGTCATAATTGAGTTTATGTTTTTAACTTATTTGTCCTTAGGGAGACAGGGAACAAGAACTCGTGCATTGCATGTGTTACTCAGAAATTGCCACTAGAATATTTGAATTCTAACTTATTTCGCCAACCCCATCAATTTTTCGCACATTTACTTCGGATGTTATTTCAGCACTAAAACAAAGATTACCATGTCCTTTTCATAAATTTTCTACTTTTTTATTTTCATTACTTATTGTTTTCGTAGGAAAACTAAAGACAGAGTAGTTCGCCACCAGCACGGACGTATTTGGAAACATGAGCTATACTTGTGATATTGCATGGAAACTGAACTGTCAAAATCGAAAAACATTGGAAGAATTTGATAAAGTTCATCACTTCAGAATATCATAACTTTTATTGATTTTATCGCACACTTTGTCAATCATATGGGTTCGGTGTACAATTAAGCAAAGTGCGAGATGCTAAGGAGAGGCACGATGAGAAATACGTTTGATTTTTTGGATAAGATGAATCAAATATTCTTTGTTTTCCAAAGCTGGGTCCAATGGTCAAGCATAGATTCCACTTACTGTCAGTCCCCTTGGGAATTTTAGAAAATTGATTTTGTCAACTAAACAAATTCGTAGGTTGAATTCCCATTTAGTTCGGGAGCTAAGCTAGATAAAGTTGATAATGAATATATCTTGCTTCTTTTCCTAATTATTCCAAACTATAATTTTGAAGATGTCTTATCTTTTTACCATTCTCGGATTTCTGAATTCTTAATCAGTTAGACCACAAAGAAGAATTTAGTTGGTTAGGAAAATACGCTTCTCGAAAATGACCTTTGTTTGACTTTGATGTAAAAAAAATGTGGATGTTCATGCACAATTATTGAATCATTTTGAAAGTTATTCAAAGTATGTTTCCGGCATTCAGTTTATCATGTTATTATCATATATTGTCCAGATTTGAGTTCTTTTTAACACCGTTATTACCTATGAATCATTCAATTCTTTACACATATTTGTGATTTTGTGTTGTCGTACTCTTCTTTAGCGTATTTCGAGCATTTTGATAGGGGGTGGTTTCTTCTGGTTACTGGGCAGATTTTTAAATGGTGCTTGCCCCTTTTGTACTAGGCTCTGGTCTGTGATTAGCGGGGTATCAAAACAAAAATTTCGAAAAACCAAGTTGATGGTTGAAGGCAGAGATAAATACATATGATAATGTTTTATAAAAGCTTACCTCATGCTGAACTTACTGCATGAGTTTCAGTTTTCCGCATTGAAATTGCATTGCGGTGATTGCTTCAAACTGAGTTGTTTGTATGAGTGCCTATATTAAAATCCGATAAATAAACGTTGAAAGAATGCAAGGAATCACGAAGTAAGTCGAACCTTGTGCTATGAATAACAGATATACTAAAAGTATCTGAAACGCTTAATTCTATATTTACAACGATTCATAAAGAAGGTTCATTACAACATTCATTGCTCCTCTGTTCGAGTTGTGAAATGACAAAATTCCTTGGAGAAAGCCACTTCTTCAATGTACAAAGTACAAAGAGGCCCCCCATATTTGTACGTGAAGCGTTATTTGGCATATATTCGCGCGTGATTTCGTGATTTAGATATTTTCGGTTCGTGAATCCGTGATCAAAGAATCCTTCGTGCAGCGTGATTTGTTGAAAATGAGGTCGTTATTCCGTGAAAAGGAGTTTTTAAATGCGTGATTGCGTGACGCGTTCTGGTCGTTAAAAAAATTATGTTGCATAATTACATAGAAAAGATCGTGAAAATTCCGTATTAAGGTCCGCGATGGCGTGATAAACGAAAAATTGACGCGTGAATCCGCTATCCAGGGGTACTATGGGGGGGGCTCTACAAAGGACCCACTGAATAGGAGAGTGACTGTTCTCGTAAAGCAGAATATAAAGGATCATTATTCTTATAAATAAGGTAACCATAACCTTCATTGTAGGAAAAGGACGATGATAACCTTTTTTTGACTGCTTCTAGTTAATTTATTTACAATTGTTAAATTGGTTGCCCAAATCGATATTTCAAATTATTATTCTTATTATGAGAGTTCAGCCAAGAAGGATGCAAAAAGAATGCACCAGAATATTGGGTCCCAGACCCTTGGCCTAAAATCGTTTTGATCTCGTTGCCAACTGCTTCCAAATTGCCAATTCACGGTTTTCCTTATTCGCGCGGCGCGCAATGCATTGTGGTTCTTGTAGTAAAGCGTGTGCGCGTTGCGGTCACAAACATACTGTGATCAACAACTTCGGCCGCACATTTGTCATGGATTCATCTGAGTTTTCTTGCCGAAATACTGCACTTGCACCAACGAAAGTTTGCCCTAGTTTTTTTCAAAGCTACAATTCGGGGCAAACTGCTGAAATTCAACCAGAAGAGCTCGTAGAAGTCGACCAAAGTGACAACGAAGAAGTCTCCTTCAGCAAAGAATGGCCTAGGCCGCCTGGGCCTAGTTTCGAGAAAAATTCTGATGGTGATGGCAATAATGATGCAGATAAGAAAGCCAAAAAACTTGTTGGTGGGTTCACTTGCTGTGTACCTTTATGTTATAACAATACCAAAAAGAACCCAGAATTGAGTTTTTACTCTTTTCCTAGCGGAAGTAGACCTGAAAAAGTCGAATTAAAAAAGAAATGGGTGTCACTGATCAGCCGCAAAAACTTCAAGCCATCATCAGGACACAGAGTTTGCTCTGAGCACTTCATTGGTGGCAAGAAGAGTTATATGAATAATTTACCTGTCATTGTCCCGAAATCAACAAGGCCAACCATTCCAAAGCCAAGGCCAACTTCAAAGTCAACAAATAGAGAATTTACTGTTACTGCTAAAAAGCCAATAGAAATTCTACAATTTAATGACGAAAACATTGATCCAGGTTTCACAATCGAGGATGACCTCCCTGTTGGGACATTTTTAAATATCCCTCCTTTTTTGAAGAATCATGCTTCACTAACCTTGGAAGAAGAGACAGAGACAAGAAGAATAGCTTCAGTTCGAGTTCACGTTGAGCGTGCAATCAGACGCATAAAAACTTTCAGAATACTGAAAACTGTTTTTCCGATTTCAATGTCTGCAGACCTGAATAAAATTTGGGTTGTTTGTGCCTACCTTACAAACTTTTTACCACCTCTTATTAACAGCCCATAATGTGTGTTTATTAATGTTTATTAACAATATGGAATTTGAAACCAAAACAACAAGCAAAATTACTTTATTTCAGTACCTTGTTTCCTGGTCATCGTATAATTTTTATAATCAAGACTGAAGAATTTGAGGGCATTGGTGTGGACAGGGTGAATTACATGGGGGCAATACACAATGTTTAAATTTTGTTCAAAATATAAGTTTTATAAAAGCTTGCCAGTTTCGGAAGCATGTCCTTTTCCCAAAATAAACTGTCACGGTTTAAACGCTGCACAAAAACCTCCTTTTCGGTATAGACGACAAAGTCTAACCATGAAATTCCAACAATATTCATAAGGCCTTGACATTGGTAAAAGTAGGCATGTGATTCTTTAAGCTGGGGACCAGAGTCCGACTCTTTGAGGAAAAATGTTTTGGATTTACATGCATCAGCTATTGTCATTTCACGCTTTGAATATGGACACTTAATCTCGACTCCACCGACCAATTTTCCTTCATGGGAAACTAAACCATCTGGGCTTGCTCCCAACCATGGCCACTTCGGATTAATCATTAACCCGCACTCTATTACACTATGCATGTTGTCAAGTTTTTCCTTGTACATTGCTAAAGCAATCTTCTCGTTTTCTACACCCCATTGTATCGCTGCTGTTTTTAACCTTTTTCCTTCCTTGCACCGTTGTATCTGTTCTAGTATTGACTTTGGATATATATTATCCCTACGACGTACTACCTGTCCAAACAGTGATGACGTCAGCCTCTTAGATCTCTCAAGGTACCACATTTGGGAGTTACCTTGTTGTTTTGTTTCATTTTCAATTTCCTTGCTTTTTTCTAGAGTGACTCCGACTGATTTAGTGATTGTTTCTAAAGACTCTTTTTCAAAAAATGAAGAGTCCACTGACTGGTTCATGTTTTCAAAAATGTTACATGACAGTGAGGAGGTAGACTCTGCAGCTTGATCATCTGGTGTTGATGCTATTTTTTGACGTTTGTACGGGTTGAAAGTAGTGCATGGCAAATAGTTGTTCCCCTTTAGCACTTCCACAAGTAAAGTCGCTTTTCGAGATTTTTCAAGGGCAGATGAAAGAGCTTTTATATCATCCGATGTGACATTCTTTGCAAAGTCTGGAGTGGCACAAAAGTCTCTCCGTTCTCCCAAAACCAAAGGCCTTTTTCTTTTTTTGGATTTGTCTTTCTGGTAACTGGCTTTCTCAAATTCAAGGACATCAAATTTAACAGCAATACTTGATGTCATTTTCACCCTTGGCTCATTCCATTTTTGCAGAACTTGGGTGCATGTAACATCTTCAGGTACACATTTAAGGCCCAAGTTCGAATAATCCAAAAGAGTGTATAACAAAGCAGCAGCATGTTTACAACATCCGCCTTGCCCTGCTTTACAGCTACATTTGGAACGGACAACTCCACCTTGCA
Organism: Pelagia noctiluca; assembly: GCA_963924455.1. Lineage (NCBI taxonomy): Eukaryota > Metazoa > Cnidaria > Scyphozoa > Semaeostomeae > Pelagiidae > Pelagia > Pelagia noctiluca. The sequence goes on from OZ004322.1 coordinate 3,817,435, forward strand.
CTTGCCGGATGTGAGCGTAAACAGTGTATTTGACATTTTTCATGGAAGCTGACACAAAAGCTTTCACTAAAATAAGTTTTAGATCTCCATTGTTGACATTGGGTTTTACTCTGACTTTGCTCACATACCCTTCTTTCCAAAGCTTGTAGCCATGAAGTTTATTCCTGTAAGCTTTCGGAGGAATATTGTCAGGCATTGTCATCGAATTTTCAATGAGAGTCTGATTTAAATGGCTTTCTGTGAACTTTGGGAAGTATTTTAGATCGATAGTCCAACCATTCACATCTAAATTCTCCTCTGAGAGCAGGAAGATCTGTGTCGCCGTTGAATCATTTTTCTCGAAACTAGGCCCAGGCGGCCTAGGCCATTCTTTGCTGAAGGAGACTTCTTCGTTGTCACTTTGGTCGACTTCTACGAGCTCTTCTGGTTGAATTTCAGCAGTTTGCCCCGAATTGTAGCTTTGAAAAAAACTAGGGCAAACTTTCGTTGGTGCAAGTGCAGTATTTCGGCAAGAAAACTCAGATGAATCCATGACAAATGTGCGGCCGAAGTTGTTGATCACAGTATGTTTGTGACCGCAACGCGCACACGCTTTACTACAAGAACCACAATGCATTGCGCGCCGCGCGAATAAGGAAAACCGTGAATTCCATTGTTGCCTTCTGACCAAGAATACGAATCCGTCTCGATCTTCTCCATCACTTGCGAAGTACAGCAGTTCAGTGAATAAACGAACTTGTGTTTGCTCTTTACTTGACACAAAAGCAGCATAATGTCGATTGGTGTGCCAATTAAAGTACTGCACGAGGCTGAAGGCCACACAATAACATTGGAAACCATGAATGGCGAAGTTTACCGTGGAAAACTTATCGAGGCCGAAGACAACATGAACTGCCAACTTGCCCAAATCACGATGACGGCAAGAGATGGACGAATTTCGAATCTGCAGCAAATCTTTATCAGGGGAAGCAAAATAAGATTTATCATTCTTCCAGATATGTTGAAAAATGCACCCATGTTCAAGAGGATTCAGGGCAAAGAGAGGTCAGGCACAGGGGGTGTTGGTCGTGGAAAGTCTGCGTTGTTGAAAGCCCAAGGTGAGGTTGCGGAGAGGATAGGAGTTTAAAACTATATTCTGATCAATCAAAAAAGCTACTGTCTGGGCATGCACAGGGTTTTATTGATGCTTAAATAATTTTGTGTCTACAATACCTTGAGGAAGTTCTCCAGAGCACCCTAATACTGCGGGTATGGAACTTGCTCGCCAAATAGAAAACTAGGACAGAACGATAGAAAATGGTTGGTGCTATTGTGATATCTCGTTGAAAATTGCCATGCTCTGTAAGCCAGAGCAGTAAATGAAAACGCTGGGATTTTTTCTAAGGGGGTATAACCCAGTTATACTTCATAATTTCAGATTTGTTTGCCAAAAGTAAATTGATTGTTCATTTTAGCCAGAAATTCCAGAGACATAGCACAACAAAAACATAGACTACTTAAGCTTTTCGTCTGACACTCAACAGAGTAATACGTCAGAAAGAGAACAAAACAGAAACCTAAGTAATCTATTTGTTCATTTCACTATTTTTTTCGGTATTTCTAGATATTTTCACTGCTCATTATAAGACAGAACGTAGGAACAATAATGAATAGTGAATGTAATGAGGTATCAGTGTGCAGTCCTGGATTCTTAGTCTTATGAAAGGCGAAACAGGAACAAATCCAAAAAGTCAAGCAAATCAATTTGTGAGAATGATTAATGAAGCAAGCAAAATTCTAACCCAGGACCACTCATATTGGGTGTCAGTGCTTTACCAAATGAGATATCGGGGCAGTTGATTTTTAATTGTTGCCCCAAATCATATTAGTCTCACAAATACCAAAAAGTGGAAAATGGAAAAATCACAAAATCTTTCAAAAATCCAGTGATTTTGTTCACAGTTAATATTCCATCGATATTCTATCTCACAATCTTCTATTTCTTATTTTAGTTGCTGCAAGAGGTAGAGCTATGCCAGGTATGCGAGGACGAGGAAACTTTTTTGCAAGAAGATAAGAGTCATTTGATAAGCTGATGTATAGATCTGGTGGATTATGAAGACAAGGATATGAATTATTGGGAATGTCACTTAGGACGCACAATTACTATCATTTATGTCCTGATTGTGTCCCGATGATAGCAAGATGTGGCCAGGGCCAGTTCTGGAAGAACTTGAACATAATAGTTTCTTAACAAACCATACTGTGTATATTTCAAATTAGATTTACTGTGTTGTACTGTAATTCAAATCTTTATGGTTTTTATGCTATTTGGATAAACAGAAATTACTTGTCTCCTGGTGCTGTCTTACTGAAATATTAGTACAGGAATAGCAGGATGGTCACATAGCAAAATATTATTCAAAATTAAAGCTTCTTTATGTTTGCACACAAATTCATCCCCTTTTTCTGATTTGCCTGTTCAGATCTACTCTCATTTCCTTATTTTTCCAAAACTCTTCACTATTGTGAAGCCCTGTTTAGTTTCCTTGGGTAAATGTTTATGTATAACCTGGTTAAATAGTTTGGGTAATCTTGTGTCAATGAATTTGGTATTGTCACCTTTTTCACTTTTATTCGCCTTGACTGTTAATGTATATTGAAAACGGGGTAGATAGTGGAAAATTTATCAACTTCGCCCCACCTCTTAACCCCACCAGTCGAAACAATGTCTTACAAGTCTCTGATTGTTTATGTCAGTGAGTTTGTTTATGGTACAGAAGTATTTGTCTATTTTCAATTACCTTTTTGTTTTTCCTTATGTAATGTAGGTTCAAGTATTGGAACACGGCCAACATGCTGTTTTTTATGAAATAATAACCTTGGACCTCTTCAAACCAGCCCAGTGATACATTCGTTTGGATCTTGGTGACCACACCCCACCGATCACGCCCTGTGTGGTGCTGTGATGAGGGAGGACATTTTTCACTGTTCCTTTTTTTGCACATTGATCTACATTGATCCCCTTTGCTTTTCCGCGTCACCATACTTGGATCCATACTAACTTGTTTTTACTGTTAAAGTTTGTTTTCTCGCTGCAAGCAAATGAGTGAAACAAGTTTTGAAATGCCGCAAGTGGGCAAGAAAGAGTTTAACCAACTGAAATACTCGAATGAATTATAAAACTATAAATTTAAATAGAACAAAAGTCAGTTGAACTTGTTAAAAAGCTGGAAATTCCAGTGAAGCTACTGTTAAGTGCTGCTGCTGTGTTTGTTGATGAAAGGATGATGACAACAAAATATGTTTTGGGCCTAACAAGCTTAAAGTTAACCAAACATCTTGATGAATGATGGAGGTTAAAAAATCAACTGTCTGGATTAAGAAATGGGTAATCTTAAGAGAATATTGATTTTGAGCTTGCATTTTATCATACTATGTATTAGTGTTCATTCAAGACATATAGCCAAGAACCAAACACAAACATTTAAAGCTGAGAAAGCCAGAGGAATAATATTGACATTGAGGCCCACTACCTATAGAAATCATGTCAAAACTAAAACGGATCCTCGATTACAGAAAACAACAGAAAGGCTGCAAAATATTGAAAAGGGTTTGGAAGTCATCAACAGAACGATTATCCACAAGATGCACTCCGTCCATCCAACAATGAACAGTTCGCTTACCAAATCAATTTCAAAAGAAGACCAAGATATTCTACAGAAGTTTTTTGTGGAGAAATTCAGCAATTTTTCAAAAAAGTCATCTACAACCAATAACACTGTCTTCAATAGCACCAGTGAAAAATTCAAAACAGTAAGTATACCAACAGGGGTGTAGGAAGCTGCAGCGCACTGGGGTACGTGCCTCGTAGGATTTTCCAAATAACAAACTAAGAACTTCTGGTTGTACTTTCAGAAATTACCCTACATAGCCCATCATCTTGATTAAAAAGTACCCTTGAAGCATAAATTGCGACCCTCCTATGTTTTGGGTGTTTCCTCAGCCTGGTGTACCAGATGTAAAGAAATCACCACCCCTCTGGTCTTTTGATATCTGGTTCCAGGCTTTGGGTCTTTGTGTACTCTGTGACAATGATCTTCAATGTGATTTCTTTCCATTGATGTTTATTTATTCATCCTCCTGGTCAAATCCCAGGGCAATTTGTACACGATTTTCATTGCCTATTGGATCAGAACTAAAATTTTCCAATTGCTTAGTATTCCTCTACCAGTGCTGGAATTACTTAAGTTTTTGTCATGTCGAGTACTGACATGCCTATAGAAAAAATGCGTGTACACAGAATTTGCTCAATAGGACTGATGTTTGTGCTACATTTCTCCTGCTACTTTATTTTTCAATATCTTTTTAGAAAATTGAAAATGCTACTGATCTGCAAAAGTTTGATTGCAGCAAGTTTCTGCCACAGGTATATCTTTGAAGATCTTTAGATAACTTTTGTTGCTGTTGCAATTGATAGAAGAGGAAAAGATTATAAGTATGCAATATTGATTTTTTGAATTAGCTCTAAACTCTATTGATGAATCCAAGAAATTCTACTCTAACAATTTTCTTTATTTTGGATGACGTAATTATATCTATCATCATACCAGGTTTCATACCAGGTATCACTGACTTCAATTTATAGTGTTATAGATTTTTGGCAAGGTTTTCTTGGAAAATATGTGATTGTGGTTTATGTCTTCTAGCTTTTTCATCTTTTTTTGCAGAGAAATAAAACAGACAGCGAAGCAAGCAGCTTTTGTTACAGTCCTTCAGATGTGAGTATGAACATTTCCTTACATGACATTAATTTGCCATTATTGCATTAATCATCCATTCTACCTTGTTTTTTAAGAGACTTAGTTTAGTTGTGGTGTAGCTGTAGAATCAAATTGCTGAAGGTATAATAGTGTCTTTGTCCAAGTCTTCTTTGCAGGGTCACCATGGTTGGCCACTCAGTGGCAAATATCTTTAATAGAATTTCTAAAGGAATCCTAAATATAATTTAATTGAGTTGAAATTGAGAGCCTGTTCTAAAGCCATTTAGTAAGTCGATGTTCAATGCAATCTTAGACTTTCTGTACCCTATAAAAACTGCAAAATTCTTCTCAGAGAGAGCAAAAAATATTTACTATAAAACTATCCCTCGCATATGCTTTGAATTCAAGATTCCAAATTTCAAATATTGCATCTTTACAAATTTCATAGTCTGGGAATTCGGGCAGGTCAAGCTTGAGTGATATGAGGCTCTCTTTCTTAACAACATTATTGAATATTTTCACATTGTTTTTATTTTATTTTCAGAGCCTCACTTGCTATCAAGATCCTATATTTTGCAAAACATTTCATATGAAGTAAGTCTTATTCTAGATATTCTTATCAGAAAATCAAAATGATCCTTGCAACTCTCTCGTTTGAAACCAGGGTTGCATTTAATAATTTCCTTCCTTTTTAGAAGCTTCTCAATCTAGAAATTGATAACAAAAAACTAGAAACAAGAATGTTTCACCATATGATTCCATTTTATCGTCATTTCAACAAAAAACACATTTCCTTATTCCAGCAACCTTAACTGCCTCTCGAATACAATGTTACAAAGTCCAATATTTGATTCTGCATTCAGCTTTCAATGTTCCTAACAAATATTAATTTTTAGTTAAGGAATGAGTGGTCAAGTGGCTTAACCAGTTTGCTATGTACTGCTGAGGTTAAGCTGGGTTGTGTGAGGTGTTGACTAAGCAACTCACTCCACCACCCATCAAAAGGGACATTAAGATAGGTCCCGTCTCATGGCTGGAAATATGATCTCTAGCCTTTCATAGGCTAACACGTTAAACATTAACTTTCTTAATTACTTTAGTGGTAAAAGGGAGCTGGATTGGCCAGTATATGGAGAATACAGCTATCTACCACACAAGCATTGGGTCAAGATACTGCAGGTGAGTTTGCTTAGTAGTTCAAAAGTAACATTTTAAACACTTAATGGTTTGTTAATGTTGATATTAACCTTAATCTTTTTACTGAAACTTTGCGCTTGACACTCATCAGACTAATACGTCAGAAAGAGACCGAAAATGAAACTTTACAAATGATTATGTATATTATGTGGATTTAAATGAACCTCAAGGTAATTCTAGCTATGTAGGAAGCACGAATCAAGGGAATGGGTATAGGTAGAATATCCCGTTCTGATATACGCTTAAGTTTTTTCATGTGAAATACCCCATCTTGATTTTTTTCACAAAAGTTTATTTAAAATGTTTGAATTTCTCTAACTTGGAAAATTTTTTTCTTGCAAGACTATCTTCCTATGAAATATAAAGTTTCACACACAAGGTGGAAGCAGACATGGTGGTCTTGCTATCTTGTGTACTTTTTAACCCAATGACTGGCAAAGAATCAAGCAATCAATTCTAACGAATGATTGATGGATTTTTCCAAACATAACTAGCCTAATGATCAAGAGATTGAATAATCTCTCCAGTTAGAAACATTTTGATAAGAGCAACTACTCCAGTTAAACTTGGGATTCCTACTATGATGTGTCTCTTTAATAAGGATGCGGTCGATATGAGGTGGTAATTGAAGATAAGCCTCATTCCACTCCCAGTGTCTATGTATGGAATTTTTAGTCCTCTGAAAAAAGTCTGCCTCTCCTTCTTATTGCTGTTATAAGACTCAGCAGGCGTAATTCTAAATGTTATTGCCTCTATGAATTTCTCTGGAGAAGTTATCTTCTTTTTGATTGAATGAACTGGCAAGGTATTCAATACTTTGATGCAGCAATACATCAGAGCCTGTAATACTAGAATAGGAAGGCGCAGTGACGCAAAGACAAAATAATAAATTCCAGACGTCGGCAGGAGGAACAAGAGGACTGTAAAGAGGATAGTGCCAAGGGCAAGTTGATCTGCATTGTATGATAAGGAGTCTACTCTGTTACGCAGTGGGTTCCATTTCACACCTCTAAACAGCTGTGATAACGCAATCAGACCTCGCAGTTGCAGATTGTAGATCTTCGAGGCGTACACATAGAAGCAAAAAGTATGAAATGTCAATATGTTCAAAGCATCTATGGAAAAAGACAGCATTACAGACAGCCCCAGACAGCTAGACCACATAATTGCTTGAATGATGAAGGGCAAGTACGCCTCAATTAATGCCAAGTAGCCAATCCAAATGTCTATGTGATACTTAAAGAAATTCCCCAGAAATAAGGTCAGTTCCTGGTTTAGCTTCAAGCCAGCGGGAGCCCCCATTAGCCAATCTAGAAGCTCATTTAAATAACCTCGAGTTTCATCTCTCCATGCTGTTACAAATTCTGCTGTTTTTGCTGCTGATGTGAATCTATTCATGACCATGAAAACTATCACCCCAAGCAAGACATCAAAAATCATACAGCAGATCTGACAATCTTTTGTTTTGTCTCCATCTAGCTCGGTCTTTCTTCTCTGTAAGTCAATGGATATATTTTGAATATCTTCCTTTGTGAGATCCCCATTTTCTTGCAAGACTTTTATCAAGGGATTTTCACCATAAATTTCAAGATGATCAACATTTGTTATTAACTGTGTCATTCTTGACTGAATCTGGTTGAAACTTGAAGATATTGTGCTCAAAAACTTGAGCTTATTGCTAATAACCTCCATAAATGAAAGAGTTAATGCATTGGCTTGGGAAATCGTCTCAAAATTAGGCCTAAATCTTGGCCTAAATAAAATTCCGAACGTCCATGCGACTAGTTTGACTATTAGCCTCGAAAAGGTCCTGGCCATAAGATGAAATCCAAGGCATATCATGTTTATTTATGTGTAAGCTAGGACAGCAGAAGTGCTTTAATTCTGCAGCTGTTTCTCTTCTTTTCTGGAAATAAATTTGCAGTGAGGAATGATTCAATGGCGGCCATCTGTTTCCTGTTTGTTGTTTGTGAATTTTGTGGTTGGTGTAGTTTTAGTTGTTGTTGTTGCTGCTTGCCACTGCTGCGATGCACTTTCGCTGCATTTGAAAATATTAAAGAGCCTCCCCAGGGAAAACTTTTTACACCTTTTTTTTATAAGAAGAATTTTGTAAGAACACGAGCCTCAGATTTTGCCAAATCTTAAGAACAATTTAAGAACAAATCAAGGCTGACCATTTCAAGGTCAATATAAGAATTATACGAAATAACCACGAGACTGACAAATAATTACAAAACAAGCAAATACACAGCACACAGGTATATCAGATGGTCAAGAGAGTCCACATTTGAATAAATTAACACAACTGATAGCGAAAACAGGCTTCGAAATCATTATATAGTAGCAAAAATTTAAGAAAGTTTCAAGCTGAAAATAGAAGAATTTTTAAGAACAGCCAGCTTCAAATTCATTCTAACCATAACATTCTAACAATTGCCAAAGAAAAAAGCACACTCGAGTGGAATTTCAATATATTGAATTGGACTTCCCATTATGGCCGCTATAAGCTTCATTTTAGAACGACAGGCGCTCGGTCCAGTCTTTATTTGGAGATCAGTGGGTAGGACCCATCCAGAATTTCCAGCACCAAACAACTGGTTTGCAGGGTTACACTTACACCACTGCAGCCCAGAAGTAGAGGTTGTTATTCATTAAGAATTCTCACTTATGGAAGGCAATGCCTGCTCACCCTGTCTTACCTTCGTTAACTAGCTCAGCAAATTAGCCTATCATGGGACCAGTCTAGCTAAGTAACTAAGGTGATTACTCATCGTAACTCACTCTAACTTATTTGGGGGGATTATCTCTCTTCTATCAACTCATTCTAACATTTCGTTCTTTCGACAGCATGGTGGTGTTGTGTTTTTGTATCATCCGTGTGCCAATGAATCATCGGTTGCGAAGCTGAGGAATCTTGCCAAAGTATGCATGCTCCGATATGCCCTGACGCCTTACGAAAAATTAACAATGGATCAGGTGAGGTTTTTCTGATAAGAAAAAAACAGGAATTGAAAAATCAATCGATATCTTTTGTGAGAATGAAAATTACCCAACAAAGACTTGAACCAACGCACGACCTCTCTAGACCAGTGCGTCCTTGAGGCCTCAAGGAACCCAAGCCATTTCAATCATTTACATTGCAAGGTCGTGGGTTCGAGTCCTAATTGGATCTGGATCTCTAGTATAATGCAGCTAGTTTACTACTTCTTGATATTCCAGATCTTCAATCACCATCTTTAAATAACAATTATAATGATCAACTGATAATTATTCGTCGAGATTTATTTTTGTTTTCCTTAGCCCTTGGCAATGGTTTCTTGGGGCTGCTACCTGCTGATGAAAGACGTGAACTTCTCACTGTGCAAGACCTGGATTAAATCACATGCCTTCAAAGCTCCTGCCTCGCACGTCCACAAAAATGGCAAATTCGAAACGAGGCTTCTGAAAGCTGCTGACGTCGTTACTGACATCAAGGATACGTTTCTCTGTCCAGATGAAAAAGAAAAGGTATCTCAATCATTGGCGTAGGGGCACCGAAAATTTGGGGGGCTTCCCAGCAAAAAGCCCATTATCAACTAAGGTTTTTGCCCAACTGAGGACAAAATGTTACCCGAATGGGCCTAAATTTTCAGAAGAAGTTTCCAGAGTTGGGGGGGGGGGGAGGCTTACGCCCCTTTGCCCTCCTACCTCCTAAGCCCATCATTTCAGTCTAGATCATATATATAATAGATAAGAGATAAAAAAGGAGACTGGCTCTCTGTTACTGAAATTTTCATGCTTTCGCCTCAATAGAGATTTACAGTAGAATCCCGATAACTCGAACATGCGATAACTCGAACTCTAACTAACTCGAACAGATTTGGCATTCCCCCTGAACCTTCAACACTATTTACATATGAATATACCCCCGATAACTCGAACATTCGCTAACTCGAAAATTTTTTTATACCCGCTGCGGCTATTTTCTCTCGATAAGTCGAAATTTTTGTGCCAAAGTACTAACAACAACAATGACAACGATATTTTAATCACAAACTCTTCATTGAATCAAGCAGTTTTTTAAAAATAGAGACAAAGTTCTTAAGTCCAGTGACTTCAAGGCTGCATACGACAATTAAACCCTTTCCCTCCCCCTGATTGCACCTCTTTCCAGTGACTATAGCAACGCACCTAGCTTCCGAATGACTTCGAAGAAAGTAGAAAATCTTTTTAGAAAAACAGCCAGTATTTCCTATTTCAAGTGTCCCACAATATCTGCACCTCTCAGGACACAAACAGCATGCTTATCTAGAGGGTTTTTGGGTTCAGAACGGACATTCAGATATTCATTTTGCTTCGAGGTCCAAGTCTCCTTATACACATGGTGTCCTGTGATGTATGTTTCGACAGTTATAGTAGTTGTGATGTAGATTGGCAGTTCATTCTGTAGAACAATCGTTTTCAATGAAAAACTTTCAAGTTCAAGTTGCATTGCTCGAATTATAGGCTGATTTTCTAAAAAGTTCGAGTTATCGAGAGCATCGATAACTCGAACATTCGATAACTCAAACTATTTTGATCGTCCCCTGCATGTTCGAGTTATCGGGATTCTACTGTATAATATAGATGTAGTTTATACACTGCACTGACTGGTAAAAAGAATCTCTAATTATGACAACTAATTTTTCTAAATCGCTCCATTATGGATGGAAATCGTTTCATTTTTTTAGGAAATCGTTTCTAAACATGTCCATAACAGTCTTTGATGGATACAGAACTTCAGGATAGTGACAGAAATCGAAATCATTGAGAAACATAGTAATTATCATCTTAACACTCAAAAAATGATAAAGTAGCTGCATATCATCCAAAATCGACTTTCGCTTCTCAAATCACTGCACAATTTTCAAACTCGTTTCAAATCGTATATGATCGTTTCAAATAATTTTGGTATCGTTGCAATTTTTTAATAATCATCGTGATAAATCGTATATAACATATTCTTGATAAATCATCTTAGATTTTACAAATTGTTACGAAAATTTACCTAAATCGTTGATAATTGTTTTTATTCGTATCAATAGATTCAGTTGATTAATTGACTTGCATATCTTCCAGGCGTCTTTCCATGCAACAATAGCTCCGATTGAGAAACCACAGCCTACCATCAAGAAACATGCCGTGGAGGACTTGATACTAAAACGCCTTGCCAAGGTAAAACACATAAGAAAACCACATCACCGTAACGCCAGCATCATCCAAGAAACGGTCAACACCAAGAAAGCATTTTCAGCGTTTAGCAGTCTCGTATTCCTATGCGTTTTGATGGCTTTGTTGTTATTATACACAAAACTATGGCGGCCTAGTGCGCAGGGAAAGTATCACCGTTTGCACGAAGACGTGTACCAAACATCCGTTCAAAATGATAGTTGGATCGACAGGGTCAGTTTGCTCAAGAGCAGTCAGGAATTCTTAAACAGTTTTCAGAAGAAGAAGGAAAGAAAAATTGACTCGCTAAGTAAAATGAGACTACTAGCTCCGATTAATGAAGAAAGTGACGAATATACGGATTGATATACATTTCAAGCAAAGTTAAACAAAGTGAAACTACTCTAACAATTAATCATGTCAATAAATCAAATGTAGTTGCCTCTTACGGTGCATGTATTGCTATCCATGCATGTCACATTTAAAGTCGTTCTGTGTACTATTATTCTCTCGCTTTATCTCTGTAAATTATTAGTTTGCCTTGTTTCTTGTTAGAGTTTCAGTATTTTTATAAATAATTGTTGTCAAGGCAATTTCATTTCATCAAAAGTTCTTGCTTTTATGCGTATTCATTTTTTGAATCTGTAGTTTGATACTTAGAAGAGAAATAAGAAAGGAGACTGGCTCTCTGTCACTTAAAGTTTCATGCTCACTCAATCATCAGACAGACTATTATATCTATAGTGTACTTTCGTACATCGAGCACTGTGATGCGGCGTGAGACAACGCAATCGCTATAGTTTGATACTTAACCCTTTTTTTCTGCAAGAAATTGATTCTATTTTCAACGAGGGTGATGGTAGGAACGTTCTAGTTCTTGGATAGTGGCAGTGCCACAGTGCTACCTTCATGAAAAGAAACATTACAAGGACAAGCCAACAAGTATATTGCTGATGAGAGTGAGAGAGAAGAGGAAGAGAAATGAAACGTCCGATTGAACGAGGATCGTACTTGCCTGTGTACAGAATAAACCACTCCAGAAGTATACACAGTTTTTGAAAGGTTATTGTTTGAAAAGGTATTAAGGTAGACCCACAATCCACTGCGTCCGTCAAAGAAGCGCGAAAAAATTCTCCGGTTGGTAAGGAAGAAAGATGGCGCCAATAAAATGTTTACGAATCCTCAGTTATACTTCCCAGGTTGGTCGATATCTTTTACAAATAACACAAAAGTTGACTTCTTTTCAATCCTTTGATGTAAACACATCATCCTGCAGAAACAGATGGACTTTGATTCATGATGACATGGAACAAATTTTGTTTTAGGCCTGTAGGCGGCTGCATAATGAGCATTTTCAGCCACCTACAGGCCTAAAACAGGGATATGCCTGCCCCATGCCAATCCTCCTCTGCTATGTCAACTAGGTCTCTATTTTACTAATGCAGTTAATTGTAAGCTTTAAAAGTTTAAACGATTTTCAGTGAATTGCATATTGTTTTACATGGGAGCTTTCTGCCGAACTTTTTCTGCTTTCTTTCGAACCCCCGTTTTGTCATATATTTATGTTTTTATTTATTTATTATTGATTTTGCTACCTCCACCTTGAGACTTTTCCTTGCATTCAAATGAAACCTTTACACAGTGTTATTCGATTTTCTTTCCCAATTTGCGAAATTCACTAGATCTTCAAAGAATTAAAATAAATAACAACTTTTCTATAAATGGTGTTTGATAAACTGGATTCTAGCCGGGATATTGGATGAATGAATGTAATAAAAGAGGTACACCTTTTTTTATAAGAAACCTAGCTTGGTCCTAGTGCTAAAAGTTTCTTAATTTTTCACCAGTTTCTAGTACTAAAAGTTTCTTAAAAGTTTCTTATTTTTGGAAACGCATTTGATATCAAATTTTGCACTTTCCCTCACATATTTCTTGTATTAAAGTGAAACCCACCTACTAATACAAGTAGACTCAAAATCCTGTGTTCCTCTAAAGGAAAACGTGTAGCAAACATAAATCAAGCACAAATGTATTGTTGACATATTGCTTTACCCACTCAGAGAATCCTCTTATTTTTTTAGTATTTTCTTTAAGATATTGATGTAGTTCTAAAAGTTTCTTAGATTTATGGGGCTCTAGTACTAGGTTTCTTATAAACCAGTTTCTTATAAAAAAACATGTACCACAAATCACGGACTCAAAAGCAATGGATGGTAATTACCATCAATCATCAATCCAGCCTGGAATCTAGGGTTGGATTGGGTTGACAAAAACATAGAAATGACAATTAGAGTGAACTAAAACAAGACATAGATTTTACAATAAACAGACTATTTTAATTTTTTCCAGGATCCTTTGCACAAAGCTGAAAATATCATCAACCCTCAAAATCTGAAGAAATGGCTGTGTGCAAAGACTGAAGTTGGCAGCGATATGGAAGTGGAAATGGCACTTGAAAGTAGTTCGAAAATTGAACATATCAATATAGGTAAAATTTTCTGAATTCCTGCAGTTGCCTTAAATTTTGGGTGCCAAATTTTAGGTGCCATTGGTAAAATGAACAAAAGAAGCAAATAACAACCACAAAAAAAGTGGGACAACCAAGTAACAAGCAGGGAAAGGATAAATGGATGGTCCGCTCTTGTTTACCAATGTCTTGTAAACATAGGTTTACAGATTTGACAGTTAGCAGCAAACCTGTGTCCTACTATAAGTATGGAATCATTGTTTCGTTCTTGAAATCCAAGGCTTGTTCTACCCTGTCGGTTTAGGTTTTTTGTAGCAGCCTTTGCGAAAGATTCAAGATTTCACCCTCAAATATATTGTCTGTCTGTCAAGTAATTGCTGTGACCTTCCAGCTTTGTCAGTATAAAAACCAGAAGATTCATTGATCCTTTTTGCCTTTGGGAGTCCCTCCTTTGAAATTAGGAGAGTTGGAAGCTCTTAACTTTACTTATACAACTTAAAGACCTGCGATAACATGAAAATATTTTAATTTATTTTTACTCAGGAAACCATGGTGGAAGTTTTATTGAAATCTTGGTTGGAAAATCTTTATGGCCAAAGGAAAGACAATTTGAAGTGCTCCTCCCATCAGTTTCATTAATGACGGCTGCAGAAAGCAAAGATTGGAAAAATATTTCAAAAGTTTTCATGTTCGGCCTTGGTAAGTTGTGCTCTGTCTTTCCTTATCCAAACAAGACTAAGTCTTAAGCTTTCCTACTTTTATGAATAACCCAAACTAGGCCATCATGTTTCCTGACCCAATGCAAACTACTTTTTGTATTCTAAATTCTTCAAAATGCTTCCACCTGCCATTTTTTTCAGCAAATTTTCGAGGTCATATTGCAACTCAAAAGTGGGACAGAATACGAATAAAATGTAGACAGCCCTTTGCAAAAGACAAACAGTTTGGACTTGGCTTTGTTGAATTCAGAGCCCAAGATGAAAAGAATAAGGGAATTGATCTACAATCAAGTGGGAATCCTGAGTACGAGTTGAGTAGGGGAAGTAACAATTTGAAGAACATGGTGAACAAGGCTATACACTCTTCAGGGTGAGGTTTTCTCTTTGATTTTGTGATTTTCATTGCAGTTAGAGCTTATTTTGTTGAGAAAAAGCAAGATTTGGAAAAGCAATCAAGATAATTTGTGTGAGTGAAATGGCCTTGGTTTTTGAGGTACCGATGCGTCAGTGAATTAGAACACTAGAGTACTAAAAATTTCAGGTTCAAATATTGTACTGTGATCTAGTTGAGTCTGTTTTTACATAGATTGTTGTTGGATTTGATTACTCAATGTCTGAAGAGAGTTTGTCACACTTCAGAATGAAGTGTCGGAAACAAGACATTCTTTAGAAGGGACTGAAAGCTAGGGGTCCTATGCCCCTACTGGAAATAAAGCGTCCTTGTGTTTCACAGGCCAGCACTTAAAACATACACTTCCTTATCTAAGGCAACTTTCATTCTATCTTTATAATAAATTTTACTTGATAGAATGCTAGTGTACATTCAACTTGTTTAGTTTTTTTGTTAAGACTATCCTTTGGGAGGTTTCCATTATTAGTTCAGTATTCAAGATAAAGAATCTTCTTAGTTCCGTATTACTGTGGTCCATAATTCTTTGGTTTCTAATTAAGCGAAGCAAAGACAGGAAGAAAGAGTTTCTTTTCCTTCTTCCCCCTAATTATCTTCTGAAGAAATCTTGCAAAGGAGATTTTATTTAGACCATGCTCTTTATTATGTTTTAGAGGGTCAGAATCATCTTCAGGGAGAATTCTTTCTCGAACTGCAAGAGTCCTCCAAACTGCATTATCTAAGTCCAAAAATGGAATCAAAAGTCCAACAAATTCAAGGCCATCTGCCTCACTGAGGAGCCCGCAACATTCTCCACATGATTTGGCAAGAAATACCGATGTTGACAAAGGAAGATCTCCACATACAAACTACAAGAATCAGAATTTTCTTTCGGGGTTGAGAGAAGAAGCAGGTGAAAATAGTATCTCATCATTTTGATAAAGTTGAAACTCAACTCAAAAATAAATAATCATGTTCTTCTGTGACTCTGTGACTCAAACTCAGCGTAACAGAAGAGCATGCCTGTTTTAGAGTGTAATTTTTACTTTATAATTGCGATATACCCATGTGAATTGAACACTTGAAAGGCACGCTCTACCCGAGTCAAATGAGTATTTTTATATTCAACTACAAAGTACTCATTGTTGATTTGAAAAAACCAGCTGCTAATGAATTTGAAAAATATAGTAGTCCACCTACAGATTCTAGAAATCTGGTGCCTATCTAATGGATAGTTATTTTTGAAAAGTAATTGGCAATGCTATCTGGTGATATTAAGGGGAAAAACGGTTTTAAATTTCTGATGAACTGCAATACTGCAAAGAATAGAGAAATGTTTTCCTGGAAGAAAGAAGGTCCCCTTGGCTTTGGTTCCGCATAAAATAACTATCAAAGTACCAGCAGAGCATTTGACACAGCCTATGTAACTACATACCAGGTTCTCTTCCTGAAAAAAATGTCTTATAGATGTTTAGCTTTTCAATTTATCCTAGAACAAGAAAACGCCTAGTTGTATTTGGACTTGGTTGTATAGGCCACGGAAAGTAATGTCGGTAGACTCTTATACATTTCTTAATGACTACCTCTTTCTGTCTATTTAGCAAAGCACAGACCAACCAGTGCAAACTTGTCAAGCAAAAATAAAAGAACTCCAAATGGGAATGTTGTTTCTTCTAAGGTAAAATCTCATTAATTATTTCAATTACTGAAAATCAGTAATCAGCATGTTGCCAAATCATACATTTTGGTTGTCATGAACTTGATGGTACTGTTAGTTGTCATCACCCCTGTGCAGGTCCTGGACAGTTGTTTAATGAACCTGTGTAGGTTTGTCTCTGCATTTGGTGAGGGGTTGTCCTATTTGTGTGATAGATTGGGCTGCCTGAGGTTCCTATTGGCATAGCAGTAGCACGCTAGAGTACTGATATATTTTTGAATACTACTATTTATGTATAATTGTATGTAAATATTTGCCACTTTTACCAACTATTTGCAATATTCTGATTAAAAGCTGTTTAAGAAATATTACACCATACATTAACTAAGAAATTAGACATTGAAATATCTGCTTAAAAGTAAAGAGTTGAAAAATTTACAAGATTAGAGATCGAAATTCTAAATAGCGACACCCGCAACTATGATTGCAGGGATAGCACCAGAAATGACAGGAGGCAAAATATATTGTGATGATTTTATTTCTTTTTCATTCAGTGCAGGATACATCGTGTTTTTATTAGTCATACAATGCGCATATTTCTTGCAATTTTCACACTAAAAGGATAAATTCATTTGGTGCTAGTAAAATCTTGAGAGTTACGATTGATCACTTTTGCCTTTCCTGAGGAGTATATGTTATTGCTTTTTAGTTCATAAATTTTCGTATTGTTTTTTTTGACAAGAAACTTTTTTGATCAATTTCATATAGTTTCACCTTGAAGTAGAAGCTTTTCTAAAAGAACTGAACCTCGATGAGATGAAACTGGAAGAAATACAAGTGTCAGGTTGGTGTTTTTGAATCAGTTTAGTTTTTGTGGCTTTTTATTAGGTATTAGATTGATCAAGATAATTTTTGACTAAGCAGCTATATAAGTGAGTCTATGCTGAAGTGAAAGAGAATAATGATATGGTAGTGGAAAAGGTTAATAAAGCATCTCATCAAAGTCTTTTTCTAAAAAGCTGAATTAAGGCTCTAACACTCTGCCGCAAGTCACCTGCAGGGCTCTTCAATTCAAATACTGCTTCTTCTTGAGATCTTGAATCGTTTTTAAATCCCTTCAATGATCAGGACATATATCAATCTATTATATATATCATATTTTTCATGGAAGTGGCCCAAATTCGAAACTAATTTTCAATATTATTGATAGTAATGAATTGTTTTAGATTAAGACACAAAGCTTCAGTAGATATTATGTTTCAGATTTTCTTGGCTATCCACAAACAAGTTTTCAAATCTTTACGAAAACCCTTTGAAAATGGTTTCAAATTTGTCACCATAAATTTGAATTCACTGCAATGATTTCTGACAACACTTCATTGTACACTGCTCATTGCAATGACCTATCTTGTCTTGAAATACTCATTTAACTTTCAGACATTAGACGGAGTATGGAAAGCATGCGCGGCTCAATGCTGAACAAGGCAGAAAAACAAGTTTTCTTCAAGGTTACTTTTCTAGAATTATAACTTTGATTGAGATAATTTGGGTGAATTAAAATGACCCAAGTAGGACTCAAACAAGCAACCTTTGGATTAATACTCTAGTGCGCTAGCGGCTACACTATCAGGCCTTCAAAAAACCTAACCCATTTCAATTACACACCCTGCTTTTCCTCGAATTATGACTTTCTCCTTAACCCGCTCTGTGAGTGATCCGATTCAAAGATATATTTTTGAAGTAGCTGAAAAATTCAATTGCAAAAGTATTATTATCATTATAATGACACTTGTTTTTTAGCTCCTTGGTGAAGCCCTTACAACTAATACAAGTTTTGTCAAGGTAAGCCCAAGTCCGCAAACTTGTAAAATATAAATTGATTTTCGCTAAGTTGATGTTTTCTGCAGAATAGGTGAGACATTTAATAAACAATTTCTCTGTAACTTAAGTTGCTGTTTAATGACGTGTTATAAAAATCTTAATTACCCTGAACCTCAAGACATCAAGATGAATGCTGAAGCATGAAATCACAAGTGCAAGTAGAGATACCCATATCCTCATACATTCATTTTAAGTTTCTCATTTGTTGGTTTCTTGTGCAGTATCACAAATTTCAAAGTTCTTGACTGATGAAGTGAAGATTAAAAAGCCCTTTGAGTTGTATTAAAAAATCGTGAAGCTTGTCATATTTCAAAAGATCTACAAAACTGTGTTTCAGAATGTATTGTGCAGTAAATATCAACTTGAATCTTTTTACCAGAATTCAATCTTGGATAGGTTGTAAAAGAATCTCCATCTTTGGCTCATACTGTACAAAATAAACCATGGGTCCGAATATCCCTCGATGCTGCTTGTGCAAATTTAAGAAGTGAGAGCTGTTGTTCTGAAGATAAGTTATTATAATATAAAGATAGTCTATATACAAAACTATAGCCTGTCATCCTATTACATCTGCCAGAAAACTTGAAAATCAGAACGAAACTGCACACTAACAAAAGGAAACATTGGAACAGAAATTGAAGCATTACGTATAAGAACAGTTTTGAGCAGAAAAACGTCCAGACTATCCTTTTTCTTATGAATTTGATAATAGTATCAGTATGGAAGATTTGGCAAGGATAATTTTGGAATTTTGCTGTGAAAACTAAAATAGTTTTAATTGTTTTATTCTAGGGTGAGAATCTGCTTGATACTCCAGTCAAAAAAGCAAGGTGAGAATTCTTTAGAATTAAGATGTGACTTTAACTCTTGAGCCTTGCCAAGTTTCTTTAGTCTTGCCTCTCAATACCTAATACTGCTCTACTTTGATGTATTGCGCACTGTTTGGGTAAACTTTAATACAGACTTTGTAAATCTTAATATGACTTTTACTGATAATGATTTCCATTTTTCTGCAGTAATGGTGAAGTAAGTCCACACAGGATGAATGTTAAGTACAATATTGGAAATAATATTGGAAGAGACAGGGACCAATCAAAGGTATCTATAAATTCTCATATTGAAACCCCTTGTCTTAATCAAACGACAACGACAATCTCAAAAACGCCTCTGAAGAGGAGAAACGTGATTTCATGCAGAAATGTTCTTTGCTACGATGACGATATCGAAGGACCACCTCGAAAAATGGCAGCCCCAGCATTAAAATTCTCTCCCGAGAAGGATATAAGTGACAAAAGTGAAGACGAAAACCTCAAAAGAGAATGTCCAATTTGTGGCGATCGCTTCTCTCAAGTGATTCTAGAAATTCACGCCTCGTTCTGTCAAGGGAAGATTGATTTGAATTACGATTCTCAACCGATTGATGATACCAATGATGATGATGACTTAATAACCCTAAACCATCTCAGTGATTCGAGTGATTCTGATCTTGAATTCAGCGCAAGTCCATTCAAAATTCCAGAAAAAGGAGACAAGAAACATTACGAGGGTCAGAAATATTGCAATGATGGAAAGATTTTAACAGAAAAGCATGAGCTCAAAGTTTCATCACCGCTAAGCTTCACAGCCCACAAAAAGTCTTCTTCCTTGTCTTCTAACAATACCTGCCAAAGTCCTCTAGTTAAGCCTCCTTTTAAGTTGAATTCCAAGCCAAAAGATACTACAAGCTCAATATCATTAATTGATGCAGACTCTACATCTCAAAGGAGTGCTCATTCTGGTAGTTCTGCGTGTAATGCTGTCTCACTGGACTCTTCATCGGTCAACCCAACAATTAAGCCAGTGAGTAGTGCTGACACATCTAAGTGTTATAGTAAAGCATATACTGATATATATAGAGTTGGAACTACTTTGCCAAGTACAGCCAAAGAGACAGTAGGAGTATCAAACTCGGACATCCAGATTACAAAAACAACTCCCGGTGCTGTGGAAAAAGTTGCCTGCCCTATTTGCATGGAAATGTTCCCGCCTCAATCTGTAAACTATCATGCAAACATATGTGCAGATTTTGAAGAGAAGAAAAGTTACTTATATTAGATCTTTTTCTTAAACTAAATTTGGTTTTACTTACATAGCACATATCTACACACATTAGTTTGAAGAAAACCTTTTTCTTTAAAATCAAGCTTCTTGTAGTATTGTTTCAATCAAACTTGTTGCCTGAACATGTATATTTACATCAGCCATAAATCATTGTTCTTGCATATTTGTTTTAGAAATAGTTGACAGATTTAAGCATTGCAAAATGTTTCATACTCATCTCTTTTCCAGTTTTCTTTGAAACATTTCGAAACCTCTGTCACTATTTAGCAACAAAACTAATGTTCTATTCTATCGCTTTAATCACAAGTTAAGAAGTGAAAAGATTTTTCCATTTCATCCTATCACTTTCTAACTTCTTTTGTGAGGCCGTTTCTAACTTCTGCAACTCTTTAGTTACACAATTAGTTAAGGATGGGTCTAACTTTACTGCTTGCTGGAAATCTTGGATAGCTTCATCAGGATTCCAGACTGCCGCATGAGCTTTGGCTCGTCTAAACAAAGCTTTGACGTTATCCGGCTGTTTCTCCAGAACTGTACTTGTGTGCTTGATAACCTGATAATACTCGTGGCTTATCAATTTACATTGAGAATAGTTGAGTAAGAACGGTATTTTCATGTCATCTAGGGTTTTCCACTCAGGGTCCCCTGGCTTCTCCCTCAAGCATAGCTGCTCCAGACATCCTAACCCCTGAGAATACAAATCAGCAGCTTTGTCGTAATCGCCCTCTTTAAAACTCTTGTTGCCTAACTCTTTCAAAACTGGAATTTTTTTATATCGCTCCTCTGGAGTCATAGTCCACAGTTCTTGCTCATATGTACCAGGTTGTTCTACACTGATGAGAGAGATTTCAAACACCAGATTGAGGTCGTTATTGAGAATGTTGTCAAGATCTTTGTACCCCAATCCCCTGTGGACAGCATCATAAGCGCAACTGTGTGTATGTTGGTTTTCTTCCTTTAATTTCCCCTCCTTCTTCTTTTTCAAATCCCTCAGACTTTTTGACACGACTGGGTATGCTTTGATATGCTGTTAAAGAATAGAGTAACATTTAATAAGTTTAGGAGGAGTAAAATGTCCTCTGCAATTTACTGAAACGCCTAACGTGTTCAATGCAGAAATATCTACCACTCTAAGGCTGAAAAGAACAGGGAGAATATTTACCAATTTAAGGTTGAAAAACAGGAAGGGCAGCGACAATCTATCTGACCATATCAATTTTCTTGCGGATCCATATGACTAAATGAGGATGAAATGAGTGGGGCAAACAACTTCAAAACAGTTTTGCTTACATGCGCTTTGCAGTGGAATGAAGCCATTTCTCCAACCCTCATTGTTTCCACCAGCTGCTCCCAAACTTCAAGTTTGAATTTCTTGCCAAACAGCAATTCAAACGGGTCTCCTAGTTTCTTGCTATCATCTATTTCCGTTTTATCTTCATCTGCTAGAAATGTCCTAAAGTGGAATTTTGCCTAGAAAGGAAAAATTATTAAAGACTTTTCATGGAAATTGTATGTTTTGCAAAGTGTTGATTTTGTTGCAGAAAGTTTTGGCTTGTTCTTAGCTAGTTGTTGGTACAGGTTGCAGTTCTTACCAAACATGCTTTTTGTTA
Source organism: Pelagia noctiluca (assembly GCA_963924455.1). Classification (NCBI taxonomy): domain Eukaryota; kingdom Metazoa; phylum Cnidaria; class Scyphozoa; order Semaeostomeae; family Pelagiidae; genus Pelagia; species Pelagia noctiluca. Next base: position 3,839,383 of record OZ004322.1, read on the forward strand.
AGGGGAAGTCAAAGTTCATATCCATTGGAAAGCATCTTGATTTTTTAAATAAGCCCACAGTCCAGATGTCTACAGACTAATTTCCAGGTCAGGGCTTGTTTTAAAACATAGGTTTAGTCCCTCTTTCTGGATTTGTCCACATTCTAACTATGGTTCCCACAGCGCAATAATTATACCATGATTATTATAATCATAAGTTAGACATTTTCCTTAGAGCATGCTTTTACTCAGATATCAATTAGATCAGATTCAAAGAAGATACAAACCAAAAGGTTTGAAATTTGTTTCCCTTCAGCTATGATTATATGACAGGACGGCAAGGAGCTGTGCCCATTAATGGCTGACCATTTAAAGGGAATTGACTAGGTTTAAACATGGGGCGCACCAAATTGAAAATAAATCCATCGTTTTCAACAACCTTGTCGCCTGCACCTTCATTGTATGGTAAAGTCTCTTGAGCCTTAGCAGCTTGTCTATGTGAATATGTCTTTTCTTAACTGATTGTGATTGTGTCATAGTCACTGAAAGTACAATCACTTATAAAATCACTATGCATTGCTTATTCGATTTCTGATAAGAAGCAATCAATTGTTCATGATTTTTCAGTGCTTATTTTGATCTTCAATCTTAACCAGGGTCATTTCAATCGGGATGCCCCCTAAGGGGAGAAGAGTTACCTACATACATCAATTTGAGCAGCAAGCGTTGCACAACTAATCGCAAACAAAACTAAAGAAGAATACTCAAAGGTGATGAATCATCTGAGGACCAAATTAAGACCCTGTTTACACTAGCACGGATCCAAATGGATCCGTACCCAAATGAGCACGGATAGGCCTCCCGTTTACACTAGATCTGTGGATCAGTACCCATTGGGGTCTGCTATCTGGATCCATTTGGAATCACTTTCCAAGGTTTACTCATTTGGATCCGTGCTCGTTTAGATCTAGTGTAAACGGTTCCGAATTGGATCCGTACCCATTTGGATCCGTTCTAGTGTAAACAGGGTCGAAGATTCACTCTCCTCAAAACTACTTTGATAGCTGTATGCGGTGTAAGAGGGAGAATATCGAAAAGCAGTAACAACATTACAGGACTGTGCTTGAATACCATGCCGGAGATGGCCACTGTAGAAATTTAATTTATTAACTTTAATATTTTATATTTTCATTTGCTCATTTCTCTTTCTACATATTTTTTATCTTAATTTAACTTTAAGAAATCTATTTTATTTTTCTTTATTAAAAAAGGACTTATAAGTATTTTTATTTTAGATAAATTTCAGTATGGTTTCAATGTTTTTCCTATAGATTTTTAGGAGTAACTTTTAGACTTGTAATTATTAGATATTTTTATTCTCATTATATAAATAAAAATTATTTAGGTACAGGTGTTCTTCAAAAAATCCTGTATTGCTTTTGGCAAATATCATTACTTTGTTCTATGGCACCAAAATATCAACACAAATAATGAGAGGAAAGTAAATATGCCTTGAACACACTTGACCAGCAAGCAGACAGGATTTTTGGAAGCAGTGACACTGCACTGCAAACATGCAATTAATCATAGTCAGTGCGACTGAAGTGTTAACATATTCTTCAGAGTCAAACAGGAGTTAATTGATGATATGAGGTTGAGGCCCATCAAGACGTCCGGTCGCCCTCGTCGAGAAGTGCTAGTAGATAGGCCTAGGCATCAACTTCCTTCATCATCATCATCATCATCATTTCATTTATTTCTTCAGTAGGGTACTTGAGCAAAAAGAGTTGTTGAACAGACTGGAGGCCATCAACTTACCTTTGTTCCATCGATAAATAATGGTATGTCTCCTTTGCCAGGATAAAGAAGGGTCTTTTCTACTCCAGCAGGAAGGTAGCAGGACGCCATTTTGTTTTCTAGAAGGGCTTGACAGACGATTTCTGTCTGCGCTTCAGTAAGCACAAGACAAAGAGCAGTGCTGCCACGCATTACAGTACCTCTACCTACCGCTTTATAAATTTACCCTAAAGCAAAATCTTGGTACGCAGAAACTTACTTTTTAAGTTCAATACTATAGTACAAATTAGAAAAACAATTATTGCTCTCCATTGTTGAAATTTTTATTATACGCTGTATTCAGATCAAAATGTATTTTACTACCTTGTTGTGTTAAACTGTAATAGGGTGCCAAGCTCGAAAACCGTTTCGGTTCTCTTGGCGTCCTAAGCAACTAATATTTGTAATGTCACCGTTTTTGTATAATAAGTAATATACCATGTAGTATCTGTATAGTAACTTTAAAATTTGTTGCTGAATTATATGAATTTGAATTTGAATTTGAATATTCGGTCAATTCATGACCTGAAATTTCATGCCTGAGAAAATGTACATACAGATTTGGAAAAATACTTACATTTTAGGTTACCGTAGGTTTCCTACAACCTACAAAGTATTGATAATGTTAAAAAATTTCATACTATATCAATTCGGTACTTAACTTTTTGATTTTGTCGTTTTATTGTACATCTATAAGTACCACACGCAGTCAACTCTTTTTATTTTTAATCCCCACTGTTGTTAGAAATCCCTACGAGTGGCAGCACTATGTTTTTGTTGTTGTTGCTGTTGATCTCTGTCGTAATTTCTGTCATTTTGTGAGGCCGTCCTGTCCAAGCAAGTATCACAAATACGTAAACAAGAATCCTGGAGGAATCTCTAGACCTGTTGCCTTGCTAAGGTCAGTTGTAATTTGTATCTTTTTGACCTTTGTTTAACTTCTTTTCCATATGATTAAATCAGAATAACCAAAATGGTAAATTTCCTAGAAATAAAAGATCATATATCTCAAAAGAGGAAGTCACATCGTCTGCCTGTTTCTGGCTGCAAGTATTGGTGCAATTTGCGAGATTGATTTGACTCTTGTGGGTCTGTCGATAAAAAATTATTGGTAAGCATTGTGAAAATGTTTAAATTTCTTATGAAATTTATCTTAAGAACTCAAGAAACTAAATTACGTTGCAGACTTTTTAATTTCCAATGAAAGCGTGTTTTGCCCTTTTTTACTTCTTCCAATTTTGCTTGCAGGCTGAAAAATCTGGTTGAACGTATTACTAAAGCATCAAATAAGGAATGGGAGATTTTGTTATCGAGAGCTTGACATGTGCTATCTGCCTGGAGGTGGCTGAGAAGGCCGTGGAAACAAGCTGCTGCCATCATGTGTTTTGTGATGACTGCTTGACTTTAGTTGCACAAGAACCCTGCCCCCAGTGCCGTAAACCATTCACTAAAATCATATCACATGTCAGCCGCAGAATGATTGGAAATTTGCCTGCTCAGTGTAAATTTGCTGGGTGTAAAGATAGAATTGTGAGATCTGGACTTGAAGATCACTTGAAATACTGCCCCTATCGCACATTCTGGTGCCCTGGAAATCGTTGCCAGTATCAAGGCGTGAAGAAGGATTTTGCATTGCATCTAGCCAGTAAGCATGAGCAAGCTATAGTTGAAAATGCAGCAAGATTATTTGAACAGCTTTCAGAGCCTGAGGAGAGTGCTTGTTCTGCCCTAGAGGATAGAATTGCTTCTAGCATAAATGAAGATGGAAGAGTATGCCGTCTCGGCACCACTGGCAAATACTATTGTGGTGGTACTCTAAACGGAAGAAGAAGGTACAATCTTTAATTTTCTCTAGTCAAATAAATTAAAATTGCATATAAAGACTCAAAAATAAGTAAGCTCCAAAGCAACCTTTCGATTAATAAATTTTGATTAACTGAGTGGGATGAAAAATAAAGTAAACTGAAACAGAAAGCTGTCTTATTTGTTTAAAAACAAAAAACTTTTATTGGATTCTGATTTTCTCTACCCTAGATGTGCCTGCTGTGACGGTAGATGTGGACCATCTAACGGTTGTAATTGCGTCTCCTGCATGAAAAAAGATGTGACAATGCGTAAATTGCCAAAAAATTGGTTCGTTAACAGAGATGGAGGAGCAGCACGCAAAAGTCTAGAAACAGGAAGATATTACTGTGGAAGATGTGTTATTGGGCCATCCAGGTTTTGCGATGGGTATTGTGGACCAACAAATGGACCAAACTGTCAAGCGTGCCAAATTTTAGAACAGCAGATAAATGAAAGATATAAAACTGTATGGAAAGACTAGCTGAACCAGTTTGTATGATGATTGTGGAACTCAATTTTGTGCATTCTCTCCAAGATTATGGTTTACAAATTTCTACTTGGAATAGTTTGGTTATTTTATCTTTGTAGGTCCTGCTGTAGCTTTGCATACTAGTTAGAAGAATTGTAAGCATGGCAAAACATTGATTACAAGAGTCTGTTAAAAAAAGGGTTACAGGTGGACCGTGCCCTGGACAGCCTGTACTGTATGTATATCATATAAATTGACGATAAATTAGCTGACTTCCACATTTTATAGTCTCTATGTGCTGCATATTTTTATTAGTGGCACACTCATCTATAATTGATTATGATTTCTACCCATAAAATTTCTGTCAGTATCAATTGAAGTATTTTTTTAATGAAAGAAACCTTCTGATGACTCACATCATTATCAGGGCCGGATCCAGCACTCATGGAAAGGGGGGCGTAACACACATATCAAAGGATAATGCAAGGGAAATAGGGTATAATCAAGCTAATTGTATTGTTTTCTACCAAAGTAGGGGGGCATACGCCCCTTACGCCCCCCCTTGGACCTGGCCCTGATTATGATACTAGATTTATTAGATTGAAAGTCACTTCTTATTTTTATCATTCTCAATGAAAAATTTGTATCACTATAGTTAGCTGAGCCAGCCAGCAAGATGGACAAATGTTTCGCAAAACAAGTAATGTAGGCTATTTTGCAGCCAGGAAAAACTTTTGCGTTTTAATCAAAACCAGCGAAGATTTCACTCAAAAATTACTCTCTTACAAAAGTGAATATATGTTGTCTGTGAAAGTAATTATTTTACGGGAAATAAGCAGAGTAAACACACAGTTATTCTGGAATTTCATTCTATCTTCGACAATTTGGACATCTTTTACAAATCACATTAGAGGTGCAATGAAAGGAACCTCCGGGTAACTCGCGGCATTATGATACTAGATCTTTAGATTCAAGTTACTACCTTACTTGATAATACTCAAGGAACAATTTATATCACTATTGTAAGCTGAGCAAACCAATGAATTTCTGATAAAAGATAAATGCCCCTCTTGTACAAATATTAAGTTTTTACTTACTGTTGGGCCAATCGCATAGTAGGTAATCCGAGTTGCTCAGAAGTTCCAATGACTCTCGTTCCTATCTCTTCGGAATTCTTTTCTTTCTGTGTTTGTTTGAAATATCCTTAACTTTTGAATTGTTTGAAATCGTTTTACGAATTCAATTCTTTCCTAGTTCCAAATGCAAATGTGAAGGAATACTTTTGATTTGTAATGTTTAGTAAAAATGATGCAAGAGAAATACCTCTAGCATCTGAAAAGCATCGATGGCCGAGTGGAATAAGCTGAGTGCATTTTGCCATTATAGTTATGATTTCTAAGTTTTTTGTTCTAAGACTTTTGATTTCTAAGATTTGTAATATTTAGTGAAAATGATACAAAAGTATTAGATGTCCTATCAAGAAAGCTTGGATGGGTGAGTGGACTAAGACTTTTGATCCCTTAGATTTACAATATTTGGTAAAATTTACATTAAAGTAAAATCTCTTTCACAAGAAAGCCGAGTGAACTAAACCAAGGGTTGTAGATGTTCAAACCGTTGTTTTATTTCTGGTTTATAATGTTTGGAAAAAATGATACAAAAGTAAAACCTGTCTCATAAAGAAAGCTTTGATGGCCGAGTGCACTAAGCCATAGGCTTCAGATGTTCAGACCGTGGTTCGACTCTTTGTAAGGTAAGACTTTTCATTTTAAAGATTTATAATTTTTGGTAATAATGATACAAAATTAATACCTATCTCATGAAGAAAGTTTGGATGGCCGAGTGCACTAAGCTGTAGGCTTCAGTTGTTCGGACCGTGGTTCGACTCCTGGTAATGTAAGACTTTTGATTTCTAAACTCTCAATCAAAAATGACATCAACTTCAAACCTCACCTGCCAGCGGCAGGGATGGCCGAGTGGTTAAGTCACTCGAACAGTGATCGATGGGTCGTGGGATCGAAACCAGCAGTCGGAAGAATCCTGGAATCGGAGAAGGAGGAGAAAAGGTGAGTGGAAGAATGGGAGTCAGAGCGCAAGGAAAGTTGAAAGAAAAGGGGAGTAGGAGAAGAAAATTATTGTTAATGTTGATTAAAGCTCATGCAAAGATTAAAACTCTTTTTCTTTGACTCCTGTTCTTCTTCTACTTTTCCTCTTCCTCCTCCTTCTCCAACTTTTCTTCCGACTCCGCGTCTTCCCCGACTGCCCTTTTCTTCCGAATGCGGGTTTCGATCCCACTGCTCTTCGATCACGGTTCGAGTGACTTAACCACTCGGCCATCCCTGCCGCTGGCAGGAGAGGGTTGAAGTTGATATCAATTTTGATCCAGAGTTTAGAAATCAAAAGTCTTAAATTACCAGAGCCGTACCACGGTCCGAACATCTGAAGCCGATGGCTTAGTCTACTCGGCCCTCCAAGCTTTCTTCATGAGAAAGGTTTTACTTTTGTGTCATTTTTACCAAACATTATAAATCTTTAAAATGAAAAGTCTTACCTTACGAGGAGTCGAACAGCGGTCCGAACATCTTAAGTATATGGCTTAGTGCACGCGTCCACACGCCCATTCCTTTTGTTTTGAAGAGAATTTTCTTGGTGATTTTATTCGTTTTCTTAGGCTTTTATAGCCCAATGTTACTCCTTTAACAGTCCTGAGTGGACTCATAGGCCTATTTGAAAAATAAATTTTGGGCAATTTCGACAAAAAACCATTGGCTAACCATCAAGCTTTTTCCCCATTTTTGGCTTGTTTTGAAGAGAATTGTTTTGTGGATTTTATTCGTTTTTTAAGGCTGTTATAGCCCAATGTTACTCCTTTAACAGTCCTGAGTGGACTCAAAGGCCTATTCAAAAGAAAAAATTTTGGGCAATTTCGACCAAAAACCATAGGCTAACCATCAAGCCTTTTTCCTATTTTTGGCTTGTTTTGAAGAGAATTGTTTTGATGATTTTATTCGTTTTTTAAGGCTGTTATAGCCCAATGTTGCTCCTTTAACAGTCCTGAGTGGGCTCAAAGGCCTATTAAAAAGAATAAATTTTGGGCAATTTCGACAAAAAACCATAGGTTAACCATCAAGCTTTTTTCCTATTTTTGGCTTGTTTTGAAGAGAATTGTTTTGATGATTTTATTCGTTTTTTAAGGCTGTTACAGCCCAATGTTGCTCCTTTACCAGTCCTGAGTGGATTCAAAGGCCTATTTGAAAGAATAAATTTTGGGCAATTTCGATCAAAAACCATAGGCTAACCATCAAGCTTTTTTCCTTTTTTGGCTTGTTTTGCAGAAAATTGTTTTGTGGATTTTATTCGTTTTTTAAGGCTGTTATAGCGCAATGTTACTCCTTTAACAGTTCTGAGTGGATTTAAAAGCCTATTTGAACGAACAAATTTTAGGCAACGTTGACCAAAAACCATGGGTTAACCATCAAGCTTTTTTCCTATTTTTGGCTTGTTTTGAAGGGAATTGTTTTGATGATTTTATTCTTTTTTTAAGGCTATTATAGCCCAATGTTACTCCTTTACCAGTCCTGAGTGGATTCAAAGGCCTATTTGAAAGAATAAATTTTGGGCAATTTCGATCAAAAACCATAGGCTAACCATCAAGCTTTTTTCCTATTTTTGGCTTGTTTTGAAGAGAATTGTTTTGATGATTTTATTCGTTTTTTAAGGCTGTAATAGCCCAATGTTACTCCTTTAACAGTCCTGAGTGGACTCAAAGGCCTATTTAAAAGAATAAATTTTGGGCAATTTCGACCAAAAACCATAGGCTAACCATCAAGCTTTTTTCCAATTTTTGGCTTGTTTTGAAGAGAATTGTTTTGTGGATTTTATTCGTTTTTTAAGGCTGTTATAGCCCAATGTTACTCCTTTAACAGTCCTGAGTGGATTTAAAAGCCTATTTGAACGAACAAATTTTAGGCAACGTTGACCAAAAACCATGGGTTAACCATCAAGCTTTTTTCCTATTTTTGGCTTGTTTTGAAGGGAATTGTTTTGATGATTTTATTCTTTTTTGAAGGCTGTTATAGCCCAATGTTACTCCTTTAACAGTCCTGAGTGGACTCAAAGGCCTATTTAAAAGAATAAATTTTGGGCAATTTCGACCAAAAACCATAGGCTAACCATCAAGCTTTTTTCCTATTTTTGGCTTGTTTTGAAGAGAATTGTTTTGATGATTTTATTCGTTTTTTAGGCTGTTATAGCCCAATGTTACTCCTTTAACAGTCCTGAGTGGACTCAAAGGCCTATTTAAAAGAATACATTTTGGGCAATTTCGACCAAAAACCATAGGCTAACCATCAAGCTTTTTTCCTTTTTTGGCTTGTTTTGCAGAAAATTGTTTTGTGGATTTTATTCGTTTTTTAAGGCTGTTATAGCGCAATGTTACTCCTTTAACAGTTCTGAGTGGATTTAAAAGCCTATTTGAACGAACAAATTTTAGGCAACGTTGACCAAAAACCATGGGTTAACCATCAAGCTTTTTTCCTATTTTTGGCTTGTTTTGAAGGGAATTGTTTTGATGATTTTATTCGTTTTTTAAGGCTATTATAGCCCAATGTTACTCCTTTACCAGTCCTGAGTGGATTCAAAGGCCTATTTGAAAGAATAAATTTTGGGCAATTTCGATCAAAAACCATAGGCTAACCATCAAGCTTTTTTCCTATTTTTGGCTTGTTTTGCAGAAAATTGTTTTGTGGATTTTATTCGTTTTTTAAGGCTGTTATAGCGCAATGTTACTCCTTTAAACGTTCTGAGTGGATTTAAAAGCCTATTTGAACAAACAAATTTTAGGCAACGTTGACCAAAAACCATGGGTTAACCATCAAGCTTTTTTCCTATTTTTGGCTTGTTTTGAAGGGAATTGTTTTGATGATTTTATTCTTTTTTTAAGGCTGTTATAGCCCAATGTTACTCCTTTAACAGTCCTGAGTGGACTCAAAGGCCTATTTAAAAGAATAAATTTTGGGCAATTTCGACCAAAAACTATAGGCTAACCATCAAGCTTTTTTCCCATTTTTGGCTTGTTTTGAAGAGAATTGTTTTGTGGAATTTATTCGTTTTTTAAGGCTGTTATAGCCCAATGTTACTCCTTTAACAGTCCTGAGTGGACTCAAAGGCCTATTTGAAAAATAAATTTTGGGCAATTTCGACAAAAAACCATAGGCTAACCATCAAGCTTTTTTCCTATTTTTGGCTTGTTTTGAAGAGAATTGTTTTGATGATTTTATTCGTTTTTTAGGCTGTCATAGCCCAATGTTACTCCTTTAACAGTCCTGAGTGGACTCAAAGGCCTATTTAAAAGAATAAATTTTGGGCAATTTCGACCAAAAACCATAGGCTAACCATCAAGCTTTTTTCCCATTTTTGGCTTGTTTTGAAGAGAATTGTTTTGTGGATTTTATTCGTTTTTTAAGGCTGTTATAGCCCAATGTTACTCCTTTAACAGTCCTGAGTGGATTTAAAAGCCTATTTGAACGAACAAATTTTAGGCAACGTTGACCAAAAACCATGGGTTAACCATCAAGCTTTTTTCCTATTTTTGGCTTGTTTTGAAGGGAATTGTTTTGATGATTTTATTCTTTTTTGAAGGCTGTTATAGCCCAATGTTACTCCTTTAACAGTCCTGAGTGGACTCAAAGGCCTATTTAAAAGAATAAATTTTGGGCAATTTCGACCAAAAACCATAGGCTAACCATCAAGCTTTTTTCCTATTTTTGGCTTGTTTTGAAGAGAATTGTTTTGATGATTTTATTCGTTTTTTAGGCTGTTATAGCCCAATGTTACTCCTTTAACAGTCCTGAGTGGACTCAAAGGCCTATTTAAAAGAATACATTTTGGGCAATTTCGACCAAAAACCATAGGCTAACCATCAAGCTTTTTTCCTATTTTTGGCTTGTTTTGCAGAAAATTGTTTTGTGGATTTTATTCGTTTTTTAAGGCTGTTATAGCCCAATGTTACTCCTTTAACAGTCCTGAGTGGATTCAAAGGCCTATTTAAAAGAATAAATTTTGGGCAATTTCGACAAAAAACCATAGGTTAACCATCAAGCTTTTTTCCTATTTTTGGCTTGTTTTGAAGAGAATTGTTTTGATGATTTTATTCGTTTTTTAAGGCTGTTATAGCCCAATGTTACTCCTTTAACAGTCCTGAGTGGATTCAAAGGCCTATTTGAAAGAATAAATTTTGGGCAATTTCGACCAAAAACCATAGGCTAACCATCAAGCTTTTTTCCAATTTTTGGCTTGTTTTGAAGAGAATTGTTTTGTGGATTTTATTCGTTTTTTAAGGCTGTTATAGCCCAATGTTACTCCTTTAACAGTCCTGAGTGGATTCAAAGGCCTATTTAAAAGAATAAATTTTGGGCAATTTCGACAAAAAACCATAGGCTAACCATCAAGCTTTTTTCCTATTTTTGGCTTGTTTTGAAGGGAATTGTTTTGATGATTTTATTCTTTTTTTAAGGCTGTTATAGCCCAATGTTACTCCTTTAACAGTCCTGAGTGGACTCAAAGGCCTATTTAAAAGAATACATTTTGGGCAATTTCGACCAAAAACCATAGGCTAACCATCAAGCTTTTTTCCAATTTTTGGCTTGTTTTGAAGAGAATTGTTTTGATGATTTTATTCGTTTTTTAAGGCTGTTATAGCCCAATGTTACTCCTTTAACAGTCCTGAGTGGATTCAAAGGCCTATTTAAAAGAATACATTTTGGGCAGTTTCGATCAAAAACCATAGGCTAACCATCAAGCTTTTTTCCCATTTTTGGCTTGTTTTGAAGAGAATTGTTTTGATGATTTTATTCGTTTTTTAAGGCTGTTATAGCCCAATGTTACTCCTTTACCAGTCCTGAGTGGACTCAAAGGCCTATTTAAAAGAATACATTTTGGGCAATTTCAACCAAAAACCATAGGCTAACCATCAAGCCTTTTTCCTATTTTTGGCTTGTTTTGAAGAGAATTGTTTTGATGATTTTATTCGTTTTTTAAGGCTGTTATAGCCCAATGTTGCTTCTTTAACCGTCCTGAGTGGACTCAAAGGCCTATTTAAAAGAATACATTTTGGGCAATTTCGATCAAAAACCATAGGCTAACCATCAAGCTTTTTTCCAATTTTTGGCTTGTTTTGATGATTTTATTCGTTTTTTAAGGCTGTTATAGCCCAATGTTACTCCTTTACCAGTCCTGAGTGGACTCAAAGGCCTATTTAAAAGAATACATTTTGGGCAATTTCGACCAAAAACCATAGGCTAACCATCAAGCCTTTTTCCTATATTTGGCTTGTTTTGAAGAGAATTGTTTTGATGATTTTATTCTTTTTTTAAGGCTGTTATAGCCCAATGTTGCTTCTTTAACCGTCCTGAGTAGCAAACGAATAAATTTGTGGTAGCGCTCTAGAGTACGATTCTAGAGGTCGTGTGAGTTCGAGTCCTACTCGGGTCATTTTCATTCTCACATATTATCTCGATTGATTTTCCAAATCCTGCTTCTCCTCAAGTTGAGGTTCTGTGTCATGGAAATCAATCTCAAGTGCATGAAGGAAGCCGGTATTAATTTCCATTGCAAATGTAGAGCTCAAAATTTTCGTCAAACTATTCACTATAAATAATCTTGCGAAAAATGACCGATCTCATTTAACTACATTTCAATGATAAGAATACGCCCCCTGGCAACGATTAGATACAAAATCCAACGACAGGAGCACAAAATCTTGAACATGGCTATGAATTGAAAAATATTTAGGCCTTTACGCATTGATGTATCAGGTTTTCCCTCTCAGATTCAAGAAAATATCACCATGAATGAATAAAGTAACAGCAGACAAACAATCTCCTCTGTTATATCAATTATGTAGTAGGCAATTGATTTATAGTGCTTTGATTGTACGTTTCAAGAATATTCATGCAGGGTAAAATAATTCAAAAATTGCTTTGCTTGCTTGAGTTCTTTTCCTACATAAATGACTATCTGTGTGAACAAAGTTGAGAATAATTTGTGAGCAGACTACATGCTAAAACAGTCTAATTATACTTCGTTAATGCTGTACTTCAGGCTTCAGTTGTTAGTTTAAGTCCCGAGTTTAAGTCTGACTATGGACTCGAGCCCACGCCGTCTAGAACTTCTAGCTCCAAAGCAGTTGGTTTGCAGATACATACAACTGGAGCCAGCCTGGGAACAAACTCCAAAAATAGAGATCTCTTTATTTGCCCATAGAAGCATCAATATGAAATCTAAATATCTAAATTGCTTTGACTAATTTCATTACCTTGGGATTATATTTACAAATTTTACTGGTTCTATTGAGTTTAATGTAAAGAGATAAATAACTTACACGTCTTGATGGCTAATTCTTTTTCTGACGTAATGTTTTCCCGCCACCGACAAACGGCTTGAAATCTTCATCTTTACCCGTCTTCTAAAAACGATGGATCATATTGTTACCTTAAAGGGATTCGTCTCTTTTGGATTAGGCATGTGCCCATAATTTCCTTGATTATCAATATCTGTCCAATAGGAAATCGTCTTGACAGTTAATAGGAGCTCTGAGCCAATCAGATCACGACTTACCAATCACAATGTCTTATCAGTGTCTAATGGCTTTAAGCTTTTCAACCTCTGGCAGGGCCATCTGAATACACAGTTGACTATAACTGTTAGAAAACTCGACTCTAGGTGACAAGGGAAGTTAACAGTAGGAAAGAGCGATAAAACTTTGATTTCAATCCATCCCTATATGTCTACGCAGATATAACACCTCATTTCTTATTGTACATAACCACAATTTGGCATTGACTTTCAAATAATTGTTATGCAGGCTTCTTCTAACAGAAAATCTCACTTTCAGCAACAACTAACTCATATCTGTTTGCTTTTACGTTTTATGCATGGTCAATATTCAAATACTGATGTGAGAAATTATAATTGTGTAAGGCATCTATGTAAAATAGTATTTTATCTAGAAGTGTCTTAAAGATAACAAGCGCTGTTTAATAATATGCAGAAGAGCGCGGATAAATCACAATAAATAGATAATAATTACATTATTAAATGAAATCAAGGTTAGACAAAGCTGATAGACCAATCAGATAGATTATGAATATTATAAGGACATAAGAAAAAAAATTCCGGTAAAAATTTTTTTTTAGTGTAATATAATTTAAAAGATATTTTTCTTCTCCTTTAGTAAATGTAAATACTTTAACAGTAATTTCTATGGACCATTTATGAACACTAATATACTAACCCATTGTACGTAATAACCTATTTGTTGGTTTTGTACAGTAAATTTATAGATAGATAGATAGATGGATAAACCTGATGGACAAAGCTGATAGATAAAGTTGATAGACTAAGCTGAAAAACCAATCAGATAGCCTTAGCTGACTGACAAAGCTGATGCACCAAGCTTATCGATTAAAATGATACACCAAGCTGATATATCAACCTTATAGACACATGTAGGAAGTCACAAACATTGCCTTTAAGGCAATCAATTACATATAGCAGCCATTTCATTGTGACTCATGTGACCAAGTCACAAAAATCCTAGTTTGAAATCAATCTTTCTTCAAGCATATATTTGTTTTTAAAACTTAGCATAGCACACAAAAAAGGCATTAACTTGGAGAAGAGGTTGACATATTTTTTCCATAAAATTATATTCCTATTCAGATTGCGGCAAGATACATTTTTGTGACTCACGTGACCTCAGAATTGATTAACTCTTACCTAGTTAAATTGTGTTGAGTTTTCCTGGCAATATATTTGAGACTAGCGTCTACCGCAGGGCGCTGCGCGCCCTTGCGGTATCCACTTTCTCAGCGCTTCGCGCTTCGATACTCTGTCAATTTTCTCAGCGCTTCGCGCCTCGCATTACTCAGGTAGAAAATAGATTACTCTAGTTTTAGACGTGATTCTAAATTATCACTTTTATTGATCGTTTAGAATTTGCATTGCATACCCCACATTTCAACTTAAAAATAAATCGTTAATTACAAATTATCTGTTTTAATACACAAATTACTTACTATACAGATGATTTCACTATTAGTTTTGCAACGCTTCCGGATAAACAACGTTGCGTGTTTGATTGTTTTCTGCCAAAATCGAAAGATTTGTTGCACTTCCTGTGCGTGATGCTGCGACATACAACTGTCCATGCGAGAAGCATTGTGCTTGAAGATCCACTCCAATCTTCTTGAAGGTTTGTCCTTGGGCCTTGTTGATTGTCATCGCAAAGCAAGGCTTGCACGGAAATTGGAGTCTTCGAAACTGAAAAGGGAGTTCTGAGTCGGATGGTATCAGAGGGATGCGAGGTAATAAAATCTTTTCGCCTTTATATGGCCCAAATGATATTGTCGCCTCAATTACGTTGGGGTGCATGAGGGTAACTATGCATCGAGTGCCATTCGTCACTTTTGGTGGATCCATGTTTCGCAATATCATTATTGGCACCCCAAGCTTCAGTTTTAGAATGTGAGGTGGTATGCCTGGCACCTCAATTGAGTTTAGCAACTCGACAGGATACGACACTGCTTCCTCATCACAGATTGCACTGTCCACGGACCTATAGATTCGTTCTTCCCCCGGAAACTCTATCATAAGCCCATCATTCAAACCATTCACGTTCGTGTTTAGAGGAGATAGAATTGCTCGCTCTGCTAGCCATTCAGGTCTTAATCCATTTTCTTGTAGGGAAGGGTAAATCTCTTCTTTTAATTCTTCTTGCGTGGTAACCACTTTTCCTATACCTTCTGGGATTGTAATGGTATCTGGCTCTTCTTCGATGCGTATCCTTCCTTCTCCGATCTCAAGAAGTAGTTCTGAAAACCGATTTGCCCCTTCATCGCCAAGTGTCTGTGCACGCATGTTTTTTGTAAGGTGTTTAACCATGACATATCGCCATAAATCAGACGTTTTTAGGCTGGCATTTACAATGTTGGCTCTGGTTCCACGCTTTACTACGGGAAGTATTTGACGAAAGTCTCCGCATAATAGGGTAGGAATTCCTCCCATCGGTGTATTTACTCCCATTATATCTTTGAGAGTGCGATCGAGAGCTTCATAAGCAGACTTGTGCGTCATCGGGGCTTCATCTACAACTATTAATTTCGTATCCCTTATCACCCTCGCCAACTCCGTACCACGTTTTATACCACATGTTGGCTGGTCTTTCATATGCGTGTCGAGGGGGATTTTGAAAGTGCTGTGAAGAGTTCTTCCTCCGTCGAGCAAAGTAGAAGCGATCCCACTGGATGCCGTTGCAAGAGCGATGTCGCCCCTTGACCTGATTTTCTTAAGAATTGTGTTGACCACAAAACTTTTACCTGTACCTCCTGGTGCATCCAGAAAAATGATATTATTTCCTGTGATATTGCTATCGCGCCGGTCAACCATTTCAAAGACGGCATTGTAAACATAGTGCTGGTCATCGGTCAACCTGTACTCCAGCTCTTCTGCTTGTGCAGCCAGCTCTTCCCGGTTATAATTCAGCTCTCTGCTGTATATTCGTGACATTGTTTCTTCTGCCCGTCGCTCTGGGGTTGGTAGATCGTATGTTGTTATCGGCGATCCCCCCATCATAATTACTCTTTCTTCAAGATTACACAACGCCATGTTATAAATTTGCTCGTTGTAGTTTGCTGTGGGGTCTCCCATATTACGACGATGCACGAAAAGGTAGTCTTCAGACATTGATTGGCGGAATTGATTCCATATTCGGCGTGCATCACTCGGAAAGCAAGTTGTAAGTATGACAGCAAAAAGAACTCGTAAGCTTGTTGCAGATTGATTTACACTTGCCTCTTCCATGGCTAAATACAGGTGATTGTCGTCTTCTAAGAGACCCCTTGCAAGGCAAGCTTCGCGATAAGACATCTCTTGTCCTTCAACAGTTCGTAGGGATGCGAAGGAAGTAGGACCACGTATTTCTGTCAACAGAAGCCGAACGTAATAGCAATCTCCTTGTCTCGGACTGACGCTGTAAATTCTCCCAATTGCCGAAGTTTTAAAGATGGCACTTTCATCATCAACTCTCACTCCTCGTCTTCTTTTTACCCACTTTTTATTTTGTTTATTCCACGTGTAATATTCTGGCATTTCATGGTATTTTAAAGTTCTTGCGAAATCATCTTGTCTGCAGATATCAAAAAAGGATGCGAGGGTAGTGGCTGGTGGAGGTTCCTGTGCTCGCTCGGCTGCATTTTGTTCAGTGAAATACACTCTTTGGCCATTTTCAAGATGAACTGCGAGGCCGACCACTGCGGGGTAATGTTCTGAAAGCGGGTGTTCCAAGATTCTCCACACTGCCTCGGTGCTACCAACATATCTCGCATTCTGGAATTGAGCGATTTCATCCACGCTTTGTCGTTGTTCTACATCAGCTTGTTGTAGTTGGAAAACTGCTTGGTCTGTTCCCTTCGTTACATACTTACAAATGTATTTGATGCTTTTGATGCTGGAACATATCTCTACGTTGAGATGACAATTGAACATACGCAGAAGTAGAGGATTATATGGAACAACCCATTGATTAGTGATGGTGATGTCTTGTTGTCCCCGTCTTATGGTGCCGGTATTGCCTCCATCTTCTGGTTTTAGCCTGCGATATTTCGGGTAGCTATCATTACCCTGTTCTGTATGCTGTATATACGGATTTGGATAATTTTTGGTGCATTTTCGGTCTTTCATGCATGGGCTATTCTGATTGAGATTTCCACATGGGCCATGAATCATTTGTGACATAACAATGTCATGTAGCTCGGGATCTTGTTCCTTATCTGGAATCTCGGCACTGATGACCATATCAATGTCATCGGGCATCTGTTTGTCCTCTGCTGAGACCCATAAGAGAATGTGTGCATGTGGTAAACCACGTTTTTGATATTCGATGGTATACAAATACGCTCTCATTTTTCCAAATGCTCCTTTCTTTATAAGCTCCATCAATCTCTTTAGTTTTTGTCGAAAGACGCGTGCCTCGAGGTCTGGCCGATCCTGCGGGAGTTGTCGGGGCATGAGATTATCTTGAATCTCTGGCCATTTCGGATTTGTTGTCATTGTTATGAAATAATCTGGCCTTCCATAGCGGCGTACGTATGCCATCGCATCACTTTGTTTTTCGTGCATCCAACGTGGTCCACCTGTGTATGTTGCTGGTAAAATCACCTTTTGTCCAACGTTGTACGAATCTCCATCACTTGCCATGATATGGTCACGAAGAAACGTGTAGCTGTCTGCTCGCAATTGCTTTTGTTGTCGACGAATAAAACTCAATCTTTCTGTTTCTATCTTGCAATATACATCCACCACGTATTGCTGAAATAGTCGACGCATTTCTAGAAGATGATTTCCGTCTCTTATCATAATGTGGTAACTATAGTATTGCAATTGAGTTACTTTTTTACTCGGCTGGCCATTATTCGTGCTACTGCGTAGGTAAATACTATATCCATCTGTACCATACGGGAAAATAATTGGATATTGAAGAGCGTCATATGAAGGATGCAATTCGTGGATTCTTTTCAGCCCTCCATCTCTTGATTTCAAGACGATGTCTCTGTGCTGCGTTGGCTCGTTGTCCATCAGGATTGCCACTTCTGGTGCTGTTTGCGAGTTATACCGGCGTGCATGCTCTCCTCTTGGACGCTTGTCTTCCCTAATAACGATTTTACGCTCTCTGTAATTATTTCCCTCTATGATTTCGTCTCTTGCCGTCTTTATTTCGCGAACTAACTCATTATTTTCATGCAGCCAAGTTGTGAGGCATGCAAGAATATCTGGATTGAGGTTATTATTATTCCTCGTAGCTACAGCTTGCTCCAGTGAGTCCATGAAGTAAACTTGCAAAAATTTCGGTTGAATCTCTTCAGAAGGAAGTAGACTACCAATCAGGTGATAGGTTTGTCCATGAACTCTGAAACTTGGATTCCAACCTCGCACATTTGCTTCTTTATGGCCAAAACTTGTCATTGCGAAGCTACCATTATACTTTCTGATGTTATCCTGAAAATGTTTGCTGATCTGATCATTTCCAGATATCAGGTTTTTTAGAAATGATGGTAGTGGTGGAAAATTCTCTAGATGAATTTTCCCATTGCAGCAGCAAATACCTAATGTTTCTCCTGTAAATTTCCGTGCTGAACAATGATCGCATATTTGATTCATTTCTCCTATGTGATGCATTACATTACGATCTGTACGATTATAAATAAAAACCATCCTATTATTAGCTAACCGTTCCCTTTCATTGGCTGCCTCTCTCTGTTGTTCCAATCTTTGTGAAATCTGACATAATCTTACATTTCTCTCCTCCTCACTTTGTTGCCTGCGTATTCGGTTGGCATTTTCTCTCAAGCAATCTAGGCGTATGTTTCTTTCTTCCACTGTTTCATTTTCACGTGATTGGCTGGCATGCGTACGCAGTCGTTCCAAGCGTATTTCCCTTTCTCCTTCGGATTCATTTCTACGTGTTTCGCTGACTCGCTCCCTTACTCTTGCAAGACGTAAGTGTCTTTCTTCATCCTCTTCATTCCTGCGAGTTTCAATGGCATGTTCTCTCATTCTTTCCAGGCGTATATTTCTTTCATCCGTTTCTTCATTTCTGTGAGTTTCGGTGACATTCTCCCTCATTCTTTCAAGGCGTATATTTCTATCGTCTTCTCCTTCATTTCTGCGAGTTTCAGTGGCATTTTCCCTCATTCTTTCAAGGCGTATATTTCTATCGTCTTCTCCTTCATTTCTGCGAGTTTCGGTGGCATTTTCCCTCATTCTTTCAAGACGTATACTTCTATCGTCTTCTCCTTCATTTCTGCGAGTTTCGGTGGTATGCTCTCGCAATCTTTCAAGACGTATATTTCGGTCTTCAGTTGTCTCATTTTGACGTGATTGGCTGGCATACTCCCTCATTTCTTCAAGGCGTGCAACCATATTTTGCCCTGTTTCATTTCTTCTTGATTGGCTGGCGTTTTCTCGCAAGCCTTCAAGGCGTGCATTTCTCGCATCCTCGGATTCATTCCTGCGAGCACGATTTGCATGTTCGCGTACGGTAGCACGTCTCGAATTTCCAGCGTCTTCGGTCTCGTGATCTCTTTCTGTTTTTTTCCTTTTTGCACCGGTTGTTTTCCTACTAAGTAGACGCTTTCTTTTTTTAGGCATAATTGCTTTTCATTGCACTTGAATTAACAACTGTTTACTTTGAATCGAAAAACATTTAACTTTAAATCTCGCACTCACAGGCTGTTTATTCATTTGACGTAACATTAATCATCCAATCAAGAAACAAAAAATACAGGTTTTCAGAGATTCATAAAATACTTAAAATTGATTTGACGTCATAATGGCTTCAAAGAAATTCATATTCTTACGCATTTTATCTCGACTACTCGCTACATTTTTGCTTTTCCTCTTCTATTTCTAAACGATTTGTAAATAGTTTTCAGCTAAGGACACTTCCGAATAAATTCTGGTTTTAATGATACCTTTCAATTTGCTGTGCGTTTAGTGGTTCTTGAGTTTTAAGCGGACAAACATACATACATACATACATACATACATACATACATACAAACATACATACAAACAGTTCTGTTTTATATATATAGAGATTACTTTTAAAACACTCTAACAATGATGATTGGTAATGAAAGTAAAATTAACAGAAAAAAGTTTATGTAAATATTTTTCAGGACTAAAGATAATGCCACAAAACCAATCTGACTCACGTGACAAAAAATTACATATAAACACAATTTGTTTCTTTACTGCACTTTCGATGATCGAAATCTCCAAGTCGGTACTTGGATCGGCTTTTGATTTCATATTCCTACAGCGCTGTTAGATATCGATTTTCTGGTTTAGTCTTGAATTTTTAAAACATAATACAACAGAGCTACAATACAGGAGCGTGGTTGCTATCTTAGATCTCTTCAGCAGTTGCTGAGTCAATTGAGCCTCGAATACGATGAAGCAAAACTGAACTTCCGGTCACTTCTTTGTTAACTGTAATGCAATGTGACGTAAACTGTACTAAAATGTGACCTAAACTTAAGAAGGGGCTTATTTTACCCTAAGGAATTTGCAGTAACATGTTTTTGTATTTTCAACCAGTGGCCTATTGTTTATAGAAAAGTACCAACAAACGAATCATCTATCAGAGATTAAAAAGCAAAAGGTGATTAATAGATTAGACAATTTAATGATTGGATGATCAACTGAGTTATCGACTTACCTGGCTATCATTGGTTGAACTCGGTCGATTTCTGACAAAAGTTATTTTTCTTTTATCCCAGCTCAAATCAGGTACACCCCTGGAATAAAGACAATCTTAAATCAAAGAGCTGAAACAATTACTATAACAATAATGAATTAAGTTAATTGACACTCTAGTTCTGTTGACTGTCATTCCGTTTTATCATCATATATCTTCAGTAATTGTCGTATGATAGAGACTAGACTTGTTTGTTTGTTCGATTGGGTGTAAAACAGCTCTGTAAAATGCACGTGCCCAGTTCCCTGATAGCTGAACTTTTCGTGCCTTTCTGACCTTTTCGGAGAACATTTTTCTTTTGAAAGAACAGCAGCATTAGCTATGAAAAACTGTCAGAGTACAACTTTTAAAAATCTCTGAAAAAAGAACATGTTTACAATACAACACTATACTTACTTTTTTAACTCAGCAGGTATAGCCGGACAGCTGTTGGCTTGGTTCTTACTCTTCTTTATGGGGCGACCATCAGGGCGATTCCCTTCACCAGGAAAGCTCTGAAATGAATAGTAGTCAATATTCTCAATTTGCAATCAAAGCTTACTACTTAAGATTTTCGTTTGACACTCAACAGAGTAATACGTCAGAAAGAGAACGAAACAGAAATCTAACTGATTAGTTAGGTTTTTGTTTCGTTCTCTTTCTGACGTATTACTCTGTTGAGTGTCAGACGAAAAGCTTAAATAATCTATGTGTTCGTTTTGCTATGTTTCCAATATTTCTGGCTATACTGAAGTTCTGTACCATCCAAAGATTGTACAATACCTTACTTGGAATTGTTGGTTCTGGAATTGCAAGGCTGTGGTGTAACTTGAGGCGGTTTTAAGCTGTATTTTGAATAACAGGAATCATCGCCACAATTATAAGGCAGCTTTAAGTAAACAAGGCTCTTTTCATCACCAAATATTTGGTTGGTGAAAAGATCTGCAAACGTCTTACTGAAAACATTCCACATGATAACTTCAAGATGAATTGTCATGTGGATAAGTATAGATTTTCAAAGCTTGTTCATATTTCTCGTGTGGAAATTCTAATAGATTTTACTAAGGTATTAATGTTTCCCATAGTGTATTACAAGCATTTTTTCTATAAGTAACTGCTTTATAAGCAAGTCAGTACTCGACAAGACAAAAACTTAAGCAATTCCAGTACTGGATCGAGAAATGCTAAGCAATTTGAAAGTTATTGTTAAGATCCTATTTGCAATGAAAATCGTGCAGCAGCTATAGAGAAGTAGGTTATAGTGGATATTAGTACTCCTGCACACTTTTGTATGCAAGATACCATCGACATTTGTTGTACAAAAACTTCTGAAATAATATTCTAAGAAACAACTCTTCAAGTATAAAAAGCTAAGCAATTGCTCTCTAGCTAAGCAATTTCTTTCATTTTCACAAACAAATCAATTTTCAAACTATGGTTATGCTGCTTGAGGCTCCATGAATATTTTGATGAATTAATACAACAGAAATCGATATAACATAATTAGTAATTAGCAATAACAAAATTAATAAAATACACGAAAAGGGTATTCAACTAATGACTAGAGATACCAGAGCAAGTTTTGAGACACTCCTTGAGAAAACTAAATCAGTGTCAGTTCACCCAAACAATCTACAACTGCTCATAATCGAAATTTATAATTCTAGGAATGGTCTAAATCCTAGTTTCATGAAAGGTATTTTTGCTAAAAGACGGCTGCCATAATAATAATAATAATAATAATAAAGTAATTTTTATTTCGCCGTATATCCTCAGGGCTCATCAGTGAATAACATAACTTACAACTAAAGACAGGAAAGAAAAATTATAAAAGATTTAGGTCCAGTGAAATTAATTAAAATATCTTTGAAATAAAATATCTTCAAAAGTGTTTTAAACGTTTCGATAGTATATAACCTGCACCCAAGCAGAGGTATTATTTCACCACACGCCAAAACATCTTCTTAATGCACAGAAAACATAAGATTTATTGGACAAAAAATATGGCAAAAACTTCCTAATGAAGTGAAGGAGTCTCCCACACTACTAATCTTCAAAGTAAAGATAAAGAAAGTGCAATTTGAATGCAGCTGCAGATTATGTAAAAAAATTGAAGTAACGTAGGATTGATTTAGCACCTTATGTTGCTTCGATCTTGGCCCTAATTAGCTACTAACTAGAGAAATGTACGCGACTGTAAATACATTATTTATCATTATCATCATGAAAATAAATCGCAGAGCACTGCAACGACATAACGCTCGACTACACTTCAAGCATGAATTACTGTTTTACCTTCAAGCTTCACTCACCTCTTTGACTGGAACTATGAGTTCGGGATGAATCGTAGGAGCGTCTTGCTAAAACCGATAGAAATTATTAAGGGAGGGGTAACATGGAATAGGGGTGTGTACTGTATAAGATGTAGAGATCTTAATATGTGCTTCAAATTGGTACGGGCTAAAGCCCTTGAGAAATGAGATAAATTTGGAAAGAAACTCAGCAGAAAAAGGACATTTGACTGAATACGATAGTGCTTCAAAACATATCCGTTATCAGTAGTCAGTTATGATGCCTGATTTGATTATCCTCCTTCCCCTTGTCCTATATCCTAAGGTCCGTTCTTCCCAAGTATTCCTTAGGGCCTGTTCAAATGACATGGGAAAACCCGGTAGACTGGGTTTGCTCACTTTTCTCGGATCTCACCATAATTAAGAATCTCATTGAAATTAGGATGCTAATTCACCAGGGCAAGCCGGGTAAAATGAGCCAATTTCTTTCAAGTTCTGGTTTTGGCACTGCAAAATGTTATTGACGACTTTATCGATAAAAGAAGGCAGGCTCGTGTGTCTGTGAAAATGTTTCTCGATAGCAAAACAGATTGAAAATCACCCCAACTGAGTGAGATAGCTCGGCGTACCGGACTGACCCGTCTCTTATGAACAGGGCCTTACGTGGAATTTCAGAGGTCTGGGCAACAGTTCAGTCTTCTTTCTCAAGCACCATGCAGGGTTTGCAATCCTTTATTGGTTCATACTGATTTCTTTCTGCATGTGGTCTATAAGTGTCAGCCATGTTGCTGGAGAAATCTTTCAATCAAGTTCTGACCAACTGAGAATTAAAACTCAAATAATGATGTGGTTTAGTCCCTTCCCAACCACCAACTCTAACTTTATTTATCTGATCTACTTTTCTCGTGAGTGAAGTGAGATGTTTTGAGGCTGATAAATATGTCCTTCTGTAGAGATTTCCATTCCCTGTTTGAATGGCAACGGTTGCATTGGCTCATTACATTCGATGGACAGAACTGGAATCATGTCCAAGGGTACACTACAAAATTACAGTTTTGTATTCTCTTAGTAAATAAGGCTTATGCAACATCACAGATAATCTCCCAACATATTCTCAAACATTTCGTAGATAAGGACTAATTGGCAAACAAATCATAGAACATTACCTCTTTCGATAAGTTTTTATCATTTCCCTTTTTGTTTGGCTCAACGTATCCCACAGGAGCAGCAAAGTCCACCTTGGAAAAAGGTAGCAATATGCAATCAATATAAAATAGATATCAAATTGGTATCTGCATAGGTGCTGATATCAACTTTCAGATACTTGCAACAGATACGATCACTATATCACTGATAGGTTTATCACAAAGTGAAAACAATTAATACTTAAAGATTCTACTTCTTGTTTCCCAGTAATATTGAGTCTACGAATCAGTTTTCAAGCAAAGTAAAACATGTTGTGAGGTCAGGTGGGGTTCTTGCAGCTATATGAATCAAAAAAACTTAAAAATCCATGATGAATCTTACTTGCATATCACATTCTATTATTGAAATGGCTAGGCCAGGCTTCGTCTCCATGACTAACAGCTCGTAAATCTAGAAGAAAATACTGATTTTGAATTCTAAGTTAGTTAGAAAATGATTAATCTTCTTGAAATGATCAGGATTTGATAAGAATTATTATTTTCAGCTTCGTTTAGCGTTTTTCTTTAATTTTCAAACAGAATGGTGTAAAAGTAAAAATTAAAAAGGGAACAGGGGAACACGAGGCAAATTAAACAGGGAACAAGGGAACATAAACAGCAAGCAGGGATCAGGGAGCACAAAAGATTAACATTTATTCTTAGAACAATGATGGAACATTTGCAATTTCTAAACGGGAACAGGGGAACATGACCCCCACTATATGACCTTCACCTCTGACGAAGCTGTCTGCTCTCCAACAATGCCACATTGCTATATTAAAGTGCTCTTGATACGAAATTTCTTATTCGTGAAATATGTCAAGCATCGAAAATAAAAGAATTGCTCTTCCCCGACATAACCTTGAAAAAAGTATTAGTTATTTGCTGGCCGAGTCTAAGATCCACAATACAAATTATGTTGTGCAAATAAGCGAAAAGAATCAAGCCCATCCACTAACCATTCTTTAAGGGGATCATTCAAGCGAATTGGGAATGCCTTACCAATATAAAGTAAACTGGCTGAAAATGTTCATCACACGTTCAAGAGACGGTTTGGAAATGTAATTGTTGTACCGTTGTGGGTACTAATATCTTTCATTCTTATCAAATTGATGTATAGTAGATGTAGTTAAAGATTCGATTGGGATTAATTTCATGTTAAGCTACTTGAGATATTGATTTGAAATAAGATGACAAACAACAAGTAATGTTTCGATACAATTACAAGAGTTTCTGAATTCCCATTTTCTAAGCAGCTAGATGCAAGATATAATGCTTCAAGACTATTACAGGTCATCAACATCAACATTGATTTATTAATAGTAGGCTTACACATATACAAGACTAGAAAATAGCCTAATAATTGCTATTAACCAAATCCAGGTTCGAAAAACCAAATATCATCAATTACAGTATGGATCATTACAAATTAAATCATTAATCTTGCATTAGTTAAATTGAAGATGTGAGATTAACAGAAAGAATCGCACTGTCCTTTTCAAAGAGGTCATAAAATGAAAACCCAGTTATATCTTCATGGGTCCCAAAGAAAATGTTTATAAATTGAATGCAAAACAAAATTCGGAATCTGAAATGGTTTGAACACGTAATGAGAGACAAGGGGGCAACGAAGAACACAATCAAGCAAGGAAAAGTAGAAGGACAAAGAAATAGAAGAAGACCTAGAAGACTGTACATAGATGACATCAGAAACTGGACAGGAATGGACCTTACAACATCAATATAGCCAGAAATATCGGAAGCATAGCGAAACGAACACATAGATTACATATGCTTTTCGTCTGAAACTCAACAGAGTAATACGTCAGAAAGGGAACGAAACAGAAACCTAATTGATTTATATACCCAGATGTGGATTGAAATAGGCCAATCAGAAAAGAGGTGAATGATTGGTATAGTGTGGGAAAACCAATCAACACCCACGATACAGTGAGCTGACCAATAAGATTGCTTCAAGAGTCCTAAGGCGAAAACGAACTCTTTCTGTCTACACAAAATGGGGTCCCTGGTTTTTATGTAGACTGATTCCAAAATTCCTAAGTGAAATGTAGATCTTGCTCTGCCAATTATTCGAAAACCATTCTCACTGTAGACTTTAGTGATTGGCAATATTATTAGCAAATTATTGGCATGTATAATTTATAATAATTGACAGAGTAAGATCTACATTACTGGCTATATTGAAGTTTTGCACCATCCAAAGACTGTTCTTACAACATCAGTAAGAGAGACAGAAGCGGAGATGGAAAGAAGAAGTGGGGGCACTAACGGCCTACCAGGCTAAGGATATAATGATGATGTTATTGATGATTGGCTAGCGTTTACTTAATAGTTCGCAAATCCTGATCCGCCTTGGTAGAGGTTTCAGTGTGCAAACAGGCTAATATAGGCTTATCTGCATCTTGTAGCAAAATGAGTGTGATATCATTGTTTAATAATGTAGGTGCAGGCATACAACTGTCAGCCAACGACTAGTGCTAGGGGATTCTAGAGAGCGTTGAATCACAACGTAGGGGGCTTTCTTTTCTTCTCATATCTCAGTGATACGTAAACGTGTTTTCTACAGCTCCTGAAAACAAGCTGGAATTATGTAATTTTAGTCATTAATCATTATTCAATTTTTCTTTTATTGGTTATTTTAGATATTATCATATTTACTTTTACTTCTATCATTATTGCCATTATCATCGCTGATGTTTTCTTGCTGTTATCTATTCAAACTTGAAATTGCAAATATGAACCATTATACACGACGACTGGGTGCATGGCTCGATAGGACGAGTTTTTCCATGTGCCGATCAGCTTCAACATTATATATATCAAGTCATTATATTGTACGTAGTTAAAATTTGCTGAAAATTATATTTGATTTTGATAACTTTTATAATGGAGAGGCTTTTTATTTTGTAGACGTTTAATTTGAAAACTGCTTCATACAAATAGAAGCAATCAACAAAATGACACCTCATACTACAATATAAAATTATGTAGTGCATACTCCTTTCTGTTAGAAAACAAGGCCTTATGAATAGTCGGGCTAGCATTTTATAATTGAAACTCACTCACGCACTGATGAAGAATGAACGAATACTTACTTTATCGTTATATTTGAATTCTACCATGTCGCCTTTACTCAAGCAAGCAAATGACCGCAGAGCGTTTTCTAACCTGAGAAGAGTTCAGGAAAATCGAAACAAGCAGATGAAGAAATGAAATTTACGTTCATGTTTCGTAACTTGGAGGGTGAATTCAGTTGAGTTTAGCTCAGGCTCAAATATTTCAATTCAACAACAAACAATTTATATGGCATGAAATATGCTAGCGAATCAATAGGCTAAGGTATCAATGCAAGATTGCAGAGAGCCAATACATTGATGCAAAGACCTGCAAGTCAAGAGGGACTATCTTAGTGGGTGAACTAATCAAGAAGCACGCATATCATTTGAAATGTATTTTTGTCAGCTCATCAGTTCTTCTTACTTAGTATATCAATGCGTTTTTACCCTTTCTTGATCAACCATATTCTATAATGGCTAATAATTTTGCTAATCTGCCTAGGGATTCTACCTCAGTGCTGATTAATTGGAAAGGATACACCGCTTTAGGATTTGTAATGTCAAGGAAATCGACTGACTGAGGCTGGAATTTAGCGAAGGTCGCAACCGGCAAAGATGCACTTTCCACCTGCACCATGTCACCCTCTTCCAACAGCAGATTCTTCATCATCTGAAAAAGAGACGTCATCGGCTGATGATTCAAGCAATTTTTCCAACTACATCTGCAGGATATTGTGAAGCAGTTTTAGAAAATATACCGAAGAAAGTGGCAAAAGAGCTATTTTTTGCAAAGATTCTAGAATTTCTTTTTGTTTCGCATTCATTAAAATCTTACCATAAAAATCGTAAACTAGACAAACGATACGATGGTGAGTAGCCAGATAACCAGACCCAATTTCTAAAGGAAAAAGTGGCCAGTTACACTTTTTTTTATAAGAACCAGTAAAACT
This sequence comes from Pelagia noctiluca, assembly GCA_963924455.1. Classification (NCBI taxonomy): domain Eukaryota; kingdom Metazoa; phylum Cnidaria; class Scyphozoa; order Semaeostomeae; family Pelagiidae; genus Pelagia; species Pelagia noctiluca. The sequence goes on from OZ004322.1 coordinate 3,867,308, forward strand.
GGTTTGAAGCTGGCTGTTCTTAAATATTTCTCTATTTTCAGCCTGAAATGTTCTTTAATTGTTCTTACTTTCAGAATGCTTTGGAAGCCTGTTTTTGCTATCAGTTACGGTAATTGTTGCAAATTTTGACTTTCTTGAACATCTGACATATCAGTGTGCTGCCAATCTGCTTCTTTTGTGAATATTTCTCAGTCTCAAGGTTATTTCTTACAATTCCTGTATTGAGCAAAATATGGTCAGCCTCGGTTTGTTCTTAGCTTATTCTCAAGATTTAGCAAAATTTGAGGCTCGTGTTCTTATAAAATTGTTCTTACATAAAAAAAGAGTGTATATATTGACCCAAATTGGGTCCAGAGCATAGTTTTCAACGGGGGTGTTTTCCACTATTTCCTTTTGAGGTTGTGTCATCAATCATTACTGGTTATCGGGCTACACGGGGAGTAACATGTAAGGAACTTAGAAAGAAATAAGATTTGGAAAATATAACGAGATAATTTTGGAGAATGGAAAGTGACCCGAGCAAAATTCTAGCCCAACGCCAATAACTTGGCGCGTCACTGCTGTACCAACTGAAAAACCGAGGGAGTTGATTTAATCGAGCAACCTAAATCATGCCAATCTCACAAATTATACCCCCACTCACAATTGGCAGACACATGGGGTAACAGCTTTCTAACATCCCTTATGTCTGCCTCTTTCTGCTCACCGAATTACCCAAGTCTGTCTGCATCTCATCGTATACTTAAAACGAAATATTCATGAGGATCATATAAGGGGGAGGGTCATTTCATCTTCTAAGAAGCAATGTTGATATTCTGTGTTTCCTGGTCCCTGCTTGCTGTCAATGTTCCCTTGTTCCCTGTTCAATTTGTCTCATGTTCCCTTGTTCCCTATTTAATGTTGGGCATGTTCCCCTGTTCCCTGGAACCCCTATATGACCTCATTCATCGCTCTATCCAGACACTTTTCATTCCCCCATCAGTTAATGTATAAACGTAAGTCTGGCTTACCCAATATGGAAGAAAAACTTTCCCTTCGTCTGCTACAAATTCTAATACACCACAATGTGTTGTTCTTGTCTTCCTGGCATTGGTTAATTTGAAGAGCATGGGGTATACGATATTCAGCCTTGCTAAAGAGATAAATAAAGACATGGGCTAGATGGGTAGCTAAAAAAATATGTGGATACCCAAAAAAATGTGCTAAGTGAGTGGAAACTTTCAAAGAGGTTTCTATCAAATTTTGAATTTTCTGGCTGATTCGGCTTATTTTTGCAAGAAAAGACTTGATTTGTCTGTTTAAACGATTCCAGATGCATCTCAGATTTTTGGCTAAACATCAATTCAGGGGGACACTAACTCAATTATTGACATGATCAATTTTTTTACAGGACTGACACAACTGCCGATCCCTAAGAATTATTTCTTTAAAAGTGTTTCAATAAAAAGATAAACACGACTGGTCATATCAGTCAAAGAGCATTCTGCTAGGGTCATCAACTGCAACAGGAGCTTATTGATACATCAGTCAGTTATGTAGACGTGTTTTCTAGAGCTCCTGAAAACAAGCTGGAATTATGTAATTTTAGTCATTAATCATTATTCAATTTTTCTTTTATTGGTTATTTTAGATAATATCATATTTACTTTTACTTCTATCAGATACAGAACAGAACAGATAACTTACTTAGCAAGTCCAGTGCAGATGGCGGCATAATGACTACAAAAATGAAAATTTGATAAGTAAGATCAACAGACCTAGGCTATTGAATGTTAGGAGGAATGGGTGGAGATAAGATATGAATGTCAGCACACTTCATCTATTTAACCAACAGATCTCGAAAGGAATGATTTGATTAACGAAAAATTATGTTACTCGTCACAACCATGGCTCACAAAATACTGTATCAAGCATCTTTTGTTCAAAATGAGGCCACTGACTGCCATATTGGAAGGATCCTTTCAATGCATTGACACTGACAGGAATGTCAACTGGGAAGTCTTGTTCATTTGCTAATTGCTGAAAACGTTTGGAGGAACAGCACAAGAACAGTTGTGCAGCCTTAGCTCAAAACAATTAAGTTGATAAAACTTCTTTGCAGCCATTTTGAGGGGAGCAACTGAAGACCAAAGAAATTTCCTTCAAATATCCAAATCTGAAAACGGCAGAATCCTTGATCAAATTTGCATGTCAAAACTAAAGTAATTTGTCTCACCCAAAGAGTTTGAATATTTAGCTCCAAAAATTACATAAATAGAACTGTCCTTGACTGGTAAAAAACCTCAATATAGCCAGAAATAATACTATACTATGCTTTGGATTATTATGGCTAAATTGCATACATGAGTAAAATAACAGATTCATATTCAACAAAAGTTAACTTTCAGAAAGATTCAGATAGGGGATCATATCCAATTGAGTATCAAAATTTGTAATCATTAAATAAAAACGGACTTTTTCCTCCTTTGTCCACATCCTCTCTTTCGTTTCCAGGCAACATAAGCACAGAAAAACATCTGTAGGTCCTGTTGAAATTTCTTGGCAAATTGTCAAACATATTTCCAAAGCCAAACTGTAACAGAAAAAGGAAAATACAGTTTTATGAAATAGAACTAATCCTAAATAATTCCATGTTACTAGATGTTAAGTTGACTATGTAATGGTTAAGGTGAAAGAGACCAGGAGGAGAAAAACTGTTGATAACTTTAAAACAAAATTGGCTTCTACAACATTACATGTTTTTTATTTGATAAGAAAGTACTTTATAAGAAGGCAGTACTCGACTTACCAAAAAAATACGGAAGTTAAGTACTGAGTTTTTCATACCTTAAAAATTTTGAAATTAGTTCCTGCCAAAATGGGAGAAGACCGAAACTCTTGAGGATTCCTTACTTCAACAAGGAGTAGATTCCCCCCAAAAGTTCCTTTCAAATATGTACCCTTCTATGATCTTTTTCTGAGGCATAAAACAAGTTGAATTCTGCTAAGAAAGTCTTAAGAAAGTTTCAGTATTTGAATTGGAAAATTGACTATGAAAGTTCCTGACTGGAATCATTTGGGACTTTCTTATAAAATAAAAAGCGTCTAACTAAAAGAGGCCCTTAGCATTGAATCTAATGCTTGTTCAATTGTGATGGCAGTTGAAGGTTTGATGACAAGAAGCCCGAGCTTGAAACATTACTGATATAAAGGCGTATTTCACCAAAAGCTTAGTAGATCAAAGTAGGGAAATGCTAGCCAGGAAATATTTTAAGTGTGTCTTTGTTCACTGTACATACTAATGCTGCGGATTTTAGGTGCCCCCTGTGCCTTTTAGAAAAATTTCAGGAAAACTGCACCCCCTGGGATCTTCATTTCAGGTGGGTCATGTAGCTACATGCGTTCCTATTTCCCTCTTTTGACCCCAACCCTGGGGTGCCTCTTCGAGTTGATTACTAAAAAATTTCAACTAATTTCAGATTGATGTCACAAATATCTCTGCAAAAAGATAAAATCAAACAACAAATGGGCACTTATTCTGCAACATTCTCTTGTTTGATGGGGGAAGAAGTATTTGAAAAAGAATGGATCAAGAGAGGTCATCCCAGGAACCAATGAACCAATATGTACTCTATGTAGTCTAGGCCAGAGATCTTTAGTGCGGAACTTTGATAAAACAATGGGTTAGATTGCTCTTCTAAGCATATAATAGTGGCATAATTCCAGTGGTATGGATTACACGTTTTCTTTTTAATAAGAAACCTAGCTTGGGTCCTAGTACTAAAAGTTTTTTAATTTTTAACCTGTTTCTAGTACCAAGTTTCTTAAAAGTTTCTTATTTTTAGATACCCACTTAACATCAAATTTTGCACTTTCCCTCGCATATTTCTTGTATTAAAGTTTTTGATACGAAAATAAGACAACACAACATTGTGTACTTTCTCTAATTATCTAAAACAGCAATGAAACCCATTTCCCATTACTCAACCTGAATTTTCCTCTTTTCTCTTTGTTGACATAAACGGCTCAGAAAGTCCTCTTATTTTTTTCGGAGTTTCTTAAAGATATTGATGTAGTTCTAAAAGTTTCTTAAATTTTTGGGGCTCTAGTACTAGGTTTCTTATAAACCGGTTTCTTATAAAAAAAACGTGTAGGCATTGAATGCATCTTGTCTTCTAAAAGTAATAATTATGAAGGAGTTATTATTCTTAAAGAGAAGGGTAGCATAGCTATAGCAGTGTGATGAAAAATTCTGTGATTGTTCTGCGACAGCCCGTGATACGAAAATTACGATTACTGGATCTGATTGATGCAGGCATCACGATGGTGGGGGAAATTCAAGGCCCATATCATCATGGGTCTTGCGCGGCTACCCTATGTAATTATTGCCCTTCTAGGCCTCAAAACAGTCGGATTGGCATTTGTACTGGCTATTCTAGAATATATAACTTGCTTACCATTTTCAGGTTTTTTAGTAAACTCGAATTTGAAAATTGGGAAGAATCTTGTCAGCGTCCTATCTTCTTTTATCACTTGTTTGGTCTCGTCTTTTCTCCAGCAGCAAAAATTTTTACTTTGTTAGGCCATTTCAGCTGCGTTTATGATTGTTTCTAGTAGTCAAAATAAGGTAGTATTTTTCGCTAAGAGCCGGGCCAGAAATATGCTCGAATGTCTAAAATGCAATGTGGATGAAACTGGGACAAAAAGACGTTTTCTGTAGGGTTACAAAAAAGTAATTTTTATTGAAAGAATGGCGCTCTTTGCTGTTTCTGCTTTAACTCGGAAGGAAATCTCCACATAGAAAAAAACTGGCTCTTTCGAAGAAAAAAAAGTAAAATTGAATTTGTTTTTATCACAGCCCAGTATAGTTTCCTTACTGGATCTATGTAAAGCTTATACGGAAACATTATTGATATGCACTCCCAAAACAATTCCAGTTTTTATGTGAGGATTCCTGAGAAAAGTATAATGGAAAGAATTTAAGAGAAAATTTGAGGGATAGGATGAAAAAATTTTAAGAAAAGGAAGAGCTAAGGATTTTTTTCTAATCACAGTGATGAAAAAATAGAATAAGGAAAAGCTAGTTTAGGGTTAGAATTACAGTATTTGTAAAGGTTAGTGTAGTACGGATCATTGAAAGAATGGTTTTTTTTTATATTTTTCTGCTTCATTGTGGTCCAGCTTTTACTTTTTATTTCACTATTTCTTTTACTATTCACTTCACTTCAATAAAAACAATCATAACATTAAAAATATCGATTCGGGCAACCAATTTGATTATGAATAATATCACTAGAAGCTTCATGTTCATTCAGGAAAAGACGATGTTAAAACTTTTTCCAATACTATATATTCGGCCGTACAAACAAACGACCATCTTCAGAGTGAAGTTAACATACAATAATACAAGTTAAAAGCTAGAAAAATTAACGAAATAATAGAATGCTAGCGACGATAATTAAAAGAACGATAAATCTGAAAAAAGAACGTCAATTAAAAAGTTGCAGAGGAGTCCATTTCTCTTGGCAATTGAGCACCGGTTTTTCCTTTTTAATCATCAAAGATTCTGCTATAGTCCGAATAAAATAACTACTTAATTTTTTGTGTTTATTCATTATTGTGAAATCTTCTATTGCTGGTGCCTTGTGACCTGTTTCCAAATGGTGCATTAAAACGTGCGACTTAGAATCTCTCCCGTCGCTCGTGCAGAATCTTAAGATTTTCTTGATTGAAAATCCAATGTGGATATCCATTAATTTCAGTGAAAACATGTCGAAGGTGTGCAATCTCTTTGTCCAAATAATCATCAGCTACTTGAACAGTTGCTGTAGGCGCGTAACAGGAGTGTACGTAGTGTTCCCCTTTTCCATTTAAGTGGAGCAAACGACTTCCAATTAAGATAGATATCAGTGTCTGTCTTTTTACGAAAAACTGTCGATTCAACAGGACCATCAGCACTTCTAATCAGTAAAACGTCTAGAAATGAAATTCTGCTTTCTTTCTCTAGTTCGTAAGTAAACTTAATGTTCTCATGAAAACTTTCTAGCATCTCGACCACACGATTTACACTGTTTTCCTCTATCCAAGACAACGTGTCTGTTGAATATTCGAAAGAACAAAACATTTGTGACCTTTTGACTCGCATGACGTGATGCGTTCTATCGTCGAACGTTTAGTGTGTTTGTTTAACTTTTTATTACTTTTCGTCTTTTTTATGATTTGAGTTGTGTTCATGAGTTTTACTAAACAAAAAGCGACTCTGTGTCTTGCGACTCTGTGTCTTACTAACTTGTCTTGCGACTCTATGTCTTACTAACTTTAACAGGTTATGGGCCCAGACACTTGTTAGTATTAAGCACTGATAATTCGGTCGACTTGCTGACACTTGTTATTTGATTATGGCGACCGAAGATTTCAAAATCGAAAAACTCACTGCTGAGAACTATCACTCGTGGAAGTTCAATATGAAAATGTACCTGATAGGTAAGGATCTCTGGGAGATAGTTACCGGTACTGAAGTCATGGATGATAATATATCTGATGTGGAAAGACGAAGGTTCAAGAAGCGTGAGAATCAAGCTCTGGCTGCAATTTGTCTGTGTATTTCGACAAATTTACAGATTTACGTTCGTTCATCACAAACTGCTAATGACGCTTGGAATAACTTAGAAAAACATTTTCAACAGAAAACTCTGTCAAAGAAAATTTTCTACAGGAGAAAACTTTATGCTGCAAAGATGGAAAAAGGGCAGAGCATGACGGAGCATATTAATTATGTTAAAACTTTATCAGAGCATTTGGAGGCCATTGATGATAGAATTGAAGAAAAGGACCTTGTTATTCTTCTGATAAGTAGTTTACCAGATGACTACAACAATTTAATAACCGCGTTGGAAACGATTGCTGAGGACCAACTAACTTGGGACTATGTTCGAGATAGGCTTATTCACGAAAGCGAAAAGAAATCGTTTGTTGTTGCTGAGAAAACAGGTGACGCTTTGTTATGTAACAATTCAAACAAAAAGTCTGTGAAATGTCATTACTGTAAAAGGCTTGGACATTATGCCCGTGATTGCTATAGAAAGAAAAATGATCAAAAGAGAAAGGAATCTGCAGCGAAACTCGCTAATAATGAAGATGAATCAAACGAAATCGCTTTGAAATTAGCAAACCAAACCAAGGATGATGACTGGTGGATAGACTCCGGGGCTTCACAACACATGACCCCCGACAAGAAAAGTTTGGATGACTATTCACTCTTCAAAACGCCCTTGAAGGTAAAGCTTGCTGATGATAGTGTACTTTACTCCTATGGTAAAGGTAATGTTCATCTGACTGTAATAAATAATGGTGATAAAGTTAATCTCGTCTTAAAAGATGTGCTATTCGTTCCAAAGCTTCAAAACAAACTATTCTCTTTGCCGTCAGTGACAGAGAAAGGAGTTGCAGTTGAGTTCAAGGGTAAATCCTGCGGAATTATAATCGACGGAAAGCAGTACACAATTGGTCAAAAGCATGGAAAGCTTTACAAGTTGAACACTGTCTCCTTAAATGAAGATTGTTGTTTTGGTAAAGCTGTAGATCAATCAGTAAACATTTGGCACCAACGTTATGGTCACTTAGGGTATGACAGTTTGAAAACCCTTGAAGAGAAAGAAATGGTGAATGGTTTAAAGATGTGTTGCGATGCTCAAGTAAATCATCAACAGTGTGAAAGTTGTGCATTTGGAAAGCAACATCGAAATAAATTTCCAAAGAAAGCTGAATCTGAAACAAAACAACCACTAGAGTTAGTTCACAGCGACGTGTGCGGGCCGATGAGCGTCGATTCCGTGGGAGGATCAAGGTATTTCGTTACATTTATCGATGACTTTTCTAGATATACTGTTGTGTACACCATGAAAACAAAAGGTGAGACGCTGTTAAAATTCAAAGAGTATGTGGCACTTATGGAAAATGCCACTGGTCACAAGGTAATGAAATTACGCACAATCAAAAGATTACGTACAGACAACGGTGGAGAGTACACATCCAATGAATTCAACCAATACTGCAAGGATAAAGGAATTCAACGTGAGTTGACAATTCCATATTCTCCTCAACAAAACGGCGTTGCTGAGAGGATGAACCGCACCATTCTCGATCTTGCAAGATCAATGCTTCATCAAACCAATCTAGGCTTTGAGTTTTGGGCTGAAGCAATTGCAACAGCAGTTTACATTAGAAATCGCAGCCCAACATCAAAGTTGAAGAATCAAACACCATTCGAATGCTGGTTTGAAAAGAAACCGACTGTTAGTCACTTACGAGTTTTCGGTTGCAAAGCTATGGTTCACGTGCCGGCCGAAAAGCAAACGAACAAACTAGGTAAACGTTCATTACCATGTATCTTTGTGGGTTACCCTAGTGATAGTAAAGGGTACAAATTGTTTAATCCTGAAACAGGAAAAATGATTCGCAGTAATGATGTTCTGTTTTTTGAAGACCAATTTCCTCAAGTGGGAGAAATGAATGAACAAGACATAGTTGATGCAAATTGTGACTTTTATTTCGTTGGATTCAATAAGGATATCAATGATAACGTTCTTGACGATGAAGTTGTTGCACCAGACGAAGAAGCTCGTCCTAATGAAGCTGTGGAAGATGATAACGTTCTTGATGATGAAGTTGTTGCACCAGACGAAGAAGCTCGTCCTAATGAAGCTGTGGAAGAAGTTGTGAATCAACGTATTCAGCGTGAAAGAAGAGCACCCGATCGTTTGGATATTATCACGGGAGACTGGTGGGATTTCATCGAGAATGCTAATGTTGCAGTCAGTAATGATGAGCCTTCAAGCTATCAAGAAGCCATGAACAGTAGCAAATCTGATCAATGGCGTAAAGCTATTGAAGAAGAGTTGGATTCTCTCGAAAAGAATCACACATGGGAGTTAGTGAATCTTCCTGAAGGCAAAAATGTAGTCGGAAGTCGATGGGTGTTCAAGGAGAAACGTGGTGCAAACGGTGAGATTAATAGACATAAAGCTCGTCTTGTTGCTCAGGGATATTCCCAAAAGCAAGGTATTGACTTTGATGATACCTTCGCTCCGGTTGCTAAATATAACTCGATAAGAACTGTTCTAGCTGTTGCCAATGAATTGAATCTTAATGTTCACCAAATGGATGTTAAAACTGCCTTTTTAAACGGAGACTTAGATACAGAAATCTATATGAAACAGCCCGAAGGTTTTGTCAATGATCCAAGCAAAGTCTGTAAGCTTCGTAAAGGCATCTACGGCCTAAAGCAAGCTGCTCGTTTATGGAACATAAAATTTGATTGTTTTTTGAAAAACAATGAGTATAAAGCTAGTAATGCTGATCCGTGCATATATTACAAATCTGTCAAAGAGAATGACCAGGTCTCTTTGATGATAGTTGCTGTCTACGTCGATGATGTTATTTTAGCATCAAACAATCTTGATATTCTCAAACAAGAAAAGAAGAAGCTTGGGAACGAATTCAAGATGGTTGATCAGGGTGAAGTAAATTTCATCCTTGGAATGTCAATCAAAAGAGATCGAGAGGAGGGTATTCTTCGAATCGATCAGAAAGCTTACCTACAAAGTGTACTAAAGCGTTTCGGAATGGATGAGTGCAAGCCAGTCTCATCTCCAATGGAAACTGGCAAAGTTTTCGAAAAAGCACCAAAGGACACTCAACCAATCAATCTCAAAGATTACCAAGCTGCGATCGGATCGTTAATCTACGCCTCTATCGGTACATGTCCTGATATATCTTATTCAGTGGGAGTCCTTAGCCAGTTCATGTCAAACCCGGTCCAAGAACACTGGAAAGGTATCAAACGTGTGTTTCGTTACATCAAAGGGACGTTAAATCATTGTTTAGAGTTTGTTTCATCGAAAACAAACAAAATTGATTTGTCTGCTTACACCGACGCAGATTGGGCAGGTGATAAGGTATCCAGAAAGTCTACCTCTGGGTATGTCTTTAAGATTGGAGGATCTACAATCACGTGGCAGTCGAAACGTCAATCTGTCATTGCGTTATCGTCCACAGAGGCCGAGTACATTGCACTCAGTCATGCTGCGCAAGAGGCAACTTGGCTTCGACAATTATTGATCGACATCGGATTTGCACAAGCAACACCTACAACAGTGTATGAAGATAACCAAGGTGCTATTTGTCTCAGCAAAAATCCTAAGTCGAATTCGCGAACAAAGCACATAGACATTAAGTTCCATTATGTTAGACAAGCAGTTCGAGAGAAAATGATTAATGTCGAGTACTGTCCGACGGACAAGATGGTTGCGGACATTTTAACGAAAAGTCTACCGAAAGTAAAATTCGAGGAGCTTCGAACTATGCTAAGTGTGAAATGATTTTCAGATTCGCCATACTCGTCAAGTGGGAGTGTTGAATATTCGAAAGAACAAAACATTTGTGACCTTTTGACTCGCATGACGTGATGCGTTCTATCGTCGAACGTTTAGTGTGTTTGTTTAACTTTTTATTACTTTTCGTCTTTTTTATGATTTGAGTTGTGTTCATGAGTTTTACTAAACAAAAAGCGACTCTGTGTCTTGCGACTCTGTGTCTTACTAACTTGTCTTGCGACTCTATGTCTTACTAACTTTAACAGTGTCGTCTACGTATCTTTTCCACGGCAACATACATTCCGCAACCTCAGGAAAAATCGATCTTTCAAGTTCAACCATAAAAATGTTTGCCAGTAGCTACTGGGCCAAGTGGTGACCCCATTGCAACGCCATCTACTTGCACATATATTTGACCATCGAATGAGAAATGTACGTTTCTTGTACAGAGTAATAAAAGTTCTTTCATTTCTGGAATGAGAAATGTACGTTTCTTGTACAGAGTAATAAAAGTTATTTCATTTCTGCACGATTAATGTTAGTCCGAAACTCAAGTTGATCGTATATTCGCTTCAAAATAACGTCGATGGTATACTCCAAGGGAACATTCGTGAACAGCGATGTCACATCGAATGAAATCAGTTTGTAGTTTTCCGAGATGTTAATCGTTGTGAATTCCTGAATAAACTGTTTGGTAGATATGACGGTGTATTCTGATTGTGCTAAAGGTGCCAGCAGCTTAGCGAGATACTTTGCCAGATGGTATGAAACAGTTCCAATATTAGATATTATTGGTCGGAGTGGCAATTCATCGACGTCATCACTCTTCATTTTGTGTACTTTAGCCGTACCATAGAGTTTTCCAGGAGTAGACCCTGTCGGATAAATGTGTCGGTATTCATCTGTGCTCAGTTTCGATTTAATTTTCGGAGTACTCTTTAAATCTTTCCTTCTACGGTGGGTGTAGGATCTTTACCAGTAACCTTGAATTGTTTGTTATTCAATAATGCTATAAGCATTTTTTGTTGTATACATTTTTATCAAGAATAACGACACCTCTGCCTTTATCTTGTTTAAGAATAACAATATCAGGATTTCGACTAAGACTTTTAATAGCTTGTTGGTATTTATAAGGCAATCGAATTTGAAAATATTTTTCGCAAGTTGATCTGAGTTTGGTTTTAAGTTTTGAGAGCTGTTGATCGGGTACGTGTTTAAGTTTTCGTAGTAGATTCTGATAAAACAACTCGAATTCGGATTCAAGAACTGTTTGGTTTGCTTGCTTTGGTATATGTTGATCTAAGCCATAAGAAAGCCTTTAGCACAATCAGAATACACCGTCATATCTACCAAACAGTTTATTCAGGAATTCACAACGATTAACATCCCGGAAAACTACAAACTGATTTCATTCGATGTGACATCGCTGTTCACGAATGTTCCCTTGGAGTATACCATCGACGTTATTTTGAAGCGAATATACGATAAACTTGAGATCCGGACTAACATTAATCGTGCAGAAATGAAAGAACTTTTATTACTCTGTACAAGAAACGTACATTTCTCATTCGATGGTCAAATATATGTGCAAGTAGATGGCGTTGCAATGGGGTCACCACTTGGCCCAGTAGCTACTGGCAAACATTTTTATGGTTGAACTTGAAAGATCGATTCTTCCTGAGGTTGCGGAATGTATGTTGCCGTGGAAAAGATACGTAGACGACACGTTGTCTTGGATAGAGGAAAAACAGTGTAAATCGTGTGGTCGAGAAGCTAGAAAGTTTTCATGAGAACATTAAGTTTACTTACGAACTAGAGAAAGAAAGCAGAATTTCATTTCTAGACGTTTTACTGATTAGAAGTGCTGATGGTCCTGTTGAATCGACAGTTTTTCGTAAAAAGACAGACACTAATATCTATCTTAATTGGAAGTCGTTTGCTCCACTTAAATGGAAAAGGGGAACACTACGTACACTCCTGTTACGCGCCTACAGCAACTGTTCAAGTAGCTGATGATTATTTGGACAAAGAGATTGCACACCTTCGACATGTTTTCACTGAAATTAATGGATATCCACATTGGATTTTCAATCAAGAAAATCTTAAGATTCTGCACGAGCGACGGGAGAGATTCTAAGTCGCACGTTTTCATGCACCATTTGGAAACAGGTCACAAGGCACCAGCAATGGAAGATTTCACAATAATAAATAAACACAAAAAATTAAGTAGTTATTTTATTCGGGCTATAGCAGAATCTTTGACGATTAAAAAGGAAAAACCGGTGCTCAATTGCCAAGAGAAATCGACTCCTCTGCAACTTTTTAATTGACGTTCTTTTTTCAGATTTATCGTTCTTTTAATTATCGTCGCTAGCATTCTATTATTTCGTTAATTTTTCTAGCTTTTAACATGTATTATTGTATGTTAACTTCACTCTGAAGATGGTCGTTTGTTTGTACGGCCGAATATATAGTATTGGAAAAAGTTTTAACATCGTTTTTCCTGAATGAACATGAAGCTTCTAGTGATATTATTCATAATCATAACATTGAATTGAATTTTGAAGTCTTTTAAAGTTACGAAAACGAGGCAAATAGCAAATGGAGGCACTGATACCATCACATATCGCTAAATCACTGAGTTGCTCACGGTTGCGAACGATAATTTCAAGGTAAATGAAGACAGTGATGATAATGATCCCGCTCCCGTAATTCTTCACGATCACCTCCCGAACGAGTGGATGTGTGATTTTGAAATGTTGTTCAACCTAGATTTCAAAATTAAGTTTTCAAATAAGGTAGGAGTGGCACCAAGATAAACTAACGCAGGTAACGCATGCGTAAAAGCATGGAGCAGCTCACAGATCTAACATGATTTATGTCAACTTTCTTTTCTCTCCTATAAACATCAACAACACAACAACAGCGAAAGGACTTTCTTTCAAGAAGGATTTTCATGACTCAAATTGACCAGTAGATGTTTTCTGTTTGGGTTTGAAGCCAGTAGCGTGTAATTCGGTAATTTTTCTATGTTTTATTTCATATCTATCTGAGATTTCATTGATCATCATTACCTATCATCATTGCCTAATCATCTTTACATCTCCTTTGTTTGAGAAGTCCGAATGGGCCTAAATTAAGTAAAGATGAAAAAAAACAAGATTACATTTAACAGTAATTGATCAGTACAAAACTTCAATATAGCCAAAAATTGGAAGCATAGCGGCGGAAACATGTAAATTACTTGAGCTTTTCGTCTGAAGCCCAACAATGTAAAACATCGTCAGAAAGAGAGGGTAACAAAAAATTATTCTCGTACAATCTAGTGCTTATTTTAAGGCTAAATTTTTCAGATGAATTTAAGATTCCTTTGTCAAGGCCCAGATACACGATGAGGTATTCCGTTAGATTTTCTATTAGATATTCATTAACAGAATACATAATCGAATATCTAATCGTGTATCAAACCAAAAATATTGCTCGAGATATTGAAAAATGATGAAAGAATATCTAACAGAGCCTTGAATGAAATCAAATCGATTTGATTTTATTCCGAATATCTAATGAAACTTCAAAGGATACAGACGAATTCTTTACATGAAGTACAACCCTGAATGGATGGCAATGATTGAAAACAAAATAGAGGAAACTCGCGACGAATGCGAGAAAGTCATTTCATGTAGAATGGCCATTTGTGCAAGCATGGTGCACTTGAGCAACAGTGAGCAACAGGAAGAACTTCTAGGTTGATTTGTAAACAACCCACATCCAGGTCCACTTTTCTTTGATGCCTCCTCAATTTTCCTTAGTTCTGCTGCAAAATAGTTTCTTAGATTTGTCATCTTTTCTTAGATTGGTCTGTGATCAACTTCAAATTCTGCAGCAACAAAGGAATCCCTAATCAAACTTATGGGCTTGGATCAGTTATCTCAGCTTTCAATCATTACGATCCATACTTCATGTAAAAAATTTGTCGGTATTCTTTGAAGTTTCGTTAGATATTCGGAATAAAATCAAATCGATTTGATTTTATTTAAGGCTCTGTTAGATATTCTTCAATCATTTTTCAATATCTTGAGTAATATTTTTGGTTTGATACACAATTAGATATTCGATTAGATATTCTATTAATGAATATCTAATAGAATATCTAACGGAATATCTCATCCTGTATCTCGGCCTTTAAGCGTGAGTTTTCTCTGCGCTTACTTTATGAAAATGGGGTATGAGGTTTGAACGAAGAGGAAAATAAATTCAGAAAGTGCTCCACAGCTCTCTCCTTCAATGCTCCTGACAATGTGTGCCAAGAAGATTGATTATCTTGGACCTTATTTGTTCTGTTTTCCGCCATGTTTATCAATGAGAAGGTTTTCTGAAATCATTTGAATTCTTTCACTTCTAGAGAATCAAAGATGGCCAATTCATCACTAACAGTTGACCTTACATCAAACAATGCAAAACCCAGTGGAAACATCCCAATTTACCCAGCATCATCTGTATCAGTACACACCCCTTATACTGGAGCAGTCGCCCATGTTCAAACTGCTGTTCCCGTAGTGACAAATAGATCCGTCATACAGGTTGCTAAATCTGCTCCACCTCTCGCTCCAAAACAAGTTCCTGTAGTACCAGCAGTGCCAGGTAGATTTTTTTATCCATTGTCAAGTGTTTTCTAAATAATTACTCTCTAGACTTGAGATGCCCCGACCCCTCTACCCCTTCCCCTACTAATTGGTTTTAAGAGCATTTTTCCCCCAGGGACATATTATCCAGCCTCCAATATTAGTTAGTAACTAGTTCCAACAAAAGCAAGACAGCAAAATATTCTATATGTTAATGAGACTTTCCATACATAAAATAGAATTTTCAAATGTGTCCAATACTGTAAAATATCTAACGCAACTAACAATAAATTTGTAAATACAAAGAGTTCTTGTGCTATTATGCTGTTATTTCATATTATTGGTTTCATTGTCAAAACAAGTCTAGAAAGTAGATTCTTTCTGACCCCTTGGCTACTGGTTTTCTTTAAATATCATCCACACCTACTATTCAAAAAAATGCCACCATCAAGAGTTTCTGGAACCAACCTGCTCTTTTACAAATGTTGACCACAGCGATACAATCTTATACTGATTATCTCAACTGACTGCTGTATTGATGTGAATTTATATTCTCTTTCAGCAAGGACCATTCTTCCTCAAACATACCAATCCAAATATGGCGAGTTACTGAACGTGATTGAAGACCTTGGGCGAGAGATCAAACCAACTTACGCAGGAAGCAAAATGGCACAAGAGAGGCTTAAAAAAGGTTCCTTTTTATTTTATGATTTTATATCCATCCAACATCTAATCTTATTTAGAACTGTTGATTATGAATGTAGTTCTACCACCACTAAGATAGTGAGTGGAATGAAAATTCTGTCTCTTCCTAAAGCTATGGTTTTGAAAGTAGACAAGTGATCTGCATATTCCTTATTTGTTCTTTGATATCACTCACAATGGTAATAGTAATTAATCGCAATGAACTTTTTATTAAAGACTGGAATACTGCATCCTCCTAGGTAGTTTGTTCTGACTGTGGCGTGATAGTACTGCAAGCTGTCCATAGTTGATCCGGTTCGAAATAAGCCAGTTGGTCTGGAGCCTACCCCAGATAAATTTTTAAACTTACAATTGCCTCAGATCTAATTTGGATCTAAAATTTACCTTAGAAATCTAATGTCTTATGGAGCAATATTGTTTTCTCAATCAAAATGAGTGAATTAGCCCAAAATTTGGTCTAGCCAAAGCTGTACCAACAAGCCAGTTCCGCCAGGCCTGAGTACTGCATTATACATTTTGTATCAATGTAAAGGAAGCCAATTTGACAAAGAAGCAACTGGAATCTGGCTTCAACCAACTTCAAAGCTGCTTAGGGCTGTTTTATAAGCTGTACTACTCCACTCAAAAATCTTGATTCCCTCTTCACACCTTTAACGGAGCCAAGCTGCTCTGAAAGCCACTTTCTACCAGCTTTCTCCAGGGCGTCCAGGGAAGAGCGTTAAAAATCATATTTTTGCCATTGTGTCCTGATACATGCCCAAGTGCTTCATTTTCTAGGCTGTGTCACTTGGCCCCTTATTTATTCAAATTCATTTGTATCTTTAGGTATCATGCATGCCAGAACTTTGGTCCGTGAGTGTCTGCTGGAGGTTGACAAGAGTGCAAGACAATGAAAACCGCCAGTATCAATCGGCCTGTTATGTTACCCATTGATCATCCAATTTACTCAAATGTTTTACTTGGATGACCAAGTGAGTCATGTTTTTCATCAAGAACTAAATGGAATTTCAATAGGACATTACTCGAATATAGCTACTCCCTGTTATGGTTCTACCCTGCCATGACTTATTACTAGTTACTTGTACAGTAAAATCCCAATAACTCGAACCAGGGGCGGTTTTAGGAACTGCGAGGCCTGGGGCAAAAAAATTTGCGGGGCCCCTAACCCCGGTAAAAATTTGGTCCTGATATCATTTTTTGCGTTTTGTAACATGTGCTTGATATGTTATAGAAAAATCAAATAAAAAGTAAAGCAAAAAGTACAATATAGCTTATATATTTCCCTTTGAAGGAGAGAGTTTTTTTATTTTATGTAAGGTGCGGGGCCCCTTTTTCCTAGCAAAAGCGCGGGGCCTGGGGCCATGGCCCCTCTGGCCCCCCCTAAAACCGCCACTGACTCGAACAAGCAAGGGACAATCAAAATAGTTTTGAGTTATCTAATGTTTGAGTTATCAAGGCCCTTGATAACATGAATAATGTTCAAGGGAAATGCCAAATCTGCTCGAGTTTGTGTGATCGCTTGTTTGATTGATTGTGATTTCACTGTAATTTCATTCACGTGCCATTATCCAAACAGTATTGTATGACTTCGTTGTTTTAGATAAGCATCAATTTTAGATCATAAGAAGAGTCAAATTATTGCCCACAAAGAGGTTTGAAGTAGGCCTGCTAGTGTTTGTTTTAACATGAGGTAATTATCTACCTCCACTCTAGCAGGAAGTTGGGCATAAGTGCATCATTCCCAACTGTCTGCAGAAAGAGGCTCTCTACGGTTGGTGATTGGGCCTTCGAATAAAATTCCCGCCATGGCACCAATGCGCCTATCAACTACCAGCAGAAAGCTGTTCGGAAGAAATAAAAAGTAGAAACAAATAACTGATAATGAAACAAGAAGGGATGGAGGTGGGAGTAATTAAAACACATGCAAATTGTTAGGAACCACTTTCAATAAACATCTTGCGAAGTTGAACATGCAAAAACTAAACTGACGTCAAATTACATGAGTGTAATAACGGAAGAAGCCATACCTAATCCTATACCCTATGCTGTGAGACTGACAATCTGTCGGAAGCAGGGTCCTCTCGACATAAAATAAACCAGGCCCGTAGGAAGCGGGGGGGGGGGGGGGCAGGGGGGGCATTTGCCCCCCAATAATCCTAAAAATCAATTGTTCACAGCATGGTCCCTGGTCTTCCTTTTGTTCTCTAACAATGGTTGCCCCCCAATAATTCTACCCAAGCTACAGCGCTGAAATAAACCCAGTTAAAATTATGCTAACCGTGTATTAATTGAACAGTCTTTGTATGGTACAAAACTTCAAGATAGCTAAACATATCGGAAACATAGCAAAATTTCTTTTTTGTTGGCCTATTTCCATTCACATCTGGGTATAAAAATTTGTTAGGTTTTTGGTTCTCTTTCTAACGTATTACTCTGTTAAGTGTCTGACAAGAAGCTTAAGTAATAAATGTGTTCGTTTCGCTATGTTTCCAATATTTCTGGCTATCGTGTAATAATTTTCACTTCATAATGCCTTTCATAACTATTCTACTTCTCTCTGGTGCAAACGGTTTCTAATGCTCACACAGTTCGATCTCTCTTACATTCAGTTTTTCTTTATCATACTTTCGTTCAGCCATCAACTCCAAGCGGTAATTCTTCGCTGCGGCAAGGGAAATCGAGTTTTGCTGCGGGGCAACATCTCGGGTAGATATGATCTTCTTCTCGGGATTTACAAAGAAGAACACAATAATCCGTCGGCTTGATGGTTCTTTGTTGGAAACATTGGTGAGTTTCGTAAGCTTGTGTATATGGCAGTTCGGGAATACGAGTAGATACCCTTCCTCCGTTGGGAAGTACCCCAGGGGTGTGAACCCCTCGCGTGCGAATTCATTGATCACAAAAGGACGATATTGGGGTATCCCGCCTAATGAGATATTCATTCGTTCACGAATCGTGAAGGTTCGTTTGAACTTGAGATCTCCACCAACCAAATTAGCATCTCTATCAATGAAATAGATACCTGAGGAAGAATCAAATCAATTTTGGAGTTATCCCAGGGTTACTAAAAATTACTTCAGAGCTATGATTCGGCAGCCACGGCGACAGGCTTTTTTCAATGGTCCTGTGTTACGTATCGTAGGTCGGAGCAAAACAGGGCTTTGGTGTTTAGGAATGAAACTATTAGGAATCAAGAGTATTCTAAAATGATCACTTTAGTTTAGACGATCATAATACCTTTTTTACTAGACTTAAAAGTTAATTAATGTATTTTGCTTCTTTATACTTAGGCCCTGTTTTACTTCAACCTACCAACTGTAATTCTTCTGTAAAACTTAGCCCTACACCAACCCTAACACAATACCAAACCCCAACTAAAAACCTAACCCTGACTGTAACCCTAACAAATCAGAAATGCTGAACTAAAATATAATGCCAACCATAATCATAACCCTAATCCTAACAAACCCTAACCCCTAACCCAAACATAACGCTAGCCCTATTCACAACTGCAACCCTAACACCATCGCTAGCCTTTGCCCTAAACCTACCTCTAATCCCAACTCTAACCCTTACCCTTTCTCCATCCCTAACTCTAAATGTTACCCTTATCCTATAAACACTTACTCTCGAAATAACCCTAAATCTTGTCATAACTGGAATTGGAGCTGGGGGCCCTGTGGGCCCTTACCCCCTTCCCCACTTTTCAGCTGAAAATTATGTAATGCTCTTTTTATCTAAGAAGTCCCCCTATTCCTTTCTGTTAACATGTGACTTTTCTTTAAATTCTAGTTAAAAAGAGGCCATGAGAGCCAAAGTAGCTGTTTTAATATCATTCAAAATGTTCCGAAATACACAAATTCTAACCCCTGTAGCAGGGTGAAACTTTCGCACAAAGTGCCCTTTTTCTATGTACCCCTCCACTTTTTAGTGCTCTCCTATCCGCTTTACAAAACCCTAACCTTTACCCTATCCCTAATCCTAACCTCTAGGCCTGCGTCAAATGTCTTTGGGTGGTGTGCTTTTTAGGTCTGACTCCAATATCCAATCGTTTCCAATTGAGAGGCCTTATCATTACCCAGAAGTTAGTCCTGGCACATCTGAATTCTGATCAGGCCCCAGACCGTAGCAATTAACAGTAAATGGGTAGAAAATAAAACTCACCAGTCATAACAATATTCTCATGGGACATTCCCTCGGCATGCCAAACACCTTCAAAAGACTGACCAGGTTTCAAAGTGTATTCAACAATCTTGGTTATGATCTGCAGCTCCTGGTCTTTGAAGGAAACAGGCTTCTTGCCAAATGGCGGAGTCTCGCCATTGACGTACCGCGAAACAGCAAATTCTATCGCCTTGGAATATGACCAAACTTCTTCAAAATATGGAAGGAATATCTCGAACAATGATTGCAAGTCTGTATACAGATCGGGAAACATGTTACGATCAAGATTATTGATGTATTCTTCAACCAAGCATTTGCCGGCTTCTGTGATCCTGAATGGCGTGGGAAGCCATTGAAACCTTGAGCTCTCGTAATTACGACCCCAGAAGTCCTTACCACGTGTATCATCACAAGACTCTGCGTCAGATTTCTGAAAACTCTTCAACTTGCTTATGTCTTTTATATACGGGTATAAGGCAGGATGGACCAAATCCCTGACAATGTCATTTGAGTTAGGATGATAGTCAATATGGGTTGTCCTGGCCAGTTTGTCTATATTCCTACGCAGGCTACTCTCCAAGCTATCCGTAACTTTCCCCTTGACGTAGCATACGCCTTCCTTGATCAGACGGCTTGTGTACTTTTTTGTGACCTCGTCATAGAACGAAGAATCAGTAACAGTTCCTAAGAAGTCCCGTATAGAGCGTGCATCAATAAAGAAAGTCGTCTGCACCACATGACTTCCCTGTGGGGAGGGAGTCAGCTCTTGGTCTACAACCTTCATCGAGGTCCTTCTGTCTCCTATCAACCATTTGGCCACATTTTCAAGCAGAGTTTCATCAGCCTCGTGAGTGGCTGAATCAGTATGGACAGTCACGCACAACTGGGAATCAAAGTCTTCATCTTCATCATTTTCAACATTTTCATCATTTTCATCATCTTCATCACGTTCATCATTTTCATCACCTTCATCATTTTCATCACCTTCATCACCTTCATCATCTTCATCATCTTCATCACCTTCATCATTTTCATCACCTTCATCACCTTCATCATCTTCATCACCTTCATCATTTTCATCACCTTCATCATCTTCATCACCTTCATCATCTTCATCACCTTCATCATCTTCATCACCTTCATCATCTTCATCATCTTCATATGACACCTTATCCTCTATGACAGCCTCTATTAACGTGAAACCAGCCTTATTCTCCAGACCAGACAGTGAAAACTTATCACCAACAATGTCTACTAACTCTCCTATCTCTTTTGTGAATCGCAAGAAGTCTTCAACAAGCGCCCCGTCCGGGCCATTGGTCTCTTCCATATTAATGCTTATGCTCCCGGCTTTTTCCATCTCTTTTACCTTGGAAGCCTGAAATGAGAAAAACAAAAGGTGATAAGGTTCCCTGATTACGGTTCTTTTAAAACGCGGCAAAATGTTTCTTCAGATCGTTCCAACCAAGAGCCATAGCTAGAGTGGTCAAGTTAAGGGGGGTACAGGTTATAAATTCGCTGACTGGTGAACATGGATTTTAAGGAATGGCCTTCCTCAGGCTGCCCAAAATTTCAAGAAATAACCTTTTCTGGAATCATCGATTTCTTTCTCTGGATTATTACCAATACCTTTCAAAATCGAGTTGAGATATGACATTGGAGACGGTAATACAATATTTTTTGATTTCTGAACTAAACTAATACATTATGAAATTCTGGTTTGTGGAATGTGACTTGACAAAACATTTTTGTGCTGATTTCATATTGCTTCCTGAATCTGTCGACTAAATGTGATTCCTTCTTTATCTGCAAATTAAATTGGGCTGCATGCTTGCTGCACCCCCAGTATAGGTACAGCCCTGGTTCAGCCTATTTCTCTTGATGCCTACAATCACATGCATCAACCCCCCCATGGGGTAAATCATGATCGCAAATAATCTCCCATGAAATTGAGCCTTTGCAGATTTTTGAGGATTTCAATGAATAAAAATTGTAAATGTTGATGAATTGTAAAGTTCAATCAATTTGCCTAATGTACATTCAATATTCCAAAAAAAAGATCAGTCTGGTTACATTGATAAATTTGACTTGAAAAACGACATCCCTTTTGACTAGAGCCTTATCACAGTGACTTAACAAGCCCAGCGGAAGCTGTCCATAGTTGGTCTAGTAGGTATGGGGCATACCTCAGAAAAGTTTTAGAATCTATATAGATTCTCTCAGATGCAATTTGGTGTGTTTTCAGAGCAGAATTCACGTGAAAATTAACCAAAATTTACGCAAAATCCAATGCTTTATTTAGCAATTATTGTTTTATAAAAATAGAGTGATTTAGCCTTGGTAACCTGGAAAAAGCTGCACCAACTGGACTAAAAGGTTCAATATCAAGTGTTGTTTATCAAAACTCAATCTGCAATACCGACAGTGTGAAACATGTATAAAGGAAAATTAGTAAATCTCCTGATGATTGGAAACTACGAAACAGGATGGTAGAGATTAAAAAGTAGTTTCTTTTCTAGCGATTAGTATTATCACTCTACTATGGGTTGTATTGAGAACTGTTCTAACAGACCTCTTATCAGGAACATTATGTGTGTGATTGGGAACTTGCAAAGCTTTTTGGTCAAGAAACAGACAAGAAGGAATCTTGAAGGAAAGTATTTTGTTTTGCTGAGATTGTTTTCCAAATAAATGTCTGTAAAGTTACATCGGTACAGTACATCGGTTACTAAGTGAGATAAAGTTTCTCATTCAATTTCATAGATCATCACCGACCAAGGGGTTTAAAAACTTACAACATACGAAAAATACATTCTTATTAGGGTGCAATGCCTATATCTAGATAAGGGACTAAGGCTTTAACTGCATCTTTAGTAGGGGCAAACTACCATTTACTGCATTAGAAATTAGGTCCCAGCATTTCTCATCATGTTGGTTACATTACCGGAATTGCCAAGTGGTGAGACATTAAATCCTAGCCCCTTCCTTGTCTCATTAATGACAGGCAAACATTCTGATTGTTGACAAAGTTGATAGGAAAATACGCTCACTTTACTTCGTGAGGTATTGGTTTAAGTGCAAAGCACAAAGGGCCCACTAAATAAGTAAACTAAAGCCTGGTTCCCATACAGTCGTTGAGGGTCGTTGAGAGTCGATGAGGGTCGTCGAGGGTAGCTGAAAGGAATAGCGATAACATAGAGACGTGTCAAAAATTTAAACGACTGAGAATGATTTTGATTATTTCAAGACCTAAGATGGCTGACAACGCGCCATAAAACAACAATTTTGAAGCTTTTGATTCATCTGAATTTATGGCAGAAGTTCAGATATATGACTGCTTTTACACAAATTTACTACAGAGTACTGAGAATAATATAAAAAACTCATTAGCTGGGAAAAAGTAGGAATAAAGTTTGGAATGACAGCAAAAGAAGCAGAGAGTAAATTCAAGAACGTTATTTTCACGAAGAAGTTTTTTTCATTGCCGAAAATTTTTCTAACCCAAAACATTGTTTTCTTCTTGCATTTTGACTTGTTATTGCCAATTGAAGAAAAGAATAAGCCAGCAACAAAAATTCCCTGTCTGATTCTGCCAATTTATAAACATACAAATTTGGCACCTTTTTGGCACTACCTTATCAAAGAAAGACTCAACGACCACAGGGGCCATTGCCCCCCATCAATTTGGCCAAAAAATTATCCATTTTCCAAATTTGAGTAAATAAAGCAAGACTAGATCTTGATTCTCGTGTGCGCGAAGAATTTTTAAGTGTTTTTGCACAGTGGCTGGGGGCAGAGGGGTATTGCCCACCTTGTAAAAAAATCGGAATTATTGGAAAATTTGTGAGTTGTTCGAAAATTGTTTTTTGCTTACAACGATGTAATTTTCAAGATTGTGTCGAAGAATTTGTTGAAAATTGTTTGTTCAACCTTTCTTCTACCTATCCTGCACAATAAAGCATCTATACAGGGCCCACGCCACCGGGGGGCAACAGGGGCCATGCCCCCTCACAAATTTGGCCAAAAAATTATAAAATTTTCAAATTTGATTAAATACAACCACACGGGAGCGTTCACTCTTGTCAAAGCGAAGAATGAAAACGGTTTTGCGATCATAAATGACACAGAGAAGATAACTCTATTAATTTTACCTAGAAACAAAGATCTGGTAGACAAATGGTCCCTGGTTAATATTACAAACGACTTTTTGGAAACATCGGGAATCATAGAATGCCTTTTGAAGGTTTACTTACTCTGACTTAGAACTTTTAGCTGGAAGGGTTACCGACTCTGACTAAATCGTTGCTAGTAAAAGTTTTAGACTATTTGCTCTTGTTGGTTGAGTTCTGTTATAAAAGTGATATTATTAAGACCTACTCCAGTATTAAAAGTACTCGAACAAGGAGGTTGAAATGGCCACCGAAACGTCCTGAACGCAAATTAGGCCCAGATTTACAAAGCAATTTATGACCACTTTACATGATACAGGAGTGATATTTTTGGATAAAATGACAGCAATGGACCTAAACTTTCTTTAAACAGCAATTAAAATGAGATTATCAAGTTTTTAATTCATTTCAGGCCTTCATTTTCAGCGATCGTTGATAAATTGAAAAACTCAAATAGAGAAGGGGGTACCTGAATAAAAAGTTTCAAATTTGGAGGGAATCTCGGGCTTTTTTGTTTTTATTTGCATTTCATCATATGCAGTAAGAAATAAGTTTCAAAATGATGTTGTTTTAGAATAATTTGAGTATCGAGATGCCATGTAAAAACCTGAGCAAGCCTATGAAAACGGACGAGAGGCTTTACCAAAATAAATTTTGATTTTGAATAAAAGTACAAAACAGTTAAGATAAATTGGTTTTACAACAGAATTTCTGAAAACTTTAATATAGATTTAAAGCGTAGGAAACGGACTTTCAGTCGAAAGATTTTGGACAGCATTCATTCAGATATAAACAAAATAAATACAATTTTATTTCTTGGATCAGAAATCAAAGTTTTAAATTTTGCATTCATCCTCAACGGCCCTGAGTTAATTTCTTTCATCCCTTAACTTTACGAAGGATTCCCGAACTTTGAATTAAAATTTTGAATTGCAAACTTATACCAGCATTCGTTTAAGCCATTATTTGTTGAGATTTCTTCTGAAAAATCCCCAGTTTCTGACTGATATTTTAATGAACATTGGTTTTTTATTTGAGCTTTTGTTTACCGACCTAATAATCTTTCTACACCTGTAAAACTTTTCAAAACTCTCACAGCAAACTAAACTTGACCACTTCGGATGACGCGAGCAATTGTTTTTACTTTGGCGCGAAAATTTTGAATGAGGAGCCTGGGAAAGGGACGAAAACTTTAAACAAACTTTTGGGCCTAAGGGAGGGGAAAGACAATAAACTGCCATTTTCTCGTCCTCGTTCGAATTCTTTTAATACTGGAGTGTATGTTTAGATTTGGAAGTAAATATGGGGATAGAGTGTCCATTATTAAAAAGAAAAGTGTCTAAAAAGGAACATGTCATTTTCCCATACCTTAACCTACATTGATTCGCACATGGAGAGTTCTTCACATGTTTTGCTCATGTATTCTGTATTCAGGGGCTATAACATACTGTATTTCTTGTGTTTTTGTATCATTGTACAGGAAGAGAATATAAAGGATCCAAAGCCATTTGAACGGCTTAAAATTGTAAGACCCCTAGACCCCCGCCAAAGTGCTGTCCTGCCTTTGCTGGGGGGGAGTTTATAGCAACCCAGACCCTAAGCTGTTTAAGGCAATGGACGAACGTGTATACTTACTGTAAACCTAGGGTATGAACCAAAAGTTTTGATATTTAATTTGGCCCCCCCCCCACTACAAAATTCATGGCGTGGGCCCTGCATGAGGATCCTAATTTTAACTCGTAAACATTGCCAACGACCCTTACCGACTAAATGGAGACCAGGCTTAATCGTGCCGTGCAACCCTGGTCCTTCATGTTCATGTGACCACACCTGGTGATTCCTTTTGCCATTTTGCCTGGAGTTACAGAGAGCTGGCAAGTTTTTTCCTTGCACTTTATGACAGGTCTGGGGGTGGTTTCGAAAACGGGACCCTCTGGAGTAGGGTCAAATGATCTAACCACTTAGCCATACCCGTCACCAAGTTTTTCATTAATTATTACCCCATGTTTGCGTGAAGGTGTTCATTAGCACATCAAAGGGAAGGGCTTGCTTTGGGCTATCCATTGAAGAAGAACCATAAAGTACAAAATATACCTGTAAAAATTTCCTAAATACAAAAAGGGGGGTGGACAATTTCCAAAAAAGGGGGATCCGATAATGCAATAGCGCCGATATATTTGCTAATGCAATTTTAGAGAAACTTTTTTAGTATTTCTTTTACCTCTAGCATCTAATCCTACAGTCAACTTACTTGTTTCTGCGGGCTGAAGTGCAACAATTTTAGGTGGTTCTTGCCCTGCTTTCTGGCAGCCTTTTTGGTTCCAGTTTAACTGCACGCTGGTGGGACGCGAAAATTGAGCCATAGCTCTTCTCTTTCATCAAAGTAAATATTGAAACGAGCAAAGCTGCCGCCATAATCGAGCTAAAAGTTTCGATAGCAACTGGATTAGACATCAACAAGCCAAGAAATAGGATAACTAGTTGTTTATCTATACTATGCACCAAAACCTATCACCAATATTATGTTTGAACCCTAAACTTCCCCCTTTTATCGACTTTAACCCCAAATTCTAACCCTACCCCTTTAAACAGCCTGATCGTGCAGCTAGAATTTCCATCTTACAAAGCTAATAAGAAAAGCACTTTGTTACCATTTTCTTGGAATATTTTGGAATTCTTCCTCAATTTCTCAGGTTTTTCTCAATTCCTCCAGTCGATGACCGTCCTGGGATGACCGTGCGACCGTAATGTTTTCCTGACTGAATAAAGTGAGGATAATGACATCAAGAAAACTGCCCTTAATTCCACAAGAAACAAGCTCTTGCAACGATATTTTGTGATTAATGGAATCAAAAGCTTTTTGAAAATCAATAAAGCAAACATATAAAGGTGATTTTTTTAGAAATTTGTGTAATTATAATTGCATGTAGTTTCATAATGTGGTCGATTTTTTGGTAGCTCTTTCTGTATGCACATAGGACATCATAGGACGCGAAAACTCTTTGCAATCTGTTAATCTAAACACCTAAGAATATCTTTCCAACAACGCCAAGGGTTGACTAGAAACGAGACCAGTGAGGACACAGCAAGTAAACAACAAAGATTATCGATACATGAACAGACTATATCCAGTAATGATATACACGAGTAAGTAAGTAAACGTAACACAATGGAGCACGCAAAAGTCCAGCAATGGGCCTAACCGAAAACGTCCCGTCGCCCCAGGAGGCCTGGGCACAAGTTCTTCATAATGTCAATAATGGCGTAACTACTTTTTCTCCTTTTTCAAGTCATAGTACAGCTGTTCGTCTAACTGGTGGACATATCATAGTCCTGAAATCGGGATGGCAACTGAGTAGGACGGCGGGGACGACAAGTGATTGGTTCCACCACTGTATTGGAAATTGTATCCGTCTGATGAAGGGAGGTATTGAGTTCGGCAGGAGGGGTGGTAGTTGGTGGCGCTAACTGGTCTGTAGTAACGGGGGTGTCTGGGCTGGAGATGGCGGCTGGTGTCGAAATTTCGGCCGGGACAGGCGGTGGTACTGGTACAGGATGTTGACAGGACTGTTCTGCTGGAGGTAGGTGGAGGTCATCGTCGTCGCTGTCGACATTGTCGATGAGGCAATGGTGTGGGGGGGTGGCCTGGAGGTTGGTGTAGGTTGGTACAAGTAAACATTCGGAAGCTTTCACCTTGTATTCTAAATTGCGAAGTTGATTGCCAGCAAATTTATGGAGGTTGCACCAGTGGTCTTTGATGGCTGTGACGAGATATCGGTCACGGGCATGATTCTTGTGCAGATCAGCATGCAGATAAACAATGTCCCCAACAGCAATAGGTGGGCTTGGGGTGGCATTCCCAGACGGATTTTTGGCTGTGGAACTGAACGGATGATTGGACTTTCTGCTTTGGTGTTGGGCAGTGATCAAATGTTGATCAGAAACGGATATTTGTTGACTCGTGAACTGTTCCCGTTGTAGCCACATTTCATGGGATGAGAGGCCGCGAAGACGGATTCGGGAATTTAGGCGGTTTACGGCAGTGGTCAACTGGAGCTGGCTAACTGGGTTGCCAGTGGGATCTTGGCGGAGAATTTCTGTCTGCAATTCTTGAACAGCGCGTTCTGCAACAGGGTTCTTGTTCTTATTTTTTGGGCGTCCAATTTCCAGGGTGATGTGGTGGCATTTCAAGGTGGGATCGTCTACTAATGCTTGGAATCCACTGGCTGGATCAGTACGAACGGTGGCGGGGGGGCCATCGATTGGGCGGATGGTAAGGAGTAACCGAAGTAGTGCCTCACGGAGTGTCTCCTGACGTTCGTTGTCAATAAGGGTGGCAATGGTGAATGAGGTCACAGTTTCACGAACAAGGAAGATGAATTGGCGGGCTCGACGGATGACGTCAGCAGCAAAGTTGATGCCAACTGCTTCTGGGGGAGTTGTTGTGGTTTGTTCGACAAGGTGGTTCGGGAGTTTGGCAAGGCTGGTACAATGGTGGCAGGATGAGGTGGTGGTCGTGAGGGCATGGTCTAAGTCAAGTGCAAAAAAATTGCGTTGGACAACCATCTTCAGCTGATGTTGGGTCGGATGGCCAAGCTTCAGGTGAAGAGCAGTGAGGAGGCCAAGAATCACAGACCGTGGAACGATTATCTGCTCTCTGGCTGGCGCAAAAGGCTCGAGTTTACGAACAACAAGGAGACCATCAGGTGCAATACTAGCCACGTGAAGGTAGCGTTTGACGTCCTTGGCATTAGTGATTTTTTTGGATGGGCGGGTGCCTTGTTTCAGGTGAGCTTGTGTGCGTCGCAGGTCTGGGTCTTCACTTTGGGCTGAGCGCCAAGTTGAACGAGTCGTGAAGGGCAGGTTGACAGTACCGCCGATTATGTCCTGGACGCTAATGGTATGGACTACAGAGTCTTCTGTTTGGGCAACGAAGGAGCAGATTTGACAATGGGGGTTGTCACAGGGTGCAGCATTGCGACAAGAAAAATCAGAAGGGAGGTTAGCGATACCTTGGACATGGCGGACGGAAACATGAAAACGGTTGACAGCAGTCAGAAAGGTTGATACTCGGCAGCTTGTTGAAAATTCTCCTCGGCAGAGCTTGTTATAGGCTTGCACACAAGGCTTACTATCTGTTAGCACATGGGCTTGGCTAGATGATTGGATAATGTAGGGGCTAAAATGTTTGACCGCTGCAGCAATGCATAGAGCCTCTATTTCACATGGGAGCCAAGTGTACTGACGTTTCCGAAGTTTGGCACTGAAAAATCCTGCAAGGAGGGGGTGGCCTTTGTCACGAGTGATGTAGAGGGTTGCTCCGAGGCCATGGTTTTTAACGGCACCGTCTGTTACGATCCAGAGACAGTCAGCTGGGCGTGGGAGTTTGATGATTTGTGTTGTGGACAGGGCATTCTTGGCAGAATCGAAGGCCTGCAACAGAGCTTCGGACCACGTTATTTTGTCAGCTGAAGCGTGGCCGCCGACTGCATCTTCTAATGGGGAAAGCAAGTGGCTGCAGTGCTTGATGACTCGGGCTAAGACCTTGTAGGCGCCAAGGAAGGAACGGAGTCCTTTGATAGTGGTGGGTGGTTCACACCTTGCTAGGGCTGCAATGCGATGAGGACTGGCCTGTAATGTGCCTTCGTGCCATATCCAACCGAGGATGGTTGTGGATAGTGGGGCGATCGTGGTTTTGGGTCCAGATAAGCGCAAGTTCGATTGATGTAGCGCACTGAGTACACGTTGCCAGTTGTGGAGGAGCTCGTCGGGGGAGTCAGCACCACAAAATAGGTCATCAGCAAGTTTAACGACAATCCCTTCAGTGATGAGGTCGCCAAGAACACGGCACATTAACTCTTCTAAGGCAGTTTCAGATCCGGGCATTCCCATTGC
The DNA here is from genome assembly GCA_963924455.1 of Pelagia noctiluca. NCBI lineage: Eukaryota > Metazoa > Cnidaria > Scyphozoa > Semaeostomeae > Pelagiidae > Pelagia > Pelagia noctiluca. The sequence goes on from OZ004322.1 coordinate 3,897,215, forward strand.
AGAGCGGGCATAGACACGGACACCTTTGAAGGGTGTTACCACGCCACAGAACTTCATGGACTCTTTGGCCAGGGGAATCTGGTAGAAGGCGCTGGTGAGGTCAGAATGGATGAGATACTTCCAGCGAGCAATATGTCGTAGGGTGGAGTCGACATTGGGCATCAATGAGGGTTGTGGTTTAGCATAGCGACCAACCTCTGAGAAGGCAGTGACTAGACGGTGGCCTCCGGCAGGTTTCTTTATCAGGAAAGAGGGGTTGAGGTATTCAGCAACAATGTTGTGGTCCTCAGGACGGACGAACACTCCAGCCGTTTCAAGTGAATCAAATTTTTCCTGGAGCTCAACCAGCTTGTTTCGGTTGTACTGGGGCAGACGACCCTTTCTCTGGGGTGGCATGGTGGGTCCCATGTTAACGACAGCCTCGATGGGGCCTGCAGCACCATTGTATCCCGGGAACGTTGGGTCGAAGACGCAATCAAACTGTTTGTGGAGTGTAAGGAAGCCTTCACGTGTTGGATGTGGGAGGAGGTTAGCTGGGTCAAGTGTGATGGTGGATGAGTGGGTTACCTTTTTCGAATTAGGAGGTTGTGACAGCATAGCAGGCGCAGATGGTGGTGAAGGGTCTTCAGGGGTAAAAACCGCACAAACTTGAGCAACATGTGTATTCTTTTTGATTACCAATGGGTGGTCGGTATCATTTGGGATACGGATCTTGCCGGCAATAGAGGTGATGACTGCGGGGCTCGGCCAGGAATCGCTGGACGTGTCGATACGAGGTTCGAGAGCAAGAAGGTGGTCATTGGAAGGATCTAAGGCAGGAGGTGAGTCAACTTCCAAATAGTCACCAGGCCATAAGGTGGTTGTCACTGGAGGTGCCCGGAGGATGGCAGCAGTAGTAAGCCGGACAGCATGTGGTCCAGGTGCACGTGACTCTGGGCCATAGTGATACGTAGTGTCGTCAGCCAGAATGACTTGGTGTTTGGCAGGGCGAATGGTGATATCATTGTGGGTCATGAAGGGTACACCTGCGAGTATGTCTACGTCTATGTTTTGAACGACTAGGGCCTCGAGGAAAAAGGAATGATTGTCACGGGTGACACGAAGTTTGGTCTCGCCAACAATGTCAAGAGGGGACTGACCATCAGCTTGAAGAGCGAGTTGGCTGCTTTTCGTAATTTGGGCTCCAATTTGTGCAGCAATGGCGGACTTTATCATGTTCGTTTCTGCTCCAGAGTCAATCGTAATCTTCAACGGGTGGTGATTGTGGAAAACGTTAAGGAAAGGAGATGGGCGGACCTGGACACGGCGGCTGGTGGGAAGTGCTAGGTTAGGGTCTTCTTCCTCATCTTGGCGAGGATCGTCTAAAGATAGGTCACCCAAATCATCATCGAGGGTGGCAATCAGTCGTGCCCGTGTGAGAAACTTTTTGTCGGCGGGTGGAAGGTGAGGGCATCTGCTGAGAAAGTGACCGGACGGGCGACCAGCCTGTTTACAAAGGATGCATGATGGTGGCTGCCGGCGGGGAGTGCGTGCGGATGTGAGATCACGCTGTCTGGGCCAGGGCATATTAGGTCGAGGGGAACCAGCAGAAAAATTGGAAGAGCGCATTACGCGTATGTCTTCGGATGTGCGGAGCTCATCGAGAAGGGAGCGTAAGGCCTGTGATATCTCGGGCTTGATAGAGGCAAGGGTCTGCGACCGAAGTTCGGTTCCGTAGCGTTGTTTGACAAGGCGGGGCAGATCTTTGTGAATAAGTTGAAGCCACAGGAGCACAATTACATTTTCAAGTGAGGGGGTCATGTCTTCATCCTCGGTCGGGCGTGCCCCCTGGTGTGTGAGACCCCCATGGGTGGTGAGCATATTATCCTCAAAGAATGCAGTGAGCCGCTGGAATAGATCTTCTGGACGTTCATCTTGCTCTAACTTGATGTCTGATAGGTCAAGAAAATGGGCGCCAGTGGACTGGAAGCCAAAGTGGGCTCTGATGACTTGCCAAATATTATCAATCGAAGTGGAGTTATGCGTGACAGTTTTGCGTGAAATAATAGGGCAATAGTTGGCAATTTGGCCTAGCATTAACTCAAGGTGGGTAACTTTTTGCTGTGCAGTGCGGCGTTGTGCATCGGGTACAGTAGGGGGGTCGTTGGAGAAGCCACGGGTAGTACTGGTCCGGCCTTTCTTTTCCCAGGTAACGCCAGGCATTAAAAAGGGGGCAAAATTTGAGTCTAGTGACAAAACGTACAGTAGGTTTTGCTTCCAATTTTCGAAACTAGTGACAGTTTCGGATTTGGTGAGGGTCCACTGCTTGGGTGCACGATGTGTGGCCATGTTTGCCTGAACTTAACAAACTTACGAACTACTGAACAGGAATAGTCGAGCAGCTACAGATGTCTAGCTGGAACACGTACTTCAGGAAGAAGAAATCGAATGTAGTGACTTACTTTGTTTCCAGGTGGTGTGGGTTTGTTTCACAATCCTGTCACCACGCCAAGGGTTGACTAGAAACGAGACCAGTGAGGACACAGCAAGTAAACAACAAAGATTATCGATACATGAACAGACTATATCCAGTAATGATATACACGAGTAAGTAAGTAAACGTAACACAATGGAGCACGCAAAAGTCCAGCAATGGGCCTAACCGAAAACGTCCCGTCGCCCCAGGAGGCCTGGGCACAAGTTCTTCATAATGTCAATAATGGCGCAATGCTAAGTAATACAATTTCTTTGTAATTGCTAAGATTAGTTTTATCACCACCTTTGAGGAGAAAAACAACAATACCTATGGCCCATTCCTCAGGAAGAGTACTAGTACTTATCTTGTTAAACAGTTTTGAAAAAATAAAAAAGAAGTCATAATTTTAACAATGTTGTCTCTTCCTCTTGGGCTTCTGCAGTTGAGACATGAAATACCATTCATCAGAATCACATTCCGTAGGAAATCGAGTTCCGTTTTTTACGCCATCATCATTATCATCTGTATATCTTCAGCTTTTGCAAGCCGCGTTGCAAGCCATAATGTTAATTATGTTATCCCAAGTATCTCTATCCCTTGTTACGTCGTTAAGCTTCAGTAAGCTTTTTTCTGCTTTTTCTTTGTATATATTTAATTTAACGTGGTCTTTTAGATCTTGTTCAATTAATTCTAACCATGTGGTCTTGGGTTTTCCTTTTTTCCTTTTTGTTTCTCTTAGTGCTTCGTGTAGGGATATTCTAGGCAGTGTTTCTTCTGGCAATCTTTTACGCCAAGTATCGAAAATCGAGATATTGTAAAATTGGATCCGGGAAAGGATGGACGATGAAGTGAAGGGGAGTAAGGAATACACGTTTTTTTATATATAAGAAACCTAGCTTGGGTCCTAGTACTAAAAGTTTCTTAATTTTTAACCAGTTTCTAATACTAAAAGTTTCTTAAAAGTTTTTTAAAAGTTTCTTAATTTTTTTAGATACGCACTTAACATCAAATTTTGCAGTTTCCCTCGCATATTTCTTGTATTAATGTGAAACCCACCTACTAATACAAGTAGACTCAACATCCCGAGCAACATCCTGTGTTCCTCTAAATAAAAACGTGCAGCCAAATCAAGCAAAAATGTATTGTTGACATATTACTTTCTGGCTCAAAAAGTCCTCTTATTTTTTTCGGAGTTTCTTAAAGATACTGATGTAGTTCTAAAAGTTTCTTGAATATTTGGGGCTCTAGTTCTAGGTTTCTTATAAAAAAACGTGTAAAACGAAACAGGACAAAGTCAAGACAAATCTATCGTGGCTTTTTTACACTTGAAGTCGAAGGTTTTGACTAACCACTTCATGCACAGCAAAAGGAAAGGTGTCATTCTATCCAGAATTTATCCGAGAGTGTCCTTGGCTGAAAATATTTCAAAAATCGTTTAGGAATATGAAGGTTATCAGGGGCGCAACTAGGAATTTTTGAGGGCAGGGGTTTTAGCCGCAAAAAAGGGCAGGGAAGGACTCTATTAGTGGTCAAGGGGGCAGAGCCCCCGGAAAGTCCTGAGATTTTGACATTTCTGAGGCTTTAAATGGCTTAGAATCCTTCAATTTCTCTTTGAAATGGGGAATTCAGAATGATTAGCCTGACAAAAATAGGGCAAATTAGCTTCCTTAAAAAAGGGCAGGGGTTACAACCCCCACAATCCCCCCCCCTTAGATGCGCCCCTGGTTATCTAGTTATACATAAAGAAGAAAACCCTAACACAGTTGACAATACTCATCATATAAACAATGCTACATACACACAATATGCTACACACGAAGATATGTTTATTTGTATATAAAGATAAGAATTTTATGACAGTGTAAGATCCTTTTTATGATGTCATCTTTTCTGATAACTTGTTTGTGTCGAGAGAGGCCAGGTGAATGTTCCCAAACCCCCGGGCAGCAATCAGGAGGACTTTCCTGTTCCGCAAAATACATTGTTAAATGCTGCCATGGCAACTTCTCTTTCTATTGTCACTACTCCGCATCCTCAAGCTTCTCTCCTCGCAAACAAAATGGCTGGTGGCCACCCAAGAAAATACAGTAGTGAAAAGAATTAATGATCACAAACCGAATTCTCAGCGGTTTCAATAATTCGATGTGGAAAAATACTAAATAGTTAATTTGCTACTTATTCTGGAGTTACAAGAAAGATCTGGTGTATTGAAATGCTGAAAATTGGAACTCGAAGATCGTAGATTTTGAAGGGAAGGCCAAAGGGAAAGCGCTGCACACAGTAAGGCTTGGCGTGGGAGAGGAAATCTGCAAATGCAATCAATATTATAATTGACTTCCCTTAGAATATTCAAAATGGATTTGATTTCAAGATATTCGCCTTCTGCGAGTGTTTCTCCTCCGATATCCCCGATCAAGTTGTTCAATCAGCCAAGTAGCACTAACAGTCTCCCCCCTCTTAAGAATTTGCCTGTATGGAACAGGCCTGGTTTGGAGAAAAATCGATTTATTAGATCGATTGCTAAAGACAGTCCTGAGTGTGATAAAACAGAGTTCCTTCTCGGCAAAGTGACTTCGAAAGGAACCCAAACATCACCTCCTGGTACCGCACTTACAAAATCACAACTCAAGGCTTCTGCTGCTGGCAAAGATAAACAAATGTTTGGGGAGGAGACTGGTGACAACCCTGTACTCATTGCTGAGAAAAGACTCTTTTTCGTTCAATCAGAGCATGATCATGTTTTGCAGAAATTGCATTCTGAGATTGAGAAATTAAAAAAAGAGAAAAAAGGTAATTATGTGCCCAAAAAGTATGGTTCACTGGGTCTTCATAGTATGGTGGTTCGTAAGATCTCAGGGTGTGCTGGAATAATTTTCTCTTGCTCTATTGTTAAAGTCAGGTTTGCAAGTGCCACACTCTACTCTAGGTGCCTTTTATTTTTCGTACTACCAATTTTAGTCAGCAAAATCCGTGTGTTTGGTAATCAAATAAAGAAGATTAGCACAATCTTCAGTTTTATTTTGGGGCAGAGAAATGTATAGGTCGTCATTTTTACTAAAGAGGAAATTCAGGTACTGTTGTGAGGCCCAAATTGAGCTCAAAGATCTGAAAGCCTGCATCCTGATCAAACTACAAAACTGAACACCTGCATGTTTTTAGCTGAAAAGCTGAAATGCGATGGCCAATAATGGCAAAATTGATAACCCACAACCAGCCTGTTGATGGAACCTAATCTGTTCCCTCAATAAAGTTTGGGTTTCTTTCGTCATATTTTGTGTATTTCTGCTGGTTTTGGTTGGCTTTGGTTTATCACATGTTTTAGTAAGTACCAGCATTTGATTAGAGACTTTCAACCAAAGCAAAATGATGATAAAAATTCAAACTGTAACTGATTGGCATGCCCTTGATTTACTTAAGTGTATTTTACTACCTATGAAAACTTTATCGAGAGCATTAACAGTCGGATTAAAAGCTAAATCTTTTTGTCTTTTTCTGTTGTAGAACTCAATTTCAAATTTGTTATGACTAGAAATGGAATTTCAATTTCTCCAGATCATAAAGGTTTGTGATTTTTTTGAATAGTCAAAATGTTATTGAAATGTTTATTTTTTATCCTATTCATTTAATACTTGTATTCTTCATCAGTAAATTTTCATTTTTCAATTAGAGCTGCAAACTGGAAATATAGATATAGAAAATATTTCAATTTTTCCTCCTTGATTCTCAATCCATCAAATGCTAAACAACTCCTAGAGGTCATGAATTTGAGTCCTACTCTGTCATTTTCATTCAAACAAGTTATCCCAATTGATCTATTTAACCATTTACACTCCTTATTAGATGACCCTCTCAACAAATCAAGAATTGGCAGTACAAAAATGTTGAAGAAAAACTCTGATGCCAGAAATGGAAGTGCAGGTACATTTTTTTAGATTATTTCTTTTGATTTTCAAGTGTAAAGTTTTGAAATTGAATTTTTGTTCTTGAGCGTATAGAGTCAAATGAGGGTACTCCCTGTTGACTTTAGAAGCTACAAAGATCTAATGGCTTTTCTTTCTTTTCAGCAAAACAAAATGATAGGAGAAGAAACAGTTCAGCCAAAGATGGAGTCAAAAACACACGCACGCGTTTTAAATCTGGAGGACTGAGAAACCCTGTTTTAGAAAACAAACCACTGTTAAGGTGAATTATCAAGCAGATTTTACTCAATTATTTTAAAGAAAGAGAATTTAGGAGAGGTCTTGAGAAATCGCTCATGAAAATGTTCTTGATAAAGAATTTCATTCATAATTGAAGGTAATTTTTGGAAAGTCCACTGATCGGGTGGTTTGATAATATTAAATGCTTAAAAGATAATATTTGGTAGATAAAGCTTTGATTTCCAGATAAGTTTCTCACAAAAGACCTCGTATAGCACGGTATAGATATTCTAGTCTAAAGGAGTTGCATGCAAAGTTTTTTAAAGTCATGTGAGCTTTGACAGTATTGAGAGGAAGCCAAATAATTTTTTTGGAGAAGTTTAACAAAATTCAACTGGGTTGGTATTGAAAGGGAATATTAGAAGAAGGATTCTGGAAACATATCTTCCAATAGTAATAAGGACCTTGAGAAGTAGTTTCAATTGCTAAGGTTGAAGGATTCTATTAGAAAATTTGTTAAGTCGGTATTGAATGATTTGAGAAGAAACAATGACCAGGGAAGATGAAAAGGGGCACAGCGAGGTTTGTTTTAAGATTGCCCTTGCCAGTGCCCTCACAAAATCAGTTACCAGGGTTGTTTACTGCCCTCGCAAAGTCCTGTTTCGTGTCGTAGAAACTTGTGATTAAAGAATGTAATCATTTGCAATTCTTAACACAATTCTATTTAGCATTCCCCATTCTTTAAATAATGCAAATATTTCGAGCACCATAAATAAATTTGAGAAGAAGCAGAATTTGGAAAATCAATCGAGATAATGAACTGGGTTTCTTGAATCCCCAGTTGCACAGTAGCACGCACCAGAGTGTGAATCTAGAGGTTGTGGGATCGGGTCATTTTCATTCTCACAAATGATCTCCGATTGATTTACCATAGAATAAATAGGCCTGACACTAACATCTTCTTAAGAAGGATTATGAATATTGCAATCTTTCGAAAGTGTTTGTTTGAGTTTGGTGTTGCCACAAACCCAACAAACATGTTGTACTCAAACAGCTTGAAACCAAAAGATTAAAATCTAGGTAATTATTCAAGATTAGGAAATCATCCTTCTGCCCATTTGGTTAATATATTTATACTGTATAGGAACCCATAAAATGATAAAAACTTTTGAGGTGCCTCCGCGCTTTATTTTTCACAAAAAGGCCTGAAGATGTGCCCCCCCTAAGATTGTGCAAAAGATACTGAGATGTGCCCTTCTTACACTCAGTAAGTGTTCTTTAAGCTTAATGAAAAAAGTGCCCTTTAAGTGTTGTGCCCCCTTAGTCTGAAATTCTCGCCCATGTCCCTGAATACGACACTTTCTTTTCATCTTATTAATAGTGTACTTGAAATGCTATCGAATGATGATTCATTGTGCTTTCTCACCAGGATGAAAAGTGGATCAAAATCTGCAAAATTCAACGTTACTGAACGGAGTAAGAAGGCCCCTATGGATGTGCAACAAACAGACGTTTCAGCTAACCAGTCAGCAACAAGAGATATGGTTTCATCCGCTGTGTCATCTTCCAATGATGTTGAGTATTCCCCGGAAGATTATGAAGCTATCATTAGAGGTCTGCAGAGGATGAATGCAAAACAAGCAAGTGAGGTAGTCTTGCTTTTCTTTTTGTTGAACGCAAATTCATCACACAGCGATTACCCATTCTTTTTCATATTTGTGTCAGAAAATTCAAATTGTGCAGCTACAGCTCTTTTCTTGGGAACAAATAGAAAAATCAGATTATTTTCGATGGTTTACACTTTCTAGTTCCGTTATCATGGTTTATTATTGCAATTGTTTTGGACACCGGTTGCAAGATTTTAAACAATTCATAGCTAAAATTATCAAATTGGAGGCCCAGGGGACCAATGAAAGTCTTATGTAGAGCACAATTCATACTAAATATGGCACAATTTGGTACATAGAGCTGCATACCAAATAAGGTATGCGTCATTTGATGAAGTGCATATTGAGTCTTTCTATTGGTCCGTCACGATAGGGCAAAGCTGAATCAATTCCTACTTTGCTAGATAGTGGCTTATAAGAATAACTAAAAAGAATCCCCATGGAAGGTAAAGCAAGATGGCTATGAATTTTAACAAATAGCATGATGCGTTGAATATGACCAGAATATTCTAAATAAAATGAAACTTTTTGTATCGCATAGTGACATGCCAAATCTTGCTGTAAGTATCTAGTGTAGTTATCCAGCGTTGGTCTTGCCAATCAGTATCAGACATTTGGCATGGATTGCAGGCTTTGCTTTGCTTCCATATCGGACCTGTAAATGTTGACCTGCAACCTAAAGAGAACACCCATTGACCAAAAGCTATCCGCAGCAAAGTGAGATTTCCCTCTGAGGCCAACAGAAAACTCTGACTATGCTTATTTTGTTTATTTTAGTTGAATCATTTAAGAGTGAAGCTTGTAGAAAAACAGGGAAAACAGGGACAGGAAGAAGCTCCAGTGTAAGTATTCATCATCATCATCATTATCATAACTCGCACTCATGCTAGCATCAAACCGGATCAAACAGGATATTAAACGATGGACTTCCTGTGCTGTGTTGCTACCAATTACTATTGGCTTTCAAAAAGGGGTTCAAACAATTCATTTCAATGAAATTCACTGTTTTTAAACAATTCAGTGTCTGTCAAGATGACTTTTGGATTGTCGTATAGTCACTATCAATTCCTCTACAAGGCTCTAGTTCTTTTAAGCACTGATCAGGGGGAAGGTGGTTCTTGTAGAAGTGGTGATAAAACTTATGGAAAAAGACGTCATGAGCAGTATATCAATGCTTATATTGGCGTCTTTGATGACGGTTAATCATTCAACCTGATCAGGGGCGGTTTTAGACACTGCGGGGCCTGGGGCCAAAGACCTCTAGAGGCCCTTGATGTGACCATATTTGACGTTATCTATACTGTATTTTGCATTTTCTTCTCTTTTGCGGGGCCCTTTTTGGTCAAAAAAAGCGCGAGGCCTGGGGCCATGGCCCCCTTGGCCCCCACCTAAAACCGCCACTGAACCTGATAGATATCAAAACTTCCCTTCTTTACACATTTTTGCATGATTCAAATTTTGAGTGGGGGGGGGGGGGGATGACATAAATAGAGAACGTATAAGGTAATTTTTGATAAGAATGACTTTTGAGATTTTACATTAGCATATACAGCGATTTTAGAGTGAGTTACTTTTATAGATTTAGCTCTGATCCATTTCAAAATTTCATCTGACTTGAACGTTCATGTTGACCTCTCTAATTTTAGAGTGGAGGAGACTCGATTCCTTCTGTGACCATTATGTCACTTAGATAATATTTTCTCTAGTTCCTGTATTCCCTTTAATTCACTTGATTTTCCTTATCCTTCAGACATCCTGAGAACCGTCTGCCGAGACTGGCGATGCACAGTTCTTCCAAGTAAGACTACTTATCATCTCCTTTTTAAAGTTGAATGTTTCACCAATTAAAAAATACTTTATCTGACGTGAAATTATTAGAAATATTTGTCTGATGTACAAAAGAGTACAAAAACTGCAGTCTTGGTTGAATTTCCAGGCGTGAATTTTTCGACAAATGTCAGACGAACATTTTGGGCAGGTGCCCTCATTTTAGAATTCTCGAAATCATAAAATTTGGAAAGCTAATAAGCCGAGCAAATGTAAGTCACAGAAGAAAACAAACAAATTAAACGAAGACGATTCTGTAAAAAATGGGCTGTTTCATTCAAGCATTTCGTCTCCAATTTCATTTCATGTGATTCCTCAACTTTTACACATTTGATAATGATGTGAACGAAAAAATTTTAGTGGAAGAGGACACATGAAAATAACTATGTATGTATCATTTTGCCACAATGAAAATTAATTGCAAAAATGAAATAGTCTAAAAGATATAATACGTTGAGTGTGAATTTTGAAAAAAGCTCGACAAAGTTAAAGGAAAACATGTCAAATCGCTATCAATGAAATAGATTAGAGATTGAGAATACGCCCCTAACTAAGGTGGCAGGGATATAATAAGAAAGGTCACGATGGCCTTATTTGCTTAATTGTCCCTTAGAGGTGCATAGCTGAACTGAATAAAGTAAATGATACTGAATGATAACTGAATGATCTTCACACAAAGGGGTGGAAACGGGTATAATAAGCTCTTAAAGAGCTTTGGGGGCTTGCGTTGCTGATGAGCATGTGAATGTTCTTTTGATGCATTGCTTGAAGTGGGGTCTTTCATCTTTTGCAGAATGGTCGATTACACATGAATTGTTTTCGAATATCTCATTGTTGTTTCTAGGTCTGGAAAAATGCCTCCAGTTCTGGGAGAAAAACACGAGATAGTAACACTGCCTGCTTTGCGTCCTCAAAAACTTGGAAACAGACAAAGGAAAACACAAGCAGCCCACACACAACGGCAAAGATTTAACAAGGAATTTATGCAGAAGTATGCTTAGTTTGCACCTAAACATTACTAAAAGGAAACTGTAGCAAACATGTATAGATGGAACTATTAAAGTGTGAATATGTATGGTTTAAAAGGCAGAGACACTCGATATCTCGAACTGAAATGGACTTTTGCCAATTGTAAATAGTTTAGAAAGGTTATGTGAAAAGCATCTAGTGTTATTTAAAGATATATAGTTTCACTCACAAAAAGTCAAGGCACCGAAGTTTCTTTTGAAGTATACTCTCTTTTCTCGAGATAATTTATGTGACATTGCTTGATCCAAGCAGAGCTCGAACCAACGACCTCTTACTCTTCCGGTGGTTCCCTAAAAAAAGAAAAAATTATATGGCACGACCAGACACAAGTGATACCAGGTGCACATCTAAGGGGGGATTTTGGGGGCTGTAGCCCCAAACCACCTTGGTGTGGAAGCTTATTTGACCTAACTTTGTCCGGCTAATCATTATAAATCCACATTTTCAAAGATAGATTGAACTTCAGAGATTTCAGATGTCAGATCTCTGGATTTTCTCGACTCTCTTTCTCCAGCCCCGCTAGAACATTTTCCTGTCCTGTTTTACGGTTAACGTCCTTCTCGAAAACTTCTTGTTGCAACCCTGGATACCTACCCTTGAGCATTTTCGGCTGATGAACTATTTGACAGAATGTGTGAAGGAGTTCGAGCGTCAAAGAAAGGCACGACAGCCCTTGATAGTAACAATAACTCAAAGGAATGAATGACAGCTTAACTGAAAGCCAGCTAAAAACAGTAAAATGAAAAGAGACAAATACTAATTACTAATTAGGCTTATTCAATACTAGGTAGCGGGAACTATTGACGGTTAAACGTTTAGTTTTAACCGAAGTTAATCACCCGTGTACGCTGTTGATTGCTATTGCCAGGCAAAATGCTGTGCTGTTGTTTGCAGCGGTCAGCTCAAAGACAGATAAGGCATTGTCCAGCGCCAAATCACCATTCGAGCTTTGCACACAGGCAGCATGTGGGAACTTGCCAAAATACCCTCCCTCCCTTCCCTGGGGATATTTTACCGGTAGATAGCAATAGAAGCTCTGTTAGCTAGTTAGTAAATTTTGCCAAACCTGTCTTGTTTTTCCTTTCTGGTAACATTTTCTCTGTCGCTTCTTTTTCTCATCGCACCTATTTTCGCGGTGGGACGTGTGCACGGTCACCAACTTTAAAAGCTCGTTTTGGTCAGACAGTAATGGGCCGCATGACTTGAGAGCCGGGGGACTGGGGGCATTCCCTGTTTGTGGTGGTTATAGAGGCTGGAAATTCCCTTTTCCAGACACTGGCCTTTATCCTTGGAAGGTTTATGCTCTGTCCGGGTCCTTGGAGGCTACTCAGGGTGGCTATTGCACAAGGCCCAACTTCCAGATATGGGTCACGGGATGGAGATAAACGCAAGTTGCTGCATTCAAGGCGTGAATGGCGATAACAACTGGTAAAATGAGGTGAAAAGGAGATTCTGCAAAAACAATGTTCCAGGTTTTAAACTTAAGATTAGAGTTTTTTAGGGTTTGGGGTTGGGGTTTTTTAGGGTTTGGAGTTAGGGTTTTTTAGGGTTTGGAGTTTAGGTTTTTTAGGGTTTGGAGTTGGGGTTTGTTCAGTATTTAAAAATTCTTTTGAATATCTAGCGTAAAAGCAGGACTATTAGTTTTACGGAATTTTGTGTTCACCTCATTTTACCTGTTGATAACGTTTACTAACTGTCGTGAATCATGAATGACATCAATTTTTGATAAGACTCGAGTCATTTCGTTTTCGTTTGCCTTCCGGAATTGCAATTTGCAAAGGTTAGGATATAAGTTTGCTGCAAAAAGATGACAGATTCAGATATGGTTTCTGTCGAGTATGGAGTTGTTGAGAAGAAGCTGAAGGAGGCACTGGATCCCTCGCATTTGGTAAGACCATATTTTAGGCCTACTTTTAGGTCTCTTTAACATCTATTAACCATTCAGCAAAATACACTCGTTTTACACATTATAACAGGTCACCTGCCTTAGATATTACTATTGCCTAAAATTGAAAATAAGTTTATACAGATGAAGCCTATAAATACTGATCTATTTTGATTCACAATATTATTAAAGCCAATCTCGTGAGTGTGCAGTCAAAACTTCTCAACCTCAACACACAGTAATTTAAATAGAGCCAAGGCCAGTAACAAGAGAAAGCATTGTCTGGGTACATTTTAAATCTCTTGTTTGCATGACAATTCTCAAATTCCCTTTTCACAGGCTGGAGACAAATTAAAGGCTACGCCAGATATTATGAAAGGAACAAAAGAAAAACATGTCATTTCTTTTGTGGCCAAACTAGTCAAATATCTTGGGTGTTAACTACATGGATTCCATCCTGGCCCTTTCTTCTTCACTGTATTATATTTCTGTCACATTCTATAGGATCTGGTTGACATTTCTCCATCAAGTTGCGGAACAAGCTTTTCAGCCGTGATCGTGTCTGAGAAATTCAACGGAAAGCCATTGCTGCACAGGCACCGAATGGTGAATACTGCTTTGGAAAAAGAGCTTCCCTCCATCCATGCTTTCACAATGAAGACATTGACGCCAGAGCAGTGGGAAAAGCAGAACGCACGATGATGGAAAATACTTTTTTTGCTAAGCAACGGAGCATTAGAAGTGATGATTTCTTGGAATTTCACAATTTTGATGCATTTTGATGGCAGTAATAATTACTGAGCTTTAGAAGTAATTATTCCTTAGGATATCAAAATTTTACAGAAGATGGCTTTTGTTTTAAATTATTTATAATAGAAATTTGAAGCTTTGACATCCTTGTATGCTCCTCTATAAAAGTCAGTGTGTACATTGTTTGTTATTGCTAAAAGTTATTGATAAGGCCAATGGAGGTACCTGTAGTTTAACTGTCTCAAGTTATTGAAGAGCGGCTGAGATTTGCCCTGGACAGAGCGTGTGCAAAACTGTCATTAAATTATTATGTCACGGTGAATCATCAGCCTTTTTTCTAGGGACTCTTTTGAGCTTAGTTAACTGTATTTAAGAAACTTCAATAGGATTCTTTCTATATATTATAAGTTCTTGCTTCATCTTTCTGTCTGTGTTGCCCATCTCCAGACAAGTGGTTCATCAACTAAGTAGCCTTGTCAGCATCAAATAACGATGCTGCACGGGGTGAAGCAGGGTCTCAAATAGTGAAGGGGCACATGAAAAAGGAGTACTTTTGAAATATCATTAGAGATATTCCCTGTGAATATTGTCAGGAAGTTAGGAGCCTAGCTTGAGATTTTTCAGGGATCAGTCGCAACTTAGTTTCCAACGAAAAAACGAAAATTTCCCGGAAGTATATAATCTCTATCTCCTGTACCCCTGTGAATATTGGAAGTGAATACTAGTGCTTAGACTTTCTTGGTCCGATGATTAGCCAATTGACAGAGGGTCCTTTTACACACTAGTATTTATCATCAACCGGAAATGGCGAACAGGGAAGTCACTATCTTGCTGAAGCTGAGCTCTAAAAGCTTTGGAATTTGTTTTTAATAGTTGTTCGAACCATTGTTTTAAATAAATAATTCTAGATTATAGTTTGGAGAAAATAAATGTAGTAGAAATGGTTTGAATCGTGAAAGAGTTATACAGAAAATGAGCAACTTTGGGTGTAGGGTTGCAAGTGCATGAAGAGATTGGATGGCCTAAGCCACTAAAATCCTGTCCTATTTTTTGAAATCTGGTTACCTTCTTTCACCCCAAAGCCTGCTTGTATAAGACATTGCATGGCCCTTACGCGGTTTCACTGGTATGAGAAGAATCACTATTAAAGACAATAAAAAGAAAGAAAAGTTACTCCCTTTGCTTTGTTAAAGCAACAGAATAAAGTTTTTCTTGAAAAAAAATGGGTGAATCGAAGCAAGCCAATTCAGTAACTGTTCTCAGCTATAAAAGGATTTCAGAATACACAAAAAGTTTGGATCGCAGCAAAGACATTTCTGAAATCAATGTTGATGGATTGGACGTTGACAGATTTGGGTTTCTTATACATGAGGCAAATGAAGTTTCGCAGTCTTTGTGAGTTGGTTACAATAGCCCGTATCATGCCATATCAAAAACATTTCTTCGATAACTGGGACCAAGGCTTTGGAGAGGGGGGGCAGATAGTGCACATTCCCCCCCCCCAGGGTCATAGGTTATACAAAGATCGCAAAAGAATGTACCAAGGTATAGGATAGGCAGCTATTACCCCAAGCTCAGCAAGTTTGTCATAATATGTAGCTTTTTGAAAAAGAGTGCAAAACTCTAAGGTTTGCCCAACCGCCAAATGAATTTGAATTTACAACACTGTTAAAGATAAAAACACACAGCCAGGGGCGCAACTAGGTATTTTGGAGGGCAGGGGTTTCAGCCGCAAAAATGGGTAGGGAGGGACTCTAGTAGGGGTCAAGGGGGCAGAGCCCCCGGAAAGTCCTGAGATTTTGACATTTCTGAGGCTTTAAAATGGCTTAGAATCCTTCAATTTCTCTTTGAAATGGGGAATTCAGAATGATAAGCCTGACGAGAATAGGGCAAATTAGCTTCCTTAACAAAAGGGCAGGGGTTACAACCCCCACAACCACGTCCTTAGATGCGCCCCTAACAGCACTCACAGCACTCACTTAAACTATTAACAACATTACAGTTTCTAAGGAGGTTTCTATCATCTATCTATCAGGAGGTTTATCAAGAGTTTCTTAAAAAATATGTGCATTCAATCTTGGCATAAGCGCAATCATCAGAATGTTATCAAATGTTGGGGACACCATGAGTGGGCTTACAGTGGACTTCTGCTATCTCGAACACCATTATCTCGAACTTCTCTTTATCTCGAAAAGAATTCCTTTCCCCTCATTTTCCTATATAGTTAAGTACGCAAATAAGACCCGTTACCTCAAAACACCATTATCTCAAACTTCCTGCCATCTCAAACAAAATTTCTTTCCTTCATTTTCCTATATTGTTAAGTACGCAAATAAGTCCTATATCTCAAACACCATAATCTAGAACTTCTCGCTATTTCGAACAAAATTTCTTTCCCGTGACCAAAAAACCCCCTTATCTCAAACATTATGACAAAAAAGTTGCAATTTTGTACAATTATACGCCAATTATTCCTCTTTCTTTAACTGACACTTAAGACTTCTAACCTCTGCAATAAACTATGCAAATAAAAACTCTGTTCTTAAAACAGAAATTAAATATTTTTCAACGAGAAGTATTTTTCAAGGAACTCTGATCCCTTGACCAACTCCAAAGTTTAATCAGTTGCCTTAAAGTACTGCCAAGTAGGAAATAAACTAGTCGGCCATGAGGAAGATGAAGTTGGACTTTGCAAATATTTCATTTGACCCTTTAGGTAGATGTCCTATAACTGTGTAATTTTTCATCACGCAAAAACCATACTTGTCCACTACGTTGTTCGGTTCCATCATGGCTTTCAGTTTTATTTCTGATTGACTGATAAACATGGTCCTCTTTGATAAACTAGTTTTAGCTAAAACTGATACCTGTTTAGTGGTTTTTAGATTTTTGATACTGGTTTTGAGAAGCAAACAATCTTATCATGGTTCACTATTTTTACTTATGAAGTCCTCTTTGAAGGAAAGGTATGAAAGAAAATCTTGAATCCCGTTATCTTAAAACCATGTTATGTCGAACAGTTCTTCATTTCCTGTGTGAGTTCCAGATAGCGAGAGTCGACTGTATTTTCAATGCATAATTATATTTCTAATAAGCCTAACTTTATGTATTAACTCTTTAACTTTCTACATACATTTGCATATACCCTCTTTTTTCTATAAGAACAATTTTATAAGAACACTAGCCTTAAATTTGGCAAAAACTTAAGAACAAGCTAAGAAAAACCAAGGCTGACCATTTTTGGCTCAATATGAAAATTTTAAAAAATAACCATAAGACTGAGAAATAATTACAAAATAAGCTGATGTACAGCACACAGATTATGTCAGATGGTTAAGAGAGTCAAACTTTTAAACAATTCTCACTACTGATAGGAAAAAAAGGCTTCCCAATCATTGTAAAAGTAAGAACAATTTAAGAACATTTCAGGCTTAACATAGAGGAATATTTAAGAACATCCAGCTTAAAATAAATTTTACTGGTTCTTATAAAAAAAGAGTATATCTGATTTTTTCTATTCATCTCTTTAATTTTCATCATGAAAATTCTGATCTATAGGTGCAAAGACTTTCATTGAGTAAAAGTAATTTTTTTTAGAGAACAAACAATTCCAATAGAAATATTGAGAAAACGTGAAAAAAAGTGGCTTTCGATCTTGAAAAAATGGGGTGAGCCAATTTCAAACAAGGAAATGAAGGTAAGTGCATAATGTTTCATCTTCTGGTTTTTTTACTTCCTTTTACTTAAGGTCCATGGGTATCTGCCTGCCCGTTGGTGTCCATGGCTTCCTTCACCACTCTCCTCCAATCCTCTCTGTTCCCTGCTCGTCTGCACGCCTCCCTGACGGACATCCTGCACTAGTCCTTCACATCATCAGTCCGCGTCCTCCTTGGTCGGCCTCGCTTATTTTTCCCTTACAGTGTCAAGAGCACTGAAGTCTCGACAGGTCTGTCTCTGTGGTCCCCCATTCGACATATGTGCCAAAATAGATCCAGCTTCCGGCTGATGATCAGTTGTCGTAGACGATGGCGTGGTCTGAATCTTGCTAAAACCTCATTGTTGGTTACAGGGTCATACCATCGGATAGCCAGCAACCAGCGGTATCTTCTGGTTTACAGTATCATAATGCTCTCACAACTGCTACTATCACTTGCTATATGTCTCTAACAGGTTACCAATCTGGGACATTGCGCACCGAAGGCCTTACCCACCTAGGGGATACACTGAAAACAACAGTGTGCTCTGAAAGGGTATACCATGATGTCTCAGAAAAACTTGAAAAAGCCAGAAGTCTGTCGTTTGGGGAAACTCAGAATCGCTCAAAAGCGCCGGTTTCAGTCTGAGAATCCAAAAGTCAAATTTTCTTCTAGTAACCTGCTTCTTTTCAAACGGCAAAATATTTACTTTGTCTTGCTCCTCGAGATGAAACTGCTGCAACATTGCCAAATATGATACTTTTCAAGATAAAAATTGCATTAAAGTTTAACCTATACTATCTAAAACTTCCAAAAAGTATATATCTCCTTCAGCAACATAACTAAGCTTCCCTTTATGCAGACCCCCCGAAACCAGAAGAATTCATCCATGTAGATAATTGCGTGCCAATGTGAACACTATATCTTTGTCTAATATTATGTAAATATCATAAATTCGATCATCTATCTTTTTGCAATATTTGGGAATCACCTCTATATCATATTCTTATTCAAACATTTCAGGAGAAAATCAAGCAAAGGTGTCGGAAAGGAATTCCACCTGCTGTGCGAGGCTCAGTGTGGCAACATCTGACTGGTGCAGTTCACATGAAAAA
The DNA here is from genome assembly GCA_963924455.1 of Pelagia noctiluca. NCBI lineage: Eukaryota > Metazoa > Cnidaria > Scyphozoa > Semaeostomeae > Pelagiidae > Pelagia > Pelagia noctiluca. Next base: position 3,915,777 of record OZ004322.1, read on the forward strand.
ACAAAACCCATCAGTATATGAGGTATCAATCCATTGAAAACATGGTGAAATCGTTTGATTTATAGCTGCATGAAGCACACTAGAAATCATAGTGGCATACACGTGGCTAGAGGCCTATGATTCCAACACTGATGGGCTACTCTTTCCTTGTATCTAAATAACGTAAAAATAACTTGTTATATTGATTTTGAGAAAAAGAGAGGCCTAAAATAAATTAGTATGTGAAGTATAGAGAGAAGCCACATACATGAATAAGACAAATAAACAAACTTTATACAAAACCGTTCCTGTGAAATATCTTGGTCACGGCACCAAATTATAAAGCTTAGAAAGTCTGACCTATAAGAGGAAATAGAGTTTAAACAATGACCCTTAGCTGTAATTCTTTCTAGCTTATCTACAATTTCTCCCACTTTAGCCACTATACAGGCTCGAGCATTTAGTGTTACATTTTGACATTTCCTAGTTTTGGTAATTTTAGCCTAGGCGAGTTTCAGTTGAGTGAAGAGGGAGTTGCACAACTTTCCTTGAATCTTGATAAATGTTATTTTCGTTTCAGAATCTGGTGAAGCAAGACAGTCCTGAGTGGGAGCATATAATTTTGAAAGATGTTCCGAGGACATTTCCATACCATGAGCTCTTTGTTGAGGATAATGGGCCTGGGTGAGTGATGTACTGTAGCAGTTTTAGGGGGCCAGGGGGCCATGGCCCCAGGTCTCACGCTTCAAATAAGGCAAAAGGGCCCTGAAAAATAAGGAGAATTACAAGTTTAGAAAAGATTAAATTCGGTCCATGTTGTCTGGCCCTGCCGTCTCTAAAACCGCCACTGGTGATGTAATTTAATTCTTCAACAAAGAAAGTCCACGACACTAGGCTTTGTGCCGGATCCTTTTTGATGCTTGTGGCAAAGTAAGTAAAATAAAGAGAGACAGGAACAGCGCAAGACAACACAAACAGAAAAAACGTAGATTATTATTAAACGTAGATAAACATTATTTTTTATATATAATATTTAATCCATCTACGTTTTTTTGTTTGTGTCGTCTTGCACTGTTCCTATCTCTCTTTAAGTAATTCTTAGTTTGGTGCCATCAAATATTTGCAGGCCATGACCTATAAATCTTATATCATGCCAGAAATAGCATACTGCACTAGTTATTGAACATTTGCTATGCTGTAGGGAAGGGGTAACTAGGGAGTTACCAGGGGCAACAATTCTCTGAGGGGTGCATATAATGTAAGTTATCCATGATCATTCATCATAGGCTTTCCTTCAGGGGAATCTAGTCAAAGTGGTTCAGTCTTTGGATGGTAAAGAACTTGAGTATAGCCAGAAATATCGGAAACATAGCGAAACGAACACATAGATTACTTAAGCTTTTCGTCTGATACTCAACAGAGTAATACGTCAGAAAGAAAACGAAAAGTTAGGTTTCATTTTCGTTCTCTTTCTGACATATTACTCTGTTGAGTGTCAGACGAAAAGCTTAAGTAATCAGTAATCTATATGTGTTCGTTTCGCTATGTTTCCGATGTTTCTGGCTCTACTCCAATTGATTCAGCCTTTATCCCGAGGCCCTATCGGGTAACCAACGGCACTGAATATTTACAAACTTCACATTTATACATCTATAACACTTCAATGCCATTTTCATTGATTTTCTTAAACTTGAATCTGTTAAGTGTTCCTCTTTCTGAAATTGAAGGGTCTTTCTCAGGCTTTCAAATGAAAGTGTTAATATCATTTACAGGATTGATTCTAAAGGAAAAATGTGTTTTACAGGCAAAAGAAGTTGCACAGAGTTTTAAAGGCATACAGTCTGCATGATCCTGATATTGGTTACAGTCAGGTAATGGCATTTGATTCGTACAGACTTTGATTGCACGATTAATTTCAGAATTTCCCGTTTAGTCAATGGTACGGACTGCAAAAGATTGGAACCATAGCAAAACATGATCGATTCTGAAGAAGGTGTTTGTTTTCGACTAGGCCTTGATGTTCAAGAATCTGCAACGATTTTGTGGTCATACTTCACCTTTAGTTAAACTGTCTCCTTCGGATATGCTTCGTGCGACATATCTCCTTAAGCTATTTCATTTGTTTGATATTCCCTGGAGCACCGTGTTTTCGAATATCTATTGTGTTCTAAACAGCAAAAAACATGTGTAGCTAGAGGTTCCTGGAGGGGGAACTGATCCCGAAACCTAGCACTGAATTAATCAAACATCCCAATCCCAATGAGGAAAAAACAGATATTCCCAAAATTGACGTGTTGATGCCAATCCCAAATTACTATTTAATTCCCAAATCTCAGTTCCACAAAGTTCAATCCCATTTTCCCAGTTCATAAAGGCAAATCCCAGTTCCCAATTCACTTATTCCTTACCCTCTATATAGTATTCCTCAGATCGATAGAACTGATATGATCCCCTACTAATAAGGCTGCTCCCATGCTGGTTTTGCAACTATTGTTTCACTGTAAAATGAGAGCTAGTATTTTTTGAGCAAGTTATCGAGTGGATTTTTACAGTAATTACGTAAAATGTCAACCTCGTAAGCGGTAAAAATTTAGATAAACTATCATAGATTTGAGACGTAAAAGAATGGTACCAAATACTGTAAGTGTTTACGGCAGAAAAATAGAACTCTGAACGCTATTTTTGCCACAACTTTCGAGTCGTTCCGCCATTTTCACGGCACTTGAGCTGCTGAATTCTCGAAATCTATTGTCTTTTCAGCGATCTGATTGGGCGAATGATTAGTAAACAAATACCCTGATTGGCCAGAACATTTGTCCACCTTGTAATCGCCACCTATTCTATTAAATATGTTTTAACCATCCAGGCGATGTCACCAATAGTTGCAGTGCTCCTGATGCATATGACCGAAGTGGTGAGGAGATTTCTATCCGTTTATGTTATGTATTCAAATCTTGTATTACACAGAGGTAGACTTCAGAAAAAACACATATCTTTGTTGTAACTCTGAGTTTCACACATTCGTGCGATCATCAGACAACTGATTTTACTATTCGCTAAAACGCATATTATAAGATTTATTGAAATTTTGTTTACGGAAAGGCTTACAATGGTTATTGGGTTGAGGTGTTAATTGTCCTAAAGGTACGTAAATAGTATTTGTTCTCATGTCGGCACTTCGAAATTAGTTCTGATCGTCTATTCAGTAAATGTGTTTTGTCGGCGTTCATGATGTGCAGTTTTTCGGTCAAGCAAAGGTTGCAGCGTTTTGTTTTTTTCGTGTAGGCGGTGGCTTGGGTAGCGATAGACCAGTTGACGTCATGTTCAGTACTTTTGTCTTTCAGTTGCCATACGTACTTTGATAATTCGGTGCTGTTTTGATGTTTTTTAGTGAGTCAGTGTTGATTTGTGTTGCGTGAAGCGTTGCTTGAAAGTTGATTCTGTTAGGCCGATGTAGGTTTTACTGGTCGTGGGGTTGTTAGTAGTTACGAGGGCATTGTAGATGACGCTGTCGATTTGGCAGGTACCGTTAAGGGGGCAGTCGTTCTTTTTCCGGCAGTTGCAACGTTTTTCCGTGGTTTTAGGCTGGGCGCTGATGATACTTTTGTTGTGGCCTTTAATAAAAGATCCCATATTTTCCATGCAGCTGTACGATACTTTTACATTTTGTTTGTTGAAGATTTTATGTAGGGGTGAAGACTTGGGAAAGTGCTTGTTTATCAATTTCAGGAAGGTGTAGGCGACGTTTGTTTTGATATTCTGGCTGAAGGGGGGATTGAACCATATGATGTTTCGGGGGCGGTTTCTTCTGTTTCTATTTCTGGTGGGCGGGTCGTATTTTAATTCGCTGTTGTATCCGCTTGAGCTCAGTGCATCGTTGTAGAGGGGTGCTGCTTCTTTAAAGATCATTTCGTCCGAGGAGATGCTGGATATTCTTTTACTTATAGACTCGGGGATTCTTTTTTTTATTATTGGCGGTTGGTTGGATCGTGCGTTGATGTACATTGGGGTATCGTTGGGTTTCCTGTAAGGCTAGTATGTTCCGTTGTTCAGGTTAAAAGTGATGTCCAGGTAGTCGACTATTTTTAGGTTGGTTGTTATCGTGATTCGTAGTCCTAGGTCGCGGAAAATTTTGGTGATGTCTTTACGTATACGGTCTGCCATGCTGCTTGTGATGTTTTGGAAAACAGCAAGGCCGTCGTCTCTGTATAAGCCGATGTTCTCTTTGCCGAATTTCTCTGAAAGTTTGCTTAGTAAAAATGTTCCCACTAGCTCGCATATTTCTGCTCCGTCGTAGCTCCCCATTGTGACGTCAAATAGGCTAATTAGTACTGGAGACAAACGGTGTGGGTCTTAACCACAATTCGTTGAACTCAAAAACGAGGAGTTTTTCTAGTGGGCGGTGATTTTCAAATCGAAAACTTCTGTAGGTAAAATAAACGCACTTCTCTTTTACGTTATACGTGATGATGTAGTGATTGTCATCATGCCAATGCTGGAAACAATGTCCATACTTATTCAGACTACCACGATAAACAGAAACTCGCTACCTCACTTAATCTAGTGTTATTAGAGAAGATGGTGTTTGCTCAAATCATATTTATATTTTTACTTAACATTCACTCTATACAACACTAAAAATCTTTATACTTGTACAGGTCATAGAAGGGGATTAACTTTATGTTGGTCTTGCTTATCTATCAATTTTTTTTTCTCGAATATTCAGCAAAATATTTTTTATTTGAAAATGTGGCAGCTTTCAAAAAAGCTCCTACATACACTTACGTATTAAAAGTATTCGAACGAGGACGAGAAAATGGCAGTTTATTGTCTCGCCCTCCCTTAGGCCCAAAAGTTTGTTGATAGTTTTTATCCCTTCCCTAGTCTCCTCATTCAAAATTTTCGCGCCAAAGTAAAAACAATTGCTCGCGTCATCCGAAGTGGTCAAGTTTAGTTTGCTGTGAGAGTTTTGAAAAGTTTTGCAGGTTTAGAAAGATTATTAGGCCGGTAAACGAAATTTCAAATAGAAAATCAATGTTTATTAAAATATCAGTCATAAACTGGGGATTTTTCAGAAGAAATCTTGACAAAAAATGGCTTAAACGAATGCTGGTGAGTTTGCAATTCAGAATTGAAATTCAAAGTTCGGGAATCCTTCGTAAAGTCGAGGGATGAAGGAAATTAACTCGGGGCCGTTGAGCATGAATGCAAAATTTTAAACTTTGATTTCTGATCCAAGAAATAAAATTGTTTTTATTTAGTTAATGTCTGATTGAATGAGGTCCAAAATGTTATGGCTAAGGGTCCGTTTCCTATGCTTCAAATTTATACTAAAGTTTCCAGAAATTCTGTTGCAAAACCAATTTATTTTAACTGTTTTGTACTTTTATTCAAAATGTAAATTAATTTTGTAAAGCATCTCGTCCGTTTTCACAGATTTGTTCAGGTTTTTACTCGGCATCTTAATACTCAAATTATTATGAAATAACATCATTTTGAAGCTTATTGCATATTAAGAATTGCAAATAAAAACAAAAAAGTCCGAGATTCCCTCCAAATTTTAAACTTTTAATTCATGTACCCCCATCTCTATTTGAGTCTTTCAATTTATCAACGGTCGCTGAAAAAGTAGGCCTGAAATGAATTAAAGACTTGATAATCTCATTTTAATTGTTGTCTAAAGAAAGCTAAGGTCCATTGCTGTCATTTTATCCAAAAAATATCACTCCTGTATCATGTAAAGTGGTCTTAAATTGCTTTGTAAATCTGGGCCTAATTTGAGTTCAAGACGTTTTGGTGGTAATTTCAACCTCTTCGTTCGAGTACTTTTAATAGTCAAGTGTATATCTGCAAGATTTCAACTTTAATTCTAATTCTAGCTCTGAATTTTGCATCCAACTACCCTCCGCTACCATCGTGTATTTCTAAGTTTACTCCACAAAATCTAAAACAATTCTTACTGGCAGCCATTTTAATCAAAATTTCAACAACAAAACCGACATTAACACACACCTGAAATAACACACACAACCACAAAAATAAACAACAGCTTACACACAGGGAGTGCCAGCTATTGATATTGACAGAAATCATTATTTGTAAAATTTTGTTTGCCTTTTAGGATGCATTCTGGGTTCTAGTTGCGATATGTGAAAAGTATTTGAAAGGCTACTTCGGAAGAAAATTGGTATGTCTCTGTAACGTTTCTGGTCTGATCTTCAGGGTTCTTATCAAGGCGGTTAGAAAATTCAATTCAACGAACTATGGACCGAGGAAAAATATTGTTTTGGAGAGGAATGTGGGATCTGGGAGCAAGTCCAGGATGACTAGTTTCCATTTCCCTGGGACGGGGAGGGAGTATAAAACAAGATGGTAGCTCATAACACTGTAACTAGCTCTGTAGTTTATCATCTACGAGATCTTACAGACGGTTAGATCAATAAATCAAAGCCTAGGCAAGAGAGCTGGGCCCTGTGAGGTAATTACTCGACAAAGCTTGTAGTTATGAACACTTGCAGTGAAATCACCAATCTGAATAATCTTACACTCAACGCGAGTAACATAATAAGACAAGATAAAGGGACACTGAGAAACACCACCTAACACATGGAAAATGATGCACACAACCCAGAAAGAGTTTGAAGAACACAATGGAGGGATATGTAAACATATGACATCAAAATAATATACAAATATGTGACTTGTGGCAGGGATGGACAAGTGGCTGGATCACTCGACCGTTGTTCAAAGGGCCCCGGGTTCGAAACTACCTTGAGACCTATCGTAAAGTGTGAGGAGAGAAGTAGCCGGTTCTCTGTAATTCCAGGCAAAAAGGTAAAGGAATCGCGAGGTGCAGAAACATTGAGGTTTAGTAATATCTGCTCGATTAGTCTACCTATTCAGTGGACCCTTTGCACTTTGCACATATAATGATACCTTACAAAGGAAGATAGTAGGTGTATTTGCCTATCCACAACGTCCAATGTCACCAACAACGCAACATACGAACCAAATGAAAAACCAAACCCTGACTCTTTATATCTCTTAAAAGGTCCATTGATCGTTTTTTATCGCAAAATAGTAATCGTTGTTCCTAGGAAAAATGCAGCTTAATTATTAACTTTGAAATCAGAGACACGATGAATGATTCCGTTGCCAGTCAACAAGCCAGAAAAAGAGCAAATGACTCTTAGCAAATGACTCTGCCAAAAATTAAGAAAAATCCATGTTTACGCCATCAACGTTAGCCTGGCATAAACAGTTTTGAGCTAAGCTATATTTACCAAAATCGATCTAACACGCAAAAATCTATTTTCCCAAAGTGGACTGTAGTAAAAACCCGCATAAAAGAACCCCTGACTTTTCAGAACAGGCTGAACCAGTTCTTATATATAGGATGCATAACAAGAAAACAGCCTTGATGAGGTTCTTAAAAAGCATTTTGAAACAGCTTATTATAATATATTACACATGGTAGTTCACAAGTCCTTGAGGAGATATTTTATGATCATCAGACATATCAGCTGTTATTAAATAGCCAGTTTTTTCAAATAATGTTCTCACAAGAACATTTGAGTTTTTATCAGTGATCTTTTTAAGAATCTACTGCATTTGCCAGGCTGAAGTGGTTCTTTTAAATATGGTGATTTATTCCTGGAAAATCAGCCTGGAGGTTCTTAATCCGCAATTTCTTTTATGTAGGTTTTTACTGTTCCAAAATGCCGATAGGTCTGGAAACCTATTTATTGAATTCTGCACTAATTCACAACTTTGCTATCTTTTTAGGAATCGTTGCAGATAGACTCTATCATTTTCTCGTCTCTGCTCGAGGGAACATATCCTTATATTTCAAAACACATGGTGAGTTCATAGTTTGTAGAAGGGGATGGTTTGGAAGCCTTTTGTTGTCTTATTAAATTTTCCAACCATGATAGTGCACAAACCCTTTGTCTTATCATTGTTTCACTTCAATTGACATAGTTGAGCAAGTGAACCAAAATTTGTCTTTCTACTGCTTATTCGATATACTTTTGTTTACGTTTGTTTTGTTTAAGATATTTCAATCAAAAATCCCATAAACGACATTTCAGTTCGTTATCTATCAATTTTACAATGTCTCTAAGCAAACTTAGTGCCCCTGCAAGACCATTTCAACGCCCAAAAGTAAAAAGGGAAATAGAGCTGAAGGCTGCCTAGCAATTCAAATCTAATAACTTGGTAAGTTGAAGTATTTTACTTTGAAGATGAAAGATTAACCTGACAAGACGATATGGGATCCCAAACCAAGCCTTAGACACGAGCAACAGTCCTTGCCGCTGTAGAGACCGTTATATTAGTCGACAATAAACTTTATTGATATCATTAGAGAGTTTAAGATGGACAACGAGCGAGTTTGTATATTGCGCATCTCCCTATGCACTTTTTTGATACTTCTTGGAAGGAATCTTCTTGATACTTCTTTAAAGGAATCTTCTTGATACTTCTTGGAAGGAATCTTCTTGATACTTCTTGGAAGGAATCTTCTTGATACTTCTTGGAAGGAATCTTCTTGATACTTCTTGGAAGGAATCTTCTTGATACTTCTTGAAAGGAATCTTCTTGATACTCTTACTGTGCAACATTTTCTCTAGTGTCATGCTGCCGTCGATGAGAAAATAATTGTCATCCAAGACAAAAAGTCGCTGGCAAGAGCAAATAGTGGCTGTTGTCATGCAGGTTAACGAATGTGTGCCATTCCGTAACAGCAAATTGAACGGACAAGAGAGAAAAATGTTTCACCGCTGACCATGGCAGTCCAGGGCTTGCAGGCATTCGCACGAGTTTCTTTGCTTTTCGGAAGAAAGAGAGAATGATTTAGGGAGAGCGAGATCATACTAAACTGCTACCTAATAATACGGAACTAACTACTTTTACCCTAAACCTAACTATATTAATTATGTTCAGATGATATTGAGCACCAGTGAATTTTTCGCAAATTTTCCACAGTGCAGTGCAAAATGGAATTTGGGGAGAAAGAGAGGAAGCATGCTTCATGGATCTGGACAGCAAGCGAGGCAGCAGCAGTGTTTCCAAAAGACTTTACGTGGGCAAAATTTCAAACTTCCTGCTCTTTTGCGTTGCTGCAACTTTCGTAAATGGCGGATGTAGCCATGCTTGAATGCAAAATGGTAGCTTATAGTGACGAAACCAAAACTGTCGAAGCCCTTTGATTTCTTTACGCATGCCTATTACACTTTTCTCTCTCTTATTTAACCATTTTTCCTTTCAATTTGCAGCAAAAATACGATATTGATCCTGTAATGTATATCGTGCAGTGGACGATGTGTATTTTCTCGAGGTGAGTTTAATGCCACACTGCATTGTCCAAACCAATGACCCCTCGAATAGAGCCTCCCTATTTCGTATATTTTCAATAAATGCCTCCCTATATTTAATGACCCCTCTAATAAGCAAACCTTCAAAAGAGGTGCGTATTCGGAATACATAGAGCAGTAATTGACTTTCTCCAATCTACTTTCATAGCTACTCCACTCTCACCTCTTCTTCCCATAAGTATGGAACTCGTCAGGCCAATAGAGGGGATACATTCATGTCCCTTAGAAGTACAACTCTCTACCGTTTAAAGATAGTCTAATAATTTGGCTCTAAACAATGGAATACTCTCCCACTTTTCATACGTGTTGCTCGCAGTGTTTAAGACTTTCGTTCAAGCCTAAAAGAATATTTTATTAATTTTTCTATTTTATCTGTTCTATAGAAGAGAAACAAGAAAGGAGACTGGCTCTCTGTTACTTAAAGTTTCATGCTCACGCAATCATTAGACAGACTGATCGCTCTGTACGTTCGTACATCGAGCACTGTGATGCGGGTTGATAACGCAATCGCTATAAAGATAATCTGTTCTACATTTTTTTTTTGTATTCATAACCGTCTGATGATTGCGTGAGCAAGAAACTTGAAGTAACGGTATATACTTGTTTGTCTTTGTTCGGATATCTATCCTGCTCTGTCTATGGCATTGAGCACTTTTCTTGTACAACGACACACTAGAGAATATAATCTGTTCTATATATATTTGATTTATTTAATTTGTAAGCGTTCATCTGGTTGCTTTTTTATCTAAGAAGTTGTTTTGTTTCTTTGATAATCGTTTTTATGGGGGTGGGGCTTCTCTCTCGACTAGTTCATCTTTTTAGAGTGCAGCCTATCCTATATACAAATATGATTAGTAGACAAGTATTTTTCTTAGTTTACTTTGTGTGTGTATTGTGACCTTAATTAATTTTGTTGTAGATTTTTACTTCTATTTACGTAGGTGTTTTTTCTTAATGTTTAAAATTGTGTATAGGGTGGATTGTTGATTAGATGAAACTTGAACTTTTTAACTCAAACTGACGTTTACTAATATGCTCTTGAAACATTGCTTTGTAAAATAGTAGGGAAATTTCATGATATACGCCCTCGATACTCAACTTATTTAGTTGTTAATCAGAAAAGAAATAATAGAAGCATACTTATAATATGAATACCGAAAACTATAAGATATAACGATGTTTCTACCTCGAGGTCGAGAAGAAGCAATTAGGAAAATCAACAGAGATGATTTATGTGATTGAAGATACTTGAGTCAATTCTTATTCACTCAAATTATCTCGAATATTTTCACCATTTAACCTCTTTCTTGAAGTATGTTTAGCCACGATGTTTTTCTAGTCTAAAAAATTTATTAGAAAAAGGTACACGATAATTTACGTTTATGAAATGTTTCTATCTATGAGGTTTTAAATACAATTCGTTTGGTTTTTGTTTCGTTATCTTTCTGAGGTATTACTCTGTTGAGTGTTAGACGGAAAGCTTAAATATCTATGTTTTTGCTATGCTTCTGATTTTGCTAACTATAACCTTGAAGTTTTGTAGCGATCAAAGACTGTTGTATAAGGTTTTTTCTGCCAAATTTACCTTTCTGTGCATTTGACTAGTTTTCCCTCTGATACGACTGTTGTTTTACTTTGTTTCAGAACTCTACCATTCTCAAGTGCTCTCAGAGTTTGGGACATTTTCTTCTCTGAAGGTGAGATCGACATATTGTTCTTTTCAGCATACTTTGCCACATTCAGTAAATCTTTGTATTGGCAGGGACCCAGGCAGTCTCTAAAAGAGACCCGGTATAGCTACCTCCTATCAGCCCCGTAGCCATGGGATGGTGCAATTCGATTTAGCTTTTTGCCACCCCTTTCAAGCAAATCTTTCAAGTAACAAAAATCGTTTTCTGATTCCCCAGTATTGCACCCTTTAGAATGTAATTGAAATAGAAGAAAATGTCATTGAAAATAAGTGTGGAAAACAGGACATTTCATGATTGAAATATAAATGGGCTTTGATTCTGATCCTTCCTATAGTGTCTGTATCACTTTTTATGTTAAGTCTTACCCCTCGCCCACAAAAATATTTTTACTGACTTCGAAATTTTGCCATCCTGGCTCCAAAGGCCTGGTAGGGGCCTGCCTGCTATCAACGAAACGCATTATTTTGTTCATGCCTGTAATTAGCTCGCAAACAATAACCTTAAACATCTCATTGATCATGATAACGGAATCAATTTGTGAAAACGAAATTACCTGGGTAGGACTCGAACCGACGACCTTTGAGTCTGCGCATCAATCACTCTACCAACTGAGTGAGATAATGGGCAATCCATTTAATTGATCGACCCAAGCCGCATCAGTGGCGCAAATTTCATGATTGTTATTCTGCAATGATTTGTGTAAAATGTGTGAATTATTTTTTGTTTTCTGTGCAGGCACGAAGATGCTATTCCGATCAGCACTAAGCATCATGAAAATCGCATTTCCAACTGAAAAATCTCTGAAAAGCTTCGAAGAGTGAGTAGCAATTCCATGTCTGATAATGCTGTCTTGTCAGGGACGTGGCCAGAAGCTTTGCAATGGGGCCGTTCACAACTTTCTGCATTCACTTGTGGATAATAACCCATTAAAAGTCATATCTATTGATACCAATTTCTATGAACGTTTCTTCAAAGGGGCACGGGTGCCCAAGCTCCCCCCTCTGTCTGTGTCCCTGTCCTTGATAGTATTCAAATATTCGTATGCAGTAAGAATGTGATAATCAGAAAAAGTCCGGGGTATTCAACACTTTATGCTAGGAAGATGTTTGTCCCACAGTCATTGGAATAATTGGATCGATTATGCAAAATTTTAGGTTCAGTTTCTTGACAGGCACATGAGAAAAAATACTTTAAAAACAAAGTTCAAAGTCCAGGATTGCAATCGTTCAGCTTTATTCCATCGAAACGAGGTCAGTTTCATTACTGCGATTTTGCCGCTTTCGCAAAAACGACTAATGGTTTGATTATCTTGCCAGAATCTGCAGTTGTGTACTTCTGAAAAGTAATACTCTTTTATAAGGAACACCTTTGCGAGTAACTTTGAGGCTGATGTTGACTCTGAATCTCTAGGAAAATCTGGAATTATAACTAAATTTATGAAATCAACTATAGGGAAAGAGAAAAGACAACGACAGGAGCATTTTTTAAGTATATTTAGGTGGAAGGGTGAATAGCGTTGGGAATAAGGAACACTCGAGGCTCAGTTCCAAGCAAAGGTTCCTATAAAAAAACGTACAGCTTAACTGTATTCTCCATTTCTATGTCTTAATCATGAATGTTTCCTTAATACGTCAAAATTCTGTCCAAAGGGAGATTTAGGGGGCATTATTCAATATTCGATATTATGGTGGCTTATTAAAAAAGTGGAATTTCTGGCCAAAGTGAGATTAAGGGGGTTTATTCAATATTCGATATGGAGGCTTCTATGGCCGGGATTGCCAAGTGGTTAGATCACTTGACCCTTGTTCAAAGGATCCCGGGTTCGAAACTACCTTCAGACCTGTCACAAACTGTGTGGAGAAAATTAGCCAGCTCTCTGTAATTCCAGGCAAAAGTAATCACGAGGTGTGGTCACATCGAGAGGAAGGAACAGGATCGCACTGCTCGATTAGTTTACCTATTCTGTGGGCCCTTTGTGCTTAGCACATAAACCCATACCTTGCGAAGATAGTAAGCGTATTTGCCTATCCACTATCAACTATCAACAATTCAAAAACTCTACACTGGAAAGGGAAGGCTTATTTCCGAGGTGGGGCTTAGTTGAAGTCATTACAGTAACCATTTGTATTTCCTACGATATACTGAGATGTTTTGTTGATTTTTTTCGTTGACAGTTGAATAGGTTTCTTAAATTCATTTTAGTGATTATCAAACGATACAACGAATTAACAACATTGCTCGCGAAGATTTACAAGAAGAAATTTTTATTCCATTGGTAGGTATCAGTTTTTATCCTCCTAGTTCTGAATTTATCTTTGACCCTAACATTGAGAAGAAGGACAAGGGACTCAGTAGGCCCATTAAACTGTGAGCCTAACCTAATACCTTAAGATGGTAATGAAAGTATTTTCCTATCAACCTTCATGTAGCATACCGTATCAAATCGAAGTAATGCGTCTAACTGTTGATATAGAAAGGCTATTGAAAGTTTATAATTGACTTACTTTTATTATTGAAAGGTTAAAATTGACTTTCTGTTAATATTGAAATGTTATAATTGACTAACGGTTAATATGGGAAGGTTATAATTGGACTTACTGTTAATATGGAAAGGTTCTAAATGACTAACGGTTAATATGGAAAGGTTTTTATTGACTTACTGCTGATATTGAAAGGTTATAATTTACTTACTATTGATATGGGAAGGTTATTATTGACTTACTGTTAATATGAAATGTTTATTGACTTACTGCTAATAAGGAAAGGTTATTATTGACTTACTGTTAATATGAAAATGTTATAATTGGACTTACTGTTAATATGGAAAGGTTATAATTGACTTAGGTACTCTTGTTATGGAAAGGTTGTAATTGACTTTCTGTTAATATAAAAAGGTTTTAATTGACTCTCTGTTAATATGGAAAGGTCAGGTTGAAATTGACTTACGGTTAATATGGAAAGGTTTAAATTGACTTACTGTTAATATGGAAAGGTTATACAGTAGAATCCCGATAACTCGAACATGCGATAACTCGAACTCTCGCTAACTCGAACAGATTTGGCATTCCCCCTGAACCTTCAACACTACTTACATATGAATATACCCCGGATAACTCCAACCCCCGATAACTCGGACATTCGCTAACTCGAACAATTTTTTATACCCGCTGTGGCTATTTCCTCTCGATAACTTGAAATTTTTGTGGCAAAGTAGTAACAACAACAATAAACAACGATATTTTAATCACAAACTCTTCATTGAATCAAGCTGTTTTTTTGAAATAGAGACAAAGTTCTTAAGTCCAGTGACTTCAAGGCCCCATGGGACAATTAAACACTTTCCATCCCCATGATTGCACTTCTTTCCAGTGACTTTGGCAACGCACTTAGCTTCCGAATGACTTCGAAGGAAGTAGTAAATGGTTTTAGAAAAACGGCTAGTATCTCCTTTTTTCAAGTGTCCCACAATATCTGTATTTTTCAGGACACAAGCAGCATACATACCTCGAGGGTTTTCAGGTTCCGAACGGACATTCAGATATTCATTTTGCGTTGGCGTCCAAATGTATTAGAGATTTAAAGAAATCAACATTCGATAACTCATACTATTTTGATCGTCCCTAACATGTTCGAGTTATCGGGATTCTACTGTAATTGACTAACTGTTAATATGGAAAGGTTTTTATTGACTTACTGCTGATATTTAAAGGTTATAATTGACTTACTATTGATATGGGAAGGTTATTATTGACTTACGGTTAATATGGAAATGTTGTAATTGACTTACTGCTAATATGGAAAGGTTATTATTGACTTTCTGCTAATATGGAAAGGTTATTATTGACTTTCTGTAACTATAGGAAGGTTTTAATTGACTTACGGTTAATATGGGAAGGTTATTATTGACTTTCTGTAACTATAGGAAGGTTTTAATTGACTTAGCTAATTTTTATATGTGGAAAGGTTGTGGGAAGGTTGTTCCTAACTTACTGTTAATATGGAAAATTACACTTACCAAGAATGAACTGTAATAGATTAATTTTCATTCAAAGATTCTGCTTTTACCAGTAAATTCTACTTGTGTACCTTTACTCACTGAGTTCGATAAACTTTTTCCTTCTTTTGCAGTGTTTGAGTCTGAAGATCACCCGGAAAGATCTTGAGAAACTACGCAGAGGAGCCTTCAGACTAAGACCAGATCTAGCAGCTAATGATTAGGACACATAATAAGAGAACATTTAATCGTGATCTTTCAATTTTCTATCAATTGCTAAGCATTCTTGGAAGCTTGGAAAGTTATTTTATCCCGAAAGACCCCAGTTAAAAATTCTAGCGGAGTATATTGTACTTTTTAGTTCAAAGTCTTACTAGTTCCGCGCAGATCTTTCATAACTCTACTGGTAAATCAATAAAATCACTGTAACGGAGATAACGAAGTGAGATGAAGGCAGGCGAAAACAGGCCACTTTGATACCTTATCTTCAATAAATTACAATAACCATAGCCTGCGTTACAGACACTGTCCTTTGAAAAGTATACACTTCTGAAAGTGTTATATTCTGTGCACAGGCTAAATAACCACTTTTTATGTGAGATTTCATCGACAACTTCATGCATGCTCGAGTACATCTTCAAGCAATCTGCAGCAGCTACATTGCAATAAATTTCCCTTTTGCAAAAACTAAGGTGCCGCATTTAGTACCCATTTGGTTCACATATCACACTTTTTTGCGCAGATTTGTAGAGTTTCTCGTTTCGAATTTCGGTCCCCTATCTTTGAGTTTACTCGGGCCCCTAATATGTCCACCCCAAAATCTTCAAGCTCGAAATTACTACCCCCTAGACAGCCCCCAAATTTCAAGTTTAACACATGGTGGCTCTTAGTCCACACCCTTAAACACCAAGCTGATATTTTACATCAGCACAGCACTCAAGTAACATACAATTTTTCTCAAGCATTTAAGAATGCTGTGCATCATGATGCCGACGACGTAAATGTTTGCAAAATCACTGTTGATTAAGTAACTTTTTAGTTGATATCATTCTATTGGCTTATAGTTTTCTATTTTCATATTCAATTTAAAAATATTAACATACTTTTCATTGAGCGTAATTTCTAATTAACAGATGATGAGAAACATACCTTTTTGCTTACTCAAATTGTTTTCCTAGATTTTTCTCCTAGAGTTTATTACATACCTACAGTCGGGTGGGGTGTACTGCTGGATTTTGTGAGCATATGATGCTATTTTAAAAGATGCCCTATTTTCCCTTGATTTTTTACAACAATGAGGAAGATTTGGACCCATCTTATCAAAAAGCTACTTTTAGATTTCATTACCACGAGAAAATCGCACCCATTTTGAGACGTTTCGTTATTTTATGGATTTTGGTCAGCGGTGTGTTGTTGTTGTTGCTGCGAGTGCGGGTATCGGTCTATCGGTGGCTCACTTGAGATTTGTTTGGCCTACCCACAACACACACAGCTTCAACAAAACAAACTTCAAGCAGCATTTCTGAATTAAGCAAGACAGGTAAATAATTTTTTAGAATATTAGCATATTTCGAAAACAAAGCTTTATGATATTTTATTCTGGCATAGTAGTCTAAAGTTGCAACTTCTGTTCTCTAGGCCAGGAGGAAGTTCTGCACACTCAAGGTACCAGAGAAGAGGGGAGGATGCTCAATTGACTTCATCACAGGACAGGATATACCGATGAATAGAGAGAAGACTGTCAGAAGTTCAATCGATCTCACTGTTCAAAAACTGACTCTTTTTCTATTTACTCTGAGATTAGACATTTACATTGTCTTGATAAAGGTCCTAACTTTTCTGATGCTGTTGAAAATCATAAAGAAATTCACCTCTCTGATCTTCCTTACTTAAGTTTAGTCAAGCAAAGAGTCTTAGGAGATCAGCAGGCAACCCAGATAAGGAATGGAAGAAGCCAATAACCCTGGCACTATGGAGGTAAGGACTTCTCACGCTATCGAGTAAAATCTTTCTAAACGGTAAATGGGATGGGCTCTATTTGCCGTATTATTTTCGACATAGGAAACTTGCTCTAACAGCTTTGCTCACACCTTCTGCTTTTGCTTTTGAGTCGTTTTGTCACCCCTTTCAATCGTATCATGAAGAAGCCTGTTATTGTGATGATTTGCTTGCTGCTGCGCATAGGGAAAACATAGCATTTTCTACTCTACTGGTATTGGACCTACTCTGTTTAAAATGTCAAGTCTACTGAGCCCTTCAACCTAAACCATTCTAAACCATGCATAGATTAAACTTTCCTGAGCCTTCTTCCATAAATGTAAGTAAATTTCCCCCAGGCGTTTTGATTGAAGCATGTGATTTTATTTTTCATTTCAGAATCTTACAGAAATGTTTCGATGTTTCATCTGCATGGAAAGAGTGAAAGATGCAAGATTATGCCCCCACTGTTCCAAGCTGTGTTGCTTTCATTGCATCAGAGTAAGCTCTATTTTCATTGTTGCTCGGTTTACTTTCAACATGAATTTGTTCCTTTTTTTTTCAGTTGACTGGTCGATAGTTTGAGTTTTTAAATTCATTTTTCTGGGTTTTGGATTAATCGTCATTTAGAATATCTTAAACATTACCACTTATTTCTAATCTGAATTAGGAATTGAATTGATCGAAACCTATATTGATGATTTCATGCTGCAAATCAATTAAATGATATTTTATGTTTTTATTCATAGCGATGGCTCACGGAACAAAGACCGCAATGTCCTCACTGTAGGTTAGTGGTTTTGTTGAGTATTCCCGCCAAGTTGAGCCGAAAACTTGCCAAGTGGAACTGGAAACCTGCCAAGTGGTTCTGAAAACCCACCAAGTGGTACTGAAAACCCCCTATTTTTAGCTCTCAGCTCACGGACTTTTGGATTTGACAGACTTTTACAGCAGAGATTGATAGGATACTGACCAGTTTAATACCAATTTGAATAAAAAGTAACAAAATCTTGTATAGGTTGTCACAAGATTCTATATTTTTTTTGCATACAGTACCTAACCAAGAAGTGGGCCCAGTTGTGGTACACTTTTTTCAATAAGAAACTGGACTCCGGGTGCAGACCTTTTGTAGTAAAAAAAAGACTTCAACAACTGATCCCTGCCCAAGGGATGGATTAATTTTCTTTCTTTAAAGCGTGACTGTTAAGGTCAGAAAAAGCCATTTAATTGTATATCAAGAGCAACATGCATGTTAAAAGATAATGAATTATTGTCGACCCCAAATGGCACACAATTTGCCCTTATGTTAAAACTGTGCAAGAATTTTCTAGTAAATCCTTGCTTAGCCTGGAGATAGAAGTTTTAACTGATTGATTATTATCCATTTGTTTCAGAGCGCGTCTGCATTTGCACGAACTGGTCCATTGCAGATGGGTGGAAGATGTTACGCAGGTAAAATAAAACTCACATTTAAGAAACTATAGGAATTTTCAAAAAATCATGATGAACAGATTCTTATGAAGAATGTAGGATCAGCTAGAACCCTTATCACCAATGGGGGGCATCTTCTGCAAATGTAAAATGATGTACTTTGTAGAAAAGAAAATCATTTTGATAGACCTGTTTGACTACAGAATTATGATTTGCGCACAAGAAGAACCTGCAAATAAACTTTACTTTCAGCCTAAAAGGTTTTCAGGGCAGTTATAGCAGATAAATTTTTGGATGGATGGTCTAAAAGTGTCATGATTATGCATTTAGACATACTATTGTACCATTGTACTAACCACTCTTACGTTGACTTATAACTCACAACAACATTTATTACAAAATTAAAGAAAAATATCCTTCAAATACAGAAATTTTAGGGTGAAGGTTCTTAAGAAGTGGTTCCTATAGCCGGATTTTCATTTTAGTGAGATAAACAACAATACCATTAAACACAACAAAGGGAAATGTTTCATGTCCAGGCCTTTTCACGAAGAAAATTGCAGCATAGAGTGACTGAATACTCTGTTATTTGGTTTACAAGCTCTAGTAGGTGCTTTACCAGAGTGCTGGCGAAAGCTCAGAGTGATCCCTCTATCAAATGAAAAGGTCTCTATGTTCGAGTCTTCATAGTGAGCCTTCCTTCCACTGTTTTTTATATTGAATGATTGACTTTGATTTCAGCAATTAGACAATCTCCAAGTGAACACATCTTCTGCCTGTTCAACTAGCACGATTAAAGTCCAGTCAGATAATAAAGACAGGTATTTTGTTTTACTCTATTCACGTTCTTTGTTTCTCTATGCTTCCTTTCGATTTAATTCATTGGCAGCCCCTTGAGAGAGGGGGGGGGGGGTAAATCTGTTGGATGGGGGTGTGGGTATTACGGAGTCATGAATTGGTAAATTGGGAACTGGGATCTGCCCTTTTATTAACTGGAAAAATGGGATTGGACGTGGAATGACAAAGCAATTTGGAATTGGGATTGTTATTGTTTTTGCTTATCTCGGCTCCGGGCATTCGGATCAGTTCCTTCCTTCAGAACGGTTGTATTACCTCCCCAAACCTGATAGTATGGCCCCACAGTATTAAACATCCTCAAATGTACTGACAGTATCCCCAATAATATTGATGATTTCCGCCACACCGTAGGACAGTACATATGACTTACTATGGATGTTGGCATCCAGCTGAGATTTTGTAAGCATACCCAGTCATAATATCAATTTTTCAGAAAAGATACCCGCTATAATGGTATTTTTTTTGACTCGCCTAATATTGATGGGTATGAAATCTAAGAAATGCAATATTACAAATATCCTAAAGAAAAATCCAATTTTTCACTATAATGTATCCTTCTTTTTTATCTTTTTTATCTATCTGATGTTTTCATAATAGTGGGTATCTTTTCCCCATAAATTTGTATTGAGATTAGGTATGCTTGCCAAAGCTCAGTTGCATACTGACATCCAGCAGTCTCTAGGGGGTACATTTCTTTTTGGGATGTACTGCTCATATAGGTGTGGTTTTTGATATAGGACAACCCTTCGCTGTTCCATCTTATACAATATAATGGATTTCCTGAGTATTGATATTGATATCTCCAAAAGTTGTTATATTTTGTATTTATCTAAAGCATTAAGCTTTTTTATGTTGTTTGTATCTTAAATTTTAATTCAATATGCAATCTTCAATCCTATCACAGAAAATGCGAATCACACAGCGAGAAACTCAGCGTATATTGTGAGACTTGCACGAAATGCATATGTCATATGTGTGCCTTGTGGGGAGGAACAGTAAGTCATTATATTCTCTTTCACTTCCATCAACAATTAATTTGCAGTATAGAGAAAGGGGCACTGCAAAGGGCAATGATCTACATTGTCTTGGATACTGCTGGCCTACTAGCCCCCCCCCCTACGCCTTGTAACAGGACTGTCGTCATGTTAATGTATGCTAATTATGTAATGTCTGTAATGTATGTTTTGTGTGGTTAGAATATTTAAATTAGTCAGTTTTCAATCTCAACTCGAGTAGCACGCTTTCTCGCTTCGCTCCTGCTCTTTGACTACTCTGAAGTTACAGTGACAAATATCCCTGTAACAGCCTGGTTAACTCTAAAAAGTCCATCCCTTGTTGGGTAAACACTCTTCCTCCCTCCATACGAGCAACCCTTCCAGGGCTCAAAATTAGAATGAATAGCGAGGGCTCATTTACATCCTACTTATACGTTTATAAAGCTAATTGGCTTTTTCAGCATTCGAAGCATGATTTCAAGCCTCTCGATGAAGTTTACGAGCAGCACGTCACATCAATCACTGAAGAGGTGTGTTTCATTTTTCTATCCTCTGTTGTTTTATAAATTGAAGTTCTTGTGTTATAGTTAAAATATTTTCATTTTTCCTATTCATTTTTTCAGTCTGAAATGTTTTTCTCCTGTGGAGGGTGTGCAGTACTATGGAATATGGGGGATATCATCAGTCCTGTGAAGGTAATACCTAAAAGTGCTTGTGGTTTCCTTCCACAGTAATGATGGTATCCCTTCACAGTAATGATGGTATCCCTTCACAGTACTGATGGTATCCCTTCACAGCACTGGTGGTATCCCTTCACAGCACTGGTGGTATCCCTCCACAGTACTGATTGTGTCCCCTCACAGCACTGATGGGACTCCACTTAAGTTTCATGCATGGTAGGGACCAGATGACCTCGTGTCTTTCCCTGCCATGCATGGTACATGCTAAATGTACTCTTTTATTTAGCTTTAGGTTTTTTTGTTATAAAAAAAAGAAAATACTGATGGTGTCCCTTCAGAGTACTGATGGTATCCCTTCACAGCACTGATGGTATCCCTTCACAGTACTGATGGTATCCCTTCACAGCACTAGTGGTATCCCTCCACAGTACTTGATGGTATCTCTCCAGAGTACTGATGGTGTCCCTTCACAGTACTGATGGTATCCCTTCACAGTACTGATGGTACCCCTTCACAGTACGGATGGTATCCCTTCGCAGTACTTATGATACCCCTTCACAGTACGGATGGTATCCCTTCGCAGTACTTATGGTACCCCTTCACAGTACTTATGGTATCTCTCCAGAGTACTGAAGATCTACCACAGTACTGAACAACATCTGGATTGGTGACCCTCGAGGTGCTGACTAAACAACTCGCTCCATCATCTTTCAGCTTGGATGTTAAACTAGGAATCCTGTACCTCACTGGAAATAAGACCTTTAGCCTTTTGCAGATCTGCGTGTTACTTTACCATTTTTTTTGTAGGTGGGTGCTCTTCGAAGACGACTAATGGAGCTGATTAGTCTCGTGCAAGAAGTAGTATGTATATCTTTGTATATTGAGGTCTTTATCTCGGTTTACCAAAAAGTGCTCAATACATTTAAGTGGAGCGCTATATAGATTCTATGAAGACTAGACTCAAAAGACGAGACTGTTCATCTCAACAAGCCTTCATGGTTTCATACTAACCATGAGCGGTTGTGTAGGTAACCACAAAACGGGTTTGTCGAGACGAAGGGTGTAATTTTTTGAGTCTCGGCTTCTTAGTACATACTGCGTATATCTGTTTTTGAGAAGATGCGGTATTTGGATAGTCAATCGAGATAATTTGTACGAATGATGGTGACCCAAACAGGATTCGAACCCTCCACCCTGACTTTACTCCACGACAACGCTCTACTTCTGAGTGCCTGCTTACTAAGTAAGAGGATGTGGGATCAAGTGACATATGATTTTCATTTACACAAATCATCTTTGATATCTCGAATTATTCATTTATCTCAAAGAGGCATATTTTGGAACCTTTTTGGCAAATCTTCCACCCAACCCTTCTTTTCTAGTCCGCGTATTTATGAAGATTTTGGAAATCTTCCACCCTGGGGGTCTATTTCAGACCCTTACGTATGTGTTAGACTTGAGAGAAGAAACTAATTCTGTTTGTTTATCAGTTGTCTGTAGATATTCATTTTTAAGGTAATTTCAATTTCATGCTTTTTATTTTTCTAGGAGAAAAATGTAGATGGTGTGAGAACTGCTAAAGAGGACGTATGTGAAATTTTACTCCCTTATGTTAATTGATTCATTTTTATGTGATTTGTGTGTGATTCCCAAGATGAAGCTCTGAATATATAAAGTTTTTTTTCTGCTTGTAGCGTGTTCGCGAAATAAGAAGTGCCGTGGAATTGATGGTTGCTAGACTGGACACTCAATTGAAAAACAAGCTGTTAACTCTGATGGGTATGTGGATAGATTTTAAGAGAGACGTGCACAAAAAGTAGTTTCGGTAGTATCTTAGCTCCCATGAACCCAAGGAAAAACGTTGACCCAGCGGAATGGCTGACCGGAATGGCTGACCCGGGGTAATTTCCCTGCCTTTTAACACGAGTAATCTCAGCAACGGTATAAGTTGCCTTAGGGCAAAGAAAAAATTGTCCCGGGTAGCTTCTAACTCTGCTTTGTGAAAAGACCCAAAGATTAGTTTATCAAATATTTTGGGACCCTCTACCAATCTTCTGAAAACATGAATGAAATCCTCAGAAACGTCTATTGCTTCTCTTACTTCCCAAAAATAGTCGCAAGAGTAGTTGTTGTGATTTCATATTGCTTCATGTAAGTTTGAATATGTTATGTACATGTACTTCGGCCACACTTAGTTGTTAGTTAGTTGCACAGTGTTATTGTCGTTTATTATATATCGCAGGTCAGAAAAATGCTTTGACGCAAGAAACAGAGTTGCTGGAATCACTTCTCCAGGAGGTCGAACACCAGGTATGACAAGACACACGTTTTATAAGAAAGTAGTTTTGAAATTTCTTGTAAAGAACCATAGATTCCTATGTTCCATTGTTCTCGTCAACAATATGAAACAAAATAACTTATAAGTAATGCCTGGTTTCCATCTGATCGCAAGGGTTACACGAATTTGTGATCTGTGTCGGCCTTCTTTGACGCAAGCATCGCAATGATCGCAGAAATAAAAAAAATTTCATTCATCCCACTTTGAAAATCAAAAACCTGCTTGTTCATTTTCGTCGTTTCTGAAAAATATTCCTTTGAGTCTGTGTTTTTTAGCCATTCCAAATCTCAAAATAGAAAAGTGCCAAAACACTTTTTATCGCCATTTTAGTGAACTGGTTGAATTTTCCTCCAAAGCTCTCACTGAATGCGAGCCGTGTTAGCAATCTTTGTAATAAATTTTGAGATTCAGTTTTGATTGATTTTTCCAAAATACGGAAAATCTCTGTTTTGCTTCGATTGTGATACTTGTAGAAAATAGTTGGAGAAAAACAATCAGCAAAAATAGGCCTACCTCACTTCACATGATAGAATCAGAATGCCTGCAAGTGTTCTACGCATTGTCTAAATCATTGTAACAATTCAATTCACAATATTCTAGATTTGTAAACCATTAACAAAACAACAAGACAGCAGGATGCTCTATTGTTTGGGTGGCTGGTTAGGTGGTATTAATTAGCTTTAGCTATTATAACAACCAACTTTAAACAAATTTATAATTATAATAATAATGATAAGAATTTCCCTATCTTTTCTAGAAGCTTTAGCGTGTTGTGATATTGATATTCAGTACATTATATTTCTAGCTTCATGTTTGCACAAAAAGCGAGTTGATCAGCAAAAGTAATGAGCTGTTGCAAATGTTTGAGCAGGTGGGTGGGATCTTCTCTTCAATCTTCCTTTTTACCAGCTCCACCTCACTCTCACCCTGGGCAACGTCTGTTCAGTACTGTGGAGGATATTAAGTACTTTGAAGGGATACCATAATTCCTATGGAGGAAATATTCTGATCTTTGCAGGGATGCCATCATTACATTGGAGGGTGTTCAGTACTGTGGGTGGACACCATCAGTTCTTTGGAGGAGATCTTCAGTACTGTGGAGGGATATTATTAATTATGTGGGGGAAATCTTCAGTGAAGTTCTTTTGGGGGGTACCATCAGTACATTGGAGGGTTTTCAGTACTGTGGGCGGACACCATAAGTTCTTTGGAGGAGATCTTCAGTACTGTGGAGGGATACCATTAATTATGTGGGGGAAATCTTCAGTGAAGTCCTTTTTGGGGGTACCATCAGCACTGTGGAGAGTGTTGGGAACTGTGAAGGGATACCAACAGTTTTTGAAGTGTTTGCTATGGCTCGATGAAAGATTGAGACCCAAACTTGCGACAGTTGAAGGACAATTCAAAGCTTATCTGAAAAAGTAGCCAAATTAACTTCACAGGTTCATCGGAAACCAATGGCATCTTTTGTTACGGCATCAATTCCTGCTGATTTCATAAGGTATTCCACTTTAGTTTGTTCTTCTAGTTTTATTGATATTTCATTAATAGCATTAAAATAGCCAGAAATACCGGATATATATCGAAACGAACACATAGATACTACTTAAGCTTTTTGACTGACACTCAACAGAGTAATACGTCAGAAAGAGAACGAAACAGAAACCTAACTGATTTATAATACCCAGATGTGGATCGAAATAGGCCAATCAAAAAAGAGGTGAATGATTGGTATGGTCTGTGAAAACCAATCAACACCCACGATACAGTGAGCTGACCAATAAGATTACTTTAAGAGTCCTAAGGCGAAAATGAACTCTTTCTGTCTACACAATAGGGATCCCTGGTTTTTATGAAGACTGATTCCAAAATACCCAAGTGAAATGTAGATCTTGCTCTGTCAATCATTCGAAAACAATTCTCATTGTAGGCTTTAGCACATTCTGGGTTGTCGAGCAAATGTTGACCTATAGCAGAGTCATGTTTGAGAGATCTTTAGCTTTTAGTGGCGCAAGATGGTTGTTCTCGTTGCGGCACAGTGTTTTGGCGTATGCTAGACGGCACGTGACGGCATTGTTTTATCCTATCAAATAGCCGCTGAGATGTGCGACCTACGTACCTGGCATCATAGCGGGACGAGTATTCATAAACTACAAGGCTATTTTATGTGGTAGGCACACTATATTTGCGAATGGATGGAATGATTTTCTTAAAGGAGAAGACGAGACGGGGGCTGACCGTAGCGTAGCACTTTGTAATGGCTGTCTTAATTTGTCTTCCGAATCGCAAGGAGACGTTGCCAATGTAAGACAGTTTCAGATAAATAGGGCACCTTTGTGGGCCAATCTTTTTGTCAGCCGAAAACCTGCGATTTTATTACGAAAGCAAGCCAAAATGAGGTCTTCTGGATATCCATTGTTGATGAGGGTAGATTTGGTTTTTGCCAATGCTAAATTGAGTTTTGGTTCGGAACAGTTCATAAGTGCCCGGTGAACCAAGTTGTTGATTAAGTTGATTTTGATTAGTTTGTCACAAAAGGAATCCCAACGTGCATATAGGCCACTAAAATTGGGTTTCCTTTAGACACTGGTAAAAAAACCAGGTTGAGTTTTCTCCCCGGAAACGTCAAGAAATGGCAAGGAGTTGTTTTCTTCCTTGTGAAAGGTGAACTTTAGAGCCCCTTGTTTATTTTCGATATGGTGATGACACTTTCGCGGTTTTTGAAAGGGAGCCTGAATGCGATATTTTTCTTGCCAAACTCAAATCTTTTTATCAGTCTCTAAAATTCACCTTTTGGAAGGAAGAAAACAAATTCTTGCCATTTCTTGACGTTTCCGTGGAGAAAACTGTACCTTGTTTTCTTACCAGTGTCTACAGGAAACCAAATTTTAGCGGCCTATATACACGTTGGGATTCCTTTTGTGCCAAACTAATCAAAATCAACTTAATCAACACCTTGGTTCACCGGGCACTTATGATCTGTTCCGAACCAGAACTCAATATAGAATTGGCAAAAACCAATTCACATTGTCCTATTGTTTTCATTGACATTCTCCCACTGCTTGCTTATTTGTCGCCATCTTGAATTGAAATGAGTAACAACAACGCAGTCTCAGACCGGGGTGAAACTTCATGTGAACGCGACGCAAAATAAGCTCTCTGGCCAAAAGTCACACTGGTGTGAAATTTCAAACCGGTTTGACTTTCTCATGTAAAAAGACCCTAAGAAAATCATTCCATCCATTTGCAAAGATAGTGTGCCTACCACATAAAACAGCCCTGTAGTCTATGAATACTCGTTCCGCTGTGATGCCAGGTACTTAAGTCACACATCTCAGCGGCTATGTAATAGGATAAAACAACACGCCCCGTCTAGCATACGCCGAAAAACTGTGCCGCAACGAGAACAACCATCTCGTGCCTCTAAAAGCAAAAGATCTCTCAAACATGAATCTGCTATAGGTCAACATTTGCTCGACAACCCAGAATGTGCTGGAGCCTACAGTGAGAATTCTTTTCGAATGATTGACAGAGCAAGATCTACATTTCACTTGGGTATTTTGGAATCAGTCTACATAAAAACCAGGGATCCTCTATTGTGTAGACAGAGAGAGTTCGTTTCCGCCCTAGGACTCTTGAAGTAATCTTATTGGTCAGCTCACTGTATCGTGGGTGTTGATTGGTTTTCACACACCATACCAGTGGTGTAGAGCTGGGGGGGCTCAGGGGGGTGCAGCCCCCCTAGTTATTTTTTCTTTCATTTCAGGGGTAGTTATTTTAAGATAAAAACTTATTTTTCTTGAATTCGATCTTTATCGTTGATCTCATCAAATC
Source organism: Pelagia noctiluca (assembly GCA_963924455.1). Lineage (NCBI taxonomy): Eukaryota > Metazoa > Cnidaria > Scyphozoa > Semaeostomeae > Pelagiidae > Pelagia > Pelagia noctiluca. The sequence continues at coordinate 3,942,928 of OZ004322.1, forward strand.
CGCCACGACGAAAACCTGTTTTTATAACTGTTCACCAATCATAGGTACGCCTGTTTGTCAAACTAATCCCAGATGAAAATGCACGATCCTTGAAACTATCAAAAGTAACAACATGATAGTAAAATCTTTTCAAATCCTTGCATCTCATCCTCAAATCCATGCAGCTTACATATTAGCATTTGGTACGAAGATAGAATGTTGACAGATTAAGTGTTTGAAATCATTAGGCTAAATATCAATCAGAGATATAGAAAACAGCCTTTTGGTGGTGAATGGTGAAAGTATCTCTAGATTTCAAGAAGAAACGAAGAAATTCATTGAAAATTTTAGTCTTGACATGAGTACAAAAAATCATGCATGACATTTTCTAATTTTCTGACGATTTCCAAAGCTCTGCAAGTGCGAATTCTCAAAATTTTTCGCTCGCTCCGCTCGCTGTATTGACTCCTTAGAAAGCCCCCTGAAAAGGCTGTCTCCAACTTCATGTTCGCATGGCCTTTCGCTTGGTGTCTCAGAAAAAGCCCTCTAACATCTCAATTTACTTCGAAAGTATTTTGTAGACTCTCATTTTCTGCTGATGCATTCATATTTAGGGGATGTTTGTTCATTTCTTGCGTTTTTCGCTATAACTGAACACAAAGAGAATTTTCAGGATCCTAATCCATTGTAAAGCCTCAGAAATAGGCAAATTTTAGGAGCTTCTGAGGGTGCTGCCCCCAGGGCCCCAGCCAAGGCTCTGCTCTGTACCCACTGGGGGACTCACGGCGCCCCCATATCCCCAGCTAGTTTAAGCAAAGACTTAAGTCATTGCAGGCACTCCTGCTAGCCACATCTAAAAATGAGCCCCCTAGTTATCATTCTAGCTCTACACCACTGCACCATACCAATCATTCACCTCTTTTCTGATTGCCCTATTTCGATCCACATCTGGGTATATAAATCAGTTACGTTTCTGTTTCGTTCTCGACGTATTACTCTGTTGAGTGTCAGACGAAAAGCTCAAGTAGTATCTGGCTAGTTATATAAAGGGGAACTGGGAATATTGGAACGGGAACCAGGGAATAAGGGAACAAGGAAACGTTAAATTTCTAAAAAGGGGAATATCGCAATGGCACTTCCTTTTGCAATGGCGTTTACACCAATGAAAAGGACTGCCCTTTTACAACCCCCACATCAAGGTCTTAGGTTCCCTGAATCTGCAAAATAGCCCTAATCAAAGTTTCATCAGAACGTGGATTTCTCGTGCAGTCTGACTTTCGCAAAGGTCTCAAACATTTTGCAGTGGTTGGCCATTGTCCTTTTCTGGCATTTTTTTAGGCATTTTAGTAAGTTAATTTGTAGTATTTTCCATAGTTAGGCTATTTAGAACAGAATGGTCATCCAGGTCGGTTTTGGGAACATTCACCTTAGGGAGGTGGTTATGAAATCAGCTCTGCCCCCCCCTTGGGAAATATTTGTTTATTGTTTATATTCTAGTAAGTTCTGTAAAAGACATTTCTTGTGATGGTTGGAAAAGGGTTAGTAATAAGAACATTAAAGCCCAGGTGCTGCAAAGATTTAAACCTCCTAGAGGGTAGGGCATCTGTTCATTAGCTGATATCTATTGTCAAAGTGTAGGTATTATCTAAGAATCACAATAAAGAGCGAAATGTAAAAATCCCCAATACACGCACTTTTTTACAAGCAATTTCAGCTCGAGCTCAGTACTATAATTGCTTAGCTGGAGGGCAAATTTGAGTACTCAAATTGCTTAGCAATTGCCAAGCTTTTTTTACCTCACAGTTTGTCCCTTAGAGTTCTGTATCACAAGTTGGTGCACAACAAATGTCAATGGTATCTTGCATATCAAAGTGTACTCATGGTACTAATATCCACTGTAACCTACTTTCCTATTCCTACTGCAAGATTTTCATTGCTAATTGGATCAGAACTAAAACTTACATTGCCTAACAAGCTTCTATCCAGTACTGGAATTGCTCAAGTTCTTTGTCTTGTCGAGTACTGCCTTGTTCATAAAGCGATTGCTTATAGAAAATAACGCGTGTAGGGTGGATCACTTTCTTAGAATCGATTAACAAATGTGTGGTGTGGTAATCGAGACTTATGTAAAATCCTCTTGACGTCCTCAGCCAATAGAAAACCAAAACATCAAATCACATGGCTGTGCGGGACAAGTTTCGTCACTTGACTGTGGAATTTAGAAATTTGCTTCCACACATTTAAACACATTTTTTTGTAAAAAGCCGTTTATAAGAAACCGTCGGGTCAGATTTTGAAAATTTAAGAAACTTTGGTTGGAAATTTTGTGTGAACCAAAAAAGTTAAGAAACTTCTCAGATTTTTCTTAACGAGACGTTAGCCTGGAACGTGCTCGTCTTTGTTCCTAATTCAGATTGGCTACATTTTATAGGATATTTAGCTGTCTATAGGGGAAATTTGCTTTCATTTTTGCTTCTCTATATCAAATTTATGTTTGGTAGCGAGGGCATGCCTTTATAAAGAAAAATTAGGTCTTTATGTCTAAGAAATATTTCGTACCCTAATCGGGGTTCATCCCAAGAAACTTTGGTACGGAGATTTAGCATATAGCATTAAGCACTGATATCACTAATTCTGTATGGGCTTTCAAAGGGTGGCCATCTTGATTGTTGACAGTTATGTCATTCCCTTCTGTTCCCTTCGGTAATTATAGACATTTTATCATATCCAGTGGCAGGCCAGCTTCGAAAGAGGAGCCCGTCTGAATTGAAGAACGGGGGTCCCAGGTCGCACATTTACCATGTCATTGGTACAGGTAATTGCTGCAAAAACCTGGGCGTCTGGGGCGCTGTATGTCCCCTCGCGGGTCCAGTGGGCGTAGTTCCCGGAACCTCTGGAGATTTAGCAATTTCTGAGGCCTTAAAATGGCTTAAAATCCTTGCAGAGACTCTCTTTGAATATGGTTATCTAGCCGAAAAACAAGAAGCCGATAACGATCTTTGGATTCCATAAAAATTCTTCGCGGTGACTTCCTCCTCCTCCTTGGTGAAATTGGATGGCAATCAGATAACAAGGAACATTATTTTCACTCGTGATTTTCCATAAATAGCAAGGTTCAAAGTTGTGGTACGGCCTTGTCGACGTAGAAATGAGCTGTTAATGGTGTTCGAGGAAAATCACGATTAAATCATGAAACACGGAAAATTTCTGTCTAGCTTCTTTTAGTAGGTTTTAAAAACGTATGGACTACAGATAATTAAGATAGCTATGACGCACAGAAGTTTATTCTCTGTTCTGTCTAGCTTCGTTGCTTGAGGCAAGTAGGTTTTAAAGACTTATGGGCGGGAATCAGAAAAATTAATTCTTTAATGCAAGTAAACAACAGACGTTTTGGAGCTTTGATATATATTTAGGGGATCTAAAGAAAGCCCAAAAAAACGAGGATTTTCGCAAATAAATTTCAGAAGTCCTGAAGGAGAAAAGGATATTTTCGATACTGTTAATTCTCAGGTCTTAATTTCTTATTCGATTTAAAAAGATTTTGATAGGAATAATATTTTGCTTTCTTAAAAAGGCCTAAAAGATTATCGACTGCTCGTTCGACAGCAGTCGAAAGTCTTCGAGCAATGCTGTTTCCACTGAAACACGCAGTCGATTCGATCGATGTCAAATCGACGTCGATCGAATCGACTGTACACGTTCAAGTGGAGGCCCTACTGTTCCGGAGTACGTTTCCTTTTCCTGTAAACCCTGTATAAGAATATATAACCTAAACTAAAAAGGGGACCCTTTGCGTCTCCTAGTTGAAGTGGGTCCTTCGGGCCCTAGCCCGGTAGCCCGACTAGTCAGTGTTTCCCTGCTAATATCACAAGTTCTTAATATAAGAAACATTTGAATTGATAATTTCAGTTTCTTATGTGCAGGGACTTGCTGTACTGCATGTTTGTACCTTGTCCTTAATGATCAGATTAGAAATAAAAATTATTTTTGCAACCTCTCGCAGTTTATTCATGATCAGCAGATAATTTCTTGAAATTTTTTTTAGCGAAATTGTTCCAACATACGATTCTAGTACCTTTTGTATCTCAAACTTCAGGTAAGTTCTCAAATCTTATCGTCAAATCGAATTTCAAACACTAAAAGAAATGTCAATGACTTATTAGAGGACTGTGTCAACCATCATTTATTTCTGTTTTGCAGTACATTACGACACAAGGGTGATCCGGTGTACAGCGATCCACTAAACGTTAATGGTCTGAGCTGGAGGCTTAAAGTTTACCCGGTGAGTTTCGATTCTAATCGATGTAGGTTGAACGCTGTTGCTTGTTTGGTCCCTTAGGCCCTGTACACACGATACCGTTAAGTTACATTACGACACAAGGGTGATCCGGTGTACAGCGATCCACTAAACGTTAATGGTCTGAGATGGAGGCAGTGGCGTGGTGGCTGCATATTAGCTGGGGGGGGCACCAATCCTTTTCAGCGCCCCCTAAAAAACTGCGCGCTTGGTACAACGCTAATTTGATTAAGTCTTTCAAATCCTTTATGCAATAATGCATTAAAATCCGACGAAGAACGTCAAACTTTTACTCTTAATTATTTAACTCCTAAGTATTTTTAGATAACTTAAGTTTGTGTATATTTCCTGTTCTGTTGGCATTGAAAATGGTTTGGTTTATTATTGTTTAATTCTTAATAAGAGTATTCAAGAAGAACATTATTCCATATTTAAAGTAATGCTTTTGACAGTTCTTGCGAGCCATGCCCGAAAGTGTCAATTAGTTCATCATAGTCAAGCAACCGGCTTCTCTTCCTCTTAAATGACATCAGCAGCAGGCCTTCTAATTGGTCTTGCACCATGGACGATCGGATTCGAGATTTGACTCGTTTCAGGGCAGAAAATGTACGTTCTCCTGTCGAAGAGCTGACAGGATAGCTACTGCGATAGCATAGACTTTGCTCAACACTGGGTAAACAGCCAGCAAATGGTATTATAGGTGACACAGAAGCTGCAGGGCATCGGAAAATGAGGTAATCTTGCTGACTGCTGCGGCTTGGTAGCTATCTGGCATCCCTGTGTCTTCAGAATCTGCATCGCTTTCGTTACTTTTGCCGTCATCTGCATCAACAATACGTTGGCCTTCAACTGATAAGCTATCCTTTAACTTTGGAAAAGCTGCTGCAAAACTCAAAGCTCTGCTGCCCAGCGTACCATATCAATGTCATAATTCTGGCAAAAGCCCTGCAGCTTCGGCTCCAGATGCTCTTCTGTCTTGTAGGTTTCTAGAAGCGTGCTGAAGTTGCTGGGAGAGAAGAGACTGTATGACTGGAGTATTTCTTTATTCTTTGCAAACAGATTTTTCGTTGATGCCAACACAGTGTCCAAGACAACGTACAATGTATTGCAAAACTAATAATGATTTATTGATCAATATGGTAATATGGTAATTGGCTAATTGCTACCTGAACCTTAGGTGTTATACTTCCTATAAAGAATATGGATTCCTGAGGGGAGGGCGCTATTAGGTTGAATCAGAAAGGCCGCCCAAACAGTATTCACGAATGAAAGTAGGACCAAATGTAAAGAAAGACGTTATCTTAACTTATCTTCGCATGCTTATATTTTGAAGGTTTCAAAAGGCTTTTAGCGCCCCCTTTAAGAGTTGAGGCGCCTTCGGCGCCCCTTTATTTTTGGTCGCTGGGGGGGCACGTGCCCCCTGGCCCCCCCGGCCACCACGCCACTGGCTGGAGGCTTAAAGTTTACCCGGTGAGTTTCGATTCTAATCGATGTAGGTTGAACGCTGTTGCTTGTTTGGTCCCTTAGGCCCTGTACACACGATACCGTTAAGTTACATTACGACACAAGGGTGATCCGGTGTACAGCGATCCACTAAACGTTAATTGTCAAAGCTGGAGGCTTAAAGTTTACCCGGTAAGTTTCGATTCCAATCGAAGTAGGTTGATCGCTGTTGCTTGTCTGGTCACTTAGGCCCGGTACACACGATACCGTTTTCATCATTTAGCTCTATTTTCATTTTGACCTTGGTTCGCATTATCATGATGTTAAATTTTGTCAAAAATGACTTCCTCACGCTAATTGAAAGAAGTTTTGCAAGTCTACCAAACATTATCAGATTTCCGTTTTCATGTTGATTCTCGTGATTTATACTATGCTCAGGAGCTCTTCAACGGAACCTTTTACCAAAATATGCTGGTCAGTGAAATTAGACTCCAGAAGGAAAATCAATCGTTAAAGGATGAAGTTTACTGTTTAAAGTTAAAAATATTGGAATTGACTAAAACTATCGAAAATCACCAAAAAAATCAAAACTTTAATTCTCCAATTCTAAATCCACAAGCTGCAAGAGTGCCTCGCAATACCGCAAGGGAATCAGATGGTTGGCAATTTCAAAGGTCGAGTGTAAGACCAAGACAACAAACCACTTCAACTTCCTTTGTTACACAGAATCGCTTTAACATGCTGGCAACAGAGGATGAAAATGTTATCCCTACGGGCCCCCTTGAAAGGAATATCAACATCTCTCTACCTTCAGCAGTTTCTCAAATGTTTACAAAATCTAGAAATCCCACAAAGGAAATCTCAGCAAAAAATCAGAATAAGTTGGTCTCGGGAGAGCGTTCATATGCTAAAGTTATTCAAGGTGAGGCGCTGCATGCCGAGAGAACAGGTGCAGACAAAGCCCCCCAGCAACAATGGGATGGCAGGTATCGAGTTAATCAAACAAATCTACGAGTCAGCCAAGCAAATCGAAAACCAACAGTTTCAATAGTTGGCGATTCAATGCTACGCAGGCTACGCAAACAGGATATCAACAAAGAAGTACCCCATGTCAAAGCATTTATTAAAACTTTCCCCGGAGCAACTATCGAGCACATGCATTCGTATCTGGAACCGACAATCGGTATGAGTCCTGATGGCGTTATTATTATGTGTGGTACAAACAATCTAAAGAAAGAACCACCGGAGTCAACTGCTAATAAACTAATTGACCTCGCAATATCCACCAAGCGAAGGGTAAAACAGGTAGCTGTATCAAGTATTTTGCACAGAGGAGATTCAGAAGAACTAGAGGTAAAGAGACAACAAGTCAATCGACTGGTCGAAATTGGTCTAATTGGCACTGGTATCGAATTCATCACGCACAGTAACATAGACCATACTCATTTAGATGACTGGGGACTACATTTGAACTTTCATGGGGGTAACGTATTAGCTAATAACTTAATTAATTTCTTAAATGGAATTTGACTAGGGCCCTCAGAAATTCTTCCCGCCAACGTCCAACCCGCTCAGGATTTTTCGATTGAATGCGATAAGATTTCTAACAAAACACCTACAAATGTTCTTAGAGATAGTCGTGGCAAGGGAAGGGCCTCTCCCCCAACACAAGGTACACCCTCTACAGCTCCCTATGCTGAAGCAGGTATTAGGGCTACTACACTTGGGTATAGGAAGGGTATGACAATTGCGTCTTTAAATGTAAATAGTCTTCTCTTGCATGTCGACGAAATACGAATGCTCCTAAACGAATTGAAGATTCACATTCTTGCAATCAATGAGACCAAGCTTGATAATACTATCGACGATAATTTAGTTAATATCGACGGCTATACTATCAAAAGGTGAGATCGTGACCGTAATGGGGTGGTTTTTCAGTTTATATTAAAGATACTTTGTCAGACAAATCCACTTTGCGGGTAGATGTTCCCAAATCTTCTCTTGAGCTCTTATGTGTTGAGATTAAGCCCGTTTGTGCTGCTCCCTTCTTTGTTATTGCTTGGTATAGGCCACCCAATGCAAATGTTGATACTTTTGAAAAGATAGAGGAATGTTTACAATTTCTTGATGGGGAAGACAAGGAAATTATTGTACTAGGCGATACAAACTGTGATTTTCTCCCCCTGCATTCCGACGAGGGAGTTTCAAATGAACTTCCAGCACATTCTACACGTCTGCTAGAAACATATAATCTATTTGGCTTACAACAATTGATTGAATGCCCAACCCGCGAAACATTGACCACTGCTACTCTCATAGATCATATAGCTACAACAAATAAAAGTAATATAGTAACATCGGTGATACATAAATCTTGCTTCAGTGATCATTACTTGGTCTATTGTGTTAGGAAATTTCGTGGTGCTTGCAAACACCAATATAAAAATATTTCTACAAGGCAAATGAAAAACTTTGATCAAACCAAATTTATTAACGATCTATTAGGGGTAGATTGGGGATGCATCGTAAGAAATACAGATGATGTTAATGTTGCAGTAAGCAAGTGGACTGAAGTTTTCTCCTTTATCCTTGAAAGAAATGCTCCAACACGTACCAGGCGTGTTTCTGACAAATACTGTCCATGGTTGACCAGTGATTTCAAACTTCTTTGCAAGTCAAGAGATAAGTTAAAAAAACAAGCTATTCGCTCAAAATCCGAAACGTTAATGTAATGCTATAAACACATGCGAAATCAGGTTAATAAACTAAATGAGGAACTAAAGCGAACTTATTTTACCAACAAGATCGCAACCTGTGAAGGGGACCCTAGGAACACATGGAAGACTATAAATAATGTTTTAAACAAGAAATCTAAAACCACTAATATCTCGTCACTAAACGTCGAGGGTAAACATATTTCTTCAACTCTCTCCATTGCTGAATCTATGAATAACTTTTTCTGTACCATTGGGGACAAGCTTAGTGAACAAATTCCTATGGCAAAGAACCCTCTTCTTGAAGATGATTACGTTGTTAATCCACTAAAAAACAAATTTAATTTCCAGCCTGTTGACGCCTTCAAGTTAGGAAAAGTTTTTGGAAAATTTAAAGCCTCAAAGGGCTATGGTACCGATGGCATTGCAAGCTTTTTTCTGAAAATTGCACTTCCGGTTATCTCAGAATCCCTTTGTGATATTTCCAATCTTTCCATTGCTACTGGCTGCTTTCCAGACAGCTGGAAAATAGCCAGAGTAGCACCAATTTTCAAAAGCGGGCAACCCGATGACCGATCGAACAACCGACCTATATCTGTCCTGCCAGCTCTAGCCAGGGTTTTCGAAAAACTTATTTATAACCAATTGTACGGTTACCTGGACCTAAACAAACACCTATTCTCAAACCAATCTGGCTTCAGAGCTCTCCACTCAGTTGTCACTTGTCTTCTTAACAACACAGATGATTGGTATGTGAATATGGACAATGGTAGTTACACTGCTAATATTTTCATTGATCTTAAAAAAGCATTTGACACCGTAGACCATGATATCTTACTTGCTAAGTTGGGTAAATATGGGGTCGAAAATCTAGAGCTTACATGGTTTACTTCTTATCTAACCAATAGAAAACAGTTCTGCAAAGTAAATGGGGTATGTTCTAAAACTGAAGACATTCGCTGTGGGGTGCCCCAGGGATCTTGCCTTGGCCCTCTTTTGTTTCTCATATATATCAATGATCTTCCGCTTTCTCTAAAAAAAGGTAAAGTAACCATATACGCTGATAACACAAGTATTTCTTACTCTTCTTTGAGCATAGCAGACATAAGCCAAACTTTAAATAGTGAACTAAACATCTTGAAACAATGGTTGCAAGGTAACAAACTTTCCTTGAAAGTTCTAAAAACACAGGCTCTGATTGTAGGTTCCCAGCCCAAAATTAAGAAAATTACAGACAAAACAGTTGAACATCCACAGTTTTTTATTGGTGACTCTCAAATCGAAAATGTCGACCGAACAAACTATCTGGGTGTGATTATCCATAGAAACTTAAATTGGGAAGGCCACGTTAAACAACTCCGTACCAAGGTTTCTCGTGCAAATGGATTCCTAAAATATTCTAAAAACTTTTTACCAAATACTACGTTAAGTAAAATGTATCGGGGTATTGTGGAGCCCCACTTTCGGTTCTGCTGCTCAGTGTGGGGATGCTGTGGGGTGACTAAATTGCAAACGTTGCAGAAATTGCAGAATCGTGCAGCTAGAATAGTAACTAAAAGTAAATTTGATGCACCTGCTAGTGACCTAATTCGCAAACTAAACTGGCCAACTCTGAATGATATTATCAAAAGCGAAACAGCTACAACAATGTACAAATCACTAAATGGGCTGGCCCCAGTCTACCTCTGTAACCTTTTCCATAAGAAATCTACAAGAAATATAAGACAACTGAGAAATACTGACACTGACCTTGTGATGCCCTTGCGGAAAACTAACAATGGGCAAAAAGCGATTTCGTTTCGTGGAGCTAACCTCTGGAATCGCCTCGAACCCGAAATCAAACGGGCTCCCTCCCCTGCCACATTTAAGAACAGAATGAAAAACGTGCTTTGAAAACTTACAATACATATTGAACTGCATAAACGTTATTGCCACGGCCCTCTGAAAAGCAGTTCTTTAGAACTGACGGGGCTACCGTGCCTAAATAAGTAAAAATAATAATAATAATGATAATCAGCGAAAACGCGAATATTTGTCCAGTTTGAGGCCCCGTTCACACGATGCCGGATTCACTTTCGTTTCGGATTCCACAGGCAATGGATTCCACAGGAGTGATTTGACTCCGCAAAAACGATGCGAAGCGTTCCGGATTGGCATGGTGTCGTGTGGACAGAAAGGCTATCCGATATGAAAAGCGATCAGAAACGACATGAATCCGGCATCCTGTGAACTGGGCCAGTACTGTATGGAGAAATGCTTAGTAATTTGAAGACAGAAACTTAAGCAACTCTAGTACTGTATAGAGGAATGCTTAGCAATTTGAAGATTCTAGTTCGTATTGGCAATTAAATCGTGCAGCAGCTATAGAGAGTAGGTTACAGTGGATGTTAGTACCCCGGCACACTTTTGTATGCAAATGATATTAAAATTTGTTGTACAACAACTTGAGAGATGGTATTCTAAGAAACAACTCTTCAAGTATTAAAAACTAAGCAATTGGTAAGCAATTTCGAGTACTCAAATTTGCCATCCAGCTAAACATTTTTAGTACTGAGCTCGAGCTGAAACTGCTTATATAACCTCAACAAAATGCGTGTTCGTCAGAACAAACCAAACTACTGTAAAGGCCGCATTACACTATCATCGTCGGATACAATTCTCATCATATTTTACTGTGATGTTGAACAACGGGCGAGTATAATAGTGTAAACTTCATTAAAAGTTTCTCGTTGTTGCTCGTTGAAGTGTCACTGACGACTTTTTTAATCCTTCTTTCGGAATTTCAATTTGATCGCTGGTCAAATTGCGGAGTCTTTCCTTCAAGTTTTTCAAAGAGACCGACAATTTTCCTTTGATAACGATGACACGGTGTAAAGAAGGTGCGCAATAAAGTGGCGCCAAAGGAAAATTGTCGGTCTCTTTGAAAAACTTGAAGGAAGGACTCAGCCATTTGACTAGCGATCAAATTAAAATTCCTCAAGAAGGATTAAAAAAGTCGTCAGTGACACTTCAACGAGCAATAACGAGAAACTTTTAATGAAGTTTACACTATTATACTCGCCCGTTGTTCAACATCACAGTAAAAATATGAAATATGAAAAATATAAAATTATTTGGTATCTAGTTTCAGTAAGAAACTTGAAACTGTGCACTAAGGTGAAAGGTCGATGAAGTTTTCTGATAGAGCAGTCTTTGAATGGTGCAAGACTTCAAAATAGCCGGGTGAAGTTCACCGAAACGAATATTAGTTACGCTTCAAGCTTTTTCCATGGCTTTTTCGCCGGCTCATAGCTCATAGCACCAAGAATTACAAAATCAGCGTAAGCTTAAAGCGTTTGTGGCTAATATTCGTTAACCTAATGGTACTTTATATATTCAAAACTGTCTATTTACTACATAGAACGTTAATAGTACCACGTACAACAAGGTTTGTTATTCAACCTTCTGATTAGCTCATTCATTTTTTACAAGAATTTCCATTTGTTTCTAGTACCAATCGATCCTATCGACTGGTCAATGATGTTTGTCAATTTTTGTTTTACTCTCATCATTCCTCTTCAGGATGGAAATGGGGTAGTTCGTGGAAATTATTTGTCTGTTTTCCTGGAACTAACTGCTGGACTTCCTGAAACCTCAAAGTAAGGCCTATTTATTTTGTAAAATTAACGATTAAGTAAAAAGAAAAAAATTATTGTTTCATAACTTTGTAAAATAATCCATTTTACTGTAACAGGTAAAGGTTTCGGCTAGAGCTAGGGTTAGGGCTACGGCTGGGCTAGGGTTACTGTTAGAGTTAGCAATATGGTAAGGAATATAGTAAAGATAAAGAAAGAACCAAGTCAGTCAAAGGCATCCCTTAAACGAGTTTTTTTATTTTGCAGATATGAATATCGAGTCGAGATGATTCACCAGTCGTGCCTTGACAGCAGCAAAAATATCGTCCGAGAATTCGGTATGTCAAAGCACATCTCTTTACCAAATGACACTACTATTGCCCAGGGTAAATCACACAAGAAATACAAATGCGCATCCCAGCTAAGTCTACGCATGCGCACTTTGAAGCTGCTATAAAAGCAAGTCATGGCTCGCAATCTTTGCTTTGTCGTCTATATCTCAAATTTGTTTCAGTCCTTGTATCCCTGAGGGAAATCTCACGGCAGGGATCGAAGACGTCATAAAAATTGCTCAGATTTTTTCTAAATTAAATAAATGAACAAACCAGACTATTTTTAAACAAATCTGACTTATACACAAAGAGTTATAACGATATTACCTGTAAATGTGAAATTTATAACCGGATTATTTATGAATACGAGAGTTCTTAATATGACCAGTTAAAACCAGACTACTTTTGAATAGGTCTGTCTTATATACAAAGACTTTTAACGATATTAGCTCTAAATATGACAGTTATTGAGGTCAACAAAAAACCCAACTACAGGTTGGAATTCAATTTTCCGCATTCTTACTTGTTTTTTATATCATAAATATATTACAGTCCTTGCACCCCTGTGGGAAACATCACGCACGACGGGGTTGCCTGTCTTCTTCCAAAGACACCCATCATCCTATCTCCCCAACAAATCAAGTATTTGCTCTGATGTTACTATATTCCTTTTTCGTTGATATAGCATCTGATTTCGAAGTTGGGGAATGTTGGGGATACAATCGATTTTTCCGTCTCGATCTGCTGGTAAGAATTTCTCAATAAAATTCTTGCGATGTCGTCAATTCTGGGAGGCAAAGCGCTCGATATCATGAAGATCGTAAAATTAACAGATGCGAATGTTGCTATCCAACGAAAGGCCACAAGAGGTCTTAATTACAGAAGGGAACGGTTGCCTGCTCTGCCTCACTACATATGATAGGAAATGAGGTCATAGTGAGTTAGTTCATGTTTCATGTGCTAGCCAACGAAATGCCACAAGTTGTCCCACTACAATTATATAATAGATCACTTTCAATGTTTACATTTTTGGACAGGCAAATGAGATTCTTTTGAAATTCAAAATAGGACCACAATAAACATTTACACCTTTTGACAATGAATTCAATGCCAATTGTTCAGGAAACAAAGAAATCAACAGGCGTAAAATGTAAACACTGAAAGTGGTCTATACTGGGTGGCACAAAAACATGCACTGCCAGTTGCAGAGGTATGTTTGAAATCTTGTGCATCCCAGGTCCCAGGACCTTTGTCTTAAGAGAAGGATGGTCTAGAGACTTTCACAATAACCATTGCATTCACTATTGCTTTTGCTTGCGAACTTGAAAAGTATAACGTATGTGCACTCAAGCAAAAGAAAACCAAGTAATGTGACTGATTCACTGAAAGAGACGACCAAGAGTGCATACTAACAAAAAAAGGCGATGGAAATTAAGAAAATTGTCAGCACAAATAGTTAAAACCATTGACACTGTTTGCATTGCTTCTAGACGAAACATCTGTAAGTCCATAAACAGACAAAAACTTCGATATTGAGATAATTGAGAAGTATCATAAAAGGGGGGACTTAATTTTTGGGGATGTTTAAAGAAAGAGAATGTTTTATCAAAGCATTACGGTACTTGGCTAACCGGCTGCTCCAACTTGTCTGAGGATTTACACCTCAGTAAATCGGAAAATCAATTCACGTATCGTCCTCGATTTTCAGGTCAAATTATATTGTTAATTGTTATCTGTTTAATCTTTTAGGGGAGTGAAGGATATCTAAGTATCCAAAACGACACACTCATCCTGAGATACCAAGTGCGAGCACCAAACTACCATCAAAAGTGCAGGGACCAGCAATGGCACATTAATCAATTCGATACCGCTCAACAGCATTACATACAACAGATAAATGACTTGAAAGAGAGGCTTGCTATTGAATTGTCTCGTAATCATACTATCGTCTCCTCCGCAGCTCGTGGACATGCCTTGTCACTGGTCTGTCCAGACTCCAGTTGTGGTTCATTGGTGGAGCAGTCAATAGATATGTCGAGTGATGGAGAACCTCCACATAATTTCTCTAGGAGGAAAGCCACTGGTCGTCAGTACCACAGAGCTTCAAAACAGAAGTCCTTGCGCAAGCCACGCCACGTTGCTGTTGATTATGAAATGCCCGCAGGTTTCTATTCATTCGATATCATGTTCCGGTTATGCCTGGGGGGAGGGACGCTCTAAAAGAGGCCGCGTGTTAATCGGATTTCATCCATACATGAAAGAGTCACTTCAGTGACGAGATAATCTTCAAATAAGAATTTATATCACTGATATTCCTGTATGCAAATGAAATTGCCCGATGATGGATGCCCATTGTTCGTGCCAGGCTGCTGCTTAGATGCCATTTCCCCTGAAAAGTAGTCCCTGAAAACTGACTGCCTTCTTCAGATGAGCGTTGCACCCCCTCGGCTAAATGCTTTGAAACGATGAATTTTATGTTACCATAATCTGTATAGATGCCATGACCCCGTGAAAAGAGGTTCTTTAGAACTGAATGCCCCCTTCAGATAAGCATTGCAGCCAATCGGCTTAATACTTTTAAACGTTGATTTTGATGTTACCATCATCTGTATAGATGCCATGACCCCCTGAAAAGAAGTTCTTTAGAACTGAATGCCCCCTTCAGATAAGCATTGCAGCCAATCGGCTAAATGCTTTGAAACGATGAATTTTATGTTACCATCATCTGCATAGATGCTATGACCCCCTGAAAAGAGGTTTTTTAGAACTGAATGCCCCCTTCAGATGAGCGTTGCACCCCCTCGGCTAAATACTTTGAAACGATGAATTTTATGTCATGAACATCATACAAATGTTATTCGAGTGTTTTCAGGCCAATGAATGTAAAGATTAGTAAATTACATTTCCTTTGACAACATAAATCATTCAAACCGCTATGAATTGAAATCTAGAAATGTTGTTAAGATACAGTAATAGACCACTTTCACAATGACGCCAATTCTTTTGAAATACTGCTAGGAACATCTATATCCTCGATATCATTCCGATCCTAATCTCAAAGGCATGCATTGTCTTACCAACGCATAGATTTGTTTTGTAGTTGCACTGTTAGCATAATGATATGATGAAGAATTCTTGCTCGACAGGGAATCACATCACTTGTCTCACTTTCACACACATTCTACGTCATTGTAAAAGAGGTCTATTGAAAATATTGCTAGAGTTGTTTTAGGTTCAACAAGATAGGCTAACTGACTTTTGAATATTGCAACTTATATAACTTACTAAGCGCTAATTAGATATTTTACCCTTTTACGTCCAATTTCTGTTTGACTCGTGTCCTTCCAATGACCAGGACAAAATTCATGCTGTCCCTTGCGTATTATGGAGCTGCCTCACCAATGCAATGTCCACTTGTGTCTTACTGATTATGTACATAGATGTAGATGTAGATGCTATTAAGAACCACTTTAGGGCAAAAATTTCGAGGACATATATTCCATTCTTGTTCCTTTCCCCTTATTGCATAGACCAAGCTTACCAACTCTCTGAAATGGTTTGAAGAACAACCCTGTCCATATTTTATTTTTCAAATCACAACTTGCTAGGAGAATTTTATTATTACAGTTTATGTCTATAACATTGATTAGTCTAATGCTAGTCTTTTTATAGTTAAAATCAATGAGTCCTTGAACTTTGATCTTGGTTTTAAAAGGAGAGGCAGATGTTGAAGAAAAGGAAACGCCTGAGAGCGCAGTAGAGGATGACCCTACGCATGAAGCAGAATGCACACCTCCAGCAATGGAAGAATCTGATGACACTGCAACGGAGACTACCGAGACTGACGATGAGGGGGAAGAAGATTACGGATTGGAAGAGCAGGTTGTGGAAGACGTAGACATTTCCACTACCCACGTCTCTAGAGCTGGTGAAGACGAGAGTGAAGAAGATAGTGGCAGCCAAGATAATGACAGAGTGGATCAGAACGAAGCAAGTTTAGAAGGTTTCTCTCTTCGTTCTATTTCAAATCCAAACAAGAAAATTTTATATATCACGAGATTATTAGAATAAGGACGAAGATTGTCCTGGTCCTTAAGTGTTTGATGCACCTGGTTCCCTTGTGGTAGATGACTTCTTCTTCAAGAAAAATGTTTTAGATTGTACATACAGCCTCAATTCATAGACTCTACTAATTATTTGAGGTATTATTAAGGTAGATGACTCCTTCAAGAAAAATATTATAGATTATAAACATACAGCCTCAATTCATAGACTCTACTAATTATTTGAGGTATAATTAAGGTAGATGACTAGTTATCATAGACTGTACCAATCATTTCAGGTACTATTAAGGTAGATGACTCCTAATTGAAGAAAGATGTTTTTAGATTGAACATACAGCCTCAATTCATAGACTCTACCAATGGTTTGAGGTATTATTAAGGTAGATGACACCTTCAAGAAAAATGTTATAGATTGTAATTACAGTCTCAATTCATAGACTCTACTAAAATACCTGGCCATAGGTATGAAGTATCTTCCCTGACAATAGGACTGAACCATCTTCAATGATATTGAACATAACACGTTTTAAGTTTGCAGTGCTAACTCAACAATTTCCCACTAGGATCGATCTACCTTGAATAAAGTAGGGGGTATAGAATATAGAAGACTGTCGGTGAAATGCAGCAATTGGAAGCTCTATCTTTTTCTGATTTCTAGAAATGAATCTGCACGACGTGCACGAGCTCGACTGCACTGTCATGAACGACGTCGACGAGAAACTAATGAGGCAGGAAAGAGAATCGGAGGTCTGGAGACCAGAGGATGACGGGCATCGAGAGGACGATACCATTGATGTCTCTGACATTGGTGCCACTGCATCGGCGTTCAATATCGGATTCGTCGATCCTGAAGAAAGAGCACTGCTCGACCTCCTGGAGATCGAAGGACATTCGTCGGTCGAGAGTCTGCTGCAAAAAGATTTTTTCCCCTTGCCGCAATTTATGAACACGAGAGCCACACAAGACCGCGGTCGTAGAACTCAGAGTTGGGAAAAAAATGAAAATGACTTACTTGGACCGTTTTTGGACGATGAGTCGTTCATTAGCAGACTTGATGATGCAAGAGTCGTGGCTGTGGCTGACAGTGACAATGATATGAGTAAAGACGTCCCCCAAGCGAGCGAACAGTGCACATTGGAAACTCTAAAAAGAGCTGTTGCAGGTTGAATTACGACCTTCATTACCACTTTTCAGGGCTGTCGAGAGACAGTTTGGGCCCAGGGTAAATGCGAATAAATTGGTCTAAACTCTCCTGAAAGAGAGCTTTTGAACAATAAGATTGATAACTTAGATTTTACAGGCCCTGAAGAGCCCCGAACCCCCTGGCAACTACCGAACCCACTCTGTACGGCACTTCCCTTTCATGCTAACGACTTTCTGTGTTTCCCTTCTCGAATTTCGGCTTTTGTCGTTAGTACGGATAATGCAAACCTTAGTACGAATAAGTTTTTCTTAAATCTGATGCATATATTTTGGTGCATTTACTGTCTACCCTCAGCATAATCCTTGACACTCTATGATGAATTCTCTTTCTAGTCGATTTTGAATCATAAAGTTGATGCTTATTACTGAAGAGTTAATTAATGTGATACGTGTTTTCATAGATTTTTGCAATGCAACAAGCTCCATTTTTGATAAACGATTCTCTAAATACTTCTAATTGGGGACAATTCAAAATCTTTTTCCATCGAGTAGTTATTTCCACCGCGATTCTTAACAAGGAAACATGAAACGAAAACCTGGATACTTAAGAAAACACAATTCAATGAAAGGATTGGGCAATAGGAATCTCGCTTGCAACCTGGCTTTCGAATCCATTATCCTGTTGGTACTGAAAAGCTTGGTGTGATATAAAGGGGTTGAAAATCCATATATGCCAATGAAGCTTGAAAAGTAATTCCATTTTCCACTTTTGCAGATGCATTGAATAGGCCGTTACGGACTTTACAGCCGAGTTCATTGGAAGGCACACCCAACTCGCATGTTCCAGATGAAAGACAGGCAACTGTATCTACTGCTCAAGGTACTAGAAGTAATATTTTCATCTTTTACCTGGTGTTTGCGATGTTTTTACTAGCATTATATTGCATTTGGTCATTTCATACAATTCTTAAAGAGGCATTGCCACGAAAAAATAAGTATTACTTAAGTAGTTACTTAGACTGATTACATGAGCCGCAGTTATCGCTATTGAGGAATTCGACGAACGCTCAAACTACGACTCATAATCAAACGTCGCATTTTTCAAGACCAACGGTTTTGCCTAGTTCTCATTTTGGCACGCCAGTGCGGAGGAGCAATATCAAATGCAAAAGGCTGTGCAGCTCAAGCAAGCAAAGCATAGGGAAATGCTTGTTTTTGATTCATTCTTTATTTTGTTATTATTTATATATAGCATACAGAATAACAAAGTAAACATATAGCTGTATTACCCTAACAAATACTTTCCTATTGTTCTGCTTTATTTCTTTATAAATCAAAGTAACACAAAACCCTCCCATCACAAAATTCGCAGCGCCGTAGCCTCGGTCCCATTCTTAACAGGAAGAGCTGTCAAAGTTGGCACAGGTTTTGTCACGTTAGATTATGAGTCCCAGTTTGAGCGGACTCGGTTTAGTGCTAGCCTCAGATTCGTGATGAGCGATATCTGGGTCTCATGTTATAAGTCTTGTAGTTACTAAGAACAGAACTTGTTCTGATAGACTGCCAAGGTAGTATATACAACAGGAAATGCTTCATTTCGCCAAGAAAAGTGTTTTTAGACTCCAGAGCAGAAACCAAAGTTAATGACCGAATGCTTCTGAATTTTCTGACATCACGCCATAAGGTACTTGTTAATCGTTTTGATTTGCACACTGCCTGGCCTTTAAACCTTCAAGATGATCGTCGAAGAAATACGACAAGGAATTTAGATTCTAAGGGACACGCACCACGGAAAATTTACAAAGGAAATGAGCCAGCTTTCATGAAAGGAGGTGATCAAACTTTGAAGGCTTTCATGTTGAGAAAAACATAATACAGCCAAACAGCACTAGCCTGTGGAGAAGAATATGATTTTTCTTGTCGATGTTATTTGAAAACGAATCAATCAGGACAAAATATCGCGACAATGCCTCTTTAACGTTTCAGCTTTTTCTGAATTCGCTCTGGCGCCTTCGAAGAACACCTCCTCTGCAATCGCTTCATGGTTCACTTCTGATGTACCTGTCCCTGATTGTCACGGAAGTCACATAAAGAATCGGTGAGTCATGTCTGTTTTTCTCCGCCATTTCTACCCTATTTTAGATCAAGATAAATACTAGATCATGGCCTCCACTTAACTCTCTACAATGATGAATCTCCTTATATGTATGACATCATCCTCATTGTAATTCTCGTGAACACATAGTGTCCTTAGAGTATCCTTATAAAAAGGTTCGGTATAGTAGGTACATAAACTCTTTTTTGTCCCGCACTAATATTTGTATATGGACTTTTGATAGATTTGGATCTTTTTAAGTTTTAAATATATTTAGATTTCTTTAAGTCTCAAAGAGCTTTTTACAAGTCTTGTAGCATGGACCAAATATTTTAGATTTTTGATTTTACAAAAATATGATATATTGGTTGATTTAGTAGTTTTTCTTAGGTTCTCATTACTAAACACATAAGCCCATTCAAGACCTTTGACTTCTGGAATCGTTGCAGTTGGTTTCTTCCTTTTGCTATTAGCTTTTAGATACTTGAGTGACACATCTTTAATGTGTATGAATATATGTTGTTGACATCGATTACAGGGTTAAATTTAAAATAAGTATTAGGGCTAGGGTTGGAGGCTAGAGCAACTTATGTTATGTAGCTATAGATTGAGTTTACTGAGGCCATGATCTAGGACCTAACCTTGACCAACTTATGTTGTGCGGCTATAGATTGAGTATACTGAGGCCATGATCTAGGATCTACCCTTGGCCAACTTATGTTGTGTAGCTATAGATTGAGTATATTTAGGCCATGATCTAGGATCTACCCTTGACCAACTTATGTTGTGTAGCTATAGATTGAGTATACTGAGGCCATGATCTAGGATCTACCCTTGGCCAACTTATGTTGTGTAGCTATAGATTGAGTATATTTAGGCCATGATCTAGGATCTACCCTTGGCCAACTTATGTTGTGTAGCTATAGATTGAGTATATTTAGGCCATGATCTAGGATCTACCCTTGACCAACTTATGTTGTGTAGCTATAGATTGAGTATACTGAGGCCATGATCTAGGATCTACCCTTGGCCAACTTATGTTGTGTAGCTATAGATTGAGTATATTTAGGCCATGATCTAGGATCTACCCTTGGCCAACTTATGTTGTGTAGCTATAGATTGAGTATATTTAGGCCATGATCTAGGATCTACCCTTGACCAACTTATGTTGTGTAGCTATAGATTGAGTATACTGAGGCCATGATCTAGGATCTACCCTTGGCCAACTTATGTTGTGTAGCTATAGATTGAGTATATTTAGGCCATGATCTAGGATCTACCCTTGACCAACTTATGTTGTGTAGCTATAGATTGAGTATACTGAGGCCATGATCTAGGATCTACCCTTGGCCAACTTATGTTGTGTAGCTATAGATTGAGTATATTTAGGCCATGATCTAGGATCTACCCTTGGCCAACTTATGTTGTGTAGCTATAGATTGAGTATATTTAGGCCATGATCTAGGATCTACCCTTGACCAACTTATGTTGTGTAGCTATAGATTGAGTATACTGAGGCCATGATCTAGGATCTACCCTTGGCCAACTTATGTTGTGTAGCTATAGATTGAGTATACTGAGGCCATGATCTAGGATCTACCCTTGGCCAACTTATGTTGTGTAGCTATAGATTGAGTATATTTAGGCCATGATCTAGGATCTACCCTTGGCCAACTTATGTTGTGTAGCTATAGATTGAGTATATTTAGGCCATGATCTAGGATCTACCCTTGACCAACTTATGTTGTGTAGCTATAGATTGAGTATACTGAGGCCATGATCTAGGATCTACCCTTGGCCAACTTATGTTGTGTAGCTATAGATTGAGTATACTGAGGCCATGATCTAGGATCTACCCTTGGCCAACTTATGTTGTGTAGCTATAGATTGAGTATATTTAGGCCATGATCTAGGATCTACCCTTGGCCAACTTATGTTGTGTAGCTATAGATTGAGTATACTGAGGCCATGATCTAGGATCTACCCTTGGCCAACTTATGTTGTGTAGCTATAGATTGAGTATATTTAGGCCATGATCTAGGATCTACCCTTGGCCAACTTATGTTGTGTAGCTATAGATTGAGTATATTTAGGCCATGATCTAGGATCTACCCTTGGCCAACTTATGTTGTGTAGCTATAGATTGAGTATATTTAGGCCATGATCTAGGATCTACCCTTGACCAACTTATGTTGTGTAGCTATAGATTGAGTATACTGAGGCCATGATCTAGGATCTACCCTTGGCCAACTTATGTTGTGTAGCTATAGATTGAGTATATTTAGGCCATGATCTAGGATCTACCCTTGACCAACTTATGTTGTGTAGCTATAGATTGAGTATACTGAGGCCATGATCTAGGATCTACCCTTGGCCAACTTATGTTGTGTAGCTATAGATTGAGTATACTGAGGCCATGATCTAGGATCTACCCTTGGCCAACTTATGTTGTGTAGCTATAGATTGAGTATACTGAGGCCATGATCTAGGATCTACCCTTGGCCAACTTATGTTGTGTAGCTATAGATTGAGTATATTTAGGCCATGATCTAGGATCTACCCTTGGCCAACTTATGTTGTGTAGCTATAGATTGAGTATATTTAGGCCATGATCTAGGATCTACCCTTGACCAACTTATGTTGTGTAGCTATAGATTGAGTATACTGAGGCCATGATCTAGGATCTACCCTTGGCCAACTTATGTTGTGTAGCTATAGATTGAGTATACTGAGGCCATGATCTAGGATCTACCCTTGGCCAACTTATGTTGTGTAGCTATAGATTGAGTATATTTAGGCCATGATCTAGGATCTACCCTTGGCCAACTTATGTTGTGTAGCTATAGATTGAGTATACTGAGGCCATGATCTAGGATCTACCCTTGGCCAACTTATGTTGTGTAGCTATAGATTGAGTATATTTAGGCCATGATCTAGGATCTACCCTTGGCCAACTTATGTTGTGTAGCTATAGATTGAGTATATTTAGGCCATGATCTAGGATCTACCCTTGACCAACTTATGCTGTGTAGCTATAGATTGAGTATACTGAGGCCATGATCTAGGATCTACCCTTGGCCAACTTATGTTGTGTAGCTATAGATTGAGTATACTGAGGCCATGATCTAGGATCTACCCTTGGCCAACTTATGTTGTGTAGCTATAGATTGAGTATACTGAGGCCATGATCTAGGATCTACCCTTGGCCAACTTATGTTGTGTAGCTATAGATTGAGTATATTTAGGCCATGATCTAGGATCTACCCTTGGCCAACTTATGTTGTGTAGCTATAGATTGAGTATATTTAGGCCATGATCTAGGATCTACCCTTGACCAACTTATGTTGTGTAGCTATAGATTGAGTATACTGAGGCCATGATCTAGGATCTACCCTTGGCCAACTTATGTTGTGTAGCTATAGATTGAGTATACTGAGGCCATGATCTAGGATCTACCCTTGGCCAACTTATGTTGTGTAGCTATAGATTGAGTATATTTAGGCCATGATCTAGGATCTACCCTTGGCCAACTTATGTTGTGTAGCTATAGATTGAGTATATTTAGGCCATGATCTAGGATCTACCCTTGACCAACTTATGTTGTGTAGCTATAGATTGAGTATACTGAGGCCATGATCTAGGATCTACCCTTGACCAACTTATGTTGTGTAGCTATAGATTGAGTATACTGAGGCCATGATCTAGGATCTACCCTTGGCCAACTTATGTTGTGTAGCTATAGATTGAGTATACTGAGGCCATGATCTAGGATCTACCCTTGGCCAATTTATGTTGTGCGGCTATAGATTGAGTATACTGAGGCCATGATCTGGGACCTAACCTTGACCAACTTATGTTGTGCAGCTATAGATTGAGTATACTGAGGCCATGATCTAGGATATACCCTTGGCCAACTTATGTTGTGCGGCTATAGATTGAGTATACTTAGGCCATGATCTAGGATCTACCCTTGACCAACTTATGTTGTGTAGCTATAGATTGAGTATACTGAGGCCATGATCTAGGACCTAACCTTGACCAACTGATGTTGTGCGGCTATAGATTGAGTATACTGAGGCCATGATCTAGGATCTACCCTTGGCCAACTTATGTTGTGTAGCTATAGATTGAGTATACTTAGGCCATGATCTAGGATCTACCCTTGACCAACTTATGTTGTGTAGCTATAGATTGAGTATACTGAGGCCATGATCTAGGATCTACCCTTGGCCAACTTATGTTGTGTAGCTATAGATTGAGTATACTGAGGCCATGATCTAGGATCTACCCTTGACCAACTTATGTTGTGTAGCTATAGATTGAGTATATTTAGGCCATGATCTAGGATATACCCTTGGCCAACTTATGTTGTGTAGCTATAGATTGAGTATACTGAGGCTATGATCTAGGATCTACCCTTGGCCAACTTATGTTGTGTAGCTATAGATTGAGTATACTGAGGCCATGATCTAGGATCTACCCTTGGCCAACTTATGTTGTGTAGCTATGGATTGAGTATACTTAGGCCATGATCTAGGATCTACCCTTGGCCAACTTATGTTGTGTAGCTATAGATTGAGTATATTTAGGCCATGATCTAGGATATACCCTTGGCCAACTTATGTTGTGTAGCTATAGATTGAGTATATTTAGGCCATGATCTAGGATATACCCTTGGCCAACTTATGTTGTGTAGCTATAGATTGAGTATACTGAGGCTATGATCTAGGATCTACCCTTGGCCAACTTATGTTGTGTAGCTATAGATTGAGTACATTTAGGCCATGATCTAGGATCTACCCTTGGCCAACTTATGTTGTGTAGCTATAGATTGAGTATACTGAGGCCATGATCTAGGATCTACCCTTGACCAACTTATGTTGTGTAGCTATAGATTGAGTATACTTAGGCCATGATCTAGGATCTACCCTTGACCAACTTATGTTGTGTAGCTATATATTGAGTATACTGAGGCCATGATCTAGGATCTACCCCTGGCCAACTTATGTTGTGTAGCTATAGATTGAGTATACTGAGGCCATGATCTAGGATCTACCCTTGGCCAACTTATGTTGTGTAGCTATAGATTGAGTATACTGAGACCATGATCTAGGATCTACCCTTGGCCAATGCCCTTCTAGAAAGCGTACTCGGAAGTTTTAACTTGACGGCAAAGGAAGTTAGGCCATTTTGTATGCTGACTAAGTGATCTCTTCAGGAGCTGTTCACAATTTGCAAAATCTCACAAGTGTCCAAACAATTAACTGTTTAGGTGTACGGAGCTCAGAACGAAGCCCAAAGTGCTATAACTTAGCAGACCAAAGGAGTCATCTTAACTGTATCAAGAGTTAACGTAATCCACATAAACTTACATCGAATCCACCAATAGCAATCGCTAATAATCTTGATATAATTGCATTACCTTTGGTCTCACGATTCTAATGATGTACAATTTGTGTATGTCGCACCAAAATTACGACATAGGAGTAGGAAACAGAATTGTGCACCCCAAACGTGGTCAAATACAATAGGCTCCCCCATATAAAAATCCAATTGTATAGAAAAACCGGCCTAAATATTTCACCTTAGAGATTCTTCATTAGAAAAACGAAGGTCCTGTTCGAAGACTATATAACAGCCAATCTTTAAAGGGCCTAAGTTACGAAATGCAAATTGCATATGATATCCAAAAAGCCCAAGATACGATACAATGTTATGGTGTAGTCAAAACGCCGTTCCTTGAAAACAGATGGGCTGGTTTATTTGCTAGCAGATGATTATCTAATGCAATCTTTGAAGTTTGAATTATATTAGTATGAAACAGTTTTTTCAAAATGTTTTCCAGAGACCCACCTAAACCTGATGTTAAAGTGTGTGAAGCAAAAACAGCAGCGTGCAGTTTAGAAAAAGAATTTATCGGTTAGTAACTTTTTTGAGTTTCAGGTCAATGCTCGTTATACCTTTCAGACAGGTGTGATAGTAGTGAACTCGGAGTGCCGTGGCTTCCACCCCTTCAGGCCGTGTTTGGTATAAATTCATTTAGGAACTATCCACAGGAGCGCTTAAAAACACCGGGCTGCATCTCGGGGGGGGGGGGGGGTGGGTTGTTGTACCTTAAGGGATTAAGTGATAGGGATGTGCAATTTTAAAAAAAAAATCGGGGCCATATTTCCATGTTGTAAATTGAAAAAAGGGTCCCATAATTTTGTATCATGGAAAAAGGAAAAGAAATAGAATTTCAGTAGCACCACATGATTATATCTGAATAAGCCAAAATATTTCTAAATTAAGGTCTCATACCACACATCAGTATAAATGATGTGTTATTGTTCTTCTTCGTGTTTATCTACGATCACCATATTAATCTTGTCTTTATTTTTACTCAAAATGCATACCCATAATATCGGGTACAACCGACTATTAAGTGGACATGTACACCAATAATTCCGTATTTGATTTTAAAAAGACCTTATCCTTGTTAAGATGCCCCAACCCCCGATGGCAGCATGCTGCTAGATGCCAAATTCCCGACTTACCGGTTTGTATTCTCTTGCTCGTGTTGCACCACTAGCAGACTTTAGGTATGACTTGATGATAGGTAATTTCAAACAGAGAATGTCAAAAATGCCAAATGACGGTTACAAGGTGCCGAAAATGAGCATTTTTAATCCTTGCTGATAGCGAGGATTAACAGAACAAAGAGAATAAGAAGATTGAACACCTCCAAAGGATGGTTCTCCATCAAAAAGTACAACATGAATCATCTACACGATACAGAAAGGGGATAACCCGCTTAAGTACTTAATCGTGCCCGTTGAAAGGTCCGTGAAGATAGTACCTTTGGCCCTATTTCTATTCCCACTAGTCTTAAGTTTTTCTCTCATAACTTTTCATTTATCTTCTTTCCATTTCCTTTTTAATACCCTACTGCGTCACAAGTAGCCTCTGCTACTTACCATGCCCCTCCTTTTTGTATTGTTTCTTTGATTTTACATTTCTTTACCTAACTGATATTTCGTTTCCTTGATTGTGTGATAAAAATTAGGAATCCTTTTTCCGCCATGTCTCCGACTCTGGCTTTATTGAAACAATTTTTTCCAGGATTAGAAAAATGGACCTCGCAGCTTCTCTCGGATCTTAGGACTGCTAACGTTAATCAGCCACAGGAGACTCAAAGTAAACACGATGGAGAAGAGTATTTGGGTGACATCATTTGTCCAGATCTGCAAGGTACTCTATTAAGGGACCGCCTTTTCTGACATTAACTAGCCGTGGTCAAAGTCCAATTTTCTGTCAGATCATTATACCTGAAGTATTCATATCTGAACTAACCCCGAGTCGGCTAAAGCCTTACTGAAATGTTTTGAAATTTTGCGAAACACTCGGACCCAATACTTCACAATGAACCCTTATGAAGCCCCTTACTAAACCCCTGCACAACCCTCAGGAATTCTTACCTCAAGGAATAAAACCCTAAACAGCAATACCTATATTAGTGGCTGGATTGCTGAATGGTTAGATCAATCAGCCCTCGTTCAAAGAGTCCAGGGTTGGAAATCATCTTCAGACCTGTCGCAAAGTGGGAGGAGAGAATTTGCCAGCCCTCTGTAATTCCACCTCTGTAAAGTCCAGACAAAAAAGGGGAAAGGAATCACGAGTTGTGGTCGCATAGAGAGGAAACAAGCAGCCTTTTCGATTGAGCAGACTCCATGTTATGAATGTTTCTCTCTGATGAGAAGCCTCGCCCTCAAATGAGTAGCATTCATAATATGGGTACAGTACATCCTCGATTATCCGAAAAGGTTGAACTCAAATTTTTGTTGGGCCGTTCGGATACGCAAAACATTCGGATAATCGAGGAAGAACATTTTACCTACTAAACTAGCTATAAAGGTTATTATCATCGTCCTGAACAGTCACAGGATGCTCAAACTGAATGCAAATTGAAAAGCTTGGCAAACGGAAAGACCAAAAACATAACTAAGGCAACAGTTGTTTGTGAATTTCAAAAACGATTTGTAATAATAACAACGATAACAACGATTTTTAATTTTTTAATGAAAACTTTTGGCGTTCGGATAATCGAGGTTCGGATAATCGAGGTTCGGGTAATCGAGGATGTACTGTACCCCCGTCGTGTCACAGGTTCTAATTGATAATTATTGCTTTGTTCTTAGATAATAAGTTTCTGACTGGAATATTTTGTCTAAGACCTGCAACTGGAAAATGTTACTTTGATGGATATCAGCATTCAGGGCTCTCCTTCCATGAAATGCGGATGTCAAAAGGAGTGGTGTAAATTGTAAGAGAGAATCAATGGTTTGATGAGAGTTGTTCGTCTTTCAGAAAGCGACGATTCTGTGGAAGTGGCTGCCGGAGGCGGGACTGATAATATCAAGCAAAACGAAAACAAAACTCAATCATCAAAACGTCTGAAAGAGGAGAACGATGATGACCCAAATATGAAAGGTGAGAAACGATTTTGTAATAATACAGTTACGGAATTCAAGCCTGTCGAGTAAAGTCAGTTACGGAATTTTAGCCTGTCGAATTAATTCAATTTCCGGATCCTGCTCCTTCTTGGATTGATGTCAATTTTCGTCGTTTCTCGAGGTATTTCCTGGCTTGAATGAGTCCTGTCAGAAATAGAAGTCCACACCTGATGCAAGTTTTGATGTACAGATCTGGAGATTAATCTAAACCTTAGCTGACAGATTAACGTACATTGAGGAGGAGTAGGATTCGGAAAACCAATCGAAATAATTTGTGAGAATGAAATTAACCCGGGTAGAACTCGAACCCCTGACATCAGAGATCGTGAGTTCAATTCCTACTGGGGTCATTTTCATGGATTGAAAATATGAACCCCTACCGTGCGCATCAGGAAAATGTGGGTACGTTTGAAAAGCTACTGTGAATCGAATATTGCCTTGAGTTTACTAAAGGTAGCTTATATCAATGTAAAATAGGTCAACTTAGATCTTGTTGATTTTTGAAAATTTCTGCGACGATATTTTTCAGCCTTAGCCAAATGCTGTCGATTTTTCACCCAAAAACTTTCGATAAAAGTCGAGCAATGTTGAGCACTGTCGAGTGGATGGTGACAAAAATATAGACTGTCATTCAATAGAAGTGACTCACAAATTACACTACATACATGTTTTTACACTCAGTTTCACGCCATTTCGATCATCAGACAACGATCTTCAGACAAGAGTTTTATTTTGCTCTATCTTTTAAGGTATAGAGCACTCTTCTTGCCAATGAAGGCATTCTACTGTAATCATTAGACTTTCATACATACATGTTCCCTAATATATTGTTCATTTTCCTCAGATGACGAATGACTTGGATGCTGAAATGGCTAGCATTTGAATTTTAGGTTTGAACGATATTTATTTTTTTAAATTTTTACTGAAAACAGAAAACATAAAAAATAGATAATTGTCTGTGGACAAAAATGATTGCCTGTAAATATAATGTGCTGTAAGTAGGTGCTAATTTTGCAAAATTTGCTTTCGGATCTTTCCCCTCGGAAAGTCCCGGATGTTGATGTATGCCATCCCATCTCTGGCGTAGATAGAAAATTTGTTAGGAGGGGCAAATAGGAAAATTTTCCGACAAAATGCTTTTCTTCGATCGCTAATAAATTTCCTAATAACTTATCTTTTCTTCGACCTCTAACACAGGGGCGAACATTCTAAAAATGCCTCTAATTTAAAAGCATTTTTAAGTCTTTCAATTTCAAATCCATGTGAGCTACATTTAGAATGAGTGCGTGGGTCGAGTTGAATGCCAAGTCTGGAAAGGAAAATTTGAATTTTCATTATCATTACACTCATACCTTTTGTATAAATTTTGCGTTATTTTTCCGCCAGATGAGAGATTTTCCGACAAACATGCCATTTGGATATATAAGGGGGTGGGGTCCGTCCCTCCTGACTCCCCTCTTTCTACGCAACTTCCTCTACATCTTTAGGTAGCTTAAGCATTCTCGACAGTAATGATGTCGAGATTTCGATACAGTTATGGTTTTCGATTATTGCTTAAAACGTTACCTAGAAGAACCTTGAAAAGTATGGCCAAACCTTCGAGTGTGGAAAGGAAAAAAGGACTTTCTTTGTAAATCATTGTTGAATAAGTAAGTTGATGTCTAACGTGCTAGCCTGCGACAGGTCAGATACTATACGGAAGTTCTAGTTCAACTTCGCTTCCAAAGGACGGTGAGATGAGCCATCAAGTCGACAGCCCGAAGGACACCCATCCAAATAAATGATTACCTCGCACGATCAAGTTTTTCTTCAATTGCACATGCAAAAAACCTTTAAAGCCATTCGGCCACTCAACCCACGTTTTACCTGTTTCCTTTGAACTGAACAGGTCAAATGGGGGTAAGTGGAAAACATTGCGAAATCTGCTCCTGTCGTTTAAAAAAATTATTTGTGTAAGAAAATGTGTTATTCCTGACACAAAATTGATATGGATTTGATTTTTTCCTGATTAAATTTCTCTCCTATTGCTACTTTAGATTTATCTAAATCAAATCGATGTCATCTGTCGTCGTGAGTTTGTTAAGATATTCAATACTATTTCCTGTGTCCTTCTTGCCGTTGCAAACGAAACGAAAACCTGATCGGTAAGATATCGCAAGTAACTCAATAAACCTTGGGGCCTGCAAATCACCCCACCCCTGTCTTCCCCAGTTTACCATATTTTCCCCTTGACCGCTATAAAAAGGGTCCTAGAAACCATAAAAGACGATGAAAAGTTGCTTAAATCACAATGGAAACACACCAAGACACTTATAAGTAGGCCTTATCGCAATTGGTTCAATAGTCTAATATTAATTGTATACTTCAAAACCCCATCAAGTTAAGGACGTGGTGGGACTAGATGGTCTTGGCCCTCGGTCCCCAAGCCCTAACAGGATGGAAAACTGTAATTGCCATGCGCGAACTTTTCGTAGGGTAACACAGGGTTATAAGATACGAACTCCACTTAGTGATAGCTACCATTTTGAAATTACAGAAACCTTCGCAACAATATTGGAACGAGACTGGACAGCACAGGGAAACATGATGCGAGCTTCTAGCTACCATTTTGAAATTACAGAAACCTTATTAACGATGTTGAAACGAGACTAGATTTTAAGCGGGAAAATTTGAAGCCTTTTCGAACCAATAGAAAGCCAAAATTAAACAAATGGCGTCATGCATAATTTTTGGAAATTTTAGGGAGACTACTCATTGTAAATAGATTTTAAGAAACTAGTCCTTGCCACCAAGCAAAATACGACCTAGCAATTATATCGTTCTAGTTTTTTTCGCTTGTTTGTGGTCTTTCTTTTGGTCAACTCGACGCTGTCTGCTCGTTTTGAAAGAATAGGTGGCTGCAAGGCTTGTGGGAGAAAGACTCAAGAGGCAAGAAAATTCAAATGCGCGGCTGCCTTCGACAAGGATGAGCTAAGAAATACCTTTGCAAGCAGAATAGAGCATGGAAAACTATGGTTTAGATGCATTTCTACAGTTTGCCATTACCGGAAAACTGGAAAAGCGACCAAGGTAAGGATATACTTCGTTAGCTACCCACTATCTTAATCACTTGAAACAAATAGATCTTTTAGGATTTAGCTCTTTGAGTCTAATACTAGTAGGGTTGACATAAAAACTAGATTTACTTATCATTTTATGCTTGGTTTAAAGGCTAAAACCGTACCCATTAACTTTAATTGAATGAACTTTTTTTGAGCACACGGACGTGGTGCAGAGCAAAGGAGGAAAAAAAAGAAATTCCAACGATATTTCAGAAACAACAGAAAACGACAAATTCAGGTTCGAATTCAGCGATGAAATCAAAACAAATATATCTATCTAATGCAAAATTTTCTAATACAAAATAGTTATAATACAACCCTCCAACATAAATATATTTAAATAAGAATGCCCTAAATTGTCTCTTCTTAATTTCCTAAAGAATCTCTTTTGAATTTTGAAAACATTACGATTTCTTTTTCTATTTAAGGGGCCTGAAAATAGGCAACTGGCATCAACATCTACGTAAAGGAATATTGAAACTGGGGTATTGAATCAGGCATTTCAACCCTTTCAAGTAAATATATCTAAATAGCAATTCTACATTGTAATTTCCATTACTCTTCTTTGGATTTTGAAAACATCGCGATAGCTACATATGTACATATATGTGTCTCTTTGCCAGAAATTCACCCCCACTTTGCATAAAATTCTGTTTGGCAGCATCTAAGATAGATCCCAAGCAGAACATTTTTGCTTTCTTCTTTGAAAAAAATAGGTGCTTCGAGAGGCTCTCGCAATCGAATCCAGTAAAGAGCCATTCTAAATTGTTTCACGCAAAAAATTCAACTTCTCTACCCAGCAAAAAATGTGCATTTGCACAATTACACAACGAAAAACTTTTTGAATCTTTATACATGTGGAATGTGACAGGATTCGATATTTGAGTTCTAGATCGCCCATTGGTCTTCAGAATTTAAGAATCTATTTGATGACGATGGCATGAGTTGCTTATTTTTTACATGGAGCTTTTTAGAGCGAGGTCGTCGGACATCGAAACTTCAATTTTCAATAAGCAAATCGTTCATAACAACCACGTAGCTGGGTATTTCTGCATGAAGGGGCAGGATCATACAGGGGAATATAGCTAGAGGGGCAGGCTGGAAATTTTCTAAATATCATTATCAGAAGTGTTGTCGGAACAATTATTGTAAAAAGGGTATGTTGCGTACTCTAGTGAGCAACAGAAATGCCAAGGGGGGCAAATTGCAGTCAGAATGTTATTTTAGGGAACAATGCCCCTGTGCCCCCCATCAGCTACGTAGGTGGTCTATAAGCAACCAGTGCAGGAATGATCAAAACAATAAGCAACTACAGGGCTGGATGATATAATCAAGCAATTTAGCAAATATGCTGAAGGGGCTTCTACTTGTTTGATCACATTATGTTTCATTGTTAAAAGAGATTGGGTGTTGTGGCACCAAAATTGCTATGAGTTTGCGTACAACTACAATCGATGGTTTTTTTAGAGAATCATATCAAAGAAAAGATAAGAAATTTGCAGAAAGCCATGCACAGAGAATTCAGCGTGTACTGGTACTGCATAGAAACATGATGCAAGTATATCTTATTTCAGGCAACAGCACAGAACGCACACTTGGCACAACAGTCAGCTCCAGAACATTCAAGAATGAGGTGATGAAGTTGGCAAATTAGAACAGACGGGTTGTCGACAATGCGATAATGAATGCCATCGAAAACGAATACCTGATTGTTGCTGTGATTGATGATTACACAACCATTCATTCTAATCACAGACCGACGGATAATGAAGCAAGTACTCAATTAAGCAAGTTCCTCTTATGCCGTGTGCACTATTGTCTGCAGAATTTTCCCTAGTGTTCCAGCTATCCCCATCACCAGCCCAGAGATTCTTCATTGCCCTTCTGTGATAGATTTGCATCGTTTGGTAGCCGACATGACAAGTGGCTCGTCAATGCATCAATTCAGCTGGCTATTTTCTGAAAGCATGCAAGAATGGATAAGAGAAAGTTTTTTCAACCTAGAGTGTGTCCGACATCGGCTTGACGTCCTCTCATATCATCATTCTAAGAATGTTAGAAAAATGCGATGCTTAGCTAACTTGTATCTGATAGATTTTATCGAGCAGCTATTAAAAAGTAAATACAATTCTGCAGCATCCTTAGAAGCTTTACAGAAATTAGCTTTAAAGGAATGTATGAAGAAATATCCTTTGATCATGCCTGGCGATTGGCCTACAAAATTTCATGTTCGCCAAGATGTGTATTCTTCTTTGAAAGATTCAACCTTTGTAACCCATAAAGGACAAACAAAAGAAGAAGGATCTGCTATATTGCCTCCGTAATTTCTAATATTCTTCAAATATATCTACGAAAACATATTCCAGGGTAGCAAACTTACTGACAAGCCAAAGCCTTGGCAAACTTCACTGATCCTTGAAATAGTGAATGGGGGCTGGACATTGATATATGAAAATGTGAAAGGTAAATTTCAGCACTTTAAACATCCGCTCTATGCTGTATTCTTGAATTTACTCGACTCCTATCTTCCGCTGGTGCTATCCATCTAATATTGTGTAACCTTCAAGCGGGGACAGTTCTTTGAATACTGGAAGGACATGAAATCTGCATGGTTAATGTTTTATTGGTTTTATTGCTTCAGAAGGCACCATTACGAAAAAGTTCCACTGTTGTGGATATCAAATCTTCTGTTTTGGAAACACCATGATAAGTCACTTCATGGTAATTTCGTGAAGTTTTTGAACACAACGGATAAGTTTGGTGTTGAGAATGCGGATGGATGGTGTTGTAAATTTTCCGTTTCCTTGTACAATTATTGATTTATTTATAAAAAATTTATTGAATTACTCATCATATCAATGTACTACACGCTTGACGAATTTTTTACTATTGATTTACATTTTCCATGTCCAGGTCTTAGAACAAATATTCCAGTCAAATACTTATCATCTAAGAACAAAGCAATAATTATCAATAAGCAACTGTGAGACGACGGGGCTATAGTACATCCTCGATTAACCGAACCTCGATTATCCGAACGCCAAAAGTTTTCATTAAAAAATTACAAATCGTTGTTATCGTTGTTATTATTACAAATCGTTTTTGAAATTCACAAACAACTGTTGCCTTAGTTATGTTGTTGGTCTTTCCGTTTGCCAAGCTTTTCAATTTGCATTCAGTTTGAGCATCCTGTGACTGTTCAGGACGATGATAATAACCTTTATAGCTAGTTTAGTAGGTAAAATGTTCTTCCTCGATTATCCGAATGTTTTGCGTATCCGAACGGCCCAACAAAAATTTGAGTTCAACCTTTTCGGATAATCGAGGATGTACTGTACTCATATTATGAATGCTACTCATTTGAGGGCGAGGCTTCTCATCAGAGAGAGACATTCATAATATGGAGTCTGCTCAATCGAAAAGGCTGCTTATTTCCTCTCTACGCGACCACAACTCGTGATTCCTTTCCCCTTTTTTGTCTGGACTTTACAGAGGTGGAATTACAGAGGGCTGGCAAATTCTCTCCTCCCACTTTGCGACAGGTCTGAAGATGATTTCCAACCCTGGACTCTTTGAACGAGGGCTGATTGATCTAACCATTCAGCAATCCAGCCACTAATATAGTTATTGCTGTTTAGGGTTTTATTCCTTGAGGTAAGAATTCCTGAGGGTTCTGCAGGGGTTTAGTAAGGGGCTTCATAGGGGTTCATTGTGAAGTATTGGGTCCGAGTGTTTCGCAAAATTTCAAAACATTTCAGTAAGGCTTTAGCCGACTCGGGGTTAGTTCAGATATGAATAGTTCAGGTATAATGATCTGACAGAAAATTGGACTTTGACCACGGCTAGTTAATGTCAGAAAAGGCGGTCCCTTAATAGAGTACCTTGCAGATCTGGACAAATGATGTCACCCAAATACTCTTCTCCATCGTGTTTACTTTGAGTCTCCTGTGGCTGATTAACGTTAGCAGTCCTAAGATCCGAGAGAAGCTGCGAGGTCCATTTTTCTAATCCTGGAAAAAATTGTTTCAATAAAGCCAGAGTCGGAGACATGGCGGAAAAAGGATTCCAAATTTTTATCAAACAATCAAGGAAACGAAATATCAGTTAGGTAAAGAAATGTAAAATCAAAGAAACAATACAAAAAGGAGGGGCATGGTAAGTAGTTAAACAACTAGCTAGACCAAAAAATAGCAGAGGCTAATGACGCAGTAGGGTATTAAAAAGGAAATGGAAAGAAAATAAATGAAAAGTTATGAGAGAAAAACTTAAGACTAGTGGGAATAGAAAAAGGGACAAAGGTACTATCTTCGCGGACCTTTCAACCGGCACGATTAAGTAATTAAGCGGGCCATCCCCTTTCTGTATCGTGTAGATGATTCATGTTGTACTTTTTGATGGAGAACCATCCTTTGGAGGTGTTCAATCTTCTTATTCTCTTTGTTCTGTTAATCCTCGCTATCAGCAAGAATAAAAATGCTCATTTTCGGCACCTTGTAACCGTTATTTGGCATCTTTGACATTCTCTGTTTGAAATTACCTATCATCAAGTCATACCTAAAGTCTGCTAGTGGTGCAACACGAGCAAGAGAATACAAACCGGTCAGTCGGGAATTTGGCATCGAGCAATAGCTACCCTCAGGGGTTGGGTTATCTTTACAAGGATAAGGTAGCGGGGATGTGCCATTTTTAGGAGTACCTTTTTAAAATCAAATACGGAATTATGGGTGTACATTTTCACTTAATAGTCGGTTGTACCCGGTATTATGGGTATGCATTTTGAGTAAAAATAAAGACAAGAGAAATATGGTGATCGTAGATAAACCAGAAGAAGAACAATAACACATCATTTATACTGATGTGTGGTATTAGACTCTAATTTAGAAATATTTTGGCTTATTCAGATATAATCATGTGGTGCTACTGAAATTATATTTCTTTTCCTTTTTACATGATACGGAATTATGGGACCCTTTTTCAATTTACAACATGGAAATATGGCCCCGATTTTTTTTCAAATTGACACATCCTTATCACTTAATCCCTTAAGGTACAACAACCCCCCCCCCCCCGAGATGCAGCCCGGTGTTTTTAAGCGCTCCTGTCGATAGTTCCTAAATGAATTTATACCAAACACGGCCTGAAGTGGTGGAAGCCACGGCACTCCGAATTCACTACTATCACACCTGTCTGAAAGGTATAACGAGCATTGACCTGAAACTCAAAAAGTTACTAACCGATAAATTCTTTTTCTAAACTGCACGCTGCTGTTTTTGCTTCACACACTTTAACATCAGGTTTAGGTTGGTCTCTGGAAAACATTTTGAAAAATCTGTTTCATACTAATATAATTCAAACTTCAAAGATTGCATTAGACAATCATCTGCTAGCAAATAAACCAGCCCATCTGTTTTCAAGGAACGGCGTTTTGACTAAACCTTTACATTGTATCGTATCTTGGGCTTTTTGGATATCATAAGCAATGTGCATTTCGTAACTTAGGCCCTTGAAAGATTGGCTGTATGGTCTTCAA
The DNA here is from genome assembly GCA_963924455.1 of Pelagia noctiluca. Classification (NCBI taxonomy): domain Eukaryota; kingdom Metazoa; phylum Cnidaria; class Scyphozoa; order Semaeostomeae; family Pelagiidae; genus Pelagia; species Pelagia noctiluca. Next base: position 3,979,732 of record OZ004322.1, read on the forward strand.
ACAGGATCTTCATTTTTCTAATGAAGAGTCTCTGAGGTGAAACATTTGGGCCGGTTTTTTATACAATTGGGTTTTTATAAGGGGGAGCCTGTTGTATTTGACAATGTTTGGGGTGCGCCTGTCTCCTACTCTTATGTCGTAATTTTGGTTTTAACCCTATTACTACCGGGCTTTTTGGACCCTTGTACTACCGGGGGGGGGGGGGGGGGCACATTGTGCCCGCCCCCTATAATTCTTGTTAGGAACGCGGTAAAAGCTTGAAACTTGGTAGAACTATAGAAATTTATCTCTATATTTTTATATATATAAATATATATATATATTTATATATATATATATAAATATATATAAATATATCTCTAGATTTAGCTCTATCGATTGATGGTGTTTTCAAAACCATAATGGCTACCAATAACGTCACAGTGACGTCATAAGTCCGAAAAACCATGATAACTACTTACAGGCATTTAGCTTGTTATTGAAGCTATCCTTATTGTATTTTTGCCTCTCAAATGGTCTATATATGAACAAAAAGCATCTTCAAATCATAATCTATGAATTTTTTTGATATTATTTAATATTTTTATATATTTTTACCATTTTTTTCATTAATGTTCAAGTCGATGAATTTTACAATGAAGAAAAATAAGATAAAATAGCTCTTCAGATTGAAAATTGGATTTTTTTCTAGTTTATCTCTATTCAGGAACGCCAAAATAGGAATTTCAAATGAAAAAAATAATTGTCTTCTATAGATATGACGTCATAAACATTGATGACGTCATAGATTTTAAATTTTGCTTACGTCAGCATAAACTAATAAATTATATATCATTCAAAAGCCCTTGTCAAAACAAAGGCAACGCTACCTCAAGCAAGTCTCTATGTGTTATAGTTGCAGAAATATAGGCCCTTAAACATTTTAACACCTGACCGCTTGTTGACAAAAGAGGTGTCACGTGATCAGCAAAGGTGTGATAGTAACAAAAGTACTTTTTTCAGGTTCTCTGATAAATTTGAGGAAAAGTCGAACAGGTTTCAGTATAATATTATGTGTTTTTAGAGAGATACAGCATTTTTAATTTGCCGCGGGCACTTTGTGCCCCCCCCCCGGCCATAATAGGGTTAAGACCAAAGGTAATCCAATTATACGAAGATTATCAAGATTATTAGCGATTGCTATTGGTGAATTCGATGTAAGTTTATGTGGATTATGTCAACTCTTGATACACAATTAGATGACTCCTTTGGTCGGCTCAGGTATAGCACTTTGGGCTTCGTTCTGAGCTCCGTACACCTAAACAGTTAATTGTTTGCACACTTGTGAGATTTTGCAAATTGTGAACAGCTCCTGAAGAGATCACTTAGTCAACATAAAAAAATGGCCTAACTTCCTTTGCCGTCAAGTTAAAACTTCCGAGTACGCTTTCTAGAAGGGCATTGGCCAAGGGTAGATCCTAGATCATGGCCTCAGTATACTCAATCTATAGCTACACAACATAAGTTGGCCAAGGGTAGATCCTAGATCATGGCCTCAGTATACTCAATCTATAGCCACACAACATAAGTTGGTCAAGGGTAGATCCTAGATCATGGCCTCAGTATACTCAATCTATAGCTACACAACATAAGTTGGCCAAGGGTAGATCCTAGATCATGGCCTCAGTATACTCAATCTATAGCCGCACAACATAAGTTGGTCAAGGGTAGATCCTAGATCATGGCCTCAGTATACTCAATCTATAGCTACACAACATAAGTTGCTGTAGCCTCCAACCCCAGCCCTAACACTTACTTTGAATTTAACCCTGTAATCGATGTCAACAACCTATATTCATACACATTAAAGATGTGCCACTCGAGTATCTAACAGCTAATAGTAAAAGGAAGAAAGTAGCTGCAACGATTCCAGAAGCCAAAGGTCTTGATTGGGCTTATATGTTTAGTAAGAGAACCTAAGAAAAACTACTAAATCAACCAATATATCATATTTTTGTAAAATCAAAAATCTACAATATCTGGTCCAAGCTACAAGACTTGTAAACAGCTCTTTGAGACTTAAAGAAATCTTAATATATTTAAAACTTAAAAAGATCCAAATCTATCTTAAGTCTATATACAAATATTAGTGCGGGACAAAAAAGAGTTTATGTACCTACTATACCGAACCTCTTTAAAAGGATACTCTAAGGACACTATGTGTTCACGAGAACTACAATGATGATGATGTCATACATATAAGGAGATTCATCATTGTAGAGAGTTAAGTGGAGGCCATGATCTAGTATTTATCTTGATCTAAAATAGGGTAGAAATGGCGGAGAAAAACAGACATGACTCACCGATTCTTTATGTGACTTCCGTGACAATCAGGGACAGGTACATCAGAAGTGAACCATGAAGCGATTGCAGAGGAGGTGTTCTTCGAAGGCGCCAGAGCGAATTCAGAAAAAGCTGAAACGTTAAAGAGGCATTGTCGCGATATTTTGTCCTGATTGATTCGTTTTCAAATAACATCGACAAGAAAAATCATATTCTTCTCCACAGGCTAGTGCTGTTTGGCTGTATTATGTTTTTCTCAACATGAAAGCCTTCAAAGTTTGATCAGCTCCTTTCATGAAAGCTGGCTCATTTCCTTTGTAAATTTTCCGTGGTGCGTGTCCCTTAGAATCTAAATTCCTTGTCGTATTTCTTCGACGATCATCTTGAAGGTTTAAAGGGCAGGCAGTGTGCAAATCAAAACGATTAACAAGTACCTTATGTCGTGATGTCAGAAAATTCAGAAGCATTCGGTCATTAACTTTGGTTTCTGCTTTGGAGTCTAAAAACACTTTTCTTGGCGAAATGAAGCATTTCCTGTTGTATATACTACCTTGGCAGTCTATCAGAACAAGTTCTGTTCTTAGTAACTACAAGACTTATAACATGAGACCAAGATATCGCTCATCACGAATCTGAGGCTAGCACTAAACCGAGTCCGCTCAAACTGGGACTCATAATCTAACGTGACAAAACCTGTGGCAACTTTGACAGCTTTTCCTGTTAAGAATGGAACCGAGGCTACGGCGCTGCGAATTTTGTGATGGGAGGGTTTTGTGTTACTTTGATTTATAAAGAAATAGAGCAGAACAATAGTGTAGTGAAGTACTTCATGTATGATGATTGATGTATGAAGTTATGTAACAATTGATAATGCTCACATTTTTACGAAGCACTAGAAGCCACGATCGAAAAAACACCTGAACGAGACCTTCTAATTATTGGAGGAGATTTCAACGCAAAAACGGGAAGTGGACACACAGATTTTCCTAGTAACATGGGGAAATTTGGGAAAGGACTCATCAACAGTTCCGGTAAACGTTTACTGGAAACATGTCAAGTGAACAATCTGATTATCACCAATACACTCTTCCAACACAAGAAAGCACATCGAACAACCTGGGAAGCACCGTACCGAAAGTTCACAACTAGAACCGGTGAACAAAGACGGAATCCAGTACGCAACCAGATAGACTACTTTATCACGAAAATTAGTCACAGAAGATTCGTAACGGACGCCCGTTCATATGGCGGGATCCGAACAGACACAGACCACAAACTCGTAAAAGCTCGATTCCACGTGGAATGGTACAAAATAAAAAACAATACAGAGAAGAAAGTAAAAATTGATATCAGCAACTTCTTTAGCGAGAAAAAGAAAACTGAATACAGGAACGAAGTATTGAAAGAAATGGAGGAAATTGAAGAACAAACAACGGTACAAGATAAGTGGAATACAATCTACAAAGTATGCACAGATGCAGGAAAGAAAATACTGGGAACAGTGAAAAATCATGTGGTAAAGAAAGATGTGAAAGCAGAAGAGCTATCAGATGAACTACACAAAACAAACAAAGATATTACTGCTACACAAGATGCCGAAGTTCGAAAGACCAAGGAGAAGCACCGAAGGGAACTGAAAGCTAAGTTGAGAGCGAGAATGAAACAGATTGAAGAAGCGAAACTTGAGAAGAAACTGCAAGAAATTGAGAATAGCAAAGATGATTCGAACCGGTACTACAAGGCCATAAAAGAGATCAGAAGACTCAAGAAAGTAGAACCCCTCACAGTAAAAAACGAAAACGGAGAAGTCGCGACGACGGAAGAACAACAGATCGAAATTGTCACATCATATTTCAAACGAATGTTGGCACCAGAAGGAAAAGAAATACCATCGTACAAACCAACAAAGCTCAGAAGACCTTTCACAGCCGAAGAAATTAGGAAGATCGCTCATCGAATGAAGAATGGAAAAAGTGCAGGAATTGATAAACTTGAGGCAGAATTCATCAAATACGCTCCGATCGAAATATTGCAGGAAATTGCCAACATCTACAACACGGTAACAAACACTGACGAAGAACTGCGCGAACTTGTCGTTAGACTGCTGCGTCCGCTACAGAAACCGGGGAAGAAGAAGGGTCCACCAGAAAATCTCAGACCCATAGTTTTGCTGTCGGTACTACGAAAGATACTGACAATAGCCATGCTCGATCGTCTCTGGGAACGCCTGAAGAAAAAGCTTCCACTAAAGAAAGCAGCGTACCAGCCAGGTAGAGGCACCACGGAACAGGTGCACGCTGTCAAATTACTGGTGGAAAAAGCGATAATCTCAAGTGACTACACCATCCACTTACTACTCCTGGACATGTCTAAAGCGTTTGACACTGTTGATCGACAAAAACTTTTTTAACACCTTCAAGAAATTCTACATAACGATGAACTTTACATATTACACATTCTCACCAACAACCCACAAATAGCAGTAAAAATTGGTAACACTACAGGGGAAACATTCACATCAACAACTGGAATTATGCAGGGGGACTGTCTCAGTGCAATAATATTTATATTTTATCTAACAATGTGTCTGAGGCAGCCAATTCACACAAAAACAAAGGGATTCTTCATCAACCCAGCATATGCTGACGATCTTCCACCGGCTCCACCACCACCCACATTACAAGAACTACATGAACACAGAGACAACAGAGTCAACTGGTCAGCACTCGACTGGTTGGTCACCTACAAGCCGCCCATACCCGAAAACCCACACCCTGATTGGAAAAAATGCAAGTTACTCGGATCATTGCTTGACACTGAATCGGATATTAGAAGAAGGAAAGGTCTCACACTCACCGCCCTACTGAAATTTGAGAACATTTTTAAATCCAAACGAATCAACACATAACTGAAAATCAGAACATTCAATGCATACATGGCCAGCATCTTTTTATTTAATTCGGAAATATGGACACTCACAGAAACATTACAAAATGAGATTGACGCATTCCAAAGACGTTTATTACGCAGAGCTATAAATATTCGGTGGCCTAAAGTCATTTCCAGTGAGGAACTCTATAAAAAAGTTGGTGCTGAGAAGTGGAGCACCACAATCCGCAAACGCCGTCTCAATTGGTTGGGACATCTCATGAGATTGGACGAAAGAACTCCGGTGAGACGCTCCCTCGAAGAGTCTCTGACAGACGTAAGAAGGAAGATTGGGAGACCATGTTTAACCTGGATCAAAGTCGTTGAGAAAGACCTAGAATCCGTTGATATAAACCTTGATTTGAACAAGTCAACACCTAGCGAAACACTACGAAAGTTAGTGAATCTGACTGCCGATAGAAATAAGTGGAGGAAGAAAGTTAGGGACATTATGGTGGTTAACCGCTTAATATGTTAAGATGATGATGATAATGCTCATGCTCCGAATCGAACGTCTCTTCACTAAATATATCTTAAACTCACTATATTGGCGACGAAGATGAAAACAAGACGAAAATTATCCCTTTAAGGTCCTGGAACTCTGGGAAATGGGCTGCGGAGTCGCATCGGCCCTGAACTGCCCAGACAATACAATCTTTAAGTCGGTGACGAAAACAGGGAAAACATTTCCAGCCCCTGTTCCGGCAACGAGCCGATGCACACCAGTCCATCTGAAAGAGGCCAGATGAAACGCCTTTGGAACAGAAAGGCAGACGGAAAAAGAGCCAGATGGCAGACAAGAGCAAGCCTTAAATTAACCACCTAGATAAAATCCTATTACAGTAGAGGGGAGGTGGGAGGGAAAAATTATAAGAAATTGTGTCCTCCGTGCGCAAGCGTTCCAAGTAACGAAGAGAAATATTCGTAGCCCAACACGAGGGATAACCACGCTAGACCCCCCGCTAAGAAATGCCTAGTGACAGGAAACGGAACGAGAACCCAGGCCCTTGTGATAACTCCAATTATAGTAATCTATAATTGACATTAAATAGGAAAAGAAATTAAATAAGTTTTATACACTAAGCCAATCATGGCTGAAGCAAGCAATATACTTCCTATGCCGATATTTGAGCCGAAATCCGACGTAACCAATGCTGGCCTAAGATGGACGAATTGGCTTGAGAGATTCGAAACATACTTGTTGGCCGCAGACATCAAAACAGAAGAAAGAAAAAGAGCGTTATTACTCTACCAGGCTGGACCAGAAGTCTACAATATCTTTAAGACTCTGCCTGAAATAGGAGATATTTAAGATTATAAGAAAGCCGTGGAAGCCCTGACAAAGCACTTCGAACCAAGCAAAAACAGAATTTTTGAAACTTACACATTTCGTCAGGCCCAACAAAAACCTAACGAAACTATCGATGAATTTCACAACAGGCTAAGATCCCTTTCCACATACTGTTCTTTTCAAGATGTTGAATTTGAGATTAAAATGCAAATAGTTAAGTAAATGGTTCAAAATATTTTTCCAAAATTGATCTGAAGCAAGCACATCATCAGGTTGAACTGCATCCTGAAAGCCGTTTTATCACCACGTTCTCAACACATGAAGTCTTGTATCAATATAAACACCTGAACTACGGTACTAGCAGCGCCGCTGAATTATTTCAGAATATTCTTCAGAGAAATTTAAGTGACATTAAAGGAGTAAAGAATATAGCTGATGACATAATAATACACGCGAAAACCCGCCAAGAACATGACACTGCCTTGCAAAATTGTCTAAAAAGACTTTTGCAATTAAACATAAAGGCAAAAAGTGAAAAATGTAAATTTTTACAAGCGGAGATAAAATTTTATGGACTTATCTTCTCAGAAAAAGGAACACGACCCGACCCAGATCGTGTAGCAAATTTAGTACATACCGCACCACCAACCAATGTTGCAGAGGTCAGAAGCTTCCTAGGCATGGCAAACACGTGCTGTGAATTTATTCCGAACTATGCTGATATAACCTTATCTTTAAGGGAACTTACTAAGAAAAATGCAGTCTTCAAATGGACACTAACAGAAATAAAAGCATTTAATGAAGTCAAAAAGAAATTGAAGGACTTGCTCTAGTGTGGGGAGTGGAACATTTCCGCATGTTTCTCCTAGGCAAAGAATTCGAAATAGTGACAGATCACAAAGCGTTAGAAGCAATTTTCAATAACCCAAGATCGAAACCGCCTGTACGCATCGAGAGATGGATGCTACGACTCTAACCATATAACTTCCATGTTACATACAAACAAGGTACGCTAAACGCAGCTGATTATTTAAGTCGACATCCAGTACATCAGAAACAGAACGAACAGTCTCATGAAAAAATGGCAGAGGAATATGTAAATTACATCATCAGCACTCAATACCAAAATCAATGACTTTGCAAGAAGTAAAAAATGCAACTCTAGCTGATACAACGTTACAGAAAGTAAAACTTTCACTACAAACAGGAAATTGGGATGAAAATGACATTTCAATTAAGCCCTATAAAATGTGCAGAGACGAAATGACTTTTGATAAAAACAATGAAATCATAATGAAAGGTAGCAGAATAGTAATTCCTGAAAAATTGCAAAAACGAGCTACTCAACTTGCACATATAGGACACCAAGGAATCGAAAAAACGAAAAGCCTGTTACGAGAAAAAATATGGTACCCAAAAATTGATCAAACTGTGAGAGAACTCATAGATACATGCATCGGTTGTCAAGCAGTTGGTCGAGATAGCCAACCAGAACCAATGCAAACAACACCAACATCAGATATTCCGTGGCACAGCGTCGCAGCAGATTTCTACGGACCTGTACCAGGAACTGACCAGTATTTATTAGTGGTCATAGACACATATTCGAAATTCGTTGAAGTTGAAATAGTCAACTCAACACAGGCCAAGACAGTTATTCCAAAGCTTGATCGTATTTTTGCCACTCACGGAATACCGGTAAAACTCAAAACTGATAACGGACCGCCGTTTAACGGAGAGGACTTTCGCAGATATACACAAGCTCTTGGTATTCAGTGGAAGACAAGCACACCTCTATGGCCTCAGGCAAATGCAAATGCAGAGAACATCATGAAACCAATCGGGAAAGTATTGAAAACAGCGAGGTTAGAGGGAAAGAATTGGAAGCAGGAGTTACAACGTTTTCTACTTAGCTACAGGTCTACGCCTCATAGCAAAACAAAGGTAGCACCTTGTGAACTTCTATACAATCGGAAAATTCGAGGACAGTTGCCTGAAATAACATCTAAGAAAGTCAGCAACAAGCATAAAGAAGCTAAGGAAAATATTTTGAAACGTAAAAAGCAAAACAAGGAATACTACGATGAAAAACGTAACACTAAAGAATCGGATATCGCAGAAGCTGATACAGTTATCTGTACTCAACGAAAGATCGACAAGCTAACACCGAAATTTAACCCAGAACGATATGTTGTGATTAAAAGGACAGGAACAAAAGTTGTAGCAAAGAATGAACGCAAAATCATAACTAGAAACGTATCACACTTTAAAAAGGTTAAAGCTGAGTTAAGCGAGGACAAAATATCAGATGATGAAGACACCACGAATCCGAATGAGGTCGGGGACCCGTAGAACAACAAAGGAACATTATTCCCAGAAAATCGCAGAGATCTAGAATACCCGTTTTCAGATATGGTAATCCTGTACCTTCCAACTTGAAGTGAACGAAGAACAATGAACAATAAAACTGACATTATATTTAACCATGTTTTGTTATTTAAAAAAAAAGGGGGCGATGTAGTGAAGTACTTCATGTATGATGATTGATGTATGAAGTTATGTAACAATTGATAATGCTCATGCTCCGAATCGAACGTCTCTTCACTAAATATATCTTAAACTCACTATAAATAGGAAAGTATTTGTTAGGGTAATACAGCTATATGTTTACTTTGTTATTCTGTATGCTATATATAAATAATAACAAAATAAAGAATGAATCAAAAACAAACTTTTTCCTCTGCTTTGCTTGCTTGAGCTGCACAGCCTTTTGCATTTGATATTGCACTGGCGTGCCAAAATGAGAACAAGGCAAAACCGTTGGTTTCGAAAAATGCGACGTTTGATTATGCCTCTTTAAAAATTGTATGAAATGACCAAATGCAATGTGATGCTAGTAAAAACATCGCAAACACCAGGTAAAAGATGAAAATATTACTTCTGGTACCTTGAGCAGTAGATACAGTTGCCTGTCTTTCATCTGGAACATGCGAGTTGGGTGTGCCTTCCAATGAACTCGGCTGTAAAGTCCGTAACGGCCTATTCAATCTATCTGCAAAAGTGGAAATTGAAATTACATTTCAAGCTTCATTGGCATATATGGTTTTTCAACCCCTTTATACCACACCAAGCTTTTCAGTACCAACAGGAAAATGGATTCGAAAGCCAGGTTGCAAGCGAAATTCCTATTGCCTAATCCTTTCATTGAATTGTGTTTTCTTAAGTTTCTAGGTTTTCGTTTCATGTTTTCTTGTTAAGAATCGCGGTGGAAATAACTACTCGATAGAAAAAGATTTTGAATTGCCACCAATAAGAAGTATTTAGAGAATCGTTTATAAAAAATGGAGTTTGTTGCATTGCAAAAATCTATAAAAACACGTATCACATTAATTAACTCTTCTGTAATAAGCATCAACTTTATGATTCAAAATCGACTAGAAAGAGAATTTATCGTAGAGTGTCAAGGATTATACTGAGGGTAGACAGTAAGTGCTAGAGTAAGATCAGATTTAAGAAAAACTTATTCGTACTATGGTTTGCATTATCCGTACTAAGGACAAAAGCCGAAATTCGAGAAGGGAAACACAGAAAGTCGTTGGCATGAGAGGGGCAGTGCCGTAGAGAGAGGGGATAACTAGGGTAGTTACCTGGGGGGTCGGGGCTATTCAGGGCCTGTAAAATCTAAGTTATCAATTTTTATTGTTCAAAAGCTCTCTTTCAGGAGAGTTTAGACCAATTTATTCGCATTTACCCTGGGCCTAAACTGTCTCTCAGCGGCCCTGAAAAGGGGTAATGAAGGTCGTAATTCAACCTGCAACAGCTCTTTTTAGAGTTTCCAATGTGCACTGTTCGCTTGCTTGGGGGACATCTTTACTCATATTATTGCCACTTTCAGCAACAGCCACGACTCTTGCATCATCAAGTCTGCTAAAGAACGACTCATCGTCCGAAAACGGTCCGAGAAAGTCATTTTCATTTTTTTCCCAACTCTGAGTTCTACGACCGCGGTCTTGTGTGGCTCTCGTGTTCATAAATTGCGGCAAGGGGAAAAAATCTTTTTGCAGCAGGCTCTCGACCGACGAACGTCCTTCGATCTCCAGCAGGTCAAGCAGTGCTCTTTCTTCAGGGTCGACGAATCCGATATTGAACGCCGATGCAGTGGCACCAATGTCAGAGACATCAATGGTATCGTCCTCTCGATGACCGTCATCCTCTGGTCTCCAGACCTCCGATTCTCTTTCCTGCCTCATTAGTTTCTCGTCAACTCAACGTCGTTCATGACAGTGCAGTCGAGCTCGTGCACATCGTGCAGATTCATTTCTAGAAATCAGAAAAATATAGAGCTTCCAATAGCTGATGCATTTTACCGACAGTCTTCTATATTCTATACCCCCTACTTTATTCAAGGTAGATCGATCCTAGTGGGAAATTGGTGAGTTAGTACTGCAAATTTAAAACGTGTTATGTTCAATATCATTACAGATGGTTCAGTCCCATTGTCAGGGAAGATACTTCATACCTTTGGCCAGGTATTAATAACGTTTCTGCGTCATTTCATTGTTTCAAAAGAATCTCCACAAAGATGACACTTTGGTTGGTGATATTGTTCCTCTCGAATAATATTCTCTTAAAATATTTAAATGCTAAAGCTACTTTTTGTTCACGTCAATTTCTTCAGATTTGAATACTTTACAGTTAAGAGTTTCAAGACATGATTTCTAGCATGTTTGATGAAATCATTGATTATTTTTTGATTTCAAGTTTTAGATGAAACTTGCCAACATTAAGAGTCTCTAGAAGCAAAATTTCATTTCTAAAAGCATCAATAATACCTCAAATAATAGTTGAGTCTACGAATTGAGGCTGGAGGCTGTACGTAAAAACTAGAAACATCTTTCTCGAATAAGTAGTTATCTACCTTAACACTACCTCAAATAATTAGTAGAGTCTATGAATTGAGTTGTATGTACAATCTAAAAACACCTTTCTTGAATTAGGAGTCATCTACCTTAATAGTACCTCAAATAATTGGTACAGTCTATGATAACTAGTCATCTACCTTAATTATACCTCAAATAATTAGTAGAGTCTATGAATTGAGGCTGTATGTACAATCTAAAAACATCTTTCTCGAATAAGTAGTTATCTACCTTAACACTACCTCAAATAATTAGTAGAGTCTATGGATTGAGGCTGTATGTACAATCTATAATATTTTTCTTGAATAAGTAGTCATCTACCTTAATAATACCTCAAACCATTGGTAGAGTCTATGAATTGAGGCTGTATGTTCAATCTAAAAACATCTTTCTTCAATTAGGAGTCATCTACCTTAATAGTACCTGAAATGATTGGTACAGTCTATGATAACTAGTCATCTACCTTAATAATACCTCAAATAATTAGTAGAGTCTATGAATTGAGGCTGTATGTTTATAATCTATAATATTTTTCTTGAAGGAGTCATCTACCTTAATAATACCTCAAATAATTAGTAGAGTCTATGAATTGAGTTGTATGTACAATCTAAAAACACCTTTCTTGAATTAGGAGCTATCTACCTTAATACTACCTCAAATGATTAGTACAGTCTATGAATTGAGGCTGTATGTTTAGAATCTAAAACATTCTACTTGAATTAGGAGTCATCTACCTTAATAATACCTCAAATAATTAGTAGAGTCTATGAATTGAGACTGTATGTACAATCTATAACATTTTTCTTGAATAAGGAGTCATCTACCTTAATAATACCTCAAATTATCAGTAGAGTCTATGAATTAAGATTGTATGTACAATCTATAACATTTTTCTTGAAAAAGTAGTCATCTACCTTAATAATACCTCATATAATTAGTAGAGTCTATGAATCGAGGCTGTATGTTTACCATCTATATAATTTTTCTTGAATAGGAAGTCATCTATCACAAGGGAATCAGGTGCTTTAAACACTTAAGGACCAGGACAATCTTCGTCCTTATTCTAATTATCTCGTGATCTATAAAGTTTTCTTGTCTAGATTTGGAATAGAACGAAAAGAGAAACCTTCTAAACTTGCTTCGTTCTGATCCACTCTGTCATTCTCTTGGCTGCCACTATCTTCTTCATAGACAGGGAAATACCTGTAAAAAAACTAACAAATTGCCTAATCTCAATTTTTTCTTCAGATTCCAGCAGTTCAACTGCTTGAGATCGATATTCCAAGATGGGCCATCGCAAAATATTTTTAGATTGCACCTGATTCATGACGTCATACATTTAAAAAAAAATCGCAGAAAAACGCGAATATCTCATATCATATTTGTTTCATCATAATGATATATGCATATTTGGATAGCTCTCAGAACAAGCTTTCATTTGGTGTATAATGAGTTCACTTTTGCTGGTGTCAGCAATTTGAGTGATGACGTCATCAAAGAAAACTTCGTTGTTTTCTTCAACTTTATCCCGCGTTTCTCGTCTATGGACTGTTAATTGTGACATTTTACGCTATTTTCAACATTTGTGATTGAGAAGTGCAATATTTGGTTGGGTATATGCCTTTAATTGCTCCTTGTAGCTAATTAATCAATTACCATTATAACGATGACGTCATATCTATATCATTTTCCTGAAATTATCAACCATAAAACGTATTTTGATAATCTTCACATCATCATATACAGTTTAAAGTATACATCAAAGTCAACATAACACAATAACATATAAAATGTAGCAAAGTGGCTTATATATTCTTCTGTAGTAGAGCTGTTAATGCAAGCCAGTCACTATCATCACTTTCATTATCGTAATCACTGTCAGATGAATCGTCCAAAAAGATAAATCCCATTTCGTTGCTTGAAGCATGGGGCTCCCTTAGATTATCATCGCTGCTGGAATCAGAATCACTACTGCTTTCTCTTCTTGCACGTTTTTACTGGGGTCTGAAGCCTTGATTCCGTTTTCGAGCGTCTTTTCTTTTCAGCGTTGGAGGTAGCTGGTCACCTAGAAAATAAGTGTAGAGAGGCTCTCGAACGAGAGGAAAATAGATGGATCAAGGAAGTTGAGTCAGCACTCACAAATGGAAATTATGTAGTCTTTCGATGTACTTACCTGTAAACCATATTGGCACAACTATCCCAGATTCTTCTTTCCAGCCGTTTTTACTGTAGTCGATTTCGTCAGGAATTCTGTCATTAAATCGCAGCCAGTGATATGTTTTGAAATGCATCCTTTTGATTGCCTCTGTCATTGAATCCGGATCGGGTGGTAAAGCTTGAGATGACTTTGTTTTCATGGCTTTGTAGAGCCTTATTCTTGTCTCCACCAAACTTTCATTCTCTATACCGTTGTAAAGGACTTTCTGTACAAACATTGATACTGCGCTTAGCTCTCCATGACCCAAAGTTTCTGCTTCCTCAAGAGAATCAAGCAATTCTAGCTTTGAATTGTCCTTCATAAGCTTTTTCAGAGCTCTAATCTTTGAAATACCATAGAAAAACGATGTTGTGTCGCACCCGGTAACTGTGTGTATTTTTGGCAACTTTAGGCATACAACTTCACCTAGGAACCTGCACACTTTCCCTATCTCAACATATTTGCTTTTGTCAATCTTCATGTACCAATCTTTTTCAGGTTGAACGACGCTAAAAGCATAAACAAGCAGTATCAGGACATCGGTATCTTAAGACACAACTACCACATTGGTATCTTGAAGACATGCATGCAATACTATTCTTTTATCCGCATCTTCGTGGCTACATTGGAAAATCTCTGAAACTTCATATTTGGTTATCCTCCATGTTTTCTCTTCTGCAAATATCATTTCTGCCTTTGAATTGCTTTGAATTTCTGCTTGACGAAAGAATCTGCTTGCAGCTTTCACTAAATCACTCTTGTTTTCGATGTGATTGAAGAATGACAACCAGTCATTCCCTTGCACCATTTTCTGGTCAAAACCCTCAATGTGAATTCTTTTCAGTGACCTCATGGCTGCCATGCCATCGATGGTCCATCTACAATGACTTGGACTTGTCAAAGGTAGGGAATGAGATTCTTCTATGTGGTGGTTTCTGAGAAGATGCTTACTTAACTGTCGTAGAGTTGAGTCAGGACTCGCTATGCCTAGAGGAATGCAAACGCTTCTTCTAGGTCAACCGACTTGCTTAGGAGAGTACCAAATGCTTGACGATCTTGCTTAAAACAGTTACAGCTTTTGACGGCTTCACTTTTTTTCAAACTAGTGTCAATCATCACCCTCTTGAAAATGGTGCAAGGGAATGACTGGTTGTCATTCTTTAATCACATCGGACACAAGAATGATTTAGTGAAAGCTGCAAGTGCTGCAAGATGTGAAGATTATCAAAATACGTTTTATGGTTGATAATTTCAGGAAAATGATATAGATATGACGTCATCGTTATAATGGTAATTGATTAATTAGATACAAGGAGCAATTAAAGGCATATACCCAACCAAATATTGCACTTCTCAATCACAAATGTTGAAAATAGCGTAAAATGTCACAATTAACAGTCCATAAACGAGAAACGCGGGATAAAGTTGAAGAAAACAGCGATGTTTTTTTTGATGACGTCATCACTAAAATTGCTGACACCAGAAAAAGTGAACTTATTATACACCAAATGAAAGCTTCTTCTGAGAGCTATCCAAATATGCATATATCATTATGATGAAACAAATATGATATAAGATATTCGCGTTTTTCTGCGATTGTTTTTTTAATTTATGACGTCATGAATCACGTGTAATCTAAAAATATTTCGCGATGACCCATCTTGGAATTATCGATCTCAAGCGGTTGAACTGCTGGAATCTGAAGAAAAAATTGAGATTAGGCAATTTGTTAGTTTTTTACAGGTATTTCCCTGTCTATCACTCTCGTCTTCACCAGCTCTAGAGACGTGCGCAGTGGAAATGTCTACATCTTCCACAACCTGCTCTTCCAATCCGTAATCTTCTTCCCCCTCAACGTCAGTTTCGGTAGTCTCCGTTGCAGTGTCATCAGATTCTTCCATTGCTGGATGTATGCATTCTGCTTCATGCGTAGGGTCATCCTCTACTGCGCTCTCAGCCGTTTCCTTTTCTTCAACATCTGCCTCTCCTTTTAAAACCAAGATCAAAGTTCAAGGACTCATTGATTTTAACTTTAAAAAGACTAGCATAAGACTAATCAATGTTATAGACATAAACTGTAATAATAAATTCTCCTGACAAGTTGTGATTTGATAAATAAAATATGGATAGGGTTGTTCTTCAAACCATTTCAGAGAGTTGGTAAGCTTGGTCTATGCAATAAGGGGAAAGGAACAAGAATCGAAGATAGGTCCTCGAAATTTTTGCCCTAAAGTGGTCCTTAATAGCATCTACATCTACATCTATGTACATAATCAGTAAGACCTGCACTGGTGACTGGACATTGCACTGGTGAGGCAGCTCCATAATACGCAAGAGTCAGCATGAATGTGTCCTGGTCATTGGAAGGACACGAGTCAAACAGAAATTGGACGTAAAAGGGGGCCTATTATAGGTTTTGCGGCTTGCGGCTTCAGCCCTATTTTTACGTGCGGCTTACGGGTTTTATCGTGGATTTTTGGCGGCTGCGGATTTGCGTTTACCGCTTCGTCTTCACAAACTGCGGCTTTCCGCTTTATTTCATGGCGGACTGCGACTTTTGCCAGATTTTTGTACGGCCTTGCGGTTTTAGGACCCCCTATAATAGGCCTCCGTAAAAGGGTAAAATATCTAATTAGCGCTAAGTAAGTTATATTAGTTGCAATATTCAAAAGTCAGTTAGCCTATCTTATAGAACCTTAAAACAACTCTAGCAATATTTTCAATTACTGTATCTTAACAATATTTCTAGATTTCAATTCATAGCGGTTTGAATGATTTATGTTGTCAAAGGAAATGTAATTTACTAATCTTTACATTCATTGGCCTGAAAACACTCGAATAACATTTGTATGATGTTCATGACATAAAATTCATCGTTTCAAAGTATTTAGCCGAGGGGGTGCAACGCTCATCTGAAGGGGGCATTCAGTTCTAAAGAACCTCTTTTCAGGGGGTCATAGCATCTATTCAGATGATGGTAACATAAAATTCATCGTTTCAAAGCATTTAGCCGATTGGCTGCAATGCTTATCTGAAGAGGGCAGTCAGTTTTTAAGGACTTCTTTTCAGGGGGTCATGACATCTATAAGGATGATGAAAACATAGAATTCATCGTTTCAAAGCATTTAGCCGAGGGGGTGCAACGCTCATCTGAAAAGGGCTGTCAGTTTTGAAGGACTTCTTTTCAGGAAAAATAGCATCTATGCAAATGATGGTAACATAAAATTCATCGTTTCAAAGCATTTAGCCGAGGGGGTGCAACGCTCATCTGAAGAGGGCTGTCAGTTTTGAAGGACTACTTTTCAGGGGAAATAGCATCTATGCAGCAACCTAGCACGAACAATGGGCATCAACAATCGGGCAAACTCATTTGCATACAGGAATATCACTGATTTAAATTCTTATTTGAAGATTATCTCGTCACTGAAGTTACTCTTTCATGTATGGATAAAATCCGATTATCACGCAGCCTCTTTTAGAGCGCCCCTCCCCCCAGGCATAACGGGAACATGATTTCGAATGAATAGAAACCTGCGAGCATTTCATAATCAACAGCAACGTGGCGTGGCTTGCGCAAGGACTTCTGTTTTGAAGCTCTGTGGTACTGACGACCAGTGACCTTCCTCCTAGTGAAATTATGTGGATGTTCTCCATCACTCGACATATCTATTGACTGCTCCACCAATGAACCACAACTGGAGTCTGGACAGACCAGTGACAAGGCATGTCCGCGAGCTGCGGAGGAGACGATAGTATGGTTACGAGACAATTCAATAGCAAGCCTCTCTTTCAAGTCATTTATCTGTTGTATGTAATGCTGTTGAGCGGTATCGAATTGATTAATGTGCCATTGCTGGTCCCTGCACTTTTGATGGTAGTTTGGTGCTCGCACTTGGTATCTCAGGATGAGTGTGTCGTTTTGGATACTTAGATATCCTTCACTCCCCTAAAAGATTAAACAGATAACAATTAACAATATAATTTGACCTGAAAATCGAGGACGATACGTGAATTGATTTTCCGATTTACTGAGGTGTAAATCCTCAGACAAGTTGGAGCAGCCGGTTAGCCAAGTACCGTAATGCTTTGATAAAACATTCCCTTTCTTTAAACATCCCCAAAAATTAAGTCCCCCCTTTTATGATACTTCTCAATTATCTCAATATCGAAGTCTTTGTCTGTCAATGGACTTACAGATGTGTCGTCTAGAAGCAAAGCAAACAGTGTCAATGATTGAACTATTTGTGCTGACAAGTTTCTTAATTTCCATTGCCTTTTTTTGTTAGTGTGCACTTTTGTCGTCTCTTTCAGTGAATCAGTCACATTACTTGGTTTTCTTTTGCTTAAGTGCACATACGTTATACTTTTTCAAGTTCGCAAGCAAAAACAATAGTGAATGCAATGGTTATTGTTAAAGTCTCTAGACCATCCTTCTCTTAAGACAAAGGTCCTGGGACCTGGGATGCACAAGATTTCAAACATACCTCTGCAACTGGCAGTGCATGTTTTTGTGCCACCCACATATAATTGTAGTGGGACAACTTGTGGCATTTCGTTGGCTAGCACATGAAACATGAACTAACCCACTATGACCTCATTTCCTATCATATGTAGTGAGGCAGTGCAGGCAACCGTTCCCCTCTGTAATTAAGACCTCTTGTGGCCTTTCGTTGGATAGCAACATTCGCATCTGTTAATTTTACGATCTTCATGATATCGAGCGCTTTGCCTCCCAGAATTGACGACATCGCAAGAATTTTATTGAGAAATTCTTACCAGCAGATCGAGACGGAAAAATTGATTGTATCCCCAACATTCCCCAACTTCGAAATCAGATGCTATATCAACGAAAAAGGAATATAGTAACATCAGAGCAAATACTTGATTTGTTGGGGAGATAGGATGATGGGTGTCTTTGGAAGAAGACAGGCAACCCCGTCGTGCGTGATGTTTCCCACAGGGGTGCAAGGACTGTAATATATTTATGATATGAAAAACAAGTAAGAATGCGGAAACTTTAATTCCAACCTTTAGTTTGGTTTTTTGTTGTCGTCATAACTGTCATATTTAGAGCTAATATCGTTGAAAGTCTTTGTATATAAGACAGACCTATTTAAAAGTAGTCTGGTTTTAACTGGTCATATTAAGAACTCTCGTATTCATAAATAATCCGGTTATAAATTTCACATTTACAGGTAATATCGTTATAACTCTTTGTGTATAAGTCAGATTTGTTTAAAAATAGTCTGGTTTGTTCATTTATTTAATTTAGAAAAAATCTGAGCAATTTTTATGACGTCTTCGATCCCTGCCGTGAGATTTCCCTCAGGGATACAAGGACTGAAACAAATTTGAGATATAGACGACAAAGCAAAGATTGCGAGCCATGACTTGCTTTTGTAGCGGGCTTCAAAGTGCGCATGCGTAGACTTAGCTGGGATTCGCATTTGTATTTCTTGTGTGATTTACCCTTGGCAATAGTAGTGTCATTTGGTAAAGAGATGTGCTTTGACATACCGAATTCTCGGACGATATTTTTGCTGCTGTCAAGGCACGACTGGTGAATCATCTCGACTCGATATTCATATCTGCAAAATAAAAAAACTCGTTTAAGGGATGCCTTTGACTGACTTGGTTCTTTCTTTATCTTTACTATATTCCTTACCATATTGCTAACTCTAACAGTAACCCTAGCCCAGCCGTAGCCCTAACCCTAGCTCTAGCCGAAACCTTTACCTGTTACAGTAAAATGGATTATTTTACAAAGTTATGAAACAATAATTTTTTTCTTTTTACTTAATCGTTAATTTTACAAAATAAATAGGCCTTACTTTGAGGTTTCGGGAAGTCCAGCAGTTAGTTCCAGGAAAACAGACAAATAATTTCCACGAACTACCCCATTTCCATCCTGAAGAGGAATGATGAGAGTGAAACAAAAATTGACAAACATCATTGACCAGTCGATAGGATCGATTGGTACTAGAAACAAATGGAAATTCTTGTAAAAAATGAATGAGCTAATCAGAAGGTTGAATAACAAACCTTGTTGTACGTGGTACTATTAACGTTCTATGTAGTAAATAGACAGTTTTGAATATATAAAGTACCATTAGGTGAACGAATATTAGCCACAAACGCTCCAAGCTTACGCTGATTTTGTAATTCTTGGTGCTATGAGTATATGAGCAGGGGAAAAAGCCATGGAAAAAGCTTGAAGCGTAACTAATATTCGTTTCGGTGAACTTCACCCGGCTATTTTGAAGTCTTGCACCATTCAAAGACTGCTCTATCAGAAAACTTTATCGACCTTTCACCTTAGTGCACAGTTTCAAGTTTCTTACTGAAACTAGATACCAAATAATTTTATATTTTTCATATTTCATATTTTTACTGTGATGTTGAACAACGGGCGAGTATAATAGTGTAAACTTCATTAAAAGTTTCTCGTTATTGCTCGTTGAAGTGTCACTGACGACTTTTTTAATCCTTCTTGCGGAATTTCAATTTGATCGCTGGTCAAATTGCTGAGTCCTTCCTTCAAGTTTTTCAAAGAGACGGACAATTTTCCTTTGGCGCCACTTTATTGCGCACCTTCTTTACACCGTGCCATTGTTATCAAAGGAAAATTATCGGTCTCTTTGAAAAACTTGAAGGAAGGACTCAGCAATTTGACCAGCGATCAAATTGAAATTCCGCAAGAAGGATTAAAAAAGTCGTCAGTGACACTTCAACGAGCAACAACGAGAAACTTTTAATGAAGTTTACACTATTATACTCGCCCGTTGTTCAACATCGCAGTAAAATATGATGAGAATTGTATCCGACGATGATAATGTAATGCGGCCTTTACAGTAGTTTGGTTTGTTCTGACGTGCACGCATTTTGTTGAGGTTATATAAGCAATCTCAGCTCGAGCTCAGTACTAAAAAATGTTTAGCTGGATGGCAAATTTGAGTACTCGAAATTGCTTAGCAATTGCTTAGTTTTTTATACTTGAAGAGTTGTTTCTTAGAATACCATCTCTCAAGTTGTTGTACAACAAATTTTAATATCATTTGCATACAAAAGTGTGCCGGGGTACTAACATCCACTGTAACCTACTCTCTATAGCTGCTGCACGATTTAATTGCCAATACGAACTAGAATCTTCAAATTGCTAAGCATTCCTCTATACAGTACTAGAGTTGCTTAAGTTTCTGTCTTCAAATTACTAAGCATTTCTCCATACAGTACTGGCCCAGTTCACAGGATGCCGGATTCATGTCGTTTCTGATCGCTTTTCATATCGGATAGCCTTTCTGTCCACACGACACCATGCCAATCCGGAACGCTTCGCATCGTTTTTGCGGAGTCAAATCACTCCTGTGGAATCCATTGCCTGTGGAATCCGAAACGAAAGTGAATCCGGCATCGTGTGAACGGGGCCTCAAACTGGACAAATATTCGCGTTTTCGCTGATCACTAAAAGGTTCCGTTGAAGAGCTCCTGAGCATAGTATAAATCACGAGAATCAACATGAAAACGGAAATCTGATAATGTTTGGTAGACTTGCAAAACTTCTTTCAATTAGCGTGAGGAAGTCATTTTTGACAAAATTTAACATCATGATAATGCGAACCAAGGTCAAAATGAAAATAGAGCTAAATGAAAACGGTATCGTGTGTACCGGGCCTAAGTGACCAGACAAGCAACAGCGATCAACCTACTTCGATTGGAATCGAAACTTACCGGGTAATCTTTAAGCCTCCAGCTTTGACAATTAACGTTTAGTGGATCGCTGTACACCGGATCACCCTTGTGTCGTAATGTAACTTAACGGTATCGTGTGTACAGGGCCTAAGGGACCAAACAAGCAACAGCGTTCAACCTACATCGATTAGAATCGAAACTCACCGGGTAAACTTTAAGCCTCCAGCTCAGACCATTAACGTTTAGTGGATCGCTGTACACCGGATCACCCTTGTGTCGTAATGTACTGCAAAACAGAAATAAATGATGGTTGACACAGTCCTCTAATAAGTCATTGACATTTCTTTTAGTGTTTGAAATTCGATTTGACGATAAGATTTGAGAACTTACCTGAAGTTTGAGATACAAAAGGTACTAGAATCGTATGTTGGAACAATGTCGCTAAAAAAAATTTCAAGAAATTATCTGCTGATCATGAATAAACTGCCAGAGGTTGCA
Source organism: Pelagia noctiluca (assembly GCA_963924455.1). Lineage (NCBI taxonomy): Eukaryota > Metazoa > Cnidaria > Scyphozoa > Semaeostomeae > Pelagiidae > Pelagia > Pelagia noctiluca. Next base: position 4,001,576 of record OZ004322.1, read on the forward strand.
AAAATAATTTTTATTTCTAATCTGATCATTCAGGACAAGGTACAAACATGCAGTACAGCAAGTCCCTGCACATAAGAAACTGAAATTATCAATTCAAATGTTTCTTATATTAAGAACTTGTGATATTAGCAGGGAGACACTGACTAGTCGGGCTACCGGGCTAGGGCCCGAAGGACCCCCTTCAACTAGGAGACACAAAGGGTCCCCTTTTTAGTTTAGGTTATATATTCTTATACAGGGTTTACAGGAAAAGGAAACGTACTCCGGAACAGTAGGGCCTCCACTTGAACGTGTACAGTCGATTCGATCGACGTAGATTTGACATCGATCGAATCGACTGCGTGTTTCAGTGGGAACAGCATTGCTCGAAGACTTTCGACTGCTGTCGAACGAGCAGTCGATAATTTTTTAGGCCTATTTAAGAAAGCAAAATATTATTCCTATCAAAATCTTTTTAAATCGAATAAGAAATTAAGACCTGAGAATTAACAGCATCGAAAATATCCTTTTCTCCTTCAGGACTTCTGAAATTTCTTTGCGAAAATCCTCGTTTTTTTGGGCTTTCTACAGGGGTATGCTAAAGCTTATTCACAAGGCTTGTTTATTGAAGCCTTTACTGGTATGACGGCTTGAGAAAATACAAGGAAATATTTTCAATTTTAACAACAAACGTTGTTTAAATTTACGGGCAATAGGAAGTAATAAGTTTTTACGTAGGTTGTAGAAAAAACTAAGCTCTATAATATTCCAAAATTGTTGTCTTCAGTTACCCACATCCGCATTTTTTCCTATGGTGACCACGTGCGTGTAACTTCTCAAATCTCATTGGTTGAGAAGTTTTTTGGCTACTCTCGATCGCAGTCGATCGATGAAAAAGTTAAAATCATTCTAACTTTTTCTGCGGTCGAATTCGATCGACGGCGATCGAGGGTGGATCCCCGAGAAATGTTGTGCGCATGTGCAACATCGATCGAATTCGACCGAATCGATCGAATCGACCGCTTTCGTTCAAGTGGAAACTTGCCTTTAGATCCCCTAAATACACTCCAGTATTAAAAGTAATCGAACGAGGAGGTTGAAATGGCCACCAAAACGTCCTGAACTCAAATTAGGCCCAGATTTACAAAGCAATTTATGACCACTTTACATGATACAGGAGTGATATTTTTGGATAAGATGAAAGCAATGGACCTTAAATTTCTTTAAACAACAATTAAAATGAGATTATCAAGTCTCTAATTCATTCCAGGCCTAAATTTTCAGCGACCGTTGATAAATTGAAAGACTCGAATAGAGAAGGGGGTACCTGAATAAAAAGTTTCAAATTTAGAGGGATTCTCGGGCCCTTTTTGTTTTCATTTGCATTTCATCATATGCAGTAAGAAATAAGTTTCAAAATGATGTTATTTTAGTATAATTTGAGTATTGAGATGCCATGTAAAATCTGAGCAAACCTATGAAAACGGACAAGAGGCTTTACCAAAATAAATTAGATTTTGAATAAAAGTACAAAACAGTTAGGATAAATTGGTTTTGCAACAGAATTTCTGGAAACTTTAATATAAAATTAAAGCATAGGAAAGGGACTTTTAGTCATAAAATTTTGGACTGCATTCAATCAGTCATTAACAAAATAAATACCATTTTATTTCTTGGATCAGAAATCAAAGTTTTAAATTTCGCGTTCATCCTCAACGGCCCGGAGTTTATTTCTTTCATCCCTTAACTTTACGAAGGATTCTTAAACTTTGAATTAAAATTCTGAATTGCAAACTCACCAGCATTCGTTTAAGCCATTATTTGTCAAGATTTCTTCCGAAAAATCCCCAGTTTATGACTGATATTCTAATGAACATTGATTTTCTTTTTGAAATTTTCTTTACCGGCCTAATAATCTTTCTACACCTGTAAAACTTTTCAAAACTCTCACAGCGAACTAAATTTGACCACTTTGTTTGACGCGAGCAATTTTTTTTACTTTGGCGCGAAAATTTTGAATGAGGAGCCTGGGGAAGGGATAAAGACTGTCAACAAACTTTTGGGCCTAAGGGAGGGTGGAGACAATAAACCGCCATTTTCTCGTCCTCGTTCGAATTCTTTTAATACGTAAGTGTATATATCAAAGCTCCAAAACGTCTGTTGTTTACTTGCATTAAAGAATTAATTTTTCTGATTCCCGCCCATAAGTCTTTAAAACCTACTTGCCTCAAGCAACGAAGCTAGACAGAATAGAGAATAAACTTCTGTGCGTCCTAGCTATCTTAATTATCTGTAGTCCATACGTTTTTAAAACCTACTAAAAGAAGCTAGACAGAAATTTTCCGTGTTTCATGATTTAATCATGATTTTCCTCGAACACCATTAACAGCTCATTTCTACGTCGACAAGGCCGTACCATAACTTTGAACCTTGCTACTTATGGAAAATCACGAGTGAAAATAATGTTCCTTGTTATCTGATTGCCATCCAATTTCACCAAGGAGGAGGAGGAAGTCACCGTGAAGAATTTTTATGGAATCCAAAGATCGTTATCGGCTTCTTGTTTTTCCGCTAGATAACCATATTCAAAGAGAGTCTCTGCAAGGATTTTAAGCCATTTTAAGGCCTCAGAAATTGCTAAATCTCCAGAGGTTCCGGGAACTACGCCCACTGGACCCGCGAGGGGACATACAGCGCCCCAGACCCCCAGCTGTTTGCAGCAATTACCTGTACCAATGACATGGTAAATGTGCGACCTGGGACCCCCGTTCTTCAATTCAGACGGGCCCCTCTTTCGAAGCTGGCCTGCCACTGGATATGATAAAATGTCTATAATTACCGAAGGGAACAGAAGGGAATGACATAACTGTCAACAATCAAGATGGCCACCCTTTGAAAGCCCCTACGGAATTAGTGATATCAGTGCTTAATGCTATATGCTAAATCTCCGTACCAGAGTTTCTTGGGATGAACCCCGATTAGGGTACGAAATATTCCTTAGACATAAAGACCTAATTTTTCTTTATAAAGGCATGCCCTCGCTACCAAACATAAATTTGATATAGAGAAGCAAAAATGAAAGCAAATTTCCATACCGACAGCTAAATATCCTATTAAATGTAACCAATCTGAACCGATATGAAATGAAAACGGTATCGTGTAAACAGGAGGCCAATCCGATATGAAACCAATCCGATATGAAACGAAAACGGTATTGTGTAAACGGGGCCTCAGGTTTTGAACTTTTTGAAAGAAAGTTGGAAAGTGGAATCCGGGTTTTCATGTTGAATTTTCGTAGGAAGCTGGAACTAGTTTAATTCTATAAACGAGGTTGAACATTCCTAACAAGTTGAAAATCCTAAAGGGATAGATATATCCACGTCTTTTGTTCCCGTGAATGCAGCATTCAGTGGTATTCCATACTTCTAACAATGAACAAAAGAATGCTGCTTTTCGTCCTCATCAGAGGGTTTTATTTTGATAGAGAAAAACAGGGGTATGGGTATGGCTTTTTTACGTTTTGCCAAAAGTTTAATTTTGGATCAAAATACAAAACGCCCATAATTTCTAAGGGAACAGGAGACATTGAGAATTATTATTCAATTTGGAGGGATTTTCTTATACCATTGGCAATGTTTTCTTAGCATGGTAAATTATTTTTGATATCCTGCGAGCCAGTGTAAAACTCTTACATTGATAAGTTGCATAATACACGATTTGGTTCAAAATACACGACACCAATAAATTTGCAACTTTGAAGGGAACTTTGAAAATTGTGAATCAATTTTAGAGGGATTTTCTTATACCATTGTTAATGTTTTCTTAGCATGGTAAATTACTTTGGATAATCTGGGAGCCAGTGTAAAACTCTGACATTAGTAAGTTGCATATAATACACGATTTGGTTCAAAATACACAACGCCTATACTATAATCTCCAACTTTGAAGGGACCTTTGAGAATTGTGAATCAATTTGGAGGGATTTTCTTATACCATTGTTAATGTTTTCTTAGCATGGTAAATTACTTTGGATAATCTGGGAGCCAGTGTAAAACTCTGACTTTAGTAAGTTGCATATAATACACGATTTGGTTCAAAACACACAACGCCTATACTATAATCTCCAACTTTGAAGGGACCTTTGAGAATTGTGAATCGATTTGGAGGGATTTTCTTATACCATTGTTAATGTTTTCTTAGCATGATAAATTACTTTGGATAATCTGGGAGCCAGTGTAAAACTCTTACATTAATAAGTTGCATAATACACGATTTGGTTCAAAATACACAACGCCTATACTATAATCTCCAACTTTGAAGGGACCTTTGAGAATTGTGAATCGATTTGGAGGGATTTTCTTATACCATTGTTAATGTTTTCTTAGCATGATAAATTACTTTGGATAATCTGGGAGCCAGTGTAAAACTCTTACATTAATAAGTTGCATAATACACGATTTGGTTCAAAATACACAACGCCTATAATCTCCAACTTTGAAGGGACCTTTGAGAATTGTGAATCAATTTGGAGGGATTTTCTTATACCATTGTTAATGTTTTCTTAGCATGATAAATTACTTTGGATAATCTGGGAGCCAGTGTAAAACTCTGACATTAGTAAGTTCTATATAATACACGATTTGGTTCAAAATACACAACGCCTATACTATAATCTCCAACTTTGAAGGGACCTTTGAGAATTGTGAATCAATTTGGAGGGATTTTCTTATACCATTGTTAATGTTTTCTTAGCATGATAAATTACTTTGGATAATCTGGGAGCCAGTGTAAAACTCTGACATTAGTAAGTTCTATATAATACACGATTTGGTTCAAAATACACAACGCCTATACTATAATCTCCAACTTTGAAGGGACCTTTGAGAATTGTGAATCAATTTGGAGGGATTTTCTTATACCATTGTTAATGTTTTCTTAGCATGGTAAATTACTTTGGATAATCTGGGAGCCAGTGTAAAACTCTGACTTTAGTAAGTTGCATATAATACACGATTTGGTTCAAAACACACAACGCCTATACTATAATCTCCAACTTTGAAGGGACCTTTGAGAATTGTGAATCGATTTGGAGGGATTTTCTTATACCATTGTTAATGTTTTCTTAGCATGATAAATTACTTTGGATAATCTGGGAGCCAGTGTAAAACTCTTACATTAATAAGTTGCATAATACACGATTTGGTTCAAAATACACAACGCCTATACTATAATCTCCAACTTTGAAGGGACCTTTGAGAATTGTGAATCGATTTGGAGGGATTTTCTTATACCATTGTTAATGTTTTCTTAGCATGATAAATTACTTTGGATAATCTGGGAGCCAGTGTAAAACTCTTACATTAATAAGTTGCATAATACACGATTTGGTTCAAAATACACAACGCCTATACTATAATCTCCAACTTTGAAGGGACCTTTGAGAATTGTGAATCAATTTGGAGGGATTTTCTTATACCATTGTTAATGTTTTCTTAGCATGATAAATTACTTTGGATAATCTGGGAGCCAGTGTAAAACTCTGACATTAGTGAGTTGCATAATAACTGTCAACAATCAAGATGGCCACCCTTTGAAAGCCCCTACGGAATTAGTGATATCAGTGCTTAATGCTATATGCTAAATCTCCGTACCAGAGTTTCTTGGGATGAACCCCGATTAGGGTACGAAATATTACTTAGACATAAAGACCTAATTTTTCTTTATAAAGGCATGCCCTCGCTACCAAACATAAATTTGATATAGAGAAGCAAAAATGAAAGCAAATTTCCATACCGACAGCTAAATATCCTATTAAATGTAACCAATCTGAACCGATATGAAATGAAAACGGTATCGTGTAAACAGGAGGCCAATCCGATATGAAACCAATCCGATATGAAACGAAAACGGTATTGTGTAAACGGGGCCTCAGGTTTTGAACTTTTTGAAAGAAAGTTGGAAAGTGGAATCCGGGTTTTCATGTTGAATTTTCGTAGGAAGCTGGAACTAGTTTAATTCTATAAACGAGGTTGAACATTCCTAACAAGTTGAAAATCCTAAAGGGATAGATATATCCACGTCTTTTGTTCCCGTGAATGCAGCATTCAGTGGTATTCCATACTTCTAACAATGAACAAAAGAATGCTGCTTTTCGTCCTCATCAGAGGGTTTTATTTTGATAGAGAAAAACAGGGGTATGGGTATGGCTTTTTTACGTTTTGCCAAAAGTTTAATTTTGGATCAAAATACAAAACGCCCATAATTTCTAAGGGAACAGGAGACATTGAGAATTATTATTCAATTTGGAGGGATTTTCTTATACCATTGGCAATGTTTTCTTAGCATGGTAAATTATTTTTGATATCCTGCGAGCCAGTGTAAAACTCTTACATTGATAAGTTGCATAATACACGATTTGGTTCAAAATACACGACACCAATAAATTTGCAACTTTGAAGGGAACTTTGAAAATTGTGAATCAATTTTAGAGGGATTTTCTTATACCATTGTTAATGTTTTCTTAGCATGGTAAATTACTTTGGATAATCTGGGAGCCAGTGTAAAACTCTGACATTAGTAAGTTGCATATAATACACGATTTGGTTCAAAATACACAACGCCTATACTATAATCTCCAACTTTGAAGGGACCTTTGAGAATTGTGAATCAATTTGGAGGGATTTTCTTATACCATTGTTAATGTTTTCTTAGCATGGTAAATTATTTTTGATATCCTGTGAGCCAGTGTAAAACTCTGACATTAGTAAGTTGCATATAATACACGATTTGGTTCAAAATACACAACGCCTATAATCTCCAACTTTGAAGGGACCTTTGAAAATTGTGAATCAATTTGGAGGGATTTTCTTATACCATTGTTAATGTTTTCTTAGCATGGTAAATTACTTTGGATAATCTGGGAGCCAGTGTAAAACTCTGACTTTAGTAAGTTGCATATAATACACGATTTGGTTCAAAACACACAACGCCTATACTATAATCTCCAACTTTGAAGGGACCTTTGAGAATTGTGAATCGATTTGGAGGGATTTTCTTATACCATTGTTAATGTTTTCTTAGCATGATAAATTACTTTGGATAATCTGGGAGCCAGTGTAAAACTCTGACATTAGTAAGTTCTATATAATACACGATTTGGTTCAAAATACACAACGCCTATACTATAATCTCCAACTTTGAAGGGACCTTTGAGAATTGTGAATCAATTTGGAGGGATTTTCTTATACCATTGTTAATGTTTTCTTAGCATGATAAATTACTTTGGATAATCTGGGAGCCAGTGTAAAACTCTTACATTAATAAGTTGCATAATACACGATTTGGTTCAAAATACACAACGCCTATAATCTCCAACTTTGAAGGGACCTTTGAGAATTGTGAATCAATTTGGAGGGATTTTCTTATACCATTGTTAATGTTTTCTTAGCATGATAAATTACTTTGGATAATCTGGGAGCCAGTGTAAAACTCTGACATTAGTAAGTTCTATATAATACACGATTTGGTTCAAAATACACAACGCCTATACTATAATCTCCAACTTTGAAGGGACCTTTGAGAATTGTGAATCAATTTGGAGGGATTTTCTTATACCATTGTTAATGTTTTCTTAGCATGATAAATTACTTTGGATAATCTGGGAGCCAGTGTAAAACTCTGACATTAGTGAGTTGCATAATAACTGTCAACAATCAAGATGGCCACCCTTTGAAAGCCCCTACGGAATTAGTGATATCAGTGCTTAATGCTATATGCTAAATCTCCGTACCAGAGTTTCTTGGGATGAACCCCGATTAGGGTACGAAATATTACTTAGACATAAAGACCTAATTTTTCTTTATAAAGGCATGCCCTCGCTACCAAACATAAATTTGATATAGAGAAGCAAAAATGAAAGCAAATTTCCATACCGACAGCTAAATATCCTATTAAATGTAACCAATCTGAACCGATATGAAATGAAAACGGTATCGTGTAAACAGGAGGCCAATCCGATATGAAACCAATCCGATATGAAACGAAAACGGTATTGTGTAAACGGGGCCTCAGGTTTTGAACTTTTTGAAAGAAAGTTGGAAAGTGGAATCCGGGTTTTCATGTTGAATTTTCGTAGGAAGCTGGAACTAGTTTAATTCTATAAACGAGGTTGAACATTCCTAACAAGTTGAAAATCCTAAAGGGATAGATATATCCACGTCTTTTGTTCCCGTGAATGCAGCATTCAGTGGTATTCCATACTTCTAACAATGAACAAAAGAATGCTGCTTTTCGTCCTCATCAGAGGGTTTTATTTTGATAGAGAAAAACAGGGGTATGGGTATGGCTTTTTTACGTTTTGCCAAAAGTTTAATTTTGGATCAAAATACAAAACGCCCATAATTTCTAAGGGAACAGGAGACATTGAGAATTATTATTCAATTTGGAGGGATTTTCTTATACCATTGGCAATGTTTTCTTAGCATGGTAAATTATTTTTGATATCCTGCGAGCCAGTGTAAAACTCTTACATTGATAAGTTGCATAATACACGATTTGGTTCAAAATACACGACACCAATAAATTTGCAACTTTGAAGGGAACTTTGAAAATTGTGAATCAATTTTAGAGGGATTTTCTTATACCATTGTTAATGTTTTCTTAGCATGGTAAATTACTTTGGATAATCTGGGAGCCAGTGTAAAACTCTGACATTAGTAAGTTGCATATAATACACGATTTGGTTCAAAATACACAACGCCTATACTATAATCTCCAACTTTGAAGGGACCTTTGAGAATTGTGAATCAATTTGGAGGGATTTTCTTATACCATTGTTAATGTTTTCTTAGCATGGTAAATTATTTTTGATATCCTGTGAGCCAGTGTAAAACTCTGACATTAGTAAGTTGCATATAATACACGATTTGGTTCAAAATACACAACGCCTATAATCTCCAACTTTGAAGGGACCTTTGAAAATTGTGAATCAATTTGGAGGGATTTTCTTATACCATTGTTAATGTTTTCTTAGCATGGTAAATTACTTTGGATAATCTGGGAGCCAGTGTAAAACTCTGACTTTAGTAAGTTGCATATAATACACGATTTGGTTCAAAACACACAACGCCTATACTATAATCTCCAACTTTGAAGGGACCTTTGAGAATTGTGAATCGATTTGGAGGGATTTTCTTATACCATTGTTAATGTTTTCTTAGCATGATAAATTACTTTGGATAATCTGGGAGCCAGTGTAAAACTCTTACATTAATAAGTTGCATAATACACGATTTGGTTCAAAATACACAACGCCTATACTATAATCTCCAACTTTGAAGGGACCTTTGAGAATTGTGAATCGATTTGGAGGGATTTTCTTATACCATTGTTAATGTTTTCTTAGCATGATAAATTACTTTGGATAATCTGGGAGCCAGTGTAAAACTCTTACATTAATAAGTTGCATAATACACGATTTGGTTCAAAATACACAACGCCTATAATCTCCAACTTTGAAGGGACCTTTGAGAATTGTGAATCAATTTGGAGGGATTTTCTTATACCATTGTTAATGTTTTCTTAGCATGATAAATTACTTTGGATAATCTGGGAGCCAGTGTAAAACTCTGACATTAGTAAGTTCTATATAATACACGATTTGGTTCAAAATACACAACGCCTATACTATAATCTCCAACTTTGAAGGGACCTTTGAGAATTGTGAATCAATTTGGAGGGATTTTCTTATACCATTGTTAATGTTTTCTTAGCATGATAAATTACTTTGGATAATCTGGGAGCCAGTGTAAAACTCTGACATTAGTGAGTTGCATAATAACTGTCAACAATCAAGATGGCCACCCTTTGAAAGCCCCTACGGAATTAGTGATATCAGTGCTTAATGCTATATGCTAAATCTCCGTACCAGAGTTTCTTGGGATGAACCCCGATTAGGGTACGAAATATTACTTAGACATAAAGACCTAATTTTTCTTTATAAAGGCATGCCCTCGCTACCAAACATAAATTTGATATAGAGAAGCAAAAATGAAAGCAAATTTCCATACCGACAGCTAAATATCCTATTAAATGTAACCAATCTGAACCGATATGAAATGAAAACGGTATCGTGTAAACAGGAGGCCAATCCGATATGAAACCAATCCGATATGAAACGAAAACGGTATTGTGTAAACGGGGCCTCAGGTTTTGAACTTTTTGAAAGAAAGTTGGAAAGTGGAATCCGGGTTTTCATGTTGAATTTTCGTAGGAAGCTGGAACTAGTTTAATTCTATAAACGAGGTTGAACATTCCTAACAAGTTGAAAATCCTAAAGGGATAGATATATCCACGTCTTTTGTTCCCGTGAATGCAGCATTCAGTGGTATTCCATACTTCTAACAATGAACAAAAGAATGCTGCTTTTCGTCCTCATCAGAGGGTTTTATTTTGATAGAGAAAAACAGGGGTATGGGTATGGCTTTTTTACGTTTTGCCAAAAGTTTAATTTTGGATCAAAATACAAAACGCCCATAATTTCTAAGGGAACAGGAGACATTGAGAATTATTATTCAATTTGGAGGGATTTTCTTATACCATTGGCAATGTTTTCTTAGCATGGTAAATTATTTTTGATATCCTGCGAGCCAGTGTAAAACTCTTACATTGATAAGTTGCATAATACACGATTTGGTTCAAAATACACGACACCAATAAATTTGCAACTTTGAAGGGAACTTTGAAAATTGTGAATCAATTTTAGAGGGATTTTCTTATACCATTGTTAATGTTTTCTTAGCATGGTAAATTACTTTGGATAATCTGGGAGCCAGTGTAAAACTCTGACATTAGTAAGTTGCATATAATACACGATTTGGTTCAAAATACACAACGCCTATACTATAATCTCCAACTTTGAAGGGACCTTTGAGAATTGTGAATCAATTTGGAGGGATTTTCTTATACCATTGTTAATGTTTTCTTAGCATGGTAAATTATTTTTGATATCCTGTGAGCCAGTGTAAAACTCTGACATTAGTAAGTTGCATATAATACACGATTTGGTTCAAAATACACAACGCCTATAATCTCCAACTTTGAAGGGACCTTTGAAAATTGTGAATCAATTTGGAGGGATTTTCTTATACCATTGTTAATGTTTTCTTAGCATGGTAAATTACTTTGGATAATCTGGGAGCCAGTATAAAACTCTGACATTAGTAAGTTTCATAATACACGCATTTTATTTTATAAGCAATTGCTCTATAAGCAAGTCAGTACCAGCGCTGTAGCTTGGATAGAATTATTGGGGGGGCAACCATTGTTAGAGAACAAAAGGAAGACCAGGGACCATGCTGTGAACAATTGAATTTTGGGATTATTGGGGGGGCAAATGCCCCCCCTGCCCCCCCGCTTCCTACGGGCCTGGTCAGTACTGGGCAAGCCAAAAAGCTAAGCAATTTTCAGTACTGGATTGAAGACTGCTAAGCAATTTGAAAAAGTTTGGTGGATTTTGGGAATGGAGCTTTGGGCAGATCGCTAAATAACTTTACAAAGAGCTAATATCTTGAAAAAGATATTTAATTTGGTTGAGTTGGTGTTCATGAATAAAAAGCGCTAACAACATCAATCATCAATTTGTTTCAACATCTTCCATTGATTGTGCCTTCTCACATGTATGTTGCCCCATATTTACCTTTTTCTAATCTATTTCCAAAAAAACACGAACGAAAAGTTAAGCAATTGCTAAGCAATTTTGAGTACTCAAATTGGCTTTCAAGCTAAGCAATTTTGAGTACTGAGCCCAAGCTGAAATTGCTTATAAAAGAAAATGCGTGTACACGATTTGGTTCAAAATACACAACGCCTATAATCTCCAACTTTGAAGGGACCTTTGAGAATTGTGAATCAATTTGGAGGGATTTTCTTATACCATTGTTAATGTTTTCTTAGCATGGTAAATTACTTTGGATAATCTGGGAGCCAGTGTAAAACTCTGACATTAGTAAGTTGCATATAATACACGATTTGGTTCAAAATACACAACGCCTATAATCTCCAACTTTGAAGGGAACTTTGAGAATTATGAATCAATTTGGATGGATTTTCTTATACCATTGTAAATGTTCTCTTAACATGGTAAATTATTTTTGGTATCCTGCAAGCCACTGTAAATTGCTGAGAGAAATACTAAGTTGCATAATACACGATTTGGGTCAAAATACCAAACGCCCATAATCTCAAACTCAGCAGGGAACATTGAGAATTGTGATTCAATTGTAGGCATTTTCTTATACCATTGTCAATGTTTTCTTAACATGGTGAATTATTTTTGATATCCTGCGAGCCAGTGTAAATTGCTGAGAAAAATAAGTGGCATAACACACGATGTGGTTCAAAATACAAAACACCCATAATCTCAAACTGAGCAGGGAACATTGAGAATTATTATTCAATTTGAAAGAAATTTCTTATACCATTATCAATGTTTTCTTAGCATGGTAAATTATTAGGGGTATTCTGCGAGCCTTGGATGATCTGACCGAGAGTAAATTATTGAGAGAAATACTAAGTTGCATAATACACGATTTGGGTCAAAATACCAAACGCCCATAATCTCAAACTGAGCAGGGAACATTGAGAATTATGATTCAATTTAAACGCATTCTCTTATACCATTGATAATGTTTTCTTAACATGGTGAATTATTTTTGGTATCCTGCAAGCCAGTGTAAATTGCTGAAAGAAATAAGTGGCATAACACACGATGTGGTTCAAAATACAAAACACCCATAATCTTAAACTGAGCAGGGAACATTGAGAATTATTATTCAATTTGGAGGGATTTTCAAATACCATTGTTAATGTTTTCTTAATATGGTAAATTATCAGGGGTATTCTGTGAGCCTTGGATGATCTGACAGAGTGTAGAATGCTGTGAGAAATAAGTTGCATAACCCACGATTTAGATCAAAATAGAAAACGCCCATAATCTTAAACAGAGCAGGGAACATTGAGAAAGTTTCCTTAGCATTGTAAATTATTTTTGATATCCTGCGAGCCAGGGAAATACTCTGACATAAAAACTTTTGCATAATAACAAGATTTGGGTCAACATACAAAACGCCCATCATCTCTAACTGAGCAGGGAAAATTGAGAATTATCATTCGATTTGAAAGAAATTTCTAATACCATTGTTAATGTTTTCTTAGCATGGTAAACTATTTTTGATATCCTGCGAGCCAGTGTAAAACTCTGACATGAATAAGTTGCATAATACACGATTTGGATCAAAATACAAAACGCCCATAATTTCCAACTGAACAGGGAACATTGAAGTTATCATTCGATTTGAATGAAATTTCTAATACCATTGTTGATGTTTTCTTAACATGATAAATTATTTTTGATATTCTGCGAGCCTTGGATGATCTGACAGGGAGTAAATTGCTGAGAAAAATAAGTTGCACAACACACAGTTTGGCAGAGCCTTTTTTAAGAAATTGTTAGTGGGGGGGCAAATTCCAAAAAGGGGATGATGGGGGAGTTTGGTCTCGTCGTGGTGTGCCGAAGGCACACACGCAGTGGTCAGAGGCCATTGCCTAAAACAGTTGAGGGTCTGGGGGCAGCCCCCCCTAAAAAAGCAGGTGCAGGGCAGGGCCCTGGTAGGGGTCTAGGGGGCGAAGCCCCTTGAAGCTCCTCACATTTTGTCATTTCTGAGGTCTTAAAATGGCTTAGGATGCTTTAGTTTCTCTCCTCCTGCATATGTTATTGGCCCAAACGCCACTGTATAAGTAGCTGATTATGAGTAGCTGATGAACAACACCTATTGACCACACCTTCATGATTGCAGAGAAATAACGTCAAAATAGATTTTTTCAAACTAACCAGTGATAATAAAACGATTTCAAAAAACTTAGTGACAAAGTCTCTATTCTTACAAGTGTCTACCGTTGGTCTGGAATCACGGCGATCATTTATTCGAAAAAATCTTCCAATGGCCGGAATTTTCTGATGATAGACACTTAACCACGTGACAAGGAAAGTGCGTGAGACTTTCGATCTGACGTTTGTTGTGTTCATAATTTGACAATGTTTTGTAGATCATTTTTTATATTATAAGCATTATTGTGCGCTTCATTTCCGTAACTAGCTGCCTATTTCCTAAATCTCTAGCCTTTGATTTTTCCCATTGACCTAGGCCTTCTTTATAGTGACTTGGAAAGGGATAATATCATGGGGTCAAAACTCCATGACTGGAGGGGCAAAGTTGAGGAATGGGGGGGCATTTGCCCCCCGGTATTACTGTTAAAAAAGGCAGTTTGGATCAAAATACAAGACATCCATAACCTCCAACTTTGCAGGGCACTTTGAGAATTATGATTCAATTTGGAGGCATTCTCTTATACCATTGTTAATGTTTTCTTAACATGGTGAATTATTTTTGATATCCTGCGAGCCAGTGTAAATTGCTGAGAGAAATAAGTTGCATAATACACTATATGGATCAAAATGCAAATCACCCATAATCTCAGACTGAGCGGGGAACATTGAGAATTGTGATAAGATTTGAAGGAATTTCCTTTGCCCTTGTCAATGTTTTCTCAGTATGGTGAATTATGTTGGATACACTGCAAATTCCGTATGACCTTAAGTTGATTGGGAGAGATTTGACCCAGGTGAACAGAATTGTTCATGCTTTTGTCACGATTTCTCTGATGACTAAATGTCTTTTCCCATAGAAAAGTAAACTTTCGAAAGTCGATTGTTGTTGAGCCAATACGCTTACTATATTTTTAGAAGATATTTGTTTATGGGCAAAGCTCCACAAGCCACTGCATAGGTAGAATAATCAAGTAGTAAATTGATAGTGGATAGACAAATACGCTTACTATCTTCGTTAAGTTTATGTCCTAACCACAAAGGTCACACTGAATTAGATTTACTAGTTGAGCAGTGCATCAATAGCTGAAAGGCAATATGTGTAAGCAGTGCAACCATGGTCCTTCCTCTCATTGTGACAGCACCTCATGACTCCTTTTACCTATCTGTCTAGAGTAACAGAGAACTGGCAAATTCTCTCACACTTTATATGACAGGTCGGAAGATAGTTACGGACCAACGAATCTTTGAATAAGGGCTGAGGGACCAAACCTCTTGATCATGCCCGCCACACTGGAGGGGGCACTATTTCTTATTGTAGACATCCGAGCTTTTTGGTTGGCAGCGACGATATTGCCCTTTGATAAAGCAACACTTTGTTGAGTTGTAATAGTTTTACTTTCATACATTTTGCTTTGTATGGAGAGTAGAATTGTTCACAATTGAGACAACTAGGCACTGAGTACTTCAAATATAAGTAGCTAAGGGGCGGATCTAAGAAAAATTCTGACTACGGCTCAAGTGGTTAAAGTAAAAAATGAGCGTGGCCTTGGAGGCACGTTTAGGCACGCTCGCAAAGCCCTGGCAGGTGTCCAGGGGGCGGACCCCCGGAAGCTCTTGAGATTTCGGCATTTCTGAGGCCTTGAATTTCTCTGCTCATGCTACGCAAACCATGTTCCAATCAAGACCGTAACATATTTTCTCAATCTTTTTAGAAAGCTCCTTTCCTAAATTTAAGATCTTGATAAACAATTTTTTTAATTTAATGGTATTCAAATATTGTAGCACGCTGTAATAATGCAAGCCGATAAGTAATAACACATCAACAAATAAATTGTTTATCTAAACAAAACACAAAAATCAAGGCAGTACACTCTCCTTTTGATAAGAATAATTTGATAAGAATACTCGAGAATACTGAGAGACGTGACTTATTTTTTCCAAAACGAATGATTTAAGAAAAACAACGATAAAGAATGCAGGAGATAATTGCAGTTTAGCGGGTGGCAACAACTGGGAATAAGATTTCCAAATAGCCTACACTATCACCTCCCCTATTAGTGGATCTGTCTAATGTGGACTGTGTAACTGCAGAGGAGGCCTAAACTGCAACCTTGTGGAATGTGGAGAGTGTACCGGAAACTGTTGTTGACATTTCTAACGATTTCTATTGTTAAAAAGAGGACTGAATGTCAATTGTTTTTATTTTTCTAACCCTGAAAGAATAAATAAGAAGCACTGGCACCATTCAGAAAACGCACTGCTAGATTCCTCCTCCTACAATAATTCTTTTATAAGAAACTCGTGTACTGGGAGAATATATCTCAAGAAACTAATTATTCTTATAAAGAAATCACAAGCCTAGTTCTGAAATGTTATTTTCGGACAAGGTTGTAAACAAGGAGATTGTTACGAAAAATGCTCGGAAAAATGCGTGAGAAGCTTTGAAAGAAACTCTGTGTACTGAAAATCCGATAATTTCAAAATTTTAAGAAACTTCAGTACTGGCCAACATCTCTAGTTTCTTTTAAAAAATACATGCAACCTCATGAAATCTTTCTCATCAAAGGGTGTGTGTGATACAAACAAAAATGACTTTAAAGATGAAAATCAACATCAGGCAGTAGCTTTGAAAATAACAACCATACCTTTTATGTCTTCCTTTGCTTTCAATTTCATAAGGCCTTGAGCAGGCCTAGGGCCTAAATGCCCGGAATGCGTGTTTTTAAGTGTCCAAAGGAGTAGCTAAGGTATATTTCTAAGATTCTTTTTTGACTATAGACTAGAAAATAATTAAATAAATATATCAAATAATATGTACACTAAATAGAGGTTAGAAATGCGAGTTTTGTTTAAAACTTATTGGCGACTATCAGTTTTCGGTTCGTGCTCCGAAGCTGCGACATCCATATGTTTTGATTTCAAATTCCTCGTTGCTGCTCACTGCAGCTCACTACAGCTCCCGCGTAAATTGGCCGCGAATACTCCACTCTGATTGGATGAAGCTTTACTTTTCAAACTCTCACTACGGCTCCCGCTCATTTTGAGCTATATAGTCAACGCGGCCTTTGATTGGGCATAACCCGATTTTTCAAATCGAGCCATAGTGCACTATTGCCCCCCTACAAAATGATCTTCAAATTCTCTTCTCTCATTAAATAACGTTTAACTTTTTCAAATCCCACTAATGCTCCCGCTCTTTTTGCGCCACTAGATCCGTACGGCTCCCCGCAGCCAATTCAAAATACGATTTTGTCTGCCCCGTTTCCTAATTATCATGAAATAATCATAGAATTTTATCTAAGAGCCATAATTAGAAGAAATAAAAAATTTTATGTCTGAAAATCTGACTACGGCTCGAGCCGTAGTAGCCATAGTCTGGATGCGCCCCTGAAGTTTGCATGGAACTTTAAAACATTTTGAGTGATATTGGTTCTGTCAGATTTGCCTATAGTTTTTACTGACTTGAACTTGATGCTTTGGAGAGGGGGCCATGTACGTATAGGAAGGATTTCAATCTTTGGAGTGGATCACAACGCTTGAAGGGAAAACTATTCACATTAATCTATAAGGGCACTCCCTGAAATTAAAAGGGGCACTTTTTCTGTGCTCTTCCTGTTCGTACGTCCCTAAAGTCCATTCATTCGTTCGTTCCTTAAAGTTAAGAGTAAATGAATTTCATTCTCGATGGCCCTTTCCTGGCAAAAGTGGCGTTTGTCAAAATATAGGTACATTCTGTAGATTTTTGTTATATCAATGAATAGAACTACTTAAGTGCTTGAATATTATTTAACTACTCTTTCAACCTGTTATCATAAAATAATCACTGCAATCAAACCCAAATGTGACATCAATGAACGGGCTCTAAGTTGACTGATGTGTGTAGTGTTCAATAAGGTGATAAAGTCCAACCTCTTAAAGCGGTCAATTGTAGATGTAGGGTTAAGCGGCTGTTGACTAGAGGTGGCCGCTACTCGGAGGTTAATCTGCTATTTAGTATGGCGTTTTGGACCCTAAGTATGTGGCTGCTATTAGGAGGTGGATGTTGTTCGATTGTAGTTTGCAATTCAGTTGAGCTCAAAGTCGTCATAGCTCGAGGAAGCCGTAGGCCTTCAGTCACCATGTTCTGTTCATTGGTTGCACCACCACACAATTTCAGGATGTCGTCCATCCAATTCATCATTGGCCGCCGATACGGTTTTTGCCAGGCAGCCTACCATCAATAACAAAGCAGAGTAAACTGGCAGGTCTGCGTCTCCAGTTTGAATATTGGAAGAGCTGTTTAATAGCCTCCAACAACTAATCTCTCTTGGCTCCCACTTTCTCTCTGACCCATTTAATTGCTTTCCTGTCAGTCCACTTGATTTTCAGCACCCTTCTCCATCTAACCATATTTCAAATGCATTGATGGTGTCTTCATCAGCTTAACGTAACATCCAGCTTTCACATGCATAGGTTGCGACGCTCCATACTATTGATTGTGCAATTCTTTTCTTTTTGTAGTTGTTTTAGTAGTTTGCAAAGAAAATGCGATATTATTCAATAACTGGCCCGGGGAAAGGATAGGTCGTTTCTTTCTATGTGATCCGGAAGCTGATCGATCGAGTTATTTTCAACCTTTAAACAGTTCTCTTTGATGTTGCATTCTTTATGATAATGAAATGTCAAAATGATCAAGTGAGATGTCGACTTATAGCAAATATACAAAAAACCTAACGATACTGCTAGCTGTGTTATTGACAAACAACTACATTTCTCGACACAGTTTCGAAAGTGGCTTCCGTTAAATGCTCTAGCTACAAACCTGTTTGAGTATGGATTCAACAGGCAATGAAAGAATTGAAAATATTGTTGTATACATATGTAAACAAATGTAGGCTGCAAATGGCTGCAGAGCATCCGCATGGGATGATCTAATCGTTCAAATGATGACAAGTGTCAATGTTGCTGGCTTTATTTCTTTCACACGCATTTTTTCATAAGTGATTTCAGCTCGAGCTCAGGACTGAAAATTGCTTAGCTGGAAGGCAAATTTGAGTACTCGGAATTGCTAAGCAATTGCTTAGCTTTTTTACTCAAAAGTTATTTCTTAGAATACTATCTCACAAGTTGTTGTACAACAAATCTCGATGTTATCGTGCATACCAAAGTGTGTCAGGGTACTAATATATCCACTGTAACTTACTTTTCTATAGCTGCTGCACGATTTTCATTGCCTATTGGATCAGAACTAAAATGCGTGTATTGGAAGCAGGCTTGTCTAGATATTTTATTTTCTGGCCTATTTTGAATTCTGCTTGCTCGGAGACCCCTAGTCCGAGGTTCTTTTTGAAGGACGGGGGAGTACCCTACCTCAGCAGTGGAAGTCGGGTCTTCTACCAATTTTGATAGTGCGAGTAGGTTATGGTTTTTTAATTCAAATAGTCTAGCCCGTAGTATTACATAGACTGTTTTATCTATCCTATTCTATCATCATCTTAGGTCCCTTTCGTTCTCGTATTTGTTGAAACATATTCATTACAAAATGTCACAAATTTGATCCCATCTTTCAGCTTATGGAGCTAGGAGGCGGGATAAAGTTTCACTTATAAACTTGTGCTGTTTTCATCCCACCTCTCAGCTCTTGGCCTAGCAGTTGGAATTATTTTGTCCACATAAACAGGCCCTAAAAGTCTCGTGCTGTTTCCATCCCACCTCTCAGCTCTTGGCCTAGCAGTTGGGATTATTTTGTCCACATAAACAGGCCCTAAAAGACTTGAGCTGTTTTCATCTCACCTCTAAACTTTTTACCTGGAAGTTGGGAAGACATTATAATACAAACAGTAAACAGGCCCTAACCTTAGGGTTGTGTTGAGAGTCTGATTGAGAAATTTTGTTTTTGATCCCTTTTGGGTCCTGTCCCAGACGACTGCTATAATTACTTCACAGTTTGCTTCGTTCTCTTTCTCAAAAACTGCGGCTGCAGGTGATAGTAATAAATCCTTGGTCGTTAGTGGTTGCGTCATGATCAGGTTTGAGAGGGAAATCGAATCAACAAGGCTAGAAACAGTGGAGAACTGCAAACCACATTTCGCTAGATTTCATCATTTCTATCTGTCTTGTTAATTGGATTAGTTAAAAAAGCCTTGTTTGCTGATACCTTGCTCTTTCCGAATTTTGCTGGTGTGTTTGATTTGCGTTTCTTTCCGCTGCTTAAGCTTGATAAAATGGCAGGTTTTGTTTGCTTGGGATGTTTCGCAACTTCCTCGCCTCTCAATAGTTGAAGAAACAGAACCTGGTTTGCTTTTCTCCAAGAAGAATTCCAACGAAAATTAAAATAACGTGAAAATTCTAAACGTTGTTTCCTGGTTTGTTGAAAAATTGCAGTTTTTTAAAGAAATAGGCCTTTTGGCCTTTGGAGAAATACTTTAAGAACGGAGAGTAAGCAGACTTTAATCCAAAAGTTTACACTCAAGTATCTGGTCATTTTGTGGAAACTTTTTTCTTGTTCTTGTGAGTTATTATCGCATGAAGAGAATATAGACTTGGCTTATAGCACGACTCTCCATAAAGTCCATCCTAGCAAAGGCATTAGAAAATATGATTGAAAAAGTTTGCGTGTTTCATGGCCTAAACCATTACCACTTTTTTGAATGATGTCATAACTTCGAAGACCGTTGAAGAAGGAAGCTTTTCGATTCTTCGGAGTCAGACTATTCCAGTCCGAGTATTCAAAAAAATAGGCCTTAATCGTTAACCGAAACTCCACTGCGATGAAGTAATAAATCCGATCAAGTATCAAAAATGATCTGGAGCCACGATTTTTTAAGCTAAGCCAGAGAGAAAGCATGTTTTATTTGCTTCCTGACATTTTATCCTCAGCTATGTGAACATAGAAAATGAAGATTTGCAACATATTCTTGAGATAATGGAATGAAGATCGCGTATGAAAATCGATGAAGTTTAAAGATCGATGTTGCTTTCCGAGCTTTACGCTAAAGTTTTCCCGCTACATCATTTTTCAAACTTTCGTTGATATCAAGAGGCTGGATGAAATCTAGGTTTTCTGAATTCTGTCTCTAAGTTAATTGACGAACGTGAAATAAAGTTGTTTTCAAAAAAAACTGTCGTCTTCAATTTGAAAACAAACAGGCCGATCAGATTGTCTCCAGAAAGGATTCTGAAATCTCATTGGTCGAAAGGCTACATCTGTTCCTAGGATACTCATGACATGATTGCATATGCACCTCAAATTTTATATAAATCCTTATCAACTGACTTCAAGTTAAACCATTAGTAATGTAACCTAGACATAGGCGAAAACTCGCTCAATAACATACAGCACATAACATGATATACATACATCAATAGCAACATGCAGTTTGCATTCCTTCGGTATCTTGACCCTCTCCTTATGGGTTTACAATCAAGTTGTTCGTACCAGCAGTGAAAAGATTTGTGTGATCTGTGTGATTAAGTCTCATAAACTTCTGCTGAAGATTTCAACCGAGGAAGATTCTAGATATTTCTCTCAAAATTACTTCCTTCTAATTCTGAGTAAATCATGTGTGCTTGAATTTTTCTTCTTTTGTCATCTAAACCATAATGGAGGATCAAAATTTTCCACAGATTCAAGAAAAATTCCTAGAAGCATTGCTAGAAATTGCAAAAGATAACTGCGTCACCAGCTGCATCTGTTCGAACTTGAGTATCTCTAACAATTATCTGAAGAAGGTAAAGAGATTTCATGTTTTATCTGGTTGGAAGCCTGATGTGGAGGATGTCCATTCGCCAGTCTCTCGAAGCAATTGTAAAAAGAACTCTTCCCTTTCTCACCAGACAGGGAGCCTGAAGAGCAAGGCATCTAGACTGTGGTGGTCTAATGTTGTGAAGAACCACCAAAAGTGCTATTTTGAAAACCATACAAACAGAGCTCAGCATATTCAGAAGTACAGGATGGAATTTTCCACTGTGAAATTGGTTTCGAACACGGATGGAGATCCGTTGGACCCATACATGATGGAGAAAGGAACTAAAGGGTAAGTGTACGTCTTCTATTCAGCTTTCTGCATATTTTTTGTCATGCGAAAGTTAAGAAATTTCAACCATTTGATTCACATGTCCTGTCCCAGATTACAAAGAAAATGGAAAACATAGCGATATCCACTTAAGCAGGCATTTTGTGGCACTCCTTCGTACAGTGGCGATGCTAGGTTTACATTTGCAAAGGGAAAATTAATAAAAGACTAGAATTTTGCCCCCCAAAAAGGCCTAAAAAATAAACATGCGACTGTTAATGATGCCATCATCATAAGTTTCAAAGAGATCGAGCTCGACATTCCTTTTTCTTGGTCTTGTTCAATGCGAAACTAAATGTCTAACTGTATTGAATGGTGATTGGGGGTTCATTTTGTGTATATTAACACAAAGTATCTAAGCAGATGAGGAAACATGTACAATTTTTATGATGGTAGGTGACAAGCTATCCCCTACCAAACGAGTGGATCTGTGATCTCGATTCATAATTAAGATACTGTAAAACCTAAATTTGAAAACTAAGTTTTTAAATCAGCTAGCACGTGGGATCAAGATAAACTAACGCTTGCGTATGCGAAAGACTTTATTTGGCATGCAATATTTGGCTGAGAAATTTGGAACTCTCGAAGATTGATCAGGTCCTTTCTGATTTTGCCAAAAATATTTCTGGCCTAAGGAGAAATTGGTAAAACATTTGGCTGGATTGCAGTTCAGCAGCCGGCTTCCTCCGCTGTTACACAGTCCAAAGAAAATAGATCCACTCGTTAGGGAGGTGATAGCGTGGGCTCTTTTAGAATCTTATTTCCCTGTGGTTGCCACCCAGTAAAAAGCAATGGTTCCGTACTTTAAATTTGGGCTGATAATGGGCTAGGCCTGAAGCAATAACCCTACGGTAAGGAGTTTTTGCTGACTGCAGGAAGTAGGGAAACCTACGAGGAAAATCGATAATTTGTATGGAAACGTAGGGATTTGGTAATTCTACTTATTTTGAAAAAGGACGAACAGAATACCTATAAACTTTAATCTCTAATAATATGTCGAATCCCGTCTGCAGATCAGAGTATGACCTTTTTACACGAATTCTCGAGCGTGCATAGTTTCGAGTGTACGAGAAACCTACAAGGAAAATCGATAATTTGTATGTCACCTCGGTTTATTTTTTTCAATCTCAGATTTCATGACGAAGGTCAGAGTTTCTGTTTGCTCTGAAGTCTCATTGCAAATTAACTGCACGCCTTTTTTTCTGGAGCTGTAACCTTCGACGCCAACTGTCTTTTGATCTCCTTTACATTCACTTGGAAGGCACGTCATCTATTCATGTCCCATGAGTGTCAAACATGATGCTGGTCAATTGTTTCCACCCGTATTCAGAATTGGCTGACCATGCCCCTTTCGAAACCTAAGAACTCGAGACAAATCCGTTGACCTTCTCTAGGCCAGGAAACACCTGAAGGATACAATACCCTTTTGGGCATCTCATGGATGCCTTAAACCATATGAACTATTCTTGAACCTCCATTATAAGGGTAATCTACTTGCTTTCTCAAGCTGTTTTGTATTTTAAAAGGCAATTAATGATGAGGATCAAACTGCTAGAGACCTTGTCAGAGCTGTATAAAAACAACAAGCTGCGCATGTAAGTATAATAATCATATCTCGTACACGCTCATTAATTATGCTGTACTGCAATAAAGGGGGAATCAAACTGACTGGCAAATTGTTGTTGGATGGGTAACTCAGTAAAATGTGTGAGAAAACTAGTATATGAAAATGAGTAGCTTTCATGCAAATCAGAGATCCGAGGTAAGCTTTTTGTTTCCCTGCACACAGTTGGGTAAGATAGGCATGATTTTCAGATTTTAGTTCTTAAAATCTTATGTAGTTCCAAGGACTGCTCTGCCTGTAACAAATATAATTAAAGTCGTGGTGCCTTTTCTCCAATACAAGCTAGAAATTCGCTCAGATCTAAACTGTGGCATTGTTTATCAAAGCAAGCAAGATGACTGAAAATATTACACCTATAACATTAGTAGCTATGGCAGATAAGGTTTAGACAAATGGGATTGTTTAAATCTTACACAATTTCAGTCTTCCATCTTAAACATGCCATTCTAAAGCTGGATTAGAATCACAAGTCTTTTTTCCTTGATAAGGTAAACATTTGCTCCTATCTATTCTCTTGCACAGTTTATCAAAGTAGGCTTTAGAAATTGGTGTTGTTCAAATCTACGTACAATCCATAATATGCAAGCTTGGATTGACATTACATTAGAAGCTACTACTTATTACAAGTAAGCAAACTATTCAATTATAGCGAGATTTTGTTATAGTTCATACAAGCAAGATGACCATTATCTTTATGTTTTGTGGTGAGATAAATGACACAGACATGTTGTTCAGCAGATGGGGTTGTTTAAATCTTACATACAGTCCATAATATCAGTGGCGTTCCATGAGTTTGAAGACTGGGTATTCTGTGGATAATTTTTGTGCCCGTATCTAGTAGGCCAGTTGTGAATGCTGGAATTCAGCGCCTTTTCCCACATCTTTATAGAACTAGCAGTTGTAGGGAGAGGTCCGGCATTAAGCTACTGAGATTCCAATTCAGCAGGTAGTGTTTGCATCAGAAATAGAAAGAGACCGGTGAAAAGCCTAAATCAATGCCACTAAAGACAAAGCTGCTGACAAAAAACTTTTTCTGCTTAGTCGATAAAGACCAGCTGATAGTACCGTCACGGAAGGAGAAACGGAATTTTTCTGTGTAACTATCTTGGTGAAAAGAAAGTTTCATTACCCTGTAATGGGTCTGTGATAGTGAAAAGTGTGTATAATAAAGAAAAAGTGTGTATAATAATGAAAAAATATACATGATAATGAAAATGTTTGAAACAATGAACTGAAATGATGAAAAAATCATGCATATTAATGAAGTATTCATGATAATGACAAAGTGTGTTATAATAATGAATAAGTGGTGCATAATATTGCAAACTACATGGTAATGAAAACCATGCATAATAATGAATTCAAAGACACATTGTCAAGTAGACACACGGACAATTACCATCAATTAATGAATAAGCGGTACTGGCTGTAAACCAAACCCTTCGTTGGTTTGCAGAACAACTGCCAAACACGAGATGGGTTCAACAAAACTTATTTGAGGGCAATGACTCTTACGAAATCAGGACTGAAGAATAAATCTTATGAATATGATTATAAACAGGATGAAATGAAATTCTTGATTGCAAGTATAAAAAGAAATTTAATGCATGAAAATGATGTTTTCTCTGAATACATTGTTGTTGTTAGAATTGAATAAAATTGTACCTGAGCAGAAGCAAATAAGAAAAATGAGTGTATCACCAATCTAGAGGCGTTCCTTTGGGCTTTCCATTTAGTTTAGGTGTGTTTGTGTGTCTTCATTCAATAAATCTTTATTGATAGCTTTTAAATCTTTGGACTAAACTCAACAAAATAATTTAAGTAACTGGGATTGTCCCCCTTTGAAAGTACGAAGTTTCCTGTTTTGTTTCATGAAGTGTTTTGATGAAGCGCAGTTTTGTTTCAGAGTGTACTAAGTGTTTCAGGAAGCGCTTTTTTTTCCCGAAACGCGAAGTACATAAGCGCTTCAGCCCATGCACGAACGCATGCCATGAACATCCGCTTACTACACCGGCTATTGCACGCAAAGCTGCGCACATTATCGAGGCTAGACCGAGATTTTCCTCAGCAAGAGCGCCTCTAGGTTGGTGATACACTCATTTTTTTAATCTGCTTGTGCTCAGGTACTATTTCATTTAAGTTTAACAAAAAACCCTGAATACCTGGACTGAGCGCCATTACATAATATACAACTCATAGTGGGACCAAATTCTGTTTTATTTTGTTATGTAACAGTTGATTATATAAGCAAGAAGATTAACCATTCATGTACATGCCTCGTGGTGAGACGGATGACAATTCAAAGCCAGATAAAATTTCCTTTTCTCCTGAGTAAGTAGATAATTTGATTAAACTTGGGTTAGGTAACAATGGACTCTTTATTTCTCTAGAAACTGAGCTTTTTGGCGAACCAGCCAACCCATAAGCAGGAAAAATGATATCCTAAAACTGAACTCCTTTTTAAACTCCTTTCATCCAACTCGGGATTACAAACATGCCTTGATAAAGTTGAATCCTACTTTACAAAGTGGAATCTGACTATGAATCTAAAAAAGAGTAATATAATGGTTTTTAACAAAACTGGTGAAATTCCGAGAAATTTGACTTTACATGTTGCGAATGAAATACTGGAAGTGACTAACAGGTACAAATATCTTGGTACATTAATGTCCTCTTCGGGATCTTACAATCCAGTCATTGAACAGTTAAGTGAAAAGGCTTCCAAAGCATATTTTTCAGTAAGGAATGTGTTACAAAAAGTTGATTTCGATACAAATATTACACTAAAATGTTTTGACACAGCTCTACAACCGATTTTAACATACAACAGTGAAATTTGGTCACAAATCAACCCAAGACAGTTCAAAATAATGAAGACATTGAGCCACCAAAATGAACACATTAAGTTCATATTTGAGTCCCTCCTAAAGGAAACCGAAAACCAACACCTTAAGATATGTAAAGGCATACATACACTGGTTGTAAACAGAAGTTGCTCAAATTTAGGGGTTTTAGGAAAATTGGGAAGAATGCCCATGATAATCCATTGCCTTCAAAAACAATTTTTATTTTCCCACCGTTTGATAAATCTAACTGGAGACAATCTTGATAGTCGAGCATTTAACGAAAATTACCTATTGAAAGAAAATTGCCACTTTAGCTGGATCAACTCCTGCTGCCTATACCTTGAGGTGTTTGAAATTGATTCAAATCCAAGTAAACTAAGAAACATGAAAACGAAACAATTTAAACTGCTTGTGAACCGAATTTTAACCAACAGCTATGAGCGTTATTGGTTATCAAAAATCAAATCAACAGCTGGTCCTTCAAATTCAGGAGGTAATAAATTAAGGACGTATGCAACATTCAAAGCACGTATTCAACGTGAGCCCTATACTAAAATAAAAGAGAATCTTTTAGATAAAGACCGTGGTTGCTTAGCAAAATTCCGGTGCAGTGATCACAGACTGCGAATCGAAGTCGGCAGAAGAGGGAAAATCCTTGTAGAGGAGAGAAAGTGTCTCATGTGCAGCGAGAACGTTATCGAGGATGAGCAACATTTTTTAACTACTTGTCCAAAATATAGGACACTACGCACCCAACTCTACGAGAAAATTAGACATTCAGTTCCAAATTTCAACACTTTCTGGGCAGAACAAAAATTAATTTATATGATGTAAGCCCACATACAGTTCAATGGGTCGCGTGCTTTATTAAAAGTGCTTCTGAAACACGATCCACTCTAAGTACGACATGATCTGATCACATCTCCTACACTATTATCGGTGTTATTAGTGATCTTTTTACTATGATTCGTTAACTATATTTCGTTTTTTTCTTTTTCGTTCAATCTATTTGATATATCGTAGTTTAGTTTCATTTCTTTTTACTGTTAGTATTGATAAGACGCTCCTTGTTAAAGTGTAGCAAGTTAAGTTTATATAAATTGAATTGAAATTGAAATTGAAATTGTTAAGTTTTCAAATGTGAAGGTATTGACAGAGTCTAAACTTTAATCTAGGGTCTCAATCTTTTTCGAGGACGTTTTCCTTAGTATTAATTATATGGATAAAAGTATGATTTTTAACAGATCATTTTTTAAACATTTGACCGAACTTTCCATGAATCTGAAAAAAAAATATCTACTGTACCAGCAAAATAACTTTCCTCTAGCATCCATATACCTTTATGCCCAATAAATGAGTCAGAGAAGGATGAAAGATAGATTGCATCTGGCTTCGAGCCTACATACCAGAGAGTAGATTCAATAAAGAGGACATTAGACTAAATTGAACTACATCCTGATTTTAACGAACATTTATTTAAAACTGGTGGATCGGAAAAAGGAATGTTTTTTAATAAGTTAGTTAGCGTTTTATTGTTCTTAAAATGAATAAAATATTTTCGTGGTGGGCAGCGCCCTGGTGGGGGCCAAGGGGGCGAAGCCCCAAGGTCTCAGAGGTTTTTGTCAGAATTACGCCCCTAAAATGGCGTAGGATCCTAAAAGTCACTCAAAATCTACCTTGTACTTGCGTTTTTACTTTTTTTCGTGTAATGAGCTCTCAGGCTATCTTGGCTAAATATCTATTCGAGCAACGGCAACCTACTGACCAGTCTCTCTTCACCTTCTCGTGTGCTTTTCAATCATGGCTGCCGTTCTCCAGGCAAAAAACTAGTTGCGTCCTCGTCGAAAATGGCAAAACAAGCCATGAATTGAAACAATCTACAGCTTGAGAGGGACTTTTTTGAAAGAAGTAAACTGATTCCTTCTTGAAAATGAATGGCCAAAAATAACAAGAATAGAGAAAGACACCACTGTGTAACGGCTAGCGTTCAAGGGCTGTAGGCCTATTTAGGCCTAGGCCTGACTAAAAGTAGTCGATGCCTCCTTGAGTTAACGATGCTTCGAAGTGGAAGCTTCGCAAAATCTTATAATGAGGCTATTTTTTATTTTTACTCAAAACTTCAGGGTATTCACTGAATACCTTGAATACCCAGACGCTACGCCACTGCCGTGCAGGCGTTAAGAAATTAGTTCTGCGCATTTGTTTAGGGATGGGTCATTGCTCATATTGATGATACAAAGTTTTTCTGTCAGGCAAAGGCCACAACCTTATGTAATTTTGCTCAAGGCGATGGCTGAAGTGATGATTGTCCAGTGTGCTTTGTAATCTTTGTTCTTGTCTTCGAGGTCCAAGATGTCTTTCGATGGGTTTATTAAAAGGAGACTTAAGGCATTCCATAGTCAGAAAATGTCCTTTCTTGTTGGAAGTTGCTGGTTCCATTCCATTCCTATAATTCCTTTTGTTTCCTGTGACACTATTGTACCATGTCAGTTTGTTCTTGGACCATTCCTACCCACTCCTTTCCGTTCGCCAAGGATACTTATTGGATCTCACAAAGAGGGTGATCGTGTATATTTTGTATACTAACCTGACAGCCAGTCATTTTCGGGGTCTGTTATTTCAAAAAGGAGGCATACTATGATTCTGTTTACACAACTCTATTTTCACTTCATATCGGATTGGCCTCGAGTTTACATGAGAACGCACCAATCCGATATACTTAGTACTGTTAGGGGGATATGAAGAACAACAATTCGGTGCAAACCTTTCAACAAGCCCTTAAGATGACAACGAATAGGCAAATCTTTACCACTGCACAAAATTCATACCCGGCCTTCATTAAGTGCAAAAACTTTCGGCGTGACAATCTTCCGGACACGGAATTGTCCAAAAATTCATTTGTACGAAATTTAGGGTTGACCGAAAATTTTTCATGCTTAAAATTTTTGTATAGATGAGGCATGCGCAATGTTAATTGATTGAAGCTGAAATTAAGTGATCTCCGAATCGATGAAACGAAACAAAATATTTTAATGCTGAAACACGAGTCTGAGTAGATATGAAAATATTTTTTAAATAGTCGTGTTTCTAAGCAAATTGGAAATCGGAGAAGGTCGATTTTTCTCATCAGCCACTTTTCCACAAACTTCATCTCCATTTTTCAAGAAGTGATAAATCGGCCTTGATATCTAACGAGGGACATGACCAACTGTTTGTGACAATATTTCAAGCAACAGTACATGGATCAGATTCCAAAGCTTCTTTGTTTTCTTCCTTCACTGCAAACACTTTCTGTCCTTTAAATGGTTTCTTGCTCGGTTTCTTCCTATTTGTTTTCCCCTCTGTATGCCAACCTCTATTTTCAATTTTGTGCACAATGATGCTCTCCATGATGAATTTGATCAAAAAGAAATAAATGGAATCTCCAAGGAAGAACTTTTTGTTTAACAGTCTTTGAATGGTACGAAACTTCAAAATAACCAAAAACATCGGAAACACAGCGAAACGAACACATGGATTTACTTAAACTTTCGTGTGCACTCAACAGGGTAATTCGTCAGAAAATGAACAAAATAGAAGCCTAACTGATTTATATACCCACATGTGGATCAAAATAGGCCAATCAGAAAAGAGGTGAATGATTGGTATGGTGTAGGAAAACCAATCAACAACCACGGTACAGTGAGCTAACCAATAAGATTACTTCAAGAGTCCTGAGGCGAAAACGAACTCTTTCTGTCTACGCAATAGAGGATTCCTGGTTTTAATGTAGACAGATGAGTGTCATAGGAAAAGCCTAAGTAATGCATGTGTTTGTTTCACATATCATTTGAAAGGGGTTTAAAATGACTGGAATTGATGAGGCTATAGACCTGGAAATTGAACCAGTGGACCCCCTCGAAGATTTAAATATGTATAACGATATAGGCACACATACGTTTAAACAAATGACAAAACTATGAACGTAAACAAGAAAATTACTTTTAGTTTCCTTACTCTTCTATTTTAGAAATTTTTTCTCGCAGAAGACTTCGTTCAAAAGAGATGTTAGTCTTTGTAAATCAATAACTCAACGTGGTTTCCTTTTCATATTCAACAGCCTGTTCAAAGTTTTGTCCTAAAATCAATTTTTCCGAAATGTCAAATATCTGTCCGAAAACATTTTCGCCGTAGCTTATTTTCTGCTGAAAAGTTTTTAACTTTACTTAGGCTATCTAATCACAAAAGATGCTTAGTCAATCTGGTAAAACTACAATTCAGATTTTTGATTTTGTTATTCAGATTGTATATATCATATATGTTATTTCTAATTCCAATCAAGATTATCTATGTAATACTTTATTTCATTTAATGCAGTTTTGTCAGTTGGCTTAGATTGGATGATACATGTAGTTAGCAGCTATTGTTTGTACCAACTTTACAGAAAGTTTATAAAAAGATTTAAAAGATATGAATATTGGCAGGAAATCGCAGTTTTATCAAAAACCAAATAACAAGTAGGACGACGAAAATTATGATCAGTAATTCAGCGACAATGTCAGAATTCTACTCCGAAACTTAAAGTAAAATAATGGCCTAGCGTCATGGACTTGGCTTCTTTAAAACATCTTGGAGTTGTCTTAAGGTAGAAAGGTCCTAACCAAAACCGTGATTTTTGGCCAGGATACATAGATTGACCTTTATGCTGTTTCTAATACAGAATTTCATATAGAATTTGATTTTTCAATCAAAAATAATCTATCTTTATCATAAATGCCATAAAATTCTAGTTTATTACACCCCACTTTTTATTTATGTTCCCTAGCAACGCGATTTATCCTTAGTTACAGGCTTTTCTTGGGATATTTTTTTAAATTTTTTTTGTCACCCCCCCTCCTTGAGCTGTATTCTATCAACCAATCATAGTTGGTCCTGAAAAAGAGGCTAAATGGCCCGATTCTGCGCTTCAGAACTCAGACATTTTACCGTTCACTGTTGAGAGCTCATTTCCTCGTCATTGCACATCGTATTTACTCGTTTTTTTCGCTGAAATTAGTTTTTGATAACTGATTTATAAACCTCAAACAAAAACTTGCGATGGGGGATAAATCTAAGCACCGAAGAGGTCGAAAAAGAAGCAGGAAGGCGTCGAGTATTGCAAGAAGAAAAAAACAACATGGCGGAACGGAAATTGTAAATCCTGAAGAGCACACTCAGTCATCGACATCGAGTGCCTCGAAACAAAAGATTTTGCTCACACCAGAAGCCACATCAGCTGTAAAAAACACTGGTTTAGTCGAAGAGGGATTCATCCTTATGGACCTGAGACTTTTGTCAAACTTTTTCTGCCAAAATATGAATTGTGGAGAGTGCAAACAAGGTGGGACATTGAGTTGTAAGATCGACCTCAGTTCAAAGATGGGCTTTTATCATAAGCTTCTGATAAACTGCTCTGAATGTTTATGGAGTGCTGTGCTTGATTCCTCTAGTAGTTTAGAGAGTGGCAGTGCTGGAGGAAAGCCTATGAAGGAAATAAACACGAGAATGGTGTCATTTGTGCGTTCAATCGGAAGGGGTCACAGCGCGTTAGAAAATTTCAGTTTGTTTCTGAACTCTCCTGCCCCGATGACTGTCAAGAACTACAAAAAAGTGTTCAGAAGAGTTGGGGAGGCCAGCAGAAATGTTGCAAAAGATAGCATGAAAAAGGCTGCAGATGAGCAGAAACAAGGGGGCTCTGATGAAGTAACAGACTGCTCTGTTTCGTTGGATGGCACTTGGCAACGCCGCGGACATGGGAGCCATCATGGAGTTGTAACGAGCGTATTGGTGGAGACTGGAAAATGTGTTGATGTTGAAGTCCTGTCCAACATATGCAAGGGTTGCACCTATTGGGAGCAGAGAGACAAGACTTCACCAGAATATGTCAAATGGAAAGCCAGCCATAGTTGTAAAGTCAACCACAAAGGCAGTGCAGCAGCTATGGAGCCAGTTGGTGCTGTCCGTATCTTTGAAAGATCAGAGGAAACAAGGTCTTTGAGATACACAAAGTATTTGGGTGATGGAGATTCTTCATCATTCAAGAAAGTGCAAGAGAGTAGGCCGTATGGTGATGCAATCATACAAAAGTTAGAGTGTGTTGGCCACGTTCAAAAGCGTTGTGGCACTCGACTTAGGCGCCTAAAAAACAGCAACAAAGGTGTCAAGCTTGCTGATGGCAAAGGTCTTGCAGGTGCGGGGAGGCTCACTGACAAGTGCATTGACACACTGCAAAACTATTATGGTTTTGCAATTCGTCAAAATGCAGGAAACCTCACCAAAATGAAAGAGGCAGTCAGTGCAGTACTTCCACACGTTGCTTCGTCAGCCACAAATCTGACCCATGACCAATGCCCAGATGGAGAAGACTCATGGTGTGGATTCAAGAGGAATCCTGACACTTACAAGCATAGAAAAGGGATCCCAAAAGCAGTAGTTGAATTCATTCAACCAATTTTTGATGATCTCTCTTCGGAAGATTTGGTTTCAAAGTGCCTGCATGGCAAAACCCAGAACGCCAACGAATGTCTGAACAAAGTTATTTGGGACCGCTGTAGCAAAGAATATTTTGTGGAGAGAGATGTCATTGAGGAGGCAACTTACAGTGCTGTCAGCCATTTCAATGACGGAAGGCAGTCTGTTCTCAAATTATTTCAAAAATTGAAAATTGAGCCTGGAGCTTTTACAAAAGAGCTTTGCTTCCAGCAAGATCAACGTAGAATTTCTGGATCGCTGTCGAAGTCAACCGAACATGGGAAGCAAAACAGGAAAAAACTCAGAGCAAGAAGAAAAGGGTTCCAAGACAGGTTGAAGGAGACAGAAGGCAACTTATATGAAGCTGGTGGACATTAACTTGTTGCTGATTGAGCTAAAAATCAGAAAAATCATTAACTTTTTTTTAAAAACGCGTTTTCCCAAGTTTTAGATTTTTCGCTATTTTTAAATTTTTGAAACGGTGCTGTGGAAAAACCGTAAATGATAGACCATTCAAATTTTCACTGGTGATGCTCCATATCCTGGTGCTTGTTGTAAGATCAAATAGATCTCTATAGGGCCTGTCTTTGTCATATAACTGCCATTGATAAATGTGATGATATTTGCGAAATGTGGTATTTTCACCATTTATATTCTTATTCTGAAAATAATGATGGCTGGGCAATAATTTTTGTCTTACAACAAGTGCCAGGATGTATTCTAACTGATTTGTGACTTTGAGCCTGTTTGGGAATGGTTTCATGGCACAGCACCGTTTCAAAAATAGTCAGTATTTTGCCCTTTGGCGGCCATTTTTAATGAACCTCATTTACATAAAAAGATTTTTTTTTCAAATTTTACTTAATCTACTTGATTGAATAAACTTAAGACCATCCAGACTCAATTGAGACAAAAATAAGTGAAAAAAAATAGGTTAGGACCTTTCTACCTTAAATTACTGAAATGTCTTCAATCGCTAAATATCTTTAATTAAATCATAATAAAATGAGATTGTCGCTGAAATTTCTGTTGAAGTTTCTCGCCGTTCTTCCTCATTATTAGATTTAAAAGATTATGTAATGGTAATTTTATTAAGTGCTGGCTCTCAGCCATGACAACCATGTACGGTTAACCACAAAAAAACACGCAGTCGCCTCTGATTTTTTAACCTACCTTCAGGCATGAATTGCTCTTTTTGTTCTTCTTAAAAAACCTTAGCAACATGTAACTTGGCAACTAGGAATGTCGTAGCTGGCTTGCTTATTATAGATTTAATCTTAAATTTTATTATATTACCTAATTTTGGTTAGCATATTGCAGAAAAGCACATCAGATGGTTATTCATGATTTCGTTACCTTGAAATCTTATTGCGGTGCAAAGGTTCGTTATCGGATAGCTATATACAATGGAACTGGGAATATTGGAACGGGAACAAGGGAATAAGGGAACAAGGGAACGTTTAATTTCTTAAAAGTCGCAATGGCACTTCCTATTGCAATGATGTTTACACCAATGAAAAGGGCTGCTCTTCTGCAACCCCCACACCAAGCTCTTAGGTTTCCTGATTCTGCAAAATAGCCCTAAGGAAAGTTTCATCAGAACGTGGATTTCTCTTGCAGTCTGACTTTTGCAAAGGTCTCAAACACTTCGCAGTGGTCAGCAATTTTCCTTTTCTGGCATTTTTTAGGCCTTTTAGTAAGTTAATTTGTAGCATTTTCCTTAGTTAAGCCATTTAAAAAAGAAATGATCATCGAGGTCGGTTTTGGGAACGTTCACTTTAGGTACAACGATCGGCGTGAAGCCCAAGAAACTCTACAAACAACAGTCACTGACAGCTAAAGATTCATCCAAGTATAGTAAAACATGCTGTCAGTGACTGTTCTTTGAGCGTAAAGCTGGGGCTGAACAACTGCAACGTTCAACAACACCAATTTTTTTACAAGAAACTATAGTAAATCTCCGTACCAGAGTTTCTTGGGCTTCACCCCGATTATGGTACGAAAAGTTTCTTAGACATGAAAACCCAATTTTTCTTTATATAGTAATAATTCAAATTCAAATTCCAATTCATATAATTTAGCAACAAATTTTAAAGTTAGAATACAGATACCTAACAGAAAATTTACTTATTTCTCAAAAAATGGAGAAATTACAAATATTAGTGGCGAAGCTAGGTAGCAATGAGTGGTCATGCTATCTGGGAAAAATTTTTGATGGTGGCAAAAAGTGTGTAAGGTGTGCCAACAAAGGTACACATGCGATCATCACTTTGCTATTTCTGAGGTGTGAAAATGGCTTAGGATCCGAAAAATCCAACTGTGTTATGAAATAAAAAAACCTTAGATAAATCAAAGGGTGCTAATAGGAGATAGCCTAGCAATGACAAGGGAGCAAGTTTTCGGAAATGCAGATTCTAAGATACATCATCACGCAAAGCAAATGTATGTATTTTAGCATTGCTATAATAATGTTTCAAGTATACTATTATCATGAGAATATCGTCTAAAACTGTCAATTTTATAATTTCTTTCAAGTTTTGAAATTTGATATCAAGAATTCCCATGAATAGCAGATAAATAGATGCATTCAAGACTAGATTACTTTTTCAAAACATAAGTACTTTAGGCCTAGATTATGGAAAAAGAAGGCAATAGACATCATGATTATTTTGATGTCCCAATACATAAATAGAGAAACTTTGGTAATAGATCACATCAATGAATTTCAGGAGCAGAAGTTTCTTAAATTTGTTATAAGAATGGTCCATATTTGCGACTTTCCAGGACGAATCAGCAAACACGGCCAGCAAAAATGGCGTTGTAAACATTCACTTCCTCTTGTGTACCAATCTTCCTGACAAACTTGATCTTTGTTTTGACTTAAGGTCTTTACCCCCTCAGGAAAATTGATTTTTTTTATTTTTATGCAACTTTTTAAAAACACCCCTAAGGGTACATCAGAGCTTGCCTTTTTATGTTGTTACTAAATTGTGCTGAAATTTGCAATATTTTCCGAGATTTAGGGGGTAATTTGTGACCAAGTACGGAAAATTTTCCTTGGAAACGCCCTAAGCAACGTTTATGCATTTTTTACCCCACCTAAAACAACCCAGAAGCCCCACAATTTGGCCCAGTTTGGATAGCCTCGAACTAAGAGATGATAGTGAGGCTGTTTCAAGTTCATGTATCATACATGAAGTACATCTTTGCATAATTTCAGAACATGTTTCTCAAGTGAATGTAAAGTTTCAACGATTTCAAATTTTTCTCGCCCTCAAAGCAAGTTTGTCAAATTATAATACATGTAATGGGAAATCCTAGAAATAAGCAACGCAAACCTAAAAGGAGGAAAAGGAAGGCACAATCGACTGCTGAAGGAAGAACAGCCAAGAGGCAGAAAAGTGCTGAAAATATTTCGACATCAACGACCCAGACTCCATCTAGGCCGTCACAGGACCCTTTGGCTCAATCTTCCTCAAACACAGATGAATCACCAATCTCAACATCAGCAAGCAAGTTAGAAAAAGCTATGCAAGATCATGAAAAGAAAACCGAGAGTGATCAAGAGGAGATTGGGTTTGTTCTGTTTGATTGCAGTATTTTGCAGAGCGTTTTTGGAACTTTGTGCTGTCCAGAATGCAAAAGCGAGAGCTTGAAATTTGAAGAAGTCAGAGAACAGAAAAAGGGATTTTGTGTTTTCTTTCTGCTGCGTTGTGGTAATTGCCCATGGCAAAACAATTTTACATCTTCAAACAGGGCTATGAATAGTAGAATGTGGGAAGTAAATGGAAGGGCTGTGTTGGCCTTCCGAAATATTGGTGTTGGGTATGAGAAAATTACAGATTTTTCAAAGACAATGAATATGCAAAAGCCTATGACCAGAAACAATTACGATAAATTGATAGACTCGGTTCATGCTGCATATATGAAGGAGGCAGAGAAGAGCATGAAGAATGCTGTCGAAGAAGTAAAAGAAAAAACTGACTCATGTGATTTTGTCACAAGTTTTGACGGAACATGGCAAAAGCCAGGGCATGCATCATTGAATGGAGTCGTAACAGCTATTGCCAATAATTCAGGAAAGGCCATAGATTTTGAGGTAAAGTCCAAAAAATGTAAAGCTTGCGAGACAAGAAAACACCTGGATAAAAATTCAAATGAATATAGAGACTGGTACACTGTTCACCAGCATGAATGCTGCAACAACCACACAGGCTCATCTGGAGCCATGGAAGTTGCTGGAATAAAAGACATGTATGCAAGATCAGAAGAAAAGTATGGTGTTCGCTATACAGTATATGTGGGAGATGGGGATTCATCCTC
Organism: Pelagia noctiluca; assembly: GCA_963924455.1. NCBI lineage: Eukaryota > Metazoa > Cnidaria > Scyphozoa > Semaeostomeae > Pelagiidae > Pelagia > Pelagia noctiluca. The sequence goes on from OZ004322.1 coordinate 4,038,776, forward strand.
GTACTCTACCATCGCAAATGCAAAACCCTATGGCCCAGACATTGATATCGTAAAAAAGGAATGTGTCGGCCACGTTCAAAAACGTTTGGGTACGAGACTCCGAAAGTTGAAGGTGAGCCTGGGAAAAAAGAAATTGAAAGATGGCAAGGGAATCGCAGGAAAAGGAAGACTAACAAACAAACTTATTGATAAAATGCAAAACTATTATGGGCTAGCCATACGACAGAACCCGCAAGATTTGAATGGGATGCAAAATGACATAAAAGCAGGTCTGTACCATATTGCGTCATCCGAATCAAAGCCACAGCATGACATGTGTCCTGAAGGAAAAGATTCATGGTGTGGCTGGCAACAAGATAAAGCCAATGACACCCACACCTATAAGCACAAAAATAGCTTGCCAGAAGCGATTGTTGATGAAGTGCAGCCAATTTACGATGATCTTAGTAAGGAAGCTCTTTTGTCCCGCTGCTTAGATTGCTACACACAGAATGCTAATGAAGCTTTGAATCATTTGATTTGGGCCAGATGTTCCAAAAAGTCATATCAGGGGAAGAAGGTTGTTGAACTATGTACAGCTAGTGCAGTAACATATTTCAATGATGGAGCATCATCTGTTTTTTCTGTTCTTGAAAGACTCGGAATTCGTCCAGGAAGCAACTTCAATGCTGGTGTCGGTATCGCAGACCGTAGAAGAGTCTGTCTGGCTGAAAAATTTTCAACAGACAAAGTCAAAAAACAAAGGAAAAAACTGAGGGCTATCAAAAAAGGACTGTGGGATAAAGACAAGGAGAAAGAGGGCAATGTTTATGAAGCTGGTGGACACTGATTATCTCATTTTTATCATGTTTCGGAAGCAAAATCTTCTTTTGCCGTTTTCTAGGACTTCGTAAAATTGAAAATGTTTCAACTTTGAGACAACGTCATTTCGTCATCCTTTAAGATATCAAGTTGAAATTTTCTGGGCCAAATCTCCAAATCATACTCTAGTGCTTGGAAGTGTTTTTAGGTTGTTCACTGTACTGCATATTGCTCCATAAGTAAATCAATATACATGAACAGCGACTTTTTGCTTCCGCACGTAATAAAAATGAAATAAATCATATTTAGGGTAAAGAAACAATGAAAGAAGTATCCCAAGCACTAAAAATACTTGTTTTGTACACCCTAACATCAATAATGGCTGTAAAATCAAATTGATTTTCGACCAGCAGTGTCTCAAGTAAAGCGCAGTATTTTCTCATTGTTATGTCCGCCATTTTGCCTAATTTGTATATTTTTTCATTTTTTTTTGTATTTTCTAATTTTACATATACCCGTCTTTATACATGCACATATTCAGTTACCTAGCCCTTGTAAATAAAAAGTTTTTTCTCTGAGGGGGTAAAGACCTTAAGAAAAATCCAAGGGCCTAGATTGCACAATGGCCTCCTGCTCACTTAGATTACTTGCACCAAATGACTTGTTCAACAACCGAGAAACGCTGTCTCAATCAGTAAGACTTAGTTTAGCTAAACTTTCAGCCATTTTTAGATTATGCGATAGCAGTAAACCTTGAGGGAACGAGAAAGAAAACTACGGCAAGGCCACAACAACAAATGCGTTTCTCGAAGAAATGTGAACTTCAACAAAACAGGGGGTTCGTGCGTGAATCATGCTTTCAGAAATGAGCAGGACCTTGAGGTTTCTGAGAACGCGCGACGGGGCAATTTAAGCCAATCAGAATCAAATATCCTTCTAGAGTTCTGATGATTATTATTGCCGAGGTCCTGCTATTTCAGATGAGCAGTCCTTCTATTGTCTTTTTCTATTGTTAAGCATGACCAAACGCAAAGGCGTATGGGAAGGCTCCATTGTTAAGCATGACCGAACATAGGGTTTAGTCCTGCTATATTTGTAGAGCAGGAGAAGAAATTTTCGCAATAAACGTCATATGGAAACCCTATGATCGATTAAACACAGGGACACAGGAACCTTAAAAATGCCGACAGAAAGGAGATCGACCCTGTGGAGGGGTGGAGGGTTGTTTTGGACCCTGTTAAAGCTGCTTTTAGCAAAAATTAGTGAAATAAAAAAATTTGTGCTTGAAAATTTTTAGTCATGCTCAGCATGACCAGCATGACCCTTAGCTTCGCCACTGATAATATTAGTTGCTTGGGACGCCAAGAGAACCGAAACGGTTTTCGAGCTTAGCGCCCTATTATAGTTAAACATCTAAAGGTAGCGGAATACGTATAAATCTAAATACAGCGTATGATAAAACATGGTAACAAAAGAGTGCGAATATTATATCTTTTGGTTTGTAGTCTAAAATTGAATTTGAAAATTTTTTAAGAATAAGAAATAAAAACTAAAACTAATAAAAAAAAGAATGTATAAAAATAGTAATGATAGAAATTAGGATGGGGAGGGGGACATGGAAAGGGGATTTTTGTTTTAGCTACATTTATTTTTTGCTAATATATAGATATGCAAGAATTTTCTTTGAAATCGCGCAATAACTATTTTTTGAGGTATTTACAAAACAGACTTTTGCTTTTTGTTCTCTGATTCGGAGAGGTATGTTGTTCCAGATTTTAATGCCATTGTATGTAAAAAAACGTTTTTTGTTGTTAGTTCTGATTACAGGGTAAGCAAATTGTTTTCAGTAGATTGACGGGTTCGATAGTTATGTCTCGAAGATGTTTTTTCAAAAAACTTTGTTTTCCAATGATTATGTCATCAATCATCAATGCCTAATTGATTGAATAGTGGTTTTGCACTAGCGATGTATTTTTCAAAATTCATTATTCTTAGGGCTTTGCATAAATAACTTTGCATGGATTTTGTAGCTGTTTGAACTGCGCAACCCCATAGTGCGCAATTCCATAATTGACATGAGGGGCAATTGATGCAAAATATAGATTACGCAGAATTTGAGCTGAGACAAAGTGCCTCATTTTTGCCAGTATGCCAATTCCTTTTGAGATCTTCATGTTAACATGTTGAATATGTTGTTTCCAATTTAGGTTTTTGTCAAGTATTACTCCAAGATATTTAATGTAATCTTTTTGCATAATTGATTTATTATGAATTTTTAGATTAACTGTATGGGAAATTTTTTTTGAGGAGAGGAAATTAACAAGAAGTTTGATTTGTCAACATTTAAAGTAAATTTACTTGCAGTGAGCAAATCTGAGACTTTCATTAATTCAACATTAATAGTATTTTCGAGATTTTTTACGTTTTTATCTGAGAAAAAGATACTACCTAGTGTCGTCTTCAAATAAATGAAATTCAAGCAACTTAGAGAGAGATGGCATATCATTTATGTAAAGAAGAAAAAGAAGAGGTCCAAGAACACTGCCTTGTGGTACTCCAGTATTTACTTTGCAAGGATTCGATAATTGGCTACAGTAGGTGTTGGCTACAGTAGGTTACAGTGGATATTAGCACCCTGGGTACACTTTGATATGCAAGATACTATTGAAATTTGTTGTACACCAACTTGTGATACAGTATTCTAAGGAATAAACTCTGAGATAGAAAAAGCTAAGCAATTGCTAAGCAATTTTGAGTACTCAAATTTACCCTTCAGCTAAGCAATTTTTAGTACTGTGCTCGAGCTGAAATTGCTTGAAAAAAATGAGTGTCTTGGAGATTTTTACATTTAGTTTTTTATCGTGATTCTTAGATTATACCTACACTTTTAGAATAGATATCAGCTATGAACAGATGCCACACCCTCTAGGAGGTTTAAATTTTTGCAGTACCTGGGCCAAATGTTCTAACAAGGGCAGATTTTGTAATTAGCCAATCAGCGCGTTTGTTTACAAAATGACAAAATCTGGCGTTTGACGTCACAAACACAATAGAAGCTATAGGAGAATTCTTGCCAGTAACACCCCTCTCTTCTTTCGGGCGCGTGCACGCGGTTTTTGCAGCTTTTATCGTTTTTTTTGGTTTTTCTGATTCAATAGAAATTTTACTAAAATCTCCCCGCTGGCATTTTCGATACGACGTCCAGATCGCGAGAATTCTCAGTTTAAAATCTCGGCTTTTTCCTACCCTGTTTTTTATTAGGCCCACATGAACCTACGATCGACAAAAGCCCTTAATTTCCAACTGCCCTCGACTGTTTAGGTGATAAACTATTGAAAGAACCTTGAAAATAAAACAAAGAAGGTTTTTTGTCACCTGAGCAGGGATCACAGACCAAAAGACAGCTGGAAACCCTCCCCGAAACCTTCGGAGCTGGTTGGCTAACTTGACTGGCTGGCTATCCACATTTAGCAGCGAAGAAAACAAATACAGTAAGTACGGCAACCTACTAAGATATTTCTCCAGACAGCGCTAAGCTTTTTCTCTAGATGTTTTGATTATTTCAATTGTAGGAACAATGACAACTGTTTTCTAATTTTGAATTTTCATTCATCGATTTCTCATTCATCAAATATTTTCTGGCAGGGCATGTAGGTACTTCATCACAATTTTTTTGGCGGGAACATAACATCGAGGAGGGATGTCAGTTGAAAAATTGCAGTTAGTTATGAGTTTATAACGATTTAAGTACACTTTCTCCGTTCAAATGTAAACATGCTGAAATTTTCCAAGAAGTGCTCTAATCCTTTACATGATGATCAGGTGAAAGATTTTCATAATAACAATTTGATAGATCCCAGAGCTCGTGGCTTGGCAAAAGTTGTCAATGCTTTCAAAAATGCCGTAGCAGCTGGTGGTGGAGTCAGGATGGATAAAACGAATCCTACGATTTGCAATTTATGCCTGAAGAAGAAGTTCAGTAGGAAAAGGAGTTAAAAAAAACTTTAGTAACACAGAATGGTCAACTGTTCAGAATAAGGTTTGTGTTGTAATTCGTATTTGTATCCATCAGTAACATTGCACGTTTTTTATAAGAAACCTATCATGTTCAGGACTAGTTCCTATAGTCCAGTACTCAAAGTTTTTAGATTTTCAAAAAAGATGACAGGAAAATATTCCTAATCTGTACCTCTGACAACTAATCTCCTAGCTGGTTGGTTATCAAGTGGTTTCTTATAAAAATTGCGGTAAAGGGGTGTAAAAGGGCTACCTTTGCAGAAAATTACTGTCCAGGTTTCACAAGGAAAGCAAACAAAAACCTAAAAGCAAAAAAAATCTAAAAACAGCAGGGTGGCTACGGGGAAGAATAGGGGAACAGTATTGTCCCTCCAGCCACATTAAGAAATTTGGCAATGTAATCTAACAATGCCTCTATAATGAATACCAAGAAGACCATTTCTTTTTCTGCACGCGCCTGAATTGTTAAATGTTCTTCGTTTAAAGGGATTTTGATAAAATTGTTTTTGAAACCTTGTTATTCCTAACCCTTTTCCAACCATCGTAAGAAATATCTTTTACAGAAACATTCAGATTGTTTATCTGATGAGGTATGGCTCTTATTAGAATAAAAACAATAAAATAATATTTCCCAGGGAGGTAGGGCTGATTTTATAACCACATCCCTAAAGTGAATGTTCCCAAAACCGACCTGGATGACCATTTCTGTTCTAAATAGCCTAACTAAGGAAAATGCTACAAATTAACTTACTAAAAGGCCTAAAAAATGCCAGAAAAGGAAAATGGCTGACCACTGCAAAGTGTTTGAGACCTTTCCGAAAGTCAGACTGCAAGGGAAATCCACGTTCTGATGAAACTTTGATTAGGGCTATTTTGCAGAATCAGGGAACCTAAGACCTTGGAGTGGGGGTTGTAGAAGGGCAGCCCTTTTCATTGGTATAAAAATCATTGCAATAGGAAGTGCCATTGCGACTTTTTAGAGATTAAACGTTCCCTTGTTCCCTTATTCCCTTGTTCCTGCTCCAATATTCCCAGTTCCACTGTATATAACTATCCGATAACGAACCCATGCACCGTAATTAGATTTCAAGGTAACGAAATCATGAATAACCATCTGATGTGCCTTTCTGCAATATGCTAACCAAAATCAGGTAATATGATAAAATTTAAGATTAAATCTATAATATGCAAGCCAGCTACGACATTCCTAGTTGCCAAGTTACATGTTGCACACAAAGTAACTAAGAGGATTAAATTCAAATCACTACCGGAATGCTAACTTGATTAGCCGGTACATAAAACAGGTTTGGGCTGCGGTTCCAAAAATCATATGTTTGCAACTCGTCCCGAAAACGAAATCGATCCCCGAGAATTATCGTCTCGAAAACGAAATCGATCCCCGAGAATTATCGTCCCGAAAACGACTGAAGACGACGCATCAATGCATTGTCCTGAATGCCATCGATGAATCTTGAATTTGCATGTTCTCGATGTTGAAGAAGTCTAGAAAGTGCATTGATAAACTGAGTCCGAACTCCGAATCATGTTGTTAGCAGAAAAGGTATCGAATTCTTTTCTGTTCGTGACGAGAATGATAATAAATAGATGAAGTATCAACCTTCGTTTTAGAGTGCGTTTACATGAGAGTTTTCAGACCGGTTTGAAATCTAAGGCGAATTGAGTTCAATTCGGGGTCTATTCAAATCCCATTGTTATCTTGCGTGCGTATACTTGAGAAAGAGCGAATTGAATTTCAATATATGAATATAGGGAGAATTGTGATGTAAGACCTCCCAAATGGAAGTGGGGAGCTTATGTTACAGCTATGTAAATCTACTTCTCTCAGGCTAAATTACACTATCAGTTTTTTTTGTCAATTCTTCCTCTTCAGTCGGAATTAGAGACTTTTTCTAATGTTTTCTTGACTGATCAGTCAAAACTGAACGGTTTCTTTGAAAGATGGACGTTTTTAGACTCTCAATTAAACTGATCAATGAAAAAGTCTCTCAAGCAGGAAAAAAGGATAGATTCAATGTGGTTTCTACTTTAACAAAACTCAATGAAAGGATTCATAAGACGTTTTTAGAGATATATTAGCATATCTTGAGGGATACAGAGAAAATTATAAAGTATTTGAGCAAGTGCTTGACCAGAAACGTCGTCTTCTTCTTCAACATGTCTCCAAAAACAGAAAAGGCCGAGCGTGTTGAGCAAGCGGAGTTTTTATAAGTTTTCTTATAGTGTAATCGTTTATCAAAGACAGAAGGTTATCAACATTTGTTGGGCTAATTATTCACAATTTTTTACATTCATCCTCCGCCTCTGAGCGAGATTCCCTCAGGAGTAACATTCCAAGCTGTATGCGTTTTTGTAGATGTGGCTTTACTCAGGTTGACTCTTTTTTCGTTTTCGTTTCGAAATAACAGCAATAATAAAGCTACATTAGCAAATTCTTTGTCACTTTCATCGTTCTACAAAAAAAACTCAACAAAAAAAACTAACGATTTTAAACTGATCGTGTAAACGCACGCCTCTTCAGTTTTTTTCAAATGTTAACTTGAAAAAGACGGACGAGAAAAATGAAGAAAAAAACTGATCGTGTATTTTAATAGCAATTGCTTAGCTTTTTTCTCTTAAAAATTGGTTTCTTAGAATTCTATCTCGCAAGTTGTTGTACAACATATGTCGATGGTATCATAGATACAAAAATGTGCTGGGATACTAATATCAACTGTAACCTACTTCTCTATAGCTGCTGCTACACGATTTTAATTGCTAATTGATTCAGAACTGAAATTTTCAAATTGCTTAGCATTCCTCTATTCAGTGCTGGAATTGCTTAAGTTTTTGTCTTGTCGAGTACTGCCTTGCTTATAAAGCAGTTGCTTATAAAAAATTACGTGTACACTGGGAGTGTTTTTTCTTTGATGATTGTTAGAATGCTATGAATAATCAGCACAACACTGGATAATCGTGCAGCAGTGGCTGGCGTAGCCGACGGTGGTTACCTTTAGAGCGAACCACTAAGGGCCCCTAACTGAAACACTTACTGGCAAGGGGCCCTAGACCTCCTACAATCTTTTTTCTGTATAAGAATAAATTTTATAAGAATATTGAGGCTCGAAATCGCCGAAGAACAATGGAAATTTAAGAATAATAAACGATGGAAAAGTTGAGGCTCAGGAGAAAATTTGAGGTATTCTTATAAAGAAAAAAAGAGTGTACTTCACTAAGGGCCCCACACACCTTAACTACGCCACTGTCGTGCAGATTTTGTTAACAGAGAATCAAGTCAATATTATTTCTTTGGCAGCCATATTGGGAGGCCAACTGCAAGCCAAAGCGATTAGCTTCAAATATTTGGCTCCAGAAAGAAAAATGCTTTATCCAGTCTTCATTTTGAGATCAGTTTAGGACGATGGGCATATCACTCGAAAAAATCTCGTACACTTTTTGAAAAAATCACAGAAAAATCACAGGAAAATCACAAAAGTCACTGAAAAATAGAAAAAAATCACACAAAAATAATAGAGATATCACCAAAATAACTAAAAAATCAGTGTAATTTTTGAAATCACCAAAATCACGTACACGTGTTTGTGAGTGATATGCCCCTCGGTGTAGGAGACCCACTCGGCTGTTTTGGTAAGCTGCGAATGTTTTGCAAAATAGTCTCGACAATGAAATCTGATAATAATACTATACATACACGATGGTGAAAAGCTTGGGGATTTTCCACAAAAAGCTAAAAGTATATCAATTATTCTAAAATCTTTACTCGGCAAAAAGTGCTACTGAAGACCATTTTGGATTGATATTCAAGTCCCACCTCGGGTCTGATTCATCGAAGTGAAAATATTGTAGTGGTCAGTAAAATTATTTTGTCTATTCTCAAAGGGGGTGCTAAAGCTTGGGGGAATCTTAAGGGGTTAAGTGATAGGGATGCGCCATTAAAAAATTGGAGCCATAATTCCGGGTCGTAAATTGAAAAAGGGGGCCCATAATTCCGTGTCACGGATTATGTACAAGGGTAATATGTATAAATGTATATGTGAATATGTGATATGTAAGCAAAATTTCAGTAGCACCACATTATTATATCTGAATTAGCCAAAATATTTCTAAATAAAAGTTTCATACAGTACCACACATGAGTGTAAATGATGTGTCATGTACATTTTCAGAAGTATTTGTTACTGTACTTCAACCAATGTTTGAAAATAGAAAAATAATCTCAAATATTGATGCTCATTGACATATTCCTTGGGATTCCTTGCTGCATAGTGATTAACTTTCTGCCAAATATAAATGGGACTGTATGAAATTATGTAATATCAGCGTTGACTGCCTTTCTCTCCTGAATTCTTCATACATAACCATCAAAATCCAAACGGAAAAAGTCTTACATACTACCTAGTGTCGTAAAAATTGACCATCTTGAAATTCAGAGTCATCTTCCTTTATTTCCATGTGGTCTTACAAATCATCTTCATCATCAGAGTCCTCTTAGTAGTCATCATTAAGCTCCGAAAAAACCTTGTTGGCACCCTCCAAAATACTAGCATTGCTCCAAATCTCTTTTCTATCCGAGGTCCTGTCGTGTTCTTCAAGGTTGAAGTGGAGTTGATGTGTGTTTCTGAATGATGTGATTTTACCACTAGCTGACTAAATACGTGAAAAACCATAAAGGATTAGGATAAATTTGTCCAACTGTTAACCTGCAACTAAGTACAAGCTGCAAAAAAAGCTTGTCAAAGCTACCATTCTTCAACACTGCCTTCCAGAACGCTTGCTTACTTTTACTGAAAAAGCTGGCCGCATGTTCATTGCCAGAGAATGCATGCATTCCTATCTAGGCCTTCCTTTTCTTTTCAAGCAATTCTATAGAGGCACCATCCAAGGTCTTCTAGGTTTTACCTGTCTATTTTCAAATAGCACTTTAATATCAGGAGAACCCATATATATCAATCAAGATGAGGACCTTATCGTATTAGTGCTTCCGGGCTTAGCAGCAAGTGCAACGAGCTTTCCATCAGCTTCTTTATGTTCACAAGATAGATCTTCCACAACAAAAAATTACTTCCTTGAGATCTTTGTACATTCATTTTTACAAGGAAAAATTAACATTTCATCACAAATATCTTTCCTCTCTTCATTACTTTGTCAGTTGGAATAGAACATCTTTAATTTCACCTTTTTGCAAGTACTTTACCAAGTCACTTTGCACTTCCATATTTAGGCTTGGGATTTTTCAGTTAGAACTTTACCCCTAGCCACTCGCTCGCCATTTTTGATGCTGCTATCTATGCATTTAAATTCAAAACTCAAAACAAGATCTCTAATTTTATTTGTTATATTCGAATTGCTGAATCGGGAGTACTCAAAAGGATAAAAACTAAAGGAAGTGAGCGCACAGGTGCCATATTCAGATTCAAGCTAGATTTTGCCATGCTAGTAACATGATATGCCCAAGATGTCCATTTAGAAAGTCATTTTTTTTACACTTACCACTATTCTGATTTTCGACTTTGGATATTGATTCTTGAAAGGTTTTCCCTATAGATGTAGAAATCGGATCCGAAAATACTCTATATGGATCATTTGTTGTAATTCTTCTTTCCAAAGCATTCATAATCTCTTTACCGTTGTTCGCCATAATCAGTAAGTTTTCACTGATTTGGGCTTCAACAAGGCAACCTAACAAAAGAATATATGATTGTTCGTGGCATGGGGCATCAGAGGTGTTTCCATCTATCTCCATCTTGTTCAACATTGTATACCTCACAGACCTTTTGAATTTAACAAATGGACTACCTATAACCGTACTTAAAAGACATAGAAAATTTGAAATCAGCACCACTGACTTGTTTTTTTAATCTTTTGCACACATGTCAGGCATTACAGGCATTATTCAAAGCAGAAATAGACTATGCTTGAAATCGAGGTTTTTCATCAAAAACGAGGCAGTTACCCCCTTAATAATCTGTATAACATTAAAATTTGGAATCAACACCCCCAGATTGAACAAAATCACCTATTCCCGGAAATTCCCTCTCGGGCGACGATACCCCCCTCTCTCCTCCTAGTGTAAGAGGGATCAGTCCTTACAATTCTACTTCTATGTTACGTGTGAAGTTATGAAGACACGGAGCCAAGAATAGACATGCTCTTGTGACATTTACATATTAGTGACTGAAGATAATTACAAATACTACAACTTAAATACAGTCATAAACAATAGAGAGGAAAGAAAGTGTTCATACATTCGATAACGAGGCTATGACGTACGTGATGGTTACGAGACTACTTATGACGTCAAGGGTCGAAAAGGAGGCTGTTAATGACGTACAAGTGAAGTGACAAGTTATCCTGTTACAGTCTACCCCTCCTTGATAAAAAATGCGGAGCGTAGTGAGGGATTTGTTTGCAATACAAGAATACAAGAATACAAAGTTAAATCCTGAAAACGTGAAAATGTCACTAATTTAAGAAACTAGATACGACGTAAACGATTAGGTCGGATTTCCTAAGTACTGATTGTGGATTTACTTGATTACATAAGAAAATCCTGAATGAGAATTCCAATGTGCAGTTGACGCACATCCTGAAAGCGAATACTGCTGTGGTCATGCTGAATGGAACCGGTGGCTAATTGCTTGAAAAGCCGTGTCGCGGTTGCATGACAATGGGGAAAATATGCCAAGTTTGTTGTTTGGCAAAAACGACAAATCCTAATGAAATAGGGCCTAAAAAGTGGATTTCTAGGGCCATAATATGATCCTATTATACGATATCTCTATACATTAGTACGAATACGATACAAACGGGTGGTGCCATTGGCGAGAACTTATGTACGTTATGCTACGATTACTGCAAGACGAATTTACGTAATGTTAGATAAGCTTATATGCGAATAGAGAAACATAGTTACTTGTGTTTGAATATTCCTTTTCGTTCATGTGGGTCTTCTTCGGGTTGACCAATTTCTGCGTAGGGGCTTATCAAACTGTACCAGGAGATGCTGCGTTGGGTGGCAACCATTCAAGGCATGGAAGCTCGAGGCCTGTATAGCGGTGTTTTGACGAGAGAACGGTCTCTGTCTGACAAGAGAATCCAGCTTTTTCTGCGTTCCTGGAGGATAAACTGGGTAGAACCTTGATTTGAGCAGCTTTTCAAAGGATGAAGCTGACGAAAACCTTGAGATGAGTAGCTTTGCTGTCGAAAATATTGAGATGAGCAGCTTTTTAAGAGGATGAAGCTGGCGTGAACCTTTACATGAGCAGCTTTTGAAGGATGAGGCTGTCGAACCTTTTTCGAGGGAAAAGTGCAGCGATCAATGCCATGGTATTAAGGATGAGATGAAGCCGTGTAATGTGTTCCAAAGTTATTCAGTTAGCGAGACGGTGAAGCTGCTGCTGTTTTTTGTTCGTTAGTGCAGAAAAATTTCCGATTCATTCGTCGTACGAGTCTTTATGACGTACTGTACTCCTTGGAAAGGAATTCTTTGGCAGGCATCATGTTCTGAGAGATTCGATTATCCACCAGTTGTAAGAATGGTGTATCGTAGGCTGTGATGAACTACAGCGAGGGTCGTTCACCAGTTGAGAGAGTGGTGTCGTCTGGCAAATCTGCTTCAAGAGAGTTGCTGAAAGTGAAATTTCAGATCCGGATACTCCACCAGTTACTTGTAAGAGTGCTGTGTTCTTGAAGTACCGATCTGTTCATTTACCAATCGCAAGAGTGGCAAACGGGTCCTACACCAGTTGTAAGACTGGCGAACGGGTCCACCACCAGTTGTAAGAGGGATCAGTCCTTACAATTCTGCTTCTATGTTACGTGTGAAGTTATGAAGACACGGAGCCAAGAATAGACATACTCTTGTGACATTTACATATTAGTGACTGAAGATAATTACAAATACTACAACTTAAATACAATCATAAACAATAGAGAGGAAAGAAAGTATTCATACATTCGATAACGAGGCTATGACGTACGTGATGGTTACGAGACTACTTATGACGTCAAGAGTCGAAAAGGAGGCTGTTAATGACGTACAAGTGAAGTGACAAGTTATCCTGTTACACTAGACTATAAGGATCCCCCACAGATACCAGGATTACAAAAAATAAACTTATGGGGCAAATTATTATTGCATACAGAGGCTCCTACCTTTCGAATAGCATACCTGGTGTGGTGAAGAGCTGTAATAACGTCCTCTCCTTCAAACAAAAATCAAAGGGTGGAAGGGGTATAGCTGTACCTGCAGAGCTTGCAAATAGATTTTAGAAATGTAGAGAACATTGTAAACTTAGAGGTTTGCTGTATTGTATTTCATGTATTCAAATAGTTGGTATCAATTAGTAACATCGCTTGGTGTGCACTATTGTAAACAAACAACTTTAAACAAATTTATTGTTATCATTTTTATACCTCAGCTGAAAGCTCGAGCTTTTGTAAAAGAAGGCGACCGCATTCTGCTGTTTGGATCGATTAATTGTTGGCTGGGAAAATAAATTTTTGAAAGCTTTTTCTGAGAAAGAGAAGGTTACAGAGAAAAGTCAACACTAGCCTGTAGAGAAAAATGTATTCTTACGATTGAACAAATACGAGTGGCAATTTATCTAAGTTAATGAGAACGTAGCTGAAAAACCTCTCATTCTTATGTTGGTGTGAGTTGACGTTAACAGCCCGTTTTAAAAGAGGGACATATCACTGAACAAAATCTCATACACGTTGATTGCAGTGATTTTCCCCTCGGTTTGAAAAGATAGCATCAGAAACATAAGAACCTAATTAAGGTGATGACCTCGAAACGCAAGGCTCTTTTGTGGGGGTTACCTAAAGCAACTTGTAATATTTCCAATTTCAAAATTCAAATAAAAAATCCTAATAGAAAGATTCAATTCAAAATCAAGATAGTTTGAAGTGCACTCTGGAATTCTATTCCGCGGAGAATTGATAATAACACGGAATAAAATTCGTTTTAGGGATATGCAAGTGAGTCCCCGGCAAGGAAAATCAAATCTACCGCCCATTAGGATAGCCAACCATCAGCAGGGAGTTGTTAGTGGTTATTCAGCCGCGAAGCCGAGTGAGAACAGAAGTTCGACCTTTAATTCAATCAGAATGGATGATGATAATCAGCAGATCAGAATTGAGGCCAACGCAGAGCTACGAAGAGGAAATGTGAGCTTGGAAAGTGAAAACCAAGAATTGCACTGGGAGACCTTTGCGGCTCAGAATGAGATTTCTGGACGTAGGGATAAAGCAAAGCAAATCATGCGGGAAAAGTTCCGCTGCTCAGCTGTTCAACGTGAAGTTATTTCAAATATGAGTGATGGGCAGGCATTGTCTGACGCTCGAGGTAAAGACCTGTCACGCACTGTCAACCAAGTGCGTCACAAAGATTTATTAACAAGGGAACTCCTGCAAAATCGCTCAGACACCAGGAGGCTGAAGAGCTGCACAAGCGTCGGAGAGAACTTGGCGTTTTCATCGCTTCCTCGAATGAAGACCGAAGTCAAACCAAGTAAGCAAACTTTTCTTTCACCATCGAACCGAAGACGTTTCTTAGATCATGATAGATTACAGAGCTCTGCATCCTCAGCTGAGAAGGGTGCTAATAGTATCCCATCAAAAAATGAGGGTAGCTCTCTCTATATCAGTATACTTGGTAAAAACCCCATCTGCCGTGAATTCCCAAATAACCGTAGTTAATCAGTTGCCTATGAAATTAATCATAAACGTTCCAGGGGGGCAAAGGAACAATGCATTTGATTTAAGTGTTTTAGCATGCTTCGTCGTTATGTAACACCATGACTTTGCTTGCTCCTACCATATCAGGCCCGAGGCATCGTGGGAGCTAAGTAATTAGAGGGGGGTTTCAAATATGGAAGATATCTAACGAAATTAAAAACAATGCATTATAAACACGAAACCTTACGGATAAAAATCACGAGAAATTCCGGCGGTTTTACTTTTCTTGATCTCTCCTCTTAACTTTTAATTCTACTTTAATTTAGCATTCACTTTGTGACGACCCCCCTGCCTTGACCCAATAGTACAGACTACCCTATTTATTCGTTTATAAAAAATCAACTTTATACGATCACCAGCCTTACATTTTGCCAAAACTTAAAAACAAGCTAAGAGCAAACGAAAGACTGAAAAATAATCTAAAAAATGTAGTAGACTCATTTTTTAATAAGAAACAATGCTAAATCTTCTGACCAGATTTTCATAGCTTTCACTCTAATAATTGTATAAAAAGCTTTTTATGAAGTTTCCTAATATAAAAACCTAATTTTCCTTCATATACCGTAATTTCTTTATTCTCAATCACTGTCAAACATGAATTGGATATGAAGAAGCAAAAAATGAAAATTTCATTGCAAAAAGCTAGAATACCTTATCAAATGTAACCATATACTGAACTAGGAACAAAACCAATACACGTTAGACGCTAATTTTCTCTTACAATAAGTTATGAAAAATAGAAAAAGTTTCTTAGCTCTTTTTGTTCAAACAAAATCTCCGACCAAAGTTTAAGTTTTGAAAATCTGGCCCTACGTTTTCTTATAAAGGGTTTCGTGAGATACCCCCATTTCTATATCCAAAGGTGCATTTTACAGAGATCTGAAGTGTCGAAATTGCAAAAATTTCTTCCCCCGGTGGTAACCATGGATTTTGGATGTGCGCTCCTAGTAACCCCTTACTTTATGATTACTTGATTTTAGAATATTTATATAGAGTAAAAAGAGTTAAGACAAAAGGAGTATTTGGTTGATGCATTTGAGACTTTTTTTGAAAGGATTCTTAAATTCAATTTCCCTCAATGGCTTATTCGTCAATTTTATTAAGTCCTATTGTCTATTTCTAAGCGAAACCAAGATTTTTCTTAGCTGCCACAAGGTCAAGGCAACAAAGAATTTTGGGGTAATAAACTTGTTAAGAAACGTAATTCATTATGATTGGGATGAAATCTAAGAAACTATTGTGTCAAAATTAAGCATAGTTTCTTATACGGAATGTGGGTGTGTTATCTAAGACCCCGTTACCACCAGCACGGATCCAAATGGATCCGTACCCAAACTAGCACAGATAGCCCTTCCGTTTACACTAAACGAGGCCCCCATAGTACCCTTGGATAACGGATTCACGCGTCAATTTTTCGTTTATCACGCCATCACGTACCAGAAAACAGAATTTTCACGATCTTTTCCATCTGATTATGCAAGAAAAGTTTTTTTAACGACCAGAACACGTCACGCAATCATGCACTTGAAAACTCCTTTTCACGGAATAACGACTACATTTTCAACAAATCACGCTGCACGAAGGATTCTTTGATCACGGATTCACGAACCAAAAATATCAAAATCACGAAATCATGCGCGAAAATATTCCAAATAACGCTTCACGTACAAATATGGGGGGGCCTCCTAGACCTGTGGATCCGTACCCATTTGGGTCTGCTATCTGGACCCATTTGGGATCGCTTTCCAAGGTGTACTCATTTGGGTCCGTGCTCGTTTAGGTCTAGTGTCAGTGGCGTAGCGTCTGGGTGTTCAAGGTATTCGGTGAATACCCTGAGATTTTGAGCAAAAAATTAAAAAAAATAGCCTAAATACAAGATTTGCTAAACAAGAAGACCTTTTTTAACGTTTGGGTTACAAACTTCATAGTGTTTTCTCCGTTTCTAGTTGTTGAACGCAACCCAACACAATTTGTATATGTTCCATCTACTCCATTCCATTGTATTTGATTCCGTGTTCCATATTTTTGATAAAGATCTCTAGTTGAGCAGAGGAAACATCCCTAAATGGATTAGCGGTTATGTTTAATTGTTTATGAGAACAGTAAACGATTGAATTTCATTGTATTAATCACAGCAGAGGTCTACGGTACACACTGAAACTTTTCCGGTAGTTTCCACCAATCAGAACTCTCCATTTCGCCAGTATTTGACCCCAGATTGACCTTCCAGATCGAGAAAACAAAAGAGCTGTACGCAGAGAAATCTCAGCGTACAGCCTCCTTTCTCGACTTAGATGATCAAAACTGATTACGAGGCTCAAACAATCATAGGCAAGAAGACGGAAGTAATACAGAATTGAGATCGTGAACAGATTAAAATCAACAGATGAATATAAATAGGTCAACATGAAACCCACATTTCGTCGTCGCTTTTGCAGTATAATATTTGAATAAATATTTTGCTAAGATGGCCTGAGCTCATTACACAAAAACAAGTAAGAACGTAAGTGCAAGGTAGATTTTGAGTGATTTTTAGGATCCTACGCCATTTTCAGGGCCTAACTTGAATCTCAACTGAATACCCACTACCGAAAGTCACGCTACGCCACTGTCTAGTGTAAACGGTTGGATCCGTACCCATTTGGATCCGTTCTAGTGTGAACGAGGTCTAACTCTTTTTATACAATTTGCAAAGCGTTGGTGGCTTTCCGATTAGAGCAGTGGCGGCGCCACGGGAAGAACTGGGGGAACTCGCTTCCCCTTTCCAAAAGGTCGGCAAAATTAGCAAAGAAAATGGATAACGGAAAAATTAGTTGGGTATACCTTTAGACGGAAAACTAGGTCGAAATCTCCCCACTTCTCTCGAATTTTCAGAACTGGCACCGCCACTGGATAAGAGTAGAATACACCCTTTTTTTACAAGAAACCTTTTATAAGGAACCTACATGTAAAAGTTCGAAAAACTTAAGGAACTTCTACTTTCTAAAGGTCTAATAACTGAGGAACTTTATAATTATAATATCATAATCAGTGGTGTAGATATGCAATTTCTATAATGACTCTCATTAACTTTTACGTTATATAGGCCTGGCCTAAGCTTCTTTGTGGTGTAGTAGTAGTAGGCCTCCGTCAGTCAGGGGGTGACCATGGGTAGCATCCTAGTTGTCTGCTTGGCTGGAACATCGGCGTCTGTGACTGAAGAGGCCGATGCGTGAGCGACATTGTCTGTTGCAGAGGTCGCACGTATGTGGTGATGTCTCTAATCTGTCTGTGCTGTCTCCTTGTTTTCTTTGAGGTGTAACATGTGTTATTGTCAGAGTTTATTGCAAAATGTTGAATTTTAATCAGTTTCTTGCGTCGGTACTAATTCCTATCCACTAACTGAGAATTCAAAATTAAGGAACTATTAAGGATCTTTTAGAACTACGAAGTGGTCAAAAGAGGTCTTAAAATAAAGAACTTAAAGAGCTAGGCCCTGACCTAGGTTCCTTATAAAAAAGCGTGTATTCCAACATTTATGAGCCGAGTAGTTCAAGTAACTATCCGATAAGAACCAGGGCTGAAATGATAAAATAAGGGAAAATCACTACCTGAAATCTCGTACATTTTCGTGAAATGTCATTTGCTCCAATGAAAATTCCTTGAAAATCGCTGGAAATCCTTTTGTTCGTATTAGCACACCCAACGGGCTGTCGGGTAATCGCTAGATGGCCTCCCTTCGGTCTTTGAAGGGGAACCCCAAAAACACACAGGAAGAAAAACAAAAGGTTATGGTAAATAATTTGACACTGGTTTGAAAGCCTTAAAAAGAAAGGTATCATCGAAAGGCTGTCTTGAGAGAGAAGCTAGCCGAATTCGCAATGAGTTGGCAGCAACTTTTAAAAGCCTTTCTAGTCACTCAAGTTACTTACGAAATAGTTTTCTCAAAGCTTAAGATCATAGACGAGGCTTCACATATTGCTAACTGACGAGTATTAATAATAAGAAAAGAGAATTACACAAAAGATGACAGTGATAAATTTCAAGGACTTTTGGCGAGAGTTCCAACTTTTGGACACGATTTACACTCTTTTTTTTTTATAAGAATACTTAATTTTTTTCTGAGCCTCAATATTCTTAATTTTTTGCTGTTTTGAGCCTCGGAATATTCTTAAATTATTCTTACGGCAGAAAACACGGATATAGCAATACATTGTTATTATGTCATAAATGCCAAACACGCACACCTACAGTATTACAAATATGGTGGCTAACAGAACAATTTCCTTTAAAACAGAGCTCATCCATACTTGCATCAAAATGTTGGAGAGTGTGTTTAGACCATTTCCTGTAAAAACACACCCATTCAGAAGTGAAAAAACACTCGCTAGAATTTTTTCCATAAGATCTGAGCCTCGCAATATTCTTAAAATATTCTTAAATTTCATCGATTTTGAGGCTCATTATTCTTATAAAATTTATTCTTATAAAAGAAAAAGAGTGTATTCAATATTTTTTGATTTCATGCCAAGTTTTATCATGCATATTTCCTGCCAATTATAAGAAATAAAGAATATTGAGAACTGTTGAAAACAGTAAGGTTCGTGGAATAGATCCCGTAAAGTTCGATAGTTCCCTAAAATTCCCTAAATGTTTTATTAATAACTTCCCAAAATGATGTTTGCTCTAACATAGATATTGAAAAATTTCCACTACACTATTTCTTTTTTATAAGGATAAATTTTATAAGAATAATGAGGCTCAAAATCGGTGAGATTTAAGAATATTTTAAGAATATTGCGAGGCTCAGATCTTAAGGAAAAACATTAGCGCGTGTTTTTTTAACTTCTGAATTGGTGTGCTTTTTACAAGAAATGGTTTAAATACACTCACCTAAATTTTGATGTAAGTGTCAATGAGCTCTGTTTTGCAGGAAATAAGGATATTGTTCTGTTACTGTAGCCACCATATTTGTAATACTTTTTTGACATTTATGACAATAATAACAATTTATTGCGATATCCGTGTTTTCTGCTGTAAGAATAATTTATGAATATTCCGAGGCTCAAAATAGCAAAAAATTAAGAATATTGAGGCTCAGAAACAATTAAGTATTCTTATAAAAGAAACGTGTACCATATTCGATATCAATATTTTACGTAAAATTGAACTTCTGATGTTGAATGTAATGTCAAAAAGCTGGAAAAGCATGAAAGAATAATTTACTGACATCCTTTTTAGTTCTGTATTTTCATTTTATATATTTCTTATTTTACTGCCTTGCTCAAAACTTGAAATAAAGAATGTGTTTAAAAAATTCATTTTCAAGGCCTAATCTTGGTATTCGAGCCAAGGGGAATAAAACATTTATTTACATGCTTTTGATGACTATGTTTGCTACAAGCAGAGAACCAAAAACTTTACAATAGTCTTCAATTCTATATAAGTAATGATAAAGACTTGTGTTATGGAAACATGAAACCAACAAACCTAAGAACATCAGAATGGGGATAATAAACATGAATTGTGTCTAAAATATTTGTATTACATTCTTCCGTCAGAAACTGCTCTGTAAGGAACTTACTTGTAAAATTTGGGGCAAAATATTATGAAAACCCTTTTGTTCTAACATTTTCTCAAGCAAAAGAAAACAATATCGGCTTTAAGAGACTTAAACTCGGAGGTTTTAGCTGGGTTTCTTTCTTTAAATATTCAAAATATGTTCACATACATACACTGTTCAAAATGATAAATACTTTTATCCAAAGCCATGTTTTTATAAATATTATGTCTCCTAATCTTATATTGTGTTAGTACATTTCTTTCTCTCAATACTCTCAATCTTCAACATTTTCCTCATTCTTATTCCACGGCTCATAACTTCAATGAATGTAGAAACTTTTGCTGCTATTTTTTCATCTAATGTATTTGGAAAAGTTGTTGATGACGACGATGCTCTATTTAGCATAATTAACATAATTAGCATATCAAATAATGCATACCAAAGTATACCAAGCTGTCATTAATTCGATAGAAAACACTTAACACAGAGATGATTTGAATATGTTATCATATATTTACTTTTCCTTGTAAAGGTTTATGTAATACCCGTTTCTATGAGTTATTTGATACATCTTATGCTATAATTATTGTTATTACATCAACATGGAATTCCTTTTTTATATTTTTATGATATTTTGAATATTCACTATTGTTACCACCAACTATACTCCAAAAATCTCATTCTATTTTTATCGTTATCATTCCATGATCGAATACAATGTTTTGCTATTTATTCTACGATACAAAATAGTGTAGAGCGACTGAGTTTGGGCATGGTCTAACGTTTAGTATTCAAAATATTAGTCGAATATTCATTTTTCCTTGGTTGATTTGTTATTAGATATGCATGATTTATGCAAGAACTACGTAACCATTACACTATTCGAGCCATGTCCGGACCACCTTTTCAAGGCACAATTCAGTTTACCACTATTTCCTAGAAATTAACTTGTTTTCTGTATTTTTGAAATATATTTAATTCAATAAAATTGTGGTTAGTTTTATATAAAATATTTTGCATAACAACAGGGGGTGTTACCGATATTGTTATGCTCTATTGCTAAGCCCACTAAGACTAAGACTAAGACTAGCTATTACTTTAAATGGCCTTGGTAAATTAAAAAAAAACCTTATTTCTAGTAACTAGTGAATTTTTCCATTAAATACAAGTTACCATCTAAATATTCCCTATCCAATCAATCTAATTATCAATTATGTTGCCCTGAAGTTTCTCGTCTATCAAGAAAGCCTCTTTTTCTTACTCCACTTTTCATGATATCTTCTCTCTAAAACAAAGCATCGTAATTCGTAAATTTTTAGAATTAGAATTGAACAGTCTTCGGACGGTGCAGAACTAAATTGTTAGAATGTTCATAAAAATAGCGAAATATTTATATGGGAAAGCATTTCGTCCGACACTCGTCCGATTAGTACGTCAGAAGAAGAACGCAGTGAAACTGAACGAATTGTTATTCACAGAGGTGGATGAAATTGCCCAATTAGTAGATAGGGGGATGATTGGTATAGCGAAGAATTAACCAATCATCACCGGCTTTCCAGTAAAGTGAACAATACATTTTCTACTAAAGAGTAATAAGCTGGAAAATAGTTCCTTCTATATTCACAATGCCAATTTTGGATCCATAGTTTTGATATAGACCTTTTACAAGATTCCTACATTAAATGTAGGCCTTGTGATAATGCTGTTTTGAGCATATTTGAGTGATTCGAGTGAGTTTCTGTTGAACATGCTTGCCGAATTCAGGCTGGGTCTTGTTACCAACAGGCAGCAGGGGTACGGTAGCATACACCACATCACTCTACAAATTGTAGTACGAGATCATCTTCGTTTATTGCACCCATTCGCACTACAGGTTTCTCGAAATTGGAAATCTCTGCCCGCTAGGCAAACCCTCAATTTCAAGTTCGACATTGCTCATAACCCAGAACTTCAAGCATCTCCAGCATCAAGTCAGCTAGTTTAAGGTGCACGCCCCAACGCCCGTTGTTACTTGCTAGTATTGATTTGAAGTCTGGTTTCCTAGTAAGCAGAAGAAGAATAGAAAACACAGCTGGGAAAACCGTTATGCTTCATTAGCTGAACTCAGATAGAGTAAGCACGCAGGTGTGTGGTGAACGTATATCACAATGCTCCTTCGTGGAGAACAGAAAGTCTACTATGTAAGTATTTCGCACGCCACGATGCGCCACTCCGAGCCATTGTATTACTAATAGCGTCTCCTCTGCCCACTGTTCCAGCTCGTTGTTCCC
This sequence comes from Pelagia noctiluca, assembly GCA_963924455.1. NCBI lineage: Eukaryota > Metazoa > Cnidaria > Scyphozoa > Semaeostomeae > Pelagiidae > Pelagia > Pelagia noctiluca. The sequence continues at coordinate 4,061,165 of OZ004322.1, forward strand.
ATGCGAACAGGGGTGCTTTTGAGGCAACCGCCACACGCCTTCCATGTGTAGCGATTTTACTGCTTTGATTTGAATATCAGTCGCTGTTATTCAACTTAATGAGATAGATATCTGAGCGTCTCGAGAGCTTTTTGTTATGCAAGGATGTGTTTGCAAAGTCCTGCAATATCGAACCGGTTGATTGGGGGATCAGGGATAATTTTGAATGAGATGGAATTTAGAGTTAAAGAAAAGTCCACCGCGTTCTTCTTATCCTTCAAATCCATAGCGATCGGTTTCACGCGTTATTGAACTGCGAGTATTCCTTCCACGTGAGGTGGTTGTTATGAGAAAATGAATTTTAGACATTAAATGGCGGTTTGCTGACTGTTTTAGGCCTAGCCTGCTCTTACTCGACTCAGACTTTGCCAGGAGCACAGGCAATTGACAAATCAAGCACCTCACATTTTCAAGCACTTAGTTGAGCTCCTTCGAGTTCAGATGGGAGACCATTTCACAATAAAACAAAAGCCAGCAGACTAAGCCTCCTTATCGTACCTCCTTATCAATTCAAGTGAGGCTAACTCTGGTTTACATTTGTAATGGCCGCTGTGTGAGAGAGGCCTATTTGAGGGAGGATGGGGTTTTAGGAGGAACAATAAGCTTGTTTTTCCCATACCATCTTTTTTTTATTTAAATGGTCCCTCTGGTGGTGGCGGGGGTCGTCGAGTGGTTAGATCACTTGACCCTTGTTCAAAGGGTTCCAGGCTCGAAACCACCTTCAGACTTGTCACAAAGGGTGAGGAGAGAATTAGCCAGCTCCCTGTAATTCCAGGCAAAAAGGCAAAAGGAATCACAAGTTGGGTCAAATCGAGAGAAAGGACCAGGGAAGCACTGCTCGATTAGTCTACCTATTCAGTGGTCCTTTTGCACATAAACCAATACCTTATGAAGATTGTAAGCGTATTTGCCCATCAACTATCAACAGCTATCAACTGGTGGATCTAGGATCTCAGGGTTATTGGTAAATTCAGTTTTTGATCGGTGCAGAACTTCTGAAAGCGACGAAGATCAAAAACATTGGGAAAAATATTACTGTATCCCTGCCTTCTCCCTTTATCTACCTTATGCCCTTATCTCCTCCTCGTAAATTTGAGTTACCTTCTAACTATTAGTTTTTGAATTGGTTTTCAAGTTAAAAGCCTTCAAATGATGTTCGTCAACGGATTGATTTTTGTGATTGGTGCAGATCTAGCCTGAAATTATGATTTTATAATTGCAAAAGGCTCTGGTAATATTTCTGAAATTTTCCAGTTGTGCAAGATGCAATGAATTGAAAATATTATAATTTGAATCTGGAATTAAGAATTGCTTACGTGATTTCGTGAAGCTTACGTAGGAAACCGAAGCTAATGACGAAAATCCAATCAATATTTCAATCGAGCATCTGTCATGTCCATATGCAAGCCACGCTTTACGGAATCATCAATAGCTCTCCATCTGCTCTACTTCAACAAAGCGATTACTGGTTGTGTAACCAAGGTAGCCCTGGGGGGTCTTGGGTCTAACGGGTACGGGAATCGTTGTACGTTATTGAAGCGTTTTATGTTAAGCTTGGCATGACTACACTCCTTTTCTTTTATAAGAACAATTTTATAAGAACACCAGCCTCAATTTTGGCCAAAACTTAAGAACAAGCTAAGAACAAACCGAAGCTGACCATTTTTGGCTCGATATGAAAATTTGAGGAAATACACTCTTTTTTTTTATAAGAATATCTAATTTTTTTCTGAGCCTCAATATTCTTAATTTTTTGCTATTTTGAGCCTCGGAATATTCTTAAATTATTCTTACGGCAAAATACACAGATATAGCAATAAATTGTTATTATTGTCATAAATGCCAAAAAAGCACACCTACAGTATTACAAATACGGTGGATAACAGAACAATATCCTTATTGCCTGTAAAACAGAGCTCATCGACACTTGCATCAAAATTTAGGTGAGTGTATGTATTTAAACCATTCCCGGTAAAAAGCACACCAATTCAGAAGTAAAGAAACACTCGCTAAAAAATTTTTCCATGGGATCTGAGCCTCGCAATATTCTTAAAATATTCTTAAATTTCACCGATTTTGAGGCTCATTATTCTTATAAAATTTATTCTTATAAAAAAAAAGAGTGTAATTCACAATTCACGACTTAACAACATTTTAGGTAAAAAGACTCTACTTGCTTAAGCACTGGTTAATTCAAAAGGTAAATTTGATGGAATGATTAATGACAAATACAGACAAGATACGCTAGGGAGAGTGGGGAGGTATGGTATCAGGGAATCAGGAGTCTTGGACACAAAATGAATACAGAAATGCAGTAGACAATACATCAAACCTATAAACCTGTCACACCTGTGAACCTGCCAACCTAGTGACCTGTGAACCTTCAAACCCGGAACCTGCTCACCTGTCTAACTAGGTAACCTTTTGTCTCCGGGTCTGCTGACTTGGTGACTTTTCAACTTACCAATCTAATCACTTTCCAACCGATCAAAGTACCACTCAAGTGACCTGTCAACCTACAAGCCTGGGGCCTGCCAGCCCGGTGACCTATAAGTCTTCCGTTCGGGTGAACAGTAAACCTGTGCAAGTTCTAACCTGGTGACCTGCTAAGCTGTGCATCTTCCAACCTGGTGACCTGTTTGCCTGTGCATCTTTCAGCCTGGTGACCTGTTTGTTTGTGCATCTTCCAAATTGGTGACCTGTTTGTTTGTGCATCTTCCAAATTGGTGACCTGTTAACCTTAACCGGGTGACCTGTAAATCTGTTTATCTGCAAACCTGGTTACATATGGAACTGTGAACCTGCCAACCAACTGACCTGTAGAGTATATCGATTTCACGAGCCAGCCGTGAGCCATAACTGAGCCATGAGCCGGAAATGAGCCGATTGTTAGCCAGCTCATGGCTCATTGGTTCATTTCCAACATTGAATGAGCCACATTATTTCATGGCGCAGACATTTTAAGACATTTAAAATCACTTTTAAGAGCCATGTGGCTCAAAAACATCGCGGGGGAGAGGCTAAATACCCTGGGTACTTTTTGAGGAAACATCCTATAGGAAAGTATATACTTTTGGGAATTTTGGGGGGCTAAGGGGCAACTGCCCCCCTTACCCCCTACTGCGTACGTCCAAACTTCCTATGATCCAGTGAAGTAAAAGTCCAGTGAAGTGCAAGTTTTGTCTAGCCCTTATAGACCACAGTACTCCCCCTACCCCCAAATTCAATGTTGTTCTAATCATTTCAATTATTTTGTTGAAGCAGCATGCCTGGTTGGTCGCAAAAAGCCAACATCTTTATAAGCAAGTCAGTACTGGACACGAAAAAAACTTAAGCAATTCCAGTACTGGATAGAGGAATGCTAAGCAATTTGAAAATTTTAGTTCTGTTGCAACTGGCAATAAAAATCGTGTAGCAGCTATAGAGGAGTAGGTTATAGTAGATATTAGTACCTTAGCATACTTTTGTATGCAAGATACCATTGACATTTGTTGTACAATAACTTGTGAGTCAGTATTCTAGTAAAACAATTTTTAAATAGAAAAAGCTAAGCAATTGCTAAGCAACTTTGAGTACTCAAATTTGCCCTCTTACTAAGCAATTTTGAGTACTGAGGTCGAGCTGAAATTGCTTATAAACAAATGCGTGTATGTGCTACACTCTTTTTTTTGTAAGAAACAGTAAATTTGATTTGAAGCTGGTTGTTCTTAAATATTCCTCTATATTCAGCTTGAAATGTTCTTAAATTGTTCTAAACTTTATAATGATTTGAAAGCCTGTTTTCGCTATCAGGTGTGTTAATTGGGTCAAATGTCGACTCTCTTGACCATCTGATAGATTTGTGTGTTGTCAATTTACTTGTTTCGTAATTATTTGTCAGTCTCGTGGTTATTTCGTATAATTCTTATATTGACCTTGAAATAGTCAGCTTCGGTTTGTTAAATTGTTCTTAAGATTTAGCAAAATCTGAGGCTCGTGTTCTTATAAAATTGTTCTCATGAAAAAAAGAGTGTATTGGATGGAAATCTTGTACAATTTTATACCTTGTCTCATGACTGCATCACGTGCACACACATACATGACGGGGCCACAACAGTTACTTTTACCAATACAGGCAATACCTACGACATTCGACAGCAACTGGACTGCAACTCGAACAATGTTATATACTTGATACAGTGTATCAAGTGCATAACGGACGGCAACAATAACTGCCAATACATAGGACAAACTGGTAGACGAGTACGTGACAGACTTATTGAACATAGACGAGACGTACTCAACAAGAAACATGACAAGTCTGGGGTGGCAGAGCATTTTGTCAACCTGGACATAATGTACATGACTTACAGATTATACCTATAGGCTATACATAAACTGCACACCGGGCGAGAGAGTGTTACACGAGCCAAAGAACAGCATTTCATTGACTTGGCCAACAATCTGACACCTAACGGACTTAACAGAACGACTGACCGCTAATTATTTATAATCATATCTATACATCTAACCTATTATTATATATATAATAATAGGTTAGATGTATAATAAAATATAACTATAGTTATATTTTTGTATCTCTATTTACAGTCATACTCTACTCCTCTGCTTTCCAATATATTTATTCCATTATCATTATTCAATTATCATTATTATTATACTACTCCCACCATAATCATTGCCACCGCTCCAGCCTCTGCGTAGCAGCACCATCATAACTTACTAACCAACCATATCACTGTAAAAACTTTTCAAATTTTGCATATAGCCCCGCATTTATTCGTTTGTAAATTTAGTCCTGAAGAAGCCCTGTATGCCAGGGCGAAATATTGACAACATTTATATATATATAATGTTTAATCTAATCCATCTACGTTTTTTCTGTGTGTGTCGTCTTGCGTTGTTCCTGTCTCACTTTATTGAATTTGGGGTTAGGGGGAGTACTGTGGTCCATAAGGGCCAGACAAAACTTGCACTTCACTGTATCATAGGAAGTCTGGCAGTACGCAGTAGGGGGTAAGCGAGGTAGTTGCCCCCTAGCCCCCAAAAATTCCCAAAAGTATATACTTTCCTATTGGAGGTTTCCTCAAAAGTACCCAGGGAATTTTGCCCCTCCCCCCCGAGAAAAAGTTTCTGCGCACGACTTGCTTATCGTGAATATATTGGCTAACTGGCTCATAAAAAATGTTTTTGAGCCAATGAGCCATGACCCACATCGAGCCACAAGACTCATAAAAGTAATTTTATAATGTCTGAGCTTTGACGCAGAGATCTTTGAGAAGCAAAAAGTCTAGAAAGAAAGTTTTTATTGCAACGATTGATTGATTACAGCGAATGATTGAGGAAATGTGATGTGTGTCAGGGGCAAGAGGTTCATTAGTTAACATGTTTCGCTATGTTTCCGATTTTCCTCGCCATTCTCAAGTTCCGTAGCAAACAAAGACTGTTCTGGGTCTGAGGCAGAGGCGGATCCAGACAGCAGCTGCTGCCGCTCGAGCCGTAGTAAAATTTCCAAGCCTAGTACTTTTTCTTCCGTCTAATTACTAACTAGACTCTTTAGAAAGAAAAATCGATAATTCTGTCACTAGGAGTAATTTGAGCAGCAGTCAATTTGTGAAACGAATGACGACTGTCAACTGTCAGACGCAATGCTTCAGTAGATATTACCATGATTTGCATTTGCTATGTCTCTCGCAATTGATAAGTCCTGTACCGTTCTAAGCCGTTGTGAAGTTAACTTTGCTGTTTCAGCAGTATTTTTTGCTTTTATTCGTCTTTATACCCTGTTAAGTGTGCCAGGCCTTGAATCATGCGAGATCAGGTTGTACATAATAGCATTTGCAAAAATGTGATACCTCTTTGATGTTATGCAACTTTACTTTAACTCCATCATTTACATTAGCAAATGTCTGCCGGATTTGCAACTAGAGCGTAAACGTTATGCAAATTTGAGGGAGGCTCTTTCATTGAATTTCAAAGAGTTTCTTAAATATTGAATAAACACAAAAGCTGACCTCAAAGTTAAGACCAAATCTCTTGTTATAAAATACAAAAGCCATTTGGCAGAAGTTGCATAATCGTGATGGAAATATTCACAACATTGGTCTCAGATGGCAAATATTTATCTGTGTTATCAGCATTTAGTTATCAGTTATAGGTTTTTAAACATATGTAACTACGAAGAAACTTTGCTATGCTAGGAATAACTAGCCATTAGAAATAACCAGTGGAAAATTATTATGCAACTTTGAGTTGGGCTTTCCGGCAATTAGCTTTCCTTTTCTCTAAAGCTTTTGCCATTCTTGCAAGTAGGAAGTGAATGTTACGCAACATAATCGATCCGATTAGGCAAGGGATTGAGCTCATCTGCTGGTGACTATTACATAATGGAAGATTTAAAGCCCAGACGTAACTGTAGTCGAGACAAGAATAGCGCTGTCACTTGTGCAACTACAAAATAGGCAACAGTGTCCTTATTTCTTGTTCAATTTTTCGAAGCAGTCGATGTGGTGGCAAGGACTGACCAAATGATGTAACTGTAAGGTAGGTTAATCCTCAGATGCTTTTTTCAGAATGAATCTTCGATTTTGTCTCATCATGTAGGTTAATGTTATAATTCACATGTATATTCGTGCAGCTGCTTGATGAATTAACGCAAGATAACAAGATATGATAACATAGCGTACCAACAAGAAAAAAAACAGTGCTAACATTTAACTGCTCCACTACAAAACTTGGAGGGACTCTGACTAGCCAAAACCCTTGCCAGTTTTTTTAATCTACATGATGCATCCAAATAGTTTATCAATAGAAGTCGTATTTTCTGGTCTTTAAAGCAGTCTACCGCAATGATCGGTTTCAATTTCTCATTGATGGTCAGAGCACCTGAAACTGAATGTTCTACATTATGTTCATGATCGATTACGTTTTTCTCCACTGTTATATTCTCTAGGCTGTCTCTTTGTAGCGGCGTGCCTGATACAATTAACAAACTGGTTTTAAGAGTGTATTTATATTGAAATATTGAAAGGTTTTAACTGGTTAAAACTGATTTTAAATGAATAAGGGGAATATTTCAGGCTTACAGTAGTTTCTATTTAGTTTTTAAATGGAAAATATTCTAAGGTAAAATGGTTTTTAAAAGAGTGTGCTTATGTAGAAATATTACAAGGTTTAAACTGGATTCAAGTCTTTATTAAGTAAGAATGGAAATATTAAAAGGTTTACGCTTGTAACACTCCTATTTGAATCTGAGCACTTGGAGGAATCGGAGTTAGAGTGCAGAGTGACGCAACATGTCTAAGCTCTAGTTCTTTGTAGCTACCATAGACAAACAACTACGAAATTTCTCTTTCTGAAGCTCAATATCAGCGAAAGTATAACATACTGCTTACAAAAACTGTCAATTCAGTTATAACATCAAGCACGCACTTTGCAAACCTCTAACCATTTAGGAAACAATTTAGTTGTATGTTCAAGTTATAATTTAATATTTTCCTGGGTTGCCAAAGTTACGTTGGTGCTAGATTAGCTGGTCATCTTCGTCGTTTGTATTCAATTCATTAATTGAATGGCTTACAGATCTTTTTTCTATTACATGAAGCCGTCGTTACTCCAATTTCTTTATTAAGCAAACTTTCGACAACTATTTAGATTGCGTGAGTAATGCCAAACTCGTCACCCAACAGTTCGATGCAGAGCTGCATAACCGAATCTTTCGGATTTCGGTACGTCGCTTTGACATTTCAAGTCACGTTGGCATATTCATTGCGAGCACGTCTGCTAATTTTACTCGCATCTTCCGCATCTGAACCTGTGCCATAGAATGGCAATACAGCCCATCTAAAAGCGTTTCCGAGGTTATGGTAACTCGACTTGAAATGGGACACGGTGAAGTTTCATCTAAAAGAAGTACAATCATATGCTTCTCACAAAATTTTCCTAGAATTCTTTTCTATTGGTTTGAGATCACTTCACACGAGTTGCTTTGAGATGAAGAATTGCTAAATGCTAAATGATTTCTCATATATTGGTACCATAATGGACAACACATTTATGATACTGAAAGACTCAGATCAGCCAAAGAGTCGATCAGGATGAAGAATTTCTTAGTAACTTTTTCAAAATATTTACAATTTTAGCAATCGCACACTAAGGCCTTTTTAGCTAATTCTACCGTGCGAGTGGGACTTTGAGGGGGGGCTACGTTTTCTCATATATTGTGCATTGATGATGTGAAGGTCATGTGTTCATTTTGACGGGTGCTTCTTCTTTTTTCTCACAGTTTTAGGTTCTTGTGGTCCTAATCGACTTGTTCAGTGTAATATTTCGAAAATGTTCACTCTCTTATAAAACTTGATTAGTGAAGGTCAGGAATGACGCGTATCCTACCACAATAACCAATCAATCCACCAAGTTGTATGTTTAATTTTCCATTGTTTAACCAACCAAGAGGAATAGATAGATAGCTGCTGATCTCGATAACGACAACTGCTCTTGCCTATCTAGAAATATACGGTAGCTTGATATAGATGAAGGTACTAGTACCTAATCACAAGGGGGGCTACTGGGTGTACCTGAAATGATTCTAAATTGATTTGAGATGAATATGAAGCTCTCGAATTACAGGGTTCATGAAGCTTACGAGAACAGAAGCACTTGACTGTACCAAGGCAGAAGGCACAGATAAAAAATAAAGAAAAACTACTTATCTTCGAATCTTTCCATTTAAGGCTGAGCTTGATAAGCACCAGCCCTCCGCACGTGTAGAGAACACCAATTTCTAGAATTCAAATGAACGACAAAGCGAATTCTGTTAACTGACTTCCCATGGAGTCGCACTCTCGGCTACATTGCCAGCTATTCTTTACCTTCTTGTTGATTGACCAAGGACGGTGTTGCAATAACGGGCCCCTTGACGCTCACTCGCTTAAGTACACAGGGACAACGCCCGTGTAGCTTATTATATAACTTTCATGATATTACATAACCATCTAGACAAACAAGTTCTTTGTATGCTATGTAGGCTCAAGCTTCAAACTTCACACGTGATACACGAGTTTGGAATTAATTTGTGAAAGTGACATGATCTCCTTATTTAGTTGGCCAATTAGGTAGAGCGGAAGTCTTCAATTTCAAGTGGCCCTTCCGCGCTTCTTCCCGCTGGCTGCTTAACAGCAATGAATGATGACAACATTTACGATTTTGAATCACAACAACTGAATCACAACATTTACGATTTTGTAAGAGTATCCTGGGAGTGAACAGAAATTGCTCCTCATTAGCAATAATGGGTGAGGTTGGGAGATTCCCACTGACGTTATACCGTATACAACAGTATCTTCTATTCTTCCATCGGCTGTTAAATGCAGACTCAAACAGTTTTGTAGTTAGAGCATTTAACGAAAGCTGCTCTTTAAATTCTGCCGGGAAATTTAGTTGGATGTCCACAACACAGCAGTATCTTCAGGCTTTTGATATCAAAATAGATATCGATCAACTTAAAAAAATGAAACAAAATAGATTCAAAACTATACTAAGTAAGGCATTAAGGAGAAGCTACGAACGATATTGGCTTAAGTCCATTAGAGCACCCGTAGGTAAATCAAAAAAGGGTGGTAATAAGCTCCGTACTTACGCAAAATTTAAAAGCCGTTTTCAACAAGAGTCTTACTTAAATATAAACGATAGAGTTATAAGAAAATTTTTATCGAAATTCCACTGTAGTGACCATAATTTAAGGATTGAAACAGGAAGAAGAGAGGGTCTGCCTCTCGAGGAAAGAACATGTAAATTCTGCAATGATAACACAATAGAAGATGAGCTTCACTTTCTGACAGGTTGTGCTAGATACGATCAGTTACGCAACTGCCTCTATGAGAACATAGAAAGAGGTTAAAAACTTTGGTGGACTTACGTCAGTACAAAAATTCATATTTGTAATGTCAAATGAAAATTTGAAACTCGCTAAACATTTAGCGATTTTCATAAAAAATGCGCTAGAGCTTCGTTCTATTAACCTGTAAGCCTTATTAAACTTATCTGATCATAGCTATTTCTGAATCTATACAATGTGGTAAAATATTTTTTTCTTCTTGTTAATAGTTATTGTAGTTGTAGTGTTATTGTTTGTATGTTTGTTTTATGACGACGTCCCAATCCTGTGGACATGTCATCATTATAAAAATGAAAAAATGAAAATGAAAAAATGATGACAAAATGTAACAGCTCAGACTTGTGTTTGGCATTGAGTTGGCGTTACAAAATCCATCGAGCATGTATTTTACGTACCTAATAAAACTCTCAGCTATCCAAAAGCCTGCGTACGGGCCGAGAAAATGAATTGTTGCACTATGTGAATGAGTATGCACTGTTTCAAACATCATGTTAGGTATCATTTTAGAAACATTGTAAGCCTACATCCAATGATGCAATGAAGGGCTACGTTCCCTCCTCTGGATCCGGATACAATCATAGCAATGTAACTAATGCATAGCCAACCTTGGGTGCTTCTTTCTATTACCCTTCAATGATGATTACATTATTCCTAAAGTTATGTTAAAGTTTATTTAGCTTTATTTAGCTTTCAAATTCCTGATTCAAACTGTTTCTTGTTGGTTTAAACATGTTTCTTCTTTCTCGTATTATAGCGTATTCTTGTTTTGTTTTTGCCACCCAGCTTGTAAAAGCAGTGCATTATGGCGCATTAATATTATTAGCACTATTTTTGTTATTATCATAGTTATTAACGATATTGTTTTGGTTTTAGTTTAATATAGTTGATTTGCATAAGCTTATATATTAACAGCTTCTTAATAAAATACTAACTTAAATGAAATCTGTAAAGAACGGGTTCAAATCAGGAATCCAATCATCAGGTTGTTAGAAGGAATGGATGCGTATTTATAGATAATACACTACCTCACCTAAGAAATAGTACGATACATGTGTTTTAGCTAAAGTTCAGTTGTTTATTTGTAGTCAACAATCGAGCATTAGGGATTCTCGTCCAACTTTGCTGGGTTGAGCTAAGTTTGGGCTAGGAGGTTTTTGAGTCATATCTGGGTTACACGCATTTTCTTTTATAAGCAATTGCTTTATAAGCAAGTCAGTACTGGACAAGCCAAAAAGCTGAGCAATTCTCAGTACTGGATTGAAGACTGCTAAGCAATTTGAAACATTTTGGTGGATTTTGGAAATGGAGCTTTGGGCAGATCGCTAAATAACTTTAGAAAGAGCTAATATCTTGAATAAAGATATTTTATTTGGTTGAGTTGGTGTTCATGAATAAAAAGCGCTAACAACATCAATCATTAATTTGTTTCAACATCTTGCATTGATTGTGCCTTCTGACATGTATGTGGTCCCATATTTTACTTTTTCTAATCTATTTCCAAAAAAACACGAACAAAAAGTTAAGCAATTGCTAAGCAATTTTGAGTACTCAAATTGGCATTCAAGCTAAGCAATTTTGAGTACTAAGCCCAAGCTGAAATTGCTTATAAAAAGAAATGCGTGTATGCTAGATTTCAGCACTAGGTTTTAGAGCATTTGTCAGAGACAGAATGAAAGATTTCTTCTCGCTATTACTGGTAATGACCTAAGATTGAAAACATGAGTGACTCTATCAATAACTAGGTACGCTGATTCCCCGCTGATTAAGAATATCGTAATAAAGAAATATTACAATAATGTATTTTTATTCCGATATCCTGTTGGAGGTGTTGTAGTTAAGTGTTGAATGCTTTTGTTTCTTTTCATCATCATAAGCAAATAAACTGCTTACCTACATTGTAAGGTATGGCAGCTAAATAACAAAAAAAATAGAATAAGTTTGTATTTGACTAAACTTTTAAAGGCGAGCTGGAACAGGGAGATAAGGGGCCAGGCAGAGGGGCATTTCACTCCGTTCCAAATTTCCGATGTTCTTTATAGAACCAAAGGATTTATAGAGATTTTAAAGGGACTTTTAACTGAACAATGGGATTTCCAAAAAAATAAATTTTGGGGAGTGATTCAAATTATGGGAGATTTGGGTTAGTACCCCGAAATGAAAAGGAGCACTTTGTTGTTACAGGAAACAATAGAACAAAAGAATCAATTGTATTTTACAAGAAATTCTAGTTATAGGTTCCTTATAAACTGGTTCTTTGTAACCAAAAGCGTGTAAGCAATTCAACAGCACATAGATATGTCAGGCAGGTCGAGAGAGTCAAAATTTGTAACAATTAACACAACTGATAGAGGGAACAGACTTCCAAATACTTAAAAAGAAATTCTCAACAATCTGTAAAAATCTCTGCCAAAAATATTTAAGAATCTCTCACAATTTTCTCATAGGAAGTTGCCCCGTCGAATACTAACAGTAAAGTAAACCGCGAGCCAAACATAAGTCAATGGTCGCGAATTTCATAATTTTTGGAACGTTCAAACGTACTTTTTTATAAGAAACTAAAGAGGGCGCAATACCCTGTCGATTAAAGATAGCGTTCAAACTGTCTTAGAAGGCAAATTTTCCCTGGGTAAAAGTTTTCAAATAAGAGGGTATTTTCAGCTAAATAGGGATAACCCATTACAAGAACAACGGAGGTAGCCTTTTCCTTTCAAGAATACACGTTTTTTTTAGAAGAAAAACCTAGCTTGGGTCCTAGTACTAAAAGTTTCTTACTTTTTCACCAGTTTCTAGTACTAAAAGTTTCTTAAAAGTTTCTTATTTTAAATACGCACTTTACATCAAATTTTGCACTTTCCCTCGCATATTTCTTGTATTAAAGCGAAACCCGCTTACTACTCTCTTTTTTCTTTATAAGAATAAATTTTATAAGAATATCGAGGCTCAAAATGGCCAAAGAACAATGGTAATTTAAAAATAGACAATAGAAAAGTTGAGGCTCAGGAAAATTTTAAGTATTCTTATAAAGAAAAAAGAGTTTGATACAAGTAGACTCAACATCCTGTGTTCCTCTAATTAAAAGCGTGTAGCAAACTTAAGCTTAAACGTAAGCAAAAATGTATTGTTGACATGTTCCTTTCCGGCTCAGAAAGTCCTCTTATATTTTTTTTGGAGTTTCTTAAATATATTGATGTAGTTCTAAAAGTTTCTTAAATTGTTGGGGCTCTAGTACTAGGTTTCTTATAAACCGGTTTCTTATAAAAAAACGTGCATAGCAGAATTCACACTGACAGGTTTAATATACACAGGTTCTTATCTTAATTGTCTATTTTATCAGACCTAGGTCTAATTACACCAAACGGAAGAAGGTTTTCTTAAAAGTTTCCTCAATGTTGGTTGCCTCACATGGAGAGAAGCTTAATTTTTGAAGAGTCAAGAACGATATCCCATACTATAATATCAACCGAAATAACAACAAAACAACACTGCTTAACGTGTTACATACTTCATTCCAAGCATTCATCTGCTGAATAAAGTAACAATTTGATTCTATACTTCATCTTTTTAAAGTTTATAGGCCAGGGCCCATACATGCTTTTTTATAAGGAGCCTTTTATATGGAACCTAGAATGTAGAAGGCCTAAAACTTAAGGAACTTTTACTACTATAGGTCCTTAAAAGCAATTCTAAAACAGCAGCAAAACTATTACAGTTGCTTAAAAGCTTGAAAAAAATATGGTCACGTATATTTTGTTAACTGAGAAAAAACATTTATTGCTGTTAAGCGTCAAGTTTGAACCGAGGTTAATCACCCGGGTACGCTATTGTTGATTGCCATTGTCAGAGAGTGCATGCTTGCTGTTTCAACAATGGTCAGCAGTTGGGGTTCGTAGGCACATAAGCACAAGGCGTTGCCCTGAATCAGACCACTCTACAAGCTTGCAGACTAGCAGCATGGTGGCAACCTGCCGAAATACCCGCCCTCCCTACCCTGGAAATGGCCGTCAGATAGATAGTAAATAGGAGCTCTGTTTAGCTAGTTTGTCAATTTTGCCTAACCTCTCTTGATTTTTATTACCTCCCGGTAACATTTCGCTGTCCCCTCAGTTCTCACCGCATTTCTTTTCCGCGGTGGGACGTGTGCATGGTCACCAACCTTAAAAGCTCGTTTTGGTCAGGCAGTAATGGGCAGCATGGCTTGAGAGCCGGGGACCTGGGGGTATTCCCTAATTTGTGGTGGTTATAGGGGGCTGGAAATCCCTTTTCCTTTCTCCAGGCACTGGCCTTTGTCCTCGGGAGGTATATGCTCTGTCCAGGTCCTTGGAGGCTGCTCAGGGTGGCTATTGCACAAAGCCAAACTTCCTGACAGGGTCACGGGATAGGGATTAATATTCTACTACACTCTTTGTTTTTTATAAGAATACTTAATTTTTTTCTGAGCCTCAATATTCGTAATTATTTGCTATTTTGAGCCTCGGAATATTCTTAAATCATTCCTACGGCAGAAAACACTGATACACTCTTTTTTATAAGAACAATTTTATAAGAACACGAGCCTCAAATTTGGCCAAATCTTAAGAACAAGCTAAGAACAAACCGAAGCTGAACATTTTTGGCTCAATATGAAAATTTTAAGAAATGACCATAAGACTTAATAAAATACAAAGAGTACTTAAGAAATAATTACAAAGCAAGCTGATGTACAGCACACAGATTATGTCAGGTTGTCAAGGGAGTTAAACTTTGCAACAATAAACACAACTGATGGCTAAAGAGGCTTCCCAATAATTGTAAAAGTAAGAACAAAATAATAACATTTCAGCCTGAAAATAGAGGAATATTTAAGAACAGCCAGCTTCAAATCAATTTTACTGGTTCTTATAAAAAAAAGAGTGTATAGCAATAAATTGATATTATGTTCATAAATGTCAAAAAACGCACACCTAGAGTACATATTACAAATATGGTGGCTAATATCCATAAGATCTGAGCCTCTCAATAGTCTTAAAACATTCTTAAATTTCACTAATTTTGATCCTCATTATTTTTATAAAACTCATTTGTATAGAAAAAATAGAGTGTAGGAGAAAGGCAAGGAAAGGAAGCTTAGATTCTTTTAACACCCATGTTAAACATTTTAGAGGGTCGTATAGGGGTCCCAGGGAACCGGGGAAAATGCCGTAAATTAAAAAACGAACAAGGGAACTTGAGACAAATTAAACAGAGAACAAGAAAACATTGAGAGCAAGCAGGGATCAGGGAACACAAAAGATCAACATTTCTTCTTAGAAAAATAAGGGAAAATTTTTGATTTCTGTATGGGAACAGGGGAAATTGACCCCTCCCTATATGTCCCTCATTTTAACATGAAAGAGCAATACAACACGTTTTCAATCTACCCAAAGCCAAAGTGTGTAATACTTGTTTACAACACAACGACAGGCACTTTATTACATTTTGGGAACATTTAGTTAAATGTCGCAGGGTTTTAAGCTGTAAGTAAAGAATTACTACGGTTTTTCACATTCCTTTGTTGAAGGATTGTTTCAAGTCACCAGTGTGTTTTTCCCGAGGGGCAAATCACTACCTAAAATCTCGTGAACTTTTCTTGAAAATACTATCGCTATAATAAAGATCCCTTGAAAATCCTTTGGTTTTCAAAAAAGCCCGTACGCTTTAAGGTGTTAGTTTCAAAAAAGAAAGGGAGTGAAAAGTCCCTCGGTTTTTCCCACGGGTGGTGTCTCAACTCCAAGTAGGATCCAGGAAATACTTTGTCTGGTTTACAATGTCTGTTTGCAAACTTTGCAGATATTTTGTCTACTTGATTACACGCTTTTTATCTTAAAAGAATCCTGCCTCAAGGCCTATTGCTAAAAGTTCCTTAAATTTTCTATTGTTCTCCTTTGTTACAGGAAACAATAGAGGAAAAGAAACCATTATATATCACAATAAATCCTTGTTCTTGGTTCCTTGTAACAGTTCCATATAAGAAAAAAAGCGTGTATAGGTGTGCCAATAGGCCTGATAAGTTTTGTCACGCTAAGATAATGTTATTGGAATTCAATTGATTTCAGCGGAAACATGACTACGAACGGGCTAGTTATAAAATCGGAAACGGGGAATATTGAAACAGAAATCGGGGAATATTGAAACAGGGACCGGGGAATATTGAAACAGGGACCGGGGAATATTGGAACCGGGGAACGTAAAATCTGTAAAAAGGGGAAAATCGCAATGGCACTTCCTCTTGCAATGGTGTTTACACCAATGGAAAGGGCTGCCCTTCTACAACCCCTCACACCAAGGTCTTTGGTTCCCTGATTCTGCAAAATATCCCTAATCAAGTTTCATCTGAACGTGGATTTCTCGTGCAGTCTGACTTTCGCAAAGGTCTCAAACATTTTGCAGTGGTTGGCTATCGTTCTTTTCTTGCATTTTTTTAGGCCTTTTAGTAAGTTAATTTGTAGTATTTTCCTTAGCTAGGCTATTTAGAACAGAATGGTCATCCAGGTCAGTTTTGGGAACATTCACCTTAGGGATGCCCTTCCCCCCTGGGAAATAATCTTTTATTGTTTTTAAAGTTTTGTATAAGACATTTCTTATGATGGTTGGAAAAGGGTTAGAAATAAGAACATTAAGGCCCAGAAGAAAGGGAATTTACCATAACATTCTAGCAAATCGGGTAACCAAAAATCTGAAGGTAGTTTTGGAATTCTTGAGGGGAGGCGGTAATTTTACGCCCTTGGGACATTCTGGGAAATTATCCATTGTGACGCAATTGATGACGTCATGTGACCACGGTCACAAGAAATTCAACCTACGAATATTCGGTCGCTGATCACACCATTGGAAATAACATCGAAAACTGAGCAAATAATTATATTCCACTGATGTTATTTGACTTACCCTTCAAAAGATATAACGTATTGAAAAATTCAAAATGGCGGATAGAAATTGAGTGTATCAGTCTGTTTGTTTCGATTTTTGATGGGAATATAATGAGGGAACGATTTTCTTTGTTGTTGATATATAGAAATGAACAAACATTTCAATAGGACCCACTGAGTTGAAGTTTAAGCTAAGCTGAATAGAGTTATTGAATTTATGATTAAATTCCATTGTCGGTTTATGGCAGCTATTCAGCAGACGAATCGTTACTTGAAGAGAAATCATACACTTCCCACGCATTTTCCCGTATCACCTTGCCCAAATCATCACCTCAGTCCTTTGTTTCCGCCTCAGGTAATGCATGTGCAGTACAGTGAAGGTGTGTAGTACGGTAGAGTATATTCAGTACGGCAAAGGGATATCATCAGTACGGCGGAGTTATCATACGTACGTACGTACGATGAGAGATTTTTTCAGTACTGTGGAGGGTATTTAGTACAATGAAAGGATCTCATCAGTGCGATGAAGGGATATCATCAGTACGATGAAGGGATATTATAAGCACTATGGAGAAATACTTTCGGTAATCGAATGATATTCAGTGCTAATGGGGGTTATCATCAGTACATTATAGAGGGATACCATTAATGCAATGGCGAGTATTCTGTGCAGTGGAATATCCTCCATCAACTGTACTGACTTTCCATTAGCTGTGAACATCAAGAGGGTTTTACATATGTCTCGATGACCACACCGCACATTTGTTATTCGATTTTAAGAAAGTGATCTACCCTACACGAGTTATTTTCTGTAAGCAATTACTTTATGAGTAAGGCAGTACACGACAAGACAAAGAACTAAAAGCAATTCAAGTACTGGATAGAAGCTTATTAGGCAATCTAAGTTTTAGTTCTGATCCAATCAACAATGAAAATCTTGAAGTAGCTATAGGAGTGTAGGTTACAGTGGATATTAGTACCCTGAATTTGTAGCGAAGGCATTTGTTGTACACCATCAGGGACAAACTCTGAGGTGAAAAAAGCTATGCAATTGTTAAGCAATTTGAGTATTCAAATTTGCCCTCTAGCCAAGCAATTTTAGTACTGAGCTCGAGCCGATGTTCCCAAAACCGACCTGGATGACCATTCTGTTCTAAATAGCCTTACTCAGGAAAATACGACAAATTAGCTTACTAAAAGGCCTAAAAAAAATCCCACTGCAAAATGTTTGAGACCTTTGAGAAAGTCAGACTGCACGAGAAATCCATGTTCTGATGAAACTTTGATTAGAGCTATTTTGCAGACGCAGGGAACCTAAGACCTTGGTGTGGGGGGGTCGTAGAAGGGCAGCCCTTTCCATTGGTATAAACACCATTGCAATAGGAAGTGCCGTTGCGATGTTCCCCTTTTCAGAGATTTAACGTTCCCCGGTTCCAATATTCCACAGTTCCTGTTCCAGATTATATAACTAGCCACTTCGAACGTGTTTCCTTCTGATCAAACTCAACAATTCTATAGAGTGCTAGGTGATATTTGGCAAGAATTCAAATGTTATGTAATGTTCAGGTGACTCCGTGGATAATGGGATATGGCATTTCTGGTCTTTATGCTCATTCAGTTGCTCAAATCACATTAACCGTACAGACGAAAGGATAGACTGTGGTTAAAAAGCATTGGAATGAGATTAAATTCATAATGATGCAAGGTAAGTTAAATGACAGTAAAATCAAGTATTTAGTGGGGTTCAAACTGGCTTGGGCGCTGGCGTTATTTGTATCCTTGATTTGTTCGGATGATTGATAGAGGCAATGTCTATGGTTTTAGCTAATTGGTTTTTAATGTAAATCGGATGGCCCTGTAAGCGGTCATCATTTTTGTCAAAAGTTTTTCATGACATTCTTTATCATGGTTTGACAAAGTGACTTGAAGTGAGACAGGAACAACGCAAGACGACACACACAGAAAAAACGTAGATGGATTAGATATTTTATATATATAAAATGTTGTCAACATGTTGTCAAAATGTTGACAACATTTATATATATAAGATATTTAATAATCCATCTACGTTTTTTCTGTGTGTGTCGTCTTGCGTTGTTCCTGTTTTACTTTATTTTACCTACTTCGCCGCAAGCATCCAAAAGATCCGGCACAAAGCGTAGTATTGTGGACTTTGTTCGTTTAAAAAAGTGACTTGATTTCCGTTTTAAAAATGAGATCGTATTTCAGCATTAGCCTGAACTTTATATACTGTAGGATTAATAGATCAGGCGGAGAATAGGGGAATGGTCACTCGAGGGGGAAATTTATGAGATGAAATGGATTTGGTCAATTCAAGGGTGCTGATTTCGAAAATCGATGTTATACGGGAATTAATGGGGGCTATTTGCCTCATTTTCGTGTATAAAGTCTCGTTTTCATATAACTTAACCAAATCAACGGGAAAAACAGCTTTAAGCAGAGAAACAAAAATCTAAAAGCAAATTAAGCATCTTTGGTGGGACTGAATGTGGGAAATTGAATTTAGAACTGTTTAGGTGGGCAACAGCCTCGTTTTCATGATGACGAAATTGCGTAAGCGTACAATTTCTATCTTTCCAGGGACATCCCAACAGGGCAAAGCACTTAAAAACCTACAATTGTTACGGTCATCCTCTATAGAGCTCTGCAGCGCCAGCGCTGTTAACTGATTAATACTCTTGCTACTGCTAGAAATACTAATACTAATACTGATCTTATTACTTATACAAATACCAATGGAAAATTTTTTAGTATAAATCACTCGGCTGTCATTGTAGATGAGGGCCAATTCACTTCAAATGTCTCGTACACCTTTTCAAAAAGACTGTAGAGAGTCCCAAAAGCCCGCAGAGATTTCAGAAGTCCCTGGAAAGTCCAAAAAGTCCGGGTGCATTTTTATAAGTCCAGGAAATCCTTGAAAACTCTTTGATAATTCTAGAAATCCGTAAAAAATCCATGAAATTTCTCAACAAGTCAGCCAGAAATCGAGCAAAAGTGACAGTTTTTTAACTTTGATAACTGGGTTATTTCGTCCTGTGCTCAGGTGAATTTTGTTGAAGAAATTTAAACAGGCCAGGGGCCTTGGATATAAACTACAACTATGGCAAAAGCAATGTCTTGAAGCAAAATTTAAAACGCATATAACTTTTCAGTGAATGGGGTTCGGGGTAAAAGTCCAACTGATATAAGGAGACATCGTGGGCGCCCAATTTTGGTTGGGGCGTTTTTTCGTTGACATGGCCACACTATGACGTTCGAAAAGCACCGTTTGGACACTTCCATGTGCATCAAGGTGCCCGGAACAGGTGGGACGTTACTTTTCACCTAATTCGGGCGATTTCCTGGAAAACACCTACTCTCCACCCCAATGCAAGCAAAATTCCATTTACCCTATCATGACATCATTTGGGCACATTTTCTAACACCAAAAATTTCAAAATATGCCCCACAAACAAAAATCAGCTCGTCATGAAAGGGAAAAAAGTTTTTTGTGCCCCACGGCCTCAGCTCACAAGGGGGTATCTAGGTTTTCCAAAAAGTGTGTTGAATCGAAAGCTATGTGGGGCATTTGGTACAAGTTTGGAAAAGAATGAATCAACTGGTGGTACCAGTCCAGAGGTCCAAAGTAGACCATATTCGAGCATATGTATCTTTTTTATGGTGTGAGGCAGGAGGAAACGGTCAACGAGAGCTGTATAGAAACAGGGGTCGAATAGAACGCTGTAGAAGCTTTTAGATCGATTGGCCTTGTCTGTGACGCCATACAGACATTTTTTGCCAAAAGTGCGCTTGGTATTTGGTAGACAATTTCAATTTGAATACCCTGTCCCTTTATGAGGTACCCCTTATTTTATTATAGACTGGGGATATCTGAGTGAAGAGACGAGCAATTTTATGTATGGGGCGTTGGTCTACCATGCTTATGACGCCATGGTCCGTTTTCTATGATCCAAATCTCCAAAGTGGCACAAGATATCGAAAAAGTAAGACGACTGTTCAATACAAACACGGGGTGAAATAGCCCAACTGATGAACTGTATTTGCATCTGTGCCAGTTATGTCCCAAATAATTTCTACCAAAATGTGACTAAATTCTGAATTTATACCAATAGCTTTTGAACTATTTAAGACTAGCGTCTACCGCAGGGCGCTGCGCGCCCTTGCGGTATCCACTTCCTCAGTGCTGCGCACTTCGTCCTGTCCGTTTCCTCAGTGCTTCGCACTTCGCGATGGTTATTCCCTCAGCGCTTCGCGCCTCGTATTCATGTATTTTGTGTTTCACATTTTATGCGCCCTTGCGGTATCCACTTTCTCAGTGCTTTGCACTTCGCTACGTCCATTTCCTCAACGCTTTGCACCTCGTCTTCATAAATTCTGAGTCTTTACCGAATTTGAAAGAACACTTCTCTGCCAACTAATATAGCTTTCATGACAACAAATACTTCTTTTGAGACAGTTGTTCTATCAATTTCTTCAGCCCCTCGCGCCTTGTATTTATAGAGTCTGCTCGCCCTTGCAGGTATCCACTTTCACAGTGTTTCGCCCTTCACTATGTTTCCTCAGCGCTTCGCGCCCTACATACTATTTGAAAAATTATTTCTATGGCAACTACGATAACATTTATAGCAACAAATACTACTATGGAGACAGTACATAAATTTGACATCACAGTAGATCAAACTTAAATGATTTTTGTATTTCTCTAACGAAAGTGAGAAAGAAATACAGCTACAGACTGTTGGTTGATTTGACGTCATAATGGCATCAAAGAAATCCAGATTTTAACGCAATTTTTCTCGACTACTCGTCAGATTTTTGCCTTTCCTCTTTTATTTATAAAAGATTTGTAAAATATTTTCAGCTAAGGACACTCCCGAATAAATTCTGGTTAGAATGATACCTTTCATTTTGCTGTGCATGGAGTGGTTCTTGAGTTTTAAGCGGACAAACATACATACATACATACATACATACAAACATACATACAAACAGTTCTGTTTTATATATATAGATACTTAAGACATTCTTCCTGGTACATATTGCCCGTTATTTTGGCTACGTTTGTACATAATTTGAAGTCTCTATCCAATATTGCCTCGGAGCTACACCCGACTGTATGTCTGTTTACATTTGAATATCAACTTAGGCCCATTGAATTTAGGCCTTGTTACAATGTTTTGTCTTCACTGTATGTTAAGTATAACGAATCCACTTCTATATCTTGCGAAAATAAAACACACAGTATTTGGCTTCTCAATAAATCTCTCTTTTAAAATCTCAAAAACACTCAAACGTACGCCATTTTCTTACTCAACTCAACTTTTTTTCTAAAACTATGCAATAATTACTTCAATCTGATTGGCTAACCCAAACACTTCCTGTCGGACCCAGTGCATTAATAACGTCCTTAAAATGTCCCAAAACGTTCTCTACTAAAATATCTCTAAAAATACCACATAAGTAATAGACGGGACCCTCCATTCCAATGGCTGCAAGAAAAAATAGAAAATGCATTTTTTTTACTTAGATGAAAGTCCAAGGAAGTCCGACATAAATAATGAAAAGTCTC
The DNA here is from genome assembly GCA_963924455.1 of Pelagia noctiluca. NCBI lineage: Eukaryota > Metazoa > Cnidaria > Scyphozoa > Semaeostomeae > Pelagiidae > Pelagia > Pelagia noctiluca. The sequence goes on from OZ004322.1 coordinate 4,083,573, forward strand.
AAAAGTCCGACCACAAACTCCCCGGACTTTTGAAAGTCCAGAAGTCTCGTACACATTTTTGGAAGTGAATAGGCCCTCGAGCGACTCAATCGAGGGCACATTGGTACAACCGAGTACAACACACGGTAATTTATCAAGGTTGTATGGGCGTAGCAACACAAAGTCCACAAATTTCTTCATTTTAATTGTATTGACCAGGTATCCTGGGACAGGAGGCAAAATGCTCGCAACGGAAACTCCCGGTTCAGGGTTTTGGCTAGCCAAAAAATACTGAGGATTCAGGCTCAACAAACCTCCCGTTATGTCGAACGTAGGTTGCGTGCCAACCCCCGCTGACAAAGTAGATTGCATACCCTGGACACTAAATGTAGAGGCAAGCGAAAAAAATGGGGGCGCTGCCACAATATTCGCCGCGGATGACCCCAGCTTACCTGGTATATTTGACTGCTTTGGGTGCGCGGCGGCTGTTTGTTGTGCTTGCAAAATTGATGCTAGGCCTAGCTGAATCACACCAATTGAGTCTCAATAGTTTTCAATCTATTATCCAGTTCTTGCCCATTCGTAGCACCTGTATCCTTACATGGTTCTTCAGCCATTAAAGCTAAATAATCGAGGTAAAACAACTCAGACAATTAATTCGATCCCACCCCGCTTGTCAGAGGACAAGCGAAAGTATCTGTCCCCCAATCTGATTGCCGTTGAATGGCGAACACATAACTGTTTTTACATATATAATATTTAATGCAGAGAACTTATGTTACACTGCTCACAAGCAGATAAAACTATGGAAATCGAATAACCAAGCTATGCTCGACTGTGTGCTTTGGCCTCGAGAGACATGGGCCTTTCAATGGTATAATCATTCAGTTATGACAAGCCAAGAATAATTTAATCTGTATTTTAGAGAACAGAGGGGGTAACCTAGCCTCTGTAAAGGTGCAACGGAGTCGCGTAAAGGTTCAGCTATCCTTCTCATATAGATATGACATCTCATATAGAATTAGCTGTTATATAAAATTGCATTTTAATCCCGATCAATTTCAGTCATGCCTAACAGAGCATTAATAACGAATGGTACAATAGGAAAAACTAAAATTTAATCAACTAATCAGACCACTCCTTTGCGGCGAGATTCTAAGTCGGACCGCACAGAATAATATTCTTTTCATATCTTAGTCTTTTGAAATATCATGCGTATTCAATTCTTTTTCAACGCAAATCGATTGCAAATCCAACCTATACTTGCAATAAAATAAGGTGATTCCTTGAAGAGGTGAAGATATTAAAGGTAGCGTGGGAAATCAAGGTTCTGTCGAGTTTGTTCAGTATTCGCCTTCTTCAAATGTTAAAACTTCTTTTTGAAAATCATGCCAGTGAAGGCGAGCTAACGAAATTACGTTATGACTGTTTCTGAAGTAAAAATCTCGGTAAGAGACATTTAGAAATACAACAGGCCTTAGTAATTTCATATTTGCTTTGGACTTGATTTTAACTAATACAATAATTAAGACTTCTAGATTTTGTGCTTTTCAACTTGGCAATTTGACATCGAATTTTACATTTTTACAACAAGATTTCAAGTACCCAGCCTAGAGCCCTGGGTACTAGTTGAGGTGGTTAGCTACATTTATAATAGGGCAAAGTGTTTAAAAGAAATGTTTCCTAGTTATAGACTCATAAAGCAATCGGGGAAGCTTTAAGATAAGAATACATCCCAAGGAGGCCTGGGCGTCATTTATCATGAAATCCTCCATTCTAGCCAAAATATGTGCTCATCTCAATTCGAATGTCATTATAAAGGTTGCTAGAGACGTTAACTTGTTTAATATAAGAGATATCACAAATGTTATGAGTTAAGATTGTTTAGTAGTAGACAGTTGCTAATTGAATAATTTTAACGGTTAATAATATTTAGACGTTCCTTGATCCTTTAATTGGATAGATAACAAGGCCGTGTGGCCTTTTTTCTAAATATACATTTTTTATCATCGGCATGCATGTAAGGTTATGGGAACGTCTCAGAAAAGAAGATTGATGTTGATAAGGGACCCTCTAAACAGTTTCTTGGAGCGAGGAGGTAGCTCGATGAATTTCCAGGGAGACAGGAAGATTGCTAAATTATTTTTGGAGGATCTGGGAGTCTAGGAGCGTAGCTTTACATCTCAGGGTTGTTATTTATTAATCTGCTGTCACTGATTCGCCTGCAAAATCGATCTTCATATCTATTTAGCGTCACATGACCTTTATATTTCTTTGGATTTATTTTGTTGATCTTGATGATGATAGTTAATAGTTGATAGGCACATACGCTTACTATCTTCGCAAGGTATGGGTTTCTGTGCTATGCACAAAGGGCCCACTTAATAGGTAGGTAAACTAATCGAGCAGTGCGCCCTTGGTTTTTCCTAATAATGTGAACAAACCTCGTGATTCCTGTTGCCTTTTTGCCAGGAATTACATAGAGCTGGCTAATTCTCTCCTCACACTTTGTGACAGGTCTGAAGGTGGTTTCGAACAAGGGACCCTTCAACAAGGGTCAAGTTATCTAACCACTCGGCAATCCCCGCGATTAATCTATGAATCTGGCCTGCATTAACAAGAGCTTTAGGGAGCAAAGCAAAATGTTTCCAGGAATCGAACCAGGAAAGCTACCAATTTAAGAATTACGAGAGCATCGATTAATAACATTTTGGAAGCATTCGAATTTATAATAGGAATCAACGGATTAAATTTATAAACAAATAGAGAGGAGGTGCATATTTACTTGATGGAAGGGCTCATGTCTTCTTGTATTTATTTTTGTTATTTGTTTTAAAGATTGATGCCACGTCATGATGGTCTACTTCCGTGCGGTATTATTTCCCAATTACTTTCTTGATACCATATGACAAAACTCCCATGTGCCATCAAATAAATAATGAGCTCCACCAACACAAAATACAAATTGCAACAGTTTAAAGGGCCTGATTAGGTCCAATATCGTAGTGGAAGGGTATTCTCGATAACGGGATTTTATATACGTATCTAATATGAAAGTCTAGGCTTTCAAGTTTTGTTTCTTTAGTTTATATAATTATGTTGAATGTTTGAGTACTTGTAATGATAATAATGATAAAGTAACTCCTTATTTACAGCTGGTTTGAAGCTGAGCTAATAATAGCTCATACTGTTAAACGAATGAATAAGCTAATAACGTCCAACTATGCATCCAACCAAAATACAGTAAAACCATAACTTGTAGCTACAATAAAAAGCTTAATTTGCAATATCATTCTTAGCCGGTCCACGTTTTGACTTTTTCGCCGGGAAGCAATTCTAACAATGCTCAACTATATTACGTGCTGAAATATATTGATTTGAATTATATGGCCCCCACATGCCTCCGAGGGCCTGAATTCGCGAGTTGTCCGCTAACAAAGTACTCACAGTCACTGCATATGTCTTGCTGTTCGTCCCATCCACAGACAACATCAAGATGAGCTGTTGACTATCTATTGATTTAGAGATATCTTTTGCAGAATAATCAAGCAAACATGATTGATATGGAGGAAGAAGAAGGTCCACTTCTGGAGATCAAAAGCAAGAAGAATGAAAGATTCTTATGGAACACGTACGTCGTTGCTTTACGCTCTTCACTCGCACGAACGGAGCGATTCTTCGAGTTATTAGGCAGGCTAATTGCGTGTAACCCATGGAAAACTATACTCATCGCCATCACCCTTGTCATACTATGCGGGCTTGGTCTCCTAAATATCAAAGTCGAGACACGGACATCGAAGCTGTTTGTCCCACAGAACAGCCTGGCCGAGAAAGCACTAAGAGAAGGAAAACCCTTTTTCAGTAACTCCTTGAACACGAGAACCGAAGAAATCTTGTTTACCCCGAAGAGCGGACCGAATATCCTTACTATTAATGCGCTGCAAGAAGCCCTGCATGTCATCCAGCGTGTTAAGAATATCACTGGCTATGACGAAGTTTGCAAACCGAAGCCTGGGTTCCTAAAGTCCTTCCGAAAAGTTTACGATAGGAAAGGGAGCTGCGATGTTTTGAATCCTTTAGAAGTGCTTAATTGGGAGGTCGTGAGCAAGGAACAAGTATTTCGAAGTTTTCGATATGCTGCAAACTCCCCAAGTAGGCTGATGTCCAACGGAAGATCGGGCATTTTCAACATAAACTACGGTCTGGCCGGATTCGAAATCAACAGCACAGCGAGAGAGGTAACAGCCAAAGGACTGCGCATACTGTTCTATCTACAGCAGACAGACGGAAACAATGTCACCGAAAAGATTTTGAAATGGGAAAACGCTTTCATCAAGACAATGAAGAATGCACGGGATAGGATGCGCTGGAGTAAGCTGTCATTTGCAGCAGAGCGGAGCCTGGATGATGCTATAAACGAGAGTGCTAGTAGCGAAGTGCCACTGATATCGGTAACATTTGTAGTGATGTTTACATTTTCATGTATGATGCTGTGCAAATTCGTCAACCCTGTCAGAGGACACACATGGCTCGCTTTATTCGGCGTATTGTCCACAGGTATGGGTATTCTAGCAGGTATGGGAGTCACAATGGCATTTGGTATCCCATTCAGCAATCTAGTTGGCGTTCTACCGTTTCTCGTAGTCAGTATTGGCATTGATGATATGTTTATCATAGTCGACGAGTTTGACAGACAGTCGAAAGAAAATGCACCAAACAATAGAGTGTCGTACGCCTTATCTAAAGTTGGTGCCACCATTGCGATGACTACAGCTACAGACTGCATTGCCTTTTATGTCAGCACCACAAGTGCATTTCCAGCGATTCGCTTCTTTTGCATATACGCCGCAGTGTGCATCAGTGTGGAGTTTCTACTGCAGATAACGTTGTTCATAGCATTCCTTAGCTTGGACTCTCGTAGGATAAGCAAGAACAGGAACGATTGCTGTCCAATGATTACAGTGCCGGACAAAACATGCTGCAGACTGCCAAACCAGTTCTCTCTGTCATCCAAAGTCATGAACTCCTACGGCAACGCCTTGTTGTCAGCCCCTGCAAAAGTTATCGTTATTGTTTTCTCCTTAGCCTTTATCAGCTTGGGGATTTTCGGCTGCTTCAAGATCGACAACGAGTTCAGTCGTAAGGAACTAGCACTGAAAAGCTCCTACTACATGGACTACCTGACAACATTCGAGGCCACCTTCCCCCAGACTATCCCGGTCAATCTACAAACGATAGGCAAAGTCAATTACTCTGATCCGGCCGTGCGCGAGGAAATCACGAAATCACCATCCATAGCATTCGAGACTGGTTATTACATGTCTATGAACTTTACATGGGTGCATCAGTTCAACGACTTTTGCAACCGGTTCGGCATCAAGGCAGACGGTGTGCATTTCAAAGCTGCCATCAAGCTATTCCTAACAATCCCGTCGTTTAGCCAGCACAATCTGGACATAATCCTTGACGACGATGGGGATATACTGGCGAGTAGGGTCATCGTCTTCCTAAAGGATAACCCAAATGCTGTGTTTCAGAAAAATGCTATGTTGACGCTTCGTGAAGACCTGGAAAAACGCAGCACCGTTATATCGAGCGTTGCATCCGACCCGTTCATTTACTTCGAACAATACGCCATCATCAACAGAGAAGTGACCCACAACTTGATTGCCGTATCAGTCGTGATTCTGTTAATGCTCGTCCCATTCTGTATACATCCTGTTGTGATATTGCTGATTTTGTTTGGCTTTGCATCTCTAATACTGCAGCTGATCGGCATGATGTATCTCTGGAGTATCCAACTAAACGCTATCTCCATGATCAACATTATAATGTCCATCGGGTTTTCGGTCGACTACAGTGCGCACATCGCTCACGCCTTCACCACCTCGAGGCAGAAAACAGTTGACCAGAGGATCGTCGAGGCTCTCTCTACAGTTGGCTCTAGTGTGCTTCTTGGTGGAACCAGCACTTTTCTTGGCATGTCCCTAACTGGCTTCTCTTCGTCAAATATATTCCAGGTAAGGGTTCTTTTTATAATCATTCATAATCACAGCGATATCTCATCAACATGATAACAAATTATATCATGAATTAATGAATATGAGATATGAATATACATTACAATTAAGAATACTCCAGGGAGTTGTTCTTGAGGGGTTTTCCAGTTCATCTATCAGTGCCCATCAAGTGTCTTTTTATATGCGTTTTGAACAGGCATAGAAATAGCGCATAGCAGACTTCTTCTATGCAAGACCAAAGCATCATCCCGTTTCCAGTTTTGAAATACTGTGAACGGATATCATCAGTACTGTGAACGGATATCATCAATTTTGTGAAGGGATATCATCAGTAATGTGAAGGGAAATCATCATTGATGTGAAGGGATACCATTAGTACAATGGAGATTGTTCAGTACGGTTGTGGGATAAAATCAGTACTGTTGAGTAATACCATCAGCATTGTGGAAGATATTTATTACTGTGAGGGAATCCACAAGTACTTTGGAAATAACACCCAGATGTGATTGCTTGTGGTTTCACTCCACAGTAGTGCTGATAGCTACCCCTTCACACTACTAAATATCCGCCAACAGAGACGTTCCCCAGAGTGCTATTATTACAAGATTTATGCTTATAAAAAATCAGATTTCGTCACTTGCCAAATTGAAATTTTTCAAATCTTTGTTTCAGACATTTTTCAAGATGTTTCTTGGCATCATTCTATTTGGCCTATTCAATGGCCTTGTCGCCCTGCCTGTCCTCTTGTCGTTATTTGCAAAGGCAATCAATTTGGACACAAACTCATCCATTCAGCCAGACTTCAGCATCAAGTCTAGGATCAAACGACTATTTTCTCGTTTGTGCGGTGAAACGGCGGCAAAAAAACTGGAGAGAAGATCAAGAAAAGCAGACAGTGTTTCTGTCGTGGGGATGTCAACCAGGTTTTCCACTGCTAAAAACAAACAAGAGTTCTGGAAGCTTCTTACTGAGGGGCGCAATACTACAACAGAATACCCAAACAACAGGTTCGAATTTCATATGATTTTTTTAATTTGTTCTTAATTTAAAAGGCTCGAATTTCAATCTTCAACTTCACAATTAAGAGCTGGCTACTTTTCCTATTCACTCTAGGGAACGTAGCGTCTGTTCAGTACTATGGAGATTGTTCAGGACTTTAGAGGATACTTTCAGCATGCAGGGTTTTCAGTACTGTTAGGGACATCACCATTACTCTAGAGGTAATACTGAAAGTGCCTTTGGTTTCCCTTAACAGTACTGAAAATTCCCAATAGTGCTGATTGGCATTTCCCACAGTACCGATGATATCTCCTCAGTACTGAACATCCACAGTACTGGACATCCTCTACAGCGAGTTCTTCAGTACTCTGTAATCCATCTACTAATGTAGTCCATCTATCAATGTGCTTCTTCTATTTATGCAGCCCATCTATCAATGTAGTTCTTCTATTTATGTAGCCCATATATCAATTTAGTTGCAGTTGATCTATTGATGTAGTTCATCTTTAACGAGGAAGCATAGGTGCATCTTTCCCATATTCAGTTAAAGACACAGAACACTATCCAGTGCTGAGTCACAGGCGTTATTTTCGTCCTCTCCCTGACGTATTTATCTGATAAGCGTCAAACCAAAGTGCAAAGAAAAAGATGGTGTGGAAACCTATTGTTGTATCTTTTTGTGCAAGTTTTTCAAAATTGAGAGTGCACAGTCTTTTGTTTCGCCATTGTTTAGCCAACAGGGGTCATGGTTGAGCGAATAGACCAAAACGCTTCTTTTGGTTCCCCAGCCCGAAATATTCGTTATTTAGAAAATATTTTATGATATTCAGCATCATATTTATGTAGGTAATATTCACATCTAAAATTTTAAAAGGAAAAGAGAGGACAAGACATACGTTGTGCACGTTCAAGTACTGCTCAACATCAAGTATGAAACAAAGACGTACAACAATAGGTTTCTAAACCATATTTTTCTATGAACTATGGTCAGACGGAACCTTATTAGTTGTTACTTAATAATAAATGTGTTTGATCTATAGGTATGCGCGATTTCAGTATTTTGAGGATGTCTACAACCCAACACGACCACTGGCAGGCAGACAATATGTATCCAAAGGCTCGTATTTGGAAAACATCGAACGCTTCGATAACAAATTCTTCGGAATATCCTCAACTGAAGCGAAAAGCATGGACCCACAGCAACGAATGCTTTTACAAGGCACCTTCGAAGCAATAGAGGACGCAGGAATGAAACTTGAGGAACTGCAATGCTGCTCAACTGGCGTGTATGTTGGTATTATGAATCTGGACTACAGCTCAGTGGTATTACGGGATGATCACATATTATCGATTGACCAGTTCGCAAGCACTGGCACAGCGTTCTCGATATCTGCTAACCGGATTTCCTTTGCTTTGAACCTGAATGGACCAAGTGTGGCTACTGACACTGCCTGCTCGTCTTCTCTCACGGCTCTGAGTATTGCCTGTGATCATCTACAGAAGAAGGTAGTCGATGTCGCCATTGTAGCTGCTGCCAATATTATCCTATGTCCCAAAAAGCAAGTCACGATATGCAGAGCAAATATGTTGTCTCCGGATGGGAAGTGTAAGGTTTTTGATGAGCGTGCTGATGGCTATGGAAGGGGTGAAGGTAATAATGATTGTTGATATTTCAGTTAGTATGACTTGCTATTAAATAAACCTTTTTTAGAATGTAGCATTTAATGAAATCTAACAGAAAAGGGGCGAACAATTTTCCATAAAGATATGAGCATAACCAAAAAAACGACAACAAAACTTTCATCGTATTTTAACGATAGAAAATGAAAGTTAAACAAAAACAGCCCCTGAGTCAAAATTTGAAATGGTCCGACATTTTTGGAGCATTATTTTACGAAATTTCGTACGTTAATCTTCAATAACCTACTTTGGTAATCAACTGCAGAAAATTTATATTCATATTTTGTTTTGAAGGTATTGCGGTGTTCATTCTGAAGAGATCTGATCTGGTCAATGCATCAACAAGCGATCCCTACTGTGACATACTAGGATGGGGTGTCAACAATGATGGGCAGGCAGCTGCCCCTATCACTGCCCCCAGTGTAGAAGTACAACACGGGCTTATGAAAAATGTTCTTCTACAGGCAAATGTGGACCCAATGGATGTCCAGTACATCGAAATGCATGGCACCGGAACGATAATTGGCGACTTGGTTGAGACAAAGTCAGTTGGGGAAGCGTATGGCAAATACAGAAATCACAACAATCCGGTTCTCATAGGTATAATCCGTTTGTTGCTTTAAATGTTTTTACAAACATCAAAGTTCTTATTCTTGTCAACTGTGAAATGTAATGTATGTAAGGCATGACATTTGTTGGATCTGTTGTGTCATTGTTCGGTAGTATTTCATTTTGTTGTAGAATACTTTTTTCTTGAAATGTTTCATTTCATCACCAGAAGTGTTTCAAATACACTTTCAAATAATCACAACGTAAAACCGATTTGCTGGAATTTATGAATTACTATCTGAGTTACCTCACTTTGTAATACAATACTAGTTACATTGAAAATAACCTATCATATAGTAATGAAAATATATCCAGCTCTAGGAATAATAATTCGTTAAGCTTCAACTCTGTTCTCTTTCTGATCTACTGATTTAACGAGTGTCAGACATTGAATAACAATAAAAGGTTTTAATGACTTAACTTTAATGAATAGCTAAAATAGGAATGAAGAAGACAATTTTCAATAGAAAAAATTGGCCAAGATTATAGGAGTTCTTAGGTAATATCAAAGGATGGCATTAATCAAAAATCCCTATTTCTTGAAAGTAAGCTTTGGTAAATCGAAATCTGCCGTACTTGCTGCCTCTTTTTGTTTTCTTGTGGCGAGTTTCAATAACCCTTAGTAATTAGAAAACTTTTGCCTTGATTGTGACAAGGTATACTTGCAGCACTCTGTAAAACATTTTCTCGCATTTTCTATGTTCTCCTTCTTTATTTCCAGGGAGTACTAAGTCAAACGTCAACCACACTGAGTCTACTGCTGGCCTGGCAGGACTCGCCAAGGTTTGCCTGATGTTGAAAAACAAGCAGATCGTTGCTACTGTGGGTATCGAAAACGAATCAGCGAGACTTGGTATAAATGAAAAAGGACTCTATGTTCCAGTGAAAAGCAGAAAATGGCCTAGTCAACCGGGTGGCCGAATTGCGGCAGTGAATTCCTTTGGGTACGGAGGTAGTAACGCACATTTGCTGGTCAGAGAGCCTCGCTCTGCGATGATGGTCCCGAAAGCGAGGACACTTGAGAAATGTGCAATGAGAATATTTGTACTTTCAGCAAGATCACACTCTGGCCTTGTGGATAATGCTGAGGCATTCAGTAAATGGCTCGATTCTTTGCCTGACGATTTGGAAAGCCAGACTGATGTTTCGTTCACATTGAGCGAGTGCCGAACTGATCATGGCTTCCGTCTGGTCGTGAGTGCGCCTGATCTAACTGCAGCTAGTCGAATGCTGCAGTCATATGCTGCGGATGATGCAAAGAAATGCGTTGGGATATGCTCTGGAAAGATAACAATGCTCTCATGTCGAATCGGATTCGTGTTTGGGGGGCAAGGCTCCCAGTGGCGGGGAATGGCTGGGGATATACTGTCGCATGCTGCTATGGTTGAATCTGTTGCGCTCATTGATAAGATATCGAAAAAATTGGGGCACAAAGAATCAATTCTGTCCTATCTCCAAGAGGATGAGGACGTGGCAAGAACTGAAGATGAAGAGGACTGTTTGGTGACAGTACAGCTCTCGATATTTGCATTGCAGTATGCCGTAGCTCAGTTTATCATGCGGAATGCGTGCATCGCTCCAATGTGCGTTGGTGGACACAGCTTGGGAGATATCACTGCTGCCTGCATAGCGGGAATCATTACTCCGAAGGAGGCAGTGAAGATTATATTGGCCAGGGCATCGTTGCAGGACAAATGCCAAGCCAAGGGTTCTATGGCTGCAGTTGGTATGTGAATTTCATGGATCTATTTTTCATCCACACGGCTTGAAATTGAATTAGTAGTCCAAAACATCGAGACTAGAAAATATCTTATCAACAAACAAGCACATTGAGATAAAAACAAATTTACCAGATAAAAAGTGCAACAAAGTAGTGGGGCAAGTGTGGTGGGACTATAGAAGAGGCTAGTGAGGATTTGACTCCCCAATTTTTATGTTAAAAAGTGCCCTGTCATGAATGAAGATTCATCCTAGATAGAAGTGTACCTTTTCGTTCTGTGTTCTTGAATCAGGTACAGTCGTTCACTCTTGCTGCTTTCACTGATTCCAGAACGAACGATGGTATGATGAAACAATGTTTCAAAGTTACAAATCTGCTTAAGGTACATCCCCATTTATGAAGGTCAGCTCACATCTCGTTCCTTAGATGCTAAACCGAAAAATCTGAATTCTGCCGGTAGTGAGCATACTAACGTCTTTTGCATTTTCACAAGATTTTGGAATGCACTAAGAGTTTATCAAATTATACATTTCATTCGTTGGAAATTAAAATATCATTTTTGGAAATATTTTCAACCAAATTTATGATATTGGAAAAGCTGATGGAAGAATGACTTTTCACCTTAACGTGCCCCAATGCCTAATTTCAGAGATCTAGCGTTTGAAACTGGAAGTAAATATAAACAAACTATGTCCTGAAAGCCTCTGGAATATGTTCAAACTGAGGTGTACTTTATCTAGATATAAAACAAGGATTGATAGAGATCTTCAAATTACTAAGCTAGATCTTGAATTTCGCAAAAAGGTTTTTGAGTACTCAGCAATTTCGGCTTTTTGGACGTTTTCCAGTTAATGTCAGAGAACTGCCACGTCTATGCTTAAACACTTCTGAAAAGGCACTTTATAGGCACTACTGAATAACTTAAACTCCTTCAAGAAGGATAGTATTGTATGTTTTTATAGTATTGTATATTTCTATTTGATATTCCTTAGTTTATCATGCAGTTTGTATATTCTGAAGGGATATAATTATCATCATCAACACCAATGATAACTGAGAATTGATTTTATACAGCTTTGCCGGAAAAAGAAATAATGACCATCCTTGAAGAGCTGAAGGTAGAAGAGCAGCTTTGCATTGCAGCTATAAATGACAAAAACAGCATCACGATTTCAGGCGATACAGACGCTATCGACCGCGTAGAAGAATACCTGAAGAAAGAACGGAGTGACGTTTTTTGGAGGAAGCTTGCTACCCACAAGGCCTTTCACAGTCACCACATGGAATCCATCAAGTCCGAATTCTTGAAGCAGATTCGAGATGCAAAAATACGGCCTAAATCTGGCAAGATGGATTTCATCTCATCGACGCGAGGGGAAAAGGTAAGGCAATCAGACAACAAATTTTTGACTTTTCAAAACAACTGATAATTAGAACGCAGCAAGAAACCGTTTTATGTGACTGAGATTACACATCCATTATTGTTGGTTAAGCTGCAAAAATGAAGAAAGGCACCCCAAAAATCGCACATCCTGAACCAGTATATTATGATGTTACCCCCAATCCCAGAGAGAATCTCATCAATTGTAGTTTTCGCGCTTTGATAGCTACTTCCTTTAATTTGGCCTCAGGTATGCGGCAGCAGTATCGATGACGAGTATTGGTGGAACAATTTGAGAAGTGCAGTGCTCTTTGAAAACTGCGGAAAGCAGATGTACGAGGATGGTTGCAGAACAATAATTGAAATCAGCCCACGCCCTGTCCTCACTTATTACATGAAGGCGATTGCAAAGCAAGCTGACATTGATGACATCTTAACTCTACAGGTAATCAGTTTTTGTTTCATTTGAATATTTTGGTTTTGTTATCAGTAAGAACCCGCACATAAGAAGCTCAATCGAGCCCCTTAGGAGTATAAGGAAGCGTTTAAACAGATACTCACCGCAACTCTTCTTGACAGCAGTATTTGTAGATGCTAAGTCGTCAGTGCCAACACAATGTCAACATAACAGAACACAATAAAGTCACTGATGTTGACATAGGATAAAGCACCACGTGGCTACCAATAATTAGTAATTGCTAATTAGTACTTTATAAGTTTTCCTGTAAGAGAGTAAGAGATTTAGAGGTAGCAGGGGAAATGACTCAATTATTTTCTTGGAGACGAGGGGTTTCCAAATTCTTTTCAGGTAAATGGCAGCTTAGTTTTGAATTTTCAGGAACAAGGAAAGTGAGGGGTGACCCCTTAACTTTTTCGGGGTTTTAGTGCCTTGTTGTCATTGATTTCCCTGCAAAAATGAGTCTTTTCGTGTCAACTCGAGACCTCTCCAGACGCTTTTGACCCATTGTGCAAATATTTGAACTTTGGTTCATCATCAAGTTAGATATAGTCATCAAGTTACAAATGTTTTGGGGAGCAATGCAAAATATTTCTAAGGGTCTAGGAAGAGAAGTGGAAATGCAGGGAGGTCACGAGAGCATGGAGGAAAACATTTCGAGAAGCATTGGATTCATCTAAAGAGATCGAGGGAAAAAATGCAAAATTGAATAGGGTTGATGGGAGCATACATCACCATGTATTTGATTATAATATTTCATGAAGCTTTCGGTTCCTATGCAAAGAAAGTAAGGGAAATAAACTACATTATCTTTCTTTGGGTCATACATTTGGCATATAATTCGAAATGAATCAAAAACTGAGTAAACAAATTTAGACTTATCAAGGCTCTTTCTGACAAAATAGCTGACATGATAGTCACCACTTATCATGGCAAGCCTTTGATATTTAGTAGGCAGCGTAAATACATACTGTCTTATCAAGGCTGTTTTTGACAAAATAGTTGACATTATGGTCACCATTTAACATGAAAAGTCTTTGATATTAAGTAAGGCAAGGTTATAAATTCATTGTGTCTTATCAAGGCTTTTTATAATACAATATTCGACACAATAGTCACCATCTATCATGAGAAGCCTTTGATATCTAATAGGGTAACGTTATTTAGACGGATCCCCCAGAAACGTTAACATTCTTAATGTCAGAGGCTTGTCCTGATAGCTGGTAACTTGGGCTATCATGTCAAATATCGAATGAGAAACTTGCTACTTTTCTGCAGGCCTTACCTGCCCAAAAAGAGAAGAATCGGCTGGAGCATCTTTACGTGCAGTGCATTGGCAAAATGTACACATTTGGCTACCCTATCAACATAAGTCAGATACAGCCACACAGCAACGGAAAGTTCATTCGCTACCCGACCTATTCTTGGCAAGAGTCGGATCTCTGGGCCAAAGACGACCATCGTTTACCTCTGAAGACCCTTCATTTTCTTGGGGTGCCTGTTTCTGTGACAGCCAAACTCTCGCAATGGGAAAATCAACTGGACCTTCACAACTTTGAGTATCTTAATGATCACAAGATGAAGTCTGCAGGTATTTACTGTTAGTTGGGAATGTTTATTTGAGCTAAATCATACTACCTCACTGGCCAAGAGCTGAGGGGGAGGATGAAAGCAACGCTCGCCTGTATGTGAAATTTCATCCTAGCGTCCAGGCTTCAATAAATTTGTAGATTTTCATCTCTGAACACGAACTTTAACGTCAGGTAGAAATAAAAAGATAAATTAGAAAATATGATGTCTTAGATAAAATACGGAGACAAATATCATTGTTATTTCATTTGTAATTTATTTAATTTATCATGCTTTTATTTTGTACGCAGTTATTCTAACGACATCATTCAATTTATTTTAAGGTATAATCCTTCCAGGGGCTTGCTACGTTGAGTTGGCCCTTGAGGCTGCTCTTTGGGACACAAAAGTCGAGCCAGTAGTGGTCAAGAACATTGCTTTCCTCAACATTCTCCCTCTGCATGAGCGGTTTGTCCGCCAGATCAAGGCTAACAAGGAGCAGTCAGACAATAGCCTGATGCACAACTTCAGAGTTGTCTTTGTCAACGATCAAGAAGAATCTACTCTGGCCACAGCAAAATTATTTCTTTTTCACAGAAAAACCAACTATGAATCTCTGACCTTGGCAGAGGCAAGTAAGTAAAGAGGAACATTGACCTTTGTTACCCTTTTCTAAACATCAGTTTATAACCTCTCATATAGATAAGCCTTCACATAGGTGCATTTAAGAAATGAACATGTAAGAAACTGCCGCCCGCCCCTTTGAATTGATTTCCCCTTCTAAGATGTGTTTGCTCTGTAAGGACTTTCAAAGAGTAGCCACTTCTATTTTCGACAGGTATATGGCACTCCCTTCTTTTCCTTTGGGCGGTAAACACATTTGATTATAAAATATGTCCTTATGTATTATGAACTGGGCAGCTTGTATTGATGATTTGAGTTTCTTATACGTGAGGACTCACTGCATTTCTAATAGGGTTTTGCCGCTTGATATTCTATTGAGCAGCCATCGAGGCAGTTGTCTCTAGGCTCTTCCAATTAGTTCAACCAAGGGCCTTTTCTAAATAGTACCAATTAGTCATGCTTATGAATTAAGGCTAGTATGCATTATATACACTATTGTTGAAGTCCTTTTGTCTTGCAAGTATTTAGTTAGATAACTTTTAATTCAAGAAAAATAGATTGCTTTCGTTACATCTGATAATGATTTAGGTTATATTGATATTTTTGAAGATAATATCTAACTTGATACTAGAGATTCAAAATTGTTGTGACTGTTGTTGATTAGTACACCCCCATTGAATTTTGTGAGCAATCATGCTTGCAATGTCTGTTGTTGTTTTCAGTGGCGTCTTCTTTGGAGAAAATCAAGGACGTTGATGGCAACTCAAGAACGTCAAGTGACGACTGTATTGTGGCTGATGAGACTGGCTCATCCAAGCGGCAAAGTAGCTCAGAGGAATCAGATCCCGAAGGAAGTGAAAGTGCAGACGATGGCATCAACTCTCTTATCGTATCAGCAGAAGACATTCCATCAATGCAGCTAGATGGTATTGATGGAGTTGTAAGGTACGTAGTTGGTGCCACAGGCTGAGCTTTAACAGGTCTAAAGAGTACTCACTCACAAGATGTTAACAAAAGATTTTACGATGATTTTCTATGAATCATGGTTTTCAGTTTTCGCTCTTACATATTTTGGATTTGGCATAATCACACGAGTAGTATACCATTGAACTAAAATTATGCATGAGTACATATTGAGGTCATAGGATTTAGTTCTGATGATGATGAAATTCAAATATTCAAATCTTACTCAACTTCAGGGATTTACAAAGAAACTGATGCTTCTTATCGGCCCGGAAGCTGAGTTTTGGATGTTTTCCTAAGTTTGGGTCACAGCAGTGCTAGAATTTTTTTTTGCATATCATTCTAAGTGACAGCAGCAAAACATCAAACTTTCCACTCGGATAGCACTATTTTTGACATTCTACTATTTATGGGGTTCGCTGCAAGAAAGCAAATAACTTAGAACTGTTTAACAGTCTTTGGATGGTACAGAACTTCAGTATAGCCAGAAATATCGGAAACGTCATGAAACGAACCCATAGATTACTTAGTAATATTTATTTACAGTTGGTAGCGATGATAGTTTAGAATAAACCAATAGATACCAACTATTTAAACTAAAATATGAAATCGATTTCAAAAACATAATGTATAATTAAGGTAACGCTAGATATACACATCATCTGCAAATGTTGCAACTACAATTTTCTCCTTTCCAGGTCTTGATTATATTTTTGAAATGTTTGGGGGTTTGAGTCCCTTTTGTCGTGTCAGACAACAAGTTGCACAAAATGCTTCCTCTAAATGAAAGGGAGTTGTTCCCATAAGCTGATGCGTTGGCTGTAGGGAACTGCAGGAGGTTATTCGTTCGTAGGTCATATGGAATGTCCTTTGGTGTGAAAAACTCAAAAAAGAAGGACGGGCAGATAGAGTTTATGCATTTATATGAATGAGAATTGATTTAGATATATTTAGATATTGTCTCTTTTAATCATATGATTCTTGAACGACTTTGGAGACTGGCATTAGAATGGCCATTTCATCTTCATTGCGTTACTTTCCTCATTCTAGTGAAGACCGAGAATTCGACAGTGGTGATCGTAAGGTGTGCTGTTACAAAGCAGAATCTCCAGATGATCGAGTTGTGTTGGATAAGATTGGGCTGCAATATGAAAAACAGTTGAGCACGGATGAATTCAAGAAGTTGGCAGCAGAAACTGGATTCGAATTCGGGGATAATTTCAGCTTGATAGAGCACGCATGGTCGAGCGAAAAGAAAGCCCTAACGAAGCTAAGGCTCAGCAAAGATGTGAAAAATACGCTCAGTAACTACATTATACATCCCTGTATCATCGATGCTTGTTTGCAATCTTGCATTGCAATTGGTTCGCTGGATCCTAATCGGAAGGTCATTCCCATGGGTAAGTGGCGTTTAGAGACCTTTTTCTTGT
Organism: Pelagia noctiluca; assembly: GCA_963924455.1. Classification (NCBI taxonomy): domain Eukaryota; kingdom Metazoa; phylum Cnidaria; class Scyphozoa; order Semaeostomeae; family Pelagiidae; genus Pelagia; species Pelagia noctiluca. The sequence goes on from OZ004322.1 coordinate 4,101,004, forward strand.
CATGTTGGGCCTCAGTAGGGCTATGCCTCGTCTCCATCAGCACATGATGTCATACGCTACACGTGCAGGATTGATGCCCTTAGTCTTGCTACTCGGTGACACAGTTATCGCTTCTGCAGAGGAGAAAAGAGCCTGGAAAAGAGACTCGTGAACAGTTAAAAAAACTATCCTGTACTGCAGAAAGTTATCGTTTCAATAGACGCTTCCGCAAAAGATGGCCGCCGTGATGGAGACCAGTAATCCTGCAATGTGATAAGCTGATGTATATATTCGCTAATTCAGAGCTCAGTCAGTCTTCAAACGAGGCTTGGCCAGTTTTTGAACCATTTGTCAGTGAGTCGTAGATTGAGCGTCCAGTGAATGTATCGATAGCGATAAACTTGGCCCATGTAATAAGTCGAGATGCCCAACACCTAGATGGAGGTGTACGGCTGAGATTTTGAAAAATACCCACTTAAAATACAAACACATTTGGAAATCAAATCTAGCATAATCAATGAAACGCAATGTTTCGTTGATCATTGGGAAATCATGTACAAAGACATGAGTGCAGCGTGATGGCAACTACTAAAGCTTTCCGTCTGACACTCATCAGAGTGGTACGTGACAGAGAATAATGTATTAGAAAAAACTATTTTCGCCTTATCTTCATTTCAGGGATTGAGACGGTCAGGCTGAACCAGATTACCGATCAAATCAAATGTCTTTACGGTTACGCTGAAGCTACCGAAGAAGCGTCCGACTCTTGCGACGTGAAACTCCTAGATAACAACGGCAACATAATCATGTATCTGCATGGATTCCTCGTAAGTTTTTACCATCTTCGGTAACGTTCAAAATGTATTGGCACACCCAGCAACAAAATGGCTGCCAAAACTGTAGCAACTGCTAGGCCAGTTTTATCTTTGCAATTTACTGAAGTTTGACACAGTTGAAAATGAAAATATCATCAAATATTTCAAAACAATGCAATAATATCACATTTGACTAGATGATTTTCTTCTATTACTCTTCTTGAGAAGAAAATACAGAAAAAGGAAGACCAGGAAAGTTCCTAGAAAATTATAGGGGAGATAGTTTGGTTTTATCAAGGCATGTTTCCAAGTTTCTTATTCCTAAATTCATTTCAGAGTCTCAAGGGTAGGTTGAATTTTTGAAATTTTTATGCTTTAACCCAAATTGAGTACCTGAATTAAATAAGCCAAGTGTGAAGCGAGATTGTTGTTTAAGTGTAGAGAAATGAATTTCACAAACATGGCATATCGGATGCAAAAAGAGATTCCCATGACTTGGTTCGTTGGATAAGTGCAATTTTCATTCATTTTCAGCTTTTTACGTCAAAGCAAAATGGCCAATCGTGGCTTGCTCCTTGTTTGAGTATTACTGCATACGTGTTTTACTGCATTTTAGAAAGCTATAAACATATTCCTGATTGTGTCTCTCACAGGTGAAAGAAATATCAAAGGCTCATCGTAGCCCAGTTTACGAAAAAAGCATCTACGAAATGAACTGGATACCTAACGGCAGCGTAGGCAAGACCAACAGCAACATCAAAGAGCTGAGAAATTCAAAATGGCTGATTCTTAGTTGCAAAGATAACAAAGACTCGAGCACAGTCAATAAAGCATTGGATGAATTAGAAGTCGATGCCGAGGATGTTGTGATGCTGGAAGTTGAAGCTAGTAACCTTGATTATGATTTTCAAGCTGAATTGACTGCAAAAGTCAAAGAGATGGATTGTGAAGAAAAAGAGTTGAATGTCGTCAATCTCTTGCCAACAACTGTAAATAGTTTCAGTTCCGAAGCAGATCAATTTTCTAACGCTGAATGGTTGAGCTTTGAGTCAAACCTTGAATGCCTGAAAGCTCTGGCCACACTCGAATCGCCGAAATGCAAGCTGATTGCTGTTACATGTCAAGTTATTGCCTGTGATGCTTTTGATAAGTCGAAATGTGGAGCTCCATGGGCCGCTACTGCATTAGGTGATTTGAATTTTTTAATTGCTGTATTTTACTGGTTCTCTATTATTCCCTGCTTTAAGGTAGCTGCATCCTGATAGGAAATTGGCAGAGTCAGTTTTAAACTCTGATTAGGGCTAATTTAAACCAACTAGCTAACAGAAACTGAAACGAAGAACAAGATGACGAGATTTCATAAACACCCCACTTTATGGATATACTGCTTGCATATTTGATAGAGAAGTTTGTATTCTAATCCTATAAGAATCAAGTGAAGGGGAATTCTTTATCTCTTCAGGATGATAGTTACAGATTCGACTGCATATAAATGAGACAATATCAAATCCGTAATTTATTTAACTTGGTTTTGGGTTTCTGAATTGGGAGTGTCTTCAATCATATTTTTGTCTAGGTATGGCCAGAGTGACAAACTTGGAGACGAAAATCCCTCTCATTAATGTTGATGTTAGCAAGGATGCGTGTAAAGACGATTATGTGACTGCCTTCAGTTCCCTGAACGAGTATTCTATCGAAGAAGGACTGGTTGTGTCTCCTAATGATGTAAGGCAGCCTCTGTTTGAGAGAGTCGATCCTAACCAGGTAGCTACTAATTAAATCATTTCTTACAGTGATAATCCATGTTTTTACTGACTAGTCTATCAAACTGTCCTACAAATGATAAATACTGGATCGAGCTTTCTTTCTGGAGCCACATATTTGAAGTTTGCTTCGGTTAGCATGCGTCTTTCTGATTTGGCTGCCAAAAATTATATGGACTCGATTCTATATGCTAACAGTAGCTGCCCATTATTCAGTCTCGTACTGATCATTTATAACATCCCAACGATAATCGAAGTAAAAAGTACGCCCAAATGGGTTTCCGCTATTGGATTGAACCTTCCAATATGGCCGCTAATGGCTTCATTTGAGAACGACATGCTCGATCCAGTCTTTATTTTGAGATCAGTGATCTAACTCAATCTTGTTAGAAACATCTTAGGCTATTTCCTTGTTCATTTCTGACGTGAAACTGTTTGAGTATCAAGCAAAAGTGTTTTAGAATATCGAGCGATGCCACAGTAAGGAGAAGAGAATTTCTTTTACTCGATGACTATCCTCTTTAAAGGGCCTAACATTAGAAACTAGTGATTGCTTTACCTTAAATATCGATTGCTTGAAATTTCAGGCTGAACTTCCAGAGAGTTCGTCTTGCAGAGAGAAAAATGAGAGCATATACTTATCATGGTCTGAGTCACGCGACAACTTCTCCATGAAAACAAACGTGAAAAGCAAATTTGATCTCCCTGAGGGTTATGTTGAAATGGCTATTGACTGCCTCTCCTCGTCCACTGGGGTTGCATCGCCACTCCTGCAGAACATCAAATCGAATAACTCTGAGAAATACCTCCAATCGGCAGTCGGTGTGATTACAAACATCAACGACCAGAGAACGGGTATGAAGATTGGGGACAAAGTGATTGCACTGTTCAGCAGCAAATGGGTGAAAGACAGCGTCAGACTTCCGACTCATCAAGTATTTATTCAGCCTGCGTATCTATCTTCTGAAATGTCAGCTACTTTGCCAGCATGTTTTGCCGTCGCTAACAGCACTCTTAATAAGATAATTAGTATCACAAGTGTGAAATCCATGTTTATTGTTGCCTCTACATCAAATAGAGGCATCTGTTGGGCACTTGCAGTTCTAGCTAAGGCTAAAGACTTTGATGTTACCTTTCAAGATGCACTGCCCGAAATGCAACATTCGTCTCCAGATGCCCTGACTTTAAGTGATATTGCTCATAAACACATGACAGGGAACAAGTTCTTGATGCCGGGCTTCGACTGTGTTGTTTGCCCCACCGACTTGCATCCCGTGGATCAAGAAGCATTGATAAACTCCGTGCATAATGGTATGTTTTTTTGTAAAATCCTGAAGGAAAGTCTGTGCAGTATTGCGAAGAGATTATGCTGTACTATGGAGGATGATCGTTACTTTTGGGGATATATCAGTACTGCAGGGGGTATCATTAGTGCTGTGGGGGTACCCCTAGTACTTTAGGGGTAATACCCACAATGCTTGTGGTTTTCTTCCACACTACTGAATATACTCAACAGTACTGATGTTATCCACCACAGAACTGATGGTATCTCCCCAAAGTACCAAACACTCTCTGAAGTACTGACGCTATCCTTTCAAAGTACTGATGTTATCCCCAACTTTACTTTACTGAATATGCTCCAAAGGAATGAACATCCCCCAGACTACTGCATATCCTCCACCGTTCTTCACCGAGGTTCCCTAGGATGATGAACAATACGTAGGTCCTAGTTCTTGTAGGGATAGACATCTTAGAGCTAAACTTGTGAGAATGCAGTAGAAATGACAAAAATTTCAAAAGAAAAATGACAATTTTAAAACGGCAAACATGTTCTGAATAATCATTGATTACCTTCAGTTGTACATTTTAGAATAAAGGTGATCAAAAATTGCGTAGTTAGATAGGATATAGCATATAACACCACATAAAAACAACGCTGGTTAGAACAATTTACAATCAGCATGATTAGAAAAAGGCGCTGAACATTGATTTTGATTTTTATAAATAAGTGCCACGTAGCTATTCGAGTTTACACTACCAGAAATACAATGGCTGCAAGCACAATATTGATGTCTAAATTGTTCAGCTTTACTTGAAGTCATCTTAATCTTCTGGGAATACTGCTTACAAAGAGAGAGAGCGAAAAACCAAACATAGGAACTTGCCTCGCAACTGACTGTTCATTTATTTTCTAGGTGGCGTTTTGGTTGTACTTGATACAACTAGTAAGTCAACTTCAAACCACCTGAGCATCCAGAAGCCCATCACACTATTGAATATCAGGCCACTAGTCACACAGGAATCTCATCAACAGATTTCGAAAAGCGTCGAAGCAGTCCTTCCAGTGTTGAAAAGCCTAGACTTGACCACGTATCAACAGCCAAACATCGATTGCAGATTGATTGCGGACATCTGCAGAGAGCCTAGTGATACTTTCGATGAATCGAAGGCTTTCAGCTGCTTGAAGATGAGCTTGGAACAGTCAGATCCTGGTAGCGTGTTTCCCCGCTCTATGGATGTGCAAGGGCTTAAAGAGGATAGAAGTTATGTGGTTGTTGGTGGAAATAGAGGACTTGGATTGAACACTGTTAGATGGATGGCGTCTAGAGGTAAGTTGTCTCGTTCTTGCTCAACTTATTGGTCGATATGGTGAAAAATCCTGGGCTGCAAGAAGAGCAATGATGCTTACTTATTGTATTTTTATTTTACGTTGTATCGCAGATGGTGGGAATCGAACTCACAACTGCTTGGTTAGAAACCAAGTGCCTTTCTTAACGATTATACTATACAGCACAAAAGCTAAGACCGGGAAGGAGCCGAGTTTATCTATTTGGTCAGATAATTGTTTAGTTTTTTTTCATTTCTCAACTGTGAGTCCAGGCGTTCCTGTGTCCAGCCGCACCGTAATAATCCGTTATATAATTCATAACTCACAGCTGAGAATTGAAAAAAAGATTAGATAATCATTTTGTATCGTATATGATTTATTTTTGTTTGAAACACGGTAAGCATTTACTAATTTAGACTAACATGATTAATTTATAAGTTTGCGCTAGAGATCCCATCTGCTATCTATTTGTATCATATTAGGTATTATCTATCATTGGTTTGAAACATGGTGAGAATTTACTAATTTAGACAAACACAAGTAACCAAAGACTTCGTTAGGGATATCATCTCCTACTTATTTTTTAATTTTTTATTGTATATTATTCATTGCTGGTGTGAAACATAGTAAGCATTTACTTATTTAGACTAACGTAGCTATCAAAAGATTACATTAGAGACGTCATCTGCCTCCAACTGAGCAAGCACCATGTTTTGATCAAATCCTTAAATGTCTTAGCATTCCACTCTGTTTTGATGTCATTTAGATATTAAGGGTAGTCCAAGATATCAGGTCATAGCTGGAGATACACATAAATATATTTAATGTATGTATCTTCAGGCTAAAAACCTAACACCTGCCTATCTGGAAATGCATTACCAACCTTGGGCCCTTTGAATATAGGGATTTTATTCCACAATTTATAGTTTTAATTTTGAAACCTTTAGGAAGTTTTTGATATGAGTTAGGGTTACTGTTACAGTTATGGTTGTTATCAGGGGTGGACGTAGGGTTATTACTAGGGTGGTTGTTAGTGTCAGGGTTAGGGCTAGAATGACCGGTTGTTTTTGGTAACAAATGATTTCCCATAAAAGGAGAATCTTGATATTTTAGGTGCTGGCACTATCATTACAATTGGTCGGTCTGAGCCCCCTCAAGAAACTCTGGGAACTTTTGAAAGCCTAAAGAAGGACTTTGGTTGCAAGATAATAACGTTGAAAGCCGATGTTGGGACATGCGATGGTATCAAAGCATTGGAACAATTGCTGGAGGAGCTGCCTCAAATTGCTGGAATCGTTAATAGTGCAGTTGTATTAGATGATAAGCTTTTCAAAGATGTGGACAGAGAAAACTATCAAAGAGTTATGGCTCCAAAGATATGCGGTAATGAGAGTATTAAGTTTTTCCTTCAAATGTTTGGATGACGAGGGAAATCAGAAACAGTGAAATAGTATGATTGATAATAATAGAATTGATATTTTGATATTAACTTCACTCTGAAGATGGTCATTTGTTTGTAAGGCCGAATATATAGTATAGGAAAATATTAACATCGTCTTTTTCCTAACATGAAGCTTCTGGTGATATTATTTATAATTATGAGAAAAATGCTTTGCGTCTAACTCTCATCAGAGAAGTATGTCAGGAAAAAAACGAAAACGAAACCTAAAGAACTATAATGCTCAAACGTAGAGCAAAACTGTCCAATTAGAAAGGAATGATAGTTGATAATGAGAAATAACCAATCATGACCGGGAATCCAGTGAGACGAACAACAACAACAACAATAAACTGCATGGAAAGAGCCCAATTAGAACTCTCTCAGATGTAATTATTTAGTAGTTATCACGTTTCGCTATGTTTCGATTTTCGGAAACTTAAAAAGAAATCAACGGAGTCCCTCTCTCTGATAATTTCTACATCTGAGAGTTACTCTTTGTGATGCATAAAAAGGGCCTATTTAAGTGTGCAGAAATGGTAGTACATACTTGGTGTTTTGTGAAATTGAAAACGTACAATATTGAACTTCATGGCAGAATGACCAGCAATAGAGATCCTAGGCTTTCTTTTCCTTTTTCTGCACACAAAACGTCGATTTTCAAAGAATAGATTTTCTTTCTCAGTTAAAAGATGCATACCTTCTTTTCAAGTTTTCACGCAACTGTAATAGTTTCGTTGCTGTTTTAGAGTAAATTTTAAGCGGAAGGATTTTCACCCATTTTAAATAGAACTGTTTTCAAATATACCATTCTGAATGTGTAGTATTGAAAATGTCTGGAAATGAGTGTAACGAAATCTGTTATTTGGCAGGAACCTTGCAACTTCATAACATGCTGGAAAGCAAGGAGCAAGATGTAGACTTCTTCATACTCTATTCTTCAATAACATCAGTCCTGGGTAATACAGGACAGACAACATACGCAGCAGCCAATTCTTTCATGAATAGTTTTGCAGACTATCGTAAAAAAGTGCTTGGCAAGAATTGTCTTTCAATCTGTTGGGGAGCAATGGGTGGAGCAGGAATTCTTGAACGCAATGCAAAAGTTGCATCACTACTTGAGCAAACTGGACTTCATTTACTGGACATTCCAAAAGGTATGTTCAATTTCACTTCTCTCGACTCTGGTCAACTTTCACTGGTCGCATTGATCAGGGTGCCTTTTCAGATATAAGAACAATCGAAATGATTAGGAGAATGAAAAATGTCCAGAGCAGGATTCGAGACCGCTGATTTGCTGTATCAGTGTTCTAACAACTGACATATCTGGGTGCTTGATTGAATCGACCAACCCGAGTCCCCTGAATCTCACTAATCGCAACACCACTCCTCCTGGGTTCATTTTTCATACTCACAAATTGATTCGATTGATTTTCAAAATCCTGCTTCTTCTCAATTTTTCAACCTGCTTCATCTTTGTCAGGTCTAGAGTGGATGGAAACGGTATTAACGACTATGCCAGAAAAATCAAACATCTGCATCTGCGACATAGACTGGATGAAGTTCCTGCAGAGCCTGCCTACTAAGAAGTCAAAAAGCATCATCTACGATGCCATCCGCAAGGAAATCCCAGAAATGGAGGGCTCAGGAGATGGGGAACTACTTCAAATGGTTCTGCAGGCCAGGACTATGGAGAAGAGACGGGAGATCTTGATCCAGTTTATTGTCAGATGGCTTGCCGCTTGGATCGGAGGTGCTGAGGAGGAAATCGACAGGAATGTTCCCCTCTTTACTTATGGTATTGACTCGGTTGGTGCTTCTGCTCTTAAGGGACAAATCGAAAAGGACCTTCAGATTGATTTTGAGGTAAGGAATACTTAATCTGATATGAAGATTAGTTAAAAAAAAACCCATAGTTTGATAAAAGTAGCAGGATCAATTTATCTCGATTGGATTTCAAAATCATTAACACCCTTCAATGTACTGATGGTATCTCATGGCACTGAACAAACCTTTCAATATACTGATGGTATACCTCCAAAGTGCTGATGATCATGCACAGACGCTCCTTGGCTGGTCCTGTTCAGTTGCTAAAGAGCCTGGGTAGGTTCGCCTCTGCATTTGGTGAGTGTTAGTGAAATTGGTTAGAGTGAAACGGCTTGGGTCGCTTGAGGGTGCCGATGGCGCACCAATAGCACAATAGAGCACTCAACTAGAGGTCATGCGTCCTGCTCGAGCTATTTTGATCTACGCAAATTATTTCAATTAATGTTCAAAATCTTGTCTCTTCTCAAACATTTATAACTGTGATTATATCCTTGATTCAATTATAGATCGTGTTGATGTTCAATGGAGGTTTATATTTTTCATTTCAGGTGTTCTATTTCATGCAGCCAGAGACGACTGCTTTTAAACTTGCTGAAGACCTTTTGAAAGCAATCTGTGAAAAATTCATCAATAATAAAACTGAAGTAGATGAAGAAGTTGTGGAGGAAGATGCAAACGAAGATGACGAGCCTCTCATAGAAGGTAAGGTTCTTCTTCTAAGGTTCATTCAGTTTGATTGCTAGATAAAGAATTGAATCATTACTCAATTAGCACTTTATATTGTGTGAAAGCATCGCCTTGGGAATTTCTTCATAGCATTGTGGAGGATGTTCAGCACATGTTCAATACTGTGCGGGATATCATCAGTACTAGGAGAGTGTTCAGTATTATGGGGGATATCATCAGTACTGTTGAGGGATGATACAATTAGTACTATGGGGAATACCTTTAGTACTGTGAAGGGTAATCAGTGCTGTTGGGGGATACCATCAATACTGTGAAGGAGTACAATCAGTATTGTGTGGGATATCATCAGTAATACCTAAGGTGCTTGTGGTTTCTCTTCACAGTACTGATAGTTCCCCAACAGTATTGATGGTATCCCTTCACAGTATACTGGACACCCCCCATGTGCTGATGATATCACCCATATTACTGACTATCCTCCACAATACTGAACACCCCCACAGTACTGCTAGATGTGCTCCAGGATAGTGATCAATTACTGATCCAAACATGAGCACTAGTTTCCCCCCAAATTCATAAACAGACCTTGATATGAGTCAGTTTTAGCCAATCTATGCACTGTACTTAAATTTAGGGGTGAGGATAGTGTTTATTCTGAGATCGCAAAGCAAAAATTGCATATGTTGTTTTCGACCAGATAAACCTTTTGCCATTCCAGGTTTCTCTCCTAGCATTCAACTACTTTACTAAATTAAGCGATCGGAGAATGACATTAATGGACTATGATAACGAATGATTCCAAACACAACTAGGTTTACCAATGATAATACGCCGTTCCTGGATGATTTCATACATTTGCAACACCCTCAAGTGACATGCAAACCTAGCGTCAACATTGCTTGGGGGAATGGGGAGCTCAGACGTTTTCTTTACAATTTGATAGCTCCATGTCTGAAGTAATTTAGAAATCACTATTGTTTCTCTAGACCTCACTCACATTCAGACACAGCAATTTTTGCAAACATGGAGCTATCAATCGGTAAAAGAATGTTTGAACTTCCCTGTTCTCCAAAGCAATGTTGATACAGTAAAAACCTGCGTAAATAAACTGCGGATTAAGAACCTCTAGCCAGATTTTCGACCAATAAATCACCATCTTTATAAGAACCACTTCAGCCTGGCAAATGCAGTAGGCTCTTTTATGAAATATCACTTGTAAAAACTCAAATGTTCTTGTGAGAACATTATTTGAAAAAACTGACTGTTTAATAACAGATGATATGTCTAATGACCATAAAATATCTCCTCAAGGACTTGAGAACCACAGTGTGTATTATATTATAACAAGCTGTTTCAAAATGATTTTTAAAAACCTCTTTGAGGCTGTTTTCTTGTAATGCCTCCTATATATAAGAACCGGTTCAGCCTGTTCTGAAAAATCAGGGGTTCTTTTATGCCGGTTTTTTCTGTATTAGGCCAGCATGAAATCAACATTCGAAACGACATTCTTTAGGGGGGGGCTCGGGCCTTTTGTCGACATCTAGAAGATATCTTATGGCAAACAAAGATTCTTCTTTATACCTTATGTCGAGGATCGTAAAATATTATGATTTATGATACATGAGAGTGATTTTTGGAATATATCCAGCCTAAAGCTATTAATGCCTTATGGTGAGGATTGTAGATATGAAATGGTTACTTTGGTATATGGGATGAAACATTGACCTGATCTTTCTTACTCGATTCTTTTCCAGAGGATGAAGATAAACTTGAGCTTCCAACCGACTACCTGGCAGCAATCTACAACCCAAGTGAGGCTGTAGCCAAATTCTTTATCGTTCACCCCTCCCACAGATACTCTGGAGTTTTCCAGTCCTTGGGAATCGGCTTCAAGTTCCAGGTAGAGTATACATACACATCTTGTTATCATCAGGTCATTTCCATAAACGTCATCTCAAAATCTGGTCTCTGATATCTCACTACACTTGTTGCTTTGCTGTTAGAACTCTAAACTCACTACTGTTTTTATTTCAGAAATTATTTTCTCTGTACGCGTTCGGTTCCCCTGATCCTGCATACCTCGGAGAAGACGTTGGCAGTGTCGTAAGACTAGCAAAAGCTTGTCTTGAAATGCTCATGGAGATACAGCCACGGGGACCCTATTTCTTGGGTGGTTACTCTTTCGGAGGAGTGGTCGCTCTTGAAATGGCGACGATGCTTGAGAAAATGGGTGAAAAAGTCGCCTTGGTTGTAATGGTCGACACTGTGAGGTGGCTACCGCTGGGAAGGAGCAATTCCCATCTCCTTCTGGATATGTTTGAAACCAGACTGGCTACTGAACAACACATCGAGGTAACAATAAAGACAGAAACTTTCCCTTTTTACTCTATCGTCTAACTACATTTGCTGCCCCAGTCCTTATCCCCTTCATTCTCTGGCATGCTGACGTCACTTGGTCGTTAAGATGAATAGCAAGTGACATCAGCATATTAGTCAGTAGAAGATCTATTGTTCTTATGATTATTTAGCCCAAAAGCCAAGCACAAGTCTTGTACTTGTTTCAAACAACTTCTTACGTTCTATACCAACTTTGGGGTCACCGATTAATCTATGGTTGGATTTTATCGTGTTTCTTTAATTTGTAAAATGTACAGTGATTTTGTAAATTGAAATTTGTGGATGTGAAAAGATTCCTTCACTCTTTTATTATTCTTTTTAACTCTATGCTTATCTTAGGGGCTAAGTTTTCAATCTTCCAAAAGAGTGAGAGATCTGAAAATATTCACTTCAAACGTTACCTTTCAAAGGTTTCTGGATAAGTTAATGCATTCAAAGCTCCTTGGAGATTATCTATTATGCAGAGCCTCAAGCCTCTATTTTCAAAACTTGATTTGTGGATTTGTTTATTTCCCTAAAAATAATCACTGATTTAGGTGAGTGGCCTAGCGGCTTGAACGGTTGGGATAGGTGACCTTTGAGGTGTTGATTCAACAACTAACTCCACCGTCGTTCTGAAGTGGTGTTTATATTGGGGTCCTGTGCCCCAACTGGGTATAAGGCCTTTCGCAGGCTAACAAGTTCAACATAAACTTACTTACCTACTTACTCGCATCAACACGCAATTTCTTCACTACTTTAACCCCTGGACTTATTCTCACTTATGTTAATTCATGTTAACTTATGTTAGCTTATGTTAACTTATGTTAACTTATGTTGATTATGTTAGGTTATGTTAACTTATGTTAACTTATGTTAGCTTATTTTAACTTATGTTAACTTATGTTAACTTATGTTTATTATGTTAACTTATGTTAAATTATGTTAATTATGTTAACTTATGTTGATTATGTTGATTATGTTGATTATGTTAACTTATGTCTTACCTCTTTGTTGCAAGGAACAAATGAAAAACTTCTTCAGCAAGATAGCGACAAGTCAGCTGAAGATGAAACTAGAAGATTATCAGAGTCTAGCTTCAAAAATGACCTTCCAGGAGCTCGCTGGAGAACTGATCAAGAAAGCGGAGGAGCTTTCCGTGAGAATCCCAGACATCCACAAGATCTTAGAATCCACCACTAATGACCAAATCATGGCAGCAAGATGCCACCATGATTGGATTCCACCAAAGGTATCCATTTTTATTACATAGTGACTAGGCCTTATTTTAAGGCTCAGTGATTATGAATGTGTGCAGGGATAAATCCAAATTGTGCTCTGATAAATTGAACTGTATCATTGGCCAATTTCCATCCACGTCTAGCTTTAATTTTTCGTTAGGTTTTGTTTTGGTTCTGTTTCAGACGTACTTCTCTGATGAGTGATGAGTGTCAGTCGCAAACCTTCAGTAGTTACTGCATTTTGCTGTATTTTCTCACCACCCCCAAGCTCTATACTACTTATCAAAGACTGTTCTACAATTCACTTTTCATAGATTCTCTGCCACGAAAGAGCGAACCCTCCAACTAAGCTGTTTTTCAAACTCTCTCTGGTCAGATAACATGAATAAAGAAAATGAACCGAATGTCAGTTCATTGTTTTTGTCTATGATGTTCGTAAAACATACTTCACCTGCAATCTGTATTTTCTAGAATGTGTACAGAGGACACACGATTTACATACAAGCAGAGAACGACAGATTTTGTCAACGTATAACTGGCGTCGGAAACTCAGTAGACAGCTGGTTGACTATTCTGAGTTGGAACACGAGTGTTATTACAGTCCCTGGGGACCATTACTCTATCATGGAAGCGAATCGCTCCCCAGATATTGGGAAAATCATTGCAGTCGCTGCAAACATTCGATTCAGAAACAAATTTCCAACCACTGGTAAACTACCACTCGCATCGTCTCATAGAGCAGCCCTGACCCTCCTTCAAGGCATCGGGATGAAAGTGTGTCTTATACGAAAAATCGGTAGGATTCCGCTTTGATTTTTTGTTTATTTCTGCTTTTTGAAAGATTTCCTTTTCTCCTAATTCGGACTGAAAGGGCAAATTTCTGGTTTGTTATTTTGGAGCAAGAAAAAGCTCGACTCGACATCATTGTACTGTTTTTGGGGGCGGTGCCACGGGACGAACTGCAGGGGGCGTATTCAACCCGGTTTTTGAAGCTGCCGGCTGCAAGCCGTTTTAGTGCCTCGTGAGACGGTGGGATCTCTAAGACCCAATGTCGTCTTGCCTTTTTACGAGGAAAATTCCGTTTAGCTTCAACTGCACAAGCTGCTGTTTTGTTAACCTAGGTTAAAACTGGTGTTTCTATTCTAGCTGGAGTGAAAGTAACAAACATTGGTAAACTACGAGTCAGTAAGCGTCAAACCCGGCTAAAGTTCCAGCCCGAGGATAAACCTGCCGTCAGATGTAAAGTCAAGATTAAAGGTAAGGCGTAAGATATTACCCTGATTACTGTTCTAGACCTGTTTCACGACATTGTTTGAATAGGAGAAGGTGAAAAGTTTCCTTTGAATGTTAGTGCCATATTGATATATACTTGAATCTAGTTTGTAGTTTATCATAGTTTAGCTTAAAAAGTAAAACTACGGTCTTACAGTTGTTTACAGTTTTGGCAGCCATTTTGTTGCTAGGTGCCCTAATATATTTTGAATAGGAACGTAGTTTTGAAGTCGCTGCAATGCTATATTGTTGAACTGATTCAAACGAGTTAAGTATTGGCCCGGGTTAAGATTTAGTAGCTACTCTGGATTCAACCCGGCTGGTTTGGAACTAAAAATGGAGATGGGTTTAACATGGTTAAGTTTAAAAAACCTAGTGTAAACGCAAGCATGGAAAGAATTGAGACGATAAATTCGAAAAATACCTCTGTTATAACGTCCTAAAAATTTGAGGAGAAGCAGGATTTGGAAAATCAATCGAGATAATTTGTGAGAATGAAAATGACCCGAGTAGGACTCGAACCCACGACCTCTAGATTTGTACTCTAGAACGCTACCACTGCGTGACCGGGGCAGTGGTAGCGTTCTAGAGTACAAATCTAGAGGTCGTGGGTTCGAGTCCTACTCGGGTCATTTTCATTCTCACAAATTGTCCTAAAAATTGTTCAATTTTTGTAGAAATTAAAAAGTGGTAGTGCAACGGAAAGGTTTGGTTAAGTGCTGTATTTTTGAATACGTTAGACACTATACCCCATGAGTTATAGTGACATTACGTCTAAAAAAAGTCCAGTTATTGACGTCATCAAAAATGGCAATTCTGGTCAAAATTTAAATTGACCCAAGTCTTATTCGAATCTTCGTGGTTTTCTAGTACAAATTAAGCATGAAATCAACGGTTAGACGAGTTGCGAGACAGTTGCAAGAAATTCCCTGTGTAGAAACAATAAGCTTTTGGGCATATTTATTTATTTACTTATTTTTTTTTGTTAACAACGGTGTTTAGGCCGAGATGGCCCTTAACCTACTATACAAATATGGAGAATTAATATGAAATAACAATTACAATAACTTCCTAAACTCAAAAAGTTACATAATACGATAATAATATACAGTGATACAAAAGATACAGAAGATACAAAAGATATTAATTAGCAAACAGGATGATCATCTAGCAATATTTCATAATAATTTATAACCCAATCAAGTTCTATTTATTATTTTTAATTCGTTTTCTCTGTTTTTGAAAGAATTCTTACAAAATTTGCCTACTAATTCAAGACAAGCCGTGTCTTCTTGGGAAAAAAGCTAAATGAGCAATTTTTCCGTATTTAGCATTTTAATAGATGGGTATTTATAATTGCCTGTCCATATGGCAATGATTATTTGATTCCTGACCTGAATGTGATTTATTTTGCAGATATCATGAACTTGACAGAGCTGCATTCATTTTCGGTGAAGGGACCCTTGAAGAGCAGTGGGAGTAGCGAGTGCAGGCTGTTTGCTGGGTTATGCATCTCTACCAAGAGGAACCAGCAATACACAATCATGTGCTTTAACAGGCAAGATTTCCTCACGCTGTCTAACATGATGCGGGCCATCTACAGTGTCTCTCTGCCTTTCCAGTTAGTTTAGACATTCACATTTCACTGTTAATCTATCTATTTTTTATTTCACTTTTTTTTAACAAATAGGAATACACATTTTAGCAATTATAACTAACAAAGCTGCCACAGACAAGGTGAAATAGAGATTAGGGGGGCGAAAAGGGACAAACGGCTTATCTGGATTTTTCGAAGAGGGACAAAAGGGGTGAAGCCCTCTTTCGCTGGATCACAAAGAATTCATAACATCTACTAAGATATTTCATACGTCTTGACTCCATTGGTCATTTTCAGCCTTGTTTTGTCTTAGCAGACTCCTCGATGACCAACCACCCGTCTGCTCGTTGTTGTATTTGTAATTTGTAGAAGGCATGGTAAGATAACTCTGTGAGGCTTTCTGCTGCGTAAAACGATTTCTACAAGGTCCATAATTGTGTAAACTCACTTGGGGGACTTGGGGGACTCTCTTCTTTAGCCCTATTAAAACCGAGGCAAATTAAAATGCTGTCACTCTCAGAGGAAACAAAATATTTTGCCGAAACCTGTTCAAATTTTCTACAACATTAACAGAGCAGCTAAAAAGATTTTTTCGTCACTATCACACACTTGCTGCTCACGTGACGCATCTCTTGTCAAC
This sequence comes from Pelagia noctiluca, assembly GCA_963924455.1. Lineage (NCBI taxonomy): Eukaryota > Metazoa > Cnidaria > Scyphozoa > Semaeostomeae > Pelagiidae > Pelagia > Pelagia noctiluca. Next base: position 4,117,247 of record OZ004322.1, read on the forward strand.
ATGTGGTCAGGTATAAAAATGTAGAAATTCCCATATCTCTGCTACTATACTAGTTAAGAAGTTGAAAAAAGGATTAGCTTTTTTTTGATGAAAGCTTTTGGATGATGTATATTTTTCTGTATTTCCTGACGTTGGCAAAGTTCAAAATCTATGACGTCATTAATCTTCAATTAATTTTTTGGCGTCATATCTATCAAAAACAATTATATTTTTCATATGAAATGTATTTTCTGGCTTCTTAAATGTCGATTTATTTTTGGTTTTCTTTATAGTAAACTTTGCAGCCTCGAACATAAGTGAAAAAGTTGGTAAAATATGATATAATATAGAAATATATCAACTAAATTTACTCATTATGTTTCAAAGATGCATTTTATCTATAGATATACTATTTGAATGCAAAAAGTCATAAATATTGCTTCAAATGCCATCTAAGTACCAAAAACTAACTGTTTTTCATCCTTATGACGATGAGATGTGGTTTTGAAAACACCACTTATCGATAAAGACTTGTCAAGTTTTATTGTCCTACCAAGTCGGAAGTTTCTATCTCATTCCTTACAAGAATTAAGCACAATGTGCCCCCAACCCCTCGCCGGTAGGACAAGTGTCCAAAAGCCCGGTAGTAATAGGGTTAAAATTAATGCCAGCCTACTGTGTTTGATGAAACATTCCTACTAAAACGTGATCAGCCAATTATGCTGTAGCAGAATTAAGACACATGAAATCGTGGTAGAGAACCCTAAAAAGGAAGATAGCTAAAATTAAGCCTAATCCGCGTTGAATGTTGTGACTCCATGGCCATTTTGTGTCAATTATGTCATATCTTATCACATATTACCAAACCATATCAGATCAGATATTACATATTATATGCATATCTATTATAACATGTCATATCATAAGATATCACAAAGTAACAATACATGACAGAACATAGCATTGCAGACTATAGCTTATCATAACATAACATAACCAAACATACCACACAATATGAATTCACGGCATATCATGAATCACTGCAGATCATCAAACATCGCATCAATTCATAAACTGGCTTTCGAAATTCAATTTGACGTTGTGGAAATTTTAAACACTTTGATAAGATTTGGAGTAGTTGACTCCAAGCTTTTCATATACACGTTTTTTTCTTTATAAGAAACCTAGCTTGGGTCCTAGTACTAAAAGTTTCTTAATTTTTCACCAGTTTCTAGTACTAAAAGTTTCTTAAAAGTTTCTTATTTTTAGATACGCACTTAACATCAAATTTTGCTCTTTCCCTCGCATATTTCTTGTATTAAAGTGAAACCGACCTACCAATACAAGTAGACTCAACATCCAGTGTTCCTCTAAATAAAAACTTAAATCAAGCAAAAATGCATTGTTGACATATTATTTTCCGGCTCATAAAGTCCTCTTGGTTTTTTCGGAGTTTCTTAAAGATGCTGATGTAGTTCTAAAAGTTTCTTAAACTTTTGGGGCTCTAGTACTAGGTTTCTTATAAACCGGTTTCTTATTAAAAAAAAAACGTGTAACCGAGCCCGAGGAAACTTTTTCTGTTGGACACAAAAATAAGGAGGGAAACGATTTTGTGGCATGCTTTCGTAATTCGTTAGGTATATTAGATAGATTTGCCATATTTTGCACTATTTTAGAATTTTTTACCCTATTTAATATACCAGTTTCAATCGTTGGACACTTAACGAGCATGTAGGAAAATTAGATGAATTTGTAACAACGTATTTTTAAAAGCTTTTGAAAATTTATTTTTAACTTTTTATGTAATCAATTATATACTTTTATATAATTTTCTATAAACTGCATATTATAACATTTTTATGGGACTTTCAGCGGATCTGTTGTTATCTTTTTTCGTCTTTCCTTGTCGACCCCATCCAGTGACGATTGGTTTCGAATTTTGCATTGACAGGACTCATTGACTCCCAGGGGGGGCTCCACAGATTAAATGATGGGGATCAGCTGCAACATAAATGGCGATTAAATGCAATTTCCTCGCGGTTAATGGGCAATGAAGCTCGCTTACTTGCTCCTTTGGGGGTTTGTTGCCAACGTGTTGATATTTAGATAGGTTCTGATTGGTTACAGCAATAAAAAACGCGATGGAGGTATTTTATATACAAAGACATGTTTGGTTGATTGATTAACAAAGTAATCTTTCTTGCATTTCGAATCAGCTATTGTTTTCATGAGCTTGCATAAAATCTAGGCGTGACTTGGTTGAAGGTCATTCGTTCAAACAAGCAGCCAAGCCGTTCGTGTTTCTTCTTGAAAGTTAAAAAACCGACCCAACTGCGAAGTCTCGAGGAGAAAACAGAAAAGTAAACAGGGTGAGAAGTTTCCATATTGTTTCTTATAGCAAAAATAGATGGTTTGATAATGAGTGCAAAAATAAGAAACAGAGTCTAAATAGAGCTAGAAAAATTTATCAAGAAAGTTTAAAAATTTTCCAAAAATTGAGTCCAGCTCCTTACCAGGAGAATTACGTCAAGCCTATTTTCAACAAAGGAGAGAATATAAAAAACTTATCAAAAATAAACGTCAGTCGTTTCTGGACACAGAAAAAATTAAACTTTCGTCCTTAAATTCCGAGTCACCTAAATTATTTTGGAAAAAGTTAAGCAAAGGAAGGAAAAAAAAACCGATTTAGATTTCGATGATATTGAGCTTTTTGATTATTTAGTGGCTTATTACAAAACAATTCTGATGAATCTGTAAACGTTCAGGAACTAGATTCACAAGAACCATTGTTTGACATTGAAACACTGAGTCATATTGACAGTGAAATAAATTGCCCAATCACGATTCAGGAAGTCAGAGCCATGATTCATGACTTGAAAAATGGGAAAGCGCCTGGCCTTGATAGGATCAGTGCCGAACTGTTGAAAAACCTTAATGAACAATTTCATAAAGTTTTTGTGCAATTTTTCAATAGAATTTTGGAGAGGGGTGACTTTCCAGAGGAATGGGCGGTAGGAATCATTTTTCTTCTGTTCAAAGGTGAAGACAAGAGAAATCTTGATAACTACAGAGGAATAACCTTTTAAGTACCTTCAGAAAGCTGTTCGTTGGTATTCTATTACAACGACTAAACAAGACTGTTTCAACATACAACATACTGAACGAAAATCAAATAGCTTACAGGAAAGGCATCCGACATCCGATCATATTTTTCACGCTTAGGGCTATAATAGAACACAGCTTTGAAGTTCACTTGATGTTTGCTTCATTGATTTTAGCAAGGCGTTTGATTCGGTGGATCATAAAGATCTAATTAAGAAACTATCAATGTACGGTTTTAACGGGAAATTTCTAAAGGTAATTGAGTCCCTTTATAGCAAAGTAAAATCTGGTGTAAGGGGTGAAAATGAATTAACTGGATTATTCCCTTGCTCTAGAGGCGTAAGACAGGGATGTTTGCTAAGCCCTCTTCTTTTTGCCCTTTTTTTTTTAAATGAATTGGATGATAAGATAAAAGCTTCATCTTTAGGGTTTAAAATTGGTAACGAATCACTTCATACCCCCCTTTATGCAGATGATCTTCTTCTATTAGCTGAAAACCCTAAAGATATGCAATTACAGCTTGACTTGCTAGACAATTTTGTGACTTCAATAAAAAATGAAAATTAGCTTAGGTAAAACAAAAATTATGGTCTTAAGGAAACATAAACGCAAATCTGGCAATAAATCAAAAAACAAAGATATTTGGAAAATTGGCGATAAAGAGGTGGAAGAGTGTGAAACATATAAATACCTAGGAGTCACTTTCAAATCAAACGGATCTTTCGTTGATCACACAGAGAAAATCAAAAAAAAAAGCCCAACAGTGTTTTTTCTCTCTTTTATCTAAAAGTAGGGAATGGGGTGGTTTTCAACCTTGGATATTTCTGTATCTTTTCGACCACACGATAATACCAATTCTCAATTACGCATCAAAAATTTGGGGTACTAATGATTGGCCAAAGTTAGAGAGGTTGCATCTCTCTGCCTGTAAATACTCTCGTGGAGTAAAGTCAACAACAAAAAACCGAGGCAGTTTATGCAGAATTGGGACGTTATTCTATGCTTTATTCTAGGCATATTAACATTCTTAAGTTCTATTTGCATGTCTCCATGTTAGAGAATGAGAGGCAAATAAAGCTTTTATTATGCTGCAATAAGATGCTGATAATGGGCATTCTAACTGGGTCTCTAAAAGCCAGGTCTTTGGCGACTCTTTATGATATTAAGAGCTCTGACAATAAAAGTGCTATTAAAAACAAAATTTATCAACACTTTCAATCTGTAGTAAGTTTAGATGTCGTCCACATAGAGCAAGATAAAAAGCTTAAGACATACGCTTTGTTTAAAACAAACTTTAAATTTGAACCGTATCTTGACATTTTTTCAGATTACAACATTAGGTGTAATTTTGCAAAACTGCGCCTTAGTGCACATAATTTGCACATCGAAACAGGCAGGTATGGCTCGAAAATGACCCCACGTGATGAAAGATACTGTTTGACTTGCAAATCTAATGGTTTGTCTATCGTTGAAGATGAAGTTCATTTCCTATTGAATTGCCCCTTACATATTGATTTAAGAAAAAAAAGAAAAAAATGCTTAACCCTATACTTCAAAAATACCCCTCAGTTAAGCTTCTGTCAGAAGAAAAACTTTTTATCTTGCTTCTCTCTCAAGAAGATACATATACTGTAACAAGGCCTTTCACAAGACGTGAAAAGACGATAAAACAGTTGAATCCCTCACTGATATGACTTTACAGAGCTTTATCAACGTCTCTTTATATTATTAAATTTTGTAATTCGATTAATTTTTGTAAAGAATTTTGTTTATATTTTGTAAAAGAGATATTAATCCAGCTCGATATAGTTAAGCTGGTTAAGGGCCATCTCGGCCTATATACCATTGTTACATAGACCTCACGGTTCAGGCATAGTTTTCGGGTGGGGGCAGCAACCACCGCCGCATCTCTAGGTTTTCCAGAATATCTTATAAAAGCATTGGGTCGCTGGTCAAGCAAAGCATATAAAGCTGCCTACGGAGCAATTGACATTGGCGTCGAGAAAAATGGCAGGAATTCCCTGACAGAGCCGTTTTCTTTGCCTTTCTTCTTCTTTCCCCTTTTCCAGGAATGACATCACCTAGCCTCGAGGAAAGGCCAAATGGCCAAAATCAAAGAAAGACCAACTGCAGCAGAAAAGGGCGAAAGGCCCAATGAAAAGGAACGGCAAAAATGGCAGAGTGGATGAGCAGGCCAAAGGCCTCATACAAAATAAAGATGCAAAAATGGCTAAGTGCAAAGAAGAGGGCCAAAGGCCCGACACAAAGTAAAAGGCCAAATGGCCAAGTGCAAAGTGAAAGGCCAAAGGCCTAAAACAAAGTGGAAGGCCAAAGGCCTAAAACAAAGTGAAAGGCCAAAGGCCTAAAACAAAGTGAAAGGCCAAAGGCCTAAAACAAAGTGGAAGGCCAAAGGCCTAAAACAAAGTGAAAGGCCAAAGGCCTAAAACAAAGTGGAAGGCCAAAGGCCTAAAACAAAGTGGAAGGCCAAAGGCCTAAAACAAAGTAAAAGGCCAAGTGGCTGAGTGCATAGTGAAAGGCCAAAGGCCCGACACAAAGTGAAAGGCCAAATGGCCAAGTGCAAAGTGAAAGGCCAAAGGCCTAAAACAAAGTGGAAGGCCAAAGGCCTAAAACAAAGTGAAAGGCCAAAGGCCTAAAACAAAGTGGAAGGCCAAAGGCCTAAAACAAAGTGGAAGGCCAAAGGCCTAAAACAAAGTGGAAGGCCAAAGGCCTAAAACAAAGTGAAAGGCCAAAGGCCTAAAACAAAGTGGAAGGCCAAAGGCCTAAAACAAAGTGAAAGGCCAAAGGCCTAAAACAAAGTGAAAGGCCAAAGGCCCGACACAAAGTAAAAGGCCAAAGGCCTAAAACAAAGTAAAAGGCCAAAGGCCTAAAACAAAGTGAAAGGCCAAAGGCCCGACACAAAGTAAAAGGCCAAAGGCCTAAAACAAAGTTGAAGGCCAAAGGCCTAAAACAAAGTCAAAGGCCAAAGGCCTAAGACAAAAAACACAAAAGAGGTGGTCGGAGTTCTGTGGTGATTGGGTGAGGCACTTCGTGTTGGCGGAAAAAATGTGTTTTTCTGTCCAATCACCGACAGTAAATAATGTTTCTGTGCTAGCAATCCGGGCCAGTGTACTGCTGCCCAATTTTTCTAGCAACTATGGTTTTACTTGTCGCATGAAATTCGAAAAAGTAGTTTTTTTGGGGGGAAGAAAATACAGGGCATTGGGTGTTTTCGCACAAGTTTTTCGAATGAACTGACAAACCTCTATGATAGTAGCTGTATGCTGGCCTATTTGCGGGACAGCTACCAGTATAAACCTTGAGAGGTTTGTCCGTTCCTTGAATAAATTCATTGCAACCATTAAATGGCGATTAAATGCAATTTCCTCGCGGTTAATGGGCAATGAAGCTCGCTTACTTGCTCCTTTGGGGGTTTGTTGCCAACGTGTTGATATTTAGATAGGTTCTGATTGGTTACAGCAATAAAAAACGCGATGGAGGTATTTTATATACAAAGCCATGTTTGGTTGATTGATTAACAAAGTAATCTTTCTTGCATTTCGAATCAGCTATTGTTTTCATGAGCTTGCATAAAATCTAGGCGTGACTTGGTTGAAGGTCATTCGTTCAAACAAGCAGCCAAGCCGTTCGTGTTTCTTCTTGAAAGTCCCACCCTACCCACCACAGCTTCGGTACTTATTCTTCCACGGTCGATGGTGAAGGGGCGAATCGTAATCTTGAACCGAGTATATAGTTGTTTTCACGGAAGTACCCGATTGGTAATACCGCTACCTCTACCTCTACAAAAAGAGTTTCTGAATGCACCAAACATCTTTCCTTTTAAATCTATTTTTCCAGAGAGAGGGTCCCTTCGCCGATGACTGTGTGACAGGTGCAATTGGCTCGGAAAAAATGTGTTTTTCTGTCCAATCACCGACAGTAAATAATGTTTCTGTGCTAGCAATCCGGGCCAGTGTACTGCTGCCCAATTTTTCTAGCAACTATGGTTTTACTTGTCGCATGAAATTCGAAAAAGTAGTTTTTTTGGGGGGAAGAAAATACAGGGCATTGGGTGTTTTCGCACAAGTTTTTCGAATGAACTGACAAACCTCTATGATAGTAGCTGTATGCTGGCCTATTTGCGGGACAGCTACCAGTATAAACCTTGAGAGGTTTGTCCGTTCCTTAAATAAATTCATTGCAACCATTAACTTCTTTTGGAAAAATCGAAAAGTATACTGAATTCTGCAGGTTTCTGCCCCCTTAAATATTCTGCTTGCCAATGTGATCAAAAAGCATCATTATTTTTCCAATATTTGGATGATTTTGAGGGACTAATGTTCCCTTCCTAATGCTTGGATCTTTGCCTCATTTCAAACCCCTTTATACTCATTTCCTGACTGTTTCTTACCAGTTTCAAGGTACAGATCCAAGGGGAGGCCTAGCCCGCCTCCAAACGATAGATTTCAAAGATCGAGAATTTGGGAGAAAACAAAGTGTAACGCGATAATTAGGTAGTTAAATAAGATAAGATGATGTATTGAACATAACAGCGTAGCAAGAAACATTACATACGTACTTAACATCAAAATCATATCATCTTCTATCTGAGGGGATTGGGTGAATCTCTAAAAATGTGAACTTTTAAGTAAACTAGGAAATGAATTCGAAACTAAATCAATTGGGCGAAACTTAAGCCCAAGAAATAAAGCCCCGAAAATCAATCAATTATATCAGCTGCTCTAATTGATCAATGTTTCAGATTATCTCACTTTGAAGCTTATCATGATCGAACAGCGCCTTCGATTTTTCACAGAAAGCCATCTTAAATACCAGGGTCTCGAGAAAGGGGCTGAAAAAAATGGAAAGTTGGCTCATTCGATTGAAATCTAAAATCTCCCTCTTCACGCTCTGGTACCTAGGTTATTCGAAAATGAAAGCTGCTACAGGCTCAGTTCATTTGTCTTTTACGTCTACACGCATTGCATAAAAGATCAGAAAGTTACTCCTTTCCTTCTGATTTAAGCCCAGATGCCATTTGACTTTCAAAGATGCACCCACTCATAAGATATGATTATGGTATAATTCGAAAGGAGGCTTACTTTCTTTGAGAAAATTGAAATTGTAATTCGGGTAAAAAGTGAAAGTTTTTATTAGGAAGCATCGAACAAAAATCAGAAAGGCGTTGCCAGCGTTCTACTACACTCTTTTTTCTTTATAAGAACACACTTTATAAGAACACTGACCCTCGATTTCTATTAGAGAACAATAGAGAAAACAAAAGCCTATTGTTTAGAACAATAGAAAAAATAAGAACATCTGAGCCTTGGCCAAAATTTACTGGTTCTTATAAAAAAACAAGAGTGTAGGGTTTTAGGGGCGTGACTCCGAAAAGTTTTGCGGGAGCTTTGCACACGGGCCCCCATCTCTTTCTCTCTTAATGGCCCTCCCCCAACTACAATGCTGGATCCACGCCCACCCGTTTTTACTCATTTCTACCTGTTTCTAACCTAGACCTATTCGTTTCCTACCCGTTCCTAACCAATTTCTTTACCCGTTTACTCGCTGACTCTCTGATTCATTTCTTGTATTAGTAAATCTAATCAGTTGTTGCTGTTGCTGTTTTCGTTTCGGAATTGTTGTTGCTGCTGCTTTCCGTGCAGATTTATTTCCTCACATGACTGCTAGTAGGCCAATGCAAATGGCACTAGGCCTAATTTCTCAGCTCTGCAAAGTTCCAATCCTTCCAAAAGTGCTTCTTCCAACTATGTAAGTATAAAAGGCAAGTTAGATTTTTAAGGCAAACAATCTGGCTGTGTGGTGGTAGCGTATATTCATATGTTTGTTTAGAACTTTTGCATTCAGGAGGGGGAACAACGTCCGAAATCCTCTTTTGATCAGTTAGCCGTATTTAACCGTTACCTAACTTTGTTACCTCCTCACTCCCCCCCTCTCTTTAGTGGACCCTATCTTTTCTTGTGTGATGATGGTGCACTATTATTAGGTCGTCTGGTGTGTGATTCAATACACAAAGGTTGGCCTGGACTTGATGATATACTCATTCGAGAAACTGTGAAAATATGTTACACACCCAAAACATAAATTCCTTGATTTTCCCTTGATTTTTTGGTGACTCCCCCCCCCCGTTAGCAACCCAATGCCGTTAATTACTCATCAACGGTGGATTTTTTGACAACCCCTAAGTAGTGGGGCCTGGTGGTGTGAACCCTCACCATTGTCCGATGTCTAGAGCGGTAGTACAGCACCTTCTCAAAAACAATCCCGATTGAAAGCTTTCGTTCACCAAGAAACTTTCTCTATCACCTCCCCAACAAAGATCTGTTGCTGCAATTAACCAGAATATTAGTATTACTATTGTTGTGGGACTTTGAGGATTATGGTGTGGCAATATCAGCTTCATGTACAAAGTCGAAAAGGAAATGGCGGGTGGTTGTGCCTTAATCTAATGCCTCCATTGTGCAACCCAAAAGGGCAATATTTGCCACAGAAGCATTGATTAGAAAATTTTGATTGGAATATATAAGAAGTTTTTAAAACTCTATGGCTACAGTCTGGGGTATTTCTAAGATTTACTTACTCAACTATTTTCCATAATGGTTATGTTACCTGCCCAGCAAGGACATTTTCTCGGAACTTTGATATTAGAGATCTCATGAGAGGTTCTTTTATGGATCTGCCTTGAAAGGTTTTATCTCCCAATTAACCCATACTTAGATAGAACTATCTGCTCTTATTTAGTCTTCTGATTCTAATTGTGTAGAGCATTTCTGTATATTTGACCAAAATTCTGACATTTTCATCAGGAAACTGAATATGGTAGGACTTCATTTCTTCTTGAATCCTTCCGCTCTTATTGCCAGGGTAGCACAAGGACTTTTGCCAATGTTTGGATTTAGGGTTAGGGTTAGAAATAGGGTTTTGGTTTGAATTGGATAAGAATATGTCTTTTGGTTTGTCTTTTGCTTCTAGTTTGGCTAAGGGTTAATGGCTTAGTCTTGAACTGTCATTGTCTTTTATGAGTACAATGCAAAATGGGGATGTGTAGATCTTTTCTATTTATCCTAGAATCCGGACCAACACAACACTAGCTAACATGTCTTCAAACAATAAAAGGAAATTGATAATTGATACAGACCCTGGTGTGGATGATGCCATGGCTATTGGTATTGCACTGAAATGGCCAAATGCTGACGTCCTTGCAATGACGTGCGTGAACGGAAACGTTGATGTTGACAGGACGTGCATCAATACTTTAAAGTTGAGAAAGCTTTTTGAGAGAGAAGATGTGCCAGTATATAAAGGAGCACAGTCACCTTTGATAAGTAAGTTATCATGATAATCATCACTCAAATAGTTAGGCAGGGCATCCTCTTTTAATGAAATTACACTAATTCATGGGACGACCCGCAAAAAAGAATCCCGTAAAAGCCAATATCCATGCATTTGTTTACTTTTCATGTTATTGCCTTATCAGTGGCCTCCATTTCCTTTTGATCGGCATTTGAGTGGGCTGGAAAGGAATAAGTGGGATATACAATAAGAAGGACCTCTTTTACAAGTATGGGGAAATATGCATCTCTTGACTAACATAAATTCATAAGGCATGGTCTAGAAGCTTGCCTGTGTCCGCAAAAACCCGGCTTCGAGACCCAGTGGTGGCATATGTCAATTTAGCTAGAAACATAGCGAAACAAACACTTTAGATTATTTCAGCTTTTCATCCGACACTCAACAGAGTAATGCGTCAGAAAGAGAACGAAACAGAAACCTAACTGATTTATATACCAAGATGTTGATCGAAATAGGCCAATCAGAAAAGAGGTGAATGATTGGTATGGTGTGGAGGAACCAATCAACACCCACAATACAGTGACCTGACCACTGACCAATAACATTACTTTAAGAGTCCTAAGACGAAAACAAACTCTTATTGTCTACACAATATGGGATCCCTAGTTTATATGTAAACTGATTCCAAAATACCTAAGTGAAATGTAGATCTTGCTCTGCCAATTATTCGAAAACAATTGAAGTTTTGTACCATCCAAAGGCTGTCATATGTCAAATATTATTGCCTGCTCTGGCATAATTAAATTACCTCTGGACCGAGATATATTTTTAGAAATTGTTTGAACTTTGAAACATGTGCAGACATTTTAAAAAATTTCCCTTTGATAATAACTGTAAATTCCTATTTATTTTGACCATATCTATTTTTGCAATCTTCCAGCTTGATTTGTTGTCGTAAAGTAAAAGTAAAGTAAGAATTAAGATAAGGAAATGTATAGCAAGGAAAATTAAAGGACCCAAAACTGATCCTTGAGGAACAATTCACTGTAAGCAATTAAGAATTGTGTCCATCTTTTGACGCATACTGATCATTTCTATTTCTATAAGAGAGATAATAAGTGGCCCTGTCCAAAAAGCCTGGAAGCCCTTAGTGCTCGAGTTAATACAATAGAATTTTATAATTGATAGTATCATACTCAAAGCTACATGACCTATGTTGTATCAGGTGTGTGCCACTGAGATGTCGCAAGCATATACGTATTTCTTTCATAAGTAACTGCTTTCTTAGCAAGCCAATACTTGACAAGACAAAAAGTTAAGCAATTCTACTACTAGATAGAGGAATGCTAAGAAATTTGAAAAATTTAGTTCTGATCCAATTGGCGACGAAAATCGTGTAGCAGCTATAAAGAAGTAGGTTACAGTGGATATTAATAGTACCCCAACACACTTTTGCATGCAAGATACCACCGACACTTGTTGTGAAAGAACTTGTGAGATAGTATTCTGAGAAACAAATTTCTAAATAAAAAAGCTAAGCAATTCTAAGCAATTTCCGGTTCTCCTATTTGCCAAGTTCCCAATTGCCTTCCAGCTAAGCAATTTTTAGTACTAAGCTCTAGCTGTAATCACTTATAAAAAAAATGCGTGTCCCCTCTTAAAATACTATTTTTTGGAAATGATACCCAATATTATGAATGATATGGTGCAAAGATATCCAGTTCTACATTGACATTTTCAAAGTCATGGGAAATATTTATACCTATCTTTATGAAAAAGCTATCTCTTAGATTTCATTCCCATATTTATTAAATTGTATCCATGCTTCATAATTTTTCTACAAAAAACCTGCCGATATGAGCCAAACATCCCCGTACCAATTTTATGCTATGCATCTCCTTGTGTGACAAAAGCCTTCCGAAAATATATTTGTGCCCTGCATTCGGAAATTCATTATCTTTCAGAGGAGCTCAACTGCAAGGCCGATGACTTTCACGGGGAGGATGGTTTGCATGGCTGTGCTGCCCACATTACTATTGATGAAAACGAAATAGAAAAGCAGCACGCTGTGGATTGTATCATTGACCTTGCAACCAAGCATAAAGGTGAAGTTTCTCTCGTTGCTCTAGGCCCACTGACGAACCTAGCCTTGGCTATCAGGCTCCAGCCGGATTTACCGAATTTGCTCAAAGACATCGTGATTCTTGGTGGAAATTACACTGGCCTAGGCAACCAGACTGCATCGGCAGAATTCAATTTTGCTGTCGATCCTCTGGCAGCTAACATTGTCATTAGTGAGTATACATGCCCGATCACAGTGGTTCCATGGGAAACGGCCCTCCACAGCCCTCTGAGTCCGCATTTCATTCACAGCTATGGGCGTAAGGACAATGCTAGGTCTTCTTTCTTCAAGGACATCATGAATCAGCTCCCCGAAGAATGGAGGAAAATTACCGCAGACCCATTTCCAGTCTGCATTGCTTTAGATAGACAGAATGTTGTGGGGGAAGAGATGAAGGTTTGTGCTACTGTTGAGGTGTTTGGACAACATACCCGAGGAATGATGGTTGTTGACCGAAGACCGCAGAAAAGCACCAGCCTCAATAAGCCTAACATCATGCTGGTCACAAAGATTAACATGCCACCAGTAGAAACAATGCTGCTTCATTCAGTTTCGTAATCAGTATGTAGGCCTGGTGGAAGCTGTTCACAATTGGTCTGGCTCTAGCTAGACTTGCTGGGCACAGGGGCATATCCCTGAGAATTTTAAAGTTTAGATCCACAGAGATGCAATTTGTTGCATTGTTAGAAATCAATTTACATAAAAATGAACTGAAAGTTCCCAAAAAAATCTGATGTTTTAAAACGCAATATTATTTTTGAGCAAAGGAGAGACAAATGTTGTTGGTCCGGTATGGCACGCCATGTGTAGCAGTATTCAAAAACTATCATTCAATAATCAAAACTTCCATTCAATGTTCAAAAACTTTCATTCAATGTTCAAAAACTTTTATTCAATGTTCAAAAACTTTCATTCAGTGTTCAAAAAATGCGTGTAGCTGATTCATTTATCTTGTCGAACCCAAATCTTTCACTAGAGCTGTTGCTATTTTTCGATATTTACAGAGTTACAGGCAAAACAGATTTTAGTTTTAATCAAATTTTACAGATTTTGATTTTAATCCAATTTAACAGGTTTTAATAAAAAGAGGTCTACATCAAGTTATCTCTTAAATCTCAACCATTCTGGCGACAGGCTTGTGTTTTAAACAATATTTAGCACTGGCTAATGTAATAGAATTACAAGTCACATTGGATATTACATTAGCCAGTGGTTTCCGAAATCAACGTAATATTATCTAAAATACAAGCCTGTAGCCAGAATGGTGGAGATTTAAGAGATAACTTGATGTAGACCTCTTTTTATTAAAACCTATTAGATTGGATTAAAATAAAATCTGTAAAATTGAATTTAAATTAAAAATATTTTTTGTCTCATCCAACTTGGTGAAATTCTTCTGCCAATGGCAGCCATTGATGCGTTAATTTGCGGTGGCTTCGAAATAGCGCGGTATTTCGATTAACGAAAATGAGCCCTAACCACGTAAGTGATAAACCAAATAAGCGAATCAATGGCTGCCATATTTGACACAGTTGACATTTTATACAATCTTTTTTATAAAGAACCTTATATAAGAAACCAACATGTCCAAGGTCGAAAAACGTAAGGAATTTTTACTACTAAAGGTCAAATCACTAAGGAACTTTATAATTTTTCATATATTCATTTGTTGTAGATATGCAACTTCTGAAATGACTATGTAACTAACTTTTACGTTTTATAGGCCTAGCCTAAGCTTCCTTTGTGTTATCATGTTTCCTTATCAAGAGTTTATTGCAAAATGTTGAATTTTAATGCTTTTCTTGCGTCGATACTTATTCCTATCTACTAAATAAAAACTTAAAATTAAGGAACTACTAAGGAACTTTTAGAACAACAAAGTGGTCAAAAGAGGTCTCAAAATAAGGAACTTAGAGAACTAGGCCCTGAGCTACTGTAGGTTCTTTATAAAAAAAAATCGTGTATGTTTGCAAAGATGTATCGTTATGTTATTTCGTTGATGACAACACGGTACTGTATTTGCTGATGCTAGCAATGAAGAAGAACTAGTTGAACAAATAAAATAAAATGTTCTAGACTGTATTGAATGGTTCTATGAAAATATAATGTCAGTAGATACGCTGTTAACCTTACTCCTATGTTGAATTAGTGATCGATTCATTCGTTCATTTACTTATTCATTCAATTACTCCATAATAGTTAAAGCCTTTTAGGAGTTATTTATTGGGGATCTAAGAATATATTTCAGGGTTGACTTATGGCTTTATTTACCTACGGTCTTTTCTTTATAAAAATCGTGGATCAGCTCCCCTCTTTTTTTATAAGTAACTGCTTTAAAGCAAGTCAGTACTGGACATGATAAAAACTTAAGCAATCCCAGTACTGGATAAAGGAATGCTAAGCAATTTGAAAATTCTAGTTCAGATCCAATTGCTAATGAAAATCGTGCAGCAGCTATTGAGTTGAGTAGTAGGTTTATAGTAGATATTAGTACTCCTGCAAACTTTTGTATGCAAGATACTATTGACAATTGTTGTACAAAAACTTCTGAGTTAGTATTCTAAGAAACAAATCTTCAAGTATAAAAAGCTAAGCAATTGCTAAGCAATTTCGAGTACTCACATTTGCCCTTTAGCTAAGCAATTTTGAGTACTGAGCTCGAGCTGAAATTGCTTATTAAAAAATGCGTGTATAGCAAATATTGCTGCATCACAGACACTTTTCCTTTTCAAACCTTAAAGATCTCCAATTTACAAAGGAGATTGACATTCCTGTCAGTAAAAATGCCATTTCCATACTAACAAGCTGCATTTGATAAATCTTGCACAGTGTATGCCACAAATCAATACGGAAGCGAAAAAGCTCGGTCCGTTGTATTCAATGCAAACACATTATTCACAAAAAATGCCCTAAACTGTCGGCTTTCAATTCAGACGATATTGAAACGGCTAGTTATATAATCGGGGGGGCAGGGCTGATTTCATAACCACATCTCTAAGGTGAATGTTCCCAAAACCGACCTGGATGACCATTCTGTTCTAAATAGCCCAACTAAGGAAAATACAACAAATTAACTTACTAATAGGCCTAATAAAATGCCAGAAAAGGACGATGGCCAACCACTGCAAAATGTTTGAGACCTTTGCGAAAGTCAGACTGCACGAGAAATCCACGTTCTGATGAAACTTTGATTAGGGCTATTTTGCAGACTCAGGGAACCTAAGACCTTGGTGTGAGGGTTGTAGAAGGGCAGCCCTTTCCATTGGTGTAAACACCATTGCAATAGGAAGTGCATTGCGATGTTCCCTTTTTTAGAGATTTAACGCTCCCTTATTTCCTGGTTCCCATTCCAATATTCCCCGTTCCCGATTATATACCTAGCCATATTGAAACACATTTGTGTGAATGGGAATGTTTGCGTTGTAAGGAAAACACATTATCTTCGATTCCGTTTAATCCAATTGAAGATGATAATGAGCTTTCAAATATTTCATTCATCTCAACATACTCCTGCAAATGCAATTCAACTGCAATAACCATAGCGGATTGCAGCCATGTTAAGCAACTTGAAACTTGCAAACTAACTGTTAAGGAACATGATCATTTCGATATTAGTGACATTGATACAAACTTAAATAGTTTCACAAACTTAAGTCATTATGATAATCACGAGTTTCATAAACTTCTCAATTCTCCTCTTTTAGATAAAAATAAAATGTCAAGTATCTTACATACAAATATATCATCCATTACTAAGAATCTTGAAACTATTGAAATCCTATTGGAAAACCTAGATCATTAATTTGATATCATAGGTCTGAGTGAAACATGGCATGATGAAAATAACGATGACCGTATTAAACAACTTAACAGTGCTTATTCTAAGGAAAATTTACAACTCCACAAATATAAACTTGAATGTAGAGGTTTGACGTTCTGCGTAATATGAAAATATCCAGATGGTTTTGTGCGCAATGTTTTCTCAAAACTTTTGAAATCTAAGACTCCTAGATAGCTAAGGATGCATTTCTTGTTTATAACAGATTTCACTAGCTTTCCTTTCTGTTCTAAAAAAATCCACTTCGATGTCTTTCGTTGCAAAAAAGACGTTTGTTTGTTATGATTTTCATTTTTGTAATTTTAGGTGTCTTTTTCACCTTTTGAGAATTGCAAATATAGCCTTGTGTCTAACTTTCATCTTGAAAGTCAAAGAGTGAAGGAGTTTTCAAATCCACAAATCTCAATTTTCACAGATCCATAATACCTTTTACAGCTCCAAGAAACACCATCAAATCCACCTTAGAATAATCACTGCAACTTAATATTGAAGGTTTTCATAACTACGTAGGTCAAATAGGTACGAAAGGTGGCTGTGGATTTTTGGTTGCTGAAAAACTATCATTTTCTGTACGATCTGACCTTAACAAAACTTATCAAGATCTAAGTTGCGAATTTAAAGCCTTTGGGATTGAAGTTGAAAATCAAACAAAAGTAAACTCAATCTTTTGTGTTATATACAACCACCCCTGCAGCAAAGTACATCTGCCTTTCTAGACTACCTACAGTCAGTTTTACTGAGGTAAATAAGGAGAATAAAATTGTTTTCATATGTGGGGATTTCAACCTTAACCTGCTAAAAACAGATGTTTCGATACCAGCATCTTTTTTCTCATAAAAACTTAAAAGACTTCGAGTCTATTGTAAATAACGAAGTTAACAATGTTTCTAAATGGCTATCTGCTAATAGATTAACCCTTAATGTATAGGTATACTTACACATTTGAGACATTTTGTATAAAACTGATGTTCTTAAACAATTTTATCATGCTTTCATATCTTCGCACATAAGCTATGCAGTGGCAGACTGGCAGGGATGCTAGGTTGCGAACGCAACCCGGGCCCTTACAATTTCGTAGAATCCAGGCCCTTGCTTGAGAAAAATCGAGATTTGCAATCTTTATTGCTAAATGCCAAGCATGATGCTAGAGGATGCATTCCAAGCCAAAGTAAAGGACGTTTTTCAAAAATTTTCCTCACACTCTGATATACTGAATATCTGCCACATAATTCCTGACCACTAATAGCAAGCATGATGCAGCAGGGAGATGCATTCCAAGCCAAAGTAAAGAAGTTTTTATAAAAACTTTCCTAGCACGCTGATTAATCGAACAAGTATCACAAAATTAGCAAAATTTCCTTATCGCTAATGGCAAGCAAGATGCTGGGAGATGCATCCTAAGCCAAAGTAAAGGACGTTTTTCAAAAATGTTCTTGGTACGCTGATTTATCGAATAAGTATCACAAAATTAGCAAAATTTCCTTATCGGTAATGGCAAGCATGATGTTGGGAAATTCCTTCAAAGCCAAAGAGAAAGGAGTTTTTTCAAAATTTTCCTAACACTTTGATGTATAGAATAACTGTCGCAAAATTATCAAAATTTCCTTATCACTAATGGCAATAATTGGAAGATGCGTAGGCATTATAAGCCAAAGTTCTGGCCTAAAAATTTTCCCCGGGGCTTTGTCCCCAGACCACCGCATTTCAATGCCTTCTCCACTCACTTAAATTACAATGGTCAAGCTGTAGGATGAGGCACCCCGCAAAACTGCGGGCCCTTTGTGAAGGTAGCAACCCTGGGATTTCTATGCCAGTCTGCCTCTGAAGCTATGGTCTTATAAACTGGGGCTTTGCCTAAAAGTGTTCCGCCACAAAACTGAAGAAAAATCTCTAAAGAGCAGTTAGAATAATGACCTTCTCGGGTTTCAAAGATAATTCTAAACCTCTCTTTATGAAGTTAAGTCTTCTTAACATTTAAAATCTTCATAAATTAGAAGCTACGAAATTCATGTATGATGTTAGTAATAACAATTTAGCATTAAAAATAAGTAATCCATTTGAAAAGACTAAAGCGAGACACAGCTACAAAACCCGTCAAGCCACTCAAAATCAATTTGCACTTCCCCTGATAAACACAGAATGCCCAAAAAAGTCGATTTTTTTCAATGGCATCAAAATATGGAATGAAATTCCACTTGAAATATGTTCAATGAAAAGTAAAACGCTGTTCAAAAAATATCTCTAATTGGCTACTACACCACTCTTAAAAAAATATTACTATTCATAAGAAACCAATAAAAACACCATCTCCCCTCCCCCATTTTATACAATTTCCTTTTATAATCCTATCTTTCCCCCCCCCCCCCAATTTTCATATTACTGTTTTGATCTGTTCAAATTACAAATTTTCAATTCAAATTCTGTAAAATGATCTTATTAGGATATTAGTTTAATTATTTTTAACTCTACTGCTTGAATTTTAGATATTTCTTAAAGGGCACTGGGCACGAAAACCTCATGGTTCATCCCAGTGTCCTTGACAACATTTATTGTAATTTCACAAAAATTCCATCTATATTAGCATAATAATTTGTTGATGTATTCTTAAAACTAAAACCTGTAAGATTGTTGTTCAATTAAATGGATTTGATTTTTTGATTTGAAAATTGACTCTCAACATCGCCAAAGAACAATTGAAATTCAAGAATAAACAATAGAAACGTTGAGACTCAGGAAAATTATTCTTAGAAGAAAAAGAGTGTAGAAGCAAGCATCTTTAAATTCTTGTTCTTGGTATCCTTGCATTCATTTAGCTAAACCCCGCCATGTGACCCCTCCTCCCCCCTTCGGCCTAGGCGCTGAGATCATCATCATCAGGAACGGTTAGACGGTGTAGTTTTTACACTACGTTGTCTCGCAGGTTTGCCCCGCATTCCGCAACCTGTGTCACACTTTATTTGAGTTCTGTTTCTGTAAGCATTTCGATCTTTGCATAGATCAATCAATTCTGGGATGTTCTCAGTCGTGAGTTCTTAGGCGCTGAGAATAGCTCAAAATTGGTCTTATGTTGTTGCTGCTGCAGCTGCTGTTGTTGTTGTTGTGCACTTTATCACTTTGTTGCTTAATTGCTTTGAGCATTATGCATATTAAGCTCTTTAATATTTAACTCGTGTAGCAGCTGGTTAATAGTGTTATCAAGTAAAGATGGTTCGTGTGGAAAATTTTGATGGTGTTTGTAAGTAGATTATCACAATTTTTCTTCAGTTTGATGCTCCCTAAATAAGTCTATAGTATAGGGAAGAGCGCCGACCCCATACCGCACACACACCACTCCTCATGTATGATCAGATCAGGGCTATCATCTTATGTCGGGGCTCATTCCGGCATCGGTCATGAGCAACACCCTTTGCTCAGGCAATTGGTTTTAGCAAGCTTGCCTACTTGTCCATAGTTAATGTACTAAATAATTCACTCATTTTATTATAACACAAATAATATACCTAACCACTTTCATCTCTAACAACATATTGCAATTCATAGATTTGGGTGGGCAGCAAAAATATGTTATTCATGTTAGTGTCATTCTTGAACTCAAATTTTCCGTCGTTCGTTCAGTCGCTATAAAATTTTCTTAATGTTTTTGAATTTAAATAGGCCTATGTTTTAAAATGATAATGACGCCCATTAACATAATATATGTGTTGCCTGTCTGGTAAAACTCTACTTGTTCAGGATTTACCAATTATACAGTAAAAAGCTAAATCTATGTCAGGGCCTACGCCAGGGGGGGGGGGCACAGGGGCGATGGGCCCCCACAAATTTGGCCAAAAAGTTTAAGTAAATAAAGCCATACCAGAGCGTTTATTCTCGTTAGTGCAAAGAATTAAAACATTTTAGGATCATCAATGACACAGAAAAGATTCAACTCTTTTCCAATTTCATCTGAATGCAAAGACCTGGTCAATCAATATTGCAAGCCCCTTTTGTGAAAATAAGCCAGATTGTATATTAAATGCATTTCAGGAATTGTAGGAACTCTGACTTTTATAGAAAGTAGCTAGTACAGACTGTTGCAGTTATTGGTTGAGTTTTGTTGCAAGAAAAATTTTTTTTGACATATGTTCAGATTTGGGACTGAATATGAGGATTGAATATCGAGTGTCCATTATAAAAAAGAAATATGCTATTTTTTGAATTTTCCCAAAATCTAGTACATGGTTTGCATGAGAGTGCTTTGCTGGCTTCCTGTGGATGCATTTGATAATCAGGAGCTATTAAGCACAATGTACTGTTTCTTGTATTTTCTAAAATTGTGCAAGAAGATGATTTAAAGGATACTAAGCCATTTTAAAGCCTAAAAAGTGGTAAGACTTCAGGAGCTCCTGGTCTCCTACAAGGGCCCTACTCTGGACTCGCTGGGGAGGCTTACAGCGCCCCCAGACCCCTAGCTGTTTAGGGTAATTGCAGTATACCTACAGGTACCAAGGTTATGTCCTAAAATTTCATATTTATATGTTGGCCCCCTCACTACAAAATTTATGGCGTGGGCCCTGCAGGTGGTGGAGTATGCGTTTTTTCAAAGCCATTTTTTGGATATTTCAACATCTGATTAAAAGTCTTGATGTGTGATGAATGATTTTGTGCGTGCATGGACCACTTTCTATTGTATTATCCTAATGTTCTATTGTTTAACTAACTCATGGAAGCTCCAATATCAGCGGTCTGGAGGATGTCAATTTCTTGACAATCTTGAGTATGAGAAAAATAATTCAAAGGTCTCAGAGATTTCAAAAATATTCTAGAGCTCATCTCCTGATGAGTGTCTGCTAATTGACTTCTTCTTTTCTACTCATTGATGTAACTTATCAAAATCCATTCATTTTGCAGTGAGGTGTATTTGTGATGGGATATGGATAGAACTATCAAAAAATATGCAGCCTTGATTGTTGAGAAATCGTGCATTGATGCATATTTAGAGATTATATCTTGCACTGTTGACTGTCTGTCCATGCCAGGAACAAGAAGCCACGGACAGGATAGCTCTCCAATGCTAGATAGCCTTTCTGTAACTGAGCAGAGAGGCAATCTAGTTCACAAAGGAAAAGAATCCAAGAAAACAACAGCATTAGAAATGATCACAATCGGACTGAATGAAGAAATCGATAATTATCCAGCAGATTTCCATGAAGAAAAATATGAAACGACGGATGAAGAACTGGCTATTCCTACAAAAGGTACCTTTTTCTAATTTTATCATCGCACACATTTGTCTGTTTTTTGCATCGCGGTGTTTCTCTTCTAGCTATATTTCTCTGCTGCAAGAATAATTCATTCAATGCAACTGTTAGTTAGAGTGGTTTTTCTTTCTTGATAACCTTTTCTATGTTGTAATCGGTGTAATAAAATCCATCTCATATGATTAGGAAATTAAGCGAAGAGTCATCATTACAGCTAAAATTGGGCTACCCCTCTGATTTTCCTGGCCTTTAAGATTAGTGCAGATGGAGAAGTTACTTTTATTGAATTTAGGTAAAAATTATGTTTAGAATCATATGTTTATTGCCTGTAAAAGGATTGTCCAGAATTGATAGCTGGGAGTTGAAACTTTTGAAGACAATTTCATAAGGATTCTGAAAGGTTTAGGTGCAATTTTGAAGGATTGGGGAACAATTTCACAGAAATTTTGAAATGAATTGAAACAATTTGCTGCAAATTTTGAACAATTTTTGCCAAGAATGGAATTATTTGCAATGATATTATGACTCTTTGAATTCACTCATTCCAACATTTTAAAAAGAAATTTGAGATGATGATAAATAATTTTTCATTTCTCAACTGAGAGTTTTTCACATCAATTAGATAAGCTCCACTCATTTCCGTTTTTGCTTTTATATTGTATAGCACCATAGACCTCTTTCACAATTACGTAATTACTTTATGAGTTC
Source organism: Pelagia noctiluca (assembly GCA_963924455.1). NCBI lineage: Eukaryota > Metazoa > Cnidaria > Scyphozoa > Semaeostomeae > Pelagiidae > Pelagia > Pelagia noctiluca. The sequence goes on from OZ004322.1 coordinate 4,139,541, forward strand.
CTCCCGAAAGAACCTTAGCCTCAACACGAGCGTAGCTAATTCCCAAAGTGTGTACAACAAAAGGTATTGCTTTGTGAGTTTGAAAGCAATTTATGCTTTTGGATTTCCCTATGCATTATGTCAAGGCTAAGGTTGTTTCAAGACAAAATTCTTACTGACGTAATTGTGAAAGGGGTTTATCGCATACTTGCATACAATAATTTTTTAATAATTTGTGAAATAGTTTAGTCTAACAAATTATTATTTCTCAGACTTACCAAGAAGCATGTCGAATCCGTTAATCAAAGAAGCAACGCCATTCGGCTGGTCAAGTAAACAAGCTTCAAAAATCTCACATTCAACACCAATTAAGAAGCATACTAAGGATTACGAGCTGGACCTAAGCTGTATTGAAACGAAAGGTACGAAGCAAAAAATGGCCTTTGAGAAGACCTTGTCTGCTAATCTTGAGCTCATTGTTGGAGATATCAGTGGTTGCACTCATAGGCTTGAAGATGAAGCTGCTCAAAGGGATAGGCAGGGAAATCAGAACACTACAGAGGAGACCTTTACTGAAGGTGTGGCTGAAACTGATGTTTCTGGAAAACCACCAACTCTTCATCTGACTGATTTGGAAACTAGCCAATCACATACTGTAATGCCTTCACAGTCAAAAAATGGGTGAGACTATATTTCCAATTTTTACCTTTTCATACTATAATCATCTTTATGTGCAGGTTTGTAAGATTATCAGGAAAATATATTAGGAAACAACAGACTAGATGATACTTCATGGAGTTGTCTTTTAGAAATGACTATAGCGACTCTAGATTCCTCAAGGAACAACTAAATGTCAAGGAAAAGTAATTTTACGATATGAATAAGAGGTTTTTCTGGTTGTTGCTTCTTTACCTAAATGTAACGGCTAGAGACGTAAGAAATCTTTGCTTACATTTCCAGGGATATTCTAAAAGACCTTGAACGGCACCACTCGAGAGAAATTGAGGACATGCAAATCTACTTTGACAAGGAGATCAGAAAGCTGCAGTATGAAAAAGAAAGCATAATGAGAACCAAAATGTCTCCAAGCCAAGAAACATCATTGATCAACTTCAAATATTTAGCTGAAATCAAAGGTGAACTAGAAAATCGATGCCAACAGTACGAGCTACGAAATAGAGAGCTTACTTTGAAGGTGGATTCATTGAGTAGAAACTGCTTCGACTCAGAGAGGAGATGTAGGGTTCTTGAAGCAGATAAATCAATTTTACAGGAAAGGTGTTATAAAATTGACCAGGAAAAGAGGAAATCTGCAGATGATCTGTCAAAGGTTCAAGATATGCTTAATGAGTCATTGAGGTTAGTGCGTAAGTTTAAATATTGACTTACCGGATATTGCAGGATGAAATATTTTTAGACTGAATATTGGACTTCAAGCAACTATTTAGTCTGAATAATGGTCTGCAAACCCTCGATTTTTGGACAAATTATTATAAAATGCTGCTACCTGTGATTGCAGAGGATATAGCGGGATAAGTTCTTGAAATTATGGTTTGTCAAGCCTGTCTGTATTGGGATGGATTGGTGAACTTTACATTTTTGCATTTCAGGTAATTTTCTGCCGTCAGGGCTGATTTTATATCTCATCAAAGCACTAACAGTGTATGAAAAAAATCAATAAACATCTGTACAGCATTAACCTGCCACTAAGAAACTGACTTTTGCAAAAGCAGGTTAAAGACCAAGCAAAACCAAGAATTTGAGATATATTCAGCAAGACAACCTGTAAATTTGCATGAAATGCCAATTGTCTTTGGATGGTACAGAACTTCAGTATAGCCAGAAAAATCGGAAACATAATGAAACGAACACATGGATTACTTAAGCTTTTCGTCTGTTGAGTGTCAAACGAAAAGCTTAAGTAATCCATGTGTTCGTTTCATTATGTTTTCGATTTTTCTGGCTATACTGAAATGCCAATTCTTTGAAATCAACTTTTCTTTTCATTTCAGTCAGCTTTTTAAGTGGTTGGATGGTATTGTATCTCAATCAAGTCAATAAGTATCTGTAGTCAATAGTTTTTTGTCTATAAAATGCTTAAATTTGAGAGTAGAGGTTCTTGAAAAAGTGTTCTCATTCATTTTCCATTTCATTTCATTTGAATTCATTTATGCAGTGTAAGTAAAAATTTACTACCCAAGGAACTGTTTACAATACTCTTCCTAAAAACTTATCTTGCTTATTACAATAATTTCAAGAATCTGATATCTATTGTAAACTACGAAAAGCCAAAATATCGATAAAAGGAAAGTAAACTCTGAGATAGAATGTATGCACGTGCGTGTTTTTCTGTAAAGATCTCGATTTAAGCTCCAAGTTGCATAAAAAGTCATAGGTCGATGCAGAAATGATTATATTTGCCTCGTAGCAGAAGAGGCGGAAAATATATTTTCTTTCTAGGACCATAGGAAATTTCGAAATGATATCTGCGAGCAATATTGAAATAAATGAATAAAATGGCTGTGTTCCAAAATCACTGAAAAAGGTCGTTAATATTGAAACTGTAATTCTTTCTAGCGTTTGCATCTTCTTTAGTGGTCTTCCTTCTTCAGTGAAAACTTGGGAAGTGAAGATGACCGTATAAGCGTTGAATTATGTAGAATAAGTGATTAGTGCAGGTTATGGAGGTTAGTGTTGAGTAAAGTCATAGTTTTCATAGGAATAATGGAATATTTGCGGTTACGTGTGACTTCTATTAAAACTGTGAGGTTTTCAAAATCCACATTGGCGATTATTTTGATAATGTAGCCATGGATAGCATTATCAAAATAAACGGTACTTTGTGCTTACGTTCGTGGTAATTATCATGATATCAAGTGAGCAACTAATGAATACGACAGGAACCAATGAAGATGGAATTGACAGCTTCTTCAGTGGCCATCAGATCTTTTTCACTCTATCTTTCTCACTTTTTTCTTTCTTGAGACCCAAAATGATTTGCAGACCCATTGTTACCGTGGTCTGCTGTATTTACGACCCCTGCATAGTGCATTAACTAATTCAATGTTTCCATTGCAGCTCAAGGAGACTACTGGAAGATGAGCTTCTTAAGCTTAAAAGGAAAGAGGTAATTTTTGATACCATTCTCTTCCGCATATCAGTTTCAACTTCGATCCAGACGCGAACTCACCGATTATTCATTAGTTGCTAAAAATCCACCATGTTAAATATATTCCTTAAAAACTCTTACCCTAGGCATCCAATTTATTTAATTTTTATTTGCTGAACATCCTGAAGAAAAGTAATGTTTTGGAAGCTGGATTGTCAGTTAGTTATCCCCACAAACCAACACTGCAAAGTGAAGCTATGTGCAACGAATTTTCAATTATCTGCAGCAAATATGGAACGCTTTTTTCACGATTTACAAGGGATTTACAAAAAATTGAGACAATTGGCCATGATTGAAAAAAGATTTGTAGCGATGTTAAAATGAGGCCTCACCATTACTGCATTTTTTGTATCACGAAAGACCAATGAAGGTCACATCGAAACGTTTCATTTCTGAAATATCTGTTAAAAACTTTATAAACTTGGTAAATGTAATTTGTCGTCAGTGCATCGTTTACTCTGCTAGTTTATAGAAGGATGCAATAAATGGACTCTAAATGAATGACGTGGCGTGGTTTTAATTCCAAGTTTTGTCCCGAGACTCGATCTGGCTTTATTATCAGTGTGGTTGCCCAGTCATTAGTATACATTACCTTATCTAAATCATTGCATATGTAGATTCGAAATAACGGCAAAATTGCTAAGCAGGCTGGGCCTAGACTGAAAATCCCATAACTGAAGATACCACTTTGAATCGACCTATGCAATAATTTCGATATGCTAGTGTAGATTTGCAACGTCTTAGCGTCATAAACCATGTTGAATTCATGTCGCTAAGATACAGTTGTCATTATAGATTGGCGTGGAATCGAGACTCAATGACTCTAACCTCGCATTGAAAGAACTACGTGAAGATCTCGATTGTTCTCGGAGAGACAATGGTGATAAGAGTGAACTGATTCAAAACATTACTGCGCAACGCGACGAGCTTCGAGAAAATCTTGATGAAGCCTTGCATCAGGTAATGAACTATACTCCACTGTTTATGGTCAACAAAACCCTTTAACAATGTTATATTCAAAGGTTTTGCGTTTTGTATTTCTATCATGAAATTCTTTCCAGTCACGTAAGATTCCTTCCTGGAAATTGCTGATTCAAAATCTCTTCTGTGACGAAATTTTCGTCTGTCACGTTTTTGTGCTCTCTGGAAAATTGAATATGCTGTGCCTTAATTTCCATCTTGGTTTTTCATTAACAACTACAGATCCCTAAGTGCTTAATTGAAATGAATCTGGAGTTGTTGGCCAAATGTTGTCCTATACCAGACCTTTTTTCTGGATTTTGAAGAGTTTAAGAGGTGTGTTATGGTTGCCAAAGCGACCTGATACTTTAATGGATGTTGATAAAAAAGCACAATAGTCTGTTAAATTTTCTAAATAAGAATCCAAATTTCCTAGATAGAACTCTATTTTTCATTTCATTGCCCATATAGCAAGGTATTTTAGCGAACGCATGAAGATCTTGATCAGTCTTTTTACAAAGCGATTGCTCATTACAAAGGCCCTTAAAGAAAGGAGTTGAATCCAAGAATATGTTCTCTAGCCTTCTTTAAGCAAGGCTTTATAGGTTCAGGATTTCGAAATAAAAATGAAGAGATATTTTCCACTCAGCTTTTTCCCTCTTTGTTTGTATTTTTTGTGAAAAGAGCATCATGTTTCAACGTCTTGATAGAATATGTTGATAGTTGATAGGCAAATACACTTACTATCTTCGTAAGGTATTGGTTTATGTGCAAACCACTGAATAGGAAAACTAATCGAGCAGTGCGACCCTAGTCCTTCCTCTCGAAATGACCACACCTCGTGATTCCTTTTCCTTTCCTTGGCGAATTCTCTCCTCGCACATTGTGACAGGTCTGAAGGTGGTTTCAAACCCGGGACCCTTTCATCAAGGGTCGAGTGATCTAACCACTTGGTAATTCCCACCAAGAAATAGTGAATTCATGTGTTCTTTGAAAATAGATAAGCAGACTAGAAGATGCATCATGTCAAAGAATCACTGAAAGAAATCTATTTCAGAAGGTAAAAATTTCACATCTTCATTCATGAATTTTGATGCCAAGCAAACAAAAAAGCTGCCAATCATTGCCCGGCTACCGAAAGGATTGCAAGTCGCGGATCTTGCTTCGGCGTGGGGCACTTGAATGGCAAAACACATTTCTTTTGATTTAATGTCCTGACTCTGGCTGTCAATGTTTCACTCTGAAATAGAGTGCTTCTTCAAGTTCATTTAGTTGATAGAAAACAAAGGAGTGAATTGATGCCTTACTTTATTGCTTTGAAATGGCATGTTTTAGGAAAATATTTATTGTATTCATTATCTCGGTATTCACCCTGAACAGAGATGTACCTATCGCTATTTGTCTTTGAATCACTTATAGTTAGTGACTCATGCATCAATGACTGATTCAAGAACGAACAATGAAAGATACAATTCTGCTGAAGATTCCGTTCAGGGTTCATTTTCATTCACGACAACTCCTCTTCAGCAAACATCTAATTCGTACATAGTCTGTATTTTACCATAGAAGTTACACACATAGAACACTAGATATATGTTGTTACTCGGAGTTTCACGCTATTGCTATCATCAGACAACTATCTTGTGACAAGAGCTGTGTGATATCTCAGTAGCGTGTAACTCAGAGTAATAACATATATGTAGTGTTCTTTATGTGTTACTGCTATTGTAGCTTGCTCTACCTTCTAAGGTATAAAGTACTCTTCTTCCCAATGAAGACATTTCACTGCAATTATTTAGTCTATTTTTTTTAAACACTTCCTATCAACTTCCTATTAATTATTCATTCGGAATTGTCTTGTGTTTAGCTTCTCGAAGAATATGAAGTCTTATACAACCAACACCAGCGAATAAGAGTAAGTATTTGCCTGCTTCGCTGTAATTCCTACCTGAACATCCATACTTGCAACCTTCTTGATAAGAGAATATTCTTCATCATTCGTTAGGTTTTGATTTTTCTCTTTCTGACGTATTACTCTAATGAGTGTCAGCCACAAAGCTACAATAGTTACCATGTTCCGCTATGTTTCTGACTTTCCTTGCCATCCTCAAGATCTGTACCCATCAAAGACTTTTCTGACGTACTACTTTGATAAGTGTCAGATGCAAAGCGTCTGTAGTCAGTTTGTTTTGCTTTGTTTCTGATTTTTCTCGCCGTTTTCAAGTTTTGTACTGAAGAAGGACTGTCCAATCTTTTTGAACTCAGAATTTATGAACTATTGTTTTTATTATATTTTGTTAACTTGTAGAGCCTGTATAACGAAGCTATGAATAAGCTGGATGGAGATTTATCGGAGACAGAGATGAATGAAAGGTTAGTTTACTGCAAGGTTAATCTCCTTGTACCCCTATCGAATAAGGTTAATGTTAAGGAAAAGCATCTAAATTTTACAATAACGTAAGTAGACATTTCAAAATGAATGTAATGAATGTATTTTATATTGGTTGAAATAGTGGTTTATATTTTTCAAAACTTCCTCCGTTTTCAAAGGTCATTGTTGCTTTGAAACGATTCTACTCATCCCAACATGAAATTCATCTCAACAAAGCAAAGGCCTATCTTCGTCAATTCATGTAGCAAGCTTAAAGACAGATTTAGGAAATTGGAATCTTGTTTAGTTTTTTTGAAAGATTTCTTTTTTGTTTATAGTTCAAAATCAAACAGACTTGGATTGAAGTTCGAGAAAAGTTTGTCATCAAGGAAAAAGTGGTCCAAGTCACCAAATTCTCCTTCCATAAGAGAGCAAGATCCTTTCATCACTGAAAATGAGAATTTAACAAATGAAAAAAAGATATCTTCCGGTATGAAAACCTTTTTTCCTTTACAAACTATTGATACTTCTCTAGCCTACAGATTTGTTAAATTTGTTTGCACAGTTATGTACTACTATGTTAAGTATCGTGCAAAAAGTTATAGTTTTGTTATATTCTCAGTTCAAAGCATTATTTTAGCTATTATAGTAGCTATTACGTTTTGCTATGGTTCTGGTTTTCATTGCGTTTCTGAGTTCTGTCAGTCAAAGATTATGCTCTACCAATTCTGAGCAAAAATGCTATGACCACCTCTGTCTATCTGTGTGTTAACCTGTGTTCCCTCAAACAAAAATTCACATTCTGATATATCAAGGTCTAAAAATTGATGATTTTTGCTTTTTTTTTACAGACGTGAAAATGATGGACAAGGAATCGCTTGGCCAACAAAGATGGACCCGTGACAAGAGGACTGGTGTCAATAGGAACAGCACCGGAAGTATCTTATCATGGGAGACGCATGCAGATATTAACAATAATAAAGAATCAACTAAACTGCAAGAGAGAGACCGTAGACGTAATCTAAGTGACAGTCTATGCACTGGAAATGACTCTTGGAAACGCTTATCATTTCCTGGGGATGTGTCTGATAGTGTTGAGAAAAGGAATGGAAAAGAAGGAAAGAATCGGATTGTTCATAATCTTGATGGCATCACAAGATTTGATGTTGTTTTTTCTCCCGCGAAGCAAAGTGAAAGCACACCACAGTCTGAGAGTAAGTATATGTAAGGTTTTTTTATTTACCAGAGCAGGCAACTGCAATTTACATATTCCACCACCAGGTCTTGAACCCGATTTGTTGCCATCAAAGGCATGCGCCTCATATCTTTAACCAGCACAATTTAAGTTCGCACGGTAGCCTTGAGGTATCTCCAACTCCAACCTCATCCACAGTAAACAACTTATGCGTGTTTTACATTATACCCTTCTCAGAGCCATGTTGTATAAAAATTAATTCACAAGGCATGGTCTTATAGAAGTACCGTAACATGCAATGACTACTAATACTGTAGATTTATTCATTCAACGTTGTTTGCAATTATTGTAAATAACTTACTTTTTTTTTGTTTTTATAAAATAAAATCTTAAGCTGGCAACAATAATACAACATGAGGTGCTAAACAAATTGGGGTTAAGGAATCAAAATTATGCCTGAATCTATGCTCGTTTAGCGCACTAAATTGCAAACGTAGTCTGCTTAAATTTCTAACGCCTAAAATGTCATGAATATTATACACCGAATTTCCTTCTGGTCTTATCATAGAAAGCAACTTGTTCTTAAACTGAGCAATGGATTCAGCATTTTGGACCTCCTTGTCAAGTTCATTCCATTCGTAAAATGTGTTTTGAAAATAAGTATTTGCAAAACGATTGGTTTTGGTTTGACCAATATTTTGGTCAAAGACACGGTGATTTCTAAGGTTATATGTTATTTGCGTTCATTGGGAATTTCATCAACCAAATATTGAGGTGAGTTCTGTTTTCTCATATTAAAGAAGTGGCTCAAGCGTCGATACCACCTCCTATTGTACAGAATTTCCCATCCTAATTCGTTGTAAAGTTTTTGCCTACTTGTGCCCCTCCATGCACCTGTCACAGCAGTATTCTGTGCATACTCGGATCATACTGATGATATATTATGTCACCATAATCTAGATGAGGTCTCACGTAAAGCTTATATATTTGATCAAGTACATTTCTGGATACATATTTTGATAGATACCTTATCATACCAATACCTCTTCTAGCTTTTAAAATTGCCTTCCTGGTGTTGCTTTGAAAATTTAATTTGGAATCAAGTATCAATCCCAAGTGCTTGTGCTCTATTTTTTGAACGACTTGATCGCTTCCTAACAATAGAGATGGGTGACTGGGCTTAACCCTTTTACAAGAGAATATAACTTCTTCAGTTTTTTCAGCATTAAAATGCATTTTCCACTGCCAGGCCCATAATTTTACCGTCTCTAAATCCTCATTCAAGTTCAAAGCACTTATTTCCGGATCATTTACAACAGAGAATAAGGACGTATCGTCGGCAAACATCTTTATATCACAATTTAAATTATCAGCCAGGTCATTGATGTAAACAAGGAAAAATAACGGGCCTAGAACTGATCCTTGTGGCACCCCAGCGGATATTGTTGCCCACTCAGAACTTTTTCCATTCAATACCACGCGTTGTTTGCGATTTGCTAGATAGTCACGAATTAAGGATAAGAGGTTTCCAGAGATGCCATTACATTCTAATTTGTGAAGTAAGCCTTCATGCCAGACCCTGTCGAATGCCTTAGATAGATCCAAAAAGACAGACCGTGTCTCTTTGCTGGGAACTTCTTCAAAAGCACTGTAAATCTTATGAGTAATTGCTATCAATTGATTAATTGTTGAATCACCTGGGCGAAAACCTGACTGGTGTGGAGTTAGTAGTCCATTGTCACTAAGATGGAAGTAAATTTCATCAAACAACCTTCTTTCAAACATTTTCCCAAGAATAGGAAGCAGAGAGATAGGCCTATAATTATTTTTAGATTGCCGACTGCCCTTTTTGTGAATGGGAACAACGTTAGCTCTCTTCCAGTTTGATGGGTACGTCCCTGTTTCAAGGCATTTTTCAAAGATCTGGCATAAGGGCTCAACTATAGAAGAGCCACAGACTTTTATCATAAATGCAGATAGATTATCGCACCCATTTGCCTTTTTAGTATCAAGAGCAAGAATAAGCTTGAGAACTTTCTCTCTGTCAATAGTCAAGTTTCTAAGGTCAGAGTTACACCTTCTTTGAAGGGTTGGAAGTGTGCTGTCAGTTTCAATTGAGCAACATTGTTCTACAAAGAAATTGTTTAAGATAGTAGCCTTAGTCTGGACGTTTGACACAAAAAGGCCGTTTTCCAAAAGTGGAGGGATATTTGAAACTTTCTTTTTATTAAGTAACCTATTTAAGGTAGTCCAGTAGGCCTTTACACCTAGGGTAGGGTCGGATAGTTTCCTTCCAAGATTCATAAAATATTTGTCCTTTGTACTAACTATCATCTTAGAGGTTTCATTTCGAACATCTTTAACTTGGTTCCAGTCCTTTTTTCTTTGCCCTGGTTGAACATATTTTCGGTAAACTCTATGCTTGCGTCTAATAGCAGTTTTTAATTCAGGGGTTATCCAAGGGGGATCTTTATCATTGCACATAATGACCTTGTTAGGAATATGTGACGAAAAAATTGAGAACAGTGTATTGGTAAATATATCCACCATTTCACTGGATCCTAGTCCTAAAAATAGTTCAGTCCAATCAGTGCCGTTTAATATATCTTTAATCTTGTTTGAATCGACTTTGGAATAATCCCAAATTGTTCTTTTGTAGGGGGGTGGAGCGGGAATGGATAGATTTAGTTTACCGTAAATTAATTGGTGTTGGCAGTGGTCATCAAGTGAGGGGTGGACCCTTGATTCTACAAAAAAATTAGGTTGATCTGTAATAATAAGATCGATACAGGTCATAGTTTCATCACGAATATTGGTTGGCTCACTTATAAGTTAATGTAAATCATTCGTCTCGATAACTTCATCCAAGGCTGCTCCTTCTGGACTTTCAACGTCCTCTTCCCACCATTTGGAAGATCTACAATTAAAGTCTCCTGTTAGAATTAAGCAATATTTCATCACGAACATGGTTTAGCAATACTTGAAGTTTATCTATAAAGATTTCATACTGTTCACTAGTTTGACTGGGACTACGGTAAAGGGTGATTAAAAATACTTTTTTACGGCAAATGGTCAATTCAGTGACAATGAGCTCCTGCAGCAGTTCTAAGTCAGGCCGTCGTTTGATTGGTAGTCCTTCCCTAAAGTAAAGGCAAACACCACCAGTTTTAGAGTTACTGGGGTGATCACTGCAATAAATTTCTCTACTGAAACCCTCGATGAAATATCATCATCCCTAATGGACTGGTCTAACATAGACTCAGATATTGTAAATACATCAAAATGATGAACAGAATTATAAGCCTCGATAAGTGGTATTTTTACTGAACCACTTGCACAAATGCTATTCAAGTTCCAGTGAAAGAACTTGAATTGACTTTCACTTTGGGGGCCTGGGTTAGAATGGATGTCTCCAGATATCAATAAGAGGAAAGCAAGGGAAAACAGATAACCCAAAAACATGTACGGAGGAAACTCAGTTGTTAACAACATCAATAAGATAATAGGCATAATAGTCAGGATATAGTTCATAGAACATTTTATAGAAACATGGGAAGAAATTTCTGTGCAAGTCAATATGTCTCTTTGCAGCTTGACAAAAATCGGGATAGAAAACGGAAGAATTATAGCTGTTATCAATAAGAAAAGGTATAATAAGGCAAACCAATACAAAACAGAAGCCGTCATCTGTAGCCCAGAAATTTTTAGTAAACTTTTTCTCAAAAGTCGTACCCTTCTGAAAACAATTCCTGCACGCCACTGTTCAATTCCTACAGGCATTTAGCACACACATGATGTCCTTGGTCGCTATTCGGATTTGAATTGATAGTATTCGCCCAGGCTGCACAAAAGCTTAGTTGTTCTGGAATACAGCAAATTAAAAATTCAGAAAAAATAAAGATAAGTGGAATGTCCAAAAAATAAAAGCAATTAAACATTATAGTCATTTGAAGTAAAACAAAGAAGCCCAAATCACTGGGGGATGATAATCAAATAACAGAAAAAGTTTTGGCTTGGTTCAGTGGGAAATAAGTAGATAACTTACTTGGGGTGTTCTTTTAAACATAACCCACCTGCCAAGTTTTGGAAACAGAATGCTGCCAAGATCAGAATCCATGATTTTGGAAAAGCATGAATTCTGAAGAACTGAGACTTTTAGAGCCAAAAGTTTTGTTTGGCTTGTCACCAGTCCCATGGATAAAATGTATCCTGGCAACTGACAAAAGGATAACCATGCCTTTTATAGCAGAAGGGTTTGGAGAGCTCCAAAACCTCCAGTTTCAGAAGAGTGGCCTAAGAAATATACATTCTGAAAAAAGCTACCCAAAAAGGATTGAGTTAAAAGGAACACAACCTAATACTCTTGACAAGGAACTTTAAAGTCCAAACAATTCAAAGGGGTGGTAAAAACTCTTGATCTTCGCTATATCGATAATTCTTTTGCTGGACTACCACACCCTGCGGCTGATTTCATGCAAAATCTGCTTATAAGCAGGGAAATCGCGAGAACGAGCATTAAACGGCAAAGTTTCATTTAATCAACTTATATATTTTCTTCATTTTGTTTTTATTTCATTTCAGAAAAGATCATGCTTAAGTCACAAAGAAGAGATCGTTCACCATTTTCACACATGCAGGTGGTTGTTACATATACCTTTTTTGAAATGCATTTTGTGATAAGTGTACCCAAAACCTAAGTATACAAATGTGATGAAGTAGTTATAAAATTCAAGAAATTGGTTTAAGATTTGCTATAGAATGTCTTGAATGGTCGCATCTTCAAACTATATTATATTTAAGTAAGGAGTTAGTTTATACCTATAAAAATCGCCCTCTTAGTACAGATGGGAGATACTATACTTAATGAATTGATCAATCAATCATTTAATGATATTTTTTTCATTTGTTTTTCAGACTTCTGAGAACGGATTGGATGAAAAGTCGACAGAAATAGCATGTCTTGAGCGTGACTTGGTGAAATTATCTGGAGAAAAGAATGAGGTTAGTTTTAGTGTTAACGACACCTGTTGATGTACCACCGTTTTAGGTACATTTCAGGGTGCCACAACCTGTTTTGGCCTTGGCCCAGGCCAGGGTGCAATAAGTGCATTATAGACTTCAGATTTTTTTCTAGTTTTGACTCTTTGAACAAGCTGAAATTAATTACTCGAGTTGACATCAGATGGGGTATAATTCTTAATTGATTTTGGGATAATTTTTTTTTTTCGCAGATTGAATCACAACTAAGACGGCTGCCCTCCAATGGGTCTGGAAGAGCGCGCAAAACAAATGGCGAGAAACAGGTACCAACATTTCATTTTCCCTGTTGATGCATATGCAATACTTTGAGAAACATCTCACTCTCTTTGGGCCTTAAGGTATAGAGGAAGAAGGATGCAATCTTCCTTTTTTATATATTCTACTAAACTGGGCTATCACAATTCTGATTTGCCTCTACCAGGATTCGAACCTGGGACGTGTCATGAAAGGGGAGCGTATAAGCTAATTGTCTAAGATGTCAGGGACAGAAAGCTAGCGAAGCCTTCGAATGTATTATACCTCCAGGTCTATCCACAGTAGAGGCACAGATATGTGTTTCTGATTAAATCCTTCTCCAGAGCTGTACAAAAATTTATCATCAGTTACTGGAAATAAGAATTTATGAACAATTTCAGATATATTTCAAGTTTGATGTTTCTCATATTTTGAATGTCTTTGGTTTTTAGGAATTACTTGAGGAAAGATTGGATGAAGTTTCCAAATCCATTGGGAATATAAAGATGACCCTAAGGCGGTACAAGGCTTTGTAAATATTACTTTTGAAAAGAATTTAACATTTAACATTATCTATCACAGAAAATTTAAGCATCATCTGTAAATTTTTGTTTATAGTTAAGGCAAAGTTTATTTATTGCTAGATTTTTATTTTTCAGACAAATTTTTGAAGAGATGACTCTTATTTATAAGTAAATGACTAAGTAAATCTCCTCCAATCAATTCGGGGCAACTCACCTAAGCCAGAGGGCTGTCACACTCTGTTCTGTTCTCTATGAGTGAACATAGCCCCTGAGTATTACTCACTCTTGTCTCCTGAAGCAGATTGTAAATGCTTATAATACTCTGCCTCTCCCTCTTTCCATTTACCTCAGTAGTTTTTACATTTCAAGACATCTTGCATTGAGTTCTGCATTTGGCCAGTAGTGCCCCACAAGTGGTCGCCCCTTTGGCAGGTGCACCGTAGTTGTTAAAGGAGCTGGTATAGATTTGTCTCTACATTTGGCAAGTGGTGTTGCAATTTGTGAGATTGATCAGACTCAGGTTTCGTGTTTAGTGTGACACAGCCAGATACCCTTCCTGCCGCCAACCCTTTCTATCTATCTGGGTATGGAACCAACATCGCGGGCCAACCACCAACAGTCAGAGAGAATATTTGAGCAAGAGAGTTAGGGGAGAAGCTGAGGGAGTGCAGACTTGTTGCTGGAACATGTGACATGTGAGAGTCCGGAGACTAGTGGTTGGTAGAGAGTAGGAGGTGGGGGACTCTGTCAAGGAGGATATGAAGGCAATTTTTTTTACATTTCTGGTTCAAATTTTTAATCAGGTTTATTGTTGCTATATTACTATTATATGCAATATAATAAATATAGATACATTGAAATATCAATGGATTTCATATTTCATTGTGTTAAAAAGAGAAAGACTACTTGCTAATTGTACTTTTCCTATAAGCAATGTTATACTTATTGTTATACTTATTTTAGTATTGGATAAAAAGTTAGGATATTATTTGGCAATTTGATAGAGCATTCATAAGAGGTAGGCAAGTGTCCCTAGGGATTGTTTATTAGCAGTTCCGTCCCTTTGATATGTTACGGCCTTAATGGTAAACACTCTTTTCTCCTACATTCTACAGATGTAGTTTGTTAGTATCAACAAAAACATAAGGGAATTGTCTTATTCACCAGCAACAATATGCAGTTTTCAAACGGAGTTGCCCTAAGTATTTTTTATCTGGGTTTTGAAAACTTTTTCATTTCTGTTAATTTCTTTGTATAAACTGTTTTTAAATCAGCCAGTTTAGAATGCTGACCTGCAGTAGCGGATCTGCTACTACGACAACCAAAGGCTCCATCTACACTAGAGCCCTAAAACTGCCCTAAATGTGCCATGAATGCCCAAACGCCACATTCCTATACTTCCGTCCTTATTCGTAAGGACATTGCTCTGATCGAAACAGTATTGAGGTTTCATACATCTGTCAAGAACTGTCATGTTAGAAATGATTGTTTATTAGATGCACGCGATCATTTTCAACTCCTCCTGCTTTATGTTTGGGTGTTATTGTTAAGTTCGAAGTCAGCAATGTACTGTATATAACCAACATAAGACAAATATAAGAAAGGCAGAATTTGGACAAAAGGTCAACTGGCCAATAGTACGGGTTCAAGTCATTGCTAATATTCAAGTCAGTCGAGCAAAATACATTAAAATCATTGTCTTGTTTGTGACACACCAATCCCTGCCTGTTTTGGTACATGTTTGCAAAAAATACCTCAGTGTTGCAATTCGCATTTCGCATTTCAGAATTTCAAGCCATGAAAGTCACTGAAGGAATATAGAGCATACGCAAAATTCTATCTTGCCTGTTTGTTATGTTCTAATAAAAAAAAGCGACAAGGAATAACATTACCATATCTTCTCTCGACATCTTGATCATCAGTTTTGAATCAACGAAAGCGTGCCCCGTTTTTAAAAGCAAGCTGTGCAATAGCTAATTTTTCATCCCCTCTGGCAGCTTTGGGCAAAAAGAACACCTCCTGAGCAGGCCCAATCTGCCCTAGCGGCGTCTGTGATCTGTGCCCTTACTTTACATTGGGCAAAAAAGTTTCAAATGCCGTCTTCACGATCAGGCGAGGTGATAATCTGCTTAATCCCCTAAAGAATGCCATAAGGCAAGTTTAGGGCACTCGTGTAGACGGGGCCAAAGCTATCCCCAAGCTTTCCCTGTCTTAGATCAAAGGTTTGAACAAATTTACAAAGAAATTAAACTGACCATTGATTTCACTGTTTATTTCTTATATGAATACAATAAGTATAAAACTGGTGTGAAAAATGACGAAGGTCCCACATGTTTGAAATAGAAAAACTTCATGATTTCAATTTCTTTTTTTCCTTGCCACGTTCTTCTAGCTTCTTCCTTTTTAATGCCTGCTTCTCCATGTGTCTCTCTATACCATCACAAACTGGTCTTGATAAAAGCCTCTGATAATTCTTTCTTCTATGCCCAGTCATTAGGGGGAAGATTAAGTTTCCTGACAGGTCCTTGTCTAGAACTAGTGATAGTCTTTCAACCATCACAGAAATGACAGAGGCTCTTGTTGCATGGTTGGTCCACATTTGCTGGAAATGTGAAACTAGCTGCTCATTGGCATCATTTGGATACACCCAGCTGATATCCGCAAACTGACAGTCGTACAGGACAAGGGGGATCTCTGATGCCATGGTGTACTGGGGCCTCATGGGATGCTTGGCTACATCTAGAAGCTCGTCAACTATATCTGGCTGCTCTAAGCCTAGACCAACTAGAAAAAGAACTGAGACCATACACCTGACTTGATGCCAGAGAAACGCCATTCCAGATACCGTTACTTCACAAATTTTGTCATTTGATACCACATTCGATGCTACAGATCCATCAGGTGCGATTATACCCACATCAAATGAAATTACTTTCCGAATAAAATGGTTCACATTGTTCCCAACGTCAACCTTACAAAAGTTCCTGAAGTCATGTGTGCCAATCAATTTGGAAGCTGCAAGTCTCATCTTCTCGATATCCAAACCGGACAGTGGGAAATAATATTTGTATGTTCTCATCAAGCAGCTGAATCTTGCATCAAACTCGTCATTTACAGGGGTCCAGGCAAGAATTCTAATTTCAGCAGGAAGAACTCTGTTGAGTATTTTCACATAATCCAAGCTAATTGGGCTTTCTCCTTTTTTCCCTGACCGAACATTCAATGCAATAACCTGGCCAAATGCACTGACTCCTTTATCAGTTCTGCCACATCTTGAGTACTGACAGCTAGCACGATCTTTAATCAAGTGGGTCTTTTTCAGAGCTGAAAATAGTTCCTGCTCTATGGTGTTATTGGTGTTGTCTTGCACCGCAAAGCCTTGATAATCCCATCCTATGTATGCTAACTTCAATGCTATCTTCTGTTGCGAATACTTGTCAAACTGAAACTGTTTTTGACCAGCTTTTGTGTGACTTGTGTTTGCCAAAGTTTTATTCAAGTTTCTCACTTGTCTCCTTAAATTGTCATTTGAAGTCTGAAGTCTTTGCACTTTTGCCACCAACTCGTCCTTAGAAAGCTCTGAGAGGTCAGATTTATTTTGTAACATGTCACAAACCTCTACTCCTTCTTTGCTGAACTGGACGAAGTCGGCATTGTCATCTGGTTGGGTCTCCATCTTCGACAAAGGGGAAGGTTTTGGCTTTGACAACAACATCAACAACAGTTTTAGTAGACCATTCAACTCAATAAAATTTTCACAAGAAAAATGTGGCATGGGATTTTGTGATTTGGAACAACGCGATGAAGGAATGTGTATTTGGTGTTTTTCCATGCCTTGCTGCTCTGAGATCAAATAGAAGGACAGTGCAAAGGTTGATGTTAAAAGAACCAGTTGCAAGAATCTTGAATCAGGACAAGTAAGGTCGCTAGATTAGTCTGGTCTGAGATTTTCAATCCGGCCCCCTTAAAGTCTTGGATGGAACACACTTGCATTTTTTTACAGTTTCCTTCATTTTGCCCCCTCCCTCGGCCCTTTACAATTTTGTTTCTGATTACAAAATTCAGCTCAATGAAATTCAGCAACTGCCTGGTGTGGTCTGATAATTTTGAAGAGGGGGAGGGGTTTTTTTCCTAAATACAATGACAGAAAGCCAAAAAGTAGACTAGTTTATTTGTGAAGAAAAACAAGGATGTTCCAACTAGGATGATATAAAAAATAATTGCATGGGTACATTCTACTCCAATATATGTCTTAAATCCCGTTTACATGATGATGTCAGTGCCATGTATGCGATATGATACTGGCGTGGGATATTTTGTCTCCTGGCATTCTGTTGACACATTGGAATTATATCATCGCAAAATCTACAAAATTAACAGTTTTTGAGCAAATTCAAACAATATAGCTGTGCTCTTAAAATTCCATATATTTGCAATCTCTGTATTCCAATCTTCCCGTAGCTCAATTGTTTTCCCTAATCAAACCGATATCAGACTGGTATTGTGTAAACAGGAGGCCAAGAATCATACACCAGCTTCATTACAAATCAGTGTTGTATCAACCAGCATGCTCTGACATTTGGTAAACAGGGTTTTAGGAAACTGGGGACTACTACCCCCAGAAACAATAAACATGGACAATGGATATTTGCTTAAAACTAAAGTTTTTTTTAATTAAGTCTTCAAATTTGTTCCAAACAGTAAGTTTCAGGTAGCACTACCTCCTACTTTTGGTTTCAAAAGAAATTTTCAACCTCAAGAGAATCATAGAACGGGTGCTACTACCCTCAACATGACAAACATGGGCGACGGATTTTTGCCTAAAACTCGAGTTTTTGTAATATTGTCTTCATATTTGTTAAATATTACTTTTCAGGTAGCCGCCTAGTTTTGGTTTCATATCAATACAAAGATATAAAAAGTATATAGAGCTTACGTTATCCTCCGAGATTAAACTCTAGGTGGGCTGAGATTATAAGAATCTTTCATAACTCAAAGATCGCAATGTTTAAAAAACTTGCAATGATGGGCTGATTTCCTTGGTCTTATCAATACACATTCATTCATTTGTTTTCTTTGGATGAAAGCCTGTCATTTATTCCTATCAGAAAAAAACCTATATTCAAAACTTGATACTGAAAAGGGTATCGCATAAGTTGTGTTTTTAATTGATCCGCTGTTTTCCCGAAAATCTTCATTGAATGGCTATTCTTTGAATTTTTGGTGGTAAAGTTTGGCTACAAGCAGTTTCACCATTTCGGTTGTTTGGTCTTCATTCCGTTCTCTGATGATTTTCCTCCCAATTTAAATAAACATGAATAGACTTTTATCAGAATCATCAATTTTTCAATATTGTAGCGATTCTCATAAAAAGCAAATGATGAAACGAATCAGCTCTCTTTCGTGGCTGACTCAATCCCTGGCTAGAAGTTCCTTTCAGTAACTGATCGAAATGTAAGAAAATGAAAAGTAGAGTAACGATAAGAAATATTTGGAATTTTAAACTTGTTAACCAGCTTAGGGTAACTGAGCGAAAATGGGGCCCTAGAGGAAACCAAAGTCTTTGTTCTGACAAGCAGCAGCGAGCGAGAAAATGGAGAATGGGGATAAGCGGGAAGCAAAACCGAAGTCAAATCTTCCCCATGAAAAAGATGAGAGAAATTATTTGGTAAGCAATTAATGGACCATTGAGCTAGTTCTTATACGATGTTTTGTTACATCTCATCTTTCGATATTGATATGGCTTTTTTAGATATAGCTCTAGAGATTTGTTAGTATTTTAGGATATACAAATCCTATCCAATCGACTCATTCTATTATCAGGTGTGCTTTTTTTCGGACTCTCAACTCAGGCCAGTGGCGCAAGGCAGCTTCCAGTCCTTACCCGACAACTGGTTCATAAATTCAACACCAGGTAAGCCTGACAATATCAATGAAGTTTTGTGCAAGGATTATTTAGATACTCCCCCCTGCTATTCTTGGTAGGGGAAAGACACTAAATCACCTCCTCTATAAAATGTTAGGGCCAGGTTTTCTTTGCCGGGAGGAGCACATCCTACAGAAGGGCACTTCTAAATTAAAAATTAGAAATTCACATGATTGCAAACAAAATTTAATATTTTTGTTTTGTTTGATCTTGTAATATTTCTTTTTCATTACTTGTAGGTGGTACATTTCGCGATGTCTCCGCCGAATTGATAGAATGTGAAATTCCAAAACATGCCAGCCAAAAGCCGTCATTATTCTATGCGGGACGAATGACATTGCAAGGCACTTTCTCTTGGGAACGGCAGATAAATATTTCGTGAGCCTTATCTCGCAACGGGTACGCTCTCTACTTGAGCAGGGAGTGGACTCCCAAAACACGGCTCTGCTGAGAAGCAACCTGCCAAAGCACGCTGTCCAAATTTCATCTGGTGGGAATTACGTTATCACAACTTAAAAGGTACGCTTATATGCATTTCATTAGTTGAAGGCAAGGTTCTATGGGTGTATACGCATGTTATCTCAAGGGGAAGATTGGAAAACAAAATATTTCTTAAAGAAATCATATTCCATAACGGTTTTATGCAAGATGAAGTAAGGACAAGAATAAATAGGGCGTTATCAAATTGTTTAAACGATGATAAAGTATACTGAGCTTGGTTGAATCTTCATAACCTAAAACAATTATATGAATTTTGACAATTATTAATCTGCAGGAAGAGTGCCAAATGTCGTTAAAGAAGAGCTGAAGGAGAAGAGGAAAAGCATGCAAAAGATGCTTTCGTCAATCTTTAAAGAGAATCCCCATCTCCCCCCTTCTGCACAATATAAGAAAGATTTAAATACACTTGACAGCACATCTTTTGGATCAGGAAACTTGACCTGAGCGTCAGTAACAAAGATGGCCCACCAAAAATTGCTTCAGATGCTAGATGCGAGGCAAACAGCGTTGATGCTTTACGTAATGGTATAGACAGTCTGAGGCAGGAACTCCACAACTCTGATGAAAAGGAGTGGCTATAAAAGACTTTGACCCACCGAACCAATTTTGGATATATTGATAGTGCACTGATCTAAAAGGAACAATTACAAATTATCCTTATGGATCAGGATCAGGTTATGGCCGTTCTATACCACGAACATATAAGAAACAGCATTCTCTATATTGATGCAACTGGCTCGGATGCGAATAGAATAAAACGCTTAAACAGAATTTTGTATTATGCGGCAGTTATACGCCATCCATATGGAAAAACTCCCCCACTACCGGTTTGCGAATTTATAACCAGAAAGCAATGACAAGTATTCAATTGGAAGTTTCTGTTCACAAAAAGGAATTTCAAAGATACCAGCCTACCACCCAACCCAAGATTGATACTAATGGATTTCAGCTGGGCAATAATTCTAGCCTGTGTGCGGGAGTTTTGTGGAGAGGACATAATCGAATATCTAAACAGGACTAAATGCATAGTTAACAGTCTAGCAACGGACGTGAATATAAGCAAGCCCCTCTTATACATTTGTGCTGCCCATATGATGGAAGCCACCAAAAGCAACATTATCGGTAAATATTCTACTGATCTGAATAAGCAAAGCCAAGTTCATTTTGCCATGCGGTCCATGGGTCGTCTCATTCATTACGAATCTTTCAAAGAAGCTATTAAGATAGTTAATTGGAGGCAGATAATCATGAGATCTGAGTTCGACAGAACTACCGCAGGCTATGCTGGGGAAGCAAAATAGGGTTACCGACGTTTATTATTCAGCAGTCTAATGAAGGCAGCCTAAAGTATTTCTTCGCGGAGCAGTGTTCTGCAGCCTTTTATACATAATGACCCATTTTACCCACTGACCCGTTTTGCCCCGAATTACTCTACTTATTAGGAGCTTGAAGCATCTTGAAAATAGTATAAATACTTTCGAAGAAGAACTTGACGATGCTGTTGGATTAAACGAATTGTCAGAAGTAGCTGCATAAAAACAGAAAAGGCTGAGCAAACTCTGGCTGAGAAGGAACATGCTGTTGGATAAAGAACCCTTTTCTATCGATAAGAGCAAAGATAGAGATTCAAGTATGCATGACTTCTGGCTAGCCAAGATCCTTGAACAGAAAAATAAATTGCAAACCATCCCAAAAAACGAACAACAGAAAACAGGAATTTATGCCAAAATGTTTCTCTTAGCTAGAGGCTGGATTGCCCTACATAATGCTGTGGACCAATTTATGCCTTGGTGACTTAAAGAAGATTCAACAGTAACTATCATTTTCGATTCCCTCAATTAGCGGAAACACTTTTTTGATAGGAAATAGAACAAACGCATCTGCTGAGCAATTTTCAACATGAAAAAGGCAAACAAGGCCATGAGCTGTAACTGACCTTAAACCAATTCATTCTGAAGTGCTGGGAAGATAACAGGGGACTGCGTCGCCAATTCTATTATGAATGGAGAAAATGCACAGATGATGACAGCGAAAACGCAAGACGCGGACAGGGACCTATTTGAAAATGAAATAAATTGAAAAAATTCAAAAAAGTTATTGATAGTGCTGAATGTCATCCCGATAAAAATGACATCCTGAACGATAAACCACCGTAAAAAACAATGGTAGAGACTTGGAATAAGAAGAGAAAATCCCATGCAAAAAGAATAAAACATCTAGTACATACCAAAAGCCATCCCCAGATGAATTACATTTTTCCACGACACTGCGATTCAATGGGAGATGACGATGCTGATGAAACTGCATTTAATGTGACTGAATTATTTATTGCTAAATGTTTTAAGTTTGTGGGCAAATCACTTTCAATGAATAAATGGAAAATAATTCCGTTACACAACTATGGTCTTATGCAACAGATAGACAATTACAACTGTGGGGTATATGCAGGAGTGGAGCCATGGTCAAAAGCTGAAGTTGCCGACGATTTCGATACATTTTCTTGCCTACAAAAAGTAAGAAATTTTGCCGATGAAATACTGATTGTCAGTGAAAAAGCTGTTTGACAATTAAACGTTATCTTTGCAAGTGGAAGAATTGCGAGGCGGGTTGATAACATTACAATTGATATAACAATAGAATTCTTCGAATCGAATGCATAGTTTGATTTGAAATGCAGGCAGTAACGCACGGCACTGTTAGGTAGTTATACAGTATGTTATACAGTTTGTTTTACCTCTTTTCCTTTTTGTATTAATTTTAGTTGTTGTAATAACGCTCCTAGTAGCTACAAGTTACTTTTGTCTAGGGAAAACATAAAGTGCCGACAGTTACAAGTTACTTTAGTCTAGGGGAAAAAAGTGCCGACAGTCAAGGGAACACGTCAAAAGATTTTCAGCCGACGGGGGTTATAGCCCCCCCCAAAAAAAACCCCCATGCCACCACTCCTGGGTATATGCCTGTTTATATGCATATTCATTATTGACTTTCGATTTATCGGTCAGACAGAGCCATTTGGAAATCGTTAGGTATTGGATTTCAAAGAATGCAGACATAGGTAGAGGTATAGATAATCGCGCCAGGTGTCACAATAGCACATTGTGGCAGAGCACTTCAGCCGAAACCCCTGTCTTTCAAGTGCACCCAACCTGAATCTATTATATTATGTTCAAGTTCAAATATATTTTTTTATCAAAATGATATAGACTGCATCCAATATGTTTAAGTTATCAACGTTTCATTCAAACTCTAATTTTGAACGAATATCCGTTGTCCATGTTTGTCATTTCTTGGAAACCAAAATTAGGCGGTACTGCTACGTGACAACTACTTTTTAAAACAAATTTGAAGACAATGCTCTAAAAACTCGTTTTTGAAGCCATTGATCGTCGTCCATGTTTGTAATTTTGAGGGTAGTAGCCCCCAGTTTTAGATACTCTTGCGCTTTAGAATATATT
This sequence comes from Pelagia noctiluca, assembly GCA_963924455.1. Classification (NCBI taxonomy): domain Eukaryota; kingdom Metazoa; phylum Cnidaria; class Scyphozoa; order Semaeostomeae; family Pelagiidae; genus Pelagia; species Pelagia noctiluca. The sequence goes on from OZ004322.1 coordinate 4,162,895, forward strand.
TTGAAACCAAAATGAGGCGGTACTACTACCTGAAAGGTACTGTTTACAACAAATTTGAATACAATATTCTAAAAATACGAATTTTAAGCGATTAATCGTCGTTCATGTTCGTCATTTTGAAAACCCCCAGTTTCAGATTCTCCTGTGGTTGAAAATTACTTTTGAAACCAAAATTAGGTGGTACAACTACCTGGAAGGTACTTTTTAGAACAAAGTTCAATATTCCAAAAACTCGACAATATTCCAAAAACTCGAGTTTTAAACGAATATATCCGTGGTCCACGTTTGTCGTTTTGAGGGTAGTAACCCACAGTTTCCGATTCTCTTCTGGTTGAAAATTACCTTTTTGAAACCAAAATTAGTCGCTACTACTACCTGAAAGGTACTTTTGAGAACAAATTTGAAGATAATATTCCAAGAACTCGAGTCTTGAACGAATATCAGTCGTCCATATTTGTCGTTTCAGGGTTTAACAACTAACTTCAAGGTAGTCAATATGTCACAAAGCTGCGAGGGCTAGGCCTAGACTAAAATTCACATGACTTGTGTCAGACAGGGTACAAAACTCTATTTAAATCATAAATATTAAAATACTCCATTTTTCCTTTGAAGAAGAGTTAGAGGATGCGGGCAGGCTAGAGTTTGGGACGTGGGCCAGTCTGCAGAGCTTTGCAGAACTCACAAGATCTCACACTTGAAGAGCGAGATTTTAGGTATAACTTGTACACGTCGGACTTTCAGGGAGTTTTCTTTCCCTGAAATGTCAGTTTACTAAATAAAATTCCACAAAAACCTTTATTTTATGCATATCTGTAACCAAAGAAACAGTATTTCAAGGAATCAAATAAGGTTGTTTGTTTTGTTTTCGATTTCTAGACCAAGCAAGTTAAAGGACATTGTATCACTGGCAAAAGAGAAACAAATTCAAATAGATGTTAAATCAAGAGAATATCTAGACAGAATTGTTGGCAGTAGACCACATCAGGTGTAGTATAAAGCATGCAATTTTAGTGAAAAATAATGACAAAGAGCTATCTTCAAAGGTAACTCTGCTCATCAACAAATTAAAGTTTATCTGCAACAAACCCACAATAAAGAGAATATATTTGTTTCCAAAATTGATTGATCAGCAGCTCAGGCCCGTAGGAAGCGGGTTGGGGGCAGGGTGTTCTCGTTAAAAAACAGGGTGTTCTCGAACAATGGTTGCCCCCAATATTTTTCCCAGGCTATGGTGCTGATTCAGCAGATCAAACAAATACTTTTAGTTATGATGAGACATAATTAGTGAATGTGACATTTGGAGAAGAATGTAGTAGTGATGTTACATTTAATTTAGTGGCTTGAACAACTCAAAAATGGTGTGTCTTAGTTTGGCAGCTTTGTCACTTTCTAACTTGATTGCTGGATGAAAATTAACTTGCTCTGCTTGATTTTTCAGAATGTGATCATGAAAGCATCTCCTCTTTCGTTTGAACGAATAGATGGCATTAATCTTTTCAGGTATCTTACAGGTGCTTAGTGCTTATTTGTCCTTTGACTTTCATCTGAAATATTGTAATGAGATTTCGTCTTTTCAAAAATTAGAAGGAGTTTGCTCAGAATTTTCACTACGGCATGCATAAAGCTTTGAATGAATGGAATACTGACAGGAATCTATGCTCGTTTAGCGCACTAAATTGCAAACGTTGTCTGCTTAAATTTCTAACGCCTAAAATGTCGTGAATATTATACACCGAATTTCCTTCTGGTCTTATCATAGAAAGCAACTTGTTCTTAAACCGAGCAATGGATTCAGCATTTTGGACCTCCTTGTCAAGTTTATTCCATTCGTAAAATGTGTTTTGAAAATAAGTATTTGCAAAACGATTGGTCCGTACAATATTTTGGTCAAAGACACGGTGATTTCTAAGGTTATATGTTATTTGGCGTTCATCGGGAATTTCATCAACCAAATATTGAGGTGAGTTTTGTTTTCTTATATTAAAGAAGTGGCTCAAGCGTCGATACCACCTCCTATCGTATAGAGTTTCCCATCCTAATTCGTTGTAAAGTTTTTGCCTACTTGTGCCCCTCCATGCACCTGTCACAGCTAATGCTGCAGAATACTGAGTTTCATACTGAGAATCACTTTTTCGCAGTGACAAAAGGAATATCCACGATACAGCACAATTATGGCTTGCTTTGGACCAGATTCAGGTATCTATTCAGTACTGAAGACATTTCATTGTTAAGTATTGCTTGACTTATACGTGTAGCTGGGGTTTGAGTTGGACCTGCAGATGGGCTCAAGTAGCTCAGTGGTGAGAGCACAATAAATCCTCTTGCGCCCAATTACCTTCTCTTTTCATGAGAAACTCTACACCAGGGAATTGTAAATTCCTGAAATAGTGAGACTGACTAACTTGCTCAGCGAATGAAAACAAGCGTTGGATAAAAAGCTTTATCATTCTGTAGACCGCAGGTTTGGAGTAAACTAGAGCACGAGTCCAGGCTAACTCTCTCTCTATCTACTCTTAACAGTAGACTCGAAACTAGATAAAAGATATCTTAAACTTTTTATTTTTCCCTTGATTCATTCTAATTTAACATATCAAGATTCATGATACTTCTATCAAAGTATTCTAAACAATACGAGTAGATGTTCTATGGCTTCCTTGTAACTATCTTCTCTTGGTTGATGGGCCTACCTTTGCTAAAGAATTCAAAGTGGAATAAGATGGCTTGGAAAGTTAGGGGCAATGGGTCAGTGCTGATCAGGTTGTGTTATTTCACGCAAATCACCGAATTGGCTCTCAAAATCCTGCTTCGTCTCAAGTTTACTCCCACCCTAACAAATAAAAGTTGCAATATTCTTCCTTGAATCAAAAAGTCTGTGCCCTTTGGCAGGTTCAAATGTATGTGTCAAAAAGTACTGCAGATTTTCTTCTCTACATTAACTGAGCAAAGATGCGATTTCTGAGGTTGACTAGGTTCAGGCTCCAATAAAATTTTGCACCGATAGATCAGTATATAAGAATTCAGACATAAAAAATCAGGGGTTGTGGATTTGAATCCTACTCGAGTCATATTATTTTGCACAAATTATCAAATAAGTTAATTCAAAACTTTCCCTTACCCTCAACAAAAATTGATAACTTTGACATTGAATGGGAGGGGTGAATATAGATTCCCCTATTGTATGACAGGGGTGATAAAGCAGCCAAAATTAGGTAGAACATATAGTAACTACTTGCATCTAATTCATGTTTTCATGATTCCTTTTCAAGGATCCAATGAACTTTGGAGCAATTCTTCGCTCTGCTGGATATTTTGGCATTGATGGCATTATTGCATCCAAAAAGAATTCGTAAGTTACATGTTTTTTTTGTTCAAAACCTTTTTTGAATAGATGTGAATAAAGTAGAATCCCGATTACTCGAACTAGCAAGGGACGAACAAAATAGTTCGAGTTATCGAATGTTCGAGTTATCGAGGCTATTGATAACATTCAAGGGGAATGCCAAATCTGCTCGAGTTATCGGGATTCTACTGTATCTCTGAAACAAAGAACTTCGTAGTTTTTAGCTTTTGGTTCTCCTGTCTAAAGTAAAAAAGATAGAAAAATGATTATGATAATAATGTGATATATCTAAAGTGTAGCCAATAATAATTCAACCAAAAAGATAAATTCTTTGCAATAGGCCCGCACAATCAAAAACCAGAAAAACTAAATGGGGAATATTTTTAGTTAAAAACATTTGAATCGTTAATCGTTATGTCCAAACCAGTTCTACTGTTCTTATGTTAATGTGTTGTTTTCTTCAGGCATTGATAACCTCAAACTTCCCCATTATTTCTCCCTGGTTTAGATACTCATTAAAATCATCAATATTTGTCTTTTAGGTGTAGACTTAGTCCAGTCGTTAGCAAAGCCAGTGCAGGAACAATGGAGTGGTTGAAAATATATGGTGCTGAGGATTTATCAGCATATTTAAAGGTGTGTAACTGTAAGTCTTTGAATAAGCTTCCACACCCTCACCAGACATTTCATTTTTGAAAATTTGATCCCTTTGAAAAAATCTCACAATCGAAGATTAACAGTGAATAGTTGTGAAGTATTTCTAGCTTCAAGTTGAGGAAAACTAGAAGAAAGTCTTTAGAGGGTACAAATCTTCAATATAGCCAGAAAAATCGGAAGCATAGCGAAACGAACAATAGATTACTTAGGCTTTTCGTCTGACACTCAACAGAGTAATACGTAATACATAGAATAAAACAACACGTGCCATCTAGCATACGCCAAAAAACTTTGCCCCAATGAGAACCATCTCGCACCTAAAACAAAAAAAGATCACTCAAACATGACTCTGCTATAGGTCAACATTTGCTCAACAACCCAGAGTGTGCTAAAGCCTATAGTGAGAATTATTTTTGAATAATTGGTAGAGCAAGATCTACATTTCACTTACAGGTATTTTGGAATCAGTAAAAACCAGGGATCCCCTATTGTGTAGACGAAAGAGTTCGGTTTCGCCTTAGGACACTTGAAGTAATCTTATTGGTGAGCTCACTGTATCGTGGGTGTTGATTGGTTTTCCCACACCATACCAATCATTCACCTCTTTTTTGATTGGCCTATTTCGATCCACATCTGGGTATGAATCAGTTAGGTTTCTGTTTCGTACTCTTTCTGACGTATTACTCTGTTGAGTGTCAAAAAAAAGCTTAAGTAATCTATGTGTTCGTTTCGCAATGCTTCCGATTTTTCTGGCTATATAAAACTAGAAGAATGGCTATTTGTGTCAGAAAATTGAAAATATTTTCATCTGATATTTTGTAGAAATTAGCAAATTCTGGATGGGATGTAATTGGCTCTACGATGCCAGATGAAGCTGCATGTTCTAAGTCCCCTTTGTACAATGGTAATGACATTGAAGTTGAGAAGAAATCCATTCTAGTTCTAGGTTAGTTTTCATCTACTTATATAGTGGTTATTAAACTAAATTCTGTAATATCTAACTTTTTGGTATTCCAGTAGCTGAAAAATATGTTGTTAAAGTCTAAAAGCCTGCACAGACTCTACTTTATGAGCAAGACTTCAAATCTTTGTAAAGCATAATTTCACTATTTGGTAAGGAATTAGCTGTATCTTAATTTTTTTCTAGGTAACGAAGGCTTGGGAATTCGAGAAGAGGTTTTAAGGTCTTGCACAAAGTTTATCACAGTACCTTCATATTCTCATTCCTCTGCTCAAGATTTGGACTCTCTGAATGTCTCTGTTGCAAGTGGTATGTATTTCCATTTATCAATTAGCTAAAATTGTATAGCCAGCTACCCCAATATTGAATATTTGTGTTTCGGTTGCTCTTGTTTCCCATTAGATTGCTGGATACATAGAGTATGGCTACAGAGACTCAAAAGATAAATCTCTCCATCTCCACAAGGCTGTTTACTGGCTCCCCACTCATCAGAATCTTTATATCTAAAGATGAGTGGGTTAACCACAAAGCAGACTTTTACTTGTTGGGAGTTATATCTTTTGAGTCTCTGCTTAGCTCTACTCTATGTATAGTACAAACTAATGGGCAACCGAAACACAGACATTCAATATTAGGGTAGCTTGCTATACAGAGTCTTGCCTTCTTGGTATGTGTAACAGTATAGTCATGAACCTTTATTTTTGCAGGGATTCTTCTACACAGCCTTGTTAGTAGGAGAGAGCAACTGAGCAAAAACAACTTCGACGCAGCGGCCAGCTGACCATCTCTGAGAAATAAACGTCAATTCTGTACCATTGCTCTAAAGCTATGCGTGTATACAAAAGATAAGTCACACTACAAGATGATGCAGTTGAGGACGAATGGCTTGTGTTTTTAGTGGAACTTGCATATCTGGATGTCCCCAACAGATGTATGTAAGTCAGAGGATAAACGCTTTAACTTTTTTATGTCACCAGACTCAAGACCTTAAGTGGTATTGATTACAGTAATTTCTACATACAATAGATATTGTATTAAGGGCTGTTACTGCAACGATATGGTATAGGCACCACTTTTTTTGGCAAGCTTTTGATATTTGATTTTTACCGTTTCAGGAGAGATCTGTCTCCCAACATAAGACAAAGATACATTTTCCTGGTTTTAGAATAAAGATCTAAAAGGGACGAAAAGTTCAAGACGTCCGAGGCTATGTTTGAGATATTTGGATGCTAAATTTCTTAAAATAATTGCCCCATTATTGTGAGATTTTGGTTAGTGACATCTTTAAAATACACCAAGGAGCACATCCATAAATGAAATAAGCAAACTGTAAGAAAAGAAATGTTCATGCTATAATCATGTGTAGATAAAAATGCTCTTGTTTACTAAGGAAATAAATTTTCAAGATTAGGAAATACAAGCATATAGCTAAAATGCACCTATCTTTTGGTGATCATACAGTTTACAAATAGTGATTTTCACAATAAATCTACCTCTGATTTCTTCATGTCGTTCGCTTTGTTCAGGAAGTCTAATAAAAGCAAGAAACAGAATCCTGAAAGGCTTTGTTTAGCTTTAAGGCTGGCTCTCATATAAATCGTAACTGCGGTAAACGTAGGGGATACAACAGACTATCTGCTACACAACCAAGCTTACTATCAAACCTACAGAACTGGCTCATTTGAATCACAACGAGATTGTGCCACTTGATGTTGCCTCAATGTGAGTTCCGCCTCAACCTTTACTGAGCACTTCTTTTGATGTTAATTAATGTTAAAGCATTTGAAAAATCAGACACACATGATATCCTCTATCAAATTGGCAAAAATAAGCAATTAAGCTATTCGAAGATGAAAAGGACTTATGACTTAGCATGAAAAAAGCATTTGCAATACTGACACTTTTTTACCCTATTGCCGAAAGCCCAACTTGTTTTAAAAAGAATCACAGTCCTTTTTTCATGCCTAACACTTAACCCCATGCATATCTGCATTGTCCTTTTGGAAGAACCGATAGTTTGTTGTTAAACTTCCATGGTAGAATTGCTTCTTGGAACAGCTAATTGATTGATTCTAGGTTTTCAAAAATAGCCTATAAAAGACAAATGAACAGTGGTTAATTACAAAGCATGCATTCTCTTTCAACAAAGATATAAAATATAATCTAAAACCAAAAGCCCTTCTATACATAGCTTGGTTTTTTGAAAACGCAACTATCAAGATTTGAAAAATGCATCTTCACTGGTCCCATCATTCAATAAGATACGAAACAATTTTCACGGATGATGAAAGACTTGAGTGAAACCAGGGCTGTTTGTTGACAGTAAACATGAGCAGTTTGAAGCTGGACTTGCAAACCTAATGCACAAACAATGAAGGTAGCAATAACTGAATGAAGACGTTGCGTTTGGAAAATATCCAGTTGTATATAAAAGTGCAAGGGCCTGTTCATATAAATTAGAAGCAGTACAAAACTACTCCCAGCTATCAAGCATAGAATTTAGCAAGTGAAATTGAAAGAGTTGCCTGGTAGAGCTTTTGGCTTTTCCATTTAGCTTCAATCTTTTGAACTTTCCTTCCAAAACGATCCAAATCTGCAAAACAAATTTGAGATTATAACTCTTTCTGTGATGTTTTTGTCACCAGAGATGGCAATAGAGAAGAGTGGAAATAATTCCCAACTGCTAACCAAATTGGTCCTGAACTATCAACCTAAACAAATAAAAGATATTTAGAAAGGGATAATGTTTTGATATTGTTATAGAACTATTCAACGTACCTTACCCCTGTCCCACTCTGAAGGCTTATCCCCCTGTTTACTAGGTAGGCTCTGATTTATGAGTTAGCAAGCTGTTTCCAGGTTTTCCTTCGAGGCCTTCAACCATAAAGGGACATAAAGGATAGATAAAGTAATTTTAGGAGGTAAATGATTTTGAAAGGGTTGTTTGTTCGCTGTTTACAGAGCACTTGCAATGAGCTTTTAAGTCAATTAATTTCCCAGAAGTTTTCGTATGATGGTTTTTTGTGATCTTTGGATTTTTTGGTATCATCTATAAAACTATCTGCATTCTGGGCAACCTTTACAACACAGGCACGATACTGATATAAGTCACATAATTGCGCAATAATATATTATGATCTATATCATATATGAAATTGATACTGAAGAAGGGACAATAGATCAAATGAATGTTCTCACGTCAACCCTTCCCTAGTCCCCAAAGTTCAGCATACCTGGAGAAGGATACTTACATTCCTCGTACTTTGGACTCTTTTTTCGCATTTGATTTCGATTTTGATTCCTTGCGCTTTCTAAGAATCTCATCTGGAGACTCTAGTTTAGAAGACTTTAAAGTACTAAAACGCAAAAACAGAGTAATCAGAAAGAGCAATACTTGTCCTACGGGTCTTGGGTACACCATCATATCTCTCAAGGAATGTGTTATGAGATTTATTTTCCAGCTATGTGTAATTCCATGGAAAAGGCAACAGGAATTGGTTGGTCACATCCAAAGGAATCCAAAGGAGAAATCAAAGCATCAGTTAACATTTCATGCACTTGATTAAATCTATGAATATATTCAAGTAGTTAACGTACCTTGGAAGATATGCCTCTAGGACCTCCTCCAAAATACTGACTTTTTCCTTGTATCTATTCCTCTCCTCAAGAACTTGCTGCATCTCTCCTAGTGTATACCTTGGTCTATTCGGATCCTTTTTAACGGGCTCTTCCTTCTTACTAGCATCACTATTAGCATTCTCTTTAATATTTGAGTCCCTTTTATTGTCCATTTTTGTGTCCGTTTTCGTGTCTTTTGTTTTCGCGCCATTTTCTACAGCTGGTTCTTCTTTTGTTTTTGACCCCTTGTGTTGTGATTTTGAACCCTTCTTTTCTGATTCTTCATTTAGTGGTTCTGAGTTTGAAGTATGATTGTTCACAACTTCAGTTTGTTTACTGGATGATGAATCTGTTTGGTCGTTATTATCATCGTTCACAATCTGAACTGAGGCGAGTGTGGCCTCGGCTTGAACTTTGTGCTCAACTGTTTTCGTCAATCTATCCTGAAGTTTCCTGTTGTATAATCTCAGTCTTTCATTCATTTCAGTTAGTCGATTTGTTTGTTCGTTAAGCTGAAATGGCAAGAAATTTTGTTAGTGAAATAGGTAGAGATCTACATACTTAGAATCATTTCAAAATGATTATGATGATGATGATGCTGATGATAATTAAGATGATACTTAAAATCATTTCAAAATGATGTTTAGAATCATTTCAAAATGTATAGATCTATTCGTGAAAGAAGCTGCGGAAAGGCCTATGAAACCATCAATTAATTCAAATTATTAGCAAAGTTGCAGCTGTCGTAAAAATGAATGAAAGTGACTGAATTTCAATTCATCAGAGAATGACATGAGTTGAAAAGGGGCAAATAAAACCCTGATAGAAGCTGTCTTTAATCAAGTCCATACGGTTATTAACTTACAGCATCAATCTCTGTTTTGTGCCTTTCTTCTTGCATTGATAATTGCCTGACTTGATCCCTCTGTGCGTCTATGGTGGCCTTCATCTTCACCATCAAGTCAATGTCTCCAGGCAATGCTTAAAAGTAAAATCAAAACTGAAATTAGGACGGTCTGTACAATCCTTGTAAGTACGGAGACTGATCTCTTCAGCTGATTTTCTGCAAGGTGTTTAACAAAGTAGAATACACCAATTGGCTGAACCTATCTTTATTTTCTCAGGGAAGGGGGCTGCAGTGTTTGATATTAATACACTCCAGTATTAAAAGAATTCGAACGAGGAGGTTAAAATTACAACCGAAACGTCCTGAACTCAAAATAGGCCCAGATTTAAGAAGCAATTTATGACTACTTTACTTGATACAGGAGTGATACTTTTTGGATAAAAAGAAAGCAAGGGACCTTAGCTTTCTTTAAACAACAATTATAATGAGATTATCAAGTCTTTAATTTATTTCAGGCCTACATTTTCAGCGACCATTGATAAATTGAAAGACTCAAATAGAGAAGGGGGTACATGAATAAAAAGTTTCAAATTTGGAGGGAATCTCTGACTTTTTTATTTTTATTTGCAATTCATCATATGCAGTAAGAAATAAGTTTCAAAATGATGTTATTTCATAATAATTTGAGCATTAAGATGCCGAGAAAAAACCTGAGCAAATCTGTGAAACGGACCAGAGGCTTTACAAAATTAATTTAGATCTTGAATTAAAGTACAAAACAGTTAAAATAAATTGGTTTTGCAACAGAATTTCTGGAAACTTTAATTGAAATTTGAAGCATAGGAAACGGACCCTTAATCATAACATTTTGGACCGCATTCATTCAGACATTAACCAAATAAATACAATTTGCTTTCTTGGATCAGAAATCAAAGTTTTAAATTTTGCATTCATCCTCAACGGTCCCGAGTTTATTTCTTTCATCCCTCGACTTAACAAAGGATTCCCGAACTTTAAATTAGAATTCTGAATTGCAAACTCACCAGCATTCGTTTAAGCCATTATTTGTTGAGATTTCTTCAGAAAAATCCCCAGTTTATGACTGATATTTCAGTGCACATTGATTTTTTATTTGAAATTTTGTTTACCGCCCTAATCATCTTTCTAAACCTGTAAAATTTTTCAAAACTCTCACAGCAAACTAAACTCGACCACTTTGGATGACGCGAGCAATTGTTTTTAAATTGGCGCGAAAATTTTGAATAAGGAGACTGGGGAAGGGATAAAAACTTTCAACAAACTTTTGGGCCTAAGAGAGGGGGGAGACAATAAACCGCCATTTTTTCGTCGTCGTTCGAATTATTTTAATACGTAAGTGTAGTGAAAACATACTAAACAATTTGTTTTCTGTTTTGGGGATCTTTTTTGCCATCTGGTATATTTAATGTTAAACTGAACATAATAGCCCGTTTTTTTGCTTGTTTCCAAACAGCGCTGAGTAAAAGGCTTGTTTATGAATGAGCAAAAATTTGAGATTATGGCCATTAAACAAACTGACGTAATTGAATTCAATTGTTAAGGTGGCAACACGATACAACAGGGAAGGACTTACCACTTGTTTTTTGATGCACCACTTCTTCATCAAGCTGTTCAACTTCTGATTTCAAGAACTCGTTTTCTTCAGTAAGTTTTGATATTGTGCTTTGCAGATCTCTTGTGTCTTCATTCAGCAGTTGCTCCAAATAATCCACTTTCTAAAAGTAAGTGAAATCATGAAAATGTATCATGAAAATGGTCTAACACAGAGAAATTCATTCTCTTGAATGTGCTATCACAACAATTTTAACCTCTTTGTGTTAGCTACCTTTTTGATGTCAATATAGTCTGTGATGTCATTATAATTCAATGGAGTAGACCAAAAGGGATTTCGAATAGGGTATTCGGGGCGTCCATAGTCTACAGCCTGACTGGAAAGTTCGTCAAACTATTATTTTATAGAGCAACAGATATTTTGCACAAGAAGATATTTTCCCGCCTGAGTCAAATATAATATATAGGGCCAGTTTTAACACATATTTGGCCAAATATATTTTTGTCTGATCAACAATGGATCAGGGGCGTCATGGCCGGGGGGGAAGAGGGGGCCATGGCCCCCCTATCAGAGCAAAATCTGTAGATTTTTCGGACATTTTTGCGATTTTTCCACTTTTTCGGAAATTTTTGAGCATTTGATCCCCTTTTCGGAAATTTTTCGTGTTTGGCCAACCCTAAAATATAGGTCCCATGACGCCCCTGCAATGGATATTGTCTGATCAAACTGAAATCCCTGGTTTGACACCAAAATGTATCTGAGGGTGAAATTTAAAAAGATCTTTGGTGCAGAACATGATATAATTTGCTGCATTTTTCTGGCACAAAAGTGCTGGATTTTAGTAAATCGCCTGTATAATGGTACCAGATACAAAAGATTAATGCAATTTGGATTCAAAATTTAACGCAGATGGGGGAAAATATATGGCACGGATAAAAACTTAGATTAAACCTGGGGTACATGTGTAAGGAGGTGATGGTCAAACAAAAACCATCTAATCCAACTGAACGGACAACAAATTGTGTACCATTAGTCAGTTGTCAAATCTATCTGACCAACTATAGCTGAGCTGATCAGCCGTTTGGTTAAGTATATACCAAGGCTTGATCCAAAGTATTATATTGCTCTTTTCTAGTGATTTTTCACTCAAGTTGTAACAAACCATGCAGCACTCACTGCCACTCATAAAATTAACAGTTTGAGGATCTCGAATCCAAAACTTACCTCTTCGACTTGTCTTTTAAGGGCCGTTTCCTTCTTACATTCTATGGCCAGTTTTTCCTTTTCTGTATTCAAATCACTGATAACCGTCGTGTCTCTCTGGACCTTTTCTGCCAAACCTTCAAGCTGCTCCAGAATGAAAACGATTTTAGGCATGATCTGCTGCACTGATTTCTCCCCATATTCCCTGATCATGAGATCGATATCTTGGCCTATCTTCGCTGCATGCTCATATACATCAGCAACTGAAAAGTCGTCCATCTTTTTGCTTTTCTTCGCTGCTATTTTTAGCCGTTTTTTTAGGCCAAAATTTGCCAAAAACAAGGAACATGGTTGTGCCTCGGTGCTTCCACTTTCAGAAAACCAATTTCCTGTAAATTTCCTTTAGAGATTGTTGGTTAAAGTGTACCCCGATTTCGGTCAAGTAATTTTAGCAAGTCAAGAATATTCTTTGTTAATATGCGTTGTGAACTATTTATTCACTAGTTAAAAGTCATTTCATTGACTGCCCTTCAAAAAGGCAGGCAGGGCAGGCAGCAAAAGCCAGTGGCGGTTTTAGGGGTGGGGCGATGGCCCCAGGCCCCGCGCTTTTGCTAGAAAAAAAGGGCCCCGCACCTTTCTTAAAATAGAAAAATTCTCTCCTTCATAATGTAAGACATAAGCTATACTGCTATTCAGCTATACTTCTATATTTCATTTGGTTTTTCTATAACATATCAAGCAAGCAAGCGTTCAATAATAATTTAATAATATTAGGACCAAATGTTTTACCGTGGGGAAGGGGCCCCGCAAATTTTTTCGGCCCTAAGCCTCGCAGTTTCTAAAACCGCCACTGGCAAAAGCTAGATTTCTTTCTAGGAGGAACTTTCCTTCGAAAAGGAAGCACTGTTGCGGTTGTGTTGTGTGGGAAGAAATCATGTGACCGTGAGAACAAGTTGGGGGAAAATATCACGTGATTTATGAGCCATCGATTGGGAAAAATTACGAATAATACGGATTGTTTATAACGATACGATGACCTTATGGTAAAACTTGATTGGACTGGACAACTGAATTTAGAGGAAGGTATTACTTTTGTATCATTTTTACCAAAAATTCTAAATCCAAGATATTTCGAATTTTTGGTAAAAATGATACAACAGTAATACCTTCCTCATTCAGAAACCTACTTACTTTTTAGATACTTTTAGATAAGTTTGTCATTGGCAGTTGCGTATCCCGTAACTGGAGGAGTGTCTGGGAACTGTTCAAGGAACCTGCCAAACTCAATTTTGAAGTTTTCCAAGGACTGGATGACCTCATGGGTTCAAGCGGAGTGGACTAAGTAAAGGGCTTCCGTTGTTCGGCCGTAGTTCGATTCCTCGTAAAGTAAGACTTTTGATTCTTAAAATGTATAATGGTTGGTAAAAATGATACAGAAGTAAAACTTGTCCCATTCAGAAAGCTCGGATGGCCGAGTGGACTAAACCCTGGACTTAGTTGTTTAGACATTTGTTCGACTGCTCGTAGGAAACGACCTTTCGTTTCTAAGATTTATAATATTTGGTTAAAACGATACAGAAGTAAAACCTGTCTCATTAAGAAAGCTGGAGTGGCCAGGTGGCCGAGTGGACTAAGCTATGACTTACGATGTGGACCGTGGTTCGACTCCTCATAAGGTAAGACTTTTCATTTTAAAGATTTATAATGTTTGGTAAAAATGATACAAAAGTAAAACCTATCTCATTAAGAAAGCTCGGGTGGCCGAGTGGACTAAGCCCTGGATTTTAGATGCTCGGCCGTGGTTCGACTCCTGGTAATGTAAGACTTTTGATTTCTAAACTCTCAATGAAAAATGATATCAACTTCAACCCTCTCCTGCCAGCGGCAGGAATGGCCGAGTGGGTAAGTCACTCGCACAGTGATCGAAGAGTCGTGGGATCGAAACCAGCAGTTGGAAGAAAAGTTGAGTTGAAGAAGGGGTGTCAGAGAAAAAGCGGAGTCGGAAGAAAAGTAGAGGAGAAGGAGAAGAAAAAGAAGAACGGGGAAATCAGAGGAAAAGAATTTTAATCTTTGCATGAGCTTTAGTGAACATGGATAATAAATTTACTCTCCCTTCTCGCCTTTCAACTTCCCTTCTTCTTCTCTTCTCCCGGTCTTCTTTTTCTTCTCCTCCGACTCAACTTTTTCTTCCGACTGCTGGTTTCGATCCCACGACTATTCGATCACTGTGCGAGTGACTTCACCACTCGGCCATCCCTGCCGCTGGCAGGAGAGGGTTGAAGTTGATATCATTTTTCATTGAGAGTTTAGAAATCAAAAGTCTTACATTACCAGGAGTCGAACAACGGTCCGAACATCTTAAGTCCAGGATTTAGTCCACTCGGCCAACCGAGCTTTCTTCATGAGATTTGTTTTACTTTTGTATCATTATTACCAAACATTATAAATCTTAAAAATGAAAAGTTTTACCTTACGAGGAATCGAACAACGGTCCGAACATCTTAAGACCATGGTTTAGTCCACTCGGCCACCCGAGCTTTCTTCATGAGATTGGTTCTACTTTGGTATCATTTTTACCAAACATCACATGCTAGAAATAAAAAATTCTTACCTTACCAGGAGTCGAACCACGATCCGAACATCATAAGTCCATGTCTTAGTCCACTCAGCCACCCGAGCTTTCTGAAGGAAGTTGGTTTTACTTCTGTATCATTTTTACCAAACATCATATATGTTAGAAATCAAAAGTCTTGCTTTACGAGGAATCTTAGCGTAGTCAACTCCACTTGAACACACGAGGTTTCTCAAAGAGGAAGGTATTACTTTTACATCATTTTTACCAAAAATTCGAAATATTAGATTTCAAAGTCATATGAGGAATGGAAAAACGATCTGAACAACTACAGCTCTTGGGTAAGTCCACTTCGCAACATAAGCTTTCAAGATGAGAGCAGTATTACTTTTGTATCATTTTCACCCAATATTATAAATCTTAGAAATCCAACGTCTTGCCATCCGAGGAATCAAAATATGGTCCAAATATCTAAAGCTGTTAGCTTAGACCACATCGCCATCAAGCTTTCTTTGTGAGAGAGGTATTACTTTTGATTCATTTTACCAAACATTTTAAATCTTACTAATCAAAATTCTTGCCTTATGAGGACTCGAACTATGGTCCAGACATCAAAAAAAATTTCGGCTGATTTTGAAGGAAGATATTTTTGGTGATTTTATCTGTTAGAAAAAAAGAGAAAAATCAAATGCAAGGTTGAGGATGCATTTCAGGTGATCAAGTATAGATATTAAGACAAAGTCAGTAGTTAACTGTTTTAATGTAACTGGCATCAATTATTGTATATTTTGATAGTAAAATTGAAGATTTCGCCTTAACAGAGTAGCAATAATAAACATAATAGTAAAAAAGTTATAAATACGCTTTTGATAAACTGTGGACTTTGCTAGAAGCTGTATTAGGCTATAATGGCACTAGAAAACAGATGATATCAACAAAAATACCTTTCTTTATTAAAATCAGCCAAAAATTAAAAAAGCCTGATGGTTCACAAATGATTTTGAGTCAGATTTTGCCCAAAATAAATATTTCGCAATAGGCTTCTAATATTGCATTTGGTAACCAGAAGTCGCAAGTAAGTATCCCGAATTCGGAAAATCGTGATCCCATAGGTTTGGCGTGTTGTGCCGTACAAAGAACCTTTGTTGCTGATGATTTTGAGATAATGCTGTTGCTTGACCCATTCTCAGTTTATTCATATCATCTGATGAATAAAATGTGCTTTCTTCATAGAACATGGCACACATCTCTTCCTTATAGTTGACCCTGCTGAATAGAAAGTGCTGGTTGTCACTTTCTTCTCTGTACTGGTTGGATTTCTTGGCTATTTTGCGTCAAATAGCCCTTTGTATCGCCCCACCCTTCCGGAATTTCTCCTGGTGTAACCATTAAATGATGAATTATGTCTAGGGAAATTCCTTTCTCCTTTAACCCAGACACGTTTTCTAGCAAATGGCCCCGTAGGTCTCTTTAAAGAGCCACTCCAGTGAACTTTTTTTATTTGATGAATAGACCAATTCTGGCCTGAAACGAACGAATTAGAAATTATTTTTTGTATATCTCTTACCGTTTTCTCGCAATAAGCATTTGTATAACTCTTATTGAATTGAATTGTTTTTGAAAAAGTTTTCGGTGCTTTTCGGATTGACGTCACACGGATTTTCGACACTCGAGAAATTTCTCGTTGTCAACTCTCGCCCCTGTCGTTTTTCATCCGCGAAAGTGAACAGCTCTGACCGCTACTAAACTTCATCACCCCACCAAATGCAAAATGAGAGTTGCAGGGAGAACAGATCATCCAATTCGGGAAGGTTGGCTTCAATCTTCAAACAATGTTCACATTGGAATGTCTCCATACTATGCTGACTCAACTCTCAACTTCTGGTACAAACAAATCGCAAACGGCTTATTGTGGACTTGAGATCAAGAAGGGAGGATAGAGTAGAATGGTTTAGGCCAATGCCAGGGGCCAAGCGTGACAGGCCATAGAGCAGCATGCAAACAGCAAACCATCAGAAGGAGAGAGAAACTGAGGATTTTTTTACAGACGCAAGACAATGACAATCAGAGATGTGCAATGGTTAGTTCTTGTAAAGTGTATTTCACTGAAAAATGTAGTCTACAATAAAGATTTTGCATAGACTTCAAACAAGCAATTTCATTTTCCACATCAACTGGCAGGACATACAGCAGGCAGAGAGCTAGGGGGTTCAGCCTCCAACTATTTCCATAATAAAAGTTTTATTTTGAATTGATAGTTTAGTAGGATATTCAAGGACGTAGGGGCCACCCTAAGATTTTGCGAAAAAAGATTTGATGTTGTTAATTTTCTTACAGAAATGGCCCCTGGTGCTTTATGAGTAAAGTACCTTTGAAGTGTTGTACCCCCCCCTAAAAAAAATTTGAGATGCTTTCTAATTTCTCTGAGCTTGCTAATTTGATTCAATTGAGAGTCTATGCCTTGCCTATTTTAGACTTGGATGGACGCATCTTGCAGAAAAACATCTGTCCGTAGAAGATTTATGTGATAATATTTTTGCCACCCTGCTTGAGGGGTTGTCAGGGGAGTGACCAGATTCCAGCCCTTTTATTAGGATGGGCAAGAGAGACAACATGCTTTTATATTCTCGTCACTTCTATTTTTATTTTGACTCTTATAATTCTCCTTTTTAGGTTTTCATACAGTCAATACAAAATAATGATGACAGAGAAAGTAGTTTTGATTTCATGATGTACTTCAAAAAAATATGAACTAGAGTTGGTAGAATTCTGGATGATTTTAGCCACTGGATTCATGTTTTTCTTTTTGTTGACTTTATCCCCTAAAAGAAATTGAAATATTTTATCTATTGAGCACCATTACAATAAATATTGCATCTGTTAATTGTTTCCTGGTGTTTTTAAATGGTTTAGAAAACCATAAACAAGTAATTGAGGTGTATTGACTTCATTGTGCAAGATTTTCTATGCAAACAAAGCAAAGGAAAATAAGCAGGGGAAAATATGGCAAGAGGGAAACAGCTTAACACCGGATTAGATTTACCTTCCCCCAGAAATACAAAATGGAGGGGGCAATTAACCAGGTTGGGGTTTCAGTTGGCACCCTTTGGTATTACGATGCTGAATTCATGAAAATATAGATAGGTCTCCCTCATTGCAGTGGCATAAGCACCAAGCCCCCAACTTTCAAGCCAGAAATTATGCCCCTGTCAAATGTCTTAGAAATTTTGCTACTTTTCTTTTTGGATATCTGATTTCTCGCTAAATTCTTGTTGAATAGAGGCCATGAGAGCCAAGGTAGCTGCTTTTAAGTCTAGAACCCTCCTTAAAATTATGAATTTTGACCCCTGTATGTAAAAGCTTCCTTTAAAAGGTGTTCCTTTTTTTTATGCTCCTCCATTTTCCACACGCCCCTGGCCCTCACTTTCGGGTAATTTCTAAGTGGGGAATTACCACTGATCTCAAAATAAAGACTGGATCGAGCATCTGTCGTTCTGAAATTAAGTCATTGGCGGCCATATTGGTATGCCTAATTCAATACATGGAGATTCAACCAGGCGCTGGTTTTCTCTATGATGATTGTTGGAATGTTATGAATGCATAGAACGAGACTGACGAATCGTTAGCAAAGAATACAGGCAATATAATTTCTTTGGAAGCCATATTGGGAAGCCATGCGCAAGCCAAAGCAATGGGCTTCAACATCTCAATGCAGAAACAACATCATGCTCAATCCAGTCTTTATTTTGAGATCAATGGGAATTACATTAAAGTCGACAGAATGAAACTAGATAAACTTAGGCCTACTCACCTATCTCTAAATGCCGAATGTGTCTCCGCTGAATGACTCGATCAAACAACGCGACTGTAAGCCAAATCTTGTAGCTTTTAAATCATTTGTCACCAAAATATTGCAGTAATTGTGAACACCAGCATAGCTCGACTTCAAACTACTAAATTCTGCAACTTTTACAGCGATACTGACGGACACGAAGAAAAGAGTCCATCTGCTTATCGCTTACACTGCTTCTTCGACTCGCAAATCAAAACCTGGTGCAAGTTCTGCCAAACACCGAATCACAAAACGAAAAAAGTCGTTCTGCTCGAAGCTGCCGAACCATGGAAAAACGGGCGAGTTTTACGGCGAGAATTCAATCTCAATTTGCCATACAAAATATGGGGTCCGTGTGACGTCACACGGACCCCATCTAACTAAAACTTTTTTTCGTTTTTTTTCGGCGAGTTTCAATTTTGGAGGCTTATTGCGAGGAAACGGTTTGAGATATCAAAAAAAAAATTGCGAATTCGTTCGTTTCAGGTCAGAATTGGTCTATTCATCAAATAAAAATATTTCACTGGAGTGGCTCTTTAAACTTACTCCAGTTCTAGTGCCTGTTGTTTCTACTCAGCGGTTGTGGGCAGAGAAAGAATGGAGCTTCATGAAATTTGTTGCTATTTGTACTAATTCTGGGAATTTTGACCAATATGGCTCTTTTCCTCTCCTTCGTGTCGGCCCTTCTTTAATATCGCTAACCACTTTGTCATTGGACTCCTTCGAGGGAACTTCATCAGCACCAAGAAGAATCTCAAAGGAATGAGGGCTTAGCAACAACTCGTGTACATTTACAAGGACATCTTTGTTGACTGTTTCCTCGTTGGTTGCTCGCAGTATTGAAAAGTTTTGCAATAACTGACCAATGATCAGCTCTCTCTCTCTCTTGTGCACTTTTGGCAGGAATTTCATCTGTTTTCAAAAGAAACTCGTCATGAATCCTCGCTGCTAAATTCAGTAGTGTAAGCTTTGGCATGTAAGTTCCCTGTATTATATTAGCTTCCAAAGATATGTAAGTTTGATCCCATGTGAGCCCAGTGTTACAGTATTTGACAGTTGTTGAGATTTCATGCGTGAGAATGGTCTTATTTGCATTTTTTTCCTGTTGCAGAATTCTCTTTCATACTTTGTATTTGATGTTTGAGTTTTTCATTTTATCTTGTATTGACAAAGCAAGTGTTGATATATCTGTCAGCTGTGCTTGCTTGATGGAATTTATAACATTTACTTGAGTAAGCCCTGCTGATAACGATATTTCAATTTTGTTGGCATCTTTTAGTTTATTTTCTAGAGCAACAATCCGCTTGTTGATGTTGTTGATCGTTTTGGAAAGCTCAGATGTTGACCTCTTTACCTGTCCTTCCATATAAGCGCGAACTAGTTTCTTATAATCTCTGATACACTTAGGGATTGGTGCAACATTGTTATGAATGCTTTGTTACTAACGACATCTTCAGTTAGAAGGTCTGGGCATCTTCCTTTCAAGAAATCTATTTCAAGAAGTTCGTGCTGTGCCACTGAATGTTGAAAAGCATCAACGATTGGCAATGTAGCGCAGACCGGAAAAGAAGTTGTCTCAGCTTTATCTTTCACATTCTCAACATCCTCTAACCACAACAACTTTCCTCTTAGGAACTTATTTCTTGAAAAATCCTAGCATTATCGGCATTTCTTTGCATTGCTCTTCGATATATTTTGAATTTTCTACACTTTGATCTTTACTATACCTATAAAAATAACTTTAAGTTTGTAACACGCAGCACAAATACACTATATGCCTTCTGTAATAGCTGCAAACAGCAATAGAATTTTATGATTACAAACCGTAATAGCCAGGAACTGGTTTGGAGTGCGAGTCCACCAGGTAGAAGTTTTCATTGCACTTGTAGTACTCGAACTCGTTCTTGATCTGGAATTTGATCCGGGGGGTTTGGGCTTTAGGGTTAAGGTTAGAACTAGAGCTAGAATCAAGATTTGAATCAAAGGTGAGAGCTGTAGATAGGGTTTAGGGATAACAATAACCCTGATTCTAACCCTAAACCCAACCCGAACTAACTCTAACCACAACCCTGACCCTAAACTTGAGCTCAACCCTGACCCTAAGCCCAACCCAAACCCTGACTTTAACCTTAACCTCAACCCTTACTAGCCTAGCAAAAGATATATTTAAAGCCCGGAAATGAAGAAATAAATAAAGCAACGGAAAACAATATATACGTCAATTACGGCAAGCTTTCTCGCTTTTACAGTCCTTGACAGCTAGGCCCGGAACGATTATTCTTCTTCTAAAAATAGAAAATTTGATTAAAAGATATTTGATATTATTTTCCTTTTGTAGTGTGGTAGCCGAGAGCTGCAATCTAATTTCAATTTTTATAAACTTTTTATTTCACTTTTTTATTCTTTCTTCTGAGTGTTTTTAATTCAAACTCAATTCTTTTTCAATTGTAGTATTATTTTGGGATTAGAACCTCTTCTTTTCGTTTCTATTTGTTCGTTTTTTACTTAATTCGAAATAAACAAATACAAATACTGTACATAAGAATTGAATTTAAAGTGAAACGAAATGGTTACCGAACTCTATTTATTTTCAATTCATAGACTCATTCACATGCACATGTGTCCCAAATTTTCAAAATAACGGTCCACCAAATATTGGCATCGATTTCATGAACTTGGTAAAAAAAAAGGATTGAAAATTCGAAATTTCAATTCGAAATAGAGCCAAATAAAATTGGGTTTGTGGTTATATGCGTTTGGTTTCTCTTTTCAGATTTCGATGTGAATTTGAAGAAAATTTTCAGAAATTTGGTGTAATGATGGGTATAAATTTTCGAGATTTTTCGGACTCAATCAATTTCAAGCTTTTACATGAGTTAAGCAAGCTTGGATGTAGATGTTTGTGACGTTGAAGGTGCTATACTATGTATCCACTCATCCATCAACATATTACCACTAACCCACTTATGTTCTGCTTACCAACAGGGGCGGATCCAGGATAAGTCTGACTACATCTCAAATTGGTCGAAGTAAAAATTGGCGTGGCTATTAGTAATGCAATGATGGGTGTGGCCAGAATAGGCGTGGCGTAGCCTAAATTGCACTACCAGCGTGCGTAAGGCACGCAAGAAATAACAGAGTCATTGCCTCTATCACCTGGGGACTGGGGGTGCGGTAACATTGTACATTCTGGAGTGTGCGAAGTTTCTTTGAGTGATCACTATATGGTCTACTGCATACGTAAATTTAATGGTGCAGTTGAAAAGGGCCATAAATTGATCAAAACTCGTAAAATGAAAAATTTCAACGAAGAAGCTTTTTTACAAGAAATCTCTGGTTTATTTTGGGAGCAAATGCTTACAGAAACTGATGACATAGATAACCTTGTCAGCAACTGGTTAAATTTGTTTTCCCTTATAATTGAAAAGCATGCTCCATTATCCGAAATGAGGGTTTCTGAGAAATATTGCCCCTGGATTGATAAAGACCTAAGGGCATTAATGAAGACCAGAGATCGCCTAAAAAAAGCTGCAGTAAAAAGGAAGTCTGATATCCTCATGAATTCTTATAGACAAGTCCGCAAGGTAAATTGTTTGAATACCAAATTAAAGAAGCAATATTATGCAAATAGAATGTGAATTCATGTGAAGGTAATATGAAAATGAAAAATTCTTGGAAAACAATCCATGAACTTCTTAACAAGAGGTCAAAGTCTACCCACATTGACTGTCTTAATGAATCTGGTACTGAGATTGTTAACAAAAAGGACATTTCCAATACCATGAATGATTTCTTTTGTTCCATAGGTAAGGATCTTGCCACAAAAATTGATCTCCAGCTACTTTTAAAAGCTTGCATTGTCTTTCATTGAAAGCTCACTGGCTTTAATATTCAATACATCCATTGAAACTAGTCAGTTTCCAGATATGTATGGAAGGTGGCTAGAGTGGTACCCATTTTTAAAGCTGGAGATAAGGCTGAAAAGTCTAACTACCGACCTATTTCAGTTCTGCCAGTGATCTCAAGACTCTTTGAAAAATTAATAACAGACCAGTTCTACCAATATATGGATTAAAATTGTATTTTTTCTGCGGACCAGTCGGGTTTTAGACGTCTTCATTCAACTGTCACATGTCTGCTCAAGAGCACTGACGACTGGTACAATGGGTTTGATGTGGGTAAACTTGTGGGGTTAGTTTTCATTGACCTCAAAAAGGCATTTGACACAGTCAACCAAATTCTGTCTGAAAAGCTTCAGCTTTATGGTGTCCAACATCTGGAACTTTCATGGTTTGAATCATATCTCAACAACCGTAACCAATTCTGCAGAGTTAATGGGTTGAATCTAAAATTGAGGATATGGGGATCGGAATACCCATGGGCATTTGCCTTGGACGACTTCTGTTCCTGATTTATATCAATGACCTCCCACAGGCTCTTCGACATTCCTAAGTGTCCATGTATGCTGATGATACCAGTCTTTGCTGCTGCAAGAATTGTGACAAACAGCAGCTATGACACATCAAGCAAACCATTAATTGCAAAATTGGGGTGAAAGACAGTTGAAGAGCTCATCAGACTTGAGACTCTGGCAATGGTCTACAAATCTCTCAATGAGCTGGCTTCACAAAGCCTTTCTAGTCTTTTCATTAGAAACTCCATTTGCCCCTCACATAGCCTCCATAATACTGAAACGGATTTGAGGCTTCTAAGGAGGAAAACATCAAATGGACAAAAATGCTTCTCCTTCAGGGGCGCAAAGTTATGGAATGCCTCTCAACTGGGTCAAAGCTGGCATCGTCCCTAAATTCTTTCAAAGAAAGTATTTAGGCTATGGTTGTTTCTTTTATTTCTAAATCTTTAATTTGTAAATTCTTAACAGTGTTTTAATTGTATAGTAGTTTTTAAAAAAAATTGTAAATAGGATTTTAGGCCATCTCTTAGATTTCTATTGTTTTAGATAATTACAGTACTTATTCTTAAGGGAGACTTTACTTATTCTTATTCTCAAGGCCCCTTGAAAATCAGCACTCTTGTTGATAGGGCTGCCCTCCCATTAGTTAAATATTGAAAATGAAAAGAAAATGTAAGCTCCCAAGGGGTCCAGCAGGGCGGGAAGCTTTTGAGATTTTGCCATTCCTGAGCCTTACAATCACTCTGCTCAAGATATAGAAACCATGTAGAAATCAGAATATTAACATAATTCCTGATGTTTTAACAATTAAGAGTAGGGATCATATTTCTCACATCTCTCATATTTCCTAACCTCAAAAAACATCAAGTACTGTGTCATCATCATTCAGATCACAAACTTCCTCGTACTTTATGAAATAGGTACCCTCATGAAATCTTTCTAATATCAATTGATTAAATCGATTTGAAATATATAGAAATCAATCAGGTAAAAGGTTTAAAGAATGACAACCATACCTTCCGTGTATTCCTGTGTTTCCAATTTCGTTAGGCCCACGGGCCTAAATGGCCAAAATGTGTATTTTCGCAGTGTGCAAAGATATTTACCAGTAGCTGAGATCTATTGTTGAGATTCTGTTTTGACTAGGCTACATACAAATGATCAATTATATATCCTTGAATGATATGTAAAACGCCATTAGAATACGAACTTCGAAGACTACCAACACTTATCGACGAGTACTTTGTGTGTGTTGATTTCAAATAGGCCTACCTCGTGGCTGCTCACTGCAACTCACTACAGTTCCCGCGTAAATTGGCAGCGAATACTCGATTCTGATTGGATTATTAACTTTTTCAAACTCTCACCACAGCTCCCGCCCATTTTGAGCCGTAGTCAACTCGGCCTTTGATTGGGCATAACCGATTTTTCAAATCGAGCCATAGTGCACTAAAGTTCCCGCCAAAATGAGCCTCAAATTCTCTTCTCTCATTGGAACATTGGATAACGTTTCATTTTCAAATCCCACTACAGCTCCCGCTCTTTTTGATCTGCTGGAGCCGTGTAGCTCCTCCGCAGCTTATTTGAAAGACAACTTGGTCTGCCCCGTTCCCTAAAACAGAAAACCAAACAGGGTTTCTGTTGGAAAAAATAAATGGAGCTTGTTTAGAAATAAGGTGCCAAGGAACTAAACAAAGAAGTATATACAATTATGACAGAATCTTGTATTTTCATCTAAGAGCCTTGATAAGAAGAAAGAAAAATTACAAGGTCTGAAAATCTGACTACGGCTCGATGATGAGCCGTTGTAGCTGTAGTCTGGATCCGCCCCTGACCAATCAGTGTTACCAACCAAATATTTAGCATTCTAATCACTCCGCTTGTGCATGTATGATAATTGCAGACAATTTCACCCAAGCATACTGAGAAAGAAGAAAGATTACTTTTGGTTTCATAAGAATCTACTAGGGGTCTGGGACATCATGCTTCAGTGACATAGTTTCTAAAAATACTCTCTAGGAACAAAAATCTAAAATGGATGCTCGCTGCTGCTTGTTAACCATTTGGAAAGAAACGCCTCATTATGGGTGGTGGATACTTGAAGAATTCTTGACCTCTGCCAAAAAGAAAAAATCGAGAAGGTTGAGAACAAGAATCAAATAATCAACCGAATTGGAGGTTTGTTGCTTGTCTTGTGATTGGATAGCTCTATCCAAAAGTCTGGGATATTTAGGCCCTACAGAGGCCCCAAGAAGGCCCTAGCTTAGTCTAGTGTGGGTTTGGAAGTACACGGTAAAAGAAATCATGGAGAGTGAAACGGATAGGGGTTTGTATGCTGATGATGATAAGCTTCATGAATTTTCAGGTATTGGTGCTGCAGCTTTCACTCTGGACGACGATGAGGGCCCACAGCTGTGGACTGTACAATCATCTCCTCAATTGACAGAAATTACACAGGGTGATTCTCTTGGGTTAGAAATTGAAGAAAAGAGAGAGAATTCTTCTGACATCAAACATGATGATGATGAAAAAGAAGGACTTTTGATTTTGGAGCAATCAGCAAATTCTGTTGAGAATCTTTGTACAAATGTTAGAGATGCGTACGATGATGGTTATCAAGTGAATGCTAATAAGACTGAATCAAATAACAATTCGTCTAACCCTGATTTGTTAAAAGATCATGAATTATCTGCATCAGAGCTCAGACGATCAGCACCAGTTTATTGCAAAGTTTGCTACTTGAGTATGGATGCCGCTGATGCAGTTTGCTGCAACATCTGTTCGAATTACACATGCAAAGGCTGCATGCATGAGAATATAAAGACAAGCGTAACTGATGGCTTTACCCTTGTGAGGTGTCCCTGGTCCACCTGTACAAGGGTCTACACAGAGGAAGAAATAGAACTTTATTGCAAGGAATACTTTGAACTTTATAGAAAACTTGTAGTTGATGCAAGGAATGATCCGAGGTGGAAGACGTGTCCCGGCTGCAACAAAATTCACCACTACCCTTGGCCAAGAAAGATACCAGATAAGGATAAATGTAGTAATTGCGATCTCAACTGGTGCGTTCGCTGTCATGCCCCTTGGCATGTTGGCATGACATGTAAAAGTTATCAAAAGGATATTGCTGGTAAAGGTCGCAAGGCATTGAAAATATGGGCCAAATCTGACGGAAAGAGATACCTGAAGGCCAGAAGGTGCCCCAAATGTCGCATTTTCATTGAGCATATCTCAGGGTGTGATCGCATGGTCTGTTCCAAGTGAGTGAATGTCTCCTGATGGCTTGGTTTTCATATAGGGCAATTCATTGGCAATGATTGCCAATAGAAAATTCCTCAATGGTGTGGTATTGTTTGTCGTGCAACGTAGGGAACTATCAGGAAAGTCAATGCTTGAATTTTTGCAAAGATTGGGATGATGCCATTCTAATAACACAATTTTCATAAGTCACAAGCAGTCAGGGACAATCCATACCATCAGGAATATGTACCACCATCATCACATGAATTACCATATATGAAAACCAGGCTAACTCATTCTGTGTTTGTTCATTTTGAGGAAATATTTTCTTCGCACATTTCACCACCATGACATGGTACAGCAGGACAGCATTTCAAGAGAAATCCCTGTCCTATCATCAGGCAATGAGAAATTAAATGACAAGCTGAGAAAAAGTGAAAATTCAGCTTTGTCCGGATTGGCGTTGATGACCGGGTTGCTTGACCTAGTTGATGCTGATGACACTTGAATTTCAAAACAATTGAAGTTAATATTTTTCTTTTTAGGTGTGATACAGACTTTTGTTTTCTATGTGGTAAGGAGCAAAGATTGGCCTTACTGCTTGGGTGCCACGGAAGCAAGTACAGATTTTATGGATGTAAGTACAATTTAGCTGAAGATAGGCCTGCTATAAGGATAGCAGCTAGAACTGGCATACTGATTGCATCCTCTCTGTTTTTGCCTTTTGCTACTGGGTTGCTCCTTGCTGCTTCTCCTGTCTTGGTTCCTGCTGCGTTTGTAAGCTACAGTGTGAAGACTAAAATTGATAAAACATTCCATCAGATTTTTGTATGGTAGGGAAAACTGACTGGAGGGTACTAAAGAACTTGGAGAGATATAATGGCAAAACATGGCTAAGGGTCTCTCTAGGGTGAAATGGACTAGATATTGGGACAAAATGGCTATTTTGAAAATCTTTGCCTTATTCAGTGTTGGGATGCTGATATGGTCCTCCTTGGGTGGCAAATTTCTTGAAATTTGGTAGGTTCTGCATGGTTGTTGAAGAATTTTGAAAGGTGTGTCCTTCCTCTCAGTGATAGGTGGGGTAATCAAAGAGACACAAAACCAAAACATAGATTAAGGGTCTAAGTGGGGTGAGATGGTTGAATCCTGGGACGAAATGGGTGATTTAGTGATTTCCCAGGAATAACATGAATGAATAAATGTTTGAATAAATTCAAATTCATTTCTCGCAATTTCAATTTTGCCTGTTTACTTTAAATTTAAAATTATGGCACTGTGTAGCGTTATTTGATTATAAACTTAATTTAGGGTGCCAGGCTCCAAAACCGTTTTGGTTTCTCCTGGCATCTTAGACAACTTTATATTTGTTTAAAAGAAAAAAAATTAATATGTAATATACTTTTTCATTCTTTAGATTATTATAGTATTGTAAGCTGTAATTTTGTTGCTGAATATATATGAATTTGAATTTGAATGAATTTGAGTTTGGCCTGTGATTTGGAAGTTTCATGATAGTTAAACAACAAAATGAATAAGCTTCCTGAAACAGCATTAAGAATCACCTTCGAAAAAACCTCATTAAATTTTGCTTGATAGTTGGTTGTGCTAGTCTTGATTAGTAAATGCTTACTTTGTTTTAAGCAATAAATAAGATATAATAGAAAAAAAATACTCTTTTATCACTTAGCAACAAGTCAGTAAGCAACCAGGGAAGCTAGACGTTTTGTGCAACCCCCAGTTCACCTAACCTTCTTTTCGGCAAACAAAGCTGTTCGCCCATCGCCCAATGTTCGCAACAATTGGCCCAAGGGTTCTGGTCAATTCGTCCAAGTAATTTGGTCGATTCGCCAAACAGAAAACCAATGTAAGTTTAGCAATAAATAACTTTTGTCTTATTTAAGAAATAACGATTGTTTGTATGCATATCTTCAATTGATACTACCTTTGTCATGGTTTGAATGTTTTTATCGTACTCATTTTGTGAAATCTGATTATCCTTTAAGTGGGCGAATGGCCTAAAGTTCGACATGGTTTCCTCACCCCCATCAATCGGAGATTCAATTCTATGTTGGAATATCTGTGCTTTCGTATCATCATTCTGCATTCTTTTATATGATTTTAATTGGTTTGGGTGAATTAGGGGGCAAAGTTTGAATTCAAGGTCAGTACAAAGTCCTTATTCTGGGGGCTTATTTAGGGGTAATATGGGGGCAACAATCAAAAACAAGCTCCATTCTCTGATTTTGTTGGAAATTTTAGGGTAAGGCAAGTTAATTTTCATAACTGACTGGGGACATATTAAGCTTAGCCTCCTCCTAGGGTAACTATTGCATGCTTTGCTTATATTGGGCTTTGCCGGGTTGGTGATATGTTGTATTCAATTTTGTTTCAGATGAAACTAGAAAGTTTCTATGTAATATTTCAGAATCGAGACTTGCTAGGAAAGCCAAGAAAGACACCAGTATGGGCTAAGATATCCAATCACAAAAGCAAACACATAATACTAACAATACACTACATCACACTATACAGCTACAGATACTAAAACATACAAGTATTCAGTTTTTCATGTTTAATGAAAAAAACTCCAATTTCAAAATTGGTTGGCATTTCTCTATCCAGCACTGGAATTGCTTAAGTTTTTATCTTGTCGAGTATTGACTTGCTTATAAAGCAGTTACTTATAAAAAAATGCCTGTAGCCCATCACTAAAAACTTACAAAGCAAAATATTTCAGCCTCGTAATCGCTATAAACTGTGAATCGAGAAAGAGACTTCGTGATTGCGATTAAGTTTGTTTCAAAATGGAGGTGGTAGTAAACACCGTGAAAAGGAGGAGGAAGCCAAATGATGATGAACAGGGTACCGGCTTGAAGAAGGCTTTTGTTCCGCGTTCTGCGAAAGATCTAGCTAAAATGCAATTCGACAAATTAATGAAGGATCCGGTAAGTATTTCAAGAGTGATGATACACTCTTCTCTTTTTATAAGAAAAAAATTTACAAGAATATTGAGGCATCATAAAATCGCCAAAGAACAATGGAAATTTAAGAATAAACAATAGAAAAGTTGAGGCTCAGGAAAATTTCAAGTATTCTTAAAAAAAAAAATTAGACAATAAGGCCTTAATCATCCCCACTGATCTCAAAATAAAGACTGGATGGAGTATCTGTTGTTATAATAACGTTATGAATTGAAGTCAATTGGCGGCCATATTGGGAAGCCCAATTCAATACAATGATGAGATTACACATGGGAGTGCTTTTTTCTTTGATGATTGTTGGAATGTTATGAATGATCAGCAGGATACTAAATGATTGTGCACTTTTTGTAAACCAAGAATTGAGTCAATATAATTTCTTTGGCAGCCATATTCGGAGGCCATAATATGCAAGCCAAATCAATCGGCTTCAAATATTTGGCTCTCTAGAAAGAAAAGAATGATTGATCCAGTCGTTATTTTGAGATCAGTGATCACCCCCCATCAGTTCAGGGGTTATACCAGGTCCAAACGTAGTGTACGAAGTTGACTTGTTGTTGATAGGAAAATAAACTTACCATCTTCGTAAGGTATTGGTTTATGTGCCAAGCACAAAGGGCCCACTGAATAGGTAGACTAATTAAGCAGTGCGAGCCTGGTCCTTCCTCTCGTTGTGACCACAGCCAGTGATTCCTTTGCCTTATTGCCTGGAATTACAAAGAGCTGGCTAATTCTCTCCTCACTCTGTGTGTGACAGGTCTGAAGGTGCTTTGGAACCCGGGATCCTTTCATCAAGAGTCGAGTGATCTAACCACTCAGCCATCCCTGCCATTACAATCATAACAGCCTGCATTAAATTTTGTGCACGGCCTTTGGCATTCGTGTACGTCAGATTCAAAGTTATCAATATAGTATACTTCACTCTTATCTTGTCAACATCAAAGTATACTACAATCATCATTAGTATATTACAATATCTTTGGTATAGTACCTTTAGACCTGACTGCCAGTCCGCCGAGGTACCAAACCGTTCGGACAACAGTTACTCCATCGGGGTCAGAATTGTTACTCCTGACAGCTGTCAGTGTTAACTGATCTATAAAGGGATTAGAGAAATATCGCGTGTGCCAAAAAATGTAGCTTTGCACTCCTTTTAAGTGGTTATATTTGATTTAGTGTCTGATAAAACCTATTTTACCCCATGGAAAAAGTTTACTGTTACTTACTTTCCCTTTCTAAGGCTGGAAAACTGTGAAGCCACAGGAGAGATTCTCAAATATTCATAAGAAATGAAGCTCCGAAAAAGTACTCAGTTTCTTAAATTTGATGGCTGATTTTGTATTAAAACGATAAAGGTTTCTTAAAGTACTAGAAAGTTTCTACAGATAGCTAGAAAATGGAAAAAAAAATTAATATGAATAATAGTAACAGAGCAAAAAAAAATCTTTAAATATCTAGCAAATGTTGCAATCATCCAAAGAAACATATTTGGTAACTTCTTTGTATTCTATTTCGATTGTTTAGTTCTGTGTTAGATTTTAGCAGTTCAATTTTGAAGGAAAGTAATAGTACAGTTTCTTTATCTTTTGAGCATCTTAGGGCTTGGTTTCTTGTAGAGGGTAAAACAAAATGCGTGTATGCGCGTATACTCATTAGTGCATGTGAACTGCGAGTCAAAAACGCACTATCAAAAAATACTATCAAATATTGATTTTCTATGTTTGAATTTTTTTATTTAGGACAAACCTGTTAATATTCCAAATCCAAAGAAAGAATGGAAACCCAGAGAGCCTGCTGAATTTGTTCGTCATGTCATGGGTATGATGTGAAAAAAATGGATAGTTTCCATTTTTACTTCTGTTTTCATTTCATGTATGGATGACCATGTGACTAGATAACTCAGCCCTTGGCTTATCAGAAAACTTGTGAATAATTGGTTTGTGACAATCAATAATCTCGAAGGGTCCAGTGAGACGAAAATATCTTATCAGAGTCCCAGTGGGAGAACAAACTTCTGTCTACCACATTGTTGATAGGAATGGTTGAGTGGTTAGATTACGTAATCCCCTTGTTCCAAGGGTCATGGGTTTAAGCAGGGTCGGAGAGGGCAGTTAACCTCCTGTCTCGCTGACGCTATTGAGGTAGAGAGTGCAACAATGCCCTTAAAACTCAGAGTTTTGTGTCTGCCCACTCATCAGACAGACTATACCAGACTATGATGATTTGTCAGAATCATTTGATATTTTTTCTCAGGATCAAGTGCTGGCGCAGGAAGTGGCGAGTTCCACGTTTATCGTGGCATACGTGAGAGGGAAACTAAAAGAAATGAATATCTTGACAAGAAAGCCAAGGAAGTATGCACTGACATTGACTATTGGAACTCTGATCATTTCCACTTCCTCCAGAATTTTGTTATTGTCATTTTGAAGAACTTACTTTTATTCCTATATAGTGGTTTTGGGACCAGTTGATCACTGGGCAGCGAGTGCCAGTCTTTTCACATCATGTTAGCAACAAAAGTAGTGACAGACAAGAGAACTACAATATTGTTTAGCTTAATTCATTGAATGATTCTGTACCTCTGAGGTTCAAGAACTATGTTTTAGTTTTTTTCTTTGCATTTCTTTTTTGCATTTCTAGTTTTATTGGGTTCTTTGTAAAACGTGTCATTTTTAGTTTAAGTGTCTTTAGAATAATTTTGTAAACATGGTTATTTGATTATTTGATTTATATTGAAATAAGAAATGATTTAGTTTATTTTTATATCAGGAAGCAGCGGATAAAGAATATCAGGATAAACTCGATATGGATAAAAAGTTAGCAGAGGAGAGAACTGCAAAACTAAGGAAGAAAAGGTATGCCACGTTCACCCTCTTAATGTCGGCTGCATGATATTTGGGATAGTTGCATTTAACAGCCTGCAAGTCAAACACGAAGTAAGATGACAAGGAAGGGTTTGGGTAAAAAAGAGGATTTTGGCAGAAATGAAAGTGCAAGTGTGCCAAGTGGACATTGTTGTAAAAAGTTTTCTTCAGCTCGACAAGTGCAAGCTCACTGAAAACATTAACTTTTATTATAAGGGCCTTACGTCTCTGTATGTATCAAGAGCAATAAAGGAATCATTATTTCCCGTTTACTCATTCACTTCAATGGCAGGGAAAAGAAGAAAAGAAACAAGATGAAGAATAAGAAAAAACCCACAGAAATCAACAGTAAGTGAACATATGTAAAAGTAAACATTTTGACGGAAGAAGTGGAAGATAAGTTAAATTTTCTTATGACCTGAATAGCGAAGGGACCAGGTCTTAATTTAACGCTAGATTTTGCATGTTTCGAATGCAATGATCGTTTCGTCAGCAAGTATTTCTGTTCAAACTTTTGATAACCTTTAGCGATATATGACTCATAAGAAATAATTCTCGGAGCTAGGAATTCGAAATGCACGAATTCGCGGAAGGGGCTCACTTTGTTGAACGCACGAGAGACAGAGGGGCTGAAGAGATTATGGCTTGTTAAAGGCTGGACGGAGATGAACATCACAGGAAAGTGCAAGACCGTGAGAGGGGTTGGCCGAGTTGGGTTCTCAAACGGGTCATCCTTTAGACGTGATTTACTTTACTTCATGATAGTTGACCCTTGTTTATCAACAAAAATACATTTATGCTATCTTGCTGAATCTCTGAAGAGCTAAACCACATTGACTCCCCTGCTTATAACATTTTCTTAAAAATAAAACGTGACTTGCCTTTTATGATAAAAATATTGCCATTTTGTGTTTTTCTTCACTCTGCAGCTAAAGAAATAACTTCTCCCGTCGAATGCGAAGACAGCGAGGACTCTGAAAAAGAAGACGAACACTTTGTCATTGGTGGGAAATAATCCTTAAGGTTTTCTTAGATATCCCCATGTTACAGTCTTAGCATAGATATCCCTCTCCAGCAATTCATACTGCAAAAATACAGTATCGAATTCATGAGACGTTGACCTACTCTAAGGGTAGTGCACTGCTACCTCTTTCTTCTTGCAATAGGATATTCTTGTAATGGCAATGTTCCTTGTCATTATTTCAGTGTGGATTTTTTTCTCTTTTTAATTTAGTGCATTTCCATATCGCTATCGATTTTGCTGTATGAAAAGCTATCCCCATCTGTTTGCCTAGTTGAAATGGTACACTTGCCGTTAGACAAGGCTGTCGAGATAACAGACATGCTCTAGGGTAAAGGTTAAGTCAAGGGGCAAATCCCCCTGAAACTGAAAGAGAAAAATGGATGAATAAACAAAAGTATGTTAAAATGTAAGAGTAGAACCTCTCCTTAATTGTGAAAATGGAGTTTGAGTTTGTAAACACTTAGTTATCTAATGTCATTGCGCATACTGAAAATGGTACAAGTTAGTTTTTTTTTGTAGTCTAATGTCTCAAAAGTATTTCTTGCTTAATCTGTGCTTTGGTGGAAAATTTTAATGCAATGGAGAATGTCGATCCATGAAAGGGAAAACGAAGGAGACAGAGACTGGTTAGGGTTACCCCCAATCTTCCTCGTACCCCCATACGGAGCCCCCTTCGCACTCGACTTATTCTTCGAAGTAGTACTAGCACAAAATATACATTCGAAAGAGTGAATTTCGGAAGTAGACCCATTCTCAAAAGAAAATTCACCATAGGAATGCTGACATGGCAACTGCACAAGCAAAACAAAACAGCAGTTTGATAAACAGATTTCATAGTGAATAGTCCAACCTGTAAAAGTTAGAAAACATTCAATAGGCTCAATGAGATATTTATTCGTAAGATAAAGTTTAAACCGAATCATTCACGGTTGCAGTATTCATTCTTCCCATCGTTGGGAATTCTGACACAGACTTAATTCTGTCAATAGAAGTAGCTAGCAAAGTTCAATTCCGGGGGACAATCACTGTTACATTGGCCTGCACTTCTTATCTCATGATGTGTTTAATAGTCTTTGATCGGACAAAAATTGAAGGTCTACTAAAACACAGCTAAACATAATTAAAGCTTTCCGTCTGACACTCATTGGAGTTGGTATGTTAGAGTGAGAATGAAAATGAAATCCAACAAGCTTTTTATACATTGTGGTGGATCGCCATTGGCCAATCAAAAAGATGTTTGGATATGCACATGCATCATCTACTTAGTTATTTGAAGTTAGCTGATATACTTGGCAGCTATTTTGTATGCTTTAAAGCGGGGAATAGCACTTGATTAGCTCGTTACGATGTATCCAAGATTTTCTTCGCTATCTATTCTTTGTAATTATACTGCCGATGAACGAAAACCGATATCCAGCGAGAAAACAAACTTGTGTTATTGTTTAAGGACAAATGATTAATCGTGTGGACCACTTCATCATACAACCTTGAACATCGCCAAACATGGGTTGGGTGTTGTTCAAAAACAAATGATTAATCGTGTGGACCACTTCATCATACAACCTTGAACATCGCCAAACATGTGTTGGGTGTTATTCAAAAACAAATGATTAATCGTGTGGACCAATTCATCATACAACCTTGAACATCGCCAAACATGTGTTGGGTGTTATTCAAAAACAAATGATTAATCGTGTGGACCACTTCATCATACAACCTTGAATATCATCAAACATAAGTTGGAAGTTGCTCAAAAACAAATGTTTCATCTTGTGGACCACTTAATCATACAACCATCAAATATTTGTTCACGATGTTCAAGATCAAATGTATGATCGTAAAGACGGGCCTTATTTATCTGAATATCTGTGCAGTTTTTGCAATGTTTATTTAACTATCAAGGTGGAACTACACTGTTTGATTATGTTAGATTGAGTTCATTTCCATTCAAATCTAATCAACAAGCCGTGTGGTTTGAGACCATCAAAACAATGATCAACTGCAGGGCGTAGATTGATTAATCTGATTAATCGATGCAGTTGATTCACCCCCGGTTTTCAAGGGCTCTTCCGCTCGTTGCCATGTAAATAACTATAACTAGCAGCTGTCTTTAAACTGGTATCTATTTTTCTAAAACTTCAAGATTAGAAAGAATTAACACTTGTTCCGTACGAAATGCCTGAGCCTACGCAAATCGAGGACTTCGGTCTGGAAGACGAAGAGCTAGAGAATGAGATTTTGAAGGATCAAGACGGCGGAGATGTCAACTTTGGGGAGAAGAATGGTGATGATGAGCAAATTAATGACGATGAAGTGCAGCAACTTAATGATGATGATGTAAATGGGGGTGCAGATGATGGTTTTGCCAACGAGGAAGAAGCATTGGCTGAAGAGTATGTGTGAATGCTTCGTATAAATATTTATTAATGTCTCTCGTGTTTTTATCCGGCCTACCCTCGGTTCGATTTAATTAATGAACCCTTACTTAACTCTAACTTTACTCTTACTAAACTCGTACCAAACTCTTACTAAACTCTTAGTTAACTGTTAGAAAACTGTTACTGCACTCTTACTAAACTCTCACTAAACTCTCACTTACACCTTACTAAACTCTTACTTAATTGTTACTTTAACCATACTAAACTCTCAATAAACTCTTACTAAACTCTTACTAAACTCTAACCGAAATCTTACTAAACTCTGAATAAACTTTAACACAACTATTGCTAAACCCTTCCCTACCTCCCTCGCTACCTATATGCCTAGCCCTTATCTAACTTTTACTCTACATCCTTACTAAACTCTTTATTAAACATTACATACTTTTACTAAACTCTTACTTACATCTTGCTAAACTCTTACTTAAACCTTACTTAACTCTTACTAAACTCTTACTAATACCTTACT
This sequence comes from Pelagia noctiluca, assembly GCA_963924455.1. NCBI lineage: Eukaryota > Metazoa > Cnidaria > Scyphozoa > Semaeostomeae > Pelagiidae > Pelagia > Pelagia noctiluca. The sequence goes on from OZ004322.1 coordinate 4,198,949, forward strand.
AAGCTCCTACTAAACTCTTCTTAAACCCTACTAAACTTTTACATAACTCTTACATTACTCTAATTTAAACCTTACTAAACTCTTAGTTAACGGTTACTAAACTCTTACTTAAACCTGACTAAACTCTTGCTAAACCCTTACTTACACCTCTTACTAAACTCTAAGTTAACTGTTAGAAAGCTCTTAGTAAGCTCTTACTAAACTCCTACTTAACTCTTCTAAACTCTTACTTAACTCTTAGTAAACTCTTAATAAACTCCTACTTAACTCTCCTAAACTCTTACTTAACTCTTAGTAAACTCTTAATAAACTCATATTAAACTCTCACTGAACTCTTACTGTAGCCGACAAATTGAGCTACAGGATAAGATGAACGCACCACAAGACAAAACAAGCTCCCCAGCAGGACACGAAGCAAATAAACACAAGTGCTGGTTACTTGGTGATGATATTGATGTGATGGTTCACTATAAGAAACAACGAAAATTACCAATTAATTGAAAAGCATCTAATATAACATAAAACTGTCCAATTAACACTATTACAGCAAGGTAATGAGATAATTAACAGAGAAACGGAAAGCTAAATGAAAGGAACAAAATGTAAACTCTAGTACATAGCCAAAATATCGAGGGTAAAATACATGACCGGAAAATAATGGACATACGGCGGAAATTAGATAAATTCGACAGCAATAATGAAACTAACGATAACATGATTTACTAATGACAACTTACAATCTATTGGTCCTCGTAGCCACAAAGTCTGTGATATTATGAACTGTGAACTTGCTTGATACTGGTAGGCCTACACCAAAGCAAGAAAACTTAGGCCATACCAAAAACGGACTTGCTCGCAGCCAGCTCCTGTGGTGATCCACTCTGCAGGTCTTCAAAGCGTTATGTCACCCAAACAAAGGGCTGGCAGAGACTTTATAGCTACGAGGTTATGCACGAGGCACGAAAAGCGTGAATATTAAGGTTACAATGTATAGGACGATCTAGAGAACAAAGGCAGGTCAAAGGACAAACTATTCAATTCAATAAAAGACAACACAATTCAATTCAAAAGATAACCAAAGCAATTCAACAAAATCACAAAAGGAATACAACGTTTGTTCAGTTAGGCATTTGCACGCTTCATACCCGGCCCCAAACAGGAAAGTACCACTTGACTGTTTCAATCTTTCAAAATACAGGGTGAAAATGCTTCAGACATCTTGTCCTTCCAATATGCATAGTTTCTCAATAGGTCTTACCAATTCTCCGTTACCAGTCTTCAGTCTTGCAGAACGAATTAATCCATCTCTCCCAGGATATACTTCCAGAATTCTTCCTAACGGCCAGCAATTTCTCGGTGAAGATTTATCTGCTACCAGGACGATATCATCCTTTGCAAGGTTTCTTCCCACTATTTGCCACTTTTGTCTCACTTGCAAAATTGGCAGGTATTCTCGCGTCCATCGCTTCCAAAACACATTCACCATATACTGAATTTGTCTCCACCGTTTGTTGCAATATTGATCACTTCTATCAAAGATTCCAGGGGGCAATATAGCATTTGATTTGAGCAGCAGTAGATGATTCGGGGTCAATGCATTCAAGTCACGTGAATCATCAGATACCTTCGTCAAGGGTCTAGCATTCAGGATCGACTCTACTTCACACATCAGTGTACTGAGGCTCTCGTCATCAAGTGTTTGATTCTTCAACAAGGCATTCAAAATTCTTCTTATTGACCTAATCATCCTTTCCCATGTTCCACCCATGTGGGACGCAGTAGGTGGGTTGAATATCCAACGTACCTTTCGTTGTAAGCAAAATTCATGCAATTTGTCCTGGTTCCATTGCTCTATTGCTTCTCTCAACTCCCGTTCACCGCCCTTGAAATTGGTCCCATTATCTGATCTCATCATTTCTGGTGTCCCACGTCTTGCCACAAACCTCCTCAGTGCGTTGATGAATGAATCTGTATCCAATGAATGAGCAATTTCGATGTGTACTGCACGGACTGCTAGACATGTGAATACAACGCCATATCTCTTTACCATCGCTCGTCCTCTTTTCACAAGGAATGGACCGAAGTAATCTACACCAACTGACGTGAAAGGTGGTTTGCTCGGCGTGATGCGATCAGCAGGGAGATCAGCCATTTTTTGGTGCGAGGGTTCTTGCGTTCGTCTCTTGCAATCAAAACATTGTTTGGTTATTCTGCGTGCTGGTACTCGAGCTTGGATGATCCAATACCTCTCTCTAAGCAGCGAAAGAACATATTCTTGTCCAAAATGCCCAGATGTCTCATGAAAATGCCGAATGATAAGGTCACTCACATGGTGGTTCTTTGGCAGTATCATTGGTTGCTTCGCGTCATTGTACTCATATGGTGCATTCTTCAAGCGTCCACCAACACATATGATTCCTTCTTTCAAAAAGGGGTCCAGCCTTCGAAGTGAACTCGACTTCTTTACCATACCACTGCATCGCATTGTGTCCATTTCTTCGGCAAAGCATTCTGACTGGACACATTTGACAATGACATCCTCTGCCTCTTCTATCTCCTCAACGGTGATTCTTTTCTGGAATTTTAACTGATTTTTGTCATCTTTCTTTCGGATTTTCTCCATCAACCATTTCTTGAAGCGTAATAGCCATGCGACTGCTTTCTTCAACTTGAACCAATTGGAAAATCTTGCGAAAATACGTGATGACATACCAATGTTCGAAACTTCCACAGAGTGCGTGTGCACCAGCCTTTTCACTTCAACATCGTCTTCAGCAACTACAGATATGTTCTCGTTACATGTTGGCCACGCATCAGCGTCTTTCAAGAGGAATTCTGGACCATGAATCCATCGCTTACTGCTGAGGAAATTGTTGGCTGACAAGCCACGGGAGGCATCATCTGCAGGATTTTCCTTTGTTGCAACGTAGTTCCATTGATTGGGGTCTGAGCAATCGTGAATCACTGATATTCTGTTTGCCACGAAAGTATGAAACCTTCTTTCCTTGTTCTTGATGTAACGTAAGACACAGGTGCTGTCTGTCCAGAACAGCGACTTGTCAATGGAAATTTCCAATTCTCTTCTTATCATTCCGTCAACCTTCACGGCAAGGGTAGCTGCTGTCAACTCCAATCTTGGTATTGTAATTCTCTTCATCGGGGCGAGTCTTGATTTAGCAAACAGGAATGCACAGTTGATTTTGCCATCTTCATTGATTGATCTCAGGTAGGAAACAGTTCCGTAACCAGTTTCAGACGCATCGGAGAAGTGATGAATCTCATTGTGAACAACCTCTCCAAAATCATGTGGCTTGACACATCTCTTTGTCAGAAAACTTTCAAGCGTAGGTAGATCCATCAACCAGCTTTTCCAGCGTGCCAATTTTTCTCCAGAAATCTCATCATCCCAACCCAACTGACGACACGACGCTTGCAGCAATACCTTAGCTGGTAAGATGAACGGTGCAACGAATCCAAGAGGATCGAAAACGGAAGCGATAATACTTAGCATGCCTCTTCGTGTCGCAGGTTTCTCTTTCACATTGATCTTGAATCTGAAGGAATCTTTCTCTATGTCCCATTCCATACCCAATGTCCTCTCAACTGGCAACGCATCGTCCTCGATGTTGATATTGCTCAATTCCTTTGAACGTTCACCAAGAGGAATAGCATCCAACACCTTTCGACAATTGCTGTTCCATTTCGTTAAATGAAATCCACCACATGCTAGCATCTTCGTCAATTGTTGCTGCATTCTGATCGCATCTTCTGAGGTCTTCACAGACTTGATCAGGTCATCCACGTAGAAATCTCTTTGCACTGTGCTGACAATGTCTGCGTCAAACTTGTCTGAGTTGTCAAGAGCTGTTCTTCGTAAGGCATAATTGGCACAACATGATGACCAAATTCCTCCAAATAGGTGCACAAGCATCTGATACTCTTCTGGTTGTTTTGAGAGATTACCATCAGGAAACCACATGAATTTCAATGCTTCGGTGTCATTAGGATTAACATGTACCTGGTGATACATAGCCTCCACATCTGCCACAATTGCCACATTCTCTTGCCTGAATCTGCATAGAACACCAACAAGTGAGTTTGTCAAATCAGGTCCCTGCAATACATTGCTGTTTAATGATTCACCATTGAACTTGGCAGCACAGTCGAAAACAACTCTCACTTTGTCAGGCTTCTTGGGGTTTACGACATTGTGATGTGGGAGGTACCAAGAAATACTGCCTACATCTTTGTCTGGCTTCTCTGGGATCTTCCTTGCATATCCTTTGATCAACAGGTCATCAATGAAACCGGTGTACTTGATTCGCATAGTTGAGTCACGTGACAGCTTCCTCTTTAGGTGCGCTAGTCGACTTGCTGCCATCGATCGGTTGTTCGGTAGGCTTGGTGTTTCATCCTTCCAGGGAATGGCCATCTGATAATGCCCATTGACAAATGTGAGTGAGTCTTCCATGATCTTCATTGCTTTCTTGTCATTCACAGACATCGACTTGTGCTCAGCGTTTAACGGTTCATTGAATTCTTGATTGAAGTACTTGATCAGCTGTTTTTGAAGTTCATCATCGATACTCTTTGAATTGGAGGAAAAGCAGCTCTCACTATTGACACCAGATCTTCCTAACGGTCCATTCAGGGTCCATCCAAACACTGTCCTGACTGCAAAGGGACCGCCATCTTCACATCTTCTTATTTCGCAGGGTTGCAAAGCTTTGGGAACATCCACACCAATGAGAAGGTTAACTTGCGCATTTGCGATTGCCTTCGGTAGCTGAATATTTTGCAGGTGTGACCAGTTGTCCACATCCTCTTGACGAGCGATTGCCTCTTTTGACACGTTCAGACACTTCACTGAAAACACATTTTCGATCTTTATGCAAACGGTTTCATCCAAATCCATCACTTCAAGGTTGGTTACAGTGGTTTGACAGTCATCCCGTACACCATTGATAGTTCCAAGCTGTATGTGACACTTCTTGCTGTTCACATCCAATTCTTCCAACAAAGCGTTACTGCAAAAAGAAGCTGTAGAGCCACTATCAAGGAGTGCATATGTCGTGAATACCCTTTTCGTTGAATGGCACGTAACTTTCACTGGCACGATTGGTAATCCTTTGCCAACACTCCCGGCCCCAGTATCATCTGCTAGTCCGTTGAACTGACTGACTGCTCCTGACGTTCTTGATTTACTAGTTGCTTCCTTGACTTCGCAGCTCCTCGTCTGGTGGCTCCTTGCGGACTGATCAATATCTCTCCCTGCTCTGCTAGCACCAATGTTTCTCTGTTCACTTCGCCGCAGCTCAAATGCCTTGATTGAATCGTGAATTGCACCAATGTGTTTACGAGTCATGTTGCAACCGGGAACTGTGCATGCTTTTCTTCGTTTACAGCCAGCAGAGAAATGGAATGAAGATAAGCAGTTGTCACAAAGCTTCTTAGAACGGATAAATTGAAACTGTCGTTCACCATTTTGTTGCAAAAACTCGTTGCAGTTTTCCAGCCTGTGGTTCTGATTACAGAAGTAGCATCTCAGGTTTGTGCTGACCCTTTCTGAAGTTTGCTGCTCTGACGTGGTGATACTGAAGACTCTTCCCTTTGCAGACTCAAATCGCCGGGACGTTCTTTGCTTCCAACTGGGATCTTTGTTACCAGCATCCATGATACCTCCAAACACAGGGTCAGTCTTCTCTTTTGCTGCCAGTCTGATCAGCTTTCTTAGATCTTCAATATTCGGGTCTCTTTCACGCATCCTGATTTCTTGTACACGGGCTTGCCACCGGGATTTGACATAAGCTGGACATCGTTGCACGATCTTCACAAGACGATCTTCGTTATTGAGTTGTGACATTCTACCAGTTGCCTTCAGTGTGATCTCACAGCTTTCTAGGTCGTCGGCAAGTTCTTGCAGCGCTTCACCATCCCCTGGCCGAATTTGACTTCCTTCTGACACCTTGGCTAACCATTTGTTCGACACTTTGTATGCTCCACCAAATCGATCACTCAGTAGCTGCTTTGCTTTCAAATATCCTTCTTTTGGTTCCAACAGAATACAATTTTCAATGGCCTTCCTTGCTTTCCCGGAACAAAATTGAATCAACAGTTGCAGTCTCTTGCTATAATCAGAAGTGCCAATCTCAACGTTGTTTTCAAAGGAACGAATAAACAGTGAGTATTGAATTGGATTACCATCAAAAACCATCAGCTCCGATCTTGGTAATAATGTTGCTGTTGCTAGTTTTCTCATTGCTTCCAGATACATGACACCACTGTCTTCTGCGTTGGAAGAAACATCCTCGGTTTCGTTAGAAGAAACATACCCATCGTGCTTCGGTTTCTCAACAATATTCTGCAGGTTGGGTTGCCATGGAGGAGCAAGGGGACTCAAGGCTTTGTTCTGCATAGCATGATGTGTACTCTCAAACTGCAAAGGATTTGCACCATTTACAACGGAAGGGTTCCAAGGATCAGGGGATGCATAGGCATTCTGCGGAGGAGCAGGGTCTTCGTCTTCAGATGCTGCGAACTGTGACTTGCCGGTCTTCACTGGCTCTTCAGGCGTGGTTCTTACAGCTCGTGGTTTAGAGGCAGGCTGACATAGGACTGGTTCGTGAGTCGGTTCACTCAAAACAACTGATTTCGCACTCCTGAGAATTCTCTTTTGCACCTGATCCGTCGTCTGGGTATCATGCGGCGGTGTTGAAAACACATTTGTCTTCTGCACTGTTTGAAACGGCTTACCATTGCTTGTTTCATTGGCTGATGTTCTGAAGTCAGCACATACTCTCTCTTCGGCTTCGAGTTTCGCCATCTGAGTTTCTAATTCAAGCTTCTGCTTCATTTGACTGATTCTTAATTCTTCATTTGCAATCGACTGACGCTGTTTGAAGAGTGACGCTTCTGCACGTAATGATGCCAGTTTGGCTGCATTCTTGAACTGCTGAGCTTCTATGGAAAGCTTGCTACAACGGGAAGATGAGCTACGACGGGAAGATGAGCTACGACGGGAAGAACGAGAATTAGTTTGACTCACTGAATCATTTGCATCGACATCTGATTTGCCTCTCTCCTCCACACTGGAATTCCTGTTTGACTGTAACCAAAGGGCGATCCTATCCTTCGCTTCAAGGTACCTTGATTCTGCCTCATACAAGTATGAAACTGATTCTTCAACATCGATATCATCCACCAGGGTATCCTTGTATCTGTCACATGCCTCCTTGAAGCTGCTGAAAACTTGAATCAATCGCTCTTGCATTGTCTGCACTTCCATGAAGTCACCACCAACTACCAGGGCTCCTGAAACGTGAGTAATTGCTTTCGTCAAAACACCCTTCGCACTGGCCCGACGCTGCTTGAGTATGCGAGCATTTTCCATATCGACTCCATCCCAATCCAATCTGACATTTCTCTCTCTTCGTCTTTCATCTGAGGATAACTGAGGATCACCAACAGAGGCTGCATTGACTTCGCCAATCTGATCGTCCATAGCTGCATATGACACCAAATGACACAGATTTGAACTGATGTAGCCGACAAATTGAGCTACAGGATAAGATGAACGCACCACAAGACAAAACAAGCTCCCCAGCAGGACACGAAGCAAATAAACACAAGTGCTGGTTACTTGGTGATGATATTGATGTGATGGTTCACTATAAGAAACAACGAAAATTACCAATTAATTGAAAAGCATCTAATATAACATAAAACTGTCCAATTAACACTATTACAGCAAGGTAATGAGATAATTAACAGAGAAACGGAAAGCTAAATGAAAGGAACAAAATGTAAACTCTAGTACATAGCCAAAATATCGAGGGTAAAATACATGACCGGAAAATAATGGACATACGGCGGAAATTAGATAAATTCGACAGCAATAATGAAACTAACGATAACATGATTTACTAATGACAACTTACAATCTATTGGTCCTCGTAGCCACAAAGTCTGTGATATTATGAACTGTGAACTTGCTTGATACTGGTAGGCCTACACCAAAGCAAGAAAACTTAGGCCATACCAAAAACGGACTTGCTCGCAGCCAGCTCCTGTGGTGATCCACTCTGCAGGTCTTCAAAGCGTTATGTCACCCAAACAAAGGGCTGGCAGAGACTTTATAGCTACGAGGTTATGCACGAGGCACGAAAAGCGTGAATATTAAGGTTACAATGTATAGGACGATCTAGAGAACAAAGGCAGGTCAAAGGACAAACTATTCAATTCAATAAAAGACAACACAATTCAATTCAAAAGATAACCAAAGCAATTCAACAAAATCACAAAAGGAATACAACGTTTGTTCAGTTAGGCATTTGCACGCTTCACTTACTAAACCCTTCCCTACTCCCCTTCCTATGAGCCTAACCCTTACTCAACCTTGACTAAACCCCAACTGGACTTACTGAACTCTTGATCATTCCTTACAGAAGCTGCACTTAATCCTAACTGATGTTTTGCAAAATAACGAATGAAATCGTTTAAGTAAACCAGAGCTTTCATTTTCATCTGATTGGATATTCAATTTTGCGCTCTTCTGGGTATTGGTCTTGCCACCACGCGAGCTGTGAGTTAAATCATTCGAATATCTTGTTTTGAAAAGGTAAAACATTTCATACAAAAGCATTCAATGCCATTCAATGAATCAATTATGAATTCAATTCTTTATAAAGTTATTATCAAGATCAAAAGCCCTTGTAAGCTTTTGAGTTATTTCACTCGTTAATTTGCAGACCAAAGGGAAGAGCCTCTTTTGTATCATTCCCAAGCATAGTTATCTTTAAGAAACAGCAAGATAAATATGTCAGAAGAAAATACTCGTATATTACAACTAACATTGCTAACAACTGTCAATTCAACTAACATTGCCAACAATGTAATGAGGTAACTTTATCTTAGTTGACTTAATGGCTTTATCTTAGTAGGTTTGACTGGTATCGATATGAAATGTGTAACTCTCTAAATTCTACTCAGCTAATGGCTTAGATCACTCTAGAATCTAGAAGAGACATATGAAATACCGTATATACCAAATATAATGTATTCTCTTTATCATCAAGTAAAGTAAGTTTATGTTTAACGTGCTAGCGTGCAAAAGGGAGGGAGACCTTGATTCCAACAGGGTTAGAGGACGTCTAGTTTGAAGTCCCTTTCGAAGGACGACAGGATGAGTTGTTTGGTCAACACCTCCAAGTGACCTACCCAGATGTTGCCCTCAAATGACTAACTTGGACCTTGTTTGCGTGTATAGCAGTTCCTACTCGATCCACATTCATCAACTTTCTGTTTGTTTACCAGAACTGGAAAGCCCAGGCAAGACATCTTTCCCCAGGATGAAGTTGGAAACAACAATGGTAGAGAAAGTGTCGGAAGACCAGCGAGCCGAGAACTTACCCCAATAAGGCCGAAGAGCAACATGTCTGTAGATTCAGAAGAACTAGCAAAGCTTGTCGATGAAGAAACTGAAATGCAAAATGAGCCACCAAGGACAATATCGGTGAGTTATTGTTGGGTTTCTTTAAATATCTAGACTTGTTAGTGAAATGAGTGAGTTGGAGTAAGTCTAGGTTTATTGTATGAGCCTAACTAAGGCAATGCGGTGTTTTATGCAGGGGTAAAGTAGCATACTCTACATCGCTACATAGTGAGAATTCCTAGCGTGTTTATTGATTTAGTGAGTTTTGGTTTACCGTACTTGCCTGGCTAAGGCACTGCCCTATTTTCTGTAAGGGTACGGTCGTAGCATAGTCTACATGTGCGGTGTTTATTACAGCATTGCACCCATTCACATTACAGAAAATCATCAAATTTAAATTCCCACTACACGACCTTCGGATTTGCGCTGCTTATTCTCTGCTGGTATCAGGCGTTCCGGTATTTAGCAGAGCTGCAATTGTCCCTTGTATTAGTCAAAACTCTCAGTTGAGAAATAGAAAGCCCTCGGTTTTGAATTCGACCAATGACAGGTTAGAACCAACGCCGTTTCTATCACTAATTAGCTGGTACTGGTTGATAGGTGTTCATCAATGGGTGGTTCATTTATGACCTCGACTGACATGTCTTCAAAGGTTAAACACAGCATACCTGTGTAAATCGGACATTAACCTGTTTGAAAACCTTTCCATCTCAATATGAAAAAGTGTTTCCTATGAAATTCCTACATGGATTGGATCGAATAGATATGCACATATTTATCGATAAAGATTCTATAATTAAATGTAAAAGGTTTTTCAAACTTCCATCTTCAGTGCTATACTTTAAAGTAAATAATCCAAACGAGAATTTGAATGAAAATCGACAATCTTTCACATCAAAAAAAATTAATATATAAGAGAATAGAGCAAAACATTTGCCATCTCAATATGAAAAAGTGTTTCCTATGAAATTCCTACATGGATTGGATCGAATAGATATGCACATATTTATCGATAAAGATTCTATAATTATATGCACAAGGTTTTTCAAACTTCCATCTTCAGTGCTATACTTTAAAGTAAATAATCCAAACGAGAATTTGAATGAAAATCGACAATCTTTCACATCAAAAAAAATTAATATATAAGAGAATAGAGCAAAACATTTGCCATCTCAATATGAAAAAGTATTTCCTATAAAATTCCTACATGGATTGGATCCAATAGATATGCACATATTTATCGATAAAGATTCTATAATTAAATGTAAAAGGTTTTTCAAACTTCCATCTTCAGTGCTATACTTTAAAGTAAATAATCCAAACGAGAATTTGAATGAAAATCGACAAGCTTCCACATCGAAATGAATTAAAATATAAGAGAATAGAGCAAAACATTTGCCATCTCAATATGAAAAAGTATTTCCTATAAAATTCCTACATGGATTGGATCCAATAGATATGCATATATTTATCGATAAAGATTCTATAATTACATGCAAAAGGTTTCGTCTCTCTAGTGCTATATTTTCAAGTATATAATCCAAACGTGAATTTGAATGAAAATTCACAAGCCTTTTACATCGAAATTAATTAACATACAAAAGAAAATTGGAGATGGAAATATTTCAAACCTTTCCTTCGAAATATGAAAATGAATTTTTGAAATATTAGTTCGAGGCAGGTGCCAGATTGTTATCATAATTCCGTCTTCAAATAAAATTATTCCGAAATGTTGGGATTCTAATTTCAATACTTGATAGAATCTACCAACCTGTAGCAGGTACAAGAACATTACTCATGAAAGAAACGTAGTTTTGATCATTTGCAGTCCAGCTACGTGTGAAGTTTCTGTTTGTTGGTAGGAATCAAGCAGGGAGGTCTATCTGGTGTTCAAATCTCGTGTGATAAGAGGTGTGATAAATATTTACATGTTTCTTGATGACTTATCAGGTAGGCTTGTGAGTTGGAATAAACCGAAGGTTGTTTTGAAACTAGAAGTGTATCGAGAAGTCAAGATCCTGTATCGAGAAGTCAAGATCCTGTATCGAGAAGTCAAGATCCTGTATCGAGAAGTCAAGATCCTGTATTGAGAAGTCAAGTTCCTGTATCGAGAAGTCAAGATCCTGTATCCAGAAGTCAAGATCCCAACTTTAAACGTCGATTTATGATAGAGACATAATCTGGTATTGGATAATGAAGTGCCCAGGCCGTTTAGAAAACTTTTACGTCTGAAAAAATACAAATTTCAACTAGGAGCCAAGCCAAGAAGTTTATCCCAACCTTCTGCTCTAACAGAGACAGTTTGAAATCTCAAATTTTGTTGATTTGTGGACGCGAGGAAGTATAGACAGGAATAGCTGAAGAGTTTGTTTTGAGCTCGAAGAAGATATCATTTCAAGTAAAAAGCTAAGTGAAGAAGTTTTCCAACCTTATGCCTTAACAAAACAGTTTCAAATACTCAAACCTTTGTATCATCGATTTGTGAACACGAGGAAGCTTCTAATGGATGGGAACAGCTAGCAGAAAAGTTTGTTTCTAGCTTGAAGAAGATATCATATCAAGTTGAAAGCCAAGCGAAGAACTTTTCCACCTTTTGGCCTTAACTGAGATGCATTAAAACTCCAAGAATTTGAAGAAAAAATTCACCGAGTAAAAAGCAAAGCCAAGCTAAGAGGTCGATGTCAACTCACGCCTAGACAAACAATTTTGAACACCCAAATTTCATACTTCATGGACTTAGTGGTATTTTCTTTGGGATGGGATAAGACCTTCAGAATCAGAACCACTCTTAAGAGATATCGAACGAAACATGGCTGAGAATAACAACAATACAGCAGATGGAGAAATGGTATTGAAGAGTTTGAATCAATCAAATTGCATTTAGCTGTTGCTAAGTAATGACAACAGTGTCTGACCAGGCTGACCGTATCTTCGATCAAGCCTTTCAGCCGCCAAATATTTGACCGGTGGAAAACCAAGTTTGTGTATATTTCTGGTGTATTGTATACGCCAGAAATAAGTAGACACCTTCGATAAGCCACTTTAAATAGAATATTGCCTGGAACTCTATCTAAGTAGGTTATGTTGATGGAAATAGACCAACTTATATATCATTAAGTTTTCAATACTTCTGCAAGGAAAGTTTCAGAGCCTTCCAAAGCGTTATTCAGACATTGTCTCAGACACAGTGTGGCGTTCTGGTCAAGTGGCCTCCCAGCAAGGAAGGAAAATGAAATCGAATTTCGATGTCATATCAATATATAGGCCCTTGTATGCATACTTTAATGATCTATTTCAAATAAGAGTATGATCTATTTGCTAATTTGTAGACGAAAGTGAAAATCAGAATCATTTATTAGGCGTAAATCTAGTCAAAGAAAATTCTAAAATACGCCTCCATTTTTTAAGATATTCTGAACTAAAAATCGACTCATATCTTTGCAATAGACTCACTACATGACTTAAAAAAGCCCGTCAAAGATTAAGCGTTTTTGGCGCACACGGTAAAAGCGTTCTCACTATAAGCTGCAGCTGTGAAGCAAAGATAACTTCCCTTTATTAAATTTCTTAAGCCCTTTGAGATAAACCTTAATTTCTAAGCGTTGCCTTGCAGCTGTTTTCAAATATAGAATGTAGATAACCAAAAAATCAAAATTGCCTTGCAAAATTAAACAACTGCCATGTACTTTGTTCCGTTTATCCGGGCTTTTTCTTTGAGAATGCATTAAGCAGGCAAAACACTGTCAGCTACTGTTCCGATATGAATAAATACATTTAAATACTTTCCATTACTGGAGTGGAGATCTTCTTCTACTATATGTGATATTACATGGATTCAATCGTCGTGGCAACAGATTGCAATTTACCTTAGTATTCATAGCTTTGAAAAAAAAACTTTCATTTAGAAGCCTCCAAAGTTTGGAATATCATTCTAAAGCACAAACTTACAATTTGATGGTCTGTTAGTGGCCTTTTGGTAGCCAATTTGGTGGTCTTTTAGTGGCAATTTGGTAGCCAGGAGAGTAACCAAACCGTCTCTGCTGATTTCTAGGTGAATGGTTCAAGATCATCCAGTAGAGGGAGTGTCGAAAGCCCATCTGGATGGAAAGAAAAAGTCAAGGTTACTTTGGCATATCCGTTGGAGAAAGACTACGCGTGCCCACAATGTAAAGATGTGTTGAGATACCCTGTAAAGCTTGGTTGTGGACATCGTTTGTGCTATGCTTGCCACCAGGAGATTGCGAGGTATTATCGCATTTTTTAATTCGTTTGTCGATGAAACATATTTCAACTTTCCTTCGATAGCTTAGAAAGCTTTGTGATATCACTCCATTAGATTTTGGTCAGCTATTGGGCATCAGTTAGTGTTTAACATACTAGCCTCACCAAGGCCGGAATTTTTCGACTAGTTTCGACCCACATCTTGGTATGATTATTTATTTTGTTTCGTGCTCGTCCTCTTTATGACGTAATAACTACTCTAATGAGTGTCAAACGCAAAGCTTCGGTAGTTTTTGTTTCTATGTTTCGCCACGTTCCTGATTTTCATCACCGTCCTTAAATCCTATTTTCTAAATGACTTCCCAAAAGACGGGCCCTTCGATCTAAATGTCCATGCATAACAGTGTAGCACCCACAACGTCCAGAAGCTTAGCACAGGCATGTGGTTTATTACCGCTACACTCACAGCCTGGTTTTCTTGCGGTATGAAGCAAATAAACATATCTCGAATCATTGAGCTTCACTAAAGAACTCGTTTGCAGTTTTTTTTTCATTCTATTTTGTTTTCAGAGTTGAGCCAAGATGCCCTGTTGACCAAGCTCCTTTTGAGAAAGAAAAGGTAACTACATAAAACAAAAGGTGGCAAAGTTTTATCAATGAGTATGTCATAGTTTTATACAAAAAACTTGACGTGAATGGTCGAGTAATCTCTGACTCTAAAAGAAGCCCTCCCTCTCAGAGAAGCCCAGGTCTCGAATGAAAAAATTCATTTTTTAGAAAAAGTCTCATGGTCTTTTTTCAATCTGTAGCTAAATTGCCCCCTCTACAAATGTCCCATCAGTGACAAATCCATGAAATTCTTTGTGCAGACTACAAAGAACCTTGGCCTAAAATAGCAAATTTAACACAACTGCAAGTAGGAGTAAGCTAAAATTCCATAAATTCAAACATAATTTTAGCAGGGATGCGAGAGTCCTTTCTACCCAATAAATGATGGTATTTAGGAGATAGAACACTTTTTGCTACTATCATGCCTTTGAATAAATCAGATGTAATGTTCTTGATGGTGCAATTCTACGACCATATCGTATTTCGAACCTTCTCAACAAAGAACTAATAAAAATCTTCCTTTATGGCATGTTAGACATTAAGAGTAGGACATTAAGGTTTATTTTGACTCCAATGCAGAAATTATCATGGCAACATGAAACTGTATCAAAGATTTGGGACGTTTCTTAGTTGGCAATGGAATGTTAATGTCATGATATGATCATGCTTCACCCCATTCTACAATATTTTATTTTGTTCTCCATGTATAAATGTTATTTGTTACATTTGTATGTTTACGTTAAACGTGATGATCTTAGGGATTTTATATATAACCATGCTTTTTTTGGTATTGTCTTTTTTTCTTTGTGTATGTACATTTTATGAGAATAAAAACAACCTGTGCGTAGATTTTGATGTGAATCTAACTTAGAAGTGAAATTTGTATATCTTTTTCATTCAACAGCCAAGAGTTGACCAAGCATTCAATAAGAATGTCATGAATTTGGATGTTATTTGCAACAACCACGACTGGGGATGCAACTGGACTGGCAGGTACAGCGAGGTGCAGGTGTGTGTTCACGTGTACATTGTTTCTCAATGAGCAACTTGACTTTAGTCACAGCCCTCAAAGTTGCTTAGATGATTTTGACTTTAGCCCTTAAAGTAGTTGCTTACGTTCTGTAGAGCAAAAAAGCAAAGCCACAGCTTAATAGCCTTGTATCACAAACTGCTTTGATTTATGGTTCACATGTAAGAAAACCTCCAAAATACCAAAGATGATGCTCCGGACAATAAAATCTTGCATACCGTGAAAGCTCTATGAAGCCCCTCTCTTTGCAGCTTTCTCCCCCACCTCATACACAGAAAAGACTAAAGAGTAAATTCTGATGAGTTAGGAATAGCTAGTGGATGTATTTCATCGTAATATTGCGAATTTCGAACAGTACATGCTTGAGAGTGAACAACACTGTCATCAAACACCCTTTAAAAAACATTCGCTCTAATAAGCCCCATCTCTACTAGAATCTCAAAAAATAAGTAAGCCACCCGAGGGCCTAATAGAGGTTTTAGGGTAATTAATCAATGTCTAGTATTTGTAGCAAACAGTACTTGCATAATCATTCTTTGATTTGTTGAATCAAGCCTTTGAGTAGTTCACTGTTTTGATATTTCCAGCCCTTGTTGATTATCGAAAAAGCAGAAATTGTTAACATACCGCATGGCCTCCAAGACATCACTCTACTCCCAGAGATATATCAGGGCATGATAGGTTTTTCGCAGTGTACTATTTTCCAGCATTGTAATCCATCTTTATTCTAAACGTTTCTTAATGATCTTAGTTTAGTTCTTAAACCTTGTTTATAATATTGGTTTGGTTCTAAAAGTTACATAAATTCTGTTGGTGTTCTTATACTAGGTTTTGATAAAAAGTTTTCTTATCATGGAGTACTTCTGATTATTTGACTAGGTCCACAACGAGAAATGCGACTATGCTGATATTCTCTGTGCAAATGATTGTGGTGCAAAGTTCCAAAGAAGATTTCTGCAGAAGCATTTGGACAAAGACTGTCCAAAGAGGATCATTCCATGCGCATATTGCGACGAAAGGCATTTGAGAGAGGAGAAAAGGGTGAGTGTCTTTACTTGTGGTATCAGTATGCTTCGGTGTAAATTCTAACAACATATACATCAGACATAACTAGAGGCCTATATTGTTTGACTTGTGTAGTAGAGAGGGTTTTATAACCTGAGAAGGGGCTTAGTATTGTAATGGCGTTAGAGTGACCATTACAAATAAGATGAGTAAAAGAAAGATATATTCATGCAATTGTTTTGAGGAAAGTTATATTTTTCGAGCTCCTGTTTTACTTACTGAACATTTTAAGCACAAAACTTTGGCAATGGTTAACATTTTGGATTTTTTTCGATATTTTTCTGTGGCGTTCACGAAAAGGCAATATGGCCTAGGCACTCTGGGCAGCTTGCAGTTTTCAAGACAAACACAACAGGGGTCAATTAAATAATCTCTAAAAAACCTTCAGAGTAAAATTAACTTGAAAAGCCATGAATGTCCGTTAGTTTTAATTTTTACGAAATTCTTGCTAGACTTTTAAACTTTTATATAGTGGTTATGATATAGACTATGTATATGTATGTGTGGGAAATACTAACAATAAAACACTGCTCTATTGACGCCACATTTAAATAGTTAATTTTGCTGTTGTTGCTGTCGTACAGAATGAATGACTGGGAGAAATGAATGACCAGGAGAAGAAAATGAGATTTACTTCCTTTGAAGAACTAACTTTTGATTGGGCGAATATCGTATACGACTCTATGCTTCATTCGTAGTTAACTTTCCTGATTAACCTTATTTAGTCATATTTAGTTTCTGGGCACTGTTTCCCCGAGGTTTATAAGCTTTCCCTACCGTACACTGTTTGGTTAGGATATTTGGGTCAGGAGAAGTCGTTTTAAGTTGCCGTTATCTGGTCTGTATAGTTAGGCCTTTGGTGTTTCTATTCGAACCCAGTCGCTGCCTTAAGTAATACATGTTTTGAAGCCGAATTTGTTGAAGACGCCGTTGAAGATCGAGATCAGACCCGAAGCGAAAGACATGAACTGATGTTCCTGTTACAGTATCTATGTCGAGTAGAGGAGTGAAAGCTCAAAATCAACATTGATAGTATTCTTTCAGGGTAAATACGTCACAATTGTCGATTTTCGTTGTTTTTCTCAAAGGTTTCTTGCTATTATGATGTTCTGGACAGCAGCCTGACAAAAGTATCGAAACGATGACGTAAACATGGCGGTTTGGGGGCTTTATGATTTTTCTAACCTCTACAAACAACTTGGACGTAAAATTTCGAAAGAATTACTTACAATAAACTTTCATATCTTATCTTGTTGTTCATTTACAAATTGCCCTCCCGACATGTTTAGACTCTTGGCCTTCCAAAATTTCCTCAACATTTCCGAAAGCGATAATAAACTTGTTGAAACAATTTTAAGTCGTGAAGAGGGTTGTTTTTGTTTTTGCACAGAAAGTTTAGAGCACAAAATAAGTCACGAGGTAAAACATAGCCAAGAAGATTCAAAAACCCTCAAGCAGATCAAAGGCTTTTGCCACCATGTTCATGTCATCGTTTCCATAGTTTGTCCGGCTACCCTGTAATGTCCCTTTTTGAAATGTTTTAGCGTAAAATCATTTTCCCGAGTATTTCAATATTTATTTTCTTTCTGATATTTCAGCAACATTTGGAAGATTGCACGAAGGTCCCTCTGCCCTGCCCAAACAAGTGTGACAAAAAACTTACCATTCCACGAGAAGCAGTAAGTACATCTCTGCGTCTTTTTCTTGTCAGTTTAAAATGCTCTCACAGAATGCTGTGCAGAAGACATGTGCAAAGTGAAGACGTGCTGAAGAAGGAGGTTGTTGATAGATACTAGTGCGTAAAAGGATCTTCTGTCAACTTGCTAAAAACCAGACCACGATGAACCAGAACGCCATTCACGCCTGACCCCGCCATGATCCGTACTATTCTGACTGCTGACCCCCACCAAATAGCTTATAGCCAAGAAGCCCATAGACCATAGCCAAATAGCCTATAGCCAAAAGCCCATAGCCAAAAGTCCATAGTTAAATGGCACTAAACCTAACCTTAGCCCTAACCAAATAGCCCATAGCCAAAGGAATTCTACTTTCTTGAAATTCAAATTTTAGCTTGATGCTCATATTGAACAAGAGTGCCCAAGAACGAAGATCATGTGTCAATACGACGAGATTGGATGCTCGCACAGGGTAAGCCAATTGTTTTCAATAGTTTCTAAACCTTGTTTAACCCCCTATGTCTGAGAGAGAATGTCGCTGATATCATATTTAGGTGAAAGTCGACCAAGAGACAAAGAGAGTTGAAATGACGCCAACCTTATATGGGCAGAGTCCTGATGCAACAAATAATTACTCTCAAGTTTGAATTTGGCTTTAAATCCATATTTCACTACGTAAAGAAATCTTCAGAAGCAATAATTTGTAGCTACACTTGAGTGAGATCCTCCAAATCTAGTAAAAGTTACTACAAAGGTTCTTTTATATTCACTTTTGTTTGTTTTACCGGTGCATACATAATAACTGTATAGTGCATCCCCTCAAAACAGAATTACAAATGGAAGTATTCACGAGCTGACCTTAAGGTGGGGCTCCTGAAATACGTCCCTAGATCTAATAACGGACCATAATTAAGCATATTTGAAGTGTATACGATACAAATTTGGTCCGTTCATCAATTTTGGGTTCAAAAGGTTTTAAGGCTAGAATCATGAAGCTAGAAGTATTGCGCAGCACTATGACGTCGTGTCCTCAGGCTCATTATGAGTGCCTTCTCTGATGTCATTTCACTCTTTTTACAGTGCAGCAGAGAGAAGCTCCCTAAGCATTATAAGACAGGCATCATAGAGCACGTGCGCCTCATCTACGACCTCGTTATGGAGCAGGGAAGGAGGCTGGACTCTCATGACGTCCAACTGCAGGATCATCTCAATCTTCTGCAGAACCACCAGGAGCGGTTGGGAGATCTAGAGCGTATTTCGCGGAACCAACTCATCTGGCGCATTGAAGATTACACGAGGAAGTTGAAAGAAGCCAAGGCCGGGTCTTCCATGACGTTGTTCAGTCCGAGTTTTACTACAAGCAAACATGGCTACAGACTGGCTGCTTCGGTGTGTCTGAATGGTGATGGGAAGGGCAAAGGAACGCACATGTCGGTTTTCGTTAGCGTTCTACGAGGTAGGAATCGAACCAAGTTTGTCACGTCCATATCAAAAGACAATGGGTTTGGTGACATAGGATACAGAAACTCATTGTTGTTTTTATTCAGAACAAATTTCTGTTTTTATCAAGTGAATTCAGCCTTAGAATCAAGTCTTGTGAAATGATATCCAATTTAGTTGCGGAAGAATCCTTACTGCGTAAAACTTCACAAGAAATCATATTTCTTGGTTGGTTGGAACCCCTGTCATCCAAAGTGTGAAAAAGCCTTTGCAGAGCTACAAAAAGGAACAGTTCCCAGAAGTTATTCTAGACTGTCCGTGATAATTCAAACCTTAGGCCTACTTTATATCAAACAAACTTCCAGGCAATGTTTTGTTACACATCATGCTTTTAACTTTCCATAAAATCTTTAAACAGTTCCTATGTCTCCAGAAAAATATTTTCTTCAGCCCCTCAACTTTTAGTCAAAAAGATGTATAATAGAGCAAATAACAGCACTGGCCTGTAGAGAAAAATGTATTCTTTCTTATCGATGATGTTTGAGATCGATTATAACAGACCAAAATATCTTGGCAATGCCTCTTTAAGATCCGATGATTCAGGTTTGCATTTCTGAGACATATTTCAGTGGCTTCTTTCCTGATTCTAGGCGCATACGATGCCCTGTTGAAATGGCCCTTTGACTTCAGGGTGACGTTCTACTTGCTGGATCAGCAAGACGAATCTTCATCTAGAAAACACATCAAGTTCAGCATCAAGCCGAACCCGTGCCAAGAAAACGAGCCTTTCTTAGGCCGCCCCAAGCTGGAGAAGAACGCAAGTTTTGGGGGAGCGAAGTTCGCCAAGCAAGAAGATGTAGAATCGAGGGGGTATATCAAGGACGATACAATATTCATTAAAATCACCATCGACTGTGACGGTAGTAGTGAGCCGTAGCTTCTAGTTTTAGTGCACGTTATGATAAAATCTAATAATGTTCTTCAGACTGATAAATTACCTCTTTCATTGCTGGCAGACCTAGGAAACCCACCAGACGTTATGACCAAGAGACGGCAGGAATAGCTTAGTTTGGGCAGATCCTTAGCATTGCGTTATCTTCGAATTTGCAAAGGATCCTGGGATAAAATTTCCCAGCTTCCTTTGCATAAATCCAAGATGGTAGACTCGATTTGAAAATGGTCCAATCAAAGGCAATCTTACTATCATATTTCAATGAGTACAGATTTCGTTTCTTTGTTTCCTTTGTGAATACTCCTAGAAATTATTTTCGGTGCTTCCGCAATGACACAAACGAAAATGAGTCCGCTTTAAGGAGAGGCATCAACATCCTTGTCGCCATAAGTGTTTTTCATTCAGTATCTTGTAATTAACGTTAACGCAGGTAAAACAGCACCTTGTAAAGAATAACGTTAAATTGCATATTTGCTTTGTCTTTTCTGCTTCACCTTCTGCTGTACACAACAAAGGATTAACAGATCACCCATAAATTATCGCTGCGAGCTCGTTTCTAAAATTTTCGTGAAAAAGCGAATACGAAACGTTGCATTATTCAGGCTGGTTAACTAAGATTTCTGCAAGTTTCACCTCCATAAGATGACGGAAGTGCCGCTTGAAAATCTATTCAAAGTACCTTAAACTCTCATCTTTATCATTTACAAAGATTCACTATTCACTGGCTTTGTTTTCATTTCGCGAAGCATTGAATTTCTCCCTGCACGAAGCATAAAGAAACTAACGAATCGATTTCTGCAGGATCATGCAAGTATCTACATTGTTAACAGAACAGACACGTAATTTCTCTATTGACTATGGTGTCTAACACGATCCTAAATGGGATGGTGCGATTCTGCAAAAAGTAAGTCATGGTATTCTTATGCTTCGTTAAAAGGACAATATCATCATTACAAGAAATATTGGTAAATGGTAGGGGTGAAATTTTGTGATTCATGGTATTTTTATGCTTCGTTAAAAGGACAATATCATCATTAACAAGAAATATTGGTAAAAGGCAGGGGTGAAATTTTGTGATTCATGGTATTTTTATGCTTCGTTAAAAGGACAATATCATCATTAACAAGAAATATTGGTAAATGGTAGGGGTGACATTTTGTGATTCATGGTATTTTTATGCTTCGTTAAAAGGACAATATCATCATTAACAAGAAATATTGGTAAATGGTAGGGGTGACATTTTGTGATTCATGGTATTTTTATGCTTCGTTAAAAGGACAATATCATCATTACAAGAAATATTGGTAAATGGTAGAGATGAAATTTTGTGATTCATGGCATTTTTATGCTTCGTTAAAAGGACAATATCATCATTACAAGAAATATTGGTAAATGGTACGGGTGAAATTTTGTGATTCATGGTATCTTTATGCTTCGTTAAAAGGACAATATCATCATTAACAAGAAATATTGGTAAAAGGTAGGGGTGAAATTTTATGATTCGTGGTATTTTTATGCTTCGTTAAAAGGACAATATCATCATTACAAGAAATATTTGTAAATGGTAGGGGTGACATTTTGTGATTCATGGTATTTGTATGCTTCGTTAAAAGGACAATATCATCATTACAAGAAATATTGGTAAATGGTAGAGATGAAATTTTGTGATTCATGGTATTTTTATGCTTCGTTAAAAGGACAAAATCATCATTACAAGAAATATAGGTAAATGGTATGGGTGAAATTTTGTGATTCATGGTATTTTATGCTTCGTTAAAGGAAAATATCATCATTAAGAATAGATATTGGTAAATAAAACAAATGAAACTTCTTGGCTATTCTCGAGAGGCAGTTTACAAGAGGTTATGCTGATTAAACGCTCTAAAGTCCCAATCAACAGCTAATAGTAAAAAATCATTTGAAAATCAGTGAAAATATTTTCAAATCGTTTCCTTATCGTTACTAATCTTCGTACAAACATAGAAAAAAAACAGGCAATTGATCACAAGTTCATATCTAATTATGGTGAAACAAACATTTTCTTTTCTTTTTTTAGTCTTTCAGGATTCTAGGCACAAATGGCTTACTTTATGATAACACAATCTACTTTTTACTTTTAACTTGCTCTGCCGATAATGCGGAACAAACAATTTGTCGTGGTTTTGTGCAAATTCTGGGTTTTCAAGCGAATTCTGAGTTAGGTCCAAGTATATTTGTCTATTTAATTCTTTAAACTCTCACATATCGTGAGAACAAGATGAAGAAATACTAAATTGCAAGGGTTTTATTTGCAAGTGTGTTCGCTACTAAAAACACAGCAGAATACACTTATAAGTAACATTGTGAGTGTCTTGCATTATGATAAGTACAGGGATTTCCCTCTGCCAGACTGACACGGGAAGGAGGATTGTTAAGGTGACCAGAGCTGAAGTGAGATACGCACTGCAAAAACGGTGAAGGCTGTTATGTGTTGTTGTTGTATGTTGTATGGACTGGGAACGAACGTGTGTTGTTGTGGTTGTTGTGGATGAAACGTGTCTCTGTGATGTCTGCCTACGATGATGAAGTGATATATACAGTAGAATCCCGATAACTCGAATATGCGATAACTCGAACTCTCGCTAACTCGAACAGATTTGGCATTCCCCTTGAGCCTTATTAATGCTATGAAGAGCCTCGATAACTCGAACATTCGATAACTCGAACTATTTTGATCGTCCCTTGCTTGTTCGAGTTATCGGGATTCTACTGTATATGGTTGCGTTTACAAATGAGTATTTAAAGGCGTAAGACTAGGGTTCAGACTACCGACAAGAACAAAGCATTTTCCTTCTTTTACCACACTCAGTCTGAAACAGGCAGTTAGTTATTTTCGCATTATCGGTAGAGCAAGACCATCGTCTCATTTGAGAATTTTGAGATATTGGATCAAAACCACGCCTCCGATATCTCGTAATTATGGGGATAGAATTTCCCACTTTTACTTTACCCTTAACATTAAAATGTATGCAAACAAGAATAACAAGTTACAAAAAATTTAAATATTTCATTAATTTGAAATTAAAAAGAATGGGAAAATCTCGTCAATTGAATTCGTTATCTATTACGCTATTTGGTTATCCGTGCCAGAGCTATCAAACAAATTTTTCAAAAATATTCCTAAAATCCAAATCGAAGATTTTAGAATCTGATTCATAGGCCTAAGAATCTATCCTTAGAGCAGACAGATGTTGCTATATCGAAGAATTGGCATTAATAGCCTCGAAACGCCTACAAGCCCCTTGCTTCCATCACTACACAATCAAACCACAGGCATAAAGAGTCGAATAAAATGAATCAATCGAGACAATTAATGAGAATGATAATGACCCAACAAGTAGGACTCGAAGCCCAATCTCTAGATTGGTACTCTAGAGTATAATGAATCACGTATTCAACTTGACACAGGCCTGCTCTTACCCATCTTGGTCCTTTTAAGTTATTTACGTCACCGACTTAAAAATTGCATTGTCTGGGTAGTTCAGGGCCATTGCTCCTTTGCAGCCCACTCCCCAGAGTTCCAGGGGCTTAAGGGGATAACCCACAGATACTTGAATTCAAGATTCATGGCTATATGAAGCATATAAAATTTCACTGAAACATTAAAGTACTGTTCCGACCTCCCTTATAGAATGGGTATCAAGTCCAGACAGCATTTCTTTATCAAACGAAAATCGAAAGATACAAAAAATCAAGCAAGAAAATCCAAACTATAAACTTCTTGGTTTTTATTAAACATCTCTATTTTGGGATTAAAAATTGCTTGCAGCTGTGCAAATTTTCGCTATTGTGTTTCTAATTCTAAAATCGGATATTATGCCAAGATAGATTTTAAATTCAAAGCAAGAAATTTCAACATCTTAAATATTTAATTTTCTACCATTAGTCCCTAGTTATCTTACTATGAAAATCTACATGCATGCCATACAGAAAATTGAATTGGAATAAAAAATTGCAGGTACCTCATAGTTTGCTTTTCATGTTGTCTTCCTTGTTATTCAAAATATCCTCCCACCAATAAACTCTTTTCTGCTTATCAGGGTCATCCAGGAAATTCTTACACAAATTTTCAAGAGGCTGAAAAATATAGAAATATCATTCTTGTAAGCAAATAATCAGGGTCATCCAGGAAATTTTTACACAAATTTTCAAGAGGCTGAAATATATAGAAATATCATTCTTGTAAGCAAATAATCAGGGTCTTCCAGGAAATTTTTACACAAATTTTCAAGAGGCTAAAATATATAAAAATATCATTGTGGTAAGCAAATAATCAGGTTCATCAAGAAAATTTTTACACAAATTTTCAAGAGGCTAAAATATATAAAAATATCATTGTGGTAATTAAATAATCAGGGTCATCAAGGTAATCTTTACACAATTCAGGCCTCTTAATGTTTCTTATCTTAAAGTGCTATTTTAGAATCAAGTTTAATGTTTCATATATATAAGCTACCCGTCATTTCAAGAAGCAACAATGCTTTTAGTGCAGGACTATGTTTAGAATCAAGGTAGAAGTAACTTATAAATAGGCTACATAATATCTAAAGGAGCAACAATGCTTTAAGTGCAGGACCATGTTTAGAATCAGGGTAAAAATAACTTATAAAAAGGCTACATAATATCTAAAGGAGCAACAATGCTTTTAGTGCAGGACCATGTTTAGAATCAGGGTAAAAATAACTTATAAATAGGCTACATAATATCTAAAGAAGCAACAATGCTTTTAGTGCAGGACCATGTTTAGAATCAGGGTAAAAATAACTTATAAATAGGCTACATAATATCTAAAGGAGCAACAATGCTTTTAGTGCAGGACCATGTTTAGAATCAGGGTAAAAATAACTTATAAATAGGCTACATAATATCTAAAGGAGCAACAATGCTTTTAGTGCAGGACCATGTTTAGAATCAGGGTAGAAATAACTTATAAATAGGCTACATAATATCTAAAGGAGCAACAATGCTTTTAGTGCAGGACCATGTTTAGAATCAGGGTAAAAATAACTTATAAATAGGCTACATAATATCTAAAGGAGCAACAATGCTTTTAGTGCAGGACCATGTTTAGAATCAGGGTAAAAATAACTTATAAAAAGGCTACATAATATCTAAAGGAGCAACAATGCTTTTAGTGCAGGACCATGTTTAGAATCAGGGTAAAAATAACTTTTAAATAGGCTACATAATATCTAAAGGAGCAACAATGCTTTTAGTGCAGGACCATGTTTAGAATCAGGGTAAAAATAACTTATAAATAGGCTACATAATATCTAAAGAAGCAACAATGCTTTTAGTGCAGGAC
This sequence comes from Pelagia noctiluca, assembly GCA_963924455.1. Lineage (NCBI taxonomy): Eukaryota > Metazoa > Cnidaria > Scyphozoa > Semaeostomeae > Pelagiidae > Pelagia > Pelagia noctiluca. Next base: position 4,224,716 of record OZ004322.1, read on the forward strand.
TATGTTTAGAATCAGGGTAAAAATAACTTATAAATAGGCTACATAATATCTAAAGGAGCAACAATGCTTTTAGTACAGGACTATGTTTAGAATCAGGGTAAAAATAACTTATAAATAGGCTACATAATATCTAAAGGAGCAACAATGCTTTTAGTGCAGGACTATGTTTAGAATCAGGGTAAAAATAACTTATAAATAGGCTACATAATATCTAAAGAAGCAACAATGCTTTTAGTGCAGGACTATGTTTAGAATCAGGATAAAAATAACTTATAAATAGGCTACATAATATCTAAAGAAGCAACAATGCTTTTAGTGCAGGACTATGTTTAGAATCAGGGTAAAAATAACTTATAAATAGGCTACATAATATCTAAAGGAGCAACAATGCTTTTAGTGCAGGACCATGTTTAGAATCAGGGTAGAAATAACTTATAAATAGGCTACATAATATCTAAAGGAGCAACAATACTTTTAGTGCAGGACTATGTTTAGAATCAGGGTAGAAATAACTTATAAATAGGCAACATAATATCTAAAGGAGCAACAATGCTTTTAGTGCAGGACCATGTTTAGAATCAGGGTAAAAATAACTTATAAATAGACTACATAATATCTTAAGAAGCAACAATGCTTTTAGTGCAGGACCATGTTTAGAATCAGGGTAAAAATAACTTATAAATAGGCTACATAATATCTTAAGAAGCAACAATGCTTTTAGTGCAGGACCATGTTTAGAATCAGGGTAGAAATAACTTATATATAGGCTACATAATATCTAAAGAAGCAACAATGCTTTTAGTGCAGGACTATGTTTAGAATCAGGGTAAAAATAACTTATAAATAGGCTACATAATATCTAAAGGAGCAACAATGCTTTTAGTGCAGGACTATGTTTAGAATCAGGGTAAAAATAACTTATAAATAGGCTACATAATATCTAAAGAAGCAACAATGCTTTTAGTGCAGGACTATGTTTAGAATCAGGGTAAAAATAACTTATAAATAGGCTACATAATATCTAAAGAAGCAACAATGCTTTTAGTGCAGGACCATGTTTAGAATCAGGGTAAAAATAACTTATAAATAGGCTACATAATATCTAAAGAAGCAACAATGCTTTTAGTGCAGGACTATGTTTAGAATCAGGGTAAAAATAACTTATAAATAGGCTACATAATATCTAAAGAAGCAACAATGCTTTTAGTGCAGGACCATGTTTAGAATCAGGGTAAAAATAACTTATATATAGGCTACATAATATCTAAAGAAGCAACAATGCTTTTAGTGCAGGACCATGTTTAGAATCAGGGTAAAAATAACTTATATATAGGCTACATAATATCTAAAGAAGCAACAATGCTTTTAGTGCAGGACCATGTTTAGAATCAGGGTAAAAATAACTTATATATAGGCTACATAATATCTAAAGAAGCAACAATGCTTTTAGTGCAAGACCATGTTTAGAATCAGGGTAAAAATAACTTATAAATAGGCTACATAATATCTAAAGAAGCAACAATGCTTTTAGTGCAGGACCATGTTTAGAATCAGGGTAAAAATAACTTATATATAGGCTACATAATATCTAAAGAAGCAACAATGCTTTTAGTGCAGGACTATGTTTAGAATCAGGGTAAAAATAACTTATAAATAGGCTACATAATATCTAAAGGAGCAACAATGCTTTTAGTGCAGGACTATGTTTAGAATCAGGATAAAAATAACTTATAAATAGGCTACATAATATCTAAAGAAGCAACAATGCTTTTAGTGCAGGACTATGTTTAGAATCAGGGTAAAAATAACTTATATATAGGCTACATAATATCTAAAGAAGCAACAATGCTTTTAGTGCAGGACCATGTTTAGAATCAGGGTAAAAATAACTTATAAATAGGCTACATAATATCTAAAGAAGCAACAATGCTTTTAGTGCAGGACTATGTTTAGAATCAGGGTAAAAATAACTTATAAATAGGCTACATAATATCTAAAGGAGCAACAATGCTTTTAGTGCAGGACTATGTTTAGAATCAGGGTAAAAATAACTTATAAATAGGCTACATAATATCTAAAGGAGCAACAATGCTTTTAGTGCAGGACTATGTTTAGAATCAGGGTAAAAATAACTTATAAATAGGCTACATAATATCTAAAGAAGAAACAATGCCTTTAATGCAGGACTATGTTTAGAATCAGGATAAAAATAACTTATAAATAGGCTACATAATATCTAAAGAAGCAACAATGCTTTTAGTGCAGGACCATGTTTAGAATCAGGGTAAAAATAACTTATAAAAAGGCTACATAATATCTAAAGAAGCAACAATGCTTTTAGTGCAGGACTATGTTTAGAATCAGGGTAAAAATAACTTATAAATAGGCTACATAATATCTAAAGGAGCAACAATGCTTTTAGTGCAGGACTATGTTTAGAATCAGGGTAAAAATAACTTATAAATAGGCTACATAATATCTAAAGGAGCAACAATGCTTTTAGTGCAGGACTATGTTTAGAATCAGGGTAAAAACAACTTATAAATAGGCTACATAATATCTAAAGAAGCAACAATGCTTTTAGTGCAGGACTATGTTTAGAATCAGGGTAAAAATAACTTATAAATAGGCTACATAATATCTAAAGAAGCAACAATACTTTTAGTGCAGGACTATGTTTAGAATCAGGGTAAAAATAACTTATAAATAGGCTACATAATATCTAAAGGAGCAACAATGCTTTTAGTGCAGGACTATGTTTAGAATCAGGGTAAAAATAACTTATAAATAGGCTACATAATATCTAAAGAAGCAACAATGCTTTTAGTGCAGGACTATGTTTAGAATCAGGATAAAAATAACTTATAAATAGGCTACATAATATCTAAAGGAGCAACAATGCTTTTAGTGCAGGACTATGTTTAGAATCAGGGTAAAAATAACTTATAAATAGGCTACATAATATCTAAAGGAGCAACAATGCTTTTAGTGCAGGACCATGTTTAGAATCAGGGTAGAAATAACTTATAAATAGGCTACATAATATCTAAAGGAGCAACAATACTTTTAGTGCAGGACTATGTTTAGAATCAGAGTAGAAATAACTTATAAATAGGCAACATAATATCTAAAGGAGCAACAATGCTTTTAGTGCAGGACCATGTTTAGAATCAGGGTAAAAATAACTTATAAATAGGCTACATAATATCTTAAGAAGCAACAATGCTTTTAGTGCAGGACCATGTTTAGAATCAGGGTAAAAATAACTTATAAATAGGCTACATAATATCTTAAGAAGCAACAATGCTTTTAGTGCAGGACCATGTTTAGAATCAGGGTAGAAATAACTTATATATAGGCTACATAATATCTAAAGAAGCAACAATGCTTTTAGTGCAGGACTATGTTTAGAATCAGGGTAAAAATAACTTATAAATAGGCTACATAATATCTAAAGGAGCAACAATGCTTTTAGTGCAGGACTATGTTTAGAATCAGGGTAAAAATAACTTATAAATAGGCTACATAATATCTAAAGAAGCAACAATGCTTTTAGTGCAGGACTATGTTTAGAATCAGGGTAAAAATAACTTATAAATAGGCTACATAATATCTAAAGAAGCAACAATGCTTTTAGTGCAGGACCATGTTTAGAATCAGGGTAAAAATAACTTATAAATAGGCTACATAATATCTAAAGAAGCAACAATGCTTTTAGTGCAGGACTATGTTTAGAATCAGGGTAAAAATAACTTATAAATAGGCTACATAATATCTAAAGAAGCAACAATGCTTTTAGTGCAGGACCATGTTTAGAATCAGGGTAAAAATAACTTATATATAGGCTACATAATATCTAAAGAAGCAACAATGCTTTTACTGCAGGACCATGTTTAGAATCAGGGTAAAAATAACTTATATATAGGCTACATAATATCTAAAGAAGCAACAATGCTTTTAGTGCAGGACCATGTTTAGAATCAGGGTAAAAATAACTTATATATAGGCTACATAATATCTAAAGAAGCAACAATGCTTTTAGTGCAGGACCATGTTTAGAATCAGGGTAAAAATAACTTATAAATAGGCTACATAATATCTAAAGAAGCAACAATGCTTTTAGTGCAGGACCATGTTTAGAATCAGGGTAAAAATAACTTATATATAGGCTACATAATATCTAAAGAAGCAACAATGCTTTTAGTGCAGGACCATGTTTAGAATCAGGGTAAAAATAACTTATATATAGGCTACATAATATCTAAAGAAGCAACAATGCTTTTAGTGCAGGACCATGTTTAGAATCAGGGTAAAAATAACTTATAAATAGGCTACATAATATCTAAAGAAGCAACAATGCTTTTAGTGCAGGACCATGTTTAGAATCAGGGTAAAAATAACTTATATATAGGCTACATAATATCTAAAGAAGCAACAATGCTTTTAGTGCAGGACTATGTTTAGAATCAGGGTAAAAATAACTTATAAATAGGCTACATAATATCTAAAGGAGCAACAATGCTTTTAGTGCAGGACTATGTTTAGAATCAGGGTAAAAATAACTTATAAATAGGCTACATAATATCTAAAGGAGCAACAATGCTTTTAGTGCAGGACTATGTTTAGAATCAGGGTAAAAATAACTTATAAATAGGCTACATAATATCTAAAGGAGCAACAATGCTTTTAGTGCAGGACTATGTTTAGAATCAGGGTAAAAATAACTTATAAATAGGCTACATAATATCTAAAGAAGCAACAATGCTTTTAATGCAGGACTATGTTTAGAATCAGGATAAAAATAACTTATAAATAGGCTACATAATATCTAAAGAAGCAACAATGCTTTTAGTGCAGGACTATGTTTAGAATCAGGGTAAAAATAACTTATATATAGGCTACATAATATCTAAAGAAGCAACAATGCTTTTAGTGCAGGACCATGTTTAGAATCAGGGTAAAAATAACTTATAAATAGGCTACATAATATCTAAAGAAGCAACAATGCTTTTAGTGCAGGACCATGTTTAGAATCAGGGTAAAAATAACTTATAAATAGGCTACATAATATCTAAAGGAGCAACAATGCTTTTAGTGCAGGACTATGTTTAGAATCAGGATAAAAATAACTTATAAATAGGCTACATAATATCTAAAGAAGCATAAATGCTTTTAGTGCAGGACTATGTTTAGAATCAGGGTAAAAATAACTTATATATAGGCTACATAATATCTAAAGAAGCAACAATGCTTTTAGTGCAGGACCATGTTTAGAATCAGGGTAAAAATAACTTATAAATAGGCTACATAATATCTAAAGAAGCAACAATGCTTTTAGTGCAGGACCATGTTTAGAATCAGGGTAAAAATAACTTATAAATAGGCTACATAATATCTAAAGGAGCAACAATGCTTTTAGTGCAGGACTATGTTTAGAATCAGGGTAAAAATAACTTATAAATAGGCTACATAATATCTAAAGGAGCAACAATGCTTTTAGTGCAGGACTATGTTTAGAATCAGGGTAAAAATAACTTATAAATAGGCTACATAATATCTAAAGGAGCAACAATGCTTTTAGTGCAGGACTATGTTTAGAATCAGGGTAAAAATAACTTATAAATAGGCTACATAATATCTAAAGAAGCAACAATGCTTTTAGTGCAGGACTATGTTTAGAATCAGGATAAAAATAACTTATATATAGGCTACATAATATCTAAAGAAGCAACAATGCTTTTAGTGCAGGACTATGTTTAGAATCAGGGTAAAAATAACTTATAAATAGGCTACATAATATCTTAAGAAGCAACAATGCTTCTAGTGCAGGACTATGTTTAGAATCAGGGTAGAAATAACTTATAAATAGGCTACATAATATCTAAAGAAGCAACAATGCTTTTAGTGCAGGACTATGTTTAGAATCAGGGTAAAAATAACTTATAAATAGGCTACATAATATCTAAAGGAGCAACAATGCTTTTAGTGCAGGACTATGTTTAGAATCAGGGTAAAAATAACTTATAAATAGGCTACATAATATCTAAAGAAGCAACAATGCTTTTAGTGCAGGACTATGTTTAGAATCAGGATAAAAATAACTTATATATAGGCTACATAATATCTAAAGAAGCAACAATGCTTTTAGTGCAGGACTATGTTTAGAATCAGGGTAAAAATAACTTATAAATAGGCTACATAATATCTTAAGAAGCAACAATGCTTCTAGTGCAGGACTATGTTTAGAATCAGGGTAGAAATAACTTATAAATAGGCTACATAATATCTAAAGAAGCAACAATGCTTTTAGTGCAGGACTATGTTTAGAATCAGGGTAAAAATAACTTATAAATAGGCTACATAATATCTAAAGGAGCAACAATGCTTTTAGTGCAGGACTATGTTTAGAATCAGGGTAGAAATAACTTATAAATAGGCTACATAATATCTAAAGAAGCAACAATGCTTTTAGTGCAGGACTATGTTTCGAATCAGGGTAAAAATAACTTATAAATAGGCTACATAATATCTAAAGGAGCAACAATGCTTTTAGTGCAGGACTATGTTTCGAATCAGGGTAAAAATAACTTATAAATAGGCTACATAATATCTAAAGGAGCAACAATGCTTTTAGTGCAGGACTATGTTTAGAATCAGGGTAGAAATAACTTATAAATAGGCTACATAATATCTAAAGAAGCAACAATGCTTTTAGTGCAGGACCATGTTTAGAATCAGGGTAAAAATAACTTATAAATAGGCTACATAATATCTAAAGGAGCAACAATGCTTTTAGTGCAGGACTATGTTTAGAATCAGGGTAAAAATAACTTATAAATAGGCTACATAATATCTAAAGAAGCAACAATGCTTTTAGTGCAGGACCATGTTTAGAATCAGGGTAAAAATAACTTATAAATAGGCTACATAATATCTAAAGGAGCAACAATGCTTTTAGTGCAGGACTATGTTTAGAATCAGGGTAAAAATAACTTATAAATAGGCTACATAATATCTAAAGAAGCAACAATGCTTTTAGTGCAGGACTATGTTTAGAATCAGGGTAAAAATAACTTATAAATAGGCTACATAATATCTAAAGGAGCAACAATAAGGGCTAAAACGTCGATTTCCTGGACTTCCGGTAACCGGGCCACTATTTTGACGCGATATTTAAGTTCTACGCATCAAGAAACGGGGATATATGTAAAAAAATTTGGGGGTTTCTCCGGCGGAAGTTTGAGAAAAATGCGACTTTAACTTTTGTGACGTTTTCTACTGTTTTTTCTGATGCGATTAAGTCCGCGTAATGACGCCCGCGTAATGACAAAAGTTAAAGTCGCATTTTTCTCAAACTCCCGCCGGAGAAACCCCCAAATTTGTAAACAATGCTAATATATATGCTACCTATCATCTAAAGAAGCAACAATGCTTTTAGTGTAGGGTCATGTCTGCCTATACCAAATCATGTCATTGTTTATGAAAGAAGCCATCAAATAATTAATCCCTCTTTAACGGTTGCTTTGAATTTGTTGCGAATAGGCACCTATAAGGCACCTATTGGGCACCTAAGTTGTTTTTAGAACACAGTGTGGTGATAAGAGGTAGAACACTATAGCAGTATTTCTTAGCATACCTGAAAATAGGAAACTTTCTAAATTCAGAGCTATGTTCCTTTATAAAAGGAGCCATTCGAAAGAATTCCAGGCTAGTTTCTCTTATATGCAGGAACCTACTGCACAAACAAACACATTATCAAATATAAATGGAACCAAATTTTGGTTTTTAAGCTGAATTTAAAAGATATTTCTTTAAGTCTTAGAAGGAATGTAAATGCTTAAATAGATTAAAGCCTACTTCAAACCGTTCGAAGATGAGGAACACTAAAGTCATGCACTATTAATTTCTTCCCTAAATTTGCTTTTTATGGACGATACAAACATGGAAACTTGTCTACAAGAAATTGAGACCAGCTGCAATTTCTTTTTTATTATGAAAAAGATTTGTGAATGAGGGGAAAATCGAAAACATAGATAACATACATAATCCCAAAGATAACAAAAATGGACCAAACCGTGAGAAAGTGAGATAGAAATGCTATCATAGTTTATAGAAATAGATGGTTAGAAAACCATAGTTGTACGTTTTTTTTTTTTTCACATTTAATGTTGACTAGTACCTGATAGTGCATAATGTATACCTTATCCTTTCTCCTGACTGTTAGAATTCTGCATGTAAACAATGCCTTCATGAATATGATGCGGAATATTATGAAATCTTTCTAAATAACGAATATTTATGGATAGGGAACTAAAAGAAGCGTTTTGGTCTGGTCTATTTGGTCTATTTTAACCATAAATGATATTTTTTCGCAGGAAATCTTATACTTTTTTTCTGCATAAGTTTATTTCTAGAATCTCCTAGATGTGATGTTTAATATCTATAAGTGATGCAGAATTCACTAACCTTGCCATCACTCAGTCCAATGGGAGCTCGAACAACCCAGTCTGGCGGCGCTACAGCATCCACCAAGGTGACGATATCAGGCTTCAACTACGGTCAAAATGATTAATGTAACTTCTCATATCCTGCTGGGAACTACAACATCTAAAATTACTAGCAAGAAAAGGAAAGTATTGAACAGTCTTTGATCGGCACAAGAATTGAGGATGGCGAGAAAAATAAGGAATACAGCGAAACATTACAACTACAGACCAACCTACACTACTACAAACTAACTAAACAGACCAATCAAACTGCCTTCAGAAAGGATTCTGAAACCCCATTGGTCGATAAGCTACATCCATTTCTAGAAAACTCAGAGTCCTTGCATATGCACCGAAAACGTTTCTATTTACCCTCGTCAACTAATTCTAAGATGACTGAAGCTCAGCAAATAAAGAGATCGATTCATTGATGCTGCTCTGCTGCCACGCAAAGCAAGTATTATTTGAAAAGTACTCAGAGATTGATGCTGGGTACAAGTATCCGAGGCGTAAAAATTTGAATATATCTCTCAGCTGTTAACGACATATAGTGCGACGTTTAAAACATAGTTCTCGATACACATAGATACACATAGCTCTCGAGTCAAGCTAACGGAAGATAGACAGGTGCTAAGACTTCGATATAGACATCGCACTTTCACCTTGCTAGAGCCGAGCGTTTTTCATTCTACTCGGTTGAGCACAGCAATGGCCCGAAGTATACAGCCTTACTCACTTCATTGCATAATCGGAGAATTTCTTCCCGTAATCTTTTGACGTCTTGCCCATTCTTGAGAAAACCCCCTGAAGCAAAATAAATCAAATAAATTGTCTATGAATGAAGCATCCATGCATTATTAATGTTGATATTACATGGCTCTGAAGAAGGATTTAATCTGAAACCCGAATTAATGCCTCACCGTGGATAAGCCTGGAGTTGTGAACACATCAAGGTTACTGTGCTAACTTATTGTCCTGATTTTGATTTAGGACAGTGGTTAGGGCGCTCGTCTGTGTCTGTCCAACCCCAGGTTCGAGACCCGGATAAATGAAGCATCCATGCATAGATAGTTTTTGACTGTACACACTTTTTATAAAATTAAAATCAAATTCTAGCAAAAACATTTTTTGCAATGTAGAAGGATGAAAATCATCTCAAATATATTCAAAAGATGAATTGAATTTCATATATCTAAAGAGTTGCATGTTTTTGATGAGAAAATCGCTTATATCTTCTTGGTGCTATGGTATTTTTCTATTCCAACTGTGCTTAGATGGTGAAGACAATATATTTGTCCGCCTTTCCTTCGGAGATCGAAAGCAAAGTAATGTTTGTGTTGAGTGTGGGATGCCAACCCATCTCGCTTTGCTAATGGAATACTTTTGCATGACCCAGCTCAAATACAATATTGAACATTCTACCCCCCTTACAATCAAGCGCCCCTCCCTGATAAGCTCTCTCTTAGCAGCATTTTGTTTTAATAAGCCTTCGAAGGGGGGCTTGAAAGAGATTTTACGATATTGTTATAGGGGTATATGAAATCAGCTATTCGTTGTTTTTAGCATCAAACCTGTGATCTTTGCTAGGGGAGTAATAAAATAACATAACATACCTTGAAATAAGGTTGCCTGGTGTTTTTCTAAACTCCACAAGGCGTACAACAAATACAAGTTTCTGCTCACATCACGGATGTTATCGGGCATCTCCTCTGAGAATACTTTGTGATAGAATCGATCAATTACCACGCGCTAAAACAGAGAATGCGAAGGAAACACGTTATAACAATGCTTAAAACGATAATATTGATTTTTTTAATATCATTTTAAGGACTATTCCACAACATGATGGCGGATCTAATTCTTTGTGATGCATGATTGGATAATATCCCTCATTAATGCATAGCTAAAGAAATTGCAATAGCCTAAAGCTAGGCCTCGTTCACACTACACCACATAGCTTTGGGCGTGAAAAAGCCCGCCGCATCCTGGATAGGCCCTCTGTCAATGCCGTTTGTCTTTGCCTTCTTCATGTCTTTGCTTTTCTTTAATGTTTGAGAAAAGGAACCAAAAGATTACTCAATTTTTATTCCTTTGACGCACTGCAAAGCAGATGTAGTCGATCATTTTCAAGATTCGGCCCTACCAGGCCCTATTGATTAATCAAACTATTTTGCTTTTTTTAAACAATATATCATCAATCTCAATTTGCTCTGATTTAAAGTAAAGTTTTACAAGTAAAAGTTTTGGCACGAAATTCCCTGAAGAGGTCACATCCCACCAAAACTATCCTGGAGAGATGTTCATGCCAACTCCCATGGGGTGTTTTAAGGTTTGCACAGGATAGTCTTGGCGTAGTATGAACAGAGTCCCAGTCCGGCATGAGATTCAAGACAACCTGAAAGCAATACGGTAAACACGCTTTTTTATTATAAAGAACCTAGCTCAGGGCCTAGTTCTTTAAGTTCCTTATTTTGAGACCTCATTTGACAATTTTGTAGTTCTAAAAGTTTCCTAATAGTTCCTTAATTTCAAATGCTCATTTAGTGAATAGGAATGAGTACAAACGCAAGAAAATCGTTGAAATTCAACAATTTGCAATAAACTCGTGATAAGGAGACATGAAACATATTATATGGTAGAAAGAAGCTACCATATAATAGTTAGCATAAATCTAGTTAGCACAAAGAAGCTTAGGCCAGACCTTTATAACGTTAAAGTTGATGAGAGTCATTAAAGAAGTTGCATATCTACACCATTGACTATAATATTACAATTATAAAGTCTCTTAGTTATTGGACCTTAAGTAGAAGACGTTCCTTAAGTTTTTCGACCTTCTACATGTAGGTTCCTTATAAAAGGTTCCATATAAAAAAGCGTGTAGTGCGAACATAGACCTAAAACGTTTGTAGTGGCATTGAAGATGGTAAAGATAACTGACTTAGGTTTCCCTCTAATTTACTCATATGCCCTCCTAACCGATTAAGCGAGTAGCATTGCCTGGCGGATAGACTTAAACACATTATGAGAGAAAAACATCGAGAACCACTTTGAATACAAAATTAGCTTGAGGAAAATTAAACAATAAAAGCTGGGTACCTCTAGATAAGCGATTGACAAAGATCTGCAAAAGTATACTTGACTCTTCTGTTTGGCTGTAAATTCATCCTAAAATTCAAAAAAACCATTTCGATTAAATAAAGATTTGTGTATTCAAGGCTTGGTTGGCCATCCTGAAAGCTCCCCTAAAACAGGGCAGGTCACTTACGTCTAAATGCGACAAAGCAGAACCGATCCAGCACAAAAGTTATCCGATACAAAACTAGTTTGCTTTCGGAGCAGGGTAAAAATCGGTGCGGATAACGGCTCATTTGGACCACTTGTTCGTAAAGACACGTGGCTGATCTGCATCAAAATAAATCCACTAACGGGCAGGCTCAGAGGCTCTACCAAAACTTAGTGAACAGACAATAGAATTACAATGTAAACTTGAAGGCAATATTTTCCATAACCTTTGATGACATCTTACCATTCCAGATCGCAGTAATTGTTTCAATTTCTTGTCACTTTCATCAATGAGGTAGCAAACGAGCCAATCATAAGCAGCAAGGACACCTTTAAACAGAAACAAAAAACATCTTTCAGAAATACAGATAGGTTCTCGACAGGAGGTCCTTTGATGATAAAGGATAATGGCGTCATTAGCCTAGGCTGAACTTTATCAACCCAACAAAAGTTTTGAGTTTGTTGGCAAGGCGGCCAAGAGGCCCGCACACTTTAATAATGAATGAATTAGGAACCATGCCTAATACGAATTGAATCGTTTCCAGTGATTCTGAACTCGTGAAAATTCATTGCACAATCAATGTTTCGTATGCAAGATTCCTTCACTTAAGTCGTATGAATTTGTTTTTATAAAAATAGCACACAAATTCAATCACTTCAGGGCTGGAAATTATTGAATTTGTTGGGCAAAACTCCTTGTGGGAGGTTCGAAGCTTTAAACAGAGATCGTGCTTTCTTACAGCCACTTTTCAATGGAACAGGGTTAGCTAATGTGTGCACGTACTTAAAAAAAGCTTTAATATGAATTCCTCGAGGCGTTCACTGTCACACAGTCCAAAATCTATTTCAAAGGCTTCCTATTGTCGATTTTACCAAGTGCTTGTCCGCAAGCTACCCAATTTCTTACCTTCTGGTGAGGTGATGTCTGAAACTGGAACACGACCAGCAAGAATGTCATCAAACCTTTTCATGAAAGTAGCTGATCCGAGGGGAGACAAGATCTCTTTTCCTGGAACAAACATAATCTTAATACCTCAAGAGAATAATAATAAGAAGTAATTCTTCCTTTCAGTTTCTAGTTTTCCTTTTCAGCTCAGTTTCATATATTTTATAATTCCACAACTTACAGTAAATGGGCTAACTTAGCTACAATCAACATCGCACAATATTTACAACTGAATTAGTAAAATTTACATGAAGACACAAAACTACATGAAAGAAAGCTTAAATTATTACTGTATAGAGGGGAATTTCTTGAGGAGGAACTCTCTCAGTTGCTAGGATAATTGAGGAGAGAAAGCCCCGCTTCGATAGTGGGACAGTATAGTCTAATTCAGCCTATGAAAGTGATTTGAAAAGTTTCAGTTCCAGAAGGTTATCTATTTCACAAATATTTTGAAAGGGGACTTTTAACGAACTGTAATCATTTCCAATAAAATATTTTTTAAGTTTCAGGCAAAAGCTCAAGGTCAATGGGGAATCAATTATTTCAGAAGTTATACCATTCCAGCATTTAGCTCCAAAATAACTAACTGATCTAAAACCATATTGCAGAGTATTTTTCTGATTCAAAAAAGGTCATTTCGAACTGATTGTATTGACAAATGAGCCTACCTTTACGGAGTTTAGCTAGCTGTCCCAAGAGATAATTACTAGACTGCGCCAAAAGCATGTTGTTGTCTCCTTCGTATGTGCAGTTCGGGTCGTTCTGATCACGTAAATGTCCAAGGCGGTTGACTAAAAGCAAATATAACCGAAGTATTTACTCATTGTGGTTGAATTTCGTCTATAAATAGTTGGTTCACTATTCATTATCAATTTTATCTGTAATAATAATCTTACTGAGTGGTTAACAATGATATAATATGACGTAGGCCTATCTTGTAATCAACTAAATATGCTGAAAAGAGGAATTCTATAAGAAGTAAAGAGTCAAGCACTTAAACTGAACATCTCGTTTTTGTACACCTACAGTTGAGTGGGTAGCCACGAAACAGGCTTGTCAAGATACAGAGTTTAGTCCTGGACTCTGTATCAAGGAATCTAGAGCACTGTATTAAGGAATCCGAAAAAAGACTTCGAAAAGATGAATTATACATTATACCTTATATAATAGTTCGAGAATAAATAATATTATAGATAACTAACTTGCAAGGTAACCAAAGCCACCACATGCTTCTCTGCATTCTTGTATACCATCTCTGGCAGTCCATGAGGTCAGCGGTTTACTTGAGGATGAGAGTGCGTGAATTTCTCTGCTTGTTGCATCCTTTCAGAAAACGTAAGAAATATCAACAGCATACAATATTAGGCCCGTTCACATTTGTCAGTTTTCGTTTTGCTTCGTTTTTCCTTTGACAGCAAAGCTATTTTACAGCCCTTTCCCCAGTTCGATAAAAACAGATATTATCCAACTAGTGTTCCAATTTGGTCTCAGAATGCACCGGAGTTTCTTGTTATGAAAACAAGATTGCATTAACCTTGGTTTATAATTTTAGGGTTGATTAATATGACCGCAAAAACGGGCCTAAACATGTCCATGTTCCTACAAAGACGAATCAGTGTGAACAGGACCTTATTCCACAATGAGTGAATCTTGCCTAAGACAAACCTATCAGCACCTTTCAGCCTTTATCTTTATCATGGGACACGGGAGGTATATCCGTGCAAGTTCTTGAATTAGAGTACCTTCTTGTTTCATAAGATGTGAAAAATCCACATCTAGTAATGATAATTTGTTTCGTTTTGTTTTCTTTCTCTTTCGGACGTACTATTGAGTGGTGAGTGTCAAACGTAAAGCTTCTGTGGTTATTTTTTTTGCTATGTTTCCGATCTTCTTGGCAATCCTAAAGTTCAATACAAAGACTAGATTCACGTAATCTTGAATACTAACACTTCAAGTATGTAATCCAGAGACCTACTACATCCTCAACCCCTAATTATCACAACACTAGTGCACCAACTCGTAAACTTGACGAGCAATGTACCTTTAAATTCTGAATACAACAATAATGCTTACCAATTCTTCGCTACCTCCACCAAACATCATATCAGCTTGAAAATTGATGTAGTCAAGTTGCGATGTGAGGAAATAGTTCCACATAGCATAAGTAGAAGCGACGTATGGAATTAGACGCCATTGCTACGAGAAGAAGATAAGGTTGCTTAAAGGTGTAACAGCATGAAATAAAAACAAGAGACAGCGATTTCGACAAGGCTCCCAGGCATCAGAACAGCATATGCAAGAAACTCTCTCTTAATTACATAAGTGCAAACTCTACAATAAACTGCCCATCGATATCAGAAAAACTTAAACTCTTAGGCAGTATATATGAGGAGAATTTAAGGATCCATTTTAGCTGAAACATTAAATAGTAATGTGATTATTGCTAGGTTTAACAAGGTCGTTATTTACTTTTCTCTTTATTTTCCTTTACAGAACACGTCGTGATAACGGCATAACAATGTTGAAATGTATATCCTGTATAAAGATTTGCTTTATCATTATCATATCATTTTATATGAGTTCTAAACGATGAGTGAGCACGTCTCTGTTTTAACGTAACTTGCATTCTTTTGAGGATGTTTTTTATTACCCCCCCCCCTCTTTTTCTAGAGACTACTCGCCCTGGGGAACATCTGTGTTGCACGGTGTAGTAAGTTTAATACAATGGCAAGGGTGTCATAAAGAACTAAGAGATCAAAACCAGTTTGTTTGTTGAATGTAGATCACTCCATTGTTTATATTGGATATGCTATTCATATCTAAACGTTGAAGTTATACCTGCATCTGGTACTCCAAAACAGGAATTTCTGCATCGGGAGTAGGGCCGAATTGTTTCCTCACTGCTGAATATCTAAAAAGAAACCAATTCTCACAATAGGGCTGCAACGGTGGCAATACAGTCAAACCTGCATGTAATACCCTTATGAGGCTCAACTCATATCGTCTTTCTTATAAAAAAGAAGTGTAAATTTTTGCCCCAATTGACCATAGGCGATGTTGAGCAATCAACCAAGAAGCAATCAAATCAGAACAAACATGTTTATTTCGCTCACCTTACTGCAATAGCGAGGGCCGTTCTAAGATTCACGACCCCCATACCAGTGATGCCAACCCTACCACTTGAAAGTGCCCCGAGTGATGCAATAGCTCTCTTTTTGGGATCTTTTACTTTTGGGACATATTCGCCTTCAGGGGAGACATCTGCAGATTTGTTCAGTAAGCTTGTTCTTGGTATCCTCAAATGGTCAAAGAATGCAAATCTGAAAAATGAAGGAAGTGTTTAAATGACATAGGAATTGTTTAAACGATGCGAATGTAAGAAATTGTTAGAGTGAGTTGTTTAATGTGCTAGCTAATGGAAAGGCCACGAGTGGGCCTAGAATGGCAAAAATTGTCATTTAATTTTCAAAGAGGAGATGCACTTACTTATTTCAGATTCACGTAGCATGCATTTGGAGAATAAAGCATACATTTACTTATAAACTTCTTGAGTATGAATACATTAACTCAAGCAGCATATGATTTTGACCACAGCTACGATAGATTTAGACCTCAATATTTCATTAGAAAATCCATGCACTACTACTTACTGTGCACTGTTACTTTCAGTGCTCGATTTCAAAATAGAGTCATTCTTATTAAGCTTAGTATTTGTCATATCTGCAAAATCAAGAGCAGAAACTTCAAGATAGAAATTCAAGGGCCTGAATCTGTTGTACCTGTGACGAAGATTTTATGCTGCAGTTTTAGTAGCTACTCGGTGCCTGAGACGGAATCCATCATATCTGTGACGTCGTCACTTACTCACCCATTGGCTAGGCCGTTCAAGCCACACTTCTTCCCCATATCTCCAACACGGACTCCTGGTATAGGAAGCATTGTCTTTGGGTCCCTGACAGGAACAACGAAGCTGTGGAGACCATGGCACACTCCATCTGGGGTATAAAGCTGTGCATAGACCAGAGCGTGAGTGGCAACATCACCTAAAAGTCCAGACCAACACTTCATCGCCTCATTGTCTGGCGTGTTGATTATGAATTCCTGAAAGAGGCAGAATAATTAATCAGTCTTTCATTGGTTCAAAACTCCAGAATAGTGAGGAAGTATCAAGCAATTTTCTTACAAAAATCGGAATAGTGTAACGTCAGAAAGAGAAAAAAGAATTATAACTTGACACAAAAACCGTGAACCGAGATTAAGTCAACCGAATGAATTTGCGACGATGAAAAATATCCGAGCAGTAGTCAAATCTGCGACCACTGATTTTGCGCATCGTTACTCGACCAACAAAGGATTGCAGCAGTTTAATTATAAACAACCAACCTGAGTCAGATGCAAATCAATCTCATAAATTGCACCAACACTCGCTAAATGTAGGGACAAACCTATCCAGGCTGTTTAACAACTACACCAGACCTGAAGAATGCAACGAATTTCCCCCACTAGACTAACACTTTCGCTTGATTTTCCAAATCTTACTTCTTCTCAAGAACATGCAAGCGCCTGTAATGGGTCTGCAACCATGTATTGCAAAGAAACTCTACCAAAACTCAATGAACAAAAAAACCGTGCTAAAATAGCTCTACCATGGTTTATAGAAATAGATGGTTAGGAAACCTTTAGTTGTACGTCTTAGTTTAACAGTTGATGTTGAGCACTACTTGAAAGTGCACAAAGAATGTCTTATCCTCTCTCTTTACTGATAAAATTTTAGATGTAAATATTGCCTACATAAATATGATGCTGAATATCATAAAATCTTCTCTAAATAACCAATATTTCTAGATAGGGAACCAAAAGAAGGGTTTTGGTCTATTCCCTCAACCATGACCTTGTTGGCTGAAAAAATTGCGAAACAAAAGACTGTGCACTCTCAATTTTTAAGAACGTGCACAAAAAGATTAGGTTTCTGAACCATCTATTTCTATAAACCAAGGCTCTACAGACTAGATTACGAACATTCTGACTGAAATGTTGAACCTTGCTCGTATAATGATGTGAAACACTCTAACTGTAGCTTCGAGTGAATGACAGGAGTAAGCTAGACAAAATGTTTAGTTTAGATACTCTGAAGTTCCCTCCGCCAGATATTGACCACGCAAAAGGAGGGTAACTAATTGCCCCCTCAAATCACTTTGAGGTGGTGTAGGTCTTGCGAACCTAAATAATGAAGTAAAAACAACATTTAGCCCAGGGGGATTGGCATAATCAAGACATAGGAGCATGTTATTAGATGGCTGAAAATACCTGAGAACTAGGGTCGAAGGTAGCAGTGGTTCTCATCCCTTTTGTGTTGCTGCCATGTCCTACTTCTGTCAGAGCAAAGCATCCAATTAACTGAAAAATAAATTATTCCTTTAACTCAAAAATTGCCCTGAAAATATTTTGCTGTTCAAGAAATTTAGTTAATGAAAAAGCATGTACCTCAAATCTCTGAGCTTTTGCTGCGATTTCGAGCATATCTTTATTGGTGCATGATGACTGGACAGTCCTTCCAAACATCTAAAGGTAAAAAAACTATTGATAAGTGAAAGGTAAGGTTTAATACAGGCAAGTCATGATATAATATTCTCACAAGCAAGTATGCTACACCATTGCAATATGCACCATATCTTTATTTCTTCCTACTCTGTTTCTCAAGTAGTTCGAGAGATGGGAAAAGTGCAGATATCCGTAAATGCAGCATTTATCTTAAGTATCAAATTGACATGAGACCATCAGCATCGTCAAGTTATTCATTATCAGTATTATGTGAATCTTACATTGGCGTTGAGTGCCATTCTCCCACCGATTTCCCAACCTAGAATTCCAGACAGCATATTATAGGTAGGAATCAATGGATGCTTGAGCATGTCTTCAAGATTGTAGAACTTATAATCAGCAAACTTCTTTGCTCTAAGGTGTGTTATATGCCTGTACTCTTCCATGGAGAGTTCACCGACAATCTCCTTTTCACTAGGCCTAAATAAGGGGTCCTTTTCCATAGTCTGCCTCATTTCCTTTTGGAATTTCAAACACTCTTTGTTTTCAAAATAATTTTGAACATCTTCTTTAGAGAATTTTCCTTTGCTTCTGTAAGCATCTAATGGCGATTTTTGTGCCATTTTACTGGTTACACAATCAATTGCACAGCTCACTGTTTCTGCGACTGCCCCTGGCTCAGCCAAGGTCTATTTGAGCCTCATCCCAATTTGCATATAAATAATTCACTCATTGTATATATGCAGACCAAGGACGCTCTAGTTGTCTATCTTTATATTGCTATGTCGTACCCCTTTCAGGGCCGGATCCAGCACCCATAGAAAGGGGGGGCGTAACACATATATGAAAGGATAATGTAAGTGAAATAGGGTATTATCAAGCTAATTGTATTGTTTTTCTACCAAAATAGGGGGGGCGTACGCCCCCTACGCCCCCCCTTGGATCCGGCCCTGCCTTTGCTGGCAACCACAATTATAACGCTATGACCGCCTTTGTCTGTTTCCAACCGCAGGTTTATATCTCACTTTTCAAACATTATTAATCGTGGTTTATGGCTCATCACAATAACAAAATTGTTATCTAATTTTTGCATTAATTTTAATTTTTGCATAAATTCTAATTTTTTCATTAATTTCAATTTTCTCATTAATTACTAACATTGTTTATCTAATCCATCAATTATTAAAACTGTTATTCAATTTTCCATTAATTTTTCCATTGCCAAAAATGTCTTTACAAAGCAGCCTAATGTTGCTGTATCTGTAAAACTTGTAATACATCCCTCCACAGTACTGAAAACCTCCACCGTACTGAATGGTACCCCCCCCCCCACAGTTCTACAGTTTACAGTTCTATAGTTAACAGTTCTATAGTTTACTATTCTATAGTTTACAGTTGTATAGTTTACAGTTCTAGTCAGGAGACTTTTGAGTGTGCGCGCAGGCTACGTACCGTACTGAACACCCTCCAATGCACTGGTAGTATCCCCCCCAAAAGTACTGAACATCTTCCACGGGTTCTTCTTATCATCGACACAGTACTCAAAGATGTTCCCCAGGATGAGCAATAACGTCAAGTGGTTGACAAGTCCCAGTATAACACATGGCCTAAGTGTTCTAAGAACGAAGAATGATGAATGAAAGAGTATTTGGGGACTGAACGAGCCCTTTTCCTGCTTTCTGCTTCCTGCATTCAATTTTGTTTTAGAATGTAGCATGCTCTTAGTTGTGTTTTTGTTCACAAAAGTAGTTTCTAATTGAACTCCTATTCAAAGCCAAAACATTGCTCCTAGACAGCTTTTTGCACCGTAATTGCAGTGAAAACTGAGAGATCCAAGTAAGGAGAAATGAGATGAAATGTATGTAACGACCATATTGCGAGTTTACAAAGAGCTGAAAGTAAGTCGTCTACGGTCATTTCTCTAGATTAAGATTCAGCAGAGGGAGCCATCACAATATGAAACTACCAGCTATTTCTCTGGCCTCAAAGCACTGATGCAATAACTCCAGATGTCTCAATGGAAATGAATGGATGGTGATGAAATGAAGAAGCCAAGCTTGTTGTGCCGGTTTAGTCCAAAAAGAAACAGTTACCCCCGTCTTTGTCCTTGAATAGGAAACAAAAGAGGTTGAGGAAGTCGAATTGCTTTACCCAGGCAAGATATGAAGATGAAGAAATGTACGACAGAGGTGAGGAGGGTAATACGGGAAGAGCAGGAGGTAGAGGAGAAGAGCAAAATATTTCCGATTTTGTGCTGAAGAAAATGCCTGGGAATGTTTATGATTTCTCTTCAAGTAATGCTTCGTCTGTCGACAATATAATTGAATCATCATAAATAAGATAACTCTATTCAGCATAAATTTCAAATCAGTGGCTCGTGGCTCCTTTGGAAATTATTTGTTCATTTCTATACACTGACAATCAAAAAACTGCCCCCTCATTGAATTCCGAATCAAATGATCTAAAACAAACAGACTGATACACTCAATTTCTATCATTCCGCAATTTTGAATTTTTCCACACTTGTCAATATATGTTATATCTTTTGAAGTGTAAGTCAAATAATATCAGTGTTCTTGCTCAGTTTTCAATGCACAATGATGTTATCAGCGATTGAATATTCGGGGGCTGGTTTTCTTGTGACAAAGGCCACATGAAGTCATAAATTACGTCAAAATGGCCAGGGGCGGAGCCAGACTAATCCCACTGCTGCATAGGTCAGAGGTGGCATTTGAAAATGATTTTTTTCAGAAATTTCTTGAATATGTTTTTCTATTATAACTCATCTTGGGCTCTTCTTTGTTGAAATAATGTAAATTCGTTCACTTTCGATAATTCATATTCATATTCATATATATTACATCACTTCATTTGTCTATTCTCGATGAGTACAGTGCTTTATTCCCTTAGGCAGAGCGGAATAGTTGTCTGATGATCGCATGAATGCGTGCAACTCAGAGTTACAAGAAAGATATGTGTTTTTTCTGAAGTCTACCTCTGTGTATTCATTATATTAATATTTTTTCATAAAAGTTTTGTGTTAACGCACGCCAGCCTCTTGAATACCCATTTACTGAATTTAATGAATTGAACTTTGGATCAAAATCCTTTGATAAATTGTGCGCACGCCTGGGTCAAATTTATGCAATTGCCGCCAAATGGTTTTATAACTTATTACTGATGACCCTTCCTATTGTTTATCTAGTGCATGTAGCAAATGACAGAGTTGTGAGATGAGGCAAATTTTTGAGTTTTTATTTTGAACTCACCAAGATTTCATGGCCTACTTTTGCACATGGAAGTGCCTAAGAAAAATTTCAAAAGCTAGGTTTTATCAAGAAGGGAGAATACTTTCATGTTTTGCTCAGGATGTGAACACAAAACTCTAGCAGGTAGAATGTTTTTTTCAGGCAGGACAGAAGAGTATCTTGCTTGAAGGTACAGGTAGTACCAAGACATTCATGAAGTAAAGTTTGGCCCTTTGGCGCACGAATGAGTGCTTTGATTACCGTGATACTACAATTTATGGAAATAAAGATAATTTTTTCTTTATATGAAAGATGTTATACTGCAAACTCTCTCTTTATTATCAAACTCTCTCTTTAGTCATAGGCTGGCATGAGGGCTGGTAGGAATCCCGAAATTGACAACAAAAAAAGGTGCATTTCCGGCCGCATTGCCAATTCCCCATATTATAGCCCGTTGATGTGGCAGTCATACTCTACACTGGATCTGCCCCTGAAATGGCTTATTTCCAAGAATTTCCCAACTCTTTCTGACGTATTACTCTGTTGAGTGTCCGACGAAAAGCTTAAGTTTTATTGCATGTGTTCGTTTCTCTATGTTTCTGATCTTTCTGGCTATATTGAAGTTTTGTACTATCCAAAGACTGTTCTATAACAAAATTTATTTCCTTGCTTTTAAAAGTGTTTGAAGGCCAAGAAGTTAAACATGTCAGGGAAGGAAAATTTTCAACGGATAATTAACTGTGACATTAAAGTTAATTGTTAACTAATGATAATTTTGGAGAAATTCAACCATTTGCTGCTGAAACTAACTCCACGCTACTTTAAAATTTCAAACACAAGAGGTAGGAATCAATAACAAAAAAGCTACCTATTCATAAACTGAACCCTTTTGACCTTTTGCTAGTTAAAAAGGACTTGTGTTTTTTTTCAATTTCTGAAGATATTTTTCGTTTTCGATGTATCTAGGGGTGAGAATTAATAATGGGTAGTTCAAAGCCTAAGCAAAGCCCTTGCCCTACGCTGCTATGTTTACGTCATCGTTTCGATACTTTTATCCAGCTACTGTAACTAAGTTGGTACTTACGTTAGAGTTGAGTGCAGTTCTTCCGCCAATTTCCCAAGCCATATTACCCGATTGAATATCTGTGTAACTTGGAATAAGAGGATGCTCCATGATTTTGTCGAAAGTGTAGAACTTGTAGCCGGCATACTTCTTTGCTCTGAGGTGTGTTATGTGCCTGTACTCTTCCATGGACAGTTGACCGGTGATCTCCTTTTCAGTGGGCCTAAATAATGGGTCCTTCTCCAAAGTCTGCCACATTTCATTTTGAAATTTCAAACACTCCTCATCTTCGAAATAATTTTGAATATCTTCCTTGGAGAATTTTCCTTGGCTCCTGTAAGCATCTAATGGTGATTTTTGCGCCATTTTGCAGATATAAGTTGAGGGACCTTTATTGCAACTGCACACACAGCTGTTATTATTATCACCACTCTAAGCGGCCAAGATTTGAACTTGCGCAACCGATATACACCCTTTTTTATAAGAACCAGTAAATTTGATTTGAAGCTGGCTGTACTTAAATTTTCTTCCATTTTCAGGCTGAAATATTCTTAAATTATTCTTAGTTTTAAAATGCTTTGTAAGCCTGTTTTGCTGTAATTTGTGCTGAATAGTTAGATATTTTTACTTTTTCGTCCTGTCTGACACACAAGAGTGTCACCAATTTTCAAGGTTTTATGTTTTTTTCTTAGTCCCATGGTTATTTCTTATAGCTATATCTTGATTTAATTATAGCCAGCTTTAGCTTGTTGTTAGGTTGTTCTTAACTTTTGGTAAGATTTGAGGCACGTGTTCTTGTAAAATCATTCTTATAAAAAAAGGGCGTAACGATAGAATAACAATAGAACAATAAGATCATACGAGCGCCCAATGTCCTAAGTTTATAGAATTTTAATAGAGTAATTCAAAAATGAACCATGCTTTTTAAACGTTTCGATGCTTTGGAATCACTTATTTCTGAATTACTCTAATAGAAAAACTGGATAGAACAATTTAAAGTTGATGCGTGGTGCAATTGAGATTTTGGGGTTCCTAAGGTTAGTTTTGAACAAGGGTTCAGAAATATTTAAGGGTTTAGGGGGGTTCAGTGGGTAGTGGGGGCTTACCGGGCTTAGCAGAAGGTCCGATGGAGCATCAGTTTAACCAGAACCAGAAAGGTAGGTTAATTTAATCTAGACGCTAGGAAAATCCTAGGAGTATCAGCACCTGAACCCCTACTTGAGCTCTATCCTTGACCCCCTTGCGAACTTACAGCGGCCCCACACCCGTAGCTGTTTTGGGCAGTGACCTTTTATCAGTGCAAGCATACCTACGATAAGCAATAAGCAATAAGCACATGCAACGAGCACCATTACACAAAACACATAAGGTGGCACGCCCTATCGGTTATTTGATTTGATTAAATAAAAAGTCCTACACCAAATTTTAACAATCATAATGAAACTTTGTTAAAGCACCTTCATGTAAATTACATGAATCACTCATTGCTGGATAATGAAAGTGCAAGTGCAAGTCAGTGAAAACTCTCATGACACAGACTTTAAAAGCCTGTCTTTCTCCTTCTTATTGATGAATTGTTGATACACAGGGGCGGATGCAGACTTTGGAAATGAGGGGTGCTCAGCAGGGGTTTGGGGGCGCAGCCACCAGAAATTTTTTTCAGGGTAGCGCGGTACCAAATAACCGGGTTGACCCTTCTATACACTTTATCAATGATTTCTACTCAATTCTGGCAGAGAAAAACCTTTATTGACTCTGTAAAAACAATTCTTTGTTAGTTAAGATCTGGTCATTTTCACCCAACTGCCCAACTTCCAGCCTACCTTCCACCTTAGGTGTTTGGCATTTCAAGAATTATATGAATATTTTGAAAACTTTATCCTTAATTACAGAATATATTTTACTAGCTTAAATATGAGTAATATATCCTCCAAGAAAATCCTAACCTATCCTAACCAGTTGAGTTCCACCATGAATATCCAATGCATCACAATGAAGTGCCTTGTCACAGACTCAAGAGGTTTATCCTTACAACTTGATAAAAATCCAAAAAGAAATAAATATGTATATTGATTTACGAAATTTGAAAGACTTTAATCGTCATCAAGCTAGCAGAATCGGAAAATCAACTGACAAGGACTGGATCTCAGATATTATGTTTTCAGCGAAATATAAACACGCCTTAAGAAGGCCCTGTAGACAAAACATTGCCCTACAAGTTACTGGGATGCGAAGGCTGTGAATAATGTCAATAAGAAATAATTTATTTTCAAGAGGACGGGTAGGCCTAGAAGTATTCTAGCTCTTTCTCTTTCAAAGAGGCTTTCACTTCGAAGCATCGCAAATTCAAGGAGTCGTCGACTGCTTTTAGTTTAGGCCTAGGCCTACGGCCCTTGAACGCTAGCCGGTCCACAGTGGTGTCTTTCTCTCTTCTTGTTTGTTTGGCCCTTTATCTTCAAGAAAGATTCAGTCAACTTCAGTCAAAAAAGTCACTCTCAAGCTGCAGATTCTTTCAATTCATGGCTTGCTTTGCCATTTTTGACGAGGACGCAATTAGTTTTCTGCCTGGAGAACGGCAGCCATGATTGAAAAACTTACGAGAAGGCGAACAGAGGCTGGTCAGTAGGTTGCTCGAGCAACTCTCCATCGATCTCAGGGGTGCTCGGAATGAATTTGAGCACCCCTGTATGAGCGATTTGATTGGTTAAGAGCTTATTTTCAAATCAACGGGGGTGCTCCCGCGCTTTTTGAGCAACTCTTTTGAGCCCTAATGGGCGATTCTTATTGGCTAAGAGCACTTTTTCAAATCAACGGGGGTGCTCCCGCTCAAATCTTGCATTTTAGTAAGATGGAAGATTAAAACACGGACCAAAAACTTGGATCTTTTGATCATTAGATAATAGGACTCAAAAACAGCGACAATAACGGACGTCGAATTTATTTTGCGAGAATTTGGATAGATTGCGAGGAAAATCGGAACTTTAGATTTTTAGAGTATAGTCATGGACCTGGTATAGATGATTAAAAACAGAATACAGAGTTATCAAAGCTGATTATAAAAAGGTTATTTAGTGGAAATTGAGGGGTGCTCGAGCACCCTTAGCACCCCCTTAGATCCGCCCCTGATACATATGTCTTATTGATATGGTCCTGTTCTGAGATAAAACTTTACACATGAAGACTTCACGAACCGCTTGTTTACTTTCCGCTTACAATCTTCTTATCCTCTTCTAGTCCTTCAAACACTAACAACTCAAGATCCTCAAACACATTAGCTCGGTTACCTGCTACTTATCAGCATCTTTTAGTTTCTTATCCAAGAATTTTCATGATTAATGAAACTAAACGGAGTACATGCATTTTATTTTATAAGCGATTTCAGCTCGAGCTCAGTACTAAATATTGCTTAGCTAGAGGACAAATTCGAGTACTCAAAATTGCTTAGCTTTTTATACTTGAAGATTGGTTTCTTAGAATATATCTCACAAGTTTTTGTACAACAAATATCGATGGTATCTTGCATACAAAAGTGTGCCAGGGTACTATTTTCCACTATAACCTACTTCTCTATAGCTGCTGCACGATTTTCATTGTCAATTAGATCAGAAATAAAATCATGAAATTTCTTAGCATTCCTCCATCCAGTACTTGAATTGCTTAAGTTTTTGTCTTGTCGAGTACTGATTTGCTTATAAAGCAGTTGCTTATAAAAGAATACGTGAAATAAAGTACCAACTTTCTTTGATCTTGAGGATGGCGAGGAAAATTGGAAACAGAGCGAAACATAAAAACTACTAAAGCTTTATGTTTTACCTCATTACATGAAATTAAGGGTGTGACTCAATTAAGGAATGCTCTTATAAGGTACACTCATCTGAGTTGTTTGTACAGCAAAATACCGATACTTTGAACAAGTGACAACTCGAACTCTTGCTTACTCGAGCAGATTTGGCTTTCCCCTTGAACCTTATTCGAGTCTCGATAACTAGAATTATTTTGATCGTCCCTTGCTTTTTCGTGTTATCGGGATTCTACTGTATTTCCGATTTTCCTTGCCATTCTCAAGTTCTGTACCGATCAAAAGGCTAGTCTACTATCTATACAGTCACCACCTAACCCATTCTTGTCAGATAATTGAAAATGCACAAATTAGAAACTAAAATGGTTCATTAATTCCTTAATTGGAAATTCATCGTAGACTATTGCTTAAGTAAAACTCTACGGAGATTGCATATTTTTCAATAAGCGACTAGATTGGATTCAAGTCCAAGCAGTTCACCCAGTATCTTGAATGTCTAGCTGAGAAAATCGAGATAGTGAAAAAAAATACTGAGAGATTTCAGCTTTGAGAAATCATTTGAAATCAGATGAAAATTCATTCAGGTTTTCTCGTATCATTTGTCATCAGTAATGTGTTACACAGAATGGCAGAGATATTATATGATAAATCTATGAGACTTCCATTTTATGTTCGTAAGACTCAACTCCTCCTTTCTGAGCTTTAATAACATCACCATGAGGTTGGCAAATCAGAGTCTCGTATTGAAGTACTAAACAATCGCACATCACACAGTAAAAATAATAACAATTTATTAGAATATGGTACATGCTGGCTACTTATTATAACAAATGATATAAAGTCAGAATAATGAAAATTCGTAGAAAGACACTGCCATTAAAAATCAAACATCCTTTCAATATTTGCAATTTTTCTCCATTTCTTTGCCCCCATTTTCTCTAATTTGACCCTCTTAACGTTTAGATTATGGACAATAAGTTCGATTTTCGGAATCAGCACCGCAAAGTTGACCTAAATCCAAACTTTGAACTGGTTTGAGAAATTTCATTTTTCAGTTATTTTTACCTGAGTTGGGACCTACTGGGGCGCTGGGCATGAGAGGGTTAATGCTCTTTTGGAAAAATATCAATCTTGCTCGCACCTGCTTACTCACCAATTGCTTATTGAAAAAGTAAAAATACATTTTACATCGATACATCGATATATAATTACTATTTACAAACATGAAAATATGAAATTAACCATCAATCTTAAAAGCATATTGGCTAAAATCAATCTTGTCATGACACGAATGGTTAATGCATGAGGAAAACTAATCACGGCAAAATGAAAACAAAATTTTAGGTCCTGCACGCGTAGCTATATGGATATTTTGAAAACGCTTATTTATTCATCCGTTTTTACCTTCCGTCCCCACATAGCCGGAGTTTTCGGTGATGAAACGGAGCTTATAGCAAACACTGTCCGGGGTGGAGATTTTTGAAAAATCCGAATTTCATGTTGTCGTGTGGACGGCGAAAACGGATCTTTTCGAAAACGATAACGTGGCAGGCTTAGTTCTCCACACTCAATTTTGTACCAAACAGCCTTTTTATCAGTGATTCCTCCGTATCTGTGCGGACGGAGATTTCTTTGAAAACGGATTAGCGAGTATGTATTTTCAAGAATATCAGAATACCCGTGGACAAGGCCTTATTCCTTATTTTCACAACTTGCTTTCTGTTTTTGGTCGATTCAAAACGTCCCTCCACCACGAAGCCCTCTCTCTCTTTTTCGGATCCTGCATAAAGTTTTCGTACAAGTTCTTCAGAGGCTAGAAATAAGAGAATGGAAATCATCAAGTACCAAGATGTCTCACACGGGTACTTACACGAAATCTTTGGCATCATCCGACAACAGTAAAACCCAAGAAATAAGAACCTAAAAGTATAGGAACCTAGACTGATTTTAGCAAAAATCATACCCAAAAAATAAAACATTCCTTGTAATTTCAAATTGCATCAAGCACAAGAATATTGTTCTCCATATCCTAGTTCTATGACAGCTAATGATATGAGCCCACCACACCATAGATATACCATCATAAGCAACCATAACAAACATTTGGGAACCTGATTAGTCGGTTCTTCGAAAAGAGTAGGTTCTTTTTTGAGGGGTTTTACTGTATCCACGGAGAAAGTTTTTTAGTTGACACGTCTTCTATATTTGTAATGCATTGGCTTAAGAGCTAAAAAAGGGCCACTAGATACATAGTTGGACTAACCCCAGGAGGACGACCTAAGTCCCTCCTCTCGAGATGACCACACCATGCAACTACGTTTGCCTTTCTGCCTGCAATTACAGAGAGCTAGATACTTCTCTTGTCCCCCTTCTATGTGATAAGACTAATTCTAGGCACCTAAGAAGCTTTGAAAAGGGGTCAAGTTATCTAGCCACTCGACCATCGCCATTGAAAAATAATAGTAACTTCTGGAGAGAACAATAGTCTGGCTCTTTAGATGCGTTTCAAATTATTTTTCAAAACGACCTAATATTGGTAGCTCACGAATTTCTGTGTAGATCAAAATATCATAGAGAAAATTATTTGATTACCTGTCCATTGCTGTGTCCAATCAACGAGCGTAATATCCAGTCAGGTGGTGCAAAACTATCAACTAGCGTAACAACCTCGGCTTTCAGCTGTCAAATCATAATATCGCGTTTTAGACACATATCTTTACAAGGCTTCTCACAAAACAAAACAGACAAGAATTCTAATATTCCGAAAATACAAGATATATAGGCATTAAGCACACAAGATTTTCTGTTTAGATTGATAAACGCAATTGAAGAAGAACCATGTATTTGCATTAAGATTCGCTTTCATGATATAAAAAAAAAGTGTCATACCTGCGAGCATAAGTTGAGGATAGTTTCATGCATCTTTTCAGCAATAATACCGTCTTTCAGGTATCCACCTTAATTAAAGGGAAGAATAAAAACAATTATAAAAGACCACATCAAGAAAAATATTGCAATACTAACTTGAAATATTTTCTAATGATTTAACACTGTTGTACCTCGAAGAAAATTAAAGTTCTTGAATTCAATTTCCTTTTTCTTATACGAAATCGGATTATTCAAAATTAAAACATTTAAATTGTTTTGATTAATCTAACACAGTCGTACCTTAAAATTCAAATGTACATTATTTGTGAATAAGGAAAGCACAAAATCATGAAGATACTTTTCTGATACATTTCTTAATATTCAGTGACTTTCTGATAGGTAATTCCATTTATGCTGATGACCGAGTACCAAACAGCAGCTTCTAGAGAAAACTCATGATAGAGATATTGCTACTTATATCAGTTCTGGTCTTGTTTAATAGGGTCCAACTGGCTTGTCAATTTTAAAAAATTAGCTCAAAAACTCGATTTCTCCATCCATCTACAAATCTTTAACTCAACTTACCGGATCTCTCGAGCTAAACAAGCAGTTTGGGCTTAAGTAGGGGAAATAAGGACAATTACCATAGGGTTAAGTAGAGAAATACAGATGCACTAGAGGTAAATGTCAATAAAATCGAGTGAGATCACTGCTCATTACCTTATCATGACCTTTCAAGCTTGTCATGACCTTTCAGGCTTGTCATGACCTTTCAGGCTTGTCATGACCTTCCAAGCTTGTCATGACCTTTCAGGCATATCATGACCTTTCAAGCTTGTCATGACCTTTCAGGCATATCATGACCTTTCAAGCTTGTCATGACCTTTCAGGCATATCATGACCTTTCAAGCTTGTCATGACCTTTCAGGCATATCATGACCTTTCAAGCTTGTCATGACCTTTCAGGCATATCATGACCTTTCAGGCTTGTCATGACCTTTCAGGCTTGTCATGACCTTTCAGGCATATCATGACCTTTCAGGCTTGTCATGACCTTTCAGGCTTGTCATGACCTTTCAGGCTTGTCATGACCTTTCAAGCTTGTCATGACCTTTCAGGCTTGTCATGACCTTTCAGGCTTGTCATGACCTTTCAGGCATGTCAAGATCTTTCAAGCTTGTCATGACCTTTCAGGCTTGTCATGACCTTCAAAGCTTGTCATTACCTTTCAAGCTTGTCATGACCTTTCAGGCTTGTCATGACCTTTCAGGCTTGTCATGACCTTTCAGGCTTTTCATGACATTCCAAGCATGCAATGACCGTTCAAGCTTGATGTGACCTTTCAAGTATGCAATGACCTTTCAAGCTTGTCATGACCTTTCAGGCTTGTCATGACCTTTCAGGCCTTTCATGACATTCCAAGCATGCAATGACCGTTCAAGCTTGATGTGACCTTTCAAGTATGCAATGACCTTTCAAGCTTGCAATGACCGTTCAAGCTTGACGTGACCTTTCAAGTATGCAATGACCTTTCAAGCTCATCGTAACCCCTCAAGCTTGTTGTGACCTTTCCAGGAAACGAATCCGGATAACAGTTTCATAGAGCAAAACTACAAGCTATATTTCCCACTAGCTACTTTAAATTGTTTTCGAAGTAACCTGATCAATACATAGGGAAGAGACCATATTTCTCATTGCCCGATGATAAGACACAGACCTCTTCCGAAACATTGCCCTAATAAATATCAAAGGTTTATCGTGATAAGTGATGACTATCATGTCAAGTATTAGGTTGGAAACAGCCTTGATAGGTCTGAATGCATTTACTCTACTTTCAATTGGTTGGCAAATTGGAAGGAATGATACCTTGAAAAAGTGTTGACTGGTGCTTGTCCAGGCTCCATAGCCCATACAACATGAACATTCGTTCAGACACATCACGAATGCTTTCAGATATATTACTCTCATAAACTTTGCGGTAAAATCTTTCTACTACCACTCGCTACAAAAGAAATCAAAATATCCGAGGTATTGTAATGATTTGATAAATCCCTCTCCAAAAGCTCGAGTAAGCCACTTTTTATAGTAATCAATTTGATATATAGGATTTTATAGACCGTCAAATACCATGCATTATTCCAAGCGTTTATTGTAAACATATAATAAAATCTCTACCACGGGTACATATTCTTGTTTTGAGGAAAGAAATCATTTCTACGATAGGAAATGTTAAGTGTTTGTTCCGTCTCTTTCCAAGCCATTTCTAATAGAAGTTCAATATGAAAACATTAAGAAAATTACGTTTTGCTTCCACTTTCTCTAGTAATTATCTAGGAATAATAGTAAGTTACCTCAATAAAGGCCAGGGCGAGAGAGCGGCATAAAAACACTTGACTATCATTTCGGGCGGTAAACTCGTCCTATAAAACAAAAGTATTTGATTTCATAGCAAAGCTAATATATAAGACAATTTATATAAATGAGAACAGTAAATAATTTTACAGGTAGTTAGTAATTTCTGATTAAATTTTTTATAATTTACTACTTGAAAAATTTTCTTTTTGGAATGACTTAAATTTCTTTCTCACAAGTATTAGCAGAATTTAAGTTAGGGTTATCCTTCCTCGACATTTAAATTCCTTGCCTAACACCAAAGAAAGTGCTTTTTGTACCTGAATTTTCAAATTCTTCAAAGTCTTTATATTCCGTGAGCTTTAGCGAGGACATCTTAAAAAAACTCGTTAAAATAATGAAAAATTGACAAAGCCATCCATAAATCATGATTTAAAAAGCTTTCAAATTAGAGGGAGATGAAATCCCCATACCTTGCCACTTGCTAGCTGTGCTTTCAACTTGAGATCACTTTGTCTCAAAAGATAGCAAACCAACCAATCATACGCATTTAGTATACCTGGAAATTTAAGATCAATCATAATCTCTATAGCGAATGCGTTGTTAACACTGCATCATAGTGCTCGATGCACGAACGTATAAAGCAATATAGAGTAGAAACAAGAAAGGAGACTGGCTCTCTGTTACTTAAAGTTTCATGCTTACGCAATCATCAGACATACTATTAATAGTCTGTCTGATGATTGCGTAGGCATGAAACTTTAAGTAACAGAGAGCCAGTCTCCTTTCTTGTTTCTACTCTAAGATCAATCATAGATATCAAATCATTCTAGGAGAAGAGAGATCTGCTTACAGGGGCTAGCCAATGAGACTGGCAGTCAGAGGTACATTACATTCTAGCTGCAGGTAGAAAAATACTTTGCAGACTCATAATTTCCATGCAGGTACATGATTTCTTTGCAGTCACATGATTTCCTTACAGGCACATGATCCTCCTGGAAGGCACATAAATTCCTTGCTGGCACATTACTTCCTTGTAGGCACATGATTTCATCGCAGGCTCATAATTTCTTTGCAGGCACATAATTTCTTTGTAGGCACATAATTTCTTTGCAGGCACATAATTTCTTTGTAGGCACATAATTTCCTTGCAGGCACATAATTTCATTGCAGGCACATGATCTCCTGGAAGGCACATTAATTTTTCTCACAGGCAAAAAATTTCGTTACAGGCACATAACTTTTTTCAACTAAAACTACCGGAAAAATCTATTTTACTTAAGACCAACATGACAAATATATCTTCCGAGAAAGGCGCATTCTTTAGGTTGCCTTCCTTTTCAGAAATATTCGTAATTTGCCCTTTCGGTGGCACCTTCTGCTAAATCAGGTTTAAAGGCCTTCAAATCCTGCTGCTCTCAAAGGAGAAATAGAACGAAGGCATAGACGATTCCGTAAAAGATGGCAGAGGTAATTTTGTACAATACATGGTAGGAAAATGACCTTTAGCAACCTATTGAACCAGGATCCATTATACCACATTGAATTGAGCAACAAGAACGAATCAGTAAGAAGAAAAACCTAATAGGTATACCTCCAGGTGAAGTGATGTCCTCAACATAACCACGCCCCAAAATCTCATCGTATCTTTCAAGAAAATTTATTGAGCCAAGAGGAGAAGAAATTCTGCTGCCTATAAAACAAATTGGAACAAAAAGGAAACTATAGAATATTGTCATAAAACATTTAACTTTGTTTCCGCAGAACATATCGCCAATTAATGAACATGAAACTTTTTTACTGATAGAGATGAAATTGTTAAAGCACGTTGAAGTAATTCTCAAAAGACACTTGGCAAACTTATTGTAATAAATCTCTGCCAAATCTCAGTGAACGAACTATTGACTACGTCACTCTATACCTTAGATAAGGTAGAAGAAAAAATAGGCAGGTCATCAATTTCTCTTTGTTTATCGTGGGATAGCCTAAGCCAAGGCACCCTCTCATACATGAATAAACAAAACATTTTAATAATTCAAATCATATAGGCCATATTAAAATTTATTTTTTGTGAGACTTTCGTTTCTAAGATATGAGCATTAACGATATGGGCAAAACATACATCCCAACAAACAAATAGAGTTTTCTGAATTTCATCTATTTTTTCAAGTTTCTAATGATCCATGGTGCCTGCAAGTCAAAAATGACATTATACCTTTTCGTTTCGCTTCGAGAACATTTAGCAGATAATTACTGGTCTGTCCCAAAAGCATGTTGTTGTCTCCCTCATAGGTGCAGTTCGGGTCATTATTGTCGCGGAGATATCCCAATCTGCTAACTGCAAAACAAGAAAAATAAGATTTATGAGAATAATCCAGCAGATGGAAAAGGCCTGGTTTTGGTATCTTACTGTCCAAAATCCTTGTGAAATCATCTATAAATCGTTCGGGATTGAAACAATAATCAATGGCGAAATACCTGAAAGAAATCCATGTCCCCCACATGCTTCTCTGCATTCTTGAATCGCGTCCCTTGCTGCCCAGGAGCACAGGGGCTTACTTGCACATGCGAGTGCGTGAATTTCTTTACCCATTGCATCCTGCAACAGAAGTTACCCCATCAACCATCGTCCAAACATGAGTGTGCGTACCCCTATAAATCATCTGAGAGTTGTCTAGCGGCAGTAATGATCACATTGTAGATTTGGAATCAGATTTAAATTTCAAAGATTAGAAATGTACAATATCAGATCAATGCAATTGACTTGTTACAATATTTATGAGACACTAAAAATGAGGCTAAATTAATATGCCGACATAAACAAGGATAAACAAAAACGGATATCTATAATATGAGCACAAAAACGGAGAAAATGAAATCCGCTCATTGCAACAAAGATAATAACAGCAGGAATCCCGTTTTCATAAAGAGAAAATCAGATAGGTTTTTAGAACTGGCGTGAACACAAATTGAAGGATCACCAACCAAGTGACCTGGGCAGTCAGATCAATACATTATGGGATGGAGATTTTGCTCATCCATGTAAACAGGAAAAACGGACGAGTGTGAACATGTTATACATCTGATTTTCAACTCACTGCATTTTTGCCACTAGTTCCAAACATTGCAGCCAGCTGCATATTAAAGTAATCAGCGAATGACGTCAGAAAATAATTATCCAATGCAAAGACGGCAGCGACATATGGGATTAGGCGCCATTGCTACAATTAAATGATATCGGTAACAAAGTTGACAGCAAAATACAAGTGAACAAGAGAAAGAAAATTTAAACTGAAGAGAGGTTCAAACACAATCACACTGAATTCATTACATTTATTTTCAGATACAGAACATCGAAATAGCAAAATTGGAAATAAGTGAAAAAAGTAACTAAGATTTCGTCTGAATGTCATCATTGACAGAGCAATGTCAACATCTCACTGGAGAATTTTGGAATCTGTGTACACCAAGAACATTTCCTAGCAAAGAATCTTTCAGTTTCATCCGGTTTTATCTATTTCTGGCATTATCAAGTTGAAATGCTTCAAAGAGTCGCGTCTCTATTCTATCGATCGAAGGGGGCCTAAACCATTAAAAATTTCCTTACACACTGTGACAGGCATCAATAGGGCCCAGAGAGGTATTTTACTGAACTATTGCAAAAACGAAAGAAAATGTCTAAAAACTGATTCACTCAATGAAAATTCGATCAGAATCAAACTTGACTGAGCAAGACTGAACATGAGCGAACAAAGTTGCACTAAGGCTGTGTTTGTATGGTGTAGATAGCCCCGGCTAGCCGAAGTTATTTTCTAAGCTGATATATCGGCATCCTATACAAACTAGAGTAATTTTCACTTTGCGTTTATATGATAATCTCAAATAGCCTCACCTAAGTGATGTTATTTGGATAGCCGATATCCCACCTACGCAAGCCGATATATTGCCATTTTTTCCTCATATAAACGCAAAATAAAATTTACCTTTTTCATCCGATACTAAATTGAAAATTATGAGCAAGTGCAGACAATTTGATTGTATTCTGATAATATACATATACTATAGGCCATATCAAATAGTTAGCAATCGATTGGAAATGGGTTAGAGGTGGCGAGGCGTTTGGAAATGTTTTACTCGTTTTGAGCAAAACCCCGACGGTTGTCATTTGAGTTTTTAGCGCCAGATTGGAATAGCTCTGGCTAAGTGAGACTATTTTCATCTCATATAAACATAAGCTGAAAAAACAACCTCACCATGAAATAACCTCAGCAAGCCGGGGCTATTTCCTCAATATAAACACAGCCTTGACTTTTTTATACCCTGTCAAAATTGCACAGTTCTCAACGAAATTTTCTGTGTTTTTAGCTAGGGCTTTGAAATAATTTGTAAACCCACTCGCCTGCATTTGGTATTCAAGAACGGACACCTCTTCATTCTCAGTTGGACCAAATTGCTTTCGAACAGCTGAGTATCTTAAATAAGAAAATAAAATTGTTGTCAGGGTTATCAATATAATCGTTGTAATCAATCTATCTAAATTTGGTTTCACAATAGCCATTTGCAAATTTGGAGTTTAAAAGTCTAAGAACCTACCATATTTACATTCAAATCTTACCAGGAAAATTATAATGAAACCAAACTGAATTAAATGGTGTCAAATAAAGCCTAGACTTGGTTTATATGTTTTACAAATTCTAAGTTCACAAGTTTGGCACTTCAATACAACTTTGAATGCCCATCTAACGCAAATAAATTCCGTGAAGAAAAAGAATAACCCTGCCTGTATTGCTCCACAATAACATCGTAGAGGGAGCAAAATACCATAAACGGTTCAAAATAAGGCAGTTTAAGATCTGTGTATCTATATCTTGCTAAGTTACCTTTAAAAGTCACCATCAACCAGATTTAAACTGAACATAAAAACAAACCTAATAGCAATGGTAATAGCAGACTTCAAGTTTGTCACGCCAATACCAGTAATAGTTACTCTGCCACCAGACAATGTACTTAACGTGGCACTGAAACGCTTTTTTGGGTCTTTTAGCACTGCCACGTATCTACCATCAGTTGTGACGTCACCGTTTTTATTCAGCAGATTTCCACGAGGAATTCGTACATGGTCAAAACTGAGAAAACTGAAAATAAAGTTGAAATAGGCCTAGTATATTATTTCCATATTTGTTATATTCAAAGTTATCTGAACACTATATTTGAAGATGGCAAAGTAAATCTAAAATATGCAGATACATATCAACTACTTAGATTTGCATCTGGCAATCATCAGAGTAGTACTTCAAAAAGAGAACACCAAAAATGAGAACTAACGAATAATCATACCTGATGTGGATAAAAATGGCGAATCAGAAAGGATGTGAATGATTGGTATGGTGAGAGAAAACTAATCAGCACTGTGAGTCCAGTTAGGTAAACAATAAACTGTCACTTCTACTACTAAGAGCCCAAGAAGAAAACAAAAAACTCTCTCTGTCAACCAATTATGGGATCCATGGTCTTGATGTGGGCAGACGATCAACAGCTTAGTATCATAATTCGTTACAATTCGTTTTTGTTCTCTTTCTCTTGTAGACCTTATGAGTGTCAGACGAAAGAGCTTTAAGTAGTTATTTATGTTTTGCTATTTTTCTGATTTTCCTTTTGCCTTAGCCATGGATTAGAAAGAAATCCCATTTATCATTCCTCCTCATCCCTCCCAAGACGTTGTTCCCAGCTAAGTATTGACAAGATTCATTCTTATCTCAATAAGGGTATCTTTTATGCGAAAGGGATTCGACTCTCTGTTAAATTAGGCATATGCAAACAATGTTTATTAATATCTATCCAATGAAAAATCATCTTGAAAGTAAATAGGAGCTGTGTGCCAAGCAGATCAATTCTATTTTAAACAAGCTATTGTATCAGTGTCTAATGCCTTTAAGTATCCATAAAACAATAGACAAAATATAGTTACCCATTATCTATTCCATTAAGACCAAGCTTTTTCCCCATGTCTCCAATCGTGATTCCTTGCAAAGGCATATAGGTGTCCAGATCTCTAAGCTGAACTACAAATGTATGCAGTCCGTGACATGTCCCATCCGGAGTATATAACTGTGCAAATAATACAGCGTGCGATGCAGAGTGGGCGAGGTTACCCGACCAGCACTTCACAGCTTCAAAATCAGGTGTATTCAAAATAAATTCCTAAAATAGGAAAAAAAGGCGTAAGCTTAAGGTCCTAGCCTTAATAGCATTATTTCTAGTACAGGTCTGTAGAAATCAAGACCATTTTCCAACTTTAAAGGAGGCTGATTTGGCATTGAGTTGCAATTCTTTAAAATATAAAAAATTACAGAATAACTCTTCAAACTGCAAATAAATAAATCAAATAATCACAAGTTTTTTTAACTTGTATTTCATGAAGCTTGCAGCCTGTGCAAAGAACAAACAATTTTCAAAAGTGAGCTACACTATTCCAAGGGTGGCAGAGGCTAGAAACTTCCTTGGTTAATTTTGAACACAAAGAGTTGGTGCAGAAAATATCAGTAAATGTACACCTACATGACTTTCTACTTTTGTTGTTACTTGAGCCAACTGCTCAGGCTATAAGTTTAAATGTGTTTATTTCATGTGATTCTACAGTAATTTGTAGACAAGAAACAAGAAACTATTCATTCATCTCTGAATGAGTATTTACTTGTTATTTCTGCCAATCAATATATTTACGCTCGTGTATTTAGAAACATTAGGTCTACTGAAACGGAAACACTGGCTTTACATTTGTTGAGAGTCTGTAAACTGTAGTGCAAATCTCTTGATGTAATATAAAAAAGTATTTTCCTACCTCCGAAATTGGAAGTGTCATGTAAAGTGGGAACTCACTGACAACATATCTTTTCCTAGCCTATGTTCCTCCCATCCACAAAAATTTATATACATACATACATACATACAACCCTTTTTTCTTGGTATGGATGACAAGTAGTGTATGAATCTTATACTCTTTTATTTTCTTTAAAGAATTATCAGAATTACATTTATACATATTGAATCCTCTTAAATGTACCAAGCATTTGTTTACATTGATTGCTTTGAAATACAGAGAGCTGAAAAAAGGGCCCCTGTTAACAATCAAGGCAACCCCCCTTAGAATGTTTCTGGAGGGAAGACAATTGTTAGCAGGTCACAATTAAACACATTTTTTGAATTAAAACAAAAATAAAAGTCTTAATTACTTGTGTTTCAGGATCAAATGTTGCAGTTGTTCTCATTCCTCTGGTGTTACTTCCATGACTTAGCTCTGTGAGAGCAAAGCACCCAAAGACCTGCAATGAGAACTTAAATCTTTTAACATATATATAAGAAACTTTAGAGGAGTTGACAGAGCGATATTTGGTGTGAGTTTGGTTTGACTAAGTTTACAATATGGCGCAACTTATCATATTCTTCTGAGAATGATAAACAAGGTGGTTAGAATGAATAGGGAGATATAGGAAAATCCTCAAAAAATAATAGACGGGGCAAAAGGGGTTAAAATAAATGCAAGGGATCCTGTTTTGTTGGCAGATTTTCATGCTATAGTTTCACGACTTGAAACAAGGTCACTACAATTCTATTGAACTAATGGTGCTATGGGAAAGGAAT
This sequence comes from Pelagia noctiluca, assembly GCA_963924455.1. Classification (NCBI taxonomy): domain Eukaryota; kingdom Metazoa; phylum Cnidaria; class Scyphozoa; order Semaeostomeae; family Pelagiidae; genus Pelagia; species Pelagia noctiluca. Next base: position 4,263,942 of record OZ004322.1, read on the forward strand.
GCCAATTCTACCATAAGGTCTTGGCCAAGAAACTTTCAGCCAAACGAAATAAAAAATACTGGAAAGTAATGTCGACGATCAGGACAAAAATCTTGTTTAGCCTTATACGTTCTATGCTTTTATGTGTTACTATCTTTTATATCAAGTTTTTTATGTAAGTTTCTTTTTAATTCCTTATTTAATTTTCTCTTTGCTTTGAACAATGTTTTTAAGAATAGGCTTTTTAGATTGATTTGTGTAGCTATCACATGGTTTTTTGGAGAAGTTTTAATTGTTGTAATTAGTTGATCTTGATTTTAAAGAATCAAATGAATATCAAAGAAAAATTACTGAACAATACTAAACAAAATTTATGAATTTGGACGAATAATAAAAGAGGGGTCATTACCTGTTTTGGGGAGATGGAAAATATTAGAAAAATCAATATGTTTCAAATCAATCAATAAAATAATAAAATCAATACGTGGATACGTTTCAATTATGCACACAAGATTGGACAAAAAAGTCCTCATAGAATTAAGAATAAAACGCTTTTCTATCTAAAAAGAGTTTAAAAAATGGAACATAAAAGTGAAAAAGGGATGTTTGCAAATCATTGCTTTTTGTTGTTAGTCAGGAAACTATTGGAAAGAAGTTTTTGCATCTCAAAACTCTGCCAAGTTTTCATTTTGCAAAGTTTGTTGTGAGACTTGACTGAATTTTGTTTGCAGTATGGAGTCACCAACCCAAGTGGAAAACGAGAACTGAAATTAACAGCTTGAATCAGAAGAGAGAAAACTTAATCATTTTACCTCCATCCTATCTGCCTTATCAGCAAGCTCTAACATTTTTGCATCTTTACTGGCAGCTTTGATAGTGTTCCCAAACATCTAAAAAAACAGAGGTAGAAAGATTTCAAAAATCTTTGGTCTGTTTCCAAAGCTTAAGGCATTCTGAGAATCTTTGAACAAATATCAGAAAACTGAGAGGGAAATATTGCAGTGCATTGAACACAGGAATAACTAATCAACATGGAATGCACACTGGCAAGCATTATATTCCTTTATGAGTTGTTCCTCAAAATATATGGGTAACATGCCAGACTGCAGGGTAAGTAAATTGGGATTCGAGATATGAAGCAAAAGGCATCTCAGGGTGCGCTTTCTCATTGTTTTCTCTCAGCGCATCAAAAATCTTGAGAGAAAAAGCCCTTCCCAAGCCTTTCCTTGGTTCTCCAAACTTAAGAAATCCTTCTCATGCATTGCCGAAAGCTGTGGGATTAGGTCTGGAGGATAATTTAGTATTTTGATAAAGCTGAGGGCAGGGCGAGGACATCCAAAAATGAGACCCATAAAGTCTTACAACCAAAAATGAGACCCATAAGTCTCACACCAATCAGGGATTTTCTGCACAGGAGATTTCCCTATTCTGCATAAGGCTTCAGTTTTAAGGGGGCTATGGGACGATAAACCCCCCTGAGAAATCAAATTCCCTACACTCTTTTTTTTATAAGAATACTTAATTTTTTTCTGAGCCTCAATATTCTTAATTTTTTGCTATTTTGAGCCTACAAATATTCTTAAGTTATTCTTACAGCAGAAATCACAGAGATAGCAATAAACTGTTATCATTGCCACAAATACCAAAAAATGAACACCTACAGTATTTCAAATATTGTGGCTACAGTAACAGAACAATATCCTTATTTCCTGTAAAACAGAGCTCATGGACACTTGCTAAAGATTTTTTCTATAAGATCTGAGCCTCGCGATATTCTTGAAATATTCTTAAATTTCACCGATTTTGAGCCTCATTATTCTTATAAAATTTATTCTTATAAAAAAAAGAGTTTATGTGTGGTAAATGCACACCGTCAAATGTAGAAGGTATCTTGTGATACAATTCCAATCAAACATCCCAACAGCATTGTTCAACACAGATCCTACAAGAGGGTTATCCAGCATATGTTCTATAGTCACAAACTGATAATCACAGAGTTTCTTTGCTCTCAGATGCGCAAGATGCCGTTGCTTGTCTAGAGGCATTTGTCCCGTCAATTCTTCCTCTGTTGAACTAAACAGGGGGTCGTTCTGCAGCGTATTCCAGATCTTATTTCTCATTTCAATACATTGTTTGTCGTCAAAATGGTCTTGGATCTGCTCGACAGTGAACTTAGCTTGTCTTCTGTAAGCATCAAGAGGTGATCGAGACATTTCGCTCATTGAGAATGTCATAAAATGTTGATTCTTGCTGTGACTTTTGGCTTTAGTGAAGTCTAGGAAATGTTGCAATGTTGCACAACTCAATGGGAGTCTCTATTTCATGTTGGCTATCTATTTACCTATATTATACCAAAACGAGGCTAGCTAGGAAGTCTAAGGACGAAAAGAAGGAAGTTAAATTTGGAAGGTGACTTTAGACTTCAATTATGATCAAATCGAAATTGAGACAAAGCTCGAGTCAGTAGATTTTGGAATATCTAAAGTCAAACGTAGAAAACGTTCAATAGAACAATAGGATAGACTGATAAGATAGACAATAGGATGTAACAATAGGATAGACAGATAGGATAGAACAATAGGATAGACAATAGGATGGAACAATAGGATAGACGATAGGATTGAACAATAAGATAGACAATAGGAAAGAACAATTCTCATCATTAAAAATGCCATACCCGAGACCGTCCGAGACCAAGACCAAGATTGAGAGCAATATTTTTCATTTTCATTTTATCAATAATGATTTGCTACCAAAATTTGGAGCGTCATCACAATTTCCTACACAAAAAAGCAAAACAGAATATAGCAACTAAACTAATTAAAACTCATTGGATAAAGAAACACGATAAGAGGGCTGTTGAAAATAAATGTGATCAAGTGCTTTACGAAAATGACTCCGTTGCAGATCGTAAAGCGAGAGCATCTTTTAAAAAGGAAACTAACCGGCTTAAGTTTTGTAATGTTTGCTAGTGTCAGCCAGTTAAAAAACTTAAAAGAACTTCAGAAACTAGTTTGCACCAGTTTGGATATGCACCTTCTTGCTATACTAGTTTGCAGGGGTTTACTAGATTCTAGCAAATCAAATGTTCGGCTATAGCTAGGGACATGATTAAATCTGCATGACGATAAGTATGTTCTTCGCACTTCTTTTTCAAAGTTTGTCAAAGTTTGGTAGTGTGAACAGATACCACAATCTTCTCCTAACTATGGTAGACTTGGAGTTTGCTAATAAAAGTTTGGAGAAGTTTGCTAGTGTGGACCGAGCTTAACTGAGACAGCTTGATGAAGAGCCTTTCCGAAAACATGTGTTACTCGTACGACCATTTTGAGCTTTGAAGGGAAAAAACGAGACTGGAAAACTTCTTGGCGGTTCGCCCTTGCCCAAGCCTTGACTGAGGTTCACTCCTTCTTTACACCTTTTTGATGGATCTGTACCAAAATGTTGTCCCACTTAGTGTCAAAGTCATGATAACATAATAAGTGGTGACTATCATGTGAAATATTGTGCCAGAAACAGCCTTGATTAACCCAAATGTATTTACGTTGTTCTATTAAATATCAAAGGCTTGTTGTGACTATTATGTTGAATATTGCATTAAAAATGGCCTTGATGAATCCAAATATATTTAAGTCTTTCTACTAAATATCAATAAACGCTTGACTATGATGTCTAATATTGTCAAAAACAGCCTTGATAAGACCTACTACACCATTGGCCAACTTGTCTGGTGCCTATCATGTCTAATATTGTGGCAGAAACAGCCTTGATAAGTCCAAACGTTACAACGTCGCCCTAAAGTATCAAGGGCTTATTATGATAAACAGTGACATTCATTTCAAATATTGTGCGGAGGAGCCACAAAGCCAAGGTAGAAGTGTATTGCCAAGAAAGACAATGTCCTAAAGTTTGAGCTAAGATGATGGTTAAGGTAAATAAAATAAAGACAAAGGCCTAAGCCATAGCAATGGCCACAATTAGATATGGCCGAATGAGAAATGAAAAATTTGAATAGGGAAAGACATTGATGCGAAAAGATTCCAATATCTGATCTTAAATCGAGTGTGTTTTCAACGACTCCAGACTTTCTTATTCAAATTCTGTTGAGTAAGTTAAAAGATAATCTCTTTGTTAGCAAGCAAAGTGGTCTCGGTCTATCCAAACGAATTGAGGAAAAGATGAAATTTAACCTTTTTTTGAGGCAAGGGCTTCAGTTACAAGTTAACTCTCCTTCTCTCCATCGGTGTTTCGATAGCACCGTATAAATGATTGCAAGTCTTTTCTGTATTTATCACAATGATGGGGGCTAAATGCTTTATCCGACAACATTCATTTTTTGCTTTTAATTTTACAATAAGCCTCTTTTCATAAGTCCGAAGGGAAAGTATATCACACAAATCTAAGGCTACAAACGGCCATTTTGATTTTTTTTATAATTTTTGATTAGTTGCAATACTACTGAGACATCTGTGGCTGCGCTAATATGAAGAAAAATTTGTTTTTTTTGATTCTAAGTGTTCAAGCACATTTGGAATTTTTGTCGCATTGTTAACTGTGAAGGAGAAGCTTGGAAAAGCAAAGTCTTTGCCTTGGACTCGTGTCTAACAACTGTCAAGAGCTGAAAGTAACGGATCGAAAAGTGGAAGTAGAAGAAAGAAGAGTAAGATGATTGTACGATTCTTTTGTTAGTGCTGCCCCCTTGTAGGAGGAAACCCCCTATTAACTGTAATGCGTCTAGAATTTTCAGTACCGAGCAGCTGGTTTTCATGTGTACACCTAGTCTCGGGAATTCAGAGTGAAGTTATACTCACTAGAACTCAGACTCCTAAGTTTAGTTTATCTCTATTAGCTACCAGAACGTTTAAGTATTTAATCCCATTTCCTTTCATATTACTCATTCGCTTCATTCGTTAGATTCACTCGTTTATTACGTTCATACTCCGCTTATAGTCGAATATATAATATTTATTTCTGTTTTTTAGTGTTAGTTCTTCTATGCAACTACTCTATGCCTAGTGCATATTGAGTACTGTAGCCAGGATAGGTAAGCACTACGTGAGTTAGATTCAGGTTTGTAGTTATATACATATTAGAACCATAACCCTCGTGTCTTCCCTACTTGTACTCCACACTCCCTGTACCTGCCTGTGCCCGTGTCACTCTGCAATAGAAGTCCACACTGCTCATTAAAAAAAGTATGTCGAGTCGGAAGAATGTTTTTTTACAAACTTCGTTGTATTTTTATTCAAATTTTAATGTTTAATTGAGCATGAGAACTGATCCCCAAATCTAAACTGTTTATGGTTTATTGGCAGATGAACGTTTTGTTTCGAAGCTGGTGTTTTGTATTTCAATGAAATACCAATGACGATCATGAACAAGTTGCGGATGTTTTTCAAGCTGTGGAACTCACTAAAATAAGATGGCCTATGTGACAAGAACACTCATGTTTGGCTGTTTTATTTGTTCTCTGAAACAAGGTAAGATTAACACTGACACTTTGCATTCAATGTAAAAAAAATTCTCAGCCAAGACATTCGTAATTCTTTGGTATTTTGGGATATTATTCGACTCCTTCAACTTTTATATAGGCCAGTAAATGAGTATTCCTAGAAGTAATTGTTGTGAGAACCTTTTTGATATGATCGAGATGTGTTTTAGAGTGGAATGCTTGCAGAAGCTTTTGCTCTCGCCACTAGGTTTGGGGTTTGCTTGGGTGCAGGAAGAACCTGAAAACTATAACAAGTTTTTTGAAGAGAGCGTATTTGTTTTATTTTTTCTGAGAATATATTTATTTGTAACAAGAAGGCTCGATGAACTTTTAATCCCTGCACTGCTCTGCTATTGACGAGGCAATGCACGTGTGTGCTATAGAAGCAATGTGTTCCTGTGTAGACAAGGTTTGCATGTGTTCCAGTGGCTTGCTTTTGTGAAATGGATCCACGGAAAAAACTCAACTCCAAATAAGATTTAACGGTGTGGTGATTTCGAAAATTACTAGGTGAATCTTTCATCCACTATAAATTCGCTGTTCAAGGAATTTTGAGCCTGGGAATTTTCGTAACCTTGCATTGTTTTTAAATCCTCTTACTGCGTTCTTGGACGGAAAAATTCCATTCCTTATTCACAAGGAGGAGTCATTTAAAAATATCGTACTGCGTTCCCTTTCGGCACAGCATAAATCAGGAGTTGACGTTAGAAGTATTACAAGAATAAAGATTAACCTAGTGCGAGTAAAACATTTTTGTATGGCGTTTCGAGGATAATCTCGCCATCAACTATATATACACAGTTACACAGTAGTACTAATAAAAGAGAATTTACCATGCTTTCATTCAAAGCAGGGGATTTTTTGAGGTCTTTTTAACTGGTGGGGTAAAAATGAAAAGGGGCCTCTGAAATTCAATATTCATGAATTGAATTTCAAAATTCATGAATTGAATAAAGTTAGGTAAAACAATAAATTCTTACAAGTAACAAATTCTGGAAGGGCCCTATTTTGACTAAGGCCACTGAGGAAAAATTGAATTTTTACTTCCAGTGATGGTGTAAGCCTAAGAGCCTACTAGGAATTGACCCGTCCGTCATTACCTTAAAATACTGTTTTAAAGCAGAATTTATTCTTGTCTTATCAGTCTATTCACAGTAGTGATACTCGATTGGGAGTTTGCACTCGTATACGTGGTGTTTTAAAAACAAAAATTTCAACTCGCAATATTTACTCTTATTTTTGTTTACTGATAGACAGGGAATTCCCAACTAATGAGCAACCTCCTAGTCCTTTGATTTTAAGCTTGACTCATACTTAATCGGCCATGGAGATCCGAATAAGACTATCAAACATTTTCAATTTTGACCAGAAGTGCCATTTTTGATGACGTCAATAACTGTCATTTTTAGAAATTAATGTCGCTATAACATATTGTGTGTATGTCTGACGTGTTTGAAAATAGTGTAATTAGACTGCACTTGATTATACTTTTGATTTAGCTATCATTTATTTAATTTTGACAAAATCCAAACAATTTTTATGACGTCATCGATCCAATGACCTCAAAATTGAGCTATTTTAAAAGTTTTACCCATATGAATGGTTGTTTTCATCAAAAAGCTTACGCTACTTCTTTAACGCAATACAACTTAGCTAAGAAATTATCTTAAAGGCTCAACCCTAATCATATTGAAACTTTGGTTTTTTCCAGAATAATATGAACCTTTGACTGATTAAACTCCCTGCACTGCGTTAGTATTCCTGGTGTCTAACTTGACTACCCTAAATTTTCTTCCGTGAGAAAACAAACAGACTCAAGTTACTATGTTCAAGATTTTAAAACAGTTAACCCTTTATGGGCCAAGGTTGCCATATGGCAACTAAAAAAAGTTTTGATCAATAAAATCAAAAGGAGGTTGATCTTGTCAATTGATTTTGTCCAATCACATTGCTGCTAGCCTAAACGTCACAATAAGGTGGGAAACAGCCATGTGACTCGTCTGAGTTTTCCTCTGGAGAGGTTTGCATTCAGCATGTTTTCGCAAGAACGAACTACTCAACTCGGCGGAGTGAGATTACTCTCGTAAAGAATAGTAATAAAGGTAAGAGTTTTTTTATTTTCTTGCTCGAAGGGGGTTTGTGACTTTACACTTTTGTTAGAGTTATGATGATATGAGAAAATTCTGCCAGGGAGCATTTTGCATTACGATAAAATATGGTTGCTGGGTTTCTTGCATAAAAACATGTATTCACCGATACTCTACACTTTTTTGTTCTTCTGTTTCGAATTTACAGAAATAACTGTAATTTCAAAATTGATAATTCTCAGAAAATGAGACGGCTTTTAGAAATTATTTTATTTTTCAAAAATTCATAATATAAATATTTTGGTGAATAAAATGTATGGTATTCCTATTCACAGGATTGTATGACATGGCATTTCAAGTAGAAAGGAAAAATAAGATACGGTACACGACAGAAGAAGTACTCAACCATCTTCTTGCTCCAGGAGACGACTCGGATCTTTCTGGGCTATCTGATTCTGATGACAATGAGATTCAGGAGTCTCTGAATGAAACAGATGTTGTTTGGGATGACCAAAATGAGACTGTAGAAGATAACATTAATGCTGAGAGAGAGATTGAAAGCCATGCTCAGGCCATCCGTGAACACACAGGTGCATCCGTCCCAAGTACTCATGCAGTAGTAGCCGGTCCTAGTTCATTTGATGACAATAGACAGAAAGTACCAGTCACGCGTCAGCGTTCAATGATATCTAGCTCAAAGAAGAATGATGATGATTTGAACTCTGAACTACTAGATTCTGATGTAGTGGAGCCTGAAGATACATTTTCTGATGAAGAAGATGAAAAGATTACAGATGCTATGAGAAGTCACAACTTTCGATGGCGGAATATCGAGCCACCAAGAGACCAGAGAGTGTTCACTGGATCACCATTCAGTTTACCACCAGAAGAATTTGATGATCTCCAGCCCTATGACTTTTTCACAAAGTTCTGGTCTGATGATATGACCAAGCTTCTTGTTGAACAAACTAATTTGTACAGTGTACAAGCTACAGGAAAGTCTGTAAATACAAATTTTGCTGAGATGGAGCAACTCCTGGGTATTCATATGATGATGGGTATTATCAATATGCCAACTCATCATTACTACTGGGACAGTGAAACCCGTATAGGCTTGATTGCAGATGCAATGTCCCATAATCGTTACAAAGCCTTACGTCGCTCAATTCATGTTGCTGACAACACTTTCAGAGATTCAAGAAAGAACGATAAACTTTTCAAGATTCGTCCGATTTTGGAAAAATTGCGTGAAAATTGTTTGAAAATTGAGCCTGAGCCAGTAATGTCCATTGACGAGCAGATAATTCCGGCAAAAACAAGAAGAAGTGGAATTAGGCAGTATAACCCCAAAAAGCCCATAAAATGGGGGTTTAAAATGTTTGTACGTGCTGGAAGTAGGGGCCTCATGTATGATTTTTTTCTTTATACTGGCAAAGGTAGTACTGGGAAAGAAAACTGTTCCTGCGAGGGATCAGTGCTGAGGCTCACCAAACATCTTCCCAAAAATGAAAATTTCAAGCTGTGCTTTGATAACTGGTTCTCTACTTTACCTCTGATGCTCAAGATGAAAGAATTGGGAATTCTTGCCACAGCTACGTTGCGCCAAAACCGCATTGCCAAATGCCCACTTGAAGAAGATAAAGCTCTACGAAAAGCAGGGCGTGGCTCATCCTCTCATAAAGTAGATGCAAACTCTGCCATCATTGTTATGAAATGGTTTGATAACAAGACCATCCACCTGGTCTCAAACTACTGCACATCGGCAGCTTTCTCTCAAGTAAAGCGCTGGGATGGCTCCAAAAAAAGCATGTTCTGATCGACTGCCCTGATATTGTCAAGGAATACAATTCTGCCATGGGAGGAGTAGACTTAGCAGACATGCTAATTAGCCTCTACAGAACCCCATGGAAATCAAAAAGATGGTATTTACGCGTGCTGGTGCATTGCATTGATATTGCAAAAGTGAATGCATGGCTCCTGTATAGAAGATGTGCTGAGCAGCTACAGATACCAAAGCGCAAACAGATGGCATTGTGCAAATTTTCAAGCAAAATTGCACACTCTCTTTTGCAACGCAATAAGCCTGTTGATCGTCCTCTTGGTAGGCCCTTGAAACGCAAATCATTAGAAGTGAGGACGGAACCCCGTGGCAAATGGGCACCAACTCCTCAGATCGACATCCGCTTTGATGAAGTTGGTCATTGGCCTGAAAGAGTTGCAAACAAAGGAAAATGCCGCAACTGCAAGATGACTTGCCGTTACATTTGCATCAAATGTTCAGGAAATGTAACCTCTGGAAAAATTCACTTGTGCCTTGAAGAGCAGAGGAATTGTTTTTATGACTTTCACACACCACAGTGACTGTGATACTCTTTGCTTCTGATGCCAAAACAGACCTCTTTTCTTAACTTTGTATTTCCAGGCTTTTGTTCCTCTTTCCGGTCCCGCAGAACACAACTTTGTACATAAGAAGTTTAGTAAAATTTGTTGATATTCTGTTTTGTTACATTTGCAACCATCAATTACACACTGCCTGATCTTATTACACTTCTTTGGTGAGAATTATGCTCTATTTTAATCTTTGTAAAATTCAGGCATACTACCCTTATGGGACAAGGTTGCCATATGGCAACTAAAAATTTCTTAAAAATAGGGTAATATAGAAAAAATTTTTTTCCAGAATTTACACCTATTACCTATTAGATCTCTATATGTCAAATATGAAATTTCTCTATCAATTAATTCTGGTACCTACCCATAGAGGGTTAAATAAATAACTCGACAAGTTTATCAATCATCGTTCAGAGGTGTAAGAGAAAGGGGCCTTCAACTTTCAACTTCAACGCAAAATCATTGTCCAATATTCGACGTCAGTATGGCTAGGGTATGATCTAATACAGACCCTCGTTTACTTTTTAGAATTGTCTGCAAGTACGTCAAGTACAGACATGCTAACTCCAACAGTTTCCACCGCAGTATTGCAATACAATGCAACAACAACACAAAGCAGCACAAACTTTTCAAATATGACGTCATTAAACGGAACTCAATTACTGGCGAAGATATCATATACGATAACATCAACACAATCAATATCGACTTCTCTGAAGATCACTAATCTTCAGTCATCCTCTATTACGTCATCAACTACGTCACCAAGATCAGCCTCAAGTTCATTATCTACGACACTGGTGTCTCAAACGTCACTCAAAGTGACGCCATCGCTAAAAAGTGCGCCGCTTTCGAAGTCAGTTGTTGCGCAGAAGAACAGCACGAGGGGAATTAAAAAACCTGTAGAGGAAGTAGGAGCAGTGGTGTTTATGTATATGTTGTTCGTACTGGTTTGCATCGTTGCCGTGATCTTCGTTCTCTTTGTGGTCATGACGGTGGTAAGTTTAGGGAGTTACATCAAAAAAGAACCCTTTTCATACCGAATGCTTCCCCAATTTTTTACCCATATTGATACAGTATCAGGAGTATTACTTTCTTCCGTCAATGAAAGAAGTCTTCAAGTCATTTCAAATAGCAAAAATAGAGCATATACGCAAGAGATTCACCTAAACCCAGGTCTTCATAAATATTTCTAAAGTGTTTCACTTTACTCGGTCAACGAATAGATAGGAAAATATGTTTTGGCTTTAGTTTTCCAGCCCATCAATTTCAATGTTGCTTTTAATGTCAGATTAACACCCGTGCAATAAATAAATGTGGTGCTTCAGAAAGGGAAAGCAACATTTAATTTCACGCCTGAGACGAAGGAAAGAATGCGAAAGACAGAGAAAAGGAATAGCAAAAGAGAAAAATGATATGAAACTAGTAAGGAGTAAGGAGACCAATGCTCTACTTTTGCAAAGATGTCTCATCATGTATTGCTCACCATCATCTTTGCACCATCTTAAATTTAGAGAGCCGCACATTTTTGGATTCGCCGGAAGATAAAATACTCATGAATACTTCTGGCTGTCAGGCGTCACTCAATTCGTGACGCTACCAAATCAAGGTCCCAAGGGTCTAACTCAACCTAATAAACAGGATAAGCTTTACTGATTTTGTTAACCCTTTCTATCGTTATTTCATTGGTTTGGTGTCTGTTATATTAATTTCTCTTTTCACGCAGAGAGATGAGATACGAAATTGTATGGGAAAAGATAAAAGTGGATGACACAGTCTCAGAAAAGAAGGAATTGCTGCATCTAAAGATTTTGATGCTTTCGTTACGAAGCAAGTAGAAAGAATACTAGACTTTAATAAAAAAGAAAATTTTGGGGCATTTTGATGAATTTTAGATAAACTTAGTCCTGGAACGTTTTGAAGTATACAGATAGATTTGGTTTAAGCATGTAACTACAAGCTTGCAGCCTTGAGTAATCACCACCATGGCACTGGACATACTTTCATGAGGTAACGTGTTTTTTAATGTGGGTTTAACGAAACATCTGCAGGTAAACACGCAACTTGCTTATTGAAATCGTTCTTAACTGTGTAAGTGTATCATTCGTTCCATTCGAAAAAACCCAAATATGCTCAAATGACGCTGTGGAGGAAATTCATACCATTGCGCAACGCGAGTTTCCAGAGCTAAAACAGAGTAAGTTTTAGTTTAAATAGTTATTAAAGCATTAATCCTTATTCTGTTTTTTCATACAAATATACAATTCAATTATAGATGAAATGAGATGTGATTAGTTACCGAATTAAGTGTTTCCTCAGCACACTAAATTCGAGTTTTATCCAGAGATGTGTGGTGGAACTTTAGCCGCTCTAGCTCCTCCTTCATGTATTGCATTTCAATTTCGGTCGCCCTGTGATCACCGGTTTTGTCCTTGAGTTGTTGTTGTAGTTGTGCAACCTAAAAGATCAATCAAAGATAACATCTCCTAATTGTTGTACAAAAATAGTTTTGAATCGCGCTTACTTATTGTTCTAGACGAGACAAAAAAGGAATTCAATAACTTAATTATTGAATCAATGATATTACTCAGTTTTTATTTCTTTTAACGCACTTTTTGATTATTTTCACATAATTTTCAAGCCATAACAGGCCCTATTCTTCACAATCAGGAATAGATCGAGTATGATTACTGATTAAAGAGTGGTAATTAATTTATAATCATCACAGGGGTGGATCCAGACTACAGGTACTACTCCTCGAGACGTACTCAGATTTTCAGACATAGCATTTTTTCTTTCTTCTAATTAATGCTCTTAGGAAAAAATCTGGAATTTCGTCATGATATCTATTTCTTTGTTTTCTTCCCTTGCACCTTATTTCTAAACAAGCTCCATTTATTTTTTCAACAGAAACTCCGCGTAGTTTTAGGGAACGGGTACACAAAATCGTCTTTTAAATCAGCTACGGAGGAGTCGTACGGCTCTAGCAGCTCAAAAAATTGCGGGAACTGTAATGGGATTTGAGAATTAACGTTATCCAATGACAGAAGAGAATTTGAGGCTCATTTAGCTCATGTAGTGCACTAAGGCTTGATTAGAAGAAATTGGTTATGCTCAATCAAAGGCCGAGTTGATTACAGCTTAAAATGAGCGGGATCTGTAATGAGAGTTTGAAAAATTGAGTATTCGTGCCAATTTACGCGGAAACTGCAGTGAGCTGCAATGGGCAGCGACGACGAATTGGAAATCAACACACATATTGTGGTTTGTCGCAGCTTCAGAGTTCTCTTCGATCGTCTTCGATAGCAACCCATAAGCGTTAGTAGTCTTCAAATTTATATAATCTTTATCTAATCATTTCCATGTAGTCTGGTCAAAACAGAATCTTAAGAATAGGCCTCAGCTGCTATAAAACTATTTGCACGCTACAAACACACATTCTGGCAATTCAGGCCCTAGGCCTTACGATATTAGGAACAACATCTTTCAACCTACTACCTGATTGATTTCTATATCTAGAATCCATTTAATTAATTGATAAGAAAGATCTTATGAGGGTATTTCATAAAGTACGAGGAAGTGCCTGATCTGAATGACGAGAGTGCTTGATATTTCTCAAGGTTAGGAAATATTAGAGATATGGGATAATCTATACCCTTTATTGCTAAATACATCAGGAAATATATTAGTATTTTGATTTCTACATGGCAAAATCTCAAGAGCATCTGGCCCTGGACCCGCTGTGGGGGCTTACAGTACCCTCCAGTCCCTAACTAATAGAGGCTTATAGCTTTCTTGCCCTAAGCACGCTGGTAGCACATTTTCACCCACGCCCATTTTTACTTGGACCAATGTGAGCTGCAGTCAGAGTTTTTCCTGGATCCGCCCCTTTTATCATTTCTATTATCGCTAACCTCCTTTTCATATTTTCATCATACAGACAGACTCGTACTGTAGCATATAGCTGGGTATGCCTAGTAGGCTGCTTGCTCTTCTGCAGTCATTTTAGATATGTAGAACCAAATGATTTGTGCTCGGCATCAGAGCTTATCACATCTATTAATCACTAACAAACTAATAAATATGCTGTATTGATTAAACATTTAATTAATTTGATTTGATTTAATTGTTTTGTGTTTTAAATTGAGTATCTTGTATACTGTTGTTAATATTCTTTTTTCCTGATAAAAGATTTCATCACATACTAGACTACATTCATTATTTCATTCTATGCGATAATGAATAGGGCCTGATATGGCTGAATCATGACAAAAATATGTGAAAATTATCAAGAAAGTGCGTAAAATGGAATTTGACTCATTAATAGCTTTGATTCATATTCTTTGCCTAATTTATAGAAAGAGATGGTTTGGAAACCTAATGTATTATCTCTTAGTGCAAATTTTGAAGATTAAGAGTTTACAGTGATTTGTTAAGTCATTGTTTTAGCCAACAAGGTCATTGTTGAAAAAAACTTCTTTTGGTTCATTATTCAAAAGAGTTCGTTATTCATGAAATAGTTACTTGTATTCACCAACATATTTAAGAAAGCAATGTGTACATATATAGTTCTAACAGTCAAGACAGACGATAGGGCATAAATAAGGCACTTTCATATTCTGTTCAATATCAAATGTGACACAAAGATGTACAACAAAAGGTTTCCCAACCATCTATCTCTATAAGATATTTCATGAGCAAGAAGGTTTTGAATCAAACCTAGATACGTTTATTTGTCATCCCCCAGACCTTACTGTTGTTGATGAATGTTTCTAACCTGCATCACGTGATTTTGTATGAGCTGCTGTTGTTGTTTATTTCCACAGTACCTCTCTCTTGATTCGTTGAGCCTTTTTACCATTTGACCAATCAGACAACTAGAACAAATTTGTATTTTTCGTTAATCGTATATTTGAAATATCTAGGCGCCATAACAAGATTATATTCAGATATTAACGCTAATTGATAGGCCAAGGCCTTTTTGGAGCATCATTTATGAGGGTCCCTTCCCCTTGAATCTAAAAATGTTTAAAGGTGTGGCTGCATAGGGAGAGTACCAAGAAGTTAGGCCCTGATACCTGAGCTGTCAGGCTAAGACGTGACCCTATCAGTTAGGCCAAGTAGTCAGGCGATGATAGCCTTTCTTAAGTGGTCAGTAGACTTACTACATGAGTCTCAGTTTTTCGCATTGAGTTGGATTGCTGTGATTGCTTCAAACTGATTGATACTTTGTATGAGTGCCAATGAAAATCGTTGAACGAATACAAGTACTCATGTAGTAAGTCTGAGCCACTGATCTTAAAAAAACTGCATCGAGCATCTGTCGTTTTAAAATGAAGTCATTAGCGGCCATGCTGGTAAATCCAATTCAATATATTGAGATTCCACTAAGGGCTGCTCTTTGATGATTGTTGGAATGTTTTGAAGACTTAATAATCGTGCAGCTATCGTTAGTAAAGAGTACAGGCAAAATTATTTCTTATGCAGCAATATTAGGAGGCCAAGTGCAAGCCGGAGCAATTGGCTTCAACATCTGAATCCAGAAACAACAGAATGCCCAATCCAGTCTTTTTTTAAGATCAGTGGTCTAAGCAGTCTGGCCGTGGTACCGAGGATATAATCTTGTTTGCCATTGCATTAGCTAAACAAATCTCAAGCTCAAGTTATCGATTCAACCGTCTGTAATACCCTCAGAACCCTTGTAATCAGAATTACCTCTCATCTGCATCTTCCGATTTTTGAAATTTCCTATTGGTCGAGCTAACGATGACTCGGAGTTGACAAAGTTGAGACTCAAGTAGTTCGTTTCTAAAAAGCAAAATACGACATAAAACGCTACACTCGTTATACTCCCCAAAAATCTACCATTTTTCTTTTAAGACACTCGAGCTCTTTTCCATTTTTTGCCATCAAGTTCAGAAAATATCCATAATCTGAACTCTAGTAAAAGATAAGCTATGTTGATAAATTACTTACAAAGCCTAACAGCTGATTGGTACTTTTAAACTTTCAAGTCACGTGATATTTGCATGATTTGACAAAGCTCATTGAAATTCCAAAAAATGTCCATAATCTGAACTCTAGTACAAGATAAGCTATGTTGACCAATTACTTACAAAGCCCAACGGCTGATTGGTACTTTTCAGTCACGCGGTATCAGCGTGATTTTACATGGCTCATTGATATTCCAAAAAATTTCCGTAATCTGAACTCTAGTACAAGATAAGTTGTGTCTACAAATTACTTACAAAGCCCAACAGCTGATTGGTACTTTTAAGTCACGCGGTATCGGCGTGATTTTACATGGCTCATTGAAATTCCAAAAAATTTCCGTAATCTGAACCCTCGTAAAAGATAAGTTGTGTTGACAAATTCTTCAAAAACCTAACAGCTGATTGGTACTTTTAGGTCACGTGGTACGTCGTGATTTTACAAGGCTTATTGAAGTTCCAAAAAATGTCCGTAATTTGACTCCAATGTCGTCCTGCCAACATAATGAATAACTAACAAGGACATAAGTTCGTTTGAAATTGCAATTCATGTCCTTTCCATTCAGAAGATTCAAAAATCGCTAGTTGACAGGCAAGTGTTGCAGAGGCGTAAAAAGATGGCAATTTTGTTACATACAACGCTGATGCTGGCAGTTTCTTTTGGCTTGCTCAAAAGTGGAAGCGCCTTGATATGCAGATCAGGAGAGCAAACGAGAAGTTCTTTGGTACTCTCTTCAAAAACATGTGCCAGCAACGAAAGTGCCTGCTTTCAGATAATCAACTGCATAGAGAGATCAGGGAGCCAGCGGATTATGTCACAGAAATATGGATGCGCAAGCGTCTGCCAGGAGACGTATAAAAACGACAAAGGCAATATCACCCAGAATATCTGCTGCAACAGCGACCGGTGCAATAACGCTGGTAGATGCAAAACAGTAAATCCCAATCCCTCAGCCAAGCCAAGTGACAAAAACGGTGGGTTTCTCAATGCGCCTTTTTCGAAAATAGCTTACATTGGCCTCACCCTCGCGGTCTTTGCACTTGCAGTGAAGCAATAAAATCAGACGATAACTTTTTTGGATTTAGTAGAAAAATTAGAACAACAAACTCGAAGCATGATTATGTATCGTGAAACTAGAATGTTGCAGGTTGTTCTGGCGTTTCGTATGCCGATTGATGGGAAGTTTACGAGAAAACTACGGCTGCACTAATAGGAACACCATTCATTTAAAAAAAACATCTGGGTTTTCTGAGAAAAATAGGCTGTAATCCAAAAAAAATTTTTCATATACTTATCAGATAGATTATGCAACCAACCCATACCAAGAACAATTTCTGGACTATTATTTCTAGAAAACATCCCCCAGCAATGGGAAAACTAACCTCTTTCTCTAAAGATAGTTTTATGAAGTAAATTCTACTTCATACTAGCTTTCAAATGAACTAGCATTACCTCAAATGTCAATTTTTCAAGAGCAGAATACCGAGCGAAAAATTCCTTAATCTTGGAAATCAAAGTCAAAGGAAAATGGCATTCCCAGTGAAGTTGCCGTCAAGGTCTCGTAGCCCTCCTTATAATCAGGTAAAATTCTTTATGCTTATGTGATTATCAACTCGTCTCTTTACCTCCTTATTGCTTCAAAACGACGGTTATTGCAATCAATAGCACTTGTGGTTTATTAAGCTTGATCTTTTGTATCCACTCTCCCTGTTTCTGATTTAGAAAACTTGATGATAAGAACGAGACTTTTTTAATAGGAAGTATCCAACTAAGAGACACCAATCTGAGTATTTGGTGGATTGTTTTCTAGGTTCAACTTATTGAATACAATATTAAATACATTGTTGAGCCACTCCTGAAAATGTATGTGGAAAAAATGGGTTATTTTCCACACATCTTTATCCCTTCCGAAATCTGCAAAAGTCTACATTTTTTTCTGCCCAACTGGTGGATCAAATAGCTTATCAAAAGAAGCAATTTATTCCCTTTATCTTACCTGTAAAAATAAATTTCTACAGAATGAAATAAATGATCAAACCAACTCTTACTTTTTATGAAGTGCTTGGTCGCATTCTTGTCTGAGTTTCAACGCAGTCTCCGACTCGTTTCTACATCTCCTCTGCTCGGTGATTTCGAAGTCTTTCAACAACTTATCTTTCTGCAGATCTGCTATCTCTTTTGCCTTTTCTTTTATCTCCAGCCTAGAGTAAAGAAAATTATTACGTCAATCTGATGAGAGTATCTAGTTTTGACAAATTTAAGTAAATGTAGCATCAAAATAAATGAAAATGTAAAAATACTCAGATTCACAAAAGTAAGAATAATAATAACATAATTTGTTAAATTTTAGTTTGAACAATAGTGTGAGACACTGATTAATACTAACATGTAGCAACCACGGGATTGCATTGATTCAGTTATTTTTTACAAAAAGAACATTCGCATTTATTTTCAAAAAAGCAATTTTTGATAAGGTTTTTAAAATGCTTGGTATTACTGGAATTTATTATTTCATCAGTTAGAGAATCCCCGAAGCACCGTGTTAAGAAACAAATTCTATGCTTAGACTACCCAATTCACTCATGCTTTATCAAAAAACAGGGATACTCAATGACTTCTATGATGATGGCAGGCCATTTTCTGACTGCAGAAAATAATTCGACCAAGGTTTCCAAATACACCAATATGTGCATAAAAAGCTAAAAGCTTCTCATCTGACACTCTTTGAACTGTAAGGGTAGGGTAGATGTCTAGTTTTGATATCTTTACCTGGCTTCCTGTAATGACTGCTGAAGCTTTTTAATCACGTCATTCAACTGGTTTATTGAAGCCTCTGATCCCTCCCTGCAAATAAAAACAAGTAACATATTACTAGATTAGAAACAAGAAAGGAAACTTTCTCTCTGTAACTCAAAGGTTCATGTTTTCACGATCATCAGACAGGCTATAATCTTCTTAACTTCAAGGTAGTTGATACAGTTTGTCTGATAATAGTCTGTCTGGTGATTGTGAAAACATGAAACTTTGAGTTACAGAGAGCCAGTCTCCTTACTTGTTTCCCTTCTAATGTAGATTATTGTCTGTCTGATGATTGTGAAAATGCGAAACTTTGAGTTACAGAGAGCCTCAGTCTCTTTTCTTGTCTTTGATTTATATTGCTCAGTACTTCTGTACGTCGAGCACTATGATGCAGTATTGGATTAAGCAATGCTTTAGAGATTATGAATTACTATCTATAACTAGATACAGTAGGCATCTCCAAATTAGCAGCTTGAGATACAACAAAATATGATTAGAAATTCTGGACTGATGGACACATGAAGACGGATGGATGGACAAAAACGTTGGCAAGCTATCGCACCTATTGTCCAATTTGACGCGTTTTAAAATGATATCCAGTCTAAATAGAAGAAGTAAGACATAAAATTGAAAAGAAATAAAATAGAGTGAGAAAGGAAAACGAATAATAACAATATCAAGGATCCTCTAGTTGAACCCTTTCCAATTGGATAATCCACAAAGTATTTTGTTTATATGGTGTTCCCTGAAGGTTTTTGAAAATCTATTAAGCTCTAATGAAAGAAAAAAACCGTGTATTGTATTCTTTAGAACTTAAATAATGATAGCTATAAAGACAACTAGATATTAAAAAAGGCATAACCCTTTTCGTAAGAGATTATTTCATCTCATCTAAAAAATTTTGATTATTAAGTCAGATACATTACTGCCCTTAACATGAAAATGACGTGTAATTACTCACTTTTGGAAGCTCAATTGCAGTGTAAGCTCTTTGTTTTTATCTTTCACACATTCATGAAGTGATGCAAAGTTTTGCTTCTCCGTTTCTAACAATGCCTAAAAAATAAAACAAAAAGAGCTACATGAAAAAGGAAACTTAAATAAGGAATAAGGAAATATCACCAAGAGATCCATAGATATATGATTTGTAACAAACAAAAGGAATCCAACATATCAAAACAAGCAGAGAAACGAATAAGTATCAAATAAATACATTTAGTATTTAACAATTCAACCTCGTATACAGAGCTTTATATGAACTGAGATAAAACTGAAAGTGCACAAGTTTAAACGGGTTGTTGAAAATATGAAACCAATCAATTACCATCTCACCGGTTTTCGAAACATGAAATAATTTATTGATATTTTTACAGACTTTTAAAACAAGGGACCCACAACGATATTGTAAAGCAAAAGTTTATACCCTTTTCTCAATAAGCCAGGCAATGATCTGAAGAATATTCATTAATGCACAAAAGTTTGTGGCTGGCCATGGTATAGTATTTTACGTAGTAGGGAGGGTAGGAAACAAGTTACAAAAATAATGCTGAGTTTGACATGAGGGATAGTAGAGAAAAGAAGCTGAAATGTATTGATGCTTTTAACCTTGAATTATATTATGTTTTTATAACCTTAACCTTGAATTATATCATATTTTTATAACCTTTAATTATATCATGTTTCATAACCTTGAATTATATCACGTTTTTATGTTATGTCTAGTGTTGATAAGATTAGGTTCATCACTGCACATATTGGCAATTGACCTTGCACCATTCCGAATTATTACTGTACAAACTGGTCATCACTGAACATTAGATTATTGACTGCAGCAAACATCTCAGTATCAAAACATGATAATCAGTGAGAGCCTTGACAACAGGGGACCAGCAGATAAAGTAGCATCCACTTATGTAACAGCAGTTTGCTGCTAAAGATTCTTGACGGCATTGGTTTCCAACAACCATGACAACTTAACCGCAAGCGGTTCTGCAAGCAGGGCAGTGATTCTAAAATTGAAGATGCTCAGACTAAAATATGCGATGATGCAGTACATGCTGTCTCTCTTACCCTGTGAACAATGCCTGGTATTAACCAGGTTAGCAAGTTTACAGAAACTCACTCATAAGGTTTCGAAAAATAAAATAAAAATTTAACCTCTTTGTCATGAAGACCCTGCATCTCATGTTTCAAATGTGTCTGCAAATCTTCGGCAGCCAATCTGGTAGACTTCTAAAACAAAATATCAAAACACCTTAAAAGATTCAAAAAGTATTGAAACTAGAATTGAAATAATTTAAAAACTTTCAATTATGTTTTGTTAGTAATTTTGACAAGGGGTCTTTCAATTTATCGCTAAGAGGATTTAGTTTCCATTTTCATGCTATTTCGTGTATAAGCACCTGCTAAGAAGAAAATAATTTTGCCGAGAAAGACAAGCAGTATATATCTTCCTTACACGCACAAACAGAATTCATATTCCCGCCGTTTTCCTGCTGGCAAGGGTTAACCAATCCATGGATTTGTCCCAGACATATCCATGATTTTCGTTGTGGAGCAAAGTTTTATTACCGTATACCCTTCGTGACGCCAACCCTTTTAATCCCGTCTTACGACAAGCGAAGAAATGGCCAATGACATCTAACCCCCAACAGTATTGAACACGTTCCGTTTTGTAAGGAGAATTTCCGCGGAAAAGGTACATAGTAAACACAGTCCTAACGTAGAAAACATGAAAACACGGGAATATCCATACAGACACGGATTATATCAATTCAGCCAATCAGAGGGCATTAAATATCTCAGAATCTAGTTTGCTGAAACCATAGTGCTAATCTGTTTTGACAGTTGACAATTGAGTTGTTAATCCGTCACGATCATTATTTTTGGGAGATAATAGCTTGTTGGTGTTGTCACGAATGCTTTGAAATGTACTCTAGGACCTTAGAAGAGTGGTTTTCTCTGGAAATAAAAGCCAGCGACCAGGATAGACAAAAATCATATCATAGATGAATAAGATTTCGATCTCAAATTCTCAACCCAACTCAATCTTACTTTCAATACAACTATGCGATAGTTAGACTTTGGATAGTTTTCAAGTGATGCATTGCGTTTCCAAAGTTTCTTAGGTATATTTAGGCATTCCTATTGAACTTTCTTTAAAACGAGCTTTAAAAAGCAGGAAACTGGAAGGAGGTTAAATTCTTATGGCAAAATTGCTTTCAAAACAAGCAATTGAATAATTCCTGCTTAAGAAATTGAAAAGAAGCGTGCGAAATCCAAGGGCATTTCACTCCCTTTCCAAGAATTCGAAATATTTTCATGAATAAAAACGACTCCCAGTGATTTTCAAGGAATTTTCATTAAGAGGATAGGATTTTCTAGAAAAGTGTTCGAGATTTTCATGGAGTGATTTGCGCTTCCTGTGAAATAGTCGTGAGAGAGGCAGAGGAAATATTCAAATTCATAAAGTAAATTTCGCACGCATTTCAAGAAATCCGAATTACAAAGCGAAATATTCGGTTCATCATTTTAACGGGTAACTACAATGTCATGGTTGAAAACTTTCCTACATAATATCGTGTTTTTGGTCCTAAAGTTTATAGACAGTTTTTGTTTATAAACCAAAGACCACCAGCATTTCAAAACATTATCCAAACTTTGGATAATATTTAATTTTACATAGCTACCCAAAGCGTATAGAGAGAAGAGTCAGTATCTGGAAAAACTCACCATAAGATTTGGAAGAGGGTTCCGGTTATGCATGCTATTTTTGAGCATTTCATCTGTTTAGCAACGAAAGCATACCTAACAATGGCAAATAGCGGGAAGCAGCAAAATTGGCGCGGAAAATTCTCCATGTGAGAACCAAACAACAGCTCCAAAACTCCACTCAAAATCAATTGTTACAAGTGTAAAGCTTGATTCATTCGTCCATGATTCAGTAACAAGATTTCTTTCTAAACAATATTATCAAGGTTATATTATTAAAGAATACTTGGCCTGCGATGCATTGCTCATGTCCTATGGAAAGAACGTTCATGATTTGGGTCTGTGGCGCCTCGCTGTCACATACACTCTCTTTTTTTATAAGAAAGCGTTTAAGAAACCGTAGAGCCAGATTTTAAAAGAAATTGCAGTAGGAGATTTTGTGCAAATCAAATTAAAGAAGATCAAAAATGATTTTTTAGAAAAGTCCGAGATTATATCTTGTAAAGAAAAAATAAAAGGAAACAGTAAGAAAAATGATGTTCGTACGTCCAACGCATGCATATGAAAATAAGCAAGAAAGGTAAGGTTTATAACTGAGGATTCTGAGGTGAAGTCATTGCATTTCCAGATATGATGCCATTGCCCAGGATGTAAAACATTGGGGAAAAAGTAGCTATACATGCTTGGGTAACATCAAAACCAAGAGCTTTTATCTTCGAGCCAATCACCAATGCAAGTTGCACTTTTATCGTTTTTCATGTTAAATACAAATTAACTTACTGCCCTTTGCAGGAGCATCGTTACTGCGACTATACAAGGTTTATTTGAAAAACCAATAACCACACAAAAAAGACTTAGTATAAGACAGTAAAAAGATGAAACACGGCATAAAGACAAGAATACCAATGAATCTCGTCAAAATCATTATAGGTTAAATGGTATGCAGAGAGGGTTGTAGCTAGGGTATGTGGTATTTAGGTAAATTCAAATATTCCATATCCCCTGCATACGTGTATCAAAAAAAGTCTTCTATGAACATTGCATTAACACTTATCATAAGAATTAATTCCCATCCCCCAATTATGAAAATTTGCAAACCCTAGATTATTTGTTACTCGAAAGTATGTAATTACTGTAAATAGGGTATAGAGTATATCACTACCCCTATCCGGACGGGTACTCAGCAAGCATTGCTGGATGGATTACTGGTATAATGTGTATAAAGCCACATACTCTCTTTTGTTTTACACATTTTCTATACATACACACTTTTTGTTATACATACTCTCTTTCTCGTAGACAAGTTATACTCATAACTCGTCTACGAGAAAACGTCGACCTTAAATCTTCAGCCCATGTATCAATTTCAATTTTAAAATAACCAGTTCAGAATTATTTTTTGCTCCCTACGCAGAGAAAATCATTCCGTAAGAATGTCGTAGACTTTTCGATTGGGTGAGTGATGAACATCCCTTGAAAGTAACTGGTAATTCTCTCGCTCTTGAAATAATTCCGTACGCTTTGAAAGGGAGTTGAATGCCCCTCGGCCCCTATACAAAATAGGGCCGGACCCAGCTCCCATAAAAAGGGGGGAGGCGTAATATACGTATCAAGAAAGAATAACACTCTTTTTTTATAAGAACAATTTCATAAGAACGCGAGTCTCAGATTTTGCCAAATCTTAAGAATAATTTAAGAACAAACCGAGGATGAACATTTCAAGGTCAATATAGGAATTATACAAATAACCACGGGACTGACGAATAATTACAAAACAAGCAAATCGACAGCACACTGATATATCAGATGGTCAAGAGAGTCCACATTTGAACCAATTAACACAACTGATAGCGAAAACAGGCTTCCGAATCATTGTAAATGTAAGAACATTTTAAGAACATTTCAGGCCGAAAATAGAGGAATATTTAAGAACAGCCAGCTTCAAATCAAATTAACTGGTTCTTATAACAAAAATGTAATGTAAGGGAAGTAGGGTATTAATTATCAACTAATTGCATCGTTTTTCTACCAAAATAGGGTGGGCGTACGCCCCTTACGCCCCCTTCTTGAATTGGGGCCTGCAAAACATTTACAGTAATAGAACGACTTTGGATGGAAATCAAAGAACTAGGATGTATCTTTGGTTCTGCAGGGGTGAAGTACACAGAAAAAGATTGGTAGTAGAGGGATGTGCCACTGATATAGATAGGTGGTCGAAAAATCTCCAAACATGGTACGATATTTCTGTCAAATCCGATTCAAGTTAGTATCAAATCCAAATAGTAGCTTATTAATAAAGGTGAATTTAAATTTTCGCTATAATATCGAGATATTTATCCTTTTTAATGTACATGTTTCTCTGTGCAGAATGGTAGAGGAATGGTTGAACGAAACACTATTCAGCAGTTTCTCTGACATATACATGGAAAGTTTCATCCTTATAAGAAATAAATGACACACTTTTTTTTTATAAGAATAAATTTTATAAGAACAATGAGGCTCAAAATCGGTTAAATTTAAGAATATTTTAAGAATATTGCGAGGCTCAGATCTCATAGAAAAATTTTCTAGCGAGTGTCGATGAGCTCTGTTTTACAGGAAATAAGGATATTGTTCTGTTACTTTAGCCTCCATATTTGTAATACTGAGGGTGTACGTTTTTTGGCATTTGTGACAATAATAACAATTTATTGCTATATAATACTATCCGTGTTTTCTGCCGTAAGAATAATTTAAGAATATTTCGAGGCTCAAAATGGCACAAGATTAAGAATATTGAGGCTCAGAAAAAAATTAAGTATTCTTATAAAAAAATAAGTGTAAAACATCTCTGACAAACACATGAAGTTTTCGAAAATTCTGACAGAACTTTTCCCCTAGCCACTGCACCCCTAAGTGACCACCAGGTTCAAATATAAACTTGGAGAAGAGAAGGTCTAACTCCTGAATAAAGATTTTATCATCTTTGTAATGAGGGTTTAATTGAAGATTGTCCAGAATATCACGGGCTACCTTTATGCTTTTCTGGGTAAAAAGTAATAATGTTAACCGTCTTGACTCACTAGCCCCTATTCAATAATTCATTCCTATTACATCATGTGAAGACTTTGAAACTAGCACACAACTAGGTACTTTCTTAAAGACGCATTCGCCATGCGCCCATTGGCCTTGAATTTAAGAAATGATCACACTTTGCTGTTGTTCTGCATAACAGCTAGTGTTTGGGTTGTTAATGTTCTCCCTTATCTTTTTGTTGTTTTATCATATGTCTGGTTGCAACTTGCAACTTTTAATTTCTCTCTCATTTTGTAACTGACTGCTTGCATTTTGACGACGCTCCTTTCTATACACAAAATGTACCAGTTAAATCTTATTAATAAAAAATCCGAAAAAATCGTTTCTCAGCCTTTTAATGAAAGTATTACTTGAAAGAACGTGTGATTGTCTTTGTCGAAGTTTGAAGCCGTTTTTAGTTTTGAATGATTGAAACAATAGAAAAAATATTTTTTTAAGAAGAAACTATGTGAAATCTAGCTACCAGAGTTGCTGAGTGAGATTCTACATATTGTGTCTGTGTCACTAATCGAGTGCACTAAACTAAGCTGTTTTTTATCCTTCCTTGTGAACTTCTTTAATCTGATTTGCACAAAGTTTCCTACTGAAATTTCTTTTAAAATCTGGCTTTACGGTTCCTCTAACGCTTTCTTATAAAAAATGAGAGTGTACACGCTTTTTTATAAGGAACCTAGCTCAGGGCCTAGTAGTAAAAGTTCCTTATTTTGAGACCTCATTTGACCACTTTGTAGTTCTAAAAGTTCCTTAGGAGTTCCTTAATTTTAAAGTGGGGGTGTCGTGATTTTTTTAAATTTGATATTTGATGGGGAAAGTAATTCTAAGACTACTGCAGAAAACCCAAAAGCGATATTTCATTTCGTTCTCGAGATATTTGGAAAATAGTGTGCCAATTTTGAGGCTAAAAAACCACGTGACACGAAACGCTTCGTTTTTCTCCATTTTGTCCCTGTGACGTCAGTTGTTGTGATTCAAGTTTGACAACATGGACGAACAGTATGGAGGAGGAAGCACGTCCGTCACTTCCGACGATTTAAACATTACTTGTTGGTCGTAAACATTCCGAGAAAGTGATTTAGAAGGAAGATGAGTATCCCCTGAAGTTATACAATATCAATTTGAGCCTTATCGAAGCCATGCAAAGAGAGAAAACGATTTTCTGGACGGAGAAAGGAGCGAAATTGAAGATGGGCTCAAATTGTCAAATCAAAATGCGAACGATGAAGCCTCTAATCGTTTATTATCTATGGACTGAAAGGTTCAGAGCTCAAAAAAGCAATTATGAGTATGAAATTAATTTTTGAATTAATTCTAATCTATTGATTGACTTTCGTGGAAAGGAATACAAACTGTTTTATTTCTGGTTCTATGAAAAAGGCACTTCCGCCTTCGCATATACGCCATACGGGCGGCCTAAACAAAACAAACTCTAGTCCAGTTGATCATGTTGGGCAGTCATACCATCAAGGAAGAATGAAGCCGCAGGGAGACTAATTTGAATCTAACACTTCTGAAAATTGTTTTGCCTTGTGTCATGAAAAATCTCTCAGCTGTGTATCAGCTGTGTTTACCTGAATCAAGTCAACTTCAAAACTCCAATTTTTCGGATATCACTCAAGTTTAGAGGGAAGGCAAGACTTATTAGATATTTTTTCATTACGCCTTGTCTCGCCTCTGATAATTAATTAATTGAAGGTGTATCTATTTTGTTCCAGTTTGCATTATCATGACAATGATGGGTGGTTGAGTCATGAATAATTTCAAAAGTGATGGGGTCAGGAAAATATACATATTTTTGAAAAGAAATATATGTAACCCAGGGCTTTCAATACGGAAACAATTCTAAGAAACTTTTCTGATTTTTTTGAAATGTAAGAGCCAAGGGGGAAAGGATCATAGCATAAAGTTTTAGGTATATGCCACTCATATATTAAAAGTTTTCCAAACAAAGGTACAGATTTTTCTCTCAAATTGCATATTAATGGGTATGAAACTATGAAATAGCTTTTTATAAAGGTTGGTCAAAATGTTTTCCATAAATAATGAACATTCACAAGAAATAGGGTACTTTTTCATGTCTCATTCATAATTTTCATTTACCATAAATTGGCTACCATAAGTTGGTAAAAAGTTGTGTATTTATGGTAATTATAATTATAATAAGTTGGTATGCTTTTCAGATCTCAGCAGCAAACCCTTGTGGCCTATCCAGCTGTAAGTCATGCAGCCCCTCCAGAGTAGCTTACAATCAAATAACACTAAGAAAGAGCAAATTTATAAATGACTGGCTATTTTGCCAAAGAGTCTTATCTATGATTTTGGGGAGGGAGGTATCCAACTAGGATATCTGGTAAAATAGAAAGGATTCTACAATTATTTTTAATAAGAAACCTAGCTTGGGTCCTAGAACTAAAAGTTTCTTAATTTTTCACCTACTAAAAGTTTCTCAGAAGTTTCTTATTTTTAGATACATCAAATTTTGCACTTTCCCTCGCATATTTCTTGTATTAAAGTGAAACCCACCTACTAATACAAGTTGACTCAACATCCTGGCTTCCTCGAAATAAAAACGTGTAGCAAACTTAAATCAAGCAAAAATGTATTGTTGACATATTACTTTCCGGCTCAGAAAGTCCTCTTATTCTTTTTGGAGTTTCTTAAAGATATTGATGTAGTTGTGAAAGTTTCTTAAATTTTTTTGACTCTAGTACTAGGTTTCTTATACACCAGTTTCTTATAAAAAAAACGTGTATTGTTACTGGAATGTTCCATAAGGAATACAAATATTAACCATGGATCTTAGAAATTTGGCTGAAGAATCCCCCCCCAAATGTTTCCTAAATTCAAATGAATAATTTAGTTTTCATGAGTGAATTTTCATTTCCTATTTTCTATCAGCGTCAAACATGAATTGGGTTTAGAGAAGCAAAAATTGAATTTAAATTTCATTGCAAAACAGCTAAAATATCTTACCAAATGTAACTGAACTGAACTATAGGAATAAAACTCTGTTGGACAGACGAGTTGTTTTTCTTGATAAGAAAAAATATGAAAAGTTTCTTAACTTCTTTGGTTCAAACAAAATATCCTACTAAAGTTTCTTAAGTTTAAGAAAATCTTGCCCTACGGTTTCTTATTAACGGTTTCTTATAAAAAATGAGTGTATTTAGATTTAAATGTTTGTATTTTTGTGTTATTCAAAGGTAACGAGCCTGGTAATTTGACTCTTGAGTTTATAGAATATCGTTGGGTATAACTGCATTTTCTAGAATTAAATATTGTTAAATATTGTGAAATAGCCAGAAAAGCTAGTTGATTCCCCTCAAAATTAGGTTAAGAATTCAGAATACTCAAAGCCAAAAGCTAAGTTTCCTTTTAAAAAAAACGTGTAAACAAGATTCTTAGGATTTTATTTGTTTAAGTAGTAGAAAGTTAAAAATCTTTCTAAGGAATTTCTAAGATGCAAAAAAACGTGTACACAAACCACTTTTTCGAGGAAGGACAACATTACCTTTATGGTACTGTATGCCTTGGCAATTTGTTTCCTCTTTTGCTTTCCGCCTACTTTGGTACTTTCTAATCTGCACATTTTTTGCTCAATGAAGCAATAAACCGACCTTTCTAGTATTTTAGGACGTGGAATGAAAATTATATGTCATAAAACTCCATCTTTCTATAAATTGTCGAAACAATACACCATATATAAATAGTTTTCCTTTTTACAGATCGAGTTCTGGAAGCACTTCCTACTTTGATGGTCTAGGCAACCAAAATACACTCGTAGTTTGTACAATCGCTTTGAGATGATAATTCGAATTGAATGGTTTCTGAAATAAGATATTTCTATTAAAGAATATTTGAAATTATCATAACCCTTTTATTTACACTAAAATACCTGTAGAAGAGGTTTTATGACCGCGCGAAGTAAGTTGTTCGGAAGCCACTCAAAGGGATTTCAATGTGTTTTGAGATTCAGCTGAGTTTGGTACACAACAACTGACGTCACGCGGCGCGTTGGATGAAAACGAACTGTTTTGCGCGGGGAGTGTTTGGGCTAATCACTTTTTCGTCCATAACTCAAAAACGAAAACTCAGATTTGACTCTGGTTTTTTGCTTCCTTAGTTAAATTACCAAAGCTAACTACTGTGAAATTTAAAAAAATCACGACACCCCCACTTTAAGTGTTTTCTTAGTAGATAGGAATAAGTATCGACGCAAGAAAAGCAATAACAATCAACATTTTGCAATAAACTCGTGTAAAGGAAACATGAAACATATCATAACACAAAGAATCTTAGGCTAGACCTATAAAACGTTTAAGCTAGTTACATGGTCATTAGAGAAGTTGCATATCTACACCAAATGAGTATATGCAAAATTGTAAAGTTCCTTGGTGATTTGACCTTTAGTAGTAAATGTTCCTTAAGGGTTTCGACCTTCGACATGTAGGTTCCTTATGAAAGGTTCTTTATAAAAAATGAGAGTGTATGTGACAGCGAGGCGCCACAGACCCAAATCGTGAACGTTCTTTCCATAGGACATGAGCAATGCATCGCAGGCCAAGTATTCTTTAATAATATAACCTTGATAATATTTTTAAGAAAGAAATCTTGTTACTGAATCATGGACGAATGAATCAAGCTTTACACTTGTAACAATTGATTTTGAGTGGAGTTTTAGAGCTGTTGTTTGGTTCTCACATGGAGAATTTTCCGCGCCAATTTTGCTGCTTCCCGCTATTTGCCATTGTTAGGTATGCTTTCGTTGCTAAACAGATGAAATGCTCAAAAATAGCATGCATAACCCTCTTCCAAATCTTATGGTGAGTTTTTCCAGATACTGACTCTTCTCTCTATACGCTTTGGGTAGCTATGTAAAATTAAATATTATCCAAAGTTTGGATAATGTTTTGAAATGCTGGTGGTCTTTGGTTTATAAACAAAAACTGTCTATAAACTTTAGGACCAAAAACACGATATTATGTAGGAAAGTTTTCAACCATGACATTGTAGTTACCCGTTAAAATGATGAACCGAATATTTCGCTTTGTAATTCGGATTTCTTGAAATGCGTGCGAAATTTACTTTATGAATTTGAATATTTCCTCTGCCTCTCTCACGACTATTTCACAGGAAGCGCAAATCACTCCATGAAAATCTCGAACACTTTTCTAGAAAATCCTATCCTCTTAATGAAAATTCCTTGAAAATCACTGGGAGTCGTTTTTATTCATGAAAATATTTCGAATTCTTGGAAAGGGAGTGAAATGCCCTTGGATTTCGCACGCTTCTTTTCAATTTCTTAAGCAGGAATTATTCAATTGCTTGTTTTGAAAGCAATTTTGCCATAAGAATTTAACCTCCTTCCAGTTTCCTGCTTTTTAAAGCTCGTTTTAAAGAAAGTTCAATAGGAATGCCTAAATATACCTAAGAAACTTTGGAAACGCAATGCATCACTTGAAAACTATCCAAAGTCTAACTATCGCATAGTTGTATTGAAAGTAAGATTGAGTTGGGTTGAGAATTTGAGATCGAAATCTTATTCATCTATGATATGATTTTTGTCTATCCTGGTCGCTGGCTTTTATTTCCAGAGAAAACCACTCTTCTAAGGTCCTAGAGTACATTTCAAAGCATTCGTGACAACACCAACAAGCTATTATCTCCCAAAAATAATGATCGTGACGGATTAACAACTCAATTGTCAACTGTCAAAACAGATTAGCACTATGGTTTCAGCAAACTAGATTCTGAGATATTTAATGCCCTCTGATTGGCTGAATTGATATAATCCGTGTCTGTATGGATATTCCCGTGTTTTCATGTTTTCTACGTTAGGACTGTGTTTACTATGTACCTTTTCCGCGGAAATTCTCCTTACAAAACGGAACGTGTTATTGATATCTTTGATAATTTTGAAACAATTAGCTCTCTCTCCTATAATGAGAAATCTTCTCACCAGAAGCGCCATCAATGGAGCACCCTGATGTGCCATCGAAATCCAAATTAAATTAGCGAAGAAAAAGTAACATTCATACCTCTTTAGACAGGTCGTTAGACAAACGCTCTATCTTTCGTTTGTATTTTGAAATTTCTTCTTGAAATAATTTCCTGAGCTGGCCATTTTCTTCAGTGGTTCTTTCCAGCTTTGCCTGCAATTCTGTGTTCTGGGGAAAAAAGAAAGCTCGAAATTAATAAATGAAATATTACTTCTTAACTGTTTCACTGATTGAAAAATATCCCTAGTGCATCAAGAATTTCGCCTCGTACACAGAGATTCAGAAAACTTGGCGATAAGCAAGAGGGCCTACAAGTAAAAATGAGGTTAATACACTCACTATATCTATATAAAACAAAAACCACCATCCAAAATAATAAGAAATAAGAATAATTGAATACAACTGCTGAAAACCAACAAATTTTCGAAATGAAATCTTTGCCAGACACTATTTCTATATAAATACTATTGCTAAAGCAGATTAAACACATTTTGATAGTCAGCGACAAAACCTTCTTGCTGGAGTATCAGAAGTACTACGACCATTTGTTGAAATCAACAGACTTTCCAACAATGATCTTGATAAAAATTTTACGATATGGCGTTGAAAAACTTTCCAATGATGCTAATAAAAAGATTTTTGACTTAACTTTAGATTTTATTTACAAAACAGGTCGTTTTGATTAAACAAGAAGTACTGGCCCTGGCCCTTTGTTTTAATGACATACAGCCACTAACATCTGTTCTCTTTTTCTATTGTGTTTCCTTTTTTCTTCGTATGTAATTTATTGTGTCATTAAACTTAGTATTTCTATGTATTTAGGGTAATGGCCCTGGGATAGCCATGAATTTTGCTTCCCAGGGTATCGTCCATGTAATGTATTTGTTAATAGTCCTGTAAGTTTTTATCCATTGATTATATAAAAAAAATACATTAAGAAACCGACATGTCCTTCTGCAACTAAAAGTTTCTTGCTTACGCATTCATCAGAAATAGTATACCAATCAATACTAACAATCAATACTATTGCTATTACTTTTAGCTTTACACTAATAATATACAAACAAGAAAAGCATTTAAAAAAAAGCAAAGAATGGATTGATCGACCCACCTTATCTTCTTAATAGTTATATACATGTGTATTTTTTCAACTATAACAGTTGGTTTTGTTACCCAGGGAAAAATCCAAATGATGACAAAGTACAATTAAGGTATCACGAAATAATTTCAAGACTGGTAAAATAATAACTGAAAGCAATAAAAACCTTTGTTTGAAACATTTGTAGCTTTTCTTGCAAAGTTTCACTGTATTTTCGCTGCTCCCTAAAATACGAAAATAAAATAACGTAGAAGGATAGAAACTAAATATCGTATATCCTTGATTAATCCATTGAGAGATGTCCTCCTTTAATGAAATCATCAAACCCTAAATATGTATCAGAGTTGGTACCAGGATGAAAGGCTTCAGGTTAAGCTGGGATAGCTATCTGTTAACAGGCAGCAAATCACGTTAGATTAGCCAGCCGTTGGAATTACAAAATTTCCACACTGTAGCAAAACACCCATACTAGATACCCACCCAGGCACGGAAAATTAGAGAGTTTACTGAACATCGTAATATCCGGAGGCTGAAATGGTTTGAGACACGTAATGGGAGACAAGGGGCAACGTAGAACGCAATCGTGCAAAGAAAGGTAGAAGGACAAAGAAACAGAGGAAGACCCAGATAAATGTACACAGGTGGCACCAGAGACTGGATAGGAATGGACCTTACAACATCAGTAGGAAGGACTGAAGATAGGAGAAGATGGAAAGAGGGGGTGCTTAGATTGATGAACCAATGGCCTACCAAGCTACAGTTTAGATGATGATAATTATGACCCAGGAACGCTTAAAAACACACCCATATTTGAATTTCAGTCTGTGTCCGCTATTGCTTAGCTATGAAGTATTTTTTCCTGCTTTGTTTTTCTTACTGAGATTCAAATCATTTCTTGGACCAAACAAACATTTGTTAAAATATTTGAGAAAAATCTTGAAAACCTGGTAACTCATCTTGAATTTCCCATACACTACTTTATGGGACAGGGTGCAACATCAGGAGTAGAGAATCTTTCAGACAAAACTGGAAACAAGGTCTAATTGGGACAGGTCTGCTATGAATCATGACAAAATGTTTAATATAAATGCTTTGAAGAATCACCTCACTTGATGACCAAGAAGCTCACAAGAGGCAGCACTTTCTCTTGCTTCTGCTGATATTTGATTCAACTTTTTCTGTAGAAGAAAAACAAAAACGTTTATTTCAAAATAAGCAAATTATTTAAAATTTTAACTTAAGTGTAGAAGATTCATGAAAACAAATTTCATGGAGT
Source organism: Pelagia noctiluca (assembly GCA_963924455.1). Taxonomy (NCBI): domain Eukaryota; kingdom Metazoa; phylum Cnidaria; class Scyphozoa; order Semaeostomeae; family Pelagiidae; genus Pelagia; species Pelagia noctiluca. The sequence continues at coordinate 4,297,837 of OZ004322.1, forward strand.
TAATATAAAATTTTTTTAGGCAAAAAAATTGAAGCATGTTCATTAGACAATGAATCTGGTCCAATTTTGAACAAATACGAGAAAAAACAAAAAAATGATCATTTGAAAAAACAACTTTCTGAAGAATAGCTGAAGCATTTCGAGGAATAATAACTAAATTCGGAAGAGATTTCTAGGAGATATAAGAAGGGTAAAGCCTACTGGCTACATGTTGAAGTAGGAGGTGAACCCAACCAAAAGTGATGTTTGCTTTTTGGGCGTTTGAAAATTTGTTTTATCCTGAAGTTTAAGCAAAAGTCTAACTTTTCTGGCTTCTGAATCTGTTCAAATGAAAAATTCATTAGCTCAAAAAACGCAGTTAATTTCATGACACACACAGCTGGCTACTTTAACAGCATTAAAAATCCCCATGTCTCTTTTGACAATATCATGATTTTCACTTTCATGACAGTCAATAGCAACTTGATTAAATCGGTTTCAAAACACGTCAGCTAAGACTTATGCTCAATGAAATATTAGATATTGATTGTTTCATCAGATAAACAAACAAATAATAGCTCAGTGCATCATCAGTGCAGAATTTCAAAATAGAGGCAAATATTTCAAAAGGTTGAAATACTGAGAGAGGGATTAAATGAAGGGAAGTCCATATTGATATTGATTTCAATAAAGGTCTGTCATAATAAGCTGTCAGCTTTATAGAGGTATTCGCTCATGGGGAGTGGACAGTAATTGGAGAGTCCTGAGGGGGGGTTACTTATCAAAATTCCCAGGACTAAATCAATCAAAAATCCTAATCCCAATGAGTAAAATAGAGAAATTCCCAATACTGATGTGTTCAACAATCTCTATCCCAATTCACTTTTTCATTCCTAAATTCATTCCTAAACCTTAAAGAACTCCAATTCCTTTTCCCAGCTAATAAAAAGTTAAATCCCAGTTGTAAATTCAAACATTCCTGACCCTCTAATTTGATTAAAGCTTAACTAACCTCTGCGAAAAAACGTTCTTTTTCTCTGTCAGTCACCAGGCTCGTAAAATCCTCATTTCTACTTGTCAACTTTTCTTCTAACGATTTGCATCGGCTGATGAGATTGACTTTTTCCGCAGAACTTTCATTGACTTCACTCTTTAAGTCGTCGATTATCGACGTCTTTGCTTCAACTTGCTTTCTGAGTAATTCTCTTTTCTCTGTTTCTTTTTGCACCGAGTTTTCCAATCGGCAGACGTCTGAGCTGAGGCGAGTATTCTCTTTACCTGCCTGAAAATTCAAATAAATTATTGCTTAAAACACATGGACTGGCTGATACTACTACAAAAATTTGCTTTCATTTCATCATCAATTGTCATAAAAACTTAAAATAATTACGAATTATATTATTTTACTACATTCAGTATCTAATGATCGTATACGATCCCATGTGTTGAAGGATAAATTGTAATTTGGTAACTTTATATTTTAGACCATTATCAAAACACACTTAACATGCACAAATAGAGCTATGAAATCATACCTATTAGTGCATGTTTAGCTTTTTTTGATAATGGCCCAAAACATGAAGTTACCAAATTATAGCTTGTCATTGAAAATGTTATTACAAAATTTTTTTTCATTTCATCTCAATTGTTATTAAAACCTAAAATCGTCATTAAAAATGTCAATGCAGGTTTCGATCCATCCTGGATCCATTCTTGCAAAAAGATTCAGCAACAATTACTACCTGATTTAAGTCAAAGCTATTTACTGAAAAGAGTATAGTTTTCCAGTTAAGGTGAGAATGAAGTTGAATTCAACATGTTTATTTAACACGAGGAGGGGTAGCTTCTAAAGACGACATGGTATATATGTGCCTGCTAGGGTTATGGGTTTTCTTGCAATATTCTGCCCCGTTAATGGGTCATGTTTCATAAGTTTCTAAGAGGCTTGCCCTAGTTATAAGTCTCATTAACAAGGATTCTCTGAAAAAGAGTCAAGTAAACGGAATTTTGGACTGAATCTTTAAATTTTTGCCCTGATAATAAGGTGGCTTTTTTGAAAATATTGTTCTCATTATGGGAAATTTTACCTGGGTTAGGGGCCCATATTTCGAACCGTTAAATGCAAATGTTTACTAGGTCACCTATAGGAAACACCCCTCCTGGATTCAGCATCTTACCTTCTCAAGAAGAAATTCCAATTTCTCGACTTCCGCGTCGCATACTTCTTTCAGATGTGATTTCATGGCAAGCTCGAGTTGGGTTTCTTTGAGTAGCACTTCCATGCCACGTAATTTCCCTTTGATGGCAGAACTTTCAGATTTGTTCTTCTCTTGCTCGTTCCTCCATGTTCCGATCCGTTTTTTCACTGCGTTGACCGAGTCGTTGAATACACTTAAGGCGGATTGGCATTCGTACGTGAAACATTGTTCCTAAAGAGAGGGGATATTAGAACAGTCTTTGATCGATACAAAACTTCAATATAACCAGAAAACTCGGAGCCATAGCAAAGTGAAAACATAGATTTCTATCTATATCTGCGTTAACATAATTCGTTAGGTTTTTGTTTCGTTCTCTTTCTGACATATTACTCTGTTGAGTGTCACACGAAAGGCTTAAGTAATCTATGTTTACACTTCGCTATGCTTCGGATTTTTCTGGCTATATAGCAGGGAGTTTCTGAAATTGAAATACTACGTAGTTATAAGTAACGCAAAATTTAGTTACTAACAGGAATGTTCTTGGGCAAAAGGATTTGATTTCGTGTATCATATATCAACAATCAACATCTCGAAAACACTAGCGTTCATGACTATAAGGTTAGTTATAGTTGTACTATCGTAAAGACAAGATACATGAACTATGCTTTAAGGATAGTCTAAAGAAATGAAATACTTTTCAAAAATGAAAGTCCTCGAGTTGCAACGTATCTCCATTTCCAAGTTCCCCTTTTGGCTGCATGATAGTGTGATTAACCTTGTCTGGTTCATGAAAACATAATGTGTTCAGATGATAAAGCTTTGCAAACATCGATACAACTTTTTGTGACATCCCGTATAGATAGAGTTCACAGTTCAAAAAGCACGTTAAATGTTATTCAAATTCAACCAGCATTCGGCTAATAAGATAGGTGCAAAGCCCTGTACTTCTATTAAATGATTATTCGTTAAATTCATCTGTTTGTTCTGGCAATCTGAAGTATAGATCATTACATGTGGCAATTTCGTATAAATCGCATTATGTGATTTCATTCCAAGGGAGATGAAAACTTCCACTCTATTCTAGGATTCGAATGACATTTCTATTCAACTGAAGAAAATGAATATTAAATACCTCGTCGCTATCGCTAAAATCCATGATTCGAAAAAGAGCCAAGTAGATTTTCTTATCAGGAATTCTCTAATCGGCTTTGTCTTTTGATTTTTGCTTGAAGGTTTCTGATAAATCAGTTTTGTAGATCGTTTGTTGCGTCGAACATTTGACGTCACATTAGATACTGCACACAAGTAACACAGGGTTTTTTAATGTGCAGTTTTACAGAGGACGTTCCTTTCTAAAGAAAATATTGTGCAGTTCGCAATATTCTAGGGGTCAGGAAACACAAAAAAGGGAATGGTGTGTGATAACAAAAGAACGCTAACAAAGTTATTCTAAGCAATCTGAGAAAATTAAAATAGCAAATTTTCTTTCTTGCTGGACATGTAACCATAGAAAAATGATGCAGCGTACTATAGACTGCCGAATTATCTTAAGAAAGTTTACATCCGATCTTAATCAAAGCATTATATTCATTTTAGACGCTAAAGGCAAATTCAAAATGAAAATTCCAATTCCTGATTGACCATACTTTTAAGATAAAAACACATAAAGCCTTGTAAACACTGACAAACTTTGGTATGCAGACTTGTGCAAACCCCAAGTTTGCAACCAAAAGTTGTTAAGGTTTGCAAATGTAAACCAGTTGAAAACTCGAAAATATTTCGCGGCAAGCACAAGTTTGAACCTATAGCTTCTTACCAAACTAGTTTGCAGGAGCTAGAATCTAGCCAATCAAATATTCGGATTTAGTCAGGTGCATGATGAAATTTGCATGAAAATAAGGGCGTTTTCGCTGGTCAAAGTTAGGTGGTGTGGACAGACACATCGGCACAAAAACTCCTCCTAACTTTCGCAAACTTGGAGTATTTTTAAAAAAAATTGAAGAAAGTTTGCTAGTGTGCAGCGGGCTTTACGTATTCTATAAGGCAAAGATGAATGGCCCGGAGGAGAAGCAATACAGTACGTAATTGTCTTTTCTTTCCAAAACTTTCCACAACGGACAAATTCCCAGTTCTTAATTGCTATGAAAAGACCCTTATCTAAGACGTAGTAATGATAGTAATGATTTCAACTCTATAGAACTGAAAACTGTGGTATTCAAAAATCTAATTTCCAAATTCTCATAAAATTTTACATCTTAATCAAGTATATTCATCGTTATATGAAATAATTTTAAAAATATTCGAATTGGAATAAGCTAAGTTTACATAGTGTGTGATATATCATAATATTCTCTAAGGGTTCATTTAGAAATTCAATTTTGAAGTTCAATTTGAAATTGCAATAGATAAAGCAGAGTTGTATCAACTATAGGTAAAAAGTTTGCTACACAAAAACTAAAGTGTTAAAAAATCTGAAAAATATGAGTCGAATTTATCTTTGAGCGTCTACTACCAGTCACCTGAGAACATTTCAAATGTTTCACTAAAGGTAGGGCTACTATCAGCTTGAGAGAACGGGCAGAGGACTACAGTGTATTTCCATTTCATTTTTCAAGTAGGGAAAATGGAGTTCCTTCTAATATATCCCAGGGGAGGATTAAGATGAGCTTTTGTCGAAATTCACTGCAAGAGGCCAACAATTATTTTTCAACACAAAGTCTTAATTTCTGCTAACATGAAGAGTATTAGGATGCGAGAATCCTGTAGTCCCTGTATTGCAATAACCTTGAACAAAAAAATATATTGCACTTAGCTAGAAACAAATGCTAGCTAAACCGGTTCCTATGCATGGATCCTAAAATTTTATCAAATAATGACAAGGTTGAATGAAATGCACTGATGGGGTAACAAGGATTTTCGTCTCCCAGCAGTTCAATCACTCTACCTTCGTTTTGCAGTCAAAAAACTTACTTCTCTGATAAGCAATTCGGATTGATAAGCAAGAACCAATATATTTTTTAGATTTAAAATTACTTTAAGGGAGAAAGCACAGGCATAAAGTAATAACTAGACCCCAGAAACTTAGACTTCACTGACTTTGATGTTGTTATCAACATCAATGAATATGTCACTATGTCTTTACAGCAGAGCATGTTTCTACAGTAATTGATATAGCATCATCTGGTAAGGGTTCAGCAAAGGTTCATAGAACCTGAGGTCTGGTTTTACAAAGTGCGAAAATTTTCACTTATATTCTTGTCTTTGTATGGCTATTAAAGTAGCTTAGGCGTTATGGAGGAGTCTTTCAGCAGCCGGAGCAACAGTTTCCCTTTCAATATTTTCCATTTCTGTTTCACCTTGCTCTTGTTTCTTTGCGCGGTTATTTCTCTCAATCAAATGTAAAATCAAAAACAATGTCCACACTGCACAAATAATAGCATATCCTCGAAACAAATTTCTACCACCAAAGTGATTGTAAACCATGCCTCCAAAGACACCAGACGAGCCACCCGCAATGCCGAAAAACAAACCATTTAGAATACCCAGGAATGTGGCCTGTAGACCTTTCGGGGCAAGATGAGTTGTGTGAGCCACAGCCGCTGCCCAGAACAAAGCAAAGCAGACACTGTGGAGGAGCTGAAGAAGCAATATGTACCAGGCATTCTGAAGGAATGAAAACCCAGTGAATCGGACAACATATAATGCAAAAGCCAAGGTAATGGATGGGATGCTGCCACGCAAAACACCAATGACATATGAGGACACGGGAAACATCATAACCTCGGTAGAGCAGGCAACCAGTATGCTGAGACCCATGATGATGTTGGAACCTTTGAGATCCTGAATGAACAGAAACATGTAGCCGTAAAGCAACCCATTGGCCATGCCCATTACGAATACAGTCGTGAAAAAGAAGATGACATGGAACTTTTTCAACTGCTTCATGAGGCTCTTGTTGCTAGGGGCTAGCTCCGCAGTTTCATCAACATTTGGTGAATTAGAAGGTGGCTTGACTTCTAAGAAAATGCATGATATAAAAAGGCAGAGGTTACTGCCAAGGAAGATGTAGAACATGGTGTTGTAATTTGGTTCTTCAGTTCCACTGAGTTGGATACCAACACCGGAGGCAAATGCAGCCAGCCCAAAACCAACAGCTCCCCAGAGCCTTTGCTTCCCAAAATCTGATTTCTCCAGTCTTGCAATTGTGTCTACCACGGAATTATCAATGAGGAGGGGGATTCCCCCGTCGAAAAATCCAATCAGAGCAAACCAGACAATCATCAGAATAAAAATATCTTGCTTCCTGTGTTTTGAGGTTTGGCCTTTTTTGCCCGCTAGAACTGTATGGCTTGTGGTGACATTTTCTACTTCCGTCTTTTGCGTCGTGGCCTTCATAGTCGGAAAACGCGTTGGTACTTCATCCTTTTTCTCTCTAGAAATGCCTGAAATGTTGAGATCCGTTTTGGGAAAAGCTGGTAGACTTGAATTTGGCAGCATTGGTTTGCTAAACAGATCTGTCACTGCTGGAGTGGTCTTCCACGCCATTTGAGAGTGATTTACTTGAGAGGTGATTGGTATGTTTGTTGCGAAAATGCCGGCCTCGCTCGTGCCTATCTCCGGCAGAACTTTTGGAATCCATGGAGCAGTAAAAGTTAGAATACTACTGATAACAATCTGCAACAATAATACCAACTTTAATTTCCCAGTTTTGTCGGCAATCGCCCCCCAACAGGGTGCACTGAGGAACTGAGCGAATAATCTTGCACCGAGGATGAAGCCAGCTTGTTCTGCATTTAGGCCGTATCCTGTTATAAACACTGGGATGAATGGCGTGATGCTTGAATAAGAAAAGTAAAAGAAGAAATACGCAGATTTCGCAGGAAGCAAAGATCTACTTATCTTTGGAGCTGTACACTTTGCAGTAGCCATTTTTCAGTCACCACGAAGCTTCTAAGGGCAGAGCAAGTTTGATCTAAAATTGATAGTTTCTGGTATTTTTCACGTATCTGTTACCCTTGAGCTGTTGTCACGAGGTTTTCTATGAAAGGCTGACAAATAAGACAAACAAGTTTTTAATCCGAATGTAATCCCTTGACAAAGATCGTAATATAATAAAATCCAAAGTTCATGAACCACCTCACTTTTTGCCATAAGCTCCTGATAATGTGCTGCATGAGTGTCCACATGCATGATGACCCTTTGGACTCTGTTCCAGTCCTCAACCCAAGGGGGCACTTTATTATCAGAATAGCGGGGTGTGCCTGTGCCACAAAGTCCTCCACACCCTCATGTCCCATAAAAATGCCACGAAGGGCACATGATTTTTCATAGGAACAACTTTAAAAAAAGCGCCACTGATCAGTGGTTGGTAGTTGTGGGTTGACAGGGCAAGAATGCAATGGCCTTCTTTTCTGTCTCATGTCTCACACAACCAAGTAGATAATATTAATTATATATAGTAAATCACATTATGGCGGGCTGAAATCAAGGCCATGGGTTATTGTAAAAACTACGTGTTTATTCCTCACATAAAAATTCACAAAAGTTATAAACAGTAGAGTTCCTTAAAATCTTGTTGAATTATTCAGATCTTTGGAGATTTTTGTCATTCTTCCAGATTTTTCAGGAGAATTTTAAGGTATTTTCGAAATCTTTAAAGATTTGTACGAGATTTTTACCAGTTGTAGACCAAAACATGGATGTTCATGGAATTGCTCAATATTGTGCCATCCATAGGCCAAGAAGATTTCATATCCCATGGTATTACCACTTTTTATGCCCCTTTACTGCACTCCTACACCCTTTATGCCTCCACCCCTGCCCTCCATCCTTTAAAGATAACAGCCTTGCCCTTAATCACCTCTATCCCTGCAGCGTTTACTATAGGGTGGGCTAAAACTGATCAATCTAACAAACACCGAAGGAGATTGCTTAATTAGAATGAATTAAGGAAGAAACAGCATAATCAGCACCAATTAAAGAGTACATAACGAACATGAATCAAGGAAGTAACGAAATAGTCCTGCCACAGGACCTCTAACCAATGCCTTTACCTCAAAAAAGCTTGGTATGGAATCCAAAATCCTGTTTATTCATTGAAACAGCTTTCAAGGAGACTCGGCTCAAAGCCCTCAAAGTCTGTTGTTAAATCGACTTTCCAGAAGGCTTGCATTCACTTAGATTTAAAGTCCTTATTTGTATATTCGTCACATTTTTACGTAAGTGGGATTTGGCAGTAAATCCCTATTCCACCATTCAACAGATTTTGCAGATAAACTTATCAGACTGGCTTAAAACTTCACTTCAGATGGAAAGTTGTTTGGATTTCTCCTGCTGACAAATAGAAGAAAAAACGAGAAACACCCATTCCAAATAACTGTCAAAATTCCCTTCCAAGGTAACCCAGGTGCGCAAGCTTAGGTAGTCAATAGTTTTCTCCGTGAGGCTTTCAAAACTGCAAATTACTACTGCTTCGAGCGAAGAAATATTCGCGTTTTTCGCATGCAGTACAGGCCCATAACCCCTCGTGCAATTTGAATAAGCTTCTTTCCACCCCTAGAAAATTTGCGAAGTCAACAATGGTTTTCTAGCTAATTGCCAAGTGTTCCACCCTTTAGAATGTAAATTAAAAAGAAGAAAATATTAAGGAGAAGCAGGATTTCAAAATCAATCGAGATACTTTGTGAAAATGAAAATGAACCAAGTAGGACTCGAACTCACGACCTCTTGATTGGTACTCAAGATTGCTAATCCACTGCTTGATCTAGGGTAGAGGTCGTGAGTTCGAGTCCTACTCGGGCCACTTTCATTCTCACAAATTATCTCCAAAGAAAAAATCGATGAAAATTAGTGTGAAAAACAGCATGATTTATGATTGAAGTATAAATGGGCTTTAGTTCTGAGAATTGTCGTTTCTATGGTGTTCATACCCGTTTTTATGTTTAGCCTTACCCAATGAAAAAAACTTATAAGACTCCAAAATGTTTCCACCCCCGCTCCTAAACCTGGCTACAGCCTTGCTGCCTTTTATCTAACTATAATCAGAATCATATATATTAAAAATAATGTATACTAAGGAGGAAAGAGTCAAGAGACTAACTTAACATCTCGACAAGCCTGTTTCGTGGTTTCCCACTCATCAGGAGACGTACAGCTAGATAAATTCGGGAAACCGAAACACAGACTTCATATTAAAAATAATGATAATGTCCAATGCAGATGAAAACATGGCTCTGCAATTGGTCAACATTTACTCGACAACACAGAATGAGGACGGGGACGGGGACGTTAAAAGTCCTAGTTTTTGGTATTAGAGACATTCTCCCAATTTTAGGGTATCTAAAGTTCATCTAGAAAGTTTCCCCATTTTTGGGTATCAATTCTGGTCTTAAAAACTCATTATCATTTCTTAACTAAAATACTTGTTACTGCATTATCATTTCATACTTCATACTACTTTTACTACATGGCCTGGGTTAGATTCATAAGAAAACCCTGTGAAGCCTGTAAAGCCAATTTATTGCTGTAACCAGCATTTCCCAGTCTTGGGTGAATAGTAGGTCGTTCTTCCCCATTTTTGGAGGTAGATTCTAACGCTTCACCCCCAGTTTCAGGTGTAGATTCATGCGTCACCTTTTAACGTCCTCGTCCCCATTCTTGGGTGCCGCCCCAGGCCTAGGATTCAACAATAAAAGATCTCCTTGTTAACATATCTGTTCTCATATTGCTAAGAGCGAGAGGACAATTGTTTAGCTTTGACATGACCCTTCTGTGAGGATATGTCATGTCTTTTTAAGCTGCGAAATATGACATTTCCTCTATGGGGGCTCTTCCATCGTAAGGCACCGGGCGATGTGCCACTGAAGAGGGTATACATTTTTGGAGTTTTTGTCTAGCCTAGAATTATACTTGTTCACAATTTTCATTCAGACAACTGTAACATATATTTGGGTAATGTCTACTCTAGTAGCCTTGAACATGTCGTCTAAAATATTTCTAAAGCCACAAAAAGTTAGAAACAGTAGAGATCCTTTTTGAATTATTGAGATCTTTGGAGATTTTTGTGATTCTTTCAGATTTTTCAGGAAAATTTTAAGATTTTTTCGAGATCTTTAAACATTTTTACGAGATTTTTACCAATTGTAGACCAAAAACATGAATATTCGTGGAATTCCTCGATAATGTTACATTCATAGGCCAAGAAGATTTCCTATCTCATGGTTTTGCCACTTTTTATGCCCCCTTGACTACACTCCTACACCCTTTATGCCCCCACCCCTGATCTCCACCTAGAATCCAGCAAAGAGCCCCCGTGCATGTTCTCTGAATTGAAACACCATTCTAATGATTATCTTGTGAGTACAATCCGCCACCGAGAAACAAAGTCTTCGAACACTGGCTTATTTCGCTCCACCAGCAGAGCGAGATTCGCAATCTCAGATATAGAAAATCAATTAATATGAAAGAATAGGGAGACTGTAGGAAAAGTCGGTCTAATTTTGTCCTTATTGTCTTCAAGCTACTAGTTTATCAAAAGTGTTTGGCGAACCTGCGCTCGAGACAGGTGCAGATTATTGGCAAAGTTTAAATACAAAAACTCAATGAAACAAATTGATTGTTGCACTGGGCGATTTAAATGTAACAACCAGTTCAAAAGCATGACTTTAACTAAATAGATATTTTTCTGACGCATTGAGATTTCGAGATTGGGTTTTAGAAGAAATCTTTCAAGAGATTAGAAGTTTTGAGATTGGATTCGGAAGCAACTCTCCACAGACAATAGATGTCTATGGAACGAAGAAGAAATAACTTCAGAGTCGGAGAAAAGTGAAGACTTTAGGTAAGGAGAAATTGAATTAATGACTTTTACTGAATTAATGTCGTTTCTGAAAGACTGTTGTGGGTGTACAAGGGGTAAAAATTTGCTCTTCCTCGCCTACTCTCATGTTATGCCACAGGACTCCACGCAAATTCTGCGCTCCATTCTTCTTATATTTTCTTCACAACCCGATGGTCTAAAATATTCATTTAACCTCCTCCCTCACATGAAATTACAACTCCTTCCTCGGCTCGTCATTCTCCTCGCACTAAAGGCATGTACACTCACAATATCGGAGATAGGAATTTAGAAGAAAATCTCCACAATTATTCGATCCCAATAGAACAATTAGGAAAATGATCTCGACAGAAATGGAGATAGAGATTGCAGGCTAGAAGGGAGTTAGTTCTTTTAGATACCGATTATTGGTTCTGTGCCATGAAACGTTTGCAGTGGTGCGCATAAGAAAACTAGCTGTTTTGCTGGATATTTCAGATAGAAGGTAAGGCATATGTTGTGTACAAATAGGAATTTCTTAGCAAAACATGATAGTGTGACTTACAACTGACTCTCTAACAATCTTCTTCTGTCGAGCATTTTCTTCTTCTCTGATTCTTCCAGTTCCTCTAAGAGAATAAATGAATTTTTTTATAGAAAGGTCCGATCGATTTCCCTACTTTTTCAAGTATTCTGAGAACATCATATTTTGGTTAATAAGCACCCTAGTTAATGTGTGCATGGTCATTAATGTGGAGAAATATCATCAGTAACGTAGAAAGACATTAGCAGTAACGTAGAGGGATATCTTACAGTAATGTAGAGAAATATCATCAGTAACGTAGAAAGACATTAGCAGTAACGCAGAGGGATATCTTACAGTAATGTGGAGAAATATCATCAGTAACGTAGAAAGACATTAGCAGTAACGTAGAGGGATATCTTACAGTAATGTGGAGAAATATCATCAGTAACGTAGAAAGACATTAGCAGTAACGTAGAGGGATATCTTACAGTAATGTAGAGAAATAGCATCAGTAACGTAGAAAGACATTAGCAGTAACGTAGAGGGATATCTTACAGTAATGTAGAGAAATATCATCAGTAACGTAGAAAGACATTAGCAGTAACGTAGAGGGATATCTTACAGTAATGTAGAGAAATAGCATCAGTAACGTAGAAAGACATTAGCAGTAAGGTAGAGGGATATCTTACAGTAATGTGGAGAAATATCATCAGTAACGTAGAAAGACATTAGCAGTAAGGTAGAGGGATATCTTACAGTAATGTGGAGAAATATCATCAGTAACGTAGAAAGACATTAGCAGTAACGTAGAGGGATATCTTACAGTAATGTTGAGAAATATCTTCAGAAACGTGGTGGAATATCTTGCAGTGATGTCGGGGGTGTTCCGTCATCGATTATCGGTTCTGTCCTTACAGTAAAACGTGGTGTGCACTTAGGAACAAACTTTTTCGTGATGCAGCTCCTGGTAGGTGTTGGTCAAAACTACCGTGAAAGTTAATTCCAAATTGGCCAAGATTGTAGTTCTTTCAGTTTGTAGTTCTTTCAGTTTGCAGTTCTTTTAGTTTGTAGTTCTTTCAGTTTGTAGTTCTTTCAGTTTTTAGTTCTTTCAGTTTGTAGTTCTTTCAGTTTGTAGTTCTTTCAGTTTGTAGTTCTTTCAGTTTGCAGTTCTTTCAGTTTGTAATTCTTTCAGTTGGTAGTTCTTTCAGTTTGCAGTTCGTTCAGTTTGTAGTTCTTTCAGTTTGTAGTTCTTTTAGTTTGTAATTCTTTCAGTTCTGTAGTTTTTTCAGTTTGTAGTTCTTTCAGTTTGTAGTTCTTTCAGTTTGTAGTTCTTTCAGTTTGTAGTTCTTTCAGTTTGTAGTTCTTTCAGTTTGTAGTTCTCTCAGTTTGTAGTTCTTTCAGTTTGTAGTTCTCTCAGTTTGTAGTTCTTTCAGTTTGTAGTTCTTTCAGTTTGTAGTTCTTTCAGTTTGTAATTCTTTCAGTTCTGTAGTTTTTTCAGTTTGTAGTTCTTTCAGTTTGTAGTTCTTTCAGTTTGTAGTTCTTTCAGTTTGTAGTTCTTTCAGTTTGTAGTTCTTTCAGTTTGTAGTTCTTTCAGTTTGTAGTTCTTTCAGTTTGTAGTTCTTTCAGTTTGTAGTTCTTTCAGTTTGTAGTTCTTTCAGTTTGTAGTTCTTTCAGTTTGCAGTTCTTTCAGTTTGCAGTTCTTTCAGTTTGTAGTTCTTTAAGTTTGTAGTTCTTTCAGTTTGTAGTTCTTTCAGTTTGTAGTTCTTTCAGTTTGCAGTTCTTTCAGTTTGTAGTTCTTTCAGTTTGCAGTTCTTTCAGATTGTAGTTCTTTCAGTTTGTAGTTCTTTCAGTTTGTAGTTCTTTCAGTTTGTAGTTCTTTCAGTTTGTAGTTCTTTCAGTTTGTAGTTCTTTCAGTTTGTAGTTCTTTCAGTTTGTAGTTCTTTCAGTTTGTAGTTCTTTCAGTTTGTAGCTCTTTCAGTTTGTAGTTCTTTCAGTTTGTAGTTCTTTCAGTTTGTAGTTCTTTCAGTTTGTAATTCTTTCAGTTCTGTAGTTTTTTCAGTTCTGTAGTTTTTCCTATATCGAGGACAAAGAGAAAATATATTCAATTGGTCTTCGATAGTTCTTCTAGAAGCAGATGGTTTGGAGACCTTTTATTTCAACTTTGAGTGCACAGCGTATTTTCTTGCCATTGTTTTCTACCAAGAAGGAAAAGATTATTTTGGCTTCTTATCTAACATATTCGATATTCATGAAAGCTTTTATGATATTCATCATCATATATTAATGTGGGCAAAGTGTGCCTGTTAAATGTTAACATCTAAGATAAAAGGAACATTTGGTGCACTTCTGGGAACCGTTCAACATCGAATCTGAAACAAAGATGTACAACAATAGGTTTCTTATTTACCTACATCTATAAAATATTTTGTACATTTTTAGGCACTGGTTAACCTCAAGCATGTAACAAAGACGTACAACAATAGGTTTCCTGACTGTCTTTTTCCATTAACTATGTATGCTTCTTAAACTTCTTCCAAGAGATTAAATCAACTTGTCTGAATCAAATTATTAAAAGGAAAGGGGAAATAAGAACAATGTGTGTTGACGGGCAAACAGAAAAAGGTACGCGACTAAGTCAATTTCTATTATTTATACATCACTTAAAATATTTTATTTTAAGTTATTTATACATCATATAAAATTTTATTACATTTTATTTTATTTTTACATTTTATTAAAATTTTATTACATCATATATATTTTATTTTAAATTATTTATACATCATATAAAATATTTGTGGGGGCATTTGGTATTTGCCATTGCTAGTCTATCTTTTACTGGTATAGCAGTCCTAGTTCAAGTCACGCTAACACTTCCTACTGGTATATCAATCAACCGCCATTTTAGCTACGCAAGGGATGAGATTTGTGTTGCTAAGATAGGAGAAACGTCTTTTAGCCATTTTGATGAACAGTGTCGTCATAAAGATCGCGCGCAAAGGACTATGCCTATTAAGTTAAGCAAACGGCGTGAAACCTTTGCAAAGAGCTTCCACGTGTTTATCTCATCTAAATGCTTCTATTGTTTAATCTATCATTATACTCTTCTTCGTAATAAACTATTCAACACAAACAGAAAAATATTTCACATTTCATATTTCACAAACAGTAAAATATTTGCATATCCTTTTTATCTGCCCCTTTTTGTAATAAACTATTCAACGTAAACCGTACAATATTTGCATATCCTTTTTATCTACCCCTTTTTGTAATAAACTATTTAACATAAACCGTACAATATTCGCATATGCTTTTTATCTACCTCTTTTTGTAATAAACTTTAAAACACAAACCGTAAAATATTTGCATATCCTTTTTATCTACCATTTTTGTAATAAACTTTAAAACACAAACCGTAAAATATTTGCATATCCTTTTTATCTACCATTTTTGTAATAAACTTTAAAACACAAACCGTAAAATATTTGCATATCCTTTTTATCTACCATTTTTGTGATAAACTACTCAACACAAACCGTTAAACATTTGCATATCCTTTTTATCTGCCCCTTTTTGTAATAAACTATTTAACACAAACCGTGAAATTTTTTATATCCTTTTTATTGTTTCTGAAATATTTAGTTGCCATCAAATACTGTATTTCAACCAAAATGGAATTCCCAATATTTCCTGTTTATCATCCTTGATACTGGTTTCCATTCTATAACCATTTGTGAGAACATATTTTCCATATAGCTAGAAAAATGGGGGGGCATAGCGAAAACATTAACTACCTTTCGTCTGACTATATTTTCCCAAGTTGGACCATATCTTCAGCATTCCAACATCGCACATTCCCATCATGCATTGCGTGTATCAGGATCATGATCTTCTAAAGAATCGTATTTCCCTGTCACGTGACAAAAGGACAGCTGCTTCTTTCCGGTTCTCGATTCCGAGAAAAGCTGTGGATGAGGCAGCAAATTGTCAATTAATTCGAATAAGGTGACCAGATTAGGCAGGATCAGACTAATCAGAAGCCTTCTTCCGACGACTAGGTTACAATGATGCATGGTTAAGTCTCACGGTGATCCTTGTAGCTTAGTCTTGAAAAGCCGTCAAGCGTCCTCCAGTCATGAAAATCTCACCGTGAAACCTTCCTCGTTTTCAGTTGAGAAATACACGTTTTTTTTTATAAGAAACCGGTTTATAAGAAACCTAGTACACTAGAGCCCCAAGAATTTAAGAAACTTTAAGAACTACATCAATATCTTTAAGAAACTCCAAAAAAATAAGAAGACTTTCTGAGCCGGAAAGTAATATGTCAACAATACATTTTTGCTTGATTTAAGTTTACTACACGTTTTTATTTAGAGGAACACAGATGTTGAGTCTACTTGTATTAGTAGGTGGGTTTCACTTTAATATAATAAATATGTGAGGGAAAGTGCAAAATTTGATGTCCAGTGCATATCTAGAAATAAGAAACTTTTAAGAAACTTTTAGTACTAGAAACTGGTGAAAAATTAAGAAACTTTTAGTACTAGGACCCTAGCTAGGTTCCTTATAAAAAAAACGTGTAGTGGGCGCGACCTGTATTCTGCAGGGTGCGGTCATGTCACACTACCCCTCTGATTAAAAAGGACACTTCGCACTTTGCACTTCACAAAGATTACTTAGAGACAATATAAAGCTTTCTGTCAACAGACCAAATACGGAAATTGGTAGAATATCTTTTATGCACAGATGTGCGTTGAATGAAACTCAGTCTCAACTTAAAAATGAAACCAAGTTCTGATAAACAATTTCAGCTCGAGCTCAGTACTCAAGATTGCTAAGTAATTGCTTAGCTTTTAGTTTTTACTTTAAAACTTTTCTGTAAGAATACTATCTCATTAGTTGTTGTACAACAAATTTTGATAGTATTTTGCATACAAAAGTGTGCCGGGGTACTAATATCCACTATAACATACTTCTCTATAGCTGCTACACGATTTTCATTACCAATTGGATCAGAACTAAATTTTCCTATTGCTTAGCATTCCCCTATCCAGAGTTGCTTATGTTTGTGTCTTGTCAAGTAATGACTTGCTTTTACAGCAATTGCTTATAAGAAAAATAAGTGCATACTTGTAATTGTTCACCCAATGGCCAAATATCTAATTTCTCGAAAACGCAACCAGTGGGGGGAGAAATGACAAGAAGCTTTGATGGGGTAGATGCAAGAAGTTAGACGGGAAGGATTGCACAAGACATGTCTTTGAACTTTGATTCTTTTGTGCACTAGATGGTTTGAGTTAGCCAAGTAAATACCAACTTCTGTATTTGAAATAAAGAAAGGGTTGTAGATATTTTATTTCATGAGGGTCCCTCATAACAGAAAGTCAAAAGATGGATAATACTAGATTTCTATTGTCTGGGAGCAAATTTCTGAAATTTCAAGAGATAGGCCCTCCTTCTGAGCTTCTAGCCCCTTTGTCGGAGGCGCCATCACCGACAGAAACGGAGCTACTTTACACCATTGACCCCAGAGCTATTAAAAATTCCACTTATTCGCGTGGCGCAACCATCTGCGACTTCAATCGCCCTGACCATACGAGCTGTATATGCATGTCCAATGGACGCTTCGAGTCTTGGGGAAAAGCAAAGAGCACTAATTAAGGTAAAAGATGAAATAGGTTTATGCACGCTTAAAATGGCACAGGCGCAGATTTCCCACTGGGATATCTATAAGCCGATGTAATTGGGAAACATTTGGCCGAGTGTATCATCCACAAAGCCAATCAGTTTGAGCAGAAGGGAAATCGAATGAGGCGAGGCTTGTTGAGCACGGTAGAAACTGCGAAGTTACTTTTGAAGGAGGAGGGGACAAGAGGAACATACTGCTTGATGGTGGAAAATACAGGTGAACGTAAATTTTTGCCTCTCTCTTCTCTTCTCGCCGATCACTTGCGCTCAAGTTTGGTCAGCTGCTTAGAGCTAGTGAGAACTCTGAGCTGGCGGGCTCCCAAGCCAACAAACCCTCCTATTGATTTTCTGTATCCCTCATTTCAGTTCAATGTAAAACAGTTTAGTTGTAACACCTGGTTTGTGAGTGGATAAACTTTCTATTGATCACCCTTGCCTTTTGATATTGGTTTAGCATTTGTGTCTTCATTTTGACCGATTTCCTAATGAAGTAAGATCTTTAGAAATTCCACTATAGCCTCGACATGATGTGTAGCTAAATGCCAAAGCGTGCATTGCTTATCGCAACAAAATCAAAAACCTTAGTAAGTTTGAGAGCGATGCACGCTTTGAGATTTACCTATCAATCGTGTTGAGGATATAGTTGCATTTCTGAAGAGTTTGTGTCGTCAGTTGCTATGTGAAAACCTCCTGCATATACCCCCATGCTAAATGCCTATATACTCCTGGGGGCAATTTGAGACTCTTCTGGGGGTCGGTAAGGCTGGAAATTTTCAGGCTATCCAGAATCCCTTTATTTTGATCGAGTCTTGAATTATAAATCGTACGTTCTTTGGGCCTCAAATGAGGCTAAAAAAGCCCGAAAAAATTGCCATTGGCGGATTGAAGCTAGTGAAATTGCATCAGTTTGATTTTGAGAAAGCAACAGAAACAGCACCAACAAAAAGTTAGCAAGTCATTCAATTCATTGGATTGCTTTTGACAGTTGAGCTTTTGCCTATCAAGGCTAAAATTTTAAATCAATGCTAATTTGTCCTCTGAAAATCCCATAATTCATTGTGTGCTCTTCAAAGTCGCAAAGGAATCTGGGATATCTAGGGGGGTGAATTTTCCTCAATTCAAGACTGTGGCCTCAACAGGAAAGGGGTCTTTTGGGTAAAAAAATTAATCTGTTTACTGTAAATATGTTTGGCTAAACACTAATAAGGCAGGGAGCCACTACTGATGATTGAATCCGAGGTTTTGCTTCCTAAGCAACTGCTCCGAGTTGCTTTATTTCTGATTTATCGCCGCTGTCTGATCGAAAAACTCGAGCATTTTAGTTCAGGAAATCCTCTCTGCACTGCGAGGATGTCAACCTCAACAATGTTTTCGTTCAAATATGAAGTTCAGCGTCCCACATAACAGCTGCTTAATTTTGGAAATAGCTCGAAAACTCACTAACAAGGTAAGGCATAGGCTCGCTGTATAATCTAGTGTCTTTGGACTACGCCTACAAGCTGTGAGTACAACGTTTCTGATGAGAATTCGTTGGAAATGTGTCCTTCCCAAAAGAGCTCTGCAGGGTTTACAAAATCTAAGATAATTGTGTTTCTGAAGGTTTCTTGCTTCGTGAATGAAGAGTGTCTTGCCAGAATGTTTGTAACAAATCAAAGCTACAATCGATGGATGTACACTATATCGATGTGGAACAAGCTCGGCAAAACTGTAAGCTCCTCAAGAAACTGGCTAGACTCAAGGGTAATGATAGATAAGGAGATTTAATTTTCGCTGAGAAAAACCTTACAGGCATAACTTTGACCGCAATGAAGAACACATTGCTTATTTCATACTGGGCCTTGCAGCCCCAGGTCCGCTGTTTCAATCTACAAACAAGTGCTGGATCTTTTGGACTGGATGGAGTGCAGCAAGATAGAGAACTTCGAAGATCTGGGACTAAAAGTTAGTTAACACGGAACTTTGACCCGCTACAGTGTTGCATCGTCAAACTCCACAGATATACGTATCAAATATTAAGCTATTTTGCAGTAAATGTATTTTAAATCTTTGAAAACGACTCAAAACAGAATTGATCGTAGCTTGAAGAAGGTTATTCGTGGCACATGCGCGAGCTGACGTGACGGAGCTTATTCAAGAATTGCATGATGGGAACATGCTACTTGGCAACCATAGCTACCTGTGATAGCAACCAGCGACTTAAGAGCCTACATCTTGAAATGTGAATTTCTTCACATCAAATTAAATTTCTAGCTTACTAGCAAAATTAGAAACAACGGGTTGATCAAAATGATTCATGGTAAAGGAAGCTGGGCAATCATCGACACCCTGAACAAACTACGAACTTGAACTGAGATGAATAATTTAATATTTGCGCACATCCAACGCAATTTATTTAAAACTCCATTAGTTTTTCAATTCTACGTCATTGAGAGGGCGGTGATGTTTTGGGGTTACAGGTAGCCTAGTAAAAGCCATTTCAGGTTTTACGCACATCCAACGCAATGAATTTAAAACTCCATTAGTTTTTCAAAGCTACATTATTGAGAGGGGGTGATGTTTAGGGGTTACAGATAGCCTAGTAAAAGCCATTTCAGGTTTTACGCACATCTAACTCAAATGAATTTAAAACTCAATTAGTTTTCCAAAGCTAGGTAATTGGTGATTCAAAGAGCTGGCTTTAAAGAAGCTTGAAGACCTCTTTCCATCGATTGCCACCAGAAACAAGAGAGGGGGTGATGTTTGGGGGTTACAGATAGCCTTGAAAGATCCATTTCAGGATTTACGCACATCAAACGCAATGAATTTAAAACTCAATTAGTTTTCCAAAGCTAGGTAATTGGTGATTCAAAGAGCTGGCTTTAAAGAAGCTTGGAGATCTCTTTCAATCGATAGCCACCAGAAACATCAGAGTTTTGATGGTTGCAGATGGCCTAGGAAGATTATTATTAGTTATTCAAACTAATAATACCTTAAAAATAAATTTAGAATTTCCTGCAACTACTTAGTTTTTGAATTTTCAGACTGCAACGTTGAATATACTCAGTTCTTAAGGAACGATGCATAATCTTGATACCAGAGCTTCTTTGCTTTCGACCCAATTATGGTTAAAAATACGAGCATCCTAAACCTAAAAATGTTTTTTTTCGCGTTGACAAGAAATACGTGAGGTTCACTTCATGAAATTTGATACTCAGAGTCCAGTAAAGTCTTCGACCTTCCTCTGGGCAAACCTTGCAGTAAGCAATGTTCTTCCTCACTTGGGGTCAGGTTGTGTACCAGTAAGGTTAAGTTGCTATTTGCATGCAGAGACAGATGAGTTATTCTTAGTAAACAGTCCTAAAAGCATCAAAAAAGACTTTAATGCAGCTACAATTCACCATATAAAAATGCTATCAAACTGCACTTTCATACCACTAATTGACTATATATGTTGGAATCATTCCTAATTTTTCAGTTTTTTCTCAACCTTCGTCAACCTTCCTCCGGTCAATGACCATGCGACCGTAATGTTTTCCTGCTCACCGAAGTGCAAATTATTCAAGTTGATAACTAGAAAAGCTAGAGACGTTTCAATTCTGTGCAAATGAAGCACAATTCGTCATTTTGACATCCTTTCTTGTGAAGCCAAAGTGTCTTACCTTTCTCATCATCACAAAATATCCAACCTTTGGTTTTGAAAATCTGATCCTATCGTTTCGTATAAAAAGTTGACTTTAAAAAGAAGTGTAGCCTTGTCTTCGGAGACAAGTTGGAGATCTTCAAAGATCGGAAGAGAGGCTAATCTTTTACTAAGGCGTCCCTTTGTGTTCCAGCTACTGTTTGATTTTCGCAATTCATCGCTTCCTTCCCGCGTATGGCTGAAAAGCACTTTGAGAACGAGGTTGACGGTGCTTCATAATTCAAGAGCGGGACGCGTTTGCGCGCGGTTGCTCTCGCCACTTCCTCTTTCGTGGAGAAGGAACGGAGAACTAACCGCTTGAAAACCATATTTTCAAGAGCTGCATTTTCCGATGTATTGCGAAACACACACGAGGTAACTGTTTGCGTTGAAAAGAAAGTTGAAACTGAACGATAGACAACAGTTAACAAATAGACCACCCTAAGTAATGCGTGCGCAGTAAGTGGGTGTGCGTGGTAAGTGTTGTGCGCAGTAAATGTTGTTCAATTTGGAGGAAGATGATCAGCAACGTGGAGGGATATCTTGCAGTAATGTGGAGGGTATGTTCAGTAATTTTTTACATCGCTTACAGTATTCCTCCACATTACTAATGATGACCCTCCACAGCACTGAACGCTCTGCTCGCTACATATGATATTCTTCTACATCACTGAACACCCTCCACATAACTGCAGTTTATCCCTGCACGTTAAAGAACGCCCTGCACATTAGTGAAGTATATCCCTCCACGTAAATGAATTTAACTTATACCAGAGCAGGCTACTGCAATTGACATATGCCTCCACCGGGTCTCGAACCCGGGTTTGTGGGGACACAGGCGAGCGCGCTAACCAATGTCCTAAACCAGGACAATAAGTTAGCACAGTAACCTTGATGTGTTCACAACTCCAGGCTTATCCACGGCGGGGCATTTTTCAGTGTTTCGGATGAAATCCTTCTTCAGAGCCATGTTATATTAACTTTAAATCATAAGGCATGGTCTAACACGGGTAATTGAATTATACCAGAGAAGGCTACTGCAATAATTTGGTATAATAATTCTGGTATATTGATTCAACAGTCACTCTCCATATTGATTCAAAATAACCTTCTACATCCGATTCCACACCCTTCACGTTACTGATAATAACCCTACACATTTGCAGAGCCTCCACATCACTGCAAGATATCCATGTACGTTACTGATAGTATCCCTCCACATTAATAAATACCGTCCACCTTACTGATAGTATCTCTCCATATCATTGAACACCCTCCAAGTTACTCAATAGTATCCCTCCACACTAATGATGATATCTCTCAACATTACTGAATATTAACCCTTTATATCACTTATCACCCTCCACCTTACTTATAATAACCCTTCACATCACCTAACAGCCTGCATGTTACTGCTAATATCCTTCCACGTTACTGATAATATCCCTCCACTTTATTGAACACCCTCCAAAGTTACAGAATGGTATCCCATAATATTACTTACCATCCTTCACGTTACTGATAAAATCCCTCTATATTACTTAACACCCTCCACGTTACTGATAAAATCCCTCCACGTTACTTAATATCCTCTAAGTTACTGAATAGTATCCCTCAATACTACTGAACACCCTCCACCTTACTGATTATATTCCTCCTCTTTATTGCACCCCCTTCACGTTACTGATAATTTCCTTCCCCCCCCCCTTTACTAAACATCTCCCATATTACACTGTGACCCCAAATAGCTATAAGGGGTCCCCAACTTCCATATAATAAATCTCCGAGTCAAGTCAACTCATAGACCATCTGGTCAAATAATGATAATGATGATAATTATAAAAACAGTTTGTGCAATTCCATTCCTTATTGCAGGTGAGGGCGCGTTCTATTGACGAAAAAAGCCAAAGGGAATAGCAAAGGTCTTCGTGCGCAGCAACACCAGCTGTCTGCGCTGATAAGAATTGTAGAATTGTCTAGCTCAGTAAGACGGAACACATAAAAGGAATTCATCTAAGAGGTGGATGGTAAGAGAATAGCAAGGGATTTTCAGAGAGAGTTTTAACGCTAAAGTCTGACGACAAGCAAGCACTTTAAGCAGGCAAGTTAATACTAGAGTTTAAACGCTTAGAATATTTGTTGAATTACTTATTACACTATTTGGTAAGAGAATAGCAAGGGATTTTCAGAGAGAGGTTTAAAGCCAAAGTCTGACGACAAGCAAGCATGTTAAGCAGGCAAGTAAATACTAGAGTTTAAACGCTTAGAATGTTTGTTGAATTACTTGTTATAGTAATTGGTAAGAGAATAGCAAGAGCTTTTCAGAGAGAGCTTAAACGCTAAAGTCTTCAGACGACAAGCAAGCACTTTAAGCAGGCAAGTAAATACTAGAGTTTAAACGCTTAGAATGTTTGTTGAATTACTTGTTACAGTAATTGGTAAGAGAATAGCTAAGGATTCTCAGAGAGAGTTTTAACGCTAAAGTCTGACGACAAAAGCAAGCACTATAAGCAGGCAAGTAAATACTAGAGTTTAAACGCTTAGAATGTTTGTTGAATTACTTATTACCCTATTTGGTAAGAGAATAGCAAGGGATTTTCATAGAGAGGTTTAAAGCCAAAATCTGACGACAAGCAAGCACTTTAAGCAGGCAAGTTAATACTAGAGTTTAAACGCTTAGAATATTTGTTGAATTACTTATTACACTATTTGGTAAGAGAATAGCAAGGGATTTTCAGAGAGAGGTTTAAAGCCAAAGTCTGACGACAAAAGCAAGCACTATAAGCAGGCAAGTAAATACTAGAGTTTAAACGCTTAGAATATTTGTTGAATTACTTATTATCTATTTGGTAAGAGAATAGCTCAGGATTCTCAGAGAGAGTTTTAACGCTAAAGTCTGACGACAAAAGCAAGCACTATAAGCAGGCAAGTAAATACTAGAGTTTAAACGCTTAGAATGTTTGTTGAATTACTTGTTACAGTAATTGGTAAGAGAATAGCAAGAGCTTTTCAGAGAGAGTTTTAACGCTAAAGTCTGACGACAAAAGCAAGCACTATAAGCAGGCAAGTAAATACTAGAGTTTAAACGCTTAGAATGTTTGTTGAATTACTTGTTACAGTAATTGGTAAGAGAATAGCTAAGGATTCTCAGAGAGAGTTTTAACGCTAAAGTCTGACGACAAAAGCAAGCACTATAAGCAGGCAAGTAAATACTAGAGTTTAAACGCTTAGAATATTTGTTGAATTAATTATTACACTATTTGGTAAGAGAATAGCTCAGGATTCTCAGAGAGAGTTTTAACGCTAAAGTCTGACGACAAAAGCAATCACTATAAGCAGGCAAGTAAATACTAGAGTTTAAACGCTTAGAATGTTTGTTGAATTACTTGTTACAGTAATTGGTAAGAGAATAGCTAAGGATTCTCAGAGAGAGTTTTAACGCTAAAGTCTGACGACAAAAGCAAGCACTATAAGCAGGCAAGTAAATACTAGAGTTTAAACGCTTAGAATGTTTGTTGAATTACTTTGTTACAGTAATTGGTAAGAGAATAGCTAAGGATTCTCAGAGAGAGTTTTAACGCTAAAGTCTGACGACAAAAGCAAGCACTATAAGCAGGCAAGTAAATACTAGAGTTTAAACGCTTAGAATGTTTGTTGAATTACTTGTTACAGTAATTGGTAAGAGAATAGCTAAGGATTCTCAGAGAGAGTTTTAACGCTAAAGTCTGACGACAAAAGCAAGCACTATAAGCAGGCAAGTAAATACTAGAGTTTAAACGCTTAGAATATTTGTTGAATTAATTATTACACTATTTGGTAAGAGAATAGCTCAGGATTCTCAGAGAGAGTTTTAACGCTAAAGTCTGACGACAAAAGCAATCACTATAAGCAGGCAAGTAAATACTAGAGTTTAAACGCTTAGAATGTTTGTTGAATTACTTGTTACAGTAATTGGTAAGAGAATAGCTAAGGATTCTCAGAGAGAGTTTTAACGCTAAAGTCTGACGACAAAAGCAAGCACTATAAGCAGGCAAGTAAATACTAGAGTTTAAACGCTTAGAATGTTTGTTGAATTACTTTGTTACAGTAATTGGTAAGAGAATAGCTAAGGATTCTCAGAGAGAGTTTTAACGCTAAAGTCTGACGACAAAAGCAAGCACTATAAGCAGGCAAGTAAATACTAGAGTTTAAACGCTTAGAATGTTTGTTGAATTACTTGTTACAGTATTTGGTAAGAGAATAGCAAGAGCTTTTCAGAGAGAGCTTAAACGCTAAAGTCTTCAGACGACAAAAGCAAATGATTTGTTAAATTTCTTATTGAACTAAGAATATTAAATTTGAATCAGTACGTAGATCGATAGAGGATAGGCAAAATATATTTAATTTTTTTGTAGATTTTGGTGTAAACACTTATGAAAAGGGGACTACCAAAGAAAACAGGGGTGACCGATTCTACCATTGATAGGCAAAAATTTTGGCCTAATATCTTTGTAAGATTTTGATTTCTGAGAACTAACGAATACTTTAAGATTAATTTAAGTTGTAAGTGGATAATGGATAGATACATAGCTACACTTATTATCTTCGTAAGGTATCGGTTAATGCCTCAAAGAGAGGAACTGATTTTTTGTATAGAATCAGTAGTTTGATAGTTGAAAGTTGATAGTGGATAATGGTTGGATAAATACACTTATTATCTTCGTAAGATATCGGTTAATGCTTCAAAAAGAGGAACTCATTATTAGTACAAAACTAGTAGAATCATTAGATTGATAGTTGAAAGTTGATGTTGAATAATGGATAGATAAATACACTTATTGTCTTCGTAAGGTATCGGTTAATGCTTCAAAAAGAAGAAGTAATTATTTGTACAAGACTAGTAAAATCAGTGGATTGATAGTTTAAAGTTGATAGTGGATAATGGTTAGATAAATACACTTAAAATCTTCGTAAGCAATCAGTCAATGCTTCAAAAAGAAAAACTCATTATTAGTACAAGACTAGTAGAATCATTAGATTGATAGTTGAAAGTTGATGTTGAATAATGGATAGATAAATACACTTAAAATCTTCGTAAGCAATCAGTCAATGCTTCAAAAAGAAAAACTCATTATTAGTACAAGACTAGTAGAATCAGTAGATTGATAGTTGAAAGTCGGTAGTGGATAATGGATAGATAAATACACTTATTATCTTCGTAAGGTATCGCTGAATGCTCCAAAAAGAGGAACTAATTATTAGTATTAGACTAGTAGAATCACTAGATTGGTAGTTGAAAGTTGATAGTGGATAATGGTTAGGTAAATACATACACTTATTATCTTTGTAAGGTATTGGTTAATGCTTCAAAAAGAAGAATTAATTATCAGTACAAGACTACAGCCCTGTTTACACTACACAAACTAACCCAGGGCGAACCCGGGTCGAACCCTGTTGCGTGTACACTATAAAGTGTGATTATCGACAACTTTACCAACCTTTTTCTCACGCACAACAACACAGGATCACAGAATACTAAACAATGGCGGGATATTTTCATCCTCAGCTTTGCTAACTTCAATTTGTGTTTAACTTGTTAATGCTAGCTTAGCAGTTTTATTTTAAAAGAAGAGCCACTTATAAAAAATATTGATGAAGAGAAATGAAGATTTAAACAGAAGAATCGTTTTCATCTTCCTCATTAAGGACCAAACTACTCTCAAAAACACTAGTGAACCTAGTTATAGGCCTGCCCCCCATGATTTCATCAATCTTTTCAAATTAATTTCTTAATCTATTTGGTTTTCTCACTTATTTGAAGACATGAGCGCTTGTAATCTCCTTATTCTTTGAGACGCTTAGCTATCTTTTCATACACGGATTTCTTTCTGGAGCTGTCTAATTGTTGTTGGATATTTCCATCGGCCCAGATGCTTATCAGAGGGAAAGCCTTCTCATCAGCCCAAGTTGTACCTCGGGCAATAGATTTTGCACTCATTTTGAGTTTTAACTTTCGCGGATTCCATTTTGATATTACACCAAATTTTGCTACAATTTAGGCCCTCGTTCTTCACGCATTTAGTATTGAGATTTTAAATACACATGCGCTAGTTGCAAAACTGCCCCGGGTTGGACCCTAATTTGCGTTTACACTACAGTTGACTGCAACCAGGAACGAATCGAAGGGGGAGCCGGGGGGGCATGGCCCCCACAAACGATAATATTCAACTTATCGAAAATTTTCGTTACGAAGTGCAGCCAATGATCAGGCAGTTAAATGAATTAGAGGTAATGCCTTGAATATAACAGCGTAACAAGAAAACATTACATGCGTAGCTAACATTAAATTTGTGTATTCTCTTACATCTCAGGTGATTGAGTGAATCTCCAAAAATGTGAAGTTTTAAGTATTTTATTATGTATTGAAGAAATTAATTCGAAACTAAATCAAAACCCAAACCTAGGAATATAGCCCTGGAAATTAACCAAATATATCAGCAGCTCTACAGTTAGTGATTAACTGATTCCCAGAGAAGTTTACTTTGAAGCTTACCTATCATGAACAAACAGCATCCTTAAAATTTGCTAAGAAAGCCACCTTAAAAACCAAAGTGACGAGAAAGGGGCTGAACAAAATGGAAAGTGGGCTCATTCGATTGTGATCTGAAAAATACCTCTCTTTACGCTCTGGTACCCACGTTATTCGAAAATGAAAGTTACTGCAAGCTCGGTTTATTTGTTTTTGATATCTTGGTATGGAATTAAAGATCCTCTATAGAGACTTACTCCTTTACTTCGTAATTAAGCCCAGATGCCATTTGTCTTTTAAAGTTTCAAAGATGCACCCACTCTTAAGGATTTATGGTATTATTCAAAAGAATGCTTACTTTCTTGGAAAAAATTGAAATTCTAATTCGTGTAGAAAATGACAGAAACAGTTTTAATTGAGATACATAAAACAAAAAATCAGAAAAGGCGTTGCCAGCACTCTACGGAGGTTTGAGGGGCGTGGCTCCGAAAAATGTTCTCTGAGGCCTCTTCGCACTTTCCTCTCTAAATGGCCCTCCCCAAACTGCAATACTGGATCTACGCCTGACTGCAACTAGCCCGGGGCGAACATACCTCTAAAGCAGGGTCGGTTTAAAATGGGGGGAACCCGGGTCAGTCGCGTTTACACTACTAAAATCTAACCTGGGTTAAACTAACTCGGGCTGTGTAGTGTAAACAGGGCTCAGTAGAATCAGTAAATTGATAGTTTAAAGTTGATAGTGGATAATGGATAGATAAATACACTTTTTATCTTAGTAAGGGATTGCGTAATACTCTAAAAACCAAGGAACTAATCATTAGTACAAGGCTAATGGAAATTGAATCAATAGATTGATGGTTTAAAGTCGATGGTTGATGATGAATAGATAAATACATTTTTTATCTCCCGAAGGTATCGATCTAATCATTTAATATAGATGGAGTAGAAAATAGTACAATATATATCAAAGCAGTAACTTGAGAGATGAAAGTTCATTGTTGGTAAAAAATGGTGATGTCAAACCTTGCTGAATCTTTTAAGATAAAACGTAACTTGTTTTAGTAAATTTTTTGCTGAATGACAAATCGCAGTAAAGCAGGAAATCAATAGCGAGCTGATACTAGTTCATACAGGAAAGGCAAGTACGCTTTCGTCCTTTGTTAGAGATATATACAGCTTAAATGAACTTAAATCTTACCAGAGCAGGCTACTGCAATGAAATTATGCCACCATCAGGCTTCACCCGGGCTGTTGCGACCTAAGGTGACCGCACTAACCACTGTTCTAAACCAGGACAATAAGTTAGCACAGTAACCTTGAGTTGTTTCCAACTTCGGGCTTAGTGAGGCATAAATTCGCGTATCGGGTTATATCCTTCTCTGGAGCCATGTTATACAACATTAATTGTTAAGTCACGGTCTAACACGGAAATTATATGTTACCAGACCAGGCTTCTGCAATTGACCTAAATGCATAGAGACTACTGAGACTTTGACTTACCGGTATGAAGAATCCCTATGTCATCTGCGCATGTGCAAAACATTCACGGCCGTTCCCAAGCCATATGACAAATGTCGGTTTTCGAATCTGTTGTTCTTCGAAATATTTTATTTGTCTGGTTGCTCTTCAGAAGTCTGAAATTTAAATTGGATGCCGGTTTACTTGAGCTTTGGTAATTACAATTAGGAAATAAGATACTATTCATTTATTTTCTTCTCGTTCAATTTTTACTTCCATACTACGTCACTAACCTTTCCATAGTACGTCACTAACCTCTGCTATTGTGAGTTTTAGGCCTAACTTTCTGACTAAGTGTTTACTTATTTACCATGCCCTTCCTTTTTATGGTTTATCTCATTTACATCTCTTTCGTCTAAATATAATTCTGTTTCCTCTACAGTAGTTGTAAAAACCTTGTACACAGATAATTTTAGTTAGTTGGTAATACAGTTTGACTTATATTTGGTAATACAGTTGGTAGAATCGTTAGTAATAACGTTGGTGCGAATTTGTACATGACAAGAGAAAAGCACAATCAAGCCTCTTTGTTGTCCTACATATACAGAACTCGATGAGAACGTTCTTTATATGATCTTATCACATCTGATTATTAGTAGTTTTGGGTATTTCCCTCAGACTATTAAACCCCTGCTAAGCATGAACTCATTCGATTAGAGACGCCGAACTTCCGAAAGTGCAGAGAATAGCTTTGGTATAATAGCTTATTGTGAATAAAGAGCTTGGTACAGCTGTTGCCTCAAGAAAGAGAATAAACTAGGAACTTAGATGATTTCAAAAAACTCATTAAGTACTGGGAAGGTGACAGATGCAACAAAAGGCCCTGCAAGACATGTTTTCCGCAAGTTTATTCCTAACAGGATGGATTTTTTTGTTTTCTTTGTTTTCTTAATGTATGAATTCATTTTAGATGATTGTAAAAAACAAGGAGAGGACAGGCAGTCTTGACTAGTCTTAATTAGGCTATTTCGTAAATTTGCATTATATCTTGACCCTAGAATAAACAAATGAATGATTAAGGTGGTAATCTTTTGTGCATTAAAAATACATTCTGCATACATTAAGGTAAAAATTTCCTTAATTACTGTTAGTGATGCCTGTAATTCAGATGATATTAAGAGAACAGTCGACTCTAAGTAAACCGTTATCAGGATGTTTTCTAACTTTGCATTTCATTTTAAGCCTAAATAAACATACTAATGATAATGATGATGGAGATGAATTTCTTTCGTGCATTAGAAATATATTCTGCACACATTAAGGTTAAGATTTCCTTAATTACTGTTAGTGATGCCTATAGTTCAGATAATATTTAGAGAACAGTATACCCTTAGTCAACCGTTATTAGGCTGTTTCCTATCTTTGCATTACATTTTAGGCCTAAGTAAAAAAAAAATGATAATGATGATGGAGATGACTTTCTTTTGTGCATTAGAAATACAGTAGAATCCCGATAACTCGAACATGCGATAACTCAAACTCTCGCTAACTCGAACAGATTTGGCATTCTAACAACAACTACATTTTAAGCCTAAGTAAACAAACTAATGATAATGATGGTGAAAATGATTTCCTATCGTTCATCAAAAATATATTCTGTACACATTAAGGTAAAATCCTTAATTACTTTGTCTTTTTCGGCTGTTATTAGGCTATTTCCTAACTTTACATTACATCTTAGGCCTAAACAAACAAACTGATGATTGAGATGATTTTCCGTGCCAATCACCTTCATTTGACTGAATTAAATGTTTTCTAAATGGTATTTTGAAGGGCCCTTTTTGCTAATATAAAGCGTGGGGCTTGGGGCCGTGATCCCCATGCCTCCCCCCCTAAAAGGTGTACCCCAGGGAAAATACAGTAAATCTGGATTTAAGGCCCACTGCAGACATTGTGGTAAAGCCGTGTCGTGCTAAGACACTTCATTCTGACACTGCTTGGCACGGCGTCTGAAGAGAACGCAATATTTGTCCCTTCCTGAAATCTTGGCACCGTAGGACTTCGACTAAGTCTGGGACACGGCCGTATTGTCGTACCAATTTCAGTACCAGTGCCATACTAGCACTCAGACTAGACTTTACTTCTGACACAACGTCATAATAGAATAGATGTGCTATGGCCTACTCTCGTCGTGCAGTCGAATAGACGTAGGCATGGCACAGCCCAACTTTTGAATTAGTTCTTATTTCGTTTTGCTTTGTAAAACTATCTTCAAAATATTTTTACAATGAATCATGCTATTATGACAGTCAGCTATTGAAACTCATGAGCACCATAACTGTGTTAATCATCATAACTAAACTAAACAACATTTTATCAAAACCAACGTTGTCTGAAACTATTTGCAGTTGCTGTGCAGTTCTTTATCACGATATCACGGCGTTTTTTCAAACAACAGCGATTCAGGTTGAGGAAATAAAGAGTTAATTTGAGATATCAGTGTGATACGAATGTTTACCGGAGACAAAGATAAATTGAAGTCTCATTCAGGGTGGCGAGCTACAAAACTGATTAGCGTAGCAGCTGTCTGCGCAAAAGAACACAGAATCATCCCGAAGATCACTTTCACAGCTCAACACAATCATAAAAAGCCGAATTCACTTTGCATAAGAAATAAGTGAGTCTTTGTTAGAGGCAACAATTCTATTAGCTCCTTGACGTATCATTTCGTTTAACAGACATTTTGTTTCAAGGTATTACTTTACTTATTTTGTTATTTAGTCAGACGTAAAGCTTCAGTCGTTATAGTATTTCGCTACGTTTCCAATTTTTCTAGCCATCCTCAAATTCTGTACCAACCAAAGACTGTACTATTACATTTCTAGAAGCCTTAGTGACTTAACTTTTCGCAAGATACTTCAAATACACCCCACTTGTGCTAGCTTTTAGGATACAGGTTGCATATTAGTGGGTTAATTTTCAGAGTATTGTTTTGTACTAAGGTTCTAGAAACCTGAACACAATAAAAACCTGGCAACGTCAATGTGCTTGTGGAATACAACTCAAATCTATAGCTAGTTTATAACAAATAATGCAAACTTTATTCAAGATATAAGTTTTGTCACTTAACGGACATTAATTGTATCAATTCGTTTAGTATATTTCGCTCAAATTAAGTCCTTTCTCGCCTCATAACTACTTAACTACTATTACTATCATTAAGATCATAAAGTACACAATGCTAACGTTGGTTTTAAGCATGATATTTGTCAATGAAAGAGGATCAGGACGGGGTACATTGGGAACTGGGACTTGCCTTTTGTTAACTAGAAAAATGGGATTGGACTTCTTGGGACTGGAATTTAGCAATAAAAAAGCAAATTGGGATAGGAATGTTAAACAAGTCAATATCTGAAATTTCTCTTCCTCAAGGGGATTCGAATTTTTGATTATTTCAGTGCTAGGAATCGGGATCCATACCCACTCCTTTTCAGAAACCTCTTTAAAAGGTTGTGTTGACATATCAAGGTATTCTTTTGTACTTGCATAGTTCTTACAACAGGAAAATGATGAACCTTAAAAACTTGAAACTCTGTGCATGGGGTATACAAATTGATTCTAAAGCTAATTTCCAAAATTCAAAGCGATGATTTTAATTGATGCATAAGTGAAGAATCTTCTGACTGCAATTGCGTCAACATGGTCGGATGTAGCGGCAAGGTTGTATTTGTTACAAACTTAAAATACACTTGCAGACGAAAGGAAGGAGGACGTTAGGCAATGACGGAAGTGTTAGGAGTAAAGAGTTTCTTTGTGCAATCGAGCACAACAATTTGGGTATATTTTCCATTTTCTATCATGATATCACAGCTCTATTTTGTTTCGAATTCATAGCTCTATTTGTGCTTGTTAATTGTGTAATTGTTATAATTGTTTAATAGCGGTGGCTAGTTAGGACTCGCAACCACTAGTACTGAGACATCCTTCATATTAAGATTTGCATTGCAACTGAAAAACAACATTTTGTTCGAGGACACTCGAAGTAACTAAGTATGAAAGTAACTAATAATGGTTTGACACATGAAGTTACCAAATTATAATCAAAATAGAAAGAGTTAATTGTACTTTTTATATTCATGGAAAAATTGTGCATGCCACAAAATATGTTACAAAAAACACGATGATAACAGGAGTTGAATTGAAGAAGCAAACTATATTTGAGAACTTCGAGTAAAGAAGAGAAAATGTACATCCATTAAAGAAGTTTTAAATAGATCTTTTGACGTAAGGAAAATAATGGATTTCTGGTGTTAAGTTTAAAGTTAAAGCGAAACGTAGACACCGTAAGATTATCAAATTCTGTGCAATCTTGCATTTAACGAATAAATCCGTTTAAGAGACTCCATATGTCAATTAAGTTTGGTTACTTTTCAGAGAGCTGAAACAACACCGCTTAAGACATCAGGCATGGGAGACTGAATGAAGTCACTATTCAAAAGCAAGCCTACCATTAACAAGAGAGAGTTCTGCTTTCTTTGAGTAAATCAAACATTGGCTGACTTTTGAGATATAGAAAATTATCGAAAGACTGTTAAAGAAATAGAGAGTTTACCAAGAAACTGTTAAAGAAATAGAGAATAAGGCAAACAAACTGCTAATGATATAGAAGGTACATAAACAAAATAAAGATACAGAGGGTTCATCAAGAAACAGCTAAAGATATGCAGAGAATGCCAAGAAACTGCTAAAGATATAGAGAGTTTTTAAAGAACCTATTGATAGAGATCAAAAGAGCATAGCAACAAACTTTCAATGATATAGAAGGTACTAAAGATACAGAAGGTTCATCAAGAAACAGTCAAAGATATGGAGAGGATGTCAAGAAACTGCTCAAGATAAAGAGAGTTTTTCAAAAATCTGTTCATAGAGATAAAGAGAGCATAGCAACAAAGTCGTGATAGAGATAAAGAGAGTAGGCCAAGAAGGACATCTGTCAATCTTCATTTGATAAAAACCAATATTGACAGGATA
Source organism: Pelagia noctiluca (assembly GCA_963924455.1). NCBI lineage: Eukaryota > Metazoa > Cnidaria > Scyphozoa > Semaeostomeae > Pelagiidae > Pelagia > Pelagia noctiluca. Next base: position 4,331,698 of record OZ004322.1, read on the forward strand.
ATATGACAAAGATGTAGGACTGGAGGCTACCATAATTGAAGAAAAAGAATCGTAACTGGTGTTATCTCTTGAGCTATTGTTTGTTATTTTGTTATCACGGGAAACAATTAACACGAATAGCTGGAGGCGTTCGGGTTATGGTTAGCGTGCAATAAAAGCTTTTCATTTTGGCTCACAGCAAGAAGATCATTAAAGACACAACAGTGAGATAAGCAGAATTTAAGGTCACTCGACGGCAAGACTGAATGTCTGTGGAATCATATGACGTTGGGTGGTTCTTCCAAAAAGCTGTTCGTTATTTCGCCGCGAAACCGATGTCAAGAAAGAAGTTTTGTTCTCAGCCTAATCACGTCGCATGGCGTTACTGAAACGAGATGCAGAGAGATGAATAATTGAAGAAATCATTTAATAAAGGATTCAACATTCATAAAGTCAATCAAATCGAGATCATTGAACAGACAATTGACAAGTAGCGGATCCTTCTTGAGAGCTGTTCGGTTTGTTGGTGTTTATGAAGACGGCTAGCACAAAGGTAGGTGCTTAGGATAGATTCGCAATCATTGATAATTTCAAATATATGACTGCTCTTTAGCAATTGTCCATTGAATGAAATTGAAACTTACCACTTTCAAATATATGTGGTGAATTGAATCTCTGAATACAATCAGACTGATTCTTGATTTTTATGCGAGCTGCCTGTATCAGCAGAGCTATTTAACTCGTAGATTCGTCAATATCGGTAAAATATAATCCAATTGAGAAGGTCATGAAAACTATCACAAGTGTTACTTGATGTTTAGATGGTATCAAAAGCCTATGATTCGCTCTCAACCTATCAGATACATTCATCTAAAAACATGGTCTTGAATACATAATAAAAGAAGCTAGAAGGTGGAATTCTTCCACGTTAATCTGGGTAGAAAAGCTGCATCTGGCTGTGGGATATAAGCTTCTTACAGTTGAGGAACTTCTTGAAGGGCTTAAGACCAAGGTTAGAAATCCAAATATTTAGAATTTAACAATCTCACAGCCGATTAAAACTTTCAGGCTAAAGCTGCTGTAAGACTGTAAGATTAAAGATAAAAGGAGATCTTAGAGTTATTCAGCAATTCAAAGCAAGTCACGTACGGATGAAACATTATCAAAAAGAAATTAAACGTAGACTATGAATTTCACGGAAGACTTCGTACGCAGATGGGTATTGTCAAGAAGATTCTGATAGTGTGAGAAATTTCATAGAGATAAGAGGAGCTCTTAATCATTTAGACAAACTGCTGGAATTCATGAACAAATCGTTTCACGATCAACGAGTTCAATGTATGTAAAAGCAATTTAGAATTCAAATCATTTACGCTGAGGCTACTTTGACAATATGTACTGAACATTTTTCATCAGTAAAAAAACATCTCGAAGTGGAAATTGGGTATTATCATAGCAATTTGGAGATCGAGAGATACAACGACTGCAATCGCACAAAGATGTGAATGTCTGCAATAATTTCATGTTTAAAGATTATAATACAAAAATTGGTTCAAGTATATCTTATATCAAGTAAGTATTATCTTGAAGTATTATCAAAACTATTGGAGGCTAAGAGCGTTCAGGAATAAGAACTCAAGAAAAAAGATATTAGTTTGAATATTATAAGGCAAAGATTGGTTCGCGGATATCTTATATCGAGGAAGTATTATCTTGAGGTATTACCGAGGCAATTGCAGGCTAAGAGCGTGCAGGAATAAGAAGTCTAGCAGAAAGATATTAGTTTGAATATCATAAGGCAAAGATTGGTTCGCGGATATCTTATATCAAGGAAATATTAGCTTGAAGTATTATCAAAACTATTCGAGGCTAAGAGCGTGCAGGAATAAGAGCTCTAGAAGAAAGATATCAGTTTAAAAATTATAATATAAAAATTGGCTCGAAGATATCTAATATCAAGGAAGTATTATCTTGAAGTATTATCAAAACTATTCGAGGCTGAAATCGTGCAGAAATTAGAACCCTAAAAGAAAGATATCTAACGACTGAACGATTGATAAAGTGAATCAATGACGTAGCGCAACCTCGCTAAACAGTATAATGGGGAGAGATTATTTAAAGAGATAACAAGACCACTTTAGAATAGAAAAACCACAGTTCGAAACTTCATTATAAAAGGAAAATTAAACTACTGAAGGTGAGATAAATGAAGATTAAGCTGTCTATAAACGACAACACAGCATAACAAAGTTCAATTAAATCATCTGCGATTCCTAAATTGGAGAATAGCTTTATTGATCCGAGAAATATCTTTTACGTTTGTGAAACTTGCAAAATTTTAAACGACGTATTTTTGTGAAGTTGTGAATTCGACAGATACTTAGAAATCTGGCAACTTGAAACAAAATTGATAATAAGTACTAAAACTTTTGTCGTAGCTTGGTAAAGTTCACATGCTGTAACACTAACAATTCGACAGATAATCTAAAATCTGGAGACTTGAAACGGGGTTGAAAAAGATTCAAGAAGTTCTTAAGAGTGACTGGATACAGTTCACGTGCTGACACTGACAGTCCGACAGATTCTATCAAATCTGGAAACTTGACGAGAGGTTGAAAAAGACTCTAACCCTTCTCCGACGAGGCTGGATATAGTTCTCATGAAACATAAAGCATTTTTAAGACATAAGGTCTGCTGAAGATCCCCTGGGAATTGAAGCCACAGCAATCAAGGTCGTTGGTTTAACAAGAATCCAGCAAACGTAAACATCAACAAAGGACATTAAAGATTCATTACTTCTTTTTAAAGCTGCCTCAATAATGTAACCTAGCTCATGTCACAACATAAGTCTTGCCGACGTACTGCGACGGTTACTGCATCAATTGGGCGTCTGTTGTATAAACAAACGTGTCATCGAACACACCATCATAAATAGCTAACATATAAGCTCACAGGGGCGATTTATCATACGCATCGATACATTCTACAAACTCGGCTTTGTGCTTGTCAGCATAACTATGAAGCATACATGAGTTTTGGAGGAACAAGCCTTAGCAAGAAGACTCAAATATCGAAAAAGAAGATTAAACATTTATAACTTCATAAAAATTGCAATAGTGGCTGGTTTGTCTCACATAAATAAAAACGTTTGTTAAACGCGATCTGCTGGACATCGTTCAAATATGGCTACTGTACAGACTGCTAATATGACTTTGAACACAACATCATCATTACTAACCTTTGCATTGAATAAAACCCTGACCAACTCTACGACCAATACTACGACGAAGCCTGCAGGACAAAATAAGACTTCCTTATCAGCATTCGAGATAATAATCCTATGCATATGCATTCCATGTTTTATCGCAGCTGTGCTCGGAAACTCGTTGGTGATACTAGTGAGGCTTAAGGCGTTGAAGCGAGTTGGGCTATCTGCCTACAAAATGTTGATTTGCCACCTCTCCTTTGCTGATATAATCTACTCGACGGCAATACCCTTGGATATCTACGGCAAGATTCACAAAAAGAGCTGGTTACAGGATGACTGGATATGCAAGACGTTGACCACCACCCAGGCGGCATCACTTACCGCTTCTATTGGAATCATGACGGCGATGGCACTTGAGAGGTTTCAGGGTGTGTCCCATCCCCTGCGGCATCATTGGTCTAGGAAGAAGGTAAGACATTTTTAATCTTTATTTTTATACGACTGATCTTGAAATAAAGACTGGATTGAGCTCTCTGTTGTCTCTTGATTCAGATGTTGAAGCCAATAGACCTTTTTCCCAATTACGTCATCTCTATAGAAATTCATCTCGAAACAACCTTAGCCTCGACCTGATGCGTACCTAATTCCCCAAAGTGTGCATTGCTCCTAGCAACAAATGGAATGGCTTTGTGATGTTGAGAGCAATGCATGCTTTGGGATTTCGCTACGCATCATGTCGAGGCTAGGGTTGATTCAAGATGAATTTCTGTAGAGATGACGTAATTGGGAAAGTGATCTATTGCTCCGACTTGCACTTGACCTACCGTTGTGGCTGCCAAAGAAATTATATTGTCTGTATTCTTTGCTAACAATAGCTGCACGATTATTCAGTTTCTTCTTGCTGAGCGTTCAGAAAATCCCAACAATCATGAAAGAAAAAAGCAGTCTCTAGTGGAATCTCAATATATTGAATTGGACCTACCAATATGGCCGCCAATGACTTAATTTCAGAAAGACAGATCCTCGATCCAGTCTTTATTTTGAGATCATTATGTTCATACTCCAAAGCAGGTCCGTAGTCATAGGGTGGAAAGGGATGTCAGCCACCCCTTGTGCGATTTTAGTACGCTTTGCTGCCCCTAGAAAAGGTTTCAAGTAAGAACAACACAACAATGGTTTTCTAATTGCCGAGTGTTGCGGCCTTTAGAACATAATTGAGATATAAGGAGATACTGACTAGAAAACAGTACAAAAACAATGTGTGAAAACAGCACATTTTCTGATTGAAATATGAATGGGCCTAAATTCTGAAAGCTCTTGTTTCTATAGTGTTCAAATTCGTTCTTATGTTTAGCCTTACCCCTTCCCCCGAGAAATACACTGACTACGAAATCCCCCCCCCCCCCCTACTCGAAATGCCTGATAACTGGCCTGCTTCAAAGCTTGGTTGAAGTAATAATCCAACCGTCGAGCTGATTGTAACGGAAAATTTTGTTGAGGGATTTTGCACCCCTCACATCGCTCTTACCCAAATTTTTCATAATTCTCTGTCCCCTGAGAATTTAGGAGAAAACCAATAAGCCAATACAGTGAAAACTCGCGTATAAGAGCCTGGGTCTAAGAACCTGTTAGCATCACTCATTAAGGCGAATTTTGGTTTTAAGGCTCTAATCAGAGGAGTCGGTGAATCATTAAGATTCGTTTTGGTTATTGCAAAGTTTTTCAATGCTTTTACAAAATGAAATTGCTAATCTGATAGGGAACCCTAGGAATAAGCCCATTTCAAAAAGAGCCTTTTAGGTTTTTATACGCGGCATTTACTGTAGACTTATTTAACAATCAAAGTTGAAGAAAGAGCCGTGTTTCCTCTGTTGAGAAGGAATTCTACATTATCATGCTAAAAGGTAAACTGCAAGAATATTCTATGTTGATCGTTATCTTTAATCGTTCTACTATTCCATTATTGCAAGGCACCTAGATAGGAAAGGGTAGACATGGTTTTGTGCGTTGCTGGGACAGCCAAGGTTTTCACGAGTAGGAATGTAGTCGAGGATCTTTGAATTATAAATGCTTTCAGCCACTGGTCAATAAAAGTCTGATCCTTTCTAATGCTTTTTCCATTAACAAAGCTTCAAGGGATGAAGTGGTTCTAACAGGATTTGAATTCTTTCAAAAGTAAAAAGATTCCACTGTATAGAAAGACTAATCGAGCAGTGCATTGATAGTTGACAGGAAAATACACTTACTATCTTCGTAAGTTATTGGTAATGCCCAAAGCACAAAAGATCCATTTAAATAGGTAAAATAATCAAAGCAGTAGATTGATAGATTATTGGAAAATACGCTTACTATCTCCGTATCGGTTATACGGAAAGGAAAAAGAGTCCACTGAATAGGTAGACAAATCAAAGTAGTATATAGATAGTTGATTGGCAAATACGCTTACTATATTCGTAAGGTATTGGTTAATGTGCAAGGCAAAACGAGTCTACTGAATAGAAAGACTTAACAAACAATAAATTGGTTCTTGATTAGCTTTTTCCTGTTTGCCAGGAGTTACAAAGAGCTGGCAAATTCAAATTCTCTCCTCACACTTTGCAACATTTGTGAAGGTGTCTTTGAACCCAAGTCCCTTTGAACAAGAGTTGAGTGATCTAACCACTCGGGCATCCCTGCCAATGAGTAGTATAAGCTGTAATTAAAAAAAAAACGACGTTCCTGCTCCCGTTCCCGTCCTAGTTGCTGAGACGGCCTATAGGTAACATTGCGTACACCTTGCGTTGTTCCAGCGATCAAGAATGCTTAGTTAAGTTATGTCAGGTCATTTATGAAATCTGAACTTCTCATTGAGTGCATCACCCTCTTTTTGAAGCCTAGTTCTCCCTAACTAGAGAATATTTTATATTACCCTAACTAATACTATTTCATATTACCCTAACTAATACGGCACTCTCCGAAAAAGATAATTCTTTTAAAGTTGCTGAGGCATGGCAGATTCAGAGAAAATTTAATGCCATTCGCACGCATGCACCAAACTGTACTTCAACCTCGTTCTGATTTGAGGTGCAGATCAAGCCCCTATAAAGCCTCGAATTGGCTGAACCAGATAAACTACACTCTTTTCTTTATAGATATAGGTATGTTGGCAGGAAAACGAAGTTCGATAATAAAACGAAGAGCCAAGATTGCGACGATAAACATGATAAGCGACACTTCATAATTTTATAGACAATTCCAGTTACATCGTTACATCAAAGACAAATCCAATTGAGAAAATTAATACATTTTAAAGATAGGCCATTATTAACGTTTCGGAGCAGCACTTAGCTCCATCTTCAGAAATTACAAGTCAATGAAGCACGAGGCTGAATTTATACTAATAAGGACAATAACTACTAAGAATTCACATGATAAGAAGAAAACACGTGAGAATAAGAATGGAGTGAGCCAGAAAGACAATACCTAAAATAGAGCTAGGGGAATAGACGATTGTTGAGAGTTAAGTGAGGGACGATCTCGCAAGATCAATAAACTTTCATGGATAAGCAAATCAAAATCATTGTTTGCTCGATCAAGAATAGAAAAATCATCTAAAGAAGCAGTGTGACCGGATTCGTTAAGGTGATCCCAGATGGCCGATGCAGTAACTTTTCTTTTCTGCTGACCAGCCTTGTTAATTCCCAAATGCTCCCTGCAACGAGTAATCAAGTTACGGGATGTTTTCCCATAATACCAGGCATGGCAGCCAGGGCACTGAAATTTGTAAATAACAGAGGAGCGAATGAGAGAAGGAATGCGATCCTTAAACGGAAAAAAAGACTGAATGCGTGTGGAAGATCGGAAGATAACCTTAAGTTGAATACCAGGGTAGCATTTTTTAACAAGTCTACAAATTCGAGTTTTCATCTGTAGACTGTACCTGCCGAGAAATGGAATGCAAAATAATAGGGGTACTCTAGTTTCAGTTTCTGTGGGGGCAACAACTGTAGGGGTAAAGGTTTTATCAAGGAAGGACTTAATAATTCGATCCACAAGTGCCCTGGGAAACTTATTTTTAGACAAAATCTCCTTAATGCGTAGGATTTCGTCATGAAAGGTCTTATATGTAGAGCAGATATGAAAGGCTCGATACAAAAGGACACTGATAAGATTTTTCTTATATTTATCAGGGGCAAGGCTGGAAAAATCGGTATAAAGTCCAGTAAATGTCTTTTTTCTAAAAAGACTGGTGGTGAAGCAATTACCCCCGCGGGTAACGAGAACATCCAGAAAAGGTAAAGAGTTCTCTGTCTCAGTTTCATAAGTGAACTTAATGTTGGGATGTTGACTATTGATGAAATTTAAGAACAACGCTATATGATCCCTATTCCTGAATAAACAAAATGTATCGTCAACATATCTACGATACAAGACAGGTTTACATTCAGGAGGGCAATTGGATAGAAAACGTTGCTCAAGTTCACTCATGAAAACGTTGGCAAGAGACGGTCCTAGTGGAGAACCCATTGCTACACCATCAATCTGATCAAAGAGTTGCCCATTAAAGATGAAATGATTTTCCTTGACAGCAAAGCCTAGCAGTTTGCGAAACTGAGAACGGTCTGCATCGGCTGCAGACTGCATCGGCCATCTGGGATCACCTTAACGAATCCGGTCACACTGCTTCTTTAGATGATTTTTCTATTCTTGATCGAGCAAACAATGATTTTGATTTGCTTATCCATGAAAGTTTATTGATCTTGCGAGATCGTCCCTCACTTAACTCTCAACAATCGTCTATTCCCCTAGCTCTATTTTAGGTATTGTCTTTCTGGCTCACTCCATTCTTATTCTCACGTGTTTTCTTCTTATCATGTGCATTCTTAGTAGTTATTGTCCTTATTAGTATAAATTCAGCCTCGTGCTTCATTGACTTGTAATTTCTGAAGATGGAGCTAAGTGCTGCTCCGAAACGTTAATAATGGCCTATCTTTAAAATGTATTAATTTTCTCAATTGGATTTGTCTTTGATGTAACGATGTAACTGGAATTGTCTATAAAATTATGAAGTGTCGCTTATCATGTTTATCGTCGCAATCTTGGCTCTTCTTTTCTTTATGTAAGAACCAGCAAATTTGATTTGAAGCTTGGTTGTTCTTGAATTTTCTTCCATTTTCAGGCTAAGTTTTTCTTAAAATTGTTTTTACTTTATAATGCTTGGGAAGCCTGTTTTGCTGTCATTTGTGTTGAATTGTCGACAAGTTTTTACTTTCCTGTCTTGTCTGACATAAAGGGTGTCACCAATTTGCATGTTTTATGTTTATCTCTTAGTTTCATGGTTATTTCTTATTTGTATATCTTGATCCAAAAATGGCCAGTTTCAGCTTGTTCTTAAGTTGTTGTTAACTTTTGGCAAAACTTGAGGCTCGTGTTCTTATAAAATTGTTCTTTAAAAAAAAAGAGTGTAGATTCACAACGTAAGATAAAATACACGATCATCTGCTGTCTATGCTGTTTGAAAAGAACTAAACGCCAAATCCGAATCGTTGTCAATCAGTATGAAATTACAATTCTGAACTGTGTCGCAGGCCTAGGCGCATTAAAGTGTATTAGGATGACTGTGCTAAGATAAGTCATATAACTGGATGGTTAGCCATATTGCTTTAATAGATTTTAGTGGTCAGGATGTTTTATAAGTTTCAAATACTCGTAGCAAAGCTCATAGGAACCTTACACGACTCGAACAACAACTGAAACTTCTATGTTATGTCAGGGGGCTGTCCCAGGCGTCCAATCCGCAGTTGTTTTAATACCATATGCCTTAGTGGGGGGGGGGGGGGTGGTACTCAAGACTTAAACGTACGGGGACGTCAGTCGAAAAGGTTTACAGGGCCCTAAAAGATATCAAAAAATATTTCAGAGGCCCTATAAAATGGTATAAATTCCTTTAATTCTACTTCATTTCTCTGTTACAAAAAACTACCAGAAGATGCTTTTCTATTTTTTCATCAAAATTATTATTTTTCGCTTTCCTAGAATTTCGGACCCACAAATATTGGCTTTATGGAATGACCTAAAGATATTAGACTGACGTTTCGGTATATAAAAGTCTTGAGTGCCCCTCCTAGGCATAATGTAAGAAGCGTTTATAGTGTTTAGCTCTGCTACCTTATCTTCACTTGCGCGAAACTTTCCAGCATAATTAGTTGATTCATTTATAGTTTATAGAAGGAAGAGGTTAGGAAGTCTATTACTATACACTAATACGCTCCTTTTGGTTCATAATCAAAATATTTTCGTTACCTATGCAAGATTCTATAATATTCACCATCAAATTTATGTGAGCAATGTGTAATGTAAAACTATAAGAGTCAAGAGGGAGGATAAATCATACGATGTGCACTTTCAAGTACCATTCAACATCAAATGTGAAACAAAGAAGTACAACAATAGGTTTCCTTACCATCTCCTTCTATAAACTATGGGCATAAGTTGTGCACTTTCAGGTAATGTTCAATCTTGAATATGAAACAAAGATGTACAAATAGGTTTTCCAACCACCTATCACAATAAACTATGAGCACAAGCTGTGTACGAAACTTTTGATCCTGGAGTCATGATCCTGGGTTTGAACCCAGCTCCAATCCTTTTTCATTCCACAAATCAATGCGATAGACTCTCATCAAAAGGGTTTCAATATCTATATTGACCATCTATACTCCAGGTATGCATATTGGTGACAGTGATTTGGGTTTACTCCTATGCCAACTTCATACCCTACGCCATAGCACTTGAAGCAAAGGGAGGCTATTGTCAAGACACCTATTCCAGCGCCGAATTCGCCAAGTGGTACACGCTCTACCAATTCATCTCTACTTGGCTGGCCCCCTTGATTCTGATAATCAGCTTCCATTTCGGTATGGTGGTGAAGGTCGTCAATCATCGCAAGAACATCCGCAAGAGCACCTACCGCGCCAAATCAACAAACTTCTCCAGTGAGAATCAAGCAAGAATCCAGAACAGGAAAATGATAAAAATCCTCATTGTTATTTCGTCACTTTTTGCTGTGCTGACCCTGCCGCTCCATATTTGGTACCTGTGGTATGAGTTTAGCCACAGGTTGGCAACTGAATCCTATGATATGAAGGTATGTGTGTCATTGTTGCAGACTTTTTTTGCATTGGAATGCGCTGCTTGAAGTTGTTACTACTGCAGCTACAGCGTCTGGCATATTAATTCAACAAAAAAACAATGACTCATCGAGCCAAGTTTGATAAAATTAAGGAAAAATGGAGTTTGAGTGAAAAATCGCATTTCTATGTCTTCCTGAGTTAATTAGACAGGTCAAGAATAAAGAAATATATAACAAAATGAGACTTGATAAACGTACCGTTTTTCATTAGGGACATTGCACTAATTCATCATGTAGAACTGCTTTCAAGACTTTTCTACGATAATTAATTTTTCTATTGTAGCTTCATGTTTCTTTCATAACCAAAGCTAAGAATAAATAAAGGGGTTAAGATATTTTCAAGTTAAGATTAGAATATCTCATTTCACGTCTGATTTTGATTTTATTATTTCAGGTCATTGAAGTATTTGCCACGCTGGTGTACTTGCATTCTGCTGCTAATCCCATCATCTATAGTGTCATGGATCAGCAGTTCCGCGACGACTGCAAAGCCATGTTCTTTGGTAATCCTAGCAGTCAAGAGGAAATACCCATGCGTATGACCAATGAGGATAACCGAGAATCGACCCAAGTGCAGTGCTTTTGAAACCATTATTAGAGACAATATATTATAGGATAGTCACCATTTGTTATGGTAAGCCTTTGTAGTCACTCAAGCAATGTTTCAGGGACGATTCCTCTCCTATCATTGGATAATGGGAAATATGGTTTCTTCCTATTCATTGCAAAGCTTGGATCGAATAGGCGTGAACAGAACGAAACTCAGAGACTTTGTTGAATTTTAGCACTAAGTGTGAGACATTTCTTGCGTTGAAATTGCATTTAGTGCTTCTGATATTGTTAAACCAAATCCGTCAAGAAACGTTGCTCTACTGAATATCAAAGGCTTTTCATGATACGTGGAAAGCTTATGCGGAATGTATTTATCATAATTGAGGCGTTTACGAAGCTATGACAGCATGCATTTTATTAACCAATTGTTGCAACAAGGATGACGCGATGCAGAAAATTTCTTTTATTATTACATGAAAGTCGTCCCTAATCCGTTTTTCTACTCTACATACTCTCTGAAGTTGGATGAAAGGTCTATGATAGGTTAGATATTGATAGGCTAGATAGTTGATTGTTTAGGTAATGCATACCCAGAACCCACAAAAGTTTTTTCTTTCAATACCAGGCCCATCACGATAGAATAATTTTTCTTCCTTATTTCATAAGTGGTTGTTCAATCACAAAGGTTGTGACTAATAATGAACTGACAAATCTAATGCCCAAACTTGTCTCCGATCAAGATTTCCTCATTCTTACAGACATTACGCAAACCGCACGAAAAAAGAAACTCCTTGATACTGAGAAGCACAAGTAGAGGGAACTTTTGTAGCTGCCGTGACAGAGTCGTAAACTCTTTAATATTGATATTTTGACTTTGAGTAGCCTTATCATCAGGAAAATGAGTGTTGAGAAATATATGGTGACGGTTACTCGACCTTCTCAGGGCTCCCCACAGTGCAAGCAACCAAGCAGATTTATTTGTAAAAAAGGTTCGTAGTATGGCAGCTTGAAGCTGATGTGATATCACATTCACTGAATATCAGGATAATTTTGGAGAATGAAAATGACCCGAGTAGGACTGGAACCCACGACCTCTAGATTTGTAGTCGCCAGATTGGATAGTTTGCCATGCGCGGGCAAGTTATTGCCCGCGCACAACGTGAAGAAACAATAGAAAACAATGGGCACGTGACTTTTCTTGCCCACGCAAAATCGCAACTTCCAGTCTAGCGTAGTCGTAGAGCATTACCACTGCGCTCTTAAAACCCCGGTTGCACAGTGGTAGCACTCTAGAGTAGAAATCTAGAGGTTGTGGGTTCGAGTCCTACTCAGGTCATGTTCATTCTCACAAATCATCTTGATTGATTTTCCAAATGATGCTTATTTTCAAGTTAACTGAATACTTTCTTGGCCCTATCTACGCCAGCCTTTACTCCTTTCAGAGGCCAAATTATCTTTTTGGAATTTGTGAAGTTCACTAAGAGAAAAAAACTTGACCATTTTGAATAGCATGACCGCATGAGCATTTGTAATTTGGCGCGAAATTTTTGGATTAGAAGAATGGTGCCTAAAGAGCTTTCAACAAACTTAACACGAGCTTACGGCCTAAGGCTTATGGAACCCTTTTAGCAAATAAGTGTATCTTCACAAAAACGCTTACTTCGCTTCTGTAACAGTTATACTTGTAAATGAGTAAGGTTTCAGTACCTTTGCAATGAGAAAGGCCCGATTAATCGCCAAAAGCTCTCAGCTTTCCGTTATTTGCCATGATCAAGGTTGTTGAGGATATTTGTTCCTTTACTATAAGTTACTTTGTGTAAAAATACACCAAATGCACCAATTTGTTATTTTGTTACCATATTGCAAGAATGCCAATTAAACAATTGGGGTTTAAAACGCCATTCTTCATACCAAAAATACATCGCAGTGGCGAGCCCTGAAAAGTGAATTTGGAAGTACATAATCGTGGTAGTTTGTGGAATGATCAAATTGAGTTGCAAAATGATAAATGATACTGGTGTTGAGTAATTAATGGATATAATTATAATGGTTTCGTTTTCTTGGAACTAATTCCTCTTCTCTAGCCCAACGAGGACTGAAAAGTGATTTAACATACCCTCTTTTTTTATAAGAACCAGTAAATTTGATTTGAAGCTGGCTGTTCTTGAACATTCCTCAATTTTTAGCCTGAAATGTTCTTAAATTGTTTTTAATATTGTAATGCTTTTAAAGCCGGTTTTGGCTATCAGTTGCACTAATTGTTGCAAAATGCGACTTTTCTGAACCACCTGTGTGCTACCAATATGCTTGTTCATATTCATTTCTCTGTCCTTTGGCTATTTCGAATAATTCATATATTGGGCAAAAATAGCCAGCTTCATTTATCTTGTTCTTAGCTTGTTCTTAACATTTGGCAAAATTTGAGGCTCGTGTTCTTATGAAATTATTCTTATAAAAAAAGTGTAGATTGATAACGGAAAGTAGACATCCAAGCAGCGTTGTTGTGATGACCTTAAGATTGGTTAACTGAAACAATAAGATTTGTTTTCATTTGTTTCTCGTATAGACTTGTTGAGCAGTTACAAGAAGAGCAGAACGAGAGTTTCAGCTACAATGTTTGCTAGAATTGTTGAAACACTCGATTGATTTTTCAAAACAGCGCAATAAGTTTCCTTCCACCCTATAAAAGAATATTGATTTTAGTTTGTAGGCTTATCATTTTTGGATTGAAAAAAATAGTCGTGTAAAGTAGAAAGTGACCTTCCATCTAAAGAAATCAACATTGTTAATAGGGGAGGAGGAGAATAGATTTTTAAGATGTCTTAGATCTTTGTAGTCTTTAAGCAAAAATCTAATATTTTCATTTTGGTGCTCCAAACAATTGTAGCATGCATCTTAACTTAAAAAACGCTGAGAATTAGAACGCTTTTGATGCCAAAATGAAATCAAATTATATTCCCGCCCAAGTGGAAACTCTAAATTCTCGAAACAACGCAAGAAGACAATGTCTATCACCCACAGGAGTCTTTGCTGCTAACCTTCATACCCCCTAGGCTTTAACAAGAAGATAAACCCAGGGAGTGGGATTTTCTGCCTTCCCTCTGCGCAACATGCTGTAATTCTCCAAAGCGACCCACCCTCCTCTCTCGGCGACGTTCTATTTTCCAACGGTTAGGCGTCTTCTACTTCACGTTCACGTCCATTAGACTATGCGGGTGTATACTATCTTCAAGCATGCCATGAGACTTATATAGCTGTAGAGCTTTAATTTTTAGGAAACATGAAGCCGCTCCTTAATCTCAATCTTCCTTCGCACTCCGGTTTCTTAATGATTCGAGAGGAAGAGTGGCTTATTGGGTGAGAATAAGTATAACGATAACACTTAGAGCCTATCATTCCACAAGTTTGTGAAATACAAAAAGGCAATTTAAAAGTAAAATTCAACTTCACAGCCGTTTCAATTTAAGGATCTTCATCAGTATATCTGGGATAATCTGAGATATCATATGAACTTAGTAGCTACATCAAGCTCCTGTATTGTTGTTTTTATATTAGTGGGGATAGGAAATGGAGAGGAATAAGGATTTACTCTTTTACAGCTATGTTGATTTAGATAAGTTTTCAGCACTCTTTATAACATCAGCATGATATTCCAGGTGACATTTTATTTTAAGGATACTGATAAAGAGTTTTCATCATGGTATCGTTTCATAAACAGGGTTGATAGCTTATCTTGATGTCAAGAGCATTCCACAATTCTAATTTGGAAAGCACACGTAATGATTCGAAAATCGAGTTTGAATCGTTTTTGTGCATAAGCAGTTTAATAAGTGAAAAAGGCGACTTGGCATTGTTGTCAACATGGATAATATTGAGTATGTACCGAGAACCAAACGTATGAAGACCAAAGGTAAAAGTTTACTTCTTACTAGAGTGCTGATTGTTTTTACCAGGAGGCTCAGCTCAGTAAAGTAAACAAGCTTAGTTCTTCGTTATTTCAGGCCATAACTTTAAATAACAACATTGATATTTTTGCTTTCTAGTCAAACTGTTTCATATTAGATAATATGCGATATCTTTATTTGTCATTTTCTCTATATATATTCCCTTATGCACTTTATTCTCAGATATTCATTGTGTTCTAAAAAACGAAAAATAGGTGGATTGTGTTTCTGTTCTTAAGAACGAAGGAGCCAATCAGAACGGTTGCTCCCTAGAAACCCCGCTGCTGCAACCTAGGGAAGAAAAATATTTTACAGTGCTCTTAGTGTGAGATAAGTATTCTTTTTTACATCAATGAGTTACACAAAAGAGTTTATATTCATTCATAGGCGACATTGGAAATGGCACACCAAAGGCAAAAGAAGATCCAGCCCATTTACAGCATATTATCAACAAAAATAAAAATCTTCGCGCAAGATTTCCGGAAGAATACGAGAAATACAAAGAAGAACTTAAACAAGAGATGAAAGAAGAACTGGATGAGTATTACCAGAAGAAGACTCGGAAGAATTTAGAAGAATTAGAACAGTTTTATGAAGAGAAGCTGAGAGTTAAGAAGGAAAAAATAACTATGAGCTTGAAACAGGATTTTGAAGATGAAGTTAAGAAGATGGTGGAGAAGATGAGAATCGAGTTTCAAAGAAGAAAAGAGAAGGAAAGATTTGACAGATATGAAAGGATCAAAAGAGAGATTGTAGAAGCAAAGAAAATGGGAAAAAAGGTGGGAAACTTTGGTTCATCTTTGTGGGATTGTTTATTGGTCCTTAAAATTTAACCATTGATCCACAGTTCAGATCCTTTTAGACAAATTTCCCGGTCATATTATTTCCATCTCTACAAATGATCATAAGGATCATGATTAAGTAAAAACTATGTGTAGACAGTATTTTGATATCTATTCATGGACAATATTTGTACATCTTTGTGTAGACAGTATTCTGACATCTTAACGTAGACAGTATTTTGGGGGTAGTCTTGTAGAGCAATTTGAAGGTAATCTTGAATATTTGAGATTCCAAATCAAAAAAGATGACCCATGCCCAAGTCATTACAAGCCATGATAAATCTGAATCTAAAATCCAACCATCTTTGCAGGTATGCCTTGCATGCGGTGCTGAAGATGCGAGCTACAGATGTCGATGCCAAGACACATTCTACTGCAACCAAGCATGTTTGCAAGAACATTCATGGATTCATAGCAAATACTGCACTGGCAGCTAACTAAGCTCGTTCTAATCTTCACTAATAATCAAATCTATCTCATACTTGTCAGTATTCTATTGATCAAAGCTAAATCTGACATCCAGACTTAATTCATTATGGCTGGATTGCTACCAATAGAAAATGCTGCATAAGATGGTTGATTTCGTGCAATGAATGACAGGAATTTGCATCTTAGTATTCAAGACATAGCTATCAAAACTAGTTACCAAGGCATAGCTATGTATGAAAGATATAGGCTTACGATTTTGTAGTTATGCATTGCTAAGGAATATATTCCTATCATTAATTACATAAACCTAGGCGGGGGCATATTTTTAGGATTCTAGATTTTACATAAAACTATTCTAGACTTGACCAAAACAGTGGACAAGACTATCTTCAAAGTCTAATTCGTACTCTAAAGATTTTCAAATTTTGCTCTTCGTGAACAACTATAAAAACTTAAAGGAAATGCATTAGTTTATATAGCGATACTTTGTGGCTGTAATTAATAAAACTGTAATGGATAATCATTACTGTGGTGGACAATCGTTACTGTGGTAGATAATCTTTACTGCAGTGGATGATCACTACTGTGGTAGATAATCATTGCTGTGGTAGATAATCACTCCTGTGGTGGATAATCACTACTGTGGTGGATAATCACTACTGTGGTGGACAATCACTACTGTGGTGGACAATCACTACTGTGGTGGACAATCACTACTGCGGTGGATAATCACGACTGTGGTGGATAATCACTGCTGTGGGTGATAATAACTACTGTGGTGGATAATCACTACTGTCGTGGATAATCACTACTGTGGTGGACAATCACTACTGTGGTGGACAATGACTACTGTGGTGGACAATGACTACTGTGGTGGACAATCACTACTGTGGTGGACAATCACTACTGAAGTGGATAATCACTGCTGTGGTGGATAATCACTACTGTGGTGGACAATGACTACTGTGGTGGACAATCACTACTGTGGTGGATAATCAGTATTGTGGTGGACAATCACTATTGTGGTTGATAATCAGCTGGTGCAGAATTACCACCACATTAGCATTATAAAGTACGCAACATTATACACCATAGTAGTGCAGAGTAACCATAATGTGAGTATACCCTACAATACTCACTTGTTTGATTTTTCGAAAGGACGCAACATTTTCTCCTCCCCTTTAAATCAATGTTGATTGGTAGTCTATAAGGTTGTTTTGGATTTAAAATCTTGGTAGCGAGATGAAAAGCGACCTTTTAGTTAAAGAGGTCAATCTTGTTATTGGGGGAAGGAGGGGGATAAAATTTTCATGATGTCTTAGGTCTTTGTAGTTTTAAAGTAAAAATCAGCTTTTATACTTCCATCTTTAAGATGAATCGGCTAATTTCATCTGGGTATTCCAAAGCAATTTTGTCATACATTGTGCCTACTTATGCTGATTAATTGCGTTCATAGGATGCTAAAGTGAAAGTTAGAGCGATAGAATCATTTGATACGAAAAAGCGTCTAACAGCATTGATTAAAATAGACTTCAAATTTAAAACTTTCTGCTTTAACGAACAAGTCTCAATGTCACTGAGCAACAGCTCCAGATTTGACGGTCACGCGTTGATGTTTTCCACAAACTCTCAGGTGGCTGGCTTTGTCTCTAATTTGACATTTTTTGCTGCAATAAAACACGGACTGGCAAATTCCACAACAAGACAGCTGACCAACTTTGCCGCAGACGCATACCTAAATTGCAATGAGAATTAGTATGAATTATATGATGTGCTGATGAATTGAAACATAAGATAACTAATACAGGGTGATATGTTGCTTTAGAAAATCAACATTGTACAGATATCTGCGAAAACTCTGGAATCTAGCAGATGTTGCAGACGAAACTATAGGTTTACAAAGAAAAGCTGTAATGAGAGAGAGAAAGCTGTACACAGCATCGAGAAGACTATCTACAACCTATTTTCGTCCAACCAGCACTGGGCTAACATAGCTTATAGAGAAAAACGTCTAGAAAATCTTTAGCTTCATTTTCGCTCTAATCTCGATGTTGAACTGGTCTCAAATAAGCAAAATATTTGGGAACAGCTACAGTATAGCTGACACGCTTTTATGCAAATGTTTTATTTAGTTCAATTGTTGATATTCCAGCTTTACGCACAGTACAAGCACATGTTTTTAATCTCGGCCTACAACGAAAATTTTCAGATTTCTTTCATTTATGGGGGCTACCTCCCCTAAACCCCCGTTATAACAGTAATATTTTGTTTTAGTCCGTTTCTTAATCATCTCGTTTCATCTGTTGCTTGCCATTGTTGCTTTCGCTTTTCTCAGTTTAGGTCAAGATTCGTCGACGGAGCTCGTTCAAAAACTTTATTCAGCCAATCAAAGCTCATCAGAAACAATGCATTTCATTGGTTAATTTTTCAATTCAATGCAATATGCGCTAAAATCGAGTGTGCCTGCAATACTGCAATCTAGCACAAAGTTAGTTCAAATTCATTAGAAAATGGTGAAGAATAATCCAAAATGTTGTCAATTGGACTATTTATTGAAAGAGCCTAAAATAATCAGTTTTGAATTTGCATAAGGAACAACAACGGGTGAAAGGTTGCAAAGAACATTTGCAAACGAAGCTAGAGTCTATGAAGAATATCTTTAAGAATAAATCTTCACGTTCGTAACTTCTCATAGAAGAGTGAAACAAATTTTACGTAATGCACTGGAAGAAAAATTATTTTGAGTAAAGTTATCCAAAAGAAAGATAAGGAAAAAGTTGAAAATCATTAATAAAGCGATAAAAACGTCTTCATACCTGTATTTTAAGCCAGAGCTCCTGTCTGAAACACTTGCATAGCATCTTCATCTCAAAATCACATTTACGTAACAATTCAGCTCTTTTTTCTGCTATTTCTTTCTCCAGCTTTTTCTTGTACTCATCCTTACTCATCAACCAGAATACTTCGATGTTCTTCTCGTGAGCAGCTTCTAGCTTGGGCCTCTGGTTTTCAAGGTGGGCCTCTCGAAGCTCCTGCCAGCAATTCTCGAATTCAGCTTTCAGGGTCGCAATGATATCAGAACGAGAAGCCTCAAGGATATCCCTTATTGACTTTGATTGGCTAGATATTACTTCAGCAGTAATGTTGGTCGGTTCCCATTGGCTTGATATAACACGATTACTATTTCCTGTGGATGCTGATTGGCTAGATATCAATTCAGTCTTGATATCGATTGGCTTATGATTGCGCAGACTCAGCAACGCATCGGCAATTGCTATTTCTTGCGATAGCAAACTTCTCGGAGATTGATCTACGAAAATAAATCAAAGAATTGTGATTGTTGGCTCATTTATTCACTGATCCCAAAAAAAGACTGGATCTATTATTTTTTCTTTCTGAAGCCAAATATTTGAAACTAATTGCTTTAGCTTGCATTTGGCCTCCCAATATGGCTGCCAAAGAAATAATATTGAATTGATTCTTTGTTAACAATAGCTGCACAATTATTCAGTCTCGTACTGATTATTCATAACAT
This sequence comes from Pelagia noctiluca, assembly GCA_963924455.1. Taxonomy (NCBI): domain Eukaryota; kingdom Metazoa; phylum Cnidaria; class Scyphozoa; order Semaeostomeae; family Pelagiidae; genus Pelagia; species Pelagia noctiluca. The sequence goes on from OZ004322.1 coordinate 4,351,358, forward strand.
TCCAACAATCATCAAAGCAAAAAGCACTCCCCAGTGTAATCTCAATGAATTGAATTGGACCTCCCAATATGGCCAACAATGGCTTCATTTAAGAACGACAGATAATCGATCCTGTCTTTATTCTGAGGTCAGTGAACACATTTGACATCTTGTACCATATCTTGGGGTCCACTTTCTGCCGGAATTGCAAATCTCAGCACTTGCGGTTATCAAATGAATCTAAAACCGTAAGGTTGTCTGAAAACACTCTCATTCTCACAATCTACCATCTGCTGAGATTAGGGTGCAGTTTGTATCTCGATACGAGATATCTTTACGATATATCTTTAAGGGTTTACAAATCACAGCAAAGGATGCATTGTTATTTTTCTTCCTCAACACATCTTAGGCCTTGTTTCTCCCCTTCTCAGTCGCTTTTTTTACAGTAACTCAATTGTTTCAGTCCTATGATGAATCAAAAGTTGCTTTGCCTTTCCCAAGCACTTAACTTTCAACATTTGACAGGCAAATTAATGGGCTGAACACTTTAAGTTCAATCCTCATCTTCATCATAATTCTCGTTAACACTTAATATCCTTCAGGTGTCCCTATGTAAAGGTTTTGTATAGTAAGTACATAACTCTTATTGGTGCACTATTGATATTTGAGTTTGGATTATAGATATATTTAGATCTTCTTCATTTTTGTCCAAACATCATCATGATATTTTTGCCATCAGTTATAAATAGAATTCGCTTTTTCAAAGAGCTGATTTCAATTCTTAGTTAGATATTCTAGACGTTGAATTTTACAAAAAGATAATATTAAGACAATGAAAAACTGTCCTTACCTTTATCAAAAAAACCAGCTCCATCTTGGAAACCAATTTCATTAGTATCTGATCTTCCCTGTTGGACATCGCCAGTAGTATGTTCATTCTCGTCAGAACTAGAAGCGTCATTTCTTGATTCCTTATCCGTGTCTATGTAAGTAATTCTACGCCGAGGTCTCAACTCGTACGGACACCAAGACAAGTAGCCGTATCTGAGCCTGCTTGACCTTAGTTCATAACGATTCGGATGAAGATCGGAAACCGTACAGTCATCACAGTTGAAAGATTCGTCCGTTTCCTCGTAAGACTTGTACGCCTTGGCTCTTTTCTTTGCAGAACAAGATCTTTTTCTCCGTTTTACTTTTTTAGCTTTCGGCTTAATTTCAGTCAGAGCAATTTTTCTCATCTTCCTCATATATCTTCTTTTTTTCGATTTAGTTTGTTCCGGTGTTTGAATTACGAGCCTTTTAGCCTTTGCCTCAAGTTCTTTGACCTGTGACTCGAGCCCTTCGGCCTTTGATTTTCTAGAAGAAGGAGGAAGAGCCACGTCTTTGCTGGTAACAGAACTAATAATGTGGAAACTTCTTAGTCTATCAGAATGGCTCGCCCCGTTAAAATCGTCTGAGTTATTGCAAGTTGAATTTTCTATTACTATGCTTGATGCTTTGACATTATCATTATCTGTAGTGAATGAGATCGGTTCTGACGCATTCTCTAAATCGACCCCAGAGAAGTCATATTCTTCCTCATGAAACTCTTCACCTGAATCAACCATCTTCTTCACTATGCGTTCCCTCTTAATCTTCACAGCCTCAGCAATACTTTGATGCATCAACTCAGAATTAGCCTCAGCTCTGGCGTTAATTACACGAAAACGAGAATCTTCTTCTAGAGTCGTTTTCAAATGATTCGGTTTTTCCAATTCTTCCACTCTGCTGTTAACGTTATTGTCAGAGTTTTTGAATCCCTTCAAGGAACGCAGTTCAGTGAGGAAAGCAATGGGGTCATCAATAGCATGAGACGTTGTTACCTTATCATATTTGCTAAAAGTCGTGATATTCTCAACTAAGGAATCTTCATGCCAAATATTGGCATTGGCGGTCTCTGCAGGCTGGAGATTCTTCTCTGCAACCTTATATATACCTGAATGACCATCAGAACCCTTTTCATTGAATCCATTAGAACCATTTGATATTCCCATGTGCTTTGCTGGAATAGGTTCCACTGCAGTATTAGTGTTATCGACATCATTGGGTAGCACGAGTCTAGGTAAATTTGTCACTGTAAAGGAAAGGAGCGAAGAAGAAATGAGCTACGAAGGAATTCGAATTAAACAAACGTTTATTAAAGTGATGGAAAAAAACCTTTTTGGTTTTCAAAAAAACATGAAAGCTCTTTTGGCAATGAAAATCCATTGTTTAATTCTGGTTTAAACTAGTCAGCATAAGGTTAAAGAAAAAAACCTTTTCGTCTAAGGCCTATCGAAGTAATTTGTTCTCTTTCTGACGTACTACTCAGATGAATGTCAAAAAGTACTCTAAATTAACTGTCAAATGTCTTTTGTATTTTTGTAGTTTTCTTCTTAATGAATATAAATTGAATTTAAACACATCAATGTGCAAATGTTGTCTTTTGAAAATGCAGAATAGTCTTTGATCGGTACAGAACTTAAAGACGGCAAAAAATCAGAAATATAGCGAAACTTTATAAGCTTCTTTTCTGGCACTCATCAGAGTAGATATGAAAAAGAAAATTAAGATGAAACCAAACGAATTTTTACACATAGAGCATATAAGAACAGTTTTTGATTGGTGCAGAACTTCAGGATGACAACAAAAATTGGAAACATAGGGAAACATTATAAGTACTAAAGCTTTGAGTCTGACACTCATCAGAGCAAATACGCGAAAGAGAGAAAGAAGATGAAACCTAATACATTGTGATAATATGCTGGATATAATAATGATACTAAGTAGAAAATGCTTGAAAAAATGAAGTCTCACCATCATTTCCACAGGTTTCGAAGTCCACAGCCTTCCCATAACATTCTGCTATTGGCATCTCACTGCCTGCACGATCTTTCCTTTCGTTATCACCAGTCTTCGAAGTTTGAATTTCTGAGACAGGCTTACCTGTACTCTCAAAATCATCTACAGCAAGTTTCTTAGATTGTTTTGATTGCAACATACCAATTGCTGAAGTGCAACTCTCGTCAACACAAACAACATCTACTATCTCCGTCTCATCGGAATCAGTTGACCGCAAGTCGCTATCATTGTCTTCTCTAAAGAAATCAGACACTCCAATCTTATCCACAGCTTGTTCCTGCTTTAGGTTAAGGTTGTTTCTTGGGGCCTCGGCTTGTTCCTGCCCTACCACAAGGCTGTAACTAAGGTCCTCGGCTTTTTCCTGCTTTACCAGAAGGTTGATACTTGGGCTCACAGCTTGCTCCTGCTTTACCACAAGGTTGTTTCCATTATGCACCTGCTTTTGGTGCCCAAGATCAGCACTTAGGTGCAGGCGATTTGGCCGTATCTCACGGCTGTTACTGAAGGTCTTTTGCTTTTGACTTTCCTCAAGGTGATCAGTAAGGTTCCGCTGTTGTTGCATTTCTTTAATATTTGTGCTTGGATTTCCATACCCTTGCACACAATATGTGTTATCTCCAAAGGTCACAGCCGTGTAAGAAGGATCACTCTGCGCTGATTTTCGATTGCATAGTGTGCTAGGTACAGGTCTGAAGCTTTCATTATGAAAAAGCGCTGAGGAATTATTTTCCAGTCCTGCAGAGTTCGAACTCAACGTGACAGTTTTAACAGTCCTAACACTCGACTTGAGAATATTTTCTGACTTGACTACTTGGGTGTATACTTCAGAAGAAGACTGCTTAACAGGTAGACTCGGAGATGCTGCAATATTCGAGGCCTTGAAACATTGCAACTCCCTCTCCATTTCATAATTCATTGAGTTCCTTGTCAGCCCACTGTTGTATAGACATCTCTGATCTTGGCAGATACTGGGGCAATAACCGTTCATGTATCCATAATAAGGGATATCATCGCAGTATCTACAGTCAAATGAGCAAGCTCTACAAGGAATCATCTCAGGTCTTGTGAAGTATGGATGATAAGACCTGCAGGCGCTGGGAACCGTTCTGTGATTAGTGAGGCTTCCTCTGTGGTTATTTAGACCTGGTCTGCTAATATCAGAGCTTTGTCTGCACCTGTCAAGACTTGATCTATACCCATAAGAACTGGTTCTGCCTCTATACGAGTTCACTCTTTGGCTATCTAAACTTGGACAAGAACTTTGGCTCCTTCTATGCGTGGTAGGGCAACTGCGTCTTCTTGAGCCAGACAACGATGCACTTGGCAAGGACGACTCCGGTAAAGAACCATGCTGCCAATCACTTCGGGTATGACTTCTATTACAAGGCATATCATGAGCAGTTCTTTCACACCCGACATATGAAGTGTCTCTTGTAGATCTTGCTGCTGAAGAACCAATTTCGCTGCTCCTCTTTATACGAACTAAGTCTTCAATACGTATGAGCTCTGGCATGGGTTCAGCAAGAACGTTCTGTTTATCACTCTTAGTGTTCTTTGCATATGTTCTCGACGGGTTGGACTGCCGGTTTTGATTATCAGATTCAGGTTCATGCTGCTTGCAGGCTCCCTTATCAATAAGGCTGTGAGTATCAGGCTTCTCCACAACAAGGTCATTGGCTTGCTTCAGTGAAATCTCACTTTTCGAGTATAAGCCAGAATCAGGATTCAAATCAGCCTTTACACGATTTGAGGCAGGGCCTGAATAAGTTTTGCAAGTCTTGGATTTGTTAATTTTGCTTGCATCTGCCTCCAAGGCAGTTGAGCAACTGTTCTTTTCATTGGGCTTTTGTATAGTCAAACGCTCTCGTGAAAAATCTTCCACTTCATCCAACGATTGGGCTGCAGTATCTCTTAAATCTCTCAGATCAGCTAAGTTATAGTTCAAGTCACACGATGCAAGCTCAGCGCATGTGCAATACGGCACCCCCTCGTGAAATACCTTGTAAGGAATCGTCCTCAAAATCTCTTCCGTTTCTTGCCCGCATTTCGCGGCATCTGCTAATTTAGAGTTTAACATTGATAAACTGTATTTCAAATCCACAGGAACATAGATATTTTCTTCATCAAAGTTATTCTCAGATCCACTCTCTTTAAAATCTTCAGAATAAGGCTCTTTAGAAGAGCACTTGCGATCGTAATTTCCATACATTTTGAAGTTGAGAGTTGTAAAAATCTAACAAGATTTCTTTGTGGAAATCCCAGTGAGAAAACATCGTGACTTCGATTTCGATGGATCGGTAGAATCTGAGTCGAATCTCAATTTCGATTAGTTCTCATTTTCACATTTCGATTGATCTGACGTCTTGTTTCATCTGACGTCAGATTAGACCAAGAAACCAACTACTGAACGTCGAATATATCCAGCACAGTACATGCAGCTGAAAAGAGGTGCCCCGCAGAGGTTCTGAACGCAAGCAGGCAGGCCTACATCGTAATGAAAATTTTGCAAGACCTAATATAATATCGCATCCACACTGAGATGGTTAACCCAGCTTTATTTACTTTGGTTTTCTTTACAGTCAATGAAAAGCATCGTTATTGAAGTTATCGAACGGATCAATCAGATTCTCCTATTTAAAACCTGGTTTAATTGAAGCTGGTTTAACTGTCTGTGTGAAAACAGTATAAAAAGCATTCTTTTAGTGGTTTGGAGAGCCGTAACCTTGTTATCAACTCCAAACCGTTTAGGTAAATGATTCTACCTAGGAAGACACGCTTTGAATTAAATAGAAAAGCATTAACTAAGGGCCATTTTTATGGCACCTCCCACGGGATGTTCTTTCCAAGAAGGCTAAGTTATTTTAGAAAAAGCAAGATTTGGAGAATCTCTCGAGGAAGGTGATGTGAAAGAATATGACTTGAGCTCGACTTGAACGTACGATATTTGACTTTGTACGTCTTTGATACTCGTGGACTATCTCGATTGATATGCTATTTCCTTTACAAGAATCACAATCAGCACAAAAACTACACTAAAGCTCTACCACAAACAAAACATTTATATCCAAAACAAAATATTTAACATTTAAATCTACGTCTTAACCAAATTTACGAGCCTAAAATTAGATGCTATCACGGGCACGATCCTACTGGATACAACAAATCATGGATACAATATACAATAGACAAGAAACTAGAAATATAACCATAGTCATTAGAGGCAATTTTCTGGAAGCCTTTTGTTTGAATTTTTTGTTTTCATCTGGATGTTAAATCGATCATCAAGGTGCACAAATTTTTTTTGAATTCGTTAGAATATGGCTTTACAAATGACACAAATGTCGTCCATCGAATTATTTATTGAAGTATTATAATATGATTGATTTTAAACAGACTACATCGAGCAATCAGCAAAAAAGAAATATAGTCGCTCAACCATGTCAATTCGATGAAACAATGGCAAGACAAAAGGTTTCTGCAAGGTGAAGGTTGGGAACAACTAACAAAGACATAATAACAAAAGGTTTCCAGATCATTCTGTCTATAGACTATGGTATGATTAAGGCCTTCATATGAGGCCAGACTAGAAGCAGCCATCAGGCAGACTGGTTTAAGAGTTTAATGGGCTGAAATAAGTCACACGTATCCCGCTGCACTGCACATTTACCATATTTGCACCTATTTTTGTATTCAGCCCAATTTCCTGAACTAGGGCCATCACAGGGGGGCAAAGGACGGGATAATCTGTTTAACCTGTTTAACTAACCAGTTCAACCAAATCTATTCAAAGAACCTGTAAAACAAGATCTTTTTCTCGAAAATGAGACCTCAAATAGCCGGAAAAGCCTACCTCTCATGTGATAGCTACATCATAACGAACACTTGTTACAACATCAATTTATTGCTACAACGTTTTAAGAAATTAGTTTTTCTACAGCTATACTTTAGTTTACGATGCAACACAGATATATTTTCAATTCCCTATCATGTATTTCCCCATACATATTACCAGTCATTTATATTGCATATAAACACCCAAGAAAATATTCAAAATTTTCTAATATGTAACAACTTTCCTTGTGTGACGAGCTACATAAAACTTCGAGGGAAATAGGATGATATAAGGGCCATCCTTCGAGGAAGTGTTCACCTTTTTAAAGCTGTCAATGACAAACTACCTTTTTTGTTCAGCTCATATTAGAGCAATTCACTGTTGAAACAGTCATTTCCAGATGCAGATGACAACTTGAAGTTATTGGTTAAAGATGGAAAATGAACTAAGCTCCATTTCAGTAATTGAATTCTAGTTGTGCTCTCCTTTAATCTTGTTCTGTTGTTATCTCTTTCGATTATCCTAGATCTTCAGGGTCGAGCAGGGTCTCTGTAAATCAAGCAAATAAGATATCAACAAATAAGCCAGTGTTCAGAACAGTACAGCAGCCATTACGAGCGTTAAATTCCAAAAATGAAGTTATGAGAAGTGATATTGTCACAAGGACTATAGGTACTTATTTATCTTGGTTGTCAAATTCCAATTTTCCTCTGAGGTCCTTGTCGTCAGACATGTTCTTTTTGCATTCTTTCTGCATTGAAAAATACATTGAAATAAGAGAAAAAATAATGGATCAGTTCTCGAGCGCATGTAGTAAGGTGCACTTTATACAAAGCTGATTATGGTAAATTGTTAGATACCATTCTACAAACCTCAGCAGTAGAACAAGTGGAACCATGTGGAGCAAAATACATTGGGGAGACATGACTCCAAATCAATGAAGTGAGAGGGTTCCTGTAAGGAATCCTAAGAAGTTGCAATATGCAGTATGAACTTATATGCTAAAGTTGAATACATGGAGATTAGCAATTAAGTCTCCTTTAACAGCAAAAAAACTTTATTTCAGGCTTTAAGGGAATTCTTCATCGTAGCACTAAAATCTGACTACAGTTTTAGCTACAATAGCTAACAGTCTAGATCCGCTCCTGAGATTCTGGACAACATAGGTTCTAAAATATCGAGCGTCAAACTCAAAATCGAGTTGGTCTAGTAGGTAGTATTTTTCAAATTAAAGATTTCCGTAGCATGCGAGGGCGCAATAATAGACACCCAAGGACCTCTTATACCTAAACAAAGTGATGTAGTAAATGTTGCTGTGCCCTCTTATGAAATAAAGCCTTCAGAGAAAACCTGTTATCACGACAAGACTTTGATGTTTAGTAGGGTTGACATTTTGGTAGAGAACCATCCCCTTGCCTATCCGAAACGTTACTCCTACAAAATATCAAAGGCTTGTCATGATATGTGGTGCCTATCATGTCAAATTTTGTGTCAGAAAAAGCCTGATAAGATCAAATGTATTTATTTAGACAAAACCCTTTAAGCAATGATATATTGCTGGCCAATATCTATATCTTCCTCGAATGTTTTAAATCAAAAACAGAAAATTGATTCCTCACCTCAAATGCTCCACTCTCTATTTCATCAAGCATCTTATGTCTGAATAAGTCATTCACAACATTTGCCATTGAAGCAACTTTCTTTGCTCTTTTTACTGATAATAGAAGTTTTGAAACATCAATAATTAGGTCGTGAAAAGATGAATTGTAAACAATCAATACCTCTCCATCAACCAATACATCTCCATCTCCTGACGAGTGATCAATTACGAAACAGGCTTGCTGAGAAGAATGAGTAGTTTCTTGTTTCTTTTCTACCAATTAGTATGTTGCGAACAATCAATACGCTAATCTTGATACCATATGTAGAGAAAAACCTGAAATATATAACCCCAACTAAACCCAGAACACTTTGCTTAATTAATCTTGTTTCTATTTTGGATAGCTCTGGTCTACATTTCTAAAGAAGTTTGTTAAAAAATGTTTCACAAGTGAGGCAAAACAAAACTAACAAAATAAAGCATCGTTTTAGCAACAGAGACTAATGCTTGTATTGTTCCAAAGCGTATTGCAAAAGTTTTCCCTAGAATCTAGCTCACAGTTCTCTGTTGCAGATGTTTCTCTTGATGCTTGTTGTCATCATAGGCAACATAGCTTGCAAAAAATCATTTGACTTATGCAATTGTTCAAGAACCATAGGATGGTTTAGGAATATTGGAGCAATAGAAAATTTACTTAGAAAAATTAAATATCTCCAACGAGCTGTCGTCTTTTTGAAAATGAAAATGCAACTATCTACAATATCACCAACTTTGATAATTTGACAAATAAAAGGGAATATCAGACTACTTACCTGAGACAGGTGTTTTCTTCAATGATGGTTTTGCAATGAATGGTCTTTCTTCGTCTTCTTTATAATCAAATCCTGGCACTTCATTCCTAAATATTAAAGGAAAGAATCAAAAGAATTTGACTTGTGAAGCGTTGTATCATTAAAAATAGCCAGAAATATTGGACACATAGCAAAACCAACACATGAATTACTTAAGTTTTTCGCCTAACATTCAACGGAGTAATTGCTCCTACAGATTTATATACAAAGATGTGGATTGAAATAGGCCAATCAGAAAAGAGGTGAATGACTGGTATATTGTAGGAAAACCAATTAACAGCCACACTACAGTGAGCTGACCAATAAGATTACTTCAAGAGTCCTATTTGGGTCTATATAAATCTGTTAGGTTTTTTGTTTCGTTCTCTTTCTGATGTATATTAATCTATTGAGTGTCAGCGGAAAAGCTTAAGTAATTCATTTGTTCGTTTCGCTATGTTTCCGATATTTCTGGTTATTTTGTTGCTTTGTACTATTCAAAGACTATTGCTTTATTCCCAAAAACATTTTTTTATAATTCAAGAGGAAAGCTTCTTACCTATTTTTTTGTTTCATCAAGTATTGTCCACTATCTTTTGCAATGAGTGCATTTTCTAAATGTTTTGAAACAGAGCTCGCACTGGATTGAGACAAGCTTTGTGATTCAGTTTTTCCCCTTCTAGGGCATTTGCACTGTAATTCAATCCAGCCATTTTTCTCTATATCTTTGTAGAGGAGAGCAACTTTCCTTGGGATGGAATTACTGTTTCCATTCGTTAACTTTTTCTTCTTCCTCTTCATATCTGAAAGTGAATGAGGAGTTGAAATATTTCCTATCTAGGAACTTAGTTATTGAAATAATTTGCGTGAATAAAAACAGCCTAGGTAGCATTCAAACCCACGTCTCTCGAGTCTGGGCCTTCATAACTTTACCAACGGAGCTACTGTTGTAATCGAATCAATTCACCAACCTACGACATATCACTCACACAAATAGCACCGCCACCTATCAAATGTAGGGACGACACAGGATCTTTCACCTTCACTCCCACCACTGGCTCTTTTGCCTATCTGAGTTCCTGCCTTCAAAAAAATGGGGAAAGAGGGCGTGGTCAAGAATTTAAGGACTACAACTACTGTCCTTACCCTCCTCAAATCATTTGTCATTAGATCTGGTCAATAATCAAGGAACTTCTTTGGCAAAAATGGGGGGACTTGTCCCTAAGTGCACCACTGCTGGGGGTTCATTAGCACATGAATTATTTCGATTGATTTTCAAAATCCTGTTTCAAGTATTGTAATTGCTTGTGAATTACTTTTGGGTCTGAGGTAGACCTAGCCTTGACTCTAAGAACAAACTCTTCTTGGTCGTCCTAGACTGTTTTATAGTAGGCTAGTATCCATTTACATATCTTTTAAAATAATAAACTAGAGAAGGGGAGGCCTATTTTTTACCTGTTTCATATTTGGAAGGATTCTTAAATTTGTGTGGCAGATCACACTCGTCATCGCTGCCAGATATATTCCAATTATCATCCTGTGAAGTTTCTATTGAATGCAACATTTTTGACTGATCAAAAGCGACAAAATTTCTTAACTTCTTCACTGCTTCTCACCAATGCTTTCCTACCGAATACTGGAATCATCTATCAGGCTGGATGAAGCCAAAGGCTGTCTGCACTATTTTACGCATTTTCGCGATTATATACTAAAAAGAAAGACACTTTAGTATCGCGAAATTTTCCCGTCATAGCATTGCTAGCTATTAGAAAAATAATTATGTTGCCACTTGTACGGATTTATACCTACAGTGGGGATTCTCACACTTTTGTAAACCGTATATTACCGTATATAGACCATAGATCCTGAAAGCTGGTTAGTTTTAGTTGGTTAACTGCTCAGGTCATGCCAACCCCTTGCACATCTACAACGACTTTGTCTCCATCTACTTTTATCTATTCTCTCCGCTGTCAGAATGGGCAGACCACTTTCATCTTTGATGAAGGCAATGGCAATCCATCTTTTGGGTGGTCTTCTTCTGAGTGTAGCGGGAGGAAAATTTTCTTTGTAGTAAGCTTGTTAATATATACCCAAGAGTTAATTGACTTTCTGCACACATATGCAAACCATTCCATTGTATTAGTATAGATCCTGAAAGGTAGGCATTTTTTCCAAATTTGAAGATAGATTTTCCGAGACAAGAAATTTCAGGCCACAAATCGACCAAATGAATAGAGCGAATACCTTTTATTGCCTAATTTGTGAGAAACTTAAGATAAAATTTTGTATGAATGTTCTGTCTTGTAAAACGATGGGTAGACCTATGAAATATTGGGTATCTAATGAATAATATTTGGTTAAAACTTTTATTTGTGAGGAAGAATATTGATCTACTTGAGTATCATTTATAGGGAAAGTAGGCTGTTTGGTTTTAGGCATTTCTCATTTGTTTGCATTTCTCATTTTGCAACTTGAATTTCTGTGTAGGTTTGGCATAGGGATGAAGTAGACCTAGCCTTGACTCTAAGAACAAACTCTTCTTGGTCGTACTAAGGCGGTAGGTGGAAGTACTCCATTGTGCGTGGCAGAACTGATATTATTCAGATTCAGATTCAGATACACTGTTGGAGGCATTCCCGTCCGTTGCGCTGTTTATTTTAGTTGAAAAGCCAACTATTACAAGCGTTGAAATATTCAAGAGACCTTTGGCAACAGTCGAATTACAGGAGAATGTTTACAGTGTTGATAAAGCCTTTTCTTCAAGGGAATACTGGAGAAAATGGCAGCTATGCTGGCTAAGGCACGTGGTAGAGGCCAAGTTAGGCCCTTTTTGTCAGCAGCTTTCTATTGGCTAATCATATTGTTATTGGTGTTGCTGAGTTATTGCCATGGAGGTAAAGACGAATCTATATTTTGAAATATAATCTAATTATTTGTCTTTTTAGGTATTTCATTTCATACATAATAATGACATGTCAACAAAGTTGGGCTGCGACATGAAACAACAAACAAGTTTAACTACATACATACAAACATAAATAATTTACGCTAGAATAGCTAGTAATAACAAGAAGGGTGAGAATTTACCCCAGATTCAGAAATAGCAGCAGTCAAGTAAATTTAAGAGCCTTATTTTACTTACAGGTTGATAGAATAAAGTTCCAGCATAGTATTCTTATTGTAAATTGCTGAGTGTTTTATAGTAGCAAACTAAACAATGATAAAATGGGGATGGTACAAAGAACCGATTCTTTTTTCGGAAATTACAGCTACCATGCAAGTCCCACAGCAATGATTAGCTAAAGAAGTAGGTTGGCAGTCGCTTGCAAAACGAAGAACAAAAAAGCTAAAGCAGTGATGATGTATGAGATTTAAAACGACATCATTTCAATACCACAAACTTTATTTCAGCAATATGCTTGTCTTCTCGTAGAAGTCCTGCAGTGTTTATCCTGCCTTAATGCAGAACAGACGGGTACAAATTTCCATTTTTCCCAACATGCATCAAAATTTTGAATGGACTTCCTCCTCAAGTCAGGGATAGTCAGTCATTAGATAACTTCAAAACTAGTATAGATGACATTAATGTTTCCTGTTTTTATTGAAGAGGCCCCCCCATAGTACCCCTGGATAACGGATTCACTCGTCAATTTTTTGTTTATCACGCCATCACGGTCCTTAAAACAGAATTTTCACAATCTTTTCCATCTAATTATGCAAGAAAATTTTGTTTTTCAACAAATCATGCTGCATGAAGGATTCTTTGATCATGGATTCATGAACCGAAAATGTCTAAATCACGAAATCACGCGCGAAAATATGCCGAATAACGCGTCACGTACAAATATGGGGGGCCTCATTGAAGAGCACAGACTCTGTTTTGTATTATCATTATTATTTTATTTAGAACTGGAAACGGAACACAAAATTTGATATAACTTGCTTAATTTTTTCCTTTAAGGAAACTAATACTGCTTGCTCAACACGAACCATTATTCCAAAACTCAATAATTTCTTTCATTGCACCAACTAGTTGCATTTCGTTTTTAAATGTGTCTAGCAGTTTGTAGTTTCCTAAAAGGTAACAATACATATTTTATCATTAATCACTAACAAAATTGTGCGTAATACCAAGTTTTTGGGTTTTGTACGTCATCAGATAGATAGATAGTAGTGAGTTTGAATTTTCATTTCACATTACAAATATGAATTTTTGTTTTGATGTAAGTCCACCAAATAGATTTGCTGAGAAAGACATGCTGTAACTGAGTGTTGCATTTCTTTGCATGGCTCAAGAAACCAGAGTGTGGCTGCAAGGAGTGGTACAGCACTCACTGATGTCGAGTTTAAACATCAATACACCACTTTTACTAACTGCGTATTTTAGGGACTGGGTTGAGTTCTGGGGTGTTAAAAGTTCTTCTTTTGCAATTTACAAATAAGGATGAAAAACCATTTCAGTTTTTAGTGCAGGTATTGTGCAAATAGCTATAAGATATCTTATTTTTGCCTTACTTTAATCAAATTATTGCAATTTGCTAAGTTTTATAAGCGCAGAAATGTTTTTATATGTTTAAAGGATAAGAATCCCTTTCTGTTACAACCAGCCCTTCAATAGTTGTTCTCAATTATGGTTCAAGGTAATCCAGCCTTCTTTGTTTATGAAAATAGTCAATATTGGCTGAGGAATGACAAAGAGTAGCTTTTCACACCCAAGAACTCGAGCCAGTCCTCCAAATATGCGGTTAGTCGAAGTGGTGTATTCATACTAGTCTCAATTCTCATAAGTAGTCCTACTTTTTTATTTGGGCGTTAGTCTTAGTCATCTTGCATCATCTTCTATATTTCAGGAAGGGTAGATGTCGTGAAAAGCCTGATGGTGTTGAAGCAAAATCAAAAGAATGAAACCTTGCAAGTGGAGCTTTCAGAAATTGTCATTCTTAATGCTGTAAGTAGAATGCTGTGTGAAATAAATAATCTATTTTTGAAAGTCAGTGATACCACTACCCATCTTAAGGTTAGTCCTTCCGAAAACAAACCAAATTGACTTTTTAAAGAACTTGATATCAAACTTATCGTCTTTGATTGTCATTCATTGATTCCAAACATCATTCTGCATTGCAAGAAAAATCTTAATAATAGAGAAGGATGATTTACCGTAACTTAGTAGTTACACAAAGAAGAAAGAGACTCAACGAACAAAACTCTCAATCTCTACCAGTCTGTTTTGTGGTTTGCCCACTCACTAGGAGATTTACAGATAAATTTTCGGATCCTTGCAAGACTTACAATGCGTTGTCAAGGTATTAATCAAACAAAAGAAAAAATGATTGTTCTATAACTTCTGAAGAAAAATCCTTTCACTCTATGTGTTAGGGTTGAGGGTTAGGAATACTGTTAGGGTTATGATAAGAGATTTGGAAAATAAATCAAAAGATAATTTGTGAGGATGAAAATGGCTGAAGTAGTACTTAAACCGACAACCTTTAAATAATTGGGTTCGATTTCTACTCAATTGATTTTTCAAACCCTGCTTCTTCTAGAGATTTGGGAAATTTTAGTATTTTGGAAAATTTTCTTCCCATCTAATCTACACTGTTTATTTGACTGAGAGCTTTTCCATCCCCCCTCCATTTTTCCAGACCCCCTTTTCCAGACTTTAGAGAGGACTTATAGATGTCCCATGCAACCCGTCTATCATTGATTACTGATTGTTCTATATTAGAAATAATTAGCATATGTCAAATCTCTTAAATTCCAGTATTGAAAAAAATATTGAAAAATTGGTAATTTGTTTATTACAGGTAAATGTTACATGTAGTCAAACCGAATTTGGTGATAGGAAAACTAGAGTGAGTTTTGATCCGTTGATTGTTCCAGTAAACAGCAAATCAGGCAACGCAACCATCAGGTAAACTCATCTACATTTTCAGGGCACGAGAGTCAACACAGAATGATCTATCTCGAACTCAGAAACTTTTTCAGTACTTTCTGTTATCATTACATCAATTAAGACTGTATTAAAGTATTATGGAATATCCAAATATTATTAACATTGAAGGATGACTTAAAGGCAACTATTATTAGAAAAAATATGTTTTTTGGTAGACTAAAAATTCTTATTACTTCATCAGCAGTGTTTGAATCATTATTTCTTACGTTTTGACCCATTCACCTTTTCTTTAATGTTACTAGTTGCATGCAGCTCTAAAGGTATCTGTTGTGCTCCACTCTCTGTCTGCTAAAGTGAGGCCTGGCCTATATTTTTAGATTAATTTTCTTAGCAGAACTGGTATCTTTTAGCATTTTTTTTTTACTTCCCCCTTAGATGAAGTCACTAGTACGTGCTTATGTGCTTAGGAGTAATCTTATATTTTTTTACTTGCTGCAATCCTCACCAAAAGGTATGACAAAATCCTTGATTGCCATACGATATCTTCGAATTGTTGGCAAAAGAAACCATCCCTCCCAAACAATGTTGTTTCAGAAGTAGCTTTTATGTGGAAATGCATTGGCAACACCCGCCATTGATACCCAGCGCTATTATCATCATTGGTTCAGGGGAAGGGGGAGCTCAAACATCATTTTACAGCTTGATTGAAATTATCCCATTGTGTTTCAAGACCTTTTGTAGGTTGTATCAAGCACTTAACACTTTCTTTCTTTCCAGAATCATTTCACCGGGGGAAGCAGTCAGAGTTTCTTGTTATGGAGTGAGCCTCAACAATGGGGGACAATACCGCCAAACTAACTCAACTGGAAAAACAGGGTAATACAAGGTTCAGCGAATCCATTTGCTATGTGTGATGAACCTTTTTATTTCCTTTTGTTGTCAATTGTCTTTGAGTGATTGTTTGTTTGTTTATCTTTGCTTGTGTGATCTCTTTGTTATTGTTTTGTGCAGTTTATTTGTATTAATATTTGTAACTCCTATACTGTTTAGAACCTTATTGCAGAATGATAAAGCCTATCAGAGCGTAGCTCTAACCACATGCTTTTCTTTAAACCAATGTAGGCACGTGCATTTTGACAAATTAACAGCCTGACACCCCTGCAAAAACATTATTACAAATATACAGTATGTGATTTCTTATGTCCATGTGACAAATTACTTGACTCTTCTATTGCTTTCAGGAGTCTGATGGTCACAAAAGCACCCACTGTTGACGTTTGCTCTTCAGTTATATTTATTAAAGGGTATTCTAGAGCGGTTCAAAATTTTGATGTTCAACTGAGGTTAGTATCTCAATACTATGGTTTGTCTGCAATTTTTGTCGCAAATTCATTGAGTTTCTGTTTAGAGGTGGACTGAGAAAAGCTCTAAACAAAAGAGTGGTAGAGAACGGCCCAGATTTTCTACACACACTGTAGGGGGAGAAAAATGTTGTTTGAATATTTGGGAATGTCTTCTACCTGTCAAGAAAAAAAGGGGCCATTTATAAGAATCACCAAATATGGCATGTTTGATAATCTAGCTCTATCTATGGGCAAATAAGGGAATTTTTTTTGGAAGTCAAGCAATATTGGATGTGTGCTCTTTCATGCAATTTTGCACTCACTTCTGCACTTAAATTTTGCACTCACTGCCTTCGGCATTCTAAATACCCTCAATGTACAGATGATTAATTTTCTCATTCCAGTGAGCCTGCTGTCAAGCCTGTAATCGTTGAATGCTTCCCAACAGATAGAAATCAATCCTCGTCATCCTCTCTTAAATTGGAATTTTACAGAGCCACTGTACCAGCTCTTCAGTCAACAGCCAAAGTGAGTCAGCGTATTAGTATAGATTATTATTTTGTTAGTAGTAAATGGCAAGTGGCCTGTATTCTTGGTGCTAATTTCGTGGAGTAAGATTATTTTTCGGTCTTAATTCTTCAACATTTGACGGCCTTTGGCAATGGAGCACTGGGAAGTAACAACGGATTGAAATGGGAAAATCAGTATTTCAACCACACCTTGTGATTCCTTTTGCCTTTTCCCCTTGAATTGCAGAGATCGGCTAATTCTCTCCTTACACTTTATGTGACAGGTCTAAAGGTGGTTTGAACCCAGTACTCTTTGATTAAGGGTTCAGTGATCTAACCACTTGGCCTTGATGGTTTAGAACCCAGGCCTTCGAGAATATCTGATTAATAGATGCACGCCATTGCATCCACTTATTTTTTTGGTAAAAGGTCTTCTGTGGAAAAGGAAGACAACTGTTTTTTCTTTCTGAGAAAATCTGAGAAAATAAAAAGTTGGCCGATGAAAATATGCTGATTTTTAGATTCACTGAAAGAAGTTGATATAACGAAAGACAAATGGTAAACCTCTCTAATAAAAGGAGGAGTATGAAAAAGGCAGGAAATATTTGATAAAAGTTGTTTATATGCTTTATTAAGAATTTCGTTTGTTTCTTTTTCTTTTTAATGAACATCCTTTTTTCTTCTTCAGGTTTCGTTTCGTGTTCTCCAATCCGGCTCATCAGTTAACGTTGCATGCAGGGCACAAGCCTCATCATGTTTGCCAGTGCAAAGCACAACAATATTGATACAACCATCAACAACAGCAGCAACAACAACAAGTCTTCTCACACCCTCGTTTAGCCTCAATGTTACAGCCAACGTAACTGCGTTAAAAACCAATATTTCGTCTTCTGCGGTTATCAATGCATCAAAAACTCTAATAAGCAGTAGCCTCATTCTGACTTCCACCTCCAGTACACCACTCCTTAAAACCTCGTCTTCACACCTAAATGTGTCCTCAGTTGCAGCAAATAATACTACAGGGAATGCCTCTATTGTGGCTAGAAGCTCGATACCTGTTGCTCCCACTGCCACGCCTATTCCTACTGAAGCCCCGGCTCCCGGGATATTGGACTTAACATCGTGTCAGTACCTGTTTAATACTTCCACTGGTGAGTGTAGGTGTTTACTTCTAATTAAGATGAATTCAACTTGGCTTACTGGAACCTGCCATCATTGAAATTATTGAAAATCATTGAAAGAAGAGATTTACAATCTTTGACTCCTGAAAAAGATTCTTCAAATCAACTTTAGTTCTGAAATAAATATTCACCTAAAAAGAATGTGACCACAAAACATTGGCTGGGACAAATTTATGTCCTAACAACATTTTTCACGGTGGAAACCTTGTTAAAAATATTTTAATCATAAATAATGTTTTTCGCGATTATGCTCATCAATATTTTCTTCTATGTAAATTATATTCCAAAGAATGCAAAACTGAGCCATTGGAACATCATAATGGTCTCTTGAAAAATTGTCTAGGGTTTGCAAAAAGCTTTCTCAAATTGCACTAGGGATGGCAATGCCATCCCTTGCCACCCTATGGCTACAGGTCTGAACCATGCTAACTCAAAATTAACTTGTAAGTGTCTAATTGTTGATTCTGCGTGTTTTTTGCTACTCAACTTGCTTGTCCATCTGAAACGTCTTGCCCGTCCGAAACAAATATTTTTATCATAGCCCGTGCAAGATTATGCCTCTATATTCGCATATTCTGTAATAATGCTTTGCTCTATTACAGGCTCACCAGTCACTCTCACGATTGAGCAACCGAGCATAACTGCATACCCTCCATCAACGGAGCTACAAAGCCTTTATAAACACGTGAGCTTTCTCAACCTCGATCGTGCTCTGGACAGCACAAGTAACATGGACCTTCAGTGTGCGATCAGAGCAATATCGATTGGTCAAATTCATCAGACGGTTTGCAATCCAGTATCTGGACTGCCCATTTCTGCAACTGGGAGTCTTGTGCGTAGTGAAGTCACGCTAGAGCTGCTAGAAAGTAAAATCACGTTTAAGGTATATGGCTGATATTGTCAAAAGTTAATATGGATTAGACAGAGCGATATAGATGAGAGACAAGAAAGGAGACTGGCTCTCTCTAACTCAAAGTTTCATGCTCTCGCAATCATCAGACAGACTTTACTTAGATTACTCTATACTCAGCATACTGCACAGCATAGTCTGTCTGATGATTGTGAGAGCATGAAACTTTTAGTTACAGAGAGCCAGTCTCCTTTTTTGTTTCTCATCTAGATGGCTCTGTACCTTTGCACATCGAGCACTATGATGTGATCATAGGTAACCCTGCTATAGAGGTCATGATAAAGCTTGTAAAAGTTAGGCTTCGCAGTAACTGCTTACTTGATCGTTGAGGAAGGGACAGTGCAATTTTTTAGGTACCCTCATTCTATACTATCGTACTATTCTGCTTCTCTACTGGACAATTTCTAATTGATCTCGTTATCTAACTCAACTTTTAGCCTGGTGAAATTTCAAAGAACATCACGATCGAAGTAAAGCAACTCGGCAACGAAACCTTCTTTCAACTCTTCCAAGCATTTTGCTGTGCTCCAGTCTCCAACCTGAAATACGAAGGAAAGGCTGTGTCTGTTTATTTGTGGATGGATTCTAGTGCACGTGTTCCGTTCACATGGGCAACCATACCAGGTGAATTTCTTTCTCAATTTGTTCTTTTACCCTATTCAACATCGTATTCAATTGTCCTTCAGAGGGGACGTTGAACTAGGTGTCCCGTGCCCCTAATGGAAATGTGGCCCTCTGGTATTAAGCTAGCACATTGCACATAAACATACTTAGGGACCATGTCCATTGAATGTCTGAACGCTTTTAGACGGTTTTTAGACAATTTTAGTGGATTTTAGACGTCCAAAGCGTCTTGCAATTATAAACAATAAGAAGTAAGCATGCTTTCTGCACGCTGTCAAAAACAAAAACTGATTTGTACATAACATTGAAGGATTTACCAATCAAATTACAAATATAGATGCTCTCTCGTAGACCTAGAGCCCAATCCCCAACGTTCTGGCCTTTTGAAGGCTAGCGCATAGAAAATAGACTACATTGCAGAACTCTATGTCAATATGAAGTATTATTCGAAGTATGATGATGGTCACCTACATTCAAGGAAATAGGTTGTCACTTAATGTGATTAAAAGTCAGGTAAAATAGTGGTAGGACAAGGGCAAAGCTTCAGAAGATCTCTGAAAAAAGATGTCAGCTTTCTTCTTTGTCCTCAGTGTCAGACGCATGTCTTCTCTGTCAGACACATGCAACATTCATTGCAACATAGAAAAAACAAGGTTTGCTGTTCGCAATCGAGATTTATGATCACATGGGTGGGCTAAAGATTGCAGAAGATTGCAGTAGATTGCAGTAGACTGCAGAAGATTGCAGTAGATTGCAGTAGATTGCAGTAGATTGCAGTAGATTGCAGAAGATTACAGTAGATTGCAGAAGATTGCAGTAGATTGCAGAAGATTGCAGTAGATTGCAGAAGATTGCAGTAGACTGCAGAAGATTGCAGTAGATTGCAGTAGATTGCAGGAGATTGCAGTAGATTGCAGTAGATTGCAGTAGATTGCAGAAGATTACAGTAGATTGCAGAAGATTGCAGTAGATTACAGTAGATTTCAGAAGATTGCAGCATTGATTTCAACATTGATTTCAACATTGTTTGCATGTTGCCCAAAGGGCTGCTCATTTATCTTTTGAATACCGTAACTTTTTTATCTTCAGAATTGCAGTCAAATTTATCTTTTTCGGTCAGTCGATTCTGCAATAATTTTTTAGGGTTAATGAGATTTGAAATAAGTTTTGTGTCTCCTAATACAATTATACAGTGCAGTGATTCATCAATTAGACAGTAAAATTAATATCATATATAATAGTTTTTGATTGAGGCTTATTATTATTATTCTTATTTTGGTTTTGCAAAGTAACCAAAATTATTTTTTTGTCAATTTTCGTACTTGAAATTATTTTTCTGGGTTTGTGGTTGGTACCTCCATCTGAGTACCCCTATCTTATTCGAGAATGCCCCCTTCCCCTAGGATACTGCATGCATTCGACTAAGGCTTAATAAAAATTTAACTGATTGGTTGGAAGTTATATCTGTTTAACATGATTTATCAAGTTTTTAAGGTACTGACTGGTGTGTCCATTTGCTTAGTAGGCCCATGGGTTGGCCCAGCAGTGGTAGAAAAAGTGCCACTTTATCCCTAGTGGCCTAAGTCAAAGTGGGGCCCATTCATCATTTGTACCTGTAAAAATTCAGTATAGCCAGAAATATCGGCAACATAATGAAACGAACACATATATTACTTAAGCTTTTCGTCTGACACTCAACAGAGTAATACGTCAAAAAAAGAATGAAACAGAAACCTAACTGATCAGTTAGATTTCTGTTTCGTTCTCTTTCTGACGTATTACTCTGTTAAGTGTCAGACGAAAAGCTTAAGTAATCTATGTGTTCGTTTCATTATGTCTCCGATATTTCTGGCTATACTGAATTTCTGTACCATCCAAAGACTGTTCTAAAAATTCATTTTTTTATCTAGTTCAAAACGTTTCTGAAATAAAAATTAATTGAAATTTGGGGGTACCTTTTCATGTTTTCCCTACCATTGAAAAAGCATCAAAAAACCCCCTGTCAAACATAATTGTATAAAATAATTGTTGTCAAATATAATTATTAGATGATTTATATCAAATTAGATGATTCGATTACATATAATGTATGCTATTCATGATTCGTCAAAAGAGAAATCTCAAAGAAAAACTACAGCCGTCGAAAGTCTGAACTTCAAATGCCCATGTGACCTGCATTCCAGACAGTGTGATGTCAACTGCTGTTGCGATCAAGTAAGTTCTTCCAGCAATTTCCTGTTCTTCAAGATTATTGTAATTTTTATTACAAATTATTCGGATCCTGCAAAGTTTACCACACATTCAGTGAATGCACACTGATTGGTATAGTCTGTCTGATGAGTGCCCAACTACGAAACTCTGAGTCTGTGTTTTGAGTGTCCATTCTAATATACAATTGCTCTATACCTAATCCTGTCACAGGGAGCACCTGTGACCTGGAGAGGCACGCTCTTCTCGAGTTAAAATTCACTGTACAGATTATTGCCTCAATTAAGGTTCAGGAGTTGAACTTTTACCAAAAACTGCTGTAGAAAGCAACCCCTGAAATTATGAGCTAGAAGATATTCACTAGATTAGAGGGAGTTTTACATTTTTCTGATTCCCTTGATGTCTATGTGAATAAAGAATGAGCTAGGAACAAGAAATCTGCCTATAGAATCTTCACTTATTTATTGCCATCATTGGCCAAGTGTAACTCATTTTCTTATCTCCACCAATTTCAATTTCAGGATTGCTCCTCCTCCGAAATCCTGCGATTCACTTGCATCACTGGTGCATTTGGTGGACGGCAAACCGACTTATTCGAGTTCAGTTGCCAAGCAACCTGGCCTGAAGAAAGGGACTGGACACCAGCTCTCTGCGTCGTCACGAACAATAGTCCATTCCTTGGTTATTTTTTCAAGTATACGTCACCAGCACTGACGTTATCACTGGTTGATTACAACAAAATGGTAGCTGGTAACACAGTGTATGGCTACGAAGAAGCTGAGGCGAGGAGCAGTATGCAGAGTAATGTGATAGGTGCGTGAACTATTTTTCTACCGGGTGTCTCACAAAAAGGGTAGAAATTATAGGGGCTTTCTAGGAGCATTGAAACAAGCCCGAAAACGGTATAGGGAACAAGAAGCATTTTGCTTAGAATAGAGAAAAGGGAAATGTTTCAGATTGATTATCAATAGATCCCTTGTATCTGAATTAGTTGGGCTGTTTTGTAAAATTCGTTGAATTTACCTGTTGTAGACATAAAATCTTCATTTCTGATGTAGATTAGCTCGGAAAAAAGAAGTTAAACAAAGCCTGATTTGGCTGCATACTCCTGCTAGCTGGTCGAAATACTTTAAGGATGCCCAAAATCAGTTTTTCTTTATCAAAAGATTGCAATTTTGCAATATTCCACTGCCGTAGAGATTCCCTATGTTGATAGCGTCCCTGTCTCTTCTTATTGTTAGGTTATACGTATGGAGCTCCCATCCGAACAGACATTGGATTCCTAGCCATGCCATCTCCAATCTCCGACTCTTGTTCGTTCACAACAATAAACTACTTGAAAAACGCAAACTCTACCTGTCTTCACAAAGCTACACAAAGCGCTTGCTCTCGAGCAACATTTAACGCTCTTAATTATCTACTACCAACCGGGATGACCTTCCCGGCATGCACTGCCCCTGGTGTATTAGATGGAAAGGCTCTGAGCACCTTAGTTCAGAAGACTGTGGAATATTACTGCGTCAAAACCCCATCTTCATATGTATTCACCGACGACAAACAAGCGCAATTATCAATCGCCGGCGATGCTCTATTCAAAGGCGATTCTACTCCAGATGTATTAAATCGTTGCCAATTCGACGATTCGAAAACGCGACCCCCGGAACCAAGTTATGACAGTGGAACGAATACTTGTAACAATGCAGTGTTCGGGGTGGATTATCGCATGCACTGGAATGGCCAACAATTAAAGTCTATTTTAGCTAGAATAACGCTTGGGAGTTTTTCAGCCGGTACTGTCACACAATTGCCTGTCACATATACGTATGTGACAACTAGAGTCATCACTGCTACTCCAAGCCAATCCATATCGATGGCACCGATGTCCACTTCTCTTGGATCGACACCTGTACTGGTTAGGACGGCTGTCCCATCTTTATTGTCAACTCTAGTGCCTTTTGCATCTGCTAATCAGTCCCATAACTCTACTTTGATTCATCACACGACTTCCACATCATCATCTATAAGGTCTTCCAGCACTGCTTCGAATACAGCTGCTAATAGCACCGTGGTACCTTCGACTAATGCAACAAACACTAATATTACGAACCCTTCCTTTACCGAATCAGTACAATTTCTAAGTACATCCACTAATACTGGCGTTCAACTATCCTCGACGCAAGCCCTACCTGTTAATGTCTCATTCAGCAAAATAACTGTTTCTGTCAAGACTTCGACGGTTATATTGAAGAAGTTCACAATTCTGCCCAGTGTGATGCAGAAGTTCTCCGTTTCCTTTACTCATGTCAAGACCGTGGGTGATATTAGTTCCACTGTGTCTTCAAATATGACGTCACTTGACAGATCTGGGAATCCTGGTTACGGGCTGGGTAAACCGCTGGTCACACAGACTCCAGAATCGGTAGGTGGCTAAAATTGTTGGAATGCGAAATGACATATTACCTTGAATATGAGTAGTTTTCTTACTATTCGGTACGAAAAGGAAAATTGTTTTTTTCTATATTTCTTTATTGATATGATGTGTTTGTGTTGGTCTCTTAATAGAGCTATGCCCATTTAAAGATTATCTGAAATAGAATAAGATTTGATTTGATGGAATTAAAAGGGTTAATGTATGCCTATGTTTCAGTTCTGTACTTATCAAAGACTCTGCAATGATGTTAAAATTTCATCTGGATTTCAGATCACAACTGGAAACACAACAACGTTTGGTCTGCTAACATGGAAAACATCGAAAGCCGGCATCTGTCTAGAGTCCTCAACGACCCCAATCCAATTTGGCAAGAACACAATATCTGGCTGTCTCCTCAGATTCGGGTTAGATAAATTCTCGAATTGTTCGTCCTTAATTGATCTGGTCAAGCAAAGTCAGGAGAAACTCGTAAAGGCGATTAAAGTGTCAAAGAGAGGGAATCCAGCTGTTTCTCTTTCTGCAGATTGGCTCGATGTTGTCAGGTAATCCTGTTTCGTTGCAGTAATTAATCTTTCTGATAAAACTAATTTTTAAATCAATAATCAACTAATAAAAATCTAACATAAATAATGCACGGAATTATGTCTTTTCTTGTGCGAGGGTAGAAGTTTAGGTCATAAAGTTCCCTTGTTCACATTATCTGCTGATTCATTGCTTTAGTTATCAAGATTCTTCTAAAACTCGAATCAGGATTCTCGCCTTTAGAGATCGTTTGTTGCTTCCGAACAGCCGCCTATATGACTTTGATACAACTGAAATGATATTTCAGCTAGAAACATGAATTAAAATGAAACAATTCTAACTCAATATTTGACATGATAGTCACAACCAATTATGACAGGCCTTTGACATTTAGTAGGGGCACCATTTTTGAAAAGATCCGTCTCCCCTCATCAGGGGGCCTATTATAGGGGGTCCTGAAACCGCAAGGACGTACAAAAATCTGGCAAAAGTCGCAGTCCGCCATGAAATAAAGCGGAAAGCCGCAGTTTGTGAAGACGAAGCGGTAAATGCAAAGCCGCAGCCGCAAAAATCCATGATAAAACCCGTAAGCCGCACGTAAAAATAGGGCTGAAGCCGCAAGCCGCAAAACCTATAATAGGCCCCCTCATCAAGCAATGAGAAATATGGTATCTTCTCAATATCTAGCAAAGGTCAGATCGAAAAGCTGAATAAACCCAACACTACCCTTAACACGTCTGGGGCTGATATTGATCAGACATCTAACAGCCAGTCTAATCTACGAGATTGACCAGAAGCAGTCAGACAAATAATGAAAGCTACCAGGTATCCGATCCAGTCTGTAAAACTTTCAAAATAATGCCCCAAGGATTTCGTCATTATAAAAACCTTCCTCGAGATTCATTAGATTTTCCTGACCTTCCTCCGGCTTACAACCTTACAACCGTTAGATTTTCTGTACTCTTGGAAAGGATTTCCTCCCAATACATGTGCCGTTTCCCCAAGAATTGGTACGAGTTAACCATCCAAGATTGCCATTGTGAAAGCAGTTAGTATTAAAATGGCAAAACCATCCATGACAGGACTTTTTTGCAAAACTTATTAAGGGTGACATGATGATCTAGCCTGCTATTCCACTCATCCACATGATTATTAATTTATTCGCAAGATTAATTCAAATTTCACACAAAACTTAACATCATCCAGTTGTTTATTTTTTTCCAAATTAGATCACGCAGAGTTCGGATTTCTGTATATCTTGAGATTTTGAGAAATTCAATTTGTAGGTCCTTGAACTCATTTATTATTGATGTTTGTAAACAATAGCGCAATTTAAAGAAGGAAAAATACACAATGCGACGTAAATTCAATTTCATCTGTCTGCTATACGACACAGTAATGTCACTGTTTGTCACAAGTACATTATGTTTATTTAGCTGTTTATCGTTGTTAGATTGCGAAACGTTTGATCTCACAGCGACTTTTTCTAGCTGCTACCTTGCCTGATTTCATGCTAATTGAAAAGTGTTCTGTAATATCTTTCGTTTTGGAATCTTTAGAAGAGGTAACACTCGAAAAGCAAACACGTTTTTATGTGACTCTGAGTTTTGGCTTGAGCACATAGCATATAGGACTACAGCAAAGAAAGGCACGCTCTTCTCGAATTCTCGAGTTAAACGTAATTTTGTAATCCAATTCTTTTTTTCTAGTGAAGGTTTGTTCAGGTCTCGCCTGTTTGCTACTAGTTAGAGTTATGGGCTAGTAAGAAAGCCTTACACTCTTTTTTTTATAAGAACCAGTTAAATTGACATGAAGCTGGCTGTTCTTAAATATTCCTCTATTTTCAGCCTGAAATGTTCTTAAATTGCTGTTACTTTTATAATGATTGGGAAGCCTATAACTTTGCCATCAGTAGTGTTAATTGTTTAAAATTCTGACTCTCTTAACCATCTGACATCATCTTTGTGCTGTGCCTCTGCTTGTTTCGTAATTTTTTTTCAGTCTAATGGTTATTTCGTTAAATTTTCATATTCAGCCAAAAATGGTCAGCCTCAGATTGTTCTTAACTTGTTCTAAAGTTTTGGCCAAATTTGAGGCTCGTGTTCTTATAAAATCAAATCATCTCAAATCTATCGTGAATACTGCCTGCTACGTTTTGCTCTTCTTACGTATCTTCTGATTTTCAGGGTTCCTATCGTTGAAAAATCTGTGAACTTGACACGAAATGGGATCTGTCACAACATACCCTCAAACCTGTTGATTGATGTGCTCATTTCAGAAGCAGGAATGGCCTACGGGCAATCTCAAATGGAAATTAGCGGCGTTAGAATCAGGTACTTTCCTAACAATACCTTTGCTCTCGTCTTTGCTCCCTTTGTGTTAAGCAAACTTAGTGGTAAACTGCAATAAGCATTTATCAAAACATTGAAAAAAATTGGTTTTTCCATATGATAAAATTCATGCAGCAATAGCTTTGAAATACAGAGGAACCTCCATATAACGGACACCATTGAAACCAATTTTGTTGTCTGTTGTAAAGAGGTGTCCGCTGTAAAGAGGTTGATTTTAATGAATAAAGGAATTTCGGAATTCAAGTGTCTATCCGTTGTATGGAGGTTTCCGTTGTATAGAGGTGTCAATCGACGTAGGTGACCGTTGGCGGAGGTTCCACTGTATTTACTACTAAATATCAAAGGCTTGTCATGATAAGTGGTGACTATCATGTCGAATATTGTGCCCAGACCTCATTTCAGATATCTATATATCTACTAATGCAAATCTCAACAAGCTGAGGGTTATTGCATATAATAACGCTGAGAGAAAAAAGAGAAAAATAAAGGAAATTGTTGACAGAGAATACTTCATTCCGTTGAAGCACTTCATTACCTTTTTGGGCTCGGATTGGCAATGTTTGGTCGATCCGTTTTGGAGGTTATTCACCATATCATTTCAAATCTTTACATTTCAGATATGAAACAGAGACTTGGTCATTAAAATGTGCTTCTGGTGCGAATGCACGATGTTACAACAACACCGTGGCAAATTTGAAGCTCACTGACCCCCTGCTGAAAACATTTGCAGTTACTAGCTCAGTATCATTCATTACCATTCCAGCTGTTGAGCCAGCGGGGGTAAAGCGGTATGTATCTTTGACTAAATATCATCGAAAGTGTTAAATGTTAAATGATCATAGTTTGATTGCAAATTGGATGAGCAATTTTCCAAAATCAATGTCGTGAAACACAATCCCTTCTTAACGTGTAATCAAAACTACTGCAACAATCAAAGAAATATTAAGTCAATTAGCATACTACTTCCAAAAATGATTTTGATATCCATTCCTTATTCGTCAACAATACCATAGATCATTTTGCAATTTCAGATCGATTGACACGAGCGGTTTATGCAGGTACGATGCTTGCCTCAAAGAACTGTTCTATCCAATTACAGATGTTTACAGCTCTGACGTAATTGAATTCAGTCTTGGACTAACGCAGAGCTCTACAGCAATGGCGATGACTCTGATCTTCATTGCATTTGGAACAATATTTGTTTCACGTCCTTGGAGGACCTGAAGATTAGTTCGAAATTAGTATAAAGTGTAAGTTATCAACTGTAGAAGGTGTACATAAGAAAATAAGATGTAAATTATTTTGTCCATGAAAGACTTTTCACACATATCATCCGAAGTAATTTTCCGAATCCTGCTTCTTCTCAAGTTTACTTACCCTATCCAGTGTTGGAACTACGATGATCCTCGTGGTGGGGATGTCGTCGCCCTTCAGTAGGTCCTGTGTAGTTGTTAAAGAACCAGGGTAGGCTCGTCTCTACATTCGTTGAGTAGTGACACAATTTGTGAGATTGATGTGCTTTGGGTTGGTAGATTAAATCGGTAGGCCTGGTTGCTTAGTTGATAGGTTGATCGAGGTGCAAACAGAGGTCGCAGGCTCGAATGCTATCCTTGTAATTCTCATTTCCACAAATTATTTCGAGAGTATTGTAGCTGATTTAAAAACGCTACGGTTTGCGGTTTACCAAAAAACCGAAGAAAATTAGTGTGCAAGCCCTGATGAACTGAAATGAAAAGCTCCGCCCCTTCATTAGAATAATTGATATTTTCCAAAGGGCGTTTTACTGGTTAATGAAAGAGGAAAAATATTTAACAGAAGAATTGAAATAAAATTATTTTGATAATCTCAATTAAATTAAATACATCTACGCTTCCCTTGATTTTCAAAAGCCATTGCTTTTTCACGTTTTTGCGAAAGCTGTATCCTATGGTGGTTCAAAGGAGAGTGGTTGCTTTCCAGATATCTATAAAGCGAGTACTCTAGAATTCTTCAAATGTAAAGAACTTGCCAAAAAATCTTCTTATACTACTGCAAAGAAAGAAATGCGGTAGTGAATTTCTACAAACTGTTCTTTTAATGAATAAAGTTAGTTTTTTTCTTTTGTTTTTAGGTATGAAATTAAAGATTGCGCTAGCTTTCAAAAAATTGTAAGGCAAACTCTGATGTAATGCCGAATATGTTTCAATATGATATGAAAAGAAAGACCCCTGATCATGAAGGGCGCAGTTTTGTATGATTCTGAATTAACGTGCCTTTTTAAATTGAAAAAAAACTTAAATTTAGTTGTCGTTTTATCTAATTATGAGCATCATAAATGTTTACACCACAAAATAATACCTCCATAGTAACAATATGTAAACAATTATTTTGTTTGTTGTTTTCTCTAATTTTGAGCATCGTGAATGTTTACAACAACAAAATAATACATCCATAGTAACAATAAATAAGCAATGATAAACAACTTTCATTTTCATTCAAAGAAATAATTGAGCTTGATTTTTGTTGTCAACTCACAGTTTAGGTATTGGACGATGAATAAAACAAATAAACACAAATTTCAGAGAAACAAAAAGTAATTTGTTTGATTTTAATTTCCTTGTTTATTTCTCCTTCTGTGAGAAATTCATTAAGAATACTTTCGGACAAAGCACTGATTAAAGTTTCTTTTGCAGTGTTTGCAGCTACAATATACAACACAATGCATGGTGGTAATATGCCTCTTACCAACACATAGCTGCAGGAATTGTAGCGGCCTAGATCTTCTGTAATTTTAGTCGAAATTTTGTCATGACTTTTGGTTGCTAAGCGTTGCTAAGTGAGATATTCCCAACATGTATTGCGTGGAATGAGATCAACCATCCTATGCAGAGCTATCTATAGTATAGATGTATCGAAATGAGCTTTTTTAGATATATTTTCAAAAATACCGACACCTCTCTAAAAACTCTAACTCTTAACCTTTACGCTGACATTAACCTTTACTCAACTTGACCCTTACCTTACCTTAACTAACCTTAACTTACCTTACCTTACCTTTACTTACCTTACCTTACCTTACCTTACCTAGCCTTACCTTACCTTTACTAAGCTTAACTTACCTTACCTTGCCTTTACTTACCTTACCTTACCTAACCTTACCTTACCTTTACTAAGCTTAACTTACCTTACCTTACCTTTACTTACCTTACCTTACCTTACCTTACCTAACCTTACCTTACCTTTACTAAGCTTAACTTACCTTACCTTGCCCTGCCTTACCTTTAACTAACCTAAACTTACCTTACCTTGAATAACCTTACTTTAACATTACCTTTAACCGTAACCCAACTTTACCCCAATGAACCTTAATTAAAGCTTTACCCCCAACCTTAACAATCATAAACCCCCAACCTTCTTCATATTCTAGCCCAAAGCCTAACTCTGACCTTGCCTTAGTACAGAACTTGAGCAATCCAACCCTTTTTCTAACCAAATCAAAACCCCAAAATTTTGAGCGAAGTTTGTTAGGTTGCTTCGATTTCCAAATTTACTCAATGGAATGCAAATAGAAATCTTACTTCATTTCTTATCAGATCTTGGATTTATTCTTCTTAGCTGTCACCTTGCAGCATTTGTAATATTTGTATTGCGATCAGATAAAAGAACAGTGAAACGAGAACATGGAAAAATAATAAAACATTCAAAATCTAAATTCTTAATCGAGGCTTGTTTTTGTTAGCTGTCACCGAGAAATAAAAGCATTGTTTTTTGCAATAAGATAATAAGATCTTAATCAGGGTGAAAAATTGTCTGGGTTTTTCTGTGAACTGAAGAAACCATTAGGAGCCAATTTTTTTCGATTTAATGACGTGTTTGATATGAGCAGATTTTCATACCAGTCGACAAATATTACAAGCAACTTAATTGCGAATGCATAGAAAATAACAGATGTATTATTAGTTTTCATGTTTGTGTTAATGGACGGTCTCTTCACACTCGAAATATTCAATGTCACCAGCAGGCTCTAAGCTTTCAATTAATTATTTCACATCTTATATCATGTTTCTATTTGTTTTTCTGTTGCTAGGTTTCGAGAAGCTTTTTCAATTCCTGCGTTTCTATTAGCTGAAAGGCATGACGAGATGCGTGCAAGGTTCTTGATTACTGATTGATGCTAGCTGATTGATGATTGATTGCTTGTGGTTGGTGCATGGTTAGTAGAAGGGAGTGATAGATGATTGATGTTTGATTGTTTGTGATTGGTGCATAGTCAGTAGAAGGGGATGATAGATGATTGATAATTGATAGTTTGTGGTTGGTGTGTAGTTAGTAGAAGGGAATGTTAGATGATAGATGATTGATGATTGATTGCTTGTTGGTGCATAGTCAGTAGAAGGGAATGATAGATGATAGATGATTGATAATTGATAGTTTGTGGTTGGTGTGTAGTTAGTAGAAGGGAATGTTAGATGATAGATGATTGATGTTTGATTGTTTGTGATTGGTGCATAGTCAGTAGAGGGGAATGATAGATGATTGATAATTGATGATTGATTGCTTGTGGTGTTGGTGCATAGTCAGTAGAGGGGAATGATAGATTATTGATAGCGAACTATGATGTTTATTAGCATGATTATGTTTTTAATAACTCTCGCCTTGCTAAGTAAGAATCAACTCTCATATCTTCATCCTTCCTATATTAGAAATGTTCTTGAAAACAAACAATTAAAGCCGGCGGCTTTCCTCCTATTTGTTATGAGATGCTGAAATTTCATCAACCGTAATTGGAAATTTCAAAACAACACCAGTTCAGTGTTCCTTTCCAATTCATGGAGAATTTCCTAACGGTTGGAAATGCTTTTTTCTTGTTTGATTAATCTCGCTTAGAATGGATCGTTGTAAAGCTCTTTCAATCCATTTAGAAATCCAATTGGTTCGATAACACGTTTCTTTGTTAGTTGTGCAGGACTTGAGTATAATTGGCATAGCTCTTGTAATATCTCCTCAGTTTCAGTTTATTGATATGACGCTTCTAACATTGGACAGATGCTGCGCTGATCCAAGTCGAAAGGTAATGGACCTCACTTTCTTTTTCACTTCATTGTTTATTTTGAATACGTAATACGTGAACCAGGTAAATGTGTCATGTGTTTATGATAGTGTTTCTTTACCATCAATGATATGCTTGAGAAAAGAAGGGTTTGGAAAAACAGAGAAGTCAACTGCCCTGATATGTCAAATCAATAGTTGTTGGTTCGAGTCCTACTTGTGTATTTTTCATTCTCTTATATTAACTCGATCAATGATAGGCATAGAAAGGTGATTCTTTTAGGCATGTGTTTATTGTTGGCTTATCATCAAGTTTCATTACCAAGGCAACTAGTTATTCCTGGAAAGACTTTCATATCGAGAACCGAGACTCAACACTGAGAGAGATAGCCAAAGCAAGATCGCAGTGCAGAATGTCATATTCCATGACACGTGTGAGTCAAACCTCTACTGATGCCTTCATTATGGCACTGCTACGTAACTTTGTTATTAGATTTAAAGGAACTGCTCTTGAGCTTCAAATTATATTCTCCTAAGCGTACTTGGATTTGATATTTTTTCCTTGTTCTTTGCGGTGCCACTTCAATTGACACAAGTTCTTAGATACCGAGCTCCATATGTTAAGTCAGATAACCGTAACCTTTCAAAATTTTATCTTAGCTTAAGCTTGGCTCATGAATGCATAGACAAAGTTGATCTGAAGAAACATAGATCTAAAGCCACTATTTTGTTTTCGTATAACGGAGTAAATCGTCAAGTGAAATGACACATGTTCTTTTCTCATGTGTTCAGTGTTTAGTAACTCTCTGATTTTTTCATTAGCGTTGAATCTCTCTCTGGAAGAAGCTGTGGTCAGAATATATCGTCTAGAATCGGCATGATCATTTGGTGCGGACTTGGTAGCCAAGAGTGAGAAGTCATTCGATGTGTTATTTCATGTAAGTATAAGTTGATCATATGACTGAATGTTGGGTACAGTAAGTCCTCACATATAAGAAACTCTAATTATCAAATCAATTGTTCCGTAGAGGGAAAGGTATAGAAGCCTGTGTTGTATTTCTTTCTTCGCTTTTTCAACCTTCACTGCGCATAAAAACGGTGCTGATTCGCTTTCATGTTGTTCAGGTCCTGTTTACAATATACCATTTCTTAACGAAAGCGGTACGAAGTCACACCGGATTGGCTTTCCATGGATACCGTTCACACTATACTATTTCTAGACGAAAGCGATACGAAGTCACACCAGATTGGCTTTCCATTGATCCCGTTTACACTATACGATTTCTAAACGAAAGCGATACGAAGTCACACCAGATTGGCTTTCCATTGATCCCGTTTACACTATACGATTTCTAAACGAAAGTGATACGAAGTCACACCAGATTAGCTTTCCTATCACAATTAAACGTTTATCAACCGTAATGAAATGAAAACGAAACTGAAAACGGTATAAATCGGTGCAGTGTGAACGGGTGAAAATGAAACGCTTTCATTCCGGATTCAAAGAGAGACGCAAAAGTCTCTGAAAACAGAAAGAAATCGTTCCTTTTTCGTCTGTTTACACTCAAACGTTTCATGCCGTTTTCAAGTCATACCGTTTTCAAAATCATTTTCATTTTGTGACGGCCATGTAAACGTTTCAGTATAAACGGAACCCTAAAGGGCATGATTTCGTACCGCTTAAATTTACTAAACGATGTAGTGTAGACGGGGCCTTAGTAGGCCCAGTCTATGCCGAATTACTTTGGGTATTTTTTGGTAGAGTTACAGGTAAAAGGTTGCAGGCTTGTCTTCGTTTGCAGTCCTTGCGTTTTTGTTTAAGCTGTAGCTTGAGAATTCATGTCCATGTTTACAAACATAATGCGGAATGTGTTTTTAAGTGAAAATAAAACAAATTAAATGCAGTTTAATGCAGATGAGTTTCTCTGTTTCATAATTCATCACCTTATTGAAGGAGGAGAAAGGTGCTTTTATGCTGTTTGATTTTGATAAAGAGAATTTGTCAATATTGTAAGTGCTACGTCGTAGATGTCCAGGTGTTTACACTAAAATAGAAAATGAATTAGAAAGTGAAATGTTTGAGAGTGAATTATGAACTGAATTTCCCTGAAATGCAAATAAATCCACTTTTCTTCCTAAAAACTCGATTCTAAAGAAGTAAAATATGATGCTATAGTAATATTCAAAGCCAAAATGGGCATAAAAGATTGAAAATGTTTCTAAAACATACTTAGATTTGAAATAGGCCCATTTTGCCAGTTTGGCCCGCTACACGTGAACTACTAAGTGCTACTAAGAGAAGTGTCAGTCGAAATTTTTAGCAGTCATCATGTTTCGATGGGTTTCTTTGTCTCGCACTGTGACTCGTTCATGCAGTGGGGGAGTGGTCCTTGCAACATCAAACGAATGATTGTACCTCGTTTTGGTACCTTTCAATTTAACCGAGGCTAAAAAGGCAAGATTCTATTTCTTATTTGTGATAGCGTGAAGCTCTTTACCGATCAAAGACTGTTATCTATGTGGAATGGTTGGGATATTTTAGCAGAGAACGATGTAGGACATTTATCGACATGATTAATTGACTGGGTCCTGAAGTGATTAGGTTAGCCAATCAGATTATAGTAATTATCGCATAGTTTCTGATAGTGGAAGTCGAGTTGAAAATGGCGTTCGTTTTAGTGTTACATGAGATTCTTAAAGATAGATTGATCGAGAAGATGAATATTGTATGTTTTATTTTGAGTTGATTTTAACACATCGCCAGATGTAAAAGCGACTTCGTTATACTCTGAATCGATAAAATGCACCAATCCGCAGAGATCACCTCCCCACGTGATCAATCAAATCTACTGCCCAAGCTTACCTTTAAAGCCCAACAAAAGGGTAAAAAACATGTGCTTTGGTTATTGGTTTTACCAATCTATTTGACTTTCCATTGAATCCACTGTCTGCGTGGTAATTTGTAGAAGATTTCACTGCTTGCTTACCTCACAATTTTGCTAGCCAGGTTCAACAACCCTGCCGCATGAATTGTGAAAGAGTTAAATCTATTAATACCTAGCTAGTCTGAGGAGCATCGCTAGAGATCAACCTGAGATTAAGTGATTTTTGAAATGTGCGTGCCGCTTGTGTGCTTTATGAATCTTTAATATTCTCAACGATACGCAAGTTATTATTTTCGAAAATCATTTCATCCCGAGAGAAGTGGCCAATTAATTTCCTGTAATTTCTGTTGACTCTTCTTGTGCATTCTCTTGTGTAAGAAGCACCGCTACTTTTGAGACTTCAGTGCTTCGTTAGAGGAATTCGATTTCTTACGAAATTAAAAAGCGGATGAATCATTGCGGAAAGTCTTTACTCAAAGCTTTTGCGTCTGATACTCGGAGGAGTAGAACTTGAGCTGCGCACAGAAGACGCCTGGCTTCTTGCTATTTTGGTTTTTTCTACATACATGGTACGTGGGGTACGTTGAAAAGAGCTATTTAATGGTTTAGGAGATTTCTGTTTGGCTGACATTTCCTTTCTTTTAGATATTTTGCGCACGAGAGCAGATCTATGTAGCTCCCAGCTCCAAAGTTCTTTACTATGGTGGCCCTTAAGTAGTAACTCGTATAGAGGGTGTGGTTAGAGAGAGAGTCATGCAATCGAGGCTGCACCTTTTGTAATTAAGTTCATTACGAGGATAACTACTGATTATTCTTACACATGTCATGGCCAAACAGTAGGAAAAAACTTTATTGCCAAGTTATTATCAGATTCAGTACATTTTAGACATAACAGCGTCAAAGACGAGATAGCAATCTCTTTGGACAACGCATTATTTCTACTTTTTATTGGTTGACTCACCCTTCTTTTACGATTGTCGTTGGATGATCTAAAAAGCACTCTGGTTCATTTTCATTTCAATCCAAAAAGCTTTTCTTCTTGCTTCATGTTTTATTGATGTAGATATTTTACGGAATGATGAGTTCCTCACTGATTAAGATGCTTTCAAGTTTCAAAATCATGGGATCTAGATACAAAAACCTCAGGCGGTATCAAGTTGTTATGTTAAGGTTTTATATTGTATAGCATCCGTAGTATTGTAAGTAACCACAGGAGATTTCCTGTATGTCTTGAATAGAACCACGCTGGTTACATGTGATATTCAGTCTTGAGTTTTCGATTAAAGTGAACACACGCACATGCTTGATTTCTCTCCGAGCCTTCTCTTAGAGCCTTAAAACGCAACAAGGCAATAATCTAATGAATATTCATCACTGCACGAGTAACAAAGTTATTGGCTGCCCTGGTAGGTTATTTAACACAGTAGGGAGAGTAGGCAACAAGTTTTGCAATTATCGTTAAGAGTATGATACCTAAACTTATTACATAGGGGATGGTAGAGAAAAGAAGCCAAAAAGGTATTCATGCTTAAAAACTTGAATCATGTTGTGCTTTTATATCATGTCTAGTTTTTTGCTTGATGGGAAATTCATCGCTACACAGATTCTAATTCACCACTGCAAATCTTCGAATCATAACTGCCCTAATTGGTCATCACTGCACCTTAGATTATTACCCAGGCTCTATGTTAAATCAAATAAAAGAGACAAATTGTATAAGAACTACCATGTGATATAATTAAAATTAACACTAACGTCTCCGGCGTATGCCCGTCATCAAAGTGATAGGAAAAACGGTTAGATGGAAGGAAAATAAGAAATAGAATGCATAGTTTAGTTTGAATAATGGTAGAGTTGAGAAACGATGTGGCGTAGCATAATAATTTAATGAGTAGAGCAAAGCGTGGAGAAGAATGCTAAAAGATTTACATAAGGTATTCACTGTAAACATGAGAATTGTTTATTTCATCCATTTGGGTAGAGTTTTTGTAGGTTGAATATCAAACGTTTTTCTAGTATTTTTCTTTTCTGGTTGTTGTGAGTTGTGTACAAAAGCCCAAGAACTAACATGTCGGCAAAAAAGTGAAAGGATGAGTTGAAATGTCTTGATATGTTGCTGTCAGGATCATTTGCATGATTTACATCGTCGTGTAGCTTGTTTGGTTTATCGTTTCATTCATTAAGTAGTCTATTGGGGTAAATCCAGAAACAAAAGGGCAAAGTGACCTATTAATATAATCTTGAGAGCATGGACTAGGTTGGCAATATCTCATTTTTCATTCACCTTTTATTGGTTATCTCGAATCCCCCAAAACCTTTTAGTACTTGCGCAAAAAACCAAAATGATCAACATTAAGTTATTCAAACAAGATTATAAAACTACTCATTTTACCCCGTGTTAAACATTTCACCCCGGTAAACCTCATTACTTTGATAGCTGGAAACATTTATCAGCATCTTGTTTGGGATACGCATGACATTTGTGCGTGCTTAGTTTTCTTCTGAAGGGTTTTGAAGCTCACTAAAAAGGCCCCCAATGTGGCTATTTTTTAGGAAGCAATTGTCTTTAAAGCCCTGTGTAGATTCTTACGTCAGAGGCTAAAATGAAGGCGTACTCGCCAAAACACACTCACAAAATGTCCTTTCAATTAGGCCTGTTATCAGAAAAAACTTCCCCAGCTGTTTCGTGATGCCTTTGAGAATCTATCATAGGCAGAAAAATCAGAAGCAGAGCGAAGTGAAAACATTGATAACTTAAGCTTTTCGTATTACTCTGTTCAGTTTCATACGAAAAGCTTAGATAATCTATGTTTTCGCTTCTTCGCTACGTTTCCGATTTTTCTGGCTATATTGAAGTTTTTACCAATGAAAGACTGTTTTATAATTAATGTTGTACGCATATTTTTGTAGTTCAGCAAATATGGGCTCCAAATCATTCAAAAATTAAGAACAATTTAAGAACATTTCAGCCTGAAAGTAGAGGAATAAGAACAGCAAGCTGCAAAAAACTGGTTATCAAATTTAAAAAAAGTATATAGCGAAAGACTAAATAGCAAATAAGAGCATGTACAAATATTAAACAAGACGCCAATTTTGCTTCTTATCACCAACTGCTTGCCCTCACCTCCTTCCGAACATAATTGCCAAGTCAATCGTCGAGAGACGTGATTCATTTATTATTAAAATGTTATCCAGAAACAATTAGTCACTGATCTAGTATTTATTACATACATCACATGATATACGGAAATGGTCGCGTGATCTATGGAAATGGTCTATTATACAGACTGTATTTCTATTTGGGTTTAATTGGTGTGAATAGAATTGTGAGAGATTTTTGAGGACAAACCAATTTTTCCCTCCAAAGAATCTCAGTTATACAATCAGTTTTGAAATAGCCACGCATATCAGATTCACAGAAGAGACTTTTACTAACGTTTTGGTATTCGAGGAGGATTTGACTTTAAATATTTTTGGTGTCTAACTCTGGCTTTTCACTTTCTAGATGACATTGGTCACCAGATATTCAAGCTGAAGAGTTGCCAAGAGCAAAATGCTTTCTAGAGTTTGATGAAAAGAATTTGTCCCTTGACTTGGCAATTGAAACTGTTGGAAGCGGACAAATAGCCTTATTGTTGAAGTCGTGTTGGACAGGGAGTAGCAAATCTTTATACAGAATTCGTCTTTGTTCATCTCGTTTGTCCACCAAAAACAGCTCATGGACCTCCAAGGAGCCTTCAAGTTATCAAACGAATTCTAAAGGCCTGAATTCTTTCCAAAATGGCTCTAAATTGCACATTGTCCAATAGCTCGTTCCCGTGTCTCAACGCAACACAACCAACAACTACAACTCCTTCGAAAACCACATCTCCCCTCAATGACAAGCAGAAAGCTCGCATTGCCATTTACGTTATAAGTATCGTACTCAGTTGGCTTGGCAACAGCCTCGTTCTCGCTGTTTCCATAATGAAACGAAACTCGCTGACGCCATGCCGCATACTAATGGCACATCTCGCCGTAACAAATTTGCTTTTCTCAATTCGGCTTCCATCACAAATTCGCTTGGAGCTGAACGGTTACGTTTGGGAGCATGGCTTGTTCATGTGCAAAGTATTCTACGGGTTTAACTCCGCATCGCTATTTGCCTCAATTATCACCGTCACGGTCATCGCCATCGAGCGGTATCGCGGTATTTCAAGACCTCACGGCAGAAAATGGACCAGGACAGATGTGCTCATTAGCGTGGTTATTGTGTGGATGATAGCCGTTGGAACGTATTCGCCGTACATGGTGTATTTACAGATGAATGGCACGCGGTGCTCTGATTCCTACCCAACACTCACCGCGCGGCAGGTCTATTCGGTATTCTTGGTAATCATGCGGTATTTCATCCCTCTTGGCATTATGACCTACTGTTATTTCAACGTAGGCCTAATCGTGCACCGTCGTCCTACTAGAATGTCGACATACAACGATGACGCAGAGGCGACACGACGCAGAGAAAACATGCGAATTATTCGAATCCTCATCGCAATCGTTGCAGCGTTTGCGTTGTTAACCGCACCGACCTCAGTCTGGTGGCTGTGGTATGATTTTGGTGGGTCTGAAGCGGTAACGCGACCTTCGCTTGATCTGGTGGAGGTGTTTGCTGCGTTGCTGTATCTCCACAGTGCCATTAACCCCATTATCTACGGTGTGATGGATACAGTGTTCAAAAACGGTGTGAAGGAGTTGTTGAGATGCGGAAGGCAGGCGAGAGTGGAAGACAGGTCGGCGAAGATAGCGAAGAATGAAACAGGGAATTTTCGTATGGGGCCTACTCGGACTGAAGCAAGAGCGGATTCGAGCCAGAACTGATAGTTACAATTTATCCCTGTGGAGTACCTAACCCACTTTTAGATAAGGATATACCATCCATACATGTATTCTTTTATAAGCAATTCAGTACTCGACAAGACAAAAACTTAAGCAATTCTTGTACTGGGAAGAGAAATGCTAAGCAATTTGAAAATTTTAGTTCTGTTCCAATTGGCAATGAAAATCGTGCAGGAACTATAGAGAAGTAGGTTACAGTGGATATTAGTATCCCGGCACACTTTTGTATGCAATATACCATCGATATTTGGTGTACAACAGCTTGTGACATAGTATTCTAAGAAACAAATTTTTAAGTTAAAAAAGCTAAGCAATTGCTAAGCAATATTAAGCACTCAAATTTGCCCTTCTGCTAAGCAATTTCCAGTACTGATCTGGTGCTGAAATTACTTATTAAAAAAAATGCGTGTATTAGCAAAAAGCATGCTCATATTAGCAAAACGCATACTCATATATAGAATGCATACTCGTATTAAGAATGCATACTCATAGTAGCAAAACGCATACTCGTATTCAAAAATGCATTAATTTTCAAAAGACAACTGTCGGTAACGAAATCTCAGAAAGTTATGTAACCAATAGTAAGTTAGTTGACTGCAGTCATTGAAAACATCGTATCATGTTATTTTAAAACGAATGTTTTAAGTCTGGGGTATCCTTAGATACCTCATATATATCTGGTTCTTGATTGATGATGCAGTGTTCATTCTTTAGTTTTTGACGCCGTTTCTTTGATTAGGCCCAAGTAAGGGCCTACTTAGGCCCACCTGCAATTCTCGAGTAGAGGGTGGAAGATCGCAATATCCAGGCCCGTAGCGTGGTTTTTGAGATTGGGGGGGCAAAATTTCGCGCCGAAGAAAATTTTTTTTAGGGCCACGCCCTCTACATTGCTGGAAACGCCCATTTTCTCTTGATACAATATTTCTGTTTATGTTATTCGCTCGGTTTTGCAAGTTAATATTAGATATATTATCTGAGAAGTTAAAGTAATAAGTCGAAATAAATCAGTCAATGCATTCCGTCGGCAATCTCTCATCTGTTTGTGTTCCAACGTGGTGGAATTCAGCTTCCTTTACCTTGTCCGAGTCTGAAAATTTTCCAAAAGCTTGTTTTCTGCTGTCAATGGAGTCGGCAAACTCGTTCGCCATCTCAATTAGGTCCAAATACTCAAGTTTGTCTTTATGCACATGCAAAATCATTATATGATTCAACCTGTTGTTTGTCGTGGTAGACTGCAGGTAGCTACGTTTTGATTCTCTTTAAAGCCGAAAAACACCTTTCACTAACTGCGTTCGTGGCTGGAATCACCAGCAAAAGCTTTCCAAGATGTCGCACTTCAAGGAGAATATCTTTTCTTGATGCTTCTTATTGCTGTAGCAGATCAGTGAGGTGTTGAACATTGAATTCATCTACATTGAAGCCCATCGATTTGGCAGTTGGTGCGAGTAGTTGGAGCATCTCTAATTGAAATTCATTGATTTCATCTCTATACAGATTCTTTCTTCTAATTCTTCATCTAGCGGCTTTCCAGAAACTGCCTTCAGAATAAGTTCTTGCAAATTTCGATAGCGCCGATAGTCTTCATGATTGAATCGTGTCCTGATGCTTTCAATAGTCGCATCAAAAGCAGCGAAATAAACCGTGCGGTAATTATCTTTGGGGGTCGATGGAAAATGTGCATTTAAGGGATTACCCGGGTCGAACCTTGCAGGTAGCCTTCTTTTTCGCGGTAACTTAAGCTCATCCGCTTGTAGTTGCTCCTTCTTCAGCATTACCTTGTCCCAAAACAAACCAAAAGACTGATCATTTCTGTGATTGGTCTGACTCTCCTAAACGGGCTAAACGATCTTCGGATCCAGATTCAAGTTCTTGATCAGGGGCAATGGGCCTGCTGGAAATGAAAAAGTCTTATTTTAAACTGGGGGATCAGGATCGCAGTTAAAATAACGAATAATAAAGAATAGAATGAATACATCTTTTTTTAAATTTTATTCTATACTTACACTTTCTTAGAGCTCAGCCAGGACATCATTCCACTTTTGTTGTTGCTTTCTGGTCTTTTTACCATGGCTTATAGCGATGAGATTTCTAGTTTAATTTAGTCGCGCTGTTTCTTCAATAGCCTATAGATTTATTTGCGTATGCTTTGAAAACAGAGGTATAAAGTAACGTGGGTCATAGGAGAGAGCGAAGCAAAAGAGAGAGAGAGAGAGATGTGGCTTTAAAATAGGATTTTATTCAGTGAATTTGAAGCTACCAATAAAATAACAGCAAAAACAAAACAAGTTGACAGGTTTTTCACTTCCCTGCTTCCTCTCACACTGTTTTCCATAGAGTATTGCTTCCTAAATGTGAATTCTTACAGAAAACATTGTAAATAAAGTAAATAAACTTATTGTAAATTGAATCAAACAGGTGGTAAAGCCCCAATGACCAACTGTATGGGTTGAGGTGGAATTTGTGTGTAGTAGGTGCAGCAGTCTGACCAATAAAAAGGATTATGAAGCTACACAACCTGATTTTTCCTTCCAATTCCACAAAATATGGACAATTTCATAAATTTTTGTCTGGAAATTATTGGGGGGGCAAATGCCCCCCCTGCCCCCCTGCTTCCTACGGGCCTGGTAAAGCTTGCATCTTTGAATACTACGCATGGCCTTTTTTGCTTTGTTCGAAACTAGATTAGTAACGAAAATAAAACATGCATATAGATACTGAGTTGAATCTAGGTTTTCTCCACCATTGTAAAAAGTATACCCACTTCCCTAGTACTTAAGTACATTTTTAATTATCTGCCAAAGATAAGATTCACTTTGGAACAAGTTGTAACAATCAGCCGAAATGGAAATCATTTAATTTCCTCTCTATGACTGATAGTGTCTAGTCAAAAGTTATACGAATTTTACCTGCAGAAAATCTGAATAGTATTAGGGAAATGAATAGACTGAGTCCATATTTTAATTTAGTTTAGTATCATTAATCATCATGACAACGCTCCTTGTATTGTAAGTGTAGCAAATCATATATATTATCATTATTATTATACTTATAGTGACCAAAATGTACTACCCCCTACCCCTGTAAAATTTATGCTGATAGCTGTAATAACCTCTGTACGTAATACCTTTTTAAGGTCAATGTACATTAATTGTAGATAGATAAATTCAAAAATAAACTATGCTTGTGTTAAACGTTTCGATATAAATCTTCATC
Organism: Pelagia noctiluca; assembly: GCA_963924455.1. NCBI lineage: Eukaryota > Metazoa > Cnidaria > Scyphozoa > Semaeostomeae > Pelagiidae > Pelagia > Pelagia noctiluca. The sequence goes on from OZ004322.1 coordinate 4,394,452, forward strand.
AGTGAGTTACTGATGAAGATTTATATCGAAACGTTTAACACAAGCATAGTAGTTTATTTTTGAATTTATCTATTAGAATTTTATAAACTTAGATAGTTAAGCGCTCGTATTATTAATTGTAGATAGATAGATAGCTGATTTTGGCAAAAACCAGGTTTATTTCAAATTTCTGGCCGATTTGAGGATAGTGATTTAATGTGTTTTCTGGAAGAAGAAGCTGGTTCCCATAGTGCTGAGCAGGAAGTTTTCGTGGGACGATTTGCAAGTGAGTGGGTGGGTGGACTTGGAAACCTATTGAGTTGTGAATCGATGACCCCTTTGTCTGAGTTTAAATAGCCGAGGTTATGGTTGGTCAGGCCTCTTTCATCGGTTCTATTGTTCTTTAATTACACCGAAACCCGTGATTCTGATTGGTCAACACGAACCCGTCACTACGGAATATACGCATGCGTAGAGAGATGGAAAACAGCTCAACAAATATGGAGGACGAATTATTGTGAGAGCTGTCACAGAAGCTCTGGTCAAATGCTGGTCGTTTGAGAGAGAATTTCTCTGGGAAATGCAAAATAAACCTCCAAGATATAATCATGATAGTCTGTAAGATATATCCACAGTTTTTATTTGCTTCAATTATATTTCTACTAAGCTCAAAATGGGGTTATTCACAGCGAGAACTGGCTGGCCTAAATTTGGATAAAAACCACTACCACAAATTTGAAGAGCTGGAGAGGACGTTGAAAGTGTACGCCAAAAAGTATACTGCGATTACAAGGGTTAAAAGTATTGGCAAGTCTGTGCAAGGTCGTGATTTATGGGCCCTGCAGATAACAGACAGGCCAGATGTGGTCGAAGAAGGGGAACCGATGTTTAAATATGTTGGAAATATGCATGGCAATGAGGCCATAAGTCGAGAAATACTCATCTATTTGATTCAGTATTTGTGTGATAATTATGGAAAAGATCAGAGAGTTACAAATTTGGTAAATTCAACAAACATTTTCATCCTACCCTCCATGAATCCAGATGGTTTTGAGAAAGCAGAGGAGGGTGATTGTGAAGGAATTGTGGGGCGGCCAAATGCAAACGGTGCAGATTTGAACCGTGATTTTCCTGACCAGTTTACAAACTGGAGCAAATTCAATTTGAAGAAAGCCCAACCGGAAACGCAGTCAATGATGAAGTGGATTTATAAGAATCCATTTGTGTTATCAGCTAATTTACATGGGGGCTCCGTCGTTGCCAGCTACCCTTTTGATGATGGTGCCACACATAAAGAATCTGGGGTTTATAGCAAGGCAGCTGATGATGCAGTTTTCAAAAGTCTGGCTCTCGTTTATTCACAACATCACCCAATAATGAAGACTGGAAACCCTCGTTGTGGAGATGGTGATAAATTTGATAAAGGCATTACAAATGGTGCACACTGGTATGATGTGCCAGGGGGGATGCAGGATTTCAATTATTTGATCAGCAATTGTTTTGAGATAACGGTGGAGTTGTCCTGCTGTAAATACCCCCCAGCCTCGCAGTTGCAATTGGAATGGGACAAGAATAAGGAGTCCTTGCTGTTGTTTGCTGAGCAAGTACACAAAGGAGTAAAAGGTACCGTGAAAGATACTGGCGGTAACCCTATTTCAAAAGCGAAGATAATGATTGATGGAATACGCCACAATATTACCTCAACGAGTAATGGATGGTATTGGAGACTGCTTGTGCCTGGTCAATATACTATCAGGGCGGTTGCAAAAGGTTATGTTACCGAGAAAAAATCAGTTGCTGTAACTGTAGGGGATGCTGTTCGAATTGATTTTCTGCTAAAATTAGAGTCTGAAGGAAAGGTCTCTACAACTCACATTGCTAGTACCAATAAGCGGAGTGTTCCCACTGAGAGTGTGCTGCAACAGACTAAGGAAAAAACAGCTCATAGCCCATCAGTGACAGCTACTCCCAAATCTTTGTCAACACAACAACAGCAAAGTGCACTTAAACTATTGCCCATTATGACATCCCAAGTCCGTGAGATGTTCAAAATGACCAAAGAGCCACAAACAACAAAGCACCATAATCATAAACAAATGGTTGATTTTCTAAAACAAATTTCAACTAAATACCCGGAAATCACCAAACTTTACTCCATCGGGAAATCGGTAGAGGGTAAAGATCTTTGGGTTATGGAGGTGTCAGATAACCCTGGGGTTCATGAAGTTGCGGAGCCAGAGTTCCGTTATATTGCAAATATGCATGGGAATGAAGTCGTCGGTAGAGAATGTATTCTGTCACTGATTGAATACCTGTGTGTAAACTACAAGAAACAAATACCTGTGACCAGCATTGTGGATAATACCAGAATACATTTGATGCCATCAATGAATCCGGACGGGTATGAAGTATCACGTGAAGGTACTCAGCAGAGTGGGCCAGGACGTCTGAATCACAATGGTGTTGATTTAAATCGTGACTTCCCTGATCAGTATGATATACCAGGAAACAAGAAAGCGTTACAGCCAGAAACCAGGGCCGTTGCAAAGTGGATACAAAACGGATCATTTGTTCTTAGTGCCAATCTACATGGTGGTGCCTTGCTAGTGAACTATCCTTTTGATGATACACCATCTGGGAAGGAGACATACAACCCAACAGCTGATGATGAGCTCTTCAAGCACTTAGCAAGAGTATACTCCGAGGCCCACCCATTGATGCATATGGGTAAGGCATGCCCTGATAATGAGATTCAACAGCAATTCCCGCATGGCATCACTAATGGAGCACAATGGTACAATGTCAGAGGTGGCATGCAGGACTACAATTACCTTCACTCTAATGATTTTGAAATCACTGTCGAAATGGGTTGTTATAAATTCCCTCCTGGGGCAGCTATGCCTGCATATTGGAATAGCAATAAGATTGCTCTTGTGAGGTTCTTGTTAGAAGTACACAGAGGTATACGTGGTATGGTAACCAACTCTAGCGGCCAAAGGTTAAAAGGTGCGACTATCACAGTGGAAGGCATCAGACATGTTGTGAGATCCCTGAAAGACGGAGACTATTTCAGAATTTTATTGCCAGGCAAATATAAAGTGACCGTCTCGGCCGATGGTTATTTCCCGTTAACCAAACGAGTAATCGTGAGTGCAGGGCTTGCCACTGAGTTGAATTTCACGCTGTTTGGTAAGAAAGATCAGGTTTTGAGTACTACTATTTCGCCTGTGCCTGTTATGCACAAAGAAGAGATTCCTGTTTCTAAGGAGACAAAGAGTGAACTAACAGAAACCGCATCAACAGCAAATGTCACAGCCAAGAAACCAAGCGAAAAGCCAGGTATACCTTGAGTTTTCATTTTGCTACAGATGACATTTTTTTAACCATTGGTTAATTAAATTTGTTTCTTAAAGGTAGCACTTATATTCGCGTCCCATGGGTTGTTACCTTCTACATCTATAAAATTACTCTGCTGAGCCTTACGACATTAAGGCAAAGGCAAAGACCCAAAAAAATTAAAGTTAATGTTACAAAGTCAAAAAGTGATATTATAGAATTACAAGCTAATCAATAAAAACAAATCATTACAAAATGATTTTTTCTATAAATGGAATTGAAACTTATTGAGATTAATATCATTCTATTTTCAAAACAACTGGTAACAAGCAGCTTTTTAAAGAAAAAAATTACGCTTTGCTGCTTGTCAGGTAATGTCTATAAGAATTTCTTTGTTAATCTTTTCACATTTGTCACTAAGGGGAGAAATCATTTCCTATTTTGATACTGTTCATATTTGTTCCCACAAAAAGATAAAAGGTCTTGGTAGTAGCCAAACAGTTAACATGTTAAACTTAAAGTAAAGCAACACTTGAAAGTAAAGTACAACAGTATAGCATCATTTACATCATCAGTTACACTAGGATTACTAGGTTATTACAAAATTATGTTCCAAAGATTTGAGTTTCTATTCTTTCGTAGCTTAAAGTACATTATCAGAGATTGCTTTGAATTTGAGAGGATAGGAATTTCAGAACCTTTGATCTCAACTATTGGCCTAATCAACTGTCTTGGCCTAAAATATCTTAAACCTTTTCTTCCTTCTTCAAAAATGCGATCTGAAACAAACCTTAGTCATACTAGGGTCTATATCCCTGAACACAGGGTGAAATTATGGCTGAATTCTCAAAAGTTTGTTTAGTTTCAACATTGTTGCATATCGTTCATCGATCTTTTTCAACCATCCAACCATTTTTCCGTCACAAATATTCCGTTTGAAATCCTTGCAAAATCATTGAAAATTCGTCCTCTTCCCAGCGGTTGTTTTTGAGGACGCTCCCTGACTCTTTCATTCGAATTACAGCTCAACCAGGTTGGAAGTACCACAAATACGATGAAATGGTCAAATATCTCAAAGATCACGAAAAGCATTTCCCAGAAATTGTCAAGACAACAACAATTGCAAACAGCAAATTAGGAAAACCCATCATCTCCATGGAAATAACAGCCAATGCTGCCAAGACAACGCCAGGGAGATCCAGTATTGCATTCATTAGCATGTTACACGGATATGACATTATTGGCATGGAAATACTCTTGATGTTTATCCACCATCTAACGAAAGGTTACAAGGAGCGGGATGCAAGGATTGTCAAATTACTGGATAGTGTTCGAGTACACATACTGCCAGCTGTGAATGTCGATGGGATATCTCATGCTATTATGGGAGACTGCGATGGGTCATTGTATGATGGAGGAGACTTGTACAACCAGTTTATGGTTTATAATGCCGGCAAGGAAGAAACTGAGGTAAGGTTCTTATTTTCTCTATGTTTGTCATGTATAAATTACTAGCCTACCACTTACAAACTGACTAATAAGAACCTTGAGCCTGCCAGATAGTAGTATGTATTCTTAAAGATTACAATTTTTCAGCTTGAACATTCATATCACTTCAGAAAATAATTTTAACTGAAAGATTTGGCAATTTGTACAAATTCAGGGGCTGTCCTGCTGAATATGATTAGATTCTTCAACTATTTCTTCTTTCTATGTATAAGAAACCAGGCAGCCTTTTTGAAACACTTGAGATTTCTAGAATAGTCAAAGGCATACTTGTTTCAATCTTAGCCTAGCTGACGGTTTCTTTTAATAACTGTTTGTCGCGTAGGCGCCAAATTTTTGAAAAACGATTCAATATAGATGCAGAGAAGAAGACCTTACAATACCAGCCCCTCAACTGTACTTTTAGTATATGTTCAAGATGATTGTTGACATGGCTGTAAAGCTCTAGGAATATAGAGAGAAATAGGTTGCAACTAAAGACGGTTTCTCGTGCAGATACAAATATTTTTGAAAATGCTTCAAGATAGGTGCGTTCAGCTGTGGAGAAGATCTTACAGTACCAGCCCTTTACCTATATCTTTTGAATATGCTCAAGATAACTGTTGAAAAACTGTAAACCTCCTGGAATATAGCAGTTTTTCGCAACAGCATCAATGATATTTTGAATACTACTGGAATGTTTTGATATTCTCCAAGGACTATTTCTAGTGAAAGAAGAATTCTTCATCTTTTAATTAATGAGCCATAATAGCTTCCATGAATGAAATAGATTCAAAAGGTTCTGGTGAAAGTTTTTTTTCTAGTTGATGGCATCACCTGGAGTTCTGCTAATTAGTTTACTTTTTGCATTTCAACAGTTGGAAAAGAACATTGAACCTCCAGAAGTGCAAGCTGTAAAGAAATGGATGACAAAAAATGGATTCATCTTTTCAAATGTTCTGGAAGGTGGTGATCTAGTTACCAGGTATTTTTTAAATTTGATTTTGATTAATCATTCATCCTATACTTGTGTGGGACACGCTCTTGAAACATTTTTCATTAACAAATGTGTTTGTATGGAGATTTAAGGCATGTTCTAACACGGGAAACTAAACCATACCAGAACAGGCTACTGAAATTGTCATAATCTACCACCGCGTCTCGAACTCGGGTTGTTGTAACCATAGGCAAGCATACTAACCACTGTTCTAAACCAGGACAATTAGTTAGCACAGTGGCCTTGAAGTATTCACAACTCCAGGCTTATCCATAGTGAGGCATTAATTCGTGTTTCGGATTAAATCTTTCTTCAGAGCCATGTATATAAACATAAATTCACACGGCATGGTATAATACATGAAATTGAATTTTACTGAGCTTTTAAAATCTTCATTCCATCACTGGATCTTGGATCTGATTTTATCTACTAGAGTAGAGTTCGCCCCAAACTTTCCTAAACCAGAACAATAAGTTAGCATTTGTTTTTTTTTTTATGAAAGTAGAGTCACGTGATACGTAGGCTGTTGTGAGCAGTGCTACAGAAGAGTTCATTTAGGTATTTATTATATCGAAAAGAGTTTTCTGACTTTGCTGATTTGAGGAGAGTTTCCTGAAAGAGTTTACTGATGAAGATGAAATAGAATCGTTAAAGAGGGATAGTTTATTTTTTAATTAGTCTGTTATTCTGAAAATATATATTTCCTGAGCTTAAGTATCAATGCTTTCGCTTTGCTTCCAATTTTTCTAGCTACATTGAGATTCTTAACTTCTTTGCTGTTTAGGTATCCGATCGATGACGTGGTGAAATCAGATTTGCGGATCTCGGCGACCGAAACTGCTGATGACGTGCTCTTTCGCGCTCTTTCCACCCAATACGCCGCAAAGCATCCAGCCATGCAGACTGGTAGAGGCTGCGCAAAAGACCAGAAGACGCGCTACCCCAACGGCATCATCAGGGGAATGAACTGGAAGCGTCAAAAGAACACTTTGTCTACGTATGCGTACACTGTGTTGAACTCTCTGCAAATAACCTCTCATATCTCCTGCTGCCAGTACCCACCTGAGAACGAGGTAGCTGAAATATGGCAGGCCAATAAAGAATCTCTATTGGGCGTATCGGAGCAGGGCATGTCGTATATCCACGGTGTTGTCAGAGACGTAAAGAGTCAGCCATTAAAACTAGCCTCAATCACGTTTGCTAAAAGCAAATTCTACACTAATGTTACGAACACAGGGGATTTTTACAAGTATTTGCTTCCTGGGAAATACAGCGTAACATCGCAGAGCCCTCATTACGAAAGTAGTACTAAAGCAGTTATGATTCAGGATTTACAGCCAGCCCATGTTGACTTCACACTTCACAGAAATCCAGACTACAATATCCATGACTATGCGTCAATGCAAAAGTTTATGAGAGGTCTGGAAAAGGATTACCCCTCGTTCGTGCGGATGTACAGTATTGGGAAGTCGGTGCAAGGAAGGGAATTGTGGGTTTTGGAGATCAGTGACCAGCCTGGGGTGCATGAGCCCGGCGAGCCGGAATTCAAATATATGGCAGGTCAGTAATTTTAACAACTTTTCTACTCTAGTTTTCAATTTGCCTGATTCACTTAAAAACGCTGTTCTCCATTAAAATGATTATTGGACTAAAAAAATGAAGAATATATCTACTACAATTATGTCTGCAATAATTTTGGCTTCAGTCTCTTGTCTTGAGCGCAGTTTACTAGCACTCATCAGTATTACCCAGTGGAAAAAGAGTGCCTCGAAATTTGAAGAAATGTTTACAGAATAAATCTACGTGAATAATTTTGGCTCTAGTCTCTTTTTGTCTCAATTATTTTTACTTATCATTGAGTTTTCTGATAATAGAAATATTAGAGTTGGTAGAGAAGTCATCAGCCCTGTGCGTTGAAATGTATGCTTACGTGTCTATGAAAGTTTTATATATTATTTCAAGAATGATGCCAAGCAAACTGACAATGTGGCATAAAATACTGGCTAATATGCAGGGCCTGAATATATCAATAGCACTGCAGAATTCTTACGCTATCAGAACCTGAAGTTACTGGTATATATTGCGACAGACTAATTACCAATGACATTCTTGGAAACCGTATCGAACTGTCGATTATCAATAATTCATTCGACAGTCTCCAGTTTTGAAATGAGCGTCATCATTTGTGAAAGTTCTGTTGAATTTCACTGAAACTATCCTATCCCCTTCAAGGTATTCATGGCAATGAAGTTGTGGGCCGTGAGTTGTTATTACTGCTGAGCGAGTATATATGCAACAGATATGGGCACGATGCATCGATTGACCATCTTGTTAATAACACGAGAATTCACATTCTACCGTTGCTAAATCCTGATGGAGCTGCACAAGCAGTTGAAGGTGATTGCAGTTCGGATAGGGGAATGGCTAATGCTAATGGTGTGGATTTGAATAAGGATTTCCAAGGTATGTATTGTTGTTGCTGTTGATTTTGCTTCCTGTTTCGCAATGGTAATGTGGTTGTTGTTGATTTTGCTTCCTGTTTTGCAAGTGCAATGTAGTTGCTGTTGATTTTGCTTCCTGTTTTGCAAGTGCAATGTGGTTGTTGTTGATTTTGTTTCCTGGTTGGGTTTTGCAATATGTTTTTTGTTGATTTTGCTTCCTGTTCGGGAGTTGCAATGTGGTTGCTGTTGAATTCGCTTCCGGTTTGGCTTGTGAAATATTTTTGTTGTTGATTTTGCTTCCGATTTGGCAATTGCAATATTGTTGCTATTGATTTTGCCTCCTGTTTGGTTAGCTGTTTGATACGGAGGAGGCTAATTTGCACCTGCTGAGCCTAATCTCTCATTTTGGGCACAATATTTTTTGAAATAAGCCCTCTCTATCTGATTGGGGTAGAGGGTCAATACTGCAATTGTAAATTGCACAGTTAAGGGTCTTCTTCGACTAAGAAGTTGTCAAGAAAAAGTTTACCACAAGATTAAAATAAAGTGAGATTTTTATTTCACCAAAAGCAGATCCTTATTCCTTTTTTCTATTTTAGTGAGAAAATTTATCAAGATGCAGCCAGAAACAAAGGCAGTCTCTGATTGGATGAATTCCACACCTTTTGTCCTCTCAGCCAATCTGCAAGGAGGATCGCTAGTGGTCAGTTACCCGTACGATGCAAGCTCAATGGGTTTCCCGGAAATAACTCCGACTCAAGACGATGACATTTTCAGACATTTTGCTGGGGATTACTCAAAATCACATCCAACAATGCATCATGGGAAACCGTTATGTCCTGGTCCCCAAGTTCACGACACATTTCCTGGTGGTATTGTAAATGGTGCGAAATGGAGTTCACGAACGGGGACTTTACAGGATTTCGGTTATGAAAATGCAAGCTGTATGGAGCTAACGATTCACACCGGCTGTTGCAAATATCCTTCTGTTAGTCAACTCCAGATTCATTGGCAAAATCATAAAAAAGCTCTCACTAAGTATATGCACAGGGTGAGTGAATTAATTCTCAGAAACTATTCTGCATTTTAACTTGTGAAAATGTTTTTTCCTCTCTTTGAAAAGAAGAAAAGTTGACAATTATAGAAGAATCAAAGAATCGCGATACCTAAAGAGGTGTTCCCTGGTACTATGGACCCCAAAGGTACTCAAAGATGCCCCCCTACATGTACTGGAACTCCCCCAACATTACCTTATGCCCCACATAGTACTTAACGTAGTTGACCTGGGTTGATCCACGAACTGACATGCATTATCTTTTTCAGGTGCATAGCGGAATAAAAGGATTTATTTTCGATGCGAAAACAATGCATGGTGTCCCGCAGGCCACCATCCGAGTCAACGGTCGTGATCATCACGTGAAATCCGCTGAGCAAGGGGACTACTGGCGACTCTTGCTACCAGGCTCCTATAAGGTAACTGCGTCTGCGAACGGTTATGATGATCAGCACTTCATCGTCCATGTCCACACAGACAAAGCCCCAAAAATTGTGAACTTTATCTTGCAAAGAAAAAGCCGGTTGTTCGGTGTAAGACCTCTGATATTCATAGCGTTAGCTGCTTCGGCTGTTCTAATTATTTCCCTCATTGTCTACATGGTCTGGCGGTTTTGCTGGTACCAGAAGAAGAACAAAAACCGATTCATGAAGCTCGATCAGCATGCAATGAACAGGGAGGAATACTTTGATGACATGGGCATCAAAACCTTTAACTCTAAGAACTTGTTAACTAATGTTTACTCCGACGAGTCGGAAGAAGAAATTATCTTTTCAGACCACGAAGGAAGGATGTAGATTTTTTACGAATTTTGTACTTGGAAATACATTTGTAATTTTTGGGTTGTAATCTTTACAAGTGGTTGAAAATCTATGATTAGTACAGTAGTTTGGATCTGTAAACCAATTGCTTTGGTGGTGTGCATTCTAAACCACCTTAAGAATGGAATTCGGTGTTGGTTTGTAATTAATAAAAATTTCTGTTGCACAGATGGTAGCATGGAACACAATAGGACCATATTTGCAACTTTAAGGGTTTTTTGCAAAAACTATACTGGGATTTACTAATAAAGTTTCCTTCAATTTTTACAAAAATGTACATGCAATACCTAGATAATAACCCCCTTAGATATTTTCTGAGTCTTAAAAATCTTATTCCTGTTTTGTAAAAGTTTTCTTTTAGATAACTTTTAAAAACATTTAAAATTCCAAATATCATGTCACAAAACCTCATCAGACCAGCTTTAAAAGATTTCCTTCTCTGTACTTCTTCTGTACCTTGATCCTTGTCCTTCCTTTTTGCCAGTCATTACATTAACTCGGGTCAAAATATCCATCGAGTTGATAACCTTTTTCTTAGATATTGTAGTCAGACCATATACTGAAATGAATAGATACAGAGTACAAATTACATTGGGGGCCTATTCAAAACGTAGTGCTAAGAGCGGGGGCACGCAAAACTTTTTTTAAGGTACTACTTGTCTGATGGCGGGGATTGTCGGGGATGCCGAGTGGTTAGATCACTCGACCCTGGAACGAAGAGTCCCGGGTTCGAAATCACCTCCAGACCTGTCACATAAAGTGTGAGGAGAGAATTAGCCAGCTCTCTGTAATTCAAGGCAAAAAGGCAAAAAGGAATCACGAGGTGCAGTCACATCGAGAGGAAGGTCCAGGGTTGCACTGCTCGATTATTTTACCTGTTCAGTGGGCCCTTTGTGCTTAGCACATAAACCCATACCTTGCGAAGATAGTAAGTGTATTTGCCTATCAACTATCAACGATGGCGAGGAAAATCGGAGAGTGAGACACAAGAATTACTAAAAGCTTTTGCGTTTGTCACTCTACAGAACGACCATCTCGCGCCTCTAAGAAGTTTAAAAAATCCAAAAATGAATCTAGCATAATAGGTCAGGGAGGTCAGCATTTACTCATCAACCCAAACTTTGTTTTTATCGGCCTAACAAGGGCAACATTTCTGTTAGGAAATTTTTAGTCCATCTGCATCAAAACCATGGATATTGTGTAGACAGAGAGAGTTTGTTTTTCCACTGAGGCTCTTTTAGTAAAAGTTTTTTGTTTGTCACACTGGACTCAAAGTGATTGTTTGATTATTTCTTGCCATACCAGTCATTCACTTTCTTTCTTATTGGCCAATCGCGATCCACATCTGGGTATAATGACTCGTTAGGTTTCGTTTGGTTCTGTTTCTAGGGTACAATTCTGATAAGTGTCAGATGTAAAGATTTAAGTAGTTAATATGCTTGGCTATGTTTTCGATTTTTCCTCGCTGTCCTCAAATTATGTACCAATCAAAGACTGAACTTACTGGTCTACTAATATACCTTGTAACACGCATTTACTAAAACATGAAACAAGAAGAAACGGTTGGAAACGAGTAGAAACGAGTAGAAACAAGTAGGAAACGTGTAGAAACATGTAGGAAACGAGAAGGTTCGAATTATGTAAAAACCCGCTCATAAAGAAGGGGATAGATTTGGTCCTTCCGGTAACCACTGCCTGTTTCCTACTCTTTTCTAGTCGCTTCATGTTTTAGTAACTACCTCTTACAGCATATACCGTTCTGTCAAGTCCGGTGCTCACTATGTTCCCAATTTTTACATCTTTGTAGTAAATATTTCTATGATAGATGGACTTTCTGACCAAAGTGAGATAAAAAGGTTTTTGTATAGCCAGAAATATCGGAAACATAGCGAAACGAACACATAGATTACTTAAGCTTTTCGTCTGACACTCAACAGAGTAATACGTCAGAAAGAGAACGAAACAGAAACCTAACTGATTTATTTACCCAGATGTGGATCGAAATAGAGCAATCAGAAAAGAGGTGAATGATTATGGTCTGTGAAAACCAATCAACAACCAAATTACAGTGAGCTGACCAATAAGATTACTTCAAGAGTCCTAACGCAAAAACAAACTCCTTCGGTCTACATAATAGGGGATCCCTGGTTTTTATGTAGACTGATTCCAAAATACCTAAGTGAAATGTAGATCTTGCTCTGCCTCTAAAAAGGTTTTTCTGAAAAGGAGGGTTTATTCAAGAGCAGGGCCGCATTTACGTTTGTTGTGGCCCTGGGCATAAAGTTGATCGGGGCCCCCTAAAATATACGAAAAAAATTATGGCACGTGCCTAGTACTTGGCACCCGGCTAGCATGATTTTTCATGGACACGGCAACAATATCCAGCAAAAACCAAAAGTTAACATTAACTAAAAAGTTTGATAACGAATAAACTTGTATAAATATATGCATTTCGGTACAATCCCAATAAAAATACCCTTGTCCAGAGAAAGTTGAAGCAGAAAAAAAATTGTAAACTTCTCTTACAATGGAGAAGAATGAGACTGCCTCGCGACAACATTCGGCAGCAGCTGTGCCCACAAGGTTGAGTGAGTGGCTGGCACAAGGCACATAAGGTGCACAGCTATTTACTTCTTTGATTCTTGCTTGAACTCCAGCATATTTTCCTGACATGTTGGACGCATTGTCGTATGACTGGCCTCTGCAAAGATCAATGTCCAGCGTGAGGGCTTTCAAGGTCTCCAGGATGTCTGAGGTCAAGGTTTCACTTTTGTGTGATTTGATAGGTGTAAAACCAACAAATCTTTCTTTTTTCAATGTACCTCACAACGAAAGTCAGCTGATCCACATGAACGAAATCTGGAGTGGAGTCCACAATAATGGAATAATACTTTGACTCTTTTATGGACGCTACTATATTTTCACAACACTCATTTCCTATTATGCTAACTATTTCTTCCATAGTTGCATGAGATAGATATGATGGACATCCGGATCCTTGATTTCCGAAACGGGCAATATGCTCAGCTAAAAAAGGGTCAAATTTTCCAATGAGCTCCATGATTCCAAGAAAGTTACCGTTACCTGAGTTTCCTATAATGTGAGAAGATCCGCGTAGAGCCAACCCTCTCTCCCCCAAGAACTTCACTACCTCGATAACCCTTGACAATACCCTTCCCCAATATGCTTCCTCTTTCTGTATTTGTTTTTGGTGTTGGCTATGAATTAAGCCCAGTTTTGTTTTCCAACGTCTGCAGGATTGAATGCTGTCAAAGTGGGCTGATGATCGTTCATGGACGTGAATTAGCTCTGGATGTTTCCAGTCGTCGAAGCCTTTGTTTGAAAACATCGAAGAATGATTTGTACTTTCAAACAACTTGCAATAAAAGCAAAAAACTTTTCCTGTTGATGGCGAATAAAGAAGCCATTCTCTTTTAATTTTCTCCCCGTCTGGCATTTTTCTGTGAAGAAGGGATTCGCTAAAATATCGGATTTTTATTCGCCCCTCTCTTTAAACTCCCTTGCTGACTGATTATACAAAGATGTCCATCTCTGACACTCTTTGGGGCCATTCGAGGCCCAGTAGTGTCGAAGATCCTCGGTTATCTCAGTCCACTGCGCTGCATCATTAGAGAATGGACTGACCAAAACGCTTTCGTCCACATCCACATCATCGTTGCCAGGTCTTTCGCTAGTCTCCCCACAAGAAGACTCCAATTCTGAGCGAACTGCTTCTATATCTGTGGCATCAGTTATTGTTTGAACGGTTGATATCGTTTGGTTTTGTCCCTCTGTTGTCAGTTCGCATATCTCTTTCTGGACGCCATCATCATTTCCGTCAACCTTAGGTTTTGACTTGAAACCAAGACTTGTTAATTTTGGAACGTTTTTAAGTGATTCGGTCTCACGACTTTTTTTCAACTTCTTCTTTGCTGCACCGCTAGGGTAGGACCTGCTACTCATCTTTTAGATTAACTAGTTTCCAACCATAGCTCTAACGAACTCGGAATAACTACAACTAAACTAGCACATAATAGTAGTCATAATAAATGCACGAATACAATATCAGCTTTTCAGCAGAAAATGGCCAGGGCGACCGCAATTGATCCGTTAAAAGTAGCATATTGGGCCCATTGTCTGCCTATTGTTTCTAAGCAGTGTTCTCAGCGTTTACTTTTTGTCACATATTTTACACTCCAAGTTTTGAAAAGTATAATGTCAATTATAGATTACTATAATTGGAGTTATCACAAGGGCCTGGGTTCTTGTTCCGTTTCCTGTCACTAGGCATTTCTTAGCAGGGGGTCTAGCGTGGTTATCCCTCGTGTTGGGCTACAAATATTTCTCTTCGTTACTTGGAACGCTCACGCACGTAGGACACAATTTCTTATAATTTTTGATTCGATAGTAATAGTTCTTTTGTACTTCCTAAGTTAAGTTAGGTTTTATAATTAAGTCTAAATGGCTTGATGGTTGGTTCTACGATACTGAATGTTGCATTTGGAAGAAGTATGGTGTGTTGTTATTTCCGTGGCTCTACCAAGGTCAAGATCAGATCACAAGGTCAAACAGCAACAAAAACAGCTAAGTCAAATTTTTTATTTTGTCATTCTCTTAGATCTTATCAGCCCCCATTTGTCATGATTGTCTTAGGGGGTCTTAACTGAGAAACAAGAAAACGTGAAGCAGTGCAACTCCTTTCCGCCACTTTTGGTAGCTATCAACTGTTATCACGGTATTCTTATTTGCATACTAGCGTACCCTGTTCCGCCCTCTTCCATGCTTTGATCCTTTGCCCTGCTTGATAATGTTTTATAGACGTGATTTTTCTCTTTCACCCTGATAATCTCCAATTTTTGATCACTTTAATTTTAAGATTTTGTTTTATCTTTTTATAGGGTTATCTAGAATAAGTCTACCTTAGCTTAAGTTCTGGTCCCTCCAGGTGAAATAACGTAAATCTATTTTGCATGTTTTTCCGGTCTTCCTCAGCCTTTAATCCATTATCTAATTTGTTCGGTTTTTATCGAGTGTCCCTTTTAGATTCTTTCTTGATTTTTCTTAGGTTAGGAATATTACATTCTTCGTCCACATGGAACTAATTTTATATTTTTTTTTTTTTTTTTTTTTTTTTTTTTATTTATTTATTTTTTTTTTTTTTGTTCTTACTGGGGGGACTCTCTCTCGATTAGTTTACCTATTTAGAGAGTTCCTCCTTAGTCAATTATTTTTAAATACAATTGTGTAACTGTAAGCTTATTTGTTAATTGTGTCTTGATTGTTAGTTGTTCGTAATAATGTTATGTAATTTAGTTTTAATGTAGTTTTAAAGTTGTATTGTATTTGGAAATAATTGATAAAACAATGAAAACTGAACTGAAACTGAAACTTATTCCAAGGGTGGACAAAAACTTTCCCTGAAAGCTATCACGGTCTTTATAATAGGCAAGGTAAAGATGTAATAATGTAGACGGGGTCTGACGCTATCAGAAAGATTCATTTGGATTTTCATTATAGCTTTTATTTTTTTGTTCTAATGCTACTTTTGGGTAATACATATGTAGCAAGACGGTTTTCCCTCTCACAAGTCATTCCTAGTATAGTTGATACATGTAGTCCAGGGCCGGATCCAGCACCCATAGAAAGGGGGGGCGTAACACACATATCAAAGGATAATGTAAGAGAAAGAGGGTATTATCAAGCCAACTGTATTGTTTTTCTACCAAAATAGGGTGGGCGTACGCCCCTTACGCCCCCCCTTGGATCCGGCCCTGTAGTCATACATATTCATATAGTTGTCACTTAAATAAGAAATACAAATGGTGGTTGGGGCCCCCTGTATTTCACTGATGTGCCCTCTTTGATTCTTGTGTTGATGAATTTCATGACAGCAACTTTAGGCTAGGCTAACACTTGCCAAAATGAAGAATGATGGAAATTAGTAAGGCAGATTAAAGCCTGATTAGGCAGGTAATCAGATGAAAAAGAATGCAGCTTCCAAACGGAACTAGATTCATATTATTCATTTTGTTGAGTATATTCTTTACTCATGCAATCAGACGTACTTAAAAAAAATGAGGTCTACATTTGATGTTTTCCCATCAAAGAAAGCTAGATGATAAAAACGACAGATTGGCTGACATTCAAATCGAATTCCGGGCCGGGGGCATGCCTACTGATTCGCAAGAACCTTTTGTCTATTCTTGCTTGGAAATATAAGCAAGCTGTTCGCGAATTTTAATGCATCAGGGTTTACACTCTTTGCTTTTTACTGGGCAATTTGATAGAAGATTGAGGATTGAAATTGCCTAATTAATATGGTAATTTAAGAATAAACAACAAGAAGGTTTATTCTTAGAGTTGTTGATCCGAAAAATACGAAGATAGAATCAATATATTTAATGAAAGGGGTGTAGAGCCTATGCAACAGGTATCCCTCCCTACGGTTTTGTGACATTTACATGTTAGTGACTATCTAAGACTATTTAAGACTGACAAATAAACTAATTACACGAGATAAAATACACGGTTGAGAACGATAGGGAAGAAAATAAGAAAGTTCATACAATAGGTTAACCGTTATAAAGAGGCTAGAGGAAGTGACGTATAAAGCAGTTAGTCCCACTACAGTCTACCCCTCCTTGATAAAAAAAAATGATGAGCGTAGTGAGGAATTTTTTCTAAACTAAAATACGCATGAAATATTACAGGCATGAATAAAGTTGAAAATGTCACGTATTTTCTTAAAACTACATAAACGACGTAAACGAGGATGAGAGTTTCCTAGATTTCTTAAGAATACTGAATGAATCCTAATTGCTAGATTTCCCTAAGGTGTCATGAGAGAAAATCCAAATGAAGGATGATTGACAAGCGGTGTGCTGTGCGGTGCGACTGAGACACAGTGCGAAAAGGCTAATGCAAAGAATCGGCGTCTCTGCTGTTTCGCGTGCTGAGAGACTTGGGCGAAGTGTG
The DNA here is from genome assembly GCA_963924455.1 of Pelagia noctiluca. NCBI lineage: Eukaryota > Metazoa > Cnidaria > Scyphozoa > Semaeostomeae > Pelagiidae > Pelagia > Pelagia noctiluca. The sequence continues at coordinate 4,411,540 of OZ004322.1, forward strand.
CTAAGCCAATGTCGCTTTGAACACGAAAGTTGCCAAAATACGCCAAGTTTTGTTTGGCAAAAACGACGAATCCTAAAAAAGTGTGGCCTAAAAATTTGAATCCTAGGGCCATGGATGATCCTAGCTAGATGAGAATAGCTAAATCCAAGGGGCATTTCACTCCCTTATAAAGCGTACGAGATTTTCCAAAGAACTAAAAGGATTTCCAGTGTTTTTCAAGGGATTTTGCTAAGAAAAATAGGATTTTCAGAAAAAGTGTATAAGATTTTTAAGGAGTGATTTGCCCCTTGGGTGTATCCCTCAAAAACGCTTTGAGAGTATTCGTGTTTGCGTCATATCACACAAATTACTGTTTAAACAATCAGCAACGAAGCGTTTCCTCCTCAGACGCAAATCTCCCTCTAGGAGCAAACAGTGGCTTGTCAGAGTAGGTGATGTCTATACCCTATGGGGTGTTGTGTTAAGGGACAGCCTTGATAAGACCGAAAGTATTTACTTTGTAGAAAACAGTCGTTGTTTGTTTGGACTCTGTCCGTATTTGTTAAACTTGTCATTAGAGTTCTCAATGTGCTGTTTATAATGCGGTGTATATAATATCAGGTTTCAGATAAGCTCAAATCGAAGAAAGTCGGTAACCTGTGACTTGGTTGAATCTCGTGCAGACTCATGGTCTGAAAAAAGCAAATGTGCGAATTTCAAATATTTCACTGTCTAGTTTGGTGTCAAACTTTAGCAACTGTCCGAACCAATTCAATTAAATTCTATAGTAGTTTGGTCTGCAACCCAGGTTTTTTTTTCGATTTTGCAAGGTTTTGTAGTATTACACTCCAATCATTGTTCCCAATTTAATTTTTACGCTTTAGATTCTTAAGGGGTCTTCCCTTTTTAAAATGTACACTGCAAAGTAAGCGATAAGGTTTTTTCCCTCATAGTTCTTAAATATTTTTAAGTCATTGAGCTTTTGTGGAGTTAATAGATTCCAAGCTGCAACAGTGAAGCAGCAGATTCCTTGCAATATTGTCTTGGTCTTCACGAGTTATGTCGAATCCCACTTTCCCACACTAATGTTTGTCATGATTATTTAGGCCCCATATTAGGACAATCCTATGCTTTCCAATCAAGAATAGTACAAGAAATACAGTGTGATTTGATTTATAAAGAAAAGATAATAAGACTTAAGGGTAACTTATGACCCCGAAATGTTTGTTTTGAACCAATAGTAGGTCAAAGTCATGCTCATTCTCTATTTTGTTGGCAAAGCTCATCTGAGCTAAGCTGTTCCAGTTTTTTCCAAAAACATCTGTCGGTGAAGGAGGGGTTGTCATCAAATCCCAATGTGTCAAGGGCCTATGGTTGTGGTATGCACTTCCAGAAGACAGGCCCGTAGGAAGCGGGGGGCAGGGGGGGCATTTGCCCCCCCCAATTATCCTAAAATTCAATTGTTCACAGCATGGTCCCTGGTCTTCCTTTTGTTCTCTAACAATGGTTGCCCCCCAATAATTCTACCCAAGTTACAGCACTGCCAGAAGATATTGAAAAATCCCAAAATACGAAAAAATTCTAATTTGGTCAAACCATGGTTCTTTGTAAAAATTTATGTGCTTGTTCATTTTGTGGCAGATGAAGTTTCTACCTTCGTGAATGCTTGCTATGTTGTAAAATAGCAATAAATTATATACAATTCAATACAGTACAAGATGATTGCGGTACCCATGTCTTTAAAGTTATAACCCCAATAGGGTAGTGCCAGCGGTGCACGTATTGTTAAAATTATGCCTCCCATACGGCAGTGCCAGTGATACACATGTTATTAAAATTATGCCCCCATTTGGGCAGTGCCTGCAATGCAAATTTCGTTAAAGTCATACCCCCATTTTTGGCTATGCCAACGTTGCATACGTGGTTAGAATTTACCCCCCGCTAGGGCAGTGCAAGTGGTGCACATGCTGTTGAATTATGCTCCCATTAGGGCAGTGCTAGCGGTGAATATGTTTTTGACATCGAGGTTTAAATTATACCCTAATTAGGGCAGTGCCAGCGGTACATATGTCATTAAAATTATGCCCCCATTTGGGCAGTGCCAGCGGTGCACATTATCGTTTTAATGATGCACTGTGTTGGGCTAGTGTTGTGCCATGGGTGCACATGTTTATCGTGTTATAATGCCCTGTGTTGGGCTAGTGTTGTGCCATTGGTGCACATGTTTATCGTGTTAAAATGCCCTGTGTTGGGCTAGTGTTGTGCCATTGGTGCACATGTTTATCGTGTTATAATGCCCAATGTTGGGCTAGTGTTGTGCCATAGGTGCACATGTTTATCGTGTTAAAATGCCCTGTGTTGGGCTAGTGTTGTGCCATAGGTGCACATGTTTATCGTGTTAAAATGCCCTTGTTGGGCTAGTGTTGTGCCATTGGTGCACATGTTTATCGTGTTAAAATGCCCTGTGTTGGGCTAGTGTTGTGCCATAGGTGCACATGTTTATTGTTATAATGCCCTGTGTTGGGCTGGATGATTGATTTCTGCTATTCTCGCTGTCACTCGTTCTGCCTTTATGTGGCTTTCTGTCTTTACTTTAGTTTAGGATCTAGGTTTTTTGGAATATACCCGGGATGACTAGTGGGTAGGTTTTCTAGCAAGGTATTTAGCCGTCGGTGTCTGGGTGCACACACTCGTGTGTACTTTGGGCTGGAAATGTTTTTCCCTGTTTTCGTCACCGACTTAAAGATTGTATTGTCTGGGCAGTTCAGGGCCGGTGCGACTCCGCAGCCCATTTCCCAGAGTTCCAGGACCTTAAAGGGATAAATGTCAATTATAGATTACTATAATTGGAGTTATCACAAGGGCCTGGGTTCTTGTTCCGTTTCCTGTCACTAGGCATTTCTTAGCAGGGGGTCTAGCGTGGTTATCCCTCGTGTTGGGCTACAAATATTTCTCTTCGTTACTTGGAACGCTCACGCACGGAGGACACAATTTCTTATAATTTTTCCCTCCCACCTCCCCTCTACTGTAATAGGATTTTATCCAGGTGGTTAATTCAAGGCTTGCTCTTGTCTGCCATCTGGCTCTTTTCCCTTTGCCCTTCTGTTCCAAAGGCGTTTCATCTGGCCTCTTTCAGATGGACTGGTGTGCATCGGCTCGTTGCCGGAACAGGGGCTGGAAATGTTTTTCCCTGTTTTCGTCACCGACTTAAAGATTGTATTGTCTGGGCAGTTCAGGGCCGGTGCGACTCCGCAGCCCATTTCCCAGAGTTCCAGCACCTTAAAGGGATAACCTTCAATTATGTTAAGGCTCGATCTTTTCCATTGTTATTCTTAAATTTTCATTGTTTTTTGAAATTTCGAGCCTCGTTAAGTTTATTTTGTTGAAAATACTGCAGTACTCGTCAGAACTCATCTAGAAGTTTAGAAAGTTAAATTGTGAGTGTCTCATGACTGAAAAAGTTTTCAAAATCAGTTCAGGGTACTATTGTTCATTAGCTCTGCCCAAAACTCATTGAACAGACTATAACTGTTCTTAAATTGTCTATTTAATCGATATATGAAACCGTTCAGTGGTCTGGAAAACGTTTACTACTCAATTCACGCACTAGACTGAAGTCAACAGCACTTAGGTTAAAATTTTGCTTGGGGCCCCCTAAATTTAGGAATTTTAGGGGGCCCCTGGGCCTGGGCCCGGTTGGCCCATGGGTAAATGCGCCACTGTTCAAGAGGGCATCTTATTTGATAGGAAGGGGCTAATCAAATTATTACGATTAACAAGTCTCTTATAAAAATGTAGGTAGAAACTTTGTCATACGTCTATTCTTACCACTCGGTGTATCTCTTGTCGTTATTGTGTTCCATTAACAGTTCTTTAACATGCTCAGGTGGATTCAACCCAAATTTTTCAGCCCTCTCCCACCTTTCCATCCGTGATATCCCTGGCAAAAGAGTTTGTAGAATTTACAATTTTTTCTAAAGATGTTTCAAAACATCAATGTTATCAAAAGTCATTAATAGAAACATGTGTATATTTGAGAGAAAGTGATTCTATTTCATTTCTTTACCAATACATGGGCCATAATCCAATTCCAAATCAAACTGCCTCAAAACGTCTAAATTGCTTTGTTCGTCTTTTTGGTTATCTGGAAAGGAACAAAAAAGAGAATTATCTTCATGTTGGAATATACCGGAGTATACATTTAGTATTGTTTAGACTTGAACTTCTGTTATACTTTTGAGACATCCTCGAGTAATCATGAAAACAGGGGTAAAACAGCAGGACTTGTCGGTCTATCAGGGGTGTAGTTAGGGGCAGCCGCCCCCTCTCTTGGACACCTTTTTTATTTCAATTAAAGAATAGCAGCATCTATCAGTGCCTCATACAGCTGACCCCTTAGGATTTCTTCAGGATTCAGACAAGAGACGCAGCCAGAAGATCTGAGTAGGGGGGCATTGGATACTTTAGGCATTTTCTTGCTGATGATAACCAGTTAAAAGTGATACTTGCAATATGTTTATATAAACTTTTCTAGAAAGGGGGAGGAGCCGGGCCTCTTACACCCGTCCCCCTTTGCTATGCCTTTGATGCAGGTGGTAGAGTGTGGCACTTGCAATGCGAGTTTAACAATAAGAACAATTGGATAGAACAAGAGAAAACAGTTCTACCATACATGTGATCTTGTAGAGAAGTGCCATACACAGGGGGTTCTGGATCCACCTAAGCCCAGCCCAGAGTTTTGATGGCTAGTAAGATCAATGTTATTCATTTTTATTCATGTTCTTCAACATTGATGAATAATACATGCCATGCTTTATCCCTTGACAATTTTAGTTCCATTTTAGTAGTTGTTCGTTGTATAGTCTGGTATAGGCCTACCATGTAGGGGTCTAATACTTACCACTTTTTGGTTCACTATTTACAGAGGGGTTATTAGAGGAAATTGTATAATCTATTATTAGGCCTTATACTTACCACTTTTCAGTCTATTATTTACAGGAAGGACATCTTTAGGCTTCTGAAATTGTTTCTGATCCTTCAAAGAAGACCTTTTGACTTGTTTAAAGTTGTCAGTTATTAACCCTTTGCATGCTGCGGGCCCAAAATTGGGCCCAGCCAGTGCATTCGCTTCCATGCTGCGGGCCCAATTTTGGACCATGGCAATAGCTCGTATGCTTTGCGTTATTCTACGTGTTCTCTTTATTGTTTAAAATCATATGAGATGTTTCCTATATTGTTTTTATTTGTTCTCTTATATGAACCTGAAAAAAGGTAAGGTCAATATTCAAAATTCCATGTTATTGTGGTTATAAGTTTTTCGAAAACATTCTCGCGAAGGCAGAGTTTTCCCCGAATTAGGCCCGATGAAAAAAAATCGAAGGACAATGTTTTCGGTTATTTTTGTTGAAAAAACAAACATGAATTCAGCAGAAATACAACCAGAAGATATCTGATGATAAAGGCAGAATTTAAGAAAGTTTACAATGGCTTGGAGAGGAGTTTATTAGTCAAGAAGAAACTGGTGGTATTTCGGCAAGGAAGGGAAAAGCAACCCGTTTGGCTGAACATGGCGTCGCTCAGGCCGCATTTTTCTACGAGCAAAAAAAGAAAGTTTCTTGTCAAAATAAACGAACCTAAATTCGCCAATTAGTTCGTAAAACGACATGAGATGATCAAGATATTTTGTGTTCCCTCTAAGTTGCTATTTAAATCTATAAACGAACAAATATAATATGTTTTCCGATTCATGTCTTCCTTCTTCTCTATCTTCTTTTCTCTCAGCCAAATTTGTCGAAAGTAAAAATATTTGTAAAACTTCGAAAATTCACCACAGCAACACGGTAGACCCCTCATTTTGAAGCTCAGAATGTGCTCTATTGAACTAGCCTCGATTCCACCCTAGTAGCACCCTATGTCCGGCATGCGGTTCATCAAATATCGAAGAGATACAAAATGGCGGAAAAATATTCTTATCTCGTTGATAATTTGTAAACACTTCGGTTTATGAAGAATCATTTTACACAGTTAGAAAGTTCAGCATTTACTCTACAATTTCATAACACTCTATATTTCTCTAGAATATATTTATCATGCTTAAAAACGCATTCAAAAATTATGCATCCTTAGGCCCGCTTTCGTTGAGAAAAATCCAGCGCACAGGGTGCTCGAAGTTCAAAACAATTCAGCATGCAAAGGGTTAAAGAAGACATCTCAGTCGCTTCAGATCATTTGCTTTTCCTCTCTTCCCACGTCTTGAAAGAGATGCCAAATCAGCTGTTTTCAATGTTTTCCTTTTTTGTTTGAGACGATGAAAAATCCCACTGTTCATGATGTCATTTCCGGACGATTATTGGAACGAGGCACTCGTATAACACGTCTATTACTTTAGAACGAGGCTGTAAAGATTCTTTCTTTCTCAAAATTAGGCCATTGCTCCAAGCGATGTTTTGAAGACTTCTCAACAGTTTTTATTTGTTTTAACGATTTAAAGAGAATTAGAAGATGCCTTCTGGACATGGAAAGACGAGAGCGTCGGCTAATATGCCAGAAAGTGCCGGAGTGAGCGTGAATGAGAAGATTTTGCGAGACTGCCATGCACTTTACATTGACAAGACTTCTCCAGAAAAAGGTATAATAGATAGGCCTATAAATTATCATTATCAACAGTAATGCACGCTGCTCGAAATTGAGAGATTCCGATTCAGAATTCATGGGAATCCAAAAATCATAGGGAGTACCTTCAAAATATTCTCTGGATCTCGAGAAAACTTCGCTCTGCAGGTCTCAAAAATAAAATGAGGAAACCTATGCAGATAAAGACTTTCTCTCTTGTCAAACAAATAAATGGAGTTCGAATTCAGAAACAGTATGAAAATTTGTGGGCTCTGGGTATCTATGTAAAAAGAGCATCACAATGCCAATTTTTTTTTAACAGAGTGCCTATGACGAACGATGCAGGAGCTGTATTTTATCCCTAAAGTTGACAGCCACGAGTACGAGGAGATTCTGCGTATGCCTTTTATACCTCCCAATGTACCCAATACAAGTTGTACCGATAAATCTACCAGACTGAAAACGTTAAAAATATGTATTTGGTTGTTCTATTAGAATTGTGGATGAAATTAATACACTGATTCACTCATTAAGATGAGGATAGAATAGGCTCTCTCAGAGCAATATTTACTCAATCTGAAGTTGATTAAAAATGTTGACTATTTGATTTATACATGCTTAGAAGAATCCCATATTCGTAGCCGTTTACATTTGGGATTTTTATGATACGGCTCCCATACCCGTAGTCATAGGGTTTTTTAAACAATTTTTCCAGCTTTTTTTTACCAAAGAATGACTTTGCAGGTCTAGTGGACATTGCAGAAAGTGTTGGGATTTCTTTACTTGCACCAAGGAAGAAAATCACGGTTATGCTGATGGGAAATCACTCTGCTGGAAAAAGTTCTTTCATCAACTGGTAGGGGTTTATCAGTAGCTGTCTTTTTCTTAAGAAGATATATTTGTTCTACATGTCAATGTGTTGCAATGTTGTTATGTATAGAATGAGTGTGTCACTTGCACACCCGAGTCTTAAATAGAAAAATAGGCGTAGAACAATAGAAAGTGGCTTCTGCACACCTGGGATCTCATTGTCTGTCACACTCTGTGCAGACATGATTCTGAATTGAACAGACTTGCAACTAGGTTTAGAAAATTGATATTATGGGTGCTTATACTTCAAGACTCGCTTTGATACAATAAGGATTACAAGAAAAATAATAGCAATTAATATTACATTACTGTATTGTAAAAAAATAACATTATAAATCCAACTCAACAAAGACTGCAGTACCTTCTATTTAGATTTGAGATGAATTTCTTTCAGTTTGCTTGGGTCAAATTAAAATGAACAATTGGTTCAGTGATTTGTATTTATTGAAAAGGACAAAACAGGATTCAAATCAACAACCTTTAACTTTGTTTACCAACTGCAAAAGTCAGATATTTTTTTATCAAATCCTGCTCCAGTCATTTGCATTCATACAAATCATCTCAATTGAATACCAAATCCTACTTCCTCACAAAATCATCAGCTTGAAAACATTTCTACTGAAATGCAACTCTAACCTTCAAGCACCACATAAAGAATCAGCCATATCTTTCATCTCATTCATCCCTATTCAGTCAGAAATTGAAATAGTTTCTTGATCAAATTATTGCAGGTACGTTGAAGAGCATGTGCAAAAAACTGGCGTTGCTATTGAAACTCAAGGGTTTACTTTCATCACAAGTGGAAAGAAAAGAGAGTCACTCACTGTAAGAATTCATATTTTAAGCAATTCAAGCTTTAAACAATCCATTCTCTTCCCAATTTATTTGGTTTCATTTAGTTCAGATGCGCTCTTTACCATCCAGCTTTGAAATTTTCTCTATTTTCTGCGTGCATATCTTAGTATGTTGCTCACAACACTATTGATGATTGTTTTTTGGTTACCTCATTATCCAGAGATTGTTTTATGGGAACTTCATTATTCCAATCCATATTCAGACCTGGTACAGTTGGTGCAGCTCTCAAGTCCCTTTCTTTTCAAAAAAACGATTCATTAAACATTAAATGTTTACGGCAAATTTTGGTTCATTTTCACGTAAATTCTGTTCTGAAAATGCACCAAATCGATCTGAGAGAATCTAGATTTCAAAATTTTTTGGGGGAATGCCCTGGACCCACTGGTTTATCTCAGAATTTTACCGACAATAGGAAGCTTATGCAGGGATGCTATTCCCTCACCATCCCATCATTCCACCAGCTGGTCCATTTTTTTCAATATGTTTCCAAATATTTTAACTGCATCCGCTGTACATTTATATCTGTCATTTTTCAGGGTAATGCAACATTTCATCTGTTCCCACATTTCAAACCGCTAGCAGAAATAGAAGGTGAGTTTCTATCTCTGTTCACCTAATCCTTTAAATATTGCTATGGCCAAAATAGGTACAAACTTTGGTCTTACCTCATGCATATCTACAGCTGGAAGAAACCCCAAAACTCAAGTATGCTCATTCAATCTAGCCTGCTTACAGACACTTACACTGCTGATAGTGATTTGTGACGTGCATAGGTTGAAACAATGGAGCACTTTTTTGTTAACATGCACGTAAAACCTCCCATGTGAAACCCTTGACTAGAGAAAAGAATGAATCAGAAATCGCTTACTTGGCAAGAAGACAACATTAATGCGCAGATATTTCAACTCGCTGTCCTCAGCTTACAATTACTTAAATAGAAGTCAGACTTCTTTTACATGAATTTATCTATTAACTCTTCCTTTTTGCAGGTGTGCGAGATTATGTGACAACAGAAATCTCAACATCAAAACAGAAGAAGTTTAATCTTGTCATGTTTGTGGATACCCCTGGTTTAGTTGATGGCGATATGTTGTATCCATTTGAAGTTAACAAGTCTATCAAGTGGCTTGGTAAGTTTTTTCTAGCTCTGTAGGGGCTCGCATACCTTGTCCTCCTCCACCAATTATGGAAAACGTTTTGCACTTAAATTTGATTTCTTTACAATAAGATTCAAAACTGAATTTTGATACGATACTGTCTGTCAACTACGTCCCAACTTAAGCTGTTTTTTTATCAACTTGTTGAGAAATTAATATACAAGCGTGATATAAAACTTTAATGTAGAATAGTCTGTCTGATGATCGCGAAAGCATGGAACTTTGAGTTACAGAGAGCCAGTCTCCTTTCTTGTTTCGCTTCTAATGTAGATTATAGTCTTTCTGATGATTGCAAAAACATGAAACTTTTAGTTACAGAGAGCCAGTCTCCTTTCTTGTTTCTCTTCTAATGTAGATTATAGTCTTTCTGATGATTACAAAAACAAGAAACTTTTAGTTACAGAGAGCCAGTCTCCTTTCTTGTTTCTCTTCTCATGTAGAATAGAGTTATTTTATATTATGGTGAGATACTAGAAGATTTCATGTCAAGTATTTTACATAAACAGTAATAAACACTTTTCATTGAGAGGCTTGAATGATATTGTTGATATACCTTTGTTAAATGGGCAACCCTGTCTGATTCAATTCATTGAGTGTTTTAAATTGAATTACACCACAGACTTGAAATGGAATTCCAACTCAACTTCAATCTGATGAAAGGTACAAACATTAATCCGTCTTTTCCAGACATGTGGCTTTTTTTGAGGAATAAAAGTCTTTAGCTCATGTCTAATGCATTTGAAAGCTACAATGCGCTTGTGGTATCATTTATGATAAAACAAGTTATATCCATTGTGTAACTTTGAGATCCTAGACCCCGTTTACACTAGAACGGATCCAATTTGGATCCATGCCCATATTTGCTAGCGTTTACACTGGAACAGATCCACAGCCAGGTCCAGCCCTGTTTTCAGCACTTTGACCCAAATCTAATAACAAAACAAAGCAAAATTTGCCTCGACTTCGATCCGTACCTGTATCCGTACACTAGACCTAACAAGCAGGGATCCAAATGAGTACACCTTAAAAAGCGTTCCCAAATGGGCCAGATAGCAGACCCAAATAGGTACGGATCAATAGGTCTAGTGTAAACGGGAGGCCTATCTGTGCTAGTTTGGGTAAGAATCCATTTGGATCCGTGCTAGTGTAAACAGGGTCTTAAACTTTATCGATTGTTGTTTAGATGTGTTTGTTTTATTTTGTAGGGGGACTCTGTGACCTGGTTTTTTGCTTCTTTGATCCTATTGGGCAGGCTTTATGCAAAAGAACCCTCAATATTGTTGGTAAGTTATTGTTGTATTTTCTAATCAATTTGTATCTTTTACTATGAAATGAATGTTTTATATAAAAACTACGTGAAAAACCATTTTGGTCATAGCTATTACTAAAATCCTTGCCAAAAACAGTATTCTTGATTGCCATACGGTGTCTACTAATTGTTGACAGAAGACACCCATCTCCCCCAAATATTTTTTTTGATTCTTGCTTTTATGCGGAAATGCATTCACAACATCCTCCGTTGACACCCAGACCCAGTACCAACATTGGTTTAGAGGGAGGGAGGGTGAAGAATGTTCTGCAGAATTTTCGCTGAAATTACTTGAAAAATTTCACTCTCTTTTTTTACATTTTGATTTTGATTTTATAGAGAAGTTGAATGAACACGATTCTGACAAGATCAGATTTTACTTGAGCAAAGCTGACACGGCAGGAACAGAAAGTGACCGACAGCGAGTGTTGATGCAAATCACCCAAGAGCTCTGCAAGAGACCTGGTCTGAATAAATGTGGATTCGATATGCCCACTATCTACATTCCATCCATCACCGACAGGGTAAGATTACAGTTGTTTTGAATACTAGATCCTATGAACATAATTATTATCATCATTTCGTTGTACTGATTAAGATCTCTTATTTTTGCAGTTCGTATATGCGTAAATTAAACACTATTGTCCCAATGTTTATGACTTTATGTTTTTATCTATTTCTTAGCCTCGTTGTGAGAATAACATCGACTCCGTTTGCAAGACGATTGAGAAGACGATCAACCAAACGATTCAGAACACGCTGAACACGTTGGAGAAAGATTGCTCCTCTGTCACCTCGAAGATTAACGACATTCTCGAAGAAGACGGGTAAGTTTACTTTCAATAAGAAATTCTTCTCTCGTAATGACGTAGACTCTTCCGAAACCCGCCTATTCACTACCCTGAACATCATGTAGATCCAACGACTTCCTTGAGAAGTGTTTATGATTTTGTATTGCTTTAGTGAGTAAGTTTCTCATCCTAGGGAACGTCTGTGCTATGGAGGGATACCATCAGTAGTGTGAGGGGATACTATCAGTACTGTTTGAGGATACCATAGATACTGCGGAGGATGTTAAGTACTTTTGAGGATATTAAGTACTATGAAGGAACTTCATCAGCACTTTGGGTATTACCTCCATAGTGCTTGTGGTTTCCTTCCACTATTTATGGTATCACCGAAGTACTTATGGTATCCCCGAAGTACTGATGGTGTCCCCGAAGTACTGAACATCCTCTACAGAACTGCACAGAAACTTTTGTTTCTTTTTAACTCAAATTGTCAGAGAATCGAGGAATTATGTCATTTGGCAATTGCTTTTTATTCTTCTTTCAGCCTTGCCTGGAAATACAATCTGAAAACAAAAATGTTTAGTTGGATATTCGGCTTCTTGTCGTTTTTATTGATGACTTTTTTGGCCATCACGTTCATCGCTGATACAAAGAGATTTGCCAAGCAATTAGGCTATTATTTGGTAAGCAATTCAAGTTTGATTATTGTTAGATAATTCTTTATGCTGGAATTCAATTGATTTGATTTCTTTCATGGATCTTTCCTAAATCGAATATGCAAATTCCGAATTTGCAATCGTAGAGCAATTATTTTGTACAGAAAGAGCTTTTTAGGCATGCCATTTTTCAATATTTGGAAACAATGGGTATTATGACATGCCTAAAAACACTTTTTCTAGAAATCTAGCTTGGGGAATCAGAAAGCTGTGAAACCTTTTTATTTCATTGCTTTTTTGAATGGTTTTTTGTAGGGACCGGTTGAAGATTTTTGGACTTATGTTCCAAAACAGTATCATTATCATGGAAAAATTGCGTTATTCGTCAAAGCATTTATCATCTTCATACTCTCGAGGTTCTGGTCTAAGTAAGTTAATCTTTGTTTGGAAATTCTGCGTTTGAATTATTTACTTTTGTTCTTGTTGTTTACTGATGATTGAGAAACAAACCTGACGGAAAAAAGTTGCTCAGTCCACCAGATGTTTGGACTTCTATCAATATCGCTTACGTCTATTCTCACCAGAAATGTCCAATTCATAACTTGCAGAAGCAGTTATCAGGATAATTATATTAAGTTCTTTGTTATTGGTACTGTATAGGTTGGATTTGGAGGTAGGGTTGGGGTTTGAGTTGGGGTTAGGGTTGGGGTTTGAGTTAGACTTATTGTGAATTATGAATTTATCAACAAAATCTCCTATTTCTAGTTCCTTGGATTTTCCTAACTCGCATATTTTCCTGTGAAAGTCATATAAGTATTGTAATAATGGTGAAGTAACGTACTTACTGTTTTTGGCTGTAGGACGAGAGCAAGGTTATCTTGGAAGCAAAAACGGAGACTCGAAGAACAGAAGAGTTATATAATTTCTCATGTCAAACCACAGAAGGTAAACAAACCTTGGTACAGTAAATGCACTGATCTCAAAAAAAAACTGGATCGAGCATTCTGTTGTTTCTGTAACCAAATGTTTGAAGCAATTGCTTCGGCTTGAACTTGGCCTCCGAATATGGCTACTAGAGAAATAAAGTTAACTTGATTCTTTGTTAACAATAGCTACACGATTATTCAGTCTCATACTGTGCATTAATAACATTCCAACAATCGTCAAAGAAAAAAGCACTCCTCAGTGTAATCTCAATGTATTGAATTGGACCTCTCAATATGGCCGCCAATTGTCTTCATTTCTGAACGACAGATGCTCGATCCAGTCTTTTTTTGAGATCAGTGAATAGATGCAGTAATTTTGAAGATATGGATGCTTATACGGCTTGTGCGGTTAATTTCATTGCCTGGGAAGGTCTATTTGTCCAGAAATTTTGCCCAACTAAATGTCATTATTTCATCTTTCACACATAGGCGTGAAAATCAGAAAAGAGGGCCGTATCAATTTTTGCTTTAAATGATTTCTCAAAATTTTGAAAATAATGTTGATCTTTCTTTTATATTTTCCTTATCAAATCTTTTTTCTCCCCTTTGTTTGTCTTTTATCTTAGGCCTAATCACAATATGTAAAGAGCCTTATTCTGCAGACAGCTGGGACCTATCAATATGCACTAATGCCTAACTTACTGCTAGGGCAGGGATAAATGATAACCATTAATGTTATTTCTTTGTAGGAGAAACTTTACGCAGATTACTTAAAACAGAGTGTTGCAGATCACGACCTCTCTTAGAGGTAGGAGATTGAAACTGAGGCTCAGGTTTGCAACCAACTAAAACCCAAAAACTAGGGTAAGTCTTTTATGCATATCACGTGTGCTAATTTCAGAAGTGATTTTGTAACTTTTGGAGGGGTAATTTTGAAGTTGACTCAAGCACTCGGTTGTAAGCTAAGATAATTAAATTGAACATTGAAAATTGTTATTTCTGCGTAAATTTCCTTTCAAAACTCTAAATAACTAATGATTAACCAGAAATCGGAGTAAAGCTATATCATGGTCAAATGAAAAAGAGACAACTGGCATTTTACAGGCAAAAACTTGAAAGTTCAGCTCATTCCAAAAAAACAAAAAATCGATCAAGAATTAGGAAATATTAAAAAAAAACATTTCTGCAGCACCGATTGTCATGGATGAATTGATAATTTAATAATTTACAAATTTACAGTACACATGTGCTAATTACAACAACTAATGATTGACTAAGCTCCAATTGGCATGAATAGTGAGCATGATTGCTCCTACGCTGTTCTGTTTAAAGATTGTAGCCACTTAGCTTTCTACCCTGTCAACGATGATAACATTTGAGAATTATTTGTTGGTACACCTTATTATGTTAGTCTAGGCCCAAAATTGTTGATGAAGGTGGTGTAAGAAATACCCCAACTAATCACGATGAAGGGCCGGAATGAAAAATGTGAATATTTAGCCTAATTTTACATAGAGTTTCTAGCACTTATGTAATTTCCATTCGTACAGTGCAGAGATTCAGGGAATCTAGAATATTGATAGATTTTCGACTTTGAACCCATTATGCTTCATGCTCTGAAACTCGTCCAAACAAGGTTTATAAGGAATAAGATGCTTTTTTCATAGGGAATAAACTACAATTATGGTATGGGTATAGAGTCACCAAACGAATGGTTCATAGAAACTAAAAGGCCCAGTTCTGGGGGGAGGGGCATATTCGGCAGAACAGCAATAGCATTAGCTCAATATTTACCTTGATATAATCCTTAAATATACGTGTCCCCCCCCCTTTTATTGATACTGGATCCAGCCCTGACTAGAATAGAGTTACATAATATAGAGGCTGCTAGCGAATTATCGTTGCGAAGTTGGGTGTTGAAACCATTAATTCCATTTCAATGCAGATATCCCCATCGAAAATATACCACATTTTAGATTCTCCGTATTTGGTGTTCTAACTGAAAACGAAATATTAGATACGCACCGTATTCTAAAATATGCGTAGCTACTTATTTGGTACTTGAAGCGGAACAGTGTGAACGCTAAAAACGGCTGGGTGTATTCTAAAAAGCTTAGGTTTGCTTTGTTTTCATTCAAATAAGCTAACTACTAAGTAGTTTAACGAGGACTTAACTTACAGTTTCGGATTCAGATATATCCCCCTGACAATACTTTAATAAATCAGTTATGTTGAAAGGCTCGTCCATATTTATTTCGTGGATTAATGTCGGTGCGTTTGAGTTTTTCCTCAGTTCTTGCCAGTCTGATAGAATTAGGTGATACCTCGCCATTTCAATGTAGTTTCCTGAAGCAAAATATATTGATATATCAAAATTATATGAAGATGAGAATACGAGAAAAACATTCCCTAAGGTTATAGAACAGTAAGGTAACAGTCTTTGGATGGTACAGAACTTCAGTATAGCCAGAAATATTGGAAACATAATGAAACGAACACATAGATTACTTAAGCTTTTCGTCTGACACTCAACAGAGTAATACGTCAGAAAGAGAACGAAACAGAAACCTAACTGATTTATATACCCAGATGTGGATCGAAATAGGCCAATCAGAAAAGAGGAGAATGATTGGTATAGTGTAGGAAAACCAATCAACACCCAGCGGTTATGTGATAGGATTAAGCAACACGTGCCGTCTAGCATACGCCAAAAAACTGTGCCGCAACGAGAACAACCATCTCACGCCTCAAAACCAAAAAGATCACTAAAACATGACTTTGCTATAGGTCAACATTTGCTCGACAACCCAGAGTGTGCTAAAGCCCACAGTGAGAATTGCTTTCGAATAATTGGCAGAGCAAGATCTACATTTCACCTAGCTATTTTGGAATCAGTCTACATGAAAACCAGGGATCCCCTATTGTGTAGACAGAAGGAGTTCGTTTTCGCCTTAGGACTCTATTTGTCAGCTCACTGTATCGTGGGTGTTGATTGGTTTTCCTACACTATACAAATAATTCACCTCTTTTCTGATTGGCCTATTTCGATCCACATCTGGGTATATAAATCAGTTAGGTTTCTGTTTCGTTCTCTTTCTGACGTATTACTCTGTTGAGTGTCAGAGGAAAAGCTTAAGTAATCTATGTGTTCGTTTCATTATGTTTCCGATTTTTCTGGCTATACCAACAGTAAGGGACTATTCAAAAATATACTATTCTTCAAGCGTTTCGATAAAATCTTAATCAGTAAACTTTCCTAACAATCTTGCGACAGAACGGTCTTTGGATGGTGCAAAACTTCAATATAGCCTACACTTTAAGTAATCTTATTGGTCAGCTCACTGTATCGTGGGTGTTAATTGGTTTTCCACACTGATACCAATCATTCACCTCTTTTCTGATTGGCCTATTTCGATCCACATCTTAGTATATAAGTCAGTTAGGTTTCTGTTTCGTTCTCTTTCTGACGTATTACTCTGTTGAGTGTTGGACGAAAGTAATCTATGTGTTCGTTTCACTATGCTTCCGATATTTCTGGCAATCTTGCAACAATCAAACTTTGTAAGAAAAGTTTACTGATGAAAATTGTATAGAAACGTTGGTGTATAGTCTATTTGATATTCATAAAATCGTATGAATGTGTCTTTGAAAGAAACATGCTTATTTTGAATGGGTACATTATTCTATGCAAGTTCTCAAATAGCTCCCACCATTGCCACTTATCATCTAGCTAGTGATAGAAGAATAAAGGAGCGATGATTTTTGTATAAACAACACTCATTCTCTTTATACCTGGTCTCTTTGCATTACCTTGCCAATAAATACTCCCTTTGAAAATTAGTGGATTAAAAATACTAGGATCTCCATACCATCATAAATGGTGATGAACTACACACTGTGATAATTGATAGGCACATACGCTTACTATCTTCAAGGTATGGGTTTATGTGCTAAGCACAAAGGGCCCAATGAATATGTAAACTAATCGAGCAGTGCGACCCTGGTCCTTCCTCTCGATTCCTTTTGCCTTTTTGCTTGGAATTACAGATAGCTGGTCAATTCTCTCCTCACAGTTTATGACAGGTCTGAAGGAGGTTTCGAACCCGGGACCTCTTCGAACCCGGGTCAAGTGATCTAACCACTCGGACATCCCCACCAAACCTTTTCTTCAAGTTGTCGTGCCCCTATAACTTTTTGACTCACTTCTGGAGTTTTACTAGTTAGATCTTTCTGTATTTTGTTTTAAGATTTACAAGAAGATAATATTACCCACCTGTATTGGCATATAAGCTCACAAGTCCCCTGTAGTCGTACTCAAGGCCACTATAACCATTTCCAAATAAATGGCGACCTGAAAAATGAAAATTCTTATCATAACAAAACATATCAAATAGCAAAATAATCTATCTATTTGCGGCAGTAATGGTAATTATCATTTGATGGTAAGGGAGTTTCCTTCCTGTATTCATCCTGTATTTTGTTTTGCTCTACCATAATTCTGATCCCTCAGTAAACGAAGATAAAAACCTATCCTCTAAGACAACACAAAAACAACAATTAGGGACAGAACAGTTTTTTGCTCTACCATAAATCTTATTTCCTTAGTAATGAAGAAGAAAAATTTATTCTGTTAGTAAACAATTAGATATAGATCATTTACAGCGAAAGTTATTGAACAGAGTATCACTTCTGTATACATATTTTGGCTCTACCATAAACGAGGCCCCGAAGTAAGGAAAGGCCCAGTATGTTTTAATGGAGCAAAACAATACACTGAAGCAGAGAAGACTTGAACGAAATGGAGAATGATTGTCACCTACCTATTCTGATTGATTTCAGGTATAATTCCTCTGCTTTTCTGTATTCTGCCATGTCGTAGTTGTAGAGAGAAGCCAGGTGGCCTAATGACAGTGCAACTTCATAATCCTTCAAGAGATTCATATCACATCAATAGTTATTCAATATCTTATTGTATAACTCATAAAAATAGAAATGTTAAAGGAAAGAACCGTTTTGTTGAATGTATCGGGAGAATTGTCATCTGTCTAAAGCGAGGCAGCTCATCAAAACGAGGCTATAGAAGAAGAAAATAATATATGATAAGTTGGTAAGGTAGTAAGGTTAGAATTCCCACTCACATCATTGCCAAGTAGGCTTTGTTTTATTTGGATTGCCCTCAGATGCATTTGTTCGGCTTCCTGTTGAATAAAAACAGCACTTAAAAGTCTTCGTACGTGAGGTTGCCATTTGTTCAGCTACAGATACGAGCGAAAATCACAGATATCTAAAAAAGAACTGGATCGAGCATATGTCGTTCTAAAATGAAGCCATGGGCAGCCATATTTGAAGGTTCACTTCAATAAATTGAAATTCCACCGGGGGGTTTTTTCTTTCATGAGTGTTTGTATATTATGAATGATCAGTACGAGACTGAAAAATGATACAGCTATTTTTAACAAAGAATCAAGTCAATGCAATTTCTTTGGCAGCCATATCGGGAGAACAAGTGCAAGTCGAAGCAATGGCTTCAAAGGTTTGGCTCCAGAAACGAAAGAATGCTCGAT
Organism: Pelagia noctiluca; assembly: GCA_963924455.1. Classification (NCBI taxonomy): domain Eukaryota; kingdom Metazoa; phylum Cnidaria; class Scyphozoa; order Semaeostomeae; family Pelagiidae; genus Pelagia; species Pelagia noctiluca. Next base: position 4,430,259 of record OZ004322.1, read on the forward strand.
CGAGTCTTTATTGTGAGATTACATGCTTTTTTTATAAATAACCTAGCTCAGGGCCTAGTTCTTCAAGTTTCTTATTTTGAGACCTCTTTTGACCACTTTGTGGTTCTAAAAGTTTCTTAGTAGTTCCTTAATTTTAAGCGTTTACTTAGTAGATAGGAATTAATATCGACGCAAGAAAAGCATTGAAACTCAACATTCTGCAATAAACTCGTGATAAGGAAACATGAGACATATTATAACACAAAGAAGCTTAGCCTAGGCCTATAATACGTAAAAGTTAGTTACATAGTCATTAGAGAAGTTGCATATCCACACCAAATGAATATATGCAGAATTATAAAGTTCCTTCGTGATTTGACCTTTAGTAGAAAAATTTCCTTAAGTTTTTCGACCTTCGACATGCAGGTTTCTTATAAAAGGTTCTTTATAAAAAGAAGCGTGTAGTGCAAAAAAACCTGCCTCTATAAACAACGCTGTAGCCTCGCTCTACAAGACATAGATTAAAACAGGAGTATACAGTAATAAAGTAAAACAGGATTAACAGACTATTTTCCACAGAGAATTACTCAACTTACCGTAAAGCGCTTCATGGACTGATAAAGCCGTCCTAAATTCCCATAATGTTTTGCAGTTTGAACGTTGCTTTCACCAAATGCATTTCTGTTGAAGAAAATAGATACTTATTACTTGGTAACAGAGTTGAAGAATTTACAATAGACTGCGGTATACCGGACATGCACTATATTGGTCATGTATGTTATATACCATTAAATGCTGAATATTGAAAGAATTATGACCATTTGAAAAATTCACTTTCAATATGGAATCACTTTATTTCCTTTTCAGTCCACAAAATTAGGATTGGCATGAAGCTTATATTTAAGAAGTCAACAATAAGCTAGACAAACCAACAACAGCTAGAACTCTAAGATAATATGATAACTTATATTAGGGAAAAAAGTTCATAGAGTAACAGAAACAAGATTAAATCAATAGTTTTTAATCAATCAGTCTAAACTGAAATCAAAATCAAAATCATGCAAACAGACAAATAAAGATTCTCTATTCATCACTTTTAATACTTTACTATTTGAAAAGAAGAAAATCACTGGTCGAGCATTTGTTGTCAAATATTACCTTGCCAGGTCTGGAAGACATTTTAAGCAAACAACATTTTCATAATAAGCAGAAGCTTTTCGATATTGGCTATATATCATCATCAAATTGTTTTTTAGCATTTATGATGATACATGATATTCAAAAGCTTCTGCTTATTATGAAAATATTGTTTGCTTAAAATGTCTCTCAAACCTAAAAATGGCAAATTCTTGAAATAAATTACCTTGCTAATTCTAAAGATTCTAAATGAAGGTTTTCGGCTTCGACCAATAATGCATCTCGTTTCTTCGGATCCGTGCTGTCGATTGCGATTTCTTCTAAAATCAACGCTGAAATGAAAATCATAGCTTAGTTGATGTTTATAGCAGTTTATTCATTTAATTCATTACAAAATCAATCAAGTTGTCGTAGATAAATTATGTACGATATCTAAAGTTCTTAGCCACCCTTTCCCTTTTACGATGGTATAAATACCTTACCCATAAACGCTAATTTCCAATATATCCCCACAAACAGCACTACATCTTTTTTGGTCACTCCGTGTATGAATTGTTTCGTTTTCTGCTTTTCAGTCACCGATGTGGGGTCCCTGCTATTATTTCGACGATATTTTTGCAAGCATTAAGAATCTAGATAACTCTCTGTTTAACTCGAGTAGGGCGTGTCTACCCTGGTAATAGTACTACAGTCCTAGCCAAAAGATATGAGACAGTGCTTGATTGTCATTCGATATATATTAATTGTCGAAGAGAGACCCCATCTCCCCTAAACAATGTTGTTTCAGATGTTGCTTTGGTGCGGAAATGCATCTGCGACATCCTCCAGTGACATGCAGACCTTGTATCAACATTGGTTTGGGGGAAGGGGGAGCTCCAACATCATCTTAAAGGTTCATACCTCCATGTTAAGATAATGCTAAAATCGCCATTGTGTCTCAAGACCTTATGGCGAGGATTGTAGATGTGTGTCAGGCATTGAGCGATTTCATATAAGAAGTGACGCTCAAAAAGCAGACAGGTATTTCTATAACTCAGAGTTTTGGGCTTCTGCACTCATCAGACAGACTATTTACCAATTGTAATTATAACCTTATACCAATGTAATTATAATACCAATCTGATGAGTGTAGAGGCACGAAACTCGGATAGAAAAGCGTGTTTATTTTTGGAGTGTCACTTCTTCTAGGTAACTCCAAATTATGCTAGAAGATGATTCCGCGACCTTAACTCAATGCCCTTGTACATATGGAGTGTTTCTAATCTCCGAGCCTTCGAGCCTCGAGCCTTCGAGCCTCGAGCCTTCGAGCCTCGAGCCCTCGAGCCTACACTTCGAGCCTCGAGCCTTCGAGCCTTCTAGCCTCGAGCCTCGAGCCTTTGAGCCTCGAGCCTTCGAGCTTTCTTGTTGCCTGCATTTTCGACCGTCGAGCCTTTTAGTTTTTCCACGGCTTTTGGGATTGGGGCCTCTTTGTTGGAGGCTGTTTAGCCTATTTTTATAACCAAGTTATCCCCTATGTAAGTCCTAGACACTGGGGAGTGGGCTGTGGAGGTGCACAAGCCCTACCTACCCAGATAATAACATTCTCTAAGACGGTGACGTAACAGGGAACATAATTCCAGCCCCCCGTCGGCAAATAACATTGAGCCGATGCACCCCTTCCATCTAAACAGGAGCCAGATGGTAGGCCTTGGAAAAGGAAAGGCAGAAAATAGTGCAAATGCAAATATCAAATAAATTAATAAAATGAAATAAATAAACCCCATTGCACTAGAAAAAATCCCCTAAGAAGGAGTTGGTGGGTGGCATTCGAAAGAACAGCAAAACTTGGTTCTATGCTTGGTCGGTGAAGAACTCAATTGCTGACCAAAACAGCATGCCATAGAATCAATGCTGCAGCACATGGAACAAATTAACACCTCCCATATAAGGTAGATAATGTTGCCTCATTTTGTACTTCTCTTAGTTTGAAATATATTTCACTTATTCATTTTCTCGAAGGCTCGAGGGCTCGAGGCTCGAGGCTCGAAGGCTCGAGGTTCGAGGGCTCGGGGCTCGAAGGCTCGAGAAATAGAACACTCGTACATATGAACAAAGATAAATTGCTTGAGTTCCTTCTTCATGGAGCGCACAAAACCTTATAAGATGTTCTGCAACAACAACAAACATTAATAAGCTGCACACCTTTAACTCTCTTCGAAGATGCCAGTAACAAATGATCAGGTTGGAGAATGGTCGTAAATGTGTCAATCGCGATCTCAGCGTTTTCTCTACAAAATAAAACGATTAAAAAAAGGTAAAGAAAATAATACATCATATAAAATCATAACACTTCACCCTATTTCCCTCTTGTTTTTAATTACATTTTTGGCTCAGACTCTTCCAAATCCATTGTCTACCCCCATTAAAGCCCCTTGAAATTCATCCCAGTGATCATCCCAGTGCCAAATAAACAGTGTTGGAAAATGATGGGCTCATAGTCAAATAGATTTGATTTACCTTGCTTTAGAGAAATTGCCAGAACTGTAATCTCTCACGTAAAGAGCATATGCAATATCCTCATGATTACTGGCTGTTAACAGATTGCTATCTCCGAATACCCTCTGCCTGATATCCAAAGAAGCCTGAAAAGAGAGTCAGACAAGTTGAAATCAATGGCTTATCAATATATTAGGCTGGGCAGTAGGGCATATCTATTTGGATTTTATCAGTTTGCATACAAAAGCTAGAATGGAAAACAGGAAATCCTGTCTGCTTATTAAAAAAAATGGGAGAAGGAAAGTTAACCTTGTAAACATCTACAGAAGCAGCCACACCGTCCACATTGAGTAAGTAAAAGGCGTAGTCCGACAAACATTCAGCAAACTTTGGATGATCCTTGCCAGCCATTTTCCTGTAAAAGAAATATGAACACTCCTGTTAAACACTCGCGCATATCGAGCACTTTAGTCAGGATAGGCAACTTCTAATCGAGTAAGATATAAATACTCCTGCTAAAGACTCTGTGTGCTAACGTCCATGCTTGCATACAAAACTGAGGGTGATTTTCACACATTCCACCGAGTTGAACGCACTACAATCCGGATGCGTCGCCACGCGTGATAAAATTTGTCACATGGTACAACAAGATGCAAAGGTACTGAGCATCCCCAGGGTACTGCACATATGCCTCATGGGCCATTTCTCCAAAATACTGCACTTGCATTTAGCAAGGCTAGAATGTTATAAACAGAAACTCACTCACTCATTAAGCTGACAGTGACTATGCAAAAGGAAGGAATATAATTGCATACACAAAAAACTAATTACCTTGCAATACACACTGCCTGTTTTATTAGAACTCCAGCCTGTTTGAATAGCCTCTTTACAATGCTCGTCTGTGGGAAATAGCATATTATTGTTATCAAAGGTTATACTATTCGATTAACACAAAAGTTTGGGACTGAGGGGTTCGAAATATTCATTTCTTGGGTTGGCCACCAGATCTTTGAGGTATTACTTGTTGATTCAGAACCTTCCAACTCAGACAGTCGGTTTCACATAAAAGGAGTTTCTCTTGTAAGATGCTCACCTTTGCAGCCTGTCGTAATGTGTCCACGATAACCTACAAAGAAAAAATCAATTCAGTACTGGGGTAAAAGCTATGAATAGACTACAATTGAGATACTAGATGGGTTAACTTGTTTGTAATTTCTTAGGTTTTTTTTCCTCCTCTTTCTGAGATACTACTCTTCTGATGATTGTCAAGTTTCAGTAGTTGATATGTTTCTCTATGTTTCCGATTTTTTCGCCATCCTCAAATTATGATACTAGAGTTGAGTGTTTTGGCACCCATAAACCAATTACTTGGTTGCATTGCAGAGTATCTGGATGGGGAGAATTATAAACCACTGTGTGTCAAACTCAAAATCAAGGGGCTTACTAGATGGGAGAAATTTTCAAATGGAAAATTTCTGTCAGTACAAGTGAGAGCAGCAAAAACAAACAAGGACCTCAGAAATATGTAGCAAGGTAAAAAAATGTCTGTCTGGTCAAAAAAATTCAACTACTCTGATTTGAGTGTCTGGTTAGAAGCTCTCTAGTTTATAGACCCTTAAAACTTTTATTCTTTTAATTCAATCTAAAAATCTGGCAGCCAATCGTGTAGAATTCCAAAATTTTACCTTTAATTGTCATTTATTGTAAAACCCATTCACAAAGTATTATGATTTCACCCTAAATACATAAAGTTAGAAGAGGTTTTTGCAAAGCAGAAACCTGAGATGGTGAGCACAATGCATTGATGCTGACCTAGAGTCTTTAAATCTAGCAGTCTTTAAATCTAGAGTCTTTGAATCACGAATTCCCTACCTTGTACGGAAAGTTAGAAGAAAGCTCAGCTAATGCAGACATTGACGCTCGATGGGCCTAAGATAAGAAAATGAATATTTTGCTAAACCGCACATATCGAAAGTTGTAGCCAATATTAACCAAACTGGTGATAGAAATATGCAGGGGATATTCCTGAAATTCAACCCAATCACAGAGATACCATGAATCTATTCAAAATTCTTTTCGTCTTCTTGAAGTTCTATGGCATTCAAAATTGCATGTTTTGTCTGAGGTTTGATGGCAGCATCAGAAAAACCATTCAATTCAGGCCCAAAATTTCAGTAGGGGGTTAGCGTGACGTAAAACATACTAAATGGTTAATTCTTACTAAATGAAAACATCACAAGGTGTTTTTGTCCTTGGTTTACAGTAAATAACCAAGGAAATTGCATTGCCAAATACCAAATAACCAAGTAACAAAGGTTTCCATATCAATAAGAGAAAAAATAAAAGAAATACTAGATACCTCAGCATATCTTGAGAGTGCAAATAGATGTAAACTTTGAGCAGTGTAAAACATTGATTTGTTTATGAATGTTTTTCCATGTTGAGTGGAGAAATAGTTTAATATTCGAAGCGCTGCACTCAGAGCTTTGCTTGCCTCAAGGAACTTGCAGTCTGATGTGTACACGTGGATGAGTCTGCAAGTAAAAAAGCAAAATCAGTCTGCATCATATCCAAGCATTATCATCATCAATCATTAACCTGCATTGTTGATAGGCAAATACACTTACTATCTTCTTAAGGTATGGGCTTATGTGCAAAGCACAAAGGGCCCACTGAATGGATGGATTAATTGAGCAGTGCAACCCTTCCTCTCAATGTGACCACACCTCGTGATTCCTTTTGCCTTTTTGGATGAAATTACAGAGAGCTGGCAAATAGACCTCTTGCACAATTACGTCAGTTCTTTAGAAATTCATCTTGAAAACAACCTTAGCCTCAACATAATGGGTAGCAAAATCCCAAAGCATGCTTTGCTTTCAAACTCACAAAGAAATTCTTCTTGTTGCTAGAAGCAATGCACACTTTGGGAATTAGCTACGCATCATGTCGAGGCTAAGGTTATTTCAGAATGCATTTCTATAGAGATGACGTAATTGAGAAAATAGTCTATTCTCTCACTTTGTGACGGTCTGAAGGTGGTTTCGAACCTGGGAGCCTTTTGAACAAGGGTAGAGTGATCTAACAAATTCGCCATCCCTGCCTCTGAACCTTTGAAACTATTGATGAATCTCTGCTAAGACAGAACCCATAATGCAAAGGAAAGGAAATAATGTCCCCCCTTGTCCGTTTCAAAATAAATTGAAAAAACTTCCAACATCAAACACTTTAAGGGGGGTAACGTAGATATAGGGTAACATTAAAGAATCTTACCGTGTCCATAATTCTAGTGCAATCTTCAACATGTCTTTATTTTTGCTTGCCTCACAGATTTTAACACAGGAAAGAGCAATGCCAGCACTCTCGAACATTCCACATTCATTAAAAAATATTCCTGAAGAAGAAATTGAGATTATGTGAGGTTATCACTTTTAAAGAAAATTTTAAACTCTGCCTATGATAGCAAGGATTATTCTTGAGAAAGATATAAGCTAAGCAAAGAGTCAAGAGTTGCGCAATTATGAAAAAGGATTACTAGGGTCAAGTGCAATAAGTCTGCATATCAGTTGACTCACCTATCATTATACAGTTTTGAATTTTCTCTATCAAATTTTCTCCATCTGAGCTATAAAGATTGTGAATGGATTTTGTTGCTAACTGTAATCCAAAATCAGGTTGCACAGCAAGCACTACTTGGATAGACTTGAACAGGATACTCCTGAAAACAAAATTAAAGTTACCATTTGATTTCAATTAAGGGTCCTGTGGTGCGCTGGTAGCGCACTGAGTATTAATCTAGAGGTCACAGGTTCAAGTCCTACCTTTATTATTTTCATTCACGCAAATTATGTCAATTGAATTAAATCAAAACAAAACAACAATTTACTCTTAATCATATGACTCTCAATTAACTAAGTTCTCAATATTTTTTGTGTGGCTTATATTTCATTTGGCTCCTATCTCTTCTAAGACCAATTTAGATGGCTCATATCAAAGGAAGATTCAGGTCCAAAGTAAGCAGGCGACAGGAAGGGGAATATTTGGGGAGGCTAAATACTCCTGAATTTATATTTGTTTTGGATGGTGCCTATTGTTTCTTTATTTCTAGAAAAATGGTTGCCCCCCCCCCCCTCAAGTTATTGTTCCTGAATTTGGGGCTAGATCAACAAAATATGGTACCAAAGCACTCTCCTATAGATTTTCATTTTTCCTTCTACTTACCAGTCATCAATAGTATTTCTAAGAATCTTGAGAAAGTGTTGGAAATCTGAGATCTGAATTAACAGCTCGTGTGATTTATTAAGACTGCACAGCTAAAATAAGAGAAAAAGATGTGATTGAAGGGAATTGACAAAATTAAAGCTTGCCTAGGATGCCAAATACCCATTGTTTTCAATTCAATAACTTGACTGACATATTAGGCTTGAGGGAATTTCTTGTGCTAATTGATAGTAGTTTGCTAACACTGTATATGATTGCCTGTTCTCTTCAAGCATCTTTATCAATCAAGCTGCAAGGCCTTCCCCATATTTTTTGAAGGCTGGCCACTATCCTAGAATGCAAATGGTATGGTATCCAGACATTTTCAGGAATTCAATCAATCTTCTTTCTTCCAATGAGAATTCTATCTTGTAACTATAAATCCTAAGAAGGAGCTGATTGAATAGGAGTTTTCAAACCCAGGGTTAAAGCTCAACGCAACTGACGGATTGGAATTCCTTCCTTGATTTTATTGTTTGATTACCTGGAAATATTTTGACCAGGGGTTGCAGTTTCATCCCACCTTGAGCAAACTGAGGTGAAATCTCAAGGTGTTAATCCCAATGGTTTTCAAAAAATCAATTTCCATTTGTTAAATTCAAATACTGGGGTAGAAATGCTTAAAACGCCAAGGCACTACATGAAATTTTAGCTAGAAACAACCCCTGGGTTAAAAATTTATCACAAATTCTTTCTCACCCATGATGGCAATACCCTTGTAATGGCAAATTTATTCCTACTCGATCAGCTAGGTTTGAATCTAACCCCGGGGTTAAAAACTCCAATGTAATCAGCCCCTAAACAACACAATAGAATTGGACGGCTATATAAGGTAGATAGTGGTAGAAATAATAGCATTTTCACCTGTCTGTAAATATCACATATTTGATGAACTGGGAAGTTCTTTAATTCCTCCGCAAAAATTGTTAGATTCCTCGCCACAGCATCAACAGAGATCCTGTAAAGTGTACTAATATTCTTCCTCTCACAAACGTCCATTTTGTAAAGACCGAGGAACAATGCCAATGATGTCGTATGAAAATAAAAATCCTGCTGGAGTGGATTGAATGGGCCTAAATTTAGCTGCCACAGCAAAAGTGAGTTATATTGTATTTATCTGCTAGACTTCCATTGTTTTCTCATTTCTCAGCTTTATTAAACTACTGCAAGTATATCACACGTTTAAATCTCTAAATATGTCCGTTTCTTGCGAACAAACAAACATTTCCGGCAACCAAAACAAGGACGCATAAAGACGCAACAACTTTGAGAATGATCTTTGTTGAAAACAAACTTTTGCCACCTGCGTCTTTCGCACAGGCTGTCCAAAGCCGGAAAATATTTCACAGCCATTCAGTCACATGGTCACACTCACGTATCTTGCAGGCATCTTCAGGCACCTAGCTAGCTACATACATTAACATACATTTAAAGATATCTACAGATATCTAGAGCATCTACAGATATCTACAGATATCTAAAGGGATCTACTGCCATCTACAGATATTTTGAGCATCTACAGGCATCTCCAGGCATCTAACACAGAAATCTACATGCAACTACAGACATCTGCTGTACGTTTATAGAAAGCTACAGATATCTCCAGACATCTAGTGGCATCTACATGCCATGCATCAGTAGGCATCTACAAGCATCTACATGCATCTACAGACATGCACTATATAGAAAGCTGCAGATATCTACATGTGTCTCGTGGCATCTACATACCATTCATCTACAGACATCTCAAGGCACCCACTACAGACATCTACATGCTTCTAGAGGAATCTACATGTATCTACAGACATCTACAGGCATCTCCAGACAGTGGCATCTATATGTGATGCATGCATGCTTCTACAGACATCCACATCTACAGGCACCTCCTTTCCAAATACCAAAGCGAGACTGGTAAGAGAATTTGGCGCCAAAAGTTTAAGTTCCCCGTCTCCTCAAGAACGTCACAACACAACACAGCAAGAATAAACAAGAAGAATAAATCAAACAGGCGCAGTTTCCTCGTTACAGCTGACTTCTCTTAAAAACAGCTAAGCGACAATGGTAATAATTACTTATTTTAGCATTTTGCTTAGCTCATTTTAATTCTCATGGACTTGACCCACGCCTAGGTTGGCTGAGCTCTGATCAATTTGCTGTGGGAGGGAGAAAAAGCATATCCACTGGTTGACGACACATTAAGATTGAGGGAAGGCCTTTCATTACTACTACCAGTACTATAAGGTGACAAATAAATGGGGGGATTGGAAGTTCCTTGACACATTGACAAGTAGGGAGGTCCACACATTTGGCGGAAGGCTGTGTAATCCTCCTACTATTGCAAAGTAAAATATTTATTGTTTTGTGCGAATTTTCAGGCAGGCAGGGCCAAACTTTTTTAGTTTGTGATAATATTGATAATGATATACCTAATAAGGTGCAAAAAGGCCGTATTAGCCTATAAAACCCTGTCTATTTACACACAATTAAGTTTATTACGTCACCCAAAAGTTCACCCACAGAAGACGAGCCCATCAATCCCAAAAACTGCCCTCCAATACGAAACTACTGCACCTTCTGCCTGGCTCACAAAGGTAAAACCAGTCAAAAAGCACAAGGATTCCATACACTTTTTTTTATAAGAACAATTTTATACGAACACGAGCCTCAGATTTTGCCAAATCCAACAATTTTAGAACAAACCGAGGCTGAACATTTCCAGGTAAATATATAAGAATTATACGAAATAACCACGAGACTGACAAATGATTACAAAACAAGCAAATTGACAGCACACAGATATATCAAATGGTCCAGCGAGTCCACATTTGAACCAATTACCACAACTGATAAAGAAAACAGGCTTCCAAATCATTTTAAAGTAAGAACAATTTAAGAACATTTCAGGCTGAGAATAGAGGAATATTTAAGAACAGCCAGCTTAGAAATAAAATTTACTGGTTCTTATAAAAAAAGAGTGTACTGAAAGCCAATCCTTAAACAGTCACACCATAGCAAACATCCAACACCCAGAGGTAGCCCCACACACGTGTAAGTGTTAAGAATCTTTTTATTGCCAAAAAATGAAGTAATATAAATAAAATCTGGGGGTTGGGAAAAATTAAAACATTATTAAATGGGGCTTTGGTATTTACTTACCTAACTACTTACCTTAAGAGTTGTCTTTTAGATGTTATAAAAGAGATTTTTCCCTTAAAAAGCTACCCTTGTGATCACACCATGGATTGATAGAAAACGTATGCTTCATTGATTCATTGCACATATTCATGTAATCCTTGCAATCATATAGAAATTAGGCTTTGTAAATCATATAGGAACATGAATTCTAGGGAGGGGCTCTACAGGTTTATTGATATAGGCTGCATCAGGGAACATGCACAATTTTTTTTGTGATTTGTCAGCTATATATTTTCACTGCTAAGTTGTTCTAACCTTCTCTAGGCCAGAAAACCGCTAACTAAACACAAAAAAATCAAGCGTGTGTCATCATGGTGCTCGCCTCTAGTGGGTATCTATTGGTGAAGTCACTGGCTGATTTTTCCCTTTTTATTTCTAGTCGAAGAAAAGAGGATTAAGTCTTGATGAAAAGCGGTCAAGACTACTAGATCTCTTCTTTGAAAAGGTAACATACTTTAATGATGTGCAGAGACGTCCTATGCTTTTATTTCATTTTATTTTACTTGCCCTTCTGATTATTTAGGAGATTTTGTTTTTTAGAAAGACTTTTTCCAGCTGAAAGAGTTGGAGAAAATTGCACCAAAAGAGAAAGGAATAAGTAAGCTAATATTTGATATTGATGATGCTATCATTGATCTATGGAGTATATTGATTTGAATTATTGTAATGTTGCTATGCCTCAAGCTTTCGGCTGCATTAAGTCAGGAGACAACTATTTTGGTCAGGCCCGCTAAGAAGGGGGGAGGGCAACTGCCTAGAAGTGGCCCTTACTGTGGTGAAACCTTGCCTACTATACTAAGTGAACCCCTTAAAACATATTGGGTACCCTTCCCCACTAAGGGTTTTAAAAGGCATTTTTGGAAATACTTGTGGATCATCTATTTTCTATGGCATCTGAAGATGTGTTTTAGATTGCTAGATTCAGATGTTTTGAATGTCTGAATAAAAGTTTAACATTTTCTAACTGCAGTTCCTTCAGAATGCGAAAATAAACGGAGAAAGATATAACCACAGTGATGTAAACTACATTATTGATAATGCCCCATATTTTATCATGAGATATTTAGTCAGAAGGCCGTTTATTACTCTCTCCTTCTTGGTATCATTTGTTTGTTAGTTAATGGAGAGCATTGTAATTGCAATGCCTGTCTAAATTAGGAGAGTCGGGCAGTGTAGGGTTTCATATTTCATTCACATGCTATGACCTAGCAGATAGAACAATACCTCTAGACTTTTGACCTATGCATGTTACCTATTCAACCAATAGCTTCTATGCATGTCAATATTTTAATCCTCTAGGTAATCCCTATCTAATGTATGTGGCTCTTCCTATTTCTCTCAGTCTTGAGGTCTTGTCCTATCTGCTAGGCAGCTATTCTGCAGCACGCAATTGCAATTTTGCGTCCACCCGCCCTCCCTACATCACTTTCGCTTATTTGCTTATTCGCAAGGGAGGATTTGCTATTATTAGTATATAATTATTTGCTACTTTTACAACCGCTGATAAGCTGATATGCTTATATTCTTAGTAGAGGATTTTTGATAATATGTAATACTTAATACCCAGTATCTGTAGTGTAATGTAGTGTATTGTTAGTGTAATGGTAGTTTAATGTATTTGTTTTTGTGATGGAATATTTTACCCCATACTGGCCTCTTTTTGATTTTTTAGTTTAGGTACACGAAAAGGTTGGAAATCACCTTCAAATTCAGTGAAGGAGGTTAACAACAGTCCACTTCAGGTGGCTGCTGATGGCGTAGAGCTAGAACAGTGATCAGTTTTCTCAAATGGTTGATCTAGTTTTCAGATTAAATTCTTTTGTGTAATTAGTAAAAAGATTTCCTTCTCTCAGCTTCTATGTCAGTGAAAGATGTACTTCAAAGTTTAGTTGATGATGCGATGGTGGACACAGAGAGGATTGGGACTTCTAACTATTTCTGGTCATATCCAAGTAAAGCATTGCATTCAGTAAGTATTACTTCTTGCTATCTAAAAAGCAAATTGTGAATTGTTGAAATAATTTGTGTGAATGAAAACAACTCAAATAGGATCCAAACCAACAATCTCTTAGTCTGCACCTCTATCACTGTATTGGGGATCATGATGGAGGGGTCCTTCGTGGAAATAAGGACAACCCCAGCCCAGAGGGTATCATAATAGAAATAAGGACATTTGACTTTGCTGGTGCTGTCCCTGCCACCATACACCGGCGGTGTTGCTATTTAGAATTCTATTCTCTAATCTTGTAAATTTTTCAATCTTACTTTTAAGCAGATATTTCAATTTTTAACTCCTTAGTCCATGTACCGTATATTATATAGATTTCAATTAGAATAAGAGCATTGTAAATAGTTTTTAAAAGTGGCAAATATACACATACATTGGCTCCATAGATTCAGATAGGTTCCTCTCTACATTAGTTGAGTGGTGGTGCAATAGTGTGGTTGATATGGCATGGGTTGGTTGATTAGATCAATTATCATGGCTGTTAGATTGATTAAGGTGCGGCCTCAGAGTTTCAATCCTACCCGGGGTCATTTCCACTTGTACTGAATTATTTGGATTGATATTCCAAATCCTGCTTTTTCTCAAACTGTGTTATGGTTAGTCTGTACAATAGAAGTAACACACAAAGAACACTACATACATGCTGTTACTCGGAGTTTCACATTATTGCGATCGGTAGTATTCTTTATTTGTCACTTCTATTGTATCTTGCTCTACCTTCTAAGTTATAGAGTTCTTGTCAATGAAGATAATTCATTGCAATTACTTATGGTTAGTCTGCACAAATATTGAAACCTTTTTCATTGCTGCAAGAACAATACTTTTTCATTGCGTTATGACTGCCTGGAAAAAGCTTAACTAGTATCACTTTGAGAAATGAAGGAGCAGACCATGTAGGTTGCTAATATTCTACATGCCAGTAATGTCAGTCTCTCACCACGAATCAAAAAATTCTCGTTAAATATTTTTGCAAATAGTTTGGTAAACGCTGATAATCTTTTCAGATTCGTTGCTAATCGTCTAAGCATTTGAAATTGCTCAAAATTGTTGAGAATCATTTTTGTACATTTATCATCAACTGATTATGGTGTTTTGTTTGTTTCAGAGGAAACGCAAGCTGGACACCTTGAACCAAGAACTTAAAGAGCTTCAGAAGAAGGCAGCAAATAATGAGGACGTCTTAGAAGAAGTTAACAAAGGAAAAGAGGAAAGTGTAAGTAACTTTGCAGAAATGTTACTGAGGGAAAAATCGGAAAGAAAGTGAAGCCAAGAAATTTGGAAATCTTTTATAAAGCCACTCAATGAAAAGTAGATCCATTCTGCATATATTCTTCTAGTAACTTGGAGCTAAGTGTGAGGACATTAGAAAATAACTTTCTTCTGTGTTTGAATTTTAAGGACGAAAGAACAAGCATTCTCGAGAAACTTCAAGAAAAAGAGAAAGAAAGCACAGAATTAAAAGCAAAGTTAGAGCAACTACGAGAATGTGACCCAGAAGTCTTGAAAGAGGTCCGCGAACAATCGGTAGTTGCCAAGGAATCAGCCAATCGGTGGACTGATAACGTTTTTTCAATCAAGACTTGGTGCAAAAGAAAGTTTAGCATTGAAGAGTCAGCCATCAATAAGAATTTTTCAATTCCAGAAGAATTGGATTATTTTGATTGAGATTAATTGAGTTGAAATTCATAGATTGTTAGCAGTTGTACAGTTATTGACCCCCGTTATTCATTACTCTAACTGGTTCTTTTTATGACTCTCTTTTTAGAGCTAATACGGGAGCCAAATTTCTGAAGTTTTTGTAATATTAAGAGAAGATTCACAGAGAAAGACTTTCAGAGAGGACACATAACTTTGTTGTAACCTCAAGTTTCTCGCATTCATGCCATCAACAGACAACTTTTTAATGCTAGAGTTACCAGAGAGATATGTGTTCTCTCTGAAAGTCTACCTCTGTGTAGCTACTGAAGGTAATACAAAGAAATTAGAAGCTAGAAAATGGTCGGTTAAAATCGAGTAAAGCTCCGGGAAAACAATGGAAAATTGCTTGATACCATTCCATTACAGCATGGGTTTAACCTTTTGAACTTGTTCTGTTAATGTTGAGTTTATCAAAGTCTTCAGTTCCTGAACTGCTGGAGGATCTAAAAGAAAGTCAATTTATTATTCTAGAATCAAAGAATAAATACAGCACTTAGCACAGGTCACGTCAATAGTTATTATTGTTGGGAAGGGGATTCGAATTTTTTATTGTTTTGAACAAAGAATTCTAACATTTAGTTAAGGCAACCAAATGGGTCCAATCTTACATCATAAGCAGAACAGTCTTTGATGGAAAACTTTGAACGGGATACCGTATCAAGCAAACGTTTTCGAAATCAAAGTAGCAAAAAACTCTTTAAAACACGTAAAACATCATGGGATTTCAAATCGAAGTGTATCATTTGTGACGTCTGAAGATTGCACATAGCCAGGCAATTTTTGTTTGACATTAAAGACTTGAAGATAGCATTATTATTTTTCCTAATTTCCTTGCCACAGGATCGAACTTTTTGAGCTACTAAGTCTGGATCATTTCGCATCTTGCTTGCCTCTGATATTGTGAAAAACATTAGGGTTTCTCCCGCAACTTGTTCTATTCTCTGCTGCATAGGAAGTATCGTCTAATGTTCTCAACCTTTCCTTTTTATCTACAAAATAAGCTCGAGTTTCATCTCTTTCTTTTCCAGTCACTCTCCTGGCCTTCAATACTGTATTGTTATGGACAACTTTACCTGTAAATTCGACCTCAACGTGATTGCTGGTCATATCTGGGATGGGTAGGTACAACTTGCATGTACAAGGTGGAATGGCGCAAACGCTGCATCAGCTCTGAAGTATGGGCTGCTTCGCTTTTTGGATCCAATTTCTTTTATGTTATTGTTCTTAAAGGAGAATACAGAGTGCGGATTAAGCTTACAAATAGCCTTGTGAAAACATTTGTCCATTCACCACCCATGCGACGTTTACCACAGAAGAAGCCTCGACTATTGGAAAACTCTGCCACTGAGAGTCTATCTCGACAACTTTTAAAGAATTTTTGTTATCCACCTTGTAGGTTTTTGTCATTTGCACGTTGCTGTTAGTCATTAATTTCAATGTTTTATCAGATATCCCAACTCCCATAAATTTGTCATCTTGGATGTAACTGATTCTGAAATTTGATGCTCAGACTCTTTATTTTTCTCATCTTCGCCACTTAAAAAATCCCCTGATTCTCCTCCACTTTCATTGGAAATATTTCGTTTTTTAGAGGGGGCTTGTATCATAATAACAGTGGAAGCAACTGCTTTTGACATGTAATCGTTAAAGCCACATTGATCTGAAGATTCTGCAAGGTATTCTTTCCTCGCTAGTTTCTCTTTCTTGGATTTTCCAAAATAATCTACATCCTTGGTACCCTGATCCTCATTCGAGTTCGTAGAACATTTGGGAGATGTAGCCTTTCTTCTTTGGCACAATAATAATAATAATAATACGAATATTTTAACAGGATTAAAGCTTCAACAAAAAAATTGCTGTTTTCAATGCCTGTCCTGCTTATAAAGAAAGGAAAAGAAATGTTAAAAACCTAATATACAATTGCATAGCTATGAATAAATATCAAAATAAAAGCCTATGATGATTCTTTAAAAATCTTAATCTATTTTCAGTTATATCGTTTTTTAAAGATATGTCCAGTTTTTCCTTAAAATTTCGTTTGCTTCCAGCAATTCGTAAGTCTTTAGGCAAATCGTTGTATAACTTTGCCCCCATGTAATAAAATCCCTTTCGCGCATATTCAGTTTTGATGCTGGGCAAAGTGGCTAAACATTTATTGTTTCTTGTGGTCTTGGTGTGTGCATGCGTTAAGAAGTGATTCTTCAAGGCATCACACACATCGTTATTCAAGATGTCATGCACCAGGACACATGCTCGTTTCAATTTTGATTTTTCAGGTGACAAGACATTGCATTCCTTTGATTTAACGCCAATTATTCTTAATGCACGCTCATGGAGAGCAGATAACTTTTTCGACTGACCAGTTGTAAGTTTCAGATTTAAAATTCCACAATATGTCACAATAGGTACAATCATAGAGCGATAAAGAGTGCAAGCCGTCTTGCTGTCCAAGAAACATCTTAGCTTCGATAGTAGACGTAATCTGCCAGAAGCTCGTTTATAACATAGTTCAAAGTTGGTGTTTAGATTTAAAGATGAATCGATTTCCACTCCCAAATATTTATACTCTTAGCCAAAAGTTTGGTGCCCATTTAAACCGATGACGATATTGCAGCGCATACTTTGGCTAATTCTATTCGCTCCTTTTTCTCTTTTTCGGTGACGTCAGAACCTGAACAAACATTTTCTACAATACCGCATGCCAAGTTTATCGTGAACTGTTCTCTTTTATGCAGATTGCTTTTGCTTCTACTTTGGCGCTTTTTCTTGACTTTTGATCGCTAGCACTGCCCAAAACATTAGATATTAATTCAAAATTTGAGTTAAGAAATTTAGCTAGTCTCCGTAAATCGTCATGTGAGTAAAACTTCTTTTTATACCAGTAATAGCCAACTGTCCTTACCTCATCAAGCATCAAATTTATATGGAGTGGTATCTTTCTAATTTCTAGTGCATTGCAGTACTTTATGACATCGATTTTCCTCCCGATGCACCGCCGCGAGCTCCCAAAATAAGTGGCTTCAATCCTAGTAGGCCGACTTTTACTGGCCGTTCTCTGACTCATCTTTTATTCTCCCTTTCCTGGATCGCCCTCTCGATTTTGTTTCCTTTTCAGTGACACTATCACCGCTGCCTGTCTTTCTTGCAATTTTCGGATGTGGACATAGAGCTCGTGCAGTGAATGCAATTAAAACTTCGATTGTATTCAGTCGCTTTCGGCAAGAAATATTTCCACAATTAGAGCCTCTCTGCGACAACCAATCCCTAGCAGAGTGGACAGGCGTCTTCTGCTCTCCACGAGTAGTTGACTGCTGTACTGCAGTGATGTATAGATTTACTTTATCTACATCGAAATTTATATTTACAAGATGCAAATAATACCTTATATCTTCTCATTCACATATTGCATACAGAAAAATCCCCCCGAAACAATTCGAAGACATGACTCAAATCGCTTGTCTAGGGACTATTTCGTGCATTCAAACACAGAAGATAGATTGCACGTATTTTTTATAAGTAATTTCAGGTCGAGCTAAGTACTAAAAATTGCTTAGCTAGATGGCAAATTGTACTCAATTTGCTTAGCAATTGCTTAGCTTTTCATACTTGAAGATTTGTTTCTTAGAATACTATCTCAAAAGTTTTTGTACAATAAATGTCGATGGTATTTTGCATACAAAAGTGTGCCGGAGTACTAATATCCACTATAACCTACTTCTCTATAGCTGCAGCACGATTTTCATTGCCAATTGAATCAGAACTAAGATTTTCAAATTGCTTAGCGTTCCTCTATTCAGAACTGGAATTGCTTATGTTTTTGTCATGTCGAGTACTGACTTGCTTATAAAGCAATTGGTTTTAAAAAAAATGCGTGTATATGAAATTATGCATACGGAACTCACACAGCATCCAAATTCTAAATACTGTCTATGGTTGTAATGGTGTATAGATTACTTTATAAGATTACATCCTGAAAAACCTTTCACGAAGCCTAAGGTAGCTGCATAACAATTGATTGTATTAAGCACTGTAGTAATAATAGTTGATTGTCTATGTATTTGTCAAACATTTTAAGAGATTATGAAGCCATAACAATTTAGAAACTTCCCACTTCAATTTTCTAACTGATTCAATTTTTCTAATTAATTCAATTTTTTTAAATAATTCACAAAATGTTTCTTTATACAGGCATACCCTCGCTTCTTTATTTTCTATCACTATCAAACATGAATTTGGTATAGAGAAGCAAATTTAAATGCTAATTTCATTATAAACAGCTAAATATCCTATCAAATGTAACCAATCGGAACCAGGAACAAAACCAAGCACGTTACAAGCTAATATCTCGTTAAGAAGAACATGAAAAGTTTCTTAACATTTTTGGTTCACACAAAATCTCCTACCAAAGTTTCTTACGTTTTGAAAATCTTGCCCTACGGTTTCTTATAAACGGTTTTTTATAAAAAAAATGTATCGAAATGTATCAAAGCAAATTCCTAAATAGCACAGTCAGGTGGTAAAATAGTTAATACTTACCCACATATAGTCAAGGCTCCTAGAGGAACAATCGTGCATTTTGGTATGCCAACATGAAACTTGGTACATTTAAGCAATTCCAGTACTGGATAGAAGCTTGTTAGGCAATGTAAGTTTTAGTTCAGATCCAATTGGCAATGACAATCTTGCATTAGCTATAGGAAAGTAGGTTATAGTGGATATTAGTACCCTGGGTACACTTTGATATGCATGACAAGCTATGCAATTGCTAAGCAATTTGGGTACTCAAATTTGCCCTCCAGCTAAGCAATTTTGATACTGAGCTCGAGCCGATGTTCCAAAACCGACCTGGATGACCATTCTGTTCTAAATAGCCTAACTAATGAAAATACTACAAATTAACTTACTAAAAGGCCTAAAAAAATCCCACTGCAAAATGTTTGAGACATTTGCGAAATTCAGACTGCAGGAGAAATCCACGTTCTGATGAAACTTTGATAAGGGCTATTTTGCGCACTCAGGGAACCTAAGAGCTTGGTGTGGGGGTTGTAGAAGGGCAGCCCTTTCCATTGGTGTAAGCGCCATTGCAATAGGAAGTGCCATTGCGATGGTCCCTTTTTTAGAGATTTTACGTTCCCTGGTTCCAATATTTCTAAGTTCCATATTCCAATATTCCCGGTTCCAGTTAATAGAACTAGCCATATAGGTTGAATAGCGTAATAAGGACAGCTTTATAAACTGTCTGGAGCATCAGACAGCTGTTTACACTTAGCTTGTGGTAGATTTCTGGTTGTTTGCATCCCTCTGACAGCTGTGATATTTTCGTGAAACTAACCCAATGGTAAAACAGTCGATAAATTGAGGGCGATTCAGCGTCTAATCATGACAATAAAACTATGCTTAACGAACCCATGATTTCTAATCTGGCGAAGATTCTGGCTTACTTGGCTGGATAATCACTATTGTGGTCTGTTATTACTCTGTAGTCTCCAATAGACGGGGAGGTTGTAATAGTAGGGAGGGGGTCGGAAAATTCTCAAAAAATTGAGAAAGCAGGGGGGCTGGAATAAGAATGTCCTGGGTGGAAAAGTTTCTGAAAATTGCTAAAAAGGGAGACTCTGTGAGAGACAGTGAGACACTAAAATTACAGTGCAATAACTTCACTAATTTCACTTGAAACTCTCAATCTCATGAATTTTTGTAGTGTAACTCTTGTTTTGCATGCAACTCGTTTCAAGAACTAATTAACGGGGGGGGGGGGGGGTCGGAATAAGAATTTCCTGGCTGAAATATTTTCTAAAAATTAATAAGCGGGGGGGGGCGTCTATTAGAGACAAGAGAGTAGGCTTAATTTCATGGGTTGTCGTACTTTCTCTGATGGGTAATCCTGCTTGTATGTTGTTGTATGTTGGGTATTTTGCATTGCTGTCGTATACTATCACTACTGTGGTGGATTACCTTTCATACTGTGGTTGATTTTCTTGCGCAATATAGTAGTTTATCATGCTTATTTGGAGGGGCTCTGCATTTCTGTGGTGGATTATCACTATTGTGGTGGATTATCATGCAAACGTTAGTGGGTTATCTTACATTTGTGGGAGAATTTTGCATCACCATGGTGGATGATTACTACTATGTGGTAGATAATCTCCTCTGTAGTGATAATTTGGCAATTTTTGCATTCCTGTGGTTGTGATTTTACACTACTTTCTTCCCACTTTGCTGGATGTTAACTGTGGTGGTTTTTATCACACGTACTGTGGGGGGCTATTTCAATTCTGTGGTGGTACATCTCAGGGGCGCAACTAGGAATTTTGAAGGGCAGGGGTTTTAGCCGCAAAAAAAGGCAAGGAAAAGCCTCTAGTAGGGGTCAAGGGGGCAGAGCCCCCGGAAAGTCCTGAGATTTTGACATTTCTGAGGCTTTAAAATGGCTTAGAATTCTTCAATTTCTCTTTGAAATGGGGAATTCAGAATGATTAGCCTGACCAGATTTGGGCAAATAGCTTGCTTAATAAAAAGGGCAGGGGTTACAACCCCCACAACCCCCCCTTAGATGCGCCCCTGCATCTTATATCTCCCCTATCATCGGGGAGAGGGTGATATAACTACTTATTGAGCTGCAAATCAGAGAACATAGCAAAACTATTGAAAAGACTCGGCTGTTATCGTCTTACGTCAAAATAGTTAACATGGTCAAATAAAGTGCAAACATAGAAATGGATCCACTAATTCGTGAGTAAATGCCAGAAAGAACGTGAATGAATGGTATTGCATGTCAAATATAGCATGTTCAAAGGGAGTTCAACTTTTATAAGAAGGGACGCGCGTATCCATCTTTTAACCTGAAAACATACACCAATTGAAATATTAATTAATTCACAAGTAAATTGTTGATTAATTCATCAGTGACGGCCTAACAATATGCGCTGAAAGAAGTATGCGCAACCTAATTTGAATATCTTTATTGCGTAACTTGTTTTTCGACCAAGTAACAAAGTGGAGGTTAGGTTTTGGCGTGACTCAAGACCACAGAACATCGTAGGGTCATTTTCCTGTGAACCGTGATCGAAATGGCTGCCCTCTGGAAGTTGAGGAGCCTCAGTCATAAAACTCTCCTGAAAAGTTCAATTTTGCCAAGTTCGAGCTCTGTGCTTCAGACGAGAAGCCGAACGACAGCCTTGCCGGTGAGAGAGAAAGCCGAAGTTGGTGTCGAACTGAAACCTGATGGCGTTTTGGATTTTGATAACTTCCAGCAAGCTTTCAAATCGAAAACCACGCTGGAAATCCTAAGAGCTTTGATGGTGTTCCGACTGTGCTCGTTTGATTTTCTTGTCGACAATAACAAAAAGGTTTGAGACTTACCATTTTAACAACGCACAGCAAAACAACATGTGTCTTTTGTTTTTATTTGTTGCGTAGTTGTGAACATACAGACGCCTCTACTTTTAGGCCCACTTTTGCATGATAAGCACTTGCACTTACTAAAAGATCAAGATCCATCTTTTTATTTTGGAAATCGAGTCAATAATATTCGGTATCTCAGCCTAGTTTTACCTGTAATTTTCATACCTTCAAGTTTGTTACCAGTTTTGGTGAGAAAATTTCAAAAGATAGACTCAGGCCTAGCTTGAAACTCGACAAGTACATCACCATGAGGTCCAGGAAAGTGTGTAAATAAAGAAGTAGGCGTGACGGGGGGCGGGGGCGCAATTATTTCCAGTAAGGACACGCTTTTATTTTATTTGGTGTTTTATTCTCGGACACTGTAAAAGCTGTTTTCAGCCCTCCTTCTTCTTCGATCAAGAAGAGTAAAATGAGTTAACATTGCCCTGGATTTTCCTTAAATTAACTAAGCTTGCATTGTTAAAACTCTGGGATTAGTTCTGGAGGATAACTACATGCATTTGAATAGAGCCGACTTCAGGTGGAAACATCTCAAAAGATGGGATGACCTGGGCAATGAGTGGGGTAGACCAGGTTGTGAGTTCCAAAAAAATGTTTCTGGTTTCAAAGTCAATTACACTAATTTTTTTATAAGTAACTGTTTATAAGAAACTGTAGGGCCAGATTTTCAAAAGTTAAGAAACTTTTGTTGGAAATTTGGTGTGAACGTAAGGAGTTCAGAAACTTTTTATGATCTCTTAACACAAAAAGACGTTGAAAAACTCTTAATGCCCTTAATTGGCACAGGATGGTGACGTGTCTCAGCTCATCTGGTACTTTTTCTGGAACTGATTGGCATGGGGTGAGATTTTATAAGCTTAAAGTTAAAACTCTCCATATCAACACAAAGTCAAAGAATAATATCTCTTGTGGTTAAGAAACTTGCAAAGAAACTTTTTGTACCATAATTGGGGTGAAAACCAAGAAACTCTGGTACAAAGATTTAGCATAGTTTCTTATAAAAAATGATTGTACATCCTGGTGAATAATCTGTTAAATCAAATTTGTTTTTGTTCCATGTTTCAAAATAAATGGAAGTCTTCCTCTGGATCCAGGAAGTTTTTACTATTGGCCAAGGGGGGAACTCTGGTAAATTAAGGATAAGGTGCTCAGGTTACTTCTTAAGGTCTAAAATTCATTGCAGAATTATTTTGTGATTTAGTCATTTCTTTAGTTATTTTTGATTCCTGTAGTCTGGTTTCATTTTTTGGGTTTCTAACTTAGGAAAACTGTAGGGGTGTAGAGGAATTTTTTTATAAGTAACTGCTTTATAAGGAAGTCAGTACTAGACAAGGCAAAAACTTAAGCAATTCTAGTATTGGATAGAGAAATGGTAAGCAATTTAAAAATTCTAGTTCTGATCTGATTGGCAATGAAAATGGCTTTGTATTGTGAAATAATATTCTAAGAAACCACTCTTGAAGTATATAAAACTAAGGAATTGCTAAGCAATTTTGAGTACTCAAATTTTCCCCCTAGCTAAGCAATTTTTAAAACTGAGCTCAAGCTGATATTGCTGATAAAAAAATGTGTGTAGTAGAATGTAGTAGAAATGAGCCCTAATCACTCCATTTGTGAAAGTAAAACGTATTTGCACCCCTGAGTGCTAGAGAGCCATGGCTTAAAAAGGCCCCACACAAAGACAAAAAATGCAAAGTACTGAATAATTAGGTCAAATAAGTGAAAACCAAGGCCCTACAGAGGCAGAGGTAACCCTTAGTATCTAAAACTGCCACTGACTCCATTCTTTTCATATTTTTACGCTTTTTATAAGAATATTAGATAAGGGTAAAAATAGTTAACCTTGTCATTATTGTAAATCTAATTTTTATAACAAGAGCATGAAATCAAATACCACAGAACTCACTGTTTCTTATTATAGCAGTCTCTAAGTGAAAACTGTGGTTAATGCATTGGTTAGATAATCCAAGTTGTGCAAGACTAGACTCAGGCACTTCGTAATATGATATTGTGGAAACTTCACGTCACATGAAAATACCAGTATTGTGAAATGTGGCTACCACATCAGATAAAGATATCATTGAGGGTTTATCTCTTGCTTGCTTAGATGATTTCTGAGGATTTATTTCGAAAATGTCTTTCTAAGGCCCTATGCCAATTAGTTTCAATCAAAGTGTTTAATGAATACAAGCAGTGGCCGCCTCCACAACAGCAGCCTTCCAATCTCGGGAATTTTTCAAAAGTGAGCCCCGCTTTAGTAGCAAAATTTATACCTGCAATGTTTGTCAGAATGGTTTGGAACACCCAACTCAATAAACAGAATTTTGGAAGAAAACCCAATCAATGGCAATAAACACAAGCACCCTCAGATTTACCCCTCCCCTCCATCATATACAATGTGAAAGTCTGATGCTAAGGTTTATTTTTAGATGCAAATTCTTTTTTCAACCAAAAGTAATTTTCCAAGTTACAGATCAAAATATTTTGAAATAGGGGCAGGAGAGGGTTGCGTCTAGTCTAAAAGATCAATCAAGCACCCTTTATGTTCATAAGCGTCTCGATATTTCCAGAATATTTTACCCGTTTATTTTCTTGTTATTTATTCTTTTTGACTTTCATAACTTTTTAGTTGATGAATATTGGTCAAAGCATACTTGGAAAAAGATTGTTCTCGTTGGTTATGAAATCGTCTTTTTATGGTCACTTTGTGGCTGGAGAGGTCCATGAAGACATTAAGCCAAAGATTGCAGCTATGGAAAAATTTGGAGTTGGTGCAATTTTGGATTATGCTGTTGAAGCTGATATTCCTGAAGTGGGTAGTGAAGTGAAAAGGTGACTGTTATGCCATTTTGCACCTTCTTAACTTCCTCTCAAACCGCTCATGCCCTAGATAATGCAAAATATTTTAATACCAGAATCGAGAAAATCCAAGCCCCGATTTTATATTGAATGGCTATCAAAATACACCTTTGTCACAAGAGCAGAATCACAATTAATAATGATTTTACAATGAAAAATTTAAAGTTTGTTTTATATGTTACAATGTTTTTATTGAAAATTTAGCTTTGTGACTCTGTTTTGTGTTCCACTATTCTGTTGGAGGTCTAAGGGTTACTAATATTGTCAACAGTATCAAATCAAATTGTGAAAATTGAAAGACTCAAAACTATGTAGAAATGAAACTAACTGAACATGGGCAAACCAAAATAATTTAATTTTTACGTGCCAGGCTGTGCTCACAGTTGGTGAGTGAGGAACTTTGAAATTAGCCAAAAACCTGAAAAATCATAGCTATAATAAAACAGCAAAGTTATTAGCTGCAATGCCAATCTCAGTAATTTTCTTACCATGGTCGTGTTAAAAGCTGGGTAAAGACCTTTTGGGAAATTTAGCTTTCACAGCTCATTTACCTTAGCAGTATCCTATTTGTATAATGATTGATAAAACTTTTTTATCCTATTTTGTGTTATTCATCAACAGCACTTCGAGTAAGCCACAAGCACAACTGCAAGGTGAGGTTTCTTTTAGTTTTATTTTTCCCTTGTACAATGTTTTGCTTCAAATTCTAAAACAATAGTTTGGGAATCCTGAAATCCTCTTAATTCTTTATAAGTGCAACTACTGCGATAGCAGCAATAAGAACTTATCTCGTAATGTCAGTGAATCAGTCAGAAGCATTTGGTCATTTACTTTTTTTTCTATTTTGGAGTCCAAAAACGTTTTTTTCGCAAAATAAAGCATTGCCTAATGTATATACTACCTTGGCAGTCTATCAGAACAAGTTTTGTACTTATTCCACTATACTTATTTTTTTCTGACAATCCCTTCTTAAAAGTAATTTAGAATTTCAGAAGAACACTTCAGTAGCAAAGAATTTCGTCAAAAATGAAACAAAGCAAAGTAGTGGCTTTAGACAAGGCCTTTCAGATTTGCACCACTTCATCAGCTTCTCTAAACTGTATGCTACCCAGAATCTATAGTACCAAAGCAGCTGGTTATTAGAGCTAGGTGCCCGCTCTACCTAATTCATGCCACTTCTTGTTGAATTAATTGTTTCAATTTTTAGAACCAGTTGATCTGAGTGAAATAGTGAAGAAATACCAGTACGAAAGAAAGTTTGCAGATCGTAGGCAAGATGTCTACAGTGCTAGGACTTACATTTACGAAGGAGAAGAAAAATGTGATGAAAATAGAGACGTCTTTCTTGACTGCATTGAAACAACAGGTAAAAACTATTTCAAAAGTATTTTGTTGTTCATGCTTGATGTTGTTGTTATGCTCATGTTTTATTTTGCTATACGGTAAACTTATTCATATTTATATAGCAGAGCTTACTATAGCAGACCTGCCAAGTACCACCGTTTTGCCGTGGGACCCACGGTTTTTAAAGAAATCTCACGATCTCACGGTGGGTCAGGAAATTCTCACGATAAATTCATAAATCAAAAAAGTCAAAAAGTTCTTCCCAATTGCAATTTACCTTTTTAACGAACAAATGCTAGTGTATCCGCATATATTTGCTCACGGAACGATACGGGACTTCTTCTTACCTGCGGTTTGTGCCCCTGTTATCTCATGAAACGTTCTTTTGTTAAATTTGATTTAATGTTAAGGTGGCAGCGGGAAACAAGGGGACCGGGAATTTTAATAGGCCTGAATAAAAGGAGCAAGCAAACCAATGAAAGGAACATGGCAACAAAGGCATAGGCTTTTCAGCATTGTGAGGAAAACAAGTCGTTAGAAAGGTCATCAATGAAACTGGGTGGGACATTGTCAAGTATCCTAGCAATGAAAACAATGTATCCCGAGTCCAACTCCCTCTGTTATTGCTGGAAACCAATAGAAGAAGTCTTGGAAAGTTAAAAAAAGGCAACCACACTATACAATGTCAATGAAGAACAACTAGATAAACTTTAACTTTACATTCAAATTCATGTTTTTTAGTTGTTTTAACTTTTTGTGACTTGATTATTGAGCCTGTATTAAGACTTATTTGTGGTTTGACTTTTCTCAAGGTTATCTTACAAATCTCAAGGTTTTTAAAGAAATTCTAAAGTAATCTCAAGGTTTTGAACCCACCAAACTTGGCAGGTCTGCTATAGTCTTGTGGTACTTGAAACTTCTCCCTAAGATATTTTGAGAAAGGCTTTCCCTACATAATCATCGATAGGTTTATCCTTATAGGGGAAGACAGCTTAAAAAGCAGATAAGTAGGCCTTGGCTGTCTCTTTGGAGTTAGTACAAATTATTTCTTACAATACCTAGATGAGTGTCAAAATATAAAAAGGTCAAAATATGCAATCCAAGGTGTCTTGCAATTCTCAAGATATCTATTTAGTAGAAAGAATAACTTCATAAAGCCCCATAACAAAGCCACAGAATATTTACAAATTTTATTTTCACAATTTTTTGGTTCTGAGTGAAGTGCAAAGTTCTTGAAACTTGAGTGTACCATGTATTCCCACCATCATTCTGTCAATGGAACACCCTCTGACGTTTGTTTCTGATAGGAAAAACGAGTAACAATGGATTTGCTGCAATCAAGATAACTGCTTTGGGAAGACCCATGTTACTGGTGAGCTTTTTCTTTTTTCCTAAAGTTTATTTATTTAGAAGAAAGATTTATGAATAAAACCAATCAAATACATTGAGCCTCAATGCAGCACATATGCACACTACCACTAGAATTTCAAGCACTATTTTACCCAGAACCACCCATTTGCAAAATGAGCATTGAAAATCACCCTTTAGAAATCTCCTTTACTGATAGAAACTGTATGAAAATTTGGATTATAAAAGATTTGTGCCTTGCATTCGTCGCAACTTTCTGTTTCTTCTTGGTTTTATAGTAGGTAATAATGCTCTCTTGACTCTTGTTCAACTACTTATTGTACTAATCAAATCTGATCTTTTGTAGCTGCGCCTGTCAGAGATCCTGAATCAAACTCGTTACTACTTTGACCAACTTTCCACCAAATCCGGGTTCCTCACAGAGAGATCCATTGCTAGTAGCACATTTTTCAATGGACTTCAAGATCTTGGTGTAAGTTCTTTTCTCAACTTGTAAAAATCTTTTTAAGCTTTCAAATTTTTTTAATGTTTTGAGGGAGCCATAAGCAATAGGAATGTCAAAGGGTTGCAGAAGTCTGAATATTTTCTGTTATGAGAAGTGGCATACTTTGAGTATTTTCTCCTCTAGTTAGTTACATTAAGGGCCTAAAACATTGTATTATTCCTTCTCTTTAGATTGATATGTCACACGAAGAAGCAGCCAAGGTTTTTGATGTAATTGATGAGGACAATTCTGGGTGAGTCTTTATCAATGAACTTATGATGAGACGAATGACCCTTAAACGCATTTTGAATGCACATTCAACAGCTATATGAAGCCCATTTGTTTCTTTAACTGTTATTCCTTCATCAGAAAAAGAATTCTGCCTTGTAGGTTTCAGTACTAAGATTCTACAGACAAAATATTAAAGGGGGCACCTTTTGCCCCCCTTCCGCATTAACGTTCTTTATGGGCTTGTAAGACCAAATATGATAACTGCTTATAAGCAGTAGGGTTGTGGGACCATTAAAAGGCCCTCTTGTTTGCATAAAACATTTAGACACTTTTTAGTCGAAAATCATTTCCTCCTCATTAGCTGTGTTTTTTGAATAGCATTGAATCAAGAATTGTAATTTTCCTATATTATTTCCGTAGACACATTGATGTATTTGAATGGCATAATTTCCTGACTCCACAGTTGAAGCTTGGACAACTTTTCCGAGCTAAGCCTCGGGCAGACGTAAGTAACAAAAAAATATCTTGTAATATCTTATCAAACCTATAACTCACGATTAATGAAAATGTTTTTACAAAAGATGAATCCTAGAACATTTGAGTGAGATATCATGGCCAGAGAAGGACCTTATCCTTCGATAATTCAACTTGGAATGTTTTCTATTCTGGGGGATGAAAACTGTAAATCTCTGCCAAAAGTTTTCAGATCCCTGTCTTTTTTACTTATATTTAGTAATATAACTTATATATTTTGTTACTTATATTTACTTATAGATGCATTCTTTACTGTAATTCACAAAGAGAATAAGAATTGCTATATTATTCTAATCATCTAGCTTGATTTTTAAAGTCCCATTTCTCCTCAAATTTGAAATCACTACCAAATGTTTGAAAATCTCATTACACCGTCAGTGCTTACTGTTGCTTGTGTATTGCTCTTAATTCATTTATTTCATTATCATGCTAGGGAGAAGATGGAGGTCAGTTTCTGAGCACACTCACAGACGAAGAAGTGCAAGAAATTGAAAATCTCAGAGAAAGACTTGCTCAAATTGCACAGGTAAGACAATATAGGGACCATCTGAAAGTTATCCGTACAACTTTTAATTATTTTACAACGTGTTAAATTCGACTGTTTTCATTAAATTACTTATTTTTTTTTCTAGCGAGCAAAAGACAGAGGGGTGCGGTTGATGATCGATGCAGAACAAACCTACTTTCAACCAGCAATCAGCAGACTCACACTTGACTGCCAGAGAACTTTCAACAAAGATAAACCAGTGGTTTTCAACACTTACCAATGCTATCTTAAGGTATGTGGAAATCGGTGTCAATACTAATGCTAACACCGCGCCTACCAATACTTACTTTTAATGATTTGGTTACTTATAATGAAGTTACCTACACTTTAGTTTCATTACCTAGAAATGCTGCTGGTTGTTTACCAAAAACTTTTGTCAATGCTTACCAACATCATGCTTACCCAATACAAATACCTACAATACTAATGCCTATCAATACTATATTAAAGTAGGTGTAAAATATTGTGTCAATATTACCAATATCGATACCGACTGATATCAAAACCTTCAATGCCAATACCTATCAATACTATCACAATTGTGGAACATTTCACGAATACTTACGGACCAATACTTACCAAAGCCATCCTTACTATTGCTAATACCTGCCAACAGGGATACCTACCAATTCCAATACCTATTAGATTTCAATACCTTCAAGTTTTCAATACTTACCAACGCTATCTTGATAATCTATTGCCAATACCTACAAATAGTAATACTTACCATACCAAAGCTTACCCAATACCAATACCTACCGATCACCAATACCTATCAATGTTATCTAAAAGTAGGTGTTTTGTGTCAATACCACCAATATCGATACCTACTGATATCAATAGCTTCAATATCAATACCTATCAATACAATCTTAAATGTAGAAGATTTTGCGTCAATACTTACCAATACTAATACTTACCCAATACCAATGCCTACCAATTACCAATACCTATCAATGTTACCTAACAGTAGGTGTAAAATTTAGTGTCAATACTACCAATATCAATACTTACTGATACTATACCTTCCAATATCAATACCTATCTATGCTATCTTAAGGTATGTGGAAGATATGGCGTCAATACTTACCAATACCAATACTTACCCAATACCAATACCTACCGATTACTAATACCTATCAATGTTATCTAAAAGTGGATGTAAAATATAGTGTCAATACTAACAATATCGATACCTGCTGATATGAAAACTTTCAATGCTGTTACCCATCAATACTATCCTGAGGTACGTGGAAGATTTTTTGTCAATACCTAACGATACTGATACCAATATCAGATATCTCCTAATACCTTCCATTACCAATATATATTAATGCTATCTAAAAGTAGGTGGAAAATAGGTGTAAATATTTACCCATAAAGAAACTAGTGCCGAACCTACCAATGCAATGTCTACCAATATCAACTAATACCAATTCCAGGTATGCTAAACCTATTGCGTAAGTGCTATTTAAACTGCTACTTCACTCGTGGTTGTTTGGTTTAACATTTTTATTTTTCTAATGTCTCTTATAATTTAGGACGCTCGAGAAACTGTTCTTGTTGATTTGGAGCTGGCAAGGCGAGAGAACTTTAAATTTGGAGCAAAAATTGTGCGTGGTGCATACATGGAGCAAGAGCGTTCAAGAGCAGCCTCGATGGGATATGAAGATCCGATCCATAATGACTACGAGTCATCTAGTCGTTGCTATAGTGATGTAACAGATACTATCCTTAAAGCAGTTGTTGAAAAGGGTGCCAATCTTGTTATAGCATCTCATAACGAGGCCTCTGTTAGGCATACAGTACAGAGGTACGTGTGTTACTTTTTGTGATCACGAAATTGTAAAACGAACCGGCCACCCAATTCAATTTAATTTATTCTAAATCATTTGAAAACTTGCTGCCCAGTGTCAAAACAAATTGAAATAGTCGACATTGATAAGGGGGACGGAGGAACTTTACCATTCTCACTTGGAAACTTACAATGATAGAAATAACTTGATTTTTCTATTTGTCTCGAAACCATGTTGTGAAGATGGTAGATTGCATTAAGATACAGTTGATAAAGGAGGTTGACTAGGAAGCCCATAGCTGTGCACCTGCTGTTAAGTCATTTAGAGGCATTTTGATAATTGCTTATCCTTTTATAGCATTAATTATATATTAACATATATTGTCTTTGCAGTACTGTGGAGGGTGTTCAGTACTGTGGGGGATGCTCAGTACTGTGGGGATATCCTCGGTAAACTGG
This sequence comes from Pelagia noctiluca, assembly GCA_963924455.1. NCBI lineage: Eukaryota > Metazoa > Cnidaria > Scyphozoa > Semaeostomeae > Pelagiidae > Pelagia > Pelagia noctiluca. The sequence goes on from OZ004322.1 coordinate 4,462,030, forward strand.
AGGTTGCTCAGTACTGTGGGGGGATACCATCAATACTCTGAAGGATATTCGGTACTCTAGAGGGAATCCACAAGCCAAAGGGTTTCCCGACACTCTACTGAACATCCTCCACTGTACTGCACAGTCGCTTCCAAGGATGGTAATTTCATCAATGAATCTATTTAAATTGATTTTCTTCAGAATGAAGGAGTTTGGAATTTCTCCAGCCGATGGTTCAGTTTACTTTGGTCAGCTTCTTGGGATGTGTGATGGAATCACCTTCGCACTCGGTAAGATTTTATATTTGAAATTTGAATTTTTCTACTGTGATTGATATTCAATGAATATAACTTTTAACGTGCCTTAAAACACCTTGAAATTACGGAAATAAGTTGCCACTTTAGGTAGCTACTTGCTTTCCCCGTTAAATCTTTTGGCGTAAATTAAGAAAAAATAAAACTTAAGTATTAGCAATATTCATCTCTATCTTGTTGCCCCCTGAAAGTTTAGGAGAATTATTGAGATATTTAAGGTCGACCCTCTCTTTACTTGAGAATCGACCTATTCTATTTTACTTTTGAAACTACCACAATAATTCGGTTAAGCCCTCCCTTACGGAATTCCCTTCTCGAATGCGCCCCTTTATCACTGTTTGGTCGGAAACTTTTGAAACTTTTTGCTTTTTGTAAACGCCTCTTCGCTTTTTGTGGCACATTAGGAAATACTCCTCTCAGTTTTGGAAAGTTCAAAAAGTGCATGCATACTTGTCTACACTGATTTGGGATGAGAAAGTTTATGGGGGTGGGGGGTTGCGGACCATTTTAAAACAGTAGCAAATATGATACACAGCCACAGATAGGGTTAAGTTATGTTTAAGAGTTCTAATCAATGTAACCTCTGAATTTTAGGTCAGGCCGGTTTTTCAGCATTCAAGTATGTCCCGTATGGCCCAGTGATCGAGGTGTTGCCATACTTGTCCAGGCGGGCAATGGAAAACAGAGGACTTTTGCAGGGGATCGTCAAAGAGAGGCAGATGCTTTGGAATGAACTGAAAAGGAGGTTGAAAGAAGGAGAAATGCGTCACGACCCCTTGATGCTCACAAGGTAGCAGAGTTGCAAATAGACCTGAAAATGCATCTCTTTTTCTACTTTAATTATTTTAATCTTTATTTGAATTTTTTTTAAATGGCAGGCCCAGAGAGAAGTGTAGTTGTTTAATTCATAGAATAGTTAGAATAATTTAAAGCAGTGCCCCCGAGAAAGGCTCAGCAAATCCCTACAAATAAGTACATTCCTATTATGTTACGGGCGAAATTCAACCCTTGAGAAGACATTTCTTTGTTTCTAAAGCAATTATTGAGAGATAAAGAAATGAGTATGAATATTCCTATGTCGCTCTTAAACCACTTGTAGTAAATATCAGGAAGAATACAATTAGAACGAAAACCGAAGTAAAATGTTTCTGTGATTTGCATCCTAAAAGGTCCTAAAGGGTTGGATTTTCCGTTAACCCATTCCTAATAAGCATCAGGTTTGGTAAGCTTTTATTCAGAAATTCAATTTAGGGACATAACGGTTCTCACTCAAAGTTGTTCGTATCGAGCATTTTTAGGACGCGTCAACAGGACTATAAACTAGCAAATCTGAGTAATCTTTTGACCAATCATCAATCAGTGCTCCTGGCATATGAGGTCTTTGCACATGATCTAGAGAAATAGGGAAATTTCACGAAAAGACAGATTTTTTCTGAATATTGTTGCCTAGAATGCATTTTTGATTTCGCCCCTAAAATACGAACCTAAAATCGAAGATATCGCAGCTCAAATTCTAATCCTGACAGTTTTCACACCACCTTGAAGTAAAAAAAAAGCTAATTTCATTTTTTTCATTACACCATTATTTATACACTTAAACCCTTTCAGCCAACAAACTACGTATCTAAAGTATTACATATTTGGAATATATTCAAAGAATATAATATCAAAGTTTTGTCAAAATAATGGTTCCTGCTTGGGGTTTATGGGTTCGAAAGATGGCTGCTGAAGACAAGAATGAGATCTCATCCGGACACATTCATTGCATTTTGCCTCGCTCAATTTTAGTTAGTCAGTCTTTCAAGTTATGAAAGAGAATATGGATAACTATGTCGCCAACTTGCTTCATCTAGGCACAATTGTCTCCTTCATAACAAAAACCAACCGCAGGGGTCAAAGTTTTCGGATACAATAAATTCGTCTTGAACTTGGCTCAAACCAGCTGAAAACCTTGTCGATTCCCTTCTGAGATTCCTCAGATCAATACACATCAATATCGTAATTCTCACCAAGCGTGTTTTCTTCTGGCCTTAGTGTCGCACTTTTTCATCCTGTTTGTGGGCACTTACTCCTCGAAGGGCCTATTGAAAAGCTCATCTCAACGCGTGGTAGGTTGATTACGTTGCAGATCTAATTTGACCTTTGTATCGTATTTGAAATATTTCGTATTTGACTTGTAGATAAGCTTAACAAGCTACTTAGAAATGGTTTGTTATTTATTAACCAGCCTGGCACTGAAGGAACCCGAGTTAAGTGAATGATACACGCCTTCAACTAACGGAGGATTTGAGTAACTAGGCCGAGTCTAAGGCCGTAAAAAGACCGGTTAAGATTACGACTGGGACCCTAATGATAATATGACAATGGTTGAAAAGTTAAATTATGATTAAATGGATTAAACAATGCTGTCATATCACGGATGTTGATACATACAGACACCCACGTGTGGAGTTTTTGTTCATAGCAATTCAAATTCTGCTCACGACAAAATAACATTTAAATAGGGGAAGAGAATTATGTTCCAGTCACCACGGCCTCATGATGGGGACCACTACCAACAAGGTGTAGTCCAAAAATGTTGAAAGAAATACTGTATGCTTCAATATTCAATTGGTCACTTAGTATTGTATATCTGATGTTGTTAGCGATTTGTTAATGTTATTAATTGAAGTACTAAATCATCTTGAAAAGTTGACCTTTCAGTGCCTCCCTGGATATTCGCTTTATTTGTAAATAAATCATATTTATATATTCCTTATGTCTTTATAGGCCAAAATATTTGAAAGATATTCATTGTAGCTTAAAGTCTTGAATGTGTGATGCCTTGATGGAGGTTCCATTTACCGAGAACATAAAAACTGAAAAACCCAAAAATTAGGTAATTAATCTTCTATTATTTTCGTCTTATAAGCTTAATTTTATATTTGTTCTTCATTTACTCACAACAATTTTTAATTGCAATCCTGATTTGTTCATTTCTCAGATTGATCTTCTTTTTATGAACTAAATTCTTCAAAATAGGCTTTTAATACACTCAGGATGGTCCAGGGAGCAATATAAGGCTATAATAGCCTAAGAAAACGCATAAAATCACCAAAAACTATCCTTCAAAATCAGCCAAAAATTTGAAAAAAGCCTGATGGTTAGCCCATGGTTTTTGGTGAAAATTGGTCCAAAATAAATTCTTCCAAATAGTCTTTTAATCCACTCATCACTGTTCAGGAAGCAATTTTAGGCTATAATAGGCTTAGAAAATGCATAAAATCGCCAAAAACTATCCTTCAAAATCAGCCAAAAATTTGACAAAAGCCTGATGGTTAGCCCATGGTTTTTGGTGAAAATTGGCCCAAAATAAATTCTTCCAAATAGTCTTTTAATCCACTCATGACTGTTCAGGAAGCAATTCTAGGCTATAATAGGCTTAGAAAATGCATAAAATCGCCAAAAAATGAAAACACCTGATGGATAGCTCCTGATTTTTGGTCAAAATTGGCACAAAGTGAGTGGTTTCAAATAGGCTTTTAATCTACTCAAGACTGCCCAGGGAACAATTTTAGGCTATGATAGCCTTAGAAAACGCATCAAATCACCAAAAGAATGTACTGCGAAATCGGCTAAAAATTCGAAAAACGCCTGATGGATAGCTCCTGATTTTTGGTCACAATTGGCACAAAGTGAGTGGTTTCAAATAGGCTTTTAATCCATTCAAGACTGCCCAGGGAACAATGTTAGGCTATGATAGCCTTAGAAAACGCATCAAATCACCAAAAGAATGTACTGCGAAATCGGCTAAAAATTCGAAAAACGCCTGATGGATAACTCCTGATTTTTGGTCAAAATTGGCACAAAGTTAGTGGTTTCAAATAGGCTTTTAATCTACTCAAGACTGCCCAGGGAACAATGTTAGGCTATGATAGCCTTAGAAAACGCATCAAATCACCAAAAAAATATCATTTTATAATCAGCCAAAAATTTGAAAAAAGCCTGATGGTTAGCCCATGGTTTTTGGTCAAGATTGGTATAAAATGAATTCTTCCAAATAGTCTTTTAATCCACTCAGGACTGTTCAGGGAGCAATACAAGGCTATAATAGCCTTAGAAAAAGCATATCAAAATATGAAAACCATAATCGATGCCAGTTACATTAAGTCAGTTAGCTATTAACTTTGTCTCAATATCTATACTTGATCACCTGAAATATCCCCAACCTTGCATTTGATTTTTCTCTTTTTATATAACAGATTACCAAATTACCAAAAATATTTTCCTTCAAAATCAGTCAAAAATGTTTTTGATGCCTGGACCATAGTTCGAGTCCTCATAAGGATTTTGAATGAAGAATTTTGATTAGTAAGATTTGAAATGTTTGGTAAAATGAATCAAAAGTAATACCTCTCTCACAAAGAAAGCTTGATGGCGATGTGGTCTAAGCTAACGGCTTTAGATATTTGTACCATATTTTGATTCCTCGGATGGCAAGACGTTTAATTTCTAAGATTTATAATGTTGGGTGAAAATGATACAAAAGTAATACCTCTCTCATCTAGAAAGCTTGTGTTGCGAAGTGGACTTACCCAAGAGCTGTAGTTGTTCAGATCGTTTTTCCATTCCTCATATGACTTTGAAATCTAATATTTCGAATTTTTGGTAAAAATGATACAAAAGTAATACCTTCCTCATTGAGAAACCTCGTGTGTTCAAGTGGAGTTGACTACGCCAAGATTCCTCGTAAAGCAAGACTTTTGATCTCTAACATATATAATGTTTGGTAAAAACGAAACAGAAGAAAAACCTATCTCATTAAGAAAGCCCTGGTGGCCGAGTGCACTACGCCATGGATTTGTGATGTTCGGATCGTGGTTCGACTCCTGGCAAGGTAAGAACTTTTGATTTCTAGCATGTGATTTTTGGTAAAAATGATACAGAAGTAAAACCTGTCTCATTAAGCAAGCTCTGGTGGCCGAGTGCACTAAGCCATGGATTTGGTATGTTCGGATCGTAGTTCGACTCCTGGCAAGGTAAGAATTTTTGATTTGCAGCATGTGATGTTTGGTAAGAATGATACAGTAGTAAAACCTATCTCATTAAGAAAGCTCGGGTGGCCGAGTGCACTAAGCCATGGATTTATGATGTTCGGATCATGGTTCAACTCATGGTAATGTAAGACTTTTGATTTCTAAACTCTCAATCAAAAATGATATCAACTTCAACCCTCTCCTGCCAGCGGCAGCGATGGCCGAGTGGTGAAGTCACTCGCACAGTGATCGAAGAGTCGTGGGATCGAAACCGGCAATCGGAAGAAAAGTTGAGTCGGAGGAGAGGAAAAAGAAGAACAATGGGAGTCAGAGCAAGAGAAGAAGAAGAAGAAGGGAAGTTGACAGAAAGGGCGAGAAGGGAGAGTAAATTTATTGTCCATGTTCACTAAAGCTCATGCAAAGATTAAAACTCTTTTTCTCTGATTTCCCCGTTCTTCTTTTTCTTTTTCTCCTCCGACACTACTTTTCTTCCGACTCCGCTTTTACTCTGACACCCCTTCTTCAACTCAACTTTTCTTCCGCCGGTTTCGATCCCACGACTCTTCGATCACTGTGCGAGTGACTTACCCACTCGGCCATCCCTGCCGCTGGCAGGAGAGGGTTGAAGTTGATATAATTTTTGATTGAGAGTTCAGAAATCAAAAGTCTTACCTTACGAGGAATTGAACTACGGTCCGAACATCTAAAGTCCAGGGTTTAGTCCACTCGGCCACCCAAGCTTTCTTGATGACAAAGGTATTACTTTTGTATCATTTTTACCAAACATATATCTTAGATATCAAAAGTCTTACCTTACGAGGATTCGAACTACGGTCCCAACATGTAAGGTCCTTAGTTTAGTCCACTCAGCCATCAAAGCTTTCTTACTGATAGAGGTATTACTTTTGTATGATTTTACCAACTGTATATTATTATTGTATTATTTATATATGACTAATGTATTATTATAGATCTTGGAAATTAAAAGTTTAACCTTACGAGGACTCGGACTACGGTGCAAATAACTAAAAACCTTGGCTTATTCCCTTCGCCTATTCAAGCTTTCCTAATGAGATAGGTGTATTAATTTGTATCATTCTTATCAAAAATTTTAAATGTTAGAACTCAGAAGCCTTTCCTTGCGAGGAATCGAACTGCCGACCGGTCAAAACAGAGCCGGTGTCATAGTCCAATTGGCAATCTAGCTTTCTAGATGAGAGAGGTATCACTTTTTATCACTTTTCTCAAACTTCATGAATCTTAGAAATCAAAAGTCCCTTACGAGGAATCAAATTACGGTCTGTTGAACTTAAATCTTACCTTAGGTGGACTTAATCTATGGTGAGAAAAACAATAGCCCTTGGCTAAAAGTGGTGCTACGTCTAATCTGCGAGTTCTGGGTGGATTTAAAGACTTATCTGAAGAATTTATTTTGACCAAATTTGACCAATTCTCACCGAAAAACTTGGGCTAACCATCAGTTTTCCCCCCAATTTTTGGCTTATATTGAAGAAAAATCTTTGGAGATTTTATGCGTTTTTCTAAGGCTATTATAGCCAAATATTGCTCCCAGGACAGTCCTAACCATCAGGTCTCTGTCCAATGTTTGGCTGATTTTGAAGGACAAATGATTGGTGATTTTATGCATTTTTTACGGCTATTATAGCCTGATACTACTCCCTGAGTGGATTAAAAGCCTATTGGGAAGAGTTCATTTTAGGCCAATTTTGACCGAAAACCATGGGCTATTCATTAGGCTTTTTCCAAATTTTTGGCTGATTTTGAAGAAAAATCTTTGGAGATTTTATGCGTTTTTCTAAGGCTATTATAGCCAAATATTGCTCCCAGGACAGTCCTAAGTGGATCAAAGCCTATTTAGAAGAATCTAATTTGGTTAGAAGTGACCAAAAACCATCAGGCCTCTGTTCAATTTTTGGCTGATTTTGAAGGACAAATGATTGGTGATTTTATGCATTTTTTACGGCTATTATAGCCTGATACTACTCCCTGAGTGGATTAAAAGTCTATTGGGAAGAGTTCATTTTAGGCCAATTTTGACCGAAAACCATGGGCTATTCATTAGGTTTTTTCCAAATTTTTGGCTGATTTTGAAGAAAAGTCTTTTGGTAATTTTATGCATTTTTCTAAGGCTATTATAGCCAAATATTGCTCCCAGGACAGTCCTAAGTGGATCAAAGCCTATTTGGAAGAATCTAATTTGGTTAGAAGTGACCAAAAACCATCAGGCTTCTGTCCAATTTTTGGCTGATTTTGAAGGACAAATGATTGGTGATTTTATGCATTTTTACGGCTATTATAGTCTGATACTACTCCCTGAGTGGATTAAAAGCCTATTGGGACGAGTTCATTTTGAGCCAATTTTGACCGAAAACCATGGGCTATTCATTAGGTTTTTTCCAAATTTTTGACTGATTTTGAAGAAAAGTCTTTTGGTAATTTTATGCATTTTTAAGGCTATTATAGCCTAATATTACTCCCTTAACAAAAAGCTTACTTGGAAGAATTCATTTTGGGTAGATTTTGACCTATAGAACCATGGGTCTTTTCCTATTTTTGGCTGATTGTGAAGGAAAGTTTTTTGGTGATGTTATGCGTTTTCTAAGGCTATTATAGCCTTGTATTGATTCCTTAATAGTTCTGAGTGAATTTTAAGTCTAATTGGAAGAATTCATCTTGGGTCAATTTTGACCGAAAACCATGTGCTAACCATCAGGCCTTTTTCTAACTTTTGTCTAGTCTTGAAAGAAAATTATGCCTTTTCGTGCGTTTTCTATTTAGGATATCTAATTTAAGCAAAGGAAACTCTTTCTTGAAGTCTCTTTTTCTTTCTTGATGATACAATGGAGCAACCATCACGAAATGAAATTCATCTTAAAACGCAACTTTCAGATTTCGACCTAAGACACACAGCATCTTTCTTCTTTAGGAATTTAATTTTCCATACCCTCCAGTCTCAATTTGAAGTTTATACGAGGTAAGTTTTAATTTGATAAAGTTTCTCTGCGATTCAGAAATAACATCCAAGTAAATTTCGACTTTGAATAATTTTCAAATACTCCAAAAGTGCATAGTTTCCGCTAATTTTTGACATGACTTACTATCATTCACCTCCTTTCTAATTGACCAATTTCGATCCACATCTACGGGTATGACGATTCGTTAAGTTTCGGTTTCATTCTCTTTCTGACGAACTATTCTGATGAGTGTCAGACACAAGGCTAAAGTATTTCCTATGTTCCGCTACGTTCCCGATTTTCATTTCCATCCAGAATCTAGTATGTTTTTGGGGTCTTTAAAAAAGAAGCTGCGCTTAGCCTCCCACCTCTAAAGCATAATGCCACACCTCCGGCATCCACCACAATAGCCAAAAAGGTTACCCAGCATGACTTGAAGCCGCCATCCAGCAGTGGGTAGAGTTATGTCGAGAGACTATGTCTAGAGATGATGATGATGATGCTTATTAACGGTTTATTTTACAAACCAACGGTTTATTTCACAAACATCTTACTAAAGTCCGCATTACTCATCCTTGCAGCGGGTGTTTTTGAAGTTTTCTCCATAGATTTAAATTCATCGTGTTGTTTATTAATTGCTTTGTGAGACGTCGTATGGATAGATCTTGGTACCATAGCAAGCTGCGTGCGAGCCCTTCCTCTGCTAAGGGTAAACAAAAACAAATAATCAAAAACAGACAGTGGAGCTGAGGGTAAACAAAAACAAATCATCAAAAATTGTTAGTGGAGCTGAGGGTAAACAAAAACAAATCATCAAAAATAGTTAGTGGAGCTGAGGGTAAACAAAAACAAATAATCAGAAACAGTTATTGGAGCTGAGGGTACACAAAAACAAATTATCAAAAATAGTTAGTGGAGCTGAGGGTAAACAAAAACAAATTATCAAAACCAGACAGTGGAGCTGGGGGTAAACAAAAACAAATCATCAAAAACAGTAAGTGGAGCTGAGGGTAAACAAAAACAAATTATCAAAACCAGACAGTGGAGCTGAGGGTAAACAAAAACAAATAATCAAAACCAGACAGTGGAGCTGAGGGTAAACAAAAACAAATAATCAAAAACAGTAAGTGGAGCTGAGGGTAATCAAAAACAAATAATCAGAAACAGTTAGTGGAGCTGAGGGTACACAAAAACAAATTATCAAAAATAGTTAGTGGAGCTGAGGGTAAACAAAAACAAATTATCAAAACCAGACAGTGGAGCTGAGGGTAAACAAAAACAAATAATCAAAACCAGACAGTGGAGCTGAGGGTAAACAAAAACAAATAATCAAAAACAGTAAGTGGAGCTGAGGGTAAACAAAAACAAATAATCAAAAATAGTTAGTGGAGCTGAGGGTAAACAAAAACAAATAATCAAAACCAGACAGTGGAGCTGAGGGTAAACAAAAACAAATAATCAAAACCAGACAGTGGAGCTGAGGGTAAACAAAAACAAATCATCAAAACCAGACAGTGGAGCTGAGGGTAAACAAAAACAAATCATCAAAAACAGTAAGTGGAGCTGAGGGTAAACAAAAACAAATTATCAAAACCAGACAGTGGAGCTGAGGGTAAACAAAAACAAATCATCAAAACCAGACAGTGGAGCTGAGGGTAAACAAAAACAAATAATCAAAAACAGTAAGTGGAGCTGAGGGTAAACAAAAACAAATAATCAAAAACAGTTAGTGGAGCTGAGGGTAAACAAAAACAAATTATCAAAAATAGTTAGTGGAGCTGAGGGTAAACAAAAACAAATTATCAAAACCAGACAGTGGAGCTGAGGGTAAACAAAAACAAATAATCAGAAACAGACAGTGGAGCTGAGGGTAAACAAAAACAAATTATCAAAACCAGACAGTGGAGCTGAGGGTAAACAAAAACAAATAATCAAAACCAGACAGTGGAGCTGAGGGTAAACAAAAACAAATAATCAAAAACAGTAAGTGGAGCTGAGGGTAAACAAAAACAAATTATCAAAACCAGACAGTGGAGCTGAGGGTAAACAAAAACAAATAATCAGAAACAGACAGTGGAGCTGAGGGTAAACAAAAACAAATCATCAAAAACAGTAAGTGGAGCTGAGGGTAAACAAAAACAAATAATCAAAACCAGACAGTGGAGCTTAGGGTAAACAAAAACAAATTATCAAAAACAGTTAGTGGAGCTGAGGGTAAACAAAAACAAATAATCAAAAACAGTAAGTGGAGCTGAGGGTAAACAAAAACAAATTATCAAAAACAGTTAGTGGAGTTGGTAATCATGGTTGAGATCACCGAGAAATAGAAGTAGAACCAAAAGTCCCATCTGCTGGACTTACACTCGTTCTGTATCAATTTTTTGTTAAGGTTACTTTAGTGGAATGAAACAAAACATTGACCGAGATCACCGGAAGGCAGCTGTTCTAAAGAAGACTTTCTCCACTTTTGACTGATTTCCCATTTCGTGTAATTCTCCTTTTTCTAATGCTGAGCCCCCAACACCATATCAAAGCTTAGAAGGTACAAACCCTCAATGGAAAAGCAAGAAGATCGATAGACCCAAAAATAATCATGCTAGATCTTAGGCAGGCCCGGATCCAAGGGGGGGCGTAAGGGGCGTACGCCCACCCTATTTTGGTAGGAAAACAATACAATTTGCTTGATAATACCCTATTTCCCTAACATTATCCTTTGATATATGTGTTACGCCCCCCCTTTTCTGTGGGTGCTGGATCCGGCCCTGTTAGGTGTAAGAGCAGACCCGTCAAAAGTGCAAATGGATCTGACTCGTGAAGATAAGGCATTTTTCACTATCTTTATCATTTGTTCAATTTACAGCAGGGATGACCGAGTTGTTAGATCACTAGACACTTGTTCAAAGGGTCTTTCGTTCGAAACCATCTTCAGACCAATCATCAATTGTATGAGGAGAGAATTTTCTAGCTGTCTTTGATTCCAAACAAAAAGGCAAAAGGAGTTACGAGTTGCAGTCACATCGAGGGGGAAGACCAAGGTTGTGTTGTTCGATTAGTCTACCTATTCCGTGGGCCCATTTGTGCTTTGCGTATAAACCAATAACTTATGGAGACGATATATTATGTAGATAGAATTACTAAAAATTGGTCGAAAAAAAAGGCAAAGAGACACAACTTTAACACAGCACACTTAAGCCTTTCGTACTTATGTCCTCCTCAATAGGCTTTTAATCCACTCAGGACTGTTCACAGAGCAATATTAGGCTAAAATAGCCTTTGAGAACGCATAAAATCACCAAAAGATTTTCCTTTAAAATCAGCCAAAGATTGGACAAAAGCCTGATGGTTAGCCCCTAGTATTTGGTCAAAATTGGCCGGAAATAAATTGTTCCAGTAAGACTTTAAATCCACTCAGGACTGTATAGGGAGCAGTACTAGGCTATAAGTGACACGTTTTATAAAATCATAAGTCACACTCTGAGGAAGACTTGAGTCCAAAAGGCCTAAGAATGCTGCATTAAAATTGTGTTTCTTCGCCTCTATCTTCTACGGAGAAGGTATGTGTGTATTTGCCAATCAACCATCGAGTTTTCCTATCAACCACTATCTCCTTACCTTCCTTGTTGCGCTTGTGGCATGAACTCTGGCTTCTGCTCGAATGGTTTATCCCCCTTCCTTCTAGCTGGTGGTTTCGACAACGCCACATTGATTTCTCTATCATTCACAACATGACGGTCCAGATTCAAAATGGCGGAGGCTGCCGAGGCCTAGAAAGAAGAGAGATATCTCTGGAGCGCCGTCTAACGAAAATACAAAGAAAGTTTAACTATGAATTTTACGTTAGTAACAACAAAGCAAAGCAAAGATAGCTGATGCGATCATGGTCAAGTTTTTAAACAGTTATTTCGGGACTCAAAAGCGTCCCTCACGTAAGCACAAGAATAGAATTTACTACTTTACTAATGAAATTCCTATGTATATCATTGTAATCGTGATTCTCGGGTGACAATATAAATCTCGTCATCGAGAACAAAGCTTTGAATTTATCTGAAGCGTATCTGAAGTTGAACTTGTTATTCTCGACGGGGCCATAAAGGAATTTATAAACTTCATAGAAAAAGACCCGAATCATAGAGAAAGAGGGCCTGATACGGCTGAGTCTTGGAGATCGTTTGTAAACTGATTTATTTATAGTGCGTCAAAGGAATAACGTTTGATATCTTTATGATTCGTGTCTTTTACTATGAAATTTTATTCCATTTTTCAACAAAATGCAAATCCTCGTTCATAATATCTTATTGATGATTTTGACCCTGGATCTTTTACAAATAAACGATTTGTAACAAACATGTAGCGCTCAAATCAGACTTCCTCACCTCAGTCACAAACTCAACGTACGCATATCCCTTTGGCTTTCCTGCTCGGTTTGTCACTATCCTCACTTCTTTCACTTCTCCGGACTAGGAAGTAGAAATTATAAATAATACAAATAATTCATGATAGCGAGAAAACGGAAACAGATAGCTGAGCATATCAACTATTGGTTATTTGAGCTAAAATTTGGCATAAACAGACACTAAAACATAGCTATGAAGGAATTCTTGAAATAATATGTAAACTATATCTAATAGAAAACTTCAACCCTTATTATGAATAGGTACCGTTAGATAAAAACAATTCTAGCCCTGAATGGCCCACTTTCACAATGACGTCAATTCTTTTGAAATACTGCTAGGAACATCTGTATCCTCGATATCATGTCGATTCCAATCCTTTTCATATACGCAACAACCTGCTTTATCCCCTATCGAGTCCCTTTGATATTTTCAGTTATTAATTAGTATTGCAATTGTAAAATATTTTCAATTAGTAATTAGTATTGTAATTTTAAGATATTTTCAATTAGTAATTAGTATTGTAATTGTAAGATATTTTCAATCAGTAATTAGTATTGTAATTGTAAGATATTTTCAGTTATTAATTAGTATTGCAATTGTAAAATATTTTCAATTAGTTATTAGTATTGTAATTGTAAGATATTTTCAATCAGTAATTAGTATTGTAATTGTAAGATATTTTCAATCAGTAATTAGTATTGTAATTGTAAAATATTTTCAGTTATTAATTAGTATTGCAATTGTAAAATATTTTCAATTAGTTATTAGTATTGTAATTGTAAGATATTTTCAATCAGTAATTAGTATTGTAATTGTAAGATATTTTCAATCAGTAATTAGTATTGTAATTGTAAGATATTTTCAGTTATTAATTAGTATTGCAATTGTAAAATATTTTCAATTAGTAATCAGTATGCAATTGAAAAATATTTTCAATTAATAATAATTAGTATTGCAATTGTAAGATATTTTCAGAGATTGCGTTGATATAATGACGCTTTAAAAGCATGAGACATTAATTTCGTGATTCGCTACTATGCTACCTTAAGTTATAGCGCAAAATGTCGGAATCATGTCCCCAAGAACAATATGACTTGGTGCGATTCACCGTGATGCTTCTTCTCCAGTAAATGAACAAGTGATAAAAACCAAGTAAGATTCTTACCGCCTTGAAAAGTTCTTCGATTTCTTCTCGTTTGGCTTCGAATGGAAGATTTGTGACGAAAACTGTGTTTTTATCCAGAGAGGCACTGTACTGGAGAGAAAGTGAGGAAATATGAGAGTTTTCCAGCTAACATAAGTCAATTAGACCGTGACTTTTGAATTAATGCCAACTGACATAATTCAATGAAGGTGGAAAGAATTAAGCTCACAAGTAGTTGGTTGTAAACTCGTTACCTTGACCATCGTGAAAAGCAGCATATAAGCTAAGGCTGGCAGGGAGGAGAGTTTAGCTAGTTGGTCCCACCAATGCCGGATAGCTTTCGGTGCAAATCAATCTTGAGTGAATCATGCCGGATAGGCCTTCTGTTCTAACTATACCGTTTAGCTTTTTTTCCTTAACATCATTGCTTTTATAAAAGGCTCCTTTAACAAGAAATCAAACGGCTTGCTTTGCTCCAAACCCATGAAGCAAAGTTTTATAAGTAAAAGCAAAGTTTCAGAGCGAAATACTCGGTTAAAAGTTTTCTAACCACACCAAAACTATTCCAGAGTGTTACCGATGCCACCTCCACTGCAAAATATTTTCCACACCTAGAATCGGAGAGTTTCGTACCAGGTAGCTTTGGCATAGTCTGAACAGAAGGCTGTAACATAAGCAAGCAGCCTGATTAATTAGGAACCTTACAGGCTGCCTTCAAAAATCCAAGCTTCTTTAACGAGGGTTTCTGCTACATGTCATGAAAAATTTACTAACCCGAAATGCTTGATGTTGTTGGTTCTTGGATTTATCCAGACAAGGTGACACAAACATCGGCCGGCCATTTAGTAACTCTCTGTCCTTCAAAAGAGCTTTTTCTACAGAACCCTACAAGTCAAAATATGTCATGAACATCATAGTTCAGCGGTTTAAATTTATCTGTCGCCCTTTTGGCAGCAAACAAAAGAGGCTTACTGTATATCATTTCATCGTGCTATAAACACACTAGGGTCAGTAACTACTGTAGCAGGGACGGGCGAGTGTAGATTACCTTGCCTTTGGTGAAAATAAGCTAGATAGTCGTGACTAAGGTGAGCCCGGAGCCCCATGGCTATTGTTCCGATGGAAACATCAGTCTGATACCAATTGCGGGTTTTACTGATTACAATCATAGATAGATATATAACCGCATTTCGTGGATGAGAGATTTACAAAGTGGGACTGCATTATTGTAGAAAGACTTAATTACCTACGATGAATAAATCCATCAGTAGCATTGAGCAATATATCTGAGTAGCAGAGAAGTAATAGATAGTAGTCTTAGGCTAGCAAAATGACAGCATACACCCAGGTGGGTATGAAACATTTCCGAGATGGAAAGATGAGCAAAATGCACCTACAGGAAACAGAATATTATGTTATCGCTCTCTCGTGTTCCTGCAGTTAACAAATGACTTACTGCTTGAGTGAGGATGGCAAGGTAAATCAGAACCAGAGCCGAACATAACAAATGAAGCGTTGCATCTGATACTCACGAGGGTAGTAAGTAATAAAAAGAACGAACAAGTAACCTAACCAATTATCGTACCTGTGGGTTGAAAGTGGCCAATCAGAAAGTAGGTGAATGATTGGTATGGTGAGAGACAACTAATCAGCACTGGGAGTCCAGCGAGGTAAACAATACACTGTCACTTCTACTACTAAGAGCCCCAGTTGAAAACAAACTCTTTCTGTCAACACAATATGGGATCCATGGTTTTGATGTAGACAGACTCCAAAATCCCTAAGTAAAATCATCTTTCTGTTCCTAACATACTCAACAGATAAGTGTCAGACGAATGGTTCTTATGTTTCACTATGTTTCTGGCTTTTCTTGCCATCCTCAAGTAGCTCTGAACCGATCAAATGTTTTCTAATAAAGCGCGTAGGAAGCTGGGATAGGGTTCATGGGATTTTTGGAGCCATGTGAACACCCACCTCATCTTTGAATTCCAAATAAGCATATCCTTTAGACCGACCCATAATGTTCCTTACGATTCTCACTTCATTTATTTCTCCAACCTGTTCAAAGGGGATAAACAGCACAATTAAAATAAAACAATATGTGGCTAGATAAGAAACAAGAAAGGAGACTGGCTCTCTGTAACTCAAAGTACCATGTTCTCGCAATCATTAGACAGACTATACATTCCTCTGTACCTTCATACATAGAGCACTGTGATTAACATATAGACAGCACAATTAAAACAATATAACATCTGCTTGCATATTTCAACTATAGTAAGTGAAACCATTAAAATACAGTAAGGGCCCGCATACACCTCTCCAGTTAAGAAACACTGTCGTAAAAAGCACTTTAAACAGGTATTGTCGCGTAAAAATAAGTATTCTGGTTTGTTAGCCTAGTAATGATACGAGATAAAAGCTGGCCACTTAGATATTACTTCACATTGGGAAATTTCCTACCTCTTTAAATGTCGATTTTATGATTTCTTCATCAACGGCAAAAAGCAAATTACTCAAGAACACAGTTTGCTTCATCTTAGCCTCGCTGAAAGAAAGAAGGAATTTATTTAGACGGGGAAAATAGCCCAACCATCTAACCAAGTGCCTAACTTAACTTTTTAAAGTTTATATCGCTAGAATAGGTGATTCTGAGCAATTTGAGCCAATGGACCATTCCAGGAAATGTTTCATTATCACGTGAGCGATGACGTCACTGATAGGGCCTAAACGCACACAAAAACTACTATAACTTTTGACAAACGTAATGTATCGACATGAAAATTGCATATTTGAAAAGAGGAGTCAAAGAGCTTTCGATTGATGTAACAAATATTGCAAAATGATGACATCAGCATTTTGACTGATGACGTCATCAAATAATTTATAAGCTATATTCTAGTTGGTCTTTTATAAAAGTAAGTCCCAAACATGATACAGATATTAGCTTTAGTGCTTGAAGTTAAAAATCGTACCAATATGCTGTTAGCTAGCCAACATATGCAATGCGCATGCGCAAAATACTTTACCTAGGTTGCGTGCGATTTCGTTCACTACCAATAAATTTAGGATACCTGTTTACAAGCTTGCAGTGTATTGTGACAAATTGGAACAAAGACAAGTCTGAATGTAATCAGCATCAGGCATTTGATCACTCGTTTCTTGAAGAGGATATACGGAAGGATTTGGAAACGTTGCTAGACTGGGAATTCAAGAATGGTATAGTTTATTCATCTAACGTGAGTAATTCTATTTTGTTTCTTTTCTCTGACAGGCCTTAGGACTTTCGAAACACATTGGCATTATGAATTCCAGAGGTGAAGGCTCACGCACTCATCAAACTTCACACACATCTTCAAAAAGTCTCAAAACGGATACCATTATCTCATAACACATGACGCGCATTTTTATAAGAAACTCTCTAGAGATTAGACAGTGACACAAAAGTTAGATATCTAGATCTCTAGCTATCATACACTTTTTTCTACTTACTATCTTATTTCACTATTTCACTTTTAACAGGTGATGCAAACTTCAAGCCCATTTCTGAGTCCAGAAACTGTGCAATCGACCAATCTCTGTATAATTTGCAATGGCTCTTTTACAAAGAAACAGAAGCAAGTAGAGCTACACCAAAGAGGCTGGTTAAACTTCAAAGAAAACGCAGAGATATGGGCGAGCATTAACATACCGAGTAACGAGCCTAAACATCGTTATACAGAAGTCCATGCGCGGATAAAAGAGTCGGATGAAGCGTTTGGCTACGTTCACGATAGCTGCCGCGTTGCTTTCAACTGTAAAAGCAATCGTTTTTTAGCTAAATACGGATCGGTTGATTCGTTTGCAAAAGAGAGCGCTAGCAAGCCTGAATCTCATAACGAACAGAATCCAGAGCGTCCGACACGCAACTTAAACTACAGCAAACGTCATTGTTTTATCTGCGATGCCAAGCGTACAACAGACGATAACGGATACTGTGAAGGAGGACTTGGCCGTTGTTCTCTGGATAGTGCTGCAAAGCGTCTTATGGAGCGTAAAGAAAGTTATACGAAAGATCCATCCCATCGCTTTTTCCAAGCAGCACAGCGCTTGGAAATTCTCCTAAGCGGTTCATCCCACGACATATTTGCAATAGATGTCTTTTACCATCAATCCTGCTATCTAAAGTTTGTTTTCTCGCCCATTCAAGACAATCAATGTGATGTTGACAAGGAAAAGGAGAATGACGTAATGCAAGCCTTTTATTATAAAGTGAAAACGAAGATAATACGGGATAAGGCAGCTTTCCTTCTTAACGAATTGTTAGAGGACGTAAAAGTTTTAAGTGATGAAGAAGGTTTACCTTGTCCTCCGATTAGCCACACATCAACCTTGAAGAGAAGGCTTATTAAGGAGTTTAACGAGGCATTGTCATTCTTTCCCAAGGGAAAATTCCTGCTGGTACATTCATCAGATGTAAACCCTTGTCAATATGCAATTGCTGCTTTACATGGGTGTGGTTTAAGAGATGAGGATCTGGCCAGATCATTCGGCAGGATGATACGACGACAGCTTCAGAGCTCTAGTAAGCAGAAAAGACAATGGCCATTGACTCCAGAAGAATTGACAGACCTGCTCGACCGTGGACCATTGCAGAGTCTATATAATGCCATCTACTATACTATGCATGACTCTGCGAAGAAAAATGAGTATGGCTACGCGATAACCAACTCTCACTTAGAAGCAATTAAGATATGGTCATTATCAAGTGACTGGGAGAGCCTTCTGACTCGTGAAACCTCTCCAAAACAAGCAGTTATGGGGTTGGTTATACATAGAATGACTGGAAGCAGAGAAGTTGCCAACATGCTCCATAAATGTAATCATACGATTTCATACCGGGATATTCGAGTACAGAATCTAGCCTGGGCTAGAATGGTTTCCTCACGGCAACTCCTTCTTTCAAACATGCGCAAAGGTGTCACAACTCACAGCACTATAGACAACAACGATGGAAGACAGGAAACCCTGACTGGTGCTGGTACAACTCATGACACCAACAAGACCCTATTCCAGCTTCCAACAGCAAAGGAAAAAGAAGAAATCCCCAACATTGGATCTCAAGCGGAACGACGACTGGATATCTGGAGCAGTGTCGAAAATGAAGGGATAGAAGTTGCACCTTTTAGCATTGGCAAGCGTATGGGTCCTTCCCCATTTCAAAATTACAAAGACGACGAAGATCTTCGTGATGAGCTTGATTTATGTTTCAAAAAGGACATTGCGTGGGCTGCTGCAGGTTCCCTCCCTCCTGAATTTCGGGGAGAGGAACTACCGTTGCTTGGTTCCTGGACACCCTTTAACAAGAAAGTCTCAACACCATCAGCTGAAAAATGTATTCAAGAGTATTTGCCAGTCACATCGGAGCCCCCAGAGTATCCTGTATGCAAAGAATATCTAGATTTTCTGCTTGAGATTCTGCAAGATCTTGAGATTCCTTACATATTCGTCCACTCTGATGAGGCGGTTTATTCAAAACTGTGCCACATACTCTGGAAAGATAAAGAGCTCTATCGCAATGTCATATTGCTAATGGGTGGATTTCACCAACTGCGCGTGAGACAGAAATTGCTTTTTAAGCGACACAATTGCAGAGGATACAGACAGTGGTGCGTGGATGCTGGAATCATCGCATCAGGCTCATCAGATCAAGCTTTTGAGGGGCGGCATTACTATAGGAGCATGAGAATCCACAAAGAATGCTTCGATGCTTTAGTTCAGTTTAAAGTCGGAATCGTCACTGAGAGCCATAACAAAACAGAATCGGAATTTCTGTCTTCGCTTGTTGCTGTGAGAAAGAGCCCAAGTTCAAGTACAGTCGAGAGAGTCATAAATTCGCCCGGATTCAATGACTTTCTTGCAGACCTAGCCGGAAGCGTCGACGGTACTGAAGCTAGTATGACAATGGCTTATCTTCAAGACGTTTCTTCGATGCTGGCGATGGTTTCAGCTGTCCGAGAAGGAAACATAGAGCGCCACCTACAATCCGAGAGAGAGATGCTTAAGCAAATTTTTGCTTTCAATCACCAGAATTATGCCCGGTATTGCAGCTATCAGCACGTGTATCTTCGCTCTTTGCAACAAGAAGGGCATCCAGCCTTTGAAGAGTTGCAATCGAAAGGCTTTGGAGCAAGCATAGGAGGTGAAAAATTCTCATCCATTCACGGCGATCTTGTCACGGAGTTGTTCAATAAAGAAACGAAAGGAACGGCCGGGCCTTTTCGCTCTGGTTTCAGCACCAATACTGAGGCAGTCAATACATGGGTAAGAACCATTCATCTTCACAGCAATCTTCATGAAACCTTCCGAAAACAGTTGGTTATGAAGACGACTTCCATCCACAAAGAGCTCAGTGAAGGTGGAAAACAAAACCATGTTAACCACGTTGACAGTCTCAAGAATCAGTTGGCCAAGTATGGTGTTGACCCTTTTGACAAATGCCCACCAAAATGTTTATCAACTGGTGTGCAAATTGACGAAATTGTAGTAAGAGATATGCTGAATGCACCATCCATCGGCAATGAGCTTTTCAAGACATTTGTCGAAGAGAGACTGCAGAGAAGTGGAAAGGGATTTTTCGATCCTATAAAGAGAGTCAAGCTCAGGAATGGTATCGAAAAGAAGAAAGTCATCCCAAAGGCAGTGACACTGTTGAAAGAAGATCGCCAGGCATTTGGTCTTGTTGTTGCGAAATCCGTCAGCTTGCAAGAGGCATTCAAGTTCCCAATAACATCAGTACCACTAGCTGTGGCTACTACAGAGGCAACACTCAGACAGTCAGATAAGGCTTCTCTCAGAAACTATCTGATCAACGAATGCAACTCTATCTCTGAAGACCCTCCGAAGAATTGCTCCTGGTTTATCGATGGATTGGCGGCAGTACGGTCCTTGCAACCGAAAAAGACATACCGTGTATGGCTTAAAAGTTTTCTGCAGTTCGCAAAGCCACCCAGAAATACTGATGCCATTCAAGTAGGACTGATAAATGACACCTACAAAGCTGATAGCGTCAAAGGAGGTACAAGAAAAGACCGTGGTGAATCCGGATTAAGGGTCCAAATAGATGGCTTCGATCAGCATATGCTACAAGGTAATAAATGGCAGGAGTTTCTGAACAGCGGAGAGAATAAAGAAGAACTGATACAGCTTCTCGTAAAGTACTTGGGAACAGAAGAAGGTATGGCTCAGTTGGAGCATCCTTACATCATAACAGCGGGAGATGCTACATTCGCAGTACGCAATGGAACGGTTAGTGAGCTTTTCAGGTGCAGCCACGAAGAAGCTGACACGCGCCTTGTCCTGCATGCTTTAAAATCAGATACTGATGTTGTAGTGGTTGCTAAAGACACCGATGTCCTTGTCCTGATGATTTGGGCTTATGAGCAGCAAAATATATCAAAGAAATGGTACATGAAATACGACCACAACAAATATGCTGATATCAGTGAAATTTGCAAATTTCTCGGTCCAAAGATATGTGGAGTTCTACCAGCTGTTCACGCCCTAACCGGTTGCGACACTACCTCCTACTTTTTTAAGGTGGGAAAAGTAAAAGTGTTGAAAAAGCTAATGAAAGCGGAAAGAAAAGCCGACTTGCTGACTGACCTCGGACGAGATGATGACGTTAGTTCGTTGGTTTTAGAGAGGGCTAAACAATTTGTCCGCACTGTCTTGTACACTGGAAAGGAGAAAGAGACATATATAGAGACAAGAATCCGTCTGTATCAAGAAATGAAAGTCAAGTCCTCAATGAGCCTTCCACCAGATCCTGATTCAATAATACAAGTGATAAAGCGAGCACACTACCAAATCTACTTCTGGCTAAGATGCACTGAGGTGAATCCTGAAGTAATACCATTTTCCAATAATGGTTGGAAATGGTGCGACAAACAGGAGCTTGTGGTTCCAGTGTGGTTCACAGGAAATCAGTTGCCTCCGATCCTACGAAGAAAGAAATGCAAAAACAATACGAACGAAAACGATGCAGATGATGAAGAAGGAGGAATCGAGCTAAAACAGCCGCGGAAAAAAAATAAGCGGAAGACAAAACAAATTATTCGAAACGGCAAACGAAGAAGAGCAGAGAGTCCACCAAAGCCTTGTGAAGGACCATCCAGCAGCGCATCATATCAAGCAGAGGATGAGCAACAAGATTATCACAAAGAAGTGGGTGATACAGAAAGTGAAGCAGATAGCCAAGCGTTTTCGTGTAGTGCTGAGAGTGATTGGGAAGTATCCGATTTTCTTTCCAGTGAGGATTCCGGAGACGAATGGATTCCGTGAAAGAAATCACAAAACTTGTTTTCTGAATTGGACCTATAATCTCTTAAATATATTCAATATAATCTTCGTGAAAAAAGGACAAAAATCGTTGCAATTTCATACAGCTAGTTAAAGTGATGACGTCATACTTTAATATCTTAGCAATTACTATATAATCAAATCATTCATCTAAAAGAGCCTCAAGCTCCAAACTGAAATGCCTTTCTTTCAGTTTTCATGCTTATCTGTTCCAAAATCACAAAACAAGATATATCACACAAAGTTCATGTAGTGGAAAAACTTTGATGACGTCATCAGTCAAAATGCTGATGTCATCATTTTGCAATATTTGTTACATCAATCGAAAGCTCTTTGACTCCTCTTTTCAAATATGCAATTTTCATGTCGATACATTACGTTTGTCAAAAGTTATAGTAGTTTTTGTGTGCGTTTAGGCCCTATCAGTGACGTCATCGCTCACGTGATAATGAAACATTTCCTGGAATGGTCCATTGGCTCAAATTGCTCAGAATCACCTATTCTAGCGATATAAACTTTAAAAAGTTAAGTTAGGCACTTGGTTAGATGGTTGGGCTATTTTCCCCGTCTAATTATATCTGAAAAAAAGAGGGAAAAGTAAGGTATACCGTGAGTAACAAAAAAGTGCGCAATGTTTCAGGGCCTGCAAAACTTGTATTTAGCTGATAAAAAATATTAAATTTGGTATCACAAAAAGCATAGCGTATTGTCGTAGATTCATTCCATGGATTAGATTTAGGTTTACCTTTGAAACTTCCCTTCAATATTTTGATCTTCTGTTATTTTCACTTCGTTTTCTTCTTGCTCTTCATTAGATTTTTCTGAAGTTACTTCCACTATGAAAGAAAGCAGTTAAGTATAATATAACTTGGAAATCTCATTTCTGACGTGTTATTTGTCGAATCAGGACTGCTGAAGCAAATTTCGTTGATTTCGAAAACTAATTCAAAGAATAACGATAAATCAGTGGCATCTCTGAACAGAAGAACATTGTTTTCAAAATATTTGACAGCATTTCTGAGTAATGCAAGATAATTACTTTTGGCATCATCATACCAAATGACATTCTTACCACCATTGCCGTCCTTGCTGCAAAAACTGCCTATTACTACTGGAAACCATTTTCAAGGTGAGTGGCAAGGTATGTAGAACCACTGCAAATCTCAGAACATGCAACAGTCAACTCTCTCTGATTCAAGCTCGTTTAATTCAAACACGAGCTAATTAGAGAAATTCTCATACATGCAGCTTTATTCCATTCGAAATGTTTGTAAATCGATAACTTCTTCAGAGAGTTCGAATTTAGACAAAGTTGACCATGGCAAGATTTTGGCAATATAACGATTCAAGAGGCAAGAATGTAGTTCCAAAATGTGATGTAATGAGATTTAAACTCAAGCAAAAATCTAAAACACTCACCTCGAGGTCTTTTAGCAGGAGGCTCCTCTGATTTTGATTCCCCATCTTTCGAAGGCAAAGCCTGCTTTAGTTCTTTTGGCTCCTAGGAAATGAATAAGAACATACGAGGAAGTCCTTCATCAGAAATGGCAAAGACGCAGCTTTGAATAGCTGGCAGGTGCAGAAAACAATTTTGAACTTATGGAAATGAGAAATTATCTCAATTGGATAACTTCCACAGTATAGGAACCTACATTTTAGTTGTTCAATAGTGTTCAATCTTTATTTCCCTAAATGCATTGCTTGGATTCTTCTTTACACTGAGACCCCGTTTAGACGATGTCGGTCGCATGCCGGTATGACATGATACCGTCATGATAGCAAATCTAATCAATCAATTTAGATTAGTCTACATCATGAAAACTATAGGTACACATTGTCTTCTTTAAAATGTAGCTATATGTGCATGTAGTCAAAATCGATTTTGAATAATATGAACAACAACAACAACAAGTGATTTCTTTTGCTGAGTTTACATGCTACTGGTATGATATCATGTCGCTTGGACAAGAAGACAGCTGTGTTGTCACAATGTCACAATAGCTGTGATGTCACAATGTCACAATAGCTGTGATGTCACAATGTCACAATAGCTGTGATGTCACAATGTCACAATAGCTGTGATGTCATAATAGCCGTGATGACATTATTTTTAGCCTGGAAACGAAAGCGACATGGAATCGGGTAAACACCATGTCCGTATGTTTCAACAATGTCACTATAATGCATGCATGAAATCGTAGCGGTATGGCTATCGATATGGGTTTTAGCGCTTTTCATCAGGGGATTGGTATCATCCCTGGTTTCATGTCATACCGGCATGCTACCGACATTTTGTAAATGGGGACTGAATTTGCAAAGAAGCATGAGTTTGGTATGTACCAGATGATACCAGATGTTACAATATGGTACCAGATGTAACAAGATGATGGTAGATGGTACAAGCTGATACCAAATGTAATAAGATGAAACCAGCTGTCACAAGATGATACGAGATGTTACAATATGATACCAGATATTACCAGATGATACCAGATGTTACCAGATGATACAAGATGATACCAGATGTTACAAGATGATACCAGATGTTACAAGATGATACCAGATTGTACCAGATGATACCAGATGATACCAGATGTTATCAAATGATACTAGATGTTACCAGATGATACCAGATATTACAAGATGATAACAGATGGTACCAGATGATACCAGATGTTACCAGATGATACCAGATGTTACAAGATGATACCAGATATTACAAGATGATAACAGATGGTACCAGATGATACCAGATGTTACCAGATGATACCAGATGTTACAAGATGCTACAAGATGATACAAGATGATACCAGATGTTACCAGATGATACCAGATGTTACAAGATGCTACAAGATGATACAAGATGATACCAGATGTTACAAGATGATACCAGATGTTACAAGATGATACTAGATGTTACAAGATGATACTAGATGTTACAAGATGATACCAGATGTTACAAGATGATACCAGATGTTACAAGATGATAATAGATGTTACAAGATGATACCAGATGTTACAAGATGATACCAGATTGTACCAGATGTTACCAGATGTTACCAGATATTACAAGATGATAACAGATGGTACCAGATGATACCAGATGTTACCAGATGATACCAGATGTTACAAGATGATACCAGATGTTACAAGATGATACCAGATGTTACAAGATGATACCAGATGTTACAAGATGATACCAGATGTTACAAGATGATACGAGATGTTACAAGATGATACCAGATGTTACAAGATGATACGAGATGTTACCAGATGATAACAGATGGTACCAGATGATACCAGATGTTACCAGATGATACCAGATGTTACAAGATGATACTAGATGTTACAAGATGATACTAGATGTTACAAGATGATACCAGATGTTACAAGATGATACCAGATGTTACAAGATGATACGAGATGTTACAAGATGATACGAGATGTTACAAGATGATACGAGATGTTACCAGATGATAACAGATGGTACCAGATGATACCAGATGTTACCAGATGATACCAGATGTTACAAGATGATACCAAATGGTACCAGATGATACCAGATGTTACCAGATGATACCAGATGTTACAAGATGATACCAGATGTTACAAGACGATACCAGATGTTACAAGATGATACCAGATGTTACAAGATGATACGAGATGTTACAAGATGATACCAGATGTTACAAGATGATACGAGATGTTACAATATGATACCAGATGTTACCAGATGATACCAGATGTTACCAAATGATACAAGATGATACCAGATGTTACAAGATGATACTAGATGTTACAAGATGATACGAGATGTTACAATATGATACCAGATGTTACCAGATGATACCAGATGTTACCAGATGATACAAGATGATACCAGATGTTACCAGATGATACCAGATTGTACCAGATGATACCAGATGATACCAGATGTTATCAAATGATACCAGATGTTACCAGATGATACCAGATGTTACAAGATGATACTAGATGTTACAAGATGATACCAGATGTTACAAGATGATACCAGATGCTATAAGATGATACCAGATGTTACAAGATGATACTAGATGTTACAAGATGATACCAGATGTTACCAGATGATGCCAGATGATACCAGATTGTACCAGATGATACCAGATGTTATCAAATGATACCAGATGTTACCAGATGAAACCAGATATTACAAGATGATAACAGATGGTACCAGGAGAAAATGGAAAATAAATCTGCTAAGTTCTTCTACTCCCCATCTTGCTGCAATGCTCAATGTACAAGATGTCAATTTCTGATTAACTTCACAAACTTACAATTTTCTTGTTGGGAACTGATTCAATTGGTTTTTGCCAGCTTTTTGGTTTCCGACTTTCTCCAAAGTCCTTTGACTTTTGCTGTTTCCCGAGTTTCTTGTTCATCCGGTTCTTCTGTAATTTTGTCTGTTTACGTTTTTCCTCTTTTTCTATGTTCGATTTCAATTTTTCTGCCTCAATCTCAGCCTCCTGGGGAAGAAAGTTTTTGTGACGTTTTACAGTGAATAAAAGTTTGACTCAATACTTTAAAAAGCTCACTCTTTGATCTGCATAGAGCTTTAGGAAGGAGAGAATTGGAAATACAGGGAAACATATTAACTACCAAAGCATACATGATGTAACAATTCTAAGTCAGCCTTTCGACTTTACAATGATCTATATAATAGTGCAAATGAACACATATGATTTCAAACATAGCTCTACAAGCATCCCTTACATCTTCTGAGTCACCCGGTACATTTTAATCTAGACCTTGTCACTTGAAATACATATTTCATAAAAGGTGATCACACAAAGCTTATCATTTGTGTCTGTCAAGATAAGAAGTTAGCCGGTAAATGAATTTGAATTACGAATAAGGCATTGAGAGTCAAGGCATAGGGAGTCTATTACAGTTTCCTAACCTTTAGACGCTTAACATCTATTCTGTCGATTTGATTTTTGCTCCTCTGCATTGCTGTACCCAGTAGGCTGAAGTCTCCTGAAAAGTGACAAATCATGAAAATTAAAAAATCTTCCTTATTGACTTTAGTTGGGCAAAACGTTTATTATCTGCATCAAAATGGTCCAATGAAGTATGAATAAAGTTATTTAAGACAATGAGTAAAAAAGCAATTCGTTAGGCCTCTTTGTTGTTGTCTATCTGATGTACTACTCTGATGAGTGTCCAGGATAGTGCTCATCACTGAGGGGGAAGGGGTATGAAACCACCGTAATATTGTCAAAAATGTTGAGAGATTCGGGTAAATTTTGAGAAATATGTTTTAAAAAAATGGGCCTTGAAGTTAAATTTGAACTTTAACGCAAATCTACTTCACCATATATACCTCAAAAATGCGAAAGTTTTCCCCTTAAAATACCCTAAATCGCTTCTTTCGTGAATCTTTATTCTAAAAATTTAGTTTCTTGACTCGCGAGATTCTCTTCCCCTAAACTTCTCTATTTATGATTTATACGAAATACCATAGGTTAAAGTAGAATACCTTCGATTCTTTCAAAGTGAACATAGGCTTCACAGAGTTTTTCAGGAGAGTCTATATTAATCTGAACTGCTCGTTGGAAGGCACGACGACAAGAAAGAACATCACCATGTAATCTAAATGAATTGAGAGTCAAACATAGGCAGATACCACGAAAGAATTGTGCATGATAAACCGTGTCCCCATTCTCTAACATTTCCTTCTATTTTCACCACCCTCGATTAAGTCCCTTCTTTTAGGGGCCGATTATATGAAGCTTTCCCAGGCTTGGATTTCTGAGACGATTAACGGAGGATGCAAGTGAGCTTAAACCAGAAACTCAGCATGAAATATAATCTGAAAAAACTGGGCTTTAAAACCCTTTCCTTCACAGATCGTCAACATTTGCAATATCTTTGTAATTCTCGCACCATAATATAGACCTTAGTGTTTGCAATGAAAAAAATTATAAAAAATAAGATTTCAATCATTTTTGCACCAAACTTTTAGACCTTAGTGTGATAAGCAAAACAAAGTTAGTGGTAAATATTTCAGTCATGATTTTACTTGGACAGAATGGTGTTTTTAATCTTTAAAAAACACATCATGGAGGGCAGATTACTGAATAAGTGTTGAAGTGTATTATCAGCTCTAAAAAGAGATTTCGATAACAATAAATTACCTTAAGAAATGAGTGTACTCAAGCCACATATGGGTTTCTTTGCTGTGGACTTTCATTATGACATCCCATATCTCTTGTGCTTTTCTCAGATTCCCTAAATGCTTCGCCTAAAATCACAAACATGGTTTACACAAAGGGATAAGGGTGTCATTGAAATGTAAATAAAAAAAGCAAAGATGTACAACCGAAATATCAATTTAACTTTTGCAATTGAAAATTTATCTAGGAAAGTTACCTCTACAGCTGCCCAGTACCTTCGGAGGAGAGAAGATTTATCACCATCTGTGCCAAAGTCTAAGAATTAAGACTCGTGTTATTATAGCATTGCTATTAATGTTATTTTTATTTATCGTTAAAATTGTTGAAGTGTATTAACTACCTAGTTGAGAAGCGAATTAGATGGACGACTATTAAAGTAGAAAGGTTGTGATCAGCTTCAGTGGCGTTCAGATAACCACTAGTACAGTAAGGCGTACCTGGGCTAAAGCCTAAGAATTACAGAATTACAACTTCGAACTCCCATAAAATCGGGTAGGGCTAATATCAGGCTAGGTAGGGTTAATGGAAGAATAGGGGCAGAGAAGGTATCTACACCTGTTTACCTGGCACTACGGGAGGAAATTCGAAAACACCGAGTCAAAACACCGGAAGTCTCGTACCCCTGTTTGTCTAGGAATGATAAAAAAGATGAGCAACATAAAATCTTTTAATCAGAATGAATTGACTCATCTTCTGTTAATTTAGACATCTATGCCTTTTTAATAGAAATTGGCTGGCAGGAAAATAAAATATATGGTCCTTTCAAATGTGATTTTTGATAAACCCAAAACCAAACGATTTGAGAAACTACCTTGATGCTGAAACAATATTTGTGCTTCATAAAAACAATTTGTTGTCATGAAATGAATTCATACCTGTTCCTATTCATGATGAAAAGGATACATACCTTGAAACAACAAAACTAACTAAAAAGGCTCTAGAAGGTTTCCATCAATGGTTTCCATCAAAATCATATGAATTAATAAAACAACGTCAGCAAAACAATAAAAGTTAGAGCAACAAAAGACAAACATCAAAATAAAAAAACTTAAGAGTTATGTGTTGTAAAGCAAGGGGCGTTTATCTCAGAAGTTGGTATCTTATGGAGGCCCTTTTGAAGGGAGGGTGTCTTATCAATGAAATATGGAGGAATAAATATTTTCTTACAGTGATCTATGTATTTTACTGCATCATCGAATGTTTTACGTAGCTCTTCAATTCCATCAACATCTAAAAGATCAAAGAGAATCCTCATTTGGAAAAATATCAATGGATATCAAATTCAATAAGCAGTGAATAGCAATCAATAATCATGTGTAAAATAACTCCCCTTCTCCGGTGAAAAGACTTTGATTTCATCCTTGTCATTCTATCTGTGGATCAGCTCAGAAACTATGTGCTTTTTTGTGTTCCCTTCTTAGCTTGATCAATAATCATTAACCACTAGTCAATCATCAAAAAAAAGAGTTGTCTATCAACATTCCAACTCTATCCCAACATTCTGGTGAAAGAAAATAAAAGTTCACAAGTCTGCAGATCTAAAAGTACTCGATG
This sequence comes from Pelagia noctiluca, assembly GCA_963924455.1. Lineage (NCBI taxonomy): Eukaryota > Metazoa > Cnidaria > Scyphozoa > Semaeostomeae > Pelagiidae > Pelagia > Pelagia noctiluca. Next base: position 4,491,957 of record OZ004322.1, read on the forward strand.
TATGAGAATGCCACTCAATTCAATCAAAATGTATGAAAATGCCATTCAATTCAATCAAAATGTATGATAATACCATTCAATTCAATCAAAATGTATGATAATACCATTCAATTCAATCAAAATGTATGAAAATGCCATTCAATTCAATCAAAATGTATGAAAATGCCATTCAATTCAATCAAAATATATGAAAATGCCATTCAATTCATCAAAATGTATGGAATGCCACTCAATGCAATCAAAATGAATGAAAATGCCATTCAATTCAATCAAAATTTATGAAAATGCCATTCAATTCAATCAAAATGTATGGAATGCCATTCAATTCGATCCAAATGTATGGAATGCAACTCAATCATAATAAGAAGCCTACCTGATTTCCAGCACGTGATTCTACCCTTCATGCAGTCACAACGCGTGAGCCAAAGCTGCAAATAATCATCAGCACCGCTGAAGCCACATCCAAGAGCTTTCTGGAATATTTCTGAAAACAAAATTCTAATGTGTAGAGGATAGACAGCGAGAGATTTTACAGTAGATTCAGTTTATACAGTAGATTTGATCTACAGTAGGGTCTAAAACTACATGGTGATTCATTTGCTTGTTATACGGATGAAAAAGATTTGGTTAATTTGAATGTTATATTTAAGATCAAACTACAATCCAGCAAATTTTAATTTTGTCATCAATTTCTTATGCATGACAGGCGATAAACATTCATAGCTTCAGAAGCTAGTATGCTAAATTTGTTTTGCTGAATTTGACTGCAGAGAATTTTGCCGTTTGAAATGGCAGAAATCAATGATTATTAGCAGGTTCTGACTAAAAGCAGAAGTTACTGTAAGAAGGGACGTTTTGTAAGATTTTGACCAGACCGTTAATGTTGAAGTGGTGACACCGTGATCATAACCAAAGCGCGACTTTATTGGCTGACTATAACTGAAGTTGACGGTAAAAGGGTTTTGAAAACGTTTATTATACGGTTATTAAGGCGATTTCCTTCCTTGCATTCACCATAAAATGTTCATAAATTGCAGCACTAATAATAATGGAAAAGGGAGGGGGAATATCTGTACTCCAAAACGGTGCCGATTGGACAAGTAGATATCGTATTCAGCCCTTCGAATTTTGTATTCATCTCCGAGATTTGAACATCGATACGGAATTCGTTCCTCGCCACACTATCAAGATCTAGTCTCTCATTTCTCGAATGTTGGAAGATAGAGTGAACGTATGCTGTTTAATTGAACTATTAATTAAATCTCCAGCGTTTCATACCTTTTATTTCTGAGGAGCTGGTATGATTTCGATCCTGTAAAAGAAAGAGAAAGGTCGATCTAAATTAAATTCATTGCAGTCTAAATAAAGTCAAGTCTTTAGATTGATTTCTTTAACGAAGAAAGAAAGCGTGCAAGTAAAAGCAATCGAATCGGATATCCTGCCTGTCCCTTGATAAACGGATCTTAAAGCCTACCATATGGGGGCATCCGTCAAAAAAGGAACTATGCATAGCCTCGGAGATAATAATGAATTCGAAATACCTAGAGTGAGAACTGTACTAAGAAGGCAAGATTCAAGAAACTAAATTCTTCATCTCGACCAGCCTGTTTCGTGGTTTCCCACTCATCAGGAGATGTTCAAGTTGTCTGATGATTGCACGAATGCTTGAAACTCGGTTTACAACAAATATATGTTTTCTGAAAGTATGCCTCTGTGTATTCTGCTCTACCAAATGGCATAGAGTACTGTATCCATCCAGAATACACAAATCAATAAATATATCAGTATTATCATCAATATAAAGGTAGATGACCCACAAGATAAATGTTTTAGATTGCACCTAAAGCCTCGATTCATAGAAGCTGGTAATGATTGGAGTTCGCCATTGATTTTGAAGAAGAGGGGAATAGTTCTGTTTCTGTAAATACCGAGCAAGTTGCTTCCCTGAACATTTGACAAGACTGCATGCTATGATTTTGATCAAAAATAATAAGTTTACAGCACTAACTCAACAAGTTTCCTATTAAGACGCATCTAACTATCAGGATATACTTTCCTTTACGATAATTTCTCCAGCAATAGCGACGGCTATTCTGATAAGCAGATAATGAAAACTTACTTACCAAAACTTTGATGTATCCATTCCATAAAGACGAAACCCAGGGACAGTTTCTTATAGCTCTTGCATGGACTTGGACCGAAATTGAAGCAACCTTCAGTTTATGATCCTATGACGAGGAAATATAACTCAAGATAGTTCAGTTGTTAAGGCACTTTTGAGAATGGAAATGTATCCTAAAGAATATTGTACCTTTCATTGTACGTACTTGAGCCACGTATAGTTGTTCACTCATGCATTAGTGAGTGATTCAAGAACTAATAATGAAAGGTACGATTCTGTTCAGGGCACTTTAAAAGGAATTACTGAACGTACAAACTCGTGTATCATAATTGAGTTTGAACATGAATTTAGTATTATTTTTCACATCTTCAACTGCCGGACACTAGTTTAAACCTTTTTTTACGTTTTACTAATTTTTGATGTTTTGATAACAATGTTTTCCCTAGTTGTAAATCCTCGATCTCTTCCATTAAATACGTTGAGAGGCAGCTCTGAATAGAGCTAAAAGAAATTGACAAAGCTAAATACGATTTTTCTGTGATAAAAAGAGAGCCTCGTTTATTGCAAAAATATTTTTTCTTATTTTGAAGGTTTTAACATAACTTCAAACTGCTATAAAATATTGAAAATAGTCTGCACAACTCTTACATTAAATTGATCTGGCTTGCCAGATACATGGTCAATAGAAAGACATATCACCATCAGTGACATTCTAGACCCTTAGAAACAGATGGTGGGTCCTCCAATTGGAGGGGGGATGTGTGGAACAGGATAGTTGTGCATCTTTCCCATTTTCTAATTTTTTCAAACTCTTCATGACCCCTGAACTAAGAAATAATAAAACCATAAATACCAGGTAATTAGTATATCGCTGCCATAATTCAGCAACAAGGCAATTGTCTTTAATAGCTCTTTCAAAAAGGCACTGTATCCTGGCAGGGTCGCCATCTTTTAATTCAAACTCAATGTAGTCTTGGTATTCAGCAAGCTTTGTTGTAGGAGCAGTGCTCTAAAATCAAACCGTTGAAGTTCATTAAAGAGACGAATTTCACTTTTCGCCAGAATACAATCTAAAGAAGACAAAGAGTATTGTAGATTATTTCGCTGTCCTCGCATTGCTTGTACCCCCATTTCTATTTCTTATTTAGAACCTTGGCGCAATGCTAAACCAGAAGAGTCAAGAGAGACGCTAAAGCAGCTACCGTAGATAATCTATGTTGGATTTGAAACGTTTTACACCACTCTAAAAGCGACTAGTTTTTTCCGGTCTCTTTAAGAAGTGTCCGAAATGGGGCACATGCTAAATATATCAACTTAGCACTCAGGACAAAAAAATAATGATATCAGATCGAAATCAAATATATGATCGATTTGTCACAAAAGAAACATTCTCACCAATTTATCCTCAAACGGAAGACATTGTTCAAGTTTTGATAAAGCTTTTTCGTAAGATTTTTCAACCGAGTCAGGGATAGGTTCAGAAGTCCAGTCTTCGTATTCTTGCCATGTTGACTCCATTCCTGATAATAAGAAGCATTGTTTAATTCCAGATTTCAACAATCTGGAGAACTGATAAGAGGTTAAAGTAAATTCGTTCTTTTCAAAGGAGATCCTTGTCCCTTTAGTCCATACGTATCCCTATGATTTTAAGCCTCTATGTTATTTTGGCTCCCAAAAGACTTAGAGAAGAAATCATTGCATCTCCTCATTAAAAGAATCTCTAGATAAAATCTGATTAAATAGACATCCACATTAATTCATAAGAATGGTCTAATACAGGAAATCAAATTTTACCAGAGTAGGCTACTGCAATTGACATATGCCACCACCGGGTCTCAAACCCAGATTATTGCAACCAAAGGCGAGTGCGCTAACCCTAGTCCTAAACCAGGACAATATGTTAGCACAGTAGCTTAAGGTGTTTCAAACTCCAGGCTTATCCACAGTGTGGTAATAATTCGTGCTACAGATTAGATTGTTTGTCAGAGCTATGTATGCCTTTGGTCGCAGCAACCTTAGTCGGAGACTCAATAGAAATCTATAAATTCTCACCTAAGAGGGGCACACTTAACTGTCTCCTGTAGATGGATTCAACTCTCTGCATTTGCTCCTGTCTACAATAACAATTCTGAAGAAATAAGGATCCAAAAAGAATCAAAATAACGCACATATCGATCACTTTGCACAAGACCAAGGTAATTACTGGTTCCTGTGGAAATTGTGTGGTAATTTTTTCCGAAAATTCTCTCTTTCCTATACCAAAATGTTTGTTTCAATATCAGTGATATGTGCAAAGTGACATCATATCCTTGCGCTCTCACCTCACTGTTACAGGTATCTCAACAAGGTTGGCAGCGTTTCAAGTGGTTTTTATAAAGTATTGCAAGATTTCGATGAAACTTAATTCACCAAATGCAAACTTACACATGACACAGATCCCAAAACTTGGAAAGAACTTACAATTAGTTAAAAGAAGTTGAGGTAATTTTTCAGCAAAACATTGTAAAGCTGGGATTGATTCTTTGAAATAAATTTCAGAATAAAATGAACAAATGTTGATAAGTTGTCATTATACAAAGCTGCTGAATAAGAATCAAATAAAAAACAACTTACGTCTTTTCATCATTTGAAGATTCTTCCACAGCCTAAACAAAATAATGATAAGTCTTAAATGGTCAAAGAAAAAGGTTTACAAATAATTCAAATGTTGCCTTCCATTGTACTTTTTTTTAATTGTTCAATAGAAGCCAATAAGGCCTTAGATTTTAAGAAACTTTCAGAGCTACAACCTATAAACAGGTGAAGCTATTGGAAGGAGGACGAATCCGACCAATTGTGTTCCAAAACCTCTTTTTAGATGGTGTGCAAACATTTTTGCGCCAATTTATGACCCTCTCAAGAGCACGTGATGCTTAGCTGTCAAGTGGCAATTGTTTTAACAATAGGCATTGCAGTGGGCCTGTGGGGGGAGAGTTGAGCATTGTGTGAACAGAAAACTAAAATGAATCCGAAATCGTGTGAACAGGGCCTTAAAGGATAAGAAGCTTTTTACACCTTTACAATTCTATTTGTATTTCATCACAGGATCTAAGTCAACTAACTAGTACTGCACAACTACTAACTGTTTCAAACGAGTCTTATAATAATCATGTTTTCCACCATATTTTAGGATATGTTCCCAAAAATAAAGATTCCTATGGTCCTAGATAGTAAATTATTTACAGCACCGTTTAGATAGACTTTCTGCCTTTTTTTGTAATTGATGTAATAGAAGTGAGTTTTATCAATCAAAAAAGGTCTGAACAAGAACTGAACTGATTAATCTCTTTTACCTGTAAGGATTCCAGCAGCGTCATCTCAAACTCTCTGTAACTATCCCAAACAGAACAACCCTTAGTAAAAAATACATTCAGTTAGAGCTGTAATTTCATAAGGTATGCCTAATAAATTCCTGTTACTAAAACATGGCTATAAATTTGGCTGGAATCTTATATTTCATTTCAAGAAACATTTCTTAATATCTTTCTAGATTGGCAGGTAGAAAATACCTTCAACGAAATCATTCATAACTTCTCAAGATAAACTAAGCTGAGAGAGAAAATATAGAGTAGTTCATCAAACCTCAGTAAGGTGCAGTCCAACAGCAGTTATAGCCCTCTCGTATATTTTTCTGACTTCTTCAATTCCAGATGAACTCTCGATACTGTCCAAAACAAACTGGCAATATTGTAACCAGACTCGAACACCTGAGGATTGAAGATTTTAAATTTTCATAATACACAGATTTATTAGTTGAAAAATTCAACAATTTTGCTATAAATTGCTCCTGAATTCTTTCTTAGAGGCCCTTTAGATGAAATATTTATGTCGGTGCTAAACACAGACGTGCAAACTGTCCTGATTTTAGTTGGAGACTCCGGGTTTGTCATTTTAAGATTCAAGATAATGTCAATGAAAAATAATAAAAGCTAGCAAAGATAAAAGAATCTTCCAGTTTTCATACTTAGGAAGTTGGCAGGTCTGCGCAAAGTTGCGTCCTTCTGTATATTTTACTCAAACTCACTCATATAATCTTTGATTGCCTTCTCAAACAAGGATAAAACATATTCTTTATGCCCAGGCGCAACAACCAAAGGACTTTCCTGTGTCAGCCACTCAATCCATAATTCTGTGGAAAGAAAGCACCAGAGATTGAATTATTTTTGTAAAGAAACTTAAAACTTTGAACAATCTTTAAATCATGAATTGCTAAGCAGGTAGGTTCAATGTTGGTGTAGCTGTGAATGAGTAATTTTAGGCTGAACGCTGATTAATGAGCTCCTTGGTAACTAACAGATGCTAGATGGTATGGGAGCAAAATGATAAGGAATAAGCTTAGTCAAGGATCACACTGTTCAAGATAGGATTTCATAAGGACCCTGGAATGGTGATCTAGGCTGAAGCTCCTTGGATGGATGGGGGGGGGTGCAGGTAGGCCTAAAGCACCAAACTTTATATATTTTCTCGTAATGATTGACTAGAAATAGATTTTAATATTTTGACTTTTCCTGAACTTCATCAGTCCAAACAAAGACAAAAATAATTTTTGTTTACTTTAGGGTAATCCCTTTACAAGGTCATTGAATAAATGACTGACAAATGAAAATAATACAATATAAATTTATAATAAATATTCTTTGAAACACGAGTTACCTTCTGTAAGCGGGAAAATCTCTGCCATATTTTCTCTTGCCTTGCGAAGAAGATCCAAATCACCAAGAAGGTTTATCTCTTTTATGAGAGCAAGGTGGCTGTCGTAGTGAAATGGATTCTCTTTTACCTGAAAATTAGGAAAATATTTTTGGAGCTTTTCAATTTGTTTACAAAGTACTACAAGACCTCATCTGATCTGATGGAGGGAATATTTCTTTCCTCACTCTCTGTGATGTGCTTCTACTATAGAGAGTGATTATCAACTCTTCTGCTGTTGGATATATCAGTTGAAAATATTCTGATCCTTTGTGAAAGTCAAGCTCTTGCTCTTATGTATATGCTTTTGTTTTTGCACCTTTTTGGCTTCTGTAAAATTATGTTAAGTGTATGACTTACCTACCCTAGTGAATGTGAAAGATGGAGGTAGGTCATTATGCTCTAGACAACATGTAAAATTATGTTTCTGAAGAAGGGGTATTATGTACCCTTCTTGATTTGACAGGTGGAGTGATCTTTGCTTCAGTGAGTTCTAAGAATATGGGAATTCTAGAATCCATTGTGGAAAGCATGTAGTTTTCCCAAGATATCGGGTGTACAAGGAGCATTACTCATCTATTGTTCTATTGGGGGAGGGGGTGCCTTTCTTTCCATACTAGCTAGAACCAAGATTGAAAGTTTGTAATTTGCCACACAATTCAAACCCCTTAGTACTGAGACCCTATATATTCAGACATTAGATTCTAGAATACCGCACTCATAAGAATGAGACCATTGTTTTTGAGAGTTAGTTTGGTTAAGTTGGTTACTATTGCTTTCCGTTCTTAAAAATTAGTTGGTAGGGTCTGGTGGGGTATTCTTGAATTGCTCTAATCAGAAATTGGCTGGTTATATTTTTTCAGACCTAAATCCAATCTGGCAGGGCTGGAACTAAGCAGCCACACTGATATTCAAAAAATCAACCACTTTTGTTGATTTTTTGTGGAACTCTAATAAGGAATGTGCAGTGCCCAAAGAAGCTCTGTAGTATACTATGTTCTTACCCTGATGATATCGAAATGTAACTACGACTAGTATACTATTATCTGAACCGGCTAATGGTCCGCCCCGCCCCAAGTGATCCTGGCTGAAGATTGTGGCACTTGCACACAAAAGTTTAACAATAGAACAATAGGATAAGGGCAATAGAGAATTGCTCTTGCACACACAAGATCTTGTCGAAAAGTGCCATATTCTGTGCATGCAACACACGTTATCTTTAGACAGCTAGGGATATAAGCGAATGTCTCCCGTTTCGGAGAATTCTCCTAAACAGGAGACAATTCTCCCAAACAGGAGACAACTGGTTACATGATACCTTCCAAAATGTCTCTCAAACGGGAGAATTTTACCGAAAAAATGCTTTTTAAGGTCGAAGGAGGTTTTTGCGGGCATTTTAAGGCATTTTAATGAAATCTACGCATAAGAAAACGGGGGTAGGTGAAAAAAAAAATGATGGGTTACTGATGTCCTTTGCGAGTAATTGAGAGTTGAATGTGAAGATGACGTCACATGAACTCTCACAATGAACCCTCACAGTTAGAAAACGTTAGGGGTTGGTTGCAGTTTGTCTTTTAGTTTTGAAGAGATTTTTAGTTTTGATAATATTTTGCTTCTGAATTTATTTAAGAATACAACTTAACATATTTTCTGTATGCAAACTTGGCTTTGATTTGACCAGCTACCTGAACCTACTATGAAACTTATCAATGCCCAGAGACTGCACAGCCTTGGTGCATGGGGGTTATACCCCCAACAAATACCTAAAGACAACACAATTGGTGTACACGTTTTTTTATATGAAACCTAGCTTGGGTCCTAGTACTAAAAGTTTCTCAATTTTTCAACAGTTTCTAGTACTAAAAGTTTCTTAAAAGTTTCTTATTTTTAGATACGCACTTAACATCAAATTTTGCTCTTTCCCTCACATATTTCTTGTATTAAAGTGAAACCCACCTACTAATACAAGTAGACTCAACATCCTGTATTCCTCTAAATAAAAACTTAAATCAAGCAAAAATGTATTGTTGAAATATTATTTTCCGGTTCATAAAGTCCTCTTGGTTTTTTCGGAGTTTCTTAAAGATGCTGATGTAGATCTGAAAGTTTCTTAAATTTTTGGGGCTCTAGTACTAGGTTTCTTATAAACCGGTTTCTTATTGAAAAAAAACGTGTAGTTGTATTTCAATAAAATAGTTTTCTTTTTTTAGCCCACCAACAATATCGAAAATATGCGCATTTTTTTATAAGTAACTACTTTAAAAGCATGTCAGTACTTGACAAGAAAAAACCTAGTAAGCAATTCTTGTACTGAATAGATGAATGCTGAGCAATTTGAAAATTATATTTCTAATCCAATTGCCAATGGAGATCTTGCAGCAGCTAGATGTAGGTTATACTGGATATTAGTACCCCGGCACACTTTTGTACGCAAGATACCATCGACATTTGTAGTACAAAAACTCATGAAATAATTTTCTTAGAAATAATTCTTTAAGTATAAAAAGCTAAGCAATTTTTAGTACTGAGCTCGTGCTGAAATTGCTTCAAAGAGAAATGCATGTATGGCCCGTGGTCCATGTCATAGATACTTATTAAGTGCCCAGAGTATTTGATAGAGTGGGAAAAGAGAAACAAAGATAATTAGATAGTTTTGTGTATTGATTCCAAATAATAAAACGATTGAGTATAATGCAGATGAGGAACCCAGGTAGTTAGAATAAAACCTTAGAGAATTCGTCACTTGAAAGTCTTTGCTTAGAAATATAGTTTCAATTTCTTTCTTCTTCTCACTTTTCCCCCTGAGAAGGTAGGTACAATTCAGTACTGCACCCCCTCCCTGTACATCTTTTCCTTGTCTTGTTCGAGACCTACAGAATGATTGTTGGACTGTTATATCCTTTGCTTGATGAGCTCTGCCTCCATACATACACTGTATTTCTCCAATTAGAAGGCCCTTTTCTTCTATTTCCACCAATGCTCTTCAAAGATTGGCAGGAACCCTTCCAACAACCTTTCCAACGTCACATTTTTCATATGAAAACAAAGTTGAAAGACGAGATAGAATTTAGGAAGCTTGTTAGAAAGCTTTTCTTAAATAATTGGAGTGAGAGCTAGAAAAAATTTTGGTAGTAAGATTTAGAACACTCAGTATCTTTCACAGAGGAGAGACAGTGACACCCAGGAAAAATCAAAGGAGGCTCTATCCAATAACCTCCTAATTTCTCAAATGACCTAACCCGAACTTTTGTGCTGGATCTATGCATGTACACTCTTTTTTTTTATAAGAATACTTAAAATTTTTCTGAGCCTCAACTTTTCCATTGTTTATTCTTAAATTTCCATTGTTCTTTGGCGATTGTGAGCCTCAATATTCTTATAAAATTTATTCTTATAACGAAAAAAGAGTGTATACAACACTGTATCGAAAAAAGGCCTATCATTATTATTTGACCTCTATTCATTTTTTTATTTCTGAATGTTTATCAAATATAAAAACAAAAATGTTGTTGTTTCAAATATAAAAACAAACATGTATTTTTTGTCAAAGAACTAATCGCTAACAGCCCTCTTGGGAAACTTGGCTTGGCTCTCAGAGTGAAAAATACACTCTTTTTTTTTATAAGAATACTTAATTTTTCTGAGCCTCAATATTCCTAATTTTTTGTTATTTTGAGCCTTGGAATATTCTTAGATAATTCTTACTGCAGAAAAAAAGAAAATATAGCGTAGAATTGTTATTATGGTCATAAATGCCAAAAACCCAAAACATTCTTCAATCAGTGACATATCCTTATTTCCTGTAAAATAGAGCTAATCGGCAATTACATCAAGATTTGGGTGAGTGTATTTAAGACCCTTATAAAGTGTATTTAAGACCCTTTCCTGTAAAAACACACCAATTCACAAGTAAAAAAACACTCGCTAAAGTTTTTTCCAGAAGATCTGAGCCGAGCCTCATAATGTTATTAAAATTTTCTTAAATTTCACCAATTTTGAGCCTCATTATTGATATAAAATTTATTCTTATGAAAAAAAGAGTGTAGTTCAATGGGCCTAACTTCCCTTAAACAAATGCTTCTAAAAAGTACATTTAATCAATAACCATGATTAACATTTCATAGGCCAATTAGAGCAGAGCCCCAGGGTCCCTGGTAACTACCCTGGCTACCTCCTGCTCTCCACAGGGCTGATTGCTAATGCTCGCTTGTTTTCTCCAAACAATGGACTAAACATAGAATGTGACGTCAGAGAATCGATAAACGTGAATTGTGTGTTATTGACATCAGTGACCTATCAATTTTTCATCAATATACCCATTTTCGATGGTGGAGAATTCAAAAATTGGGCTTAAAATGCCCGCTTAAGAGTCCTTCATACTGAAATTGATAAAAAACAGAAAAGTCTCCTCTTCGGGAGACTTTTTCACGACCAGTTTGTCTCCTGTTTGGGAGAATTATTTTACGGAAGTCTCCCGTTTCGGAGACATGTCTCCCAAAGAGGAGAATTTTACGCAAGCAAGTAAAAATTCTCCTAAACGGGAGACTTTCGCTTATATCCCTAGCTGTTAGAGGTCGTATTTTTACCGTTTTTTGCAGCTCAGCAACATTTGGATCTTTGATAGCATTTTGGTCTGAATCATCAGACTCAGAACTCTCCATAGAATCTTCGTCATCAGATTTCAATCCTTTGTCTTGGTTGGAAAAGTCTTCATTTTCTTCATCAGCCATTTGCTGATCTGCTTCTAAATCGTCGTCCATCTTGCGACTGCTCTTCCAAGTAAGTAAGCTTTACTATGCTCTAAAACCTGTTAAAATTGGTGAATCTATCTGGGCTAGGGCACTCACAATTTTTTCAATTTCAATTTCAATTTCATGTATAAATTCAAGCTTTCAATTACAGGGTTTAGCAATAATGAAAAATGTAATTAAGTGTAAGTTTGGACACTTGAAAAGAACTCAAAAGAGCTATCGAGCCAAGTGCCCTTATGTTAAACTACATGCCAATATAAAAATTTAAGTTACATGAATTGAATATTGCAGACAGTAAACAGTAACAGAACAGCAATGAAAAAATTTAAAGTAAATAGAATAAAGAATAAAAATAAGATTAAAAATAATAATAAAAATAAAATAAAAAAAATAAAAAAATATATACAACTTTGATTTCTTTCCCTGGGGTATCAGAAATATTCAATAATACAAATCAAGGCCTAGAATCAAGAAGCCCAGGAGAAGAATTTAGATGGGGCTACCGGATATTTCTCGAATCCTGCCTAGGTCGTTGGTGTGGGCCACCACCATTCCTCCTGGAGACATAGGCCTAAATAAGTTGAATGAAAGGAAAGGTCTCAGTGCATGCTATAGTTCAAAATCAACCTTGAAAGAGAGGTCAGTATGATAGCGAGGCTCGTACACTTTATCTTCTTTCCTCCAGTTTCAAGAGGATATTGCATTTTTACTAATTGTCTGCAGTAGTCGAAGAGAATATTAGTTCAATGATACCAATTGAGCAAATAGCTTGACAAAAAATTAAATAACCAGAGGCTGTTCCATATCTTTTAAGTTAATAGAGAAAAGCATCTAGTTTTTTTTTCTCGTCAAGGTATTGGTTTTTAGAACTGGACACGATTCTAAACACTTTCTACGCCCTTGAGCCCTATACCCTTTCCAAACCCTTGGTAAACCCCTTATAAACCCTGAATAACCCCCTTCTGAAAACCTTTTCAAATCCCTTGCCTGCTTACAAAACCCTAACTCAACACTTAATCAAACAAAATCATCTGGTCCGATGTTTAGCGGATTCGCAAAGCCTTACTTTGACTACTAGAAACAATCATCAGCCCCTTTGCAGAAGAAGGTATGCAGAAAAACATCCTGATGGCCTGATTGCGGAAGCAGTTTAACACTGCTGTTGAGTAGTTATAATTAACACATAATTTATTGCTAAAAATGGATCGAACTGATAGCATAGACCGGCGAAAGCCAGTCAAAATGGACTACTCACTAGCTAATAGCTTCAGGCACGTTTTTCACACCCTCGATTTCAAAAAGGAGGGAACTTTAAATCTGACACAGCTGCAAGTGATCTGCGCGAATATCTGTCGAGTTTTGGATATCGCTTTCGTTCCGGAAGATCTCGAGAAATTCAACTTAGGATCGAAAACATTGGAGCCTACTGGTTTCATAGATTATGTTCATAGACTTGTCAAATTTACAAATGGTAAGTGTTAGTAAATAGACGAGTTGAGGTACCACTGGGGAGGCTACCTCGCTCTAGGGTGGGGTGGGGTATAAGATAAGAGTGTTTGAGAATTGAGAATTAGGGCGTATTCTTTTCATCAATCTAGGTCTTCTGAATTTTGAAAGCGGTAGACTTCGCATGAAAAGTTAGCCTGGTTGAAAAGAATGCTCGGCGCCATCATTGCAGTATTGGAATTAATGCTCTTGCCTAAAACGGTAAACTTTGTAGAAGAATGTTTGAATTTCGAATGAAAAACAACCTTCTGTAGAATATTGTGTGTTAAAAAGTTTGGATTTTAAATGTTTTTCTGATGTCAGATGTGAGCAAAGGTTTGGAAGGCCTTAATCTACCCTTTTCAGAAGATGATGAGAAAAGAATAGGGTTCTAGAGTTTACGGAAAACAGAAGATGATGAAAGAATGTACACCCTTAGTGTTGTCCATACCTTAACGATAACTAGTTGATGTGCAATAACCATTAGGGATTCCTTAAGATGATGCAATCCATAATGGCATAATGCCCTCTCCCTTCAGAAGATTGCAGAGCTATTTAGAGAATTCCTAGTGCCCACCCTCCCCCCCCCCCCCCCCTGTGTATGTAGGGTCTGCCTTTAAGGGTATGTATGCCTTTGAGGGTAATAAAGCCCGAGTTTTGATTTCAGAAGATAGTGCTTATGCATAATAGTAGAGCGTAAACATACTAATTGGTAGAAAAGAAACAAGGAACTACTCATTCATCTCGACAAGCCTCTTACATGATTGCTCACTCCACAGTGCATCTCCTGATGAGTGAGCAATCACAAAATAGGATTGTCGAAATGAATGAGTAGTTCTTGATTCTTTTCTACCAATAAGTGCCTTTAAGGGTATGTAAACAAGGTATGCATTCAAGGGTTTGTGTGTAGCATATGAGCAATAGATCACTTCCAATATTTACATTTATAGAAAGGCATATATGAGATTCTTTAGAAATTCAAACAGGAGCACAATAGCAAGTACCCTTAGGTCTAATTAGGGCTCTTTTGTTAACAGTTTATTGTTCGTCTTAATGGACTCCCAGTGATGATTGATTGTCTCTTAAATATCATTCAACTCCTTTCTGATTGGCAAATTTTGATCCACCTCTGTGGCTATACAATCTGTTTAGGTTTCATTTTCTTTCTCTTTCTGACATACTAGTACTCAAATGATTGTCAGACGCACGGCTTTTGTATAACATATGTTCCTGATTCCTTGACAAGAATGTAATATTCCATATTTCATAGCAATTGGATGTTTATAGTCTGAATTGAACTGAAGAGGAAATATTCTTCTTGTAGATTCTGGAAAACGAGTTGACCTAAGCAAGTTATCCGAAATTTGCTGGGTCATTGTTAGCAAAGAGAGACCTGATGAAGCAAGAATCTTATCCAGCGAAGACACGTTGCTACTCTTTCAAGTTTTCAATAAAATTGATATAGATGGAGAGCTTCTGATTCACAGAGATGAAGTCGAAATAATTATGGAACATTTCTTGAAGGCCATTGGAACTCCATGGACTTCAGGGCCGATGGACAACAGTACGATGGAGGACAACTGGACTTTTTGGAATTTCTTACAATGCATTGAAACGAAGTACATTCAGTCCACGCCAAGAAGGTTGGTAAATTGAACCTCTATCCTTGCATCCAATATTCAATCAACTTGTTTGTTTTTTATTTCATCATATATTTATTTCAGTATATTATTATATACCAAACCTGTCATGTGGATTGTTCTCTAACCAAATAATTCAATGTGCCATTTTCTCTAGTTTATTCTTTTTGATTGGTTGAGAATTCTTGCTTCTCTACTAAAATTATTCAATATATTAGTAGTGCAAAACTTTTGTACCAAATGTTGGCTATCAACATTCGTCTGATGCGGATTGATGTTTTAATGAACTGTAGTATGGTTTATTTTTAGTAAGTAGTATGCTAGTAAATTTGCTTATTTCTAGCTGGCCTTAACTAGCTTTGGTATCATCTGGTATTAGCCAACTGTCAATAAAATGAAAATAGACAATTAAAATACAGTATATATAACAACTTCTTCTCTACAGTCTGTACAAAGAAGGCTTAGACTGTGTGGAAGATATATACACAAAAGAAATTCTCAAAGCAGGCTACATGACCAAGAAAGGGCACAAAGTTAAATCATTGAAAGAACGCTGGTTCGTGCTGCAGCCCAGTAAGCTGTCCTACTATACAAGCAAATCGCTCAAGGAGTCAAAAGGAGTCATTTACATCAGTAAATCTTCTAAAGTTATCAACATACCGGAATCTAAAACTGCAAAATTTAACTTCTCTGTCACATGTGGAGAAAAGGGAACTACTTATGAACTGGCAGCTGACAGCCAGCGTGTTAAGAATGAATGGGTGAATCGCATTCAAATTTGCATAGGTATGATTGTAGAATTCTTTATTGACTTTCGATAAGACTTCTTCTGTTCAGCCTAAATTATTTCTGAATGTCAAAATCAAAGTGTTAGTTGCTGAAATAGATTCAAAACCATCTGAAATTCTCTCCCAGGAGGGGACTTCCAAGAATAAATGACAAAGAGGTCAGATGTTATTGGGGTTTGACAAAATATGCCTGGTATAACTTTTGCTACGAAATCTTGTGTATGATTATTTTTCTTTTGAGTTAAATAAAGATTGATGTATCAGACCCAAGTTATGAAACGTAACGAATTAGTTAAGTTGCGCCATCTTCCTGATTTTTTCCTCATCATGAAGTTCTACACCGATCAAATAGTATTGCAGTTTTTCTTTTGCTTTTTGTTCCTGTCAAGCCATTTGCTCCTTTATTTTTTAGCTTTGTCTCATCAGGCTATCAGAACTTTGACGTACAATTTTTTTTTTAATGTTTCTTTCTCATATTTCACGCAGACTGCGCACTAGACCATTCGCCATTGTATAACGAACTGGTGACAAGAAGTGATGCAAGATTGGCAAAACAGAGAATTGCTGCTGAGGATGAGACAAAACGTCTTGAACAAGAAAAAATTATTCAACAACAAATTGAGGTTTGTGTATCTGATATAAATTATCAACTTTAAGAGTCTGCCTGAGACATGAAGATGAAAAGCCTACCTACAAGTTGGCGATATTGTGATATGTTTAAATCAGATCATCACGAGATAAAGATAAATCGGGACTAAGTTGTAGAGATGAAAAACAATTCAAGAATACTCCTATTCTAACAGTAACAATTACGATAAAACTACAAATATAAACATATAATTAATCAAACTCTAAAATACAAATACGATTAATAATTAGTAGAATGAGATCAAAGATTCTCTCGATTGAACTAAAACTCAGAGGGAAGGGTGGGAGGGAAAATTCAGCAGAGAATTCTTGAAAGCAATAGAGAATTCAGATAGAGCAATGCGGAGTAGCTGAGAACGCCCCCTTCGTGTGTGTTCTTACAAAACGCAGCTTCTTACCAAATATGGAATAAAAAGGTTCCAATACGCCATGATTAGCTAGATATCGACAGGCTTGATAGAAGTCATGTGGTGTTCAGGAAATGCACACCTACGACCTTCTAACCTACTCAATCAATATCACGCCAATCACAATAGAAGTATTCTCGTGGTTGTTGTTGCTGAAGGACATTGGCCATGAACAAAGATCTGACTGTAAAACTAAGGCCCAGCTTGCTTCCCTTTCAGTTTCCTGAATTAAACTTGCATCAAGGCAAATTGCCCCGATGTACACAGAGAACACAGAACGGAATCCTTCAAATCCTCTCCTAGCACCGTAACTAAATTCAAGAAAAAATAAGTGCATGAAACACATGAAATTAGATGAATGTACATGAAATTACATGAAATACATGAAATTATATGAAAATACATGAAATTAGAGGAGGCAGGGAAAATAGAAAATATAGTAAGACCAAACATTTTAATTCCAGGTAGAAACTAGGTCACTAAATTTTAAGTATACAATTGACAAAGCAATTGGTTTGGAGTTATAGCCAAAAGCACAATTCACTTTTCTGTGTTTTTATATCATTTTGAAACTTCCTCACCATTTCAAGAAATTCCCTTCAGAAATCGATGCTCAAAACTCAAAAAAAGTTAAATCTGACATCTTTAAACTCTTACAACAGGAACTAGCAGCAATGAAGATTGCACAGGAGAAAGCTGAGGCACAAGCAGAAGCTGAGGCGGCCATGTTGGAAGAAGAAAGAAAACGACGCGAAGAGTTAGAACAAATAAAAGAAGAATACGAAAAATTACTTGCTGATGAAAAGAAAGCTAGAGAGGAAGAAGAAAATGTGAGGAAATTACAGGAACAGATTTTAGCAGAGGAAATCCAACGAAGGGAGGATTTGGAGAAGATTAAGTCGATGCAGGAAGAGCTGTTAGAGCAGGAGAAACAAAGAAGGGAAGGATTGGAGGTGGAGTCGAAAGAGCAAGCAAAGGCATTAGAGGAAGTAAGTTATCCTTTTTACACTTCATACAGTCGTTTTTGCTTTCCAATTGTTTACAGGCAATTCTGTTCTGTAATAGTGTGTAACATTGCAGATTCATATTGATTTGTTTGATTTTGTTGACTATTTGCATAGGAAAGGCAAAGACTGAAAGAGCTAGACGAGCAAAGACAACGAGCGGAAAATGCTATTGCGGAGGCACATGCAAAACTTGAGGCAGCTGAGGAGGAACGAAGAAAAGCTGCGGAGGCCGTCGAAGCAGCAAAGAATAAAACGAGAAAGATGGTTATACCGCAAGGTTTAGCCAAACCTCTCCAGGTATTTCTCATTATATAAGCTTCTAGGTAGAAAGTAAACAGTAAAAAGTAAGTATTAGAATGTAAACAGTAAACAAAAGAAGGTAGATAGTAAACAGTTAAAGGTAAATAACAATAAATGTTAAACCATTAATAAAAAAAGGTTAACAGGTAAACAGTAAATGGTTAACTGTAAACAAAAGAAGGCTAATAGGTAATCAGCTTGGGTTAAATAGTATATGGTTAACCGTAAACAAAATAAGGTAAACAGTTAACAGTTAGGTGAAAAAAGTAAATGGTAAACCGTAAGCAAGAGAGAAGGAAACAAGTTAACAGTCAAAGGTAAACAGTTAATGGTTAACCGTAAAAAAACAAGGTTAACAGGTAAACAGTTACGGTTAAACGGAAAAAGGGTTAACTGTAAAAAAAGAAGGTGGACAGTTAACGGTAAACAATTAGTGGTAAACCGTAAAGAAAACAAAGTTAAAAGGTAATCAGCTGCGGTTAAACAGTATATGGTCAACTGAAAACAAAATAAGGTAAAAATTGAACAGTTAGGTGTAAAAAGTCATTGGTAACGGTAAACAGTTAACAGTTAAGGATAAACAGTTAATGGTCAACCGTAAAGAAAAGAAAATGAACAGGTAAACAAGTAAGGGATGGTAAACAGTAAGCAAAAAAGTTAAATCGTAAACAAAAATGTAGAAATGAAATCAAAATACGACTTGTTTATTTGCAGTTAAGTGTTGCAGGATTTGTAACCCATCGAGGGGCTGGTGCATTCATCGAAGAAGACTTCAAAAAAGAACCGAATTACATTGCAACTCCTCAAGACCAGGAGATAGTTAACAAGACTATTGATGACGGAAGCGAACGGGCTGTGATCGTCGAAAGCAATTTGGTAAAACCATCTGAGAAAAGCACGTTTTTAAAGGATGAATAATGATTAATATCAAGTATTTACTTTTCATGAACTTTATTTTTGTACTTTTCCATTGTGCTTTTCTCTAAGATTGTGAAGAATACACCACTCCAACTAACAGCTTATTTTGAGGACTGTTTAGAGTTCTGGGGTGTTAAAAGTTATATTCTGACATTTCTCGGGTAATATTGACAATTTTCACAAACACTCAAGGCAAAATTACCATTTATAATGGTTGAACCAGAAACGAAGCTAAAGTGACTTTATCCTTGAAACAAATAAAAACAGTTAAGTGCTGATAAAAAGTGACAAATTGCTATAATTTGGTGGAATAATAATCTGATATATGATTGCTGATTGCACTATGCCTACATAAAACAATGAAATAGTGTTTCATCCTTGGTTGTAAACTGCAAAAGAAGAGCTTTTTACACCCCAGAACTTGACCCAATTCCCCAAATACGCGGTCAGTCGAAGTTGTGTATAGGTTCGCTTTTACTGCACCGTACTACCATAGGGTGACACTCGAGTCATAACTATTATTGTTTTTGTAGGCAAATAACTACATATGATAGCTAGATCACGAATAACTACATATGATAGTTATATCACGAATAACTACATATAATATTTATATCACGAATAACTACATATGATATTTATATCACGAGTAACTAAATGTAATAGTTATATCACGAATTGCATTTAATAGTCATATCACGGATAATACGCCTGAATACTGGACCACCGAGGAATAAAAGTGAGTGTGTTGGACAAGGATAAGATTTCTTGATCCCTCCCTGGATATTGTGCCGTACTTTCAATATGAGCCAAATCTTGGTATACCATTTTCATTTATTTTTTTCCCTACTGATTAATTTTTAGCAGTATTTATAATGCTTCTGCATTTTTAGGTAGTAGTACAAGTTTTTTGATAAAAATTTTACTTGATGTATGCGATTAGCTTCAATCTAATTCCCTGTAGAAAATATTTTTGAACAAGGTTGACAGATGCGTAGCACATACATATCTTCTTTTTTGTCATATTCTAATTCAAAGTGTATAAAACATAACCTATTGTGGCATGAGATGAGCATAAAAAAAGTTAAACATATTTTAAAAACTGTTTTTTGTTTGCAATTTCTTTTTTACTTGTGGACTTATTGTTAAACTGTGCGCGAAGTGCATGAGAGTTGCGGGCCACCATAGGTACCAGTTCTGAACAAAGGAGGACAAGTAAGCAATCAAGCAAATAAACAAGTAAATCGATTCGCACTTATTAGAGAGTGAAAAGCATTTCACCTGTTGCTGGAGGTATTTTGAAAAGATTGCGGAACTTCAAGGAAACATTTCTTCCACGTGTTAATATGCACCCAAATGAACGCTTGAGAAATCTTCAAATTGAAATTTACTGCCCAGTAGACAACCACTCAATTTTAGATTCGACACGTGGTAGTTGATAATCCAGGCCCCTATAGCCTGTGTACAGAGCAGACCTTTTTCGGAGGTCTCTGTTCGCAGGCTAGAGTCCCTGTCACCAAGCAACTAGCTCTAATCTCAAAATAACAACCACCTATAGATCGAGCATTATTTTCTGGAGCCGACTGTTTGAAAACATTGCTTCGGCTTGCGTTGGCCTTCCAACATGGCTTCTAAAGAAATCATAAAGATTTGATTCTTTATCAACAAAAGCTGCACCTGCAAGATTTTTCATTCTCGTGCTAATCATTCATAATTTTTCAATACTCATCAAAGAAGAAAGGCACACTCCATTACAATGTATAGAATTGAGCCTTCCAATATGGCCACTTATGACTTCATTTTAAAACGACAGATGCTCGATCCATTCTTTATTTTGAGATCATAGGTGTATGGGTGCACGACTCGGACACCCGCTTGCAATGCTAGTGTAAATTGTGTGCTTTCTAATAGACCCCTTTCACAATGACGTAGAATATGCTTGAAAGTGAGGCAAGAGATGTGACTCCCTGCTGAGCCAAAATTATTCATCATATCATTATGCTAAAAGTACAACTACAAAACGAATATATGCGTGGCTAAGAGCAATGCATGCCTTTGAGGTTAAGATCCACATGATATCGAGGATAGAGATTTTCCGGGATGAATTTCAAAAGAATTGGCGTCATTGTGAAAGTTGTCTATTACTGACCTGTAAAGGAATGAATGGCAATGGGTGGCAAAATTGAAAATAATGTTATCAAACATATCAGCGCTGAGACGCACGAGGGAATCTTAGATAACGCCTTTGATCACAACTGCTATTTTGAGACGATTGATTAAAGGATTTGCAAAGTCGTTAATGAAGTTAGAGTCATAAGCAACTAACGCTGGTATACACAGAAGCAGGATGCGAGAGGTATTCAAAGCAATGTCGCTAGTTGCTTGTTTACTAAATGTTTACTTTGCTGTGACATATGCAGGTAGAATTCTTCAAAGTAGGTCTGCAAGAGGTAACAAAACTGTCTCGGTTATATTTGTTGGTGATATATCCTTCGACGGACCAGTCAAGTATTTCACGGAGAAGAATAAGACATGTGATTATAAAAAACCATTTGACAAAGTTCGACGTTTTCTCGCCCAAGCAGATTTGCGTGTTGCAAATCTAGAGTCCCCATTGGTGCCTACAGGCAAGACTTCGGATATTACATTAGAAAGAAAAACCATCCACCATTTTGGGTCAACGAAAGCAATTGAAGGATTGAAGTATGCAGGGTTTGACATCGTGAAGCTAGCAAATAATCATTATAGTGATTTAGGCTCTAAAGGAATGAAAAGCACCAAAGCCGTTTTGAAAAAAGCCGGCATCGCCTATGTGGGTGCTATGACCAAAGGGTGGAAAAGGAAGGGGCAAGTGCCCGTCGTTAAAGAGATCAACGGGATCTCCCTTGGATTCTTAGCCTATTGTCAGCAGAAAGAAGGATGCGAGAGATTTCACCCACGAGGCCCTGCAGTGTTTGATAGAGTTCTAGCCAGAAAAGAAATCGCTGCATTGAAGAAAAGAGCGGATATCATTATTGTCATGTTGCATTGGGGTCAGGAACATTTTCCAGTACCAACGAAAGGTATTCGGGACTTAGCAGCTTCCTTACGGCTTCTTGGCGCAGATCTTATAATTGGAGACCATCCTCATGTAGTGCAGGTAACATCTAACTATTCTTGCTAATTGCAACAACTTCGTATCGTCACACTCTAAGCACGAGATACAGATGTAGATATGGCTGAAGCCAATAGGCGGAGCCATCTCGCAAGACTCATGTAGATCTACAAGCCATTAGTTACAGCCTTCCCCATGGTCCTGTGCATGGTCCTGTGCATGCTCTACAAAAGAAAGCTGAAGTCTTACCCACAATTCTACCGCATAAAAACTAAGTAACAATATAAGGTCGGACCATGGTACCATGTATGACTTGAGGCACATATCCATTGGATAGAGATGGGATAGAGTAGGCTCTCGGGAAGAAATATTCATTAAGACGCAAAGTTAGCAATATTTTCAAAAGTATACAATATTTGATTCTAAAGCTTTCGATATTTTAGGGGAAGGCTGTAACTAATGGCTTGTAGATTAGGCGTGCACATACCATTGGCGTAACTTACAGTAGTATTGCCTCAGCATAGCAGTGCGATGTAGAAATAGCATGGGCATAGACAGTTATACGTGAAAAGGAGCATTGCAAAAGAAAGCATCTCAGAAAGCAAACTACTGGGCCTATCCAATAATCCTAAAAACATTTTTCAATTTGTAATTTCCTGGGATAAGTCTTTCGTTGATGACAAAAACCTTGTCAATCAAGTAATGTTCGATTATTCTTGCTCAACTTTAATTGAATAAGCCACCAAACCTCTTTGTTAGGTAAGATTGTTACTATTACAGGTGCTTGTGTTGGCCATCGAATTACAAGTTTCGGTAACGAGCCTGGATTAATCTAAATTTCCGGGTTTGGTGAACCGTGTAAACCTGGTAGTGTCAAAGCTTTGCCGCAATGTAAGCCAGGGAAAGATATAGATCTTTGCCCCAGTACAGCAAACCTACAGCTAGTGTGTAGTGATAACCCACTTATTCTAATATCCATTGTTTTCCTTTGTCAGGGAGCATTCTCGTTCTGCTCCACTAAAACATAAGTCACATGACATGTTCTCTTTGCCAGTTCCTCTCAGCCTTTCAAATTTGCTGGCAGATGCAATAGTCAGTACAACGGCTATTATTTTAGTTTCCAAACCATCTTTTGCTAATGACTATTGACTAAGTAGTCAGCTTTAGCAAAGATTTCAAAATTTCTGTCTTGACTCTATACTGGGCTAGATGGCAATGTGATATCGCAAGCAAACTGCAACTCGAAATACCTAAAAACCAAGTGCCACATTGCCAATAGTTTGGCATGAACCAAAGTTGTTCGATTACAAACAACTGTGTTCATTTCCAGGGTCACGAATGCTTCAGAGAAGCTCTAGCAGTTTACAGTCTTGGCAATTTCTTATTCCAAAAGACAGGAGTTGATCTAAGAAAGTTTCTTTACAATGGAAACCCATCACAAAAAGAGGTAGGAAGATATTTAGAAGCCACAAGGAAGATGTTCAACCCCAGCCAGTTTTCCTATATGTTCCGAGTTACATTTTCAAGGTAATCTCTTTGAATTTCAATTCAGATTTACATTTGTCCTAATCATCCTACATTGAATAATATTTTCTACTTGTTATCCCTGTTCAGAGAGAGGAAAAAGGTCCCTCAGAAATAGGGCACAGGGGGTTTTTAGGGAGGTAAAAGGGGCCGTTAAACTTAGTTATTAACATAGCAATGAACGCCGAATGAAAAAAAGGCAAAGGATGGGGGAGCTTGAAATGTTTTTCTCTACAGCTTCACAATAACAGTTGAAATCTTTGTGTGAAATAAAAGATTGTGTATAAATAGGATCTTGGCCTTCATATACCTAAAAGATTATTTTCCAAGCCAAAGAATACCTATTGAGACGAATAAGTCTTCACTTGCTGTGTGCTTTCTTAGCATATAATTTCTTATGCATTATTTCTGTCCTGTCCAGTACTGGAAGTTTCTTGATCTTTTTCAATTTTCAAGCACTTACAATTCCTTAGCAGTTTCTTGATTCTAGAATTGGGCTCAAAATTATCTAAAGAGTGCTGGATCGATTCTTTAGGTTGTTTAGAAGGTTGAGAGCACAAATGCCCTAATTCCATGAATCAAAACATAACTGAAACACCCTTCTTCTTGAGGACCAAATAGAGAAAAAAACAGCCAGTGACGTACGCAAAGAGGAAAGGGGGGCTTTTCAAAAAACGACCCTTGAAATATTTCTGTAAAATTACAATAAAATGTCTACCTGCAGGGGGTTGAGGGGCGTTGTCTTATAGAATTTCCTCGGGAAACGCCCATGATCACCCAACTTTTTGGAGACTGCGTACGCCAATGAGCAGTTCTTGTATCTAGCGAAGAATGTAAAGATTCTTATCAAATGTTTACCAGTGCTTTACGAGCCTTTTAAACTGTTTCTAATTTGAGGATATAGGTTTTTACGACCAGTTTCTTAAAAGAGATACTTGCCCATCAAATCATCATTGATTCCTGATGCACTCGGTATAACAAGTATTGAACTTCATGTTCAACAGGAAAGGAATAGAAGACGCTGACTACTTGCAGTTTGAAATAAAAAACGACCCAAAAACGAAATGCTTGCAGCCAACACCAATCACTGGGGAATGGGATTTTCCAGGATGAATTCCAAAAGAATTGGCGTCCTTGTGAAAGTTATCTATTACTGACCTGTAAAGGAATGAACAAAGACAATAGGTGGCAAAATTGAAAAGGATGTTATCAAACATCTCAGCAATTTCACTCGGCGCCGAGAAGGCATGAGTGCATCTTAGATAACGCCTTTGATCACAACTGTTATTTTGAGACGATTGATTAAAGGATTTGGAAAGTCGTTGATGAAGTTAGAGTCATAAGCAACTAACGCTGGTATACACAGAAGCAGGATGCGAGAGCTATTCAAAGCAATGTTGCTAGTTGCTTGTTTACTAAATGTTTACTTTGCTGTGACATATGCAGGTAGAATTCTTCAAAGTAGGTCTGCAAGAGGTAACAAAACTGTCTCGGTTATATTTGTTGGTGATATATCCTTCGACGGACCAGTCAAGTATTTCACGGAGAAGAATAAGACATGTGATTATAAAAAACCATTTGACAAAGTTCGACGTTTTCTCGCCCAAGCAGATTTGCGTGTTGCAAATCTAGAGTCCCCATTGGTGCCTACAGGCAAGACTTCGGATATTACGTTGGAAAGAAAAACGATCCACCATTTTGGGTCAACGAAAGCAATTGAAGGATTGAAGTATGCAGGGTTTGACATCGTGAAGCTAGCAAATAATCATTATAGCGATTTAGGCTCTAAAGGAATGAAAAGCACCAAAGCCGTTTTGAAAAAAGCCGGCATCGCCTATGTGGGTGCTATGACCAAAGGGTGGAAAAAGAAGGGGCAAGTGCCCGTCGTTAAAGAGATAAACGGGATCTCCCTTGGATTCTTAGCCTATTGTCAGCAGAAAGAAGGATGCGACAGATTTCACCCACGAGGCCCTGCAGTGTTTGATAGAGTTCTTGCCAGAAAGGAAATTGCGGCATTGAAGAAAAGAGCAGATCTCATTATTGTCATGTTGCATTGGGGTCAGGAACATTTTCCAGTGCCAACTAAAGGTATTCGGGACTTAGCAGCTTCCTTACGGCTTCTTGGTGCAGATCTTATAATTGGAGACCATCCTCATGTAGTGCAGGTAACATCTAACTATTCTTGCTAATTGCAACAACTTCGTATCGTCAAACTCTAAGCACGAGATACAGATGTAGATATGACTGAAGCCAATAGGCAGAGCCATCTCGCAAGACTCATGTAGATCTACAAGCCATTAGTTATAGCCTTCCCCATGGTCCTGTGCATGGTCCTGTGCATGCTCTACAAAAGAAAGCTGAAGTCTTACCCACAATTCTACCGCATAAAAACTAAGTAACAATATAAGGTCAGACCATGGTACTATGTATGACTTGAGGCACATATCCACTGGATAGAGATGGGATAGAGTAGGCTCTCGGGAAGAAATATTCATTAAGACGCAAAGTTAGCAATATTTTCAAAAGTATACAATATTTGATTCTAAAGCTTTCGATATTTTAGGGGAAGGCTGTAACTAATGGCTTGTAGATTAGGCGTGCACATACCATTGGCGTAACTTACAGTAGTATTGCCTCAGCATAGCAGTGCGATGTAGAAATAGTATGGACATAGACAGTTATACGAGAAAGGGAGCATTGTAAAAGAAAGCATCTCAGAGAGCAAACTACTGGGCCTATCCAATAATCCTAAAAACATTTTTCAATTTGTAATTTCCTGGGATAAGTCTTTCGTTGATGACAAAAACCTTGTCAATCAAGTAATGTTCGATTATTCTTGCTCAACTTTAATTGAATAAGCCACCAAACCTCTTTGTTAGGTAAGATTGTTACTATTACAGGTGCTTGTGTTGGCCATCGAATTACAAGTTTCGACAACGAGCCTGGATTAATCTAAATTTCCGGGTTTGGTGAACCGTGTAAACCTGGTAGTGTCAAAGCTTTGCCGCAATGTAAGCCAGGGAAAGTTATAGATCTTTGCCCCAGTACAGCAAACCTACAGCTAGTGTGTAGTGATAACCCACTTAT
This sequence comes from Pelagia noctiluca, assembly GCA_963924455.1. Lineage (NCBI taxonomy): Eukaryota > Metazoa > Cnidaria > Scyphozoa > Semaeostomeae > Pelagiidae > Pelagia > Pelagia noctiluca. The sequence goes on from OZ004322.1 coordinate 4,518,456, forward strand.
TCTAATATCCATTGTTTTCCTTTGTCAGGGAGCATTCTCGTTCTGCTCCACTAAAACATAAGTCACATGACATGTTCTCTTTGCCAGTGCCTCTCAGCCTTTCAAATTTGCTGGCAGATGCAATAGTCAGTACAACGGCTATTATTTCAGTTTCCAAACCATCTTTTGCCAATGACTATTGACTAAGTAATCAGCTTAAGCAAAAATTGCAAAATTTCCGTCTTGACTCTATACTGGGCTAGATGGCAATGTGATATCGCAAGCAAAATGCAACTCGAAATACCTTAAAACCAAGTGCCACATTGCCAATAGTTTGGCATGAAACAAAGTTGTTCGATTACAAACAACTGTGTTCATTTCCAGGGTCACGAATGCTTCAGAGAAGCTCTAGCAGTTTACAGTCTTGGCAATTTCTTATTCCAAAAGACAGGAGTTGATCTAAGAAAGTTTCTTTACAATGGAAACCCATCACAAAAAGAGGTAGGAAGATATTTAGAAGCCACAAGGAAGATGTTCAACCCCAGCCAGTTTTCCTATATGTTCCGAGTTACATTTTCAAGGTAATCTCTTTGAATTTCAATTCAGATTTACATTTATCCTAATCATCATACATTGAATAATATTTTCTACTTGTTATCCCTGTTCAGAGAGAGCAAAAAGGTCCCTGAGAAATAGGGCAAAGGGGGTTTATAGAGAGGTAAAAGGGGTTGTTAAACTTAGTTATTAACATAGCAATGAACGCCGAATGAAAAAAAAGCAAAGGATGAGGGAGCTTGAAATGTTTTTCTCTACAGCTTCACACTAACAGTTGAAATCTTTGTGTGAAATAAAAGATTGTGTATAAATAGGATCTTGGCCTTCATATACCTAAAAAATTATTTTCTAAGCCAAAGAATACCTATTGAGACGAATCAGTCTTCACTTGCTATGTGCTTTCTTAACATATAATTTCTTATGCATTATTTCTGTCCTGTCCAGTACTGGAAGTTTCTTGATCTTTTTCAATTTTCAAGCACTTACAATTCCTTAGCAGTTTCTTGATTCTTGAATTGGGCTCAAAATTATCTAAAGAGTGCTGGATCGATTCTTTAGGTTGTTTAGAAGGTTGAGAGCACAAATGCCCTAATTCCATGAATCAAAACATAACTGAAACACCCTTCTTCTTGAGGACCAAATAGAGAAAAAAACAGCCAGTGACGTACGCAAAGAGGAAAGGGGGGCTTTTCAAAAAACGACCCTTGAAATATTTCTGTAAAATTACAATAAAATGTCTACCTGCAGGGGGTTGAGGGGCGTTGTCTTATAGAATTTCTTCGGGAAACGCCCATGATCACCCAACTTTTTGGAGACTGCGTACGCCACTGAGCAGTTCTTGTATCTAACGAAGAATGTAAAGATTCTTATCAAATGTTTACCAGTGCTTTACGAGCCTTTTAAACTGTTTTTAATTTGAGGATATAGGCTCTTACGACCAGTTTCTTAAGAAAAATACTTGCCCATCAAATCATCATTGATTCCTGATGCACTCTGTATAACCAGTATTGTACTTCATGTTCAACAGGAAAGGAATAGAAGACGCTTACTACTTGCAGTTTGAAATAAAAAACCACCTAAAAACAAATTGCTTGCAGCTAACACCAATCACTGGGGAATGGGATTTTCCAGGATGAATTCCAAAAGAATTGGCGTCCTTGTGAAAGTTATCTATTACTGACCTGTAAAGGAATGAACAAAGACAATAGGTGGCAAAATTGAAAAGGATGTTATCAAACATCTCAGCAATTTCACTCGGCGCCGAGAAGGCATGAGTGCATCTTAGATAACGCCTTTGATCACAACTGTTATTTTGAGACGATTGATTAAAGGATTTGGAAAGTCGTTGATGAAGTTAGAGTCATAAGCAACTAACGCTGGTATACACAGAAGCAGGATGCGAGAGGTATTCAAAGCAATGTTGCTAGTTGCTTGTTTACTAAATGTTTACTTTGCTGTGACATATGCAGGTAGAATTCTTCAAAGTAGGTCTGCAAGAGGTAACAAAACTGTCTCGGTTATATTTGTTGGTGATATATCCTTCGACGGACCAGTCAAGTATTTCACGGAGAAGAATAAGACATGTGATTATAAAAAACCATTTGACAAAGTTCGACGTTTTCTCGCCCAAGCAGATTTGCGTGTTGCAAATCTAGAGTCCCCATTGGTGCCTACAGGCAAGACTTCGGATATTACGTTGGAAAGAAAAACAATCCACCATTTTGGGTCAACGAAAGCAATTGAAGGATTGAAGTATGCAGGGTTTGACATCGTGAAGCTAGCAAATAATCATTATAGCGATTTAGGCTCTAAAGGAATGAAAAGCACCAAAGCCGTTTTGAAAAAAGCCGGCATCGCCTATGTGGGTGCTATGACCAAAGGGTGGAAAAGGAAGGGGCAAGTGCCCGTCGTTAAAGAGATCAACGGGATCTCCCTTGGATTCTTAGCCTATTGTCAGCAGAAAGAAGGATGCGAGAGATTTCACCCACGAGGCCCTGCAGTGTTTGATAGAGTTCTAGCCAGAAAAGAAATCGCTGCATTGAAGAAAAGAGCGGATATCATTATTGTCATGTTGCATTCCAGTACCAACTAAAGGTATTCGGGACTTAGCAGCTTCCTTACGGCTTCTTGGAGCAGATCTTATAATTGGAGACCATCCTCATGTAGTGCAGGTAACATCTAACTATTCTTGCTAATTGCAACAACTTCGTATCGTCACACTCTTAGCACGAGATACAGATGTAGATATGGCTGAAGCCAATAGGCGGAGCCATCTCGCAAGACTCATGTAGATCTACAAGCCATTAGTTACAGCCTTCCCCATGGTCCTGTGCATGGTCCTGTGCATGCTCTACAAAAGAAAGCTGAAGTCTTACCCACAATTCTACCGCATAAAAACTAAGTAACAATATAAGGTCGGACCATGGTACCATGTATGACTTGAGGCACATATCCATTGGATAGAGATGGGATAGAGTAGGCTCTCGGGAAGAAATATTCATTAAGACGCAAAGTTAGCAATATTTTCAAAAGTATACAATATTTGATTCTAAAGCTTTCGATATTTTAGGGGAAGGCTGTAACTAATGGCTTGTAGATTAGGCGTGCACATACCATTGGCGTAACTTACAGTAGTATTGCCTCAGCATAGCAGTGCGATGTAGAAATAGCATGGGCATAGACAGTTATACGAGAAAAGGAGCATTGTAAAAGAAAGCATCTCAGAAAGCAAACAACTGGGCCTATCCAATAATCCTAAAAACATTTTTCATTTTGTAATTTCCTGGGATAAGTCTTTCGTTGATGACAAAAACCTTGTCAATCAAGTAATGTTCGATTATTCTTGCTCAACTTTAATTGAATAAGCCACCAAACCTCTTTGTTAGGTAAGATTGTTACTATTACAGGTGCTTGTGTTGGCCATCGAATTACAAGTTTCGGTAACGAGCCTGGATTAATCTAGATTTCCGGGTTTGGTGACCCGTGTAAACCTGGTAGTGTCAAAGCTTTGCCGCAATGTAAGCCAGGGAAAGATATAGATCTTTGCCCCAGTACAGCAAACCTACAGCTAGTGTGTAGTGATAACCCACTTATTCTAATATCCATTGTTTTCCTTTGTCAGGGAGCATTCTCGTTCTGCTCCACTAAAACATAAGTCACATGACATGTTCTCTTTGCCAGTGCCTCTCAGCCTTTCAAATTTGCTGGCAGATGCAATAGTCAGTACAACGGCTATTATTTCAGTTTCCAAACCATCTTTTGCCAATGACTATTGACTAAGTAATCAGCTTAAGCAAAAATTGCAAAATTTCTGTCTTGACTATATACTGGGCTAGATGGCAATGTGATATCGCAAGCAAAATGCAACTCGAAATACCACACACCAAGTGCCACATTGCCAATAGTTTGGCATGAACCAAAGTTGTTCGATTACAAACAACTGTGTTCATTTCCAGGGTCACGAATGCTTCAGAGAAGCTCTAGCAGTTTACAGTCTTGGCAATTTCTTATTCCAAAAGACAGAAGTTGATCTAAGAAAGTTTCTTAACAATGGAAACCCATCACAAAAAGAGGTAGAAAGATATTTAGAAGCCACGAGGAAGATGTTCAACCCCAGCCAGTTTTCCTATATATTCCGAGTTACATTTTCAAGGTAATCTCTTTGAATTTCAATTCAGATTTACATTTATCCTAATCATCATACATTGAATAATATTTTCTACTTGTTATCCCTGTTCAGAGAGAGCAAAAAGGTCCCTGAGAAATAGGGCAAAGGGGGTTTATAGAGAGGTAAAAGGGGTTGTTAAACTTAGTTATTAACATAGCAATGAACGCCGAATGAAAAAAAGGCAAACAATGGGGGAGCTTGAAATGTTTTTCTCTACAGCTTCACACTAACAGTTGAAATCTTTATATGAAATAAAAAATTGTGTATAAATAGGATCTTGGCCTTCATATACCTAAAAAATTATTTTCTAAGCCAAAGAATACCTATTGAGACGAATAAGTCTTCACTTGCTATGTGCTTTCTTAACATATAATTTCTTATGCATTATTTCTGTCCTGTCCAGTACTGGAAGTTTCTTGATCTTTTTCAATTTTCAAGCACTTACAATTCCTTAGCAGTTTCTTGATTCTTGAATTGGGCTCAAAATTATCTAAAGAGTGCTGGATCGATTCTTTAGGTTGTTTAGAAGGTTGGGAGCACAAATGCCCTAATTCCATGAATCAAAACATAACTGAAACACACTTCTTCTTGAGGACCAAATACAGAAAATAACAGCCAGTGACGCACTCAAAGAGGAAAGAGGGGCTTTTCAAAAATGACCATTGAGATATTTCTGTAAAATTACAATAAAATGTCTACCTGCAGGGGGTTGAGGGGCATTGTCTTATAAAGTTTCCTCAGGAAACGCCCATGACCACCCAACTTTTTGGAGACTGCGTACGCCACTGAGCAGTTCTTGTATCTAACGAAGAATGTAAAGATTCTTATCAAATGTTTACCAGTGCTTTACGAGCCTTTCAAACTGTTTCTAATTTGAGGATATAGGTTCTTACGACCAGTTTCTTAAGAAAGATACTTGCCCATCAAATCATCATTGATTCCTGATGCACTCTGTATAACAAGTATTGAACTTCATTTTCAACAGGAAAGGAATAGAAGACGCTTACTACTTGCAGTTTGAAATAAAAAAACCACCCAAAAACGAAATGCTTGCAGCCAACACCAATCACTGGGGAATGGGATTTTCCAGGATGAATTCCAAAAGAATTGGCGTCCTTGTGAAAGTTATCTATTACTGACCTGTAAAGGAATGAACAAAGACAATAGGTGGCAAAATTGAAAAGGATGTTATCAAACATCTCAGCAATTTCACTCGGCGCCGAGAAGGCATGAGTGCATCTTAGATAACGCCTTTGATCACAACTGTTATTTTGAGACGATTGATTAAAGGATTTGCAAAGTCGTCGATGAAGTTAGAGTCATAAGCAACTAACACTGGTATACACAGAAGCAGGATGCGAGAGGTATTCAAAGCAATGTTGCTAGTTGCTTGTTTACTAAATGTTTACTTTAATGTGACATATGCAGGTAGAATTCTTCAAAGTAGGTCTGCAAGAGGTAACAAAACTGTCTCGGTTATATTTGTTGGTGATATATCCTTCGACGGACCAGTCAAGTATTTCACGGAGAAGAATAAGACATGTGATTATAAAAAACCATTTGACAAAGTTCGACGTTTTCTCGCCCAAGCAGATTTGCGTGTTGCAAATCTAGAGTCCCCATTGGTGCCTACAGGCAAGACTTCGGATATTACGTTAGAAAGAAAAACCATCCACCATTTTGGGTCAACGAAAGCAATTGAAGGATTGAAGTATGCAGGGTTTGACATCGTGAAGCTAGCAAATAATCATTATAGCGATTTAGGCTCTAAAGGAATGAAAAGCACCAAAGCCGTTTTGAAAAAAGCCGGCATCGCCTATGTGGGTGCTATGACCAAAGGGTGGAAAAAGAAGGGGCAAGTGCCTGTCGTTAAAGAGATCAACGGGATATCCCTTGGATTCTTAGCCTATTGTCAACAGAAAGAAGGATGCGAGAGATTTCACCCACGAGGCCCTGCAGTGTTTGATAGAGTTCTTGCCAGAAAGGAAATTGCGGCATTGAAGAAAAGAGCAGATATCATTATTGTCATGTTGCATTGGGGTCAGGAACATTTTCCAGTGCCAACGAAAGGTATTCGGGACTTAGCAGCTTCCTTACGGCTTCTTGGTGCAGATCTTATAATTGGAGACCATCCTCATGTAGTGCAGGTAACATCTAACTATTCTTGCTAATTGCAACAACTTCGTATCGTCACACTCTTAGCACGAGATACAGATGTAGATATGGCTGAAGCCAATAGGCGGAGCCATCTCGCAAGACTCATGTAGATCTACAAGCCATTAGTTACAGCCTTCCCCATGGTCCTGTGCATGGTCCTGTGCATGCTCTACAAAAGAAAGCTGAAGTCTTACCCACAATTCTACCGCATAAAAACTAAGTAACAATATAAGGTCGGACCATGGTACTATGTATGACTTGAGGCACATATCCATTGGATAGAGATGGGATAGAGTAGGCTCTCGAGAAGAAATATTCATTAAGACGCAAAGTTAGCGTAAAATATTTTCAAAAGTATACAATATTTGATTCTTAAGCTTTCGATATTTTAGGGGAAGGCTGTAACTAATGGCTTGTAGATTAGGCGTGCACATACCATTGGCGTAACTTACAGTAGTATTGCCTCAGCATAGCAGAGCGATGTAGAAATAGCATGGGCATAGACAGTTATACGAGAAAAGGAGCATTGCAAAAGAAAGCATCTCAGAAAGCAAACTACTGGGCCTATCCAATAATCCTAAAAACATTTTTCAATTTGTAATTTCCTGGGATAAGTCTTTGGTTGATGACAAAAACCTTGTCAATCAAGTAATGTTCGATTATTCTTGCTCAACTTTAATTGAATAAGCCACCAAACCTCTTTGTTAGGTAAGATTGTTACTATTACAGGTGCTTGTGTTGGCCATCGAATTACAAGTTTCGGTAACGAGCCTGGATTAATCTAAATTTCCGGGTTTGGTGAACCGTGTAAACCTGGTAGTTTTAAAAGCTTTGCCGCAATGTAAGCCAGGGAAAGATCTTTGCCCCAGTACAGCAAACCTACAGCTAGTGTAACTCCACTAAAACATAAGTCATATGACATGTTCTCTTTGCCAGTGCCTCTCAGCCTTTCAAATTTGCTGGCCGATGCAATTGTTAGTACAACGGCTATTATTTCAGTTTCCAGACCATCTTTTGCTAATGACTATTGACTAAGTAATCAGCTTAAGCAAAAATTGCAAAATTTACGTCTTGACTCTATACTGGGCTAGATGGCAATGTGATATCGCAAGCAAACTGCAACTCGAAATACCTAAAAACCAAGTGCCACATTGCCAATAGTTTGGCATGAACCAAAGTTGTTAGATTACAAACAACTGTGTTCCTTTCCAGGGTCACGAATGCTTCAGGGAAGCTCTAGCAGTTTACAGTCTTGGCAATTTCTTATTCCAAAAGACAGGAGTTGATCTAAGAAAGTTTCTTTACAATGGAAACCCATCACAAAAAGAGGTAGGAAGCAGTGGCGGCGCCAGGGGGGGGAATGGGGGGGACTAGTCCCCCCCACTTTTTCAGAAAGATGGTATCTGAGATTCATGCAAATCCGATGAGAAAATGGGGGGGGGGGGGGTAGGCCTACGTCCTGTGAATTGTGTGGATGTGCTTGCTCTCACTGCTTAATGTCTTCAGCAAGAACGATCTCCACAATTTGTATGCTGACTTGTTTCGGGTCATCACAATTGTTGCTACTTTGCCTGACCGTGGCATCATGTGAGCGCAGACACAGCAAAGTAAAGATCATTCATAATTATTTGCAGGCAGCTATTTTTCCCGACAGGCTTCAAGATCTTGTTCAAATTAGTAGCGAACGTGCCATTGCTGACAATATCGAGTGCAATAAATTGGTACGAGCTTTAAACTAGCTAACCACCGCAAGCTTCTGTTATAACAATTCGATTTTTAAAATGTTACATCACTAACCAACTTCAAGGTTCATCTGTGTCTATAGAATTAAAGGGAATTTCCTAATGTAAATAGAGCTTTTGGTGAAAGAACGTTTCCAGCATTTAAAAAGGCGTTCCTAGCGTTTAAAAGGGCGTGTCCCTGGTTTTTAAAGGGCGTGGCCCTAAAAAATTTTCCGGGGGCTTCGCCCCCAGGCCCCCGTCTTCTATATGTCCCCCCCACTTCTTGGTGGCTGGCGCCGCCACTGGTAGGAAGATATTTAGAAGCCACGAGGAAGATGTTCAACCCCAGCCAGTTTTCCTATATGTTCCGAGTTACATTTTCAAGGTAATCTCTTTGAATTTCAATTCAGATTTACATTTATCCTAATCATCATACATTGAATAATATTTTCTACTTGTTATCCCTGTTCAGAGAGAAGAAAAAGGTCCCTCAGAAATAGGGCAAAGGAGGTTTATAGGGAGGCAAAAGGGGCCGTTAAACTTAGTTATTAATGTTGTGAGATTTTAACATATTCAGAATAATTAGTATAATTATGGACACTTTAACGTGATTGGACAGTTTTGAATTAGGAATTCAGGTTTTAGGGCGTGTTTGGATTGCACGTTTTTGGAGAGTTGGTTTTTGGAGAGTTTGAAGGTTAGTCCGAGTATTATTGTGCTTGGAGATTTTGAGATTTTTCTGGTTATACACGTTTATGGTTTCGAAGATTGTTTTAGAGGTTTTTGTATATATATGTATATAGCTGTATATTCGTCTTTATTTACTCGACTCGACTTGGATCACACCATTACGCGATAGACTCATATAACAGTTGGAGGTCCTACCGAGATTGCCGTTGTTTTTGGGATAGTTCACGCGCGGAGATCCGCGAGTTATTGGTGCAGATATATTCGTTGATATGTGAACAGAAAGAAAGATGCCGAAAATTCCGAATATACCCAGGTTTAGAGGGGATAACGATGCGAGTTTTGAACAGTGGATTTTGCATTTTGAGTCGCAGTTGTCCGCTCTTGGAGTGGCAAACGAGAAACGCAAGGACGTTTTATTATGTTGTACAGAAGGCAGTGCATTTACATTTACATCGAAATGTATTTTGGAAAATCCCGGTATTACATACGATAACTTGAAGCAAGCAATCAAAAGAGAATTTTGTGGAGAAGAATACAAACGTACATTACAAGCGAAATTGCGGAATTTACGATTCAGAAAAGGAATGAAAGTTACCTCCTTCGCGCACGAGTTGCGAACAATCGTCAGTGAACTGTACGCGATACAAGAAAAAAACGCGGTAGAAGCGATTGCCACAAATCATGTGTTGTCAGCGTTGGACAATGAAATAAGGAAAGAAGTACAAATACTGCAATTGGCAGGCAATACAAAACTCGAAAACCTTCTGGAAATGGTCGAAACTAAACTGGAAGGAAATCCACTAACAACAAGCGCGGTACGAGTTGATCCGAGCTATACCGCTGGAGCGGTCGCCGCAACCGCATCATCGATGCCGTTTGAAAGCCGCATGGACAAATTAGAAAGGATGATGGAAAAAGTTATGGACAAATTAGAATCGAGAAATGCAGGCTCAAGTCAACAATTTAAGTGCGATCATTGTGGAAAGGCTGGTCATACGAAACAGCGATGCTTCCTACTCAAAACATGCTTTGTGTGCAAGAAAACGGGACACATAAGCAAATTTTGCAAACAAAACCGCAGTAATACAGAGTCACGGGAAAGCGCTGCCCCAAATGCCCCAAATACTTCAGCTTTAGGGGGAAATGATGAGGTTGGCAGAGATATAAACCCTGGCAAGAGAATAATGTTTAAGGTACAGATTGGTGGGAAATCTGTAGAGTTTTTATACGACCCGGGCAGTCAGTTTACGATAATTTCCAGAGAAGTTTATGACAACCTAGCTGCAAAACCGCCGTTGCAGCCGGTGACCCAGTCGGGGGTTGGGATAACAGGGGCAAAATTTGCATTCGATGGCCTAGTCCACCTGAACATTGGGTTTGAAAAGGAAGATGGGACAGTGTACACGTTAGAATACGAACCAATATTGGTAGCCCCGAATATTAGCACGAACATTTTTGGTATTAATACTGAACAACGATTCGAAGAAACAAGGAGACAAAACAATTCAGAGACTTTAACATTTGTCACGGATAAAAAAGAAGCGGTCACCATCAAAATATTCAGAGAAAATGCAGATGTGACATCAGCTTATGTTCAGGTGGCTAAAGTTACAGTCGTGGATGAAGGAGTAACAATGGTTCAAGGGAAGCTGAAAGGAGGGCAAGGCATGAAGCCTCCGTATTTATTGAATGGCAAAATCGATCTTGTCAATCCTGATCTGAAAATGCATGATTTCATACTTGACGAAACTTTTAAGAGAATAACAATTCCAGTATTTAACGAAAGTGGAGGTAATGTGACACTGAAGAAAGGGATGTTGATAGGAGAGGTCACAGAGATCATGGAAACAGAAGAACACACAAAGAGCAATATCACCGCAATGTCAATAGACGACGCAGAAACTGGAGAGTTACTGACAGGTGATAAGCAGGAGTTGAATTCCATTCTAAATGCGTACCATGGGAAAATGTTGGCTCGTCCATCAACACAGCCAGCGAATCTGCCGTTTCAGCATGAAATCAAATTGAAGGACGAAATACCAGTTACCGCTCCACCAAGAAGAATTCCTTACAGCCAAAGAGATGCAATAGGCGAGCAAATAAATGAATTGACTGAAAAAGGATTTATTGTACCGTCCAGATCGTCATATTCTAGCCCAATAGTGCCCGTCGTCAAGCCGAACGGGAAAATAAGACTTTGCGTGGATTACCGCGCGTTAAACAAGAAAACCATTATCGGCACGTATCCGATTCCGCGGATTGAAGATTTGATAGAGGGGCTGAGAGATTCAACGGTATTTTCAATCATTGATCTCAAAGATGCATACTGGCATATCGAAGTGAAAGATGAGGATCGTCACAAAACTGCATTTGTTTTGCCGTATCCGTGGGGAGAAAAATTTGAGTGGAATCGCATGGCCTTTGGATTGTCTGGAGCGCCGTTTACGCTTTCCGCGGCGTTGAATGTTGTTTTGAAGGATTGTCGGGACTTTGCCTGTGCGTATTACGATGATATTTTGGTACATTCTGATAATATTGAGAATCATTTGGAGCATCTTCGACAAGTCCTGAGTAAATTGGCAGAATATGGCCTACAAATCAACTATGGAAAATGTGGATCTGTACAGGAGAAAGTAAATTTTATCAGGTTAGAAGTGACAGCTGATGGTATTAGGCCCTTGAAGAAAAAAGTTTTTACACGTGATAAACTGAAAAGAATACCTAAAGATTTTATTGCTGATAATGAACATGATAGTGTTGGAAGCCTTGTTTCTCATGGTGGGAAGGAATCGGTAGAGGAATCGCAGATTGATCAATCAAGAGAGGAATCAGGGAATACTAATGAATTCCAGATGACGGACTCCTCTAGTGATGATGATGAAGATGAAGAAATGAGAGGAAGATTGCGTTGGAACTTGAGAGGTAACCCAGCACCTCCTCAAAGGTATGGAGATTTTATTGTACATTTACTATCGTTAATCTAATGTTGCGTTGCTTGGACTTCTAAAAAAAACACAAAAAGACAAAAAAATTATATATTCTCGTATATTCGTGTTAGATGTATATTCGTATATTCGCTATATTTCGTAAATAGTAATTATTTGAACTTCGTTTAAGGTATTTTTGAAGTATTTTCAGGTATTATTCATTTTGTTATTGGGGATATAAACATTGTAAGGTGGGAGGGGTGTTGTGAGATTTTAACATATTCAGAATAATTAGTATAATTATGGACACTTTAACGTGATTGGACAGTTTTGAATTAGGAATTCAGGTTTTAGGGCGTGTTTGGATTGCACGTTTTTGGAGAGTTGGTTTTTGAGAGCTTGAAAGTTAGACCGAGTATCATTGTGCTTTTGAGATTTGAGATATTTCTGGTTATATACGTTTATGGTTTCGAAGAGTGTTTTAGAGGTTTTTGTATATATATGTATATAGCTGTATATTCGTCTTTATTTACTCGACTCGACTTGGATCACACCATTACGCGATAGACTCATATAACATTAACATAACAATGAACGCCGAATGAAAAAAAGGCAAACGATGGGGGAGCTTGAAATGTTTTTCTCTACAGCTTCACACTAACAGTTGAAATCTTTATATGAAATATAAGATTGTGTATAAATAGGATCTTGGCCTTCATTTACCTAATTACTTTCCAATGCCAAAGAATACTTATTGAGACGAATACGTCTTTCCATTTGCGGTGCACTTTCTTAACATATTATTTCTTATGCATTATTTCTGTCCTGTCCAGTACTGGAAGTTTCTTGATCTTTTTCAATTTTCAAGCACTTAAAATTCCTTAGCAGTTTCTTGATTCTAGAATTGGGCTCAAAATTATCTAAAAAGTGCTGGATCGATTCTTTAGGTTGTTTAGAAGGTTGGGAGCACAAATGCCCTAATTCCATGAATCAAAACATAACTGAAACACACTTCTTCTTGAGGACCAAATACAGAAAATAACAGCCAGTGACGCACGCAAAGAGGAAAGAGGGGCTTTTCAAAAAACGACCCTTGAAATATTTCTGTAAAATTACAATAAAATGTCTACCTGCAGGGGGTTGAGGGGCATTGTCTTATAAAGTTTCCTCAGGAAACGCCCATGACCACCCAACTTTTTGGAGACTGCGTACGCCACTGAGCAGTTCTTGTATCTAACAAAGAATGTAAAGATTCTTATCAAATGTTTACCAGTGCTTTACGAGCCTTTTAAACTGTTTCTAATTTGAGGATATAGGTTCTTACGACCAGTTTCTTAAGAAAGATACTTGCCCATCAAATCATCATTGATTCCTGATGCACTCTGTATAACCAGTATTGTACTTCATATTAAACAGGAAAGGAATAGAAGACGCTGACTACTTGCAGTTTGAAATAAAAAACGACCCAAAAACGAATTGCTTGCAGCCAACACCAATCACTGGGGAATGGGAGAAGATTTGTATCGTCACTGATTACTACTGCTACGACTTTGATGTCATGCATCACGCAACTGCAGAGAACCTTGACAGCATACGCTACGGATTCCCAGGAATGAAAGGCGTATGCATCAGAGGCAGAGCAGATGAGGCAGGGACGTAAGAACAGGGAACTACTGGGGGCACGCACCCCCAAGATTTTGCTAAAGCTAATGACAATCTTCGTATAGAATTTTCATTTATTTTTCCCCTTCTAGTTAATTTTTAGCAAAATAATTAATGCTTCTTCCTTTAAGGTAGTAAGTTTATTGATAAAAATTTACTTGATGTATGCGACTAGCTTCAATCGATTTCCCTGTACAAAATATTTTTGAACAAGGTTGACAGATGCGTAGCACATACATATCTTCTTTTTTGTCATATTCTTATTCAAAGTGTATAAAACATAACCTATTGTGGCATGAGATGAGCATAAAAAAAGTTAAACATATTTTAAAGACTGTTTTTTGTTTGCAATTTCTTTTTTACTTGTGGACTTATTGTTAAACTGTGCGCGAAGTGCATGAGAGTTTCGGGCCACCATAGGTACCAGTTCTGAACAAAGGAGGACAAGTAAGCAATCAAGCAAATAAACAAGTAAACTGATTCGCACTAATTAGAGAATGAAAAGAATTCCACCTGTTGCTGGCAGTGTTTTGATAAGATTGCGGAACTTCAAGAAAACATTTCTTCCACGTGTTAATATGCACCCAAATGAACGCTTGAGAAATCTTCAAATTGAAATTTACTGCCCAGTAGACAACCTCTTGATTTTAGATTCGAAACTTGGTGGTTTATAATCCACGCCTGATAGCCTGTGTACGGAGCAGACCATTTTCAGACTGAGTGTGGACAATCGTTGGTGAAACAATTAGACTGGAGCAGGATGCGAAAGGTATTCAAAGCAATGCTGCTAGTTGCTTGTTTACTAAATGTTTACTTTAATGTGACATATGCAGGTAGAATTCTTCAAAGTAGGTCTACAAAAGGTAACAAAACTGTCTCGGTTATATTTGTTGGTGATATATCCTTCGACGGACCAGTTAAGTATTTCGCGGAGAAGAATAAGACATGTGATTATAAAAAACCATTTGACAAAGTTCGACGTTTTCTCGCCCAAGCAGATTTGCGTGTTGCAAATCTAGAGTCCCCATTGGTGCCTACAGGCAAGACTTCGGATATTACGTTGGGAAGAAAAACCATCCACCATTTTGGGTCAACGAAAGCAATTGAAGGATTGAAGTATGCAGGGTTTGACATCGTGAAGCTAGCAAATAATCATTATAGCGATTTAGGCTCTAAAGGAATGAAAAGCACCAAAGCCGTTTTGAAAAAAGCCGGCATCGCCTATGTGGGTGCTATGACCAAAGGGTGGAAAAAGAAGGGGCAAGTGCCTGTCGTTAAAGAGATCAACGGGATCTCCCTTGGATTCTTAGCCTATTGTCAGCAGAAAGAAGGATGCGAGAGATTTCACCCACGAGGCCCTGCAGTGTTTGATAGAGTTCTAGCCAGAAAGGAAATCGCTGCATTGAAGAAAAGAGCAGATATCATTATTGTCATGTTGCATTGGGGTCAGGAACTTTTTCCAGTGCCAACGAAAGGTATTCGAGACGTGGCAGCTTCCTTACGGCTTCTTGGTGCAGATCTTATAATTGGAGAACATCCTCATGTAGTGCAGGTAACATCTAACTTTTCTTGCTAATATATCCATTGGATAGAGATCAGATAGAGTAGGCTCTCGGGAAGAAATATTCATTAAGACGCAAAGTTGGCAATATTTTCAAAAGTATACAATATTTGATTCTAAAGCTTTCGATATTTTAGGGGAAGGCTGTAACTAATGGCTTGTAGATTTTGCGTGCACATACAATTGGCGTAACTTACAGTAGTATGGCCTCAGCATAGCAGTGCGATGTAGAAATAGCATCTGCATATATATACTACAATCCCTTTCACTCGAACATGCGATAACTCGAACTCTCGCTAACACAAACAGAGGTGGCATTCCCTAAAACCTCCATAACTCAAACTATTTCTATCGTCCCTTGCTTGTTTTAGTTATCCTCGATAACTGGAACTATTTTGATCGTCCCTTGCTTGTTTGAGTTATCGGGATTCTACTGTAGTAATATTAGCAGGGAGCATTTTTAAAAGAAAGCACCGTAGAAAGCAAATTACAGGGTCTGTCGGATTGTAAAATGTTTTCAATTTGTGTTTTCCTAGGATAAATCTTGGGTTGATACAAAAACCCTGATCAATTAATGTTCAATTATTATTGCTCAACGTTAATTGAATAAGCCACCAAACCTCTCTGTTAAAGATTGATACGTTAACAGGTCCTTGTGTTAGCCATCGAATGACAAACAGGTTTCCGTGGGGACCCTGGATTAGTTTAGGATTCTGAGTCTGGTGAACCGTGAAAATCTGGTATGCAGTTTCTAGTCAACCTGTAGCTTTGCTATCATGTGAGCCAGGAAAAGATATAAACCTTTGCCCTATTACAGCAAACCTAAAGCTAATTTCCACTGTTTTCTTTTGTCAGCGAGTATTCTCGTTCTGCTCTACTAAAATATGAGTCACGTGACTTGATGCGACTTTTCATTGCTCTCTTTTGTCAGTGCCTCTCTGCATTTCAAATTTGCTGGCAAATACAATAGTCAGTACATTAGCTTTCATTTCAGTTTCCAAACCATCTTTTGCTAATGACTATTGACTAAGTAATCAGCTTTAACGAACATTTCAAGATTATTGTATCGATTCTATACTGGCCTAGATGGCCATGTGACATCGCAAGCAAAATGCAACTCGAACTACCACAAACTAAGGGTCAAAGGGCCCATGGTTTTGCATGATCCAAATTTTTGTGATAACAAACTCCTGTGTTCATTTCCAGGGTCACGAATGCATTAAAGAGGCTCTAGCAGTTTACAGTCTGGGCAATTTCTTATTCCAAAAGACAGGAGTTGATCTAAGACAGTTTCTTTACAATGGAAATCCATCAGAAAAAGAGGTAGAAAGATATTTAGAAGCCACAAGGAAGATATTTAACCCCAGCCAGTTTTCCTATATGTTCCGAGTTACATTTTCAAGGTAATCTCTTTGAATTTCAATTCAGATTTTCATTTATCCTAATCAACTTTACATTGAATAACGTAAAAGATTTAAATTGTTTGTCGCTTGAGAATCTGGATTTTTTGAAACCAGTTTCCTGTGAAAAACACTTGCCCATCAAATTATCATTGCTTTCCGTTGCACTCGGTATAACAAGTATTGTATTTCATGTTCAACAGGAAAGGAATAGAAGAAGCTCACTACATGCAGTTTGAAATAAAAAACGACCCAAAAACGAATTGCTTGCAGCCAACACCAATCACTGGGGAATGGGAAAAGGTATGTGTAGCTGCAGATTACTATTGCTACGATTTTGATCTTATGCATCACGTGACTGCTGAGAACCTTGATAATATACACTTCGAATATAAAGGAAAGAACAGCGAATGTATCAGAACAAATGGGGACTGGCTCATTGACGAAATGGCCGTGGGGCTTGAAGTGCCTAATTGAAAATAGTGCCCTTGATGCGTCGTGCCCCCAAAAAAGGTTAAATACTCCTTACGTCCCTGGATTGAAGTGAAGAGCAGACGCTAATCACTTTGGGAGATACTCCTGCAAATGATCACAATGACCTCTAGACAGGGAATTTACCATAACGTTCTAGCAAATCGGGTAACCGGAAATCTGAAGGTTTTTTTGGAATCCTTGAGGAAAGGCAGTCATTTTTAGCCCTGGGGACGTTCTAGGAAATGAGCCATTGTGACGTAATTGATGACATCATGTGACCACGGTCACAAGAAATCCAACCTCCGAATATTCGACCGCTGATCATATCATTGGAAAGAGCATCGAAAACTGAGCGAATAATTATATAACACTGATGTTATTTTACTTATAAGATATAACGTATTGAAAAGTTTTGAAAAATTCAAAATGGCGGATAGCAATTGAGTGTATCAGTCTGTTAATTTCAATTTTTTGATCGGTATTTAATGAGGGAATAGTTTTTTTTAATTGTTACTGTACAGAAATGAAAAATCATTAAAATAGGAGCCACTGAGTTGAAATTCAAGCTAAGCTGAAAAGAGTTATTGAATTTATGTTTCAAATTCCATTGTCAGTTTATGGTAGCCATTTGGCGGACGAATCGTAGCTTGAAGAGAAATCACACACTTCCCACGCATTTTCTTCAGCACGAAATCGGAAATATCTTGCTCATTTGCTCTATCTCCGGTTTTTCAGTATTTCCCTCCTCACCTCTGTCGTACATTTCTTTCCCTGCATATTTGCTTGGGCAAAGCAATTCGACTTCATAAACTACTTTTGCTTTCTTTTCAAGGACAAAGATGGGGGTAACTGTTTCCCTTTGAACCAAAAGGGCACAACAAACTCGGTTTCTCCATTCCATGTTCACCTATTCATTTCTATTGAAACATCTGGAACCATTACTTCAGTGCGATGAAACTAGTGAATTAGCTGATAACTAACCTTTTAGATAGCTCTCTCTGCTCAATCTAAATATGGAGGAATGATGCTAGACGATTTCACTTTCAACTTTTTGTAGATTTACAATCTGGTTGTTACGTTTCAATTGTCTTTCCATTGTAGAAAACGGTTCTATGTATGAACTCTAGCTTTTTCTAAATGCGTGGGAAGTGTGTGATTTCTCTTCAAGCTACGAGTCGTCCGCCAAATGGCTACAATAAACTGACAATAGAATTTGAAACATAAATTCAATAACTCTTTTCAGCTTAGCTTAAATTTCAACTCAGTGGCTCCTATTTTAATGTTTTTCCATTTCTGTTATAGCCAGAAAAATCGGAACCATAATGAAACGAACACATAGATACTACTTAAGCTTTTCGTCTGACACTCAACAGAGTAATACGTCAGAAAGAGAACGAAACAGAAACCTAACTGATTTATATACCCAGATGTGGATCGAAATAGGCCAATCAGAAAAGAGGTGAATGATTGGTACGGTGTGGGAAAACCAATCAACACCCACGATATAGTGAGCTGACCAATAAGATTATTTCAAGAGTCCTAAGGCGAAAACGAACTCCTTCTGTCTACACAATAGGGGATCCCTGGTTTTTATGTAGACAGATTCCAAAATAGCTAAGTGAAAGGTAGATCTTGCTCTGCCAATTATTCGAAAGCAATTCTCACTGTAGGCTTTAGCACACTCTGGGTTGTCGAGCAAATGTTGACCTATAGCAGAGTCACAGGCTATAAAATCTTTGCGCAATAACAAGGATATCCTCATCACAAAACCAGATAAGGGATCCGGGGTCGTTATTTTGAACCTACATTACCAAAATGGGTGATGTCCTTAACGACACTAATAAATTTGAAAAACTTGGCGACGTCGAACAGTTTGACAAAACGGCTAGACTAGAGCAGAAACTCCAAAAACGCCTTTTAGAGTTAGTCAACAAAAAACAGTTGGCTCGGGGAATTTATGACAGGATTCGACCCACTGGCTCGCAGCGTCCACGAATGTATGGTCTCCCCAAAACTCACAAACAAAGTATCCCACTAAGGCCTATTTTATCCATGGTTGGCTCGGCTCAACATCAACTTGCGAAATGGCTCTCAGAGGTTTTGGAACCGGTTCTCCATTTGTACTCTGAAAATTGCATTTCGGACTCGTTCACTTTCGCCAAATTTATCCAAAACTTTGAGCTCAACCCCACTAAACGCCACTAAAACTTTTATGTGCTCTTTCGACGTCAGCAGTTTGTTTACCAATGTTCCTCTGGATGAAACGATAAAGATTTGCGCCGACGCGTTGTACCGAAGTGAGCTTGAAAGGCCGTCGTTCCCTGAGGAGGTTTTCATTGAATTGATGAAATCTGCAACTAGCTCTGTGGAGTTCAGTTTCAACAATGAGATGTACCGCCAAAAGGACGGTGTCGCCATGGGCAGCCCTTTGGGACCAGCGCTAGCGAACATATTTGTCGGCTTCCATGAGCATAAACTCTTCAACTGCCATCAAAAGCCCATTGTTTACTTTCGCTATGTTGATGACACTTTTGCAGTTTTTGAAAAACAGTCTGAATGTGATATTTTTCTTGCCAAACTCAACTCATTGCATCAGTCTCTAAAATTCACCTTTGAAAAGGAGGAAAACAACTCCTTGCCATTTCTTGACGTCTCTGTGGAGAAAACTGAACCTGGTTTTCTTACCAGTGTTTACAGGAAACCAACTTTTAGCGGCCTATATACACGTTGGGATTCCTTTTGTGCCAAACAAATCAAAATTAATTTGATTAACACCTTGGTTCACCGGGCACTTATGATCTGTTCCGAACCAAAACTCAATTTAGAATTGGCAGAAATAAAATCTACCCTCATCAACAATGGTTATCCAGAAGACCTCATTTCGGCTTGCTTTCGTAATAAAATCATAGGTTTCTTGGCTGACAAAAAGATTGGTCCACAAAAGTGCCCTGTTTATCTAAAACTGCCTTACATTGTCAACGTCTCCTTGCGATTCGAAAGACAAATTAAAACAGCCATAACTAAGTGCTACGCTACGGTCAGCCCCCGTCTCATCTTTTCCTCTAAGAAGATAATTCCATCTATCCGCAAAGATAGTGTGCCTACCATACAAAACAGCCTAGTAGTTTATGAATACTCGTGCCGGTGTGATGCCAGGTACGTAGGTCGCATATCATATCCCAGCAGTTATGTGATAGGGTTAAACAACACGTGCCGTCTAGCATACGCAACAAAACTGTTCCTCAACGAGAACAACCATCTCGCGCCTCAAAACCAAAAAGTTCACTAAAACATGACTCTGCTATAGGTCAACATTTGCTCGACAACCCAGAGTGTGCTAAAGCCTACAGTGAGAATTGCTTTCGAATACATGGCAGAGCAAGATCTACCTTTCACTTAGCTATTTTGGAATCTGTCTACATAAAAACCAGGGATGCCCTATTGTGTAGACAGAAGGAGTTCGTTTTCGCCTTAGGACTCTTGAAATAATCTTATTGGTCAGCTCACTGTATCGTGGGTGTTGATTGGTTTTCTCACACCATACCAATCATTCACCTCTTTTCTGATTGGCCTATTTTGATCCACATCTGGGTATATAAATCAGTTAGGTTTCTGTTTCGTTCTCTTTCTGACGTATTACTCTGTTGAGTGTCAGACGAAAAGCTTAAGTAGTATCTATGTGTTCGTTTCATTATGGTTCCGATTTTTCTGGCTATACTGAAGTTCTGTACCATCCAAAGACTGTTCCATTTCTGTTATCCGCCATTTTGAATTTTTCCACACTTTTCAATACGTTATATCTTTTGAAGGGTAAGTCAAATAACATCAGTGTAATATAATAATTTGCTCAGTTTTCGATGGTTTTTCCAATGATGTGATCAGCGGTCGAATATTCGGAGGTTGGATTTCTTGTGACCGTGGTCACATGACGTCATCAATTACGTCACAATGGGTCATTTCCCAGAATGTCCCCAGGGCTTAAAATGACCGCCTTTCCTCAAGGATTCCAAAAGTATACCTTCAGATTTTCGGTTACCCAATTTGATAGAATGTTATGGTAAATTCCCTGTCTAATTGTATATAGCTCAATAAGGAAATGAATATACTTGGTGGACTCTTCTGTTTGAGCTACTTTACTAATCGATATGAACAGGTTGACCATACACATATGTATGCCAATCTGCAAGCATATACTGTGCTTAACTGTAAAAACAAATGACATAAAATCTATGACATGGAATGTTGCTGGCTCATCTTCAAGCCTGTCGAATAATGCTCAAGGAGAGAATTTGCCTGATCTCTGTAGTTGCAAGCAAAAAGACTAAAGCAGTCTCACGGTGAGACGAGATCAAGATGATGGACCAAGGACACACTGTTTGATTTATTTTTTCCCTACTAATTAATTTTTAGCAAAATTCATAATCCTTCTGCCTTTCAGGTAGTAAGTTTTTTGATACAATTTTTACTGGATGTAAACGCTTTTTTATAAAGAACCTAGCTCAGGGTCTAGTTCCTTAAGTTCTTTATTTTGAGACCTCTTTTGACCACTTTGTAGTTCTAATAGTTCCTTAGTAGTTCCTTAATTTCAAGTGTTTATTTAGTATATAGGAATAAGTATCGACGCAAGAAAAGAATTAGAATTCAATATTTTGTAATAAACTCGTGATAAGAAAACATGAAACATATTTTAACACAAAGAAGCTCAGGCTAGGCCTATAAAACGTAAAAGTTATTTACATAGTCATTAGAGAAGTTGCATATCTGCACCAAGTGAATATATGCAAAATTATAAGGCAGAATGAACGCGTTAAAAAGCAGACATGTTCTTCTGTAACTCCGAGTTTCGTGCTTGTGCACTCATCAGACAGACTATACCAATCTTGCCAATCTATACCAATATGCAAAATTATAAAGTTCCTTAGTGATTTGACCTTTAGTAGTAAAAGTTCCTTTAAGTTTTTGGACCATCGACATGTAGGTTCCTTATAAAAGGTTCTTTATAAAAAAAAGCATGTATGCGACTAGCTATAATAAAATTCCCTGTAGAAAATATTAATTGAACATCGTTGACAGATGCGTAGCACGGATATCTTCTAATTTGTCATTTTCTAATTCAAAGTGTATAAATCATAACCTATTGTGGCATGAGATGAGCATAAAAATAGTTAAACTTATTTCAAAAACTGTTTTTTAGCTTTGCAATTTCTTTTTTATATTTGGGCTTATTGTTTAACTGTGCATGAAGTATATGAGAGTTACGGGCCACCATAGGTACCAGTTCTGAACAAAGGAGCACAAGAAAGCAATCAACCAAATAAACAAGTAAATCAATTTGCACTAATCAGAGACTGAATTGCATTCCACATGTTGCTTTTGGTACTTGGAAAAGATTTTAGATTCGATACGTGGTGGTTTATAATCTAGGCCCCTATAGCCTGTGTACAGAGCAGACCGTTTTCGGACTGTGTGTGGACAGTCGTTGGTGAAACAATATAGACTGGAACAGGATGCGAGAGCTATTCAAAGCAATGTTGCTAGTTGCTTGTTTACTAAATGTTTACTTTGCTGTGACATATGCAGGTAGAATTTTTCAAAGTAGGTCTGCAAAAGGTAACAAAACTGTCTCGGTTATATTTGTTGGTGATATATCCTTCGATGGACCAGTCAAGTATTTCGCGGAGAAGAATAAGACATGTGATTACAAAAAACCATTTGACAAAGTTCGACCCTTTCTCGCCCAAGCAGATTTGCGTGTTGCAAATCTAGAGTCCCCATTGGTGCCTATAGGCAAGACTTCGGATATCATGTTGGGAAGAAAAACCATCCACCATTTTGGGTCAGCGAAGGCTGTTGAGGGATTGAAGTATGCAGGGTTCGACATCGTGAAGCTAGCAAATAATCATTATAGCGATTTAGGCTCTAAAGGAATGAAAAGCACAAAAACCATTTTGAAAAAAGCCGGAATCGCCTATGTGGGTGCTATGACCAAAGGGTGGAAAAAGAAGGGGCAAGTGCCTGTCGTTAAAGAGATCAACGGGATCTCCCTTGGATTCTTAGCCTATTGTCAACAGAAAGAAGGATGCGAGAGATTTCACCCACGAGGCCCTGCAGTATTTGATAGAGTTCTAGCCAGAAAGGAAATCGCTGCATTGAAGAAAAGAGCAGATATCATTATTGTCATGTTGCATTGGGGTCAGGAACTTTTTCCAGTGCCAACTAAAGGTATTCGGGACATGGCAGCTTCCTTACGGATTCTTGGTGCAGATCTTATAATTGGAGAACATCCTCATGTAGTACAGGTAACATCTAACTTTTCTTGCTAATTGCAACAACTTCGTATCGGTACACTCTAAGCACCGCCATTTACAGATGTAGATATGGCACAAGAAACCTGAAGTCTTACCCACAATTCAACCACATAAAAACTTAAAATTACAAACATCAGGTTGAACCACGAATGGATACTTTAAACACATATCCACTCGTAAGAGGTAACGTAGGCTCTCTTGAAGAAATAATAATATACGTAAAGTTAGAAATATTTAAAGTGTTGTAGATTCCGATCTACTCTGATTCTTTTATACTAAAGGTCGATTGTATCTGCCAGCAAATTTGAAATGCAGAGAGGCACTGACAAAAGAGAGCAATGAAAAGTCGCATCAAGTCGTGTGACTCATGTTTTAGTAGAGCAGAACGAAAATACTCCCTGACAAAAGAAAACTGTGGAAATTAGCTTTAGGTTTGCTGTAATAGGGCAAAGGTTTATATCTTTTCCTGGCTCACATGATAGTAAAGCTACAGGTTGACTAGAAACTGCATACCAGATTTTCACGGTTCACCAGACTCAGAATCCTAAACTAATCCAGGGTCCCCACGGAAACCTGTTTGTCATTCGATGGCTAACACAAGGACCTGTTAAGGTATCAATCTTTAACAGAGAGGTTTGGTGGCTTATTCAATTAACGTTGAGCAAGAATAATTGAACATTAATTGATCAAGGTTTTGTATCAACCCAAGATTTATCCTAGGAAAATACAGGTTGAAAACATTTTACAATCGGATAGGCCTTGTAATTGGCTTTCTATGGTGCTTTCATTTAAAGATGCTTATGGTAAATTCCCTGTCTACCACAAACTAAGTGTCAAATGGCCCATGGTTTTGCATGATCCGAATTTGTGTGATAACAAACTCCTGTGTTCATTTCCAGGGTCACGAATGCATTAAAGAGGCTCTAGCAGTTTACAGTCTTGGCAATTTCTTATTCCAAAAGACAGGAGTTGATCTAAGACAGTTTCTTTACAATGGAGACCCATCAGCAAAAGAGGTAGAAAGATATTTAGAAGCCACAAGGAAGATATTTAACCCCAGCCAGTTTTCCTATATGTTCCGAGTTACATTTTCAAGGTAATCTCTTTGAATTTCAATTCAGATTTACATTTGTCCTAATCAACTTTACATTGAATAATGTAAAAGATTTGAATTGTTTCTCGCTCGAGAATCTGGGTTTTTTGAAACCAGTTTCCTGTGAAAAATACATGCCCATCATATTATCATTGCTTTCCGGTGCACTCGGTATAACAAGTATTCTACTTCATGTTAAACAGGAAAGGAATAGAAGAAGCTCACTACTTGCAGTTTGAAATAAAAAACGACCCAAAAACAAATTGCTTGCAGCCAACACCAATCACTGGGGAATGGGAGAAGGTATGTGTAGCTGCGGATTACTATTGCTACGATTTTGATCTCATGCATCACGTGACTGCTGAGAACCTTGATAATATACACTTCGAATATAAAGGAATGCACAGCCAATGTATCAGAACAAAAGGGGAATGGATTATGGACGAAGTGACCGGGGTGCAGAGGAGGCAAGCGCCCCCAGGATTTCGCTAAAAACAATGACAATGAAGGGTCCTTTTTACTTCCAGAAATAACCTCTCCTCCTTATTGAGAATAATGCCCTTGATGCGTCGTGCCCCCAAAGTTTAAATACTCCTAATGTCCCTGGATTGAAGAGCAGATGCTATTCACTTGGGAGATACTCCTGCAAATGTTCACAATGACCTTGTATATAGCTCAATAAAGAAATTGATATACTTGGTTGACTCTTTTGTCTGAGCTTCTATACTAATCGAGATGAACAGGTTGACCATACACATATGTATGCCAATCTGCAAGCATATTGTGCTTAACTGTAAAAAAAAAGGGAGAAGTCTTGGGAAGTAAAACTGTTTCAATAGAAAGTACTGACAGTCTACGACCAAAATAATTATGACATGGAATGTTGCCTGTTCATCTTCAAACCTGTCCAATAGTGCTCAAGGAGAGAATCTGCCAGCTCTAAGTAGTTTCAGGCAAAAAGACTGAAGCAATCTCACGATGGGACCAGATCAAGGTGAAGGGCCATGGACACACTGCTTGATTATTCTGCGTGCATGCATTATTCTACATTTACCCTCTGTGCTGTGGGTATAATCTACCTTAAAGGGGACCTGCAAAGGTAAAAAAAGTTTTGCTATTAACAAGCTATTACGGTCAATTCACATACGGGGAGTCCGAATTTGGCATTAAAAATGCAATATTTGGATTGGTTTTTGAGTTATGACAGCTGAAAATTGACGATTTTGCATGTTGGACGCCATTTTGTTTTGAGGACGGGTTTGCCCGCGTTTTCTCTCTGACGTCAGAGGTGAATAAAGAAATGAGACGCTCAATGGATCACACTGGAATTGGTATTGAAACACGCTCGATATAAAGTTGATTTTCGTCGCTTTTTCGTTAAAAAAAATGGAACACAGCGATGAAAGATTAGAATATGGAGCCGTTGATAACCTTGAGATAAATATTCAGCCGTATATGTTCTAACCGTTGCCTAAAAACAGACGAGAAGAACGGTCCTCGAATACCGATGAGATGAGAGCAGCGCCAGCGAAGACAAGGTAGAAGAAGATGTAAATATTCAAAGAATTGTCAACGTTGATTGGTATGTTTTTTAGTAAAATTGTTTCCATTACAACTTATACAAAACTTATATGACCAAATCTTTATCTAAAACTCAAATAATGGGTGAATTAATAATATATTTATAAAAGTACAAAACGGAGTATTTAGGCCAAATTTAGGCCATCCACTCAACTACTGCCTTGAATTCAGTTGCGGATTCCAGTTACGGATTCAGAATCCGTAACCAATCCGTAACTGGGCTGTCTGGTGAGTTGAATTTGGTTGCGGATACTAGACATGATAAAACGAGAACTATCTACTATTTAAAGGGCCGATAAAGGTTTGTAATAATAATCAGCTTATTTTTCATGCAATTACCTATCGTTTGATATGATTCTTATTTTTCTAGAATAAGAATACATCTTATAAAGTTCGCTGAAAAATTGCTAAGAATTGGCCTAAGAACCAACTGGCCTAAGAACCAACTGACAAACATGGACGACGGATATTCGTTTAAAATTCGAGTCTTAGAAATATTGCCTTCAAATTTGTTCTAAACAGTATCTTTCAGGTACTACTACCACCTTTTTTTGGTTTCAAAATGAATTTTCAACCAAAAGAGAATCTAAAACAGGGGGTAACTACCCCCAGAAACGACAAACGTTGACGACGGATATTCGTTTAAAACTCGAGTTTTTGGAATAAAGTCTTCAAATCTGCTTCAGACAGTACCTTTCAGGTAGTTCTACCACCTTTTTTTGGTTTCAAAAAAAATTCTTAAGTGCAAGAGTATTTAAACCTGGGGGCTACTACCCCCAAAATGACAAAGATTAACGACGGATATTTGTTTAAAATTCGATTTTTTGGAATATGGTCTTCAAATTTGTTGTAAACAGTACCTTTCAGGTAGTACTACCACCTTTTTTTGGTTTCAAAATGAATTTTTGAAAACAAGAGAATCTGAAACTGGGGGTCACTACCCCCAGAAACGACAAACATGGACGACGGATTATCGTTTAAAATTCGAGTTTTTGGAATATTGCCTTCAAATTTGTTGTAAACAGTACCTTTCACGTAGTACTACCACCTTTTTTTGGTTTCAAAAAAAATTCTTAAGTGCAAGAGTATTAAAACCTGGGGGCTACTACCCCCAAAATGACAAAGATCAACGACGGATATTTGTTTAAAATTCGAGTTTTTGGAATATGGTCTTCAAATTTGTTGTAAACAGTACCTTTCAGGTAGTACTACCACCTTTTTTTGGTTTCAAAATGAATTCTTGAAAACAAGAGAATCTGAAACTGGGGGTCACTACCCCCAGAAACGACAAACATGGACGACGGATTATCGTTTAAAATTCGAATTTTTGGAATATTGCCTTCAAATTTGTTCTAAACAGTACCTTTCAGGTAGTACTACCACCTTTTTTTGGTTTCAAAAAAAATTCTTAAGTGCAAGAGTATTTAAACCTGGGGGCTACTACCCCCAAAATGACAAAGATTAACGACGGATATTTGTTTAAAATTCGAGTTTTTGGAATATGGTCTTCAAATTTGTTGTAAACAGTACCTTTCAGGTAGTACTACCACCTTTTTTTGGTTTCAAAATGAATTCTTGAAAACAAGAGAATCTGAAACTGGGGGTCACTACCCCCAGAAACGACAAACATGGACGACGGATATTCGTTTAAAACTCGAATTTTTGGAATATTGCCTTCAAATTTGTTCTAAAAAGTACCTTTCAGGTAGTACTACCACCTTTTTTTGGTTTCAAAATGAATTTTCAACCAAAAGAGAATCTAAAACAGGGGGTAACTACCCCCAGAAACGACAAACATGGACGACGGATATTCGTTTAAAACTCGAATTTTTGGAATAAAGTCTTCAAATTTGCTTCAGACAGTACCTTTCAGGTAGTACTACCACCTTTTTTTGGTTTCAAAAAAAATTCTTTTGGTTTCAAAAAAATTTCTTAAGTGCAAGAGTATTTAAACCTGGGGGCTACTACCCCCAAAATGACAAAGATTAACGACGGATATTTGTTTAAAATTCGAGTTTTTTGAATATTGCCTTCAAATTTGTTCTAAACAGTACCTTTCAGGTAGTACTACCACCTTTTTTGGTTTCAAAATGAATTTTCAACCAAAAGAGAATCTAAAACAGGGGGTAACTACCCCCAGAAACGACAAACATGGACGACGGATATTCGTTTAAAACTCGAATTTTTGGAATAAAGTCTTCAAATTTGCTTCAGACAGTACCTTTCAGGTAGTACTACCACCTTTTTTGGTTTCAAAAAAAATTCTTAAGTGCAAGAGTATTTAAACCTGGGGGCTACTACCCCCAAAATGACAAAGATAAACGACGGATATTTGTTTAAAATTCGAGTTTTTGGAATATGGTCTTCAAATTTGTTGTAAACAGTACCTTTCAGGTAGTACTACCACCTTTTTTTGGTTTCAAAAGAAATTGTCAACCACAAGAGAATCTCAAAGTGGGGACTGCTACTCCTAAACTGACAAACATGGACGACGGATATTCATTTACAAGACGAGTTTTTGGAATATTTTTTTTAAATTTTTTCCAAAAAGTTTTTGGGATTGTCTTCAATTATTTTACTGTTCAAGGGTCTTTGTCTGCCAGACGTCATGCATATTTGATTTTCTATTTTTGCTCTTATTGATTGTGAAGACTGAAGGATTCGTTATCGGTAACAGGAAGCCCTTTCTCAGCTTTGTTTTTTCTAGGACGCTTTTATAAGATATTTTGGGGTTTGGCGACGCATATTGGGTCAAGCGAGTGAGCACATTTAGACAATTAGTTATAATTTGTACGTGAAAAGAATAGTTGCGAACGGTTGAAATACTACATGCTTTCCTACTATGGCGGCTGCCATAGGAAGAAAGGTTTGCAACTTTGATCCCTAAGATCGTTGGATACCTCAGACCTCTCGATATCAAAATTGTTCCCAATTGTTTTTTTGCAGAAAAGGGCCATTAGTATTTTTTGGAATTAATTGTTCATTAAACAAAATTCAAAAAACCCGTGATTGATATCGAATTGTTCTTTTCAAATTTTCGGACCGATTTTAGGAAAACTTTTGGACCGACAGCCACATTATTGGGGGCACTTTCCCATTCCAAACCCCCTGTTATGGGTACACCTTTATTTGCTCAGCTTTTTCTATTTGATGCAGCTACTCTCTTTCAATTTTTGGCTACACCATCTTCAAGTTCTTGTTCGAAAGTGTTCACACTGTTTTCGAGATGCTGCAAGCTTCTAATACGTGCATTACTGGCCAACTCAGATGTCATGATATTCAACAATTTTTGCAGGGATTTTTAGAATAAGGAAAAAAAATTTTTAATAAACTATTGTAGCCAGGTGCGGATCCAAGGAGGGGGGCGGGTGGCCATGGCCCCCCAAAGTGATTAACTCTCAACGATCAAAAATTTGCGAGAAAAGTAGTTTAATAAATAAGGTTACGCCTTGGTTCATAAGAGCGTAACAAGAAAATATTGCATACTGTAAGTACCGAACATCAAAATTATATATCATGAACGAACAACATATTTGCTTTTTCTCAGAAAGACACTTAAAAGAACAGAATCTCGAGAAAGGTGCTTTTTTAACTACTTAAGTTTCAAAAATGCACCCACTCGTATGGATTCATGGTATAATTCGAAATGAGGCTTACTTTCTTGGAGCAAATTGAAATGGCAATTCGTTTAAAAAATGAAACGAACTGTTTGGATTGGGATGCATAGAGCGAAAATAAAAAACGGCGTTGGCAACGTTCTACAGGGATTTGAGGGGCATGGCTCAAAAAATATTTCGGGGACTTCGCCCCCGGACCCTTGCACTTTTCTCTCTAATTGGCCCTCCTCACACTACAACGCTGAATCCGTGACTGATTGTAGCTACATCAAAATTCGAATTTTTAGATCATTCAACGGTCTTAAAAAGTTTCCAATACTGAAATTTTCTTTAAAATTAAACAGCACAGTTCTCGAAATTCTTATACTGTAAAAAGTTTCCTATAAAAAGAATGAGTGTTCAAAACATAGCTTAATTCTACGCCTGTTTTTGGTACTAATGTGGCTTTTTAAAAGCTTCTAAATTTTGTATAAGCAATTGATAAAAAACTTTGGTGAGAATATGATCCAAGCAAAAATGAAAACCGTAATGATTCGATTAAACGCTCCCCTCTATTAAACAACCCTATTCAATGATTTTCTTATAGAAACGCCCTCTCTATTTAACGTACCCTCTAACAGATACCCCCTTCTGAAGGGGCCTGTATTCGATACACATAAAACAGTTGTTAAACAATACACTGCCATGAATATTTGAACTATTTATTTCGATGTTTCTCTCAGAATGATACCTCTGGACAAAAACTTATTCAGTTGTTGCTCGGAGTTTTACCTTAAGTACGATCATCATTAGATGTTTTTCATACATCGAAAAGATGAAAAAATTTCAACAAACACCCCTTTTTTTAAACGCCCCCTTCAATGACACCCCTACAAAAACAACAATCTCAATAAACGCCCATGGCGTTTAATCGAAGCTCTCTTTTTTTATAAATCTTTGAAAACAAGAAACTTGGTACCAGACTCTCAGTTTCAAATAAATTCTTGGTAATAAAATTCATTATTGGGGTAAATTTTTACTAGGCTACTGGTACCGAGGATATAAAAACTGGAAAAAATGTTAAAGATAAGTTTAAATCTCTTTTAAATCAGGCAAAGATGTGCTTCAATGTCCAATTTCCAGCTTTAGTTACAATATCTTATGTTACTTTATCTCGTTTTATACTTGTTTATTACAGACGTTATCCTGCTTATTAATTCTTAGAAAGCTTTTCACCAATCACCCCGCCTATTTCCATGCTCCAGCCCCCCAACTATTACTAGGAAGATAGTCAATAATCGTTCAAAACTATCTGCACAACTCTCCTCTCAACGCTGTCTCCCTCCATTATCTTCTCTCAAGATTGAATATCTTACTTTCCTATTTTCGCTACTTCGTTAATGCGCTAGTTCAAAATTTCGTCACCTCACTATTTCTCAATTTCGTTACCTCCCCTATGTCGCCATTTCCTTTTTTCGTCAAATACAGTTAGCGACCAAAATCATGCGTTACTACAACCTAAAATGTACTGTTTAGAATAAAATAAGGTGGTAGTACTACCTGAAAGGTACTGTTTACAACAAATTTGAAGGCAATATTCTCA
Organism: Pelagia noctiluca; assembly: GCA_963924455.1. Lineage (NCBI taxonomy): Eukaryota > Metazoa > Cnidaria > Scyphozoa > Semaeostomeae > Pelagiidae > Pelagia > Pelagia noctiluca. Next base: position 4,549,430 of record OZ004322.1, read on the forward strand.
AAACTCGAGTTTTAAACGAATATCCGTCGTCCATGTTTGTCGTTTCTGGGGGTAGTTACCCCCTGTTTTAGATTCTCTTTTGGTTGAAAATTTTTTTTGAAACCAAAAAAAGGTGGTAGTACTACCTGAAAGGTACTGTTTAGAACGAATTCAAAGGCAATATTCCTAAAACTCGAGTTTTAAACGAATATCCGTCGTCCATGTTTGTCGTTTCTGGGGGTAGTAACCCCCAGTTTCAGATTCTCTTGTTTTCAAAAATTCATTTTGAAACCAAAAAAAGGTGGTAGTACTACCTGAAAGGTACTGTTTACAACAAATTTGAAGACCATATTCCAAAAACTCGAATTTTAAACAAATATCAGTCGTTAATCTTTCTCATTTTGGGGGTAGTAGCCCCCAGGTTTAAATACTCTTGCACTTAAGAATTTTTTTTGAAACCAAAAAAAGGTGGTAGTACTACGTGAAAGGTACTGTTTACAACAAATTTGAAGGCAATATTCCAAAAACTCGAATTTTGAACGATAATCCGTCGTCCATGTTTGTCGTTTCTGGGGGTAGTGACCCCCAGTTTCAGATTCTCTTGTTTTCAAAAATTCATTTTGAAACCAAAAAAAGGTGGTAGTACGACCTGAAAGGTACTGTTTACAACAAATTTGAAGCCCATATTCCAAAAACTCGAATTTTAAACAAATATCCGTCGTTAATCTTTGTCATTTTGGGGGTAGTAGCCCCCAGGTTTAAATACTCTTGCACTTAAGAATTTTTTTTGAAACCAAAAAAAGGTGGTAGTACTACCTGAAAGGTACTGTCTGAAGCAAATTTGAAGACTTTATTCCTAAAATTCGAGTTTTAAACGAATATCCGTCGTCCATGTTTGTCGTTTCTGGGGGTAGTTACCCCCTGTTTTAGATTCTCTTTTGGTTGAAAATTCATTTTGAAACCAAAAAAAGGTGGTAGTAGTACCTGAAAGGTACTGTTTAGAACAAATTTGAAGGCAATATTCCAAAAACTCGAATTTTAAACGATAATCCGTCGTCCATGTTTGTCGTTTCTGGGGGTAGTGACCCCCAGTTTCAGATTCTCTTGTTTTCAAAAATTCATTTTGAAACCAAAAAAAGGTGGTAGTACTACCTGAAAGGTACTGTTTACAACAAATTTGGAGACCATATTCCAAAAACTCGAATTTTAAACAAATATCCGTCGTTAATCTTTGTCATTTTGGGGGTAGTAGCCCCCAGGTTTAAATACTCTTGCACTTAAGAATTTTTTTTGAAACCAAAAAAAGGTGGTAGTACTACCTGAAAGGTACTGTTTACAACAAATTTGAAGGCAATATTCCAAAAACTCGAATTTTAAACGATAATCCGTCGTCCATGTTTGTCGTTTCTGGGGGTAGTGACCCCCAGTTTCAGATTCTCTTGTTTTCAAAAATTCATTTTGAAACCAAAAAAAGGTGGTAGTACTACCTGAAAGGTACTGTTTACAACAAATTTGAAGACCATATTCCAAAAACTCGAATTTTAAACAAATATCCATCGTTGATCTTTGTCATTTTGGGGGTAGTAGCCCCCAGGTTTAAATACTCTTGCACTTAAGAATTTTTTTTGAAACCAAAAAAAGGTGGTAGTACTACCTGAAAGGTACTGTTTAGAACAAATTTGAAGGCAATATTCCAAAAATTCGAATTTTAAACGATAATCCGTCGTCCATGTTTGTCGTTTCTGGGGGTAGTGACCCCCAGTTTCAGATTCTCTTGTTTTCAAGAATTCATTTTGAAACCAAAAAAAGGTGGTAGTACTACCTGAAAGGTACTGTTTACAACAAATTTGAAGACCATATTCCAAAAACTCGAATTTTAAACAAATATCCGTCGTTAATCTTTGTCATTTTGGGGGTAGTAGCCCCCAGGTTTAAATACTCTTGCACTTAAGAATTTTTTTTTGAAACCAAAAAAGGTGGTAGTACTACCTGAAAGGTACTGTTTAGAACAAATTTGAAGGCAATATTCCAAAAATTCGAATTTTAAACGATAATCCGTCGTCCATGTTTGTCGTTTCTGGGGGTAGTGACCCCCAGTTTCAGATTCTCTTTTTTTCAAGAATTCATTTTGAAACCAAAAAAAGGTGGTAGTACTACCTGAAAGGTACTGTTTACAACAAATTTGAAGACCATATTCCAAAAACTCGAATTTTAAACAAATATCCGTCGTTAATCTTTGTCATTTTGGGGGTAGTAGCCCCCAGGTTTAAATACTCTTGCACTTAAGAATTTTTTTTGAAACCAAAAAAAGGTGGTAGTACTACCTGAAAGGTACTGTTTAGAACAAATTTGAAGGCAATATTCCAAAAACTCGAATTTTAAACGATAATCCGTCGTCCATGTTTGTCGTTTCTGGGGGTAGTGACCCCCAGTTTCAGATTCTCTTGTTTTCAAGAATTCATTTTGAAACCAAAAAAAGGTGGTAGTACTACCTGAAAGGTACTGTTTACAACAAATTTGAAGACCATATTCCAAAAACTCGAATTTTAAACAAATATCCGTCGTTAATCTTTGTCATTTTGGGGGTAGTAGCCCCCAGGTTTAAATACTCTTGCACTTAAGAATTTTTTTTGAAACCAAAAAAAGGTGGTAGTACTACCTGAAAGGTACTGTTTACAACAAATTTGAAGACCATATTCCAAAAACTCGAATTTTAAACAAATATCCGTCGTTGATCTTTGTCATTTTGGGGGTAGTAGCCCCCAGGTTTTAATACTCTTGCACTTAAGAATTTTTTTTGAAACCAAAAAAAGGTGGTAGTACTACGTGAAAGGTACTGTTTACAACAAATTTGAAGGCAATATTCCAAAAACTCGAATTTTAAACGATAATCCGTCGTCCATGTTTGTCGTTTCTGGGGGTAGTGACCCCCAGTTTCAGATTCTCTTGTTTTCAAAAATTCATTTTGAAACCAAAAAAAGGTGGTAGTACTACCTGAAAGGTACTGTTTACAACAAATTTGAAGACCATATTCCAAAAAATCGAATTTTAAACAAATATCCGTCGTTAATCTTTGTCATTTTGGGGGTAGTAGCCCCCAGGTTTAAATACTCTTGCACTTAAGAATTTTTTTTGAAACCAAAAAAAGGTGGTAGAACTACCTGAAAGGTACTGTCTGAAGCAGATTAGAAGACTTTATTCCAAAAACTCGAGTTTTAAACGAATATCCGTCGTCAACGTTTGTCGTTTCTGGGGGTAGTTACCCCCTGTTTTAGATTCTCTTTTGGTTGAAAATTCATTTTGAAACCAAAAAAAGGTGGTAGTAGTACCTGAAAGATACTGTTTAGAACAAATTTGAAGGCAATATTTCTAAGACTCGAATTTTAAACGAATATCCGTCGTCCATGTTTGTCAGTTGGTTCTTAGGCCAGTTGGTTCTTAGGCCAATTCTTAGCAATTTTTCAGCGAACTTTATAAGATGTATTCTTATTCTAGAAAAATAAGAATCATATCAAACGATAGGTAATTGCATGAAAAATAAGCTGATTATTATTACAAACCTTTATCGGCCCTTTAAATAGTAGATAGTTCTCGTTTTATCATGTCTAGTATCCGCAACCAAATTCAACTCACCAGACAGCCCAGTTACGGATTGGTTACGGATTCTGAATCCGTAACTGGAATCCGCAACTGAATTCAAGGCAGTCCACTCAACTCAAAACATTCAAGTTTTTTGCTCTTTATCAAAATCCTATTTGTTTAAATCTTTTACTGATTTCAATTGTTTAGGTGTACTTGTGGTAAATGCTAGGAGGAATGATAAGAGGAATTGAAAGCCTTTGCTGCAAAGAAGTGCAAAGAACTTCGACCAAAGCAAAGGAATCAAACTGCGAGTGCATTACAGAAGTTAATGACTTTGCTCCAGTTTGTCTGAACCCGGATGTCGTTGAGAGAAGCTATCTATCAATTTCTTTCAAGAGCAGAGTTTGAGTTCAGAAAATATGTATGGAAAAAGTATGTATAAAAATGAAAAAAAGAGGGTAAACAAGGAAAAGATGAAATTATAAAAAATATGAAAATATATTTACATAAGAAGAGAGGGTAGTCCCAACCAGCCAGCCCTGCCATTGTCCCCTCTACAGCCCCCCAGACCCAACCAACTCAGCAATGCCATAGTAGTAAGGATTTAGTATTTCAGTATTTTAGTATTTTGGAACAAGATTGCATTTACCATTTAGACTTTCATTTTTATTTTTTCTTTAACTGATTATAGAGTTTCTTAGAGAGAGAGTGGTTATCTTTACATTTCCAACCGTCTGTCAAATAGTATAATTGCCATTAATCCTGGGTTTTTATAGATACAAATCATTAGCCGATACCCTATAACAGACATTTCGGGGTATTTAAATCAGAATGTCTTGTTGTGTTAGGTGCCCTAGCAGACCCGCGTCCGGGACCACCTTTGCATCTTTGTTATGTTTATTGCTATTTTTTGTTTATGGGTTTATCTAGTGAATCTAGAATGAACTAGGACATCCTTGAAGTTTTTATGCTTTTTAAGTGCCAGGAAAGGAGTTGTGGCCCAAATGTATTTTAGAGTTTCATCCTTGGTTATCAGGTGCCAATGTTTCTTCAATATTGCTCCAATTTGAATGGCAGTGTTATCAAATAGTACAATAAAGGGGAGGAGTCTCATTATTTGGTGGTTTATCTTTGAATATTAATTCATGTTCAGTGTGCTGGATGGCTTTGCTGAATTGGTTCTGAATATTGGACAGGTTGTAACCCCTCTGAAGAGGGTTATCCCTCAGTCTGTTTAGTTCTTCTGTCAGTTTTTCATTGTTTGTGATGATTCTTCCAAAGGGCCATTTTTTTAGGACTGAGTGGAGAGCTGAGGGACAGTTGTGATTTGCCTTGAATTTCTTTTAACCCTTCACATGCCTTTTTCCTTTTGGTGACCCTCTGTCAAAAATAATCTTTTAAAAGTAATCTCTCATTAAGCCTAAAGACTTTGCCAGCCTCGTGTCCTGTATCCATATTTTTTGGAGGGCTGCATTCTTTGAGAACTTGTGAAAAGTCACTTTCTTTTAATTTTCAGTAAATTGTCTTGATTTTTCATATTATTACTTAAGTTATTGAAACAATTGTAAGCTGCGCAACCCACATTGCAAACACAAACTACAAATTTCAGTCATCTAGATACCTTTTATTGATGCACATGACGTGAGGAATCATGTGGGGTAGGGAAGTAAGAACATGATTACTGTTTTGGGTTATAAACAGCGGAAGTCGGATGTTGTTATCTATGATATTGTAATAACAGGGTGAAAAATGTTTTTCCAATATTAGAAAAACAAGGTATGGGGAAAGGGGAAGAAAAACTTTTTCAAGAAGATGGAACAAACTGCATGATTGTTTTCTTCACACATTTCTTTCAACTTCAAAAAATATCAACAATAAACAAGGGTAGCTAGGGTACCAAATTATAAGATGTAAAATTTAAGGCTTGTGTTCTTATGAAATTGTTCTTATAAAAAAGACGGTACTCTTAAAAAACAATTGAAAAACATATTCTATAAGATACTTGCCTGGATCCCAAGTATCAAAAGTTTCTTAAATTTTCTGTCGTTTTTTGTTTTCTCATCATCATTGTCATATGGCAAAAACACTATTTTCAGGTATGGCAGCTAAGTAAACAAATAAAACAAAATAAGAATATAGGCAGAAAATACAAAAAATAGAATGATAATTACAAGTAAAAAAAAATTCGATAAAAACTAGGGTCTACTGGGGTAAAATGAGTAGTTTTGTAATCTTGTATAAATAACTTAATTTTGATCATTTTGCTTTTTTTACGCTTACAAATAAAACTAGAAATAAAAAGATAAAAAAATGAAAAATTAACTATAATAAAACATAAATAAAGTCTAATTAATTAAGTAATTGTAAACAGAAATTAGTAAGTAAAATAAGATTATGGGCTTTAGATGTAAACATTATTTACATTTGAACTTTTGGGCCCTCTTCAAAGTTCAACTTCTTTCGAGCGAAGGTTACCCCCTACTCCCTACAATCCCACATACAACCGCTAACCAGCCTTCTTACCATTGAATATTTGTAATACACTCTTATAGCAATTTATATATCGATATTTAAACAAGCAAGTTTCTACCTTGTAATATTGTATCTTCGTGAATAGGCAAAGCGAAAATATTTCGCCCGGCAATGTGAGTTTTCTTCGAGTCGAATCCACGCACACCACAACACTTTTAGATGAGCTTTGAAATTCGTTCTATTCCGTAAATACTCACACCGATATCTTTTTTGAATCATAGTTTTATCCTAAATTTGATATTTTGGCTTTAAAACGGATTTTTGTTGTTTTTGAAGCACCTTTGCGCCGTAACCCGAGCAATGATTACAGTTACTTCTATATGGAAATCACTTAGGCCCGAATTTCATTATTCACCTCTGACGTCAGAATCGAAAACGAGACTGAAATGAAAAAGTTGTCCCGCGCGTCAGAAAATGCACTTTAAATCGCTCCTTACGGACAAACGGGGCTTCAATTTCAAAGAATATTTTCATTTTCGTACTCAGGACGTCAAGGGCTTTCGATTAAACACAACTTGTCTTACCTTTGCAGGTCCCCTTTAAGAAGATCGTTAGTTGAGTTCCTAAGAAAACCCATATGTACGGATATTGGATGAAAACTTCACCAGGTTGCTTGGTGCTGCTAAAATGGCTCACAGTGAGTGAATGTTAGTACCATGTCTTTTCAGCTTAAAACCAAGCAGGCAAGGTTCCAAAATGTGCAAATAAAAATTGCCTGAAATGGAAGCTAAGCGGATATTGAAACAGTGTCCAAGCCTGAGAGCTAAAGTTATCATGTCCCAAGAACAAATAGCACAGGAAATTTCACCTGAATGTTTGACTGCTTCCAGTTCAGAATAGGAAGAAAACCTTTCATCATGAAGCAAGGATTTTACTCATTTGATTCTGTTATATTCATCGATTTTGCTGTATTGTATCAATGACGTATCAAGTATTGTAATAATCTATATCAATTCAATTATGCCCCCCTCCCAGCCTCCCTTCCCCTATCAGGAACCCCCTCTGAACATCGAGTTTGGAATAAGTCCTCCTGGGTTCTTCCAAATAATGGTGTTTTGTTATTTTCAACTATGTAGCAATGGTAATTGGGTTGTAATCACAGTGAATACTGTATGATGACGTCATCGTGAAATTTGATATCATCACCAAAGTTGAACATTTATACATCATTCGAAAGCTTCAATGCACTGAGCTTACATATACTACATATTTGTTTATAAATTAAGGAAGGAGTGCGTAATTACCCATAAGATATCATTTATTTTGTACTTTCATGACGTCATCAATCACGTGACTCATGGGTGTTTGTCAGAACGTCACATGGCAGAACATAAGTGAAGCAAGATGTGAGATGGTTTAGATATATACCCTGTCTATCACTTTGAGCCTTAAAACTGAGAAAAGAGACTGGGGTCCAGGAAATAAGCTAAATTCTTGATTTGGTTACCAGGGTAGAGGAGCTGCAAATTAATTTCAGAAACTTGATTGCGCTAAAACAGGAGTAAAAATCCGCGTATAAGGAACCACTTTTCGGGAGTTTGGCAAAAACTTTTCATCATTTGGTATTTACTAAATGTAGGCTTGATAGCTGTTTAATCATCTTGTATATTTGGATTTTATCTTTATTTGCATATTTTTTTATTTGAATTGTGCTATTATTTGCAATCACTTTTTTATTTCAAATATGATATTTCATGTTATGGAGGATGAACACAACAAATCTCTGCCAGAGTTTCTTAAATGCGGGTTTTTACTGTAATCAGGAAGGTGTAAGTAGTGCGAGGTCTCTTGTATGATTGTCCCCATCAAGCAAGAATGGTGTGCAATGGCGTTAGTACCGAAGAAAAAAAGGAAAACTTTCTGGAAAAATAGTGGTTATCTGCGTTAATTTGTATTTCCAATTTGCATATAAATTTCAATGTATCTAATCTCAGCCTAATACACAGGTTTCTAATCAAAAAATATCTATTGGATCAGCAAAGAGCAACATGTCAACGCCCCATCGACTTTGCACAGCTCTGTATTAGGCAATTCCAACTTTTCATATGGCAGTGATCCAAATTCTTCCTCTATCCCCGGGAATTCCCAAGCGCATCTACGGATCACATGCCCATTGATAAACAAAGCATTAGCGGCTGCATCATGGGATACCTTTAATATTTTATACTTGAATTTCATTTTGTTTTGCATCTGACGCAATGCATGTTGGGCGGATTCGCTGTTGCCAATGGCAATAATATCCTCTCCAACCAAACTCATCATGGATTTTAAATGAAGTGCCCCATCTGAAATCTCGATTCCGTGCACGGGGTATGCTGGGAATGTTTCTTGCAAGGCATCCATTCCTTCTTTAGTTGTTCTGGTCGACAAACCAACGAAGAATTCTCGCCCTGTGAATAAGACATCTCCCCCGTCCATCTTTGCAGGCTCTTTCATCACATTAACTTTGATTTTCAAATCTTCCAGAGTCTTCTTGATTGCAGACTTTTCACCTTAAAAGAATAGATATTCATTACCCCACAGGCAAGCGTAATACAGAGCTCAGAAGAATCAAACTTTATACATCAAATCATACAATACACTAGCCTATTGAAAGTACTGCACAGAACGATTCAAAATGGCGGCAAAATTGCAAAGCTGTGAGGGCTAGCCCTAAACTAAAATTCCACTTAACTTGTGTCAGACAGCTCACAAATACAGCATTTTGGTGGAAATATTTAGGAAATTTTGCTTACAACATATCTCATTACAATAAGCAATAACAAATTATGGGAGAAATTATTCATGAATCGGGATTAGAGTGATGGTCAAAATATAAGCAAGGAGTATTTGAAGAAGGAGTTGTCATCTAAAATCAGGGCACAAGTGCTATAAAAAGTCATTAATCGGGTATATTCCTTTGTTACTTTGTTGCTACTGCTTTGAGAATCCCCATGGGTTGTGTTTTTCCTCTAAATGGTGGCATAAGGGGAAATGAATGAGGCTCAAAACATTTTAAGGGAGGGGGAGAGTAATTTTCATCTTGCATCCCACACATCAGTTGCAATTTTGTCATTCTTCAGGTAAGCATGCTGTTTTTTCTCCTTCTTATGCCCCTATAATAAATAATTTTGAAGTATTTTACTTGGTAACTGACCTCAAACCCAAAAATAATGGTTACAATCGTGTGTATCAGATATATTTCGTTATTTACAAAAATGTACTTTAAAATTCAAGGTCTCCTCCCTTCCTTGAAATATTTGTGACCCCCTACCAATTTCTTGCCTCGCCACAGGGATAGCAAGGACAAAAGCTATGGGATCCTCAAAGCAGTAGCAACAAAGTTACAAAGCACTTTACCAGATTAATGACTTTCTACAACACTTATGAACTCATTTTAGATGACGACTCCTTCTTCAGAAACTCCTTGCAAATAATTAGGCAGACAAAAAATAGAAAGAAGTGAAGCTGATGGTTCATTGCTTTACTGCTTCAGGGCCGGATCCAAGGGGGGGCGTAGGGGGCGTACGCCCCCCCTATTTTGGTAGAAAAACAATACAATTAGCTTGATAATACCCTATTTCACTTAAATTAAACTTTCATATATGTGTTACGCCCCCCCTTTCTATGGGTGCTGGATCCGGCCCTGTGCTTTATCATTCATCTAAAGTTTATGTGAACCAAATCAATGTAATGCAAGATTTACTCAATCATTGTTTATTTATTTACACTTATTTTTTTATAAGAAGCTGTGCTAAATATTTATACAAGAGTTTCTTAGCTCTCACCCTAATTATGGTACGAAAAGTTTCTTATCAAGTTTCTTGACATAAAAACCTAATTTTCCTTCATGTACCGTCGTTTCTTTACTTTTTTATTGCTGCTAAACATGTATTGGATGTAGAGAAGCAAAAATGAATGCAAAAGGGTTTCTACTAATATGAATAAAAAACGTTTTCGATTCAAGTATTTTCTTTTAATAGTAGTACAGATTTTCTCAGATGGTTATTCAATGTATCATAGGTTATTCAACTCAAAATTTTACTACCACTACTTAGGCCTACATTGGTACTCAACTGATGACTTGCGTTTTATAATTTCAAGATGGCGGACCATCTTACCAAGAAATCTTAACAATATTGATAATAATAATTCACTACGTTATTTCATGACACGTTTTCAAGGATCTTCATAACGGAAATAAGATACCTTGAGCAGTTGGAACACTTAGTTATTTGTATTTCCGTTTTGCATTTTTTTATGCTTAAGTGTAAGGCATTCACGCAAGCAGAGGGTCAAGTCAATAATTGCGAAGTTTTGGTCGAAGCTGGTTACTGGATACCAGTTCCTATGATATTGTTTTGTAACAATCTCCTCATTGGGAAATACAATACACTTATCTTTTTTATAAGGAACCGTTTATTAGAAACCGTAGGAGTAGATTTTCAAAACTGAGGAACTTTGTTAGGAAATTTCATGTGAGCCAAGGGAGGTAAGAAACTCTTTATGTCACCTCTACTAAAAAAGATGTTACAAAATGCTTTATTTGCTTCATTGACACAGAATTGTAACGTACACTATTTTTTATAAGAAAAATTCTATAAGAACATAAAACTCCAATTTTGCCAAAACTTAAGAACAATCTAAGAAAAAAACCAAGGCTAGCCATTTTCGGCTCAATATGGAAATTTTACGAAATAACCATAAGTCTGAAAAATAATTAAAAAACAAGCTGATGTACAGCACACAGATAATGTCAGATGGGGGAGTCAAACTTTTAAACAATCAACACTACTTATAACAAAAAAGGCTTCACAATAATTGTAAAAGTAAGAACAATTTAAGAACATTTCTGGCTGAGAATAGAGGAATATTTAGGAACAGCCAGCTTCAAATCAAATTTACTGGTTCTTATAAAAAAAGGGTATATAACCTCCTCTGCCACTCCTACTGGAATATTTCAAACGGGGTGTGAATTCATAAAGTAAAATCTATTTTTTAAGGTTAAGACCAAATAGGTTTTGAGGTTAAGAAACTTGTTACGAAACTCTTCGAACCATACCATAATTGGGGTGAAAGTTGAGAAACTCTGTTAACAAGATTTAGCATAGTTTCTCATGAGAAATGAATGTAGACCCCAGTGTCTGAAATGCTCATGAAAACACGAGTGAAAGTCTCACCCCTTCTGCTCACGTGACCAGTGTTCGTCAATATAGCTCTATCCCCACAAACAACAGCAGTATCCTCCACAAAAACACAGTCCGGAAAACTTTCATCTGCTTCTAACAAAACGACTTCAAGGCCTAATTTCTTCAAAGTTTTGATGTATTGATCATGTTCTTCGCATGCCTTTTCGTAGTTTATCGGTGTGTGTTCTGTATCCATTCGCAGGGCTTCGGTTATCAATGATTTTGGAATGTTCCTGCAAATGGCCTTGGAGAAATTGAACGCCATCTTGAAATTCAAAGAATAAAGGAATGGTTTCTGTCGCAACAATAGGGAGTCTTTTAATTCATTGACCTAACCTTTGGCATTTTCGAGTTCACAATTGTCTAGGCCTGCCTTTCTTTCGCTGTCAAAAGGATTACCACAGAACAACAGGGCTAAAAATGCCCGAATAAAGAGTCGTATTTCTCGTTTTTCATTTCGAAACCACTGATAAATTACCTGTTTAGAAATGGCCTGTAGGATGGAATCTCATGAAACCTGAGAGACACGGGAAAACTGAAGGAAGCTGTTCACTGACACTTCTTGAACCTTGACTTAACTCTCAGCTAATCAACGCTTTACCAAGACTTACTAAGCGCTAATTGAGCCTTACTCAGGCCCCAAGCCTAACTTAATTGAGCGCAAATTGAGACTTACTTAACGCTATTTGAATCTTAATTAATGGCTAACGCTTACAGAATCTTATGTTACGCTTACTGAACCTTACATAACGCTTATTGAATTTTACTTAAAGGCTAACGCTTACAGAATCTTATGTTACGCTTACTGAACCATACATAACGCTTACTGAATCTTACATAACGCTAACCAAACCTTACTTAACGCTTATCTAACCTTACATAACGCTGATCGAGCCTGACTCAACACTTGCTGAGCTTTACTTAATGCTTCCTGAACCTTACTTAACGCTTACTGAACCTTACATAACGCTTACTGGATATTACGTAATGCTTAACGAGCCTTAAACAACGCTTATCGAGCCTGACTCAACGCTGAGCCTTACTTAACGCTTACTGAACCTTTCATAACGCTTACTGAACCTTATTCAACGCCTAACGAACCTTACTCAACGCTTACCAAACCCTAACGCTAACCGAGCCTTACTTTACGGTTTCTGAACCCTTACTGTTTTGGAATGTGAGGAACTCCTCCCCTATACAAAAAGGAAACCGTCCAGATCTTCCAAGGGAACACAATGGTTGCGAAAAGCGATGTGGAGGGTCTTGGAAACGAGGGAGTCCGAATTTGTAGTTGACGTCCCATTGCAGCTGCTTAAAGGTCCCATTTCTACAGATATCTCAAAACTCGACCATGAACTATAAAACAAACAAATTTCTTCTAGTTCAATAAGCTTTGTATTGCACACAGCAGAACATCGAAAAACGTAAAATCCGCAAGCTAAACTTAATTTCAAACCGAAAATAAACAGATGAATTGGAAATAGATTTTACCAACCGTTTTGCCACGCGCTCCGTGAAGCCGCGGCCGAGGTATAATATTTACAGTCATGTACACCCAATTCGAGCCTCATGAATTAATTACACCATTAATTACAAAAAGGAGTGCTTATTATTTGCTTAAATTGATCTGCATAATTCATAAGGCCAGTAATGAAATTGAAAACACCAAGTTCAGATAACAAATGACTTCTTTTCCTCTATCTCTCCGTGGTATCTCCACTTTCTGTACGATGTTTATAAAGCACCATTATTATAAGCTGGAGAGATTAATCATTTATGAGTTTTAGGAGATTTTTCGTTCTTATCGGAACACTGTGCAAGGCTTTTGAGACAAAACTGCTTGAAGAATTCTTAAACATGAAGAAATAAATCACCCCACGTATGATAATCAATTATCTTTGTCCGCGTTGTGTTGGTATTCGTACCTTTGTTGGGCATTGGAAATAAAGCTGAAATTTGTGCGCAAGCATTTTAACTAGAGCAGTTTCTCTATTCTGGTCGCCTATTAACGGCAAATTTTTATTAGAATAGTTTTCTATAGTCCGCAGGAGCAGACCCAGGGCAGAAGATTGAAGGCAGCAAAACGATTGGGGTGAAAGCATGAAAATCATTACATATTCGACATATCAAAATCCATCTTCTCGAAATTTAGAAGGTGCATTTGCAACTTTCGCACCCCTTGGATCCGCCCCTTGTCCGTTTCCTGAGTTCTGAAAAAGTTTCGTTGTGTCAACAGACTCATAATGAAAGCAATTGCACGATCCTCTCAGCTATCCATGGGTTGCTTTATGCTGCTTGCAAAGTAGAGCATCGTCAATCAATGTAAACATTGGTAGCTAACTAGTAAATTGGAAGTTTTTCTATGTTGGTAGATAACAAAGACCAAATTATAACCAGAGATCCCATTAAACACTCACACAAACTTTTATTAGCTTTCAATAGCTTTTCATAGCCCCTACTAGTTTATACTACCGCGTGGACAAGTTATTTTGGTCTATTAAGTGGTATTCATTCATAAATTATCCCTAGATATTCCATAATTCATCCCTGAATTTTATTGTGAGCTTTATAAATCAAATTTTATTGTCCAATTGAAAGGCTGCAAATATTTTGTCCCAAAACAGCTATTTCAAATGTCCCAAATTATTATTATTACTACAATTCTCTTAATTGCTCCACTTACATTTGAAGATAATGTGATATCATGACCCTGGGGAGACTTATTCCCTTTCCCTGCTTAAGAATTAAAAAAGTTTATCATTTTTAGTAATGATATACTTATTTTTCAGTACGATTTGATCAAAAGGCTTAGCAATGGCTCTGTAGGGGTTTAGTAAGACTTGGTAAGCTGACAATTTGAACAAGAGCATCACACGTAACGTAAACAGAAGATTTTAGATGTAAAGTGACGTGTCGTTTCGCACAGGAATGTGCCATGTTGCACAGTGGGAAGTCGTATTGTGCCGTATCCAGGGCCTAAGGCCCAATTCGCACTAGATACAGTCGTAGTGAGTGCTCCGTATCTTATACTGCATACTTTGCTGCATCGTGACGGATTGCTGGAAAAACACAATTCTTCCGTATTCTGTCAAATTACGCAAACTTCAGTTGATCTGCAGCATGGCGTGCCACATCGGACCGTGACCAGCGAGCATTCGGCGTGGATTCGGCGTGCATTGAGCGTGCACTGAGCGTGCATTAAGTGTGCATTGAGCGTAAGAGCTCGGTAAGAAATCAGAATAGAATCTATGGTGAGAAATCCCTCCCCTATGCCCAGTTTTGAGGTGAAGTCGTAGAGATATAGGTACTTCCTTGTCGTCAAAGAAGTTTGTTTCCAATTTTGACAACTAGTACAATAAGCATGCTGCAAAGCATTTGCGTACCGTATTGAGATATTGAAGGAGGCCTAGACTGCCACTGAGCTAATTAAAAAAGCTAACTCGGAATACAAACAAAGACTTTACATTTCATGATTATCTCAAAACCAGATGTCTCCGTATTCTTGTTATTGTACAGGGTATTAATGAATTAAACATCAGAATCTGCAGACTCAGAACTTAAATCTACAGATTCACAACGAAAACGTTCGGTTACATGAATTTTAGCATGAAGAGGAAAATTTGAAACATAGTGAAACATAATAACTAACTTTGCGTCTGCACTCATCAGAGTAGTAATGTGACAAAGAGAAAGAAAACGAAACCTAAAAAATTGTTATACCTAGATATGGGTCAAAATAGCCAATCAGAAAGTAGGTGAATGATTAGTATGGTAAGAATCAACCAATCGCCATCGAGAGTCGAGTAAGACGAACAATAAACAGTTACTGATAGAGGCCAAGCAGAAAATCAGAAAGAGACAGAAAGAGTTCGTTTTCCACTTCGGCTTTTTCCGGGTTACAGTTTATTGTTTATCTCACCGGGCCCCCAGTGAGTGAAGATTGGTTTGATTCACCATATCAATCATTCACCTCCCTCTGACAGCCGGTTTACTTCCGTATCTGGGTATGACAGTTCTTTAGGTTAAAATGCTCTTTCTGATGTACTACTCTGATGAGTGTTAGGCAGAAGGTTTTCTGGGTTATTGTGTTTAGCTATGTCTCCAATTTATTAACCGATTTTGCATGACAATGAGGAAGACAGATCATTAAAAGCCATGAGACTTACAGGTTTTTATAAAAAAACAAGAGTAGAGTGTAAATAGATCCTTTGTGTTCCTGCTGTTTTGGGCTGTTTCTGGCTGAAGATTTTATCGTTATCGGTCTAATCTAACTGTTGGCTTCTCATTTCCTTGATAAATGAATTAGAGCCGTAGACATTTGATGCATAACATTGACTGAACCAGGTGTTGGGAGAGATAAATAAAAGTTTATTTTGGTATGGAACTAGTTATATTTCAAACAAGTTCTCAAACCGACATAACAAATTTCAGAAATAATTAACGCCAAGTGTGATGTTTACTAAAGAAGATATGGATTTTTTTCTTGTTCGCAGATATTTATATTGGGTCATGAAAATGGAATTTCAAAAGCGTAAGATAATATTTATAAAAGTAGAAGGTTGAAAATTGAACGAAAACAGCTGAAAATGTGTGTCTATTTCTTTTAATCATAAAGGACTTCTATGCAGGGGTCCAAAATCAGGAACGTGGGAACCCAGGGGGCATCAGAAGCACATGCCCCCAAAATTTTGCAGCAGATGATGAAGTGCTAATTTTGCTTTTAGAAATATCAGCAATTTCTTGATGAAAATAATGCTCCCAAAGCGTCTTTCCCCCTTGAAGAATGAGAAATTTTTTACATCTATGAATCAATTCCGGTTTGCTTCACTTTTGCAATCATTATCATTATTGCTACTCATTCTCTCTACTTAAGTTCATTTGGGGAATTTTATAATTCCTGAATTCACAACAAAATTCTTTTTTGTTAAAATCATATAGAATTGAAACTGTAGAAATAGATAGCCTTAAAGCATTCCCACTTCTCAGAGGGTTTTCTTCGATAAGACATTAATAGAATTTCATTGCACATAGTAATTCTCTAGATCATTTTCATGACAAGGGTATACGTGCTACAACAAACTGTTTATTGCATTATTATCATTTGGGATGTCTATTTTTTGGGGGTTTCAAAACCATTGGTGCCCCCAGAGACAACTTCCTATATACGCCACTGTTTTCAATAATTACATGACCGTACCCCTTTATACAAACCCCTACCCCTTTAAGCAGACCCCTACCCCTTTATACAGACGTTTATCAACCGCAAATGGGGAAGTTTTCGTGGTAAGGTTTTCATGACCTGTGCAAGATTGACAACGTTTCTGGACTCAGCAGACAGGTAGAGATGGACTGGCAGATACACCCAGTGACCTGTGCAAGATTGACAACGTTTCTGGATTCAGCAGACAGGTAGAGATGGACGGGCAGATACACCCAGTGACCCAGGTAGGACGCCAGCTGAAACTTCCAACACATTTCTATTATGAAGAAACTCAATACAAAACAACTTTCTTTAGCTTTGTAATATGTCTCTTGTTTTTTAGAATAAAAAGACTTAAGTTAATTGCTCTTCACAATGTAAATTTAAGATCGAAATCAAAGATTGCAAAACGAATTGACAGAAGCCTTTTGCAGAAAATTATTTTAGAACGCTGAACAATGAGATGCAGGTGACTGACGCGGAGGATTGTTCAGTTATCCATTCTCAATCTGATGAATCTCTTCACTTTCATAATTATGCAGTTTAAAGTCAAAAACGTTAACCCTTTCTTCCCGTTGATTCATTTATTCTAATGCAAAGTAATAGGATGCGATGACACGGAGAGCCAGCGAGTAGCGTGGATAATTCATATACAGCCAAACAACTTTCCTGAATCTGAGACCGATTCCATACCTCTCTTTGGAATCTTGTCTCTTTTCAGTGCCACAGTTGATCGTATCCTGAATCTGTGAGCCACTTTCTTGTGACTTCCCATGTCAGATACTAAATGTCTTGATCACCAAGCAATACTGCAGCAGTAAATCGTCTAGAATTTGAATATCGATTCTATCAGAGAGGGGAATCGAACTGGGGGCCTTTGGATATTAGATCATTCAATTAGTCCACTGTTGTGGGGATATTGAACTCGCAATTGGGAAAACGCTCAACTGTGACACTAAAAAGAGACCTGAGTCCAAAGGTAGGCATAAAATTAGGTACTAATTTAGGGAAACTAGATGGTCTGCTGGTCACGCCTCATTCTTGCAGGGCACCGGCAACAAATTGAGACGATGGGCGGAGAGAAGGAGAAAATCGCTGTATTCAATAATTCAAGGCTTACCTAGTTAGAGTCAATTAACAATTAGTTTAATGCCGTAATGAAGATGTTGAAAATGAGAAGTTGAATGAAGAAGAGATGGGATTGAATTTAAATGAAGAAGATCGCATTTCCCACAAACTGAACAGGTCCTTCCAATACCTCAAGCTTCACCTAATCAAAGTCCATTAACAATGAATATAATGTTGCATTGAAGATTTTGGAAATAAGGAATTTAAGGAAGAAGAGATGGGATGAACTCAAACGAAGAAAATCGCATTTCACACTAACCAAACACGCCCTTCCAATAAATTTAGCTTTATCTAATTGAAAATGAGTTTAATAACGTTATGAAGATGATGGAAATGAGAAATTGAATGAAGAAGAGATGAGATTGAATTGTGATGAAGAAGATCGCACTTCACACTAACTAAACGAGATAACATTGAATTTTAATGAAGAAGATCGCATTTCACACAAACTAAACACATCCTTCAAATAATTCAAGCTTTACCTTATTAAAGTCCATTAACAATGAGTTTAATGACGTAATTAAGATATTGAAAATGAGAAATTGAATGAAGAAGAGATCAGATTGAATTGAGATGAAGAAGATTGCATTTCACAGTAACTAAACACTTCCTTCAAATGATTCAAGCATTTCCTAATCAAAGTCTATTAACAAAGAGTTTAATGCCGCATTGAAGATGATGGAAATGAGAAATCGAATGAAGAAGAGATGAGATTGAATTGAGATGAAGAAGATCACATTTCACACTAACTAAACACTTCATTCAAATAATTCAAGCTTTACCTAATCAAAGTCTATTAACAAAGAGTTTAATGCCGCATTGAAGATGTTGAAAATGAGAAATTGAATGAAGAAGAGATGAGATTGAATTTAAATGAAGAAAATCGCATTTCACACTAACTAAACACTTCCTTCAAATGATTCAAGCTTTACCTAATCAAAGTCTATTAACAAAGAGTTTAATGCCGCATTGAAGATGATGGAAATGAGAAATCGAATGAAGAAGAGATGAGATTGAATTGAGATGAAGAAGATCACATTTCACACTAACTAAACACTTCATTCAAATAATTCAAGCTTTACCTAATCAAAGTCTATTAACAAAGAGTTTAATGCCGCATTGAAGATGATGGAAATGAGAAATTGGATGAAGAAGAGATGAGATTGAATTGAGATGAAGAAAATCGCACTTCACACTAACTAAACACTTCCTTCAAATGATTCAAGCTTTACCTAATCAAAGTCTATTAACAAAGAGTTTAATGCCGCATTGAAGATGTTGAAAATGAGAAATTGAATGAAGAAGAGATGAGATTGAATTTAAATGAAGAAAATCGCATTTCACACTAACTAAACACTTCCTTCAAATAATTCAAGCTTTACCTAATCAAAGTCTATTAACAAAGAGTTTAATGCCGCATTGAAGATGATGGAAATGAGAGATTGGATGAAGAAGAGATATGATTGAACTTGAACGATTAAATCGTATTCTACACTAACCAAACACGTCCTTCCAATACTTTCAGCTTTACCTGATTAAACTCCATTAAAAATGAGTTTTAATGCCGCATTGAAGATGTTGAAAATGAGAAATTGAATGAAGAAGAGATGAGATTGAATTGAGATGAAGAAGATCGTATTTCACACTAACTAAACACTTCATTCAAATAATTCAAGCTTTACCTAATCAAAGTCTATTAACAAAGAGTTTAATGCCGCATTGAAGATGATGGAAATGAGAAATTGAATGAAGAAGAGATGAGATTGAATTTAAATGAAGAAAATCGCATTTCACACTAACTAAACACTTCCTTCAAATAATTCAAGCTTTACCTAATCAAAGTCTATTAACAAAGAGTTTAATGCCGCATTGAAGATGTTGAAAATGAGAAATTGAATGAAGAAGAGATGAGATTGAATTTAAATGAAGAAAATCGCATTTCACACTAACTAAACACTTCCTTCAAATAATTCAAGCTTTACCTAATCAAAGTCTATTAACAAAGAGTTTAATGCCGCATTGAAGATGATGGAAATGAGAAATTGAATGAAGAAGAGATGAGATTGAATTTAAATGAAGAAAATCGCATTTCACACTAACTAAACACTTCCTTCAAATAATTCAAGCTTTACCTAATCAAAGTCTATTAACAAAGAGTTTAATGCCGCATTGAAGATGATGGAAATGAGAGATTGGATGAAGAAGAGATATGATTGAACTTGAACGATTAAATCGTATTCTACACTAACCAAACACGTCCTTCCAATACTTTCAGCTTTACCTGATTAAACTCCATTAAAAATGAGTTTTAATGCCGCATTGAAGATGTTGAAAATGAGAAATTGAATGAAGAAGAGTTGAGATTGAATTGAGATGAAGAAGATCGTATTTCACACTAACTAAACACTTCATTCAAATAATTCAAGCTTTACCTAATCAAAGTCTATTAACAAAGAGTTTAATGCCGCATTGAAGATGATGGAA
This sequence comes from Pelagia noctiluca, assembly GCA_963924455.1. NCBI lineage: Eukaryota > Metazoa > Cnidaria > Scyphozoa > Semaeostomeae > Pelagiidae > Pelagia > Pelagia noctiluca. Next base: position 4,569,503 of record OZ004322.1, read on the forward strand.
ATGAGAAATTGGATGAAGAAGAGATGAGATTGAATTGAGATGAAGAAAATCGCACTTCACACTAACTAAACACTTCCTTCAAATGATTCAAGCTTTACCTAATCAAAGTCTATTAACAAAGAGTTTAATGCCGCATTGAAGATGTTGAAAATGAGAAATTGAATGAAGAAGAGATGAGATTGAATTTAAATGAAGAAAATCGCATTTCACACTAACTAAACACTTCCTTCAAATAATTCAAGCTTTACCTAATCAAAGTCTATTAACAAAGAGTTTAATGCCGCATTGAAGATGATGGAAATGAGAAATTGAATGAAGAAGAGATGAGATTGAATTGAAATGAAGAAAATCGCATTTCACACTAACTAAACACTTCATTCAAATAATTCAAGCTTTACCTAATCAAAGTCTATTAACAAAGAGTTTAATGCCGCATTGAAGATGTTGAAAATGAGAAATTGAATGAAGAAGAGATGAGATTGAATTTAAATGAAGAAAATCGCATTTCACACTAACTAAACACTTCCTTCAAATAATTCAAGCTTTACCTAATCAAAGTCTATTAACAAAGAGTTTAATGCCGCATTGAAGATGATGGAAATGAGAAATTGAATGAAGAAGAGATGAGATTGAATTTAAATGAAGAAAATCGCATTTCACACTAACTAAACACTTCCTTCAAATAATTCAAGCTTTACCTAATCAAAGTCTATTAACAAAGAGTTTAATGCCGCATTGAAGATGATGGAAATGAGAGATTGGATGAAGAAGAGATATGATTGAACTTGAACGATTAAATCGTATTCTACACTAACCAAACACGTCCTTCCAATACTTTCAGCTTTACCTGATTAAACTCCATTAAAAATGAGTTTTAATGCCGCATTGAAGATGTTGAAAATGAGAAATTGAATGAAGAAGAGTTGAGATTGAATTGAGATGAAGAAGATCGTATTTCACACTAACTAAACACTTCATTCAAATAATTCAAGCTTTACCTAATCAAAGTCTATTAACAAAGAGTTTAATGCCGCATTGAAGATGATGGAAATGAGAAATTGGATGAAGAAGAGATGAGATTGAATTGAGATGAAGAAAATCGCACTTCACACTAACTAAACACTTCCTTCAAATGATTCAAGCTTTACCTAATCAAAGTCTATTAACAAAGAGTTTAATGCCGCATTGAAGATGATGGAAATGAGAAATTGGATGAAGAAGAGATGAGATTGAATTGAGATGAAGAAGATCGTATTTCACACTAACTAAACACTTCATTCAAATAATTCAAGCTTTACCTAATCAAAGTCTATTAACAAAGAGTTTAATGCCGCATTGAAGATGATGGAAATGAGAAATTGGATGAAGAAGAGATGAGATTGAATTGAGATGAAGAAAATCGCACTTCACACTAACTAAACACTTCCTTCAAATGATTCAAGCTTTACCTAATCAAAGTCTATTAACAAAGAGTTTAATGCCGCATTGAAGATGTTGAAAATGAGAAATTGAATGAAGAAGAGATGAGATTGAATTTAAATGAAGAAAATCGCATTTCACACTAACTAAACACTTCCTTCAAATAATTCAAGCTTTACCTAATCAAAGTCTATTAACAAAGAGTTTAATGCCGCATTGAAGATGATGGAAATGAGAAATTGAATGAAGAAGAGATGAGATTGAATTTAAATGAAGAAAATCGCATTTCACACTAACTAAACACTTCATTCAAATAATTCAAGCTTTACCTAATCAAAGTCTATTAACAAAGAGTTTAATGCCGCATTGAAGATGTTGAAAATGAGAAATTGAATGAAGAAGAGATGAGATTGAATTTAAATGAAGAAAATCGCATTTCACACTAACTAAACACTTCCTTCAAATAATTCAAGCTTTACCTAATCAAAGTCTATTAACAAAGAGTTTAATGCCGCATTGAAGATGATGGAAATGAGAGATTGGATGAAGAAGAGATATGATTGAACTTGAACGATTAAATCGTATTCTACACTAACCAAACACGTCCTTCCAATACTTTCAGCTTTACCTGATTAAACTCCATTAAAAATGAGTTTTAATGCCGCATTGAAGATGTTGAAAATGAGAAATTGAATGAAGAAGAGATGAGATTGAATTGAGATGAAGAAGATCGTATTTCACACTAACTAAACACTTCATTCAAATAATTCAAGCTTTACCTAATCAAAGTCTATTAACAAAGAGTTTAATGCCGCATTGAAGATGTTGGAAATGAGAAATTGAATGAAGAAGAGATGAGATTGAATTTAAATGAAGAAAATCGCATTTCACACTAACCAAATACGTCCGTTTGCGATGTTTACTCGAATTTAATCAGAATTCTTATAGAGAGACGTTCACGAACACAACAGTGGGATGAAACATGTCTTACTCGTCTTCAATAAAAGCATTGCATGTACACGTAAATGTTTAGACTAGTATCCAAGAGCACAGTTTACTCAATGTCCCGTCGATAATAACATTGCCTCGCACAACTGAGAGTCCACAAGCTGCAACGACTTGTTTTTTGAAATTAAGTTAGTTGCAGCTGTTTCGCGATCGCGATCGCACTTGTAATCGCTCGAAGATAGGCAGCGACACTGATCCTGTCAGTACTCAACTAAGTATACAAAGATTATGTCGCTCACTTAATACTCCGAGTGGTAATTAGGTGCAGTTATTTAGTCTCCTAAAAACAAACATTATAGACGATGCTGTATTAAGGGATTTCTGCAGTCGATGTCTGGCGTTTCTATACCCACTTAAGTGTTCAAAATGGCTTCTGTGTCCAAAGGGCCTGAGGTAAGATATACGTTAATTTATGAAAAGTGATTTATAAGCTGTCATAGCTGCTTTAAACAACTTAATGTCAATGCATGAGGTATTTTCAGCACACAAACAAATCAAACGAACATTTGAATTGAAATTACTTGAACTTACATTCATCTTGCGAAATGACATTCGAAGCAATCTTCCTTCTTGAATCTAGAAAACAAGGATAGTTGAATTCAAGAAATATATCAAAGAAAACTATTTGCATGTCAACATAGCAAGAATCTTTCAGTTAAAAGTAAATATTTGACATTCTTCCTCTTTGATTTGCATCTGATTCAAAGCTGATTCTTCTTTGAAATTCACAATGATAACAAGAAAAGCATAAATGAAGATTGTAATGGCTTTTAACGGGTTATACTAGGTATAGTCAGTTCACTAGGGAAGAGTTCTCAATTGAGAATCTACAATAGGCTGCCACAAAGTTTACACTAAGGTTTCCTGCTTCGTATGTTCTGTGAATCCCGTATTTTGCCACAATAAATTTCATCAATATTTTCCTTTTAGCTTTCATATTGTATTGCTTTCAGCTATAACATTTTAAAAATATAAGTAAAATCACACAATACAATGTGTTAGAGAAAAATAAACTGCAGCTCTACTAAGGGGTCATATTTTAGGTTTCCATAACTGGTTCAAGAGGTCCAGTTTTGAAACGAGCGATAGAACCTTTCTTCGCAAAGCCTTTCAGGGATATCATTTCATATTTTACAGTAGAAAAATAGAAGCTTCGCTTTGCATATTTCAGCCTAAACCTTTGAAATTAATGGTTGACTTTGATTTCTGAAATGAGCGGTAAAACCTTTCTTACAACTGTTTCTACACCAGAGCAATAGAAGCTTAGCTTTGACAAGTCAGTGTTCCAATACTTTGAGAAACAGTGCTTGATGAATTTAAAGTAGAGCGATGAATATACTTCTTAGCAGAAAAGAGACAAGAAATTACTCCTCATCTCTGGAGACATTTCTTGCATCTTTTCTTGTAATAAGTGTATGAAGCTTAGCATGGCATGCTTCAGCCTAACCTTTGAAATTAGTAGTTATTTTATGATCTCCTGTCCATCCTAGTGCGCTAGCCTACAAATCACACCAAGTTATTAATTCCTACGTCTAGCAGTAGTAAATTCGCAGACAGATGAATCATTTTACTCAATTTCTGAAATTCGAGATTTATTTGCATTTCCTTTCCATACTTAGTAAACAGCTACGCGGCTTCTGATTAAAAATTAAAACTTATTTCAACTACTGAGCAAACAGAGCGATGGGAGATTTTATATCTGGAAGATGTCTAGAAAAGAAACGAACTGAGGAGAATGGGCAAAGCGATTAGGTCTTACACCCAATACATTACTCGCACCGTAAATGTTCTTCCCGAATAACTCGGTAGATGCAGAAAAAGGAATTGGAAATAAAACTGCATCGACAATTCTCTCTTCTGCAATGATCGATATGAAACAATATAAATCCATCTGTATTGTTATTCAACTCCGCATGTTTCAATCGTGAATTACCTGCCTGTAGAGTGTAAAGAGGATATTCGGGATATTGAATGAGTATGCAAAGCATTTATCGTTTTCAAGATTCTTGTATCGAGGTAGCTAGCATATGTTAATGCAAGAATTTCAGTAAACAAACATAATTAAGAAATTACACTTAATTTAGCCAGAAAAATCGAATGCATAGCGAAGCGAAAAGGCCTTCGTTCTCTCATCTTAACTCTTTTCAGTGTCAGACTTATCTTAACTCTTTTCAGTGTCAGACGAAAAGCTTAAGTAATCTAGGTTTTCGCTTCGCTATGCTTCTTATTTTTCTGGCTATATTGAAATTTTGTACCGATCAAAGACTGTTAAATTACACTCAATAAGAAAACTTGTTCTTCTGCAACTCCTAGATTTGTGTTTGCGCACTCATCAGACTAAGTAAACAATCATTGATAATACGAGGGCTGAATTTCCCTAGTTTGAAAAATATTAAGAGAAAATTCAGAAATAAACCATGCTTTGAACGTTTCTATATCATCTTCATCGGTTAGCAAAGTTTACTGATGAAAATTATAGCAAAAAGATTAACGCATTGATTATTTCTGAATGGTCTCAAGGTCAGTAAACAATTACATTTCATGAGTACGTGATACTTAATGAACATTTTTATGAAAGGCTCTTCATTAGGGGATATTTAAAACGTCTCCCTACCTTAAGAGAAATAAAGGAAAATAAGGGAAAACTGCAACTAGATGATATGAGTACCTTTGTCTATTGGTGCATTGTTATAGTAAATAATAAGTACATAATGATAAAGATGAAAATATAAGTAACCTAAATAGGCATATAAAGCAATAGCACTATATGCCAAATATGAATGCCAAAGGAGGGAGAGCAAAATTATCAATCTTACCCTCTGTCTATTGGTAACGGCAGAGTTTAGTACCAAATAATAAACATTGTACTTTATGAGTTTATTCTTCAAGTAAACCAAATTGTTATACATGTGAAATAGAAATAAAAGATGAAATTAATAGAAATATGAGACTAAAGCAGGAGCACTATATGCCAAATACACATGCCAAAGGAGAAAGAGCGAAATCAATAATCTTAATGGGATTCTACTCTATTAAATTGGTAATATGCCCACAAATTCCGTGTTCGTTAATATCTGCTGTCTTATCAGTGTCTTATACCTTAAACATCATATTTTCATTCTATTTCTGACCTACTTCCCAATGATTGTCAGACGAAAAGCCTTAGTATTCATTATGTCTCCTAGTACACCACAATATACTACATTATTTCATACTATACTATATTAAAATAACCATAATACATTATACTACACTCCACCGTACTATACTGTACTATACTATAGTTTATACACTTATGCATGTGCGCTGGAACGAGGCTAAGCAGGTGTTACATCACTACTATACAGTCTGCATGTTAAGTGCTATCAGATGTACTAAGGAAAGTTGGAAGACCCACAAATATGGCCTAAACTGATCAGAAAGGCCTCAACCTTGTGAGCATTGATATGAATATTAACAGATAGACTGGCACTTAAGTGATTGAAGAATTGATAAGACTGATTGAAAACAGGGTGAATTTGAGGAAGATTATAAGGGACGCAATGGCCGTTTATTGCTGAAAATATAAAGATGATGATTAATACGATCAAGGGTTGAGGGATCTAACCAATCGCCCATCCCCGTGAAAAAATGGGATTCTCAAATATTTATTTGAAACTAGAGGATTTGTTAGGAAAGCTAGCAGTGGGCAACTTCTCGATTTCAAAGTTTCTTTCCAAAGTCCATCACAGATTCCAAAGAATTAGTCGAAAACTGGTTGATAAGAACGGCTTCAAGAGAAATAGCCCGAAGCAGGTGTTTCCTGTTGTACGCTTTAATTAGCTCAAACAATAGATGATCAAATCGTTTACATTACCAGTCGTTTGTCATTCAATAAGTTTCAAAACATCTGACGTCAGAAAGGACTCTTACAGTGAAAACTAGAAGCCGCGTTAATGAGACTAGATAAACATGAAATACCTCCATATTACACTGAGGAATCCTAAGGCTTTCATAAACAGCAACCGAATATCTTAACTAAACTTCATAAACAATGAAACCCTTTTAAAAACCCCTAATGTTAAAAATGGGTATTTCCTAAAATTCTCAAATTGAGCTTAAAGGCATAAGATACGGATTAGACAGCGTGATTTAAAATATAATTGATAAGGCTTAATCTGATTGGTAGAAAAGCTCCTGTTTACTGTCAAGACAATTTCTCATTGGACAGATATTAATAAACGAGTCGAATCACTTTGAAATAGGTGTATACTAAAAATTTGAGTGTATGCTGAAATCACTTGCCATGTAAAACTTTGGCTTCATGCCGAGAATTTATTTATGGGCTCTAATTAACTGGTTGTACACAGCATACTCTTAACCATGATTACAGTGACTTCACAGAGAAACTCGGGACCCTTATGTGGCTATCATGTTAAGAAGAATGCTCTTTGTGAAAAGGGGATTTTGGTTTATTTGGACTATGTTCAAAACTGCGGCTCATAGCAATCGAGGAAAAAAGAATCTCAGGGAAAACAAGATACAAAAATAGCATATCACAAAAACATTCCGAAAATAAAACACACCATGCAGCAATGTGGTTAAGAGGGTCTGAAGGGGGCACTGATCCCGATTCCAAACAATGAAGTAATAAAAAATCCTCATCCCAGTGAAGAAAATAGAAAAGTTCCCAACATTTACGTGTCCATCAATCCAAATCCAAATTCACTTTGACATTCCCAAACCCTAGTCCCAAGAAAGCCAATCCCATCTTCCGAGTTAAAAAGAAGCAAATCTCAGTTCCAAATTCACCCTTTCCTGGCCTACGTTAATTTCGGTGACTCCTAACTTAACAAAAATGCTTTACATAGCACAAACAGCCTTAATTCATAGAGTTAAAAGATAAGTTAAAGCATCACTGATGTTTCGTGGAAAAAATTAACTTTGGTGCATGTCATTCCAAATGGTGACAAATTTGATGTAAAATTGAAAACATTTATGAAGCGATCTGATCATGTTTTTGGAAAGTAGCAATACCACTATCCAAAGTATCATGATTGCGGATATCTAATGAAAGAATGACGAAATATAGCAAATGTATGTATCTGTCAATATCCAGCAATGGGTAAGAAGCATCTCTCCTTAAAATTTGATAGAACCATTTGAAATGATTTTGATAAAAACAGGTCTTAAGTTTACCTTGCTAACTCATATATAATTTGGTAGCTTCATGTTTAAGACCATTATCAAAACACATTAAACATACGCAAAAAGAGCTTTGAAGGTTTTTATTAATAAGCTAAAAATTCATAGCTCAATTTGTGCATGTTTAGTGGGTTTTAATAATTATCTAAAACATGAAGCTAGCAAATCATAACTTATAGTGTTCAACACACGGAACCACATACTATTAATTAACTACTGAAGTTGGTACAGCAATATCAATAACCTTCTTATTAAGGTCCACCCATGTGGTTTCAGGCGGTTAAGTGGGTTTCAGGCGGTTAAGTGGGTTGTATCGATATAATGGCAGGTGGTTTCAAGCGGTTTTCGGATCACTTTAGGTGGTTTTAGATAAAAGTGGATTTAGGTATTTCTATGCAATGTTCGGTGCAGTAAAATCCCGCACAGAAGAAACGGACTTGTAGTAAACGACAGCCTGACAATTTGAGCTTATTTTTCTCCTTTACAATACCATATTCTATCGTCAATACTAAGAGGACTTTTATAAAGTAGCCACCTTTCAAATAGACGTTTTTATAGTTGTTCAATAACTACAACTATAGGAATTACATCCCATTAGCGACGAGACAAAATAAGCTATTAGTCATACATTAGCATTCAAGGTGACATTGCCTTATAGGGATAGCTGCAGCTATTTAAGGGCGCGATAACAGCTTCTTAATCTCACAGGTTTATGGCAACTTTAATGGTGACTTTCCACATAAACTACTCGCCGCAAGACTGCGATCGTCTAAAACTCTTAATGACTTTGGTTGAGAAGAAACCCGAAATCCCAGATGTTTCAATTAATTATTAAATATTGCATTTCTCTCTCCGTCGAATTTGAAAAGTCGTTCTCAGTTGAAAATATCTGAGTCGTGTGATGTTTATCGAAGAGGGAAGCAAAGAAGTCACAGGTAGATAAGAAGAAGTTTTGGAAATTGAAGGTGATTCCTGTAAGTTGGTGCTTATCGCATTTCCTTATATCCTCACTGTATTACTGTATATATACTCACCTATAGCTGCTAGCAGGTGTGAAAAGAGGACGGTTGTTTTTGTTTTGCTAAATTTGTAAACAATAGGTGATTAGCGCTTCAATGAACTAACGACTGTGGTCGATCAGCACATGATTCTACATCAACTAGCCATGATTGTCATTGATTCCATGTTTGAGTTCGTCAACTACCTTCAGTGAAGTTGATATGTTGGTAGAAGACGATTCACTCAGATTGCCAACTAGATGATTCTACACCAACTAGTCCTGATAGTCATTGATTCCATGTTTGAATTCATCAACTTCCTTCAGTGAAGTTGATATGTTGGTAGAAGGCGATTCACTCAGATTGCCAGGTAGATGATTCTACACCAACTAGTCCTGATAGTCATTGATTCCATGTTTGAATTCATCAACTTCCTTCAGTGAAGTTGATATGTTGGTACAAGACGATTCACTCAGATTGCCAACTAGATGATTCTACACCAACTAGTCCTGATAGTCATTGATTCCATGTTTGAGTTCGTCAACTTCCTTCAGTGAAGTTGCTATGTTGGTAGAAGACGATTCACTCAGATTGCCAACTAGATGATTTTACACCAACTAGTCCTGATAGTCATTGATTCCATGTTTGAATTTGTCAACTTCCTTCAGTGAAGTTGATATGTTGGTACAAGACGATTCACTCAGATTGCCAGCTAGATGATTCTACACCAACTAGTCCTGATAGTCATTGATTCCATGTTTGAATTCGTCAATTTCCTTCAATGAAGTTGATATGTTGGTAGAAAACGATTCACTCAGATTGCCAGCTAGATGATTCTACACTAACTAGTCCTGATAGTCATTGATTCCATAATTGAATTTGTCAACTTCCTTCAGTGAAGTTGATATGTTGGTACAAGACGATTCACTCAGATTGCCAACTAGATGATTCTACACCAACTAGTCCTGATACTCATTGATTCCATGTTTGAGTTCGTCAACTTCCTTCAGTGAAGTTGCTATGTTGGTAGAAGACGATTCACTCAGATTACCAACTAGATGATTTTACACCAACTAGTCCTGATAGTCATTGATTCCATGTTTGAATTTGTCAACTTCCTTCAGTGAAGTTGATATGTTGGTACAAGACGATTCACTCAGATTGCCAGCTAGATGATTCTACACCAACTAGTCCTGATAGTCATTGATTCCATGTTTGAATTCGTCAATTTCCTTCAATGAAGTTGATATGTTGGTAGAAAACGATTCACTCAGATTGCCAGCTAGATGATTCTACACTAACTAGTCCTGATAGTCATTGATTCCATAATTGAATTTGTCAACTTCCTTCAATGAAGTTGATATGTTGGTAGAAAACGATTCACTCAGATTGCCAGCTAGATGATTCTACACTAACTAGTCCTGATAGTCATTGATTCCATAATTGAATTTGTCAACTTCCTTCAATGAAGTTGATATGTTGGTAGAAGGCGATTCACTCAGATTGCCAACTAGAAGATTGTACACCAACTAGTCCTGATAATCATTGATTCCATGTTTGAGTTCGTCAACTTCCTTCAGTGAAGTTGCTATGTTGGTAGAAGACGATTCACTCAGATTGTCAGCTAGAAGATTGTACACCAACTAGTCCTGATAGTCATTGATTCCATGTTTGAATTCATCAACTTCCTTCAGTGAAGTTGATATGTTGGTACAAGACGATTCACTCAGATTGCCAACTAGATGATTCTACACCAACTAGTCCTGATAGTCATTGAATCCATGTTTGAGTTCGTCAACTTCCTTCAGTGAAGTTGATATGTTGGTAGAAAACGATTCACTCAGATTGCCAGCTAGATGATTCTACACTAACTAGTCCTGATAGTCATTGATTCCATAATTGAATTTGTCAACTTCCTTCAATGAAGTTAATATGTTGGTAGAAGACGATTCACTCAGATTGCCAACTAGATGATTCTAAACCAACTAGTCCTGATAGTCATTGATTCCATGTTTGAGTTCATCAACTACCTCCAGTGAAGTTGATATGTTGTTAGAAGACGATTCACTCAGATTACCAACTAGATAATTCTACACCAACTAGTCCTGATAGTCATTGATTCCATGTTTGAATTCATAAGCTTCCTTCAGTGAAGTTGATATGTTGGTAGAAGACAATTCACTCAGATTGCCAACTAGATTATTCTACACTAACTAGTCCTGATAGTCATTGATTCCATGTTTGAATTCGACAACTTCCTTCAGTGAAGTTGATATGTTGGTACAAGACGATTCACTCAGATTACCAACTAGATAATTCTACACCAACTAGTCCTGATAGTCATTGATTCCATGTTTGAATTCATAAGCTTCCTTCAGTGAAGTTGATATGTTGGTAGAAGACGATTCACTCAGATTGCCAACTAGATAATTCTACACCAACTAGTCCTGATAGTCATTGATTCCATGTTTGAATTCATAAGCTTCCTTCAGTGAAGTTGATATGTTGGTAGAAGACGATTCACTCAGATTGCCAACTAGATAATTCTACACCAACTAGTCCTGATAGTCATTGATTCCATGTTTGAATTCATAAGCTTCTTTCAGTGAAGTTGATATGTTGGTAGAAGACGATTCACTCAGATTGCCAACTAGATAATTCTACACCAACTAGTCCTGATAGTCATTGATTCCATGTTTGAATTCATAAGCTTCCTTCAGTGAAGTTGATATGTTGGTAGAAGACGATTCACTCAGATTGCCAACTAGATAATTCTACACCAACTAGTCCTGATAGTCATTGATTCCATGTTTGAATTCGACAACTTCCTTCAATGAAGTTGATATGTTGGTAGAAGACAATTCACTCAGATTGCCAACTAGATTATTCTACACCAACTAGTCCTGATAGTCATTGATTCCATGTTTGAATTTGTCAACTTCCTTCAGTGAAATTGATATGTTGGTAGAAGACGATTCACTCAGATTGCCAACTAGATTATTCTACACCAACTAGTCCTGATAGTCATTGATTCCATGTTTGAATTCGACAACTTCCTTCAATGAAGTTGATATGTTGGTAGAAGACAATTCACTCAGATTGCCAACTAGATTATTCTACACCAACTAGTCCTGATAGTCATTGATTCCATGTTTGAATTCATAAGCTTCCTTCAGTGAAGTTGATATGTTGGTAGAAGACAATTCACTCAGATTGCCAACTAGATGATTCTACACCAACTAGTCCTGATAGTCATTGATTCCATGTTTGAATTCGACAACTTCCTTCAGTGAAGTTGATATGTTGGTAGAAGACGATTCACTCAGATTGCCAACTAGATAATTCTACACCAACTAGTCCTGATAGTCATTGATTCCATGTTTGAATTCGACAACTTCCTTCAATGAAGTTGATATGTTGGTAGAAGACGATTAACTCGGATAGTCAGCTAGATAATTCTACACCAACTAGTCCTGATAGTCATTGATTCCATGTTTGAATTCGACAACTTCCTTCAATGAAGTTGATATGTTGGTAGAAGACGATTCACTCAGATTGCCAACTAGATTATTCTACACCAACTAGTCCTGATAGTCATTGATTCCATGTTTGAATTCGACAACTTCCTTCAATGAAGTTGATATGTTGGTAGAAGACAATTCACTCAGATTGCCAACTAGATTATTCTAGACCAACTAGTCCTGATAGTCATTGATTCCATGTTTGAATTCATAAGCTTCCTTCAGTGAAGTTGATATGTTGGTAGAAGACAATTCACTCAGATTGCCAACTAGATGATTCTACACCAACTAGTCCTGATAGTCATTGATTCCATGTTTGAATTCATAAGCTTCCTTCAGTGAAGTTGATATGTTGGTAGAAGACAATTCACTCAGATTGCCAACTAGATTATTCTACACCAACTAGTCCTGATAGTCATTGATTCCATGTTTGAATTCATAAGCTTCCTTCAGTGAAGTTGATATGTTGGTAGAAGACAATTCACTCAGATTGCCAACTAGATGATTCTACACCAACTAGTCCTGATAGTCATTGATTCCATGTTTGAATTCATAAGCTTCCTTCAGTGAAGTTGATATGTTGGTAGAAGACGATTCACTCAGATTGCCAACTAGATAATTCTACACCAACTAGTCCTGATAGTCATTGATTCCATGTTTGAATTCGACAACTTCCTTCAATGAAGTTGATATGTTGGTAGAAGACGATTAACTCGGATAGTCAGCTAGATAATTCTACACCAACTAGTCCTGATAGTCATTGATTCCATGTTTGAATTCGACAACTTCCTTCAATGAAGTTGATATGTTTGTAGAAGACGATTCACTCAGATTGCCAACTAGATTATTCTACACCAACTAGTCCTGATAGTCATTGATTCCATGTTTGAATTCGACAACTTCCTTCAATGAAGTTGATATGTTGGTAGAAGACAATTCACTCAGATTGCCAACTAGATGATTCTACACCAACTAGTCCTGATAGTCATTGATTCCATGTTTGAATTCATAAGCTTCCTTCAGTGAAGTTGATATGTTGGTAGAAGACAATTCACTCAGATTGCCAACTAGATTATTCTACACTAACTAGTCCTGATAGTCATTGATTCCATGTTTGAATTCGACAACTTCCTTCAATGAAGTTGATATGTTGGTAGAAGACGATTCACTCAGATTGCCAACTAGATTATTCTACACCAACTAGTCCTGATAGTCATTGATTCCATGTTTGAATTTGTCAACTTCCTTCAGTGAAGTTGATATGTTGGTAGAAGACGATTCACTCAGATTGCCAACTAGATTATTCTACACCAACTAGTCCTGATAGTCATTGATTCCATGTTTGAATTCGACAACTTCCTTCAGTGAAGTTGATATGTTGGTAGAAGACGATTCAATCAGATTGCCAGCTAGATGATTCTACACCAACTAGTCCTGATAGTCATTGACTCCATGTTTGAATTCCTCAACTTCCTTCAGTGAAGTTGATATGTTGGTAGAAGACAATTCACTCAGATTGCCAACTAGATGATTCTACACCAACTAGTCCTGATAGTCATTGATTCCATGTTTGAATTCATCAACTTCCTCCAGTGAAGTTGATATGTTGGTAGAAGGCGATTCACTCAGATTGCCAACTAGATGATTCTACACCAACTAGTCCTGATAGTCATTGATTCCATGTTTGAGTTCGTCAACTTCCTTCAGTGAAGTTGATATGTTGGTAGAAGACAATTCACTCAGATTGCCGAGTAGATGATTTGGGTTACCTTGTGGAGATAGCTGACCCCATAGGGTTATGCCTTCTTACAATTCTTATAATTGATCTTTGTTAACCGAATAAAACATTATGAATCCTAGTAGTATTTCTGAAATGCTGTTGATGTTGTTGTAGTCCGCAACCAATAATGGTATCGAAGTTTCAGAACACCTTGATAATCTCACTGTGCTTGAGATTAGGCAGAAGAAATAAGTAGCTGAGAGAAGGGCGAGGAGGCGGCGAAGGCAAGGCCGTATGCAGAAAATTTTTAGCGGGGGGGCAAAACCCCTTCTGAAGAACTTTTTGATGATATCCTCTATAGGAAAGTATATACTTTTGGAATTTTTTTGGGGGGGGCTGCAGCCCCCTTTGCCTCCTCGCTGCGTATTGCCACGGGTGAAGGCCATTAAATCTTCATCTGTCTTTGAGCCTGCGATACACTGAGTGATCCCAGTAGCATTGTTGAAACTCTTGTCACCTGATTAGAACACCTTACAGTTAACCAATGGAATAAGGGCAGATTGTCAGAGAGAATAACAACCACATGCCATTGAAAACCCTTTTAGATTCAAGGGGACCATAGTCTTGTTTGATTAGGTCGAGTTGAATTATCATTTCCTTTTATAAATATGTGCAATTAGTCAGATGCATCGATTCGGAACGATAAAACTGCTATTTACAATTTCACTTTCAGATAGGAAAATGTTGATATTCATAACTACAACTTATTGGAGTCCTTTTCACTACAGAAGTTTTCTCAAACTTTATTAAAGAGTTGACCGCAGAGAGGGATTGAGCCCGGGGCCGGGCTGGAATATTTTGAGAGTTTCCAGTCCGGTTAGGTGGGCTGAAACTCCAGCCCGGACTGGAAACTCTAATATGATAGGCCCCTCAGTGAATGTTTTCGGATTAATGAAGAACTGCGGTCTGCTAAGTTTATTTTATTGAAGGATCAGCGGAATTTGTCAAAAAAGCAAAAACTCATTATTTAAAACTTTTTGAATGCAAAATTGTATATTTATTTGTGAAAAGCATTCCAATCTTCTAGATACAATGCGGCTATGTGTCTTAACTGACCCTAGTCCAGTTGATGTGGTAGCTTAGCCTTAACAAAAGTGAGCCTGTACAAAACAACGATATCCCATAGTCCTTCGAGTGACCTAGACCCTTAAATGAATTAGTCAGTCTGCTGCAGAAGATTTATAAAGTAATTTGGACAGGAAAAGTCTACCAATGCTCTGAAAGGAAGCTCTCAAAATGAACACTTGTGTGGAAGCAGCGAGTGGGTGAGTTATGCGTTATGTTATGTGGAGACGACGACAGGATAAGTTATGCCTTATGTTATGTAGAAACAGCAAGTGGGTGAGTTAAGCCTTGTGTTGTATAGGGACAGCCAGTGGTGAGTTAAGCATTATGTTATATTGAGAAATCGAGTGGGTGAGTTATGCCATATGTTGTATAGGGACAGCGAGTGGGTGTGTTATGCCTTATGTTATGCAGAAACAGCGTGTGGGTGGGTTAAGCATTATGTTATATTGGGACAGCGAGTGGGTGAGTTATACTTTATGTTATATAGGGACACCGATTGGGTTAGTTATGCGTTATGTTATATAGGGAAATAGAGTGGCTGAACTATGCGTTATGCTCTGTGTGGAAGCAGTGATTTAAACCTTATGTTATATAGGGATAGCGAGTGGGTGGGTTATGCCATTTGTTATATAGGGACAGCTATTGGATGAGTTATGCGCTATGTTAAATAGGGACATCGAGTGGTTGACCTATGCGTTATGCTCTGTGTGGAAGCAGAAAGTTATACCTTATGTTATGTGGACACACGGAGGGAATAAGTTATGCCATATGATGTACTCAAACTCAAACTCAAAATCTTTTATCAGCAAAAAATAATATTAACTACAGTATACAAAATGCTCAAATTAAAATACCAATCCATTAATTACAATTCTTAATCAATACAGCAGATTTATTAGTTTTGTTATGCTGAAGGACACACGAAAAACCTCATAAAGGCTATCGAGTCGTGTGTTATGTAGAAACAGTTAGTGGGTGAGCTATGCCTTTTGTTATATAGAAACAGTTAGCGAGTGAGTTATGCCTTATGTTATGTAGAAACAGTTATTGGCTGAATTATGCCTAATGCTCTGTGTGGAAGCAATTAGTGGTTGAGTTATGCCTTTTGTTCTTTAGAAAAAGCGATAGGGGTAGTTATGTTTTATATATGTATATTCACATTATTTAAAGTTGGTTTGACTTGACAATAGGATAGAAAATACTTTTTATCTACTTAAAACTAATTTAACTAATTATAAAAAACTTAACTTCATATAAAGGATTGATAAAACGTGGTTTTTATGTGCAGACTTTACAGGTGCATTGTTTCCAATCCCAGGCTTGTATTCTTATGTTAGATAGAAACAGCGAATTGGTGAGTTATCCCCTAAGTAATATAGCAACTTTGTTACAAGAGATTCAAAATCGTGGAAAGTTTGATTTGAAACATTAAAATGTTTACGACATGATATCGTCAAGCATAATATTATGTCCTGAAACTTGGTGCATTTGTAAATCATTCAAAATTGAAGCTATTGGCAAAAACACAATTCAGATCTACCCACCTCTAGAACCAAAGGATCTCTTAAACATGACTCAGCGATGGGTCAATATTTGCTCGACAACCCAGAATGTGCTAAAGCCTACAGTGAGAATTGTTCTCGAATAATTGGCAAAGCAAGATCTACATTTCACTTAGCTAGTTTGGAATCAGTCTACATGAAAACCAGGGATCCCCTATTGTGTAGACAGAAAGAGTTCGTTTTCGCCTCAGGACTCTTAGTAATCATCTTATTGGTCAGCTCACTGTATCCTGGGTGTTGATTGCTTTTCCCACACTATACTAATCATTCACCTCAATTCTGATTGGCCTATTCGATCCACATCTGGGTTCATAAATCGGTTTCTATTTCGTTCTCTTTCTGACGTATTACTCTGTTGAGTGTCAGACGAAAAGCTTAAGTAATCCATGTTTTCAATTCACTATGTTTCCGATATTTCTGGCTACTTTTCATATATATAGATATCATTTTTGAAAGTGACAATATTACTAACCAGAGTATAATCTTTGGAGATACATTCTGATAGAATGAAAGAATTCAGAAAAATTCCGTTTCCATCAATACCTGGAAATAGCAATGAAGTATCTTACCGGAAGACTGGACAGTGCTATTGGCTATGATTTTGAAAATAACAGGTTTTAAGTGGACAGTACTAGCTCAACCACCTTCCTGTAAGCATCAACATTCCTTAAGGTGTTCTAAGGTGTACCCCTTTTCTGGATCCGTTAGAGGCCCTGCTATGCCTACCCTGGGTACCAGAGTCTTGAGTGAGGGGGAATGGGGTGAGAGTGAAGTCGAAATTCGAGGGGGGAAGAGGTTTTTCTCCTCTATTTTTCTCCCCTCTTATTTCGACCCCACTTACATTTCGACTTCCCTTTCATTTCGTCACACCATTTAGGTTCTCGTACCCAGGGTATGCTAGGTCTTATTCAGATGACCTGGTCAGTGCCTGGTTATAATTATTGTGACAAAAGATCCAAGTATTATTATTGATTTCCGTAAAGAGCGTAACGTGATCCACTTCTATCTCTATTGTAAAACGCCATTGATTATTAAAGGGGAAATTAAGGATTTGACAGCATTAAAGTCAACACAAGTAAAGTTGTTCGTAATGACACGCATTAATTATTCTATTTCATTCACTTTTACGAGTGATTATAAGCTAATCTCTCTCAATCGAATCTTAAAGACTCAATTATTGATAAGAACAGGTGCAAAAAGGGAGATTTCCAATCGACGATTCTCTCTAATCGTGTTAATTGAATTCTCCTAATCAGCTATGTATGTTGTAATACAATATTTTACCGGGCATCTAAAGCAGCCATAGCAGAAAACCTGACATTCGTCCATATCCTCAGCTCCTTTGAGCCGCCGAACAAGACCCAGTCTACGCTATGCCGTTTTTAAACGAAGACGGCACGAAGTTGTACCGAATTGGCCTTCCGTTTAAACTAAAACGTTTTCCTAACTGGAATGAAATGAAATAAAATTTCGGAAGTGGCATGATTTGAAAAAGGTATAAATCGTTTCAGTATACACAGGCTAAAACGGAACGATTTTATTCAGCTGTGAGAAACTTTCATTCAAAACTTATATGCCGATTTCTAAGAGTAGGTGCATTAGGTACAATTGGGAGATTTTCAGACGATAATTGTCCTTATTCAGGTTAATCAAATCGTCCCAATAAGCATTTATGTTAAAGGTTCTCCAGGGGGATACTGATCCAAATCCTAGCACTGAAATATTCAAATATCCCAACTCCAACGAGGAAAATAGAGAAATTTCCGATATTGACATGTTTGACAATCCGAATTTACTTTTTCATTCCCTAATCCCAGTCCAAAGAAGTCCGATCCCATTTTCCCAGATAGCAAAAGGCAAATCCTAGTTCCCAATACACCCCTTCCAGACCCTTCATCTTGTATTTTGATAATTTCCCAGGCATTCCAAGAGGATTCCAAGCTACTGATTTATGCCACATTCTGATGCTAAAGAACTCGTGCCCTTCAGCATACGCCAAAAACTGTTCTGCAACTAGAACAAATATCTCGTTGCAGAACAGTCTCATGATGGTGCATCAATGTGATGCGCTATTCAGTACCATAATGCAAGCTGAGTCAGACACCTTTTCAAGAAGATAATAAGGATATCACCTTCCGGAAACTATATATTTGAAGTTTTCGAGGAAGGAAAAAACCTGAGAATAAGCAAGGTGTAAAAAATCAATAGGGATATTTTTGTGAATGGAAAATCAGTCTGCGTAATGTCTTTGTAGTACTGTGGAGGATGATAAATACTGTGGGAGAGATCATCATTACTGTGGGGGATAGCATCATTACTGTTGGGGATAACATTAGTAATGAACACCCTCCAATCCACTAATGTTATCCCCCACAGTTCTGGTGATATCCTCCAACAGTACTGAACAACATTTCCCAAGGATGAAAATGACCGTAGTAGGATTCGAGCGCATGACACTGACTTGGTGCGTCATGAGTCTACCAACTGAGCTATCTCGACAAACACTTCATTCACTGTGTAGTGCATTACGGTTATGCGGTAATTAGATAAGAAATCAAGCTTGTTGACGGATCAGTAAATCTCTGCTCAGCAAGACGAAAGAAAAGTTATATAATCGAAAATCAGGTGTGGTTAACCATACTGTGGTTTAGCGTACTCGACTTAGAAAATAGATGGTTGAAAAATTAACACCCACCTGGGAATAAACAGTCTAACTTCGCTTCAGTCCAAATCCAAAATCACTGAATAATAGATTTAATAGGACAGTCAAGGGAGACGCAGAAAATGGATTTTTTAGATGTTCATCGATACGAGAATGGACAGAGGTAGTATGATTTTCAGATAATTAGTCATTAGATAATAAGATCTTTCGCGTAGATGATAAGTACTGCAGTACGAATGATGTGCTCTAATAGCCTGTATACTGAGAGATTAAGCAGAGTTTCATTAAAAGAAGATTTTACACGCGTCTCAAGCGAATTTCTTCGACGTGCTAAACAATTTCAAGTCTATCGGTTACCAAGATTTCTATTAGTTGATTTTCTTTTCTTTTGACGAAGCATTAATAGATCCACGAGAATACATATTGACTGATTATTTGGTAATTAAGGTGCGATAAAATTGATGAAACAAAGAAACAAAAATGAGTTTTATGGTACACTATATTGCACAACTGGATTACGTTACTAAGATTTCTATTGGCTGATTTCGTTTTCTTTTCACGAAGCATAAATAGATCCACGATCATTCGTAGAAACTAATTACCTGTTTTATAAGGCACGATAAATTTGATAAAAAAGGCAGATGTAACAAAGAAACAAAAATGAACTTTATAACAACAACTCTATTAGTTACCAAGATTTCTATTAGTTGATTTTCTTTTCGTAAAGCATGAATTAATGCACAAGAATTCCCATTGACTAATAATCTGGTATTATAGGTACGATGAATTTGATCAAAATGCAGATGAAACAAAACGAAAATTAATTTGATGGTACACTTTATGGCACAACTTCATTAGTAACCAAGATTGGTTGATTTTGTTTTCTTTTCACGAAGCGATAAGAGATCTACGATAATTCGTATTAACTAATTACCTAGTATATAAGGGACGATGAATTTGATAAAGAAGGCAGATGCAAAAAAAACCAAATTTATGGGACATAAAAGCCTTTCAGACCTACGTCTTAATCAGATAATGGCTCTGGTAAGGACATTGGTCTGAAAGGCCTTCGTGTGCAATTAAGCTCGTTTTTTGTTTGTTTCACCTGCTTTTTCTGTCAAATGAATTGAGTAAGATATATCCATATCATAACGGCCAGGGTTCTCTTTTTATCTTGTATTTGTCTTGTAATGTTTTATGTAATTTTCTTTTGGGTTTATTTCTTAAATAATTGTAAGTGTCACTCATTGTAGGGACTCGCTGACTTTGTGTCCTTTCCTGCAATGAGTGGCAAAGTAGTTGTATTTGATTTAGTAATTTCATTTGATATAAATAAAAAATAAAAAAAATATAAATACTAAACCTTAGCATCAGACACTCATCGGAGTAGCACGCGAGAAAGAGAACGAAAATCAATCTTAACGAATTATTATACCTAAAGTTGGATCAATTTTACAATAGTGAATAGTCTTTTTAGCAAACAGTAGAGTAGTGGATCCTGATTGGCTAATTTCGATCCACATCCGGGTATAATAATTTGTCAGGTTTCGTTTGGTATAACTATCAATTTTTAGTCTAGTCTCGATGTTTTGGATTACTAATTCGATTTCAAACAGTCATCAGACATCAGTGAAGTGTATTACAAGGTTTTTCAGAAAATATGAAAACATTTTAGTTGAATACAACTAGTAATTAGCTCGTATGAATATTTTTTACTCTTTAGCAAACTTTTGAGAGGCGTATTAGTATGTTTCTAATAAGTAGATAAGTGCCCTTCTTCAAATGCCCAACCAGTGACAAATCCCTGAAAGATTCACTAGAATTCCTTACCTTGTTTCATTTATTCAGGTCAGTTTGCTAAACTCTTGATTTAGAGATCTCGTTTTGTATGATGTAAACTTCGTATTCCACAGCCACTAAAAGCAAAGTTTTAGAATTAAAATCAGAAAATGTTCATTCAAACGATTCGTATCAAGGATGGTAAAATGTTGATCGATAAAGGGACCAGCTATGATAATAGAACAATATTAAACATGATGATAAACGAAAACAATGATAAACAACGTTGGCAATGAATATTACAAACACAGTTGAATAACAATAACAATGATAAACGGTTTAGGCCTATTTTTCGAGTCTCATACGGACTCTGAATTCTGAGCGCATGCAAATTCAATAAACACTTCAAACTGGTTCACACGAACTACTATTATGCTGTCTATCAAGAACATCATTTGGAGTTTCTTCACAATAGGATTATGCTTTCCCTTCTGGAGATTATACTGAAATATCGGCTCCAGAAATATCGGAAGCATAGCGAAACGAACACATAGATTACTTAAGCTTTTCGTCTGACACTCAACAGAGTATTACGTCATAAAAAGAACGAAACAGAAACCTAAGAAATCGTTCTCTTTCTGACGTATTACTCTGTTGAGTGTCAGACGAAATGCTTAAATAATATATGTGTTCGTTTCGCTATGTTTCCGATATTTCTGGCTATACTGAAGTTCTGTACCATCCAAAGACTGTTCGATTATACTCTCCAATTCTTTGATACATCCAAAACTGCCTGCTCCAGCCCCCTTAAAGTGCCCAGGAAATACTCCAAAGCTATTCTGCATTCTGATATTATTAAGCATTTGAATAAATAAGACAAAGAAAATCAAATTGAGATAAGGCAGCTCAAATCATTATCAAAACATACTAAACATGCAAAAATAGACCTATGAAATTCTAATGGGCCGCAAATATTTGTGATATAAATTCATAGCTCTTTAGGATGTTTTAATAAGGGTCTAAAACACGAATTTACCAAATTATGACTTATCGTTCAACACATGAGATCACATATGAGTATTAGCTAACGAAGTTGATACAAGAAAAACAGTCCCAATCTAAAATCAACTTCAAAAATCACTTCGAATCATGGCTTCTTGCAAAAAGCTAAGGTCATTTAGCAGTGTGTTTTTAGAAGCAATCTCGGATTACTGCCGATAGCTTATCTAACTGAAATTCTGTATTTTTAGGTTTACCGGCCACAACATGGCTTTCATGGTTGCCAAGTCCTCATCCAGTGATCTTGGGAAAGGGAATTTCAAGCACAAACTTAAAATTAAAAGACAGTTTGCAGAGTCAGAACCAACTATGAAGTCGTCGATATGTGAAGAAACAGGAACCCGAAGCTTAGTTGTCATAAATGTGGCAGGAAAGCGATACCAAACTTTCGAAGACACTTTGGCCCGTTTTCCAGATACCCTGTTAGGCGACCCAGCAAAGAGAAATCACTTCTTGAACCCCAAGACAAAGGAATACTTCTTCGACCGAAACAGGTCTGCGTTTAATGGCATTCTTTATTACTACCAGAGTAACGGCACTTTGGAATGCCCAGAAAAGGTGTCAGAAAGCGTATTCACCAAAGAAGTCTTGTTTTTCGGACTTGGAGAAAATCTCCTGGGACTGGAAGATGATGAAAACGGCCTGGACAACGGCGAGGAGGAGGAGCTGCCAAAGAACCCCTGGATGCGGAGAATCTGGATACTCTTCGAGCACCCCAACTCTTCCTTATTAGCAAAGATTGTCGCTATATTCTCGGTGCTGGTCATCCTCATATCCATCGTAGTCTTCTGCATAGAGACACTGCCGGAATTGGACCCAAATAAGCCAGAGTCTGCAAAACACCGTGCACAGATAACGATGACATGGATGGTCTTTAACAGCATCTGCAACGGTTGGTTCACCATTGAGTACCTCTTGCGGTTAATGGCCTCCCCGAGCAAACTCAAGTTTGTGAGGTCATCCATCAACGTCATCGATTTGGTTTCCATTCTCCCGTTCTATCTGTCAATCATATTAGACAGGCAAGGCGGCATCGAGGTTCTCCGTGTCGTGCGTGTGATCCGTGTTATTCGCATATTCAAGCTGACAAGGCATTCGCGTGGCCTGCACATATTGGGTAACACGATACACGCAAGTTTGCACGAGCTAGCAATGTTGGCATTGTTTCTAGTGATTGGTGTCATACTATTTTCAAGTGCCGTGTATTACGCCGAATCGAAAGTGGAATCCAGAGATTTCGAGAGCATTCCTCATGCCTTCTGGTGGGCTGTTGTGACCATGACAACAGTGGGATACGGGGACATAACGCCAACAACGTTCATTGGTAAGCTCGTTGGAGCCATGTGTGCCATATCTGGTGTGTTAGTCATTGCTCTGCCTGTCCCTGTCATAGTCAGCAACTTCGAGCATTATTACAAAGAGGTACGTTAAGTCATCTTTAATCATTGTTGAATAATAGGAAAGGGTATCTAAATAAATTCTAGCTGGCCAACTTTTAGGCTTGGCCATTGCAGTCTCATGCTCTGTCCGTTCTATAATCAGACTTCCTAATTGTTTTTAATCTTTTTGCAGGAGAAAGCAAGGCAAGCCAGACTCGAAGAGAGGGAAAAGCGGCAATCAAACATCAAATTTGAAACCTCACTCTTCAGCTCATTCCAGTCCCCCGCGCACTCAGGAGACGAAGGAGAAGACACACTGTTCAAGAAATTCAAAAGAATTCCCAGCCTGGTTCGCAAGAAGAGCACCTCTGCACACAACGGACAGGCTAACTCTGACAAGGAGGCTCTTAAATCTCCCAACCACCACACTAAGGAGGAAAAAGAGGCTGACAAAAATGAAGACAAACGAGACAGTACTCGGCCACTAATGATGGACATAGTTGATGCAGCCAGGCACAGTAAACCTGCTGAAAATGGAGCAAATAGCGAAACAAGGCTATAATAAACAACCTGCAATGAACTGCATGAAATATGCACCAGCCTGATAATAGACAAAATTGTAAATATCTGTTAGAGCAATTGAACACTGGGCACAAAGAGAACAATGGCCGTTAAGGGTTGGCAGAAATGTCAGCTGTTTTGAAAATTCCAAGGGCATTTACACAACATTGAACTATTTCTCACAAGTCACAGGTGTGGGACGATGCTCAGCATTTATTATGTTAGTTTTTCAACTTCTTTCTGTTGACAAAAGGAGAGAAAGCCCACAGTTTGTGAAACTCCATATTGGAACATAGAAATAGGGTGTAATTTTCCAACAAACAATACAAAATCAAGTACTGAAATCACTCCAAAACTAAGAGGTCAGAATAGGGTGCTGTAGATACCATTGAAAACATGCCCCTGATACCCAGGAGTAATTCTCATGAGATTTGAGTAATGATAAGGAAAGCAATTTTGATCCCTCCCTCCCTCCCTATTGCCTTGCCATTATCCTGTACAAGACAGGGCATTTTCTCACATAAGGGGCATTATCTGGTGCTTGGTCGACGCCCTGCATTTGGAAGGGTACTATCTCATCACAGGTTTGAGCAATATCACATAACGAGGGGCTCACCCTGTAAAATGGGTTATAAGGGTGTCTACACAGTACAGGATTATGCCCAGCCTGACAAAGATGCATCCACTTGGTGCAGGGGCATCCACCCTGATTAGGGGTAATACAAGGGTGTAGAAGGGGAGAAATGTTCACCCAACTTTTCTCAAGAATCAGTTTTTTATTTGCCAAAATGTTACTTTGGGAGCACTGCTAATGCAGTGACAGACCTACTGATTCCCCCTTTTTCATCAGCAGACTCCTTGTTTGCCCCTTTAAGGATCAAAGGTATAGCTACTGAAAAACAATAAAAGGCGGCAAAGAACCCCGCGGTTTTAAAAGTGAGGAATTTGGGTGGTCTGCAGTGATGGTGCAAGGATTCCTCCAATAAAGGGGCTAGAGTCTCTAACGGAGGGGCTGTTTCCCATAAGAACTAAAACATTTACAATGAGACAGCAAATATTTGGTATTGACTATGCTCTGATGGTGGGGCTGTAGCCATAGCTGCCCCAGTGGTGGTTGTAGGGGGTCAGTCATGGCCTAAACCCCCTGCATCGTATAGGCAAAAAAGGCCCCACAAAATGATAAAAATTATAAAATATCATATTGAATTAACATCAAATTTGGTTAAATTAAGGTCTTTTATTCTGGGCCCCGCAGTCTCTAACTGCCACTGTCCTGCCCTCTCCTAGCACCACCCTTGAGTTGATAAACAATTAGAGTCACTAGAAGCTTTACATTTGTATAATTATAAACATATTTTTATTTTGACTTTCACTTTCCGGAGGTCATTATTAATCAACAGTTAAGGCTAACCTAATCTTAAATAAATAGGTCAATGATAACAGTATGTATGGTATTTTTGCCAAGATATCGGGTATGCAGTAAGCAATTTGCTATTGTTCTATTGTTTATCTCGAGTTCGCAAGTGCTACTCTTTCAACACTGAGAGTCAAGATACGATTCAGATGTAAATTTTACGAGGCGTTGTGGAGCGCAGCCTAGCAAGCAACCTGGGAAAATAACGATGGGGTCAGATTTAGATAAATTTTATTGTATATCTTTCTCACCTACCTAAAACAACTGGGCTCGGGCTTGCTTATTTCTCGTGTTGAAACCATTTTGTAATACTTTTTCAAATTTCAACTTCTTGAGACACCTTTGGCAAAGTCCCGAATTGCAGCCGAATTTAGGCCTTCCAAAATACCACCTCTCCAAAACGTGACCCAGAGACTTACTCTGTCCCAGGCCCCGTGACGTAAGCTGCTCAGCTTGGAGGCTTTTCGACTTTTTGATCTGAGAATCCAAAATCCTACATCGTGCAAATGTGGAAGGAAATTTGTCTTGAAATGTTGTTTTTCGTACCCTGGATCAGAGTATTTTTAGTGATTTTTTTGAAAAAAAATAAATAACATAAAAAAAAATGGAAAAGAAAAGAGGAGAAAGGAAAATTGTTCCTTTCTCCTCTTTTCTTTTCTTTTTTCTTTCTTTATTCTTTTCAAATTTATTTTTTCAAAAAATTCACTAAAAATACTCTGATCCAGGGTATGTTTTTCGTTGCTTTTTCTTAAAACCTTTCAGATGGTTCTCTTCTCTTTTCCATCGAAAAAAAAGTGGAATTGATACATACTTTAACTTCCAAAAAATGTCTTTTTCCGTAGACAATGATCAGAAGGGGATTTTTTGATTGATTTCCACTGGTGTAGATCTTGTTAAATAGGGCAACCTCAGATAAACATAGCAAAAGTTTTATTGAAACTCTACCACAAGTTAAGGTTGTTAAAGACTGGTTTTTGCTTCCAACACATTTCTGAGCTTGAGTAGGTTGATGAAAATCGGAAACATAGAGAAACATAATAGATTAAGCTCAAGCTTTATGTCCGACACTCATCAGATAGGCATGGTACGAAAGAGAACGAAAACGAAACATTACAAATTATTATATTCAATCCAATTTTCATGTTCTCGAGCTTTTAATCACAAGATACATATGTTAGAAACAAATTCAATAACATAAAGCTTATGGCAAATATAAGAAATCAGAGGAGTTATCAAGTGATTTGCCTTATTACAATGCAGGGAAAGAGTTTTAGAGTTTTATTAAATTTGAGAAACTTTAACACGAACAATTGATAATAAGATTAAAGATGCTTGCACAAAAGATGACGTCATATTTTGATGACGTAAAACCATTGATCTGGTGGTTATTTGGGGGCTAAAGCCAGGAGAATTTTCAAAGCAGGGTGCGAAGTTTAATTTGGAGGAGTGGATCTCAAATTGAATCGTAACGTGAATATTAACCTTTTGTGAATCTGAACCTGGAAATACTGTTGTATTGAACAGTGAACAACAACAACAACAACAACAACAAGAAAGCCCAGACAGGGGCTAACCCTAGAAGAAGGAAGTACTTCTTCCGTGACACCGTTCACAGAACTAAAATAAAACAAACTACTGACCAAACCAAAATTTGAGGCTGCTGAAGTGATATTTTCTTACATTCTGTCTGCTAAAATGAGTTTGCAGAATGAAGGTGACACGGCAAGCATAAGCAATGCATCATCATCAGTTGGGGAAGAGCCTATATAGACAGCATCAGCAGCAACAACCCAGGGGTGATGTGGAGAATTTTACTTGAAAGTATCAGGCGAGGCTTTCCAAATGCAAAGCAGTTGAGCACAGGAAAACTAGCTGAATTGATGAAAAATGAGAATTCCATGCAACATCTTTTACTTCTAGTGAGTAAATAGGGTGCAGGGTGTACTCGCATTTTTTTTATGAGCAATTTCGGCTCGAGCTCATTACTCAAAATTGCTTCGCTTTTTATACTTGAAGATTTGTTTCTGATAATACTATCTCAGAAGTAGTTGTACAACAATTGTCAATGTTATCTTGCCTACAGAAGTGTGCTGGGGCACTAATATCCACGGTAACCTACTTACTTCTCTATAGCTGCTGCACGATTCCTAGGACCAAATGGATCAGAACTCAAGTTTCCAAATTGCTTAGCATTTCTCTATCCAGTACTGGAATTGCTTAAGTTTTTGTCTGGTCGAGTACTGACTTGCTTATAAAGCAATTGCTTATAAAAAAATGCGTGTATAGGTGTAAGGATATTCTTCATGGGTTGCAGGTTCCAAACCTGACAACTCTTCCATTTTAAACCAGGAAACTCCCAATTTTGACGGGATACACCTGATTCCTCTGGGAGACACCTTTCTGCCCCTTAAAGATCAAAGATACCCCCAATAGAAAACAACAAGAGGTGGCAATGACAAAAGAATCTTGAATTGAACTGAATTACAGAAGTCACGAAAAACATCATTATGGGGCATAATGACTTGTCAGATCAAAACAAACACATTACACTTACAAAGATACATTACAGATACTTATTATACAAAATCCTCCGTAGCAAATCAGCAAAATAGAAATAGAAAAGTAGGGATGGAGGGCGATAGCATTAGCCAATAGCGATTGCATAGCAAACAAGCAACTAACGTAATGGCAAGAACAGAATTATAATTATGGAGTGCCCACACATATAAGGTATGGATTATCCGCAGATGATTAAAGAATATTTGGCAAGACAAGAAATTCTATTATTTGAAGGAAGCACTGCACACATGAAATGCAGCAAGGATGAAGGTCTGGAGCTATTGTTCTTAACTGTTAGCCTAAGCATGTTACTGAACTATTGAACCCATACTGGCCTACTCCTGACAAGCATTGCAATTTAAAATGCCCTCCCCCTATAGGGAAGTAAAGAAGAACACCAGTGTGAATAAAAGGAAAATAAGGGAGTTAGCAGGTCTGCAGGTTGCATTTTACAGGTTGATGCAAAGTAGTATTAATTATTAACAAAGCAGATTAGTAGTCAATAATTCTAAGGGGGTTTCCATAGATTTTTGTAGTGAGTCCGACATTTGCCGCTTAATTTCCTATTGTGAGCATGCGTGGTAGACTACCAATTTGTCTATTTTGCTAGAATTCACTTTTGTAAATTCTTGGCCAAAAATACAAAAAGTTCCTTTTCTTGAAAAGTATTTCTATTGTAACATAGGATGTACGAGAAAATGAAGAGTTTGCTGTAAGTTCCATTGATGGTGCATTGAATATAAATCCTGATGGCTCTGAAAAAGATTTGGTGTTGGAAAAGATATGCGAAAAAAGTCAAGGTAAATTCGCGTTTTGTCACGTGGTGCCTCATTAGAACTAAAGAAGGAATATTGAAGCAATAATTGTAATCAGTCATTAATTGGCTGTAATAAATTTGTTAAGGGCCTGAATGAGCACACTCACTTTGGGTATTTACTCTTCATAGCAAGGTGGAAAAATTTTTTGACCAACCAGGGTATTCTTTGAATAAGAATTCAACCAATCAGATCGCTGAAAAGACAATAGATTTGGAGGATTCAACAGCTCAAGTGCAGTGAAAATGGCGGAAAAACGCGAAAGCTGTGGCAGAAATAGCGTTCAGGGTTCCGTTTTTCTGCCGTAAACATGTAAACTATTTAGCACCATTCTTATATTTCTCAAATCTATGATTGATAGTTTATCTAGATTTTTACCGCTTACGAGGTTAATATTTTACGTAATTGCTGTGAAAATCCCCTCCACAGTAGGTATTTTCACAGTACTTAACATCCTCCACAGCACTGAACATCCTCCACAGCACTGGATTCTATTCCTCCACAGTACTGAACACCCTCCACAGTACTGGATTCTATTCCTCGACAGTAATGATATCCCACCACAGTACTAAACATCCTCCAATTTACTGATGGTATTCCCCCACAATACTGATAATAGCCACCCTCCAAAAGGACTGAATATCCTCCTCAATGCCAAAAACCCTCCACAGTACTGCACAGTTGTTCAGGGTGATTTCCTCATAATAAAAAACGCTGAAATCTAAACGCTTGTTTTTTCATCAGATAAATCAAAGAAAGTCGAAACAATAGTCTGCTTTTGCTCTGTTGGATATCGCTCTGCAAAAATGGCGCAAAGTTTACAGAAGCAACTGCAGAATAACAAAGAACCTTGCGAGGTGTTTAATCTTGAAGGAAGCCTGTTTAAATGGGCCAATGAAGGAAGGCCTATGGTCGACAGACTTGGCAATAAAACTTTACTTTGTCATCCTTACAGTAGTGTTTGGGGAAAGTTTCTCAACAGTGAATTGAGGACATATACAGCTTCAATGTAAATGGAAAGAAGATGTAAATAAGAGTTGCGAGGTTCTTAATTTCAGGTAAGGGCCAGCTCCTTGCTTATTCAAAATTGTATAGCTGGCTAGACTTATATCATTAGGCAACAATAAACAATTTATTCTGGAACAACACATATATTTCCAATTCTCAGACACAAGAATAAAGTGGAAAACCTAAATAAGAAAAATAAAAGTCAACTACATGTTAAGATTTACCCTTTGCTACACTTAGTTTTATCTCTGAATTTTTTGTCGCATTCTCCACAATACTGAACACAAAATGTAGACATCCAAACTTGATAAAGCTCCCATGATGCAATACAGCAGTACCTTCCCATCCTGCACCACTGCCGCCAATGAGACTAGAACCACTTGCCCTGCAGCCACATGGAGTGAAAATAGTCCCAATACCAAGTCCCTTTGTAGTTTGATGTGGAGTTGCCTTCTTCCCCTTTTCTAAAGGCTTTGAAGGATTGTTGGTTCTTGCACTGCTTGATGTGACGTTTCTATTTGGCTTGTCTGAGAAATCACAAGAGTACAAGACATTGTCTACTATTGTACCATGCTCACTGTAGTTCAGCAGTTCAAACTGCCTTGTTTCCTGAAAGATTAAAAGTATAATTAACTTTCTCACAAGAAGCCTCATTTGCAAAAAAGTTAATTTTTCAGCGGGGGCTTTTGAAGAGGTAGAAATTTCCCCTGTTGTTGGGAGGTTAGAATTCATCCACCGTATCCCTGCGTGTTGTAAGAGGCAACTTAAAGGATTGGTGTCAGAAAGGGCATCCGGCCATAAAACTTTGCTCCATGACCAAATTCATGACCTAAATCATGGATTTCTCTGGAGACGAATCCATGGACCAGTTAATCACTGCTAGAAGGGAAAACAGCCAGAATGTAAATTCTGTGTTTGTGGTTTTTGTAAGATAGGGGCTTACTGCAGGGTGGGAGGTTAATCAAGGATTGAAAGTAAAAAAGAAACAATGAAAAATCAGAAATAAGAAAGACAAACCTCATCAAAAAATATGCAAGCATGTTTGCTGGAAATGAAGTTGCAGTATCCATACACCGGCAGTGTCACGTCATTGTCTGCCCCTGTGGAATGAAATATATTTATCAATTCTTGGTCAAAAAGTGGCTAATGAATTGTCTATTTCATCATGAATACTGTTGCATGCAATCTGATGTGTCACTTTTCAAACTTTGTGCAAAGGAATCACACAATTCAAGTTCACTCATTTCAAGTTCACTCATTTCAAGTTCACTAAATTCAAACTTTATTCAAAGGAATCATAAAAAATTACAATATAAGGTCCTATGAGACCAAAAAAAGCAAAAGCTTATCAAGCCTGGGCCGTTTTAACAATAACATTCAGAAAATATTATTACAATGATCAAATACCTAATAAATTTTTCGAAATGGATGTATTGCAAAAAAAAAGTAAAATGGAATAGACGAATGTGTGCTGATACACTATACTATTTAAGTAATGAAAAGAGACTGAACAAGATTTATTAGAGCCAGTAAATAATTTGAGATTAGGCTATTTGTCATTGTTTGTTATTTAGATTATGTTTACTCAATGCAGTATATTTCCTTATTAGCAAAAATTCTACCAAGTGACTCAGAAAGGAGAACCGCTGTCTGCACAAGTATATTTGAAATATGAAACTTTCTGAGTTTGATCATGAATAGGGCCTGGTAGGGCCGAGTTTTTAAAATCTAAAACTAAATCTTATTGACAATACGTCCAAGGTCCTGCACTTGTGTGATCTTTTTGATTTGACCTATTCCTTTATGGCATTATCAAGAATTATGAGTAATAGAAAAACTTTCTGATGTACCACTCCGAAGAGTGCCGAACGAAAATATTTAGTAGTTAATAATGTTTCAATGTGCCACTAGATTCCCTCTCAATCTTGTAGTTATTTATAAATCAAAGTGTTTCAGCATACCTTGTCCAATACTGATTGACCTGTGAATCATGGAGAATGTTGGACCAGCACTGAGTGAGCAAAGTGCCGCTATAGCGTGACCTACAAAAGAGATATCCTTGAATTGCATTCTTTTATTTTACCAAAGATGTTTTAGAATCTATTTCAAATGTAGAAATAAAACTTAAAAAGTTACAGGGAAGATGGCCCAGGAGGCAAAACAAATAACCGTCCCAAGGCTATTTACATATTTGTTTTGTAACCCCTAAAAGTACAAGCGAAAAAGACTTGAAAGTATTTCAAGAGTAATCTAATCTGATCAGCTTGTTTCATGGTTTCGATTTCGTCTTGTCATCTGAGATAGCATTTGGTTAAGGGGATGACCCAATGTTTAGATCATTCTACTCTTCATCGAAGGGTCGTAAACCAGGCTCTGATATCCCAAATATACCCTAATTTCACGTTATCTAGTACTTTGTACCCCTGAAGACCCAGCATCAATTAAGTACAAGAATGGGTATAGTGTAAGTGGACTCTTTGTTTATGTCTGCATTCAGTACCTACCTCTGGGTTTATTGCTGGCAAGAATCTCCTGAATATTGGAAGCAGTTATCTTCTTATTCACTGTTTGTGGAGTCTACAAAATAACAAATGGAATACATTAAAGAAAAATTAAATAAGGATGAAGAATCAAATTTGAAGAGAAATCTTCACTACTTGAAGCTGAATTTGATCAATCAAAAATTTTCTTTTCCAGATAATTTGGACTTTGTTTTTCAATTGGAATATGTGATAGTATAAGTATCTGTGGGTAAATAAGAGCATATCACCTTTGTCTGACCAAGAAGTTGCTGGAGCCGTTGAAATGCTAGGACTTTCACCAAACGTTGATCCAGTTGAGAGAGTAGGGGATCTGGAATATGAGCAATAAACAAAATATAAACATCTCATTACAATTCAAAAGATTAAGTAGCAGTAATACTAAAAGTAAACAATTAGAAATAAAAATAAAAAATAAATAATGACAAATGATAATGGATAGTCATTCAATAACTATTAATGATAAATTATTATACACTAAATTATAAACAAAAAATTAAATAACAATTAAATGATAAATAAATGTGGAAATATTCATGTCCCTTGAAATGAAATTTAACTTTGATACTAGAGATTAAAGATGGTGGCAAATTCCATCTTGAAAAGTAAAACTTGTAAATAATTGTGACACAATTCAATTCAATTTTATTCATAGTACACAACCCTAATACAAGGTTACAAAATATTATATACTAAACGACCCAAGAAAAGCAGTGCTTATCATGCTTGGGCCGTTAAATTAAAAATAAATGAAATTAAGTATATCAGTAATAAGAATACAAAACTACAAATGTTGAAAATACGTAAAAGTCTATAAACTAATATAATGATAAAATTATTCAGATATTTTTAAGATCAAATTATATGAAATAGGCTGCAATGAAGTTTTCCTTCACTTTGCAATTGAATATTTTTTTGTTTGATATTGATTTTAGAGGTGTCTTTAGATTGTTCCATAAGCGAGCCCCTGAATTTTGAACCCTATAATCACCCCATCTCATGCTAGATTTTCCTATTCTAAAGTTGGCTTTTTGTCTAGTTTCGTACCTATGCAGATTTTTATTAGTTTCGAAATATTGCTCAAATACTTCTGGCAGATGGTGTTTATTATAGTGCACATTATGCATCAGCTTCAGAATTTTCCATTGATAAAGATCTGATATTTTAAGTATTTTTAGTTCCCTGTGTAATCGATTCGTAGAAAATCTGTGTTTCTTAAAGTAAATGATTTTAAGTATTCTGTTTTGCAGCGTTTGTAGTTCTTTTAAATCTTTATTTTTAGCTACACTGTAAACCTCTACGCCAAATCCTATTTTAGATGTTACGAGAGAATCGTATAAGGTTAACAAGCATTGTTTAGGTATATCATATCTGAGTTTTGCAAAGATTGAAGAAAATTTAACAATATCATTTTTTACTTTACTGATATGAGGAACCCATGAAAGTTTTTCATCTATTTTTACCCCTAGATATTTTATTTGTCATCGAGCATAGCAGAAATGGTGTCCTGGAAGTTCTGACCTTTGTTAAGTATTCAAATCTGAAGGTATTGACAAATCAAATAACTTTTAGGCCAGCCAATTTGCCAAGACATCGCCAATACCATAAAATTGTGAAGCAGTTCGCAGTGGGATCTTCCAATATGGACATCAAGAGACATATTGACTTCATTATTTTTCAAAATAGCTGCACGATTAACCAGCCTCGTGCTGATCACTCACAACATGCTGAGAATTAGCAAAGCAAACACCTCACCCAAGTTTACCTTTCTTTAAATTTCAAAGCATTGCACCTTTCTTTCAATTTCAAAGCATTACAACGATCCCTCCAATATGGCTGCCAATGACTTCCTATTTTCAATCGCAGGAGCTCGATCCAGGCCTTTGAGGGCAGTGGTAAGAACTTAAAAACAAAGGTTAGGGTAAAGAAGTTTGAATACCTTGTAGGGACTCGGAAGTAATGCTGCTTACAAAATGAGATGAACCAGATGATGACGGGGTAACGACTGATTGAGAAGAGCCTTTGATAATCACTGACTTTGACCCTGCACCTGAGCCATATGTCTCATTTGTAGATACCACTGTACCCCCCGTCTCAGAATTAGCCGATGACGACTTCCCACCACCAAGGGGCGACTGAGTGGCTAATATTATGATTTTAGGTGAAGAAGTGGGAACGGAAGACTTTTTAGCGACAGAAATCGCAGAGTGTTGTTGGAGTGAGCTTGAAAGAAGTGGTGACTCAGATCTTTGTTTCACTTTCTTCTCATCCGGGGTCTTTGTGACGTTTCCAGTGCTTGCTGAACCACTTTCATCATCCTTCCTACATCAAAACACGAATTTATTATTAACATTGTGTCCATTACAACATTCTACGCAGTAAACTAGCTTCAACTTCAATGCCCAAGTTGATGATCAAGTCGAGGGCTTCTGAGCCGTTCTTCCACTGTTACTGTACATCACATGGAGCCCCACAGGCTCTTCACAGTCTCTTTTTGATGAAGTCACTGTTTTCTGATCTCTAATGGTCGACTGTTTCTTACAGAAATTATCAAAGATGTTTTCTGGAAGATTATTTCGAAAACAGTTTTTCGGAATTTCTTATAAGTATGATACAGTTAAACTCCTGTGCTTGATACCACAAAGTTAATGCTCTGCTATATGCCAATAAACATACAGAATGGCTGCACATCTCCTATTGGACAGATTTTACAAGCAATTCAACTTTATGTCGCTATTTGGCTATCATAGGAAAAAAGCGTTATATAGTGTACCAGTTACCTGGGTGCTTTGTGACCATCATCAACAAAATCCTCGTCTAGCTCCATTTTCTCATTGGCTTCCAAAGATAATTCTGCATCTTCGGATGTCTTGCTCTGTGCACCAGTTTTAATATCAGCAGTTGCTACCACAGGTTCGGTTTTGACAATGTTACTAGCTCGAGGTTCTTTCTGCGCAACCGATGACTTCGTAACTTCATTGGCAATGTCGCATTGCAAGGATACCAAACTTTTTAACCACTGGAAGATACATTCAAAGACAATTTAAAATCATATATGAGTAATTTATAAGGCAAATCTCTTTAATATGCTGTATATATGACTTCACATTCGTTTTTTAACATGAACCTAGATTCAAAAATGAATTGAAAATGAAATCACCTTACATTTCGAATAAGTACCCTTTTTGCAAAGAAGAAAAGTAGGAAAAGTAGACAAGGATGGGCTAGCTTTGGTCAGCACGCCTAGTCAACTATTGGACAGGGTGAAACGCCATCATGCTTGAAAAGAATCATTATGAATGGAATAATCCTGTAGCAATTATCTATGGTAAAGAAACTTGATAGGCAAAGAGGCTAGCCAGTTGCTCTAAGAAACATGATCGGAATATCAATGATAGTAACAAGTAGAAAAAACATATATAAGAGGGGTAAATGGATAAGAGAAAAAACAGAAGTGAATGACATTTTGATCAGAATATATATATTGTATTGAGATGGTCGTGGATGGGACACCTTAGGAGAACATACAATGATCGGTAGGCATGCACCATGCAAGTTAACTGTCGGAGATTACTTTGTATTGGAATACATAAAACAGTCCACAACTTGAAAAGATATATCCACAACTGAACTTCTCGTAAAAAGAAAATGTTTGATTGATATTCAACATAACATCATGATATTGAAAACTCATACCTCGTCTTGGTCAGACTTGGATGGCAAACTCAACGGTCTTGCGTATGGAGGCAAGGGCTCCATCATTCGTTGTATGTAAGAGGGTAGTTGTAGGACTGTAGGATTCTTGTACTCCTGTTTTATTGCATTGGGTACCTGAATGAAAGTAATTTGAAAAACTTCTATCAATTCATAAGGCAAGGTCTAACAAGGCGAAATATATCACACAGCTGGGCTACCACAATCGACATATGCCTTCATCAGATCTCAAACTCTCGTGCTTACCAAAATCAAGCACGCTAACCACCGTCCAAAATCAGGAAAATAAGTTGGTATAACCAGAAAAATCTGAAGCATAGCGAAGCAAAAACATAATTACTTAAACTTTTCGTCTGACAATCGACAGAGTAATACATCAGCAAGGGAACAAAATAAAATCCTAACGAATTATCATACCCAGATGTGCTCTATATAATATTTCGTTAGTTTTTTGTTTTCTTCTCTTTCTGAAGTATTACTCTGTTTAGTGTCATACAAAAAGCTTCAGAAATATATGTTTTCGCTTCGCTACGCTTCCACTTTTTCTGGCTATATTGAAGCTTTGGACCGATCAAAATCTGTCTACAATAAGTTATTGGTGTATCTAGCTCCAATAAGTTAGGGCAGTAACCACCTGGTTTATTTAACTCCAGGCATGATCACACAGTAGTGGCATCAATGTGTGTTTTGGATTAAACCCTTCTTCAGAGCCATGTACATAACTAGAGAGATTATTGCCATTCTAGCATATACGCTTAGTGGATCGAGGCTAGATCTTACCCTGATGCTAGTAATCCACGCATTTTTTTGTACGAATGTTTATTGCATACGAAAGACTTACTATCATACGTCTTTGGATCTTTTTTTCCCGATTTGATAATATTCTTGCTCTGTAACATCAAATTGAAATCATTAAAGCAAAATATTCGACAGAAAAAATGGTAAGTCAGAAAAATGTTTTTAGCTGATAATTGGAGACATGCTAATATATTTGCAAAAGAGCAGGGGACTTTCAAAGAGATGTATCAAATAGTAATACTTCAGACAAATGAAATCGTTGCATGGATGAATCCCAAATGGCAACATAATTGCAATGCAAGGCCAAGACTAAGTTGACCATAAAAAGTGTCAGACAGCTCACAACAAAATAGTTTTGGCGGGAAAATTAGGAACAGTTGCTGACGTCATTTCTAATGTCTTTACTGAATAGTAGATTGAAAATTCATAGCTGGGATATCGGCTCAGCCTACGGTCTTCTTTCATACGTCAAGACTAAATTAAGCATTAACAATGTCAGAAAGCTCACAACAACATAGTTTTGGCAGGAAAATTGGGACACCTTAAAGATGCCATTTCTAATATCCATAAAGAATAGTATATTGAATATTTATAGCAGGAAGTTCGGGTATTGGTCGACTGATAATCTAGAAAAGCTTTAGCAAAGAATTGAAACATCCTATGCTAAAAATTACCTCTTTGCTCGACGTACAAAGTTCGTGACGATGGTATTTTGGTTGATGTTTTTGCGTAGGTCATCCGTCAAGTCCATGCGAACACAATAGCGAGGGTCTTTCAAAGACGTCTGCAAGGAAAATTATATTTTACTTCCTAAAATCTTTACGACTGGATTACAATTTCGTTGTATATTTTGAATTATTTTGAATGGATCGATTTGGAAAAGAAATGGATCGATTCTATTAGGAACATTCAAAATCATTTCTTTTGCCTTTGCTTTGCTATCGGCCCAAAATTTTAATGAAACGGGATCAGATGAATAGCAATAACCTTCTCCTTGCTAGCTGTGGCAGAGCAACGATAAACACTGGAGGAGAACATTGCCATTTTACGTTTGTTAGATCGTAAAATAGTCCAGAAGAAAGAAATAACACAAAGAAGAAGCTTTCGACACTTGTGCGGTTCACACTCTAATCAGCCTTTAGTTTGATGTATATATTTACCACTAAAAACTACCTTCAATGTTTGTAGCAAGTGCAACAAATGCGAAATAAAACTGGTTAAAAGGAATTTATTTCTAAAACAGTAAAGAAACTGCCCAGTGGACCAGAAAAGCCAATACGCGCAAAAGGGTTATACAGTAGAATCCCGATAACTCGAACATGCGATAACTCGAACTCTCGCTAACTCGAACAGAT
Organism: Pelagia noctiluca; assembly: GCA_963924455.1. NCBI lineage: Eukaryota > Metazoa > Cnidaria > Scyphozoa > Semaeostomeae > Pelagiidae > Pelagia > Pelagia noctiluca. Next base: position 4,607,686 of record OZ004322.1, read on the forward strand.
TTGGTATTCCCCTTGAACCTTATTCATGTTATGAAGAGCCTCGATAACTCGAACATTCGGTAACTCGAACTATTCTTATCGTCCCTTGCTTGTTCGAGTTATCGGGATTCTACTGTATAAGGAAAATATGAATTAATTATGTGCAAGGAGCTAAGCTATCATTTGGTGTACCATTCGATAAATTCCAACAGCTTTTAGTTGTCGAAAATGTAACTTCATTGCACATGCTCAAACTAAAAATTACTGATTTCACTCGGCAATTTGAAGATGAAAAGAAACCAGGGGGGTTTTAAGTTGGGTCAATTGACCCAATAAACCCCTTGCCTTGCCTCAGCAGTGAAAGAAAGATTCTACTTTTACCCAAGTTTTTAAAGTCACAATGAGGCCCTTTCTTATTTTCCTTGACAAAATTTATTATCTTGCTGAAAAACCAATCATCCTACTACATTCTGGCCAGGTTCAGAATTTTATTAAGTTTTATTCCGTTTATCAACACACAGAACTAGTTTCATTTAAATTATATTGTTATTGCTAGTATACGAAATGACTTATTAAGTTATACCATTAAACCAAGACATCAATAGCGAATTTGCCTCAAAAAGATGCACAAAATTCTGGGGCCATTTTTCATGTTTACCCCAACAGTTAAAAAACTTTAAAAGCCCCCCGAAGAAAATATATATGCGCATTACCTCGTAATTCTCAGGATGATTCGGGCACATCCACATGGTAGTTGGTGGCGAAACCATTGGAGGATGAAGACAATCAATGTGGAAAATCAACGGACAGAAGTCACAAGCTGCCATTGATTGGGCATCAGCCAGTCTATGAGATAGAAATAAAAAAAATTAAGGCCTATTTGGATCACAGTCAGCCAGTTACATAGACAGAGTCATCTAAGCTTCGTGGGATCTTGGTAGTTTTTGATAGTTTATAGGCAAATATGCTTATTATATCCGTGAGGTATTGGCTAATGCACAAAGCAGAAAGGGTCCACTGAATAGGTGAACCAATCGAGTAGTGCCACCCTGGCCCTTCCTCTGGATGTGACCACACCTCGTGACTGCATTGCCTTTTCGACTAGAGTTACAGAGATGTTGCTAGTCTCTCCTCACACCTATGTGACAGGTCAGGAGGTGATTTCAAACCCACAACCCTTTGATTAACGGTTTAGTGCTCTAACTACTAGGTCATCCCTGCACTAATGGAGCAACAATCATTAATAAATTAGTTACGATCATCATATTATTCATATATTTCTATCCTACAGTAAATTTATAAGTTATGGTCTAACATGGGAAATATATTGGCACAAAAAGGCTACCCCAATTCTTATATGCCTCCATCAGATCTCAAACCAGGGACCTTGCCCACAATAGGGTCACGATTATTCAAAACTCTATACTTGAAAGGAATCTTATTTGGGAGAGGAACACAACCAACCTAGATAAGGACATTAAATCAACGCTTTATTTTTCATCATTACGTAGATGCGAAAGATTCTAGCTAGTTAAGTATGCCAATGATGTACAAGAAAGAGTTTTGGTTGTCAATTTTGTCATTACCTAAAAAGCCCCTCTCTCGAATAAGATCCCCTGCAAAGTATTTAGTTTTGAATAACCCCTCGCCTGCCATCGAATATCAAGATACAGTTTTCACTTAAAAGGCCAGATAGATAACAGAAATGACAACATAGGAACACTTAGAGCATTTACTTCTAAACCAAATCTTTTTTCGGAAGGCTTATTTTCCAAAAGTGTGTTTTTCAAAGCAACTCAACTGGAATAGTCATGATTTGGAGCTCTCCGAAACGTTGTACTATCAAAAGCAAAAAGTTTTCAGGACTTTCCAAATATTTGCAGTCTGAAGCTTGAAAGTTGCTTTCATCTCGTCAGTCGCCCGGATACCCCTTGCCCTCATCAAAAAGAATAGGATGCGTTACCTTGAGCATGCAAAACAAAGTCTGTCCATATTTTCTTCATATTCGTCTCTGTAATAAAACGAATTTCACGATTAACACAACATTTGAAATTGCAAATAATTGCTGATACACTATACGTTTCGAATGACATCTAGTTAAAGGATAACAAATATCAACGAATCATTCAGCCTATCAACTTGTAAGGATGATAATAGGTGATTGAAAATGTTCGGCCAAAAAGAGATCTTTGTCCAATAGATATCTCGGTAAAACATGGTGGATCTCAATGTATTTTGTACATGGAAAAAACCTGGCCGAGCCACTAACATCCATCTCTAACTCGAAAAATTTGAAAAAGATTAAAGGAAACCATTATTGCAAGATATCAATAAAAAATAACACTGACCGGTTTAGAGCTTGCCTTTCGGAAACTCTCTATTGTAACTCTCATTTATATTGCTATTTTTTACTAATGTATTCAAGTCTCATTTTTTTTAAGTTTACCATTTCAGTTTATCATCTTTTATTTCAAAGCGGTCCAAGCTAGATAAGATCTGTTTTTTCTTGAATCGTGCAGAATTACTTCTTTTTTATGTACATCTTAACTTGTAACGATGCTTATCTACAAATAGAATTGTTTTGATTTGATTTGTCTATCAATGCACTGCTGCTTACAGTATCAAAACTAACGACCCCAGCTTGACTGCAGCAACTAAAGATTTAGGCTTTTGCAATCTAGGTACTTATGCCTGACAAGGAGCGTATATCAGGCGCATAACAAAGTTGGATTTATTCTTCTCTCACGCTAAAAACTTTCAATACCTCTTTTTCCCATTTTCGCCTGTCTTTGAGCTTCTTATTTTTCTATCGCCTGAAAATGGGAAAATATTAGACATTGCATTAAATATCATGCATCCATAAAATTAGCAAATAAGCAAAAAAAATTTAACTTAAATGAACAGCAATTTGATCTGGTCCAGCTAGTATACTATACAAATAGTTTACATCAAAAATGCATAAACAATCTCTAATAGGCCACATTGAATCACATATACATCTGATACATAGGTTTCTGATGCGTTGGGCGTTTTCAGACAGAGAACTTCATACTAAATAGGTTTTCCAGATTTTTCCAAAAAAGTTTGGCTGAGGCAAATAGTGCAAAAACTTTATTTCTTCATAGATAGAGCTACTAGAGTAGCAATGTACATTTGTTCTTCTTTTTAACTTTAGTTTACTTTGAATTTAGGCCCTTGCTAGCTACATTCAAGGGATTTGGGAGAAATTCATTGGAATTTGATCAAGCTCTTGAGATGAATAGTGTTCAGTGTTCACCTATTTCACCAATAGTGGCCCCATATCTATGTTTATTGAAAATTTGATGCCTCTATCATGGCTTTCTTTGATTGCCCTTTATGGAAATGAGACGATTGCAGATATTCAAGATTCACAAAACTTCAGACCTCAGAAATGTAGATGACAACTCGTTATGAAAACTGGAGAGTGGCCACCCTGGGTCAAAATGCCGTAGTCTAAAAACCACATAACACCAAAAAGACAAAAAGTGTGATTGAAAACCTACCAGGAAAGACAGTGAAGTCTTGTAATTCTAGAGGTAAAGTGAATTCTTTTGGGTTTTTGCCTTTGAACCATTTTGTCAGTTGAGGAAATGCTAATTCAGGCTTAACTATAACAGGCAGAGAGACTGGCGAATCAGGAGATTTTGTTTCTTCACGCTGGCCATCTTGCTTCTGCTGTTTCTCCTGATTTGGAAGAGAGAGACCATACCTTAGCAGGAAATTAATTAACCATATATTGCAGGAATAAATGCCTAAACTTTGGATAGAGTTGTTTTTTCCATGAACAACTGGACTCTAGTCTCAGGACCTTTGCTCAATGATTACAGGCTAGCTATCAACACCTACCCCTAAAACCTATTTACTGACATGTTCCTTGTAAAAGGTAGTTAGTATAACAATTCTAGATTGCCTTTAATTAAATGCCTTTTTGCCGAATACAACTAGGCATTGTTAAGTACTTGTTGACCTATTGCTTTAAAAAGAGTAATTGTGCACTAAAAGAGAATCGCACTCACTAATCGTAGCACAGCTTTGCATTCATTGCATATCCATTCGCCAGTTGGGATGTCATCTTCCTCCAGTGGAGGGTCACTAGGAAAAAAGAGTTGTTGAACACTCCAATCACTTCAATCACATAAATCACTTCAATCACTTCAATCACATAAATTAATGCAGTGCAGGCAAAACTGGGTAGGTGTTCGCAAGCCCATCTTCTCTTAAAGAGTTGTTTAACGCTTCAGTCACAATAAGAATTTATTCCGAACAAACTCAGCACCTATTTCACTATATCGAGGCAAAGTGGAAGCTGGGGGTGTTGGGGGGTGTGTTGGGGTGGTTGCAATCGTGAGGGTGGGCAGTACCAATCCCGGACTCGTTCAAAATAGATAATACTGTAAATTAGAGGGTTTTCACACTCTTTTGCCTTTTTCACCCCTTACCATCTATATCATTATAATATCTTTATAAAATAGAAATGGGGTACTTCAGGGATTGCTGGAAGGATCAATTACCTGCTATTAGTTTTTGGGAGGCCTAAAAAAGGAAGGGGCGTAGCCCTGAAATTTATAGAAACCACGCCCATTTTGGTGAAGTTTTACTTATATGTAAATAGTGCATTGACAATAAACAACATTCTCTCATGTGATGTAAACAAGAAAACTCTCTCGCAGTCCACACTTATCAAAAACGTAACTGCTGTGGTATTTGTTCTGTGTTTTGTGAATTTTTATTGTATCCTGTAATGTTAGGGGGGCTCATGGCCTCAAGTTTTGTATTTTGTAACATCTTTGAATACGGCTCTTACCCTAAAAAACGTAGCTCTGCCCTGCTACTTCTTTTCTGAAGCTAATAGAGCACTTTTGCCCCATTAAATGGCCTCTCAGGACTGTTCTACTTTTGACAACAATAATGCAAAAATGAAGCAATTTAGAAACAGTTAAAAATGCGAGTTGTTCCTTCATTTCCGCATATATATCGAAAACTTTCATAAATATTTTCACATCCACGGTTATCATCATTAGTTTTAGGCATGTTCTTCCATTACTTTTAGTCCAAGACGTTGTTCATGAGTTAAATTCCTTTTAGTCATTAAAAAGCAAAAAACTTTCGAAATATCCCATTTTATGTTAGTCGATACGACTCAAATGTGATCTGATTCAATTTCTAACCATTTTTCCATGCTCAAAGTTTGAGGGTAGTCAAGGGCCGTTTACAGAAGGATTTCTTCATGCAATTCACATACTACTAAATTTGTAAAAGAAATAGCCTGAGAATATCTGCTACCATAGGACAATATGAATAACGTCATAAACAATAGGCGACATGACGAAACCACATATTGTTTCCCTTACCTGCTACTGGAAGAGTAATAGTGCAGAAAGACTGCCCTGTCATGTTGTGAAACCGCAAAAGAATAAACATAGCTAATATATCAACAGGGAATGTGGGCAATATCTATCACAGATTAAAATTTGAATGAAATGTGTATAGGCTTCATTGGCTGCACTTGAAACTGCGGAGGAGAATCATTGTGGGAATCAAATGTCTCAAAACACACAAATAAATGGCTTAGGGATCTGGGGGATCATTAAAAAGTTTTTTTTTAATTTTGTTATGAATATTATTGTAGTCTTTGGATGGTAAAGAGCTTCAGTATAGCCAGAAATATCGGAAACATAATGAAAGGAACACATAAGATTACTTAAGCTTTTTGTCTGACACTCAACAGAGTAATACCTCAGAAAGAGAACGAAACAGAAACCTAACTGATTTATATACCCAGATGTGGATCGAATTGGCCAATCAGAAAAGAGGTGAATGATTGGTATGGTGTAGGAAAACCAATCAACACCCAAGATACAGTGAGCTTGACCAATAAGATTACTTTAAGAGTCCTAAGGCGAGAACGAACCCCTTCTGTCTACACAATAGGGGATCCCTGGTTTTTATGTAGACTGATTCCAAACTACCTAAGTGAAATTTGGGTCTTGCTCTGCCAATTATTTGAAAGCAATTCTCACTGTAGGCTTTAGCACACTCTAGGTTGTCGAGCAAATGTTTACCTATAGCAGAGACATGTTTTAGTGATCTTTTTGGTTTTGAGGCGCAAGATGGTTGTTCTCGTTGCGATACAGTTTTGTGGCGTATGCTAGACAGTATGTGTTGTTTAACCCTATCACATAACCGCTGAGATGTGCGACCTAAGTACCTGGCATCACACCGGCACAGGTATTCATATACTACAAGGCTGTTTTGTGTGGTAGGCACACTATCTTTGCGGATAGTTGGAATTATTTTTCTAAAGGAGAAGACGAGACGGGGGCTGAGCTTGGCGTAGCACTTAGTTATGGCTTTCTTAATTTGTTTTTTAGTTAATTTGTCTCCTTGCGATTTGAAAAACAAATTAAGAAAGCCATAACTAAGTGCTACGCCACGCTCAACCCCCGTCTCGCTAAAGCCTACAGTGAGAATTGCTTTCGAATAATTGGCAGAGCAAGATCTACATTTTACCTAGCTATTTTGGAATCAGTCTACATAAAAACCAGGGATCCCCTATTGTGTAGACAGAAGGAGTTCGTTTTCGCCTTAGGACTCTTAAAGTAATCTTATTGGTCAGCTCACTGTATCTTGGGTGTTGATTGGTTTTCCTGCACCATACCAATCATTCACCTCTTTTCTGATTGGCCTATTTCGATCCACATCTGGGTATATAAATCAGTTAGGTTTCTGTTTCGTTCTCTTACTGACGTATTACTCTGTTGAGTGTCAGACGAAAAGCTTAGGTAATCTATGTGTTCTTTTAATTATGTTTCCGATATTACTGGCTATACTGAATATTATTATCTTTGTGATCTTCCTGGAAACATCTAAGAAATTTACAATTTTTTCATTCTTTAACTTTCTGCAAAAATTGTCTTTCAAACTTAAAAAATTGCTATTAGACTAATAGCCTGAATAGTACTGTCCGCCGCGCTTGGGGCACTTTGTGAATATTCATGGCACAATTGACTCTTAATGTTCAACTAACTCATGGGGCTGTTATGTGTTTATTCACTTTTGAAGAGACTTAATAGTTTCACTAATTATTTGATCTATTTGATGTTTGGCACAAAATAAAATTGAGGTCCAACAACGCCCCTATATAGGGCCTTGGCATGTTAACAATCTGTAACCTTGTATGTGCACATAAAGCAAAATTGATACCAACCAGCATTGGAAATGAAAAGATGCTGGACATCTATCACAGCAGAGTAGATCTCCTCCTTCATGACAACTATCACAGCAGTCCCTGTTTATAGTTTTGCCTCCATTTCTCCCACCGTTTCTATTCCCGTGCCTTCTCTGTCCCTTTTGTTCCTTCTCCTTCAGTAGTCTTTTCCTTTCCTCAGCTGAATGGGGCGGCGCAATGATTGCTTGGATTTGCTAAGGAATAAATGAAGAGCGACAAGTTGTTTTACATGCAAGTCAAAAGGGACTCAAACAAGCTGCAGAAGCAAAAACTTATGTAGCCTTACAGTCAGGTCCTAAAGTATGTACTAAAATCATAACAACATAGTGTACTAAGATATTTTGAGGATAAAAGGCCTAATTATTATGCAGGAGCTTGCATCCACATCAGGGAAAATGTCCTTGAGCTTATGTGGCATGCATGTTGTCGCTCTTTAGGCGATCGTTGAATTTCAAGATTCTGTTGTTGTGAGTCTCCCTAGGCCTAGGGAGCTGACTGCCTATATAGCTATATCCATAAAATGAATTTAACACCTAACGTTTTTAGGTTTTAGACATCTAACATCTAACTTATTAATCAGAAAAGCTCATTATGGGCATATCACTGATTAGGTTCAGATCACTAAACTTGCAAACAAGTTTAAAAGTAAAAACTGAAACTGCGAAATGAAACAGGAAATGTTAATTACAGGTTTTTAACTAAAAAACAATGTAATTAGTTGGTTTTCCCGTAAGAGTTGCCAGGGCATCCAGTCATGGAGGTGCTTTATACTTACCTCCATTATTCCGCCGGATGTGTCCATATCATACTCTATCTTTTCCATTTTGCTTGTTCAGAAAAAGAAATCACCAACCAGAGAAATACAAACGAAGAGGTTGAACGATCGTGAAGGAAGATTAGGCCTTTCCTAGCTCACAGCCTCGAGATGATTCAAAATAAACCTCGTATCCATAAGGCATGAAAAAAGGTCAGAGAAGGTCAGAGGTCAGAGTGTTCGGAGCACGGTTACTTCAGATCATTATTTTTTGTTCAATATAAATGAAATAGCTTTTCCTTCTCTCTAGATATATTATGGTGCCAAACTTTCTAAAATATTTTAGGGTTGCAATTGGTTATTTCTAGTTGAGGAATTAATTTATATTTTGGATTATATCCTGTGAGAGGACAATTTTAGTTTACAATCAGCTATATATCAATACAATCTAGATTAGAATCTAGCTGTATACCCAGCAATTTGACATTTTCTTCTAATTTGATCACTTTGCCTTAAATATTAAAACTCTCTCTTCTAGTATTTGTTTAATCCTTGCTAATGAGGAGTGCTAATAAGCAATAGTGTTATCGTTGAGTATAACTGTTTAATATTGCTCGATTATGAAAAAATATTGCAGCGCATCAACATCAATGCAGTAAATGAAACAAGCAAAACAACTTTATGATTGACGTTTACGCTGAATATATACTACATTTGCTAAATAATCTTGAATATATGTTACAGAGTTTGTTAAGTACCTATCCCCCTCTTCCTCAACGGTCGGTGCCGAACTTTCTAGAGAAATTACATAGAATTGGTAGAAGGTGTTATTAACACCATCATAATGTCAACATATATTCCTTCTTCCAAGACAGAAGGTACCAGACTTTCAAGAAAAGCTGAGGTCTCAATTAGCTGGCAGGACTTCTGATAAGAATAGTCATAGAAAGTCTTATATCTAACTCGAGATGAGTGCCTATTCTGGCTATGGTGCTCGATATGGATTAGTATAGAGCAATTATAAAGAGAAGATCTTAAGAAAGTCTTATATAAATATATCTTCCTCTATCATCAGTTTGACGATTAGTTCTCCCTTAGATCTATAATGAAATATCAGAAATGAATATAAAAATGGAAACAAAAAAATAAATAAATGAACAAGGTAGAGCCTGGCTACGAATAACATGAAAACAACAACAAAATATAATGTACCCCATGAGCTCATATTAGGAATATCATGCATTTAGGAAGAGGGGGATTTACTTAAACAATAATATGCTTATACCAGTTGATAAACATAGTTAGCATCATTGCCCCCAGCACAGTGTTCTTCATTAGAAAATGCAGTGCATTCTTGGTACTTTTCATCGACACATTGTTTAGAAGATCCGTACTTTTTGTAGTCAATTTCCCCAGGACCACTCCAGCACTCGGCATAATACTGCAGGGCGAAGTATTTGTGCCCCTTTGCTTTTGCTCTTTGGGCGCAGTGGCACAGCAACCTGATAGGGAAGAGGAAAATATGATCAATAAAATCTGATTTCATTCTCATGGCAAACCTTACAAAAAGGAAAAAGAAATCACGAGGCAACTAGGACGGAATATATAGAGTCATAATAAAATGACTGTATTTTGAATGGAATGAAAATTAAGTGAAATTAAATGAGGGTAGAACCAGTGTTGCACTGCTCGACCAGTCTTCCCTCAGTGCCTATGTTAGTGTGGTTTTTTCCCGGACTTTATGTTATTGGAATTTTTTGTTATGGACTTTGAAATTTTAAATTGTGGACAGCTTGCGAAAATTTCCAGGATCCTAAGCCATTTTAAGAACTCAGAGATGCCAAAATCTCAGGACCTTCCAGGGGCTCCATCCGCTGGACCTGCTTGGGGGCTAACAGCGTGTGTGCTGCCCCATGCAATCAAAAGTATCTAGCTCCGCTGCTATAAATATGTGGTCTTGGAAATTTTCCTTGAAAAAGCCACTGCTTCCCCTTGTATTTGCAAATGTCTTACCCAGAAGACCCTTTATGCTTTGCACATAAGCTTATACCCTACGAAGATAGTAAACATATATGGTCATCCACTATCAATGCACTGCAAAACAAATTATTACTAGAATAGCACCTACGTTTCAACTGATTTCGGGTAATTGTTCCAATCGATCATGAAGTTTTTGTGGCCACGGACCGCGTCTCTATGTGAATCGAGAAGTTCAGGCATAACGCGATTACTACCAGACTCTGCATAACATCCCAGAGATTTCGCTTCAACTCCACACTTGATCTCCATTGAAGCTGCAAGTTATATTAGATTATATTAGATTTCATATATCAAACATAGAATGAACGAAAAGATTCAGACTTTGAAGGGAAGATTTAGGGGGTATGCAATTCTATTGTCTCATCTAGTTGATGCGGAAACTCTTGGCTCACAAGGTAAGGTAAGGTTAGATAGCTTAAAGGTCATGCATCAGCATAAATAGCAATACTTAGAGGCAGGTCTGTCGATTGGACGGCCGGGCCCCAGGGTAAAGGCTAATTCAATGGTCCTAAATTCTTCTGAAGGGATCTTACAATGAATAAACATGGACAAATTTTATTTTACGGGGCCCTTCAGAGCCCTGGGCCCCTGGTAATTACCCTAAATTACCCTCTCAATCTCGACGGCACTGCTTCGAGGGAGTAATTCGAAAATCGTGGCCCTCTCCTGTAATAAGCAAACTCACATGTCGAGAGTCTTCATGAAGGGATAGTTAAGCTTTAAAGTTGATCATAAAGGACGCTCACATTTTTCACACTTGCCAGCTTTGAACTTAACATCGTCTATCGCAATGTCGCTTAGATAGCCTGGACCATTCTCGGCTTCTATGATTACCTTAGTGAGAAAAGATATAATTTAATTATAGTATCATAATATCACTATGAATGTTTCTCTAAATTCATTTATTCCAATTTTCTAAAATTCATTATATGTTTAAAAATTTGGAAATATGTTCTCAAGTTTTTTACCACAATTTCAATTTGCCTCAACCAGGCTAGACTCATTAGACTGATTACATGAGCCGCAGTTATCGCTATTGATGAATTCGACGAACGCTCAAACTACCGAACCAGTTTGAGTGGACTCGGTTTAGTGCTAGCCTCAGTTTCATGATGAGCGATATCTGGGACTTGGGACTCATGTAATAAGTCTATAGACTCATTACACAAGTCCCAATTGAATTGCATTGCTAGACCAGAAACAGTTGAATTGCATTGCTTACTAGATTGCTGTTATTTTGCTGCTTTATACATGATGGTTATCAAGGCATGGTCTTGTAGTATTAGAAAAGTCTTTAGTCAGTACAAGCTTCAATATTCCTAGAGAAATCGAAAGTACAGTGAAAACATGGATACTTTGTCCGACGCTAAACAGAGTAATACGTCAGAAAGAGAACAAAACGAAAACCAAACGAATTATCACACCCAGACGTGGATCAAAATAAGTCAATCATAAAGATTGGTAAAGTGTAGGAAAACCAAAAATCACCTGCAATACAGTTGAGCTGACGAATGAGATTACTTCAAGAGTCTTAAGGCAAAAACGAACTATTTTTGTCTACACGATAGAGGATCCCTGGTTTTTATGTAGACAGATTCCAAAACACCTAAATGAAATGTTGACCTTGCTCTGCCAATCATTCACCTCTTTTCTGATTGGCCTAATTTAATCCACATCTAAGTACAATAATTCGTTAGGTCTTTGTTTTGTTCTCTTGTTGACGTATTACTCTGTCGAGTGTCAGGCAAAAGGCCCAAGTATCCATGTTTAAACTATGCTTCCGATTTTTCTTGTCATTTCGTAGCTCACATTTGTTGATATGATGAAAAAATACGAAAGCTAAATACATTACCTTGAACGGTAGTTTACTAATGATCGTTTTATTCGCATTGAGCCATTGGTTTCCTTTATCTCCAGACAACATGAGCACTTCAGTTTCCCCATTCTTGCTATCCAGTAAGAACACTTTCAAATTACCCATGGTCAAGCCGTGCATGTGATACCAGAATGTGAAGCAAACCCCGTTCGTTGCTTTCATTTCATTGCTGATTATTCTTGCTTTGTCGCCTCTCTTTGCGGGGGAAGATGCTTCGACGTATAGATAATACCCTGCAAGATGATGGATATATAGTAAAGAAACAGCTAAGCATGTGCAGTTAAACTATAAACTTGGGGCTATTACAGTATAGAGCCCCCTCTTTGGTACAGAATTGGGGTCAGTAGCATAGATGAAGGTTGTAGAGAGTTTAGGAGTAAAACGATAGTCAATATAAACCTATTGATACTAAGGACAATGTTTCAGGAGAGTTTCCTCTCCCATCATCAGGCAATGAGAATTTAGATATGTAGTGAAATTGAAAATCATACATTCATTTCTTAGGTCCTGCTATTGTTGTATCATCTACTACATTCCCATAATCATCAATTCATCTTGTAATTCTATATGTTTACAACATTACCACTGGTCTTTCATACCCAGCCATTTACATACATACTTTCAGCTTTTTTATTTTGAACTCAAAAAACATATTATAATTTTTTATACTTTCATGCTGGTCTATACTCTGACTATATGGATTAGCATTCTTTCCATGCCCTTCCAATCACAGATGGTGTTTCTAAAAGTTTACCCATACTACCTTTCTTTTCTGATCTAATTTCTTTATTATAATTCATTATGTTCGGTACTATAACAAAATTCTGTACTGAATACTGATCAAAGTATGTACTAACCATTTCCCGATGTGTGATCTCCAGAAGGTCCCGTCATGCTGCTAGGGGTAGATCCTTTCTTGCGGCTCCACATGAAGTAACTGAACACATCTGGATACTTTTTCCAAAAGCACCACGCTTGACCATCAAACTCACAGTCGTTTTTGCCTAAAGATACAAAAAATAAACAGAAGTGTTGAATACTTATCCTAGCAGACATTACGAGAAATCTAATCTTAAGGGAAAACCAGTGTTAACACTTTATGAAATATGGTTCAGGTTTGCCAAATGATTCATGAATTGAATGTAGAATGAACCGAGAGAACGGAGCTGGATGGTTTAATGTCTTATTACTCGAAGTACTATGTGAACATCAGAGCAGAAAAAATGACGGCATGGAAACCTGGAGTTTCTCGATACTCAAAGATTTCTTCGCATCGATTAGCTTTCAGGAAATTTGTGGAAGCAGTAAGGGAGCGTGGCCTTTCCCAAATCTCCCTTGTTTTGTATACAAAACCCACTATGAGCTCATTTTAAATATTTGGGTGAGGTGTGATAGATTTTTCTATAATTGAATTATAAAGTGTTAGCGGTAACATACGCTGAAACTTACCCAACCCACAATTTTTAATGAAACAGTCAGCAGTTGAAACAGAGTCTCCTGGGCAAGGTTTACCACCGTTTTTCGGACTGGGGTCACTGCAGCTTCTTGTTCTTTTCTTTTTACCGTTTCCACAACTTTGATCACATTTTCCCCAAGATGTCCATCTGCCCCAGTGGCCATCGATCGGAACTATAAACAAGCAATTGCAAATAGTTAAGTCAAGCTATCACCCTGCGGTGAAACGTCTGTGCGGTAGTAGTGGAGGATGTTGAGTCCTGTAGGGGATAACATCAGTATCATAAGGGGATACCATTAGTACTTTGAGGGGAATTACTGGGGATACCATAATCAAAAACAATCTCAAATGTTGCACTTTGGAAATCTTCGTGCATCAAACAGTCGTGATATTATCCAAGAAATACGGAAGATCGTGAGTTTCTTTGAGTAGTATACCACAAGGGTCCATGAGAAGAACTAGCTGGCGATTGATCAGAAATACATACCATTGCATTCTTTTGGGGTGCATTTCAGTCTTTCTGTAACGATACCATGCTCATTTGCACCCGAACATTGCTTCAGGTCAGAGTGAAAGCAAAATCTTTGCCTTGTCTTTTGACAATATGTATCGCAAGGGCTGTACGATGACCAGGAACTCCAAATGCTACCATATTTACCTACAGATACAAACACCATGAGATAAAATGCAAGAGGACCTAGGTCGAGTCAATGGGGGAGCAGCTTCTGGCAGGAATTGCTGAGTAGTTAGATCACTCGACCCTTGTTCAAAGGGTTGTGGATTCGAAACAACCTTCAGACCTGTCACTTGAAGTGTGAGGAGAGACTTTGCCAGCTCTCTGTAATTCCAGGCAAAAAGGCAAAAGGAATCAAGAGGTGTGGTCACATCGAGAGGAAGGACCAGGGTCGCACTGCGTGATTAGTCTACCTATTCAGTGGGTCTTTGTGCTTTGCACATAAATCAATACCTTACGAAGATAGTTAGTGTATATACCTATCAACTATAAATATACGGCTTCAATAAGATTATTCATTCAGTGGACCCTTAGTGCTTTTCAAATAAACCTATACCTTACGAAGATAGTAAGCGTACTACCTATCAACCATCAACAACAACTATCAACTTTAAAAGTTAATAGTTGAAAACTTAAAAAGAATTCTGACCGCTTCTTTACTTCTAAAAACACATTAAAAACATTTTCCACTCTTTAGAATACAATACATAACCAAGAACAAAATAATAAACAAAATCTCAAATAAGAGTTTTGCCTTGAGGCCTACTTTCGATGAAGAACAGCCCACCTGAAAAGGGTCATTCACTACCCAGGCAGGTACTATAACTCCTATTGCTACCAAAGTCTGGAAAAGAACCGAAGGATATTTTGTGAATTATACGATGGAAAAGGCTTTAACTAAGCTGCTACATCGGTCAAATGAGTGGATCAGCAATGCATGCAGACAGCTCGTTATAGATTTCTTTATTTTAGAGAAAACTTACTTACTTTTGCAGTCATAAAGTGCATTAATTTGCGTGATATCAGAAGGACTCAATGTGCTTGCAGTCCCCAGCACTAGGTTTGGGTTTCCAATTGCTTTCATAGTCGGTTGGCCATTTTTCGAAAATGCCTTATTTCCATAGTGCATCATGGTCTGGTAGTCGTAATTCACACCAAGTATATCCGCCTCAAGATGAGAGTATTTATTGAAGTTGTGCATCTCATCTGAAAAATATTGATTAATGTCAAGAAAAAGCTTTTTCCTCATGAAGAAACGAAATTTCAATTTTGTCAAAAAGTTATACCTAGTATTGTTGATATCAAAGTAGTCAAGATAATTTTTTTGAAGAAGCTTGATTTATTGATGCAACCTAGAAAAGCATAAAGTTATGGTTTACCAGTATCTATGTTTTCCCACAGAACTTCAACATATCTGTCTCTGTCTGGTCTACTCTGCTCGTGCCAGAATCCAAGGGCATGCATTACTTCATGTAAAATTGTCGCTTCTCCCAAGCAGCCATTCCCAAGACTGACAATCTGAGCCCCAGCCCTCCAGAATTGTCTACCAACCGCCGAAAAGCAACTGGAAGAAATCAGGGAGTAAAATTTTTATAATAAACAAGCCAAGGCTGACCATCTTTAACTCATTTTGATAATCTTAAGACGAAGAAATAATTACAGAGCAAGCAGATTGGCTGAACACTGGTATGTCAGACAAACCAACAGAGTCAGCATTTGCAACAATTAGCAAAACTGATAGCAAAAACAGGCTTTCAAATCGTATTGAATGTAAAAGCAATTTAAGACCATTTCAGTCTGAAAATCATTGAGGTACTTCAGAGGTTTACGTGACTACGATGTCCCCTTCAGTAAGACAAAGCGTTCTTCGAATACATATTTCACTAACGTCTTTTATGAACGGAATATGCTTCACGGAAATGTAAGAAACTCTTCAAAGATAACCGAATTCAAACACAATTTACTAGAGTTCATTAAACATTCTAAAGAATCTTTGTTTGGAATATGTGACCCTTTGACGTTAGGCAACTGATATGGTTAAGAGTTGAATTTAGTGCGTTAAATGAGCATGAATTTCGGCATAACTTTTAGTATAGATATGCCATTTGTTCCCGCAATACTGGATATGAAGACAATGCGCACTTTTTTCTGCACTGCCCTTTGTTTTTTTTTCTATGCACAATTGTCTCCTTGGCGAGCTTTCATGCTTCCCTGACCTAACCTTAAACAACTATGATTTGAACAATTTTCTTCTTTATGGCAACTCAAATTTTAATGAAATGGAGAACCGAATGAAATTAGGAGAATCGATTAAATATATCAATGCAATAGAAAGGTTTAAATAAACGATCAGCTAGCTCCCACTTTACTTTTTTCATATCTGGTTAATTGTATCTAGAGAGATTGTGAGTGCCATTCATAGCCAGAACCAGATGTGGCAATGCCTATTTTTGCTGTGGACGGCATACAATGTTGTATTGTATCTTATTATCTTTTAACTTTGATATAAAAAAGTCTGAGAATGGAGTAATATTTAAGAGCAGCAAGCTTCAACTGGTTCTCATAAAAAAGAGTGTATTTAAAAGAAAAGCGGTTACCCATCCATCTTCCTGAATTGGATCCAGTCTCTTTCCGTAGTATGCACCTTGAACTTTAGACACGTTTTAGCTTCGAATACTTTCAGAGCATTTTTGATCGAGTCATTTTCAGCTTTATCTGGGAAAAAGTAGTAAGAATTATTTTCTGCTAACCCTAATTTTTAGGTTTCAGGTGAAAATTTGAAAACTTTATTCTTCTTTGGAAATTAATACTTTACTTCCTATAGCGATTGCGTTGTCTAACACCGCATCGTAGTGCTCGTTTGTCTGATGATTGCGAAAGCATGAAACTTTAAGTTACAGAGAGCCTTTTTAGTTTCTCTTCTACTTTACTTCTTAATACTTTACTTCTATAACAAGGCAAAATTAACCTAGTTAGATTTGTTCCAGGAAGTGATTTAGCTGTACCTCACTCTCCTACCATCATAAGAATATGAATAGCAAAGAGAAAGATCTAATTAGAAACTGTACATCAGTAAAGAAGCCCGGGGGGGGGTACTTGACCAGATTTTGGTCGGGGACGTGCCATCGAAGCTTCAAAAACATACCCGTTCCTTATACCAATTTTGCGAAAAAGTATACCCGACTTTATACCAATTTTGCGAAAATGTATACCCGACCTTATACCAATTTTCGAAAATGTATACCCGACCTTAGACCAATTTTCCGAAATGCATACACGACCTTATACCAATTTTGCGAAAATGTAGGTATATGCCGACCTAATACTCAAATATCCAACGAAAAGGAAGCAATTAGCAGATTCTCTCTTGTCAGAATTCAATCGATTCGAAAGCCGGATTAACAAATATTAAATACGGATGATCCTTAACACCGAAACTGTGAAAATCGCTACCGTACTTTATACCAAAATCACACAAATGGATACCGTTCCTTATACCAAAATCGTGAAAATTTATACCGTTCCTTATACCAAAATCGTGAAAATCGATACCGTTCCTTATACCAAAATCGTAAAAATCGATACCGTTCCTTATATCGAAATCGTGAAAATCGATACCGTTCCTTATACCAAAATCGCGAAAATCGATACCCTTCCCGATGGCACGTTCCCGTACCCAAAATATGTGCAGTACCCCCCCCCCCCCCGGGTAAAGAGGCTTAGAATGTTCCTAGATTGAATTAGGTTTAGTTGTCGTTCTCTATCGGACGCACTTCACTGATGATTGTCAGATGCAAAGCTTCAGCAGTTATTATTTTTTGCTATGTTGCCGATTTCCTTCATCATTCTCAAGTGCTGTACCAATTAAAGAATGCAATGAAACGTTATAAGCATACATGGAACTCACCATAATCAGAAGTCAACTCGTATGGGACTTCTCTTGTCCGCCATATATACTGCAGCATCCGTCTTGCATCTCTCTTTTGGCGCATGTTGTACTTGCCATTTTCTACTTCTTCTTCGAACCAGGTGGGGACGATGTCACCCTCAAACAGTTTTTGAGAAGATTCTAGATTCAAAATGATATGACATTTTGTTAATGGTTGAATTGGCATAGTAGAAACTATTTAGGGTAACAGCAGAAACGAAAGTGAGTATTTTCTTGGCATCATTCTAAACCAAATGATACCAAAAAATGACCATCTCCATCTGCTCTTTCTCTTTCAACACGATCAAAGAGAGCTGCTGTTTAAGAGAGTTGTCTTGAATGGAAGTAGACCCTGAACAGAAATTTACCTTCCAATTTTCGTTCTTGAATCATGTATGGTTGTTCACTTATGGGTCAGTGCCTGATTCAAGAGCGAACTACTAACGAAAGGGGTCGAAATCACCTACAGACCTGTCACATAAGTGAGAGGAGAGAGATGTCCAGTTCTCTTTTAATCCAGGCAAAAGGGCAAAAGGAGTAAGGAAGTCCGTTCACATTGAGATGAAAGACCATGATTGCACTGGTCTATTAGTTTACCTACTCAATTAGCCCTCTGCCTTATGTGCGTGCATAAACCAAAGCCTTACAAAGATGTCAAGCGCAGTTCCCTATCAACCATCAAAAATTACAAATATGTCCTCATCTTCAAATCAGAGCTAGTCAAAAGTTTATAGAAGGCACAATGTCTCAAATTTTGCAATCTATGTGTTGATTCTATTTTGGATATTTGAAAATATTATTCGAAAGTGTAAACAGAGATGGAAAGAACTCCTCATTCCCTGATCCATGCTATTGAGAAGTCTTTTCCTTGCACTTTTATTGATCTTAGAAACAGGACTGTAGCTAGGTTGGTCAAGCAAGGGAAATGCAGGTTACAAATTTGCCTACTAATGGTTGCGGAGTTTGGGCGTGGTCTCTATAGTAGGCTCCACACACTCTCAATGAAAAACCTCTTCCACAGAACTACATGTTTCGTTCACCTGATTGCTACAATAACCTTCAGAAATTTGAGTTAGCATTTGAAAATAAACAGATTTTTGAATGATTTCTGAATCTATGAAATTGTTGTTTGTGGATGTAACTGAACAAAACCTCTTTATACCGGTTTCATATTGGTTCCTAGATTTACGGAATGAATGTGATGTCTTCTTTATTTGCCTACTAAGATTGGACTGAGGGGATGCGCACCCCTGCCTTTCCACTGTACAGTAGTTACGGTATAGCCCTGTTTTAAGATTCCCTTTGACTGACAAATTACCGTATAGGATGCTGACTCTAATATCGTGTATTTCTAGATCACCGCATAAAGACGTCGGCTAACGGAAAAGCTTTTCGTGTTCAAAATGATTCAGATCTTAAAATGCAAATGATAAATATTCAATTAAGTACGTATCTCCTGGGAAATGGCTGCTGGCTCTATCTATCGATTGTTTTTTATTATTTTAGATGATTTTCTTACGAATAAGATTATTTCCAAAATAGCACGAAGAAGATTGAGGAAGCCAGATATTATTTCCCAGAGTCTACTTGTTTCTACCAGTTTCATCCCGTTTTATTTTTCAGTAACTACGCTGGTTAGGAAATATTCAAAATTCTAGGTTGAAAAACTCATTCCGGACAGAGTGAATAATGATGACAAGATATTCTTCGCTCTTCAAAATAATCATCAGCGAAACATTTTCAGCTAATTAACCAGATCTTATATCGAATAAGGCGTTTTTGAGTATTTTTGACGTCATGCATATGTGGATGTTAGTATATCATATGTACAGTGTGAGTTACTCTCTCTATACATTCGCTTCTATAACACAAGGTTTTGCATGCCTAAGATATAGTTTTGTAAATAGGAACATTGTTACTCGTACCTTGATGTCTGGGTAAAAGCTACTATGCTCGATGTAGTCCTACTGTCTTTAACAATAACCCAGTAGGAATATCAAAGTATTACACTGCGAAGTCTCTAGCTCGTTTTTCCATGAGAGTGGCCAATACATAGAGTAGAGCTATGTACACTAAGAATGTACACTACATCTCCTGATCAGTGGGTAACTACGAAACAGGCTTGTCGAGATGGAGAGTTTTGTCTTTTTAGTTTCTCTCTTTTAAGTAGTGTTGAACAATCAAAACATTTACCGTTTTTCTACACAAAATCAAATCAGTCATAGCACAGATAGCAAGTTTTGCTATTTCTATTTGATGGCTATCTGGTTCTCCAAGGCTAATTGAAAACTTCTCAGTGTTGACTTTTTCCTCCAAGAATGTAACAACGGTGTCACAGGAATGTTGCACAATATGGAAACTTATTGCTTTGCCTTATACCTTCACTTGTGCCTCTCGTGCCTTCTCATGCCTCTCATGCCTCTCATGCCTTCTCATACCTTCTCATGCCTTCTCGTGCCTTTTCATGCCTTTTTGTGCCTCTCATGCCTTCTCGTGTCTTTTTGTGCCTCTTATGCCTTCTCGTGCCTTCTTATGCTTCTCGTGCCTTTCCGTGCCTCTCGTGCCTTCTTATGCTTCTCATGCTTTCTCGTGCCTTTTTATGCCTCTCATGCTTTTCCGTGCCTCTCGTGCCTTTTTATGCCTTCTCGTGCCTCTCATGTCTGCTAATGCATTCAATGAAGCTTCTTATCCATGAAAATTGTAAGAATAAGAATGACCTGATTCAGGTAGTTCTTGAACCCACAACTTCTAGATTAGCGTTTTAGTGCATCTAGTGGTCGTAGATTTGGGGCCTACTCGGGTCATTTTAGTTCTCAAAAACCATTTTGATCGATTTTCCGAATTCTCCTCATTCTCAAGCTTTCCTATCCCTTTAAAAGTCATTCATCATTAAAATATTTCAAAAATATGCTTCAAACATGATTACTTTTATTAGTCTGCACAATTTCTTCAAAACCAACTTTTTCTTTGGCACTGTTGCGTTGTGCTACAAAGTAAAAATCTAGATCATAAGAATTTTATGATATGATAATGCATAAAGATGAAATATAGATTGAAATATGATAATGCATGAATAATGATATAGAGTAGAATATGGTGATGTAAATTGTTGTATTCCGTCATCGTTGTTGCTTCCAGAGACTAGGACCAAGCTCAAATATTCGTAGATAGAGTAATGGGGGAACAAATATTTTAGTAGGCTTCTCCTAGGTACGACAGGATCATAAGATCATAGAACAAGTAGTTTAGTTTTGACATGTTTTCCAATTTCATCGCCATCATGAACTTCTATACAGATCAAAGACTACTTTATTTATAAAAGATATGTGGGTCTTGTTTAACATTTGTAAATGTTCTTCATTTCAAAAAAAATATTGCAAAGTTGATGAATAAAATACATTTCATACGAACACAAGGTGTGTTAATGTAAACTCGTTATTGAGAAATCAACACTGTTATGAGTTTTAGCCCTTCCCTCTTCTCTATATTTCATTTTGTATTGCCAAGTGTGTCCTTTTCGCATTTAAAAAGTATTTTTAGTCCAATACCTGGATCAAAGCATTTTCACAAATTAAACTAACTTACGTGAAGAGTAATTGGTCGTTATGAGTTTTGAGAATTTACTACACACTGTTTAATTTGAAAGAAAATCACGTCAGAAGTGCGATTTTTAAGTGATTCTACACCTAAAAGACTACATAGTACGTCAATGTATCGCAAGAGAACAAAACACAAAGGTAAAGTACAGATTCCATTCATGAAAGAAAATGTGATGCTTTCTCTTGCGATGCCATCCTAGCCATTAAAACCTCTGCCAAACGAAAAGCATTGATTGACCCATTGAAATTTTGCCCACCGAAGTTATTTTCGAAATTTTGCCCGAAGAGTGTTTGCCATTTTGGCCACCATTCAAACATTTGTTTGATAAACACTTTT
The DNA here is from genome assembly GCA_963924455.1 of Pelagia noctiluca. Classification (NCBI taxonomy): domain Eukaryota; kingdom Metazoa; phylum Cnidaria; class Scyphozoa; order Semaeostomeae; family Pelagiidae; genus Pelagia; species Pelagia noctiluca. Next base: position 4,629,418 of record OZ004322.1, read on the forward strand.
TCTAATCACAAGCAAAAATGATTTTGAAATGTGGAAAAATATTTTTAGTTCAAAGACAACGTAAATCATATCAGTTTGTTAGGCAGTTTTTAAACACTGTTTGGCAAAACTTAAAGCCATTGTCGCCAAATAAGAGACAATGTTATTTTTCATGACACGAAAGTCCCTGACATCTTATAAATGATAAAAGCAAAATAGCATTGAACGTAAGCTAAAATATTGTGGCTACCCAAGCAAAAAAGTTCAAATTATTCGATAAGATGCAAAAGAACCAATGATTCTTTTTCTTCATAGAACAAACTTGGGCGACGGGCAAATCAACTGCTAAAAATATCGTACAATTTGCCTCAAAATCCTTTCTTTAAAATGAAAATCTTTTCAAAATCACTGTAAATTCTTTTATTACTGAAAAAATCACGTACGCCTTGAAAGGGAGTGAAATTCCCCTCCCACTTGATAACATCAAAGAAGCTAGATTTGTAATTAAGAACAGCAGAGAAAACTATATCCTATTATCTAGAACATCAAGAACATTTGAATTCCAGCCAAACCAAAATTTACAGTTGCTCATTAAAGAAGAGGATGGAAAAATCAAATGATAAACCTTCATACCTGGCACAGAGGCCGACTGCTTTAGAAAAAAAGCAAAAATGATGCAAACACCAAGACCGAATCGGCAAAACAGCATTGTTGGCATATCACTAGCGACTGCTGTACCCTCTCAAGACCAGATAGTCAGTGACTTGCTTTAGAGAACGCTCAGTCCTTTTGCTAACGTTTTTATAAGGGCGAGCAAATATTATGAATGACAAATAAATGATCAACCGTGTAAAATTGCAAGCTGTTTCGATCTCCGAATAAATTAGAATTGAATAATTAAGCCGAAAGAATGTTTGCTGACTCGACGTAGCGGATGAGTAGCATGAACTTGTTCTTCAAATATGAAAGTTATCCACGCGATTTATCTGCCATCATCTATTTCTAAGCCGTTCTGGATGGGTTGAGTTTGAGTAAGCATTTGTCTTTGTATAGAAGATGGTGAATAAAACGTAATTACCGTAATCAAATGAACATTTACGAATCTAACAACATTTTGGATTTTATGTACTAAGGTGATGTGAAATTTGAGGCGCAAAACTGAAAGTGTATTTGAAAAAGCATAATAATTATGTTTTTATTTTTCATCATTTATTTCTTAGCCGTTCTGGATGGTCGGAGTTTGAATAAGCATTTATCTATTTATAGAAGATGGAGAATAAAACGTAATTACCGTAATCAAATGAACATTTTCTAATTTAAACAACTTTTTGGAAAAGGTTTAGATTTTATGCTGCTATTAAGAACAACTGGTCAAGGCATGTAAGAGTTTAGGTATTTCTCTTTGGTTTAATATGTATTAAGAAGATGTGGAATTGAGGGCAACTAAAAAATATATTTGAAAAAGCATGATTCTGAGAAGCATTATAAAAAAATCCCCCTTTCTTGTTCCTTCCTTATCAAACATTTTGTCTGAGTCATCCCAGAATATCTGGTGACGTGTTTGTATAGTCAGTTAGGATATTACTCTCTATCTGAATTCTTATTTCATTTTACACCGTGACCGTGTCGGAAGAAGTTAGGCATTTGAGTGCTTTAAAATAGTGAACACTTGAAGCAATCGTCAGAAGGAGATTCAGTTTATTTAGTAGATAGCTTTTGGAATATTGAAGAATTGCTATTCAGACTGTTTACTAGGATATTTGCTAAAGCTCTTTTCAGGTAGTATTTGCCGGGACTCTTTAACGGTGACAATTGGCCTATTATTGTTATTCAAAACATCCTATCCAAATGAAAGCAATATAAAAAAGCTGTCTGCTGATTGTTGACTAAATTGACATGCTGCTTGCTAACATTACTCGTTTTGCTTTGATAACATCTGTTATTTTCTCCGCGAATTCTCTGATGAATAACAACAGAAGTATGTTCCTGTTTTATTCAAATCCTTTTGCAAGTAAGTGGGAGGAAAAATGAACAACTGTCACGCAATTGAACTTTGAGCTCAAACTGAGTATTGACTATATCAGGGATGTAGACAGAATTTGCCTAACAGGGGGTTAGATTTCTCGACGGGGGGGGCTGGACTTTTACTGAAGAAGAATTACATGAGGTGATGGTGGTGTATTCAGGGGTTGGTCTAGAAGTTGTACACTCTTTTTCTTTTATGAGAACAATTTTATAAGAACACGAGCCTCAGATTTTGCCAAATCTTAAGAATAATTTAAGAACAAACCGAGGCTGACCATTTCAAGGTCAATGTAAAAATCATACGAAATAACCAGGAGACTGACAAATAATTACAAAACAAGTATATTGACAGCACACAGATGTATCAGATGGTCAAAAGAGAGCACATTTGAACCAATTAACACAACTGATAGCGAAAACAGGCTTCCAAAACATTATAAAGTAAGAACAATTTAAGAAAATTCCAGCCTGAAAATAAAGGAATATTTAAGAACAGCCAGCTTCAAATCAAATTTACTGGTTCTTATAAAAAAAAAAGAGTATATGCGGGGTTTAAAGGTTGAACATTTTTTTAGAAGTTTGGGAAGTAGCGCCATGCAGGCAGGCAAGCAATGATTGAAGGTCATTGCCAAACAGCAGGGGTGTGGGGTGCTGTAAGCCCCCAGTGGTTCCAGGGTATAGCCATGATGGGGGACCAGGGGGCGAAGTCACCGGAAGCTACCGAGAATCGGCATGTTATGAGGCTTGAAAAAGGCTTAGGATTATTTTTCTGTATAATAGCACACTGTACAATGTAGAAAAACAAGAAATACACACGATGTATACATAGTTCTATTTAAAAGCAATTAGTGTAAAGCAGGGGTCGATTTTCAGTTTTTCCCTGACGGGGGGCTGACCCTTCCCAACGGGGGGGCCCTATCCCCTCTAGTGCCACCCCTGGACTATATTGAAACAGAAAAATTCGGACATGAAATTTTAGAACGAACACTTTCGCACAGACTTTGCTTATTAAAAACAACAGACAAAAACTTGCGGACAAGAGAAATCTTTTGACAAAAATACAATGCACTCTGTTATTCCTCAAGATTCGTTTTAAGAGCAGGATCCTCACATTTTGCAAAATTTGAAACAAGCTAGAAAAAAAGTTTTTGTTAAGATATTGTTGAAAATTGCTTGATGCATGTACAAGTGGTTTTGTTACTAGGTATGGCGAATCGTATAAATAAACAAAATTGTTTAGATAGAACCCCTAGTTTATCAATTCTGAAAAAATAACGTTTTAGGTGCAAACTCGTTATCAAAGTGATAGGAGGAACGAAATACGGTCGAGAAAAAGGAGAGTAAAGAATAGAAAGCGTAGTTCGAATGAAGTTAGAATTTGAGAAACGATGTGACGTAGCACAATAATTGAATGAGTAGGATAAAGCATGGAAAATAATACTAATAAGTTTTACAAAATGTTATTTCTAGGTATGAGAATCGTTTATTAAGTCCTTTATGTAGAGTGTTTGTACTTTGTATGTAGATAAAACAAACGTCACTATTGAGTTCTTCATTTCTTTGTTGTAGCCTACAAACTTTAAAAATGAAAGAACCGATATGTCAGCAAAATAGTTATCTGATAATAGAATCATAAAAAACAGTTACAAAAGACATCTATTACAGATTGGAGAACAGTTCAGTAAATCCTTTAGGATACTATGTTTTAAAATTACTCTTTTACTGACGTGCTTTATCTGATTGTGTCATGGTGACTCGGACAAATAGGCCGATTCTGGAAATTTCCTGACTGTTTGAGCTTACCCATGATTCAAAGCGAGCAAACGAGAAAGCCAGCTTTTCAAACGCATCTTGTCTTTTCAACTCGGTGGTAGACGCCGTCCTGGTTGCAGACTCCGAAGCTTGGGCCTTAGACTTTGGTATAAATAGCCGTCAAAATGGTTAAAGAAACTAAATTTTACGAAATGCTTGGTGTAGAAACCACTGCTACTAATGAACAGCTCAAAAAGTCCTACCGAAAACTTGCTCTGAAGTTTCATCCGGACAAAAATCCTGAAGGTGCTGAAAAGTTCAAGGAAATCAGTCAGGCCTACGAAGTCCTTTCGGATGAAAAGAAGCGAAAACTATACGACCAGGGCGGAGAGCAGGCCTTGAAAGAAGGCGGCATGGGTGGGGAATTTCACTCTCCATTTGACATTTTCGATATGTTTTTTGGTGGTGGAAGAAGGAGGCAACCAGGAGAGAAGCAACGCGGTCGAGACACAGTCCATCAAATCAAAGTCACGCTCGAAGATCTTTATAACGGGACCACACGCCAGCTGTCTGTGCAGAGAAACGTTATTTGCTCTGGGTGTAATGGCATTGGTGGCAAAGAGGGTTCAGTGGAGAAATGTAAGACTTGCCAAGGCACTGGAATATTTGTCAAACTCAGACAAATTGGGCCCGGCATGGTTCAGCAGATACAACAGCCCTGCCATGAGTGTGGACAGACAGGAGAAAAGATAAAAGAAAAGGACAGGTGCAAAAAGTGTAGTGGAAAAAAGATTGTGAAAGAAAAGAAGATCCTGGAGTGTCATGTGGATAAAGGAATGAAAGACGGGCAGAAGATTACTTTCAGAGGGGAAGCCGACCAAGCACCCAACACCGAGCCCGGTGATATTGTTATTGTGTTAGATGAGCAGGAGCATGATACCTTCAAAAGAAACGGCTCTGATCTTGTCATGAATATCGATATCACCTTGGTAGAAGCACTTTGCGGATTCAAGCGCACAGTCAAAACTCTGGATGCCAGAACATTGTTGCTTACTTCTCACCCTGGTGAAGTTGTTAAGCCTGGAGAGTTGAAATGTGTGGAGGATGAGGGCATGCCTGTTTACAAGCATTCGATATTGAAGGGTTCTCTAGTCGTGAAGTTTGACGTGAAATTTCCTGAAAATAACTGGATAGCCAATGAAAAACTTTCAAACCTGGAGAAGTTGTTGCCGAAAAGACAGGAATACATAATCTCTGATATTTCTGAGGCCGTCCATATTCAAGATTACGAGCGACATGCTTCAAGCTCGCATAGACACCATAGAGAGGCTTACGAAGAAGATGATGATGATTATGGTCAGCAGGGCAGGGGTGTCCAATGCCAAACCTCATAGACTAGACAATTCGTTATATACTTATTTGTTATTTTGCGTAAGTGCTGATTTTATCAAATGAAGTGGAGGATATGTTTATGACTTGCTTATACAAAAGGTTTTAAAGTGTCACATAAGGGAAAGCACTTGTGTTCAAAAATTGCAATTTTCTTAATGGTATTTCTCAGGATTAAAAGCTTTGTAATCCTGTCGCTTAAGGGGAAATTTGGGAAATAAAGTACAATATCATAAAATAGGGTGGTGTCATTAGTCCGTGTTCCTCCATCTACAAACTGTAGTTTTTTGATAGACGAATCACAGGCTAGGGAAGTGTTGTCCCTGACAAGGTACTTTTGTTTTAAAAGGAGCTTGTATTCCTTTCATCATGGGAGTTGTGCTTGGACCTCTACTTGGAATATTTCTTAGGTGACTTGTGGGCTCGTTGGTAGATTAAGGGAGGTTTATATTCTTAGATAGGACTCTATACGGAAGTAGTTCTAGAATTATAACAAAAACAAGGTTATTTTACCCCATTATTCACAAAAGGAATTTTTTGTGCCCTCACTAAAAACTGATTCTAAAAACTGATTAGCATTAATCTGCAGATTCTCAAACTTACCCCTCTCAAGATTTATTCTGGGTTATATCTCCATCCTAAACATATACAGCTAGAGCTGTATTTTGAAATGGGAACGCCTCTACCCAGGGCAAGTTCACTTGATTTTTTTAAAGAAACCTTTTTTAAGATGCCTTAGGATTAGATTTTCAAAATCAGAAAACTTTGTTGAAGATTCTGTATGAATCAGAGGAGATGAGAAACATTTTATTTTGCCTTTACAAAATAGAAAAATAAAGTTTCAAAATACTCCCTACCCTTCATTGATACAGGATCGTAACGTTTCTCAACTCATCTGATACTTTCTTCGACGAAAAACGAAATGTGTTGCAGAATTTTCAAAAGACGACGCACTCACTGGAAATGGTACTGCGGAGGAGCAATTCTCCCAGCAGGTACCTGTCATGTGACTAACGGAGGAGAATCATTCATTTGGCGGGAACGTAGTAAACAAAATGGCTGCCAAAAGCAAGAACCTGAAGCTGAGCGCTCCCTCGGAATTCCTGAGCAAGCCAAGAAAGATTTCCCCGAAGCATCCAGATAAAAAGCTAAAAGAACACAAGCAACTGCTAATACCGCCATCAAAATTTGCATCTCTTGCTGCTGAGAGCGAAACTAGCAAGCAGAAAGATCCAAAGATGCCTAGGCCTATTAATTCTTGCTCCAAAAAAGACGGCCTAAATCTAGACCCAGGGCCTAGCATAGGCACAAGTAGTCTACCATCAGAAATCAAAATGAAGGAAGTATCAGCGCAGCTTCTTGGAGAAATAAAAGATTGTAAAATACAGAATTCGATTCTTGAAGAAAAGCTGACAAAACAAATAAAAGAATTGCTTGATAAAAATCTAGAAACCTCCAAAGTTGACATGTCTAAGGTTAGACATGTTTATGAAGAACTGAAACGAAATCAAGAGCAGAGTGGGGAATTTCACGCCTCCCTTGAAAGACAGATTAAAAAACAGGCTGAAACCATTGAAGATATTTCAGAAAAATACATCCTACGGCATGATGATGTTGCCTCAGAAAATGAAACATTGAGAAGGAAGTTGATCAGACTTACAGAAGAACACAAAGAGATCAAACTTTATCTCACAAAGGAAATCGAGGCCAAAGAAAAGGCATGCCTGGATTTTCTTTCAGATTTAAGAAAATCTAACCAGGTTATGGAGAATATGAAAATTGATATGGAGCATGAAAAATCTCATTTTTTGGAAGTTGTAAAGTCTAAAGATAAGGTTTTAGATGCTTTGAATAACGAGCTGTGCAAATCAAAGGAGGAAAATGAAAATATTACGTTAAATAGAAACAAAGAAATTGAAAACCTAACAAAAACTTTCAGTGAAGAAACTTTGAAGCTGAGGTCAGAATTAGAAACAAAGAAATCTGACCTGAAGTCTGCAAGAAAAAGGAATAAAGAAATGGCCAATAAAGAACAAGAGAAATCACTTTCTACAGATATTGAACTAAGCAAGTATAAAGCAGAAAATGAGGAACTAAGAAAGACTCTAAATAAACAAAGTTGTAGTCTTGAAACAATGGAGCTAGAGAGAGAGAAAGAGAAAGAAGCCCATAGCCAGCTAGTGAGTGATCTAAGGAAGCAGCTTGAGTTGCAAAAGGATTCCCATCTCGCTGAGTCAGATAAGCTTCAAGCGCAATATGAATCCAGGCTAATGTCAGAAGCTGTCTCTTTCAAAAGGCTGAAAGGTAACATATCTTACATAGGTTCAATTACAGAGATGCCGAAAGGTCCATGTTAATGGGGGTATGGGGAGCAAATGATTCCTAACAAAAATTCTTTGGTTATAACTCTTGCAATTAGACATGATTTTCAAAGTTTTTTTTAACAAATTTCAAAGTTAAGTACTAGGTTTTTCAACTCTGAATTTGGAGCTTCCTAGTGTTAATCCCCCCACAAGTTATTGTCAATATCTGCCTTTATAGAAAAATTGCCCATGAAAAATTAGAGATGCTTTCTTTGTCCAGCCTGTATTAAATCAAACATCACTTTCTCTCTTTTTAGAAGAGATAGACATTTTGAAAAGCCAGCTCAAGAATTCAGAGGAAGAAATTACGAAACTCCATGCATACATAGCAGACAATATCTCTGACTCAGTCGTAAAGAAATACGAATCTCAGATGAAGCATATGTCAAAGGAAAACACTGATCTCAAAGAAACATGCAAAAGTCTCCAATTAACAAATGAACTGCTGAATGTGAGACTGATATCCCTGAACAACGTGGTCAAGATTCAAGAGACTGAGATAAGTAAGGACGGGATTTTGTCTGCGGGAGACAAAACTGCTGGTCTGTTGAATAAGTGGCGGGATAAAGTGTATGCATTGTTGGTGCAGTTGAAGACCCAGCAGATTTTAGAAAATGAAGACATGAACAAGTTGCAGAGCAAGGTAACTAAACTATTGATTCACCCGGCTGTTAATATTTCATTAAATAAGCCGAAATCAAAGGAATAAGTTGCTTTGAAAGAGCTTTACCAACGTCTTAATCCACTTTGAGTTAGGTATCAAACTTTGGTTGCTGCATATTTCCTTCTAAAACGTTTAAAGACCTATATCGATTCACATCTTTGTGTAATCATTCGTTAGGTTTCTGTTTCGTTCTCTTTCTGATGTATTACTCTGTCGAGTGTCAGACGAAACGCTTAAGTAATCTGTGCTTTCGCTTTGCTATGCTCCAGATTTTTCTGGCTATATTTAAACACCGTTGATCAAAATTTGAGGCTTTTTGAATTTGGTTCAACTAGTAAGTGCCCTCCATGCATATTGTTTATTCTTATTTGCAGTTGAAGTCATACAGTTGTGATATTGCAGACAGCAAGTGCAAAGTGGAAATCCTCGCTAACCAGTTAACAGAAAAGTCGGCAGAAATTGAGATGCTGAAAAATAACGAAAGAAAATCATCTAAAGAGCTGGAATCACTTCAAATCAAAGAAAAAGAGCATTCAATTGTCATAAATAACTATAAAAACTGTGTTATTGACCTCTGCAATTTTGTGAAATCATCTGTGGATGTGTCAGATGGAATTATGGGAAAATTCAACAAGGGAATGCTTTCACTCAAAGCATTAGAAAGTAGGGTGAATTTCGCAAAGGAAAGACTCCGAACTATCGAAGGTAGATTCTTTTGCAGAATAAATTGGTATTCCAGGGTCGTTAGTTTCGCTTTACATCTTCAATTTGAACTGAGAATGGATACAGCACGTTTCGACACGTTTTGCTGCTCTGCCTTCCTCTTTGATTACGCTGTTTTAATTTGTTAAAAAGCATTTCCTTTCTTGTACTTTCAGAATTGATGAATAGGAAAGATGTCATCTGGAAATCAAAATTGCATGCTACAGTGGATAAAAAGGAAGTTTTCAATTCTACAGGTGGGTCTTGTCTTTTGGCTCATGGCACATTAAACGAGCTCCTTTGTTTTTTCAGTAAAGGCTAAGGTAAAAGCCTTTTGGTCATCTGGAAACAAGGCCAGTGGTCACTGAGGTTAAAAAGAATAGGCTATTTACACGTGGAAATATCGATATTTAATGTAAGTAATTTTTTTTTATTATAGATGCCTGTCAGTCAACACCTGCAGCAGTAAATGAGGAGGAAAGTGTTTCAAACGAACTGATTCACCTGACAAAAGAGAGGGAAATTCTTCTCAACCAAGTCAAGGAAGGAACGGAAGAACTAGCCCGAATTAAGCAGGACCTTAAAATGAAGTACAAAAATAAGATTGCCGACAGAGAAATTCTCATAGAGGATCTTCAGCTGCAGGCCGAAGCGTATATGAACGATTTCAGAAGGATGACTAAAGAGATCGCCAGTTTGAGTGAAACGAAGATAGATCTCAGTGATGAATTAGAAGCAGTCAAGTTTGATTTACAGAGGAATCAAGCGGATTTTAGAAAAGGTTGTTTTATTCATATCTCTATTGCATTTTTTGGGAGTCATAACGTAACAGAATAACTGCTAAAGCTTTGCGACTGACACTTTTCGGAGTAGTAGCTATGTCAGAAAGATAAATTTTGAGAATTTTTATACCTAGATTTGGAATTGACCAATCATAAAGGAAGTGAATGATTGGTATGGTACAAGGGTATATTATTGGTATTTGCTAGTATGTATGCAATCCTTTCTGGCTGGCCAATTTATTGCCATATCTTGGTATAATAACTCGTTAGGCTTAGTTTTCTTTCATGCTTCGCTAAGTTTCCTAATTTCTTCGCCAAGACTGATATACCTGGTTGAGGTTTTTTTTAAGGAATCTTATTCAAGCTTAATGTCGTGTAGCGAGTAAAATCCAAGATACAGCAAACACAATAGCTACGAAAGCTTTTCGGCTTACACTCAATAGATTTGTAGATACGTCAAAAAATTCCCTCAAAATAACGAACAATTTCAAATATTTTTGATCAGAATTGGAATCAAAGCTAGACGAAGAAACAAGATCCTTTCAAGATGAACTGGCGAGAAAAGACGCAGTAATAGACGAAGTGCAGAGAGAGCACACAAAGACCATCGCAGCCCTGCGGCAAATCGAGAGGCAGCTAAGTTGGCAAAAACAAACCACGAACGAGCGTATAAAGGAGAATAACGAAGAACATGTTTTCGAGATGGAGAAACTGCAAAGGAAAGCTGTTGACTTGGAGAGGGAAAGAAATTTGTTACTAACGACTATAAAGCAAGAAAACATCAAAGTTCCCAGACTTAAACACGCCGAGTTTCATGATCCTGTTGGTAAGTGTTCCTGTATAATGAAAATAGAATAGAATGAAAATAGCTCTAACTCCGAATGAAAATAGCTCTAACTCAGGATAATGAAAATTTGCAGATAGTCATAAATCTGAAACTACTCCTGATCTGATATGCCGTGCTCTGAGTAACAGAAGGACATGTCTGTTTTTAATGTGTTCATTCTGCTGTATAATTTCTCTATACTCAAGTATATCGAGCTCTATAGCCAGGATAGGCACTCTCTTCTCGAGTTGGATGTAAAGTTTGAAACATACATGCATGAAAATGCAAGCAAAAATGTATAAAAAACCACGAAACTCTTTTTTGCTGACATTATTTGTAATATTGCTTTCAAGCTCGGATATTTTGTTACATTTATAAAGTTTACAGAATTTGTTATTTTTCTATGTTATCTTCATTTGCAATAGTGTTTGATTTCCGATATGTGAAAGGCCAGTGCCTAATATTTCATTTGCCATAAACAAACATTACTCTTTCTTCCCTGATATTCGACTTATTATGCCGATCAGTGGCGTAGCGTCTGGGTATTCAAGGTATTCAGTGAATACCCTGGGATTTTGAGCAAAAAATAAAAAAAAGCCTAAATATAAGATTCTGCTAAACAAGAGTCCTTTTTTAACGTTTGGGTTATAAACTTCATAGTGTTTTCTCCATTTCTAGTTGTTGAACGCAACCCAACACAATTTGTTTATGTTCCATCTATTCCATTCCATTGTATTTGATTCCGTGTTCCATATTTTTGATAAAGATTTCTATTTGAGCAGAGGAAACATTCCTAAATGGATTAGCGGTTATGTGTAATTGTTTATGAGAACAGTAAACGATTGAATTTTATTGTATTAATCACAGCAGAGGTCTACGGTACGCACTGAATCTCTTCCGGTAGTTTCCACCAATCAGAACTCTCCATTTCGCCAGTATTTGACCCCAGATTGACCTTTCAGATCGAGAAAACAAAAGAGCTGTACGCAGAGAAATCTCTGCGTACAGCCTCCTTTCTCGACTTAGATGATCAAAACTGATTCCGAGGCTCAAACAATCATAGGTAAGAAGACGGAAGTAAAACAGAATTGAGATCGTGAACACGAACAGATTAAAATCAACAGATGAATATAAATAGGTCAACATGAAACCCAAATTTCGTCGTCGCTTTTGCAGTATAATATTTGAATAGATATTTTGCTAAGATGGTCTGAGCTCATTACACGAAAACAAGTAAGGACGTAAGTGCAAGGTAGATTTTGAGTGATTTTTAGGATCCTACGCCATTTTAAGGGCCTAACTTGAATCTCAACTGAATACCCACTACTGAAAGTCACGCTACGCCACTGATGCCGATACAGATACGCGCATGTATTAACTATAAATTGCTTCAAGTTAAGTAAAACTTGCCCTCCCTGCACTATTAGTCTCTTATCAAATAAAAATATCCTCCCTGCACTACAGCATAGCCTTGCATGAGTAAAAAACGGAGCTAAGCATATTAAAGTGAAAAATTGGATTTAATGATTTATCTTCCTTTGTCAAAGATGTTTACTTTTTCTGCAGGATCTGATAACCCAGATGCGGATAAAAGTGATCCACGAAGAAAGAGTTCTAGCATGAAAAAAAGTCACGCACAAGACTCGAAGGGAAAGAAAAGAAAATTGAAGTCTGAAAATTCTGAGCAGCTGCAAGGGATGCTGAGAGAACTGGAAAGCATTTCAAACGCTTTGCTGCAAGAAGAAACTCCCCAACTGGACAGAGGTGAAGAATGCTCGAAATCTGAAGAAATATAAATGATACTCATTAAGGCGCTGGGGTTGATTTGCTATCATTTTAGTCTCGATTGTTGTTACCCTGTTCCGTTCTTGCATTTCTGTTCAACACTAGAACACTAGCTTCTAGAAGCTACATTTTGAATTTGATATGGCTTTGTTCTACGCGTATTCGTATAGTTGTAGTATAGTTGTAGTCGTATATATATACATAGTGTGCTTAAATTGTATACGTTTCTTTTTGTTTTGTTTTTTTTAAGAAAGAAATAAAGAAATTCTTTACATCTATCTCGACTTTTTGGCTTATCCGAATCTTTTAGTATCATCTTCATATAGTTGTATACAGAGTTGATAGAATATTTTAAGGTAAAGCCCCGGCCAAACGATATGTTTGACAAACATAGGATTTTTTACTTATCGAGTGGGATTTTTGCTTATCAAGGATCTGGAAACTAAAATTGCGCAACATTTGATGTTGCCTGAAACCCACCTGGATCCTGGCCATGTTACCTTTCCTTAGCCCGTCATAAAGCACGCTCTCGAACCAAAATGGCGCTCGTCTGTTCAAGTAAGTTGCCTTTCTTTTTATCTATTTTTCAAGTTTCGAATTAAAACACATTCAATATTTACTCGTAGAATGTATTCTCAATGCGTTACTTTATGAATTGGTGTTTTTATAGTGCCTATAGCTGGAGTGTCTTGTTATAAAGCTGTATTTTAGCTTTGGTCAATATTTTTAGGCCCGATACAATTATCATATTGTTTGAAGTTTTTTAGCGGATTTATTAGCATTATTAGATGTCTGGATTAGGTCGGCTGTTTTTACTCATCGTTGCGTTAGACGATTAATGAAGGTTACAAGGAAATACCCAAAGTTTGATAACACACATTAAGACCCCAACCATAACCAATAAGATGGAGAGGAGGGGTGAACTTAAAATGTTTTCACTTTCTTTGTTGAGTGAAAGACCTTTCATGGGGCACTACTGCTGAGTGTGTCACTTGCACACCTAAGTTTAAGAATAAAACAATAGCTTGCACAGATGCCGGATATCGTCGTAAACCGACATACTCTGCAGACTGGTCTAGGGGCACATTTTTATGGGCAAAATCATCGCACCTTCCCGGCAGGGGCGGTTTTAGACACTGCGGGGCCCTGGGCCAAAGACCTCTAGAGGCCCTTGATGTGACCATATTTGACGTTATCTATACTGTATTTTGCATTTTTTTCTCTTTTGCGGAGCCTTTTTTGGTCAAAAAAAGGGCGAGGCCTGGGGCCATGGCCCCCTTGGCCCCCACCTAAAACCGCCACTGCTTCCCGGGGCCTAGAGCTTTGAGGTAGGATGAAAACAGCAGATGATTACATTTGAAATTTCTCCGAACTTCATTCAGCTGTCATCAGCAGCAAGGTGGGATGAAATTGTACATTCAAATATATGCTGTTTTCATATTTTATGTTCTTTTACCCGTTTCATCTCACCTTAGATTTCATTCCACTGTCCAGCATTTATATGAGAAAATTTCATCCCATTCAGGTAGTATTCCATCTTTAAGGGATGAGATCTCACTACGATGTACAATTTTCCATGTAAACTCTTCAGATATTAGGAGGGTTTTGTGCTGGGTCGGAGAGTTCAATTTTCAATTCATGCGCCAAGTGCTAAGCTATTTATTCCGAATTCTAACATGAATTTTTCAAAGTCATGAATAAAATCATATGACCTTCTCAGTCAAGGTTGAAAAAAGTGTTAAATGGGTAACAATTAAGAAGCAATAAGGGAATAATTTAGATCTTCAAATCAACCAAAAATATTCATCCAACTAATTTTGCCAAGGGGAAGCACTTCTTTGATAAGCTTGATTGAAAAATAGTCAATTTTTTTAGATATAATTGTAAAAGCTGTGGCCTAGAGACTTGGCTGCTATGGTCAAGCAGTTTTTAGATTTTGTAGCTATTGGTTGCTAGGGAGTATATTCCTATAACGCACTGCCTGAGATGATATCCGCCATCTTTTGCAAAATCGTCTATTAAGGGTCCTAACATTGCTGATATTCGATATAATTAACCTTTTATCTATTTTTGTTTGTTTTAGTCAGTGGGGAGGTTCCAGAACAGCCAGTTCTTTCTTTGGTTTCCAAACACACATTTGAAAAAAGGCTAATTGAAAAGTACCTTGCAGAGCATGGGACCGATCCAATCACTGGAGAGCCGCTGTCTGATGACATGCTGATAGATATTAAAAGTAAGAAAAGATAATCATGAAACTTTCACCAAAATCTGTTAATCGTTAGATAAGAAGTGATAAACATTACAGATTTAGGACTGGTTGACAGAAATATATTGGTGTTCTATTTCAACCTCGCATTATTGATTACAACCATACTTTCAAATTTTCAATATCAACATCACAAAAATCTGTTAAAAGTATGTTGAAATTTAGCAATATACAATGTAAAGAGGTATGGTAGAGAGAGAAGGGGGTAACCAGGTTGCCATAAAATCTAAGTTATCCATTTTTATTCATTGTAAGCTGCCTTTCATAGAAATTTAGGATCGTTGAATAAGCCTTTACCCTGGGGCCAGGATCTTCTCTTAAACGGCCTTAATTTAAAGTCAAAGTTTTGTAAACTGTTTTCCCCTCATACTGTTTATTCAGCGTGTAAAGAAATGGAGACCCAAAGCAAGAGGTTAAGATTGTGAAAAAGTTCTAAATGAGATCGATACATGTGTCTTTCATTGATGAATGTCCTACAAGTTCGAAAATTATATACTGTAGTATATAATACATATACAATCAGTGGTGGGGCTAGAGAAGGGACAGGAGAGAGCTATAGTCCCCCCCTTTGCCACGGTAGGCTAGCCCCCCTTTCTATCAGAGCAAGATATAACTGTCAATGTCAATGACGTCGAGCGAATTTGTGACTTTCTGTGGGTATTGGCCCCTCAAAAGTCCTGGCCCCTTTGTTGATGGGAACTTGGTGCCACCACTGTATATAATGATATATAATGCGAGTTTGTTCATTTTAGCGAGCCCTGTAACAAAACCAAAGCCTCCATCTGCTACCAGCATTCCAGCCATTTTGAAATCATTGCAGGATGAATGGGTAAGATTAATTTTCATTACTTGATTGAACCACTTGATTTTTGCTCCGAATTGGTTCCTTTTAATTATTGTCTAGTATCTCCAATATACGTTGGGAAAATAATATTTACCACTTTGATATTTCTCAAATTCTGAAATCAAACTTCAGAAGCTTGCTGTTGGAAGGATGAAAAAATATTATCATTGATGTAATATAGCAATTAAAACTTAAATATTCTTTGTATTTCAGGATGCAGTCATGTTGCATAGCTTTACACTGAGACAGCAGCTGCAGACTGCAAGACAAGGCAAGTGAATAAGATTTCAAGTGTTTGAAAGTTTGCTTCATAAATTTTGTATCCTATCCTTTTTGTGTTATTGATTGCTATTAAACATGATGGCCTTTTTAAAACCAGTTTTTAGATTCCAATTTTGTAGTTGCTGTCTATTTTGCTCGATAATATTATTACAATCAAATATGAAAAGTAACTGATTAAGATGAGGGAATGGCATATTTGAAGGGTTTTTGAGATAAGTCAAATATGCCACTGGTTGGAGAATTATCCCCTTATATAAGAAAATATAATACCACAAAATTAAAACTGCAGGCTTCGACGCACTGCTTTGAGTTACGTGCAAAGTTTTTATATTATATTAGCTATGCTGATTTGTACCTATGTTACAAAAGGACTGGTTGTAAGTTTGATGATCATATTTCATTTCAGAACTGTCCCATGCTTTGTATCAGCATGATGCTGCTTGTCGTGTTATTGCGAGACTGACAAAGGAAGCCACAGCAGCAAGAGAAGGTAGTAGATTTAGCATTTCAAGAATTATCCTTATTTCCAATTACTTTTTATTTTAGATTTTATGTTTAACTTCTATTTTGTTTTATTCTCTTATTTTGTTTTCAAACTCTATGATTAATGGAGAATGATAGACGATATTGCTGTCACTATCTAAGTTGCTGTTACATCTTACTCTATTAACTCTTATATCATTGAGAGGTTTTTCCTGAATTCGTTTAATTTCAGGGTTTTTTGTCCCAGTGCGTATCAGAGACGATTATTTCGACTCTGATTTTGCATCTAAGAGGCAAAGAGTTATTGATATTATACATTTTTTTCTAACAAGCTACTTCCATTTACTAATATGTTATCAATACTTTTACAGCTCTGGCTACCCTCAAACCTCAAGCTGGAATCGCTAGTTTCCCAGCGCAGCCTGCTCCCTCAGCTCCTCCTAAGGTAAAATTGTATCTCTATCGGTTTATTTGGTCTAGCCAGTTTTGGAACCATTTCTATACTATATGAAAGTGCCATGCAAGAATTTAAAAGCCATACATTAACAAATAGCAATCTTTTAAAAACTATATCTGAGTCTATAACAAGAAGAAGAAAGAATGATATTTTGCTCTTGTACTACAGCCCCCTATTTTAAAAATGGCTAAGAAATAAAAAAGGTCCCTAATCATTCTTACCACATAAAACAGATTTTACTTTGCTTTGATTTCAGTAAACTTCTGCCCCTTCCTTCTTACTTGAGCTTTCTACCAAATGTTTGTCATTAGGCTCGATCAAAAGCATTACAGCATTAAGCAGGTAATTTTCTGGCATGGCATAAGCAGAGACAAATTTTGGTCCAGCCCTGCTCTGGCATGACGATCATGCCCTGCTGTGCTGAATGAGCTTTGGTTTTAGTTTTCTTTTTAGTTTTAAAGTCAGAATTTTAGTACAGCACGAAAATTGCGTTTATTCCAGTCGTTGTTGTGCCAATGCTAGGTCCAAGTAAAATATCTTGGTACGGCGCTGCTGGCACAATGTCTGAAGTAGGCCAAAGTATTTTTGGAATATTGTCGATGCCTAGTGTTATAGTGCTTCTGTGTTAAAAAGTGGACTTTAAGCGATTTTATTTACAACAATTGAAGGAGAAAGTCAACTTTGAGAGGCAAGAAGAAATAAGCAAATCTCTAGAAAAGACTATGGGATGCCTCAAAACTCGTGGACTAATCAATTCAAGCAAAAAACTCAAAATTTCTATTTAGGTTTAGAGGCCCTTTAAAAAGTTAATGAAGAACTCATATGGCCCTTAATTATCATCAAGTATCAGAAGGCTAGAATCTATCAATATGTTATAATATGATATTTATCTGTTGGCTTATAAACACTACACTTTTTTTACAATTTTCTTGTTACAGGATGAATCCATGGAAGTTGTTCAGGTATGTTTTTGAATATTGTCAAATTTTACCTAGTTGCTTTGTCAGATATTAATGAATTAATAGGTTTTTTCATTGAAACTTTTGCACTCAAAATCTTTTTCACCAAAAGTTTTTTTTCTCCAAACCTTCTTTCCCCAAAACTTTTCAAAAACATGTTTGACAGGCGTTTATGGATAAGGACTCTATGCTTTTGAACATTTCTTTTGTTGAACTCAAACCGTTTTTGAGATAGCAAAAACTCTTGATTCTCTCCACAGTACTGAATGGTATGTATGTATGTATGTATAAGGGTGGAGTTCCGCGAAGCGGCAACCCCTCCGACATGGCAACGATGATGTTGCCACGCGATCGGATTAGGCTTTCAGAGTGAACAACTCAGCCGGAGCTTGGTTGCTGCAGACTTGCAAAGAAGTTTAGTGACATCGGTCGGCGCTACGAAGTAACAGCTCTGTTGAGTGTGCTAATATGCCCTCCTTGGATTGTTGCGATACAATTCTTCTCCAGCTGCTAATCCACTCCGTCCACTTTGTTCCCTTGGTTTTGTACTGAATGGTACCGCTCCAAATCCATAGTGGTATTTCCCTCAATACTGAATACCCTACGCAGTACTGCTAAGGTAAAGACGCTCTTCAGGGTGTTAATTTAAGCCTGCTGTGTCTTGTTTAGACAGTTCTTATGAAAACAATTGCTAAAATGGATAAACAAATATTGATAAGTTTTGCTGACACAATTGGTATGCAGTATTAAACACGTCAAATGTTGCAAGTTCTTTTCAATCTCGTATTCATTTATTGAATGCGTTCCTTATTAATCTTCTACAGGAAGTGGAAGAAGTAGGCATGTCAGAAGAAGTTCTCCAAAAGGTAAGTCTTATTTTGTTTAAAAACTCACTTTGTTTTTTTACGGTCTTGATATTTTGTTAGCCTCTTTGATGTCTTGGCCTATCAATCTATTTAATTGTTGCTTTAATAGATTTTGTTTCGATTTTTTAGCTGCAAGACAAGGCTACCATGCTCACGTCAGAAAGAAGAAAGGTATGGTTGCGTTTTATGGAAGATTAAATGTGACTGGAAGTTGGTGTTAAATGTTGCACCTTGACTGTAACTTTAAACCATCAGCTTATTAGATGAAAGTTTGCAGTTGATCTAAGTCTCAGCTAAGCGGTTTCAGTTTTCATTGGACAACACCCTGTAAAAACTGAGAATGTTTGAGCACTTTGGAGTGCAAGATGACAAAATGCACCCTACTTTCATACGTGTGATTGTCTTGCTTTCAGAATTTGTCTTGATTTCATATTCCATTTTGGTCGGTAACTTTTTTTACTACACATAGGCCTAAAACAAGATAAATGCAAACGTTTCTGCTTGTGATCTTTCACCTTGATGAAATTTGACTTAAAAATGTTAGTCAAAGCTCATCATTAGTCTAGTACACTATACAGGTTGGCCAAATGGTTTTACCAGCCGTAGTTTAGAGCATTGTTGAGAGCATTTTGCCAAGGTTTAGTGATCATTTACAATCATTGATTAGAAATTATTTAGTTCAAGGCCATGGTTTCGACAAGTGTGACCACTCCAATTGCCTTGCTTCTGAACTTATTGTGAGGTTATATCCTTTTCTCGTCTGAAGCCCCTGTCACTGACTGTACAGTTGTTCCAACTTTTTGATGTTCCATATTTCATCAGGGCTTTTTCTTTTCATTTCAGAGAGGAAAGAAACTTCCGGAAAACCTGTGTCCAGTCGATTCAATCAAAGCATTTACTCAGCTTTCTACCCATCCAGTAAGAATTTATTTTCCAATATTCTCATTCTTTCTTACTTCATGTCAATATAGTCACATGAATCCAAACTTATCCATATCATGGCTCTGCTATATTTTCCTGTGAAAAGCATGCACTAAAATGCAGTTGCAGCTACTTTTGAAATTGTGTGACATACTTCTTCTTTG
The DNA here is from genome assembly GCA_963924455.1 of Pelagia noctiluca. Lineage (NCBI taxonomy): Eukaryota > Metazoa > Cnidaria > Scyphozoa > Semaeostomeae > Pelagiidae > Pelagia > Pelagia noctiluca. Next base: position 4,648,927 of record OZ004322.1, read on the forward strand.
AGCATTTGGTATGATATTAAAAATTCTTTATGCTTGCAATACTTATAATCAGGTAAGGCAAATAAGAAAAATTGTAAAAATAAAGAACCATTTTGATATTAGAAATATAAAACACTTGAAATATAAGACCACTGACATTATCTACCATCAACGTGAGATAGGTAGATGTAAAGTGTTCTGATACATAAAGTATCAATATAGTACTCTAAATATAAAAGTTTTCTTTTATTTACACTTTTCCACTTTGTATGTTCAGCATATTACTTTTTTGCTTCAGGAAATTGGTAGGAAGGGCTTTTCCTGATATGTTCAGACTAGAAGGGGGGCCAGCCATTGATCAAGTACTATAAAAACACTAGAGGCTTTGCTAAATATGGTGGGATTTAAGCCTGGGTCTATAGCTGAAACTGCTTGCAACAGCGTGGTGCCACAAAGCTACCTGTGATGAACAGCAAGTTGTTATTCATATGGTATTCTATTATCTTACAATGATGGGCTCGGCGTTCTATGCAGCCATTTTCTTTGAACAATTTTCAAAGATTTCATTCCATGCGTTTGCCGTAACGACAAATCTAGCTCCACTGATAGGCCTGGCCTACTAGATCTCGCTCATTTGAAAAATTGTTGATCATGCCTGGATGGAATTCCATTGCTAATCGATTAAGACCCTACTTCAGTTAGTATATTCATATTTCTTGAGGAGTAGCAGGATTTGGGTAATCAATCGAGATGATCCAAGCAGCCCTTTACCTTTGCCTTGGTACAGTACGTCAGCGATCAAATCTACTGAGCTATTGTGTTTTTGGTATCCATTAATGAGAATTAAAGTTAGAATTATCACGTTTTTTAGGGTCTGCATAGTGCTAGTGTACCTGGAATTCTTGCTATGGATTTGCAAGACTCCGATCCAAGGAAAGCTATCACAGGTTTAGATATATTTTTATCTCTAAATATATTCTATCATCACAGCAAATTTTCCTCCGAGATTATTCCAGCTCCATTTGAAATTCCGTTTTCATTTACTCAAGTAAGCTGAATGCACAGTTCTAACATACCTTTGTGTGTAGTAGAAATTTCAGGGCTGTTGCTTTAGCACCTAAAAAAGGCTGCAAAACCGATGGGTCTTCTCGATTATTTGAAAAAAAGTTTATGGTTTATTACTGGGCTTTCCCCTCGACAATCATAAAAATTTAAGTGCTTTTGGAAAATAACTACATTGGTGCATTTTAGTGCATATCTTTGTAGCGAAAGCAATTTCTGAGCCATGCTCAAGAAGTTATTTAGCTTCTTTAAGCAAAGGTTTTGAGATATATGGTTTTCATTTGTATCTCTTTTCTAGGTGGTGTGGATAAATCTGCCGTCGTCTTCCACAAGGAAACTGAACAGGTTGGTATTTTTATTAGTTGGTTTAATTCAATTTGATGAAGTTTGTGAAATTCCAATCTTCAATTTTTGAAAATATTTGTCTGGAAAATTAGCCACATTATTATAAAGAGCTGTTCTGAGAAATGGCTTGGCATGCAGGGGTGAAAAAGTGCTTAGCTATCTGGGAATTTTTTTTCTAATTTCTACTAGCATATTGAAAAATTTAACAAATTGACAAAAAATTGCGAAAGCTGTAATTAGATGGCTTATCAATGTAGTAGCTAGGAAGCTTAGTTAAAGTACTACTGTAGTAGCTCTCATAGTAGTCAGTTAGCTAGTCAAATTTTATCAACTATTATAGAAATAAGTATATAAGGCTTCATTATGCTTTTTCCAAACACCATGAACCTAAAAATCTCTGTTATGCGCATAGGTCTGTTTTATATGATGCTATGGTATCATAACAAAATAATTATTATTCATTGTATCATTTAAAACAGTTTGATTATTTTTATTGTCCTTGGACCACACCTAAACCGATTATGATCACGTGAGAAATCAGCCATGACAATTTGGAAGCAATAACATGGCTGGGAGTGGAGAGTTGGTCGAGAGCAAAGTATTGGATGGCAATACTTCTGACTTGAAAGAGTTTGAGCCTTAGTGAAATCAATACCCTTTTTCTACTCTCGAGACTGTCAGTGACAGAAAAAATTCTGAGTACATTAGTGCCTTGGTCTGCTTTATTTTCCACCCTTGTAGTCCTGGTACATAAATAATATTATTTTCAAGGGCAATAAGCTTCATCGTTTTATTACTAGCCAATCAATAACCTATACGCCAAAACAGTGATTTTATCACATTAAGTCTTTGTAGCGAATTTGATGTTTTTGAACATGTTATCAGACATATTAATTTGAATTTAATAGGTTGCTGCTGTTTTGAAAGGCCACACAAAGAAGATCACTGGTGTAATATACCATCCGCATGAGGTAGCTAAATATTTCTCGCAAAAATGATATAAATCTTGAAATTAAGGTCAAGGTGGTACAAGGTGGCTGCTCCGAAATACTTAAAGAGATAATATTATTTTGTTCTGAAATGACAGAACATGTCACATTATTTCCCTATAGGCAATGGGTTCCTTGCATCCCCCAATTAATTACCCAATTGTCTGCTATATTTTTCTGTGAAAAGCACGCACTAAAATGCAGTTGCAGTTATTTTGGAAATTGTGTGACCTCCTTTTGGATAGAGCATTTGGTTTAATTTTACAAATCGTTTTTGTGTGCAGTACTTAAAATCGGATAAGGCAAATAAGAAACATTCCAGACATAAAGAACCGATTTGATATTAGAACTATAATACACTTGAAAGACCACTGACATTGTCTACCATCAATGAGATAGGTAGATGTTATGTGTTCTGATACATATGATATCAATATGGTAGTTTATATATGAAAGTTTTCTTATCCACTTGATATGATCAACATGATACTTCTTCCTTCAGGAAATTGCTGTGACTGCATCTGCAGATAGTACTGTGCGCGTTTGGAACATATCAAGTGCAGCCTGTGGGCATATAATCAAGGTAATTTTTGACTCGCAGCCCATGCAAGCGAGTCTATGCTGTAGTGTGAGGAAATTCCCTCCCATGGCCGTAGGTATTGTCTCAAAGAAATCAAATCTCGTTGTTTAACTCTATAGGAAAATATTGATTACTCAAAAGGAAAATATTTAATACTAATCATTACATCTAACTGAAGTAGAGGGTGCCTGTCCTGGCTTTAGTGCTCAGCATGATATTTATAATGCTAGGCATAGAACAATTGCAAAGTAGAATTGAAACTAAAAAAGCAGATGTCTTTCTGTAACTCCGATTCTCGTCCTTCTGCATTCATCAGACAGACTATACCAATTTGTATATGCAGTCTGATGAGTGCAGACGCACGAAACTCGGAGTTACTGAAAATGTTGAGTGTCAATTCTGCTAACTTGTCATCATTATCTTATCATATCTTCTCAAAAGCTGAATGAAGGCTCTAATACACTGTTACATGTTATCTGCAATGTTCTTTCATTTGTGAATTTTGTCTCAATCAACCTGTGATGCTAAGCCCAAGAATGAGTTCGTATCTTCCTCTTTCATACATTGATGGTTCTAATGTTGTGCCCGCCACACTCTCATCCAAAAATTGTATTGCTTGATAAATGATTGATTAGTAGCTAAACGGTTTTTAATGGATTACTGCATCCAAAACAGGAAACCTCTTCCTGACGCCAACCCTTTTTGTCCCCTCTTAAGACATGCAGGGATACGGTAGATAAATTCTGACCACCAATCACTACGGATGAATCGTTCAAACATTAATTTTATAGATTCATTTCGCTTTAGTTGGGTTTCGTTCTTTAGTATTTTTTGTGTTTCGGAATCTCATTCTATTAACTAGTATTCATGCGATTATTAGAATTTTCTCAATTTTCTCAACAGCCCCACTCTTCAGCCATTACCGGTCTTAGTCTGCATGCCACAGGTAAGATAAATTTTTTGGATTCAATTTATTTCTATTGCAAAATGATGTGAATATCATTTTATCTCTCTCTCTTTCTCTCTAATCATCCCCCTCTCTAGTTAAGAGTGTGAAAAAAATGTACCACGTTCTTGTAATTTTTTCAAAATAGATCTAACCATTCATAATATTATTCGTACAACAACCTGTATATAATTTTAGAGATCGTTTCAACATCGTTGCTCATGGTTTCTGTTTCGTAACGATTATTCAAGGCAGTTGCTTTAAAGACAGGGGATTCCAGACTGATTATGTTGAACATTGAAATTACCCTAATACTCGAACATTTTATTATGACAGCATTGATGTACTTTACTGCTGATAGGGTTATTACAGATTATCTATTGTTATTCTGTCATGAGAATGATGGGGACTCAAAAAAGTTGAATAGCCCCCCTCCAAATTAAACCCCTCTTGAAAGTAGTGTATTGCAGTAAGCCTTAATGCCTATAACAGAGTTCCTGTCCAACAATATCGTAGTGGCAAAGATTTCTGAAAAGAAATAACTTTTGAAATAGTTTGAAACGTAAATAGATTTAATTTAACTTTTGTTAATTGTGGTTTGATTAACTTAAATGAATTCTTAATTTTAAGGTGATTATGTCCTGACGTCATCAACTGATGAAGTGAGTTGTATTTTCATTTTAATTGAAATACGTGTTTTGAATGTTACATTCGGTCAGCCCTGGTCACTGACACGGGTAATTATTGAAAATCTAGGCCTCTGGTATTAGGATGTTTAGGAGAATTCTGGAAATATCATATGAAGAACACATAGAAAATGAACACATTTAACTCAAGTTAAGCGCGCCTATTTTGACAATACTGTGTGATATACACGTGTATAGAGCAATTGTACAGTAGGACTGCATTCAACGAAGAGTAAAGTTTGCTGTTACTCCATGTTTGGGGCATGTGCACTCGTTGAACAGACTATACCATTGGTCACTTTTGACAAAGACACATTCTAAGGCCAGAAATGTTTGCGAATCTTACACAACAAGACGCTTTTATATGAAATCCTACATTGATGCATTATCTAAATTTCTTTACAGCACTGGGCATTTTCAGACATCAGAGCAGGACGTGTTCTCTGCAAGAGTGTTTCAGATCCTAACTCAAGTCATGGTAAGATATTACGGTATTACGTTATACAGCATACCACGATCTTAAAGATTAGTCAATAATCCAGCAGAAGGAGAGAATTCGATATGGGCAATTTGTGTTTTGAAAGGGGTCTATTTCTATCAATGGTTACCAATTTTTGAAAGATTTACCTTTAAGTGATCAGTTGATTTGGAATTTTTATGTGATATCGGAGAAGGTTTAGGACAGTAGTTAGCACGCTCCTTTTTGGGTGCAATAACCCGAGTTCAAAACCAGGTGATGGTATATGTCAATTGCAGTAGCCTGCTATGGTATAATTTTGTGGCCCGTGTTAGACCATTCCTTATGAATTAATGATGGGATTATTATATATGTCGGATCGTCACTTTATGTTGGATATTCACTATATATATGTATATCCGCTGATGAGTGAGAAATCACGAAACAGGCTTGTCGAGATGAACGTGTAGTTTCCTGTTTCGTTTCTACCAATTAGTGTATATGTATGAATATATTGGTACAACAAAGACAAATAGATGATACTAAAAGATTCGGATAAGCCAAAAAGTCGAGATAGATGTGAAGAATCTCTTTATTTCTTTCTTAAAAAAACAAATTTTATATCTTTTTTTAAGAAAGAAATAAAGAAATTTGTCCACATTTATCTCGACTTCTTGGCTTATCCGAATCCTTTATTATTATCTGTATAAATATATATAGTGGAGATCCAACAAACTGCATCTGCGAACCGGCTTGTAATTGCTAGATGTTCGAAACCATATTTGGTTAATTTAACCCTGTTGCATCCACCTAGACAGGCAGAGTAACCCAGTCGCTTAGTGGTTGAGGTTTTGGATGGTATTGATTGTAAACAATCTTGCGTCAAACTTGAAACCAAGGCAGGCTGTCTCATGGGCAGTTATCTTTAATTTGAAAACTTTGTATCACAAATGGGTGCATGAAAACATAAGACCTCATGACGCCAGTTATTATTGTGCACATTACCTTGCATCTGCTGCAAACAAGGCCTGGCCCAAATCAGGCTAGCACGTTGAATAGAAACTCATTCTCTCCAATATACACACTAGGATGTCATACTACCTTATTTAGTGGCTGTAGTGCATGTTACTGTACCCCTACTGAAAGAAGGTCTGGCTTTAGTCAGGCTAGCACGTTGAATAGAAACTCATTCTCTCCAACATGCATTTAAGGATTTCATACTACTTTGTTTAGTGATTGTAGTGCATGTTACTGTACCCTTACTGAAAGAAGGCCTGGCCTTAGTCAGGCTAGCACGTTGAATAGAAACTCATTCTCTCCAATATACTTTACATACTGCATACTACTTTGTTTAGTGACTGTAGTGCATGTTACTGTACCCCTACTGAAAGAAGGCCTGGCCTAAATTAGGCTGGCCTGTTGAATAGAAACTCATTCACTCTTTTATTCTAATGCTATAATGAATTAACATTTTCTTGATTTTATCGCTAGGTTTAACTTGTGCACAATTTCACCCCGACGGTTTGATTTTCGGCACCGGAACTAGTGACAGGTATTGTTTTTTTATTGGTACTAATATTCTGATAAATAGCTCTGAGATTGCATTTTGAAAATATTGTGACTGACTCCTTGCCGCGTAGAATTGATTGTATCATGATGAATTTCCTCTTTTAGCCATTTGTTAAAGTCACTTGCAGCCCCATGTCAAAAATTATCTAAAAATAACTTTCCTTCAAATGTTTCATTGCCCCTCACCAACAATGTAAATGAGATTGTGAATTAAGTCCAATGAAATCGTCATTAACCATGTTGGAATTGGATTTCAAGTAGCTGCACGAGGGCCTAGATAATTTGAGTTGTATCGCAACCAGTTCCCAATGCTTTGGTAAAGTTACAATACCGCTTCAAATCAAAATGAACCGGCTCAAAATGTTTCGAAATCCTTTCAGAACCTTGCGTAATTCTTCTGCAATCTTTGAGAATTGTTGCCAAGTCGTTGCAATTTCCAACGGTGATTCAGTATACTGTCCTATAGCTGATTAAAGTTTCAAAACATCGCGAATCTTAATGTTACAGTAACTTAGATTTAACATCAATCCATTTCTTGAGACTATTAAGGAGTAATGGGCTGCTCAGGCTTGGCCAATTTGGTATGTCTACTCCTAGAGGGAGAGAACGCTGTTGCCGTTCTTGAACGTTTGATATTTTTGATGATTGGTTCCTTTTTTCATGTACAGCGTCATTAAGATTTGGGATTTGAAGGAGAAAGCCAATGTAGCGAACTTTCCTGGCCATTCTGGTCCTATTTCTTGTATTTCTTTCTCCGAGAATGGGTGAGTTTCTTCTTGCATTTACACACTTTCTAGTTTTTTCTGTCTCATTTCTTCATTTCTAAATTTTGAAAGTAGACACGATATGCTTCAATCATTTGATTTTTTCATCAGATTGATTGGAAAATTTACTTCTTTTCCTAAATTTTGTATGAGGATGGTGAAGAAAATCGGAAGTATAGCCAAACATGATAATTTTGGAAGCTTTGCGTCTGACACTCTTCAGACTATTACGTCTGAAAGAGAACAAAAATTAGAAAAACAAATTATTATACCCGGATGTGGATAGACCTTGGTCAATCAGAATGGAGTTGAATGATTGGTATGGTGCGACAATCTGTTACAATTGTCAAGGAAAGTCGAAAACATATTGAAACATAATAGGCTTAAGGTTTCATTTTAGTTCCATTTTGGTCGCACTGCTCTGACTATGTTCGGCTAAATTTTTGATTTTCCTCACAATCCTCAAGTTCTTTAACTAATAAATAGTGTTCTAATTGTGTATGTTTTATAGATATTATCTCGCTACTGCTGCTGATGACTCTGTCGTTAAGCTTTGGGATCTCCGAAAATTGAAGAATTTCAAAACGATCGCCTTGGGAGAAAGAGACGAGGTATAGTACTACATCACATTGAATTTACCTGTTCGAGAATTAAGGGGGGCGTGACTAATTATAGCCCTTGTTTATACTGCACAAACTTGCCCATGTTAGTTTTTCATAAATGCAACAAAGCCGGGCTCGCCCTGGGCTAAACTGATACCGTATTTGCATTGACAAAGGTACGGTATTCGCCCTGCTTGATTCATTCTAGATTCCTTTCTAGCCAACCAAGAGCATTTCAATACTAGCTTTAAGAATATGGAAAGACTGATTTTCAGGAAATTTATTTCACATGACCATTCAGTTCTTTTTATGTATGGACCGATGAATATTTTAAAAAACTAGCTTTGGATTGATTGGAAAATATTTCCATCGCTAGATCATATGTAGTGTCTAACTTTTTAAGACCAACGGTAAAAAGTTAATAATGCTATTTCTATGTTTTTATTTAGCATGTGCGTCTTATCTTGCCTCTGTTCGTGTTATTTTGTGTGTTTCTATCGCGCCCTATATAGCTTCCGATGCTATTGGCCTGATTTTAGACAGTGGTAGCACGCTGGCCTATAAGAAGCAAGGGCCCGGGTTCCAGAACTCGCAAATAACAGTTTGCGTAGCCCACATTTGAGAATATTGTTATTGTGGCTTTTTACATGTTTCATCACATATCCTTTCAGATCAAAGCTCTCTGCTTCGATAAAAGTGGACAGTACATGGCGGTTGCTGGCACAAATATACAGTGAGTTATGCTACTGATTATGAAGTAAATTAAACCCTCTAAGGAGCAATGTAGCAGATCTGTAGCCATTATGGATAAGCCTCACTTTTAGTCTTTATTGTTTCAATTTCATTTTGAGAACGAGGCTTTTTTGCTTGATTTTCACCTTGCTTCGATATCAAACATGGCTTTTTATTCCCAGTTAATTCATCTTTTTATCTTTTTCAGGATTTATCTTGTCAAGCAATGGGACTTGCTTAGTACCCTTACTGGTGAGCTCCTATTTGAATATTTCCAACTTTCTTCCTTTTTGTCTTAACGAGGAAAAGTTATTTATCTAATCCAGACTAGGGGTATTTAATTCAAACCAGGGGTATCAAAAGTTATTGTATTAACTGCAAGCTTACTTTAAATAAATATATGATGGTGATAACTCCACCGTTCTTCGGAAGGGACGTTGAGGTACAGTGCCCCTGCTGGAAACAAGATATCTGGCCTTTCGCAGGCTAACATATTAAACAGAGAACTAGTTACCTACATTATACCTTAATCGGCTATGAGTGTATATCTTTTTTGCTTCATTCTTAGACCACACTGCTGTCGTGACGAGTCTGAAATTTGGCACGAACGCGGAGTTCTTAGCATCAGCTGGCATGGATCGAAACCTCAGATACTACGCAAAGAAATGAGAAACTGACTGTACTGGCTCACCATTAGTGAATGCATGTTGATCAGTTTGGCAAGTAAGTAATGTTAGGGGCTGTTCGAATCAATAGCTAACTTTTCAAAAGCGTCTTTAATCGCTGAATAAACAATATTTTTAAAGCTATTGAAGGCATCTCTTACTCAATTTTCAATCAGCAGTTCCTTATTTATAGTCTGTCATTGCTGATTTTGATGTTAAATCTTCAAGGGGCATTTCACTCCCTTTCAAAGAGTGTTAGATTTTTCACAAGAGGATTTTAAAGGGATTTTCATTTAGGTTTTTGAGGAAAAGTGTAAAAGTTTTTTATGGAGTTATTTGCCCTTCGAAATCTTTATGGATAAGCGTCTGCGAACAAGCGATATGTAGCGATTAGGCTCGAGTGGCTCCTTGGCAACATTAACTATTGATGTATTTTAGCTATAATGGGTTCCTGTATGTAATTGGCCAAGAGTCGTGAAGAAGGGGATTAATTGTTCCCCTGTTCACTTAGGAAACTATATATTTCGTGCTTTAAACAAAAGTGCTCAAACCCCAGCAGGCATTAAAAGAAATTTTGATTGCAATAACTATGTTTTGAAATCAATGAGGATTCAATCGGTTTGCACAAGCTGGGATGAAACTCCAATTTTTTCATGTAGATGATAAATAGAATCAACACTAGATTGACTAGAAAATATGAATAATGAATAATTTCGGTCAGCAAAGATGAAACTCTGCCCTGCACTTAATCTTTCTAAAATCTGCCCTGGGCTGAAAGCTCGAACTTAATCAGTTTTTAAGAAGCCGCTTCTTAAATTGAAGCCTCGAGACGCTTTTAATCAGAGAGAATTAGGTTAAGGGTTAACGATCATCTCTGTTTTGTTTTGTTTCATAAAGATGAGCTTTCGATTAAAAAATAGAAGAAACCTAAAATGTTTTGGAGCACCGAAAAGATGGGCTGGAGTAATTTTAAAGGCAAAGGACAAAGAAAACAAGGTTTATTTAATTTACAACCAATGAAGAATTTAAAGCTCACATAGACATTATCGTTGTTTATAGTTTTAAACCGTTATGCCCAGCACTGTGCCTTTACAAGTGCTCAGCACTGTGCTGGGAGTTTTAGAGTTGAACTCCTTGCTGATTCATAGCTTAGAGATGGAGTGAAGCGCGAAGGATCTCAAGCCAGGGATAAAAATTACGCCTATGTCTATCTGAAAGAGAAGCCTTTGGTTTACCTATAACTAAAGTCGACAAATATAGGTGTTTCGTCTTTTATGATGAAACAAAATATGGAAAATCATATAAACCATTTCCATGATCGACACCACTTATCATGACAAGCCTTTGATATTTTGTAGGGCAACGTCTCAGGAGAGATCGTCTGGACCTTTAGAACGTTTCCGAAACGTTTCCCTTCTTAATAACGAAGGCTTGTGATGAAGAGTTGTGACTATCAGGTCAAATATTGTTTCAGAAACAGCCTTGATAAGACAAGGTGTATTTACTCACTGTACGTTTTTATTCAAATTTCCATGACCCATTGGGCCTCCTATCCTCACCCATTAACAATAGGCAGTGCTCCTGAGAGGAACAAAAGTACCCAATAGACCACTTTCACAATGACGTCAATTCTTTTGAAATACATCTAGGAACATCACTATCCTCGATATTATGTGGATCCAAATCTCAAAGGCGTGCATTGCTCTTTGCAACGTATGGAGTTGTTTTGTAGTTGTACTGATTGCATAATGATGTGATGAAAAATTCTGGCTCAGTAGGCAATCACATCTCTTGTCTCATTTTCAAACGCATTCTACGTCATTGTGAAAGGGGTCTATTTTGTTTATTAGACACCAGCAAAATCAATTTTATAAAGTAAAAGCAGTACTAGGACATTTGATTTGAAATATGAAATCGGTAATATTGTTTTGTTATCTGTTCTTTTTACATTAGGTCTGACTCGGAAGTAAAATCTTCAGATCATTGAAGCTCATACATATAGATTGTACTCCTTTTCCCCGTGCACGCAGCATCTTTGGCGATGGAGCATTCCTTAAATTTGCCATCAATGCATTCTTTGGATTTTCCATGTTTGTTGAAGTCCGCATTGTTGCCAGCCCAGCATTCCCCGTAGTATTGGATGCCGAAATATTTGTAATTAGCCGCCTTTGCTCGGCTTGCACAGTCGCAAAGCATCCTAGAAAATAAATATAGATTCAAAATGTTACGTCATGGAGTAGAAAGGCGAGAGGCTACTCCTAATGCAAGACAGGCTAGCCCAATATCAGCCCTACTCTAATCACTGGGTTTGGAATCTCTTTGTATGATGTTTTATCTGGTATACAATCAGGGGCCTGATAATTTTAGGTTTCTCTTGGACTGAACCCCCCAGATGTTTGTGTACCAAGTACCCCTGGCCTCCCTCTGGCCTCTTCATTCCTTTTAACAAATATCCTGTTTATAAAGGTAAAATCAGTGCTTCATGTTACCTGTTAAGGGAGACTTGGTAATTGCTCCAATCAACTGTTATTCCATCGTTTTGGAGGCTTGGTCGGTATGACGTCAGGAAATTTCCCAGAGCACGATCAGTGACGGAGTCGTTGAAGCATCCGGCTGGCTTCATTGCCTTTTCACACATTGCCTCTACCTTTCCTTGATTGAGAAAAATAAAGGTAATGAAAGAACCTTGCAGATAACTCGCGGCTGCTCGATGTTCCAGCATTTTGCTTAACCTCGAGCACAATCTAAAATCTATGACAGACATTTCAAGCATTTCTCCTAGGAATGAAAAGCTCTAGCTTTTCCTTCAGCATTTTACACTTATGTGACAACTAATCTACTCAGCAAGTCAAGATTTTAGAAACAATTTTTTCATTATACTAGGCATTGCTTCGAGACAGGAGAGAGCTGAGAAAGCTATTTTCTCCTGGTTTTTAAAGTGCAAAGGCCCGAACGAGTCCCCTGCTTATTAAATACATAAAATATCGAACTTAGAATTGAAAATCTTCAGCATTAGAATTTCCAAAAATTGTCAACTATGTTAGCTTGGGTTTTGGCCTAGGGTTTGGCTTAGGATATGTTTTAGGATTAGGGTTAGAGGTAGTTTAGAGTTTGCAGATGGGGTGAGAATTGCGGTTAGGGTTAGAAAAGTATGGATAATTGAAAAAATGACGTTTTTGGCTTTTCTGGTTCATTGTCGTCCGGGTCTTAGTGAGTTGACCGAAGGTCTTTCTACTCATAAGTACCTATGATCAACCCCACTACTACGGACAGCATTAACTACGATTTCGACGCGAAAAAAACCCTCGTTTTCAAAGAAGGAACTGAAATTGACTTTTCTAAATGGCGAAAGCAAGAGGAAACTCGAAACTAAACTAAAAGTATTTTTACGACATGAAACCAGTACTTAGCTTAGATTATTATCTAAACATAAATTTTGATTTAATGATTTTGTTAACCAGCTTGAAGATCTCAGAAAAAGGAAGGGTTTAACTTTTAAAGAGAGTGAATTGTAGGCATTTTTAGGCCTTAATCATGGACAAGAAAACTTGGTAATCAGGACAAGAAAAGTCACTGCTGAGCTGTTGGTTGGTAAGTATACTAATACCAATTCAAATCTTAGACAAAAGCTTATTTGATATTATTCTTAAATCAGGTCCTGAGAAATGCTGATTCTTCTTCAATCTACATTTCAGCTATTTGAATAATGAAACGAAAAATAAAAGGAAGATTAACAAGAATTGCCAATACAACGTACCTCGAACGATGAGCTCTTTAATTGATTCAAATCTTTCACCAGTTGTTGTAGTTATTCTGCACTTGTACTTCCCTGCGTCCGCGGCGACTGTATTGTTTATCCTTAGCACTGCGACTCCATTCATGTCCATTCTCTTTCTATCTTCAGCAAGGAAAACAATCGTTTGCTTCCTTGGCACGATGTGATAAACAATGCCATCATAAACTTCCAGGGATGGGTCATACCTGGTAAAATAGACGATCAAAGGACTAAACGATGACTCGAAGGTCCATGCCAATGATATGTTTTGTGGGGGTGTGAAGTAAATCTTGTCTGGTGTGGTGGAGGTGGCCTCTGCATCTTTTTTACCTAGGAAAGCGTGAAGAGTTAAACACATAAAATAAAAATACAAAATACTGATGAAACCTTCTCACACAAGTTGATACATATCATAAAATTAGTTCGTTTGTATTCCTTTCATATAGGTGAATTTTTCATGGAAAATCGAATTGGTTAGTTTGAAATTGTTCTTGTCAATAAAGCATCCTTGTCAATGAAATTTTCCAGTGTTCTTTTGGGAAAATGGGAATCTTAAGAAAGATGTACTGATTAATCAATGACCTTTGATCGATTTACTTTATGATACCAACCATAGCAAGTGAGTCAAGAAAATGAGTAAGAGAAATTTGAGACACAAATCATTTCATTTTCATTTTATATAAAGCACAATACAATAAATATTACATTGTATACGGAGTAGAGGAATCAAGCTCTGACAACGAATAAATGGAAAGTTTTGGCACATAAGATTGTATATCCATAGTTAGAGACCAATTTTAGGGCTCAAGTTGAAAATGGAAATATTTTTTGTCTTTTGCAAGTAAATAGGAAAAGTAAATTAGCTACACATTTTTTTTTATAAGGAACACCTTTATAAGGAGGCTGAGGTTGGGCTATGAATATTTGGCAATATCCGAAATTGTAGCTGCATTTCTGTTGGGGTATCAACTATAGAGAATAAACAGACATAAAGTAAAGCATTTAGGTAGGATTTCTTCAGGGGTAGTGAATTTTGTCAAAAAATAGTTGGTGGCTTAATTTCATTAAAGACTAGTTGGTGCATGCGTTTTGTTACAGACCAGTTGGTTGTTGTTATCGTTAAAAACTAAGTTTGAAAATAAGGAACTCTGAGGCTCAAACCAAAGTGATGGTTTGTTATAAAAAACAGGGGAGTAATTCTTCTTGGGAGTACTTGTACTTTCTCTAGATCTCCACCGCGTAGCTGGGTATTTCTGCGTGGAGAGGCAGGATCTTACAATGAAATATGGCTAGGGGCGCAGGCTAGAAATTATCTTAATATCACCATCAAGAGTGTTGTCGGAAAACTATTGAGGCATACGTTGAGTGCCACATGTAGGCTTGCCTAACACAGCTGGGGACCCGGGGGCGCTGTAAGCCCCCCTAGCAGGTCCAGGGTAGAGCTGTGGTAGGGGTCCAGGGGCAGAGCCCTCGAAAGCTTTTTGCCATTTCTAAGAGCGGAAAATGGCTTAGAACCGAATCTCTGAAAAAACTTTTCAGCTTGGGTAGCATAAATGTTTTTGATCTTATCCAATTTTGAATTTCTATCAAGCAATTTTCCCAAAATGTAATTTGAATTGTGAATAACAGAAATCCTAAGGGGGGAATTTGAGCCAGAATTATCGTTTAGGGGGCAATGCCCTCCTGGGCACCTCAGCAGCTACGTTGGTGCTAGGTCTTCATGAGAACATGAATTGCAAATGATAAGATGGAATACATGCCTGACTAACAATAAACAGCATGCAATGGGAAGTTCTATTATTTTAGTCAAATTTAAGCCTGGGCGCTATTTACGTGTGTAGTTAACTTCACAGTTTTCAAGGGTTGTGTTCTTAAAAACTATTATCTTTTTAAGACCCGTGTTATTGTAAACAATAAGAAATAGAGAATATATGATGTTGGTATTACCTTGAGACCAACGATATTCTTAAAATATTCTTAAACTCCAATCATTTTGAGCCTTTAAAATTAATTCTTATGAAAAAAGTGTGTACCTTCGTTTCTTACAAAAAACTGTAGATTTTCAAAAATTATTGGATTTCGTATGAATCATCAAAGAAATTAAGAAGCTGTGTTATGTTATTTTTATAAAAAAGACGTTTAAAAATATTTAATGACCTTCATCTGCCCAGAATCCTAACGTATCTCAACTGACATCTGGTACTTTTTCTGGAATTATTTGGCATGGGATGAGATCATAAGGGCAAGTAGCAAGCTCTTCCAATCCTCCCAAGCATAAATAGGTTTTGGCGATTAAAAACTTGTTAAACAAAAGAATTTTACTAGTTTATGTGTAAATTTAGGAAACCCGAAAAATCTGAGACTTAAGTCACTGAGCAGAATTTCCGGTTTTTATGAAAATACACGCATTTTTTTATAAGTAATTTCAGCTTCAGTTCAGTACTGAAAATTGCTTAGCTAGAGGGCCAATTTGAGTACTCAAAATTGCTTAGCAATTGCTTAGCTTTGTATACTTGAAGATATGTTTCTTAGAATACTATCTCACAGGTTTTTTGTACAACAAATGTAAAGGGTATCTTGGATACTAAAGTGTGCCGGGGTACTAATATCCACTAAGACCTACTTCTCTATAGCTGCTGCACGATTTTTTGCCAATTGGATCTTAGAAATAATTTTCAAATTGCTTAGCATTCCTCGATCCAGTACTGGAATTGCTTAAGTTTTTGTCTTGTCGAGTACTGACGTGCTTATAAAGTAATTGCTTAAAAAAAAATTGCGTGTATACTGGGTGAACCTTCACTGATTGTATTTTTACCATGGCAAGGTGTGAATGAGAATTACTTACCAGATTTTTCATCTGCTGCCACCACTGAATAGATACCAGAAAGGCAAACATATGCAAACCAACATGTCCCAACAAACCATTTGAAACTCATCTTGCTGAACATGGGGGCTCTGCTTCGTATTCTTCGTTTATTACGACTGAGCTCAAATCTCACTGACTGACTTTTGAAGCGAGATAACTCTCTTCACTTATTTATCTGGTTATTTTTGAATGGTGGTTGAGGTTAATCTTCGGTTACTTCCTTTGTGTGTTACTGGCTCCAATGACTTATCACTGTTCATTTCCTTCTATCTAAACCACAGCTGGCCCTTATTACACGTTCATTCATTAGAGAATATTGTATTACACGAGGCTTTCTAAACTTGATTGTTAGAATTAACTTGTTAGGACTGAGTTATAGAATTAACTTGTTGCTGCTGGATAAATACACTTTTTCAAATACAGAACTGATATTTTCTAAAAGAAGGTAAATAATAGAATATCTATGCTACATACACTTTTTTTTATAAGAATAATTCTGGCATAATCTAAGGACAAGCTAAGAACAAACCGAAGCTGACCATATTTTGTGCAATACAGGAATTTCAAGAAATATTATGATTGTCTAAGGTTAAACCTAAAGACTGAGAAATAATCACAAAACTAGCAGTCACAACACTGATATGCCAGATGGCCAAGAAAGTCAAAATGTACAACTATTACCACAACTCGTCAAACAGGTTTCTATATCATTATGAAAGTAAAAACAGTTTAAGAACATTTCAGGCTGAAAATAGAGGAATTTTTAAAAACAGCCAGCTTCAAACCAATTTTACTCATAAAAAAAGAGTGCGAGTGAACTTCGGCCTCTTCGGCTAGACTATTTCTGATCTGATGACTAAAGATGACGGGTCGGGCAGGTCTTTCAAGAGGTTCGTGGCCTTAGATTATAACAGTATAGATAGCTGTTATCTCGAGTAGTATTAGGAGAGTGACAAGAGGAGTGTCACTGATTCATTATATGCATCATCATAGGAATCTGTTTACATGACGCAAACTCATAATTAGAATAATTAGGATAAATTAAGCTACACAATCAATGAGACTCACCCCTACAATCATCTTTATCAAAAATATCTACCAATAGTAAAAAAAATCTTCACACATGGAGTTCTCCTCTACGATTCGATCGTGAAATCGACCCTCCTGTATGAAGGTGAGACTTCGACCAATTTTGATAAAACACAATTTAATAAACTTGAACAAATTCAAACAAAAATGTTAAAAATATTTTTCATCAATACACCAACAAAAATGTGTAAGGTTGCATAAGAGGTGATTCGCCCGATCTAGTTAAATGCATAAATGCTACCGTGGATCAATGTTTCTTCCCCGGTTAGCTAAAAGAGGTAGATGTTTGAGCGATAAAAGGGCGATAAAAGCCAAAAAGCAGACTACAGAGACATCAGTATTCTCTCAAATACGTCCGAAATTTTTGAAAAAGTAACGAGTGAACAGATGATCACTTTTTCGAGGAAATCTTATCGCCATTACTATCAGACTCTAGAAAAGAATACAGTGCACACCATGCCTTATTCCGAATAATTGAAAATTTTGAACAGGTGTCCTGATGTCTCAGGTATAGTGCCTCTTCAGAAGTTGCCCCTCTAATTTATGTCCATCTCAATGTTGCCTCAATAGCCTCTTTCTGAGACCCATTGAAGCTTTGTTTAATGGATGCTTAACTGTAGGGCAACGTTTGAAATTCACCCTCCTTCTATCGCTACACTCATTTTTTTTATAAGAAACTATGCTAAATCTCTGTACCAGTTTCTTAGCTTTCACCCCAATAATGGTACAAAAAGTTTCTTGACATAAAAACCTGATTTCCCTTCATATACCGTGGTTTCTATTTTTTCTATCACTGCTAAACATGAATTTGATAAGAAATGCAAAAATAAATGCAAATTTCATCACAAACAGCTAAGATATCTTATCAAATGTAACCAAGCTTGAATATGAACAAACCAAACACATTAGAAGCTAATGTTCTCTTACAATAGCTATTTTCCTCGTTAAGAAAAATATAAAAAGTTTGCTAGCTTTTTCGGTTCATGAAAAATCTTACAAAGTTTCTTAAGTTTTGAAAATCTGGCTCTACGGTTTCTTATGAACGATTTCTTATAAAAAATGAGTGTATTGCATAAGAGAGTAAGCATCATAGGAGGAGTGGTAAATAAAGATGGCCCGATATCTTGGCACATAGCTCCTTTACCATCAAGGTAAATTTCTGCCTTTTGGAGTTGTATCATATGAGTGACTTTTTAAAAACTTAAAAATTAAGCCATAATGACGAAAAATGATTCAAGATTTCTTAAAATACTTTCTTTAATTTCTCAAAACATATTCATTATTTGCTATTACATAAATCAACTACATACTAAATATTTGCTACTTACAACCAACTAGTCCTAAAATCTACAAATAATATGAATTATGTTTGAATTTGAATGGTCTGTCCTAGATCCATCGCATTGACTACAATGTGGTTGTATCTTTAACTATTGATACAAGATCTTCCTGGACCCTTTCAGTTTTTGGTTTATATAACTTTGCATGTTCTTTTGTATAATTTGAAATAAGCTGGAGACCAAGCAAGCTTTTCCTGAAATTGGTTATTATATAGACATTTGCATCGATACACTCATCATTGAAGTTTTTATCAGAAAGAACCACTGAGACTAGTTTCCTGTCGTAGAGAGTTCCCACACTTTCGAGTTCATCTAGCCTGTCCAGTGTTTTCTGACACACCTCATAAACTTCCCCTTGTATGTTCTGCAAAAAGATAAGATATGATAAGAGAATTTGAAAGTTTCAATCAAATCAAAGTTTCTAATTCAAAAACGACATTTAATTATCATGAATTAAGCAAATTCATACTAAAATCTTACATTATATGAATCCTAGAACGAATCATGTGACCCTGCTGCCGCTCCGCAGAAACGCATCGCCGTTATATGACGGAAGTTCAACGGCCGCGCGGTAAACAGATGTCAAAATATATGATCTTCTCATAACAATTTTAGGATTGTATGCCTTGCCTGGCTCATTCAATGATAACATTCGATGAATATTAGGACAAATTTCAAAGAAACTTTGAAAAATAACGCAGGTTAGAATACTAGATACACTGAAACACCTCAACATAAAAATCAAAGCTTGTTGGCCGAATAGCCCTTGCCTAGGCCATAAATAAAAAACTGCTTACTTCACCAACTCCTGGCGAGTTGAGCATGAAAGGAACGCAGGCTGCTGTGGCAATGACAACAGGAAACTTTTCACTCGTTCTAGCTTCACTCAAAAATCGAGCAGTTTCGTCTTTGGCAAGGTTAGAAAGTAGTTTGTGATTTGGTAGGCCTCTTTTCAGCGTTCCATAAACGAACACGCGTGTCAGGCTCGCCATGATGGAAAGAAAGGAAGGATCAACGAATCAGTAATCAAAGTTGGACGAGATTGTTTTGAAAATTTGCCTTACCGCTTTGTAATCAAATTCTAAACAATTGAGTACCTCAGACTATACTTTACTTTATTATATATTTACTCTACCTAAAACAAGGTAAGGCAGCTATGATTTACAAGTAAAATAGAAATAAATAAAAATGAAAAAAACTGCAACACTAAAATATACTTTAAAACAAAAACATACGATAACACAAAAATTGATCAGTTAAAAGTTTAATTATTAATTTTTTTACCATATTCTTTATTTCCTTCACTCGGTATCTCAGACATTCTTCAATATCTTGATAGTATCCCCTTTGTATCTCTCTCCTTTTGGAATATATTTCTTTGCATGTTCTTCAGTGTAACTTGAAATGAATGGCAGTTCCAGTAGATTTGGCCTGAAGTTTTTTATTACGTAAACATTTGCTTCAATGCATTCATTTGAACAATCTTTTCCAGTGAGTTCCACTGTAACAGTTGTTCTGTCATACAGGGTTCCAACACTTTCTAATTCATCCAGCTTCTCCATTGTTTTGTCACAGACCTCGTAAACTTCACCTTTTATTTTCTGTAGCAAAATAAAAAAAGCGAAAATTTCATCATTGGAAGAATTGCAGTAAAATATTAAGAATGGAAAACTTTTTCCTATGCCTATTCTATTGGACTTGCTTAGTATCATAGGCTTTCTAAAATCTTTGTTTTTCATTATTTCATTCGATCTTTATGTGCCGAATTAACTATCGTTTAGAACTTCATATTTTTGCAAAGCCTAGGATTGTTGGGAAACTCATTTGAGGATGATTTATGGAAGGTAAAAGTGCCAAATCATTAACATGACATGCCAATTCCTAGCACACCTATCTGTTTTTATAAAAAGTAACGCACTGGCCTAATACAAAAACTGTTCATACTTCACCGACTCCGGGCACATTCAACATGCTTGGAAAATAATCAGACGACCCAATAACCACTGGAAATTTCTCACTCGTGAAGGCCTCACTCAAAAATACAGCAGTTTCTTCCTCGGGAATTTCAGACAACATTTTGTGATTAGGTAAGCCCTTCTTTAATGTCCCGTAAACGAATACGCGTTTTAAGTTTGCCATATTCCTTGGTATACTGGCGCCAAGAAACAGAAACTTGTGGCTGGTGGCCTGATATAACATGGGTTATGAAAATGCAAAAACAAAGTATTAAAAACGCTCTCGATAACCAATTGGTTGCTAAGTTCGCAAAATACAAATTCTCCCAACTTGATTGACCAATCAGGATGAGTAATCAGACTTACCAAGAGTCTCTGCAACCGCTGACCATCCCATATGATAGGCCACCCACGTTCTCTATTTGTCACTGGATTCGTTCCTTACTTATAAGAGCAATTTTTTACGCATTCAATATTAGTTGAGTGTTGAATGTGGTTTAGGTGTGCTTTCTACTCAATGATGAAAACTGAGTTTTTATGCTTCTTGAAATGCTCAGTGAAAATAGGGAAAGCCCACAAAGGACATAGCTATTCAGTATTACCACCTTCACCTGAAGACAAAATAGGGAGAAGAAATATGAGTTTCATGGTTACTATAACATTTTGTTTGAGAAATATCCTTTCTTGTCATTTTTTTACATTGTTGATTTTTATGTCAACATTTGAAGAAAATGACTAACTTCTGAATAAGCCTCCCCCTTGAAACCTTGAATAGCCCCTACTCCAAAATTCATTTTTTGAAATAAGCCCCAGGGGTACATAAGCTTATCAATCATTGTTGTCTTTCATTTTACTCTTTAGTTCATTGATCATAGTTCTCTTTTGGATCAAACACTAACTAATGGTTACCACCAGGTTGAAGTAAGATGGGAAGAACAAACTAATAAAAAACAAGATGAATAATTTAAAACTTGATAATCAATTCAAATAATTCACTTAAACTTTTAGTAAAAGAACTTTAATTTCTCTCTGAGAATTCTAATCTTGATATGTTTGGCTTCAAATTCTTCCCCATCGATGGAATACCAACTTAAGTCTTCGCATCCCGGGTTTAGCTCCAACTCTTCACATGCAAATGAATGAGAATGACCACTTTCGATTATTTCATAATTCTTCTCAATCCATTTCCATCCATCTGACATAAAAGCTGTTCGTCCTAAATCCGGATTCCAAACTTGGACACGCAATTTTGATTGTTCGTCTGCGGCCTCAAGGCAGATATTAATTCCAGAAGTTTTAATTTGTTCGCTTTTTGGATCATCACCGATTCTATTGTCCATGTTGCTGGCTACTTGACTATCTCCATATTCTTCACTTAATTCATCGGCAAAGTTTGATGAATTCTGGTCATTTCTGCTTTCTGAATGTTCCTCGTCATTATTTGCATTTTCTATTGATTGGCATGAGCCCCCAGGATTGGTAGTTTGTTTAGACTGAATCACACCTTCTTCCTCACATATCCTAAACTCCTCACTTTGTTTTCCATAACTACTCTTAGAGTCAATACCAGAACTAGCACCCTTAGTATTCTCAGTTGCATCTCTATAGTTCAAAGACGCAAAAAAATGCCTCGGCCAATTCCTTACCGTCCTTGTCACAAAAGCCATCTGTTTTTTCCAAGGTCCTGCCCACCAATGCTTCTTAGCATCTATTTTCAGTTTGACTTCTTGGAATAGTCCCCAATTTAGGCCTGATAATGCATATGTAGATCGAACCCCTTCCGATGCAATTTCAAGAACATCTGCTGTCTTTGTATTGCCTCTAACTATTGCCATTGTGGCATTGCCGATGTTTCTTGCATCTTGTGCTGCAGAATTCTTGAAGTTTCTGAAGAAACTGTTGGTTTTTCCAAGGGGCACTATACCAATTGGTATTCTAGATAAGGTGTCTGTATCTTGAAGTCTCAGCAGTCCAGTTACAACCTAAAATAATAAAGGTAAGACAATAAAGTAGATAATTCACCATACCAAATTTTATGCTGATGAATTCATCTCTCTTGTCCCTAGTGAAAGGGGGCTGGAATACAAGGAAATTAGAAAAATTTAAGAAATTAATTAGCAGAGGGGTTAGAAAGAATTTCTTAGGGCGTGAAAAATTTTCCATAAAACACATTTGAGGTGCAGGCTTTTTCAGGAGGAAATTTGAACTAGAGTGACTAATTGCTCTCGTCATTTGCCAGACTGCAGAGAGGGGCACTTGCGCACCCAAGTTAATTAAGTTAATAAAAACATGAGCCTATCATTTTTGCGTAACTTATGTCTACATATGAAAATGTGTAGCACAGAAGGTAACAAAGTATTTCAGGTATTTCAAGCAAGTATTTCAGGCATTTTGAGGCCTTGGGCACCCCTCAACAAGTACGCTGCACCTGCAACTAGATTCCTTTTCTTAGGCACTCAGTATCCATTCCATGAAAGTATTTGCTGAATATTTCGTGATATACGCCTAAAAAGGCAAGTAGTACGGCAAAGATCTTTGGACCTAAGTACATGAAATGCACTTGGGTTTGGCACCTGAGATTTTGGGGAAAAGTGCCCTTCTCTGCAGTCATGGTTATTTGGTTAAAAAGCTCCAGTGGATGTTTTACCAGTGTGCTGATGCACCCTGGCACCCACGCTGTTGCAATGACACAAGTACTTATCCAAAATTCAGGGAGGTCCTGCTCCCCTAGATGTTTTGCATTACCTCCATTAGTGTGCCACCCCCTCCTGCAATGACAATGCCATCAATATTAGGATCGATGTAGCCGGGGAGACTCTTTGCATGTCCTTCATAATCTGTTTTTATCAACGTTACGTCAATCCCAGCAAGATGCAGTACCGGGGCAACGTCTTTCTCATACAGCTTCACTGCTTTCCCATCATTTGATGTAGCATTCAGGAAAACATACATCGACCGAGGTTTTTGCAGTGCACTGATTGGTTCTTGACCAATCTTACTTGCTTCATTGCAAATTTGCCTTCTTACTAGATATTCTCTAAACTTGCCAGAAGCATAGTAACCTCCATAAAGTGCAAGACAGGCAGCAAAAATCGATTTCTTCTTATGCTTTCTCAGGGTGAAGAACATGGGCTTACCAGCCATGCTTTTCTAGCTTTTCTCCGCTGTCCTGAGAATGGCAATTAAACGAGGCTGTGGAATTATTCTCAGATTTGAAAACGAGGCGGAAAGATGGCCACCAGAAAAAATTGCTGAACCTGCATGTATGTTCACGTGTACACTGTGCAGTGGATTTAGCATTCCAATTTTGGTATTTCAGGTATTGAAAACTATCACTTGTTATTGACTTAATGCACATTGTATTGAATTTTGGAGGTATTTTTCTCTCTGATTTTTTCAATTACCTATTTAGATAGACTAGTAGAGGTTTAGTACTGAAAAAAAGGTACTGAAAAAAAGAGAGAGATGGGTGTAGGCCTCTAAGGTAAAGAAGTGTGTCGGCCTCTAAAGGTACTGAAAAAAAGAGAGAGATGGGTGTAGGCCTCTAAATTAGGAAAGCAGAAAGAAAAACACCGATATGGGGCAAATAACTCATCACATCAAAACAAACACATTACACTTACAAAGATACATTACAGATACTAAATATAGAGTATAGAATTTAACATAATTTTATTAAAACCCTCCCTTGCAAATAAGCGAATCAGCGAAATATGTAATAGCAATACATGAGTTGGGAGGGCGGGCGGTTAGCGAATAGCGATAGCGTAGCAGATCAGCAACTAACAGCAAGAACAGATCTCCAGAATGAGAATATTATATTAGGAGTGCCCACACATAAAAAGGTATGGATTACCCTCAGATTATTAGGGAATATTTGACATGACATGAAATACCATTGTCTGCAGGAAAGACTGCACACATGAAATGCAGCAAGGCTACATGAGATGCAGCAAGGGTCAAAGTCTGGAGGTATTGTTCTCAACTGTTAGCCTAAGCATGTGACTGAACTATTGTACCCCACACCGGCCCACTCTCCTAATTTAGACAAACATTGCAATTTGCAATGCTCCCCATAAACCTATTGAAAAAGGGATTAAGTCTAATGATCCTGCTTTAGAGCCAAAAAGTTACAATTTTGTTACACTTTTGTTTTGGAAGGGCGCCTTTAAGACCAGCATTTTGCTGAATGGGCTACCCTTCCTTTAGGATTTTTTAAAAATGAAATATGAGGGGGCCCAACAGCTGCACTTCAACTGTAGAATCGCGTCAAAATCAAACTTCAAATTTTGGTCTGTTGTATTTGGCCAGAGCATCGTTTAAGTGTGGGTCAAGTGTAAAATCACTATGTGATTCCTGATATTTGTTCAACGTTTCTTTATTTGTCACTCATACAAAGGACTCATGATCGAACAATTTTCAAAACAGGGACTAAAATCTTGCAAGTATTGAACACCTTCTCTCCGAGTTATGTCTCATAATCAAGTTTAGATAGGGGTTCCATTGAGCATTCGATATTACATACATTAGTCAGAATTTGAGATCGATCCAAACACCATGTTCTACTAAAACTTTGTTCTACTAAAATTTATTAATAATAGTGATGTTTCATGCTCAACATAAGAAACCCTGCCCTGATGAAAGTTAATAAACAACATTGACCAACGAGCTGACAAACATTTGATAGGGAAGGCTGTTATTTGTGCATTGTTAAAACGAGTCTAAAACCAACCAATTTTTCGTCGTTAGTTAAGATTGGAAATCTCTCTCTCATCGTCCAGCTCGACAAACTTAGCAATTTGAGGAGCAGGCAAGCACGCCAAACAAACTTACACAAATATCGCAGCCCCCTTGCTTTGCCTTAGTCCAATGAACTCCAACATCAAGGGTTTTTTCTACCATTGAATCAAGCACTAGGAATTAGGACGTGACTTACCCTTAGTCAAGATTTGATTGGCCCCACCAGAAAAATGGTGGGGTGGGCCCACTGATCTCAATATAAAGACTGGATCGAGCATTCTTTGGTTTCTGGGGTTGAATGTTTGAAGCCAATTGCTTCGGCTATCATTTGGCTTCCCAATATGGCTGCCAAAGAAATTACATTGACTTGATTGTTTGTTAACAATAGCTGCATGATTTTTCCGTCTTGAGTTGATCATTCATAACATTCCAATAATCATCAAAGAAAAAGGCACGCCCCAGTGGAATCTCGATATATTGCAATGGGCATCCCAATATGGCCGCCAAGGACTTCATTTTAGAACATCCGATGCTCAATCCAGTCTTTATTTTGAGATCAGTGGGTGGGCCTAATAGAGTCCCTGTTTTGAAACAGTTAGTTCATGAGTCCCAGTTTGAAGCTATCACAGCAATTCAATTCAATGCAGAGAACTTAGACTCATGTAGTAAGTCTAGGTAAAGTGGCAGTTTTAGGGACTCCAAACCCCTTTTTGACTTAATTGGATGTTTTCTTCATGGTATTTTACGAGGCCCTTTATGTCTATATAAATTGCTGGCCTCCCTGGCCCCCAACTAAGACTGCCATAGAGTAGGTCTACACAGGGTAGGCACTAGACTATGCTGAGAAAGATCTGCGCTTGAAACCTGGTTGAGTCATATTGAAATGTGGTAACCCACTCATAAGGATATATAATCACCGTGTTTGATAATTCCTGATTAATTTATGTGTGGTACTGTGATATTTATTCCCTTCTTTTCAGCTTGATTTCTTTCCTTTCAACCATCAAAATGAAGATCACTGGGTTCAAAGTTTACCAAGTAGACCTTCCTCTGCTAGAAGGCGGATACAGCTGGTCTGATGGCAAATCAGTTGGCGTGTTTGACACAACAGTTTTGGAAATTCTCACCGATAGTGGAATAACTGGTATTGGTGAAGTTTGTCCCCTAGGCTCAAACTACTTGCCATCCTATGCTAATGGTGTAAGGACAGGCTTAAAAGAACTATGCCCAAGCCTGTTAGGTTGCGATCCCACCGAAATCGGAGTCATGAATGAAGTTATGGACTACAACTTGAAAGGACATCCATACGTAAAATCACCAATTGATATGGCATGCTGGGATATCTTAGGTAAGAAAGCCGGGCTACCTGTGTGTACGCTGCTTGGTGGCCGCTTTGGTGAAACTGTCCAGCTTTACAGAGCAATCAGCCGAAGGAGTCCATCAGAAATGGCTGAGAATGTCCAGGGATATCTCAAGCAAGGATATGAGAAGTTCCAGCTCAAAGTTGGCGGAAAAATTGAGGATGATATTGCTAGAATACGTGAAGTCAGGGCAGTTTTGAGACCTGAGCATTTCTTGGTGGCTGACGCAAATACAGGCTGGATGTCGCATGAAGCTATCAAAATAGCCAATGCTGTTAAAGATCTTGATGTCTACATCGAGCAGCCATGCGCAACTTACGACGAGTGCTGTAGAGTCCGCCAGCACTCAAACCTACCGTTTATCCTTGACGAAGTCGTCAATGATGTCGATTCGTTGCTAAAAGCTCACCAAGATAAGTCCGCTGATCTTGTTAATCTGAAAATCAGCAAGTTCGGTGGTCTTACTAAAGTCAAGCAAGCTAGAGACCTGTGTGTCTCCCTTGGTATACCAATGTGTTTGGAAGACACGTGGGGAAGCGATATTGTCACAGCAGCAATAGTCAACCTCGCACACAGCACGCCAGAGAAGCTGAGATTTTCTGCGACAGATTTCAACAGTTATTGTACGGTTAGTGTTGCCGCTGGTGCACCACCACGGGTCAATGGGAGAACGGCGGCATCGGATAGACCTGGCTTGGGTGTTGAGTTACGAAGAGATGTTATTGGGGACCCTGTTTTCACTGTATGATTATGATGCTTTTGGCATAATGTTAGGACATAGGTATCTAATACCCTCATCCCAAAGTTGGATGATGCATTCAAAGATGTAGCATTTCACTAGTTTCCGTGTAAAAATGCAACATGTGACCAACTTTTAGCGTTTCTGCAATGATATAGTAGATATAGTTTTGTATAACGACGCTCCTTTGATGTGTAGTAATTATGAATATGAATATTGAAAGATTAAAGATTACAATTGATATAGCCCGTTTTCACTGTCCATAAGTGCGAGGAGAGAATTAGCCAGCTCTCTGTAATTCCAGGCAAAAAGGCAAAAGGAATCACGAGGTGTGGTCACATCGAGAGGAAGGACCAGGGTCGCACTGCTCGATTGGTTTACCTATTCAGTGGGCCCTTAGCACATAAAACCCATACCTTGCGAAGATAGTAAGCGTATGTGCCTATCAACTATCAACTATCAACTCTGCTGAGAAATTCCATAACTTATAAATCGTATTGCTAATTTCAGGATCAGGTCACATGGTTAATTTCAGGCTACATGTTTCTGGCATTGCTCAACGTGTTGTACTTTTACAGGCAATTAGGAAAAATGTTAGAAATAATTTAGAAATTGGTCTGGAAATTTTTTTAAATATTTTGGGCAAATTCAGAAATAGGAATTGAATTTATGTCAGCGAAATGAAATTGTGTGATAGTGACCAATATTAGAATTTCTTGTCTATTTTTATCTTACACGACTTTGTTACTTCAGCCCTGGATTATGATGTAGATTGGATATAACCACGAAGAGGCACTCATAAGTGTCGTTCACTACACTCATCTCAAAAACCCTTCCATTTACACTAAATCATAGACTAACCATTTAGTTGCTGCCTATTTCCTATAAAAAATTAACAGAACTGTAAAAATGATATAGCATTGGGGATACCATACCCCGTTTTCGAGAGAAAAATTAGTGAATTCTGTGTTTCCCACAGCCATAAGCATTTAGCAATAATTTCTGCCATTGACAAATGGACTAAGATTCTAGATGAAGGAGGTGATATTGATTGTGTGTACCTAGACGTTGCAAAGGCCTTTGACACGGACCACATCTACGTTTACTAATGAAGCTGGAAGGCTATTGCGTCAAAGGCAAAGTACATAAGTGGGTCTAAGCGTTTCTTTCTGAAAGATGTCAACGTGTAGTAATAAATTGATGTTTTTCCAACTGGGCTCCAGTGACTAGCGGTATACCACAAGATAGTGTCTTGGGGCCGTTGCTGTTCATCTCTTCGTTAATGATCTACCTGAATTGGTGCATAATTTCATCAAAATATTCGCTGATGACACAAAAATATTTGCCAAAGTACAAAATTTGCTAAAAACACTGCAAGAGTGGGCAGATACGAAATTAAAAAATCATTTAATTTGTTTTTGGTCATGTGGTTTATAGCCCAATAGTGGCCGTTACCGATTACAGTTACAGAAGAAGGGAGACCACATGGTATATAGTGACGTCAAGCTGCAGGTCGAACATTTATACAGGGTTGCCAAAGCGCCCCAGCATGTGGCAGGTTTGGAAGGGGGTGATTTTCGTTATATGGCCACCCTGATATATGCAGTTTGTTGTGTCAAGTCGTCGAGTCATTGAAGAAAGACAACACAATCCTGATGTGAGCGGAGATCCACTCACTTAGAAACTATAATTTCTTGACTTTTCTTCCATCAAAAGGATAATCGATTAAGATAGCCTTGATGAGAAACTTTTTCCTAATATTTCTGTCGAACTACCGAAGGTCAAGCTGGTTTCAAAGCTGTGAAAGTGGAGGAGATACAGAAATTAGGCCGAAGCGAGCCTAAGGAGGCAGGACGTTTATGGAAACAATTTGTAAACTCTTGTAGCCTTGTGCCCGATGTGCCCCTGGGCGTTGAGAAAGAAGGGGGAAGAAGGGGTACGATGGTGAACATGAAAGGGATGGCAGGAACGAAGCCATTGGTCAAAAGATGGCTGAGTGTAGTGTTTTCTCTCATCATCTTCTTTGCAATCGTTATTGTCATTTTGAAACGTGTAAGTATTAAAGACGGCTTCGATTCTAGAATACCATCCCACCAAACACTGCACTATTGCCAGATTGTAAAGTTTGGTCTGCCTGGGGAATGCATTCCTCGCGCTACAATTTCTAGCTCAATTTCTGTCGGTGCAAAATTTCTACCAAGGCCAATTTCTGCGCAGATGTTCCAAACAGTTTGGGGTGTTACCCACCCGCGCAGTTTTCAAAAGAGTTTATTTAGATTAAAATCCAACACAGTTACCATTTACAGCATCAAAAATCTGCGCTCAGATATTTTGCTATGGAATTTTTCCCGGGCAATTATTAAAACCTGTGTTCTCTTCTCAATACGGTCTGGCACTATTGTTTTCAAGACTTAACAATCTATCATTTTCACTTTTGGTAAATATTGTTTTGTTGTTCTTGAAATGAAGTTTGGTGGGGTATTCTAGAATTGCCCTGAGATTTGACAAAACTAAGTGTCGCATTGGGTAAACCATTGATAAGGAGGGTGCTAATAAGCTTCTGAAATACAATATCCCATTTTCCTAGCCCCTAATCCCCAAATGCTAAAAGGATTGCAAAATAATTGTTCCCCTTTTCATGAAAGTCCCATCACCATAAATTCTATAAACCATGCATTGATATTAAGTAATGTTTAATTCCCTTGTAGAGTCAGCTCCATGGCTTGTCAGCTAATGATTCTGTTCATACAAAGCACTTTTTATGGATTGATCTCGACAACAAGACAGCATCTAAATTTTGCAGAAATTCAGTTCAAGGTCGCAATTTAATTGCAGATGATAAAGGTAAGGTCACTGTGATTTATTTTGTTTTTAAAATAATACTCAAGGAGTAAATACATTTGGTCTTATCAAGGCTGTTTCTGACACAATATTCCACATGATAGTCACCACTTATCATGACAAGCCTTTGATATTTAGTAGGGCAATGTTTCGGGAGAGATCCGTCTCCCATCATCGGGCAATGAGAAATGTCGTTTCTTCCCATATTTATGCAAAGTTCGAATCAAGAGGTGTAAACACTGAGCGAACCTCAGAGGAGGTTTCCGAGATATTGGCACTTAATTTCTATCATTAGTGGCGCCAAAGTTGCATTCGGTGCTCTTGATAACCGCTCCTGAAACGTTGCCCCACTAAATATCAAAGGCTTGTCATGATAACTGGTGACTATCATGTCGAATAATACTCGAGGAATTGGCCTTTTGGCTCTCTGATATTTGATATTTTTCCACCTTCCATCATTGTTGACATGAATTTTCCATTTGATTTCTATACTTTATGATTCTCGTCTTAGGTTATGTTTGCTCCCATGCCCACCTCAATGTGAGGGGATGTTGCATTCCTGCAAAGAACTCAACTGAGAGATATTGCTGTAATACTTGCAAGCAAAACAGATGTTGCAAAGTCTATGAACATTGCGTATCTTGTTGCCTGCAGCCTGATAAAGTGAGTTTTAGATGATTTTACTTTCTCATTGGCTTCATGAATTGATGTAGTTAGTAAAGATTTTGAAGAATGCATTCACAATGCTATCTGTGCATACAAGATGTTTGAATTTGTATTGATTTCAAGTAAAAATGCTAACAATTTGTTATGTCTCTAGCTTAAAAGAATCTACATTGAAAAGAACACTAACACCGTCCTTACCATGTCACAGATATTGAAAGGTCACAAAGGGCTTTACTTCTAGGATGATTCCTCTAACTATTATTATCAGTTTCATTTCTTGAAGCCACCAGAAGTCTTGAACAAGGCAGCAATGATAAATTTTTCTGTATTCAACTGTGGATGTGGGTTAGCCTTAGTTAAGAGCTTTTCCTTTGTCTATGAATGGTACAGAACTTCAAAATAACCATAAAAATCGGGAACATAGCAAAGCGAAAACATGGATTACTCAAGCTTTTTGTCTGATTCTCAACAGAGTAAGACATCAGAAAGAGGACGAAACAATAACTTATCGAATCATGATACCCAGATGTGGATCTAGATAGGCCAATAAGTAAAGTGGTAAATTATTTGTATAGTGTAGGAAAACCAATCATCACTCTTGATACAGTGAACTGACCAATGAGATTACTTCAAGATCTCTAAGGCGAAAAGAACTCTTTCTATCTACACATTAGAGGATCCCTGGTTTTTATGTAGACAGATTCCAAGATGAAAAATGTTCTCGATTTTTCTAGCTTTACTATATTAAGTGGATAACTTTGAATTTAAGTGAACAGTTTTGTTGTGGCTAGTAAAATTGGAAACAAGCATTTGAAAAAGCTAGATATGAACTAGATATTAATAGATAATAAACCAGATATCTAGAATTATTTTGATTTAAAATCTTCACATAAGTAGATTTCCATACGTCCAATATCTTTTTTACAGAAACATATATTGGAAAGAGTTCTTTTGAGAGAGAGGAATAGCAGAAGCCCCCTTTTACGATTGGTTTCAGATACTTTTGAGCTTTGTTTATCAAAATGCAGAACTTCTTCTCTGGTAAGTAGCTTTCAGAATTTTGAAGAATATATGTCTTTTTCTTTTATCGAAAGCAAGCACACCACCAAGTTGCATTGCATCTGCTTTTTGTCACTTGCATAGACATGAGCCTTTGCGAATCTTAAAATACATAGCTGCCAGACCAAAAATTGCTTTCCTCTGCTTTTTGAAATACCAGGCCTACTGTTAAAAGAGACATGAACACAAAAATGTTTATTTCTGCTAACGGAAAGCAGCAAGAAAACATTTAATGTTCTCACCAATGAGATAAGAGGATGTGCCGAGCACACTTTCTTGCCAGTGTGATAAAACCCTCAGAATCATTAGTGTGTGTAAATCGCCACCCAAGTACAATTTATCTCACAAAAGGACTGGAATAGGCCTCCAGATTCAATAAAAAGAATTGTTTGGAAGACTTCTGCTGCATGTATTTGCTAATATTTTTCAACTATGACCGTGCAAAACCCTTTTTTGTCCCATTATCTAGCCTAAATTTCATCTCCTAAACATAACCGAATTTACGCCACTCGAGTACATATGAAAAACTGTCCTCTATTAAATGTCTATTCACTTCCTCTTTGTTCTTTTTTCAGAGCGTAATGCAAGAGAATGTTTATAGAGACAGTAATTATAAGTATTGTTATGGACTAGATCCCCCTAATTTACAAGTTTTTAGATAACCTAATAAGTGGTAACTTTATTTATTTGCAATTTTTGTCAGATTATAATTTTAACTTTATATCAGTTTTGTAAATAAATCAGATGTTCTACATTGAAATAAAGAATTTTCATCCCTCAATTTGTCAATACTCGGGAGACTGTGCTCAAATTATCTTTGTGAAACGATTCATAACACTTCTCTTTAGCTTAAGAAAAAGGACAGGCTAAAATACACGATCAGTTCTTTTCTTCAGTTTTTCTTGTCCGTCTTTCTCATCAGTTTACGTTTGAAAAAAAATTGAAGAAGCGTGCGTATACTATCCTATTGAATAGCTTTCTAAGAAATAATTCTTAAGGATTGGCAGTGTGTGCCAGTCCTATAGTAGAAAATTTTATCATGTTAATGATTGAGTTTGTGTCTGCTCTTCGACTTGCTGTATAACCCCCAATCTGCGGTTCGTCTGGAATTGTTTGGAGAAACAAGTGTAGTTTTTTTTTGAAGAAGTCAACACTTTCTCCAGTAATATTTCGTATTATTTTCGGAAGAGCATTAAAATGTCTAGGACCATGGATCGAGAAACTTGCATCTTTATGCCGTTGAATAGTTGTGGACTGACCACGGACCATAGATATTTTCTTCCATGTCGTACGTGTTGATACCAATGAATAGAATTGTTCACGTTCGGTACAATATTTTCAATTATTTTACAAACATATATGATTCTATATCTCTCTCTTCTTCGTTGTGTGGAGTAAAGATTTAGGGTCTTTACGACTTGCCAGTAACTATTACTGCTTTTGTCCATCTTAATCTTTCGAAGAAAGGACCATTGGAGAGAATCCATCTTCTTTATGGGACCAGCTTTTAGTGGGCACCATAGAACTGAACAATATTCAAGTTTCGGAAGAACATATGTTTTCCAAAGTAATAACATATGTTCTTGTTTTCTGGTGCTGAAAGATCGTAAAATCCAAGCCATCATCGATTTACTTGACTCAATTACCTTTGATATGTGATTATCGAAGCGACAGTCATTTGACATTATAACTCCAAGGTCACGAAGGTTTATTTTTTCGGGAATAAAAGAGCCAGACGAAACAAAAACGGAAAAAGAGTCAACCTGGGTAAAGCCACGTCTGCAAAAACGCTTACAGCTTGGGATGAACTCCTGAATTTCGCGAAGAGGCGGAGACATGTGTAAGAAGAAGACGACGTTTCTGGTCAAGGACTTGCTCAAGTGTTCTTCTAATTTTCTCTGTATCCCTCAAGATATGCTAATATATCTCTAAAAACGTCATATAAATCCTCTAATATAGTGTTTTTGAAGTAAAAATCACAGAAAATCTATGTTTTCCGGCTTGAGAGACTTTTTGACTGACCAGTTTAACTTACTGAAAAGTTAAACACGTCCATCTTTCGAAAAAACTGATCAGTTTTGCCTGGATCAGTCAGAAAAACGTCGGAAAACGTCTCAAATTTCGTCTGAAGGGAAGAAGAACACTGACGAAAAAAATTGATCGAATATTGTAGCCTTAATGAAGAAATTTCTACTCAAAAAACTACTCAAAAATAATAATTTATTAAATCATTGACATAAATTAACTAAGAAACATTTCCGATACATGATATGGATTTCAACTATCATACACTACCCCTGCAAAATATTTTCTAGAACCCTAATATACATACAAATGCTATATAGTATCTAATCATAAGAGAAAGACAATCGGGAAACTAAACAATAGCCATTATAATATTTGCCATTGCATCAGCCAGCAAACTTGATGAAAATGAAAATGCACTCCGAAAAAAGGAAATAATTATGAATAATATTAAGTATGTGACATACTTACTAGTAGAGTAGAATAAAAGTGAACACAAATGAAAGAAAACGATTCAAATTATAACAATTTTGAGAATTAAGAGTTCCAATATTATTGTACCCTCGTTATTGTACCCTATTATTGTCCCCATTGTACCCTCGAAGACTATCTCTCTTAAGAATATTTTCTAATTTGCGTGAAACGAGATCAGCCATCTTTTGGGCATACAAACATGGAGTGACAATTAGTTGGTGTTAGATCATACCTCGTGACATCAAATGTTTCGCAATAAAGGTTTTCTCATTCAAATATTAAGAACTTCCTGAAACCAAACTTTTGTTCTATGGAAAATAACACATATTTTTTGCTCTTAATTACACAAAAGATATTCAACAGCTTCAGGAACACCGAATAAACAAAATAGCTTGATAGTGTGTATGATAAGAGCCAAAAAAAGCACGAATCGTGCAAATTGTGATAAAAGCATGAAAATTGGTGAATCTACCAAGTTTGATATGCTTAACAAGATAGGATATAGACCCCTTCTGAAATATGGTCCCTTGTGCTATTTTTAGCTCTGAGTACTTGTACCTAGACCTCTATTGACGTTACCGAGAAAACTCGCCCCATTTCATAATGAAAAGCTATAAAACGTGGTAAACTAACATAATTTGACATTCTAAATAGGGTAGAAGTAGTTTCTCAAACATAGGAATAACCCTTGTGCTATTTTTAGACTGGGGTAGTCGTGCCCAGTCCCCCAAGAGTTTCTTTTACGGTATCTTATGAAAACGCAGTTATACAGTCATGAAACTTGGTAAACCTATATATTTTGATATTCTAAACAAGATAGAAGTAGTTCCTCCAAAGTAGGAATAACCTTTGTGCTATTTTTAGACAGGGGTAGTCGTGCCCAGTCCCCCGAAAGTTTCTGTTCCGGTATCTTATGAAAACGCAGTTATACAGTCATGAAACTTGGTGAACCTATATAATTTGACATACTCAACAAGATAGAAGTAGTTCCTTCAAAGTAGGAATAACCCTTGTGCTATTTTTAGACTGGGGTAGTCGTGCCTAGTCCCCCAAAGAAACACAAAATGAAAAATTTGAAACACATTAATGAAAATCGGTAAAATTGGTAAAATTACCTAATTTAACATGCCAAACAAGATAGAAGTAGCTCTTCCAATTTGGAAATAACACTTGTGCTATGTTTTTATTGGCTTCGGTAGTCGCACCCAGACCTCTACGAGCTGCTGTTAGTGTAACTTATCAAAACCCAGCAGTATTCAGCCAGCAAACTTTGTAAAATTAATTTCATCCAAAATATGCATGGTATGTTATTTAAAATCAGCCATGTTCCCATAGCGATGAAATTGGTAAATTACGCATATACGCCATTTGTCATGCTAAGAGTCTACCCACCGGCACTCTCAACGTATGGAAAATTGAGGCAAACTACAAAATCACACAGTTTAAAAATCTTTGACAAGCATATTACTGCACAAGCAGAGAGGCCATCAAATATTTCAGCAGTTTTGCTAGATGGTGCAGCCATAGGCCATATGGTATTGCCTTTTCGCTCAAGAAATTTCCAAGATTACGCGGATACCGAAATGGCGTCATTTTTTAAATCGTTTCTTGCTAGTAGAGATCTTAGACGCCTAGATTTGGTTTTTGAAGTCTACAGTGAAAGTAGGATAAAAGCTCGAGAGAAGCGGGGAACTGGCTCCCGTATTAAGATGACATCAAAAACACCAATACGAAAGAATTGGAAGAATTTAAGAGTTGATGTGAATAAATCTGAACTTTTCAAAATACTCGCTATGTTCGTGGTGAAATTAGACGTGCCTGAGAAAATCATTGTCAGCACAGTCATGAACGGGGTTCTTACCAATGGTTTTGATAGAATAATTGATGATCTCAGTCCGTACAACCATGAGGAAGTTGACACCAGGCTTTTTCTAAATGCGAAACACTGCTCTCAAGATGGAAATTCGAAAGTCTTAATAAAGACCGTCGACACTGATGCCGTTATCATTGCAATTGCAAAGTTTTCTTCTCTTGCATTGGATGAGCTTTGGATAGAGGTAGGGCAGGAAAAAATAAAAGATGGACTCCTATTCATAGAATAGTCGAAGCACTGGGAGAAGAAAAATGCTCTGCATTACTTTATTGGTATGCGTTTACTGGTTGGGACACGGTGTCATCCTTTGCAAGGAAAGGAAAAGCAACAGCATGGCAGTGTTGGAAAGCATACCCTGGTGTCACGGAAACTCTACAGAGACTCTCCGATAGCCCAGAAACCATCAGCGAAGATGATCTTGCACAACTACACCGCTTTGTGATCCTAATGTATGACCGATCAAGTTCATTGACAGACGTGAACGATTGCCGAAGATATCTCTTTACGAAAAAGTCCAGACCAATTGACGTCATACCGCCGACAAAGGATGCTTTGCATCAGAACTCGTTGAGGGCTGCATATCAAGCCGGGTAAACAAATCTTTTTATCGTTTTCGCTTTATAATGCCTCGATATTTAATTGCAGGAAAAGTCAGAAACATTATAGCTCATCTTAGTAAATGCGTGTCAGTACAGCACTCCCACAGCAGAAAACGTCGTCAAGATTTTGATGGATCAAAGTTGCAACAACTGACAAACATTTGTTATGATTTAAACCAAGTTTACAAACGGCAAGATATGGGGTCGTGATCCTGATCACAATCTTGATCCTTAAAAGGTGTTCCATGTTTTCAACAGCTTGACAATGATCGCTACAATCCAACCTTACCTTGTTATTGTGTGGCCTCCTCATGTTTGGTTCTTCTTTGTTCTCTGTACCTATACTTCTGCTGTAGTGCTATGCCAATTCACCTCGCTGGATAACGATAGAGGAAGTTTCAAAAGTACTCCGCGAATTAAAACATTGCAAATGCAAAAAAGGGTGTTCGTCTGGAAGATGCCAATGCAAACGGGCTGATCTGCCATGCACAGAGCTTTTTAGCTGTATTGGAGAATGCGAGGTAGAGTCAAATGAATAGAGATACAACGCAGCAGCAGATCAGACGACAGGTACAACTTTCATCATCCTTAGCATGCCTTCAATAAAATCCATAGCAGCTGGATTCGAGAAGTTGGTACAACTTACCCCAGCTTAAAAATTGTACAAAAGTCCCCTCTACGTTGTGATACACTTTCCTTTTGTTAGCATGTTTACCGAGTTTCATGACTGTGTATTAAGTTTTCTAATTGATTACCGTAATTTAGTGTTTCGTCGGAGGACTGGGTATGACTACCTCAATCTAAAAATAGCACGATGGTCGTTTCTGCATCAGGGTATCTATCTTGTTGAATTTGTCGAATTATGTAGGTTCGCCAGGTTTCATGGTTGTATAGCTGCGTCTTACTAAGATATCATAACATGTTTTGGGGGACTGGGCACGACTACCCCAGTCTAAAAATAGCACAAGGGTTATTCCTACTTTGAAGGAACTACTTCTATCTTGTTGAGCATGTCAAATTATATAGGTTCACCAAGTTTCATGACTGTATAACTGCGTTTTCATAAGATACCGGAACAGAAACTTTCGGGGGACTGGGCACGACTACCCCTGTCTAAAAATAGCACAAGGGTTATTCCTATGTTTGAGAAACTACTTCTACCCTATTTAGAATGTCAAACTATGTTGGTTTACCACGTTTTATAGCTTTTCATGATGAAATGGGGCGGGTTTTCTCGGTAACGTCAATGGAGGTCTGGGTACAAGTACTCAGAGCTAAAAATAGCACAAGGAGCCATATTTCAGAAGGGATCTATATCCTATCTTGTTAAGCATATCAAACTTGGTAGATTCACCAATTTTCATGCTTTTATCACAATCTGCACGATTTCTCGGCTTATCAACCTCACTATGAGGAGATCCGACAGGAGAGGGTTTTACTAGGTTAGTGTTTAACTAAGTTCGTGTTCTTTCTCTGTGAGAATGGTATCAGACCTTAAATGAGAAAACAACCGAGCAGTTGAAGTTACCATAGCTTACTAGGGCATGATCTAACATTCTGAACATGACATTTACATTTCTAACAATTACCAATGTGAG
Source organism: Pelagia noctiluca (assembly GCA_963924455.1). Lineage (NCBI taxonomy): Eukaryota > Metazoa > Cnidaria > Scyphozoa > Semaeostomeae > Pelagiidae > Pelagia > Pelagia noctiluca. The sequence goes on from OZ004322.1 coordinate 4,687,303, forward strand.
CTGGTGCTCAGGACTTGCAACAACCACGCCGTTGTTCAGTTTTTTCAGGAAGAGATTGTTTGCCAAGCTCTGTGATAAAGAGAAAAGAAAAGGCTGTTAAGATTATAAATAAGACCTATCTGCAATAAATGGAACTTTATTGAATAAAATAAAGCTTTAGTAGGAAGAAGCTCTCACATAAAGTTCCTTTCTACAACTGTTCATTCCCTTATAGTAGTTTGTGTAAGTAGAAAGCATGTGAAGAAAAGTTGCACTTACGGATTGTGCCTCCATTCTGATCCCCACCGATGCTCACTGATTTTGCCTTTTCCTTCTGATCTTCAAGTTCCTTCAGGACAGATTGATCAAAGCAAAGCCCCGATATTCTTTCAAACAGCATCTTCACGTTGTCTCCTTATGACAAAAATAACATGGGTGTAATCACATTGGTGCAGTAATGCGGAGGATGTTCAGTATAGCGTTGAGTATGTTCAGTACTGGGGGGAAGTCCAGTACTGTGGGGAACACCATCAGTACCATGCATAATATTCAGTACTGTGGAGGGCAACCACAAGAACTTTGGGTATTACCTCTTCAGTGTTTGTGGTTCCCCCACAGTACTTTACATCCCTCTGAAGTACTGAAAACCCTTGACAGTGCTGAAAACCCTTGGCAGTGCTGAACAGGCTCCGGATTACTGTATACACAGTCTTTGGATGGTACAGAACTTCAGTATAGCCAGAAATATCGGAAACATAATAAAACGGACACATAGATTACTTAAGCTTTTCGTCTGACACTCAAAAGAGTAATACGTCAGAAAGAGGACGAAACAGAAACCTAACTGATTTATATACCCAGATGTGGATCGAAATAGGCCAATCAGAAAAGAGGTGAATGATTGGTATTGTGTAGGAAAACAATCAACACCCACGATACAGTGAGCTGACCAATAAGATTATTTCAAGAGTCCTAAGGCGAAAATGAACTCCTTCTGTCTACACAATAGGGGATCCCTGGTTTTTATGTAGACTGATTCCAAAATACCCAAGTGAAATGTAGATTTTACTCTGCCAATTATTCGAAAACAATTCTCACTGTAGGCTTTAGCACACTCTGGGTTGTCATGTTTGAGTGATCTTTTTGTGTTTTAGGTGCGAGATGGTTGTTCTTGTTGCGGCACAGTTTTGTGGCGTATGCTAGACGGCACGTGTTGTTTAATCCTATGTGTTCGTTTCATTATGTTTCTGATATTTCTGGCCATTACTGTATACACATTCCTCAGGGTGGTTATATGCACTTTAAGAATGTGAAAATTCTTAATTAAGATATAATACCTGCTTTAGCAGAAACTTCCCAGTACTCTGCATTCAAATCTCTACTCAGCTCTTTCGCCTGCTCGTGTATCTTTTCGTATTGTCGAGGTTTCTGTAAAATGAAATATTGTTTATCCTTCCGTACCAATTATAGTTAATGGATATGCCCACATGATAAAAAGCTATTATAAATTGCCTATACATGCTACTCTGGTAAATCAATATAAAAATGCAACATATATGTACCAAAATGAAATAAAATGTTTCAAGATACATATAGATCGTTCAAGGAGTTATAAGAACAATGAGTTGTGCCAAGCAACTTTATATACTCTTCTGGTTATAATCACACTGGCTGTGCAGCAACAAGTTCACTTGGGTATACCATGTACACTTGTACATTTTGGTCTTCAAGAATCCAAGATTGCTCAAATTGGAACAAGAGCAATGAGCAAAAAGTAAAATGGTTGAATATGGCTCAAGATACACAAAGAGTGCTCAAGAACAAGGAAAGTAAAATGTATGTGATCAAGATACCAAATTTTCCCTCTTCTGGTTATCCCCATACTGGCTTTAAACTTGAGCACTTTTTGCTCTTGAACACCAGCAGTGCATTACCTAATACCCTAATTTAGGAGTTTCAACAAAACCAGAGTACTGGTAGGGCAGATAAGGTCTCGGGATCACATACCTATATTTTGCTCTGTTCAAGTAATTTCTTAAGCACTCTTTGTGTATCTCTAGACACTTTCCAACATTTTAATTCTTTACTGGTTCTAAGATAGATATCTCAAAAAAAACACTACATTAGATAAAAATTGTTTCCTTACACATGCATCCAGTTTATTTCCAACTAAAAATATCTCTGGAATTGTTGTTCTCGTGTTATTCAATGCTTCTTCAAGCCACTGGCTAAAAAGATTGAATGAGTTAAAATAGGCTCAGTGTGCACAATTGAAAGAGCTTTCTATTGCAATTTTTCGGAAGCATGTGCACGCGTCTTTAAATCATCAGTACTGTGGAGGGATAACATCAGTACATTGGAAGGTGTTCAGTACTCTGGGGATATAACGTCAGTACTGTGGAGGATGAAACTTGATAAATAGTAGGATCTTAAAATTGTTCGAAAATTCCAAATCTTGCTTATTCTAAAAGATCTTATGCATTGTAAATCAAGTCATACTAAATGAAAGGGTAAAGAATGATTGAAAAAAAACACAAATCAATTACTTTACCTTGCATGGGTTAGTGATAAAGATTCCGTCAAATCAAAAACAACTACAATGGCTGAAAAAAGGGATAGAATTTGTATCATTCAGAAACTAAATCAATATTAAAAGCCCTGAATTGGTATTGTGATGGGATTTTGTTTGGAGGGGGTGTAACTCCTAATATACAGAAATTACATGCGTGTTTGAAATTCGTAACTTAAACTCTCCTTTCTGTACAAAAATCTCCTATTACTGCAAACTATTTTCTCTTTCCCTGCACAGTTCATTACAGCAGGATTACTCTATGCTACCATTTGCAATAGTATCATTTCTCATGTACAATAAAATCTAATCTTAAAACACAAATCAACAGGAAAATAAAAATTCTTGTTACATTTAATTTTTGACAAGGACATAAAGGAATTTGTAAACTTCATAATAAAAGAAAACGTTATTATTAGCTAGATCATGAAATGGGTCTGATTGGGCTGAATCCTTAAAGATCTTTTTTAAACCGATTTGATTCATTTAAAGTGCGTAAAAGGAATAGCGTGTGATATCTATATGATTGTTGTCTTTTATTGGGAAACCAAAACTTCCATGTCGAGATTGAATAGAAAATTAATACGTGTGGGGCATCTTTCATTTCAAACAATAAGTATATAATACATTCGATTCTATTTTAAAAAGGAGTAGAAATTATTAAAATTGCATTTTCTAACCTTGGGCACCTCTGTAATATGCTGCAGTTATGCATTTGAATCTCTCCTCCCCCGAAGTATCCCAGCTGAAGAGAAATTACATTTAAGATGGTAACTACTAATTTTCAATGTAGTAGAGATGGGGGGGACTCTAGACTAGAGCTTCCCTTCTCATAAGTATCCTAGCTAAAAAAAGTAGGGATGGCAAGGAAAATTGGAAATATATGTAAACAAGCCATTATACCTTGAAAGAATGATTCATACTTAGGAATAATTTACTCACATTTGGAGGTTAAAAGGAATGGATAATATTTCATATTTCTTTACTTCATACTCGACTCCTATTGTTGGTTTATAGTCTTTTTCAAATAGATTGCGACAATATCTGAAAGTAGAGAAAAGTATTAGGTTGATATAGGCTGCTTTTGTATAATTTTCTAATGGAGAATTCCAATCTAAAATGATAGGTTCATAAGTTGCATGTACATTTTATGGAAGATGAAAACAAAAACATAACTTTTGTTTGCAAAATTCACCAATCAAAAACTAAAGTGTATTGAATACTTTTTTAAGGAAATAGAATTTTCTGAAATTTATCTCTTGGTAAAATGATCAGTGTTTGGTAACTGGTGAGCTTTTTAAGAATGCACAACAGAGGTTGTTTAAGAATGGAGGTCTCATAACCTCCCATAGCCTGTAAAGAGATGTTTATCTTCTTCGAATCGATTGCGACAATATCTAAAAATATAGTTGTTGCATTTGGTTGAGTACCTAGGCTGCTTTACATGATTCCTTAATGGAGAATTCCTACCCAAAAGAATGGCTTAAATAGGTTCATAAGTTGCATGTGCATTTCACAGAAGATGAAAAACAAGACAAATTTTATTGGCAAAAAATCACCAATAGATGAAATAGTGTATTGAAGAACTATTCTTATTAGCTGATTCAAACAATATTTTACCTATTGATTATGCTTGTTTTCCCAACTCCGAGATCTCCGACAACTATGGCTTTTGATGTCTTCAAACTAAAATCAATTGGAAAATCTACTTCAGTTTTTTATGAAGCCTGTACTGAAACACATTTATTCTTATAGGAAGACCAAATCTCTTTCATTCTCATAGGGATACCAAATCTCTTTCATTCTTTTTTTTTTTTTTATTAACTTTATTTAAAGTTGGTATAACAATAGCTAATCGTAATTAATAGGGTTACATAAGCTAATTCAAACCAACTAACTAACTAAATAATCGAAGATTACAATAATGATTGTTGTAATAACAAAACCATAACGTCATAACTGATTAAATTATATATATCTAATTTGACAAAAACGCTTCTGCATAGCATTCGATAAATAATAATGTTGAATGTGCCAGGTTGTGGAATGCCAGATCTTTGGTTCAATAATAGCTATGAGTCATGTATTGTTGAGGTATTCTTGAACTATTATGGGAACAATAGGGAGTTGGGAAGTTGTGGAGTTGGATGAGTACAACACAGTAATAATACCTCTGCAAAAAATTAAAGAAACTTGATCTAATGAGTTCAAAAATTTCATACATTTATTCAAATGAAGTTTGGTTCTTATGTTATCATATTGCATTCAGTTCTCTGATCCAAGTAGGTTTGTTTTCATTGCAGCTATATTCTAATTGATGTCCACAGAGTATTGATTCTTTTGATTGCAGCAAGCTTTTTCTTTGCCATACTTTGATACACCAATTGCAATACTGAGAATAGAGAAAAGAGTGGTTTCATAGGTGACTCCAGAGATTGACCACGAGTTCCAAACTGCAGTGAAAATAACTAGAATTATGTGAGCTCGGATCAGAGAGTTGTTGACATGACACTAATAATTCCAAACCTGAGTTGAAGACCCCCAGCACAGGCTTCTTTTGTTCTTGGGTGAAAATTTAGCTGACCAGACCTTGGTGAGGCATCTCTGAACAACGGCTGAAAGTAATCAAACATTCAGAAATTCATCTCTGGTAAAAATATCAGACTTTAGTAACTGGTGATAACAGGCTGTATGGAGGTTTTTTACTTGAACAAGAAGAACTTACTTGATCAGGCAAAGATTCAACAAATTTATCACATTGAGGACCAATCTGAAGCTGGGGAGCATTTCCCTTTCTATCAAGCATTTCTGGGGAGCATTTCTTTCTATCTTGCCCATGGGTTGCATAAGCCATCACTTTGTACTGTTCTATGCAAGTTCCTGTGCTAGTTCTAAACTGCACAGTGCAGATTGAGGATAATTCCTAACCGATGAAATCAATCTTGGTTGCTCCTACATGAAAATCTAACTTGGTTTTTGTAATAGGAGGTAGGTAGGTAGATAACTATAATAAGCCTTATATAAGTGTATGGGCCAAATAATGTTAAGATTTGGTGGTCAAGGTACTTTTTTCCATCGAAAATCTACTAATCTAGGCCTGACCCCTCTTTCAATGTTTACATCATATCAGTTTTGGACAGGTAAATAGGATTCTTTTGAAATGCTATCGCTACAATAAAAATTTACACCTTTTGACTGTTGATTAATGCCAATTGTTCAGTGAACAAAGAAACCGAAGGGCGTAAAATGTAAACATTGAAAGGGGCCTATATCTATCACTCCTTGTGACAAGGAAGGCTTGTCACTTTCACTTTCACTTTTCCAAGTTGGACCCAAAATAACAATCATGAATTAATAAGAGCATTGAAACCTGTGGAAGTTTCTTTAGAAATCCATCCATTACGAAATCGATCCTCTGCCTCTTTAGCAACTTTGGTCCTGAGCAGTTAGACTTCACCAATTACCCGATCGTAGTGAAGGGTAAATGGGATTCCATGAACTGTGAACTGCAAGGAGCAGTAGACTACATGAGATGCGCGCGCATAGTCTCGAGAACACTATTTAAAGCTATAATGACGAACCCTTAGAAAAATGAACAGCGAAATGAAGTCAGAAAAAACTCAAAGGGGAGGGAATTCTGGGTGTGGCATGTAGTCTACTGCTCCTTGCAGTTCACAGTTCATGGAATCCCATTTACCCTTCACTACGATCGGGTAATTGGTGATTCCACGTCACTGCTCCTGCGAAGGAGCAGCTGACCACATGAGATTTTAAAGCTCTGACTGAATTGAGCACACAAATAGGGGCATACAGTAAAATGTTATATATTCCACTATCCCCAAGAGGCAATGAGTAAACATAGTATAATTGTAACAAAACCGATATTGCTCATCACCATATAACATAACCAAAGTATAACAACCAACAATGTTGATAAATGTCATTTCAACAAAAAAATGTTCCACTAGTTTAGAATCAAATTAACGTAATCCTCTTCCACCTCTGTTCCATGGTTAATAATTTGTTTATCATAAAATGTTCTGAACGTGCTCTCAGCTTTCCAACAACCTCTTTTTAGAATATATTGAACTGGTACGCCTTTCTCCTTGGCTTTACTTGCTGAGGCAGACCTACAGCTGTGGGCTTGAAAGACACTCGTGTCAACCCCAGCTGATTTTAGGTCTGCTTTGACCCACCTTGACAAGGTGTCGCTACTAGCTGGTTTATGTGGTGTCCCATATGTAATAAAAAGTGGTTTCACATCCACTGGAACAAGATGTTTCCGTTTCTGTAAATATATTCCCATGCAATTAACAATACACAGTTTCTGATTTTCAACATATTGATTATATGTGATTGCCTCAATATGTCGACCCGGCTTATTGTGCTTCTGCACTGAGTTTGGTAAAATAATGAGCTGGTTTCCAGAAAACGTTATGTTGTCTATATTTATTGTCAAAAGAGTCTGTTTCCTTTTTGCCCCCAATATCATCAGAAGAACTGCTACCTTGTGAGTCAGTTGTTTGAGATCGAGTAATTCATTTGGTGGCAAAGAGTCATAGTATTTTAAGACTACATTAATATCCCATATTCTTGAATATTTCGGTAGAGGAGGATGTTTGTTGTACACTCCTTTTAAAAACCTGGAAATCATAGGATGTTCAGCAATAGATTTATAACCAGGCAAACACACAACGGAAGATAGGGCACTTCGGGCAGCAGCTAGTCCACTGTACATACACCCTCCATTGTACAGCCGCAGCAAAAATTCAAGTATTGTGTTTACTGAAGTTTGTACAGGATCCGCTTCAACTTCTCTGCAGTATATTTCCCAACGCTTTAAAACTGAGTCATATTTGCTAACTGTGGTTTTCCTCCAGGAATTTAAAATGATTTCAGATACTTCAGGGGAAAATTCCTTGCATTGTATGTGCTGCCAGATAGGAGAACTGCTGCTAGTCGCAGTTTCGGTAGTAGAGGATGAGATTCTTCTGGTTTGAATGGCAAACGAAGCAGTGCCTTTGTTTGTGGCAGTACCACTGGTGGCATGACGAGGTATTTCAGCATCATTGGGTACCAGAATTGGCTGGGCCAGAGGGGTATAATCATGATCCCCATAGCATTCTCCTTTATTATCTTTGCAATTGACTTCCCCACGAGACTGAACGGAGGAAATGCATAAAATTTAATATCAGCCCAAGAAAGTGAAAATGCATCAACAGCTATACAACCTGGATCAGGAATCCAGGATACATATTTACTTAGCTGCTTATTCAAGCGAGATGCAAATAGGTCAACTTCCGGTTTAAAACCAAGCTCTTTGACCAAAATATTTAGAATATTTGGATGAAGCATCCACTCTGTTTGATCACTGAAAGTTCTTGACATGTGATCAGCAGTTGTATTTTTTGCCCCTGGGATATGGGCTGCAGAAATATGAATTCCCTTTTCATTACAGAATTCCCATATATCTGCAGCAAGAGCATCAAGTGGAGGTGATTTAGTCCCCCCCTTGCTGTTGATGTATGCAATTGCCGTACTATTGTCACTCATTATTCTAATGTGGTTGTATATTGTTGATTTGCAATAAGTTTCCAGAGCTAATTTTATAGCCTTTAATTCTAGGAAATTAATTTGCTGTATTTCAGATTTTGCCCATCGGCCCCCAATTGGGCAAGTTCCATCATCAGCCCCCCAACCTAAGTTGCTAGCATCAGTAAATATTGTATGGTCAATATCTGGGATTTCAATTTTCCTAAAGGACGATTTTATATTTGCAACCCACCAAGCTAGTTCCTGGTCACACTCTATTGGCATACTATGTATTTTGGCCTCAAAATTCCCTTTGTTTGCTTTCAGTTGTTGAATCTTAAAACGTTCTAGGTTTCTATAGTGTAGCGGCCCATTGGGAACAGCAGGGAAAGTGGATAGCAATGAGCCAATGACTGATGCTAGTTGCCTAATGGTTTGTATTTCCAAAGATTTAAAATTGTTTATTTTGTGAATAAGACCATTAGTCTTCCTTTCAGATAAAGAAACACACATGTTGTTAGAGTTAACAACAAAACCAAGGAATTCAATTTCCTGTTTTGGCTCAAGTATTGATTTCTCTGCATGAATAGTGAAGCCCAAATTTTGCAGTGTGTCAATTGTAGTTTGCACATTTGACAAACATTGGGCATATGTATCTCCCTGTAGATATGTGTCATCTACAAACACTACTGATAGAAAGCCCTGTGCCCGCAAGTGTGAAAAGGGAGGTTTCAGTATCTTAGTAAATACTCTCATAGCTTCTGAGTATCCATTTGGCATGGCAACATATTGGTACAATTGTTTATCCCAAATAAATTTGAAATATTTGTGATGCTCAGAATGCAGGGGAATGGAGTAAAATGCATCCTTTAGATCCACACTAGCCATCCAAACATCTGGCCTAATTATACTCAAAACATTTTCCAATGACTCCATTTTAAAATGATTATATGTCACATGGCAATTGAGTCTTTTTAAATTTAAAATCATTCTGAGGGTGCCATCCCTTTTTTCCCTAGTAAAAATGGGAGAGATGAAGTCATTAACTTCAGCTTGGCATTTTGAAATTACTCCCTTTTTGAGAAGCTTTGAAACTTCCTTATTAATAGCCTGGGAGTCCTCGTGTGAGAGTTTGGATTGCTTGGAAGCATGAAAGTCAGGCTGGGTTTCAAAGTCTACCTTAAGTCCTACTCTAACAATGCTAAGGATAACAGGGTCATCAGTAATTTTATGCCAATTGTCCAAATAATTGGTGATATTGCCCGCTTTATAATTTGTCATAGCTGTATCAAGATCATTTTTTAATTGTTGTATGACTTCATCGGTACTCACCTTATTTATATTTAATTCTTCTCGTGCCATTGTGACTTGTTGTGTTGATTCTGGCTGCCTTGTCTCTTGTGAAAACCCTTTTTCCCATTGGCAAGGCTTCGATGGGGGGTGAACTTGTTTTTTGAGGCTCTGGGGTGACTGTAAGAGGAGCTTGGTCTAGGAGACTTAACCATGTTTGCTTTTTTAAGCACGTTGTTTGTTGATGTCATATTCTGAATTCTTTTGGAAAGCTCATCCCCAAAAAGAAGAGTGGAACCTGCAGGCACATTTGATGCCAGTCCTTGATATCTATAAGGAAGTTTTAATTTGATGTTATCACGTCTATATTGTGTTAAGTCTTGCATGGCGTGCCCCAGCAATGCTAGAGCATCACATGCATTGGAGATGAGTGGTTTTATATCCTCTTTTGGGATGTTATCTGTCTTATAAGCCAGTAGCTTATCACAATTATTTGCCACTGCTGCTGTCACCTTAGTTAACTGATTTTGTATTTTCTGAAGGGAGTTTTCCTGTGATCTATAAGACTGTGTTAGATTTTCAGTAAAAATCTCTTGGTTACATCGTGGCACTGCCACAGATGGGCAATTAGAGGGCACAAGGAGGTTCTTAATTTTCTCCCTTACCTTATCATCTGGAAGCTTTTCAGTAAAAAGCTTGTTGATAATTTTTGCCAACTTAGGGTCTATTTCATCTCCCTTTTTACTGGCGAGATCGAAATCTTCCTCAATTTCATCCAGTATTTGGACTGAACTATTTTCCCCTTGTGGATCTTCGTCAGGGGTTTGGAGTAGCTCTGCAATGCCTTGGTCAATGCTGCTATGATCAGGTATGCTGACATTATCAGCATCCTGCTCAGGTTCTGAGTCAGAGACTGGGTTATCAGAATCCCCTTCAAGTGAAGGCGCTAAATTTGGAGCCTCTTCCTGCACATTTTTGCGTGCAATTTTGCAGGCAGTACCTGCAGAATTCGTTTTAGAGGGACGTTTTTGTCCTGCAGCACCTGAAATGAACTGACTAAGAACATTAGCCAGTTTATCTACCGAGGATTCAATCCTATCGCTCATGTTATCAAGGCTGCGCTGTTGGGCCTCTTGAAGCCTCAAAAACAGCCCTTGATCACCTTCGGCATCAATAGTTTCATTTGCACCCACTGCTGGGGTGTCTGAGTTGTTTTTATCCGACATGAAATAAGAATTTAGGGTTCGATGCAAAAGATATAAAAAGAAATAAATCTACTTATCTTTGAAAAATTCTTGCTTTATCTGTCCTCTTCGACGACACGCTTGCGAAGTGTTCTCGAGACTATGCGCGCGCATCTCATGTGGTCAGCTGCTCCTTCGCAGGAGCAGTGACGTGGAATTGATCAATTCTGCATCACATTTCCTTCCTTCTTTCAGCTTCTTTCCTCTTATTCCTTCTCAACCCAGAAATAAGGAAATCAACAACAAGGCTAGTGATAGATACTAGTGCTCAAACAACCTTTTGAAATTTTGCTAAAAACCGGAACCGAGTGTAACCAATGAGAGTACGGGATCATTGAAATAATTTTCCATTTCTTGTTCATTCTGGTCCGGTTTTTAGCTATTTAGTAGAAAGTTATTCTATCCATTAGTATCTATCACCAACTCAACAACAACAACAGCAAAACATCTCTGAATACTTGGCCATAATGATTCAGTCTCCTTTTCATTTTATACTGAATCACGAATTACCCAAGGCACAGGGGACAAGGAATACAAAGCACTTTCTACTAGTTTTGTTTGAAGCAATGGCGGACAAGAGCAGGTTGTCGCTTTGCCTGAAACTTGCCAGATACATCGTCTTATGGCTTCTGTTAGATTTAAACATCCAAGTAGAATGCATAGGAGAAGTGATATTTGCTGTTAATTCTGGTGGATCTGCGCACACCGATTTGAATGGCGTCCATTATCAGGCTGATAAATTGTCTGCTGGAATTTCTTCAGATTTTGGGAAGAACGTGCACATCTCGAGAGTAGCTCCGCCTGACCAGATTCTATACCAGACTGAAAAATACCACGTCGCAGATTTCGGCTACACCATTCCTATAAAGCAAGAGGGGGACTTTGTTCTCGTTCTTAAATTTAGTGAGGTTTATTTCAGAGGATCAAAATTAAAGGTACCAAAGTCTCTCTAATCTAAAGTCTCTCTCACTCAGTCATGCAGTTTAAAGGTGTATCAAAGGGTAGGCCAACCATCAGAAGTGTTAGTGAATAGGTTATGGAAATCCTATTTTAGTCATAATTGCTGATGTTTTCTAGAGGGGCTTATGATGATAAATAGACAGAGGAAATATTTATTGCAAAGTTTCGGATTTCAAGGATTGTTTACAAAGCTTTTCTTTTTACATTTCGGGGTGTCAGACACCTTTATCCCTTAATGTGTATGTTGTCCCTGGTATGATCTACAAGAAACAAAATGGATGGATACCTGAATCAAGAATTTAATGGAAAATTGAATGAATCACAAATCACATTTAGATCAATAATGATTCACAAGGAATCATAAAGTTTGAATTACAAAGAATGAAAATCTTCATAATTACATGGCGTCAAACTACCCGTACCTCCTAGTTTGCAGGCTGAGAAGAAGAGACTGATGGCTTTGTGGTTAAGGGAGTTCACTTCCTTTACTTGAAAGGGCTACCTTCAAAGGCTCTATCTTACTTATGGCTGGAACCATGAAATACAAGCTGTCAGCAAATTCCATCTTTCCAAGGACTCAGGCCACTGGGTTGATAACTGACAGTTTCCCTTTCTTGTAGAGATGCTAAATACCTTTACACTTAGATAAAGTCAATTATTATTATCAATATTATTACTGAGACATATTTTTTTCATTTAACAAAATCTTGTTTCCCCAGGTATTTGATGTCCGTATGAATCAATTTCTAGTGGCAAAGGACCTTGATATTTATGATAAAGTTGGATATGGCGTGGCACATGACGAGTATATTCCCTTTATCATCAGAAAAGGAAATCTCTTTGTTGGGAATCAAAAGGCACCTTTTCCAGGACAGCTGCATGTGGAATTTGTTAAGGTCTTGTTTTTTTCTTCGTTTTTGTTGAAGCTTCATTGTCATAATACAAGACAATGAAGATAAGCATTTCATTGTCTATAGCTCTTGAAATTTCTAATCAATACAAGAACCCGCTACAAACATCCCTTAAACAAGGCAGAAAATGTAAATCTTCTGATAACGGAAATTTCATTTCACCTGTTCCTTAGATCTTAGATCCAGAAAGTATCTGTAAACTTATACAATATGATGCATAATACAAAATGCAATATCTGTAAAAGCCTTTTTTGGTTTCGCCCTCCTTGATATCCCCTCTCACAACTTTTATTTTGCATTTTTATGCTATATTACTTCATTTTGATTTCAGTGTTATTTGGTTATGTTCTGCTTTCATTCTTATCTTAGACCTATTATGACAACCCAAAAATCAACGCATTGGCAGTATTCAAAGGGACGATTGATGGTAAGCGTAACAATAATCAATTGAGATTATTTTTGAGCATTAAAACTAATCAATGCAGAGTAAACAAGAATTTATATCCCTACTCCACCAATATGATTTGCAAGAACACTCAAGGGACAACAATTGTGCAAGAGAATTATGTTGATAGACTAACATAGATTTCGTTAAATAAGAACTTTATTACTTGACATCACTCTTATTTAGATATTCCAAAGCTCCAACCATTGAAAGTTCAAGAAGATAAAGTGGAAGAGAAAGAAGAGCCCGAAGAGACAGCAGAGAAGACGGAGAAGAAAAGGAAAACTTCCGGGCCTAAAACACCAAACCCGTACGAACTTGAGGAGTCTAGTGTGTTGTATCCCATCCTGATTGCTCTTGGTGTTTTTCTTCCCACCCTGCTCTGTTTATGCAAGCTGTGAACTGGAGGTGAAGAGAGCAGTTTTGAACTGTCACATTTCAAGCTCCTTTAATATTTGAGGGTAACAGGCACATATTTATTTAAGTATGCGGTGAGGAGATTATCTTAGGCTTAAGGGGCTGTTTTAGAGAGAGATATTTAGAATAGTAGAAGTTGAAAAGTTATTCAATTCTAATGCCACTAGTTGCAACATGGATTATTTACTACATTCCTTGGGTACGACAGCTTCCAGTAGGAAAGGGACAAAACAAGAGGGAAGATGGGATTCATAATTGGTAGGAATATCATCAATTCTAAATTTCTTCTTCTCTCTTATCTCGTTCCTGCCTTCTCATGGCTCTGTTACCAAGGCTTCAAATTCACGGGTTTGATGGAAGATTCTGACCAAAAATTAATGCATTTTTTGTTCACAAAATAAGATTTCATAGAACTACACTAAAATGTTTTAGGCTTACGTATAACTGCATTATTTGTTAGGTAATGCTTCCTATTCAATGATATTTTGAAAATGGAAAACGCCTCATTAAGGCACATTTGGAGAAACAACCCCACTTCAGGCTTGTCACCTAAAAGTTGAGGAGGGAATTGGCAGATCTTCGTAATTCAAGGCTAAAAGGGAATTTGAATCACGAGGCTAAGTGACATGCACTGTTCAATTAGCCTTACCATTCTATGGGCCCTTTGTGCTCTAAACATAAACCAATACCTTACGAAGATAGTTAGTATATTTCATTTGCCTATCAACTCTGATCAGACAAAAAGCCTGGTAGTGTTGAATGTTCCGTTAACGTTTCCTTGTTATTCTGAATCTCATTTGTACTTGGCTTAATTAGATATTGTGCTTCTTACTTGGTGTATGAAGGCATGCAGATAGATTTGTATTATTTATTGTTGACGATTTTACAATATTATTAACAGAAACACTCGCAGCCATGTAGAGATAATAAAAGTTGTATTTCTGTCATGTGAACATGATAATAACACTGAGAGGTTATTGTTTTTGCGTTTATTCCATTAACATGGGAGACAACTATGAGAGTACCCAAGATGAACTACAAAAAGAACAATTTATCTTGCGGTACTCTCGTCTAGAAGAGCTATACTTTCCATACTGGGCAGAAAGTTCTGCAAACTTTATTCCTAAGATCGTCAGCGCTCTTAGAGTAACAATCATGCATTTTGGCATACCAACATGAAACTTGGTACACAAGGCAGTTTGATGCGCTGAAAAAGATAGGACCGGGACCCCATCTCAAAATTGCCCCCAGTTGCTATTTTTAACATGGGGTAACTCGGTCCCGGTCCTTTTTAACAAAACATTCAGCGTATAGGAAATTGTGTAGGAAAACCAAGTTTCACTTATCTATCACCGTTTTCAACTGAAGACTGCAGAGAGGCAGGACAGGATTACATAGTTTTACAATGGATTGTACTTGTAGTAGCAGTTGAAACCTTCGAAAAAAGCTTAGATTTTATCGAGTCTTTAAGATCCAGCATCCTAGTGTCCAAGACTCCAGGGTTAGTGGAACACAGGGATAGAAAGAACATGGTTTTATCAAAAAATTCTTTCTATCATGGCGGACAGCGAAGTTGAAACTGCCCAAGCTTCGGTCAGCTACCCGCTATCAGTACAGTACTGTGGAGGTAAATACTGGCCAGATATTTAAATATTAAGCTAGGAATTCGTAGATATATGTGCTTTATCTTATATGAGATAATCTATTTGTTCCAAATCTTTTTTGAAAACAGGCTGAGGTAGCCATGATGATTCTATTATCTCATCCAATTGAGGCCTTTATTTGGGCACAATCCTATATTTACACAGTCGACCTTATCTTGGTGGTTATCTATTGTGTGTATGAGTGTCATATATCATTTCATATCCCAGGTCATTAGCTTTCTGTTGATAAGTCAGCAAATACTATGATATTTACGTACCAGTGTGTTACTAAAGAACTAGTTCACTTCTAGCTGCGAGGGGGGCCTATTGTAGGGGTCTTGAAACCGCAAGGCTGTACAAAAATCTGGCAAAAGCCGCAATCCGCCATTAAATTAAGCTCAAAGCCGCAGGTGGTAAAGACAAAACAGTAAACGCAAAGCTGCAGCTGCAAAAATCCACGGTAAAACCCATAAGCCGCACGTAAAAATAAGAAAGCGTCCTAAACAGCTAGGGATACTAAGCTAGAACGGGCTAATTTTTTTGAAATTAGCTCGTTCTGGCTAATTCTAGCCCGTTTTGGCTAATAAAAAATTATTTTCTTGAAAATTTTGAAGCCCAAACGGGCTAAAACGTCGATTTCTTGGATTTCCAGGAACCGGGCCGCTATTTTGACGCGATATTTGGGTTCTACGCATCAAGAAACGGGGATTCATGTAAAAAAATTTGGGGGTTTCTCCGGCGGAAGTTTGAGAAAAATGCGACTTTAACTTTTGTGACGTTTTCTATTGTTCTTTCTGATGCGGTTAAGTCCGCGTAATGACACCCGTGCCGTGCGGGGAAGCTTCAGAAACAAGGCTTTTATGAGTGCAACTTTAATTTAAACATTTTTGTAATTTACGTTGTATTGATAAACATCTTATTTGAAGACCTCATTATAGAAACGTACAAAGCTGGTGTTCAAGTCTGAATTATTTATTTTTTTCATTTCGCCGCACGGCACGGGCGTCATTACGCGGACTTAACCGCATCAGAAAGAACAATAGAAAACGTCACAAAAGTTTAAGTTGCATTTTTCTCAAACTTCCGCCGGAGAAACCCTAAAATTTTTTTACATGAATCCCCGTTTCTTGATGCGTAGAACCCAAATATCGCGTCAAAATAGCGGCCCGGTTCCTGGAAATCCAAGAAATCGACGTTTTAGCCCGTTTGGGCTTCAAAATTTTCAAGAAAATAATTTTTTATTAGCCAAAACGGGCTAGAATTAGCCAGAACGAGCTAATTTCAAAAAAATTAGCCCGTTCTAGCTTAGTATCCCTAGCTGCTAAAGCATGATTTGTTCTCGTCTTATCATATTACCAGGGCGAATTAATGCAATTATGGATAACTTGTGCCAACCAGATATCATGATATCAGTTTCAAAGAAATTAGGTCTAAATTATAAGCTGAAAGTTGAAAATACACAGGACACAAAATTTGAGAAGAAGCAGCATTTAGAAAATTAATCCAAATAATTCATGACTGAAAATTCTTCGAGAAGGATTTAACCTAATGCCTTTGACTTTGTACCCTGAACACTCTATTCAGCTGAGAACTCTACCAATGGGTTACTCTGATAGCTCAGTTGGGAGAGCTTTTGCTGGGCAAAGATGAAGTTGTGGGTTTCAGGCCTGCTCAATCATTTCTTTAACACCTGGAAATGAATTCAACTGATGTTAACTCTTAATTTTTTTGTAGTTTGTGGAGTACCTCCAGAGGTAAAGAAAAGGTTTTTCATTCTTCTATTGACATCATTTGATTTTTATCAACCCTTTCCTTTAAATTATAAAATTTTCATCTACACAATTGAAGATTGAAGGCTCTGTCCACATATTGACTTAAATTAATCCATTAAGGAATTGTAACAAGATAATTGGATGAAATACAAAGCTTTATGTCCAGAAGAGTACTTGAGAGTTTGTGAGTATTTGCACGGTTTTGCTGTTGTTAGTAATAAAAACAGGAATCAACCATTATCAGCAGTAATCAGCCATTAATCAGCAGTGATCAGCTAGTAATCAGCAGAAATCAACTATAAACATAACAGCATCAACAGCTGATAACAAATATTCTAATGGTGATTTATGCTGCTTCTTTCTTTGATAGTTCATCACTGCTCTTGATTACTAGCTGGTTACTGCTGGGTACTGGGATGTTACTGCTGTTTACTGGGAGCTTACTGCTGTTTACTGGGAGGTTACTACAGTTTACTGGGAGGTTACTGCTGGGTACTGAGAGGTTACTGCTGTTTACTGGGAGGTTACTACGGTTTACTGGGAGCTTACTGCTGGGTACTGAGAGGTTACTACTGTTTACTGTGAGCTTACTGCTGTTTACTTTGAGGCTACTGCTGTTTACTGGGAGCTTACTACTGTTTACTAGGAGGTTACTACTGTTTACTGGGAGGTTACCACGGTTTACTGGGAGGCTACTACTGTGTACTGGGAGATTACAACTGTTTACTGGCAGGCTACTGCTGTTTACTAGGAGCCTACTACTGTTTACTGGGAGCTTACTGCTGTTTACTAGGAGGTTACTACAAAGTACTAGGAGGTTACTACTGTTTACTGGGAGGTTACTACTGTTTACTGGGAGGTTACTACTGTTTACTGGGAGGTTACTACTGTTTACTGGGAGGCTACTGATGTTTACCGGGAGGTTGCTGCTGGGTACTGGGAGGTTGCTGCTGGGTACTGGGAGGTTACTACTGTTTACTGGGAGGCTACTGCTGTTTACTGGGAGTTTACTACTGTTTACGTGGAGGTTACTACCGTTTACTGGGAGCTTACTACCGTTTACTGGGAGCTTACTGCTGTTTAGGGATATTTATGGCTCGTGCAAGTGCCTTTAGGTGCTAATGGCCGGGTTTTATTACTAATACATACTGTATAGCTTTTTAGTTGATTAATCATTCTTGATTTATTCATATTCTCTTTAGTACTGTGAATATGGACCAGATTATGAGAAATGCAAGCAATGGTTAGAAGAAAAAAATCCGGAGTTGCTAGATTCTATGAAGAAATGTAAGTTTTCTATTACATTTAAACATCTGGCCTATTTCAGATTTTTTCAGATTTTTTCATTTCAAACAAATAGCCTGATATGCAATTAGTAATAAGCAGCTACTTGATGAGTAAACATAACACCAAACATAGATCAAAAACAAGAAAGGAGACTGGCTCCCTGTAACTTAAAGTTTCATGCTAACAGAATCATCAGATAGACTATCATAATTATTATAATATAGTCTATCTGGTGATTGCGTTAGCATGAAACTTTAAGTTACAGAGAGCCAGTCTCCTTTCTTGTTTCCCCTCTATATCGTTCTGTACTTTCTTACATTGAGCACTGTGATGCGGCGTTAGACATCACAGTCGGTATAGAGATAACATCTAACAAACATACAAACAAACAGGACTAGATAATAACAACTATGACAAGTCAAAACACTTGTTCTGGTAGTTTTTTTTCGATATGTATCCAAACAGTTTATGATGACTTTGTTAATGAAATGATTTCGGTTATACTGAGTCATTAGAACCATGAATTTGCTCTTGGGATCTAATGTGACCAAAATTGTAGTTTTGAAATTTTTGAATTGTAGCTGCTACCAGACCCCCTACATGTTTTTTTCCAATTTTTGTGCCATTTTCAACTGATTTGGTATTTGTGCTAGAAAATTAAAAAAGTAATTCTTTCTCTCTCAGTGGGTGTGGGGGAGGGTGAAACAGATGAAAAAGATGGCAAAAAAAGACAAACCAGGGGTAAGTCAGTTGTCTTTTTTCTACGGCATGTGCAAAAACACCATCATTGGTTAACAAGCTGCATGAAATCAGGCATTTCCTCAGTCAATTGCAAAATATCATTCATGTTGATATTCATTTATGAACAGCTATATCTGCCACGAAGCTAGGATAACTTTTTTTGGGAGGGGGGAAACCACAATTAAGAACGAACAAGTGTTCCAAATGAAACAATATAGAAACAGCAAGTGTTCCACAAAAGAGCAACAGAATATCTGGAATTTGCCCTCCATGCTCCCCCCCAGCAGCTTCATGCCTGAGCTATAGATGTTTTTGGAGATTGTTTGCAATGTTATCCATTGCATGATAGGATTCTATCATTCACCCTTTCCTTTACTAAGCTTAGTTTCTCTGAATTTATCTATAGGTGGCAAAGCAAATCGACAGGCAAAGAAAAAGGTATGCCCTCGAAATTTGCATTATTTTTCAAAATTTTGATCCTCTCCAGTCAAAATTCAATATTCAATTCACACCAGTTGAAGACTCATAAAGTTTGAGCAATTCAAAGCAAGGAGGGAAGTGAATTGCACAGGCCCTTAACGTCTGAACCTGTTTATTGCCGTTTCCAAAAAAACCGCATGGACACATTGAGCCTTTCTGAACTTGTGATTTGTAGGAATCCTATTTATTTGTAGACTGCAGTTCAACGAGTAATAATATATAAAGAACAAAGAAGTAAGAAGAAATCTGTAACCATTGTTATTGGTCTTTCAACATTCGGTACGAGCTTGATATTATCATTATATTATATTTTATAATCACAGTAAAATAATCTCAGTGGAAATCTCTTTGGCATATGCTTTCAAAAGTAAAGCAAGTGCACCATTTTGTGAGGCGTTTCCAAGAAGTAAAAATCACCTGGTGATTTGGTTTATGAATATAAGATGTTCATTCCTATAGTTAGACATTGTTTCCTGCTGGTACCTTAGTTTAAACTTTGTAACTACGAATAGCAGTCCTAGTATGTTTAGTTTTACCTATTTGTGCGTCAGAAGATTTCAATTTGAAATTTACTGCCTCTAGATAACCTCTTGAGTTTAAGTTTAGCACATGAGGGAACAGAACAAATGCCCTTCATACACAGAGAAGCTGCTTTTTAGATTCATACCACTGCATCCACAACAATTCAATTTCTGATTTTGTGGGGTTAAGTTTCTACATGCAAACAGAAAAAACAAATATGATTTTATTTCCGTAGAGATTGACCTTAAAAAGGCTGCAAAGCTATTTGCAAATAAATTCTCATGTGGCTCCTCTGTAACTGGAGATGATGATATCGTCATTCAAGGAGATGTCTCTTATGATGTTGTTGAACTCATTCAAAGCACTTGGCCCGAGGTAATGTTGTTTGTTAATTTTCGGGTAAGGGTAAGTTTAGAAGCCTTTCAAGATCCTCTGCTTGCAAGCCTAGATTCGATTGGGAAAGCCTCCTTTCATAGAGACTTGGCAGACTTTATTTGACGGTTTTTTTTTATCAACTTTATTTCAAGTTGGTATAACAATAGCTAATGAATAGGGTTACATAAGCTTATTCAAACCAATGACGTTAGCTTATGTAACCCTAATCCCTTAACCCCTGATGACTCTGAAGTACCCACAACCAATGACTCAGCTCATCATAATTTTGTCTCATTTTTGCTCTTTGGCTCTAATTGTCTGGTTTTATCTGTATGTTTGTCTGTCATCAAGGCTAGTAATACATATTCAGGCCATAGGAATCTAAAACTTGATATGCTTTGTATATCATTGAATTCTCTTTGATTGGTGGTCTAGAAGCTACTGAATATCATGAATTACAAATCAAAACAACAAAACCCAAACTTTTTATCAACGTATCCCCTTTCCTATTTTAATTTATCAAATGTTGCTGGGAATATTGCTTTGAATTGAATTCAAGACGTGAAAATCTCACTTAAGTTGTTGTTAAAAGAAACTTAAGGTCCATTGCTCTCATTTCATCCAGGAAATATCACTCCTGTATCATGTAAAGTGGTCTTAAATTGCTTTGTAAATCTGGGTCTAATGTGAGTTCAGAACGCTTCGGTAGCCATTTCATCATCCTCGTTCGAATTCTTTTAATACTCAAGAGTACAAGATGGGGAAGATTTGTTAAGTTATCTTTTAAAAGCTCATTCATTAAAAGCTATTTCATATTTTTATAGATTGATGATGACAGCATTGAAGATAGAACATGAAAGGGCCATGCCTTTGATATTTATAAAGTAGGAGCATTAAATTGGATTAAATATGATATCACTGAAATAATTTGTTTGATTCTCTTAGCCTAAAAACTTGTTTTATGGGACGGTAATTTTCCAATGAAACTATTTGTCAGGAAATGGGACTATAAATATAGTGTTTGCTTACAGTAGATTGCACACTTCATCATAATTGTATCATACATGGTTGAAAATTGATCAGTAGCAGGTACCCTTTTTATTTTCGAAAATGAAGACATACAAATATGGAGCAGTGTGTACCTTAATGTTCCCTATGGAGCAGTGTAGGCCTTAATGTTTTCTACAAAAAACTTGTCAGATAAATTCACTCATAAAACACATCTCTATACACATCATTTCAGCATATTAAGATTAAAATTTGTAACAAACTATTTGCTAAAGATAGCAGCTGACAAGTTAACATTCACAAGAAATTTTACTAAACAGACTAGAGTTCATAATATCTTATTCATCGTGATCTTCACCCTCATATCCATCGGGAAGAGCATTTGCATGGGAATTGTGAAACAGCGAACGGTTACCATCACCCCATGGAAAAGGCTGCAAGAAAACATATATCATTATAGATTAGTTTTATTAAGCTCAAGACTTTTTCAAAAGTACTTTTCGAGCCATTGCTTAAAAAATTACTGGAAAGGAGAGACATAGGCTAGGTGGAAAATAGAATTAAGAAAATTGCAAGTTAATGAATATTAGCCAGGCCGTTACTATTGTGGCTGGTTGTTCCTGAAGACTGCATAGAACCCACACCTACTTACGGTAGTGTAGCTAGTGTGGCAGTACTTTAGGCACACATGAAGCAATCCATGGTCATTGCCTTAGAAAGCTGAAGGTGCTTCAAGCCCCCATAATGGGTCCAGGGTTGAGTCTCAGAGACATTCCATTTATGCGGCCATAAATCCCCTAAAAATGGCTAGCAATTCCACCATTTTAACTGTTGCACTTGGTAGTAGTTCTAAAAGAAGGATTAAGCTTCTGCATTAAGAAAAGATTATGTTACCTTAGTTCGAACCCTGAGGTGTGCGTATGGTTTGAAGTCTATTCTTCCGTGGGCAGCATGTTCTTTTTCCTTCTCCCATGCATTCCAAGCACAAACTAACACTGCTGGTATTGCTACAAAAATTGAGATCTTTCTCCATGTCACCCATGTACCTTTCAATGAAAAAGAAAATAGGTTGAGGTAGTGTGTTCTAAATAAAATAACAAATTAAACATAAACAGTTTAATCAGTTGTTAAATCTAGAGGAATTGCTTTGCTCCAGAATGTAAACTTTGCAAAGCGCAAATGGTAGATTTTTTGCAAGGGACAAGTGCCCGAATAGACTGTGGCACAACAAGAACAACCATCTCGCGCCTCTAAAACCAACAGAACTCTAAAACATGACTCTGCTATAGGTCAACATTTACTCGACAACCCAGAATGTGGTCAAGCCTACAGTGAGAATTGTTTCCTAATAATTGGCAGAGCAAGGTCTACATTTCATTTTGTATTTTGGAATCTGTCTTCGTAAAAACCAGGGACCCCCTATTGTGTAGACAGAAAGAGTTTTTTTTCGCCTTAGGACTCTTGAAATAATCTAATTGGTCAGCTCACTTGTCCTGGATGTTGATTGGTTTTTCTACACTATACCAATCATTCAACTCTTTTCTGATTGGTATATTGTGATTGACATCTGGGTATATGAATCTGTAAGGTTTTGTTTCATTGTCTTTCTGACATATTACACCATTGAGTGTCAGACGAAAAGCTTAAGTAATCCATTTGTTTGTTTCACTATGTTTCCGACATTTCTGGCTATTTTGAAGTTTTGTACTATTCTAAGGTTGTTCAAATGGTAAGTGTGCGCGTGGATGCTGTCTTGAAGCCATTCACTGCTCTCTCAAAGCAATTATCCTCTCGAAAATTGTGCCCTTAAAACTGCATGAAATGGAAACCGCATGCTCCAAACTGCATGCGTAATATCTTCCGCGCATGAAGCAAAGTTATTTGTCTGGACTTTGCTGTTGCTCATTTTCAAACCATAGTCAGCCCAGACTGCAGAGTGTGGAACTTGCACGCGCAAGTTAAACGATAGAGCAATAGGATTAGATAATATAAAGTTGCCCTTGCATGCAAAAGATCTTGCCGGAAGGGACATGCTCTTCTCAGACTGGAAGGTAGCTAGTGCTCTTCTTAACACTCTGCCACCAACCAATTTTCGATTAAATCTCATGTGTATTCTCAGCTTTTAATTACAAAAGTAGGATTTATTTATTTCAATACACGATACACGATGGCTGAGTGGTAAGATCACTTGACCCTTGTTCAAAGGGTCCCGGGTTCAAAACCACCTTCAGACCTGTCAAAAAGTGCAAGGAGAGAATTAGCCAGCTCTCTGCAATTCCAGGCAAAAAGGCAAAAGGAATCCTGAGGTGTGGTCACATCGAGAGGAAGGATCACTGCTTGATTAGTTTACCTATTTAGTAGGCCCTTTGTGCATAGCACATAAACCAGTACCTTGCAAAGATGGTAAGCGTATTTGCCTATAAACCTATACAAGATAATATATAATGTTGCAAAAATCAGGTATTGCAGTATAAATGTATAAAAATTATTGCTGAATGTCACATGGAAATAACCCATGCGGTTTTAGAGCCATGTGCAATTTCATATTTAAACTACTCTTAATCTTATTTCAAAGAAACACACAATCAATAATAAACAAGTACTATTTTTTCAAATTTCTGATAATGAAGAAAAGAAAAATTAAGAAAAATAAGATGAAATATATGACATCTGCTATCTACATATAAAATGAAAATCTTAAAGTTTACGGGGGTTAGGATCATTCCGATCGGATGAAGTAAAAGTGGGGACAAGAAATTGGTGGGAGAATGCTTTTGAGACTAACTGGTTGGTATTTTCAATAGTATGTCTATAGATAGAATAAGTGTATAACTTAAGGTACTAATTAAGGTATACTAATTTAAGGTCTAACTAAGGTACTAATATTTCGAAATCATAATATGCATCTCCGCCAGTCTGCAGAGTTGGGCAATTGCACACCCGAGATAACAATAGAACAATAGGATAGAACAATGGAAAGTTGTTAAAGCGCACTCGAGATCTCGTTGAAAAAGCATACTGGCATCTCCGTCAATCATGTCTACCTGTTTCACATTTTTGGCATAAGCACAAAGCCTAGTCTAATCTCTCTCGTCCCTTAGGCCTATTAGCTTTTAGGCCTTGGCTTTCCTGATCTCTCTGGCTGGGCTAACAAATGGCCTAAAATAGGCCTCTTCTGCGATTTTTTAGGCTTCCCTCCCTGATGGTAATTCGACGATTTGTTAAACATCTATACCTCCAGCATGTGCTTCTTCTTCGACCATCTTTCTTTTGAAATCCTCTCCAGCTGCAGTCGTGGTCATACGGCGAACAGAGCCACCCAATCTCTGGAGTAACCTGGCAGCCATTGTGAGAGTCAATGCAAAACAGAGGAGAAGAATCTAGACTTGATATAAGCTTGCGATGCAGTATAGTGACGTCAGAAATCCCACAGTACATTTCTCCTTGTACTTCGTTTGTGTTACATCGAGTTCCTCACAACGTGGCTAAACTCGATTTTTTGGGTAATGGAGGATATTGCATGTGGTTGCTGTGGACTTCTTCAACAAGGCTGAAATATTGGCTTTTAAAATGGTTTCGTATTTGAAATTTCATTGAACTTTCTTTTATCTCGATCTATTCTAAGACTTCACTTGCAACTTTGATTTTTGACAATAATTTCAATACTTTGGCCCCTTTTAACTTTGGGCCTAACTCAAGGCCTTAGATTTGATACCACTATGTCCCGCTTGATTGTGAAGAATTTACCAAAAGACATCACGAAAGAGAAGCTAGCTGACATATTTGGTTCTCATGGAGAGCTGACAGATGTGAGATTATGTAAGACAAAGTCTGGGGAGTTTAGAAAATTGGCTTTTGTGGGGTTCAAAACTGAAGAACAGGGTGCAAATGCATTGAATTATCTGCACAAAACTTATATAAAAACAAGTAAAATTCATGTTGAAACTGCAAAGAATATCGGCGATGAAACTGTGCCAAGACCTTGGAGTAAACATTCTACTAAAAGTTCGGCTTTTGTGAGGTTTGCGAAGGAAAAGAGGGAAAGGAAGCAGCGAATTAAAGAATTGCAAGAAGGGAAGGTTTCCAAAACTGATGGTAATAGGAGACCTGTGGAAGAAGTTAAAGAAAAGAAAAGGAATGAACTAGAATTACCTGAAGAGGAAGAGTTTAGTGAATTTTTGAAGGCACATGAAAAGAAATCAGTGAAAAAGACTTGGACAAATGAAACTATGGTAGGTGAGGATGCTACTACTGGTAAAAAGAAGAAGAAATCAAATCAAAAGAAAGTGGCTGAAGATTTCAAGGTGAATAAGGTCTGGTTGGTTTGCTTGAAAAATATTATTCTACTTTTTACATTTTAGACCTCTTTCAATGTTTACATTTTTGGACATGCAAATGAGATTCTTTTGAAATTCAAATTCAAATAAAACGTTATACACCTTTTGGCAATGAATTTAATGCCAATTGTTCAGTAAACAAAGAAACCAACAGGCGTAAAATATAAAAATTGAAACTGGTCTATATGTACGGTACTAGATGCCCTCAACTTAAGATATCCTTCCATTGTAAGCCTCTTGGTATTGGTATTTATTTTGTTAACGTATTGGGTTTATCTTCAAAGCACAAAGGACCAAATGAATAGGTAAACTAATCAAGCAGTGCAACCTTGGTCCTTCCTCTTGACGTGACTAAAACTTGTTACTCCTTTTCCCATGCTTGAGTTACAGGGAGCTGGAAAATTCTCTCCTCCCACTTTATGTGAAAGGTCTGGAGTTGGTTTTTAACCCAGGACCCTTTGAACAAGAGCTGAATGACATAATCAATGGTCCATCCCTGCTAACAATGAGCATTCCCATGACTTAATGATGGTGCCGTGAGCCTCTTGAGAAAATACCTCCTTCCTCTCCTTCTTTATTTGCTTCTCTGAATTCGTTGTTCGTAATTAGTTTGTTTTTTTCCTGCAAGACATCTTAAGATATGAAATCTATTTTGCAGTCAACCAGCAATCATTTGATTGAAAATCCAACATTTGAAGGTGACGATGATGATGATGATGATGATGATGATGATGATGATGATGGTGATGATGATGATGATGATGATGATGATGATGATAGTGATCAAAGTGACAGTGATGATGAAAGCTCTACCCATAGCCTTGAGAATCCCAAGGAAGACGTTGGGAAAGGTCAAAATGCAAAACATGGTGCATCTGACCTTGACTGGCTCAAGTCCAAAGCTTCAAAGAACACGGTTTGTTTTTGCTCTTGATGAATTTTGCCTTGTCAGTGAAAATAGGAAATAACAGAGATAAGCCCCATTTCAACCAGAATACATCTATAATGAGAGATTTCTTTACACCACTCAAGCTAAGGCTTGTCATATCTAGAGAAGTATTGAGGATTCAGCATCTGTGTCTCCAAAAAGGAAACCTTCATAATGAGAATAGATATTCTTACATATAAAGTATTTTTATGACCCATCTTAACCCTTTCCCATTTACTCTAATTTTAAACCATTCATGCTTGGAGATGCTAAAGCTGCGTCCATGTTCTACTCCCAGCAAGGAAACTACATATAGGCCCTTCAACTTCAACTCTTCACTTCAAGAATCTCTGACCTAGCAAGCAGTTACATTGATTGACATTGTTTGTAATGTTGTGGAATTATCGTAGATTTGGATCTGATACAGCACGGTGTATTTGCTTTTTAACAGGCAGCTCAGGAATCAGCAGAAGAAAACTCTTCCAACTCTTCTGATATTTCTGAGGATGAAAGTGAGGAATCAGACAAAAGCTCATCAGATTCCAGTGACTCTGAAGATGAAATACCTGATGCAAATACTCCAGCAAACAAGGACAGCAAAAAACACAGTCTATCTATTAAGATGCGAGGAATTCCGTTCAAATGCACAGAAAAAGACATCATCAGTTTCTTTTCACCAATGAAGATCATCGATATTCGAATTCCACTAAATGATGAGAATAAAGCCAAGGGAACGGCCTACGTTGATTTTGAAAATGAAGAGAGTGTGCTGGAAGCAATGAAGAGGAATAAGATGAATATCAAAGGGAGGTACATTGAGTTGTTTCGAATGGATGCTCTGGAGTCTTACGCCGAGTCTGGTGGTATGTATGAAGGTGAAATGCCGTGGGAAAGTAAGGTAAGTTTGGGGCAAATCATCGAATGATTTAGTTATTGATGTGTTTGAATATTCTAGGGTGTATATTTTTATTTTCTGGCGAGTTACTGAGAGGTATATAAATTCATTTTCTCTGTCATGTATCCTTAACTAAGACCTTAAGGTCAACATCTTCAGTAGGATTTTTAAGCCAGTTGTACTGTAGCTCACAGCAAGGGGTATATTTATATCTGCATCGCATGAAGTGAGATCAGCCATCTTGCGCAGAATTGTAAATCTCTGTGAAATCTGCCAGACTTAAAAAAAGAGCAGAAGGATTTGATGAAGGCCTTCCAAACTTACTGTTGTCAGCGGGCTCAACTGAAAGAAAAAAATACAAATCCTTCTGAAAATGGAAAGTACCTGTCGAAATGGCTATCTAAAGAATATGCCTTGTATGCATAACGGGCTGTTCTGCCATACCCTCTTGTTGCACTCTTTCTGTATTGTGTTCTGACATGTCTATATAAGGTCACAAAAATTAGGAAGCTATACCCATCCCTTTGCCTGACGTAATTATGGAATGAGACCCCTAAGTCATTAATGATGTATGAGGTAACTGTCAATATTTTAGGCACATCCTGATGATGAAGAAGAAGAGCCAGCTGCGGAATCTGGACGCCTGTTCATCCGGAATCTTTCATACACATGCACAGAAGGTGAAATCAAAGACCTCTTCGAGAAGTTTGGACCAATCGCAGAAGTTCATTTACCTATTGACAAGACAACAAAACGAATCACCGGAATAGGATTTGTAACATTTGTGATGCCGGAGCATGCGGTAAAGGCTTTGAATGAACTGGATGGTGTTGTGTTCCAGGGGAGATTATTGCATGTGTTGGCAGCCAGGTCTAAACGAATTCAAAAAGATGGAGCAGCTGATGGTATTGTATTTTTCTGCTCCCCTCTCCTTTACCCCCTGTTCCTGTTATGCATTCTACCCGTGCATCAAACATCCATAATCCCTGACACAATATCAGGTGGACTTGGAAAGATTTTTGCCGAATGGTATACCAAGAAATACGAAATGCAACTTAAATGACATTGTTTGAAAAGTTAAGCCATCATTTGGTATTCTTTTTCATAAGTTTATTGTATTTCTTTACAGACCAAAAAACATCATACAAGAAAGAAAAGGATTCAAAAATAAAAAGTTTGAGTGCAAGTGGACACAACTGGAACACCTTGTTCCTTGGCCAGAATGCAGTTGTAGATGTGATGGCGCAACGGATGAACACAAGCAAAAGTAAGATTCTTGAAAACGAGAACCCCAACAGTTTGGCCGTGAGGATGGCATTGGGGGAGACTCAAATTGTTGCTGAAACGAGAGAGTTTTTGATTTCTCAAGGAGTAAAACTGGACGTTTTCGGACAGGTAAGTTTTCTTTTATATTACTGAATGGATGTTTTGAATGGATGTTTTGTCTTAAGGAGCATGAAAAGATTCAGATTAAATCTTTCTAGAATACTGGAATTTGCGGATAGAGGTTCTTAAATGAAGTGGTTCCAAGTGTGAAGGGGTAAACTATTATTTGGTTTTTTATTTGATCTCTCAATCGACTTTGTGTGTTTTAAAGAATGGTTAGTGTAGAATTACTCTGTCTTCTTTTTAGCCTGGCTTGAGAAAAAGTGAAACCGTCATACTGGTCAAAAATCTTCCACAAGGAACCAAGACGGAAGAATTGCGAAATATTTTTGGGAAATTTGGAGACCTTGATCGCCTGCTGCTGCCTCCTTCTGGCGTTTCTGCCATTGTTGAATTTCTACAGCCAACCGAGGCGAGAACAGCTTTCAGGAGTCTAGCATATTCAAAGGTGATTACTCTGTTTCATTTCATATTGCTTTTACTGGCTTTGAAAACGTGTCTACTTTTTTCTGTTACATACGGTATATACTTACATGCGTATATTACGTTAATTACGTGTATTAGCCTTGCTGAACAGCATATCACCATTATTGTCATTACTCATATATATCTATTCAAAGTTAGCTAACAAAGTCATAGCCAAATTACAGCGTATTTAGCCAAACTGTTGGAATTAGATGTATTCAAAAGGAAGCGTAAATCTGCAATGGACAATACTTTGTTGATGATGACCAGTGACGTTTAAAGACTAGTTTCTTGTAACAAATACACTACTACTTATCATTTGCACAGTCGCATATATCTGTGAATGCTGCCAGACTTAAAGAGCAGAAGGATTTGAAGGCCTTCTAAACCTACTGTTTTCCCAGGCTCTACCAAAAGGACAACAATACAAATCTTCCTGAAAAATTAAAGTATATGATGTCCTCTGTGATGAAATACCAAGAAACAAATCTAAGCATGTTGATGGACATAGACGTGAATCATACATGAAGTAGAACATTGTGAAAATGATAAACCGTGCTGATTCACTCACTTTTTTCTTGCTGGATTCTTTTTCATGGAAAATCCACGATGCCCAACTGTAATATCATTTTTACGTTTCTTTCCGTAGTTCAAGCATTTACCTCTGTACCTTGAATGGGCGCCACTTGATGTCTTCAGTGGTGAGAAAATTGTCGAAGATAAAGAGGTATTTCTTAGAATGAATTCATGATGAATACCGTATTACTGATAAGCTATTAGGGGCAGGGCCAGACAGGGGGACCCTTAAGGGCTGTGTGACGCTTTACTATATCCTAAGTTAGAGGACAACAATTAAGTATGTACAGTACATCCTCGGTTATCCGAACCTCGATTATCCGAACCTCGATTATCCGGACGCCAAAAGTTTTCATTAAAAAATTTTTTGCAAACCAGTTCTTGAGAAACCAATCGAAAAATCCGTTGTCTGCTCAAACTGTTGCCCAATATACAAGTTATATCCAACATTTTTTCAAAAACAATAACTTTTTTTTAATTAATTTCGTCATTTACAAATCGTTGTTATAGTTGTTATTATTACAAATCGTTGTTAAAGTTTACAAAAAACTGTTGCCTTAGTTTGGTTGTTGGTCTTTCCGTTTGTAAGCTTTTTCAATTGTTCAGAACGATGATAATAACCTTTATAGCAAGTTTAGTAGGTAAAATGTTCTTCCTCGATTATCCGAATTTTTCGCGTATCCGAACGGCCCAACAAAAATTTGAGTTCAACCTGTTCGGATAATCGAGGATGTACTGTACACAGCTGAGGGGGGGTCAAGTTGAGAAGTATAGGGCTCAACTGTATGACCCCTGGGGCTATGGATAAAAATGTGACCCGTATGGCTGTATGATATTTTACGAAATCCTATGTGAGGGCACATCAATAAAGTACCTATAAAGCTAAGGGGATCAAGCTAAGAAGTAGGGGAATAAACTGTGTGACCTTTTAAAGGGGGTAGGGCTAAAGACACAACCATTACGGTTTTATGAATTTGCCCGTATTTCTAACTTTCAAATATGCAGAGTCAAGATTTGCAGTTTGGTTTTTACACGCACAGTTGTACATGCGATCGATGTAAACTTCCAACATGAGAAGTCCCTGAACCTGATGTTGTATATTTTGACTCGGATCACATCTCAATACTGGTGGCAATTTCTATTCAGGCCTTTTTCAATGATTGATATATTTCGTTGTCTATTGACCTGATCGGTTTTATTTTCAGGAAAAAGTCACTACCGAAGCAAATGAAGGTATTGTACTGCAATTTATTTCAATTCCATTCATGGCTGATTTGGGTTAGAAGGGAAACAAGAAAGGAGACTGGCTCTCTGTAACTCAAAGTTTCATTCTTACGCAATCATCAGACAGACTATAATGCTAGATTAAAATGATTATAGTCTGATGATGCATGAGCAGAAACTTTCAGTAATAGAGACCCAGTCTCTTTTCTTATTTTCCTTTTATTTCGCTCTCTACCTTTGTACATGGAGCAATGCGACGCGGTTTAAGACAACGCACTTACTATAGAGATATAATAACCAAATTCTTACTTTTGCATCAGACATGAAAAATTTTGCATTGTCGAAAGATGTTGCACACAAATGAAATAGAACAATCAAGAATGGCAAAGATTTTTAGGATAGAAAATGAAAAGAATTGAAAATTGAAACTGAAAGAATTAATTTTATTCGAACTAGGGCTTGTCAGTTAGAATTCGATTGTCCGTTTTAGGGTTAATATTATTATTATCATAGCCAGTCAGCTAGGGATACTAAGCTAGAACGGGCTAATTTTTTTGAAATTAGCTCGTTCTGGCTAATTTTAGCTCGTTCTGGCTAATTTTAGCTCGTTTTGGCTAAAATAAATTCATTTTCTTGAACATTTTTGAGCCAAAGTTTCGGTAACAAGGCTTTTATGAGTGCATATATATATGTAAGTATTTTTGGAATTTATATATTTATAAGTAAGAATTTTGTATCTCCTAAAAGCCTTGTTTCCGAAGTCTCGCCGCACGGCATGGGCGTCATTTTGCGGACTTCGCCGCATCAGAAAAAACAATAGAAATACGTCACAAAGTTAAAGTCGCATTTTTCTCAAACTTCCGCCGGAGAAACCCCCAATTTTTTTTGCATAAATCCCCGTTTCTTGATGCGTAGAACTCAAATATCGCGTGAAAATAGTGCTCCGGTTCCTGGAAATCCAAGAAATCGAGGTTTTAGCCCGTTTGGGCTTCAAAATTTTCAAGAAAATATTTTGTTTAGCCAAAACGGGCTAAAATTAGCCAGAACGAGCTAATTTAAAAAAGTAGCCCGTTCTAGCTTAATATCCCTAGCTGCCAGTAGAATGTAGGAACCATTAGAATTGATACTCATGGGTTTTTCTCTTGCAGATGAAGAAGTTGATGAAAGTAAAGGTCGCATTATATTTGTTAAAAACCTGAATTTCAGTACGACCAAAGAAAGTATAAAAACGGTAAAAAATATGTTATTTTGCTTGTCTGTTCTTGATGGGTTTAGTGCTCTACTCCCAAGGTAGAGCGGAATACACAGAGCTAGACTTCAAATGAAACATATCTTTCTTACAACTCTGAATTTCAGGCATTCGTGTAAGTACCATTCATGTAAGTACCTCATGTAAGTCTACCTCGGTACATGGAAAATTCGGTGATATTTCTGACACCGCGCGTAAGTGAGTTTTTACTTGCTACCCTGTCTAGGGCCTGACTTTTTTCCAGCATAGGCACGGTAGTTGGCACTTCATCAGTATAAAAAAGCTGATTTGTAGTCATTTGGCATAAACCAATAAGCAGGGAGTCAAATTAAGCTCTGGAGGGTATAACTTGTTTTAATGGGGTATCCATTTTGCGCACAAGTGTTTGATCAGTGATCAATTACCGTCAAAGTATCACTTCTTCATCAGCTTTAGGGGTAAATAGTGGGGTACTTATTTTGCGAGCAAGAGTCAAATTAAGCTCTGGAGTGTGTGAAAAATGTTCTGAAATGTTTTAAAAGAGTACCTATTTTGCGCACAAGTGTTTGTAATCAGTGATAAATAACCGTCAAAGTATCACTTCTTCGTCAGCTTTGGGGGTAAATAGTGGGGTATCTATTTTGCAAGGAAGAGTCAAATTAAGCTCTGGAGGGTTTGAAAAAAAATTCTGAAATTTTTAATAGAGTACCTATTTTGCGCACAAGTGTTTGTAAATCAGTGGTCAATAACCGTCAAAGTATCACCTCTTCATCAGGTTTGGGGGTAGATAGTGGGGTATCTATTTTGCAAGGAAGAGTCAAATTAAGCTCTGGAGGGTTTGAAAAAAAATTCTGAAATTTTTAATAGAGTACCTATTTTGCGCACAAGTGTTTGTAAATCAGTGGTCAATAACCGTCAAAGTATCACCTCTTCGTCAGCTTTGGGGGAACATAGATGGGTACTTATTTTGCAAGGAACAGACAGTGATCAATCTGTTGAAATGTTACCACTTCATCATATCTTTCACTTCACTCAGGGGATCCTTTAAGGTTTTTCCACTGGTGGGTGAAACATGGAAAAAAACCCCTGAAATATTGCGGGGTTTTCTGGAAGATGAACGCTCTTACTGTCTGCTCATATAATATGATACTCTTAGGCCTCACAAATTATTATTTATATTTGCAAAGACTTGATTTCCCCAAAAATCAACAATTATTTCCAATTACTATTCTTTACAAAAAATTATGAAGTAGGTAAAACAATAAAGCTATACGAGCACAAATACTGAAAAGAAAATGTGTGTGATTCCTTGTTACTGATAAAATAGCTAAGTAGATGGATGGGGTCCTTTTAAAGTAAAGCAACTTGGGCATGTTTTCTCACTACTGGGAGAAGCCCAGGGGCCAACTAGGCCAACTGGCCTACCATATTGTACCTTAAAAACTCCCTCGCTTCACTAGCTCATTTGCTCTTCATTAATTCCTATTCATTTTCTGATATTCAGATATTCGAGAAGTGTGGTAAAATATCTTCAGTCACAATTGCCCTGAAGAAGGACCCCAAAAGACCCAACGAAGTTTTGTCTATGGGCTATGGATTTGTGGAATATTCAAAAAGCTCTGACGCAGACAAGGCAATCAAAAATTTACAGGTAAGAGCAATATATAATTGTTTTCGCTCTTGTTGCTAATTCAATACTAGGTGGTCATTTACTGCATTCACACTTACATGGTTAACCTAACTTCATTTATAGCATATGTACATGTTAATACCGCATTCACACTGACATGGTTAACCTAACTTCATTTAAAGCATATATACATATTGATACCGCATTCACACTGACATGGTTAACCTAACTTCATTTAAAACATATATACATATTAATACTGCATTCACGCTGACATGGTTAACCTAACTTCATTTATAGAATATATAGCTATAAATACCGCATTCACACTGACATGGTTAACCTAACTTCATTTAAAGCATATATACATATTAATACCGCATTCACACTGACATGGTTAACCTAACTTCATTTAAAACATATATACATATTAATACTGCATTCACGCTGACATGGTTAAACCTACTTCAATATAGGATATATAGCTATTGATACTGCATTCACACTTACATGGTTAACCTAACTTCATTTATAGCATATATACCTATTAGTACCGCATTCACACTGATATGATTAAACCCAACTTCATTTATAGCATATGTACATGTTAATACCGCATTCACACTGACATGGTTAACCTAACTTCATTTAAAGCATATATACATATTAATACCGCATTCACACTGACATGGTTAACCTAACTTCATTTAAAACATATATACATATTAATACTGCATTCACGCTGACATGGTTAACCTAACTTCATTTAAAGCATATATACATATTAATATCGCATTCACACTGACATGGTTAACCTAACTTCATTTAAAACATATATACATATTAATACTGCATTCACGCTGACATGGTTAAACCTACTTCAATATAGGATATATAGCTATTGATACTGCATTCACACTTACATGGTTAACCTAACTTCATTTATAGCATATATACCTATTAGTACCGCATTCACACTGATATGATTAAACCCAACTTCATTTATAGCATATGTACATATTAATACCGCATTCACACTGACATGGCTAACCTAACTTCATTTAAAACATATATACATATTAATACTGCATTCACGCTGACATGGTTAAACCTACTTCAATATAGGATATATAGCTATTGATACTGCATTCACACTTACATGGTTAACCTAACTTCATTTATAGCATATATACCTATTAGTACCGCATTCACACTGATATGATTAAACCCAACTTCATTTATAGCATATGTACATGTTAATACCGCATTCACACTGATATGGTTAAACTTGGCCCTTGCCGTATCCACTTTCTCAGCGCTGCGCACAGCAATGCTTACTTCCTCAGCGCTTTGCGCCTCGTTTTCAAAGGTTTTTGTTTCTCCGATATTTGAAAAAATAAATTCTAGGGCAACTAAAATACTTCCATGACAACGGTACATATATTTGACGTCACATTAGATGTAGATGAAGCTTCAATCATTTGTGAACGTCTCTTAGACTTATTGCATGAGTCCCAGAGTCCCAGAAATCGCTCATCATGAAACTGAGGCTAGCACTAAACCGAGTCCGCTAATACTCGTAGTTTGAGCGTTCGTCGGATTTATCAATAGCGATAACTTCGGCTCATGTAATCTTAGGTGTACAAAGCAGAAATGTTTGTAGTCCCATAAATGCCATTTTCTTAATCTACTGTGAATAAATCGAAATACAAGGAAACCCAAATTCAAAATTTCTTCACAATCAAAACCTTCACAGTGTATCCGAATATCGAGTTGAGTATTAATTTTTAATTTTTCTCAGTCAATTTTATTTTGACAGGTGTAGAAATATTGTATTAGCATTTGCTTTTGTTGTGGCAGCAATTTTTTATAATTCCTTTGCCTAACTTCTTAGCACTAAATCTGAACGTAGTTCGATATTAACTGGTGCAAGGTTGCAATAAAACTTTTTTATTGGGCAGAGCAGTAATAATACATTTTGAAAATATATGGATGGTATTGTTGTTTTTGCTTAAGCAAAAAGCATTTGATAATGAATAGGGCCTGGTAGGGACGAAACGTGAAAAACATATACTAAATCTAGTCTCCAGTGCGTCGAAGGAGTTAAACTTGCCTAATCTTTTGGTTCGTTTTCTCTAACATGAAGTTGACCAACTCCTTTGTGGCCTCATCAAGAGTTAATATAGCAATAGAGCGAAAAGCATCATATAACTACATACTCAGAGTCCAGAAAAATGCAAAACCTTCCTCCTGTGGAGATTTTCCCCTTAACCAACCTTCCACAAACTTCTTTGCATTTTTCTAATTTGCCCTCTCATTCCCATCCATGATATTACAGTATTACAGTAAGCGAGGCAAAGAAAGGCACGAATCGCTGGCTGGAGCAAATATTACCATTAAGCCTATCAACAGTAGGCCTAACTTAAAGCCGACTGGTGTATTTTAAAGATGTTGGTTTCAAAGCTACATCAATTAGTATGCTTGAAATTACAGTAAAGTGAAATTTCTTTAGGAAAACTTTGCAATAAAACTGTTTGATAATGTTGCTAGACTGTATAGCCTGACTGCTACGTTAGTAATTGTTCAAACCATCAGATTATGAAATTAGCCTTCCGTTCGACTGGTGATGTTCTTAGGAGAAGCCTCCACGAAAAAATCTCATCTTCCATGGTAGCTTATTTTTGTTGTTGTAGTTCCATAACTGCAATTCTCTAATCTAATCCACTGTTAATAATTCATTGTGCATAACTGATATTATACAAGTTTAACCCAAATTCAAATTTTCTTCACAATCAAAACCATTTGAAATGTATCTTAATATTAGATTAAATATTAATCTTCAATTATTTCTAGTCCGTCTTATTTTGATAGGTATAGAATAAAATACCGTATGAAAAGTCGATTTCGTTCTGGCAGCAATTTTATGTTATTCCTAAACTATCCACTACACGCATGTCTAAAGTACAATTATTTGAAATAGAAATGGAGTGCAGTTTTCTGATGCTATGTTACAGTGTTTTGTTGAGCAGTAATATCAGTTTTAAAAATATGTGGATGGTAGGGTCACTTAAAACAGTTAAGTATCATACAACCATACCATGGTCGTTTTTTATCATCTTTGCCACTTTTTGTGTATCAGGGCTCTTTTGAACCGAGAATTATAGACTGCTTTTATAGTAAATCGTAAACTTGCCTAATCTTTACAAGGCTGTGTTTTGATGGTTATTATCTGATTCTTGTGTTACTTCCTTTTTGCAAGTGCAAAGTTTGGTTTTGAGTAGCAATCGCAAGTGATCCTGTAAGAATATGTAAATAATAGGATCTGCAACGAAGCCTAAAGACCAGACTATGTTGAGGCATTCTATAGCTGTTTTGTTAGTCATGGAATGGAAATAAAGAACAATATCTGGAACTAATATAAGAAGAAGAAATGAAAGAATAATCAAAGCTGTGATCTTGAAGAGTCTACTATTGCCTCGTCTTTCTTGCTGGTTATTTACAAGCCTCTTTCTCTGTAAGACTTTGATGAATATCAAGCCGTATGTAATCGCACACAGTATGATAAATGTTGCATCAAAAGCAATCCAGATGTACTTCATTAAAACAGAGTCAAGGTGGAATGTTTTGCTGAAGATAGAAAAACATGTTTGAAGGAGGAGTGCTATAAACCAGCATGTGACTATTGCTAAAGTCAGTCTTTGCTCCGTCACAATCACCCTGTGTTTAAATGGCAACACGACTCCGATCAATCGATCCATCGTTAACATAAACATGGCAAAATAGTATGCAATATAACTGGTGGCAAAGATTATCCCAATTTTCAACGCTGCTTCTATTGGCAAGACTGCGCGTAAGATGTTAAATACAACTCGCATCATAGCCACAAATATCTCAGAAACTGCCAAGTTGATGAGAAGAATCTTGCTACTGTTTAAAGGTCTTGTAGCTGATAATAAATATACTCCCAAGCTGTTTAAAATCGTTGAGATGAGAAAGATTAAACTGCTTACAGAAAGCAAGATGATATTGATCGATTCCATGATTTGTTGCTGATAATTGCTTTTCGATAATTCGTGATATTCTCACTCCTCAATTTAAATAACCATTAGCTATAAGGGTTTTGCATTTTTTAACAATCCACATTTTGATAACGAGTGTTGTCCTCTAATCAAGCTACCTCTTGATGTCAGCTCACATAATGAATTAATCATAAATGAACAAAACTGAGATGACGGTCTGCAACGATAAATCATGAATAAACTGACGTATCAAGATATCGACAGGCTAAACGTATCGGGCATATCCCTTCCTTGGTAGAATGGATAAAATGCATCTCCTAGTTAAATGGTATTTCCCCTGCATTTATGCAGCTAGTGGCTTTACAATATTTATCGATAGCATAATTAAATATTTATTGTTTTTTATTCTTACCATTCTATATGTGCAGGTGAAACAATTTCGCATCGAGACGCGTCTCATTATGTTTTTGTTTGCTAAGATTATTTGATATATCTATTCAGTAAAAGCTCATAACTAAGATCTTAACAATCAACAAGCTTACGATTTGGTACACATTTTTATGGTATATAATCCCCAATGTTTAGGCCCATGGTGTTTCCTATTTTACAAAATTGATAATAATGGTAGTTAAGAAGTGTTTTAAGGCCTGTAAACAACAAATACTCTATGTAGTTATTCGTTGTATGCTACCATGCCCCTTTTGAAATGAAGCATTGCCTTAGTTAGGCCCATAGTATAAAGACACTGACTAACTTAACTAACACACCAGGGCCTCTTTCTTCGATAAGGACTGAAGTAGCGTATGCCACCTTACCCCTGTTAAAACAAGGCATTCAACTATTAAAGTAAACGACTTAATGAAAATATATGAAATTGTTAAAATCCTTCTTTGGAATCACTGTCCAGTTTACTCTTTGCATTGAGTCTCAAATCATCTTGCGAAAGTGCTTTTGTAGCAGGGCCTTTCTCAAACAAACGTAATAAATTGCTTGTCTGAATAAATACGCCTTTACAAAGCTGTGTCCTTTACAGTATTGTCTAATTCTGGTGTTACCTCCTTTTTGCAAGTGCAAAGTTTGGTTTTGAGTTGCAATCGCAAGTTATCTTGTAAGAATATGTAGATTAAAGGATCTGAAGTCATGCCTAGAGACCAAGCAATCCGAAGAGATGCTATAACTGTTTCGTCTCTCGTGAATTGGGACACAATATTTGGAACTAATATAAAAAGAAGAAATGAAAGAATTATCAAAGCTGTTATCTTTAAGAATCTTCTGTTTCCCCGTTCATTTTGTCGTCTATTTGCTGCATTCACATCTTGCTGGTTATTCACAAGCCTCCTTCTCTGTAAGATTTTTATGAATATCAAACTATATGTGATGAAAAACAAGATAATGAAAGCGGTATCGAAAAAAACCCACGTTAGATTCAGCAATCTATAATCCAGATGGAATGTTTCCCAGAAGATTGGTAAGGAAATGGCAATAAGAAGTGCTAGAAACCATGACACTACTATTGTAAAAATCAACCTCCGATTCGTCACCATCACTCTATGCTTTAGTGGGAACACAACTGCAATTAAACGATCAATCGTCAAAATGCACATAGCAAAATAATAGGGAATAAAAATTGCTATGAGGACTGTACCGATTTTTAATGCCACTTTTAAAGGCAAGAAGGCACCTGCGATAATTGATACAAACTCAACCAATGCTACAAATATCTCAGAAACTGCCAAGTTGATGAGAAGAATCTTGCTGCTGTTTAAAGGTTTTGTAGCAGATAATAAGTAAACTCCCAAACTGTTTAGAATCATTGAGATGAGATAAAATAAACTGCTTACCAAAAGCATGATTTTAATAATGCTTTCCATCCTTTGCTGCTAATAATGGCTTTTTAGTATCTTGTGATGAAATTACAGAACAATTACAAACTTTCGAATTGCCAAATTAGCCTTCCGATCGATACGCAAACTGGTGATGTTCTTAAGAGAAGCGTCCACGATAAATCTACTATTCCTGGCTAGGTAGTGGTTTTCTTGTAATTCCGGCGCTGTTGACTTTGAGTAAAAGCATTTTCCTGGTGATGAAACAAACATAAAATTATGATATGTATATACCAATGTTCTTATGCCACGTAAAAGTCTCTCTTGCATTTAATCACGTAAAACTGATTAATTGAAACACGACAAATCTCCTCTTTCTGGTCAGCTCGTTGTTCTTTGTCATCCAATAAAAGTCTTTTTCTTACATAATTCGCCGTGAATAATATATTTTGTATAACTGATTAAAAAAGGAGAACCAAAAAAATTTCATCACAATCAAAACTCTTCACAGTATATCGCAACATCAGATTAAATATTAATTTTCGATCATTTTCTTCTATTTTTATTCTAACAGGTGTAGAAATATTATATCATCCGTGGGTTTTGTTATGGCAGCAATGCTTTATAATTCCTTTGCTTAACTTCGTACCTAGATTTATTTAGTAGAGTATATTCTTAAGGAATTATTGGATGATAGGGATCTCTTAAGCCTAAGGCCTCATATAAGTACATACATACATATCTCTAATACTGCATCATAAATTACATACATAGTTCTTCATCTTGTGTACCAGTACGGCACTAAAGACATCAGCTTAATTCAAAACTGGTTGACCAACAACATTCTTTTCTTCATACAGTTCCGTAGAAAGGTTTCCACAGACAAGCCCTGATATTGTTGTGACTTAATCACCCCATAGTATACTGTCTTGTGTTGTTTACTGAATCTCATTTAATCTTCATCCACAAAAATTAGTCTCTTAGTAATAGATTAATTTGATGATCGAACCTCGAACGTAACCCATCTCTTCGTTTATACAGAAGTACAGAACGATTTAGATTAGGAAGTATAAAGGAGACTGGATCCCTGTAACTCGAAGTTTTATTTTTTCACGATCAATTTGTAGACTATTTCTAAATAAAACATTAGACTAGTCATAGTAATAGTAATAATAATAATTTTCTATCCCCCCCCCAACTTGAAGCATGGTGGAAGGTGGAATGTCGTATCTGGAATTTCATTCTTTGAGTCCTCTAAATTTAAAGCCCATTAAGCGATGTAGGGCTAATGGTTGGTTCTCCGTATTCCTTGCCAAGGTTTAGCGTGGGGCAGAAGCCGGAGGACTGTTAGAGACTCGAGGTACATTGGCAGTTGAAGTTATCATAAGAAGTGAGAGCACAGCAGGGTCTTTAGGCGTGAAAGAAGTCGGAAGTGTAACAGGAGCTGGAGGTGTGATGGGAGCTGGCAGTGTAGCTTGTATCTGACTCTCTATTTCGACATCCTCATTCAGTGGTGGAAATCGAGGTAAGGTTGTTCCTGTGTGGCTACGTTCCGATTAATATGGGTGCTTCTGAATAAATCGAATTCTTTGCAAGTCATTCATGATGCTTTGTGCTGGCTTCACTTTCTGAATCGAAATGAATCTCCAAGAAATTAACGATTACGAAGTTTCAGCCTTCTGGAGCCATCAACCTTGATCAGGTACTGATCAAATTGTTTGACTTCGACAACAGTACATGTTCTATCCCATTTGTTTTGGCGCCGTCAAGTCTGATTTTCAAGCCTGATACGATCCCCAACAGCAAGAGTGGGGGGAAGTTCATGTGTATGTTCAGACCAAAGCTCGAGTGCCTTCAATGTGCCTGTTTCGTAGAGCTTCCTCGCGTGCTGCCAGGGTATCTTTTCATGTAGTATGAGGAAGGTATTTGCCATGTAGAATGGGGATAAGATCTCAGATTCTTCTTCGAAAAATACACATTTCCAGCAAAAGCTTAGTGTTGGCGTCGGGTGTGTTTCTGTATTGTAGGATTGCTTGCTGGAAGGAATCTGTGTCAAGGTTGCTGTTGGGGCCAGTGTTGGAGGCCATTATTCTTTTAACAGTTTTAACCCCAATGTCAGCTCGGCTGTTGGCATGTGGAAAGGCTACTGATTACAAACGGTGATTAACACCGCAGTTCTTCAAGAATGCCTCGGTGTTTTTTGATGTAAGCTCTGGACCACCATCCGATGTGAGTTCATCAGGAGCACCAAATGTTAAAATTGTGCGAATCCTTGTGCTGAAAGTAATCTGCGCATATACATTGGAATGGATAAGCAGGGTCGATCGTCATGTAAGGTGGCATTGCTGGGTTAGACGGAGCATTTCGGTTGCAGTCATTACATCGGGCACGTAGATTGATGACATCTTGTGTGATGCCCGGCCATTACACGCTATCTTTTAGGCGTGCATTCATTGCAGTCACTCCTTGATGTGCCAGGTGAAGAGCATGGAGGATATCATTCCGTAAGCTGGGTGGAACTACGATTCTGCTTTGGTAGAAGACAACAGCGTCTAAAACTGAGAGGTCGTCTCTAAATTTGTGAAACTCCTGCAGTTCTGGTTTCAATTCATTCTTAGTTTCTGGGAAACTGTTCTTCCACAGTTTGTAACAGGTCTAGCATTACTGGCTCATTGTTTGTCATAAGTTTGACTTTGTTCCATGTTGTAGCTTGTCCACACCCTAGTGCGGCAACTGCGTTCTCCTTGATTGCAACGTCGACGTTAATATCTTAGGCAAGCTCTTCTGAACGTAAGCTTGCCAAGAATGGCAGGTCTGGGGCATTGTTAGCAGTATCTTCTTACAAATCTCTTCCTGGGATCACAAACTGGGTAGCGTGATACGGTGTCTGCTGTTCTATTCTTCACTCCTGGTACATGAACCATAGTAAAGCAATAGCGGAGGGTCTTTTCTTTTAAGTTGTGAAGCCTAGGGTTGTCTATTTTATTCAACGAACGGTCTCCAAAGACTTTCAGCAATGGCTTGTGATCGACAGCAATGAGTAAATTAGTGCAACCGAGAGCAAAGAACCGTGTTTTATGAAGACTATCCACAACAGCCAGGGCTTCTCCTTCGATGGGTGCATAGTTGTGTTCGTTTGGGTGTGTGAACCGCCTACCAACTAGCGTGGTTTTCCAACCAGTTGGGCAGTAGAAAGGTCTTATCTTGTCGCATGAGCAATGCTCCTGGAGGGGCCAAAAGCCGAGTCCCGCTTTCGACCAGTCTATAGCAAGGCATGTCGGTTTTTCCTTGTCGAAGATACAGACAACTTCTTCAATCTCCTTTATGATGACTTCCTTTGATTCTTGAAAAAGGATGTTAAGTTCCTCAGTCCAAGGGAATGTTGTTTTGGGTTTGAGTAAGTCCCTGAAAGGCAACATTCTTTCTGCTGATGTGAAAGCATAGGATACTTGGTTGACGAGCCCAAACCATGATATGATATCTGTCAAGCTGAGAAGTGTTGGGAAATTCTGAATAGCTTCGAAGTACTTCTTCGCAGGGCTAACACTATCCTTAGTGATTTCGAAGCTCGCAAAGGTTACTGGGTTGGCTGCAAACACAAATATGGTTAGGGAGAGTGTCATGACATGGCGGCCACATATGTTGAGCCAGTTGACTGCTTGCCCAAAGCTCTGATGATATTTTCTTCCCACTAAAGAGCGTCATAAACATACATTTCCTATTCGATTAAGGAGATCAGAAGCTTGGCAGCTCTAAAGCTGATTTGAATCTGCAACTAAATGTTAAAAAAGAAGCGATAAAAATAATCTCAATAGTTGTTGAATAATGGAAATGATCAAAATCTTTCTTTGAAATCATTGCTAAATTTAAATCTATGCCATTAGTCTCAAATCTTCTTGTGAAAGTGCTTTTACAGAAGAGCTCTTCTCAAACAAACGTAATAGTTTGCTTGTATAAATTAATACACCTCTACAATGCTGTGTCTTGTTGGTTATTATCTGATTCTGGTGTTACTTCTTTTTTGCAAGTGCAAAGTTTAGTTTTGAGTAGCAATCGTAAGTTATCTTGTAAGAATATGTAGATGATCGGATCTGCAACGAAGCCT
The DNA here is from genome assembly GCA_963924455.1 of Pelagia noctiluca. Classification (NCBI taxonomy): domain Eukaryota; kingdom Metazoa; phylum Cnidaria; class Scyphozoa; order Semaeostomeae; family Pelagiidae; genus Pelagia; species Pelagia noctiluca. The sequence goes on from OZ004322.1 coordinate 4,731,094, forward strand.
AAAGACCAGGCTATTTTCATGCACTTCATAACTGTTTTGTTATCGATGAATTGAAGCAAAATATCTGGAATCAATATAAAAAGAACAAATGAAAGAATGATCAAAGCTGTTATCTTGAAGAATCTACTTTTCCCCCGTTCATTCTGTCGTCTATTTGCTGCATTCACATCTTGCTGGTTATTCACAAGCCTCCTTCTCTGTAAGATTTTTATGAATATCAAACTATATGTGATGAAAAACAAGATAATGAAAGCGGTATCGAGAACAACCCACATTAGATTCAGCAATCTAGAATCAAGATGGAATGTTTCCCAGAAGATGGGTAAAGAAATTACAATAAGAAGTGCTAGAAACCATGACACTACTATTGTAAAAATCAACCTCCGATTCGTCACCATCACTCTATGCTTTAGTGGGAACACAACTGCAATTAAACGATCAATCGTCAAAATGCACATAGCAAAATAATAGGGAATAAAAATTGCTATGAGGACTGTACCGATTTTTAATGCCACTTTTAAAGGCAAGAAAGCACCTCCGATAATTGATACAGACTCAACCAATGCTGCAAATATCTCAGAAACTGCCAAGTTGATGAGAAGAATCTTGCTGCTGTTTAAAGGTCTTGTAGCAGATAATAAGTAAACTCCCAAACTGTTTAGCATCATTGAGATGAGATAAAATAAACTACTTATAGAAATTATGATTATAATAATGGTTTCCATCCTTTGCTGCTAATAATGGCTTTTTAGTATCTTGTGATGAAATTACAGAACAGTATGTCAAACTTTCGAATTGCGAAATTAGCCTTCCGATCGATATGCAGACTGGTGATGTTCTTAAGAGAAGCGTCCTCAATAAATCTACTATTCCTGGCTAGGTAGTGGTTTTCTTGTAATTCCGGCGCTGTTGACTTTGAGTAAAAGCATTTTCCTTGTGATGAAACAAACATATAATTATGATATGTATATACCAATGTTCTTATGCCACGTAAAAGTCTCTCTTGCATTTAATCACGTAAAACTGATTAATTGAAACACGACAAATCTCCTCTTTCTGGTTAGCTCGTTGTTCTTTGTCATCCAATAAAAGTCTTTTCCTTATATAATTCGCCGTGAATAATTTATTTTGTATAACTGATTAAACAAGGAGAACCAAAAAAATTTCATCACAATCAAAACTCTTCACAGTGTATCACAACATCCGATTAAATATTAATTTTCAATCATTTTCTTCTATTTTTATTTTCACAGGTGTAGAAATATTATATTATCTGTGGGTTTTGTTATGACAGCAATGCTTTATGATTCCTTTGCTTAACTTCGTACCTAGATTTATTTAGTAGAGTATATTCTTAAGGAATTATTTGATTATAGGATTTCAAGATTTCAAGATTTCATTAATCAAAAACAAAGCCTAATACAAGGTTGTATATTTTAACAGCTAAGTTTAAGATTTCAAACACAACATGATAACATGAGATATTACATACCATAGTGAGAAAAAAAAATGAAAAAAAAGAATAAAACAATTCAAATCTTAACACTAAACAGTTAAAACAGGGATTTAGATGAGGGTTCTTGGGGTTTTTAGGTTATGCTGAAAAGATTTTACCCTAACGTTTTGTACTCATAAGAAGATTTCAAACAGTTAAAAACAAAGTCACCAATTTTTTGTACTATATTGGTGTCTTGTTGGGACATGATCGTTGTAAGTTTTGATTTGCCATCTAACATCTGAAAGGATGGTATAATTTTTCTAATTTGTGTTGAAAAGTTTTCCGTGTTAATTTTATTAATAGTACAGTAAAACAGGCAGTGTATTTCATCTTCAGTGACTTTACAAATATTACATATGCGCTCGATAGGATCTTTTCTAGGTCTACAGTATCTACCTCTTTCTATCTCTAGTTTGTGATCCGATAACCGGAATTTGGCAAATTGTATGCGCTTTTTAACGTCAGATATACATGTGATATATTTTTCCAACCTAAAGTTGTTTTTATATAGACAGTAAGTTCTCATTTTTGGCTGTTTATTTAATAAAGAGAGAGTGTTTTGAATGTCAATATCCTTCACTCTGGTATCAATAGTAGAAATTATTTGTGATTGTGTCTTAACCCAGAAATCTGAGTTTACTTCAGACCATATGTTTTCAAGACCAATTGTTTGCAAAATATTGTGTATTCGATGTAGCCATGAAGATGTATTATTAGTGTCATAAGCAATAGATGTCTGCAAGAATTGGTTAATGTTTGAATTAAGGCGGGTACGCAGCCAATTTTTAATAGTTGATTTAAAAGCTAAAAAGCAGTTATATGAAGTTGATGTCTCCCAAGCTCACAACGGACTCCAAGATTGGATGTTCTTTCCGGAACCCCTAAGATATTTTTACAAAGCTTAATGTTTAAAGATTCTATTGGATTTTTTCCAATATTGGTTGAACAAGAGTATTGAAGAGTTTCAACGTTAATAAGGGATCTTTCTGAAAATGTTCACCCAGTAAATGTTTCATTTTGAAATATGCTTTCTGACCACGTTTACGTAGATCTTCAAGAAGTTTGTTTATGTTTAAGTTCGGTGTAATATGAAAGCCCAAATAGTTGAAATGACTTACTTGCTCAATTTCCATATCTGCCAAACTAAACGGCTTTATTTTACATGACCTGCCTCCTTTATCAAATATCATGATTTTTGTTTTCTTGACGTTTACCTCTAGCTTGTTTACTAAACAATAATCTTCAAGTTTTTTAAGTGATTTTTGAAGACCTTGTGCTGTTTCCGAAATGAGTAATATATCATCGGCCCAAAATAAAGATCATATGGTTTCATTGTTTATTTTAACTGGATCGCTATCCGCTTGGCGAAAAATGCCAGGAAGGTCAGAGATAAATATGTTGAAGAGGTTTGGACTCAGCACGCATCCTTGTTTAAGGCCATGGTTAACATCAAAATATTCTGTTTGCTGATTACCGATTTTTACACATGGACGATCTCCTTGATACATACTGGAAAGTACATTGAAAATATTTCCATTTATTCCCAATTTGTTGAGTTTACGTAATAAAATGTCCCTAGGGGTTTTGTCATAGGCTTTCTCAAGATCAATGAATGCTGCATAGATTTTGTTACCCTTAGCTTTACAAATAGTATTGATTAATGCATGTAGTATATTTAAACAGTCTGAAGTTCTATTGCCTTTTACAAAACCTAGTTGCTCAGGCTGAAGAATGCCATTTTCAAAAGCAAATTTTTCGATTCTATTGTTCATACAAATGTTAAAAAAATTTTCCTATGCACGATAGTAAGGCTATACCCCTATAGTTATTTTCATCTGTTTTAAGTCCTTTTTTATGGATTGGTACTATGATGCTTTCTGTCCAAGACGCTGGGAAAATACCAATGTCTAGCAATTTATTAAATAAATCTAAAAATAAGATAGGGATCTCTTAAGCCTAAGGCCTCATATAAGTACATACATACATATCTCTAATACTGCATCATAAATTACATACATAGTTCTTCATCTAGTGTACCAGTACGGCACTAAAGACATCAGCTTAATTTGAAACTGGTTGACCAGCAACATTCTTTTTTCACACAGATCCGGAGAAAGGTTTCCACACACTAGCCCAGATATTATTGTGACTTAGTCACCCCATAGTACACATTGCTGTGTTGTCAGCCGAATCTCGTGTAATCTTCATCCACAATCATTATTCTCTTTGTAATAGATTAATTTGATGCTCGAACCTCGTACATAACCCATCTCTTCATCTATACCCAAGTACAGAACGATTTAGATTAGGAAGAATAAAGGAGACTGGATCCCTGTAACTCGAAATTTCATTTTTTCACGATCAATTTGCTGAATATTTCTAAATAAAACCATTAGACGATTCATAGTAATAATAATAATGATAATGTTCTATCTCCCACAAACTTGAAGCATGGTGGAAAGCGGAATGTCATATCTGGAATGTCATTCTTTGAGTCCTCTAGAATTAAAGCCCATTAAGCGATGTAGGGCTAATGGTTGGTTCTCCGTATTCCTTGCCAAGGTTTAGCGTGGGGTAGAAGCCGGAGGACTGTTCGAGACTCGAGGTACATTGGCAGTTGAAGTTATCATAAGAAGTGAGAGCACAGCAGGGTCTTTATGCGTGGAAGAAGTCAGAAGTGTAACAGGATCTGGAGGTGTGATGGGAGCTGGCAGTTTAGCTGGTATCTGACTCTCTATTTTGACATCCTCATTCAGTGGTGGAAATCGAGGTAAGATTATTCCCGTGTGGCTACGTTCCGATTGATATGGGTGCTTCTGAATAAATCGAATTCTTTGCAAGTCATTCATGATGCTTTGTGCTGGCTTCACTTTCTGAACCGAAATGAATCTCCGAAGAAATTTGCGATTACGAAGTTTCAACCTTGATCAGGTACTGATCAAATTGTTTGACTTCGACAACAGTACATGTTCTATCCCATTTGTTTGGGCACCGTCCAGTCGGATTTTGAAGACTGATACGATCCTAAACAGCAAGAGTGGGGGGAAGTTCATGTGTATGTTCAGACCAAAGCTCGAGTGCCTCCATGTGCCTGTTTCGTAGAGCTTTCTCGCGTGCTGCCAGGGTATCTTTCCATGTAGTATGAGGATGGTATTTGCCATGTAGAATGGGGATAAGATCTCAGATTCTGCTTCCAAAAATACACATTTCCAGCAAAAGCTTAGTGTTGGCGTCGGGTGTGTTTCTGTATTGTAGGATTACTTGCTGGAAGGAATCTGTGTCAAGGTTGCTGTTGGGGCCAGTGTTGGAGGCCATTATTCTTTTAACAGTTTTAACCCCAATTTCAGCTCGGCTGTTGGAATGTGGAAAGGCTACTGATTACAAACGGTGATTAACACCCCAGTTCTTCAAGAATGCCTCAGTCTTTTTTGCTGTAAACTCTGGACCACCATCCGATGTGAGTTCATCAGGAGCACCAAATGTTAAAATTGTGCGAATCCTTGTGCTGAATGTAATCTGCGCATATACATTTGAATGGATAAGCAGGGTCGATCGGCATGTATGGTGGCATTGCTGAGTTAGACGGAGCATTTCGGTTGCAGTCATTACATCGGGCACGTAGATTGATGACATCTTGTGTGATGCCCGGCCATAACACGCTATCTTCTAGGCGTGCATTCATTGCAGTCACTCCTTGATGTGCCAGGTCAAGAGCATGGAGGATATCATTCCGTATTCTTGGTGGGACTACGATTCTTCTTTGGTAGAGGACAACACCGTCTAAAACTGAGAGGAGTTTTCTCTCAGTTTTAGCTAGATTTGTGAAACTCCTGCAGTTCTGGTTTCAATTCATTCTTAGTTTCTGGGAAACTGCTCTTCCACAGTTTGTAACAGGTCTAGCATTACTGGCTCATTGTTTGTCATAAGTTTGACTTTGTTCCATGTTGTAGCTTGTCCACACCCTAGTGCGGCAACTGTGTTCTCCTTGATTGCAACGTCGACGTTAATATCTTAGGCAAGCTCTTCTGAACGTAAGCTTGCCAAGAATGGCAGGTCTGGAGCATTGTTAGCAGTATCTTCTTAAAAATCTCTTCCTGGGATCACAAACTGGGTAGCGTGATACGGTGTCTGCTGTTCTATTCTTCACTCCTGGTACATGAACCATAGTAAAGCAATAGCGGAGGGTCTTTTCTTTTAAGATGTGAAGCCTGGGGTTGTCTATTTTATCCAACGAACGGTCTCCAAAGATTTTCAGCAATGGCTTGTGATCGACAGCAATGAGTAAATTAGTGCAACCGAGAGCAAAGAACCGTGTTTTATGAAGACTATCCACAACAGCCAGGGCTTCTCCTTCGATGGCTGCATAGTTGTGTTCGTTTGGGTGTGTGAACCGCCTACCAACTAGCGTGGTTTTCCAACCAGTTGGAAAGTAGAAAGGTCTTATCTTGTCGCATGAGCAATGCTCCTGGAGGGGCCAAAAGCCGAGTCCCGCTTTCGACCAGTCTATAGCAAGGCATGTCGGGATTTCCTTGTCGAAGATACAGACACCTTCTTCAATCTCCTTTATGATGACTTCCTTTGATTCTTGAAAAAGGATGTTAAGTTCCTCAGTCCAAGGGAATGTTGTTTTGGGTTTGAGTAAGTCCCTGAAACGCAACCTTCTTTCTGCTGATGTGAAAGCATAGGATACTTGGTTGACGAGCCCAAACCATGATATGATATCTGTCAAGCTGAGAAGTGTTGGGAAATTCTGAATAGCTTCGAAGTACTTCTTCGCAGGGCGGACACTATCCTTAGTGATTTTGAAGCTCGCAAAGGTTACTGGGTCGGCTGCAAACACAAATATGGTTAGGGAGAGTGTCATGCCATGGCGGCTACATATGTTGAGCCAGTTGACTGCTTGCCAAAAGCTCATAGTAATATTTTCTTCCCACTAGAGATCGTCGTAAACAAACATTTCCTATTTGATTAAGCAGATCAGAAGCTTGGCAGCTCTAAAACTGATCTGAATCTGCAACTAAATGTTAAAAAAGAAGCGATAAAAATAATCTCAATCGTTGTTGAATAATGGAAATGATCAAAATCTTTCTTTGAAATCATTGCTAAATTTAAATTTATGCCATTAGTCTCAAATCTTCTTGTGACAGTGCTTTTACAGAAGAGCTCTTCTCAAACAAACGTAATAGTTTGCTTGTATAAATTAATACGTCTTTACAAGGCTGTGTCTTGTTGGTTATTATCTGATTCTGGTGTTACTTCCTTTTTGCAAGTGCAAAGTCTGGTTTTGAGTAGCAATTGCAAGTTATCTTGTAAGAATATGTAGATGATCGGATCTGCAACGAAGCCTAAAGACCAGACTATTTTCATGCACATCATAACTGTTTTGTTATTGATGAATTGAAACAAAATATCTGGAATCAATATAAATAGAACAAATGAAAGAATGATCAAAGCTGTTATCTTGAAGAATCTACTTTTCCCCCGTTCATTTTGTCGTCTATTCGTCACATTGACATCTTGCTGGTTATTCACAAGCCTCTTTCTCTTCAAGATTTTTATGAATATCAAGCTGTATGTGACGAAAAACAATACAATGAATACAGTATCGAAAACAACCAACGTTGGATTCAGCAATCTAGAATCAAGATGGAATGTTTCCCAGAAGATAGGTAAGGAAATGGCAATAAGAAGTGCTAGAAACCATGAAACCACTATTGTTGAAATCAACCTTCGATTTGTCACCATCACTCTATGTTTTAGTGGGAACACGACTGCAATTAAACGATCTATCGTCAAAATGCACATAGCAAAATAATAGGGAATAAAAATTGCTATGAAGATTGTATTGATTTTTAATGCCACTTTTAAAGGCAAGAAGGCACCTCCGATTATTGATACAAACTCAACCAATGCTGCAAATATCTCAGAAACTGCCAAGTTGATGAGAAGAATCTTGCTGCTGTTTAAAGGTCTTGTAGCAGATAGTAAGTAAACTCCCAAACTGTTTAGCATCATTGAGATGAGATAAAATAAACTGCTTACACAAATTATGATTATTATAATGGTTTCCATCCTTTGCTGCTAATAATGGCTTTTTAGTATCTTGTGATGAAATTACAGAACAGTATGTCAAACTTTCGAATTGCCAAATTAGCCTTCCGATCGATACGCAAACTGGTGATGTTCTTAAGAGAAGCGTCCAAGATAAATCTACTATTCCTGGTTAGGTAGTGGTTTTCTTGTAGTTCCAGCGCTGTTGACTTTGAGTAAAGTCATTTTCTTTCTGATGAAACAAGCATATGATTATTATGTAGATATACCAATGTTCTTATGCCACGTAAAAGCCTCTCTTGCGTTTAATCACGTAAAACTGATTAATTGAAACACGATAAATCTCCTCTTTCTGGTTAGCTCGTTGTTCTTTGTAATCCAATAAACGTCTTTCTCTTATATAATTCGCCGTGAATAATTTATTTTGTATAACTGATTAAACAAGGAGAACCAAAAAAATTTCATCACAATCAAAACTCTTCACTGTGTATCACAACATCCGATTAAATATTAATTTTCAATTATTTTCTTCCATTTTTATTTTCACAGGTGTAGAAATATTGTATTATCTGTGGGTTTTGTTATGACAGCGATGCTTTATGATTCCTTTGCTTAACTTCGTACCTAGATTTATTTAGTAGAGTATATTCTTAAGGAATTATTGGATTATAGGATTTCAAGATTTCATTAATCAAAAACAAAGCCTAATACAAGGTTGTATATTTTAACAGCTAAGTTTAAGATTTCAAACACAACATGATAACATGAGATATTACATACCATAGTGAGAAGAAAAAAATGAAAAAAAAGAATAAAAAAATTCAAATCCTAACACTATACAGTTAAAACAGGGATTTAGATGAGGGTTCTTGGGGTTTTTAGGTTATGCTGAAAAGATTTTACCCTAACGTTTTGTGCTCATAAGAAGATTTCAAACAGTTAAAAACAAAGTCACCAATGTTTTGTACTATATTGGTGTCTTGTTGGGACATGATCGTTGTAAGTTTTGATTTGCCATCTAACATCTGAAAGGATGGTATAATTTTTCTAATTTGTGTTGAAAAGTTTTCCGTGTTAGTTTTATTAATAGTACAGTAAAACAGGCAGTGTATTTCATCTTCAGTGACTTTACAAATATTACATATGCGCTCGATAGGATCTTTTCTAGGTCTACAGTATCTACCTCTTTCTATCTCTAGTTTGTGATCCGATAACCGGAATTTGGCAAATTGTATGCGCTTTTTAACGTCAGATATACATGTGATATATTTTTCTAACCTAAAGTTGTTTTTATATAGACAGTAAGTTCTCATTTTTGGCTGTTTATTTAATAAAGAGAGAGTGTTTTGAATGTCAATATCCTTCACTCTGGTATCAATAGTAGAAATTATTTGTGATTGTGTCTTAACCCAGAAATCTGAGTTTACTTCAGACCATATGTTTTCAAGACCAATTGTTTGCAAAATATTGTGTATTGGATGTAGCCATGAAGATGTATTATTAGTGTCATAAGCAATTGATGTCTGCAAGAATTGGTTAATGTTTGAATTAAGGCAGGTACGCAGCCAATTTTTAATAGTTTATTTAAAAGCTTAAAAGCAGTGATATGAAGTTGATGTCTCCCAAGCTCACAACGGACTCCAAGATTGGATGTTCTTTCCGGAACCCCTAAGATATTTTTTACAAAGCTTAATGTTTAAAGATTCTATTGGATTTTTTCCAATATTGGTTGAACAAGAGTATTGAAGAGTTTCAACGTTAATAAGGGATCTTTCTGAAAATGTTCACCCAGTAAATGTTTCATTTTGAAATATGCTTTCTGACCACGTTTACGTAGATCTTCAAGAAGTTTGTTTATGTTTAAGTTCGGTGTAATATGAAAGCCCAAATAGTTGAAATGACTTACTTGCTCAATTTCCATATCTGCCAAACTAAACGGCTTTATTTTACATGACCTGCCTCCTTTATCAAATATCATGATTTTTGTTTTCTTGACGTTTACCTTTAGCTTGTTTACTAAACAATAATCTTCAAGTTTTTTAAGTGATTTTTGAAGACCTTGTGCTGTTTCCGAAATGAGTAATATATCATCGGCCCAAAATAAAGATCATATGGTTTCATTGTTTATTTTAACTGGATCGCTATCCGCTTGGCGAAAAATGCCGGGAAGGTCAGAGATAAATATGTTGAAGAGGTTTGGACTCAGCACGCATCCTTGTTAAGGCCACGGTTAACATCAAAATATTCTGTTCGCTGATTACCGATTTTTACACATGGACGATCTCCTTGATACATACTGGAAAGTACATTGAAAATATTTCCATTTATTCCCAATTTGTTGAGTTTACGTAATAAAATGTCCCTAGGGGTTTTGTCATAGGCTTTCTCAAGATCAATGAATGCTGCATAGATTTTGTTACCCTTAGCTTTACAAATAGTATTGATTAATGCATGTAGTATATTTAAACAGTCTGAAGTTCTATTGCCTTTTACAAAACCTAGTTGCTCAGGCTGAAGAATGCCATTTTCAAAAGCAAATTTTTCGATTCTATTGTTCATACAAATGTTAAAAAAATTTTCCTATGCACGATAGTAAGGCTATACCCCTATAGTTATTTTCATCTGTTTTAAGTCCTTTTTTATGGATTGGTACTATGATGCTTTCTGTCCAAGACGCTGGGAAAATACCAATGTCTAGCAATTTATTAAATAAATCTAAAAATAAGATAGGGATCTCTTAAGCCTAAGGCCTCATATAAGTACATACATACATATCTCTAATACTGCATCATAAATTACATACATAGTTCTTCATCTAGTGTACCAGTACGGCACTAAAGACATCAGCTTAATTTGAAACTGGTTGACCAGCAACATTCTTTTTTCACACAGATCCGGAGAAAGGTTTCCACACACTAGCCCAGATATTATTGTGACTTAGTCACCCCATAGTACACATTGCTGTGTTGTCAGCCGAATCTCGTGTAATCTTCATCCACAATCATTATTCTCTTTGTAATAGATTAATTTGATGCTCGAACCTCGTACATAACCCATCTCTTCATCTATACCCAAGTACAGAACGATTTAGATTAGGAAGAATAAAGGAGACTGGATCCCTGTAACTCGAAATTTCATTTTTTCACGATCAATTTGCTGAATATTTCTAAATAAAACCATTAGACGATTCATAGTAATAATAATAATGATAATGTTCTATCTCCCACAAACTTGAAGCATGGTGGAAAGCCGAATGTCATATCTGGAATTTCATTCTTTGAGTCCTCTAGAATTAAAGCCCATTAAGCGATGTAGGGCTAATGGTTGGTTCTCCGTATTCCTTGCCAAGGTTTAGCGTGGGGTAGAAGCCGGAGGACTGTTCGAGACTCGAGGTACATTGGCAGTTGAAGTTATCATAAGAAGTGAGAGCACAGCAGGGTCTTTATGCGTGGAAGAAGTCAGAAGTGTAACAGGATCTGGAGGTGTGATGGGAGCTGGCAGTGTAGCTGGTATCTGACTCTCTGTTTTGACATCCTCATTCAGTGGTGGAAATCGAGGTAAGGTTGTTCCCGTGTGGCTACGTTCCGATTAATATGGGTGCTTCTGAATAAATCGAATTCTTTGCAAGTCATTCATGATGCTTTGTGCTGGCTTCACTTTCTGAATCGAAATGAATCTCCGAAGAAATTAACGATTACGAAGTTTCAGCCTTCTGGAGCCATCAACCTTGATCAGGTACTGATCAAATTGTTTGACTTCGACAACAGTACATGTTCTATCCCATTTGTTTTGGCGCCGTCAAGTCTGATTTTCAAGCCTGATACGATCCCCAACAGCAAGAGTGGGGGGAAGTTCATGTGTATGTTCAGACCAAAGCTCAAGTGCCTTCATGTGCCTGTTTCGTAGAGCTTCCTCGCGTGCTGCCAGGGTATCTTTTCATGTAGTATTGAGGAAGGTATTTGCCATGTAGAATGGGGATAAGATCTCAGATTCTTCTTCGAAAAATACACATTTCCAGCAAAAGCTTAGTGTTGGCGTCGGGTGTGTTTCTGTATTGTAGGATTGCTTGCTGGAAGGAATCTGTGTCAAGGTTGCTGTTGGGGCCAGTGTTTGAGGCCATTATTCTTTTAACAGTTTTAACCCCAATTTCAGCTCGGCTGTTGGCATGTGGAAAGGCTACTGATTACAAACGGTGATTAACACCCCAGTTCTTCAAGAATGCCTCGGTGTTTTTCGCTGTAAACTCTGGACCAACATCCGATGTGAGTTCATCAGGAGCACCAAATGTTGCAAAGACTCTTCGAAGCATACTTATCAATCCATTACATCCATCTGCTCCCCTCTCTACTATTGGCCAGTTGGAGAAGCGGTCGACAACAACTAAATAGTGCAAACCCTTGTGCTGAAAGTAATCTGCGCATATACATTGGAATGGATAAGCAGGGTCGATCGTCATGTAAGGTGGCATTGCTGGGTTAGACGGAGCATTTCGGTTGCAGTCATTACATCGGGCACGTAGATTGATGACATCTTGTGTGATGCCCGGCCATAACACGCTATCTTTTAGGCGTGCATTCATTGCAGTCACTCCTTGATGTTCCAGGTCAAGAGCATGGAGGATATCATTCCGTAAGCTGGGTGGAACTACGATTCTGCTTTGGTAGAAGACAACAGCGTCTAAAACTGAGAGGTCGTCTCTAAATTTGTGAAACTCCTGCAGTTCTGGTTTCAATTCATTCTTAGTTTCTTGGAAACTGTTCTTCCACAGTTTGTAACAGGTCTAGCATTACTGGCTCATTGTTTGTCATAAGTTTGACTTTGTTCCATGTTGTAGCTTGTCCACACCCTAGTGCGGCAACTGCGTTCTCCTTGCTTGCAACGTCGACGTTAATATCTTAGGCAAGCTCTTCTGAACGTAAGCTTGCCAAGAATGGCAGGTCTGGAGCATTGTTAGCAGAATCTTCTTACAAATCTCTTCCTGGGATCACAAACTGGGTAGCGTGATACGGTGTCTGCTGTTCTATTCTTCACTCCTGGTACATGAACCATAGTAAAGCAATAGCGGAGGGTCTTTTCTTTTAAGTTGTGAAGCCTAGGGTTGTCTATTTTATTCAACGAACGGTCTCCAAAGACTTTCAGCAATGGCTTGTGATCGACAGCAATGAGTAAATTAGTGCAACCGAGAGCAAAGAACCGTGTTTTATGAAGACTATCCACAACAGCCAGGGCTTCTCCTTCGATGGCTGCATAGTTGTGTTCGTTTGAGTGTGTGAACCGGCTACCAACTAGCGTGGTTTTCCAACCAGTTGGGCAGTAGAAAGGTCTTATCTTGTCGCATGAGCAATGCTCCTGGAGAAGCCAAAAGACGAGTCCCACTTTCGACCAGTCTGTAGCAAGGTATGTCGGTTTTTCCTTGTCGAAGATACAGACAACTTCTTCAATCTCCTTTATGATGACTTCCTTTGATTCCTCAAAAAGGATGTTAAGTTCCCCAGTCCAATTGAATGTTGTTTTGGGTTTGAGTAAGTCCCTGAAAGGCAACATTCTTTCTGCTGATGTGAAAGCATAGGATAATTGGTTGACGAGCCCAAACCATGATATGATATCTGTCAAGCTGAGAAGTGTTGGGAAATTCTGAATAGCTTCGAAGTACTTCTTCGCAGGGCGAACACTATCCTTAGTGATTTCGAAGCTCGCAAAGGTTACTGGGTTGGCTGCAAACACAAATATGGTTAGGGAGAGTGTCATGACATGGCGGCCACATATGTTGAGCCAGTTGACTGCTTGCCAAAAGCTCTGATGATATTTTCTTCCCACTAAAGAGCGTCATAAACATACATTTCCTATTCGATTAAGGAGATCAGAAGCTTGGCAGCTCTAAAGCTGATTTGAATCTGCAACTAAATGTTAAAAAAGAAGCGATAAAAATAATCTCAATAGTTGTTGAATAATGGAAATGATCAAAATCTTTCTTTGAAATCATTGCTGAATTTAAATCTATGCCATTAGTCTCAAATCTTCTTGTGAAAGTGCTTTTACAGAAGAGCTCTTCTCAGACAAACGTAATAGATTGCTTGTATGAATCAATACGTCTTTACAAGGCTGTGTCTTGTTGGTTATTATGTGATTCTGGTGTTCCCTCCTTTTTGCAAGTGCAAAGTTTAGTTTTGAGTAGCAATCGCAAGTTATCTTGTAAGAATATGTAGATGATCGGATCTGCAACGAAGCCTAAAGACCAGACTATTTTCATGCACTTCATAACTGTTTTGTTATCGATGAATTGAAGCAAAATATCTGGAATCAATATAAATAGAACAAATGAAAGAATGATCAAAGCTGTTATCTTGAAGAATCTACTTTTCCCCCGTTCATTTTGTCGTCTATTTGCTGCATTCACATCTTGCTGGTTATTCACAAGCCTCCTTCTCTGTAAGATTTTTATGAATATCAAACTATATGTGATGAAAAACAAGATAATGAAAGCGGTATCGAGAACAACCCACATTAGATTCAGCAATCTAGAATCAAGATGGAATGTTTCCCAGAAGATGGGTAAGGAAATTACAATAAGAAGTGCTAGAAACCATGACACTACTATTGTAAAAATCAACCTCCGATTGGTCACCATCACTCTATGCTTTAGTGGGAACACAACTGCAATTAAACGATCCATCGTCAAAATGCACATAGCAAAATAATAGGGAATAAAAATTGCTATGAGGACTGTACCGATTTTTAATGCCACTTTTAAAGGCAAGAAAGCACCTCCGATAATTGATACAAACTCAACCAATGCTGCAAATATCTCAGAAACTGCCAAGTTGATGAGAAGAATTTTGCTGCTGTTTAAAGGTTTTGTAGCAGATAATGAATAAACTCCCAAACTGTTTAGCATCATTGAGATGAGATAAAATAAACTACTTATAGAAATTATGATTTTAATAATGGTTTCCATCCTTTGCTGCTAATAATGGCTTTTTAGTATCTTGTGATGAAATTACAGAACAGTATGTCAAACTTTCGAATTGCCAAATTAGCCTTCCGATCGATATGCAGACTGGTGATGTTCTTAAGAGAAGCGTCCTCGATAAATCTACTATTCCTGGCTAGGTAGTGGTTTTCTTGTAATTCCGGCGCTGTTGACTTTGAGTAAAAGCATTTTCCTTGTGATGAAACAAACATATAATTATGATATGTATATACCAATGTTCTTATGCCACGTAAAAGTCTCTCTTGCATTTAATCACGTAAAACTGATTAATTGAAACACGACAAATCTCCTCTTTCTGGTCAGCTCGTTGTTCTTTGTCATCCAATAAAAGTCTTTTTCTTACATAATTCGCCGTAAATAATTTATTTTGTATAACTGATTAAACAAGGAGAACCAAAAAAATTTCATCACAATCAAAACTCTTCACAGTGTATCACAACATCCGATTAAATATTAATTTTCAATTATTTTCTTCCATTTTTATTTTCACAGGTGTAGAAATATTATATCATCCGTGGGTTTTGTTATGGCAGCAATGCTTTATAATTCCTTTGCTTAACTTCCTACCTAGATTTATTTAGTAGAGTATATTCTTAAGGAATTATTGGATGATAGGGATCTCTTAAGCCTAAGGCCTCATATAAGTACATACATACATACATACATATCTCTAATACTGCATCATAAATTACATACATAGTTCTTCATCTAGTGTACCAGTACGGCACTAAAGACATCAGCTTAATTCAAAACTGGTTGACCAACAACATTCTTTTCTTCATACAGTTCCGTAGAAAGGTTTCCACAGACAAGCCCTGATATTGTTGTGACTTAATCACCCCATAGTATACTGTCTTGTGTTGTTTACTGAATCTCGTGTAATCTTCATCCACAAAAATTAGTCTCTTAGTAATAGATTAATTTGATGATCGAACCTCGAACGTAACCCATCTCTTCGTTTATACAGAAGTACAGAACGATTTAGATTAGGAAGAATAAAGGAGACTGGATCCCTGTAACTCGAAGTTTTATTTTTCTACGATCAATTTGCAGACTATTTCTAAATAAAACATTAGACTAGTCATAGTAATAGTAATAATAATAATTTTCTATCCCCCCCCAACTTGAAGCATGGTGGAAAGCGGAATGTCATATCTGGAATGTCATTCTTTGAGTCCTCTAGAATTAAAGCCCATTAAGCGATGTAGGGCTAATGGTTGGTTCTCCGTATTCCTTGCCAAGGTTTGAAGTTGAGCCAAAGCCGGAGGACTGGCCGAGACTCGAGGTACATTGGCAGTTGAAGTTATCATAAGAAGTGAGAGCACAGCAGGGTCTTTATGCGTGGAAGAAGTCAGAAGTGTAACAGGATCTGGAGGTGTGATGGGAGCTGGCAGTGTAGCTTGTATCTGACTCTCTGTTTTGACATCCTCATTCAGTGGTGGAAATCGAGGTAAGATTGTTCCCGTGTGGCTAGGTTCCGATTAATATGGGTGCTTCTGAATAAATCGAATTCTTTGCAAGTCATTCATGATGCTTTGTGCTGGCTTCACTTTCTGAATCGAAATGAATCTCCGAAGAAATTAACGATTACGAAGTTTCAGCCTTCTGGAGCCATCAACCTTGATCAGGTACTGATCAAATTGTTTGACTTCGACAACAGTACATGTTCTATCCCATTTGTTTTGGCGCCGTCAAGTCGGATTTTCAAGCATGATACGATCCCCAACAGCAAGAGTGGGGGGAAGTTCATGTGTATGTTCAGACCAAAGCTCGAGTGCCTTCATGTGCCTGTTTCGTAGAGCTTTCTCGCGTGCTGCCAGGGTATCTTTCCATGTAGTATGAGGATGGTATTTGCCATGTAGAATGGGGATAAGATCTCAGATTCTGCTTCCAAAAATACACATTTCCAGTGAAAGCTTAGTGTTGGCGTCGGGTGTATTTCTGTATTGTAGGATTACTTGCTGGAAGGAATCTGTGTCAAGGTTGCTGTTGGGGCCAGTGTTGGAGGCCATTATTCTTTTAACAGTTTTAACCCCAATGTCAGCTCGGCTGTTGGCATGTGGAAAGGCTACTGATTACAAACGGTGATTAACACCCCAGTTCTTCAAGAATGCCTCGGTGTTTTTTGATGTAAGCTCTGGACCACCATCCGATGTGAGTTCATCAGGAGCACCAAATGTTGCAAAGACTCTTCGAAGCATACTTATCAATCCATTACATCCATCTGCTCCCCTCTCTACTATTGGCCAGTTGGAGAAGCGGTCGACAACAACTAAATAGTGCAAACCCTTGTGCTGAAAGTAATCTGCGCATATACATTGGAATGGATAAGCAGGGTCGATCGTCATGTAAGGTGGCATTGCTGGGTTAGACGGAGCATTTCGGTTGCAGTCATTACATCGGGCACGTAGATTGATGACATCTTGTGTGATGCCCGGCCATAACACGCTATCTTTTAGGCGTGCATTCATTGCAGTCACTCCTTGATGTTCCAGGTCAAGAGCATGGAGGATATCATTCCGTAAGCTGGGTGGAACTACGATTCTGCTTTGGTAGAAGACAACAGCGTCTAAAACTGAGAGGTCGTCTCTAAATTTGTGAAACTCCTACAGTTCTGGTTTCAATTCATTCTTAGTTTCTGGGAAACTGTTCTTCCACAGTTTGTAACAGGTCTAGCATTACTGGCTCATTGTTTGTCATAAGTTTGACTTTGTTCCATGTTGTAGCTTGTCCACACCCTAGTGCGGCAACTGCGTTCTCCTTGATTGCAACGTCGACGTTAATATCTTAGGCAAGCTCTTAGGCAAGCTCTTCTGAACGTAAGCTTGCCAAGAATGGCAGGTCTGGAGCATTGTTAGCAGTATCTTCTTACAAATCTCTTCCTGGGATCACAAACTGGGTAGCGTGATACGGTGTCTGCTGTTCTATTCTTCACTCCTGGTACATGAACCATAGTAAAGCAATAGCGGAGGGTCTTTTCTTTTAAGATGTGAAGCCTGGGGTTGTCTATTTTATTCAACGAACGGTCTCCAAAGACTTTCAGCAATGGCTTGTGATCGACAGCAATGAGTAAATTAGTGCAACCGAGAGCAAAGAACCGTGTTTTATGAAGACTATCCACAACAGCCAGGGCTTCTCCTTCGATGGCTGCATAGTTGTGTTCGTTTGGGTGTGTGAACCGCCTACCAACTAGCGTGGTTTTCCAACCAGTTGGACAGTAGAAAGGTCTTATCTTGTCGCATGAGCAATGCTCCTGGAGGGACCAAAAGCCGAGTCCCGCTTTCGACCAGTCTATAGCAAGGCATGTCGGTTTTTCCTTGTCGAAGATACAGACAACTTCTTCAATCTCCTTTATGATGACTTCCTTTGATTCCTCAAAAAGGATGTTAAGTTCCCCAGTCCAATTGAATGTTGTTTTGGGTTTGAGTAAGTCCCTGAAAGGCAACATTCTTTCTGCTGATGTGAAAGCATAGGATAATTGGTTGACGAGCCCAAACCATGATATGATATCTGTCAAGCTGAGAAGTGTTGGGAAATTCTGAATAGCTTCGAAGTACTTCTTCGCAGGGCGAACACTATCCTTAGTGATTTCGAAGCTCGCAAAGGTTACTGGGTTGGCTGCAAACACAAATATGGTTAGGGAGAGTGTCATGACATGGCGGCCACATATGTTGAGCCAGTTGACTGCTTGCCAAAAGCTCTGATGATATTTTCTTCCCACTAAAGAGCGTCATAAACATACATTTCCTATTCGATTAAGGAGATCAGAAGCTTGGCAGCTCTAAAGCTGATTTGAATCTGCAACTAAATGTTAAAAAAGAAGCGATAAAAATAATCTCAATAGTTGTTGAATAATGGAAATGATCAAAATCTTTCTTTGAAATCATTGCTGAATTTAAATCTATGCCATTAGTCTCAAATCTTCTTGTGAAAGTGCTTTTACAGAAGAGCTCTTCTCAGACAAACGTAATAGATTGCTTGTATGAATCAATACGTCTTTACAAGGCTGTGTCTTGTTGGTTATTATGTGATTCTGGTGTTCCCTCCTTTTTGCAAGTGCAAAGTTTAGTTTTGAGTAGCAATCGCAAGTTATCTTGTAAGAATATGTAGATGATCGGATCTGCAACGAAGCCTAAAGACCAGGCTATTTTCATGCACTTCATAACTGTTTTGTTATCGATGAATTGAAGCAAAATATCTGGAATCAATATAAAAAGAACAAATGAAAGAATGATCAAAGCTGTTATCTTGAAGAATCTACTTTTCCCCCGTTCATTTTGTCGTCTATTTGCTGCATTCACATCTTGCTGGTTATTCACAAGCCTCCTCCTCTGTAAGATTTTTATGAATATCAAACTATATGTGATGAAAAACAAGATAATGAAAGCGGTATCGAGAACAACCCACATTAGATTCAGCAATCTAGAATCAAGATGGAATGTTTCCCAGAAGATGGGTAAGGAAATTACAATAAGAAGTGCTAGAAACCATGACACTACTATTGTAAAAATCAACCTTCGATTTGTCACCATCACTCTATGTTTTAGTGGGAACACGACTGCAATCAAACGTTCTATCGTCAAAATGCACATAGCAAAATAATAGGGAATAAAAATTGCTATGAGGACTGTACCGATTTTTAATGCCACTTTTAAAGGCAAGAAAGCACCTCCGATCATTGATACAAACTCAACCAATGCTGCAAATATCTCAGAAACTGCCAAGTTGATGAGAAGAATCTTGCTGCTGTTTAAAGGTCTTGTAGCAGATAATAAGTAAACTCCCAAACTGTTTAGCATCATTGAGATGAGATAAAATAAACTGCTTACACCAATTATGATTATTATAATGGTTTCCATCCTTTGCTGCTAATAATGGCTTTTTAGTATCTTGTGATGAAATTACAGAACAGTTTGTCAAACTTTCGAATCGCCAAATTAGCCTTCCGATCGATACGCAAACTGGTGATGTTCTTAAGAGAAGCGTCCACGATAAATCTACTATTCCTGGTTAGGTAGTGGTTTTCTTGTAGTTCCAGCACTGTTGACTTTGAGTAAAATCATTTTCCTTGTGATGAAACAAACATATAATTATTATGTAGATATACCAATGTTCTTATGCCACGTAAAAGTCTCTCTTGCGTTTAATCACGTAAAACTGATTAATTGAAACACGATAAATCTCCTCTTTCTGGTTAGCTCGTTGTTCTATGTAATCCAATAAACGTCTTTCTCTTATATAATTCGCCGTGAATAATTTATTTTGTATAACTGATTAAACAAGGAGAACCAAAAAAATTTCATCACAATCAAAACTCTTCACAGTGTATCACAACATCCGATTAAATATTAATTTTCAATCATTTTCTTCTATTTTTATTTTAACAGGTGTAGAAATATTATATCATCCGTGGGTTTTGTTATGACAGCAATGCTTTAGGATTCCTTTGCTTAACTTCGTACCTAGATTTGTTCGGTAGAGTATAGTCTTAAGCAATTATTGGATGATACGGTCTCTTAAGCCTAAGGCCTCATATAACTACATACATACATACAAACACTGAGAAGAAAAGACTTAAAAGTCAAAACTCTGTACATCTCCTGATTAGTGTGTAACCACGAAATAGGCTTGTCGAGATGGAGAGTTTTGTCTTTTGAGTCTTTTTCTTCTTAGTTTATATAGCTTTAATCTTTGTATCGAGCACTTTGATGGTAAACCGACCCACAGACTTCCTACATATAAACATACATACATATCTCTATAGCATTGCTCGTTCTAATACTGCATCATACATTTCATACATAGGTCTTCATCTAGTGTACCAGTGCGGCGCTAAAGACACCAGCTTGATTAAAAACTGGTTGACCAACAATATTATTTTCTTCATACAGTTCCGTAGAAAGGTTTTCACAGACAAGCCTTGATATTGTTGTGACTTAGTCACCCCATAGTACACAGTCTTGTGTTGCTAACTGAATCTCGTGTAATCTTCATCCACAATCATTATTCTCTTTGTAATAGATTAATTTGATGCTCGAACCTCGTACATAACCCATCTCTTCATCTATACACAAGTACAGAACGATTTAGATTAGGAAGAATAAAGGAGAACTGGATGCCTGTAACTCAAAGTTTCATTTTTTCACGATCAATTTGCAGACTATTTCTACATATAAACATACATTTCCTATTCAATTAAGCAGTTTAGAAGCTTGGCAGCTCTAAAGTGGAAAAAAGAAGCGATAATGATAATCTCAATAGTTGTTGAATAAAGGAAATGGTCGAAATCTTTCTTTGAAATCATTGCTGAATTTAACTCTATGCCATTAGTCTCAAATCTTCTTGTGAAAGTGCTTTTACAAAAGAGCTCTTCTCAAACAAACGTAATAGTTTGCTTGTATAAATTAATACACCTCTACAATGCTGTGTCTTGTTGGTTATTATCTGATTCTGGTGTTACTTCCTTTTTGCAAATGCAAAGTTTGGTTTTGAGTAGCAATCGTAAGTTATCTTGTAAGAATATGTAGATGATCGGATCTGCAACGAAGCCTAAAGACCAGACTATTTTCATGCACATCATAACTGTTTTGTTATCGATGAATTGAAGCAAAATATCTGGAATCAATATAAATAGAACAAATGAAAGAATGATCAAAGCTGTTATCTTGAAGAATCTACTTTTTCCCCGTTCATTTTGTTGTCCATTAGCTGGATTGACATCTTGCTGGTTATTCACAATCCTCTTTCTCCTCAGGATATTTTTGAATATCAAGCTATATGCGATAATACACAATACAATGAATCTTTATCGAGAGCAATTTCTTCACAAAGCTATTCACTATGTATCTAGACATCAGATGTGAAATTCATTTCCAATCATTTCTAGTCCTTTTTATTTGAACAGGTGCAGAAATATTGTATCAAAAGTCGATTTTGTTATGGCAGCAATTTCATGTCTTCCTTAACTACCCACTAACCTCCTGCTTAGTAAGATTTCTGTTACCAGTGCAAGAAGTCAGGTTTCTGATGCTATTTTGCAATGTTTTGTTTAGTTTTGATATATGTGGATGGTAGGGTCACTTTAAATGTTGAAGCATCATGACCATCTTCTATCATACTCATATACTGCTTCTTTGTAATTTTTTTCATGCATGTATTTGTTCCAGAACAACAAATGAAAACTCTTTTTGCCAGGTCCCCTTGTGTTTTTAGTGGTCATATCTATCTTTTGTCACAATTTAAAAAGACTTAATGTGTATTCGTAATACAAACATGAAAGGGATAAGGGCTCTTTTAAAGCAAAATAGATTGCTTTTAAAGAGATACGCCCTTACAAGGCCGTTTCTTCATGGGTGCACGTTGACTCTGGCTCTTTTTCTTGTTTGCATCTGCAAAGTTTTTTTTTGAGTAGCAATCGCAAGTGATCCTGTAAGAATATGTAAATAATAGGATCTGCAACGAAGCCTAAAGACAAGACTATGTTGAGGCATTTTATAGCTGTTTTGCTGGTCATCAAGAAAAATAGACTGCTTTTATAGTAATACGCTTCACAAGGCTGTGTCCTGTTGGTCATTATCTGATTCTGGTGTTACTCCATTTTTGCAAGTGCAAAGTTTGGTTTTGAGTAGCAATCGCAAGTGATCGTGGAAGAATATGTAGATGAAAGGATCTGTAATCAGGCCAATAGACCAGGCAATAGTGATGCCTTCATGAACGGTTCTGTTTTTGATGAATGGAAGCAATATATCTGGAATAAATGCAAGAAGTACGAAGGAAAGAATAATTAAAGATGTTATCTTTAAGAATCTTCTGTTTCCCCTTTCATTTTGTCGTCTATTCGTCACATTGACATCTTGCTGGTTATTCACAAGCCTCCTTCTCTGTAGAATTTTTATGAATATCAAGCTATATGTGATAATACACAATATAATGAATGCAGCATCGAAAGCAATCCACAATTCATTATTGTGACTAGATTTTTCATTGAAAATAAAGAAGCAAATTCCAATAAGGAGTGCAAGAAACCATGAAACCACTATTGTTAAAATCAACCTTCGATTTGTCACCATCACTCTATGCTTTAGTGGGAACACGACTCCGATCAAACGATCTATCGTCAAAATGTACATAGCTAAGAAGTAGGGAAACCAACTTGTTAAGAAGATGATGCTGATCTTAAATGTTACCTTAACTGGAAAGTAGGCATGCGCGATGCTTGATAAAGCCTCCATAGATGCTGCAAATATCTCCGAAACTGCCAAATTGATTAGAAGAATTTTACTGCTGTTTAAAGGTCTTGTTGCAGATAATAAATAAACTCCCAAACTGTTTGAAATCATTGAGAGGAGATAGAATAAATTTCTCACACAAATTATGATGATGATAGTAACTGCCATTATTATTTGCCGCTAATAATGACTTTTCGATAACTTGTGGTTGAATTGCAGTAATTGTTCAAACCATTAGATTATGAAATTAGCCTTCCGATCGACTGGTGATGATCTTAAGAGAAGACTCCAGGAAAAAATCTCATCTTCCTGGGTAGCTAGTTTTTTTGTTGTAGTTCCATAACTGCCATTCTCTAATCTAATCCACTGTTAATAATTCATTGTGTATAACTGATCATTATACAAGTTTAACCGAAATTCAAATTTTCTTCACAATCAAAACCATTTCAAAGGTATCTCGATACGAGATTAAATATTGATTTTCAATTATTTCTAGTCCGTCTTATTTTGACAGGAATAGAATGAAATATCGTATGAAAAGTCGATTTTGCTATGGCAGCAATTTTATGTATTCCGTAACTACCCACTACACGCATGTCTAAAGTACAATTTTATGTAATAGAAATAGAATGCAGTTTTCTGATGCTATTTTACAGTGTTTTGTTGAGCAATAATATCAGTTTTGAAAATATGTACATGATAGGGTCACTGATAACAGTAAAGTTATCATACAGCCATACAATGGCCGTTTCATATCATCTTTTCCACTGCTTGTGTATCAGGGCTCTTTTGAACCAAGAATTATAGGCTGCTTTTATAGTAAATCGCTTTACAAGGCTGTGTTTTGTTGGTTATTATCTGATTCTGGTGTTACTTCCTTTTTGCAAGTGCAAAGTTTGGTTTTGAGTAGCAATCGCAAGTTATCCTGGAAGAATATGTAAATAATAGGATCTGCAACGAAGCCTAAAGACCAGACTATGTTGAGGCATTCTATAGCTGTTTTGTTGGTCATTGAATGGAAATGAAACACAATATCTGGAACTAACATAAGAAGAAGAAATGAAAGAATTATCAAAGCTGTGATCTTGAATAATCTACTATTGCCTCGTCTATCTTGCTGGTTATTTACAAGCCTCTTTCTCTGTAAGACTTTGATGAATATCAAGCCGTATTTAATCGTACACAATATGATAAATACTGCATCAAGAGCAATCCAGATGTATTTCAGCAAAGCAGAATCAAGGTGGAATGTTTCGCTGAAGATAGAAAAACATGTTTGAAGGAGGAGTGCTATAAACCAGCATGTGACTATTGCTAAAGTCAGTCTTTGCTCCGTCACAATCACCCTGTGTTTAAATGGCAACACGACTCCGATCAATCGGTCCACCGTTAACATAAACATGGCGAAATAGTATGCAATATAACTGGTTGCAAAGATTATCCCAATTTTCAACATTGTTTCTATTGGCAAGACTGCACGTAAGATGTTCAATACAACTCGCATTATAGCAACAAATATCTCAGAAACTGCCAAGTTAATGAGAAGAATTTTGCTGCTGTTTAAAGGTTTTGTAGCAGATAATAAGTAAACTCCCAAACTGTTTAAAATTGTTGAGATGAGAAAGATTAAACTGCTTACAGAAAGCAAGATGATATTGCTCGATTGCATAATTTGTTGCTGATAATTGCTTTTCGATAATTCGTGATATTCTCACTCCTCAATTTAAATAACCATTATAAGGGTTTTGCATTTTTTAACAATCCACATTTTGATAACGAGTGTTGTCCTCTAATCAAGCTACCTCTTGATGTCAGCTTACATGATAAATTAAACATAAATAAACGAAACGATACGATGACGGGCTGCAACGATAAATCATGAATAAACTGACGTATCAAGATATCAACAGGCTAAACGTATCGTGTATATCCCTTCCTTGGTA
The DNA here is from genome assembly GCA_963924455.1 of Pelagia noctiluca. Taxonomy (NCBI): domain Eukaryota; kingdom Metazoa; phylum Cnidaria; class Scyphozoa; order Semaeostomeae; family Pelagiidae; genus Pelagia; species Pelagia noctiluca. The sequence goes on from OZ004322.1 coordinate 4,755,805, forward strand.
GAATGAATTAAACGCATCTCTCAGAAAGCTAGTATTTTCCTTGCATTTATGCAGCTAGTGGCTTGACAATTTTTATCGATACCATGTTTAAATATTCATTGTTGTCTATTCTTTACCATTCTATATGTGCAGGTGAAACAATTTCGCATCGAGACGTATCTCATTAAGTTTTTTGTTTGCTAAGATTATTTGATATATCTATTCAGTAAAAGCTCATGACTAAGATCTTAACAATCAAGAAGCTCGAGATTCGATACTCATCTTAAAGGTATATAATACCTGTGTTTCTCATGTCCGAATTGTATCGGATTTCCTGCCTTTACTCAGCATAGATCGCCTCGACTGCCGCACAAGAACAAAACAAAAGTATTTTGGTTCAAAATCCTTTGTTAAATCGTGCGCACGCCTGCGTCAATTTCATGCAATTGCCGCCCAATTGTTTTGTAGTTTATTACTGACGACCCTTCCTATTGTTTATTTTGCACACGAAGCCACTGACCGAGAAATGAAGTGAATATATTAGTTTTGAATTTGAACTGACGAAGATTTCATGGCCTAGTAATTTCTGCACACAGAAGTGCCTGTGAATAATTTCGAAAAGTAGGTTTCATCAAGAAGGGAGAAAACTTTCATGTTTTGTTCAGGATGTGAATATAATAATATAGTACCAAGACATGAAGTAAAGTTTTGCCGTTTGGCAAGCGAGCGAGTGTTTTTATTGCCGTGTTACGATATAGGGAAGTAAAGATACTTTTTCGTTATATGAAAGATGTTATACTGCAAAATCTCTCTTTATTGTTCATTCAACATATTTATCCATATTTTCAATAACTTTATTAGAATATTCGCTCCTCAATATCGAGAAGTTTTGGTGTGGTGAGCTCTAACCACGTTAAACGTTGTTCAATCTCTCTCAAATGGAAATTTATCCTAATTTTTCATTTTTTCACAAATAGAGAAAATATTAGAAATTCTAGAGTATTTAGGTATTGTCATTTACTTACTTTATAAAAGTCCTAAAACAACAAGTGTGTTACCTGCTATTCAACTGTTACTTCGAAAAGGCGTCGTAGGCTGGCAGGAATCCTCAAACTGAGGAAAAAGGTGCGTTTCTAGTGTTAGGAACGGCGATAACTCAAAACATTTTCCGGGGATGAACCGCCAACCCCCCAATTTTAGCCCATTGGTGCAGAATTCAAATTATTTGCTAGATCTGTTCCTATTATTCGTACTTCCATACCCCTATTGAAACAAAACAGGTTTACACAGTTAAACGAAACTCACTAACTTAACTAACACACCAGGGCCTCTTTCTTCGATAAGCACTGAAGTAGTGTATGCTACCTTACCCCTGTTAAAACAAGGCATTCAACTGGTAAAGTGAACGAATTAATGAAAATATATGAAATTGTTAGAATCCTTCTCTAAAATCACTGTCGAGTTCACTCTTTGCATTGAGTCTCAAATCATCTTGCGAAAGTGCTTTTGTAGCAGGGCCTTTCTCAAACAAACATAATAAATTGCTTGTATGAATAAATACGCCTTTATAAGGCTGTGTCTTGTACAGTATTGTCTAATTCTTGTCTAACCTCCTTTTTGCAAGTGCAAAGTTTGGTTTTGAGTAGCAATCGCAAGTTATCTTGTAAGAATATGTAGATTAAAGGATCTGCAACGAAGCCTAGAGACCAAGCAATGCTAAGAGATGCTATGATTTTTTCGTCTCGTATGAATAGGGACAAAAGTTCTGGAATCAATATAAAAATAACAAATGAAAGAATAATCAAAGCTGTTATCTTGAAGAATCTACTGTTTCCCCGTTCATTCTGTCGTCTATTTCCTGAATTTACATCTTGCTGGTTATTTACAAGCCTCTTTCTCTGTAAGATTTTTTTGAATATCAAGCTATATGTAATCGTACACAGTATGATGAATGCAGTATCGAAAATAACCCAAGTTAGTTTCATCATTCTTGAATCAAGATGGAATTCTTTCCAGAAGATGGGGAAGGAAATTCCTATAATAAGTGCCAGAAACCATGACACCACTATTGTAAAAATCAACCTCCGATTTGTCACCATCACTCTATGCTTTAGTGGGAACACGACTCCGATCAAACGATCTATCGTCAAAATACACATGGCAAAATAATAGGGAATAAAAATTGCTATGAAGATTGTACCGATTTTTAATGCCACTTTCAAAGGCAAGAAGGCACCTGTGATAATTGATAGAGCCTCCATCAATGATCCAAATATCCCAGAAACTGCCAAGTTGATGAGAAGAATTTTGCTGCTGTTTAAAGGTCTTGTAGCAGATAATAAATAAACTCCCAAACTGTTTAAACTGGTCGAGATGAGATAGAACAAACTGCTTACCAAAAGCATGATTTTAATGATGCTTTCCATAATTTGCTGCTAATAATGGCTTTTTAGTATCTTGTGATGAAATTACAGAACAGTTTGCCAAACTTTCGAATTGCGAAATTAGCCTTCAGATCGATATGCAGACTGGTGATGTTCTTAAGAGAAGCGTCCACGATAAATCTACTATTCCTGGCTAGGTAGTGGTTTTCTTGTAGTTCCGTAGCTGTTGACTTTGAGTAAAATGAATTTCCTTGTGATGAAACAAGCAAATAATTATCATGTGGATTTACCAATGCTCTTATGCCACGTAATAGTCTCTCTTGCGTTTAATCACGTAAAACTAATTAATTGAAACACGATAAATCTCCTCTTTCCCGTTAGCTCGTTGTTCTATGTAATCTAATAAACGTCATTCTCTTATATGATCCACTGTGAATAATTTATTTTGTATAACTATGGTATAACTGATTACAAAAGGAGAACCGAAAATCAAAATTTCATCACAATCAAAATTCCTATAGTGTATCGCAACATCCGATTAAATATTAATTTTCAATTATTTTTTTCTATTTTTATTTTCCGGGTGTAGAAATATCATATCATCTGTGGGTTTTGTTATGGCAGCAATTCTTTATGATTCCTTTGCTTAACTTCGTACCTAGATTTATTTTGTAGAGTATAGTCTTAAGCAATCATTGGATGATAGGGTCTCTTAAGCCTAAGGCGTGATATAACTACATACATACTTACAAACACTGAGAAGAAAAGACTTAAAAGTCAAAACTCTGTACATCTCCTGATTAGTGTGTAACCACGAAATAGGCTTGTCGAGATGGAGAGTTTTGTCTTTTGAGTCTTTTTCTTCTTAGTTTATATAGCTTTAATCTTTGTATCGAGCACTTTGATGGTAAACCGACCCACAGACTTCCTACATATAAACACACATACATATCTCTTTAGCCTTGCTCGGTCTAATACTGCATCATAAATTATATACATCGTTCCCAAACTTGTGTGCCAGTGCGGCACTAAAGACACCAGCTTAATTTGAAACTGGTTGACCAGCAACATTCTTTTTTCACACAGATCCGGAGAAAGGTTTCCACACACTAGCCCAGATATTATTGCGTAATACGTAACTCATCTCTTCGTTTATGCCGAAGTATGCTTCGAAAGCTGTTATCTTGAAAAATCTACTGTTCCCCCGTCCATTTTGTTGTCCATTAGCTGGATTGACATCTTGCTGGTTATTCACAATCCTCTTTCTCCTCAGGATATTTTTGAATATCAAGCTATATGCGATAATACACAATACAATGAATCTTTATCGAGAGCAATTTCTTCACAAAGCTATTCACTATGTATCTAGACATCAGATGTGAAATTCATTTCCAATTATTTCTAGTCCTTTTTATTTGAACAGGTGCAGAAATATTGTATCAAAAGTCGATTTTGTTATGGCAGCAATTTCATGTCTTCCTTAACTACCCACTAATCTCCTGCTTAGTAAGATTTCTGTTACCAGTGCAAGAAGTCAGGTTTCTGATACTATTTTACAGTGTTTTGTTTAGTTTTGATATATGTGGATGGTAGGGTCACTTTAAATGTTGAAGCCTCATGACCATCTTCTATCATACTCATATACTGCTTCTTTGTAATTATTTTCATGCATGTATTTGTTCCAGAACAACAAATGAAAACTCTTTTTCATGATACAATTATGAAAGGGGTAAGGGCTCTTTTAAAGCAAAATAGTTTGCTTTTAAAGGAAAATGCCCTTACAAGGCCGTTTCTTCGTGGGTACACGTTGACTCTGGTGCTGTTTCTTGCTTGCATTTACAGAGCTTCTTTTTGAGTAGCAATCGCAAGTGATCCTGTAAGAATATGTAAGTAATAGGATCTGCAACGAAGCCTAAAGACCAGACTATGTTGAGGCATTCTATAGCTGTCTTGTTGGTCTTGGAATGGAAATGAAACACAATATCTGGAACTAACATAAGAAGAAGAAATGAAAGAATTATCAAAGCTGTGATCTTGAATAATCTACTATTGCCTCGTCTATCTTGCTGGTTATTTACAAGCCTCTTTCTCTGTAAGACTTTGATGAATATCAAGCCGTATGTAATCGCACACAATATGATAAATACTGCATCAAGAGCAATCCAGATGTACTTCAGCAAAACAGAATCAAGGTGGAATGTTTCGCTGAGGATAGAGAAACATGTTTGAAGGAGGAGTGCTATAAACCAGGATGTGACTATTGCTAAAGTCAGTCTTCGCTTCGTCACAATCACCCTGTGTTTAAATGGCAACACGACTCCGATCAATCGGTCCACCGTTAACATAAACATGGCGAAATAGTACGCAATATAACTGGTTGCAAAGATTATCCCAATTTTCAACATTGTTTCTATTGGCAAGACTGCACGTAAGATGTTCAATACAACTCGCATTATAGCAACAAATATCTCAGAAACTGCCAAGTTAATGGGAAGAATTTTGCTGCTGTTTAAAGGTTTTGTAGCAGATAATAAGTAAACTCCCAAACTGTTTAAAATCGTTGAGATGAGAAAGATTAAACTGCTTACAGAAAGCAAGATGATATTGATCGATTCCATGATTTGTTGCTGATAATTGCTTTTCGATAATTTGTGATATTCTCACTCCTCAATTTAAATAACCATTGTAAAGTTTTTGCATTTCTTAACAATCCACATTTTGATAATGAGTGTTGTCCTTTAATCAAGCTACCTCTTGATGTCAGCTTACATAATGAATTAAATATGAATAAACTAAGCGATGAGATGACGGGCGGCAACGAAAAATCATGAATAAACTGACTTATCAAGATATCAACAGGCTAAACGTATCGTGCATATCCCTTCCTTGGTAGAATGGATAAAATGCATCTCCTAGTTAAATAGTATTTTCCTTGCATTTATGCAGCTTTTGGCTTTACAATATTTATCGATACCATAATTAAATATTTATTGTTCTTTATTCTTACCATTCTATATGTGCAGGTGAAATAATTTCGCATCGAGATGTGTCTCATTATGTTTTTTGTTTGCTAAGATTATTTGATATATCTATTCAGTAAAAGCTCATGACTAAGATCTTAACAATCAAGAAGCTTACGATTTGGTACACATTTTTATGGTATAAAATACCCAGTGTTTAGGCCCATGGTGTTTTCTATTTTAGAATATTGATGATAATGGTAGTTAAGAAGTGTTTTAAGGCCTATAAACAACAAATACTATATGTATTTATTTTAGCCCATTGGTGCAGAATTCAAATTCTTTGCTAGATCTGTTCCTATTATTCGTACTACCATACCCCTATTGAAACAAAACAGGCTTACACAGTAAAAGTAAACTGACTAACTTAATGGACACACCAGGGTGTCTTTCTTCTATAAGGACTGAAGTAGTGTATGCTACCATATCCCTGTTAAAACAAGGCATTCGACTGTTAAAGTAAACGACTTGAAAATAGGTTTGAAAATATATGAAATGGTTAAAATCATTCTTTAGAATCACTGTCAAGTTCACTCTTTGCATTGAGTCTCAAATCATCTTGCGAAAGTGCTTTTGTAGCAGGGCCTTTCTCAAACAAACGTAATAGATTGCTTGTATGAATAAATACGCCTTTACAAAGCTGTGTCTTGTTGGTTATTATCTGATTCTTGTGTTACTTCCTTTTTGCAAGTGCAAAGTTTGGTTTTGAGAAGCAATCGCAAGTTATCTTGTAAAAATATGTAGATTAAAGGATCTGCAATCATGCCTAGAGACCAAAGAATGTGAAGAGATGCAATAACTGCTTCGTCTCGTATGAATTGGGATAAAATATTTGGAACTAATATTAAAAGAAGAAATGAAAGAATGATCAAAGCTGTTATCTTTAAGAATCTTCTGTTTCCCCGTTCATTCTGTCGTCTATTCGTCTCATTGACATGTTGCTGGTTATTCACAAGCCTCTTTCTCTGTAAGATTTTTATGAATATCAAACTATATGTGATGGAAAACAAGATAATAAATGCAGTATCGAAAACAACCCACGTTAGATTCAGCAGTCTAGAATCAAGATGAAATGTTTTCCAGAAGATAGGTAAGGAAATTCCTATAAAAAGTGCTAGAAACTATGACACCACTATTGTAAAAATCAACCTCCGCTTTGTCACCATCAGTCTATGCTTTAAGGGGAACACGACTCCGATCAAACGATCTATCGTCAAAATGCACATAGCAAAATAGTAGGGAATAAAAATTGTTTTCAATACCGTCCCGATTTTTAATGCCACTTTTAAAGGCAAGAAGGGACGTGCAATAATTGATACAGCCTCGATCAATGTTCAAAATATCTCAGAAACTGCCAAGTTAATGAGAAGAATTTTGCTGCTGTTTATTGGTCTTGAAGCAGATAATAAATAAACTCCCAAACTGTTTAAACTGGTCGAGATGAGATAGAAAAAACTGCTTACCAAAAGCATGATTTTAATGATGCTTTCCATAATTTGCTGCTAATAATGGCTTTTTAGTATCTTGTGATGAAATTACAGAACAGTTTGTCAAACTTTCGAATTGCGAAATTAGCTTCAGATCGATACGGAGACTGATGATGCTCTTAAGAGAAGCGTCCTCGATAAATCTACTATTCCTGGCTAGATAGTGGTTTTCTTGTAGTTCCGTAGCTGTTGACTTTGAGTAAAATGAATTTCCTTGTGATGAAACAAGCAAATAATTATCATGTGGATTTACCAATGCTCTTATGCCACGTAAAAGTCTCTCTTGCGTTTAATCACGTAAAACTAATTAATTGAAACACGATAAATCTCCTCTTTCCCGTTAGCTCGTTGTTCTATGTAATCTAATAAACGTCATTCTCTTATATGATCCACTGTGAATAATTTATTTTGTATAACTATGGTATAACTGATTACAAAAGGAGAACCGAAAATCAAAATTTCATCACAATCAAAATTCCTATAGTGTATCGCAACATCCGATTAAATATTAATTAATTATCAATTATTTTTTTCTATTTTTATTTTCCGGGTGTAGAAATATTATATCATCTGTGGGTTTTGTTATGGCAGCAATTCTTCATGATTCCTTTGCTTAACTTCGTACCTAGATTTATTTTGTTGAGTATATTCTTAAGCAGTTATTGGATGCACTAAAGACACCAGCTTAATTTGAAACTGGTTGACCAGCAACATTTTTTTTCACACAGATCCGGAGAAAGGTTTCCACAGACTAGCCCAGATATTTTTGTGACTTAGTCACCCCCTAGTACACAGTCTTGTGTTGCCAAATGAATCTCGTGTAATCTTCATCCACAAACATTATTTTTTGAAATAAATTTATTTGATGCTCGAACTTCGTACGTAACTCATCTCTTCGTTTATGCTGAAGTACAGAAAGAAGAAAGGAGACTGGCTCTTTGCAACTCAAAGTTTCATTTTTTCACGATCAATTTGCAGACTATTTCTACATTTAAACATACATTTTCTATTTGATTAAGTAGAAGAGAAGCTTGGCTGCTTTAAGCTAAAACTAAAAGTTAAAAAAGAAGCGATAAAAATAATCTCAATAGTTGTTGAATAAAGGAAATGGTCCAAAGCTTTCTTTGAAATCATTGCTGAATTCAATCCGATGCTACTAGTCTCAAATCTTCTTGTGAAAGTGCTTTTGTAGCAGGGCCTTTCTCAAACAAACGTAATAGATTGCTTGTATGAATTAATACGTCTTTACAAGGCTGTGTCTTGTTGGTTATTATCTGATTCTGGTGTTACTTCCTTTTTGCAAGTGCAAATTTTGGTTTTGAGTAGCAATCGCAAGTTATCCTGGAAGAATATGTAGATTAAAGGATCTGTAACTAAGCCAATAGAACAGACAATTTAATACTCTCAATAACTGCTTAGTTTTTGATGAATTGAAGAAAAATATCTGGAATCAACGCAAGAAGAATAGAGGAAAGAATAACTAAAGCTGTTATCTTGAAAAATCTACTGTTCCCCCGTCCATTTTCTTGTCCATTAGCTGCATTAACATCTTGCTGGACGTTTATAAGCCTCTTTCTCTTTAGGATTTTTTTGAATATCAAGCTATCTGCGATAATACACAATACAATAAATCGGTATCGAGGGCAATTTCTTCACAAAGCTATTCACTATGTATCTAGACATCAGATGTGAAATTCATTTCCAATCATTTCTAGTCCTTTTTATTTGAACAGGTGCAGAAATATTGTATCAAAAGTCGATTTTGTTATGGCAGCAATTTCATGTCTTCCTTAACTACCCACTAATCTCCTGCTTAGTAAGATTTCTGTTACCAGTGCAAGAAGTCAGGTTTCTGATACTATTTTACAGTGTTTTGTTTAATGATATTAGTTTTAAAATATGTGGATGGTAGGGTCACTTTAAATGTTGAAGCATCGTAAAACTATATCATGGCCATCTTCTATCATCCTCATCTACTTCTTCTTTGTAATTCTTTCATGCATGTGGTTGTTCCAGAACAACAAATGAAAACTATTTACTCGCCAGGCCCCCTTGTGTTCTGGTGGTCATATCCACTTATGTCACGATTTAAAAAGTCTTAATGTGTATTCATAATGCATACATGAAAGGGATAAGGGCTCTTTTAAAGCAAAATAGATTCTTTTTAAACAGATACGTCCTTACAAGGCCGTTTCTTCATGAGTACACGTTGACTCTGGCACTGTCTCTTGCTTGCATTTGCAAAGTTTTTTTTTGAGTAGCAATCGCAAGTGATCCTGTAAGAATATGTAAATGATAGGATCTGCAACGAAGCCAAAAGACCAGACTATGTTGAGGCATTCTATAGCTGTTTTGTTGGTCATGGAATGGAAATGAAACACAATATCTGGAACTAACATAAGAAGAAGAAATGAAAGAATTATCAAAGCTGTGATCTTGAATAATCTACTATTGCCTCGTCCATCTTGCTGGTTATTTACAAGCCTCTTTCTCTGTAAGACTTTGATGAATATCAAGCCGTATGTAATCGCACACAATATGATAAATACTGCATCAAGAGCAATCCAGATGTACTTCAGCAAAACAGAATCAAGGTGGAATGTTTCGCTGAGGATAGAGAAACATGTTTGAAGGAGGAGTGCTATAAACCAGGATGTGACTATTGCTAAAGTCAGTCTTCGCTTCGTCACAATCACTCTGTGTTTAAATGGCAACACGACTCCGATTAATCGATCCACCGTTAACATAAACATGGCGAGATAGTACGCAATATAACTGGTTGCAAAGATTATCCCAATTTTCAACATTGTTTCTATTGGCAAGACTGCACGTAAGATGTTGAATACAACTCGCATTATAGCAACAAATATCTCAGAAACTGCCAAGTTAATGGTTTCCATAATTGGCTGTTGATAATTGCTTTTCGATAATTCGTGATATTCTCACACCTCAATCTATAGAACCATTATAAGGGTTTTGCATTTCTTAACAATCCACATTTTGATAACGAGTGTTGTCCTCTAATCAAGCTACCTCTTGATGTCAGCTCACATAATGAATTAATCATAAATGAACAAAACTGAGATGACGGGCTGCGACGATAAATCATGAATAAACTGACGTATCAAGATATCGACAGGCTAAACGTATCGGGCATATCCCTTCCTTGGTAGAATGGATAAAATGCATCTTAGCAAAATAGTAGGGAATAAAAATTGTTTTCAATACCGTCCCGATTTTTAATGCCACTTTTAAAGGCAAGAAGGGACGTGCGATAATTGATACAGCCTCGATCAATGTTCCAAATATCTCAGAAACTGCCAAGTTGATTAGAAGAATTTTGCTGCTGTTAAAAGGTCTTGTAGCAGATAATAAATAAACTCCCAAACTGTTTAAACTGTTCGAGATGAGATAGAACAAACTGCTTACCAAAAGCATGATTTTAATAATGCTTTCCATCATTTGCTGCTAATAATGGCTTTTTAGTATCTTGTGATGAAATTACAGAACAGTTTGTCAAACTTTCGAATTGCGAAATTAGCTTCAGATCGATACGGAGACTGATGATGCTCTTAAGAGAAGCGTCCACGATAAATCTAGTATTCCTGGCTAGGTAGTGGTTTTCTCGTAGTTCCGTAGCTGTTGACTTTGAGTAAAATGAATTTCCTTGTGATGAAACAAACAAATAATTATGATGTGTATACCAATGTTCTTATGCCACGTAAAAGTCTCTCTTGCGTTTAATCACGTAAAACTGATTAATTGAAACACGATAAATCTCCTCTTTCTCGTTAGCTCGTTGTTCTTCGTAATCCAATAAACGTCTTCTCTAATATTATCCACTCTGAATAATTTATTGATTACAAAAGGAGAACCCAAAATCAAAATTTCTACACAATCAAAACTCTCCACTGTGTATTGAAACATCCGATTAAATATTAATTTTCAATCATTTTATTCCATTTCAAATTTCCAGGGTTTTGCATTTCTAATCAATCCACATTTTCATAACGAGTGTTGTCCTCTAATCCAGCTACCTCTTGATGTCAGCTTACATAATGAATTAAACATAAATAAACAAAGCGATGAGATGACGGGCTGCGACGATAAATCATGAATAAACGGACGTATCAAGATATCGACAGGCTAAACGTATCGGGCTATATATATCCCTTCATTGGTAGAATGAATTAAACGCATCTCTCAGATAGCTAGTATTTTCCTTGCATTTATGCAGCTAGTGGCTTAACAATGTTTATCGATACCATAATTAAATATTTATTGTTCTCTATTCTTTACCATTCTATATGTGCAGGTGAAACAATTTCGCATCGAGATGTGTCTCATTATGTTTTTTGTTTGCTAAGATTATTTGATATATCTATTCAGTAAAAGCTCATGACTAAGATCTTAACAATCAAGAAGCTCGAGATTCGATACTCATCTTAAAGGTATATAATACCTGTGTTTCTCATGTCCGAATTGTATCGGATTTCCTGCCTTTACTCAGCATAGATCGCCTCGACTGCCGCACAAGAACAAAACAAAAGTATTTTGGTTCAAAATCCTTTGTTAAATCGTGCGCACGCCTGCGTCAATTTCATGCAATTGCCGCCCAATTGTTTTGTAGTTTATTACTGACGACCCTTCCTATTGTTTATTTTGCACACGAAGCCACTGACCGAGAAATGAAGTGAATATATTAGTTTTGAATTTGAACTGACGAAGATTTCATGGCCTAGTAATTTCTGCACACAGAAGTGCCTGTGAATAATTTCGAAAAGTAGGTTTCATCAAGAAGGGAGAAAACTTTCATGTTTTGTTCAGGATGTGAATATAATAATATAGTACCAAGACATGAAGTAAAGTTTTGCCGTTTGGCAAGCGAGTGAGTGTTTTTATTGCCGTGTTACGATATAGGGAAGTAAAGATACTTTTTCGTTATATGAAAGATGTTATACTGCAAAATCTCTCTTTATTGTTCATTCAACATATTTATTCACATTTTCAATAACTTTATTAGAATATTCGCTCCTCAATATCGAGAAGTTTTGGTGTGGTGAGCTCTAACCACGGTAAACGTTGTTTAATCTCTCTCAAATGGAAATTTATCCTAATTTTTCATTTTTTCACAAATAGAGAAAATATTAGAAATTCTAGAGCTTTTAGGTATTGTCATTTACTTACTTTATAAAAGTCCTAAAACAACAAGTGTGTTACCTGCTATTCAACTGTTACTTCGAAAAGGCGTCGTAGGCTGGCATGAGGGCTGGCAGGAATCCTCAAACTGAGGAAAAAGGTGCGTTTCTAGTGTTAGGAACGGCGATAACTCAAAACAGTTTCCGGGGATGAACCGCCAACCCCCCAATTTTAGCCCATTGGTGCAGAATTCAAATTATTTGCTAGATCTGTTCCTATTATTCGTACTTCCATACCCCTATTGAAACAAAACAGGTTTACACAATAAAACGAAACTGACTAACTTAACTAACACACCAGGGCCTCTTTCTTCGATAAGGACTGAAGTAGTGTTTGCTACCTTACCCCTGTTAAAACAAGGCATTTAACTATTAAAGTAAACGAATTAATGAAAATATATGAAATTGTTAAGATCCTTCTTTAGAATCACTGTCAAGTTCACTCTTTGCATTGAGTCTCAAATCATCTTGCGAAAGTGCTTTTGTAGCAGGGCCTTTCTCAAACAAACATAATAAATTGCTTGTATGAATAAATACGCCTTTATAAGGCTGTGTCTTGTACAGTATTGTCTAATTCTTGTCTAACCTCCTTTTTGCAAGTGCAAAGTTTGGTTTTGAGTAGCAATCGCAAGTTATCTTGTAAGAATATGTAGATTAAAGGATCTGCAACGAAGCCTAGAGACCAAGCAATGCTAAGAGATGCTATGATTGTTTCGTCTCGTATGAATAGGGACAAAAGTTCTGGAATCAATATAAAAATAACAAATGAAAGAATAATCAAAGCTGTTATCTTGAAGAATCTACTGTTTCCCCGTTCATTCTGTCGTCTATTTCCTGAATTTACATCTTGCTGGTTATTTACAAGCCTCTTTCTCTGTAAGATTTTTTTGAATATCAAGCTATATGTAATCGTACACAGTATGATGAATGCAGTATCGAAAATAACCCAAGTTAGTTTCATCATTCTTGAATCAAGATGGAATTCTTTCCAGAAGATGGGGAAGGAAATTCCTATAATAAGTGCCAGAAACCATGACACCACTATTGTAAAAATCAACCTCCGATTTGTCACCATCACTCTATGCTTTAGTGGGAACACGACTCCGATCAAACGATCTATCGTCAAAATACACATGGCAAAATAATAGGGAATAAAAATTGCTATGAAGATTGTACCGATTTTTAATGTCACTTTCAAAGGCAAGAAGGCACCTGTGATAATTGATAGAGCCTCCATCAATGATCCAAATATCCCAGAAACTGCCAAGTTGATGAGAAGAATTTTGCTGCTGTTTAAAGGTCTTGTAGCAGATAATAAATAAACTCCCAAACTGTTTAAACTGGTCGAGATGAGATAGAACAAACTGCTTACCAAAAGCATGATTTTAATAATGCTTTCCATAATTTGCTGCTAATAATGGCTTTTTAGTATCTTGTGATGAAATTACAGAACAGTTTGTCAAACTTTCGAATTGCGAAATTAGCTTCAGATCGATACGGAGACTGATGATGCTCTTAAGAGAAGCGTCCTCGATAAATCTACTATTCCTGGCTAGGTAGTGGTTTTCTTGTAGTTCCGTAGCTGTTGACTTTGAGTAAAATGAATTTCCTTGTGATGAAACAAGCAAATAATTATCATGTGGATTTACCAATGCTCTTATGCCACGTAATAGTCTCTCTTGCGTTTAATCACGTAAAACTAATTAATTGAAACACGATAAATCTCCTCTTTCCCGTTAGCTCGTTGTTCTATGTAATCTAATAAACGTCATTCTCTTATATGATCCACTGTGAATAATTTATTTTGTATAACTATGGTATAACTGATTACAAAAGGAGAACCGAAAATCAAAATTTCATCACAATCAAAATTCCTATAGTGTATCGCAACATCCGATTAAATATTAATTTTCAATTATTTTTTTCTATTTTTATTTTCCGGGTGTAGAAATATCATATCATCTGTGGGTTTTGTTATTGCAGCAATTCTTTATGATTCCTTTGCTTAACTTCGTACCTAGATTTATTTTGTAGAGTATAGTCTTAAGCAATCATTGGATGATAGGGTCTCTTAAGCCTAAGGCGTGATATAACTACATACATACTTACAAACACTGAGAAGAAAAGACTTAAAAGTCAAAACTCTGTACATCTCCTGATTAGTTTGTAACCACGAAATAGGCTTGTCGAGATGGAGAGTTTTGTCTTTTGAGTCTTTTTCTTCTTAGTTTATATAGCTTTAATCTTTGTATCGAGCACTTTGATGGTAAACCGACCCACAGACTTCCTACATATAAACACACATACATATCTCTTTAGCCTTGCTCGGTCTAAAACTGCATCATAAATTATATACATCGTTCTCAAACTTGTGTGCCAGTGCGGCACTAAAGACACCAGCTTAATTTGAAACTGGTTGACCAGTCACATTCTTTTTTCACACAGATCCGGAGAAAGGTTTCCACACACTAGCCCAGATATTATTGCGTAATACGTAACTCATCTCTTCGTTTATGCTGAAGTACAGAAAGAAGAAAGGAGACTGGCTCTTTGTAACTCAAAGTTTCATTTTTTCACGATCAATTTGCAGACTATTTCTACATATAAACATACATTTTCTATTTGATTAAGTAGAAGAGAAGCTTGGCAGCTTTAAACTAAAACTAAAAGTTAAAAAAGAAGCGATAAAAATAATCTCAATAGTTGTTGAATAAAGGAAATGGTCCAAAGCTTTCTTTGAAATCGTTGCTGAATTCAATCCGATACTATCAGTCTCAAATCTTCTTGTGAAAGTGCTTTTGTAGCAGGGCCTTTCTCAAACAAACGTAATAGATTACTTGTATGAATTAATACGTCTTTACAAGGCTGTGTCTTGTTGGTTAATATCTGATTCTGGTGTTACTTCCTTTTTGCAAGTGCAAAGTTTGGTTTTGAGTAGCAATCGCAAGTTATCTTGTAAGAATATGTAGATTAAAGGATCTGTAACTAAGCCAATAGAACAGGCAAATTTAATACTCTCAATAACTGCTTAGTTTTTGATGAATTGAAGAAAAATATCTGGAATCAACGCAAGAAGAATAGAGGAAAGAATGATCAAAGCTGTTATCTTGAAGAATCTACTGTTCCCCCGTCCATTTTGTTGTCCATTAGCTGCATTAACATCTTGCTGGACGTTTATAAGCCTCTTTCTCTTTAGGATTTTTTTGAATATCAAGCTATCTGCGATAATACACAATACAATAAATCGGTATCGAGGGCAATTTCTTCACAAAGCTATTCACTATGTATCTAGACATCAGATGTGAAATTCATTTCCAATCATTTCTAGTCCTTTTTATTTGAACAGGTACAGAAATATTGTATCCAGAGTCGATTTTGTTATGGCAGCAATTTCATGTCTTCCTTAACTACCCACTAATCTCCTGCTTAGTAAGATTTCTGTTACCAGTGCAAGATGTCAGGTTTCTGATATTATTTTACAGTGTTTTGTTTAATGATATTAGTTTTGATATATGTGGATGGTAGGGTCACTTTAAATGTTGAAGCATCATGACCATCTTCTATCATACTCATATACTGCTTCTTTGTAATTTTTTTCATGCATGTATTTGTTCCAGAACAACAAATGAAAACTCTTTTTGCCAGGTCCCCTTGTGTTTTTAGTGGTCTTATCTACCTTTTGTCACAATTTAAACAGACTTAAAATGTGTATTCATGATACAATTATGAAAGGGGTAAGGGCTCTTTTAAAGCAAAATGGATTGCTTTTAAAGGAAAATGCCCTTACAAGGCCGTTTCTTCGTGGGTACACGTTGACTCTGGCTCTGTTTCTTGTTTGCATCTCCAAAGTTTCTTTTTGAGTAGCAATCGCAAATGATCCTGTAAGAATATGTAAATAACAGGATCTGCTACAAAGCCTAAAGACCAGACTATGTTGAGGCATTCTATAGCTGTTTTGTTGGTCATTGAATGGAAATGAAACACAATATCTGGAACTAACATAAGAAGAAGAAATGAAAGAATTATCAAAGCTGTGATCTTGAATAATCTACTATTGCCTCGTCCATCTTGCTGGTTATTTACAAGCCTCTTTCTCTGTAAGACTTTGATGAATATCAAGCCGTATGTAATCGCACACAATATGATAAATACTGCATCAAGAGCAATCCAGATGTACTTCAGCAAAACAGAATCAAGGTGGAATGTTTCGCTGAGGATAGAGAAACATGTTTGAAGGAGGAGTGCTATAAACCAGGATGTGACTATTGCTAAAGTCAGTCTTCGCTTCGTCACAATCACTCTGTGTTTAAATGGCAACACGACTCCGATTAATCGATCCATCGTTAACAAAAACATGGCAAAGTAGTATGCAAAATAGCTGGTTGCAAAGACTATCCCAATTTTCAATATTGATTCTATTGGCAAGATGGCACGTAAGATATTTGATGTTAATTGCATTAATGTTGCAAATAACTCAGAAACTGCCAAGTTGATGAGAAGAATCTTGCTGCTTTTTAAAGGTTTTGTAGCAGATAATAAGTAAACTCCCAAACTGTTTAAAATCGTTGAGATGAGAAATATTAAACTGCTTACAGAAAGCAAGATGATATTGATCAATTCCATAATTTGCTGCTGATAATTGCTTTTCGATAATACGTGATATTCTCACAGTACAATTCACATCACCATTATAAAGTTTTTGCATTTACTATCAATCCACTTTCTGATGCCAAGTGTTATTTTTCAATCATGCTACCTTTGTTTGATATCTCACATAATGAATTAATCATGATTTAACCAAATGATTAGTTGACGGATGAAGATACATTGAATAAACATTATACAGCTGGTTTAATGTCTCAAGGGGGTACTTCCAGCATAGCCTTACTTTCATTCATCATCATAACGTTACTTCCAATTTATGAAATAACACTGCCATTTGAGTGCAAATGTTAAGATCTTAGCTACCCTCTGCCTTCTTTGGCCTTTAGTCGACCCCCTTAGGGGTCAGTCAATCCTGAAATTATTATATTGTGTCCATCAAATTCCAAGAGGGGAATCTTATCACACTTGATTTTTTATCTCATTCATTAACATTGAGCGTACTCTCATTAGGCCTAGGCCCATAATTTTTTGTGTTTGCAAAGCAAGCAAAAGTTTTTCTGGGTCGATTTACTTGCTTGATTTTCTTTTGGGGTGTATGGTACTTCTATCCGAGGACCCATATGCTAAAAATAAACTAGTACAGTACATCCTCGATTATCCGAACAGGTTGAACTCAAATTTTTGTTTGGCCGTTCGGATACGCAAAAAATTCGGATAATCGAGGAAGAACATTTTACCTACTAAACTTGCTATAAAGGTTATTATCATCGTCCTGAACAGTCACAGGATGCTCAAACTGAATGCAAATTGAAAAGCTTGGCAAACGGAAGACCAACAACAAAACTAAGGCAACAGTTTTTTGTAAATTTCAACAACGATTTGTAATAATAACAACATTAACAACGAATAAATGTGTTATTTTTGTGCTTCAGTTGGATATCACTTTTATATTGGGCAACAGTTTGAGCAGACAACGGGTATTTCGATTGGTTTCTCAAAAACTGGTTTGCAAAAAAAAATTTTCAATAAAAACTTTTGGCGTTCGGATAATCGAGGTTCGGATAATCGAGGTTCGGATAACCGAGGATGCACTGTACTCCCTCCCCCTGGGAGTGATAAACGGTTTAAATAAAACATATTCCTTAGACAACTTGTATTCCTCGTATTTATTTAGTTAATGGCTTTACAAGTTATCTTTATATCATAATTAAATATTTATCATTCAATTATTCTTTAACCAATTTATTATGGACAGGTGAAAAAATTCATATGGAAAGGTGCCTCGTTACATTTCTATGTATACTGCATTTATTTGAATATCTATACAGTAAAGTCCCAAAACTAAGAACCTAATAAATAAGAAGCTTAAGGGCGTTTATATAAGTTGGACCGGCCCGTTCGTGAGCTGGTTCGCCTTCAGGTTAGATTCAACTGACCTGGTCACAGCATTGTAAAAATCAGTTTGCGTTTACATGAACACCGGGCTGGCCCGCCTTGCCGAGATTCCGGTTAGCGACTGCCGGGATCCTGCCTCAAACGGGCTGACTTTTCTCATATAAACGAAAGAAACGGGCCAGCCCGCCTGTGAATGCGACGACTAGGTAATGACGCATGCGCAGAGCGGAGAAGAGTGACTCAAATGTTTTGAAAATGGCTTTTCACACATTATTTGTTTTGATTTGGCCCCTAGGGCGGGTTGGTTGGGGGCAGGCCCATTATTGCATCTCTCATATAAAACAAGGCTAGCTTGAAGGCAAGCCAGCTCGCTTACGAGGCAGTCCGCCTCATATAAATAGGCCCTAAGATTAGGTACTCGTAGTTTTAGGGTATAAATTACCAATGTTTAGGGCCTATAGGTTGTTTATGTTTGAATTTTGATGATAATGGTAGTCGAGATGTGTTTTAAGGCCTATAAACAACAAATACTTTATGTAGCTATTCGGTGTATGCTATCATACCCTTGTTGATGAAAGGCATCGCCTTGCTAGGCTTACACAGTAAAAAGAAACTGACTAACTTAATGGACACACCAGGGTGTCTTTCTTCTATAAGCACTGAAGTAGTGTATGCTACCATATCCCTGTTAAAACAAGGCATTCGACTGTTAAAGTAAACGACTTGAAAATAGGTTTGAAAATATATGAAATGGTTAAAATCATTCTTTAGAGTTATTGCTGAATCTAAATCTATCCCATGTGTCTCAAATCATGCTGTGAAGTTACCTTGCAAATACTTTTGTAGCAGGGCTCTTCTCGAACAAACGTGATAGTTTGCTTGTATAAATTAATGCGTCTTTATAAGGCTGTGTCTTGTTGGTTGTAATCTGATTCTGGTGTTACTTCCTTTTTGCAAGTGCAAAGTTTGGTTTTGAGTAGCAATCTCAAGTTATCTTGTAAGAATATGTAGATTAAAGGATCTGCAACGAGGCCTAAAGACCAAGCAATGTTAATTGACTCCATAACCTTCTTGTTGTTAATGTGATAGAAATAAAACATAATATCTGGCATCAATGCAAGAAGAAGAAATGAGAGAATGATCAATGCTGTTATCTTGAAAAACTTGCCGTTTTCCGCCACATTTTGTCGTCTATTTTCTATATTCATATTTTGTTGGTTATTTACTAGCCTCTTTCTTTCTAAGAGTATGATGAAGATCAATCCATACGTGACTAAAAACAATATAATAAATGATACATCGAGAGCAAAAGCTAGGTACATTTCTGCAACTCTAGATTGAATCTCATCGTAGAAGATAAAGGGGACTGTTGCTATTAGAAGAGATAGAAACCATGTTGCCAAAATTGCAAAGGAAAGTCGCCGCTTTGTCACCATTATTCTATGCTTTAATGGAAACACAACTCCGATTAAACGATCTATTGTTAACATATGCATAGCAAGGTAGTAGGGAAGGTAACTTGCTCCAGAGGCGATCGCAATTTTATTGGTTTCACTTGAAGGTAAGAGGGCTCTCATGGGAGTCGATATTACTTGTATTAATGCTGCAATTATCTCAGAAACTGCCAAATTGATGAGGAGAATTTTGCTGCTGCTTAAAGGTCTTGTAGCAGATAATAAATAAACTCCCAAACTGTTTAAAATGGTTGAGATGAGGTAGAATAAACTGCTTATAGAAAGCAAGATGATATCGATGGTTTCCATTATTTGCTGCTGATGATAGCTATTCGATATATTGTAGTTTAATCACAGAACATTATGTCAAACGTTTAAATTGCTAAATTAGCCCCCCGATCAATACACAGACTGACGCTGCCTTAAGGGTAGCTAGTTGTTTTCTCGTAGTTTCGTAGCTGTTGACTTGGAGTAAAATCATTTTCTTTCTGATGAAATAAGCATATAATTATAATGTGGATATACCAATGTGTTCGTGCCACGTAAAAGTCTCTCTTGCATTTAAGCTCGTAGAGCTGATGAATTGAAACGCGACAAATCTCTTCTTCCTGGCAAGCTGCTTGTTTCTCATGTAATCCCATAAATGCTATTCTCTTTTATAACCAACTGTAAATAATTAATTGTGTACAACTGATTATTGTACTTAGCTTAAAGTCAAATTAGAGCATTGTCAACACACTTAACTGACTATTTTAACACAATGCATCTTCCTAACCAGGCATACAGATGTGTTAACGCCGTTGATCAAGCTTTCTTGCATGTAAACATACATAGCTCGTTACTGGAAACACCATCAATCTTCTCTTCCTGGTTAGCTAGTGGTTTGCTTGTTGTTCCATAATCGCCATTATCTTCAATAATCCACTATGAATAATTTACTTGATTGTTTTACAAGGAAAACCCAAAATCGGTTGACCATTGCAGTCATAACTCCCTACAATGTATGCCAACATCATATTAAATATTAATTTTCAATTATTTTTTGTCCATTTTATTTTAACAGGTGTAGAAATATTGTATTAAAAGTTCCTTTTGTCGTCGCAAGATTATTTTATTTCAAATTTCTTCAACTATGTACTGAGTTTGAACCTAGTTCAATTATTCGTAGTGCAAGTTTCAGCCTACTCTTTGCAACTTATTCTGTTGAACAATTATGATAAGGCCTTAATAAAATCATATATAACTATGCCAGCAACATATACTTATGCTTGCAACATATACTTATGCCTTCATCATATAACTCTGCCAGCAACATAAACTCATGCTTGCATCATATAACTCTGCCTGCAACATATACTTATGCTTGCATCATTTACTTATGCCTGCAACATATACTTATGCCTGCAACATATACTTATGCCTGCATCATATACTTATGCTTGCATCATATACTTATGCCTGCTACATATGCTTATGCCTGCAACATATACTTATGCCTGCATCATATGATTTTGCCAGCAACATATACTTATGCTTGCGTCATAAAGTTATGCCTACATCATATAACTCTACCAGCAACATATACTTATGCCTGCAACATATACTTATGCCTGCATCATATACGTATGCCTGCATCATAACTATGCCAGCAACTTATACTTATGCTTACATTATATACTTATGCCTGCATCATATACTTATGCCTGCATCATATAACTCTGCCCAGCAACATATACTTATGCCTGCAACATATACTTATGCCTGCAACATATACTTATGCCTGCATCATATACGTATGCCTGCATCATAACTATGCCAGCAACTTATACTTATGCTTGCATCATATACCTATGCCAGCATCATCTACGTATGCCTGCATCATAACTATGCCAGCAACTTATACTTATGCTTACATTATTTACTTATGCCTGCATCATATACGAATGCCTGCATCATATACCTATGCTAGTAACATAGAACTGTGCTTGCATCATATAACTATGCCTGCATCAGCTAACTTTGCCTGCATCATATACTAATGCTTGTATTACATAACAATACCATTATCATATACTTGTACTTGCGTTATATAACTGTTCTTGTAATATACAACTATGCCTGAATAATATACTTGTGCTTGCATCATATACTTATGCCTGCATCATATACTAATGCTTGTATCACATAACAATGCCAGCATCATATACTTGTACTTGCGTTATATAATTATGTTTGCATCATATAACTACGCCTGCATCATATAACTGTTCTTGCAATATATAACTATTCCTGAATAATATACTTGTGCTTGCAATATACACCTGCCATGGCACTCTCAAATCATCTTATCAAAGTGGATCTATATCAGAGCTCTTGTTAACCAAACCGAATACATTACTTTTGCTTCGTCTTATATCTGTTTGCCATTTTTCGATTTTTGCTTCTTTTAGGATTTTTAACAGCTACCTCGCCAACTATTTTTGTATGGTTGCTGTTGATAGGCAAATACACTTACTATTCATAAGGTATTGGTTAGTGCGCAAAAGGCCTACTGAATGGTTTAGTCAGACTATTTGGACAGTGCGATGTGACCAAACCTCGCGATTCAATTCGTCTTTTAGCCTGAGTTACAGAGAGCTAGCAAATTCTCTCCTCACACTATGTGGCAGGTCTGAAGGTGGTTTCGAACCTGGAACCCTTTGATCAAGAGGAGAATGATCTAACCACTCGGCCATTCACACCAAGTATATCATAATAAGCTTGTTATTAGGTAGCTCAACATCAACTGTGAAACAAAGACTTAAAACAATAGGTTTCTAAACCGTCTTTTTCGATAAACTATGGTTCCATCCATATCGTAAAGTCATAATTGGTGAAGTAAGCTTCATCTTGAAACATTTGGATAAAGTGTTTTAAAGTCTACATAAAAGATTACTTTGGTACATCTGCTGTTGAATGGGCAACCACAAACAGGCCTTGTAGATGCAGAGTTTTAGCCTGATTCACAGCCCACAACTTTTCTCACAGAAATTAGTCGAGGAAAAGGCTAGGGTCACGTGGCTCAATGTCAGACGCATAAATTATTTCACCTCGATTTCAAACCCAATAAATTCATAACTTGTACCCCTGTGATCTGAGCAAGAAAACGTTCGAGATTTAACAGACCACTAATTTCTATCAGAAAAGTCTCAAATGTGAATTAGGCTAGCAGAGTTTAGGCTCTTGACTCTTTTCTTCAAATTTGACACAGGGGAGGAATTCCACATTTTTCAGACTCAAATTCCCGGATGAACTCTAAGTGTTTGCCATAACATTACACAATAAATAGCCAATATTAACACCTCCCTACAGAATGAATCTGTGTATGAGTTGATCTGTATTTTGTTTAATCAAATACTTGTAATTTAATGTGTTATCATTTGTGATAAAATAGGCCTTTCTTCTAAAACGCATGCGCAATGAACTAAATTAAATGTGGAATTCCTCCCCTGTGCAAAATCCCTTTTCTTCACATTACGCTCTATATCTATGTATGGCGCACTGTCTTGGGAAAGGCGATACACAGACTTTTTATAGATCACTTATATACTGTTCAACACCTTTACAATGCTGTGTCTTGTTGTATATTATCTGATTCTGGTGTTACTTCCTTTTTGCAAGTGCAAAGTTTGGTTTTGAGTAGCAATCGCAAGTTGTCCTGGAAGAATATATAGACGATTGGATCTGCAACAAAGCCTAAGGACAAGGAAATGTTGAGGCTTTCGATAACCGTCCTGTCTTTAGTTGAATAGTAGTGAAACAAGATATCTGGAATCAATATGAAAACAAAAAATGAGAGAATGATCAATGCGGTGATCTTGAAAAATCTGCTGTTCCCTGCCACAAATTGTTGTCTATTTTCGGCATTGATATCTCGCGGGTTGTTTACCAACTTCCTTCTTTCTAAGATTTTGATGAAAATCAAACAGTAAGTAACCATGCACAATATAATGAATGTTGAATCGAGAGCAAGCAAAATGTTTTTCAACACTCCGAAATCCCGATTATATGTTTGGTCGAAGATCGAGAGGCTGATTCCAGTGCAAATTGCTATGACCCATGCGGTCAATATTGCTAAAGACAGTCGACGCCTTGTCACCATCACTCTATGCTTTAGTGGGAACACGACTCCAATCAAACGATCTATCGTCAAAATATGCATAGCAAAATAGTAGGGAAACCAACTTGCTACGAAGAATATCCTGATTTTTAATGCTGTTTTCAAAGGCAAGAAGGCGCGTGTGATATTTGATACAAACTCCATTAATGTTGCAAATAACTCAGAAACTGCCAAGTTGATGAGAAGAATTTTGCTGCTCTGTAAAGATCTTGTTGCAGATAAGAGATAAACTCCCAAACTGTTTAAAATAATTGAGATGAGATAGAACAAACTGCTTACAGAAAGCAAGATGATGATAATGGTTTCCATAATTTACTGCTGAAAATGGCCTTTAATGTCTGGTGCTTTTCTTAGAGTTCAGATTGCAAAATCGTTGATAATCTTATGGCCTGTCTGATGGGTAAACAACGTGGACAGGGCTTGTATCTAGATCTTCTGCGTAGAACTACATAAAGCTGGTTGATTGGAACACAATGATTCTCTTCGTCCTTAGCTTGTGGCTGTCTTGAAGATCAATGGCGTAGTTACCGCTAGTCTGCGGAACACAATTAATGAAGGGCAGTCTTTGAACGGTGGAGAATTCGAGGATGGCGAGGAAAATATGCACTGAACAGCATACACCTCGCATCAAACTCCCTTAAAAAACTGCTTATTTGAAGCGGCATCTTCCCTCATTCTCATTTAGCTTCTGTTTTCTTATGATTCAATGATGCAATCTTCTAGTAAAGTCCTCTACAATAATTCCCAAATTATAATTTGTGAAGAATTTCCGAAGGTGAATTATCATCATAATAATAACCCTTAACAATTTATCTCAATATCAGATAAAGAATTAATTTTCAATTTATTTTAGCCAATCTTTGTCTGACAGGTGTATAAATATCGCATTGAAAGTCATTTTTGCTGTGTTTACAATAGCGGTATTTTTCATGTTTGCATTCCCTAAAATGAGTGTGATTATAATTGAGCCTTGTACAATTATTTGTAGCTAGAGGCAATATCAAATAGGTTGATTGGTTTATAAGTAAGTACACTTTATCCTTGAAAAGTTTTTGCCTAAAGAACGAAGGGTGTACACTGAATAGGTAGACACTTTATTGATGGTTGGTAGGCAAATACACTAACTATCTTCGTAAGGTATTGGTTTATGTTCAAAGAACAAAGTGCACACTGAGTAGATAGACTAATCGAAACACTGTTATAATACGCTATCGGTCCTCGTAAGGTATGTGGAAAGCACAAAGAGCACACTGAATGGTTTGACTGATCGGAGCAGTGTATTGGCAGTTGATAGGCCAATACGCTTTTCATCTTCGTAAGGTATTGGTTTATTTGCAAAAGTACAAAGGGCACATTGAATACGTAGACCAATGGAAATATTATGCTGATAGTTGATAGGCAAATAATCTTCGTAAGGTATGTGCCTATAGCACAAAGGGCCCAATGAATAGGTGAACTAGTTTATAATCGAAACATTGCATTGATAGTTGATAGGCAATTACGCTTACTATCTTCGTAAGGTGTTGGTTGATATGGAAAGCACAAAGGGCACACTGAAATAGGTAGATTGATTGAAGCAGTGTATTGATAGCTAGGCAAATACGCTAATCCTCTTCGTAAGGTATTGGTTTATTTGCAAAGCACAAAGGACCTATTGAATAGGTAGACTAATCGAAACACCGTTTTGATTCCATCCCTCTCTTTATCAAATAGGGACGGGAAGTCTATCTGGAAAAGAATTACCTGAGATATGCGTAATTTAGTAAATGAAGTTATGCATTATAATATTGTTTTAGACCCTCTCATCATCGTGATGAGAATAGTAGACCAGAAGCAAGAAAGTAGAAAAGAAGCAAGAAAGTAGACAAGAAGCAAGAAAAAAGACAAGAAGCAAGACAGTAGACAAGAAGCAAGAAAATAGACAAGAAGCAAGAAAGTAGCCATGAAGCAAGATAGTAGACAAGAAGCAAGAAATTAGACAAGAAGCTAGAAATTAGACATGAAGCAAGAAAGTAGACATGAAGCAAGAAAGTAGACATGAAGCAAGAAAGTAGACAAGAAGCAAGAAAGTAGAAAAGAAGCAAGAAAGTAGACATGAAGCAAGAAAGTAAACAAGAAGCAAGAAAGTAGACAAGAAGCAAGAAAGTAGACAAGAAGCAAGAAAGTAGACAAGAAGCAAGAAAGTAGACAAGAAGCAAGAAAGTAGACAAGAAGCAAGAAAGTAGACAAGAAGTAAGAAAGTTGACAAGAAGCAAGAAAGAAGACATGAAGCAAGAAAGTAGACAAGAAGCAAGAAATTAGACAAGAAGCAAGAAATTAGACAAGAAGCAAGAAAGTAGACAAGAAGCAAGAAAGTAGACATGAAGCAAGATAGTAGACATGAAGCAAGATAGTAAACAAGAAGCAAGAAAGTAGAGAAGAAGCAAGAAAGTAGAAAAGAAGCAGGAAAGTAGAAAAGAAGCAAGAAAGTAGACAAGAAGCAAGAAAGTAGACAAGAAGCAAGAAAGTGGAAAAGAAGCAAGAAAGTAGACAAGAAGCAAGAAAGTAGAAAAGAAGCAAGAAAGTAGACAAGAAGCAAGAAAGTAGACAAGAAGCAAGAAAGTAGAAAAGAAGCAAGAAAGTAGACAAGAAGCAAGAAAGTAGAAAAGAAGCAAGAAAGTAGACAAGAAGCAAGAAAGTGGAAAATAAGCAAGAAAGTAGACAAGAAGCAAGAAAGTAGAAAAGAAGCAAGAAAGTAGACAAGAAGCAAGAAAGTAGACAAGAAGCAAGAAAGTAGACAAGAAGCAAGAAAGTAGACAAGAAGCAAGAAAGTAGAAAAGACGCAAGAAAGTAGACAAGAAGCAAGAAAGTAGAAAAGAAGCAAGAAAGTAGACAAGAAGCAAGAAAGTAGACGAATACTGCATCATAAGCTTTTCTCGTGATCTGCGAAAGCGTAAAATTTAAGAGCAACAGAAAACTAGTCTTCTATAGGAGACTTTTCTATGCTTCATTCGACAAAGTCATGTTCCTTCAATGAATACAAAGATAGATGCAGCTTGGTGTAATGTAATAATAGTAAAGTTTACCGTACCGCCCCAAGGCTGTACATCGTCATAGGAAGGGCTGATTAACGACGATCCTCTAAACAAAAAATTATCGGTAATATATGAAGCAATTTTACAAGGCTGTGTCTTGTTCAGTATTATCTGACTCTTGGGCTACTTCCTTTTTGCAAGTGCAAAGTTTAGTTTTGAGTAGCAATCGCAAGTTATCTTGTAAGAATATGTAGATTGCCGGATCTGTAACCAAGCCAATAGACCAGGCAATAGTGATGCAATCTAAAACGGTCTTGTTATTGATGTGATAGAAATTGAGCACGATATCTGGAATCAATACAAGAAGGAGAAATGATAGAATAATCAAAGCTGTTATCTTAAAAAATCTACTGTTCCCCCGTCGTATATTTTCTGTATTCATATTTTGTTGGTTGTTGACTAGCCGCCTTCTTTCTAAGAGTTTGATGAAAATCAATCCATATGTGACTAAACACAGGATGATGTATGTTATATCAAGAGCAAGAAAAACATAATTTAGCAGTCCATAATCAAGTCGAAATGTTTCCCTGAAGGTTGAGAAACAAACTCCAATCAGGAGTACTAGAAGCCACGACGCCAATATCGTAGAAATCAGTCGTCGCTTTGTCACCGTTACCAAATGCTTTAGAGGAAACACAACGGCAACTAATCGATCAATTGTAAGCATAAACATAGCGAAGTAGTAGGGAATGTAACACGTCCCGAGAACTATCCCGAGTTTGATCCTTGTTTCGTTGGACAAGAATGCGAATAAGATACTTGATATCACTTGCATCATGGCTGAAAATATCTCAGAAACTGCCAAGTTAATGAGAAGACTTTTGCTGCTGTTTAAAGGTCTTGTAGCAGATAATAGATAGATTCCCAGACTGTTTAGAATCGTTGAAATGATATAAAGAAGACAACTTATAAACACAAGGATGATATT
The DNA here is from genome assembly GCA_963924455.1 of Pelagia noctiluca. Classification (NCBI taxonomy): domain Eukaryota; kingdom Metazoa; phylum Cnidaria; class Scyphozoa; order Semaeostomeae; family Pelagiidae; genus Pelagia; species Pelagia noctiluca. Next base: position 4,783,488 of record OZ004322.1, read on the forward strand.
GATGGTTTTCATCGTTTACTGTAGATGACACCTTTTCGATTATTTGTAATATTCTTTCGATTGAATATAAAAATCATATAAATGAACTATCTTTGATTTCATCTAGCATTACCATCAGACTATACCTGTGGCCTCTCTGATAAACCCTCAAATTGAGGTCTCCTTCCAATAGAAACACACTGATTCCCTTCCTCCCATTCTTTGGTAGCTTATGTTCCTATTGCAATTGATAGTCTCCTTCCTATAGAAACTTTCTATTGATGATTCGCTTTATATAACTGGCTTATCTTACATGAAAAACCCAAAATCGGATTATGTATGCAATCAGAACAATGTATCTGACCATGTTTCTCAGTAGCAGATTAAAAATTCATTTTCAAATTTTCTTTTTCTGTGTTATTTTGGCAGGTGTAGAAATCTTGTATGACAAGTCGATTTTGTTATGGCAGCAATCATACATAATACTTTTCCTTAGCTACGCACTAAACTCATGCTTAATACGATTCTTATACACTAGGCTATCAAAATTATTGCACAGGTCGATTCAAAATGGCGGCAAAATTGCAAAGCTGTGAGGGCTAGGCCTAAATTAAAATTCCCATAACTTGTGTCAGACAGCTCACAAATACAAGGTTTTGGTGGTAAAATTTAGGAAATTTTACTGACACCATAGCTCATAACAACAAGTAATAATAAATTGAGGGAGAAACTATGTATGACTTGGGATTTGAGTGTTGGTCTAAGTTTCAGCAAGAAAATTTTGAAGAAGGAGTTGTCATATAAAATCAGTACAAAAGGGTTGTAAAAAGTCAATAATATGGTAAAGTGCTTTGTTACTTTGTTACTACTGCTTTGTGGAATCCCATGGGTTTTGTTTCTTCTCTGTATGGTGAATTAAAGGGAAAATGAAGGAGGTTCAAAATATTTCAAGGGAGGGGGAGAGTAATTTTTCATCTTGCATCCCACACATCAGTTGCAATTTTGTCATTCTTCAGGTAAACATGTTGTTTGTTCTCCTTCTTATGCCCCTTTAATTTGCATTTATGAAGTATTTTACTTGGTTATTGACCTCAAACCCAGGAATAATAGTTACAATCATGTGTATCAGATAAATTTCTTTATTGACAAAAATGTGCTTTAAAATCCAAGGTCTCCTCCTTTCCTTAAAATTTTTGAGACTCCCAACTTACTTCTTGCCTCACCACAGGGACAGCTAGGACAAGACTCATGGGGGTCCTCAAAGCAGTAGCAACAAAGTAACAAAGCACTTTACCATATTATTGACTTTTTACAACCCTTTTGTACTGATTTTAGATGACAACTCCTTCTTCAAAATTTTCTTGCTGAGATTTAGACCATCACTCAAATCCCAAGTCATACATAGTTTCTCCCTCAATTTATTATTACTTGTTGTTATGAGCTATGGTGTCAGTAAAATTTTCTAAATTTTGCCACCAAAACCTTGTATTTGTGAGCTGTCTGACACAAGTTATGGGAATTTTAATTTAGGCCTAGCCCTCACAGCTTTGCAATTTAGCCGCCATTTTGAATTGACCTATGCAATAGTTTTAATAGCCTAGTGTAATAAATACGAACATGTTCTCATTGTCTGCATATCCTTATTTTTGTTTGCATATTTCTAGGATGTTGGTTTGCATGTACACAGATTTATTTGCATGTACCCATGTTCGTTTGTATTTTCACATTTTTGTTCGCATGTCCTCGCGATGTTTGTTTGTATGTACGTATGTTTGTTGGCATGTTCATATGTTTGCTTAAATGTTTACATGTTTGCTTGCATGTTCTCGTATGTTCAGTCTTCTTATGTCATGTTACAGTGTTTTGTCGAGCAATTGTAATCAATTCTGAAAATATGTGGATGGCAGGGTCACTTAAGCTTTAAGCGTTATACAACAATGCCAGCATTTTTGCCATGGTGGTTCCAACTCATCTTGCAATACTGTTTCTGTAGCATGGTTCTTCTCAACAAGACTGAATAGATTGCTTGTATCGTAATAATTTTTCACAAGGCTGTATCTTGTTGGCTACAATTTGATTCTGGCACTGTTTCTTGTTTGCATTTACAAAGTTTCTTTTTGAGTAGCAATCGCAAGTGATCCTGTAAGAATATGTAAGTAATAGGATCTGCAACTAAGCCTAAAGACCAGGCTACCTCAAGGCACTTCATAACTACTTCGTTATTTGTGTGATAGAAGTGAGCAAAAATATCGGGAACAAATATGAAAATAAGAAAAGAAAGAATTATTAATGCTGTGATTTTGAAGAATCTATTGTTCGATGTCACATTTTGTTGTCTTGCCGGCCCATTAACATCTTGCTGGTTATTTATAAACTTTCTTCTCTTTAAGATTTTGATGAAAATCAATCCATATGTAATTGCGCATAAGAGAATGAAAGCAGCATCAAAGGCAATTAACATGTAGTTATACAGATGATTTCCTTCGTTGATGATATAGAAACATAATCCAATAAGAAGTGCTAGAACCCATGATGCTACTATTGCAAAAGTCAGCCTTCGATTTGTCACCATCACTCTATGCTTGAATGGAAACAAAACTGCAACTAACCGATCAATCGTTATCATAAACATTACAAAGTAGTAAGGCATTGAACTTGCTGAGACTATTAGCATTTTACTTTTAAGCGAAGGGATATGTATAAACTTTGTGGAGGTGTCGATCAAAGCAAAAAATATCTCAGAAATTGCTAAGTTGATTAGAAGAATCTTGCCACTGTTCAAAGGTCTTGTAGCAGATAATAGATAGATTCCCAGACTGTTTAAGGATATTGAGATAAGGTAGAAAAGACACATTAAAGTGATCAGGATGATGTTGATGGTTTCCATAATTTGCTGCTGATAATGACTCCTTGGTGACTTGCGCTTGGATTACCTTCCTGTTTGCAAAGCTTAAGCAATGACGTCTTTATCCTTCTAAATGACGCGTGGACTGGTGATATTGAAGAAGCCTGAAATTAAACCACGGCGTTCCATCTGATATGAACTCTAGAACCAATACATCTCTCCACTCCTAGGTAGCTAAATGTCTGCTTGAAGTTTAGTAGCGTTGACTTCTTATAGAATGTTTTTTGGAATCAATACACATTTTAATGTTTATGACTAGCCAAATGTTTAGCCCTCTTTTGTGAATTAATACTTGTATCTGTTCAATGAAAATATTTTAACTCTCCTAATTCCTGGATAGTCTGTAGTTTAATTAGATTCAGTATCGGTTGATTACTAGTAGAATTATTACCTTTGCAGTTTATACGAATTTTGATCACGCTGATTTGCCAAATTTTGAGCACTCTTCTGTGCTTAAAGACATGTATCTGTTCAATGTAATCAAAATAACTTTCCTTACTTTATTATAGTTTGTGTCTTTCTTGAAGTTCAGTTGCGTTGACTTCTGATAGAATGATGGCCTTTCTGATGACCACAGAATGTCGATGTGTGCATGCTTCATATCAAAGTCACTTGTGTATCAACCTTCTTTAAAGATTGATTGAAGCAATGTCCCTTCATTAACTCAGTAGCTAGTGGTTTTCTTTCAATCTTTGCATACCTCCTCTATCACAATGGTCTCATTATGAATTCATGAGGAATACCTAAAAGCTTATTTTCATCACAATTAAAACTATCCTCCGCATTGTGTATCAGATGAAAATTTTATTTCTAGGCATTGTTGGTACACGACTTTATTGTGACGGGTGCAATTTTTTATCAAAACGCCTTTGTTATGGTTTATTTGAGAAAAGTCCTTGATCTGTAGATAACTAAAACAAAACTATGAATCCCATGTTTTGAAAACAACAAGAGTTCATTTTCCCAGTCAGGCTCTTTTGATAACAGTTCATTGTTCGTCTCATTGGACCCTGGTGATGATTGACTGTTTCTCACCATGCCAATCATTCACCTCTCTGATTGCCCAATTTCTATCTACCTCTGGATACAATAATTCATTGGGTTTAGTTTTCATTCTCTTTCTGGCGTGCTACTCTGATGAGTAGTTATTAGGTTTCATTTGTTTCCTGATTTTCCTCGCTATCCTTGTGTTTGATTCTTTTTGCGTTGAACGTTGAAATTATTGTCTTTTTCTTTGTAGCATACAATGTTGGATAATCACCAACTGGAACTGAAAAAGTCCCACCGCAAAACTCAGTAAGTACAAAAGGGCAAATATACGATAATAGACCACTTTCACAATGACGTCAATTCTTTTGAAATACTAACACCTCTATGCTTGATATCAGGCGTGCATTGCTCTCAGCAACGCATGGATTTGTTTTGTAGTTGTATATTAGCATAATGATATGATGAAGAATTCTTGCTCAGCAGGGAATCACATCACTTGCCTCACTATCAAACACATTCTACGTCATTGTGAAAGAGGTCTATTAGAAGTCAGAAATTCTAAATTGAGGCTACCAAAGTGAGTTGCTAACTTACTCTTGAACATGTTTCATCAATGAAAAGTTTTATTAATCGACATGTCGCGACATGTTTCTTTTTACTAAAAAAACTAGAAACTTTTAAATGTAGTTTTTAGAAGAAGAGTAAGATAAGCATCAGAGATATTTTGGAAAAGAATGACAAACAAGTCTTGAAAGCTGATATCGTACATTATTGTACTAAATAAACGTTGTTGCAACTGCCCCTGAAAAGCAGCTCTTTATCTGATGTGGGTACCTTGCCAATTAGATCTAAATAGGTGAAAAAATAATACAATAGAATGTACCCACAAGTTAAAGAGAGCAGTCTACTGCGATGGTCAGATGCCATCAATAGGCGATCTGGGTGGTGGTTGAACTGCTGTTGGAATATGTCAACTGCAGTAGCCTGCTCCAGTAAAATACAATTTTCCTTTGAAGACGATGCTCTATGAATTAATGTTTTATATACATTGTTCTCAAGAAGGATTTAATACGAAACACCAATGAATTTATCAATGTGGATAAGCTTGGAGCTTGATACACCTCGAGGTTAGGATTACTGTGCTAACACATTGTCCTGGTTTTGGACAGTGGTTGGCGTGCTCACTTTTGGTCGCAATAACCCGGGTTCGAGACCAGGTGATGGCATATGCAATGGCAGTAACCTGCTCTAGTAAAATTTGATTTCTCGTATTAGACCATGCCTTATAATGCAAGATAAAGAGATGTACCCACGAGCTGAAGAAGAACAATTAAGTATTGCCTTATGGATGATAAAGCACACATATTGATAACCATACACAACAGGTAGAGCATCGGGTCATGAATTAATGGCTGAAATGTTAATTTTAGTGAGTCAGAGACGAGCAAGAAGAGAGCTGTATCTAAGAAACAGAAGACAAGCAAAATCCTCGTCAGAAATATTCCGTTCGAGGCTACAAAGAAGGAAATTCAACAGCTCTTTGGGTAAGTCCTGCAGTTTTTGAGAACCCATTTACGATGAAATCAAATCAATTGTCACATGACTGTTGTGTGAACTGATTGGCTAATATCAACTGTCCCATGACTGTTACGTAATCTGATTGGCTAATACCCCTGATATATCTTGAAGGGTTTAGTGTGAGGAGAGTTACAGAGCCGCAAATGTATGTCTTTTCTTTGATCTGTACAGAGCGTCAGGATGTCAAGAGAAATCATTTGTAAAATTTAGGCCCATCAATGATTAGTGGTTGCATGTTATGAATGTGTGAATATTCAATTTCTTGTTCTAACGCAAAGTCAGGTACCGAATGACGAGTCCAATTATTTATATTTTTCAGTGCTTTTGGAGAGATAAAAACATTACGCCTGCCGAAGAAAATTACTGGAAATCATCGCGGTTTTGTTTTCGTTGATTTTCTCACGAAACAGGATGCAAAGGTGAGGATATCATTCATTTGCATTTTGCTATTGATATTTCAGAATTCGTTAGTAATTCATTTTTCAAAGGGACTTTATCACGTTTGTTTTCAGACCTTTTCGATCTGACCTTTGCAATAAATAGGGATAAACTCACTCACTCGTACGATGTAGAATTTGAATGGTATTTATTTGTTTTCCAGAGAGCTTTCAAGGCCCTTTGCCAGAGCACTCATTTATACGGAAGACGACTGGTGCTGGAATGGGCAGAAGATGACGAGACTGTTGATTCCATAAGACAGAGAACTGCCATGCATTTTCACGATGGTTTGTCTCACTTTTTTTAATATTCTGTCTTTTTCATCATATGTGCCACTAAAAAGATTGTTTTTAAAGGTTTTCGTTTTCCTAAAGTTTTCTTGTAGTATGTTGCTAATATCCATTTTAATGTTTCTTTAATTTCAGAGCCTGCTCACAAAAAGAAGAAACAAGACATCTTGGAGACATTGGAAAACCCAACCCGTAAAACTGCCCTATAATCAGTAAATCCATGGTTGCTACATACCCTTCACCAGAGTTTACCCCTGTCATTGCACCCACTTGATTCATGGTTAAATGTTGCTCATGCCAAATTCATGGCATCGATCTATCCACTGGGGAATAGATTTGTTTCATATGCTACATTTCAGGGCCGGATCCAAGGGGGGGCGTAAGGGGCGTACGCTCACCCTATTTTGCTAGGAAAACAATACAATTAGCTTGATAATACCCCATTTCCCTTAAATTATCCTTTAATATGTGTTTTACGCCCCCTCCCTTTCTATGGGTGCTGGATCCGGCCCTGCATTTAGCCATAGAGTAACACTTTTTAGCGCAATTTCTTGTTGAAAGCTTACTTTTTTGGTTTGTTGAGGTTTCCTTGGCTGGGTAGCGATTGTACGACTATGTATCCCTTTAAAACATAAGTAAAGGTGTTCGTAAGGAGTGCTGCATGAATTTGCTATTTACGTCTTCTATTCGTGTTTTAGAGTTTCCTTTCTCAAGGTAGCACTTCTAGATGTCAGGGTGGATAACACCAGGAATTACTGTAAGAAATGGATGAATTCGTCGTTTTATAACTAGTAAAGTAGATATTATGATGTTTTAGATGAAAAAAGATTTCAAGTAATGCAAAAATGTCTAAGTCTTCTTAAGTGTTTCAACACTGCTGTATTTATTAGCTATTTGTGTGGTATTGCCATCAGCATCAGTAGCAAATCCACAGGGAACTAAAGAAATCACCGTGAAAGTTTTTAATCAGTTCGGTTCCCTGTGGTAAGTGTTAATCTGGAAGTCAAGATGCAAAATGGCTGCAGCACAGCTAATGAAGAAATATGTCGGCGTTCCTGTATGGAGCCTGAATCGGAACACCCAGCGTAAAGAACTGTTTTATTTGGTATCTAATAGAAGCCATGGACGTCCTTCGTTGTGTAGATGTATCCTGCCAGCCGAATCGTTCCACAATGCAGCAGTTTTATCAGGTTTGTTTTTATCCGCTAAAAGATTAGTTTTATTTTGATTTTGTGGATTTTAGGCCCAACATGCCTAAGGCTCTCTCCCCGTGTACAGTCGCTATTTCTGAGGAGTATTGCGAACAGAAATGCAGGCCTTAATGAATTACTAAGGCTTAGTAATCATACCCCACCTCTTAAACGTGTCCATTCTAATGTATTTGGGATTTTTTTGAAACCAACTTAGGTATGTGGTGATTTTAGGCTATTTTTGCCACCACCACAGGTAAAACGATGGTGATATATATGATGCCACTCGACACTTGTGTGTAATCGGCCGTCCTTCTCAAATCAGGTGATATTGGCTGGCATATTTCACTGAACTTATGCTGGGATACAATTGCATCTCTAACACCTTTGTTTTAGACATCTCTGGTACTATTTTAGTATCATATAAGGAACAACAAAGAAACTGACGCAAGCATCGATCGCAAGACTGTAAAGTTTGACCTGCCAGGGGAACGCATTCCCAGTGTTACAATTTCTTGCTCTTTTTCCGTCCGTTCAAAGTTTCTACCAAGGCCAATTTCTGCGCAGACTTTACCAACAGTTTGGTGCGTTATCCGTGCAGTTTTCAAAAAGAGTTCGTTTAGATTCAAAAAAACAACACAGTTACGATTTACAGCATCAAAAATCAGCGCACAAATATTTTGCTATGGAATTTTTACCAGGCATATTCGGAGTTAAAACCTCATTCTCCGCGCAATTAAAAAAACAGTGTGGCTACGAGTACGGGAGCCGTATCCTGTTCACAATCCACTACGAATACGGGAGTTGTTATGCACATGCGTTAGCGGCGTTAGTTTATCTAAGTCCCACATTTTGCCTGATTTAAATACTTAGTTTTCAAATATAGGTTGAACACTATAAGTAATATGAATAAAATTCACTGCTCCACTCACTAGGGAGGTGATCGTAGATTGTTCTACAAGCAAGATCTCTTGTCATAACAGTCTTTATTTACTTAAAAATTATCCACAATGCATGCTCATAACGACTCCCGTATTCGTAGTGGATTGTGTACAGGATACAGCTCCGATACTCGTAGCCACGGGGTTGAAAAAAACAGTTACAGTCTGGATCAATTGTATACAATAATATTATAAGCTTCACGCTTCTTTGAATGCAGGGCCCACGCCACCAGGTAGGCCACATGGACCAAGTTTTTAAATTTGAGTGAATAAGGCCATATCAGAGCGTTTATTCTCGTTAGGGCGAAAATTTAAATGTTTTTGCGATCATGAATGGTTGAGTTCTGTTGCAAGAGAAATATTTGTTAGGCCATTAGACCTATGTTCAGATTATTGAAATAAAATTTCCCATATTCACATGGTTTGCATAATGTCAGAGAACTTTGCTGGCTTCATGTTTTGCTGATACATTGGATATTCAGGAGCTATAAAATACTCGAATCTAAAGGATCCTAAGTCATTTCAAGGCCTAAAAAGTGGTAAGATTTCAGGACCTCCTTGGGGGCCCAGCCCCCTGCCCCCCAGCAGGGTTCTACCCTGGACCTGCTGGGGAGCTTACAGCGCCCCCAGAGCCCTAGCTGTTTAGGGCAATGACCTTAGGGTATGCTCTACAATTTTAGTATTTCCATTTTGGCCCCCCTTCCACTACAAAACTCATGGCGTGGGCCCTGTATGTAGTACCAACTGTTTGAGATTGAATATGACATTCACATATTACCTTTCTTGCTTTCTAGTTGCCTACTATTATGATGTCATTCTACACACTGGGAACCGTTTTGGAGCTGGAACTGATGCGAATGTTTTTATGAAAATTCATGGAGAGAAGGGCTCAACAGAAGAGGTGCAGCTTCCTTCAAAGAAGGGGGATTTAGAGAGAGGAATGTATGTTGAATAAGCCGTTTAGTCTGATAATGTTGAGTGTTGGGCCAGTTCACAAATACTTTTTTCAAACTAAAGGAAGGTCTTTTAGAACTCTTATTGTCACTCTTTAGGTGATTGAAACGGTGTTAGCCACTACCGAACTGCTGATTATTCATCACATTTCAAACGTTCAAAATCTTTTTCACTCATTTACTAAGTAATTCAAAGCAAATTGTTTTATTAGTCCTGATGTCAGTTTTAATTTATGTAGTGAACAGTCATGGATATTACAGACTTGTATTTATATGGATTTTACAGACTTGGATATATTTTGCCCCACAAAAATATTATAGCATCGATACCAAGGAACCAGAAAGTTTCACTTTCTTTGGTTTTCAAAAGTTGCAAGTTGCAGCACTCAATATCTCACTGCTGAAAATTATTGTATTGCTTGGTTTATTACCTTTTTAGTTATTGTTTTTTTTTTCCATTAATTTGAATCCTTTGAATTTGAAAAACCGTTTATTTACCTTGTTTCAGGGTGAATAAATACAAAATTTCTGGGCCGGATTTGGGGAATTTGAAGAAGATCGATATACGACATGACAATACTGGTCTTGGCCCTGCTTGGTTCCTTGAAAAGGTGAAATTGCATTTAATTTAGTGTTGCTTTGAGTTACTTAATGTGTTAATCATAGTAAATACATTCGTTTTTATCAAAAGGCTATTTCTAACACAATATTTGACATGATAGTCACCATTTATCATGAAGAGCCATTTACTAGGGAAATGTTTTGGGAGAGATCTGTCTCCCATCATCGGGCAATGAAAATGTGGTTTCTTCCCTATTTTTAGCAAAGGTTGGGTTGAAAATAGGGAAGAAACCATATTTCTCATTGCTTGAATATTGGGTCTTGATTGTACCTGTTGTTTCAAACCGCTTGGATAGCAGGTTAACCAAGATACCTCCTACAACTTATGCACCTTCTTATCTCAACAGGTGACAGTGCGGGATCGCAGTGGTAGCCGTTACATCTTTGATCATGGTGAATGGTTACTAAGAAGATCTGGTGAAGACAAATTGCAAGCAAGGCTTGATTTGAGTGAGCAAAACCTTGATCAGCTGTCAGCGTACAAGGGTAAAAACATGAGTTATTCTAAATTAACAGATGAAGAACATCTTGAAGCTGTTGAAGAAACTGTCCATAAAAACATATCTGGAGTTTTGCAAGGAATTATAGCATCAAGTGAAGAACGAAACGATTCAGATTCAAGCACAGATGCGTCAATGTCTTATTTGGATGTTGGTGGTAAGCATAAGTTTTTATGCCTTTATTATATCTCTACAAGGCATTACTTGTCAAGGAGGATTCTGTAATGACCACTAAAGTGAGGCTGATATGGATTTGCCTATGGAAATCTACAGCATACACCCGTAACCAGGGAAATTCTCCTAAATCAGAAATTTGCTTATTTTTTTATTTAAAACATTAATTTACCCTAATCATTATCATTGTACTATCAAAATGAAGTAAGATAACTTCTCTTACCACCTTGTTATCATGGTTAATTTTTTCTGGCCTATTAGTGGCTGTATGAATGGGTGTATGTATGAATTCCACTGTACAAGAATTTGAAATTTGATTTCTACCCCTTAGTCAATTTGCTTCAAAATCTTATTTCCACAGACTCAAGTAACTCATCTGGTGGGTCTGAAGTTGGCCTTACAAGCCTGTCTGATGCTTTGATGCTGCCCTCAGCAAGATTACTTGTAGAAGCATACAATCTTTCAAATGAAAAGATCCAATCAACTGGACCAAAAGGCCATATACTGAAAGGAGACGTCCTGAAATATATTTCATTTAACAACATAACACGTCCTGAAATTAAACAAGTGAAGCAGATTGTACAGAAGCCTGTGAAAAGTAAACAGCCAGTGAAAGCAGAACCTCTCAGGCCTGCCCCCAAGGGTAAGCCCTTCTTCATGTTGTTTAACTGTCCACTCAGGGCTGTAGAGTAGGGGGCACTACAGGGTCGTTTTGTTATCTATATTGTTATTCATTGTCTTGACTCCCCCTAGATTTTGTTCAGCTCTACACCACTGTGTTCAATCAACCTTATCAAACTTCCGGTCTCTGGTTGTAGGCTTATGACATCTGAGCAAGGGTTAATACATCTGCAACTTGGGCTGATAATTGTAGATATTGCTCTAAAATTTCAGGATTAGGGAGAAAATTTGAAACAGCAAAAAATAATATTCAATAGCTTTTTCTTGCTTTGTAGTTTAATCAATGGGTTAATTTCGTAGACTTGGGTTGTGTATTTTTGAACTTCAAGGATCTACCAAACTAAGGAAATGAAATGTGCAGCTGAAAAAGGGTCCATGATTTTCAAGAAGCAAAAACCCTGAAAATTGGGAAAAGAAGAGAAAGGAAGAAAGAGGAAGGAAAAGGGAAAGAGAAAGAAGGAAGAAAGGGGGAGGGGGGAAAGGATAAGAGAAAGGAAGAAAGGGAAAGAGAAAGAGAAAGAAGGAACAAAGGTGAAAGGAGCGGGAAAGGAGGAAAAGGAGAGAAGGAAGAAACGAAAAGAAAACAGGGAGGAGAAAGCAAAGGAAAAAGAAGTAAAATAAAAGGAAGGAAAAATAAAGAAATAGGGAGGAGAGAATAGGTCTTCAAATGTCTTATTTAACCATACATTTAGAAAGTAGCAATATACAACTCAATAGCAGACAAAATATGGAGTTAGGAGTTAATCAAACTCGCATTATGTTACAAGAGCAGTGCAATAGAAACAATAAGCTGGTAAAACAATAGAAGGAAACATTTTGAAGTTCCTTTGCAGGAAGCAAACTAGTTTTTCCATCACTGGTCATCGCCTTTTGTAAGAACTATCCAAAACTACTTCGTTTCTAAAAATCATATTCTTCCTTCTCAGCTACCAAGTTACCTGAAGTTACCATTCCTCGTAAAACGATCAAATCAGAGAAATTTGAAGACAATTATTTCAGTGGAGAAGAAAAGACAAGTGCAAATCAATATTTATCATCGAAATCAAGTATTCCTCACGTGTACTCCACGTATGAATGCAGTATTGACGAAGTAACCAAGATCCAACAAAGTCTGTCAAAGCAAGGTATTGTTTGAATAAATTCTATAAGTCACTGAAGGTGTTTTATCACTTGACTGATTTGCAGTTGTTTATTATCGGTTAACTTTTTTGGTTTTAAGTTTTTAGTTTCACAATGCTCTCTTTTTATGTAAAGTCTTGCAACAGAATATGCTTTTCCTCTTTTCAGTCCTAGTTATTTTTTCGTTTTTCGCACTTAAAAAGAAACAGAAAAAACAGAAACTTTTGAATATTACAATTATAGTAGATTTTCACCTAAAACTTCCTTTAGTTCTATTACTTAATTTCCACTTAATTTGCTACCACTTGATAGAGCCAAAAATGCAAAAGTTGATTTCTTTAAAATAACAATATCGGTGATTGTATTTTTGGCTTTTATTTTCAGATATTTCTGTGCCAATTGATGCATTCTTGATAAAAGCCAGCGCCCTGGCTCTCAAGGCCGTACCCGCAATGAACGTTAATTATGTGAACGGGGAAGCCACTGCATTGGAAAATGTGGACATTGCCATTACGTTGGTGAACGACAGTGGCGTGAGTAGACCTATTCTGAAAGGAGTTCACAACTTGAGATTACAGCAAGTCGCAGAAGCTCTAAAGGTATATTCCATTGTTTGTTTATCATTGTTGTTTTGCAAGATTAAAGCTTAACTTTGGGGTTGTTATGTTTTCTAAGATTTGGTTTTCAAGGAAATGCGTAGAACTAATGCTAGTCCTAAAATATTAAATTTTTTAAGTTCATTTTCATCCAAAAGTCTGGTTCTTGGGTGGAAGAGGTAGGCTCACAGATATGTACTGGAATTTTTAGAACTTTTGGAATATGTACTGGGAAATGATTGCCTAATCCTGTATTTACAGTTATTTGGAGAAATTAACATTGAGTTTGCTGTTAATTTTACCATGGTCTTTGTACTATCCTTGCTCTTCATACAATTTCCTCCCTGTTTACAAATTTATGTGCTACTAATCAGCAAATCATTCTTTTAATCTTGTTTTGCTATTAAAAACTTCCCTTCTATTACAGGATATCAATAGTCCCTCACAAAATGGAAACCTCGTATCAGAGCAAGCCTCTTTCTCGATATCGAATCTTGGCTCTTTTGGCGTGTCACAATTCTGTGAAATCATAACTCCTCCGCAAGTGTGCATCATGGCTGTTGGTGCCTCGCAACTAGCACCTTCATCAGAGAACAATTTATGCAAAAAATTGACGGTCACTTTATCATGTGACGGACGGTTAATTGACGAAACCACTGCTTCTAAATTCATGAGTTCCTTCAAGAAGTTTATTGAGAACCCTCAAGTATACATAGGGTAAGTTTGTAAAGTTTTTAAATTCAAAAATGATGTGTTATTTTTCAGTGAATTTTGATGTCATTGTTTTAATCAGGGTTCAGAAAATTAAATTGCAAAGGCTTATCGATTTGCATTGATGATTTTCGGACTCTTCCTAAGCTTTGAAGACGTGTCCTTAAAAAATTACAGGATAGATGCCCCTCCTTCCCGAGAATCGAAGGTTGAAAATAACAAAGGGTACACTGGATGAACCAGAAAAGGTAGACATTTTTGCAAAGGTAAAGATAATAATAAAAGTAAGAGACAGAAGCTTCATATTTACAGCTCATTAAAAAATCATTAAAAATCATTAAAAGACGTTTCAGCGAGTTTTATTATCAAACTGATAGCTCAGTCCAAGATTTTTACATAAAGATAATGATTTTCAAATCTGAGAAGACGAAAAAAAAGGTCAAAGTCAGGATCAAATGGCTAGCTTCTGAAAGCCATTCATACCCACTAAATTCATGTTGGGAATCCAAAATTAGTTGCATCAAGAAAACGCTATTTTACCAGCTACATTTCTCTATTTACCTGAACGCTATGAAATTTCGTTAGTTTTCTGAACCCTTGTTGAGGGCCTAAATTAAATCATGGAAACTCTTCGTCTATAACAAGAGTTGATATGTATCTTCAGGTATTAGCTTAGGCACAATAAGTCCAAAAGGACCATGAAAGATTGAAATTGATTACGTAATTTCATGATACATCTTGTACGGCAGGTTCCATGATCTAATTCTTGTCTTGGTAGTACCTACGTTACATTATGCATGTTACATTTACTTTTTATTACCACAATATCGAGATATGAATCTATTTTCAAACGATTGATTGAATCGTGAAGTGATAGTTTGCTTGCTTGATTTGTTCCGAATGTCTGAATATTCTTGTCATAACATGTTATTTGAAAAATGTATCATTCAGAAATTGATTTTGGATTATTTTGGGGTATACTTAGGCTTTTTAAACACAAATTTATTCACATTCTTGAATTCTGGATTCAAATAGAACCATGCAACAATCTAGTTCAGTGCAGGGTCAGGGATATCATTATTGTCAAAGACAACTTTCCTCGGAGATAAATCTAGAGTTAATCCTAGAAGACATTTTTACGCACCATATGATGTCACTTCAAAGCCTACGTGAGCGACTTCAGAAATCTTGTTTATGCACTCGAGTATTCAAACAAACGCATACTTTTGTTACCTGGCAGATTGAACACAAATTTAAAATAGATTTATCATTAGATTCAAACTAAGACGAGTCATTTGGTAGAGCTAATCTAGATTCAAGCAACATTTTGCCCCATGCCAGTACAACAGAATTACCAACAGGCTTGCTTTGCGAAGTACCAACATCAAACCCTCTATCTTGGAACTCTTTTAAAGACCATCGGCTATCCCCACATTCTATAACGATCTTCCCAGATGGTGTATAGTAGTTATTATCAGCTGTCTGCGGAAAGAAATCTTCTAAATTTTCTTCTGAACAAGAGCCGATTTGGTAAACACTTTCCTTGTTCAACAAACAATGGTTATCAACAAACACATCACCATACCCACTTGCAGCTACCCCAAGAGATTGGCCATTTGTAACTGCACAGCGATTATCAGGCGAGAATTTGTCTGGGTAGACATAAAGATTACGCATGGCCCTCTTCGAGTGGCCCAAGTAGTTCTTCCATCCACCATATGCAAGGAAGTTGTGTGAGTCTGACCAGTAAGCAGAGCCATCGTCATGATCAATAGGCCAGACTGAATGGTAGTTTCCAATGATGAGGCAGTATGTCACAAAGTTTTCTCTTGGAAGCAAAGATGGCGTAGTCACATCCAGAACTTCAGTCAGATACGGAACTCTGTCCCACGTGTTGATAGGACCGTGATCCAAGGTTTCTGTGAAAGAATTGATTCTTTTAAACTTGAATGAGTGTATTTCTCATTTTTAATACTTACCATGGTAGGCATTATGATTATAATGCAGAGGTAAAGATGGGTATGCATAGGGAAACCATTGAAATAAAAGGGTAATATTTTCATAAAGAAAAACTATAGGCATTTGGTGTTGAAAGTTTTCTTATGTCAGTTCGAGTCCCCTCTGTAATGCTGATAAATGAATGTAAAAGTTAGCTGCTTTGTGCTAGAGCTCCTTGAAGGAATAGGCTCAATACTTAGGTCGAACTTGAAATAGGGGCTGGCTAATGGAATGTCGTATAACTTCTTAAGTGAACATTAGTGCAATTGAACACTCTACTTTATTTGATCAACAGTGTTCTTTTAGAATACAATACAATGGAGACACAGATCACTGGGGAGCTTAACCGTTTATGGGCAGAACATAGCATACATGTCAGAGAATAAAAGAGAATCACCTCTCACAAAATTGAATAGGACATTTTTTGTTATAAGATTGCCACCTCCAAATCCATCATTAATGTTGATAGCTCCTCTTGGTCCATTAAAGAAAACATTTGCCTCAATGTGTGTTTCACAAGCAATGGATTGTGAGTATGAATAGGTTCCTTTGCCCCATATACCAGTGTCGTGGATGATGTTACGCAATATCTGCGTTCCACGTGGTTGATCCCCATTTGTGCCATTGAAGTATTGGGTATGGCCAACTACAGCAATGCCATTGTCACCAGCATACGAGATAAAGTTGTCAGATATTGTCCCATTTCGAGTATAGTTTCTACAAGTTAAAAAAGTTTTTCCAAGTATAAAGAAAGTTACCAGAAAAAAGCAGGCCATGATTACCATGAAAACATGAGAAAAAATTGACTTTCTTTTTATCTTAGTTTATTTAATCCTGAATTGCCTTTAGTTCCCCTGAAGTATCTAGTATCTTATAAAACTGGTAGAGAACAAAGCATTGGGTGAAAAAATAACATGTTATAGGTAATTATTTGATGATGTTTTTACCTATTAATTTCCTTTTCGTTTCTACCCATTTTCTATTTTATCAACCAGAACCAGAGTATATATAATGGTTAGATAAACTAGAGAAAAGGGCTGGGAAAATATTTTCAAACCTTTGTAAAGAGAAAAAATTACCCTATAAAAATACCATTCCCACCAGGTGACATGAAATCGCAACCTCCAATAGTGAGGTTCACTGTTCCTTGTGCTGCAAGCATTGCATTTCTGTGAACAGACCAATCTCCTCCACTCGGTACCTGGTATCCTTTCAAAAACGTTGATGTTGTGTGTGCAAACGATAGCCCCAAGATTCTAATTCCAACAACGGGGTCCCTTTGAGTCCCAGCAACAGTTACTAAATTGTCTAGGATTGGCACAATAATTTCTGAAGGAGGATCGCCACTAGCAAAGTAGAAGAGTCTCATATTTGTTTCATCTAGAAACCACTCTCCAGGAACATCCAGTTCTTCAAATATATTTTCAACATACCATTCCTTTCCCTCAATACTTCCTCTGGCTCCTTGAAACCCACCGTAAGACCATCTTAAGCTATCATCAGTGTCGTTTCTTGCATCGAGCTTGAACTGCCAGCTCTCCCAGTGGGAATTCTGCAGTGCATGCACCACCCCAGTTGATGCATTACTCCATTTTCTTTTGACAAACTCCAAATCTTTTGAAAACTGCAATCCAGTTGGGACTTTGTATGTTGAACCCCCACCACCAGCAGGACTTGCCACTCCCCAATAAGACACTGGGGGTTTATACTGTGAGACTGGTCCACCAATCCCCACATAATAAGTTGAAAATGGTGTTTTTTCTCTGTGTGGGTCTTTGAAGTGAATTTCCCTTGCGGGCTCAGATTCTTTAGGAGGAAGCCATTTCAAGGCACTTGAGACATATCCAGTTGGTACGGTGTGCAATCCAGTCTTTTCTGGGTCTCCATTAGGGAAGCGTGCTCTGATCTCTCTCTTACCATTCACAAATATTTGGGTAAATGGCTTGATAGCCTTACCTTCAAGTTCAGCAACATAAATCTTGACCTTCTTTCCGCTTACAGCAGCCGAGTTAGCCACTGGGTTCCACAAACCATCCTCCCTCGCATAACACATATTAGCAAACTCTCCCGCAGTCTTCCCAAAAAATGTATAAGCTGTACAGGTTGTTTGTTGCTCACACAAAACCTTACATAGGTTAGACTCGTTGAAAATGCCCATAAAAACCACACTACCAGCACTCTGGTGGGGCTGGATTCCTTCAAAAATGGCATTTTGCCCTTCAAACTCGTCTGTAGCTAATTTGTGTAATTTCCAAGATGTATGTATGACTTTACCCCCACTAATTATTGCGTTCTCATTTTTGTACCTTGTCAATAAGATATTACTATGTTTTGAGTACATAAAAAGAGGCTCTTCAAGAAAATGGGTTCCTCCTCTAAGCTGGATAATACAGTGGATTTCAATGTCGTTTCTTTTGTATTGACAGGCATGAATTGCAGTGGCCACTTTTCTAAAGGGTGAGGATAAACTTCCAAGATTTGTTTTTGAGGTTGACTCGTGATTAGCATCCACAAAAAACTCAAAGAATTTTTTAGAGCTTTTTATATCATGGATAGTTTTCTCATGCTCTGTATAAGTTTTCCTTACAGGAATTTCTGTTGTTATCCCACACAAAGACTCCAATCTTAGGCCTTCTGAAATTGCCTTGAAATTAGCTGAAGGTTTCAGCAATTTCTTTGAATAATTATAAGCAAGATATCTAATGCTACAATCAAGCTCGTCTTTTTTTGGAAAGTAGGCCATCCGGTCTCGGTGCTGTGGCAGACCAAAAGCTCCCTCTTTAATGGTTTCTTGCACACTCTTGCTTGCCCATTTTTTCTCAAGATTTTGAAGAACTTTTTCTTTAACCTTTTCCTTGTGTCTATCAATATATGCAGGCTGGCAAACCTGTGCAATTACTGAAAGTAACGCTGCGAGAAAATACAAACTGTCCGCCATTACATCTGAACGTCTAACGTATCGTTAAATGCTATAATGCATCCACTAGGTGATTGGTCTTTGAAAACTTCTAATAATAAACTTTTATTTGACTCGCGGCATAGTGATGTGATCGTTTCAACCCTTTTGGACCTCCCTTTTGGACCTCCCGACCTGAAATCGTCTTTTTGGTTCGATTCGAAGATTATTTTTCGTTCTTTTCTTCATGGTATTATTTACCTTCAAATTTATCGTTCTTGCAGACAAAACATAACAGATGACTGCCAGCAATTCGAAATACTGTATATTTCAAATCAAATCTGTAATTGTAAACATCTATAGTATTGTGTTTTTATCTTCCATTTATCTATTTATAGATAGTATTGTTTTCTTACAAATCGCAAATGCATTTTCATACATGCTAAGCTGAAAAGAAGATGGCCTAAAATTTGGGCCTGAAAATTGATCCTAACCTAAGCCTCCAGCAAGGCTTAATTTTCACAACAATGATTCAACATGAACGTGATTGCTCGAGAAGCTGAAGATAAAGGTATCTTTATCTTATTTCAATTGTTATGGGACTTGCATTAGCTCTGATGTTTTCAATTATTTTGCAGAACCGTGCGTGAATTCGCTATCCCTAGAAAGATATCGAGGCCCAAGTATAATGTCACTTCGACATACTGTAAATCAACATGTTAAGCAATATGCATGACCTTGACCCTGAAATCTCATTCAGGATCTTTGACCCCGTGACCTGAGAGTCCAACATGTTAATCTATTTGACCTGGTTCCTGAATAGAAGGCGGGGACATGATAAGCCTTGACTTCTTGTCCGAGCCGTATCAAATGTAACAAGCATATAGAAGCATATTGTGTATCTTATATTTGACAACTTGAATACGAAATGCACCAAAATCGAACCTTCTTTCTCGCATGTATGTGTATCCCCTGTATTGAAAAGTTTCAAATGTGTTTCAAAATTAGGCGAACAAAAATTGAGCGATTACTGGGTTGTTTTTAGCGAGAGGCAAATCACTCCCTAAAATCTCGTACACTTTTCCTGAAAATCCTATTTTTCTGATTAAAATCTCTTGGAAATAGCTGGAAATCCTTTAGTTCTTGAAAAAATCTCGTACACTTTGGAAGGGAGTGAAACGCCCCTCGGTTTTTAGGCACTGAGCCCCAGCAGAAATTTCACCCCGAGCTTCTTTTAAAATCCTGTCACGTGAAACGAATGACATTGGGAAAGAAAGACTAAGGCCTCCCTTGAGCCTTGGTTATGCAAGCAAGTGGTGAGTTTTCCCAACAGGATATGGGCCAGATGTGGCACTGAGTTCACGCAGGGTAGCTCACGTGTGCGGTGCGGTTCTTCTTAGGCCTGTGTACCCGACGACATCAATGGCTCCACATGACAGAAGTGTTTGAGCAAGAGCTCAGGACCTCGATATCCTCTTAAAACGTGGTTTTCGAATGTCTTTCATCAAATTGAATTTTAAGCCTCTCATATTTCCCATTAATTCGATCTAAGAAAAAGTTTTTGTCTGTCTCAGAAAAAGTTTCTATGCAGATCGATGTTTGGGTTGAAAAAGTTTGAAAGAGCCAAAGATCTTTGACTGGAATATCTATGGAAATGTTTATGAAATTTTGGATTGCTGTTTTGATTTTGGTGTTGGGCGAAACGACGCTTTCAGATGCTCAGGGTATGATGATGTTCGTAATATTATTATGTCACGCAAGTTATATTAGAAACAAAAAAGGAGATTGGCTCTCTTTTACTCAAAGTTTCATGTTTTCGCAATAATAAGACAAACAGAGAGGCACTACCCTTCCTCTCGCCTTCCGTGCTTTTAATAGAAGCCATTGCTTTGTACCTCTGTAAATCGAGCAATCCTATTAGACCCGTTATGCAGTATTCGACCAAGCAATGCTATAAAGAAATCATTAATGTTATAGATACATCATACATTCTAGTTTGTATTATGCCTGTAAATATCTTCAGAGTTGTGCATAAACGTAAAGGCTTAGAAATTGAGAAACTCTAGGGCTAGGGCTGTCAGATTTTCTTTTAATAAGAGAGAATAGGTGGTCTTTACACACGTATTTTGTCTTGTAGCTAAGAAACTAATAAATCCCCCAAATACTAAATTTGCTTGATTTTTTCGAATTTTGAATATTGCAAGTCTCTTAAATTTACACACAGGCTTGGATTATTTGAATGATGCTTAGCATGGATTTATTCTAGAACTTTAAGCACGCACACTATGGTTTCATCAATACACTGTTTTTTTATAAGAACAATTTTATAAGAACACCAGCCTCAAATTTGGCCAAAAAAACTCAAGAACAAGCTAAGAACAAACCGAAGCTGACCATTTTTGGCTCAATATGAAAATGTTATGAAATAATCGCAAGACTGAGAAATAATTACAAAACAAGCAGATTGGCAGCACACATATAATGTCAGATGGTCAAGAGAGTCAAACTTTGCAACAATTAACACTATTGATAGCAAAAAAGGCTCCCCAGCCATTGTAAAAGTAAGAACAATTTAAAAACATTTCAGGCTGAAAATAAAGGAATATTTAAGAACAGCCAGCCCCAGCTTCAAATCATTTTTACTGGTTCTTATAAAAAAAGAGTGTAAAACACAACTAAACACATTCGACACTAAACTAATTAAGATACAGGAAAACCAGCTGTTTACATGTAATCAGCAATATGAAACTTTCTTAATAAAAATGTTTAAATCGAGATGATTTGTGATGATGAAAATGATCTGAGTAGAACTCGAACCCACGAGCTCTAGATTAGCACCCTAGTACGCTATTCCTCAGCTAGAATCTGCTAGAAATTGGGGTAGGTAATTGGGTTCGTTTTCATTCTCACAAGTTTTCTCGATTGATTTTCAAAATCCAACATCTAAACAAATATTTTTCTATTACAAGAGAACATTGTTTTAAATTTTTTGTCATTCAAGAGTGAAGAGTCTGGTTTTCTTATAAAGTCAATTTTCACAAAAAAGTTGTGTAAGTTTGTCAAAAATCAAATAAGAAATAAAAAACATGCAGGCTAATATCACTGCCGAGTGGTTCTATAGAAAAAGCATGATATCGTGAAAATTAAAGTTCTTGTTGGCAGGTTCTACTTGTGACTATAAAACTGTCTTTAGCAGAATGAACCCGTTAGAAAACAGAGATGTCCTTTATTTACGCGCATTTTATTTTGTAAGCAATTGCTTTATAAGCAAGTCAGTACTGGACATGACAAAAACTTAAGCAATTCCAGTACTGGATAAAGGATTGCTAAGCAATTTGAAAATTCTAATTCAGATCCAATTGCTAATAAAAACCGTGCAGCAGCTATTGAGAAGTAGGTTATAGGGGATATTAGTACCCTGGCACACTTTTGTATACTATTGATAATCGTTGTAAGAAAACTTCTGAGATAGTATTCTAAGAAACAGATCTTCAATTATAAAAAGCTAAGCAATTGCTAAGCAATTTTGAGTACTCAAATTTGCCCTCTAGCTAAGCAATTTTCAGTACTGGGCTCGAGCTGAAATTGCCTATAAAAAAAAATGCGTGTACTCTGAGTTTCGTGCTTACGCACTCGTCAGACAGACTATATCAATGCATCTCTGTTTTCTAATGGGTTGGTCATTCTGCTTATATATGCTCTATACTCGTGTATATCGAGCACTATAGCCAGGAAAGGCACTCTCCTCTCGAGTAAGATAAACCGTCTTTAAAGATTCTTTCTTTGAATTTCCTGAACGGTAAAAGGTGATTTCGATTGCCATCTGCTGTTATATTCCCCATTCCCAGGAAATGAAACCCCGTAAATCCAATCCCATTTCCCATCCCAAACGTCAGGCCAATCCTTTCCTTATCTTACCCCTTGAGGATTCTCTTGAAAGTTAATCATTCTCCTCTTTCAGGAACCACTTGCAGTGACTTGATAAGTGTTGGGACTTGTCAGTATATCGCCCGAGTCAAGGCATGCAGGTCGGAAGCTCTAAAAGCACGAATGGCTAAGTTTTGTAGAAGAACTTGTAAATTTTGCTGTGAGTCTTAATTTTCACTATGATTGATTCAATTGTAGGAAGATTTAACTATTATTAATATCAATCCAAAAGCAAAACATTATATCACAATTTTTTGCTAGTCACAGGGGTGGATCCAGTAAAAATTCTGACTTTTTATAGACGTTTAGGCCCATTTTGTGACTTCATCGCTCATCTGAAAATGAGACATTTCCTGGAATGGTACGTTGGCTCAAATTGCTCAGAGTCGCCTATTCTAGCGATATAAACTTTCAAAAGTTAAGTTAGGCACTTGGTTAGATGGTTGGGCTATTTTCCCTATCTACTAGATACTGGTCAAATTGGTCCACATGACAGAATTACCTATTAATTTTTATCTTGGAACCGAATGAATGAGAAAGAAGAATACTAGGCCTAGAAATCTGACCATGACTCGAACGGGTGTAGCCATAGTCTGGATCCGCCCCTGAGTCACCTGAACGTTGAAGTCCTCAAAATGCTTTGTTGTACCACTGATTATTGATGTTGATAATCATGAAAATCTCTATACTTTACACGTAGCTGTTCAACCACAATGCGAAGCAATGAGATGCTCTAGCTTGAACAAATGCCGCCTGACAGTGGACAAGAACGATCGATGCCAGTGCGCCCTGACTTGCAGCTACGAACAGAAGACTGGCTTGTTATGTGGCAGCAACGGAAAGACGTACAAGAACCTGTGTAAATTGAAGGAGGATGAATGCAACTCTAACAGGGATATCATTGTTCAGCATTATGGAAAATGCATCAAAGAAGGTAGCTATACTTTCACTCATTAGAGAGTCCCCAACGAGGGCTGATCCCAATTTTCCCAGCCCTGAAATAATTAAGAATCCTAATCCTAATAAGGAAAATAGCGAAATTCCCAATATTGACGTAACTTTTCACTCCATCCAATAAGTTTCATATAACATATACCACACCTTAAAGAATAAGAACGGCGACATTTATGCTTGTTCTATAGAAGGACAGCCAAAGAAGGAAGACAAATCAGTACATACTTTTCCAACCACGACAAATCCAACCATCGATGACAAGGCTGTTCACAGTGACAACAATTCCATTACTAGTTTACGTTTCAGAAATATTTGCTTTATTCCATCCTCAGAACCCAAACATTACAGTGAAAAGACGGTTTATATTCTGATTGGTTACAAATTATTATGTTAATCACGAGAAAATCAAATGCATGACTACTAGAATTAATCAAAAGCAGAAAAGCATAGTTGAGATGGATAAACACAAAGAAGAAATGAATTTACACTGAAACTTTGGTCTCCTGCCAAAACATCAATTTATATATGCCACACCCCGAGATTTCATGTTATAAAACAGAATTGTAAAAGATGGTTCTTGATCATTATTCATATTTCGTATTTTATGTTCGCAGAGGTCTGCATGGATGTATCCCGTTCAGAATGTGACAAGTTCATGGAGGATGGTTACTGTGAGAAACAGAAGACCATGATGCAGTTCTTCTGTGCCAAAACATGCAGACTCTGTCGTAAGTATTCATTTGTTTCATATCGAATTGTCATCTGCTATTATACAAGTGTTTCTCTCGCTAGACTCTCTCATAACTCTATTTTTTCCAAATCATGTTCGAGGGGAAAGTTTGCTACAGAAGAGGTGCTTTTAATGCAGAGGGCACGCGGAGGAGCCACAGAAACTGCTTTCTGTCTCCTTCGCAAGTACCTCTGCGGATCTATTTCATCGCTAGCATTGAATTTTTCCCTCAAAGCACGGATGTGTCTAAAAACAGGCCTTTAGATTTGTTAGACTTGGCTCCTTGTGAGAACAAATGTCAAGGAATATGAGACATATGAAGGGCATACATAGTTGACAAGGGCCCTTTCAGGGATGCAGTCAGTGGGTGAGCTGGGGAACATTAGCTCCTCCTCTTTTGATGAATATTCTATACATATTTTGTGTAGGGATCACTTCATATGGTTTATCATCCACAAGTGAGTACTGGAAGTGACAAACGACCCAGTCCTTTTCATAGCTTTTGGCTATACGTTCGTAGCAACTTGAATATCACTCTTGATTTCTAGGCCAGCCTCCGCCATTACCATCGTGTGCGAAAAGCAAATATGGCTGCTGTTGGAATAGTAACAAAGCCGCTTCAGGGAGAAACCAGAAAGGATGCAAAGGTAGCGTTTATTTTCTTATTAGTTTGCCTCGTGAGATCAGGAACACCCTCTAGATTCAATGTCCTCAGGATTCCACCATCGATCTCTGTATTCAAAGTCTCTACTTTGCTTCTTCTTCTTCGCTGCACTTGCTACATCTATCCATCTTTGCTCTGCTTGTCCAGCTGCAAGCAATTCACCAGTCATCTTTCTCAAGGTTTTTGGAGGTACCTTTGCCCTATTGGTACAGGGGTCCTGTTGGGGCAGAGAGTGCCCTCTCTGGTAGATCTTATACCTTTCGGTTTACATACAATATGACGATGATAAATATTCAAATACATGCTTTCAGGCAGTGAAAGCTGCATTTTCTGATTGTTTCCAAATTTCGTAATGTAACATGAATTTTACCTCTCTCCATTTGCTTCATTGCACCCCTGAAGCTCTCTCGAAGCAAAATAGAAGTCTATTGCCCCATATTCAGAAAAAGTCCGCAAGTTGTCTGAGAGGGAAAATTTCTCCAGTGCATTGTATTTTTCAAAAATGTCTGCTGCAGATGATTGTGAGGTTATTCAGATTGTTGATTTCATTAGTAAGTGCTCATAAAAAGAAGTTTTATCTGGGTTGTCATTTAATCAACTAGGCGTAGAGCTTCTGGCCAATGCTTCGAGCTGTATGTAAGTTTAACTGACTATTAATCCTTTGTATAAGAACCCTTATGATGAAGCAAGAAGCTTTACACCGCTGTACACAGCAACGTTGTAGAAAGCTCGTCCTAGTGAAATCTTATCTCTTTCTCGTTTTAGCCTGTAGAGACAAGAAATTTTGCAGGCAATTCATTCCGGAATGTGGGGAAGAAAAGAACAGGGCGGTGATGAGGCAACTCTGTCCTGCATCCTGTGGATACTGCTAATCAATATTGCACTATCCATTTAATATAACACTCTTCTAGCTCACAATCTTCAATAGTATACTATAAGGGATTTGACTCCCTATTCTCGCATACATTGGTGTCGATTAAAGGTTATTTACAAAGTCTATATCTAGATCAGTTCAGGGTTTTATCTCGGGTTTTATACGGTAAATGTTTAGGCCTTAGGTTTGAGTAAGGGTTTAGTAAGGGTTGAATAATGGCATAGTCACTCTGAAGAATGGCAATCTCCTTCAATATTCGATGTAAAGGGGATTTTGCATTTACAAGATATTATTTTTGACTGTCTTTCAGATACAAAATCCTTTATAGGGTCTATTTCATGACGTCATACCTCAAGACTCTTTTTATACGTATTTTGAAATTGTAGCATCGTTCCATTTCCATATAACATTAGCACATCGCATATAATATGCATAATCATCAATTTCCCATAGCAATGTTTTTAATCGTAATATCGTTTTTTATGAAGTAATGCTTTTGATCGCGAGAATCGACTTTTTCTAGGAGCCATTCCTTTGTAAAAGAAACACACTCTTCCTTAAAGACAACCTTCAAACTGTGGTGTCCCATAACAAATGGATCTTACTGTGACCCTTTAAGCTAATCTGCTTGATTTAGGATAGGTGAACTAGAACAGTCTTTGGATGGTACAAAACTTCAAAATAGCCAGAAATAGCGGACCAGGGCCAGATCCAGCATTCATGGAAAGGGGGGCGTAACACAAATATCAAGGATGATGTATGAGAAATAGGGTATTATCAAGCTAATTGTATTGTTTTTCTACCAAAATAGGGGGGCGTACGCCCCTTACGCCCCCCTTGGATCCGGCCCTGTAGGAATACTATCGAGTAGTCATCCGATCTCAAGAAATCTATTTGTTAGATTCATGCATTGGGGCTGCATCTTTGATCGGTCAGCAGTAGATTAAAAACCCCGAAAATTAGCTTACTGAAATAAAGTGAGGAAAGTTTGAAGCTCTAAGGTTTGTGGTCAGTATTTTCACGTTGTAAGTATTTCCAATTCAGCAACACATTTTATGACACTGTAAATTACGACAATAGATGCCTCTACAGCATATGGCCTATCTCATTTGCGTAGTGCATTAAAGGAATGTGTCCCTTAGCAACACATAGCTACAAAATTAAAATGGCCTAAATCTTTTGTTACTGCAGTTGAGCTGAAGTCACTAGGCAGCTATGCGTTACCACGGAGCATACTCCCATCATGCTTTGCGTGGTAAGAGTTAGGCCACCTTTTGTAGAATCTTGATCGATTTACTATCATCCTTGATGAATTCGATCTTTTTCAATCTCTTGATTAATTTGATAGGCCTTGGCGCTTGTAACATAGTCATTAAAACTATCCAAAAGTTCAACCTTATAAACACTCAATCCCCTCGTTATATGTCCTTTATTCTTCCCAAACGAATTAATCATTGAATTTCATTACCGAAAGTAATGACAAAATATCTTTATGTTTACCAAGTATAAACATTGATCAACGTCTTCCTACACTTTTCTATTGTTATAATATTTCGTTATTTCATTTGATGGTCCTCCGTCATCACCCAATTCTATTGATAACTCACGTTTGTCGATGACAGTGTTGACTGTGTATCATATTAGCTATTCTACAGAACGATTATTTCTTGGAAAGAACAAATGCTAAGAGCTTTTTCTTACTTTAAACTGGAGACGTCTGCTTTTGAATGGAGGCGTTCCTTCTCGAAACTAGAGTGCCCACCTTAATTTCAGCGCAGTCTAACCTTTGCTTTTAAACGGTTAGCGATCAACAGTCTTTATATTTTGCAAAGCTCTTGACAGAAATGGCGAGCAATTTCACTGCAAGCACGGGAAGAGTATCTTCTATTACGATGTCACCTTTTGGTACATTCACACCAGCAATCTTCAGCTCTTCTACTTCAACCCTTCAATTCTTCAACTCTTCAACCAACACCACTGCTTTTAGCCCTATTGCAATTAACACAACATCACTCCCACTGCAAGCAGTGTGGACAATACCACTAACTACACGAGTTTTGCTGATGGTGATATATGCTCTCATATTTCTGGTTGGTTTTTCAGGCAATGCAGTTGTTTGCTACGTCGTCGGTAAGTTTTATGTGATATGAAATACCCAAGTTCGATGTTCAGGAATTGAAAAGCATTTTGAAGTGTTTTTCTCTTGATGACGTCCTGCCAAAATATGATAATTATCGTCGAAGTTCTGGTACTGAAAAAAAAGAAAATGTTGATGAGAATAATTGTGAAGAACAGAATGTTTTGTGATTGAAATACAAATGGGCCTAAATTCTGAAAGTTGTCACTCCCATAGTGTACATATTTATTTTTTTGTTTAGCCTAACCCCTCCCCGACGAAATGATTTTATTGCTGTCTTCGAAATTTTGCCAGCCCGGGTCCAAAGGCCTAAGCTACGGGACTGATTCGTAGTGCAGCAATTTCGAACGATTGCTGTGGCAAGACTATGCAGAAAGGGCCTTACGTAATGCAAGTTCGAAGATGGATTATTTGAAAATTGGAGATTGTTACCTTATCTCTTATCAGAAATACATAGATTTATAAATGGAAATCTAACTTGACAGACAAAACAAGCTTTCAAAACTTTATTTTCTCATTGACAGGGAAAAAGAAGAAGCGATCTGGGGGTGATGTTTTTGTGACATCTTTGGCTGTATCTGATCTCCTTGCTTCGTTGTTCGCCCCATTGGTTATGATCTCCGATCTAAGTACTGAAACAAACCAATGGCATTTCGGAGCATTTATGTGCAAACTATTGCCTTCAATGTCCATATCAACAGTGATTGCCTCATCTTGGTCTCTGATTCTCATTGCGACGGATCGATACAGGTATGATAATATTAATAATCATCGCATTTATGAATGAGTATTTACTAATTGAAGAAGGTACAGCGCCATAAGCTTAGGAACACTTTTGAGGGTGGGAGGGCATTCATTAAACACACGTAGAAAAGACTGGCACTAAGCTGAGAAAAATCGATTTTTGGAATCATTTTGGGGGGGGGGCAAACGCTTACTACGGGTCTGGGAAGGCATTGTTACGACAGGTTTGTGAATAGACTCTAGTGCATGGTCACTAAATTGGCCACCTCCACCACTCTTAAAGTGATAATTTTGAAACATTTTTCTTTGACCATCATGCATTTCTCTTTTCTCTTCAAGGGTAATCGTCCATCCACTGAAAGAGAGGCTATCACTCGGAATGAAAATAGCTGGCATCTGTGTGGTGTGGTCAGTATCAATTGGCATCGCTTTGCCTTACACAATGTCGCATGCTTTCAACGAAAGAAAAGCTAGTTGCGTTTGCACATATCCCTTTACTCCAATAGGATCGATTACCTACATCATATCGTTGATTGTAACAGGCTGGGGGATTCCCTTATTGGTGATTGGTTGGCTGTACACAAAATGCATCCTTAAACTCAAGGCTCCAGTCGCAAGCAACAACAACGCTGCCACCAATCGAAGAAGAGCTGAGAACAATAAAGTTGTGAACATGTTTATAATCATCGCAGTGCTGTTTTTTGTGCTGACTATACCCTACTCTGTACTAATCATGGTGATTTGCTACCGAGGCATTTTCCACAAGGATGACGTCGACATGAACATCGCGATGAAGTGGAATTATGCATTGTTTACCATGACAACAGCCAACAGCTGCTTGAATCCAATAATTTATGCGAAGCTGCATAAAGATGTCAACAAGTTCGTGAATAAATTATGCAAATACAAGAAGAGGAAGGAGCTAAAACCAGGAGACTTGTACGAGATGTTAGAAGTTGTAGGTGGAGGAATTAAATAATCAAACGCTGCACAGGCGCAATATAAAAGCTGCACAACGTCATCTTTTAGGAACCATGCGTTTAGTAATGCTGACTGAATCAACCAGAAAACTCATCTCAAGATTACAGACTGAGATGAAGTGAATAATCAGGATGATAAGTTTAAGATGTAATTCAGCAACACATTTTATGACACTGTAAATTACGACAATAGATGCCTCTACAGCATATGGCCTATCTCATTTGCGTAGTGCATTAAAGGAATGTGTCCCTTAGCAACACAATGCTACCAAAATTAAAAAGGCCTAAATCATTTGTTACTGCAGTTGAGCTGAAGTCACTTGGCAGCTATGCGTTACCACGGAGCATACTCCCATCATGCTTTGCGTGGTAAGAGTTAGGCCACCTTTTGTAGAATCTTGATCGACTCGCTATGATCGTTGATAAATTCTTTCAATCACTTGATTAATTTGATAGGCCTTGGCGCTTGTAACATAGTCATTAAAACTATCAAAAAGTTCAAACTTATAAACACTCAATCCCCTCGTTATATGTCCTTTATTCTTCCCAAACGAATTAATTATTGAATTTCATTACCGAAAGTAATGACAAAATACCTTTATGTTTACAAAGTATAAACATTGATCAACGTCTTCCTACACTTTTCTATTGTTATAATATTTCGTTATTTCATTTGATGGTCCTCCGTCATCACCCAATTCTATTGATAACTCTCATTTGTCGATGACAGTGTTGACTGTGTATCATATTAGCTATTCTACAGAACGATTATTTCTTGGAAAGAACAAATGCTAAGAGCTTTTTCTTGCTTTAAACTGGAGACGTCTGCTTTTGAATGGAGGCGTTCCTTCTCGAAACTAGAGTGCCCACCTTAATTTCAGCGCAGTCTAATCTTTGCTTCTAAACGGTTAGCGATCAACAGTCTTTATATTTTGCAAAGCTCTTGACAGAAATGGCGAGCAATTTCACTGCAAGCACGGGAAGAGTATCTTCTATTACGATGTCACCTTTTGGTACATTCACACTAGCAATCTTCAACTCTTCTACTTCAACTCTTCAATTCTTCAACTCTTCAACCAACGCCACTGCTTTTAGCCCTACTGCAATTAACACAACATCACTCCCACTGCAAGCAGTGTGGACAATACCACTAACTACACGAGTTTTACTGATGGTGATCTACGCTCTCATATTTCTGGAATTAGTCGAACATTTCAAGGACGCAAATTAATCGTTATAATAACTCGTAGAACTGAACTGCTCTTGTTAAGAATAGAACCAAACTGCTCTTGTTAAGAATAGAATCGAGCTGCTTGTCTTTTAGAGTTTAAATACATTAAGTTTCTTATATTTTGAGTTTAATCTATTATCGTCATTCTGTTGCTGAATCGGCTGAGCCCACACCGTAAAACCCCCTTGGAAAGTGGTTTTTCAATATGATAGTAGTACCTAAAATAGTAATAAATGAGTTCTTCGCATTTGTGCTACAGAAGCTCATACTTTTGAAAACTGTTGCCAAGAAGACAACTTTTGAAATTAAATTTTGCGTTGGTTTTGAACCAACGGCGTCCAGAAATTCTAGCACTTATTCGAAATGCATCCCCATTGCATCCACAAATATTATGATTAATGATGTAATACCCCTTACTGCATACTATCAAATTCAATTTTAAAAAATGGGTAAAAGTTCATTTATGTCAATGTTTATTTTTGAATGTTAAATCTAACCCTGAACCTAAACTTAACCCAAACCCTAACCTTACCCCCAATGCTCTTTACAATTATTTATCATTTAACCTTTACTAAAAATAATTATCGAACATCCCCTCGAAATGATAAAGATACCCAGTTGGTGATAATTTAGATAAAGTACCTCAACCTCACATGCGCAGTTGAGTTAGAAGCAGCTAGAACGGCTGCTCTCGTTTTCAGCTGAGCTGCAGAATGCGGGAGTGCTCAACTTTCAAACCAAGAACTACCGATAATAAAACGTACTTTTCACCCATATGTTGTTGGACTTCGTCTACCAAACTTGATCATCTTTCGTAAAATGTGTGCCTGAGTTTAGTTCAATAATGAAATGTGGAAAAAAGCGCTTTGGAATCAAGCAACTGCCCATGGTAAGCGCTTTGTTGCTGCTGACTGGGACCACGGCCTTGTTTTTCGCGTTTGTGTAAGTCTGAATTATGTGTCTTTATCGTAATAAATGGATTATCTTGTGGTTTTTTCAAGCTAAATGAATCATGAAATTTGTAATCCAAGACTATTTTTGGTCGAAACGCTGCCAAGAAGGGGGTATTCATGCAATAATGGTAAGAAGAAAGACTTAGAGGAAAATCGAAAAGGTCCTAATCTAACACCCACTTCTCTAGGCCCTTCCCCCATTTCTTTCTAACTAGCCCAATCTGGAAAGGTATACGGTGGACAAGAAATGTATGATGTATGCTAGTGAAAGCTGAATTCCCTGTAATGAAATATTATACCCAACTTTAAGATTTTCAGGAAATATAAACTACAAGTTCACGTCAACCATCAAGTTGTAAGCTAAGCTAGGTATGCAGTCTTTAGATTCCAGAGTCTAGCTATGGAATGCTAGGTCATGCTATTAGGGGAAGACATTTTATCAGTGTTATGGAACTCTTTTACAGTTGCGGGGCCCATCTTTCTATAATTGGGTGGAAGCATGGTCAAGAGTTTTAGGACCACGATCATATCATACCCTTTAAAGTTTTAATTGGATTTGGTCAATAATCAAGGTCAGTCTTTGGCAAAAGTGGGGGATATGCCCCATATAGGGCCATCACTGTTTTTTTCGTTTTTATTAGTAAATACGCACTACTACTACTTCAATAAGTATGGCAGGTATTACAATACATATATATACAGTAGAATCCCGATTACTCGAACAAGCAAGGGACGATCAAAATAGTTCGAGTTAACGAATGTTCGAGTTATCGAGGCTCTTTATAACATAAATAAGGTTCAAGGGGAATGCCAAATCTGTTTGAGTTAGCGAGAGTTCGAGTTATCGCATGTTAGAGTTATCGGGATTCTACTGTATATCCGTAAAACCCGATTAGGGTATAACACAAAATATTAAGATGAGTTCAACTAGAGTTCAATAATAGAAATAAAAGGAAATACGAAAGTCAGTTCTTTCCAACAGCAAAGTAACAAAAGTTGCACCAGCTAAATAAGAACAAAACAAAAATAAAACGAAGAAAATAATTACACTGTTGAAACAAGATAAATAAATAGGTGTGTGGGATTTCATATTGGCTACTATGTAAACCTTTGATGTTTGTTATTATTTCTCAAGCAAGAAAAATTAGAACAGCTTGAGTTTGGGTCCACGCTGGAAAACAAACAGTGGGGTACACCTCTGGTATGGAGCAACATAACTCAGAAAAATAATGGCAGATTAATAGGCCTATTGTCTTTAGCAGGCCTTTTCCCTTTAGGAGGGCTATTGCCTTCACCAATGCCCTCGCAAAATTAGTCAGCTTTTCACAGCTCTTGCAAAATCGTGTTTTGTCTCCAAGATCTTTCTGATAAAAGATTCAATCAGTTCAGTTCTGCATCTTTTCTTCAATATGGAATTATTGTATGGGGTCTTGCTTATATGACACCTTTACAACACCAATATACATTTTACAAAAGAAAGTTCTTAGAGCTATTTCATTCAAGAATTCTTCTGCTCCATCTACTCCAATTTTTCATGATTTAAAAATTCTTAAGTTATATGATTTATTTCATCTCAAATTACTTACTTTTGTGTATGAATGTGTTAATTTAATTTCTCCTACCTTCTTCCATAACTATTTTGATGCTTTGACTTCTGTTCATAAGTATAATACGAGGCAGGCTCGCAAAGGTGACATTTTCATGACACAGAAAAATACACTGCAGTATGGCTTAGGGTCCATTAAATATGCTGGTGCTAAATCTTGGAATGAAATTCCTACTATTATTAAACAATCCTGGTCAGTAAAGATTTTCTGTCGTGAACTAAAACAGCATTTCTTCTCCACCAAGTATCAGCCTTGAATGTCTCTATCAAATAACGCTCTCTCTGATTCAATTTTAACATGTTAAAATCTGATAAATAAGGTTCTTTGTTCAGGGGGGTGCTCTCTCCTCCATTAGTTTACCTACTGAGAGAGTTCCTCCTTAAAAGAATTCCTCTCCCTACAAAATTTCATTTCAATCTTATGATGATAATTTAGTGGAATTTTGAAAAATGAAACTGAACTGAACTGAACTAGCTTCTATTTAGCACTCCTATTTTCTACAATCTCATAGTTATTTTGAACAATATAGAGTAAATAGGCCTGTTACAGTAAATAGGCCTTATGAAAGCTTTTCAAGGAAAGATATTGAATTTTCTGAAGCATTCAAAAGTTTTTGTTTGAGCTTTGTGTGACCACAAATCAAAGCAAACATTTTGTACTAAAAAAGACAAAAGATTTAAACTAGGTAATCATCTAAGATTAGGAAAACATCCTGTAATAGGTGAATATCTCTAGACTGCGAAGGAACAGATAAAACAAAAAATTTTTAGGTGCAACCGCCCTCCTAATGTTGGTCACTAGGGCAATTTGCCACCCTGGTGGTATATTTTTCACAAAAAGGCCTGGTCTTTAGACAATATGTGTGCTGCAAACCTGTGTAGATATTAAGCAAACTTTCCACCCTGGTTTGGGTAGTTCCCTTAGCAGCAAAGGATGGCAGTTTTGGACAATATCTTGCGTGTGTGCTGGCCATTTGTATTGTTCTATCCTATTGTTCCAAAGTTAAACTCACATGTTCTAGTGCCACACTGTGCAGTCTTGGCCTACCTATTGATTCTTAGCAAGATCATTAGCATAACCAAAGCAGGACCCAAACCCATTACCCCTATTACCTTTATTGAACTTGAAAATCTGTCAAGTTAATTTCCCAACCCTATCTCTTGGCTGCTATGCAAGCTGGCCTCCCTGGTCACCTGTCCGCAGGTCTGATGAAGCTGTTAAAGAAGTTGGTGGTTTGTTTCTGCATTTGGTGGTGCATTATATGATTTGTGTCTAAAAAGCAGGCCTGGCAGAAGCGGTCAAGTTGGTGCAGTGTTGGCTGGACCAACTTTTGGGTAAAAACACTCCTTCTTTTCCAAAAATATGATAATACTTTTCAAAACAATAGATTTTAATGGTAACTTTTGGTTCATTCTTAGGTAAACTACTTTCTAAAAATTCAATAAATTGCATCTCTGGGAACTTAAATTTCAAAATTTTCAGGCAGGCGGTATAATCATGGGCCCTGCAAGTTGAGCTTGAACCTGACCAAATATGGACAGCTTCTGCCGGGCCTGAAAAGTCCCATGTTCCAAAAGTAGCCATGTTTTTACTTATTTTCATGTTGTCCAAAATTTCCTGATTGTATGATAGTTGTCCGAAATTTCGTGAAAGTATGATAGTTTTGTTTTCCCATAGGGGTCCGTTTGTGCTGAATGAAATTTCGATAATCGTTGTGGTATGTCAAGGAACGCTAGCGTTTTTTGTACTCTCCATGTTTTTCCACGCTTCTCTGGTTGATCCAGGAGTCCTACCTAGAGGTAACTGAATTTATTCTCTATTATTTATATTCATTATTTATCATTTAAATATATTTGTTTATGATTTTATATTATTCATTCATTATTATTCTATATTTATTCTATATTGCTCTATATTATTTATTATTTATTTGTTATTTGTATTTACTAAAACATGAAACAAGAAGAAATGTCTTTTCATGTTCAGTCAATGTGACTTATTCCTTCTAAATTCCAAATCATAAATTGAGACCCAAATACAAAAGGGCTGAATCTTGAATTTCTTTAAAGGACCCATTTGCATGACCAGGTTTTCAAGAATTTTGTATTCAATTTATAGAATTTTCAGTCTTTGATCGGTACACAACTTCAATAAGCATGCTATCGATTTTTATGGCTAAATCCTATTTGTATTAATATCAAAGAATTTCAATACAATGTGTATGAATTTTATTGATTTTCTTAGTTATTTAAGGAATTGACCCTTTCAAATTTTTTCTTTCAAAGTAACAATTAAAATTTGGTACAATTTGGCATCATTCAAATGCATCAACAGAGTTTTTTATTTCTAGGTTCTGTCCAGTCAGAACAGGAAGAAGATGATTTTCGTCAGCCTTTGTACAAAAATGTAGATATAAATGGAATAACAGTCAAGATGAAATGGTGTGAAACTTGTAGATTTTATCGACCTCCCAGATGTTCTCATTGCAGTGTCTGCAACACCTGTGTAGAGGTGAATATATTCATTTTCATTTTCATCAACATTCTAAGAGGTGACACTATCCATGCTTGTCAATATTCTAAAATCTAGAGTGAATCCCATACCCTTGAGTAAACCCAATTAGTTAGGGATGGGAAATCATTTATTATTTGGTTTATTTGCAAAATCCTATTAATTGGAGAAAATTCTATATTGATATGCTTAGCTCAGTTAAAATTCCCCAGCCAGGCCATAGCATGAGAGAGCTTCATGTGTTGATTTGCCTTATTCTGTGCCATGTGTGCACCACTGTATGGTTTCATGTTGCCCCTCTCTAGTTGACCTTTAAGATTTCTGCAAGTAAGCCTCACGTCAATTACTTTACAAAGTAAGCTCCCAGGTCTGTGTTTTTAATGAGTATATTTTTGATAGTTTACATTGATTGATGATATTGGGAAATTGATCTCTCCCAGTTCCCATTTTTTCCCTGACTAGGTTGTTGATTTTCCTGTGAGTCCACTTGATTTTTAGCACCCCTCTCCATTACCATATTTCAAGTGAATCAATGATGTGTGCACCAGCTTTGAGCAACGTCCAGGTTTCACAGCCATGGGTCTTGATGCTCCAAAACTGTTGCGTTTTCAAACCTGTCTGTCTGTAGAACACAAACAAAAGAGTAAGGTTTGTTACACCCTGAAGTAGGAATTGACAATTTGATAAACTATTCGTTTCTAAATCTGGTGTAAATCAGAATATGAAATATTGAAAAGTGAAGACAAATTACAGATAATTGTTCTTATCCATTTTCAGATATTTGATCATCACTGCCCTTGGGTGGACAACTGTGTTGGAAAGAGGAATTACAGATATTTCTTCTTCTTCATTCTGCTTTTGTCAATTCACATATTATCAGTTATAACACTATCAGTTATCTACATTTTAAAAGGGAAACAAGATGTAGAGGTTACGTATCCTTTCTTATCCAACTCAGTATTTCAATATTTTTGTCTTTGATTGGTACTTAGCTTGAAGATAGTGAGAAATATCAAAAACATACAAAACATATCAAGATATTTAGATGAGAGACAGGAGAGGAGGCTGGCTCTCCGTAACTTAAAGTTTCATGCTCTCACAATCATCAGACAGACTATACCGAATTACATCCCAATTAACTAGAATTTATTCACAAGCCTCTTGGTGGATTAAAACAGAGTCGAGTTATTTTTACATAAGAGTTTATTAGTTAGTTAGTTTTCTATTGTTCTTCAAATAATATACAGGTTTTCGTGTCGTCATTTGGTTTTGAAATATTGACTTTCTCTGCTGATGATGGCATATAGGGATGACTAGGTCATAAGATTAGTCAACTCTAGCTCAAGGGGTCGTTAGGTTAAGCCCTCTTTGAGCTGGGTTCATTCACATAAAGTGCGAGGAGAGAAGCTGTAAGATCTCTGTAATTCCAGGCATCAAAGTAAAATGAATCTAGAGTTGTGGTTACATGGAGAGGAAGGACCAGGTTCACACTACTTTGATTAGTCTGTATACAGTACTTTGTGCATGAACAATCTGGTTGTTATACTTTACAAATTATATTTCCTATCAAAGATTCTAACCATTTTCGACTATCAGCTATAAAAAACTATAAACAAAGTCAAATAAAATTTTCATGGTAAGCCAGATCACATTATGAGTGCTTCACTGTACTGGATGATTGGTCTTCTGGGCGGTTAGATTGATCCTCAAATTTCTTTTAAAAATTCTATGTTTTAACTGCATTTTCCTTAACAACTTGATCAGTATTCTTATAACTGTGATTTGTGGTTTAGCTGCAGTTCCTGTGTTTGGCTTGACTGGTTTTCACATAGGCCTCGTGGCACTGGGAAGGACCACAAATGAACAGGTGTGTTATTTGGTGTTAGGAAATATTAAACCTTTGTAAATGTGTGGAATAGACCTCTTTCACAATGACGTGAACAATGTTTGAAATTGAGGCAAGAGATGTGATTCCCTGCAGAGAATTAATTCTTCATCATATCATTATGCTAAAAGTACAACTACAAAAAACTCTATGCGTTGTTAAGAGCAAGTCACGCCTTAGAGATTAGGATCCACATGATATCGAGGATAGAGATGTTCCAAGAAGTATTTCAAAAGAAGTTACGTCATTGTGAAAGTGGTCTATTAGATTACTCTTGATTTTCAGATAACTAAATGCTTCTTAATTCTTAGAGTCTCTGGTTTATTTCTAAAAGTTTCTAAAATATTTGGTGTTCTTGTACTAGGTTCCTTATAAAAAGGGTTCAGTAACTCCGCCAAAGTACTGAACATCGTCCAAAGTTTTTGACTGTATCCCAAATTGCTAAACACCCACCAATGCACTTATGCTATCGCCCAAATATGATGATATCCCCTCCCCCAAAGTACTAAACATCCTCCATCAAAGATGTTCCTGGAGGCGAGTATAGTCCAATAAAACATCAGCTTAATCTAGGTGAAAAGAACCGACAAATGATAGCGGACTATTGATAAAGTAACAAAAAACAAACCCAATAAAGCTATAACTTTCATTTTTAGGTAACTGGAAAGTTTGGCGGCGGACACAACCCATTTGATCATGGCTGTTATACCAATTGTTGTAGAACGTTGTTTGGGCCTCAGACCCCCAGGTATTTATTTAAAATTGTTTCGTTTTCGTTCATTTGGAGCAACAAAACTTTTTACTCATGGTCAAATTTTTATGATTTGTTAAACAATTATGATCAGTTTCACTTCACAGAAGGTTGATTTGAATGTCCCTCCTTCTTGGTACTAAAAAGGAGTAATCATCTATAGCCAAAGAAATTCATCAGCAAACAACCAAAGCCATGTGAAGAAGTTCAGAACCATCTTGAACCGAATTATTGAGTAATGAGCCTTTTTAATAAACTAACCTGACTATGGTCAGATCTTGTTTTCAAAAGCTAGCCTTACGTGCATGACTACATACAGTTATAAGAGGTCCTGGTGTGTTTTTGCACCCATTTGTTTTACAGAAATCTTAACACACACAAACCGAATTTATATCCCAGCCGTTTTCCCTGCTAGCTAGCAGGTTTGACCGGTCCATGTATTTGTCTCCAGTCTGCAGACAAATCCGTTATTTTCGTTTGGAGCAAAGTTTTATGGCCAGATGCCCTTCCTGATGCCAACCTGTTTAGTTGCCTCTTAGGATATGCAGTGAAACGGTGGATGAATTCTGACCCAGACCACAGGGGAACTACAGAAATCTAGAATCCAAAAAGATTACTTCCCATTAGACAACCCATTGAATTTAAGTTCAACTCATAGCATTTTAAACACCTTGACGTTCAGAATCCAAAATCATTGAAAACTATCTGAGACCATCCCAGCCATCTGCAACCACTCAAAATCATAAAAAACCACATGAAGCCTTCAAGATTCTATCAGGCAATTCTGACTATTAGTGGGATTGGTTAAGAAAGCGTTGTGCAAGACATTAAAACCTTACAAATTCTCGTCCCTCCCTTTACGTTTGTTTTTGTTGTCACTAGCGTCACAAGAGGAAAA
Organism: Pelagia noctiluca; assembly: GCA_963924455.1. Classification (NCBI taxonomy): domain Eukaryota; kingdom Metazoa; phylum Cnidaria; class Scyphozoa; order Semaeostomeae; family Pelagiidae; genus Pelagia; species Pelagia noctiluca. The sequence continues at coordinate 4,822,894 of OZ004322.1, forward strand.
GTGTATCAGATAATTTTCCTCTGGTGAAATTTCATCAATTGGTCTGTTTAAAAATATTGTAATAAAATCATAGAAGAGAAACAAGAAAGGAGACTGGCTCTGTAACTTAAAGTTTCATGCTCTCGTAATCATCAGACAGAATATTATTATCTATTATGTATTATAATAGTTTGTCTTATGATTGCTGGACCATGAAACTTTGAGTTACAGAGAGGCAGTCTCCTTTCTTGTTTATCCTCTAATGTAGATTATAGTCTTTCTGATGATTTCGTTAGCGTGAACCTTAAAGTTTCAGAGAGCCAGTCTCCTTTCTTGTTTCTCTTCTATATTGCTCTGTACTTTTGTACATCAAGCACTATAATGCGGCGTTAGACAACACTATCGCTATGGTGTTGAAAAATGATTTTTAGATTTTGGAAAATCAGCACCGAATCCGTGGTTGTGGGTTGGCATCCCGCTCTGGTCAGTTGTAATTCTCACAAATTAACCCAATGGTTTTGATTTCAGATTTGTTGGATATAAAGCTCCGAAAACAAGGAAAAAGAAGGGCAAGCCGTCGAAACCTGAGTCGTCACCTGCCTCGGCTGGGGATGTCACCATCGAAATGGATCAGGCAGGCCAAAACACTGTGAGTCTCTTTACTTAGTGTTATAGTTGTTGTTGTTGTATTGCCTCGTTATGATGTTTTACATACGGGACTTTTGAGAATCTACTAGTCATGGCCTAAATCAGTCGTGTATTTTCTTTGAGCTCTCTCTAAGTTCTCAGTAATAATCCTAGTTATGATCGACCACACAACACTTAGTAATTTGCGCGCCCAATTCCGTATCTTCTTTGATTACTATCAGGTCATACTCTAGTGCAAGACAGACGTGACAGACCAACTTTTATACATCGTAAGAGGTTGTCTGAAAGACAGGGGATGGGAAGGACTTTCTAGAGCTGACAACCAGGGGCTTTGAGGGGTTTAGAATCTGAATGAATTGCATTTCCTAAAACATGAAACGAATAGAAAGGACTAACAATGAGTAGAAACGAGTATGAAACTAGTATAAATGAATAGGAAAAGAGAAGGTTGGAATTAGGTAAAAAGCCAATCATTAGGGAGGGGATAGATTAAGTCCTTCCAGCAACCACTACCTGTTTAGAACTGCACATACTTACCTGTCTCTAACGTTTTAGAGAAGACGAAATAATAACGTACTGTATTTTTCTTGAAAAAGCTATAACCATTTGGTATTTTGAAGCTTTATTTTTGAATTTCCTTTTAATACAAATATAATGATTTGATTCTGACCTTATGTTAACTTGCTCAAGATAAACTAGAAAGTGCGTACTAACGTTTCCATATCCATCAGCTATCATCAAACCTAATGGCTCCTCGAGGCAGCAAAATGTTTGCTGCGGAAGGGCAAGAAAATTTGGAACTTTGATGCTGGTAGATTGCTGCAAATGGCCTAGTTTACATTAATTTCATTATCATCGTCATTTTCATCATTCTTAACGACTAAAATATTAAGAACTACACATTTTTTCTTTAGAACTGCACAACAAGGTTTTAGAACTGCACATATTGTGTAGAACTGCGCTTTAGAAATAACCCTGCTTCGTCTCTACCTGTTTCCTACTCGTTTCTACCAGTTTCCTACTCGTTTCTACTTGTTCCATGTTTTAGTAGTAACTATGCTGAATGAATAACAAATGGGGTTTGCGGTTATGAATTTTGAAGCATAACAAATAGGGGATGGGGTTTGAATTTCCAGGAATAGAAAAGGGGGAGTAGGGTAGTAGGATTCAGTTAGGTTTAGGTTTATTGTTGTGGTTGAAAATCGAATCTGCAGAAGTGAAAAAAGGGGTTTAAAAATCCATGAATATAAAAAATGGGCATGGGGGTTGTGAATCTTCAAAAAAAAACAGGCTTGGAGTTGTGAATTCCAAGGAATACAAATGGGCCCAACCAGTTTGAAGTACTTTTTAATTTTCAGCATGCTACAAGTCAAATAGGATGGACGGACAATCAGAACTTTTTATCAAGGAACACGGCAAATGGCTCATCCCAACCAGGCTCTTCAACCGAATCCAAGCCTAAGAGAGTGATTCAAAGCTACGAGGTTTCTGTATGAGATGTATTATAAACAATTTTAATGTTTTTCACGTGAGAAGCTCCTCTCTGACTTATAAATATTCAATGGTAAGTTGACCTTATTGTACAGTGGAATACCGATTCAAAGAACCCTGTAGTATAAACTCAATGATACAGCAAGTGTAATGACAAGGCTGTATTGTAGTCATAGTTTTGTTGCGCATTAGTAATTGAATTGCATTAAACTGCTACCTTGCAATATTTTAGAATTAGACAATATGAATAGGCCTAACTTACCATTTTGTACTATGGAGGGGTACCCTTGGTACAGTGTGGGGGAATATCATCAGTAATTTGCAGGGATACCACGGTACTGTAGTTGGGATAGAATACTATCAGTACTGTGGAGGGTTTTCAGTATCAGTGCTGTGGTGGGACACCATCGGTATTGTGGAAGGATAGCATATTTTCTTTTGATAGTCTTGACAACTTATCCTGGTCTGCAATTCAATTCAATGCTGTAATCCGTGACAAAACTCTGAGTTAATGCAGTCGTCACAGCTGAAGTTGTACCTTGTTGTATTTTGAGGACAAAATCATTATCTTGGTCTACACGCTTTTTATTTTATAAGGAACCTACCTAGAGGCCTAGTACTAAAAGTTCCTTAAATTTTCTCTTGTTCTATGTTGTTACACGAAACAATAGAACAAAAGAGTCGATTGTATTTAACAAGAAATCCTAATTCTCGGTCTCTCATAAACTGGTTCTTTATAAAAAAAGCGTTTACCTTAACACTTAATTAAACACTGGTCCTTATTAAAAAATGACGTATAATAACTTTAAGTACCATGATTATATAAGAGCACAATATTTCGAGCTTATACGCGTTCGAGAAATGGAAACGAGAAAAAGATAGAGAATGAAAGATTCGAAAGAGAACGTGAGTGGAAATGAGGCTAATTATTGTAGAAATGAAAATTGTTTGTTAAGTCCAGTTGAATAGACCAGTTGAAATGTTTCGAAATGTTAATATCTGCATCAGTTTGATGTTCTTCCCTTTGGTGAATTTTATTTCGGACATTTCTCAGATGTTCACCAAATCTGTTGTTTATTTGACGAGACGTTTCTCCGATATACAACATACTGGTCCTTATTGATTGTCAGGCCAATCGGACCAAGAGCGGTATATGTTGTTGTTGTTGTTTTGTATAGTTTTTTTTTATAAGGAAGTCTCAAGCAATCCTAGTACGGAGACGTTATTAGCGGTTTGCTAATTTCAGTACTAAGGCTTTCTCACTGAATTTCTTGACTGAGTCTAATTAATCAAAATTCATTGATATATTTCCCTGATGGCTTCATTTGGTAAAAACGCATTTTCAAACATTCTTAGGTTTGCAAAATCTAGTACTGAACTTTCTTAAAGAGCCACTCCAGTGAAATATTTTTAATTGATGAATAGACCAATTCTGACCTGAAACGAACGAATTCGCAATTTTTTTTATGTATCTAACCGTTTTCTCACAAAGGTGCCTCCAAAGTTGGAAAACAGTTAAGACGTATCAAGAAATACCCTCTTGTAAATCATTATCTTGTAAAAATTGTCACATCAATGATCCCATATAGGAATGGATACAGAACCAAATAGACTAAATACGAACATTTGACCCCAGAAGAACATAAATGTGATAGATTTATCCATATTTATCAAGTGACTGAGGTGTTGTGCAATACTTAGACCATTCTAAATCCAAAATGTAAGAGCTGATAGGACAGAATAAAAAACAACTACAGAGCTTGATGAAATTAAGCATAGTCAAGCAAAGAGTGCCAGACTTTTGATTGTTGAACATTTATTCTTATTTCAAATGACCAACCGTATAAAAACTGGTACAAGTGGCTCGACGTTTTTAAACGGAAAGCTCTTTCATTACACGCTTTTTGTATAAGGAACCTTTAATAAGGAACCTACATGTAGAAGGTTGAAAAACTTAAGAAACTATTAATGAACTTTTAGAACTACAAAGTGGTCAAAAGAGGTATCAAAATTAGGAACTTAAAGAGCTAGGCCCTGAGTTAGGTTCGTTATAAAAAAGCGTGTACAGTGTTGTTGCGGTTGCAAAAGCATACTGTGATTTTTGAGTGATTGTATGATATTGATTTTTCCAATGTTATTTTTGCTTTCATACTGTAGTTTTTTAAATTCCATCTAGGTTAAGTTCTGGATACGTGTAGAGGAATTCACCATATTGACATAATTTTCCTTTTGCATTATATTTCTCTTTCTATTCACGAGGACCTGGGGGGGGGGGGTAACTTATTGGGATCGAGGTTATGGGGACGTGTTGTATTTTAGAGGTACTTCCTTTAAGGTACCTTCTTTCAGTTGTTTATTGGGAATCTTCTCTTGTATTGGTACAATATTTAAGAATCTTCTACATTGCTAGTTGGATGAAGAAGTGCTTTTACTTTATATTCAGGTAACATACAACCTTGTGTAGCTTGTGTACATAGATTCAAGAAACTGACAAAATCAGAATCCACAAAATTTTATTAAACCTTAAGTTCTGAGCAGAATTTTTAGTTTCTTATGAAATGCCCTCGTGCAACTATGGAAACAACTTTGAGGGTTGAAATCTATTAGAAATATAAGATAAGTAGTATTTCAAAAGGTTTTAGAACTAGAGCTAGCTACTCTCTTATAAACATAAATTTCTAATAAGTTAAAAATTTCTTTAAGCCCATTCACGGTAATGTTGTAACAGAAGGTTTCACATCCCTCTCAATTTCTATTAACAAAGGTCTCAAAGGAAACCAGCAACGTTTGGGAGGCGCAGTGTATTCCCAAGTTTCCTACAGCTGGGCCTAAACCCCTAAGGTGGGCTCTCTATAGAAAACCCTTTCCTTTGGGGCTCTCTAAAGCATTAGTCAAAATTTTCATTTCTCACTTGGGCTTAATTCTTGGACAATGGAGATAAAAACAAATGTTATTTCTATTGAAACGCCATGTGTTTGAATGTCTATTTGTTTCCTTCGTAAGGGTAGCAGGTTCGGCCCGAACAACAATAGCGAGGTGTGAACGCGTAATAAGGGCAATGAATATAATTATTGGCCGTTTCTATGGAAGCAATGAACGAGCGCAAAGAGCGTTTGTAATTGGCTGGTTTCTCACACAAGAGAATGCCAGCACAAGTGTGGAGTTTTGTTATCGTCAGAGTAAGCACTTGCTGAGGTGTAACTGGACGTGAGCAAGCAGACACAAACAAGTGAAAATGGCCTTTCCCCAGCCACCTAATTACGCCTACCCGAGCTTATCTAGCAGCAGAGAGCATGTACAGTCACCCAATCAGTATGGATACTTCGATGGCTCTTTCAGTGGAATGTCCCAGTCGAACGCGGCATGGCAGCCGAATTATTACGAAGGCAGCCATTACGAATACGCTTCCCCACCGATGTCCGATGTTTCTTCACATGATCGTCAGTATGGCATGCCCTTCAATCGAAGTCACCCCCGGGCAGAGGGGTATCATCTGCACCATTACCCCACCCCCGATCCTCTTCCGATGGATCTTCCACCGTCCGATGAGGATGAAGACGGACAGATTGATATCGTCCTTGATAACGAAGATTTGTGGAAGAGTTTCAACGAGCAAGAAACAGAAATGATCATAACCAGAGTTGGAAGGTACGTTTTTCGTGGTTACTTTAAAATATATTCTTCTTAAATTTCCCTCTTTCTTCTTATCTTCCCTTGCTGGCAATCGTCGATCATATCAATAGAATATGTAATTAAAGCTCAGTTTTTTTGTCTTTGATAATACAACTCTGTTCCGAACATCAACAAGTTGATGATTATTTCGGATTTTCAGCCCTCAAAGTTTCTTATAAGTTGAGTTTTCTTCTTTTCTGAAACAGAGTCTACTGGTTCCATATTGAAAAAATATTGTAAATAAGAATTTCTTCGAAACGTCAGCCCTCAAAGTTGCTTAACAGTTGCTTGAGTTTTGAAAAATAAACCAAATACCATACCTGTACCCCGGAACGTTTAAATTGATGAAGTACTTGCGAGAGAACATAAAAAGCGTAATTACTTTATGGCTTAGTTCTGGAAGTCCTATCTAAGGGTGCATTATACTTAGAGTTAAAAAAGCTAACAATATTTAGCAACTTTAATTCTATGCTAAGATTAATCTAAAACTTTCCCAATTTGTAGGCGAATGTTTCCAAACATCAAACTGAAAGTCAGTGGCCTGGACCCGAGTGCGAAATACATTTTCCTTATGGATATCGTTCCTGTTGACTCGTACCGCTACAAGTATCACGGAAACCGCTGGATGATGGCTGGTAACGGCGAACCCACGCAAACAAAACGAATGTATATTCACCCATCTTCCCCGTGCACAGGGTCAGAATGGATGGAAAAAGTGATATCGTTTCAAAAATTGAAGCTTACCAACAACACGACTGATAAAAATGGCTATGTAAGTTTTTCAAACCATTTTTCTGGAATAAGTTCAATTGGAGAATCTTTTAATCAACTTCTAATCATATTCTAAGAAGAGCTTCAGAGCATTTCTTGATCATTTTGCTTTAGTTTCAGCAATAGAAACTAATACACAATTTAAGAAATTATTTAGCCGATGATTTCATACGAATGGTTTAATGAAACGCCCATTGATCTCTTTATACCCCTATGATAATGTCTACACTCCTGGACAAACCTTTGAGAAATTTGAGATTTTTCCCAAATATCCATAACTATAACCCCCATCTCAAAGTCAGACAGCGAGTTAGTGGTTGGGGGGGGGGGGGTCGCCTTAACTAAGCCTTCAGCTTATAATTTAGAAAATATGCTGTTCTTCTAAGAAGGTCTCAATAAGTTTTGTCTGGAGCAGAGGTGGATCCAGAAGAAATCTGAAGAGGCTTTTCTGCAATATGAGGGTACAATTGAATTCTACAATTGAACAGAAACATAAAAAATCAGCTTTTCTAAGGGGTGCAAAACTTCCAGGTAATGGGGGCCTGTAGCCCTTCATGTTGACAAAAGGAGGGCAATGACACCAACCGCACCCCTAGATCCGTCACTGTCTGGGAGTGTAGCCGTTGTTGGAAGATGGAAGATACTACTGAATCAATTTCTGATAACAATTTTCAATTGATTTGTAGGCAATTCTCAACTCGATGCACAAATACCAGCCAAGAATTCATCTCGTAAAAACTGGTGACGTCATGAAACTGCCTTGGAGTAACTTCAAAACCTTCACGTTTGAAGAATGCCAGTTTATTGCTGTCACTGCTTATCAAAATCAAAAGGTATGCCAGTTTCAACTGTTCAGTTGTATTACCCATGCATCTAGAGAAACTCACTCCACCGTTTGCGTCAAAAACGTATGATAACAATTTTAAGGGCTATTAGCTATGTAGACTTCTTCAGCAGCTACTGATCATTTGTATGGACTGAATGTTTCTTTGCATAAAGATGGTATTGTTCTGTTATTTGTTCACTGATATCTTATCTACGATTCTTCATAACATGATTGATATCATTTCACTAAGTTTGTGAAAGGATTTGCCCCCTCACACTGCATGAATACAGAAACAAAGAACTGCAGCTACGAGAGGTTTAGGCCCTTGCAATTTTGGTAGTATCCCATGATGCATTGCGTGGAATTCTAGCTGCTTTATTTTGCCGAACTATCTAGCTACTGGTTATCTGGTATCGAATTTGATGCTTTCTAAAAAGGTAAAAATAATGTCATTGAACGAAACTTTTAGCCTTGTCACTTTTGTTCTTCTTGGTATGATGATGATGATGATTTTTAATTCCAACAGATCACCGAATTGAAGATCAAAAACAACCCTTTCGCGAAAGGATTTCGAGAAGATGGCACAGGACACAGAAGAGGTTCAGCACCAAGGTAAAACCTAATACTACTAACTTGCTTTCTGTAAGGTTCTGTAGAGTCTCTAATGGATGTATGAAGAAGAAATCTTCTGCTCTGATAGCGAGATTTGAGATGATTTACAGTCATTGATATTGAATTAAAGAACGGGGACCAATAGAAGCCTTGCATTAGTTTTACAAATCAGCACTTAGGAACCTATTTGCAGCACAGTACATCGTAGCCCCCACAGTACTGATGTTATCTCTCCATAGTTCCAAATATCCTCCTCCACATTACTGGATGGTATTCCTCCATGCTGAACAACCTCCACGCTGAACAGCCTCCAATACACCAATGATATGCCCTTTGATAATGATACGGCACATCCGTTTCTGGGGGTGATCAGGCTCAAGTATGTGGTGAGCATCTTGAGGTAGATTGGACCGTTGAAAAATTATTTTCGTCTCTCAAGTCACCATTTTCTCTATCAAGATCACTTGCTTGTTCTTCGTATAATCATTTTATAGTGCAATCAGCTCGTTCTTTGCTGAAAGGCCGTCTTTTGTGTGAAGGGCTTGCCTACTGATGTAAGTAGGAAACATTTGAAGCGTAATTGGAAACTTTACTTCACCGAGATATTGATAAACTTCATTTTCGAATTTTAGAAATAGTTCTGCCTCTCCTTCTCCTGATAACCTCAGCTCACAATCGAGTACGAGAAATCTAAAGAAAGAAGAAACTGAAGAAACATCAACAAGTGGCGAAGATGAAAGAGCAATTACTCCATGTTATAACGGTATGGAAAGATTGAATTTTGACATCAGCTAATAAAATCGATATCGATTTTTTCACTGCATAAGGCCCTTAATGTGATTTCATTCCTTATTCATATTTATGATTCTATATGCATTTCAAAATTCTACACTCCAAGTTCAATGAGAATACTACTACAGTAGTAACCCACTTATACGAACTTATGAATCTCTCCTTGAAACTTCCGTATTTTTGGAGCTTTTTCAAGGACTATTTGATCCAGCTTTTTTAGATGATGATGAGGTAAATGATGATTATGATGATGATGAGGCTTTTCCCTGCTCTGATGAAGTGTAACATCTGTTCTGAAGGCAAATGATTGTCTAGAATGTTTGATAATGCCAATTCTGAACAAGCTCTAATACAAATCTGTTTGCTCTCGTACTCTAAACAAATATACTTGCCAGATAATTTTCTAGAACAAATCAACCAACAAAATCCGATCTCCACACTCCCCAGAGGCTCATGCAAATATGCATGGATCTAAAACGACATTTGGATCCCGAGCATTATAACCCTAAAAAGGGGCAAATTACTAGGATCATTCTCGTGGGCCGTTTTGTTTTCACCCCGTCTATTCTCCCCCCAATACCCTTAAAATCTTATATGTATAATAATATCTTAATGCTCCTAAACCTGAAAACCTTTTAGGCTAACGTTGCATCATTATGTTTTTCTTCAGATCCAATATTACCCAACAAAGAAGCAAGAATTTCCCCATCCGGAAACGAAGCGCATTTACCCGGAACGAACAACGACGAGTTCATAACATTAACATTATCAAACAATCGCAGAAACTTCGAGGAAGAGAAAATCCGCCACGAAACTGACCTTAAATTATTAGCTGACATGTATACAGCGTACAACTCGAGAGGACTCACAGACAGCCATCCCTTACTACAACATCACGTGACTCCTGCACACCAGTATCAACAATTCACACCACTGACGTCACGATTGCAGCAGTATATTGACACTGATGGATATTACCCCTATCCCCCCTCTTCTTTTCATCATTATGCACAGCGGTAGAGGATATAGATTATACCAATGAAAAGTCTTTGCTTGAAAGAAGCAATAGAGCAGAAATATTAAAATTTGCCATTACAAAATAATATGAAACTAAACATATCAAGATTTCGTAAAAGCTTTTAGGTTAAAAACCACCCTCAGTGCTAGACGTTAAAACAATCAAACGAGGAGATCAGTCGTGCTTTAATATATACACTTTTAAAAATATCACAGATAGAAGTTGATGAAAGAAGTAGCTACGATGAAAATCATAACGTTATTGTAGCATTACCGATCTCCTCATTTTACTATCGAAACATCCAGCACTGTGGATGGTCTTTAGCTGAAAAAGCTTTAGCTAAATTTTGATATGAAATACATATGATTTTCAATTAAAACCAATAGACCATTCTACCAAAAGATGAAAGATTGTACATGTCATCTTATGCAAGGAACGACAGGAATATGTTTGCTACCGACAACCAATGGATTCAAAAATTAACTTCTGAGCTTGACAAATGCTCGAATAATAAAATGGGGAGACGTTTCTTTTTTTGACTCAAAGTAGTAGTAAGTATTCTAATCTTTACTCTTCAGTTGCCTATAAAGCTACTTATTTCACCTTAAATCTTTTGTACGTAGGACACATTTCTTTATATTTAGAATAAAATGAAATGGTTCACAAAACAAACTCAATTTCTGTAGTTTTTGTGTGATGTTTGTGTCTGTAAAAAGATTTTCGCATAGTCTACCCGTTATAGTCGTCGAAAGAAAGCACATGTGGAAAATGACCTAAAATTGCAAGAACTCTTAGAAGCATGGCTGCTGCCCCCCCACCAAACTACCACAATTTCCGCCACTGAGTCTACGTATATGAATATGATGCGAAAATATCATTCTGAATCACAAAGTGAATGAAAGTGATTCTGAATCTCAATCTGAATACGAGACGAGGGAAGGGACGACGTTGCAGTGAAACAGCAAAAACAAACAGATCGTCCTGGCATCTACTCCAAAAATAATAAATAAACAACTACAGAAAGAAACAGCGAATTGATGGCAATCATTTCAGATCTAATTATATTTTGGTAAGTTTCCTAGTTTCACCACGACTGGATTTTTTCATAGATTCATACATTGGTCCAGGTTCGATATTTCATTTTTTATTTAGTAGGCCTAATATTTTGTACTAGGTAGAGGTAATACTAGTAGACTGGGCTCTTGAATAGCTTAAATCTCAGGCCCAACAGCAACAGCCTGGTTGGTGTGCAGCTTTGGCCGGACCGACTTTTTGGCAAAATCACACTTCTTTAGTCAAAAAATAATATTACTTTTTAAAACATCAGATTTTAACTATAGCTTTTGGTTCATTTCTATGTAAATTACTTTTCTAAATGCACCAAATTGCATATCTGAGAACCTAAATCTCAAAATTTTCAGGGGGTATGCCCGGTACCGCAAGTTAATCTTGAACTGGACCAACTATGGGTAGCTTCCGCCTGGGCCTGTATCACAATCTTGAGAAATATTTGTTGCCTTCCAAAAGTGTGGGAAATAAGTTGAATCTTGCTTGGAAAGTCTAAAGAAAGTTTGTTGCTTGCACTCTGTAATTAGTCGGATCTATATGTGATGCCAATCTTCTCGTTTCCTTGTCATTTCTACTTGTCTCCTACATGTTCTACTCGTTTCTTCTTGGTTCATTGCAAAAATGAAATGTTGTCCTGCTTATCATGCAAAAACATTCCTTACTGTGTAGTAAATAGTCTGCACTATTGTCGTGATTGTCTGAAATGATGTTGATGATTCTTCATTTTATTACTTGTAGTACCTTGATGGTCAACGCATGTGCTGTTCTCAATTTCAAATTGTGAGTACATCTTCCGGATTAAAATTCAATGCCTTGAATGTTGTTTATCTTGTGACAGGGACCTATAGCCTGATAGATTTGTGGAACAATTAGTGCTCATGGTCAGCATTGATAGAGTTGTCTGAATGTCATGTTTCCGGGCTCAGTGCTTATTGCCCGTGCCTAGTGCTCCGTTCTCCGTACTCAGTGCTTATTTATGCTTAGTGCCCGTGCCTCGTGCTCGGTGTCCATGCTCAGTGAACGTGCCTAGTGCTTAGTCTTGGAAAACCCACAATAGGCTACAAGGAGTCAATTTCCTTTATTCTACCCAAACTTTGCTTGCAGAACAATAATTTGTTCAAAATCATGCTGGGATTCTACTCCCTGAGCAACAAACCAGAAAATTGAAGAAAAAAGAATGATGAAAATTGACCTCAAATCATTAAATGTTAAATGCCTTCAGATTACAACAGACTAACAATTTCAAACAGTGATTACAAAAAGGATAACAAAGGCAAAAAGTGGCAGAAAAATATCAGTATAACATGTTTTTTTATAAGAAACTGTTTATGAGAAACAGCGTAGTACTTAAGATGGCCAAAATTCTTATAAACTCTAGTATAATGTCTGAGAAGTGTTAGAAGCTTTTAAGAGTTAAAAAGCATAGATGTATTGTTGAGCAATATCTACTAACCGTTTGCGTTTTCAACATAACAGATGATTTATTTCATATGATATGTTAAATGACAAGAAACATATCTGCAGCAGTGTTAGCGGCCACATTGATAGTTCTGCATTCAAAAAATAGGAAACAAAATTTCATGTTAAATTAAGAAACTTTTAATACTATGGCCTGTTCCTAGTTTCTCGTGTAACTGGAAAAACTACTTCAGAAACTATTCATTTTGATAAATCTTTCGCATATTTGGAACAAAATATTAGGCATAGGCACTAAGCACTAGGCACGGCCACAAAACACAGTGCACTTACGGCAGTGCACTTACGGCATGGACAAAAAGCATGAGGCATGGACAAAAAGCACTGGACACAAAAGCATAGGAATTAGACGTCCTTGCCTTGATAAATATTCATACCAAGTAAAGGCCTTCAACACCCACCGGGAGACTCCTGGTTTGTGCTCTTTGGATCCAAGGCACCACCAATGAAAAACAATGGAAGGCAGAGGATATAAAATAATCTCCCGGTTTTGTTACTGAGAAAGTTGGCAGGTCTGCGATTAAGTTTATAGAAAAGCTAGGGACTTGCTTCATCTCTTTTTGAAAATGAACTTAACAATGATATTGAATCTCATAATCAAGGTCGAAATTATGTACTCTTACTTGGGCTTCTTTGTCTTTGTTTATGTATTTCTAATTGGAAAGTCAAAGCAATCACTGTCCTTTGCTTCAACTAGACAAGCTATTCAGATAAATATCTTAGTTAAGTGTAACAAATAATTTTGAATTGAGTTGTGAGGTATTGATTAGTTAAGTCAATAAGTATCTTGATAATAAATGAGCGAGGTACTGGAGGTCTGGGAACAAAAAGGCTTTTATTTTCAATAAGATGTTGCAAACTTTTTTTCTCATTTTCATTCAGAAAAAAGAAGCCAAAGAACGAATCGTTTCAAGAAGAAGAGCCAAATGCTGGTTTGATAATTCTATAATATTATCAAATGAAATACTTTTTTTATAAAAATATTCATGATGTGCAACTAAGAAATCCCATTTCTTCCCAGTAAAACTTTCTGGTCTTGTATGTTACATTGACTTATAAACACATACTTAAAATGCATAGTTATATACATTGCTAGTATTTAAAGAGCACATGAAGCAAAAAATTTTATTGGTGGAGATGATAGGTACTGATGAATGATAAGAAACTCTATGGAAAGTTTATTGATATCTCATTTGATTTTCAAGTTGTCCACCATTTTGTAGGATTGGCTGATGACGACACATTGTTTGTCAAAGGTCCAGAAAATATACTAAGTTGACTCCATCTCCAACGGAAATGCAATTACAATATTTCTTATCAATTAGTATGCTTTCCCAAAAATCATGCATACATAGTAAATAACCTGCATTACATTTATGCAGCACTGCAACAAGATTTCTTGCAACTATAATCTTTTCATGATGAGATACAGCTATATCCCTATATGTAAACCTAATAATGTACAAACATTATGACATAATCCTCTGATACTTCAAGTTAGTGGATGATTTGAAAACAAAAGGAGATATCAAAATAATTTAAGTGGCATTTTCTATCATTCAACAGTACCTATCACTTCCACCAATGAAATTTTTTGCTTCATGTACTCTTTAAAGACCAAATGAGTGCTTGATTTTCACAATAGCTACAAGCAAGGTAGCAAAATGGATAAATATGGCTCAAGGTCGACAAGAATGCCAAATTGGTGATAAACACAACCAACTCCAACAGAAATCATTGTTTAGAAACACGTCAATTTGGTCAATTTGGGCCTGTTTTGTAACAGTTGCACGTTGTTGGGCGGGATTCAATGATCACTATAGTACTCAAATGCGGGGTTGAAACTCAAAGAGGGGTATTGGGGGTTGTGACACCCCTCAATCAGTAAAAGACTGATTTTGTAGGGCAAATCGATTCAACTTTGCAGATTAGGGCAGCAGGCATTTATTTAGAAAGGATATTTGCTTGTTTGATTTTTAAATGATGTAATTGTCTAGTAATTATTGGCCCACCTCTAAAAGAAAATACCGGCAAGATGCATAGACAAAAACTTGTGTATTATTTATGGGAAATTACCCGGTTCTTCTGTTTTTGGCAGGGCATTTGGCAAAATTTGAAGGGCAGCTATGGCTTAACCTCCAATCAAAACCCTCTAGTTCGCCCCTACTTAAATTGCTCTAAAAGAAACGAGAAAAATAGTGCTTATATTGCCCAGGAGCCATAAGAGTGCAAACAACAAATTATTTTTCTCTACTATTGATTGAATTTTTTTTATCTTGCTTCATTTCAAGGTGATAAGATGAAAGATTTCTTGCTAAACCTTCGACATCTCCGAGTTTTCATTGGGATTTGGAATGTGATTGTCATCATATTTATGCTCATGTAAGTCTTCATGTCATTTCATTTGATATAATATCTTTACTCCTGAGGGTAGCGCCTTTAACACATAGGTGCTGATTTGGAAGAGGCCCTCCCTAACGATACAAGATAAAGCAAATTAAAAACTTGCTTACAATGTTAATAATAATACATCTAATTTTAATTAACCATAAACTAAAAGATTTTTTCCAAGTTTTCTTGAAAAGACTGAGAGAAGATGCCTGTTTTGACTCGGCAGAGAGACTATTCCAGATCTTGGCTCCTCTTAAGAAAAAGATTTCTAGCTAGGCGTTTTTTCAGGGGTAGCCATAGATCACTGTCTGTATTTCGAAGGGTATAAGAGAGGTAGTTGAGAAGAACGCATGCACACTAGATGCGACCACAATCTCTTTAAAGAGAGAGTACTACCAATGTCGCACCGGCATACAGTGCTTGAGCAATGGCGGATTGTGCACTATCCCGCTAGTGAGCAGAGAGATGGGAGTTGAAGAAGAACACCACTTGACTCCTCAACAGTCGGCTACAGAACGGTTTCGCCCAATTTCAGGGCTCATCAGTGTAGCTAGACTGATGAGGACTCAATGCGAACCTTAGAGGTTGGGGATTGAGCTGTCAGTGGTAATGCTCGTGGGAAGGAGAAGAAATAGTTGAGAAGAACGCATGTAACTAATAAGAGAGGTGTTCAAAACTCTTCATAAAAAGACAATTCAGGTATTCTGGAGCCAAACCATGAAGAATATTTGCGATTCATTTTCTATTAGGTCCTGGATGGTCTTCCAGCCCAGAAGTCTGATACCTCTACTTCTTTTTAAGGGCCCAAACCTTAAAACTACCCATTCTCTTTCTTCATTTGTCTGGTCATACCATGATCATCATGGAAGTCAGAAATTTTGAGAAATGAATTTTTAGCAATTTTATCGTTTTTTAGGTATCTTAGTATTCATTTGAATAGACTAAAGCTACTAATACCCGGTTTAGGACAGTGGCTAGCGCTCGCCTGTGCCCGCAACCAGTGGCAGTTTTAGGGGGGGCAGGGGGGCTATGGCCCCGCACTTTTGCTAGAAGAAAGGGGCCCCGCACCTTTCATAAGATAAAAGAATCCTCTCCTTCATAAAGAAATATATAAGCTGTACTCTAACGTTTGGAATAACGTTATGCTCAGACTTAGCAAAAATTTGAGTTGTACAAGCTCTTGTAAAGAAAACGCAAAAAATAATATTAGGACCAAATTTTTAACCGGGGGTAGGGGCCCCGCAAATTTTTTCGGCCCCAGGCCTCGCAGTTCCTAAAACCGCCACTGCCCGCAACAATAGACCCCTCTCACATTCATCGCAGCTCAGCGTTAGCCTCGGCATGATGTGTGGTGAAATCCCAAAGCAGGCATTGGTTTTAGGAATGCATTGAAAAGCTTTGAGAATTCAAGATCAATACATGCTCCTGGGAATTAGTTGCACATCATGTCGAGGCTAACGCTGTATAAAGATAGATTTGAATAGACCCAACACGAATGTGAAAGTGGTCTATTGCAGTAGCCTGCTCTGGTATGATTCAACTACCCGTGTTAGACAATGCCTTACGAACTTATTAACAAATGTTTGTATGCATGTTTGTAGTTATATGAGGCTTTAGGCCTGAGAGACCCTACCATCCGATAATGGCTCAACAAAACACTCTGCCCAATTTTACTACCATATTTACTGCCAATTCGCAGCAGGTACAAAAAATGCAAATAAGCCTGAGTTTAGTTACGTAGTTAAGCAAATATATTGTGCAGAATTGCCGCCATATCCAAAACGACAGTCATTACAATATTTCTACAAAGACACTTCTAGAAATTAAAAATTAATATTTAATCTGGTGTTGGAATCAGTGCATATGAATAATTGAGCTATGAATAATGACTCATCAGTTTTATTGTCTACGAATTTTGGATTTTCTTGTAAAATAATCATGTAAATTATTCATAGTGAGTTATTAAAGATAATTGCGATTATGGAACAACAAGCAAACCACTAGCTAACCAGAAGAGGAGATTGATCGTGTTTCCAGTAACGAGCTATGCATGTTTACATGCAAGAGAGCTTGATCAACGGCGTTAACACATCAGTATAGCTGGGTGGGGAGATGCATTGTGTTCAAATAGTGAGTTAAGTGTGTTGACAGTGCTCTAATTTGACTTTAAAAAGTACAATAATCAGTTAAACACAACTGATTATTTACAGTTGATGGTAAAAGAGAATGACATTTATGGGATTACATGAGAAACAGCTACAAGCCAGGAAAATGAGGCTCGCGTAGAGGCTTCTATTAAGAACATTGTCATACTGTGTATCGATCGGAAGGCTAATTCTCTAATTCAACTACGAAATATCGAAAAGCTATTATTAGCAGCAAATTATGGAAACCATCGATATCATCCTACTTTCTGTAAGCAGTTTAATCTTCCTCATCTCAACGATTTTAAACAGTTTGGGAGTTTATCTATTATCTGCTACAAGACCTTTAAGCAGCAGCAAGATTCTTCTCATCAATTTGGCAGTTTCTGAGATATTTGTATCATTAATGGAGGTTGTATTAACTATCACGACTGCCTTATTGCCTTCGAAAACAGCGTTAGAAATCGGGATATTCTTCGTAACAAGTTGGTTTCCCTATTATTTTGCTATGTACATTTTGACGATAGATCGTTTGATCGGAGTCGTGTTCCCACTAAAGCATAGAGTGATAGTGACAAATCGGAGGTTGATTTTTACAATAGTGGCCTCATGGTTTCTAGCACTTCTAATTGGAATTTCCTTCCCCATCTTCTTGAAAACATTCCATCTTGATTCTAGATTGCTGAATCAACCCTGGCTTGTTTTCGATACCGCTTTCATTGTATTGTTTTTCATCACATATAGTTTGATATTCATAAAAATCTTGAAGAGAAAGAGGCTTGTGAATAACCAGCAAGATGTAAATGCAGCAAATAGACGACAAAATGAACGGGGGAACAGTAGATTCTTCAAGATAACAGCTTTGATGATTCTTTCATTTCTTCGTCTTGTATTAGTTCCAGATATTTCATCTCAATTCACCAGTAATGAAACAGTTATTCTGGGCCTTAAGTTTGCCTGGTCTATTGGCTTAGTTGCAGATCCTTTAATCTACATATTCTTACAAGATGACTTGCGATTGCTACTCAAAACCAAACTTTGCACTTGCAAAAAGGAAGTAACACCAGAATCACATAATAACCAACAAGACACAGCCTTGTAAAAGTGTATTAATTTATACAAGCAAACTATTACGTTTGTTCGAGAAGAGCTCTGCTATGAAAGCACTTTCACCAGGAGATTTGCGACTCATGGAATAAATTTTAATTCAGCAATGATTTTAAAAAAGGACTTCGATGATTTCATATATTTAACAGTCTGTTAGAATGTTTTACTTTCTCTTATAAGTTTTAGTTGTAGGATCAGATCAGCTTTAGAGCTGCCCAGCTTCTGTTCTGCTTTCTCAAATAAGAAATAAATGTTTGTATGTATGTATGAAGTCCTACGATGCTTTAGGCTTAAGCAACAATATCACACATTTTCAAAATTCATTATCATTGCTCAACAAAATGCTCTACCCAATAAAAAAGCACGTACTTCCAATTAGCAGCAGTTGAAAATAATGTCAAAAAGCCACGTTTAGTTACATAGTCAAGCAAATATATCAAAAAATAATTGCTGCCATATACAAAACGACTGTTAATATGATATTTCTACACCTTTCCGAATAGACGACTTTCACGATGACGTCAATTCTTTTGAGATTCTTCAAGGAACATCACTATCCTCGATATACTAATGCAGACTCAAATCGCAAAAGCGTGAATTGCTCTTAGCAACGCATAGAGTTGTTTTGTAGTTGTACTGTTAGCATGCTTAATGATATGATGAAGGATCCTTGCTCAGCAGGGAATCACACCACTTGCCTCACTTTCAAACATGTTCTACGTCATTGTGAAAAGGGTCTATTAAATGGACTAGACATCATTGAAAATTGATATTTAAGCTGATGTTGAGATATGCCGTGTAGAGTTCGGACTAGATCATTTAGACCATGCCTTATGAACTAATGCTTATAAAGATCATACAAACATGCTTTTGAATATTTTGCAGGAAAGATGTATTTTTGGTTATTCTTGAAAACCTTTTCATTTTGAATCGAAATAAGTTTCATCCGTTTAGCTAAATCGAGTTTGAAACGACGTTTTGAAATACGTTGAAAGGATTTCACTACGATTGAGTATAAACCTTTGGATGATTTGTAACATCGAGGAACGATTTTTGAATCATTGCAAACAATTCCTAGCGAATATCAGCGGCCTTAAACGATTATGAAACGATTGGCAAGTTTAAGAAGAGTGCCGTTTTTACTTTTTGGAAGAAATGCTTCAAACTGTAATCAAATCAAAGTACAAAAAAACTTACTGTTCCAGCAATGACAGATACTCCCGAATTTTGAGACAAATATTAGTGTCAAAAATAACCCTTTTCTTATTTTCGAAATCCTACCATTTCTTAATACGCATGCTCCGCAAAAGTCTGGAACGAGCTACCCAGAGAGGTAGTTTCGGCAAGGTCACTAGACTTGCTCCACGAATCCTTGTTTCCCTGCGTTCTCTCGTATGCGGACGTCACTCCCGTAATGAGTTGACCGGGGTTCACACAGGGAAACAAGGACTTGTGGAGCAAGTCTACAAGGTCACTGGACCATTTCAAGAATAAGGTAGATCAATTTACTTCTGATCATTCACTTCGATGGAACCATTAATACAAGATCGACTGAAGTATTTTCTAAAAGGAGATGGACAATTAGGCCCTAGGCCTGCGTCCATTAACGAACTGTATTGTATTATAATTAATTTTGTATGATGATAAATTAATATAGTGATATGATGTGATGAGTGAATGATATGATGCATGATCTTTAATTTTCCAGATTGTTTGGATCGTGATTTGCAATGGCGAGCTACAAATTCAATCATCAAAAACAGCTAGGCTGCAAAGTCAATACTACAACAATGAAATTTCACTACAACTTTCAAATCTAAAAAAGAGATATTTCCCTTGTTAAATTCATGTATTTATATGTCGATCCGTTGATATTAATCAACTTTGTTAGTAGACGTAAAGCAATTTAGAAAAGTACTTAATGTAAAAAAGTTCTGTCTTTGAGTTGAGCACGAAATCACATTTTCATAACCGGAAAAATGGGTCCGAATAAGGGTTTTGGTTAAGGTTTATGGTCTAGGGTCGAAGTTAGGGTTTAGGATTTGGGCGAGGGACTAGTAGTTACGGTTAAGGTTGCTAGGGGCCAGGCTTTGAGGGTTAGGGTTTTGGCTTAGGGTAGTTGTTGAAGTTAGGGTCAATTTTAGGGGTCAATAATGTCTCAAATTCTTTGAATATCTAGCATAAAGACTACTTCTAATGGGTGGCATTTCGTGCCCATTAGTCTTTGACCGGCAAAGAATTTCCGAATAGCGAGGAATCCTCAATTTAACTTTGGTACCAGGCCTCTTACAGGGCATTCCCCATCTCGCTCCCGCCCGCGTGAGACGAAGATCACGGGAAGAAAAGCGAAGGACAACGCTTTTGAAAATAAGCAGTCGAAATTTCAAATGTCTGACTGGTCTGTTGTCCTTTGCGCTGCCATTCTTTGCTGAGAACATTTCCTGACAGTCTCCTGTTGTTCTGGTTTGTATTGTCGACCCTTGAAACCACCAGTCTGACCCTAAAATGAGTGACAAACAACCACAGGGCGATGCCCGCAAAAAGCGAAAAAGAAACAAGCCTAAGAAAAAGAAGGGCAAAGACAGCGGTGAGAAATGTTTAATCAGATGCTGATTTTATGGATTTAGATTGATCAATCCTGTCTTTACATTATGGGTTTTCACAATATGTTGGTAGTTGTATTGGATGTCAGCCCAGTCAAGTATAAATAAAGCTTGCCATACTTTGTTATGGTAGTCTATACTTATGTGGCCTAGCTTAGGCCTATGCCTTCTAAAACTACGGTGTACAGCTCATAGACTTTATAAAGACTAGGCCTAGGCCCTATGATAGATCAGGGGAGAGTGGTTTATTACCTTGTTAAATGGTCCAAGACAACAATGTGGTCAGAGAGACTTTATACAAGTGGCAAGACTACAGAGTAGGGCAGTTTTGGATGAGATCTCAAGTGTGCATGCATGCACAAGCAATTTTCTATTGTTCTATTGTTAAACTATGGGGCGCAAGACCCACACTCAATAGCGGTTTAACAGCAATTTGAAAATTTAATTTCTAATTGAATTTGCAATGTACATTGTGCAATTGCAATAGAGAAGAAGGTTACAGTTGATATTAGTGCCCCGGCACACTTTTGTATGTAAGATACCACTGACATTTGCTATACAACAACTCGTGAGATAGTATTCTAAGACCCTGTTTACTCTAGCATGGATCCAAACTAGCACAGATAGGACTCCCGTTTACATTAGACCTGTGGATCCGTACCTGTTTGGGTCTGCTATCTGGACAAATCAGGGATCGATTTCCAAGCTTTACTCATTTGGACCTGTGCTCTTTTAGGTCTAGTGTAAACGGTTAGAACCGTTCCCAAAATGGTCGGATCAAAGTTGAGGTAAATTTCGCTTTGTTTTGTAATTAGATTCAGGTCAAAGTGCTGAAAATGGGGCTGGACCTGGCAGTGGATCCGTTTCAGTGTAAAGGCTATCTGAATTAGGTCCATTCCAGTGTAAACGGTAGCAAATATGGGCATGGTTCCAAATTGCATCCGTACCTTTTTGGGTACGTCTTAGTGTAAACGGGGTCCAAGAAACAAAATTTTATCGAAAAAGAACTGAGCAATTGCTAAGCAATTTTATTACTCAAATTTCTTCTCTTGCCAAGCAATTTTCAGTAATGAGCTCAAGCTGAAATTGCTTATAAAAAAATGCGTGTATGGTTTTTCGTCTATATGAAGCATAGGGTCTGACCCCCTGGCCTCCTCCTAAAACAACCACTGCCAACACTCAGCAATCAGGTCATGGAAAATCCAAAATGCTGCTAGAATGAACAACTGGAACATGGACTAGGAGGTGAACAGAATTTCAAGGAGAAGAGGGCAAATTTGAGTACTCAAAATTGCTTAGCAATTGCTTAGCTTTTTATACTTGGAGATTTGTTTCTTAGAATACTATCGATCACTAGTTTTGTACCACAAATGTCAATAGTATCTTACATAGGAAAGTGTGCTGGAGTATTAATATCCATTTTAACCTACTTCTCTATAGCTGCTGCATGATTTTCATTGCCTATTGGATCAGAACTAAAATTATCAAATTGCTTAATATTCCTCTATCCAGTACTGGAACTGCTTATGTTTTTGTCCTGTCGAGCACTGACTTGCCTATAAAGTGTTGCTTGTGAAAAGAATGGATTGGAAACTATCTACTGTACGCCAGTCGTGCTGGCCCTACGGGATACCAGGAAACTCCCTGGTGGGCCCCTAAAAACTGCTTGTTTGTGGTCCCTTTTATCCTTATACCATCACTACTTACTGGGCCCTAAACGCAATTTTTTCAGAGGCCTTTTTTCGCTGCCAGCACGCTCCTACTGTACGCATAAGATCTAAAGTATGCAAGTAAAATCTCATGCAC
Source organism: Pelagia noctiluca (assembly GCA_963924455.1). Classification (NCBI taxonomy): domain Eukaryota; kingdom Metazoa; phylum Cnidaria; class Scyphozoa; order Semaeostomeae; family Pelagiidae; genus Pelagia; species Pelagia noctiluca. Next base: position 4,845,298 of record OZ004322.1, read on the forward strand.
CAAATTGGAAAAAAAAATTGTCTAAATTTCATCAATGTTTATTCAATAGCAAAAATTATCTTACGCACAATAATGCAGGCCTTCCAATCTGCTGTCACGACACCAGCAAACTGCCAGTCATCAGAAAAAGCTTGCTGCGTTGTATTACATTCATATTTTATCTAAAGTAAGAAGTCTATTTTGTTCCGGGGGAAAGTAGTGAACAGTTTCCTACCTTTGAAGCTTTGGGCTATGTTTTCATGGAGGGTTTCTTATAGAACATACATGTGTACTCTTCTAAGAAGCAAACACTGTACTTAATAGGGGGTAGGGCTGTCAAAGGGGGAGCTCCCTCGTCAGAAGATAAATAAATCTAGATTCCCTTTGTTCTGGAGAAAATGTTTGTATTGTTATCCGTGAAAAAACTCCCCCATTCCCTATTACAAGTGCTAAGCCCCCTTTCAGAGAAAACCTGATACCACCACTGGTAGAAAAGTGCCCTCAGGCATTGTGCCCCCTCAATCAAGTTTCAGTTGCTTCCTACGTCAATGTATGATAAGCTTCTTTTTAAAACAATTAAAAACAAGCCAGGCTTGACGGGTGACTGTCCAATACTTAACACTACTTTTTACAGGAAAACCAGTCTCAAATTGTGCATGTTTGTAAAGGATGAGGCTGGTCATTCTTTGGTTCGAGTAGATAATTTGAAGAAATAGAAAGTGACACTAGGTATAGATGTAAGAGCAATTAAGAGAATTTGGTCCGGCCAAAAATAATAAAATATGTGAGAACACCCAGCCACAAATTTTTACTTATCTTATAAAAAAAAGGGCAATGCAAGGTTAGTTAGGGATGTGAGTTTTTTTATTTCACAATTATTAACAGGAATACGTGTTTCACAGCAAAGATACATTTATATCTTTTTATAAGAAACTAAATATTTTGAGTAATTGAAGTTTCTTAGGAGTTTCTTGAATCAACTCATTGTTTTATTTTTTCCTAATTTTACAAATTATATTTTGGAGTAAGTGGAGAAACTTAAGCACAACTCCCTCATATCAGCGTTGAAAACAAAATTTAAACACCCGATGGTCTAAAACTGAATGAAATGCAAGAAAGCAGCACTTATATTTAACAACATTATCGAAGTAGAATGAACACATTAAAAAACAGACATGTTCTTCTGTGACTCTGAGTTTCGTGCTTACGCACTCGTCAGACAGACTATACAAATCAACATTATCGATATAACATAACGTGTATTTTTCTAGTACTTGGAGTTTCTTGTATTCTTTGCCGTTTGAGAGAAGGGTCTCTTCTGAAGAGTTTCTTATAAAAAGAATACGTTGAGGGAAATTAAATAATTTTGGGTTTTACGTGTTTAGATGAAATCTCAACCCAATTAATTGTTTACCCTTATTCTTTTACTTGTCTTATCTTCAAATAACTCGAGCCGTTTCGCCTGTGTGAATTGCACCATTGTTTGATTTCAAAAAAACCACAATACTGTATACACACAGAGCTGTTTTTCAGACAATGTTTATGAACCGTAAACCAGACTAGAAATACTCCTGTGAAGTCTGTTTGTCTCAAACGAAGTCGTTTTAAAGATTGTTGGTTAGTTGTTAAGGTTAGTGTTAATGAATATAAATTGATTGGGAATTAAAACTGTATTCAACTGTCAGTTTGATGCATGATCACAAGTTCAGTGTAATAAAGTAGGTTGGAAACTTTGTAAATAATATCATCAAAAACGTTTAATTAGTGATATTTTTGCAGTTTGCTTTTCAGAATCCTCTCAGAACGAAGGATATTTTACTCTGTCTCGAGGTTGACAAGACTATTTCTTGTATTTAAAAATGGCTTTGATAAAATGTTTGACAAGTCGATAGGATTTCCCAGTGAAGTCTGCAAGAATTTAAGGGATGATTGGCTTCAGACCAATTCATTTTTGTCTATGTCAATGTCAATTATAATTGAAAACTTAAAGCTAGTTTTTGGGCGATGGTCTCAATGGCCTACCGTTCTATTGACTATAATAAAGATTTTTACAACGTTCTGTTTGCTTTATTGGATTTTTAATTAGTTCATCGAATGAAAAGATATTTACTTTCCATCAAATATGAAAAAACAGAATATGATTGTTTTCTACAAGATAATGTTTCATAAAAAGTTACAATTGAATCACCAAAGCTTAAGATTTCAGAAACACGCTCTGTCCATTTATATGATCAGATGGAGCGTGTTGGGGTAGGTTGCCCCCAGTGAAAGTCAACCCCAGCCATGGAAACTCGTTTCATTTTCTATTGTTTATCACAATATATACTTGTGAAGCCCATGTAATCAAAAGAGCCCTATATTGGCAAAATAGTAGGCCCCTACGGTTTAACTTTTTAACTCAAATTTGGCTTCATCCTAGGTGGAGCTCAAGGGATGGATATCCAATTCTCAGTTGATGTTCCTGCCCCAGAAGACACATCGGCAGCACTGGACGACAAAGAGCTAATAGTGGATGTGTCAGGAGGTCACCTCGAGCATGGCGTGAAAATCAGCACAACAGAGACGATGAAAGAAGAAGTCAACACTTTCGATATCAATGAACTTCCTGAAGATGTGAGACAAGAAATGATTCAAGGAATGACTGACTCCAACGTGACCGTCGTCATCAATGGACACGAGGTCCAGCTACCTCCTGGTGTAAGCATCGACTCCCTAAGTGAAGAAGAAATTGCAAAATTACTGCCTATGGGTGAGAGTGATGGCAGTGAGAGAGTTATTGAAGTTACAAAGACCATTGTGACAGAAGAAGGGACCGAAGGACATTCAACAGAAGTTGTTACAGAGACAATTGTAAGAGAAGAAGGGACTGAACGACATGCAACTAAAGTGGTTACAGAGACAATTGTGACAGAAGAAGAGGAAGAAGGGACAGAAAGGCATTGTACAGAACTTGTTATGGAAACCATTAATACAGAGGAAGGGACAGAACGACATGCAACTAGTGTGGTCACAGAGACCATTGTGACAGAAGCAGGAGAAGAAGGGACAGAAGTTGTTACAGACACTGTTATGACTGAGGAAGGCACTGAAGAACATGCATTAAAAGTGGCAACAGAGACCATTTTGACAGAGGAAAGAGGAGAAGGACATTCCACAGAAGTGGTTATAACAACCAAAACGATCAAGGAACTCAATGATGGACCTAGTTGTGAAGCTGATCCTATCAGTCATGAGCAAGAAACCAAAGAGGTAAAATACGTCATTGATAGAACAGAGGATCAAAGTCATCTGGAGACAGGTTAGTGTTTGTTATTTTCTTATCTAAATTTGATTAAAGTTTTTTGTTAATGATTTTAAAAAGGTTAACTGATCAAAAACCAAGAATTGATCGAAGATCTGTTGTTAGTTTAAATCATCAAATTAAGTGACAGAAACCAACCAATAAGGCAAAATTCAGTATTCTTGAATATTTACAAGGCCTTTTGGTTTTGGTAGTCTCACTAATGTAGGGCAGCCAGATATCGTGCTGCCACGTTTAACGATATTAGAACTGACTTTGATTAACAAACGAGTAGGCTCTTAATAACCTCAATTATTTCAAAGCTTCAAAAGAAGAGGATTCTGGAACTGACTTGGATGCTGGACAAGCAGGCCCATGTGATGCAGATGAAGGGACATTAATATTAGATGTGTCAGGTGACGTTGAGCATGGTGTGAAAATCAGCACAACAGAAACAGTTAAAGAAGAAGTCAACACTTTCGATATTAATGAACTACCCGAAGATGTGAGACAAGAAATGATACAAGGAATGACTGACTCCAACGTGACCGTCGTCATCAATGGACATGAGGTCCAGCTACCACCTGGTGTAAGCATCGACTCCCTAAGTGAAGAAGAAATTGCAAAATTACTGCCTATGGGTGAGGGTGATGGTAGTGAGAGAGTTATTGAAGTTACAAAGACAATTGTGTCGGAAGAAGGGACCGAAGGACATTCTACAGGAGTTGTTACAGAGACAATTGTAAGAGAAGAAGGGACTGAACGACATGCAACTAAAGTCGTTACAGAGACCATTGTGACAGAAGAAGGGGAAGAAGGGACCGAAGAGCACTCAACAGAAGTTGTTTCAGAGACCATTGTTACAGAAGAAGAGACTGAACGACATGCAACTAAAGTGGTCACAGAGACCATTGTGACAGAGGAAAGAGAAGAAGGACATTCATTAGAAGTTGTTACGGAGGCCATTGTCACAGAGGATGGAGAGGAACAGACAGAGGGACATTCAACAGAACTGGTCATAAGAACTGATACAACAAACGAACATGCCTGTGTAGATGATCCTAATAGTCATCAGCACGAAACCGAGGAAGTTAGATACATCATTGATGCACTAGAGGATCACAGTCAACCGGATATTCATTTTGATCAAAATGCGGAGGATAAATACGCGATCGAAGTTGTCTCCAGTGGATTGAACCTTGAAGGTAACTATAGCCGAGCCTCTAATAGCAACCACTGTAAGACCCCAGCTCAAGTGGTCGTTGTTGGAGGAAGCCACTATTCAGAGGTGTACCATTTGGAGGCATCCATAACTTTACGCTGTAAATCAGCCGATTTTCCAACCCCTTCCCCTTGTACCCACTAACATACTTTTAGCCTGACCCCTTCCTTCTAGTCAATTGTGCTGGTACTTTAGGGATGCCTATTGTCTTTGGAAAATTTAGCATTTCAGAGCTTAACGGAATAGACCAAGGTATACCGAAAACTGCTAGGTACGAACAGGCTAAAGAACCTGCCACATATACATTGTCTCTTTTGCCACACAATGGAAGAATAAGTGTCAAACTTTTTCAACCCAACAACATGCCCAGGTTAAATTTGGGGCTAACTTTTCATTATGTCGATTCCCTATGAGGTTAAAGGACGTTTTTGAATGTGGTTGCTCCAGGAGGTGGTTGCTTTTAGCGGTTCAACTTGTATCATATTACAGTGACTAGGCTTGCCTTCTCACTATCTTACTGAATTCTATATAGTTATAGCAAAGTCTCCATCAGGTTTTCAGACTATTCAATTCATTTCTATGATTGTGGCGTCTCCTATCAAAAAGAAACGTGAAATTTAAGAGAACTTTAGATAAGGTTGTTTTCCAATTTTAAACGTATTTTTGGTTTTTATGGGTGCCTGGACTTCCCAGATGTTACAGATAAGAAGATTTATTGTTAAACAAATTTGCATTTTTTCCTGTTCAAGAAAACTTATCAATTAACTTTTGTTCAACACTTAGTCAAATTTGTATTCATTTATTGATATCCACCGTGAAAGCAAGATTTATGATGTAAAGAAATAGAGAAAGGTTGTTCATTCTTTAAAGCATCACAACATGAAGGAAAGAGATTAAAAGTAAGAAATCAGGAATTTGATAAAGTAACTAGAAGAAACTGGTACACAAAAACAAGTATTTTTTTAAACTAAATCAGAGAGGACCAAAGGACTCTTTTATCTATTTACGGAATCTTTACCCCTAAGGATTACTGCGATTCTGGGTTCGAAAACGCACTTAGTTTGTTAACCAGACAAAACACAACATAAGGTTTCTTCAATTGAAGCTGAGTTGATCAATTGTGGAAATAGTTGTCACAGCTCCCTGAGATTTCGAAAACCAGGCCTCACAAGTCTTCAAAAAAAAAACAAAAAAAGTGAACTATTGTGCCAAGAGGGGCTTAGCCTATTCCTCGCATTTTTAAACCCTAAAGGCCTTAAATGAAATAACTACCAAATGCATTCTCCGATGATTAAACCCAATTAGCTCCAATAAGGTTTTTAATTTTTGATTTGGGAACACGTTCAAGGTGTCTGTAGGGCTCCAAATTCAATGCTTTGTTTGACGAGTTGAAAATATCTGAAATTCTTAGGGTTGGAAATGGGAGGAAATGGGAGGTCGTGGTTTATTCGATTTTGCCCTGAAATGGGTGGAACGAAAAATGTTGGATTTAGCTTATAAGCTATCCTGCAATGTTACAAGCATCTAAACGCTTCTACCCGAATTTTGACTAATGCAAACACTCCAGGGACGTCTTACTATAATATTTGCAAGTACGTACATATGCTTGTATAAGCTAGTTCAATTAAACGCAGCCCAAGGCTCTAATGCTATGGGTTTTATTTTATGATATCTATTTATCTTAGACACTGACAAGGGTGAAAGCAAGAGCACGAATATTGAAATAACAACAACAAAAACAACAACAGTCAGTTCTGAAGATAGCCAAACCGAGGGTGATAATGCCCAGGGGAGTAATGTCGTGGTGGACGTGCTGACGTCTCCATGGAAGATAGATAGAGATGTGGAGGAGATTGCTCACCACAACAAGCGAGTGCGCATGACAAAGATAACGAGGTCGCGCAGAGTGATAATTACGAAAACCGCTGACGGCGATGAAGTTGAAACTGTTGTTGAAGAGGAGGATGATGAGGAAAATCCGGAGGTAAAATTCATTTGCATTTGTCTCTCGATGTTACAAATTTGAATTATGTTCTGCCTATAATTGCCTACTTTAAGAATCTACGCTGAGTCTGGTATAAATTACTTAGAGCAAGAACAATAGAAATATAAGGCGCCATAATGAGAAAAATGGATTGTAGGAATTTTTAGAGAGTGGCAAATGACCCCTTGCCCACTTCCTCAACTTTCTACGTGCCTGCAGGCAGATAAAAGTGCTAATATAAGATGATCAACAGGTAACTTGTGTGAATGGGAATAACCAAAGTATGACTCGAGCCAACTACCTCTAGATTAGTATTCTAATACGCTACCGCTGTGCCCCTACCCAGGGTCTTTAACTACTACATAGAGCCTACCAAAGGGTGCCAACTTGGCTAAGTCGTAATGCCATACGGAAGAGAACGGATATTAACGCTTGTTAATGTGATATTTCAGGTAATAGGTGAGATTGGTGAGTTCGACGACTCTCACAACGAAACCATTGAGATCCAGAAGGTTGTGAAGAAGAGACGGGTCATAGTAACAAAAACTGCTGACGGCGAAGAAATTACCACTGTAGTTGAAGACGACCAAACCCCCATCAAGGAAGGCATTGAATCACACGGCCATGAGATTGACCGACATGTTGAAAGGACGACCATCGTGAAGACACGGAGAGTTATAATTACGAAAAACGAGTTTGGAGAAGATGAAGAAACTGTGGTTGAAGATGATGAGCCTATTCCTATAGAACTCAAGGTTAAGATCATTTAAATTCATCTTCATTATGTATTGTTTTCATTTATCTTCATTATTTATTGATTGCTATGAGTATCAATCATCCAACCTGTAACATTGCTCTAGGTTATGATATAACTATTTCAAGAAGCTTCCTCCTTTTCATTTCTTGTAGCCTCTCTTTGAAAGCAACCTCTTAAAAATATTAGACAGTCAAACATTTTCAAATGTACCTTAATCATTCTTTTTTCATCTGCTACCTAGAATCATTTCCAGCAACCTAGCTCTTGGTTGTCATACATTTTGCTGCTCTCCAAAGAACTGTGTAAGTTAGAGCAGGATAGAAATATTAGTCCAAAAAAGGAAAGAATGTAAGAAATTTCAGCCCTTTACCAATATATCTCTATTACACCCTCTATCACCCTTTATTCCTTCCTGTGTCACCCTCAATTGCCTCCAAATGCACCTTCTATTATACCCTCTATTACTCTTCATTACTCCCTCTACTGCACCCTCTATTACCCTCTACTACACCCTCTTTTCTCTCTTTCACATCCTTTATAACCCTTTATTACTTATTACTTATTACTTATTACTCTATTACCATTGATTACTTATTTTGGCAGCCCTGATTTTCACTTCAGACTTTTCTGCTTCAGGTTTCTGAGAGCAAAAGCAAGTCCGATGACGACATCATAGAGACCGTTGAGACCGTAGAGGTGCAGGCAGAGCCGTTTGATGCACCTGACTTGCCACCTACTGTGACGATAGATACAGACACTAAACCATTTGGGGAATTCGTAACTACAGAACAGCATTACATTGTCCATGAAGGTCACAAAGAAGGAGTAGAAACTCATCAGACTGAGGAGAAAGTAGAAATCAGCATCAAAGTCACTGAAGGTGAGAATGTCTTTTGGTCAATGATTATAGCCCCAAAGGCGCTAGTTGCCTGACTTCTAGTGATTGGCACAGATACAAATGGGGCACATTGTCTTTTGGCGGCCATCTTGAATCGAGGCAAAATTGATCTTAATAGATTGTTTTTTGTTGAGTTGGTATCAAAAGGTATGAGGTAAAATAAACTTCAATAGACTTGGACGCATACAAACAAATATAAGGGATTTTTTTATTATGTGTAGGATATTTTCCGAAAATCACACTTGTGCCTTTCCATCTCAGGTCATCATGTTCTTCTGTGATTCCGAGTTCTGCCTTATAATTGCTCTATGTATATTGAGCAGTTTAGCCAGGATACGCACTCTCTTCTCGTGTTAGATGAAAAAATGTTGATTGTTTTTTTTCCAATAACATGCTGTGCACACAAATCTTTAAAAAGTGTGATTGCACATGAAAAATTATTTACGTGTGCGAATCGCAACACACGCACAACTCCTCTCACCAAAAGGACTGAGTTTCGTTGGATACTCTGATTCAATGAGTCAGAAAGGCCTCAGTGAGCTTTTTGAAAAAATATTTTACTCAAAATAGAATCTCTTATATTTGTTTGTATCCGTCCTTTCTATTACAGCGCAATTTCATTAGGAATCAATGTAACTTTACGATATCATTCATTTCTAGATACACTAAAAACCCACAACTAAGAACCTATACATTTTTAGGAGTAAGCATAAACAGGTTCTTAAATAAATTGTAGTTAACAGGGGTAATTATGATGGTCAATGGTTGCTTGTAGGTCTTTGCACACTCTTTGAATACCATTATTATTGTTGGTCAAAATTCACAAACTTTAAACCCAGATTTTGTAATTTTTGACCTTAAAATACGCTCAAAATGTTACAATCTTAGGCTAAGAGGTTCTTAATTTTTAGGTTATTAGTTGTGGGTTTTTACAGTATTCACGATTGGGATAGCTGCACTGATGAAAACTTAGGTTTAAAGGCCTCTTCGATCTATCATATAGGTCATTTTTGTGACTCTCGTACTTTTCAACCATATTTTACTTGATATTTTCATTTAGTAGAATCCTTTTTAATCGCGGACTGCAGATAACGCAGTTTGGAAAGGCTCAAGATTGCCCTTACATGACTCAGCATTCATTTTGACTTTATTTTGTGTTATAAATTCTACCAAATGTTTCATTTGTTAATAAGTATATTCCTGAAATTTAACAAAAATATGTTATGTGTTAATAGATTCGCATGAGGAGATCATTGCAGAGGCTGTTGAATCGAATGTTGTTGAAAGCGAGGTTGACTTGAAAGCAGTCCTAGGCGAGCCAGACGAGAGTCACTTGAAGGCATTAGAAGAACAGCAAGAAAAACACACATTGACAATCCATACTTCAGCTGGAGGTCACCAACACGAATCTAGCAGTGATGAGGAGGAGCATGGCGCCAACCATCCGTCAGAAGGTGTGATCATTATGATAATAATTATATTTTACAAGAGGGAGGCTTATACAAAATTCATGCTAGAAGGGGGGATCTTGTTTGAGAGGAGGGGCTTAATCGAAATATCACGGTAGTCTAACTCAATCTCAGATCATGTGCTGGATTTCGCATTTATAAGGTGTGTTTATATTACATTTTGTAGATAAAGAAGTGGTCTTGGAACATGATGTCCTTCCATCAGAACACATCGCAGCTACGATTGGAGATTTAGATTTGAATAAACTGGAAGAGAATTCAGTTGAGCTTGAGAAACCAAATCACAACGTCGAGACGCCAGGTAATATCACGATAACACTCAAGGTGAAGGGAGCAGTAAAGCCAGTGATCAAGCAGGAACTGACCAAAGAACAGCGCTTGATGCTGGAAGATGTGGAGATGCCGAAGACAAGGAGCGTTCTGGACGATTGGGTGCTGGTTAATTTTACTGCCGAAGAAGTGATGAGGTTTGCTGAGCTGGTCAAGTACCAGCCCGGATGGCTCGATGATTCCGTTGAAGTGCAGAAAGGTTGTAAAATGATGTGAGGAGTTTCCAGATGGTGAGTAAGATATATTGAACTTATTTTGAATAATTAGACGATGTCCAAACGCTATGAAGAAATTTTCACGAGATTAGATAGGCTTGATGTATGAGAGTCCAATACAGTTTCAGAAACAGCCTTGATGTGTCGTATTATAGCTACTCCATTGTCGTACCTGATATCAGATGATTGTCGTGCTAACTGGTGTCCATCAGCTCTAATACAGAGTTTGAAACAGCCTCAAAACGTCCGAATGTATTCTATTCAGTCTATTGTCCAACTAAATGAAGGCTTACTATGGTAAGACCAACCATCATAGTGTCAGTAACGGCTCTTCACACGTCAGAATATAGCTACTTCAATGTCTTACTAAATATCAAAGAATTTATAAGTGATACCTATAATACAAATTTTCAGAATTACATCGGTTCTCTTGGTGTTTAGAGTTGACTCGTTCATTTCGGTTGATGACTTATATTTTCTTTCAGGTTTGGGAATCGAGTCAAATGAATCGAAATTTTAAAATGAGACAATTGAATTCTTTTTTCTATGTTTTGAGTTGAATTTTAGCAAAGAACCTAATGTGCTCTGCCTGCTCTCGTCATTTCTTGAAGCAAATATGCGTAGTTAAAAATGAGTACGAATCATACGTTCAGTGGAACCCATTTTGTGGCCAGTTTTTCATCCGAAAGATCTTCTGAGAAAAACTTAATTATTGTGGCAGCCCCGATATTGCAGCCAACTTAAGCTGACACGTTTTTTAATGCCGTATTAAAGGGATTTAACTGTTTCTGTTTTTGTCTAGATATTGATGATACTAAAAGGGTGCATTTCGTTTTTTGATATCAGTTTAGGCCCGGCGCAAACGGTCTTGTTGGTACGGCTTTGGACGGACCATACTTTCGGCTAAGTCACTCTCTTTTTAGACAACAGTAGATTTTAACGGCGAAGTTTTGTCAATTTTTATTTAAATTCTGTTCTAAAACCCACTAGTTTATCTCGAGCCTGACCAAATATGGATAGCTTCCGTCGGGCCTGCAGTTCTAACATGTTTGATGTTATTAATTTTTGCAACTACTAGGTCATCTGCAAACTATGGTTAAGCCGTGAGTCTAGATTAGACAAATACGTTTGATATTTTTACCGTAGATTGAGCATAGAGCAATTAGGACGATAAATGTGTGGTACTTTAAAATAACGCCTGGTTGGAGTAGCCTTAGTAGGTTTAAATGACCTGTAAACACCCATGCGGTACTATAGATGATGATTAGCATGGATTCTAAACCAACCTTTGATAGACTTGTCAAGTGGGCACTCGTCACTGCAATACCCTCGGGCTATGTTGATATGGCGAAAGTTGTGTTGTAGAGATTCAAATTCAACTTGAGGGGCCTTAGTTCATCTCAACTCTTCTTCAACTGCAGTCACCAGTTCATACGTCAAACTTAATGGAGCAAAAACGCAAAAAAGGCGCATTATGCGACAGTGCTACCGCAGTTATGTTACATTAACGATTTAGCTTCGCGCTTGGTTCATACACTAAATTCGTGTAGCGATTGAGTCGCACTCAAAGACATGTTTTTGAGATTTATTTTGATTCGCTGCAACACTACTTCGACTTATGAGCATAATAGCCCAGTGTATTCAAATTTCGCATGAAATACCCTATTGTTGTTTGCGAATTGCCAATCCCCTTTATCCCTATACATCACCATACAAAACAACTCGGGTCTAGCATTCAGGTTTCCTTTGCTGCTTTTTAAGATGATGAAATATATCATCTGCAGAATCAATCAGAAATACCGATAATCGACCAAAACAGGCATAATTTAGACAAACCAGCCACCTACGAACCAGAAAGCGAATGTGTGCCCATCTCATCTTCAATGAGGATATGGTCTTTGTATTGTTTAGATTGCGAAAAATATGCAATTTCCCCCATTTCATAACTATATTATATTTATTTTGTAGATTGATATTTTATTAAGAATGACTCGTTTCTAAGTTCTTAATTTGTAGTTTGAATTTCGATAATTTTGTAAACCAGTTAAGAAAGGAATGCGGTAGGCGTTTCAATTATTTAGCCTAATTAGTGATGTGCAGTTTTTTGTTAATACTAACATTGCTACTGTTTTCTCTGAGATTGTTGATCTATTCATTTTCTTCGTCTTATCTTCAATATTCATATTCGTGATTTGACTATGAATTAGTTTGTTTTTCACAGGTCGAAGTTCCAAATTTTTTATATGTTGTAGCTGGTAGCGAAACGGTGTCTGAAGTTTTGAGAAAATGACATTTGAATGAGTTTTCTAGTTTCTTTAATTTACTATTGTTTTCTACCGTTCAAGAAAACGATAGCACGAAATTTATTAACTTGTTCTTTACGAGAAATTCTTGAGCTGAGTTTTTAACAGAGGGACTCGTGGGGATGTCCGAGTGGTTAGATCACTTGGCCCTTGTTCAAAGGGTCTTGGGTTGGAAACCGACTTCAGACCTGCCACAAAGTGTGAGGAGAGAATTAGCCAGCTCTCTGTAATTTCAGGCAAAAAGGCAAAAGGAATCACGAGGTGCGGTCACATCGAGAGGAAGGACCAGGGTCGCACTGCTCGATTAATTCACCTACTCATTGGGCCCTTTGTGCTTAGCAAATAAACCCATACCTTGCAAAGATAGTAAGCTTATGTGCAGGGCCGTCGAGAGCCAGCTCGGGCCCCGGAGTATTTCATAGAACCGGGCCCCACGAACTAGGGGGGGGGGGGGGGTCTCGAAAAAAATCATCCATGATCAAGCTTTTCACAATACAAGGAAACAAGGGGAACGCGTTCAGGAAAATCGTTTCAAAAACAACGTTTTTTATTGAAAAAATATAAATATGAGATACAACGCTATTCTTTTTTGGTAAAATTTTCTTGCGGGCCCCGGACCTTTTACCCCCCTACCCCCCCCCCCCGTCTCGACGCTCCTGCTTATGTGCCTATCAACCTATTCTTATGAAAGAGCGAGTGTACTTGTACTTTTGGTAGTACAGTACATCCTCGATTATCCGAACCTCGATTATCCGAACCTCGATTATCCGAACGCCAAAAGTTTTCATTAAAATTTTTTTTTGCAAACTAGCTCTTGAGAAACCAATCGAAATATCCGTTGTCTGCTCAAACTGTTGCCCCATATAAAAGTCATATCCAACGGAAGCACAAAAATAACACATTTATTTATCAAGGAGCTTCGACAACACGTTATTACAAATAGTTGTTGAAATTTACAAAAAAACTGTTGCCTAAGTTTTCTTGTTGGTCTTTCCGTTTGCCAAGCTTTTCAATTTGAATTCAGTTTGAGCATCCTGTGACTGTTAAGGACGATGATAATAACCTTTATAGTAAGTTTAGTAGGTAAAATGTTCTTCCTCGATTATCCGAATTTTTCGCGTATCCGAACGGCCCAATAAAAATTTGAGTTCAATCTGTTCGGATAATCGAGGATGTACTGTAATGAGAAGTTTATTCATCGATTTTGCTTTCGTTAGGAAAAATGCTTTCAATAAGAATGATTTAAGAATATTTGAGGCTCAAATTGAGGAAAAATTAGGAATATCTAACCTAGGATGACGTTGGTGAGCACAAAATCCCACCCATTAGTAGTAGCTAGCTCTGTTCAGGTTTTCAGGATAAACGTAAAGTTAAGGTTTAGGGTTAAGGTTTAGGGGTTAGTGCTGGTTTTGGAGTTAGGGTCTGGTTTTGGGTTAGGGTTTGGTTCAGGGGTTGATTTAGGGTTAGGTCTAAGATTAGGGGTTAGTGTTTCAAGATTTCTTCGAGTATCTAGCCTAAAAACCGAACCGGAAAACCTACTAACCAATGGGATTTCGTGTCCACCGCCTAGGGTTGCAAGAGGCTGAATGTCTTTCTGAATCTGACTCTATATGGGAGCTAATCTGTGTCATGATTCATTTTCTCGTGTCATTAGTCATGTCATTTGATACTTGTTGCGTATTCTTTTTCCAGGAAGCAGGAAACGAAGTAAACCTTCAGTAATTCCGTTGCAGAGCAGAGTAAAGAGTTTCAAAGACAGAGCAGCCATGAGTTTTGAAGGATATATCGTTTTCTCCTCCATGCTTGTCGTCTTTGGTATTTGGTGGCTCGTCATGACGATTCACGAATTCCTTATGTCGAAAATCCCAGATATGGCGACAAGACGAAGGCCTCAGTTTTCGGCCAAGACATGGTTTCGCATCCCCTCGAAGAAATTATACAAATTCCCAATTGAGCCTATTTTAAAGTTCGTTTCTGCTGTGGTTGGTGCAGTGCTGGAGTTATCCTTATCCTGCAAATGGAAGCTTCGAGACGAACAAGGTCAAATATCTCTCTCCAGTGTTGGAAGTTACTCACGAGCAACCCTTTTTCTCATGTTTGGTCTCGTTGGTGTCTCAGAGGTTTTGGAGTCAATTAGAAGACTAAAATTCTCCCGTTCTGGTCCGTTTATTGCTCTTTCATTGGCTTATTTATCCAATGGCATCCTCTTCAGCATGGCAACTGAAAGCTCTTCTGCGATTGAAAACAAGTTTCATCTGCTCCTGTATTGCACCGCTTTTTCAACATTTTTTGTCACATTGTTAGAGACATGGAACATTAAAAGCTTCCCATTGAGTTTCACAAGATGCTTCCTTACTGTTTTGCAAGGGACGTGGCTTTTCCATACGTCATTTGCCGTCTATGGTCCAAATTCATGGCAAATAAACAAAGGCAATGTTGCAATTGTGCCTGTAGTATTTATGTGGCACGTCCTAGCATTGTTTGTATCTTGCATGTTGCTGCATAGCATTTTATCATGTGCTGTCAATAGATACAGAGATAGCCAGGATCAAATTTTTAACAATGGACAATTTGGTCATGGGCAGCGGAAAGAAGATAGTATTCCACTAGGAATAGTTGTGAATGGGAACAAATTATACGATGTTGATTCTTATGATGTTGATTCAACTGACGATGACACGCTCTATCCATGAAAAGGGCTTTTAGTAAAAGTTTCAGTTCTCTTAAAACTTTTGCATGAAAGCAGCCCTGCAGTTTCATACTACACATATATACACCATATACTCTCTGATCCAAGTTGTTCTGTTTTCACTACAGTTATGATAATTGGGACTTGATTCTTTCGATAATGGAAAGTGTTTTATCTGCCACACTTTGGTGCACATAATTTCAATGTTAGATTCAAAGATTTAACCTCGTAAAAGGCTCTAGAGATGAATGACCATGTATTTCTAACTGAAATGAAAACAAGCACAATTATGTCACATTAGATCGGAGAATAGCTCATCATGTTTAATATGCCATTCTTGGCTTCTAATTTGGTACCTCTCTCAATTAATTTCATAAAAACAGAAACTCTATTTTTGAAGTTGTTTTCTGAAAATATTTTTGTAATTTCTTATAATGCATATTTTATATAAAATTCTATTTTGCTTAATCTTGTTTCTCATTTCTAGCTAAATCTAGTATTGTTAATAGTTCATCACCCTTGTTACCAGAAAGGTTCCCAGGGTAAGAGTCTCTTATTCAAGGTTCAAATTTATTTTTATAGATTAGAATTGCTGTGTTTAAATGGATTTGCTGTATTCTCTAAATTTGAGATTCCCCTAAGGTGGTCTAGGACAGCCATGGCCAATACAAAACAAAAGAGCCAGCTAAAAATACTCTAGATCTAGCAGTAAACTTGTTTTGTCTATTTGGACATTTCCTAGTTTCTGGCAGGTTATTCATTTGAAGAAAGATAAATGAATACAGGAATATTGTTTATTGGTCTCTTGGTCTGATTGGACAATATACATTTACAACTTTTTAGATGTGTAAGGAGCAACCTAAATATAACTAAGCTGCACTAGATTCTGTAGTCTGATTATCTTAAGTTTCCAGGACAGGGCCATTAAGTGTTTTATAGAGCTGGACCCACAGAGGCTGAAGGAATCTAAGAAGAATCATCCATGATTAAGATGTTGAACAATCTTATTATTACAGTCTTTGGATGGTACAGAACTTCAGTATAGCCAGAAATATCGGAAATATAGCGAAACGAACACATACATTACTTATTAAGCTTTTCGTCTGACACTCAACAGAGTAATATGTCAAAAAGAGAACGAAACAGTGAGGTAATCTATGTTTTCCTTTCGCTATGTTTCCGATTTTTCTGGCTAATCTCATTATCGGTAAATATCTGCCTCAAACATTACCTCCCACCCCCATTTCAATGGCCCTGGTTCAAGATGCCTGTAATAAAAGCAAGCTGCTAGACAATAAGTCATCCTAATTTCACTTTCTACTTGAGAGATTCACAGAATTCAAACAATGAGTTGTATTTACAATCTTTACTTCAGCAGTTAATCATTCATTATCACATCACTTAGTCCCACTTGCTCCTTCTGGTGGGCGCACCTGTCTCGATTGAAAACCGCACTTCTTTCTTTCCATCCTTCAAGTTCATGTTAAATAGAAAAAGAGCACAACCACCAATGCAAACCAGACCAAATGCCATTACAAATTTATTGGGCTTAATGAACAGTTCTGGATTTATGATTCTAAATGCCAAGGTCGATTTTATTCGAGGTTCGTTTGCTGGACGTGGTGGTGGCGGCTGGTTTGACGCCATTTCATCAGCATAGAAACATCACAAGTATAACCGGAGGTGTTTCTTATCAATACAGCATTTTTCGATTCTCTTTGCTTCCTTGTTTCTCAAAGTGGAAGGAAATTTCTTTGGTACAAAAATTGAAGATTGAGCTTCGAAATGAATCTTAACCTAAATGAGTTACCTCGTTTTGACGACGAGACGCGATTACGCGTGCGTGATTCTTGAAAAATTCAACTCTTGGAGAAGGCCTAAAGCTAACTTTCGGAGGTCCTTCTGCTTCTGCCTCAACAAGAAGTAAATATGATCAGGACTTTGGCACAACACTTGTTTAACAACGGAGGTATGTTAACTGTACTGGTTCTAATTCTATTTGTTGATAGGCTAGACCTGTATCAATCATGTAAATCCGTGCTGTTTGTCAACTTTGGACTCATTACGTAACGGCGCATGCTGCAATGCGCATAAATGTATGTACATATGGAGTAGGCCTAGACCGACTTTAGGTGCCAGCTGTTGTAAATGACTGTGTAAAATTCTATCCGTATTGGTCATACTTGACATTCCAATGAATTTTGAAAGCAAACTAGTCTTGCATTTGCTTAATAAAACATATCCCAGGAGAATAACCAACCCCAACACAAATCCACTCCTAGGATAAATCTTATTATTTATAGATTATAGCGTCTACAGCAGGGCGCTGCGCGCCCTTGCGGTATCCACTTTCTCAGTGCTTTGCACTTCGCTACGTCCATTTCCTCAGCGCTTCGCGCCTTGTCTTCATAAATTCTAAGTTTTTAACGAATTGAAAGAACACTTCTATGCCAACTAATATAACTTTCATGACAACATATACTTCTTTTGAGACAGTTGTTCTATCAATTTATTCAGCCCTTCGCGCCTTGTATTTATAGAGTCTGCTCGCCCTTGCGGGTATCCACTTTCACAGTGTTTGGCACTTTACTATATCCATTTCCTCAGCGCTTCGCGCCTCGTATTCATAGATTTTGTACTATTTGAACAATTACTTCTATGGCAACTACGGTAACATTTATAACAACGAATACTACTATGGAGACAGTACATAAATTTGACGTCACATTAGATCAAACTTAAATGATTTTGTATGTCTCTAACCAAACTGAGAAAGAAATGCAGCTACAGCCCGGTCGTTTATTTGACGTCATAATTGCATCAAAGAAATCCATATTTTAACGCAATTTTTCTCAACTACTCGTCACATTTTTGCTTTTCCTCCTTTATTTCTTAACGATTTGTAAAATATTTTCAGCTAAGGACACTCCCGAATAAATTCTGGTTAGAATGATACCTTTCATTTTGCTGTGCGTGAAGCGGTTCTTGAGTTTTTAGCGGACATACATACATACATACATACAAACATACATACAAACAGTTCTGTTTTATATATATAGAAATAACTAAATCTTACTAGTAAAATTGCATGAAAAATTGGGCGTGCGATGCATTGGCCCGACTGCCTATGACTACACTACTGCTTGTTAAGGTCAGCGATTGAAACCGAAATAGTCAAATTTCCGGCCAATGCACCTGTCCGACAGAAAAACTGCCAGAAACAAGAAAATTCTAAACAAATCAGTGGGACAGAGTGGGGGAAACATTTTTAACCAACAAGTAATCTGTGCAAAACTTGAATGCTAAGATCCTAGACATAAACCCAAGCTATATGCGAACTGTTATCCTAGACGACAACAGCAATGCCATCATCACATTGGTAAACACAGACATCCAAATTGGCCAAAAAACAATCATTCAAAAACCATACATATAGCCACTATCGATCATGATCAACACAATTAGAAACAGAACATCTGATCAACACCAATTAGCTAAAACCATACAGATTGCCGCTATCAACCATCCAAACAAAACAAGTTTACAAATAACACCGACGCCTGGGCTAGTTTTAACCCCACTAAAATACTTGATTTTACTGGCATTTTTGGCAGGGATGGCCAAGCATTCCTTCAAGCAACCCTTCTTCAAAGGGTCCTGGGATCAAAACCACCTTCAGACCTGTTACAAAGAGTGATGAGAGAATTTGCCAGCTCTCTGGAATTCCAGGCAAATATGTTGTCACATCGAGAGGAAGGACCAGGGTCGCACTTCTCGATTAGTTAACCTATTCAGTGGACCCTTTGTGCTTTGCACATAAACCATTACCTTACAAAGATAGTAAGTTTATTTGCCTATCAACTATCAACTATTTTGGTCATAACTTGAGGCTCGAAAAACTGTTAGACTAACCTTATTTCATATGATATAAATAAGGGATATAAGTATACTTATTTCATCCAACACAATCGTAGAATGGAACTCACAGTTGGCCTGAAGTTAGGAGAATGAAAAAAAAAGAAACAGTTGTGCAATGGTTCTCTAAACATATTTTTGAAATTAATAGATTTATTCATTCATTAATTTTCTTGAGATTGCCTCACTCCACATGCATACCCATCCTTGGTCAACTACCTATAGAGTCCCAATCTTTCTCACTCGCTCTATGCCATATGATGGGGGCTCATGATTAGTGCATTGATCTCCATCAGTGTGATACCTGATTGGTTTTGCTGATTGATGGGTAGATTCAATTCAAATTTGAGTTTCATGTTGATTTACAGGTGGAAACAAGCAAGTTTATGGACTTTATACCAAAGCTAATTTATTAAAGGTATGTTTCAGTTTTACTAGGTTTATGAAACCCCAAAAATTATTGCAGCTCGTCAAGAACCCTGAAGATTTGCTTTATTGTTTTTTTTCAAAGTGTATCATTTGAACAAATTATTTTTGTACTTCTGAAAAGTTGAGTACTTTTGAAATCTTTGCTGCATCAATGCTGATTAGTTGATTTAGTGATGGGGGTGGGCAGTGGTAGTTTTATAGACTGCAGTGCCCAGGGCAAAACGCCTTGATTTGACGTTTTCTATAAAGCATTTTACATTTTTTGTTATTTTGTAGGGCCCTTTTTGTCTATATGGGGTGCAAGGTCTAGAGCTATGGCCCCCCTAGCCCCCACCTGAATAAGCCACTGTGGATGGGAGGAATATCTTCCAGATCAAATAAGCCTATTGGTTAAGATCCAGATTCGCTCAGAAGATATTTAAGAGCAGATTCTTTAAACCACAGTTTGATAAGCTGTACAGGGGTTGACTATTATTACATTTTGCCTGTTTGACATGACTCAACCTTACTGTTGAGTCATATGATGTTCCTTATTTCTCAGAGATTGTAAAGTTGATGAAGCGGCTGACAAAAATATATCTAAATTTAGACAGAGTAATGGAGGATGGAGGGGCGTAATATGAACTAGTAGTAATGATAAGGATTTTTCTGTTGTAGGAAAATCCTAAAGGCCTCATCAAGCTTTGGAATGGTCAGTCACTATGCTACTTTATATTTTCAAAGGTGCAGACTAAGAAATTGAACTTGCTCACAGGAGGAGCCCCCTATTACCAGTTAGAGCAAATCAAAACAGGGTTTGGAAAAAAATGTAATATTGTATAACCCTTTTTAAAAATAATCACAATTTTGAGTATTTTAAAACTGTAACGAAAATAACAAAGTTATTTCTTTAGATCAAAACAAAGATACCAAGGTGTTGAGTTTATTTTACCAAATTGTGGTAAAATGGTAATTATTCCTTGGGAAATTATTTCATTTCTTTTGCTCCAACAATATATTTGAAATGCATTTTATGCCTTTCAGACAAGCTAAAGAAATGAACAGTTTTTATTTACCACCTCTCCTAGGACAGAACTTCCTTGCCGCAGAACTGAAAATTTTCAGAAAATTATCTGCGCCTTTTGATCTGATTGTGCCTTTAGATCTAATTGTGCCACAATTTTCGAATAATATTAAAAGAATCTTGTTATTATCAAAGTTTGGTTGTTGTTTCTATCAAGGTGCCAACCTAGCATCCCAGACTATTTAATGAAAAAATATGTTGCAAGCTTCCTTGTTATATTTCTTCATCAAACATGTTAATGAACACCGCCTGTTTCCTGTTTTTTTCTTGCAGAATTACAAATAAGATGTTATGCCGCAGAAGCTTCAAAGAAAACTTTCGACAGAACAAAGCCCCATGTTAATATTGGCACAATTGGACACGTTGATCACGGAAAAACTACGCTTACCGCTGCAATCACTAAAGGTTTGTCAATTGTTGCACGCATTGAATTATTACATGAAAAGAAATGTGCATACATTTTCTTTTAAATCGTATGGTTGATGGATAGACCCAAAATATATGAGCAATTGATCCCAAAATTTTAATATATATGTTCTTGAAGAAGTTACTTCTTTCTTAATTGTTAAAAGTTGTATAGTTTTGCTCTAACACTCAGAAATGGGAAGTTGGTAAATATTAAGAAAGTTTGACACTAGTATTGTTCCTTGTTTTTGCTGAATGATCACTCACAATGATTCAAGTGTGGAAAGCACATTGCAATAGAGGAGTGTTATCATTTTTGTTTTCAGTTCTCGCTGACACTGGCACAGCTCGCTACAAGCATTACGCTGACATAGATAACGCTCCTGAAGAGAAAGCAAGAGGTATCACAATCAATGCATCACACGTAGAATACGAGACTGAAAATCGACATTATGGACATATTGACTGTCCCGGTCATGCTGATTATATCAAGGTATTTTTCCATTGATTTATTTATATTAATTTTCTGCCTTTACCTGGTGTTGTAGAATAAGACCAGTAACCATTATATATCTCTACTTTTAAGCTCTCACTTCTTTCAAGGGCTCTCTATCTTTTGTAGCAGTGGGTATCTAATAGAATTATCACAGGACGTAAGATTTCATTTTTTACTAGCAATCATCGGTTAGGTTTATTTTCCGAACAGACATATTCATTTTACAATGTTTTGATATTGTTAATTTATTCCAGTAATTTTTGAAACAAAGTCCAAACTAGCTTGACGACTTTCTGAACGCTCTCATCCTTAAATTGATGTTACTAGCAGATTATTAATAAAGATTGAGATGTTTTCCAATTGAATTTGTTTGAATTTTTAGAACATGATAACTGGTGCAGCCCAGATGGATGGTGGTATTCTTGTCGTTGCGGCCACTGATGGTCAAATGCCCCAAACAAGGGAACATCTTCTTCTTGCCAATCAGGTAAAATCTATTTATGATCTTATCTTTATTATCAAATCATTCACGGTTGGTGAATTTTACAATTCAATCAAACTAATTCAAACCAAATATCTACAATAATCACAACAGATATTGAAAGGAAAAGAAGAAGAGGCAGAATGGAAAATCAAAGGATTCTACTGTATTTTAGAAGAAGCAAAGTTTGGAAATCAATCAAGTAGATTTGTGCGATTGAAAATGAAAATGACCTGACAAGGACTCCCACAAATGACCTCTAGCTTTAGGTGGCAATACTCTACCCACTGTGCAATCAAGACACGCTATGTGGTCAATCATCCAGTCCGTATCCATTGCACTAATTGCACCAGCCATTCCCCAAATGTAGAGACAAACCTTTCCAGGTTCCAAACTCTGAAATTACTTTCAAGTAGGCCCCAACCCTCCTTGCCACATCTCCAATCCATACTTGTGAAGGATTTATCATCAATATAAGATTTATTTGACTACTTTTCCAGGTGGGAGTGAAACATTTGGTTGTTTACATAAACAAGGCTGATGCAGTGGACGACCCTGAGATTTTAGATCTGGTAATTTTTCAGAAGCCTTTAAATTGTTACCTTTCCACCTAATTGTGCGTGATGGAGGAGAAAAACTTCTTCGGTCTATCTGTGTGATACCACATGGAGCAATAACAGCAACAACCCGATTACCAAACCTGAACCAAAGACCCAAATCCGAGACCCGGAAAAAATATCACCCTATTTCCTATGCGTAGTGTACTATGGTTACATAAGGCATTTTAATGATTCTCATTGATTATTCAGTTAATTCTGATTATAACTGGTTTGATAAGGTCAAACTTTGTCTTTAACAGGCTTAATGGAGGTAGCCCTTGGTGTAACAGGTTTAATGAGGTCAAACACTCATCAAGCTCTGATTATAGCCATAAATTGAATAGATAAAGTCATATTAACAGGTGGTTATAAATGGGCTTGAAAACGCCTGAAAGCAATTGCCACACAATGAAACAGCAGGTGTTAAAGTTGTTGAGTACAATAGACTTACTATTAACTTGGTGCATGCCAGCTTTTAACCTCCTCGAATCCCTTTAATTCATTATGTAATACAATTACACAGAAGCACTTGTCATGATTAGACATAAACATTCCTTTTTAGGTCGAGTTGGAAATGAGAGAAATTCTCACAGAGTACGGATATGATGGAGATAACACTCCTGTCGTGATAGGGTCAGCACTGAGCGCCTTGGAAGAGAAGAACAAGGAGCTTGGATACGACACCATCGTCCAGTTATTAGAAGCTGTTGACTCTTTTATTCCCACTCCCACTCGGGATCTTGATAAACCCTTTCTGCTTCCCATTGAAGATGTGTTCTCCATAGCTGGCAGGGGTACTGTCGTGTCTGGTCGTGTTGAGCGAGGGGTGATCAACAAAGGGGAAGATGTTGAAATCATTGGACAAGGTCTCTCATTAAAAACTACTGTAACAGGTCAGAGCTTTTACACTTTTGTACTATGACTTTATGTTGACCCTTCTCGTCAGCATTACTTCATAGTCAAGATAGGAAGATGTTGCGCGATAATGGTTTTCTAATCTTTACTGAACATTACACTCTTTTTTATAAGAACCAAATAATTTTGCCCAAGGCTCAGATATTCTTATTTTTTCTATTGTTCTAAACAATAGGCTTTTTTTTCTCTATTGTGCTTGATCCCAAATTTAGCCTGTGTTCATTTAAATTGTGTCCTTATAGAAAGAAAAAAGAGTGGATTCTTTTACGAAAATTTAAGAACTCAGCATCTGTGTAACTTTTCATCTTGTTTCTGATAATTCTTTGATTTTAGGTTTGAAAAAGTATATTGGTTAGAATGAGAAACCATTACTGCGCCACAATATTCTTATCTTGGCAATGACGTAGTGCCGATCCCCTGTTACTGATACAGATCATCAATTATTCCTAAATACAACCTTGATACAGTATATAACATTAGATGCATACTAAACAATTATTAGATTTGAAAGAATTAGATATCCTATCAGTCGAGCTGGTGATAATCTTGAGGCTGATCAGTTTGAATTATTTTTATTCCATATTACATTGTTAATTTTCTTTCACCTCTACAATTAAACTCACTAAATATGTGAGGCCCGTCAGTATAATAGTGCAAGGGTGGGTCTAGGGTGAGGTCACTCTTTAGATCTGGGACAGGCTATTAGGCTCTGTTCAAAAGAGGTGGACCAACCTAGTGGACTGGGATTGTCCACTTTTCTCGTATCCCACCATAATCAAGACTATAGTTGAAATTAGCATGCCGCATTCAAATGAAAAGTGGGCTAGCCTGGCTCGCACAGATCCAACCTCTTGTTCATTGCAATCCGGCTGTTGTAAGCTGACAATTTTCCATATGAACTGAATTCATCCTGGCCTGCCCGGCTAGATGAGCTTATTTCTTAGTCTTTAGCACAGTATTTATTATCACTATTACTACTATCATCAGTAAAAACTTGAGGAGAAGCAGGATGAAGCAGTATGTGAGAATGAAATGGCCTGAGTTTATCATAGCCCTGGTTGCGCAGTGGTAGATCATAGCCCCGGTAGCGCTCCAGAGTACGAATCTGGAGGTCGTCAGTTCGAGTCCTACTCGGGTTTTTTTCATTCTCACAAATTATCTCGATTCATCAGTAATACTTTATATCAATGATTTCTTTTGTTATTGTTTTATCTGACCTGCCATTTCTAATTGAAAGTACATTCTCGTTTTATTTCAAAGGTTTGGAAATGTTCCACAAACAACTGGATCGTGGTCAGGCAGGTGATAATCTGGGAGCGTTGATCAGAGGGATCAAGAGAGAAGATGTGAAGCGAGGCATGGTCATGTGTGCTCCTGGCTCCATCAAACCTTTCTCTAAAATTGAAGCCCAGGTAACTTGACTTTCAAATCGATTAGACGGAAACTTGGAAACTTACTCCACCACCTGTGAATGCAGTTAACAAAGGAACTCTTACTACTTTAGGTAGCTGTGTTTACGCTTACATACTCTGCCGGAAACAAGACTTCGTCTTTGTCAGACAAATCTCGTTCATTATAGACGAAACTCAAGTCACTTTTGTCTAAAATGGCTTAGAATTCCTAGGCCTAAATATCGGAGAATGTCTGCCAGAGGAGCTTGAGGGTGGAGACAACATCAAACACCTTCTAAAATCCTGACAACGCAACTGAGTGGCCCAAAAACTACAAGATCTGTCTTCTTGAGATATTAATGAGTGATGATTTGAAATTGTAATGAATGAAAATTTCGGGTTGTTTGGTTTTCTTAATCGATTTAGATTAGTTTACATAGTAGGTTAGAAATGGTAATATTGATACAAACTAATGTCACAACAATAACAACAACCTTCTAGAATATAGCCATACAACGTATAACATGAAAAAATCGAGGTACATAAAAGGTATTAGACTTTGACAACACAGCAGGATTCAAAATAGTCTTGATTTCAGAATTTCGATACGTAATATCATTTTGGCAGTGTCGTGCCTCTCGAGCTAACGAGTTGTTCTTTCATAGGTTTACATTTTGAAGAAAGAAGAAGGTGGGCGCCACAAGCCATTCGTGACGAATTACACTCCTCAAATATACGTGCGAACTGCCGATGTCGCTGCAGCAATAACACTGCCCGAAGGCACGTCATTTGTGATGCCAGGAGACGATGCCAAATTCACCATGTCCCTCATGCACCCACTGCCCATGGAAATTGGACTTAGGTTCACCTTAAGAGAAGGTAGTAGAACTGTCGGTACTGGAGTCGTCACGAAATTGATCGAGTGAATTGCAAGCTAGCCCAGTAAGCCTGTATACTGTATGTGATATAGCGGCCTCGCTATTATGTAACTATTTTCATTGAGTTTATTGTCGAAAAGTCGTGCTTTAAGCTTCAAACTTGCAGAATTTATTAATTTCAAATCAAGTTTTGCCTCTGGTTTCACTTTGCCTCTTTATGAATACCCATAGTGGTTTTATCTGTTCCGGATAAAGCAAGAGTAAATATGGTTCTGCAAGTTAACAGTTGATAGGCAATTACACTCACTGTCTCTAACTGCCTTCTATCTAAGACTGATCGAATCAGTACATTGATAATCCATGATTAAGTGGCAAAAATGCTTGAAACATTTATAAGGTAGATTGGTTATGCACCAGATACGGAGGGACTAATTTCTAGCGCAAGACTAATCGAAGGAGTACATTTATAGGTGATAATTTAGATGCAAATACCTTTACTATCTCGTAAGGTATTGGTGTATGCACAAAGCTCTAAAAACTAAACGAAATACCTAAAGTTCTCATCCTAACTTGAAATGTGTAGAAGAATTTATCACAAACAATCTCTCATTATTTTCACTTTATTTCATTTATGTTTATCCATCAATTACGAAATGAGTGACTCGGCTTTGATAAGCCTTCTTTACTCTTTACTTATCTCTAAAGGTAATAACTGAGATTACAATAAAAGAACCTTCACTCTTTCCCATGGGCTATCGAGCATATTGGGAAGAGGGCTAATAGCAGAAATACTTGACCACGCACATTGATACCACGCCCTTCTATATCTTCTGGCTATTACTGTACCTCCTCCATTTTCTATAGCTCCAAGGTCCCTGCTCTTACCTAGAATTTATCACTTATAGGTATTTAGGATTCGCAAATTTTCAAAAAGAATCTTCACAATTATTTGAAACCTCTCTCTTAAACTAAAACAAAAACTCCTATATTTACTACGACTTTGCTCCTGTAATTAAATTACACACTCGATACTAAAAGTTAAACTTGACACCTCTACTAAAACTTGACACCTATGCTAAAACTTGACACCTATACTGAAACGTGACACCTCTATTGAAACCTGACACCTCTGCTAAAACTTGACACCTCTACTAAAACTTGACACCTTTGCTAAGACTTGACACCTCTACTGAAACTTGACACATATGCTAAAACTTGACACCTCTACTGAAACTTGACACATATGCTAAAACTTGACACCTCTACTAAAACTTGACACATATGCTTAAACTTGACACCTCTACTAAAACTTGACAACTATGCTAAAAGTTGACACCTCTGCCAAAACTTGACACCTCTACTAAAATCTGACACCCTTACTAAAACTGGACACTTATACTAAAACTTGAAACATAAAATAATGCTTTATTCTTATACTAAAATGTTATACCTATACTAAAACTTAAAACCTGATGCTTGAGGACAAGGACATTTCATTTTGTTATTTGGCGATTTGCGTTAATAACTGATCGCTTCTTTAAGACTGTCATTTCGCTTATACATAAAAAGCACTAAAAAAATAAAAAATAATTCCTCTCACAAGGATCAATGCTATTGTTTCTTCTTCTCACTAATTACTTTCTCAATCTTCTTTATGACTTTATCCTTGCTCTGTTCCAAATCAGCCTTGATGTGAGTATACAATGGGTGTGCCTCTGTATTCAGCGCTCGATAATTCAGAGTTTTCAGTCCGTCTTCTCCAATATGATGTATTGCTTCATCCATGACTCTATATCTGGAAAAACGAAATAGACTCATAAGATCCTGTAGAAATCACCCTGGGGAATGTCTGCGCAGTACTGTAGAGGGTGTTCAGTACTGTATAGAATGTTCAGTACTGTGGAAAGTGTTCAGTACTATGGAGGAATACCATTAGTACTTTAGGGATACCGTTAGTATAGTACATTGGAGGGGGTTCAGTACTGTGGAGGGATACCAACAATACTGTGGAGGGATACCATCATTCTTGTGGGGGGATATTGTCAGACTGTAGGTAGATACCATCAGAACTTTGGAGGAAAATTCAGTACTGTGGAGGCTGTTCAGTACTGTGTAGCAATACCAACAATAGTGTGGAGGGATATCATCATTACTGTGGGGGGATATCGTCAGACTATTGGCAGATACCATTAGTACTGTGGAGGATATTCAGTACTGTGGAGGGTGTTCAGTACTGTGGTTGGATACCATCAGTACTTTAGGAGTACCATTAGTACATTGGAAGGTGTTCAGTACTGTAGTGGGGGGATACCAAAAATACTGTGGAGGGATACCATCATAACTGTGGGGGGATATCGTCACATTGTAGACAGATACCATCAGTCATGTGGAGGATATTCAGTACTGTGGAGGGATACCATCAGTACTTTAGGGACCCCATCAGTAGATACCATGGGTATTGTGGAGCAAAACCACAAGCAATTATTTAGCTCTTCTGCAGTAAATATCCACCAATATTCAAAATCGACTCGGTAGAAGATTTATCACAAGTTACTAGAGACTTAATAATGTATAAACCAAATATATAAACCTATGTATAATAAAATACTAACACTTTGTCGTCCGGCTTGTCTGCTACCTTATGTGGAGCCATCTGGTATCTTGCCTTTATTATAGCTGGTCTGTTTATACGCATGCCATGAGCAGTAATCCTGAAATAAAAATATATTTTACTAAATTATTAAATTTACAACTATGAAACTCAATTCTTTCAAGACTAGGCTGCTTCTTCATATTGCATGGTGGTGTTAAGATGAAGGTGTGGAAGAGATGAGTTTGGAAATTGAATTTTCCTTTTGATTAAATGGAAAAATGGGACTTGGATTTTTCTTTGTTATCGTGTGACTTTTCTTTAAATCTTAGTAGAAATTAGGCAATTAGCTGTCAAATATGCTAAATTTTCCTGAAGAGCTTGAATTAGAACCCGTCAACCAAGGTGTATCCCTTGAAAAATGTCTCTTATTTTAGCGTGCCCCTCCACCTTTAAGTAGCCTCTAGTGTCCCTTCATTGCATTAGATTTTAAACTTCCAATATGGCCACCAACGACTTCATTTTCGAACTGCATTCTAGGTCCAGTCCTTATTTTGAGATCAGTGGCTAAGTTACCTTTGATACAAGTTGTCGTCCTCTGCACCCCATCCCCAAAAGACGTTGGAGAAACCATTTATCTTTTCAAAATGTGCTTTTGTGAACATCTCTACACCTCCGAATAGAGTTGCGTAGAATAACCTGAAAATGATAATAATAATGTGCGTAGTTAGGAATTTATTCAAGGAAAATTCATCCAAGCCAAGAATACAATTGTAGATGCACTATCATTGATGTATAGAGACGTAGTATATGCTTCCGTGCCAACGCTAGAAACAAGGTTTCTCCGCCTTGACTAGCTTATTTTGTTATACAGAAACTTACTCACTCACTCACAAGTGAGTGTGGTTTACACACAGGAATCCATGCTACTCAAGGCAGGGCTGCAGACTATGATTCGGTGTCCCCATTGGCACAAGGCCTCGTCTTTGTCAGACCCCGATAAAAAGAAAATCACCCACTCAATATTAACTGTAACAGATCCATGACAAATGGCATGGCTGAACCAGATCATAATCCACTGATGCATAATTGTTGAGCTATCATGAAATTTGTAAGAAGGTCACTATTTATTTTCCCATCCTATGATAGGGGCACCATTTCGCCCCTCATTCGGCAGGGCCAGGGTAGTAGTCTATGGCTGGATAGGTCCATCTATACATTTGGTGAGGGGTGGTGCAATATGCGCGATTGGGTTGACTTGAGCTGCACGAGTGCGCAGATGGTTCATTGATAATACGCTGGAATATCATCTAATAAAGGTTGGTATGCAAAATCCTCCTTACAAACACACTAAATCAGCTCGCAGTTTAACTTACTTGTAGTTGAACTTGTCCACTGCGACAGAAAGATGAGCTGGGGATATGTGGCAGTCATAATAATTTTCATCGTTCTCTGGAATCAAGTCGACGTCGTGAAAAACAAAGCAGTTGAAGTCTGCGTGTTTTAGAGACTCGTTGTATCCAACGTTCATCAGCTTGCCTCTGTTGAAACTACTTTTGTCTGCCTGAAACATTAAATAACAACGAGCCTCAAATTTTGCCAATTTCAAGAACAAGCCAAGGCTTGCAATTTTTAGTTAAATATAAGAATTTCAAGAAATAACTTTCAGACTGAGAAATAACTACAAAACAAGCAGATCGATAGCACGCTGTCAGGCAGGCAGTCAGGCCAAAAACGACAAAGTTTGCAAAAATGAACATATTTGATAGGAAAAACAGGCTTCCAAATCATGACAAAAGTAAGAAAATTTTAAGAAAATATCAAACTGAAAATATAGAATATTTAACCCCTCTGGCGACATAAACTAACGAGAGTCCAGGATGGTCACATGTCCAAGCCTTACTCCTGATTGGCTAACATCGCGTCTATGTTAGATTAGCGGGAAAGGCAAAATGGCCTAGTGCACAAGGTTTTGTTGTTCACGTCGGACACCTTTCGACAAAATCACATTAAAGTGACTTGGTGGCTTCGAAAATAAATCTGGAAAGACAGAGCAGGGTAAAGATATCAATATCATTATATTTTCATTGCCTAAACGTTCAATTTACCAAGAATACATTTTGAATTCGAGGGTTTATGATAATCTGTGGAATTTAGGCCCACTCCTCGTCTTTCGAGTGAATGCGTTGAATGTGTAAATGGTTGAATTAGACAAGACCACTCGATTTCTAACTTGTTAGGGTGCTTAAATTCACATAAGATTATACTGTTGAGTGCGTTTATCTACTAAACATTAACGTTGGTTAACCAAAATTTTCCTTCTTTCTCTGGGATAATTTGAGAAAATGATACATCACATCAGGAGTACTAGGAATCAGAAATGTTTGCTGCAATTGAGAATAAAGGGTTGTACCCTACATCCTGACCCCTCATCATTTTTAATTGGAAATTCTTCCCCATACAAAGTTGCTAAAATATTTGGGATTTTCAGAGTTTTTGTAAAAAAGTTGTATAAAGAATATAGAGATTTCCCTGTACCCCAAAAAAGTTTGAAGTTGAAATATCAAAATGCTTGTTTTAGTCTTTTAACAATGGAATGTAATGTGATCAAACAAGATTAATCATTTTCAGCATTGTTCCTTGATTTATTACTTCCAGCCTTAGAGTTTTGTTTATTGTTTTAGTGATTCCAGCCCTGGTTGCTGATCTAAAAAAAGTAGGCACAAAAGTTGATTATTACCTGTTCTATGACAAAGATTTGATAACTTATCCTCTGGCGTTGTAACATGGGATGAATTTGTCTTAGAAAGAGTTTCAAATGCAATTCTCTATCTCTGTATGGAATGATCAGTGCCATCTGAAAATAACAGCATATGTAAAATAATTACTAAAAACATCCCACACTCAAATTTTGTAAAAAGTTGGGACTCAAATTTCGCCAGAATAAAGAACAGGAATGAATCCACAGAGAAAACTTAAAAAGCTGTGGCTCTTTTCTAAAGAAATGTCTATACACTTTGTATACCATTAATCCTCGAAAAAGCCCCCTCCTGATATAGGCCCTCACCTAAAATTTGATTTTTGCAAAAAAGCCCCCCTCCAAGGTATTGCCACCTTCACCTGAAGATATTAGAAAAAATTGAATCATTATTTTCTTAACAGCTTTCCTCTAAAAGCTTTTCAATGAAATTTGCTTCTACTATGGGTGGGGGTGAAATCGCCTCGTAATTTCAAACATTTTACCCTCACAGCTACATATCCTCAGGTACTATTTAACTTTGGATGAACCATTGTGGTAAATACATTGCCAACCTTCAATCTTTATCCCAACTTGAGAAAATGGAGGATACACTCTGGAGACACGTATATATGACCCTTGGTGAAAAAGCCCCACTTATCATCCCCAACTTGAAAATCTCAAAGAAAACCAACCTTTACTTTTGGTAGGCAATCATTAGGTGACCATGCTCCACCTCTGTTGACATTAGGGAACTGCTTTACCAACTCATCCCAACTCTGATCTGTTTTGTCCACATACAAAGGGCCAACTAGGATATGGAAATAATGGAAATAAAGCTTATTGCTTGTAAGGAGGTAGTGTGATCAAATGTCATAATACAGCCCCTGATAATGACCCTGTGTATCAAAAAACTCCCCGTCAAGGAAGAATTATGACCATGTGGGAAAATGTATTTCCTGTAGGAAGAAATCGTGCACTGAGGGGCTTAACAATAGAAAGCAACGAGGGAAGCAAGCAATTACGTAAAATATTAACCTCGCAAGCGGTAACACTTTAGATAAACATCATAGATTTGAGAAATATAAGAGATGGTACCAAATACTGTAAGTGTTTACTGCAGAAATACAGAACCCTGAACGCTATTTTGCCACAGCTTTCGCATCATTCCGCCATTTTCGCGGTATTTAAGCTGTTGAATTCTCGAAATCTATTGTCTTTTTAGCAATTTGACTGGACGAATTATTTGTAAACGAATGCCCTGATTGGCCAGAATTTTTGTAGACCTTGCTAATGAGGGGATAACGCCAGTTCTGTGAAGGATATTCAGTACAACTTTCAATGTATACTGATGGTGTTCTCCACAGTACTGTACATCCTCCACAGTACTGCATAGACGTTTCACCGGGTGAGGATTTGTAAAATCAATCGAAAAAATGTGTGTGATTGGAGAATGCCTGGGTAGTTTTCAAACCCAGCAGCTAGATCTTGGGCTCAAACCCCCGAAATGAGTAGGGTCTATTTCCCCCTTTATGTGATCCCAGACGAATATTCATAATTCTAGGATCTTCCCCGCCGAATTTTGAATGCTCAGTGGAGTCTTACTTGGAGAGGGAGGCTTTTATCTTCATAGCATTAATCAGAAGTTCTGGATGGAGATCCGAAGGAGGAAAGATAGGCTGCGGAGTTGCGCAGTGGATGGGTTTTGACTAATTTCGCTTTTGTCCTCTTTTTGTTCTCAAATATTTTCAATTTTCGACTTTAATTGCTTTATCTTCGATTCTAGATTTAATGGGAAAATGACAAAGAAACGAAAATCCTAAAGTCTGTATATATTCATAACCAGGTAACACTAACACGTTCTCATTTGATTATTTTGTCTTAAGATTCCAGACTTGATAGAAAATAACATAGGACTCATAACTATCTTTGCATATTGTTTTCGCGGTTACACGTTTTCCATTCTTGTTCATTTCAAAAGCGCTGATAATAATCACAGTGTAGTATGGTGTAATATCATATATAACAACAACAATTCAGCAATATAAGAACAAGTAAGAAACTAATATAATGAACAGGTGGTGGAAGAAAGTTGGGATAAGCTCAGCTGAAAGTTTATAAAATTCATTACCATACCTAAGGATATTATATAGAGACTTGCACGCTTCTTTTTACAAGGGGCCTAACTCAGAACCTACTTGCTCTCTAAGTTTCGTATTCTCGGACCCAAATTTACCACTTTAAATATCTGGAGGTTTGGATCTTGTTAATTTCTACGTCAATGGGATCAATTTTTTGACCTGAGTGCAAAGATAGCAGATAAATATCTTCGATGCAACTTGCAATGCAATCAGTGGTTGTTTTAGGTTGGGGCCAGGGGACAATGGAACTAGGCACCACGCTTCATGTAGGTGAAAGAGTCCCACAAAATAAGGAAAAAATTCAAAACATCGTACAGAAACATCAAGTTTGGTCGAATCATGGAGTTTGGCCGGCCCCTGGCCCTACTGTCTCTAAAACCACAAATGGCCACATTTATTGCAAAGTCTAAAGCGCAGTTTTAAAATACTAACTGGGTGCAGTTGCTTCAGAAATGATCCAGTGATAGAAGTTTACCCCATCCAGGACCTAAGGATAGTTGATATTATGTTTGCAGAAGGGTCCAGGGTGGCGGATCTTATACCAAAATACAATTCACCTGGGAATTTATAGATCCAAGAGGACTTAACAAGTTTGAAAGTGGGTTATGCATGGTGCTTACCATTGCAGCCCTGATAATGCACAGAGGGCCCATAAGAATATATTTTTCTTCTGCGTAATTAAGGTAGGAGGTAGTTGTTAAACCTGTCTTGACGGACAACGAACGAGTTGAACACTGTCTATTCTATTCACCTGCAATCTCATCAGGACTATGCAAATATGTAGGCTTCTTTCTCTACACATCGTCGTGGTATTTGTTCTCGTATTTGTTTTGAATATTTGATTTCTCCGAATTTCAATCAAGTATCTTACCATAGCTACATACAAGTTCATTCAGAAATATGAATCGTTAGGTGGGCGTTAAAACTAGGGGTGTGGCTTTCAGTGGCACCAGAAATTAATTGCAGTTGTCTGGGCACCTTTTCAAAAAATGGCATTCGACTTGCAGCCAATGCGCTGCAGATACACCTAAGATGTTGTAGTATAAGTACATAGTCTAAATCAGCTAAAGGATACAGAAAAACTCGTATAGAGCTACCAAGCCCAGTAAAAAAAGCTGGTACACTTTTTTTTCTAGATTTTAGAACTAGACTTTGGTCCAGCTTAAATTGTTAGGAAATTCCTTTTTTCCATAGGCTTTTCACCAACACCATATTTCATTTTGGTTTTTTTATGATTCTACGCATCCGTAATGGGTAGATTAATCAATGCAACCATGGTCCTTTCCCTCGATGTAACCATACCTATTAATTTTCGTCTGTCTTTTGGTCCGGTATTGCAGAGAGCTGGCCAATGCTCTTCTCAGTTCTCACTTTTTATCCGGTTTGAAGGTGGGGTGGAACACACAACCCTAATAATTGATGGAAAGATTGGGCAATCTAGCCACGTTGCCATCCCCGTCATAAGAAATTGGGTACAGATTATAGTAGGCTTGTACAATCTGCAAACTTCCGGTTGTGGATTTAGGGGGTGCAGCTGGTGGAAGTTGCCCCCCCTTCACCGAGATGAATGACTTTTGGTGCCATTTTTGAAAGTTTTCCGCCTCTTTAAAGCTCAGTGTTATAACGTAATGTCATCATTGTTATGGTAAATTCACTCTTTTCTCCTAATAAGAATGAATTTTATAAGAATATTGAGGCTCCAAATCGCCAAAGAACAATGGAAACTTAAAAATAAACAATAGAAAAGTTGAGGCTCAGGAAAATTTGAAGCATTCTTATAAAAAAAAGATTGTATTTAGGAGACCCTACTTTAGAAGTTGAGAGTGGGAAATAGCTGTTGGTAATACTTTCACTAATTCCTATTATCTATCAGTGCCCCAAGTAGACAATCCCGTCCCTTCACATTTCTTTTTGATCTGCCATTGCAAAGCTAACGTATTTCAAATCGTCAAATAATGTAATAGACGCTAGAAATTATAAAATATTTTTGATCGAAGACTAATTTCTGGAAAAGCACCTACCCATATTTTTCCCTTTACATATTTCAGTGATAGGCTTCGC
This sequence comes from Pelagia noctiluca, assembly GCA_963924455.1. NCBI lineage: Eukaryota > Metazoa > Cnidaria > Scyphozoa > Semaeostomeae > Pelagiidae > Pelagia > Pelagia noctiluca. The sequence goes on from OZ004322.1 coordinate 4,880,525, forward strand.
TGTAGTAGCAAGTTGTTCAGTTATTCTCTCTGGCTGGCTTGTTGTCATTGGCTTGCTTGCTTCTTGATAAGCAAATGACGGCTGATTACCGCTAGCGTGTTGCAATACTTCGTGGGTTATGTACGCCAACGATCTCCTCTTCAGCAGGAAAATCACCGCCACCAATGTGCAAAGCGTCACAGGGAAAATCACCTTATTCAACCTTACGAGCCTCGACCGAATCATTTTGAAGGAATAAAGTCACAGCTCAGTAAGAATTATCTCAATTAAAGATAACAGAATTAGCGCTGTAAGAATGCCTCCGTATTTTAAAACAAACTTCAGTTACTAGGCGATATCAAGACAGTTGAAAAAATTTGCAGCGGCGCGTCATGAGTTGATGAGATGCTTTACCGGTATGTGGTTATGATAGGCGTATATTTTCTTATATGAAGTCTCCCTGAGCTGCGACTGAGTTTAGTTTTCTTAAAATCATCAAATTGAGTATGCAGTTATCAGTTATCCGACAATAATGACGTCAATACTGTGATATCACCCTGGGCACTATCAGTTCATTGGAAGGTATTCGGTGCTGTGGGGGAGTAGCTACCATCCACGTTTAAATAAGCAATTCGTCAACAAGCAACCAGTCTGGAGTAATCGAAATACTAAATACGGGACTCTATGAAATGAATTAAGGCCTCGTTCACACGATGCTGGATTCTTTCGTTTCGAATTCCCTAAGCAAGCCGATACGAAATTTTATTCAGTTCACAAGATGCCATATTCACTCTCATTTTCTGCTCACGCCAGTACGCTCCCCTCCGCGCCCCTACAGGCCCAAGGCAATGCCTATTGTTAAAACAATTACCACTTGACAGCTAAGCATCACGCACTCTTGAGATGGTCGATAAGTTGGCCCTAAAATGTTGCAAATAGAGGTTCTGGAGCACAAGCATATCGCTTTCATGTATTCACACGAGCCCAAAAGCAGTCCGATATGAAAAGCGATTTGAAACGTTTCACCGTCTGAGAACTTTGGTAGTTTTTTTCGAAGCAAAGGACAAAAGAAACTTTTCATGTTGTGATGTCTATCCAAAAATGACGTTTAAAAACGCTCAGTGCCCTTCAATTGCACAGAATCGTAATGCCTCTTATCTCATCTGTAACTCTCTCTGGCATATTTGGCATTTGGCGAGATTTTAAAGGTCAACCCCAAATTCTTCATGTGAACACAAATTCAAGGAAGAATTTGTATGAGATGGAGAAACTTATCAAGAAACGTTTCGAAGGATATATTTGGGGTCAAAACTAAGAAAAGATGGTGCCAAGTTATAGCATGGTGTCCTAAAGAGAAAGATGACTATTTTTCAACAATCTGTATTATGAGCATAGTATCATCATTTGTATTTATATCGCTGTGACTGTAGATTACTGGAAAGCTCAGGATTGGGTTTCCCCCCTGCTTCAAGTGAGATGGAGATCGTTATTCCATTACTCTGCATGGAACAATGTCGAGACTATTTGAACACGTGCATGTTACGAGGATCGTTATGAATATTTCATATCGATTGAGCGGGTGGAAGGGAAAACAAAACTGTTTATCATTGTACAGCTTAAAATTTCCGGCAGATATATTTGTAAATAATTCAGAGAGAATACAAATAAACTTGTCGGCGCATTTTTTCCCAGGGGAGGGGGCTAAAAACATAAATGGAAACACCCATGCTCTTTTGATTTTACCTACGTTTCCTTCAGATTCTAACCCCTGTAGTATGCTATCCAAGATACCTACACTTTTCTAAGCCTCAACTTTTCCATTGTTTATTTTTAAATTTCCATTGATCTTTGGCGATTTTGAGCCTCAATAGTCTTATAGAATTTATTCTTATAAAGAAAAAAGAGTGTATTTCAAAATTTGCAGCTATGTGAAATAAGTTGTGCGTTTGCATATGAAAACTTCTATATTCTGCAATGAAAACACAATACAATCATTTTTATAAGAACCAGTAAATTTGATTTGAAGCTGGCTGTTCTTAAATATCCCTCAATTTTTAGCCTGAAATGTTCTTAAATTCTTCTTGCTTAATAATGATTTGGAAGCTTGTTTTTGTTATCAGTTGTGATAATTAGTTCAAATGTGGACTCTCTTAACCATCTGATATATCTGTGTGCTGTCAATTTGCTTGTTTTGTAATAATTTGTCAGTCTCGTGGTTATTTTGTATAATTCTTATATGGACCTAAAAATGGTCAGCCTCGGTTTGTTCTCAAATTGTTCATAATATTTGGCAAAATCTGAGGCTCTTGTTATTATGAAATTGTTCTTATAAAAAAAGAGTGTAGAAGATGAGCTCCACTTCAGACATAGCGATTTTCATAAAAAACGCCCTGTAGCTTCGATCTATTAACCTGTAAACCTTATAAAATTTACCTGATCATTGCTATATTTGTATCTATACAATCTCGTTAAATATTGTTTCTTATCCTTGTTACTATAGTTATTGTGATTATAATGTAATTGTTATTTGTTTGTTTTATGATGACGTCCAAATCTTGTAGCCATGTCAGAGGCCCACCCATAGTACCCCTGGATAACGGATTCACGCGTCAATTTTTCGTTTATCACGCCATCACGGACCTTGAAACAGAATTTTCACGATCTTTTCCATCTAATTATGTGAGAAAATTTTTGTTAACGACCAGAAGGCGTCACGCAATCACGCACTTGAAAACTCGTTTTCACGGAATAACACCCTCATTTTAAACAAATCACGTTGCACGAAGGATTCTTTGATTACGGATTCAGGAACCGAAAATATCTAAATCACGAAATCACGCGTGAAAATATGCCAAATAACGCTTCACGTACAAATATGGGGGGGCCTCATGTCATTGTCATAAAATGAATAAAAATGAAAATTTAAGACGCACTATGCTAATCATACGGTACAGCTATAGCAACCATTATGGAAAAAGGTCACGTCGACCTTACAATGCTATCCCTGCCACCAAAGTTAGGAGTCTATCGCTTGTAAACAGATTTTTATGTGGGTATTGACTCACTTGATTACATAGCACGTGTTTTGACCCGTCTTGATGTAAACTTTCATTGTGCTTGGGTCAATCTCGCAACTTTTGTGTACTTTAAAGGCTTATCAGGATGATGTTAAAGCTTTAGTGAAACCCTCTCCTACACCATTTTTCTTCGTAAATATAGATTTATGATAATGATATTGATGATATATATTTTTCAATAATAATACGAGAGCCTAACTATCTAAGTTTATAAAATTCTAATTGATAAATTCAAAAATAAACTATGCTTGTGTTAAACGTTTCGATATAAATCTTCATCAGTAACTCTGAGTTATGAGTATTGCAAGATATACACGTTTCTTTTTTTATAAGGAACCTACCTTAAGGCCAAGTACTAAAAGTTCCTTAAATTTTCTATTATTCTCCATTGTTACAGGAAATAATAGAACAAAAGAATCCATTGTATTTTACAAGAAAGTATAGTTCTAGGTTCCTTAAAAACGGTTCCTTGTAAGAAAAAAGCGTGTACAGGAACCGCTTTGGCCTTGCATCCTACCAAGAATGCATCACGGATTTCTCACTGAGACAGTTAAAAGTAATTGATTCTAATAACGAGAACATCCAAAAATTCAAAAAGAGCATGTTAATGGAAGAAACAGAAAGCCTAAAATCTCTTGCATCATTTTTGAAAAGTGCCTCGTGAAAATAGTCCATAGCAAAACATTAAAACAAAAAATAAAACTTTGTCAATATGGAATTCCACACACCTATCTATTCATTAATTTCGTTTTGCTTGCTTCTTCTTATCAAGCTATTGTAACTTTGTTACTTTCGTTTATTGATATTTGCCTGCCATTCTTGTAAGAGTAGTGTTTAATTTAAGTTTTGGTTTAAAAAAAAATGAGATAAACTAACTAACATTAAGTAACTGAAAGCTACTTCTAATATGACCGCTCTCATGACAAGTTATTTTGTGACAAGAGAGCAGCAACAACAACATACGTATTCAAGAAACCAAGTTTTTGTCAGTGTTTTGAAATGATTGGTAGAGGGAGCTACTCTACAATCCCTGCCAAAAGTAGTTGGAACACCCATGTTTTTCTTAATAAACAACTACTTTTTTTAGCTTTCCTTGTGTTTTATTTTCAGTTAAACTCCTCCTTCCCCTCAAAACAATGTTGTTTTCTAAAGAAACTTTATGGGACTACACCAGACATTAGCTGGATATTATTGGGCTAATTTTTTATCAAAAACAACATTGTAAAGGGGGAAGGGAGGGGGCAAATGTAGGAAACTGTAAAAATTATGCTAGTGCTCTAAGACTTCAGGAAATTCTGAATACACGCATTTGTTTTATAAGTAATTGCTTTATAAGCAAGTCAGTACTGGGCAAGCAAAAAAGCTAAGCAATTTTCAGTACTGGATTGAAGACTGCTAAGCAATTTGAAAAAAATTGTGGATTTTGGGAATGGACCTTTGGGCAGATCGCTAAATAACTTTACAAAGAGCCAATATATTCAATAAAAATATTATGTTTGGTTGAGTTGGTTGGTGTTCATGAATAAAAAGCGCTAACAACGTCAATCATTAATTAGTTTCGACATCTTCAATTGATTGTGCCTTCTGACATATATGTGGCCCTATATTTACCTTTTTCTAATCTATTTCCAAAAAACACGAACAAGGAGTTAAGCAATTGCTATGCAATTTTGAGTACTTAAATTGGCATTCAAGCTAAGCAATTTTGAGTACTGAGTCCAAGCTGAAATTGCTTATAAAAATGCGTGTATACTCATAAAAGAGTATTTGATAAATGTACCATTTCAATAAATTTTCAAAGATGATTTCTGCGTCCAGCCTTCAAAAGACAACATTCATAATACGATCTCTTTTCTTGAATGAGATTCACAAACTTTACCCTAATTTCATTAGTTTACCAACCTCACATCGAGACTACCTGGAATAGAAATTTGTTTATAGAAAACGTTTAGAGTAAATATCGTCATAAAATGTCTAATTTTTAACCCTTATTTGTATTCCTCTTTGCATTATTATATAATCACTGTAAACTCTTTAATTCAAAGTATATATCTTTTAGATATTGAATTTATAAAAAAGTCTCCAGAGACCATGATTATGCGTAAATGAATCATGATTGGCTTGAACCAAATCGCACATGTTTAATAACTCAATAAAATATTTTGAATTATCTTAAATTAACATCAAAACTAAAAATCAAGTAATGGGTTTGGACAACCTTATCTATAACTGCGAAAATAATAGAAAAACAAAAAGAAACAAAAAGGTTCTACCGAGATTTGAACTCGGATCGCGAGATTCAGAGTCTCGAGTGCTAACCATTACACCATAGAACCGATGAAATACTGACGGAATATATAGGTACTTATCTTTGTAATAAATCTTGATCAAAAAATCTCTTATAGTAGGTCATTTTATAACCATGTTACTTACTGTATATCCATAGAAGCATCCGTAAAAATACCTTCTATTTGTATCGGCTATACTATTGTTACATTATAAGCTGAAAATAGACCGTGTTAAGAAGTGTATAGCTAATGGACACAGAAAAATCGTAAAGAGCTACCCAAGCCTGGCCATATAAGCTTGTTGAACTTTTTTCGATAAGCAACTGGAATGGAACCTGGTCCCAGCACTCAAAGTTGCTTGATTTTGGATTTTTCAGCCCTAGAAGATATTGCTGAAGAGTTGCTTGAGTTTTGATAAACACGTAGTGATATTTTAATCAAGTTCAATCAGGCTATGTAGGTACACACGTTGTCAAAGGCTAGAAGTATCCAAAAAGATCCATCAGCAAAGCTTACTGATGAAGATTGTTTCGAGGTGTTTAGAGCGTGGTTTATTAATAATGAATACTTGTTAAATGAAAAGGTACTTATTCGTTTTCTTTCTGAACAATTTTTAAAATCATTCTATCCAAGTATCTATATACATCATTTGCCTTCTTTAAATGTGGTTAGTGAAAATGAATTGCTAAGTTTTGATATCACTAAATGTAAAAGAGTCCTGAATTACAGTATTTAACGGTAAGTCAGCACGCGTAATTTTTCCATGCTGCCTATGCCTCGTTTTCGATTTCCCCAAAAAAAGAAAACAGAGAGATTGTTCTCTTCATTGATATACGTTTACGTTATATAATAACATTGGAGCCTACATTCATCGTTGACTGGCAAGAAAGAAAACATGCAAGAAAGGTAATCTTGGATTGCGCATTATCAGTAGCTTGAATACCATCAACCATGTTATTCCGAAAGCCTAGCAGCATCCTATCAGCTGCTATATCTTCAAAGCAGATGTTACATCGGCCTAAATCTCAAATAGGCCTAACTTCACTGCCCTTTTTTTGCCGGTTTCAAGGCACCACTGCTGCAGAAAAGTACAGCTTGCCAAGGGAAAAGCAACAGCGTCAAACTGTGGCTGGAGATCGAACTGGACCCATGAAACATTACAGCAGCTTGTTGAATGATGGTATTCTAAAGCCAGACCGAAATCAGTTTGCTGTTGTCAAACAGCTTCAGAACCTCTACGACAGTGTTGGTGAGGTGGAAAAGATGAGGCAAACAGGTCAGTATAAAAGGCCTACACTCTTTTTTATACGAGACTATGCCAAGTCATACAATTCATAGTTATGATATATTTCATATGATTCATATAATTCATAGACTTGTAGACTATGCTAAGTCATCACATGATATTCAGGTCCACATCAGCGAAAGCTGCCACTTAGATGACCTGCATTGTTAAATAGATAATGTATGTATGTACACTTTTTTTTAATAAGAATATCTAATTTTTTTCTGAGCCTCAATATTCTTAAATTTTTGCTATTTTGAGCCTCAGAATATTCTTAAATTATTCTTACGGCAGAAAACACGGATATAAAAATAAATTGTTATTATTGTTTTAAATGCCAAAAGGAACACCTACAGTATTACAAATATGGTGGATAACAGAACAATATCCTTATTTCCTGTAAAACAGAGCTCATCGACACTTGCATCAAAATTTAGGTGAGTGTATTTAAACCATTTCCTGTAAAAAGCACACCAATTCAGAATTAAAAATAAAAAAACACACGCTAAAATTTTTTTGTATAAGATCTGAGCCTTGCATTATTCTTAAAATATTCTTAAATTTCACCGATTTTGAGGCTCATTATTCTTATAAAATTTATTCTTATAAAAAAAAGTGTATGTATGTATGTATGTAGGTATTTAAACATTAAGTTCTAAGGAACTGATCTTAATAGGTCAGTTTCCTTTTTTTAGAACTTTAATTTGTGGACCGGGCTGTAACATGTATAATACTTAGTCCTGTAATTCACGTTAAATATATATTACATACATACATACATAACTAAGAAGAAAGAAAGACTATTTCATGTTTGAAAAAGAAAAAGAAAAATAATCTGGTTCAATCCATCTTATTCAAAGAACGTCAAAACAAATATCGGAAGAATATTTCTGAAACTGGTGAAAAAACATTTCCCGAAAGACCATCAGCTCCACAAAGTATTCAACAAAAATACAGTAAAAGTGAGCTATAGCTGCATGAAGAACATTGATTCGATAATAGCCTCGCACAATAAAGCTATTATCAACCCAATAGGAAGTAAGGAAAGTGGGTGTAACTGCCGAGTAAAAGAGAACTGTCCGCTCGATAATAAATGTTTAACCTTAAGCCTGATTTACGAAGCCACTGTGAGTAATACTGTCGACGATGAGAAGAAATGATACATTGGTCTCACTGAAGGTACTTTTAAGGCTCGTTTTTCGAATCACTGCAAAGATTTTAAGCAAAGATAGATATAGGAAAAGCACTGAGTTGTCGAAGTATGTTTGGATGTTGAAGGATGAAGGAAAAAACCCGAAAATAACCTGGAGAATATAGTAAATTGTGTTTAACCGAGAAGTTCTACATTAATCCATCTATAGGGGACACAGACTTGTTAAACACTAGATCTGAATTTGTTAGCAAATGTAGGCATCAAAACAAGCTTGTAATAGGGAATAAGGAGATCAATTGATATTTTAGAACGATCGTTGGGAAGAATTGTTCGATGAATCCAATTTCGATTGGATGCTTCGCACAGTTGTTCGTTGCGATGGTTATCTTTATTGCTTTCGTATATTGTTATTCTTGTACACCTGATGATTGTGAAAACATGAAACTCAGAGTTGTGTGAAATAGTCTTTCTTTCTTCTTAGTTCTGATACTTAAAGCTCCGCAAGTTGAGCACTATGAAAGGCATAAGCAATCTCGTTATCTTTACGATAGTTACATACATACATACATACGAGTCTTCGTACGAGAATTTCTAAGCTTTCAACCCAATTGTATAAGAATATTTTCTTGGGAAGTTTCTTAACATAAAAACCTAACTTTCCTCCATACATCATCATTTCTTTATTTTCTATCACTGCCAAACATGAATTGGATAGAAAGGAAAAATAAATGCAAATCTCATTTTCAACAGCTAAAATATCTTATCAAATGTAGCCAAACTGAACCATGAACCAAACCAAACACATTAGAAGCTAATCTTTTCTTAATATAACTCAAAAAATATTTTAAAAGTTTCTTAACTCTAAATAAGGCATGGACACATCGTGTGTACTCGACGCTTGGAGTCTATTATATGAAGAAAAGCATATTAAAAAACTGTTGATATTACGTTGCAGTGATCCATACATCATGCATAATTTGATATGCTAAGTACTTGGTTCGGATGTGTTGATATATAACTAACATTTAACAGCCTTTAATTTTCCATGAACAGATACTACCGTGGTAACCATAGCACAAAAACAAAAGGGACCACTTATTCTCCTTCTTCTTGCCACAAACATGAGCATCATTCATCTTTTTTCATTGTATGGCCACTACATATGTCATTGTATTTGCTATTTAACAACATTTACAGATCATCCAATAATATATCAAAACAAAACTATTATTCTTCTAAAAACTGTTAAAACTTTTTCGCATCTTCTTGGTCAATTGTATTTACCCCCGCATGCCATACTCAGCTCAGGAGAATATAATGAAATGCAAAGGTTAGGTCATTTGCAACAGCAACAACAGCAATAAGGGAAATTTGGCGCGAAAAAGCTCATTAGCAAATCTGATTTCTTCTTCAGAACTCACTGCTGTTGAATGCACCAGTAATCAGTTGATAAAGAATTATAATTGCATTACTATGTGCTTTATTCAGATTGATCATGATTTGTAGAGGGCCGGAGATTGGGAAGAAAAGGGCCAGTGCTGGGAACAAAGAGCAAGTTCCAAATTATAATAAGAGAGATAGAGATAATAGACTTAATGAGCAAAATTCATCTGATGCTTTGATAAGCCAGCAAAGCAAAGAACAAAGCAATGAAGAATTCAAAGGCAAAACCGTTGCTGAAAAAGGGGATGATCAGATACAAGTTCTAGAAGAAGTGAATCAGGGAATTCAAGGGGAAGTTTCTTCAATGAATAAAAATCCCAAGGAAGATACAGCCATAATGTGAATGTGAACGACAACACGTTCACATTTGCATAGAAGTGGGTGTCACTATGTTTGTTTCGAGTCATGCTTTCAGAATCAAAATGTTGTCAAAATATTTAGCAGGAAGGCAAGGTTGCAATCAATTGACCAGGAGGCCAGAACAATTAGAAAACCTGTTGTTGCAAGCTGTTGCAGCACTGACTTTCATCGTGAGGCAATCAAATCCCAAAGAATGTCGCCCTCCTCAGCAAAAGAAATGCACCAAACAACTCCAATGGGAAGAGCCATTTCGACTGCAAATTTTCAGCTTGCAAACCAAATTTGGAGTCTTTTGCTTCATGTCTACCATAGCACAAAGAAAGAGGCTTATACTCTCGGCAAACTCATTTCCATCCAGGGTAGCAGTAAATTCATTAGCAAATTCTTTCCAATTTACCAATAATTAGGATCCAGGGGACTTGTCATCTTTTCAGTACTTATCCCCGAATGGGCACATTGAGCTTTTAGATTGCATTGTTGCATCGCACAAGGACATTTTGTCAGCATTAGTTATATCACTTCTTTGTTTGTGATGATCTGTTGATCAAACGCAGGTCGATAAGATATATTGGATGGCAAAAGATTTTTCAAAAGCTGGAATCGACAGATATTTGTTTATTGGAGCAGCAGAGACTACTATGAGAGGAGCCGAAGGGCACATGAGGCTATTATTGATGCATGTTCATCAACAATAAAAAATGGAGAGGTAAGCAATGAAAATGGCAAGAAGAATTTTACGTCATTCCTTCTAATTTGTGAGAGATGGAGCTTCCGTAAATACAGGAGAACAAAACGGCCTTTGGGCTCTTTTTGACTAGGATTTCGGAGTGGGATCTTTGGATAGAGAAAGTCCGGTGCAGTGTATGGAAATTTGGTGTGCTGCTCATCGTTCTCAACTTGCATAGAAGGCTGCCACTACATAGTAAATGAAGTGAGCCACATGATTCAGAAGATAACAAGACATCAACCTATTCTCACACATTTGAACTACGCAGTCGCGAATTGCGGGAGACAGCTAAAAAGAGAATTGCCATGTCCTAGCTATCCCAGGCCTGTTTGAGATTCGTTGGACAGAGTTAACTTACTCGCTGGTTGGGGCAATTTTAGTTTCATGGAATGCACTGGTCATTTTTTTCAAAGAAATATGAGTCCCTCAGGAGCAAGGATACTTAAAATTGCTTACAAAGAAGTTCAATCTTGACCTGTTAGCCTTCATCGCAGATGTTCTCAAGGTGTTTTCCCCCTACAAAAAACAACTGCAATCCAACACTGTTGCATTGGTTGCCATGGACTATTACACAAAGAGAGTCATTTAAAAACTACAGAAGCTGAAGTGTTTTCCTCTTCTTGGTGGACGGACGGAGGCTCTGAATGAGCAGATCGTATGCAGGGATGATGGCACAATGTGTTTGATAAGCATCGAGTCGATAGATCCAGAAAAAGACCTAACCACCAACATCATCTTTATGTCACAAATCAAAGAAGTATAGATGCTGGTAAAAACGATGTAATCGAATCACTCATAGAATTCCTACGACAAAGATTCGTTCAAAATGAAGAAGTTATATCATTGCTGAAACCATTTATCAACATGGATGATTCAACTTATCTCAAGCAGCTGCATGCCAAACTTAATGGGGTAGGAGTACAAATATTTGATGATGCAGGAGGATTCCGAACTCTTTTGTTCATTACCACTCTCAGGCCGCTTCAACAGGCTATTAACGCCCAATATGTTCCCAAATTTGAAGGTTGCATTTGCCAGGGTAATTGCTGCAAAGCCACACAGTGCAGATGTCGAACGGCTTATTAACTCGAGTGTGCCCTTCATTCGTCTAGCCATTCTTGGATACTACAATATGCCTACTCTTGTCCAATGGGACCCACAGCCAGCTTTGTTAGAGCCAGCTGTTTTAAGGCCAAATCTCGTCGGAACAGAGATCATCCTAAAGGAAAACAGCAAGAGTATTTCAAAGGCATTTTCATGGAAGCATCACTCTCAACTGATTATACAGAAATCACAGATGAAGAAAAGCAGACATCGAAGAAGAAACATTTTTGATAGTGGACGTATTAAGATTTGATAAAATTTGAGTTTTACTTTCGGTTATCATCAACTAATGTTTTTGTTATCATTTGTTTAGTTGTTTTTTCAGATTACATAAATTATCTTCTTCATTTATTTCTCAAATTTCTTTCAAGCAAATTCTTTTAGAACTGCACAGATTTTTTTTAGGATTCCAAAAGTTTTCTTTACAACTGCACAAAGTTTCCTTAAAACTGCAAAAATTTTCCTTAGAACTGCACAAATTTTCTTTAGAACTGCACATTTTATGTAGAACTGCACAAAGTTTCCTTAAAACTGCAAAAAATTTCCTTAGAACTGCACATTTTGTGTAGAACTGCACGTTAAAAAGATCCCTTTTCAAACGCGTGATTTTCTTCTCCAGGTCAAAGTCCCATTGTGGACCCAGAATTTTCCAAATTTAGCCTAAGCTTTTTCGTATTCTGCCATTAAAAGCTCTCAGTAAGACTTGAAGGTAATTATGTATAACTTATGAACTGATGTCAGAGTGAAAACATCCCATTATTGATATTCAAAGACCATTTTGCAGTCCTTAGGGGGGTTACGTCACATATGTTTCTTCAATATTTTGGCAGCTGCTAAAGTATTAATGTTGAAAATTAATACTTAAATACGAAAATACGTTGAAAAATCTCAGACTCATGTTGAGTGAAGTTCATGAGAGTTAAATGACAGGACAGGTTTGAAAGCTTGCCTTTCCCAATTTAGAAATATAGGCAATGCTGACATGGGTTTGAAGGCATTCTTGGACCTATTTTAACAGCCTTTTGATTGTAGAGCTTAAATTGTTTGATTTTTTGATAGATAACAAAGTGCTAAACATTTGAATTTTGTCATAGATGATAAAATGCAACCCAAAGTTCCTAAAGGATTGTATCTTCATGGAGAAGTTGGAACTGGAAAAACGGTCCTGTTAGACATAATTTACGACTGCCTTCCTGACGGCTCAAAGAAACGAGTCCATTTCCACAATTTCCTTCTTCATCTTTACTCAGAGTTCAACAAATGGAACTTGGGCCTAAGCGATAAAGATGGTCGACTAGATCTCTCAGAGCCCACAGAGTTCATTGCAGATCAGCTTCTAGACAACGCATGGATTATATGCTTCGACGAAATCCAGGTTGCGGATTACGGATCATGCAGTTTACTACATGGTGTCTTCAAGCATCTCTTCTCGAAAGGTGCTGTTGTTGTTGGAACCTCCAATAGATCAATCGATAATTTGGGAGATACTTCCATTAGTGAGCAAACCGATGGGGAACACCCTATAGATGACGTATTTGAAAGCGTGAGGTCATTTAAAGGGGTGCTCGAATCGAACTGTGAGGCCTTTCACTTGGATTCTAGTCATGATTACAGAATGAAAATGGAACCGGGCAAAAGAACATTTTTCAGCCCCATTGATAATACTTCCGAGGAGCAACTCGATCAGGCTTTCAGTGAGGTAGTTGGAAAAGGCAGTTTGCTGGGCTCGCAGTTTATTACCGTATATGCAAGGAATATACTCATTCCGATAGCTTCAAGTAATGGTGTTGCACGCTTCACTGCCAAGGAACTTTTCCACCAACCCCTCGGCCCGGCTGACTATATCCAAATCTGCAACAATTATCACACGATTTTCATCGATCGTATACAAAAAATGAGCCTTCAACAGCGAAATCAAGCCAGAAGGTTATTGAGTTTCATTGATGCCGCGTATGAAAGCAAGACCAAGGTATACTGCACTGCCGAGACCAGTGCAGAAGACTTATTCACCATGCTGCCACGAGATAATGCGGAGGAGGATGGGTATGATGATCAAATGCATTTTGAAATGATCGGGGAGATAGCTTACGATCTGGCACTCTCTGAGTTTGATTTTCGTTCGCTTGGTATTATCACAGGAGACGATGAGATTTTCAGCTTCCGAAGAGCAATCTCCAGGCTCACAGAAATGCAGAGTCTGCCATACCAATCGAAACCGCACCGGGTGCAAACGTTCAAACCATATACTGGTACTGCACAAGACCGGCTAAACGCTGATGATAACCGGAGAAGTAGGATGGATCGACGGAAGAAATGGCTTGAAGAAATAGAGGCAAAAAAGAATGATGATTTCTCAGAACTAAGGAATATCATTGACGAATCGATAACTGATAGAGAGAACGAAAAGGATGATGTAAAAGCTCTAGAAGATCGTTTGAGGGACATGGATTGGGGAGATGAGGCAAGTTATCGTTCGCTCAGTCAAACGGTTGTTGAGAAACAGAGATATGACGAGACCATGCAGAAGCTAGCCGAAAAGCGTAGGGTAAAAGATCCTGCCCCTAGATTCGGAGAAAAGCATTTCTGGGGGTTTGGATGGTGGGAAAAGGCCATAAAAAGATTCAAAGGTGAGAAACCTGATGATAAGAATAAATGAATTGTTTTTAATCGTGAATGAATTTTATGGATTGGTGTTTGTTTTGAAAATTTCAACATACAGGGAATCTACCGCAACAATATGTCTATGCAAATGATAGACCCCCTAAAGACAAGCAAGAACTTGTTGGACAAAGTTGATTACTCCTACCATTTTGAAGAAAAAGCTGTCCAAAGTCAGTTTTGTTTTGCTATTTCTTGATCTCAAATTCTTGCTGAAACTTCAATTTTCTGTAATCATTCTCATTCAGTCATTGAACACAGCATAGCCACAACAAGAACTTTCTGAGGTACTTTTCACCTAATGGAGGCATCATAGATCCCTCGATGCTATATTTAAACAGCCACTCAAATTTCAAATCAATTTTTATGGGGTCAATAATAGGAAAACAATTGCAATTTTATTCTGAGTAATCACATTTTTGGGGCCTATACCTGCGATGAAATCCAGGGGTAGACATGTAATAGATGGTTGTGGTTGATTGCCTGTCGATATTGTATGTTTGTAGTAGCTAGTATGTAATAGTAATTTGACTGGATAAAATGAGTAATAAACCTGATTGCTTCCAAAGTAAGGAATTGAATTCTCATTAAATGTCATAAAAGATTTACATTTGGGCGGATATGCTCAAAATGTACAAACGATGCATTTTTCTGTTTCATCTTGTTGAACTGCTGTTTACTTTCTCTACTAAGCTCTGAAGGGGTTGAGACTAATCAGATACTTATTAGATAGTCCGAGGAGGGGCTTTAATGTTAAAGTTGGGTTTTTTGTTTATTTGGAATTATGGAGTCTAGAATTTGGTATTTTTGTGAGTGTTCGAAAATTGGCTTCATACACCAAATTTTGAAAAATAAAACCAAAGCTACCTGACGTCGATAGTTGATTTTGATGTATTCAGCATACATCGTGTTTTCTTGTTCAGAGAGGAACTTTACTAGGAATTTGATGGCTCAAGTGACAACAAAACTTCTTCAAACCGCTGAGGCTTTCCAGAGTCGTAAATGCAGTCCATCGACTCCAATATCACGTTAGCATCACCAAACTTCACAGAACCATCAGTCTTAAACCTATTTCCTCCTTAGTCTCTGCTTAATCAAGAGCAACGTTTAAAACTCTCTGGCCACACTGAATGCTGAGAAGTTGGCTACCCAAAAATTGCTGAGGATATTGTTGAGAGCCACGTAAGCATTGCTAGCGTGACCATGTAAATCGACGAACTTCTTCTTCATCTACGAGTTGGTTGATTCCACTAGAAACCATGATCTTTGGTTTTATTCCATGTCAGTGCGTAATCTAGCGTTGGTTGAGAGTAGAGATATTGATTTATAGGGAGTGATTCAAGCTTGAGTGAAAGATAAGATTCGTGCCCATGCCATGAGATTGGTGCAATTGAAGAAGAGGAAGATCATGGCTTTATCAATCGGAGAGGGAATGCTTCGTCGTTTCAGCAAAAACCTCTTGTTGCGACTGCTCAACCAATGGAAGAGTAAGATGGAAGACAAAGATTCCTGTGTCCATGCCATGAGATTGATGCAATTGAGGAAGAGGAAGATCATGGCTTTATCAATCGGAGAGGGAATGCTTCGTTTCAGCAAAAACCTCTCGTTGCGACTGGTCAGCCACTGGAAGAGTAAGATGGAAGATAAAGATTCGTTTCCATGCAATGAGATTGGTGCAATTGAAGAAGAGGAAGATCATGGCTTTATCCATCGGAGAGGGAATGCTTCGTATCTGCGAAAAACCTCTTGTTGCGACTTGTCAGCCTTTGGAATAGTAAGATGAAATTCCTCACAATATTCTAACTGATCGTTTAGATATGCAAATAAAAGTTAAAGCTTGGTAAGTTGAAATACATTTATTCATACGAAAATATCGACTAGGGCAACCAATTTGATAATGAATTATATGACCTGAAGATTCATTTTTATTATAAAAAGACCAAATTGATATTTTCCTGCTTTCTACATATTCAGTTGTACAAACAAACAACCATGAAGATAAATTGAAATGATAATTGATGTTTAATCAGTATTCGCTCTCAGGTGCTGTGTATAAGAACTAGAAGAATATCAGGGGCCTCTATTTGTAGATTATAACAGATATCAGTAGATTATAATAATAGACAATATATATAGATAACAAAATAAGTAGGGGGCTGTTCCCCTTCTTCATTCCCCTGCTCCACAGCTCTGGGTTCTTTAGGAAAATATGAACGTAATCTTTTCCTAATTAGAATGAAACTTATGATCGTACTATCTATATTTTATTATTGCCAGAAATATCGTAAACATAATGAAACGAACACATAGATTGCTTAAGCTTTTCGTCTGACACTCAACAGACTAAAAGGTCAGAAAGAGAACGAAACGGAAACCTAACTGATTTATATACCCAGATATGGATCGAAATAGGCCAATCAGAAAAGAGGTGAATGATTGGTATGGTGTAGGTTTCGTTCTCTTTCTGACGTATTACTCTGTTGAGTGTCAGACGAAAAGCTTAAGTATCTATGTGTTCGTTTCATTATTTTTCCGATATTTCTGGCCATACTGAAGTTCTGTACCATCCAAAGATTGTTCTATATTTTATTATTGACTTTTATTAAAGGATCGATCAAATATGAATAATTCGCCCACGTTTCTTTGATCGTTTGAGAACTTTATGATTGCCGGAAAATAGAAAGCATAGGGAAACATAATAACAACTAGATCATAATAACTGCATATCTCCTTTTGTTTCCGATTTTTTTATATTAGGATATGTTTTTGAGAGAGACTAAAGTAATACGTCTATGAAAGATGTACAAAAACGTCTTTGTAAAATAATTTCGCAATGAATTGTCTAATTCCAAGTTATAAATCATCTAATATTTTTAAAAATATACGTTACTAAATCTGATACAGATGAATACATTCTCACACCTTAATATGGGTATAATGTGATGCTTGTTGGATCAAAACGTTACCTGCTTCGGGTCACTATTTTGAGGGGAAAGGGTTGCAATGGCCTTCGAGTCATCTGATGCCCCCATTTTCCCAAGCGTTTAAATGGACTCTAGATTCTCCACTCTGCTTGTACATAGTAATAAAAGCACATAGTCCCATCGGCAGATAGTCACATAGGCACATAGACCCATGGGCACATAGTAACATAGCGACATGGTCACGTAGGTACATATTCACATAGGAACAAAGTTACATAGGCACATAGTCACATGTGCGAATGGTTACATAGGCACAGTTTCTCGTAGTGGAATAGGCACATTGTCACATGGGTAGATAGTTACATAAGAACATTGACACAAAGTCACAAAGGCAGATAGTCACATAGGCACATTGTGGCAGATATTCACATAGGCACATAGTCAAATCAACACATGGTCACGTAGGCACGTACTAACATAGGCACAGTGTCTCGTTGTGAAATAGGCACATTGCACACAGGCAAATAGTCAAATAGGAACATTGTCTCTTAGGCAGATAGTCACATAGGCACATTGTGGCAGATAGTCACATAGGCACATTGTCAATCCACTTCGCAAGCTCAGTGACTCGGGCAGCTCGACTAGTTAAGGTACCTTTCCTCCCCCTGCAAACAGGATTTCTTCATGACCAAGTAAAAGTACTTCTAGCAGGGTCATGTATAAACAAGGTCATTAAGTCTAGTATTTACAATTTTTACATTATATTTATTTCAGTTTCTTCGTCTTCAGGTCACCTTTGTTGCAGCTCCTTCAATTCTTCTTGCTGAAAGATAGAGTTAATGAAATTAATTTTTTTGAAATCAAACATTATTTACAGGTCGAATATTTGAAGAAAATGTAGGTGATCTCTAGTTAGGTTTTGGCAATAACGCTTTTGTTCCACCAAAACTACAGGGTTCTTTTCTAGTCTAAAGGCCCGTAAGTTGTCCCCGCGATAAAGTATTGTCTTACAAAACATTGTCAAACGTGTGTTGGATGTCGTTCAAGACCAAATGATTTATTGTGTAGACCACTTCATTATACAACCTTCAGCATCGCTAGTCATGAATTGGATCTTGTTCAACAACAAATGTTTTATCGTGTGGACCAATTCATCTTACAACCTTCAACATTGTCCAACATAAGTTGGATGTTGTTCAAGAGCAAATATTTTATCGTGTTGACCACTTCATCACACAACCTTAAACATCATCAAACATGTGTTGGATGTTGTTCAAGAAGAAATGATTTATCATGTAGACCACTTCATCACACAACCTTAAACATCATCAAACATGTGTTGGATTATGTTCAAGAACAAATGTTTTATCGTGTGAACCTCTTCATTGTACAACCTTCAATATTGTCAAACATATGTCGAATGTCGTTCAAGAACAAATGATTTATCATTTGAGGATTTTGTTGCATGCAGCAAAATTCCGACGATGTTTGATGATGTTCTAGATATTGGAACTAAAATTCTCGCAACAAAATGTTCCAGATTTGATATTTGCAGAAACATGGGAAACATTTTAGCTTGTTTCAGATCACATATTCTGAGTTGCATTTTCATGTGGACCAAATTGAGAAATCCTGTAAATTTAAGTTACTTACCAACAACTTGATGTCACGTGACTGGTCAATTTTGTTCGCTGCACTTCTCATGATTTCTTTCCGTTTTGAAATTTCTTGTTCTGGTGACAACTTTACCACTTTATTCTTCCTGGTGGTGTCTAAAATTGTAAAATCTTCATCAAAAGGAAACCTTACCCCTGGGCAACACCTAATTAGACTCAGTGTCATTATTTCGACTGTAAGCACCATTGTCCCCATCTTCTTTCTGATTGTTGCTTTGTCACTCGTGCTACAGGCTGTCGTGTCTCAAGCTAGGTAATAATATCAGAATTGTTCTTGTATGGCTCTTATACCCTGTGTTTTGTAAATAAAATTTTAAGTAAATTTCCCTGATCATCGTTAAGAAAAGTTTACTGATGAAGATTATATCAAAACATTCGGTTTATTTTTGAATTAGGCTTCTACTCCATGGTAGTCTTACGCTTAACAAAGGTGAAAAATCAGTCTCCTGAAGCAGTATTGGGTCGGAATGGTACACATTGCTGCACTTACCTAGAAAAGAGTTTCAGATACAACATGCTGGCTTTTGTTACAAATACAAATTGCCCCGATTGTGTCCGTTATATGAAGGTTCTGCTGTATATCCAAAGCACTCACCTACACAATCAGCGGAGCCGCACACCCGTGTCCTTCTTGCAGGTCCTGTCACTGAACAATCTTTCCCTCCTGCCTTAGGCACTGGGTTATTACAGTATCTTACTGACATCGATGTTCCTCCGCAGGCTCCCAAGCAAGGCGTCCATGCAGTCCAGTCAGAATATCCACCGTCAACTGAAAATGAATGGAAACATCATCAACAACCACTTCTCGTTATTCTGCATACTTTTGAAATGTTAAGACTTTTAGAATAAGTTATTAGCTTGTGTCATCACTAAGGATCTGATCTCAGAGAATCTCTTCGTATTGCTGTTCGAAAGGGATCCCGCTGAAAATTTTCTTGCACGGCCTTGCTTATAGATGGTTGGATTCGAAAAGCTTCAAGTCTTGAACCCCATAACAGTGGTAGCTGCATTGTTCTTCATTGAGTACTATATGGTACTACATCATCTTGCTTGTTTGATGTTTGATAGATATGCTTTTCAAAAGGGCTACCCGCTGAGAATTTTCTTGCACGGCCTTGCTTATTGATGGTTGGGCTCGAAAAGTTTCAAGTCTTGAAAGCCATACCAGTAGTAGCTTGATTTATCTCCATTGAGTACTAAATGGTACTACATCATTAAGTACCTCTTGCTTGTTTGCTGATTGATAAGTATGTATACAGTTCTAGCCCGCCATTTAGAAGCTAACTCAATACACGTCAGCCTGCCAGATAGTTGTGCGATTGTACTCATAAAAGATATAGAAAGGAGCGTTTTGGTACATAAAGAACATAAGTAAATATTTCAAATTTATTATATTTCGTAGCATGAAATATTATAAAGATAATTAACATTATTAATAATCTTTATAATATTTCATGCTACGAAATATAATAAATTTGAAATATTTACATTTGTACTCATACATCAGAATTTTCAGCTTGGAACTTCATATTGCTCCAGAAAATATTTTGATTGCAAGTATTTGCAATTTCTTGCAAATTCGGTGGCTGCTCTCGGTGAATTGGTTTATATTCTTTACCTATTTCATCTCTTCCTATAAAAAATCAGATAACCTAGTTTGCAATATTCAGTTTCTTTTTGGCGGATCAGTACTGTATTAGATCTTGGTAATGTGTTTTGAAGTACTTGAGCTGACGAAAACTTACCCTTTAAATTTTGTCTTGTAGATGCCTGAAAGGCTTTATCTGTTTCCCATTTTTCCGTTGCACTGTGGAAGTCCGTAAGTCCGGAGGGAGTCGGCCAGACTTCAAACTCATCTGAAGGATCGTATGACTTAATCGGGCTGACAAACTCTTCACCTTTGTAAGTAAGATGTTTTTTCATGACATTGACTGTATTGTCCCAAGGAGATTTTATGGGCACGAACGGTATGAGTCTTGCTGGTGCTGGCCCTGAGGGGACTTTCCGCAGATAATCTGAAACGAAGAGTCATAATGTTCAGGTGGATCCCTTTTTGCGATTACCTGAAATGTGGATGACATTTAAATCCTTGACACCATTCAGTAACAGAGATACGTCAGAATGCTTGGAAGGAGAAAAATTGTAGATTATTAGTCACCCCACTTCTGATGGTACCCCCATAGTACTGAACATCTTACACAGAACTAATAGTACCCCCCCTGACACTTAACGATTTTTACAGTATTAATGGTATCTCTCAACAGTACTGAGAATCTTCAACCGTACCTATGGTATCATCCTCCACAGAACTGATGGTATCCCTCCATAGTAAGAAACATCCTCCAAAGCAATGATGGTCCACTTTGTCTCATGTTCCCCTGTTCCCCTTTTAATTTTGGGCATGTTCCCCTGTTCCCTGGAATCCCTATATGACCCTCGATATCATTATGTATAGTGAAGCTTATTCAAAATTTTCCTCCTTATTTGCTTTATCTATAAAACCAGTACAGCACGTATAAAGCATTTAAGCTAAGTTGATCAAATGACTGTAAAGTATGATATGATTATTTACGAGGATTGTTTTTTGCAGATTCCTTTGAAAAGAAAATTAGATATTAAAGAAAAAAGAGTGGATGGACGTGCTATTGGTGCAGATTTCGATGCCTCTATTGTCAGAGAGAAACAATTTGGATGAGGAAAAGGATGTCCTGTGACTACGAGCAAAGATTTAGATGGGTTTCGTCAGGCCAAAAAATGTGGTAAGTTGGAATCTAAGTTCAATTTCTTTTTTATATTGTTCGGAGCATTTATAACTCGATTAGGGTTTGGACCCTTGACCTTCTGACACAATGGCGAGCACTCTACCAATAGAGAATTGCTACATAGGGCTACTTTCATCTTCAATCCTCAATAGTTAACTCCTATAGGCTTTACAGCCATTATTGGGTAATAAGAGTAAATAATAGATGAATAGATGAATGAAATGACTGGGGAATAAGGTAGACACCCTCCCCGCCCAGCACTCCAATTGATTTGGAAGTTGTATAGAATTCGGTTAAACAAATCCAAGCAGGAATACTGATGGTAGGCAGGTCTAGGTAGGCGAAGGTGGACATGGTGTTAACTATAAACAGGGATTCACAAAGATATCTGAATTAGCCGAAATTGTTTCTCGTTTGCAATTTATAAATATCCAGGTGAGCCCAATTTCTTCCACTTACGTGGAGTTGACCATTCAGTTACTGATTTGTTAGTTCCTCTTTCAAGCAATTTATAATTGCTAAGAGCAGACTGTTCCAGATCCGGACTGTTCTTAGACCCCGTTTACGCTAGCACGGATTCAAATGGATCCGTACCCAAACTAGCACAGATAGGCCTCCCGTTGACACTAGACCTGTGGATCCGTACCCATTTGGGTCTGCTATCTGGACCCATTTGGGATCGCTTTCCAAGGTGTACTCATTTGGATCCTTGCTCGTTTAGGTCTAGTGTAAACGGTTGGAACCGTTCCCAAACGGGTACGGATCGAAAGCGAGGCAAATTTCGCTTTGTTTTGTAATTAGATTTGGGTCAAAGTGCTGAAAACGGGACTGGACCTGGCTGTGGATCCGTTCTAGTGTAAACGCGATCTGGAATGGATCCGTTCCAGTGTAAACGCTAGCAAATACAGGCACGGTTCAAAATTGGATCCGTACCCATTGGGATCTGTTCTAGTGTAAACGGGGTCTTACGAAAACTTGGTTTTTAAAAGCTTCGGAGTGTATTCCTCGATATTTCAACAGATTTCTTGTTGAGGAATTGACAATTTCTGGAAGAAACTTCCAGATATTGTATCAATCTCCGTGGAAGAGTTGAAGGTCATGCATGCAATGTTTGGTGCCAGTTTGATGATTTCATTTTCTGTCTCAACTGATCGTCTGCACCATAAACATGATTAATTAATGTAAGACTTGCTATACTTACCATTGTTAGTTCCACAATGCTCTTTGACCCCATCAATAGTGAAGAAATCTTCATAGATCGAAATATCTCCGCTTGAAAAGTGAGTTAGTTTGAAATGAGGTCCTTTGTTTGGCCTAGCTATCATCAGGTGTGTGTTTGAGTCGGTTTGGTGACACGCGCTTCTGGTACAAACGTCACAGCCACGCCCGAATCCAGACACAGCAAGGAGCTCGCAGTTAGCGTAGAGATAAAGTCCTGAAACAAGAGCATAGGAATTGTTCAACATTGTTTCATTGTAGCTTGGAATTATACACGAATGGTCACGTCTGGACATTGATGAGCTCAACTACTCAACAAAAGGCCATAGTCAATGGAAAATGCTTTCTCATGTTAGTGCGCAATCTAGCTTAGCTGGAGATAGCGAAACATGATGAGCTTGGAAATAAAATGAAGTTATTGGCTTTGAATATAGTTTCAACATCAGCAAGGATATCAAGGCCAGGGCCTATTTTAGTGCGCAGTATTGAAGTAAAAACATGCAGGATTGATTTTGAAAATGTCCAGTGTTGTTCTTTGGCATATGTCAAATGTCTAGCTAGGGAGATCCTAGGCTTTCTTTTTCTGCTTTTTCCTCTCAAAATGTCAACTTTCTTTGTCAGTAGCGTTTACTAAAGATACATGACCACTTTCCTTCCAAGTTTTCAAGCAACTCTCTGTTTTGTTGATGCTTTAGAGAATGAGGCGTACGGCTAGTTTTACTAATGTTGGATTAATTGAACTCTTCCGAAAATTCAAAACTTGAATGTGCAGTATAGAATATATTTTTGAATAGGCTCTGATCAAGCCTCGTCTCCTTCCTAATTTGAACATCAGCTCATTTCTCACATGAACTAAGCTTACCTTGGCTCGGTTTCCAGGTCAAAGAGAGATCCACCCATTTATCTGCAAACGGCCTAATGTCCTCACGCAGACACCAAGTTCCTTTTCTACTAGCCACCGCTCCTTCGATCCTCCCCCTGTTAACCCAGAGTGCCATCCCTCGCGAGTCCTCGCTGCCTGCACCCGAGTCGAACAAATACATCCTCGAAGGGCTCTCGATGCTTTCTTTCGAAATCTTGTTTGTCATAGAGATTGTTAGTCCATCTTTGCAAACGTCTGGATCTAGGAATCAAAGATGTTCAAGTGTCATTTTACATTGTCATTTCAGACCATCAAGCACTCTAAATCATCACGAAATCTCACTTCACAGCTTTTAGCATTCGAATTTACGAACTCTTTTTGGTACATTGAAGATGTGGGAAAAGCATTTGAAATTAGTTGATAGAAGAGATGTCAAAGAAATGTAATACTCTCTTTTCTTGATAACTGTTTTAGAAAACATATCGACCCCCAGAGGAAACTGGTTGACTTTTGTGACAAGAGTATCAGAGTGATCCATAGTTTATGAGATCTCGAAATATTTTGACTAGTTACTAGATAAATCAATCGAACTTCAACTTTGTTCAAGAATTTCTTACTCAAAATGTTCGACTGAAATATGTTGACTATTGTTATTTCCAGAATCAAATTAGAGAAACATCTGTAAAAATCTCAAAATAAAGACTAGAACGAGAATTTTATAATTTCTCTAGGGCAAAGTTTTCGAAGCCAGTTGCCCATGATCCTTCCAAAATGGCCACCAAGAGGCTAAATACATGTAATTTGGTTTTTGACAATAACTGCACGGCGATTATTCAGTCAAAATAGATTATATACATTGAACTCTAAATGAAGAAACTAGAAAGAAAACCCATTGGTTAAAACGTGTAACTCATGATGGCTGCCAAGGAGCAAATCTGGTACGTATGTACGTATTGTGTTCTTGTACGTATTCTTGTCAGAGCTGTGCCTGTACCTATTTCCATTCATTTCCGTTTATGTAAGTACGTACAATTGCTGCGCCCACGGTTGAATTGAATGCCTACGCATTTCACTAAGAGTAGAAGAAATAGGAGTTATCGTTCCAGTCTTTTCGTATGTAGTTCAAGGATTACACACCACTGACCACTAACGGTTATATGGCTACTAAGAGGCTATATTCAAGTGATTATTGTTAACAATAGCTGCACAGTTATTTAGTCAAACAAGTCTTTTCACTACATACCACTGACGCATTCTCCTTGGAAATCTCCTGCATCGAGGTAGCCACGCGCAATGCCATCATTGAGAGTTGCAATTCCATTGTGGATTTTCACACCACCAATTACTGCCATGTTCTGTCCTGGGCTGCCCGGTATTTTGCCTCCTTTCACTGAGTTTAATGCCCAGTGATATTTCACTTTAGCCGGCTTCTGAGAAGGATCTGAGGATATATACATAATTTCACTTATTCATCATCTTAATCTGGACCTGATATTTTGCGCATAATATATTGATACAGAGAATAAGAAAAAAACTAACTGCTATCTAAGAACAATTAAAAACAAAGGAGAAAAACATTTTATAGTTGTTAATTCACTGAAGGCTTCTCCCATCTCTTATCTTTGAATAAAGAACTGTACCACTACAAATTGACTTTATCCTGATTGTTGCTCCACACTTATTAACATTGAATATTGTACGTTAGGACAAAAAATACAGAGACTTTAAATCTAATGTTAAATAAGAATATGAATAAAAGCCAACAGACCTTGAAGCGTTCTCGTCGTTGTTCCATAACTTCTTTCCTGTCCCGGTGGAGCAGTAGTTGGCCCATTGAAGATGAATGGATAAGATACCCCATATGCAGCATTCTTGACACCAGCACTGCCTGCTTGACTCAACTGCTGATTGGCTCTTTCTCCATATTGCTTCTGATGCACCAAACTAGCCTTAGGTTGGTCTAAGTCATTGAGAAGCTCTCGCAGTTTATTAGTCGTTGCTGTCTTTCCTCCTCCGCGGTTATTATCTTGCTTCGCATCAACTGGCTTTGGAGGTGGTTGTTTAGTATCAGCGTAGGTGACGGGGGCCACTTTGTGCTTGCTGTCATCAGAGTTCTTAAGATCCTTGTTTTTGATTGGCCAGCTCTCTGGAGCCCCTAGAATACTTATCTCGTGGTTTTCTCTGCTGCCTGCAGCTTTTTCGTTTGAATTGTCAACTGGCTGTTGATTAGGTGTGTTCGATTCCACTGGTGTGCTTGACTCTGCAGAATGCTCATCTGGGCTCGAACTATCGACGTTTATTTTGAACAAGCTTGTTGGCGACCCTGAATCCGAGTCTGTATATTTATCAGAGTTCTCTGACCGCTCGTTGATTTTCTTCTGTCTTTCTGTTGTGCTTTGCTTTGTGCCATTTTGATGTTTGTTATCAGTCGACGGTTCTGTTGCCTTCGTGGTGGGACTTTCACCACTTAGTCCTCTTGCCACTCCACCCTTGATGACAACTCCATCGTCAATGACCCCACCTTCGACGACCCCACCTTCGATGATACCCCCACGGATGATACCTGATTTGACTATCCCACCGCGTAGGTGCCCTCCTAGCATCACCCCTCCCAGAAGATGCCCTCCTTCGATTGAGCCTCCTTTCAGAATTCCACCTTCAACACTTCCTTGTTTCAAAAAACCACCTTGAACTTCCCCAGACATGAGGCTTCCTCCATCAATCTCCCCACCACTCAGTCTGCCCCCATCAACTCGCCCCCCTTTTAGCTTGCCTCCATCCATCAAGCCTGATACCATCGTTCCACCGTATATCTCCCCTCCTTTAACCACACCTCCTTCAACCGTTCCGTTATACAAGACTCCGTTCTCCATCCTGCCATTCCGGAAATGCCCACCTTCAACTTTACCACCCGATATAGCTCCCCCTTCGATATACCCACCATTAACAAAACCCCCTGTTATCAGTCCACCCTTTATGTTTCCACCATGAATTTGACCGCCCTGGATTTTTATTTTCCTTGCTGACGGAATGAGACTGGAAAAAAGAGTTGTGTCTTTAAAGCTACTTTGTTTGGGTCCTGAATTAAGTTCTTTCTCAAAATCTTCGTTGAATTGAGAGTTCGACGCTTTCTTCAATTTAGCTTCATCTTTCGTGAAAACCTTGCTGTCCTGCTTGGATTCCTGTTTCGAATCCTGTTTCTCTTGTTTCGAATCCTGTTTCTCTGGTTTTGATTCTTGTTTTTCTTGGTTTGATTCCTGTTTTAGATCCGGTTTTTCTTGTTTTGATTCAAGTTTGGAATCCAGTTTCGCATCCTGTTTGATGTCCTGTTTCATACCAGTATTCGAAACCTGTTTCGAGTGTCTGTCTACCGGTTTCTTTGCCCCGTTTTTAGGCTCGAAAAATGCAATTTTAGGCTTGCCTGCCTCCTTTTGAATCTCCGGTTCTGAATCGAAAGCTTCGGGGTTGTGCTGTTCTTGTTGTCTCTCGGACTTACTCATCGGATCTTGCTGGTTTTCCAGCTTACTGACCGTAACTTGTTCATCTTCCGGTTTATTTACCGCACTATCAAACATCTGCCTGTCTTTCTCAAGGAACCGCATCGGCATAGTATTGTCGTCTGAGTTCAAAATGGCTTTGATCTGACTGACTGCCTCTGTCGGCATCATTTCTGATACCTTTAATGGAATAAGAAACCAGCTTAGATATTAACAACAACAACACCAGATTCTTGAACACTGGTGATCCCAAGGGGGCTTCGTTATTGGAGCAAGCTCTTGGAGTTTTCGACCCAAAAGATTGATGTTTCGTTAGAGAGAAGCCTTTAAGCCAAAAAAGTTGTAAAATGATTAAGTCAGAAATCAAATGAATGAGAGAGCTTTATGAATTGTAAAATTCTGTGAAGGGACTTCATGATAGTACAGTACATCCTCGATTATCCGAACAGGTTGAACTCAAATTTTTGTTGGGCCGTTCGGATACGCAAAAAATTCGGATAATCGAGGAAGAACATTTTACCTACTAAACTTGCTATAAAGGTTGTTATCATCGTCCTGAACAGTCACAGGATGCTCAAACTGAAATCCAAATTGAAAAGCTTGGCAAACGGAAAGACCAAGAACAAAACTAAGGCAACAGTGTTTTGTAAATTTCAACAACGATTTGTAATAACGTGTTGTCGAAGCTCCTTGATAAATAAATGTGTTATTTTTGTGCTTACGTTGGATATGACTTTTATTTTGGGCAACAGTTTGAGCAGACAACGGATATTTCGATTGGTTTCTCAAGAACTGGTTTGCAAAAAAAGTTTTTAATGAAAACTTTTGGCGTTCGGATAATCGAGGTTCGGATAATCGAGGTTCGGATAATCGAGGATGTACTGTAGTAAGATTTTAATAGAAGGAAGACTGGTACTCAGTAATGAGACTTGCTCCAGCACTCCTTGTTTCCCTGCATTTTTTGATATGCTGACGTCACTCTGGATTGACCGGATTGAGCATAGGGAGATGAGGACTCGTGGAACAAAGTCCACTCGGTAATCAGCTTTGGTCAGCTAATTTCAAAATAATTGTTTCGACTTTAGTAGGGCCTAAATGACCTACTCGAAATTTTAGATAAAGCGCAACTAGGATATTCAATAAACCTAGTGTCCGAACAGCCCATTTCGCTATTATGCAAATATACAACCTCGCTGGGGGATGTCTATGAATACTGTGGAGGATGTGTTGTAATGTGGAGGGTGTTTAGTAATGTGGAGGGTGTTTGGTAATGTGGAGGATGTGTAGTAATGTGGGAAATGCTCAGTACTGTAGGGTATACCATCAGTAGATTTAAGCGTTTTCAGTAATGTGTGAGGATACCATCAGTACTGTAGATGATATTCAGTACTGTGGAGGGATACTATCAGTACTGTGGGGTAATACCATCTATAATGTCGAGGATATTCAGTATTGCGGAGTGAAACTAGAAGCACTTTGTAGGAATTACCCACAGTACTTGTGGTTTCACTCCGCAGGACTGATATCTACCATTACTCCACATCCTCCATATTTCTGCACCGAAGCTCCCGAGGGTGAAAACCTACCTCTCTCTGCTTTTGATCGTAATTGATTTGATCTTGGTAAATATTGGGTGACGGTGGAGCGTCCTCACTCTTCTCCATCTGCGAACCTTCCTGCGAGTTACCATGCGGTGCCAATTCAAATATCTTCACTTTTGTTTTGTTCCCGTGCTGTCTCTTCTTCCCTCCTACAGTTTTTTGCTTCTTTCTAGGAGATTTATGTGGCTTGGCGTTGATGAATAACTTGTTCAGTTGATCAGAAGGCTCGCCATCTACGCCTGGTAACTTGCCTTCAATGCTGCTATCGGAGCTGTCGCCATCGCTGTTTCCTATATTTTCGGGTAAGTATTTCTCGTTTTCTTTGATCAGATTCAAGATATTGCTACCTTAAAATGTAATTAGAAATTAGTTTTATTATGTGATACTAAAAGCAATAGTTGTTGAAAGAGAAACACGATTTGTGTCTAAATACAAAATAACTTAGTAGCACTTTTAGTCGTATTAGCTTCTTTTCTAATATCATGTTGACATTGGCCTACTATATGAAACTGTCGAAATCATTATGATAGATTGTCGAATTCCTTGACGAGACAACTCTGCTCATAGGAATGGGTTGTCTGTCAGAAGTGGCTCTTTATCGTCGTCCTCTGTTTACAATTTTTAAAAAGCCTGCATTTCTCTGAAAAATCTGAGTGCACTAGATTCGTTTTTTCTTCTATTTTTGACGAATTTCTGACGCCAACACTACTTTGTCGCTCTGGGCCTGACTATTTGCTGTCACTATAATAATAATAATCAATTCAATTGAAATTGGCTTGTATACATATTATACTGTAGCTCAATTTCTTGATTTCTCTTATTACATCCAACTATTTAAAATAAAAAGTTTTGCAAAATATTTTTGTTCAAAATCTGCTTTACTAATATCTATCTACTCTACAAGAATGGTTCCAAGTGATAAAGTTCATGTATATCTCACCGAAATAGCAAGGGAACTTAAGCTTAATAGAAATAAGAGACAGAAGCTTCATATTTACAACTCATAAAAAAATCATCATGTTGGCATTTTAATGATTTTTTTATGAGTTGTAAATATGAAGCTTCTGTCTTTTATTTTTATTATCAAACTGATAGCTCAGTGCAAGAGTTTTACAAACTTAAGCTTACCTGTAAAAGCTGCTTCGGCCTGCAAGTCGTTCTTTGAATCGTCCTGACTGCTGCCCGTCAATGGAACTGTCTCTTTGTTTTCGGAATCCTTCGACCAGTCACTCGTCTCATGGCCTACCGAATCCTCCGACTCATCATCACTGCCGGGACCAGTGGTTGGCTTCTGAAACTCAATCAACTTAGCAGTTGGTTTAGAAAGTATGGATTCAAGCGTTGCTTCGTCGTCTTGGGCGATTTGTTGGCCTAAATCTGGCTTCCTTTTCTTCTTTTCTTGCGTGAAACTCTGGCTAATATCCTGTATGCTTCCAATGGTATCATCAGTGTCTTTACCGTGAATCTCCTGCGTTTCTCCGTCCCCTAACTCGGGTAGATTCAACACTAGTTTAACGGGCTTTCTGCGTTTAGCAGCAGCTTTCGTTTTGTGGTGACGGTTTGGCTTTCTGTGAGCGGCTTCTGGATCGTCAAACTCCTCTATCTTCGGCTGCAGAGATTTCTGATCGAAAAACGCCAGCGTTTTAGAGTCATCTTTATCCATGTAACCTTTCACTTCTTGCATATCTTTGCTTTCCATTTGCGTCAACGCGTTTTTCACAACGCCAGAACTAGTCACATCTTCCGTATCTTTATCGACGCTACTTTTCTGAGGCCCCAAGCTCGACTTCGAGGCTGAGAAAAATGCAGTTGATGATATCTCGTTTTCGTTTATTTTGTTGATGGGACTGAGGCTGGTGTGTACATCTTTCATCCCCTTGTCATATTCTTTAAGGAAACTGATATCGCCATCATCAGCATTATCTCTGTGTGTCTTGTGCTCTGACCCATCACTTGCTATATTGTCCTTATCCCCGATAAACTTGGAGTCCCCATCACTTAAATCATTATGAATAGTTGGCACTATCATATTGGATATTCTTCCGAACTTCTTCAACTGCTCGGCTGGATCTGTTGGTAATTGTCTTGTCTCTGGCTTTTGCGTCCCATGCCAATAATACTCTTTGTCCTCAGTCTGTTTCGATTTTTGCTTCCTTGCAGCCTTATGGTTCGTTATTTTCTCACTTGTTAGCTCTCCTTCTTTCATAGTTTGATTTTCATTCCCATTTTTTCCTTTTCGTTTGAAACTTTTGTGTCTCTGTCTTGTTTTGTATTTTTTTAACCAATTTGACCGATTTGCTGTGAGCTGTTTTTGCTGCTGTTGGCTTCGTAGCTGTTGTTGGTTTTTTTGCTGCTGTTTTTGACTAGCATCGAGTTGAACGTCTTTTTGGCTAGGCAGCAAGCTCTGTTCGGTTTCTTTCTTTGTTGTCTCGTCTCTACTTTGTGCCCTGCTAGTCTGCTCTGAATCCTTATCATTGTTCTGTGTTTTAGCTTGATAACTCTTCCCTTGACCTGATGATTTGACTTGATTGTCACTTAGCTCTCCTTCAAGCACGAGGGTAGCTTTATCTAGCTTGTTACTTTTCTTGCCTGTTTTCTTACCGTTTTTACGAGAATACTTTGTACTCGGCCCTATATTCTGAGAAGTCGAAGTTGATGATGGACTTTCCGGCTGCTCTACAACAAGAATCTGAGCGTCCTTCAAAGATGACTTCACTTTCTTCAATTTTCTACGTAGAGTTTTTGAATTCAACGCTGTTCCTCGAGAGGCTGGTGATTTCGAAGAAGAGGCCGCTGAATCTGGTGTTTTTGAAAACGAGACCGCTGAATCTTTATCTGTAGAAAGCGAGGCGTCTGAAGCAGATGAAGATTCTGCTGTATCTGATTCTTTCGAATGCGAGGCTACTGAAGGCATCCCAGCTAGATTCTTGTCCTCACTATCAGCAAACTTCAAAACCTGATTCACTTTTGTGTCTTCTGAATCTTCGTTATGATTATCATTATCATCAGAATGTTTCTGGTCAGTATTCAGTCCGTTTTTCAACCACTCGTCTTCCTTTAGCAAGGAGTTGTAGATGTTTTGCACGGGAGCGTTATCATTCCTACTCAGGAAGCCACGCTTTCGTTTGATGCCTGAATCATATCGGTACTTTATATTGCTGATAGCATCAAGCAGCTTTTCCTTATCTGCAACAAACGGATTCTTTTTGATAAACGTACTTTCTTCGGTTTTCATTTTGTTGAAGACATTGTCTAATTGCTGTTTATTCTCGTTCTGAAGCATGGCCTTCGTCTTAGCCTCGTACACCTCTCTACCTCTATCGACCTGTTTTGCAAGCATGACTTTGCTGATCTGTTTGTCCTCCTGCTTAAGGGTGTCTTGGAATGTCTGCAGAACTTGCTTCTCTTTTGGAGTCACGTCCTCGATATCAACAGGAGGCTCTGTTTTGCTAGATACGGGAGCTTGAGTAGCACCACTGACGGCGTCATCAGCATTGTCTTTGACAGTTTCCGGTGCAGCGTTTCCGGACTCCTTCCCGGATGTAGAGCTGTTACTAACTGCGGTATTGTTTACCGGTAAAGAAGTAAGTTGCTCGTTCGGATCCAACTTGGTTAATATTTGGTCAATGTTCTTTTCAGTTGGTTCTGGTAACTCTTTCGTTGATCCAGTTTTGACTGATTCTGTTGGTGAATCTTTTTGACTTTCATGGTTGACTCTCTGAGACCCAAGCAGCTTCTCTCCGTGAACGGAGGCCTGCTGTGGTCGGGTCTTAGCTGCTTCCTCTTCTTGTTGCAGTGACGGCTCTTCGTCAGCAATGTTTGGTTCTGAGGTGTGCTCGCTTTTCCGGTCAGATGCCAGGTCACCAATACCAGGAATATCAGGCTTAAGTGGATTGTCTAGATTCTGCGTGTTGGCTCCTGCTGTAATGGCCGACTCCTGCTCGGCACTCATCAAATATATCCCGTCTCCGATTGTCTGGTAGCCGTCCGGATCCCCATATGGCTTTCCGATTTCTTGACCGGCATAAGATTCCGGACTTTGCTCTATATCTTGGCGCTGTTTATTCTTATGAGTCCGAGTCAGGTCGGAAGGATTCAAAGCGGTTCCATTTACAGAATTTGATCGTTGGTCTCTTGTGACATTAGACACAAACGACCTCTGTGATATCGATCCGTCTTTGGACTCTGGCAAGTCATCGACACGCAGTAGATAATTATTTCCATTACTAGGTTTATCATTTTGTATTTTGCTTTTGAGTCCTGCCAATGTCGACTTTCCGGTGCTATCTAACAAAGCAGCCTCAAAACCGTTACTTTTCGGTTCCTCTTTGGGCTGCCGAGTGGGCCTATCAAGCGTCCGTGTTTTTATGAGATATAAATCGGATGAGTCATCTAATTTGCTTCTGCCGAAAGCAGGCGAATTGTCATTTGTTGGGGATTTGTAAGTTGTTGGTTCATTCTGGCCATTGGATTTGATGATCCACGTTTCTGCAAAAGAAGATAACTTTCCATCAAAACAAAACGCAAATCCGAGTAGCATAAGCAGACGATCTCCAGCAGGCAATTTTAGGAATATAGGCAAGAATGCTCGTCCTACTTTGCTGGCTTTTTAGTTTGACCATTGAAATCAATTTTTTCTGGGACGGTAGATTCAAATGCGTGTAACTTTGTGCATAATGAGTTAGAGGTATCATGGGACATCTCTCTACACAGGCATAGCTCAAAAGTGCTGTGAAGTACTCTCGTATAGTCCTGCAGTGGATGCAATCAAACACACTAGGAACTCAAACTGCAAACATGTTATGTGCTAGTACATGCTAATGCACCCCTGCTAGAATCAAGGCCTAGCCTCCATCAAGCTAGCACTACTGAATTCCAGCCATGTCTTGCAATGTACTTAATAAGATAAGTTAGCGTAAAAAATTAAAAGCTGTTGTACTACCGAAGTTAGAGCCAAATTTGTGAGCTGGGTTCAAAAAAATAAAAAAGACAAATGATGATTCATACAGCACCTCCAAATTGGTCATGTTCTTCTCCGTTAGTAACTTCCAAAATTATGAATATAATCCAATACATTAACATTTTCGTCTTCTTCTTGCCAGTTTCCATTTAGTTTCCTTGAAAATCAATATTTATGTTTTTAATAACTTCGATATTTAAATTTGCAATAGGTTCATGAAGACTTCAGAGTCTAGAAGTTGAGCCTAGATGTCATTGATGAATGATGGTTGGCGAGTTGATGGTGAGTGATTTGCAATCGATTTTTATCAAATTCAGAGTCAAAAACTCTCCGAAGAATTTTGAGCCGTGTAAAGAGGGTGCCAAGAGTGAAATAGCTAAGCTTTAATAAACCAAGAAACGATAAGAAACGAATACTATCAACTGATTATGTCTTTGGTGAAGTATTATCAAGCAATGTCTTTACGTGGTTGAATGTGAGGTAACATAAGACAAGGCAAATACTTTTCTCGAGGAGAAGCAGGATTTAGAAAATCAATCGAGATAATTTGTGAGAATGAAAATGACCCAAGTAGGACTCGAACCCACGACCTCTAGATTCGTACTCTAGAGCGCTACCACTTGCCCTGGTTACGCCTTTGGAGTACGAATTAAGAGGTCGTTTTCATCCTCACAAAAAATCTCGATCAATTGATTTCCATAAGAGAATGCAGTTATCGCACAATGATAAAAAGTTAGTTGGGATTTTATGATGTTCCAGGCCCCTGTAAATCACACTCTTTTACATCCTCCCTTTTTCTATAGATCTGAATTTAATTGTAAAACTTATATGGAGCTCAGAGGTCATTCTGACCTTCAATATAGCTAGCATAACTTGTTGAAAAGCTTTACTCACTTAATTTATTTGTAATGGACTGGAGGAAAATTAAACTACTTAAACTGCTGTCGACAATGAGGAGCTCAGTTCGATCAAAGAAGCTCTATAGAATTCATCATTCATCTCTTTTCTGATTGGCCTATTTCGACCCACATCTGGGTGTAATAATTCGCTAGGTATTTTTTTCGTTCTCTTTCTGACGTATTACTCTGTTGACTGTCAGACGAAAAGCTTCAATAATCTATATTATCGCTATGCTTCCTAATTTTCTGACTATGTTGAGGTTCTGCAACATCTCTTGATAAATTGGTTAAATAGTTCTGGCCTAGGTTTTGGTATCTCTAAGTTGAAGGGTGATATCAAGACAATGCATGGTAAGAGCCAGATTTAGTGAAAAAGGTTTGAAAATCATGAATGAATCCCTTGTGGGAAAACCACGATTTACTTAGCAGAGAAGCTTCCTACAGGTTTTAGTTTTCGGGTTCCTTCGTATAAGTCGATGTTCGTAGAATTTAGGCCTAAAGCCTAATGATTGATCACATCGAAAGATATAGCCACTCGAGCAAATGAAGGAAAAACCTTTTTTGAAAAGAAATCAAAGACAGATGTTTCTTTGATTGATTACTAGCTATGAACGCTTTGCAAAGGCAAAGACGAAAGTCGTCCATCAAAAAGAACAAGTAAATTTCTACAAACTCATACCTGCATACGTTTTCATTGGAGCAGTTTTTAAATACCAATTCATCTAACTCATATCTGCATCAAAATCCAAAACTCTCCATAATTTTCTGTAGAATATTTTTCCATAAAATCCCGGTTGTCAAACCCTTGTTTGCATTTTCGCATTTTTTTTAACCGGGACTGATTCAGAGTTCAAGTTTACGACATTGCTGCTGAACCATGACCGGAATATGAATGGTAATACCAGTTTGGTTGGTTTTAGACAACGGCATCTCACAAACCGTGAACACCGGTGGTCAAGCAAGCCCGGTCAATTTCTAGAATCAACTCTTGGCAGGATAGCATTTTATATACGTAGATAAGGAAACACATTATGCTGTAAAATAAGCCAAGATTACTCTATTTGATTGTTATTACCCCTCACCTTCCAATAAGCAGGGTTAGTTAGAATAGATAGAAACGAAGGAAGTGTTAAAAGATTTGAATCAATGGGAAGAGATTTCAACAATAAAACCAAATCATTGTTGCTAAAAGGGGGGTCTAGGGAGGAGATCTGGATCTCACCCTATAAAGGGCCTTGGGAAAATGTAAAGCGTTTCAATAATGTTTCCCAGTATTACTGGTTATTGGTCAACTTCTGTAGGGCCTCTAACTTCTTAACAAAGCCTGTTTTGATGGAGGCATAGGCATAGGCCCTTTCACTTAAAGGTTTATTAAAGTTCAGATTTTGTTTCATAAGGGGATGGCTTATACATTTTCGACGGGCGGAGATTCCGGAAACAGTGAAACTGTGATTTTAACTGGAGTGTGACTTTAACCGGATTGACTATAACCGGAGTCGACTGTAATCTCTCACGTGGTTATATATCATATAAGATGCAGTGGATAAGATAGGCCATACTGCTTGCAAGGTGATATAGATGATTCTTTGTTCATGCATGCATATCCACATACTAATATATGCTACCCCTCGTATAGCTGCATGTAAATACCACTCCATGCAAGATAATATAAGACTACCTGAAAATGATACACTGCTTCCTTCAGCAATGCCACCAAATGTAAGATGATGTACCACCCTCTCTTATAAGATGATATACCATCATTTGTAACATATAAGAGAACGAAAAGAGAGGATTTGGATTATTGCAAACTACTTCATTTAACACTCTACGCGTTTCAAGCAATCAGGCCATCCTCAGGAGTATACCTAGAATTTTACAATGCAATGTTTTTTCTTGTGTAAGTTTGAAATTCATGGTGAACACATCAAGGTTACTGTGCTAACTCATTGTCCTGGTTTAGGACAGTGGTTAGCGCGCTCGCCTGTGTCCGTAAAAACCCGGGTTCGAGACCCGATGGAGGCATATGTCAATTGCAGTAGCCTACTCTGGTATAATTTAATTACCATTGTTAGACCATGCCTTATGAATTAACATTGCAGTAAAGTATAGGGTAGCTATAGGTTTGTTAGCATGAATGCCTTGGTAGCACGACTATGCTTGCGAGAATGTTAACAGTTATTGATACCTTCACAAAGACTCAACTAAGATAATTCGGCCAATGCTCTGAATGAAAGGAACTTGATGTTTCCAAAACAAAACAAAATTATCAACGAACAATGTCAATTTATTTACTGTTGCACTTTTATTCAAAAAAGGCTGAAGCGGTGTCAGATTCAATAAACTACGAAGCTGACTCTATGAGATCTTGTGATGTCTGAACGCGGCACCTGTACGTCTATAGTTCTCAATTAAAAGTCCGTAGACAAACATCATAGATGTATACAGTTGTTTCAAGTAAGATTGGCGCCATCTGATTTGTGCATTGCGAACGGCAGCCTTTCTTTTCATTCAAATTGACGACTCAAACTTTTAATTACAGCATACTGACAATAAGGATTGAAATTAATTGGGTAAGGGGCCTATTGCATACCTTATCAGCCTTATGCTCGCCCTGAATGCCGTCATCAGCTAGTAGGATAAGGGCCCTAAGGGGGTACTCATTTATATTTAGGATAGGGTGGCTCGGGTTACTTTATTAGGTCTAGAATCGCAGTGAAACTCATTTTTTTAGGTCAGTCGATCCTACAATGATTTTTTTGGGTTCATGAGTTTCAAATTTTGTTTTGTGTGAATACAATTATACAGTTCAGTGACTCATAAGTAAGACGGTATAATTGATAGTATATCATAACACAGTTTTTGATATAGGCCTATTGTTTCTTTGTGTTTACAAATAGCGAACAAAATTATTTTATAGGTCACATTTCTTACTTGAAATTGCTTTTTGGGTTTACGGTTGGTACTTCCATCTGAGTCCCCCTTTACTGAAGATATAAGAGTACCCCTCCAGGGTTAGGGCATTTTGCATATTCGTTTACGTGCGCATTGACCCAATATCGACAATTACAGATGCCTATGCCACTACACAATTCCCCGTCTTTCATGGTCGATGCTAGATATGATAGCGTAGATATTTACGTGTTATTAACCTTAGATTCTAATCATCTTAACACTATCTTTTTTGTACAGCATCGCGTTGCCCATAACAGCATCATAGAGTGCTCGTTGTACGTAGTAGGTAAAGAGAGATATAGATTAGAAAAAACAAAGGAGACTGGCTCTCTGTTCTTGTGAGAGCCAGTGTTCATTCTTGTTTCTTATCTAGATATATAATCATGAATTCATGCTACGTTCTTCAATTCACAGTTGAGAATAGAGCTCATGTCAGGATTAAAACCATTATTGCACGACAATGTCAATATCTAAGGTATCACGTAAGGTATGACTCTTATTTATTGAGTGACTATCGCAGCATAAAACTTGTGGGCATGGCCTCGTTTTAAAGCTTTTAATTCAAGCGAGGCTAATACCACAAGATCATTCAGCAATTGCGTAAAAGAGGCCTATTCTTCATTGTTTATCACTGGCACACCAATAACTCATACGTTCCTTGTGCCATGTGCCCATTACACTAAAACAGTATAAAAACCAAGAGCTTGTAATTCTTTTTGGGTAGTAAGACCATGCTAAAGAAATGACTTAATTTTCATTGAAACCAGTATAAGGAAAATACTGAATTCATGAATTAAAGTTAAAAACATCGTATTGTTTGTTTTATCTGAAAATTATTTCACATGCTTAAAATCTGAGGTAGTTCAAAATGCAACCTGCTCTACCTGTTTATACTGACACATGTTTTTATGAGGATGCTGAAAGAAGATGCTGTCTTTGCTCTCGGCATCGTTAACAGATGCATGAGGCCCTATCCAGTGGCATGTGTAAAGGCCTATCTTAGAGTGTAGCATCACACACTAGTGTGGTATTCAGATTAAAAACGTGCAGTATTGATTTCGAAAATGTTTTAAGTGTTTGGATTGGTGGATATACTTATTCAGCGCAATCCAAGGACAAAGACTCAGAATTGCTCCTTTTTTCGAGCAAAATGTTGATTTTGATCATCAGCACGGCCATTACAGTTCGTCAAAGATAAATTTCCAGATTCCTCTCCATGTCCTTTTGCAACTGCTTTTTCGTTGCTGTGTTGAACATTGTTAA
This sequence comes from Pelagia noctiluca, assembly GCA_963924455.1. Lineage (NCBI taxonomy): Eukaryota > Metazoa > Cnidaria > Scyphozoa > Semaeostomeae > Pelagiidae > Pelagia > Pelagia noctiluca. The sequence continues at coordinate 4,919,216 of OZ004322.1, forward strand.
GGCGTTTGACCACTCGAAATCTTAATTCTACAATAAATGGCCTGAAAAGCTTGAAATTCACTGTCAGCATACTACTTAAAGTGCCCCTAAACCTTTTGGGAAGTTTGGCTTATTTAATAGAACTCGTCGAGCTGGTTTCAAATCAAAAAACATTTTTTAGATCCAATGAGTAGTTTTTTTTCTACAAGTTTTCAAAGTTCGTATTTTGAGCAAAATTGCGATAAATTTTGGTCAACGACCGGGCAATCAGAGGTCTCGGGCGAGGCGCGCTTGTGATGTCATACCGGGAATCGCGCAAAAAGCCAGACGTGATCAACACACTTTGTGAAGCACACTTCAGAGTCAATTCGGAAAAACGAAAAACGGAAAAATGCCTGCAAGGGTGCAAAGCAGCGAATTGCAGTAACTTTCCCGACAAGGAAAGGGGAATGACGCTTCATCCCATTCCTTTTTATAACGATGAACGCTTGGAAGCAAAAAGAAGAAGAAAGAAATAGGTAGATTGGGTGAAATTGAAGCGCACACGATGGGAGTCAACCATGCATTCCTGCATATGTTCCTTTCATTCACGCCAGAAAGTTTTGAACGGAAAATATTTACGCCAGGGACCAGTAGAAGTCGTCGTTTGGTTGCAGATGAACTCGGTGTTGCAGCTTTTCCGACTAATCATGCTACAGAAGATCATGACACCGGATATGATGTTTCAAACAGAGCACGTAGACAGGTAGGCCCATTAAATTTTCTTTTTAGGCCCATCTTTCATTTCTATTTTTCTACGTTCAAACCCACTTCAGATACCGACACTTCTGATATAAGAACAACTTTTTCACTCCTCCGTTAATAGAAATTAGAAAACTTTTTATTCCTTCAACTTGGATTGGCGATATCTTGGCCCATGGCTTAGATTCATATGGGCCTTTTAGACCCATTCCATTCATCAGTTTTTAGGCCCTCAAAAAGTTGGATCTATTTACCTTACTTTCAGTTGGATTTGATGAAAATAGCGGGAATTACAATTAGTTTACTACTTTCTATTGTGACCTCGTTCAAAATTTGGTCATTTTGAGGTCAGGTGACCATATAAAAACAATGAAAAATTTTTCATTAATTGTGCTCCGTAATTAATTTTAGGAAAAGTCGGTAGGTTACACTTTATTAGAGTTTGACTTTATTAGGGGTAGACTTTTTTTAGAGGTTCATAACAAAAGTTTAGCAGGGGACCCCTTTTTGCCCTCCTTGTGCTAAGGGTTAAACAAAGTTTTCTTGGGTCGGTGCTCCTTTGCAGAGTATGGCATTTATCGACGAGATCTCGCGCGTGCAAGAGCCATTTTCTATTATTCTATCCTATTGTTCTATTGTTAAAATCGTGCATACAAGTGCTACACTCTGCAGTCTAGGGTCGGTGAATGCCGGTTGTTGATGCGTTAAAATCAAATGCACATGGGGACCCAGGCAGTTTAAAACCAATCCTTCATTTCTGAGGAAAATGCCATATATGAAAAAATATGATAAGTGATCATCACATAAGGAGAAAAATTCTCCTAGGGGCCCCCACTACCTCTGAGCCGTGTCTGGGTAGGGGCAAAAGTAAATATGGCTGGAATATATTTCACTTTAAGCTTGGGCTGTACTCTATCCAAACCTGGGACAACTAGCCCCCCTGGGAAACTATACAATTTTCCGCTTTGTTGTTGAAAAAAGATATTTTACAGTAAATTATCACATTTGTTTCTATGTTTATGACAATGTGCAATCATTCTAATTTCACACAAAATTGTGTACTAGGTATTATTTTTATTTTGCTGCTTTCTTTGTGTATTTTGCCACAACAACCCTTCCCCTAACCTGCATCACAGACCATAACTCATGCGGAGTTAAGGTCTGTGACGCAGGCTACTCCGCATGAGTTATGGTCTATGACGCAGGCTATCCTTCCCCCATTAGTTTTCCTCAGCTTGCTTGAAATCATGTCATAATTTTTTACTCTTACAGATTATTAGAGATACTCTGGCACAGGTGGCACAGCCATCAACATCAACTGTTGCAGATGCTGAAGTTTGTCAGACTGAATGTGAAGTGCCTATGCAAGAACAAATATGGGATGATTCAGTTGGTGGCTCCAATTAACTAACTTTTGAGAATGTTTCAATTGACCTGGTTTGTTGTTTGTCATATGCACTTCTGAATTAGAAATTACCAGCATACAACCTTCTACCTTGGTGCAGCACCAACATTCTTTGGCATTCTGCAAGCTGTCCTATGAACAGTTCCCGCATTGGCACCTAAATTTCAAATAAAACTTGTTATGATTCATAGTACCTCTTGGAGGATTTTGTTAATTCCATAAATCCTTGAATGAAGCAACAGATCAGCCCCCACACCACATTCATTTAATTGTTAAAAGTCCCCCCTTAAATAAGCCTGCATGGGGCCTTATTCATGAAGAGAAGCAAATTGCAGAATAATGTTATTATTTCCAGGGCGTATCTATAGAGTGATAGGTATTTTTTGCAGGTAGCAGCAACACATGGCCTAAGTGTTTTAGGAATGAAGCATACATTAAATAAATGGATATTCTTATGATCACTAACCGGAAAGTTGTCGCTGACAGAGTTTGTATCTGCCATAAAACAGTTTATTTATCTATGTTACTTTGTTCTTAAACATTTAGGGCTAATTATGTGTTGCTGTGACCTGCGGCCTGTGAAAAATACCTGTCATCTAAGGGGGGTTGTGGGAGTTGTAACCCCTGCCTGTTTTGACAAGGAAGCCAGTTTTCCCAGTCCTGGTAATTTTGAATTCGCCATTTCAAGGCTTGCCAATGCCAAAATCCCAGAATTTCCCAGGGTCTCTGCCCCTGAACCCCTACTACAGCACTGCTATTCCTTTTTGTGATTAAAAACCCTTACCCTTCAAAATTCAAAAACTGCACCCTTGTTAATTGCCCCCATAACCGTCCCCTTGAATAAGCTCCAACCCAGAAATGCATCTTTGCAAATCAGCACATTGGGGGCTTGGTTTAAGTATATGATACTGTAAATGATTTAGACCAGCCTATTACAGTAATTATGTATGATGTTTATACACCATTCCGTTTGCAAAGAAGTTATGAAATAAATTGGACAAAGAGTATAGGTACACATATTTTATAAGAAACCAACTACTGATGAAAATTCGGGAAAAGAACAATGGATTCTTTTGTTCTATTGTTTTCTTTACCAAAAGAGAACAATATAAAATCTAAAGTAACTTCTATACTAGTTGGGCTTGAACAAGGTTTTTTATAAAAAGCGTTTACAACTATCGCCACAAATTTTATCACACAACAAAAAGTGTAGATCTTTGCGATTCACATGGAAAAATTTTGCTAGGGTTAGTTTCTTATGAGGTGGGGGTGAAAGGCTCAGCGGGTCGGCGTATTTTGCCGATTTTAAACAGCGGATTGGGTATTTTGTGATCTTATTTAATGGATTTTCCTATTTTTTTTTTTGACGTATGGCATATTTTTTCGATATTCTATGACGTATTTCGGATTTAAATAGCATTTTAAAAGAATTTTGAATCCTTTCTATCCATTTTGATGCATAAATTAAAGTTACAACTTCAAATTGTCTTTCTTTGATTCTAAAATCTTGTTTGAAGAAAGAAAAGTTAAATTCTAGCGTTGTCTGACTTCGAGGAATTTGAGGAGGGACATCTGTAATAATAAACAAAAAGTAACCAAAACGTATTTTGTTTGCCCTCATTGGCAGTGGTGGACACTTAGGGGTGGGGGTGGGCAAACCCATTGTTTTAAATAAAAGCACATGACTATGCATATTGTTTCAGAACAAAAGGGTATTGTTTCAGAAATTATGGGTTCCCCCCATGTCCACCATTGCTCATCAGTGCTGCAAATTAAGATGTAATGCTGGATCTGTGTGTTGGATAAAATAATGTAAGCCACCCTTGTTTGTAGTATACTGTGCCGCAAAAAACGTGTGCCAAAAATAAATTTAAGCTGCGGTTTATCATTGAAGAAATACCGTAAAGTTGAACTATTACATTAGGCTGCATGTAGATAGGTGTAGGCCCAACCTTTATTTCTCGATTTTTTTGAAATATTTCAACAACGGGCCTAAATTTGAAAAAAATCATGACACCCGACCCAAAAGTCCAGATTTTTTTGTTTAGAATTGGAATACTCAGTCCCTTCAAAACGTCTCGTCAATTGCTCTTCTTCTTGTGCCTACTCTTTCACGACTCGATTATAATTTTGAATATATTCCTCATCAGCGAGCGGTTCACCTTCATAAGGGCCTCCTTCCTCCGAAACATATTCGCTGTCTTCTTCGGGCCTAGTTGCCGATCTCGCATCACCTTCGAGTTCTTCTTCGATTTCTACATCATAATCCTCGTCGTAAAAAGGTTAAAGATTCTTCATTTGCTGAAGAATAGCCGTTATTCGCAGATGCCATTTTGTAAAGATCGAAAATAGTTGTAAAATCTTCCTTGTTTTGCCTTCTGCACTGCGCTTGTGAACATGAATGAATTCTCTGAGATTCCCGGTATGACATCATAGGCCGACTCGGTCCCAGTCTCCCAAAAGCCCGGTCGTTGACCATGAGTGGTCGCCGTAAAACCCCCCAAATCGGGGAAATCCTTTCGAAAACAAAAAAAGAATATTTTTTTCAAGATCTACGATGTTTGATCTATAAAACAAGCCAAACTCCCTAAAAGGTTTAGTGGCACTTTAAGATTGAAATAAACATTTTAAGTCAAAATTTGGGTGTAGCCATCGATATCAATGGAAACTGTGAAAGAAAGGAAAATTGGTGCAATGTCGTCGTCCATCTCTCATTTTGTAACTATATCAATGACAAGGTCAGACAATATATCAGATGGTTCCATTAGACCTAGGGAGTGTACTAATGACCTTTAAAGTGACCTCACTGGGATATATAATATTGTTTTGGCCATAACCCTAAAAAGTAGGAAAACGCAAATTGTTGTGGACCTTCAGCCCAGCATAACCCCTCACTGGTGTTAAAGATATCAGAATAAAGGCCATTAAAACACTCTCCAGCTACAGCTGATCAAAATGACATATATTTCGCCATGATGGTGTCCCTTCATAAAAAATGAGCTATGGACGAAGCACGACAGTAGTACGAAAATGTAGTTCTGAGTAAACCACCTTTAAGTGGATATGTCTGTTATCTTCACATGCCTAGATTTCTGTGCATGTCTGAGTTTCGTGAGGTCTTAACTGATTGCAGACAAGATTTCCTAAGAATTGATAGGGCAGATGGGAAGTACTGAAGTTTTCTTGAAATACTAGATGAATTTCCTTCGGCATGTATTTCTGGAGCAGCTGCTTTGTCTCGTAGAAGACAATATTTTTTTGAGTTCACTCATTGTGGAAATCAAGCGACTGTCCAGTATCAAATAGTGCTAAACACTCTCCAAAGAGAGGCTAGAGCTCCTGATGGGGGCTGGACTTAATGAAAGATGAATTTTTGGTGTGCAATTATTTCAAATTTACCATCAAAGCCACATGAAATTCGCTATAACGTAGGATAGACGCTTTACAAGGCTGAAGATAGCAATAACATTACTTTCAGGAAAACGCTACATCTAACCAGGGGATTTAGCATTAAAGGAAAATATCGATCATTGGCGTGAAATGTGGTCTGACAGCCTTTGAAATGACTCACGTACGAATAGACTGACTCAATTACGGATATGTTTTCCAAAATAAGTTTTTGCGCATGCTCGAAAGAATAATCCAGGCGTTAATTCCATCAGAACAATCCTAGTCACATAATGTTATTGAATATTGAATTTTCGCACGAGCTTTCAAATCTATCCATTCTTCAAACTTTATCTAAACCTTATCTCTTGAAACAGAGAGAAATTTACTTAGTTAAATCCGGGTGCATTTTCACATCTAGTATCCTCATACAAAGAACAAGTAGCAGACACGCTATTGGCTGACAAAGTTGCTGCAGGTGGCGGTAGAAGTACTGCATAATCAATTAATGTCCTGCTTTCAATCTGCTCACTTATAAAAAAATTGCATATACAATCACTTAACATTTGAATCAGGTTGTACAGTTCTGAATAGCGCATACAGCTCTTTGCTTTTAGAAGATTCTCAGCCTCAAAGCTATGAATAATTTCTGAGGTCCTTGACCACCAGAGATTGATTATTTTCATTGAGTTGTGTTTGTTGGTTAATGTACGTCGCAGCTCACCGAGCGAATTGTAAACAAATCACTGTCAAAGAGATCGAACGAACATTTGATGTTGGTGAGAAGCCCTCAGCTGCCAGACTGATGTTCTACTGAAGCATACGAAGTGGAGTTTAAGTTAAAAATCACAATAGAAAGCATTTCTGCTTTTGATTTTAGAGATTTGCAATGGAGGACTTGGCCCAAGCACCTTTGATTGGATTTTGTTAGATGTACCGTTATCCGTACCACGTGAAATCAAGCAGAGTGGGAACAGTTCTTACATTAGATTGTTCGTGGTATCAGCAAGTCTTGGATCGTGAAAATCCTCTAGTTGCCCTGGATTCTTTAATTGATATCGAGGCATTTATTTTCATGCAACAAGCTACAGGGCAAAGAGGGAAATTCTGAATCATTCAAGTTTTGTGATACATGGCCTCCACCTGACTACCATTTCGCACTCTTTTGATTAACGATTTAATAGCGAAGTCAAATTGAAGATCTGACTCGCAAACATTACTTCGAAAGCAAAGTATTATGTTTTAATTCCTGATCCTTGAAAGCTTTATTTCTACATTTGCACATTCATTTTAATTGACAACGAATCCGTATTTGCAGAAAATATCACCGCGCGAGCAGATTGTACGTTTTCCTGAATTAACGAATATCTCAAAGTTCTAGTTGCAGTTTCAGTTTTGAACGTTGCGATTTACTTGCAGTTTTCACACGATTTTAACAGTTGTTTGCAGTTGCGAAAAGTAGCAATTATTTTGCTGATGAAATCATTGAGTAGTGAAGTTTCTTCTCGCTGAAATTTCTTGAAGTTTCAACTCAAATTGTTGCATTTCTGTTTGCAGTTGCATAGCACAATAGACGGTTCGTTGTTTCATCAGCTCATCGGTCGAAGAACCTTATGGCTTGTGTAGGCAGGCCAATTTTGCCCGTCTGCTGCACAACAGACAATTACATATACCTTTATAACTTTATACGTGTGGCTTTATAGGGCTGTTTGAGCCTAGAATGTAGCAGAAAATTCATTTCAAAGTAATCTCAGCTCTTCCATTCTACGCAAACATTTTGCAACTCTACTGTTTGTAAACTGTACTGATAAAGACTCGAGTATTGATTTCCATTGCCAAACAATCTACAAAGACTTGATTCCAAAACAACGCAAGAATCGCATGTAAACATTAGGCTAGTCCAGCCAAAACATTCTGAATTTCTGTTGCAAGTCTCGGTGTTTGTTGACAGATGGAAGCTAGACTCTACTGATTGTTTTTTTGTCTTCTACCCAGCCATAAACAAATAAAGGGAAAACCTGGGATTCACAGTTGAAATCAAAGCAACTAAGTCAGAATACTGTCGAAGTTGCTTGTTATCTGGTACAGTGCAGATACTTCAATGTCGTTTGCAGTTTGTTTGGCTCACTGATCAAATAAGTATTGCTGAGAAAATCGTTGTTATTTGGTTCTCAACTGCGACAGTGCAGACCTTTGCCCCTCGCAATTCACAAGAAGCCTACGGTTAAAATCAGTGTAGCTGAGTCAAATGTGAGCTACCGTAAACAGCGAGCTAATGGCGGGCTAGCAAATGCATGGCAGATTTTGCATGAATTTCACTGTTTTCTACTCTTGAAATAGATAATCTGCGGCAGCTCGTGTGAAGTATTACAGATGGTCTCAATCATTACGTACAATTGACAAAGTGCTCTGTTATAACCAGTGGAATCGAGTTGAAAGATGTAGATGTTGACGCCAAGAAACTTTGGTTTAAAGATTATCGTGTGAGATACAACAGATGAACTGAATCCTTATCTCAAGCCTATTTCATCTCATTCACGGCTAGAAAAGGGAGACTAAAATGGTCATTCGTTGGTGACAGTCACTGGTTTCTAGCAGAAGCGTGATATGAATTGCCAACTAGCATTTTAAATTCCAATTTTCGTGAAATTCTGATATTTCAGCATTTCAACAAAGACGAGGTTACAAGAATATGTCTATAGATTACTAGACAGTTTCGCTCACTTGTCAACAGCTCTAGAGAAGCCATTAATGATAATAGTAATTGTTGTAGCAATAATAACTATTGATACCTTTATAAAGTAAAAGTCAAGTATGGAAGCCGAGGGATACATGAACAGTAGCGAACTGCACACTATCATTGAAAACCTTGATGCGGACGATGAGTCAGACTCCAGCGATATTGAAAATGACGTTGGCGGCAAGTTCGCGTGCAAGCGGAGTCGAAAAGCGTCGCTCCAACGGCCACCGGTGCACAACGGTAAAAACAGCAGCATGCGGAGGAAAACCAGCTGTAATGACATTCTACCGCTTTTCAATAAGGACAACCATAAACAATCTGATGCCTCTTTGCCGTCAATCACGCGCTCTATGTCGCTGCCGGAGCGGCTAGAACGATGCGAGATCGCTAGGCCTCCCAAAGGCAGCAAGAGTGCAACGGAAAGACTGCAGTTGCCTGATATCACACGTAATAAAACCAGAGAAACGAACACAACTCAAAACTTACGAAATTCAAGAAACTTCAAATTCTTGCCAACTTTAGGAAAATGCGACAGTCCGAATTTTAGTCTGGCGTTTCGTAAGAAGAACAATGCTGACAAAAACGATTTAGATATGTTCATGAGGAATCACTTTCGATGAGATTTAGCAGGGGATGGAGCAGAAATCTAATTCTTCCTTTTTCCCTTTGAAATTTGGCAATTTCTTCTTCCTTCGTGAGACGGTTCCTCATTTCTCCAACAGAAGATTAACAGTTTTCGCTTTCCCCCTTCTTCTAAATTCTCCCTTCCCTCATAAAGTTTTGGTAATTCTCCCTTCGTAGTGCCATCCCCCCGATGTACATAGTTAGATTTGGGATAAAAGTTAGAATTTTGCTTTTGTTTTAGTCGATTCGATAATTGATAAATGACAGGTGAAGAAAGTTTCTATCTTATTTTTGGTTTCATTCAATCATATTTCTACACAATCAGCTCTACAATAGAGAAAATGTAACAATATTAATTAATATATGATTTAAAACAAATCTTCATTAAACTGAGGGGGGTATTAGAGCACTAATAATTGTGAGTGACTGGGTATTATGCCACCCTATTGGGTTACGATATTAGGAAAATTGAAATACCCCCTATCCTGGGAGAAAATATGTGTATTTGATTGTTTTAGAATTATGCTGCTCTAATTCACGTGAGAAAATCAACCTTAACAGAAACGTAAACAAAAAACTCGTGCAGCTAATCAAAACAAACTAATCACAATATGTAAATAATTAAACGAGCTGCTGAATGAAGATATCACCTCAAATGACCGAGATTTAGATGAAGTGAATCAGATAATGATCGTTCTTCTGAATGCAACACAACTCTATGGCAACAAAAACGGTTCTCATAGAAAAGCGAAGGACTGCGGAAAAATTGAACTACCGTAAAAGCTCTATAAAGCCCCTCATCTCTTTCAAGTCCCCCTCTTCATATAAGAAAGACTAAAGAGTAAAGTGTCATGAGTAGGGGATAGCTAATGAATAGATGTATTCCACTGAGATATTTTGAATTTTTAACTTGATATGCTTGAGAATGAAGAATTTCTACTCTAAAACCTCTCTAAAAAGCACCCGCTCTAATAAGCCCCCCTCTAGAGCTTCAAAAATTGAATAAGCCCCCGGGGGCTTGATAGAAATTTTACGGTATGTCAAAACGAATTACTCAATTCAGGTCTAGCGAAACGTTTTCAATGAGCAATAGATGATTCCGTGGTCGATCTCATTTTCACGCCATGCGCGGTAGGAATATACCCCTTAGTAATATTTTTCAGAAGGCATGGTCTAATATGGAAAACTAAAGTTTACTAGAGCAAGCTACTGCAATTGACATATGCCACCATCGAGTCTCCAACCCGGGTTGTTGCAACCAAAGGCAAGTGCGCTAACCAGTTTTCTAACTAGGAAAATTAGTTAGCCCAGTAACCTTGAAGTTTTTACAACTCCAGGAAGCCCTGTCGGTACCTCTCTGTCGAATCATGACCTCGTTGTCGAAATCGAATCATCAATGGGAGACGAAATGGACTTTGAACTCGGCCACGAGTCTTCTGCTTCGAGATTCCTTCTTGAGTTTCTAAACAAGATGGCTGCCACTGCAAAACTTGCACAGATGTCAAAATCATTTTTCACAGCTCCTTCCTCCTTAAAGCACCTCAAATCCCTTTTGAATGGATCTTGCAAATGCTTTGCAGTGCAGAATGCAAGGTTTTTCGCCTCAGATCCTCAAAGAAAGCCAAGAAATACATTTTTTGTTCGCCTAGGCCCATCATCAATTCAAAATTATAAGGCCTTCGGCCTAGGAGGAAGAAGAACTAGGAGGCTGCCAGCTACGATGACAGAGCTTTGTCGCTTTCTTTCACAAGGAAGAGACAAGCACACAGGTATGCTGCAAAGTATCTGAAATTACTGCAAATTTTGCCGATTAGTTTGGCCTATTAATTTTAATTAAGCCTAAATAATTCCAAGGCGAAAAGTGCCATGCACTTTCCCTACTGACAACAGAGTATGCAGGTGAGAAGACAATAAAAAATTAGTGAAAAAGTGAAGCTGTTTTTGTGCACACAAGATCTCATTTAAAGCCAAAGTTAATCTAAGTGTGTATTTTAGCAAGATCTTTGGTGGTGCAGAACAAAGTCAAATATTGACTTTGGCACAAGTTTTTGGCACAGAAGTGCTGGATTTTAGTAAATTGCATGTATTTAGGTACGGAATACATAATTTTGGCACAAATTTGAGCCAAATTTTGGCACAGAAGAATCGTAGAGGAAAGAAATCTTTGGTGTAGATGGAATTTTGGATTTACGCCTGATTTCAAGTACCCTCTGTGTGTAAAGTGGCTAAACTCCCCCTTTTGGACAGATCTGAAAGCAAAAGATAGCTGCACAGACCCTAGACTAGAAAGTGTGAACTGCGACAGTAGATCTGCTACTTGCAATTGATATAACTAGAATAGTCTAGATCCACTTGATAAAAGACCTTGTCAAGTCTACTTTCTGCTTTTTTCAAATAATTGTGGATGGATACCCCTTCTTATAAGATAATATACCACACCATAAAGCTTGTTTTAATAGGTTATACCACCTCATTGTTATACGATATGTTTGTGAATTATTGTTGCTTGAATTTATGTGGGTTCTTCCCTCTTTTAGTTAATATGCCAGAAATGATATTGTAAAAGCCGACTGATTTATAATTCTAGTATTCCACTCTTAGATTTCAATGACATAAAACTAATGTTAAAACGCAAGCTGGAGACTGATCAAGTTGGAGAAAACAGCATCAACAAAAGACTCGAGCTGCTTGATATTTTATTTCAACACTGTCAACAACAAGTGGATGCGACAGTTTTCCAGGAAAAGGCAGATACAAGTTTGTCTATTTCTTTCTCATTCCGTTCTGATTTCATGAATATATAAGAACTGTGACTCTGAAAAGTCTTTACTAACCAGTCAGCTAGTTAATTATGATAGCTTGTGGCAAAGGGGCATACTTTCTCTTATCAAAGTATCAATTTAGATAGAAGGCTTCAAGCTTGATCATGTTTTTTTATGAACAAATTTAAATTTAGATATTGAAGATACCTATTCCATTCAATCTTAATCAAAAAACCAGATTTTACGTACAAAATATCATATAAAAATAGGTGCTCTACACAACTCAAACTGTATCTACATGTCTTGACTTGACTTTCTTGAGTGTTGCCTTCTCAGTATATTATCACTGCTCTACCTTGATGTATTAACCCTTTCACCACCGAGTTCCCACAGGCCTAAGGTCCCGAAACACCGCATTCCCAGATGTTTTTTCCAATTTCCGCTAACGTAATTTCAAACAGATTTTTAACAAAGATGGAGTTGATATGCCTATTATCAACCCAAAGGACTATTTCCGCAAACCAATTACATATTTTGTATATCTTTATCTATATCTCTGCACTCAAAAGTCCATCCCACCAAATATTTAAAGAATGATTTATGTGGATAAGACAAACCCATTTACTCAAAACATTTACTAAGCGATAATGCATCATAAGTGATTTACAACATTTAGGTTTTCCTGCAATTGTTGCCCTAATCCATGAATTATATTTTCTAGTGAAACCATCAGATTTGTATGCATTAGCAAGTGATGTCTTTTCGTTGCAAGATAAAGGTATTGGATTATTATGTTTAATGACGTCATAGCATACGTCACTTATTATAAAAGCCATTTTTCGTTCATCAAGCTATCTTTTGGTATTCTTTTGATCTACTTTGATGAGGATTCAGGCACTTAGGCTTTGTTCTCAGGGTACCTTTGGAAATCTTGTCTTCTTCCAATTAGAATGTTTGTAAAATAGTCTCTGTTCTTGTTGTGTATAAACTCACACATTTTTGTTCCCATTTTTGTTCATTTTTGTTCCCATGTCTGTTGAACTTGTGGCCCTTTATTTTGTAGTTGGCCAAGAGGCTGCCCTATTGTCTGGACCCCTTTTCAAATCTGCTGCAGATGCTGGAGACTCGAATGCGAAATACTCATACGCCCAGCTTCTTCGTACAGGTAACTTTAGAACATGGTATTCATTCAAGCTTAATGCAACATACAAAGTGGTTCAGCTGCAATGCTCTGCAAGTATAAGAGTTAGCCTATGAAATGCCACAATATGGGCATGATAGCATGCATCACACTGCATATTAGTAAGAGGTCCTAGTTTGTTTGATGCTCACATTTGTGCGACAAAAGTTGATGTGAAAACTGCTGCCCAGCCTACCCCCCCATATTAAGTCTGACAGTGGTTTTAAAACCCACTGTCCAGAATTTCCAGTATCAAAGGAGCTGCTTTAACAGATGCAGGCCTCTGCAGTTTGTTATCAGTTAATGTTGCCATTATACCTTGGTGTTTCAGAAAGATGTACCATTGTTTGTAGAGCTATGTTTTGAATTATATTTGTTAAGATGAAGGTTTGTTTATCATTGCACAGCTGATAGGCTAACTATTTGGTTTCAAATACCTCTGCAACAACTATTTGCCTTTTGATTTTCGAAAAGAAAAGTGCCCTACTCTCCAACAATGCTACTGTAGTCTGCCTTGAGAATATAGTTTTGATTTTTTATTGATCACCTTGTTGTAATATCACCAACAAAGGCCTAAAATCAGAAATTTTTGATTTTGCAGGTCAAGCTGGTATGGAGGCCGATCCAAAGCAAGCTGGAAAAATCCTCTCTGAGCTCGCCAAGCAAGGTCACCCGTTTTCTCAGGTAAGGTTACTCAACAAAAAATTCCGCAAAAGATGGCCAGTTCTCATTTCACACATTGCATGATAGAAATATGCCCCTGGCGGCAGATACCTACTAAAACATGTAAAGCATAAGTTCTTGACTACTGAGTGAGTGAGTCTATGTTTGACTTGCTAGCCACCAGAAGGCCATAAGAGGCCTTAATTCCAGAAGGGGTGTGGTAGCGTTCCCTGTATCACTAGAGCAAATTAAGTCCTTATTTCCAATGCTCAACATGTAAGTAAGTGAGTTTATGTTTGATGTGCTAGCCTACAGAAGAAATTAGAGGCCTTATCACCATGTAATAAGGGCACAGAGCATTCTCTACATCACTACATAAACTACAGTTACAAATGAGGCCCTTATGTTAAATGCTCCCATTTGTCAATGTGTGAGTTTATATTTACCATGCAAGCCTACAGAATTTTGTTAGAGGACTTATTACCAGAAAAAGCAGGAAGCATTCCCTACATAACTACATAAACTAAAGTTGCGAATGAGGTCCTTATGTTTAATGCTCCAGACGGTAGCATCCACTACATCCATTGAGAACCTAGTTGCTACCACAATTTTAGGCGGAATGATAAATTGTGAAATCTATATGCCAATATTTTACTATAGTTGTTTATATTGTTAAAAATATGGGTTTATTAAAAAAGGTTTGCATTGTTTATTTTAGTTCACACTTGCTGGAATGTACTACGCTGGAGTTGGCGTCAGCCAGAACTTTGAGACGGCCTACACACTTTACCAGGTAAGGGATGCTAAAAACAGGATCTCATTTTCAGAATGGAATAAAGCAGAACTTTCAATATTTTCTAAATAAGGCCAAATTTAGATGAGCTGATATAGGACATGCTACAACATAGTTCATAGCCTTAGGATAATTCACTGTATAGCTTTTGCTGGTTGCGTTTTAAAATTCATCAGTTGAAACTATATGTTGACCCCCGGTTCAAAATAAAACTCAATGCATTTGGCTTAAAACTATAAAGGTCCCCAGATATGTCATTTAAGGGAATTAATAGCTCTGCAAACCTCTTTGAATCTGTGCAACCTGATATAACTACCCAAAGAAGGGTTTTCAGAAATTTTTATGTGTTTTCATAAAAGTTTTGTGTGTTGTTTACCCCCCGGAATCGCTTGGAAACGGCACCCCTTCTGAAATTGTCTCTATGCCCATACATAGGTATCACCATGGAAAGTTGATGCTTTGTTCCACCGTGTTACCATCGGACCAAATATTTGAATTAATCGACTGGACTATTAGGCCAGGGGCTACCTCAATGGGTCACTCAATAACTTTTCAAGCCGGGTGTCCCTGGAGTAGTTGTCACACATTGTTGCCAACTCTGTCTCAAACCGTCATCAAACCTTAGATAATCAAGCCCTTTACAAAATCAATCAATTCCCGACTAGAAAATATATAAAAATCCAAACCTTTATTTTCGTCTTAATTTCCCAACCATCTGGCTATCTTTAAAGTGCTCTTGGGAAATGAACTTCATCGTCTGCCAATTTTCCTTGAAATTTGTTGTCATGTAGAGAATGTGTCCCTTTGAAAACAGTTGTATCGCTGGCATGAGTTTTTCTTTGAGATAAAATTTCCTCTCGTTTTTAGATCGCCGCAGAAAATGGTATTTTTCAAGGTTTTAACATGATTGGTAAGTTGATGAATTATTTGTGATTAAGTATGGTTTATTTTTGAATTCGTCTCTTACTATTTTATAAACTTATGTTATTATATAGTTTATATTAGTAAATTGATATTGGCTCTCTCGTATTAACATGGCGATTAAGTATGTGTTTTGTAAGGACAGATAATTTTCAGTTTGGGAGCTTTGTGTTTCAGGATTGGGTATCCAATATTCATCTGCACTCCGGTTTTAATCACAGTGTCACAGCTTTCTGAATGTTTTCCTGGTCAATTAGTTATTAAATTATTCTTGAATTAATATTATAATATTTTACTTACTATATGATATATTAATTAAATTACGTTGATAGTTTCTGCTTTTAGTCACAAACCACACATAATTCCTACTTTCCCAAGCCGCAAATGTTACTTTTTAGGTTCACATCTTTGCTTTTCTAACGCTAGAATGTATTTTCAGTCTATTCTTTGAGAGAACAGTAAATCAAATAGCTTAAAAATTCGATTAAAAAAGCTTGAAAATTCGAATAACTCTGGTAAGACAATAAAACTTTTGTTTATTTTGATATCCAAGATAAAACTTCCATCATTTTTGAATTTATTTTTTAAATCAGGAAAGATGTATCTTGAGGGTCACAGTGTTGCTGCTGATTTCAAAAAAGCATTCGAATATTTCCAGAAAGGAGCCGATAAAGGTAATCGGATACTTGTATCTATCCGCAAATGGCATTTGAACCAGGACATTTTTTAACACTGTCACTGCTAGGCCATTGGCCAAGTCGGCCCTTCTCCCAGCCCAGTAAAAATGAAAATTTTAGGGCCCTTGCCCCACTACTTTGAGCCCTTTTCATATTATTTAAAAAAAATATTCATTAAATAATGAAATCTTTCAGTCTGTCATATTTTGTCATTAAGATTGGATGAAGAAGGTAAGGCCCTTTGCATAGGCTCTTTTAGAGTTTTCAGTAGAGGTTTGTGAGAGCCTGGGGGTCTAAGGGAGTCAAGAGCTCCAGTCACGAGGATGCAGGCCTTTGTATGGTCTTGCCCCGGTAGTCAAATTTCCTTAAAACCAAATAAATGAATATCAAATTAAATACAGTGCGAATTATTCCAGAGGGTCGTGTTCTGGGGTTTTAGAATATTTCCTCATCAAATACTCTCTGGTCTTTAATAGACGTTCCCCTTTCAAGAAAATGTTAAATCCATTCTTATTCTAAACCTTTCGCTTATTAGTTTTGGTAACCAGTTCCAAGCAAGACAGAAGCAAAACTACAAAAGTCTATGAACCCAATATATATTATAAAGATTAAAATTGATATCAGTGAATTTCTACCACACTCTTAGCTATTTCTGATCTTTGATACATTCACTCCTCTCAAGTATTTTAAGAAAATACATACAGTAAAAGATCTACCTTATTCAATTTTTGAGATTTTAGAGGGGGCTTATAAGAGTGGGTGCTTTTTGGGAGGGTTTTGAGAATAAATTCTTTACTCTCAAGCATGTAAAGTTAGAAAATTCACAATATTACGATGCAACACATCTATTAGCTACCCTAAACTCATCACATTTTACTTCGTAGTCTTTCTTGTATGAAGAGGGGGGCTTATAGAGCTTTTACGGTAATCTTCCAAGGATATTTTTATTCCTGCTCCCTGCCCCACAAATTTTTAAAAGATTGATGCTCGTTGTTTCTTGACCATCCTTCTAAAGAACATCTTTAAAATAATGTGTTATGACCCAAGCTTCTCCTTTCTTTGAAGGTGATGTGCACGCATTTATGTCATTAGCTCACTGTTACACACATGAGAAGGGTGTCGAAAAGGATGACAATGAAGCATTTAGATACCACAAGTTAGCCGCAGACAAAGGTTTGTGGTCTATAATGTTATCGTAAATAATTCTCACTGAGGAAACATGGTATTAACAATTGTGAATTAACCACATGGACCGTGCCCCTACCAAAATATCGAAGGATGGTTTAAAATCTTGAAATTTTCCTCGTTTTATCGAGCAAATGGTGATTCATATTGTTTAATAGTGATCTTATCTCTTGTTTCTATTTCTTTTTGTTTCAGATTACCCCCCGGCCATATTCAACCTTGGTGCGCATTACTTCTCTGGACGGGGTGTTGATCTAGACATGTGCAAAGCAGCCGAATATTTTAGGGTGTCTGCAGACAAAGGCTTCGATTATGCTCAGGTGAGTTTTTAACTCTTCAGACAATGATTATCAACCCTGCATTACGAAAACTCCAGGGGTACTTTAAAGTAAGATCAAGGAATGGTGATATTAAATCGACACAATCCAGAATCTCTACCACTAAGCATCTACTTTATAGGTAAACATCATATTGCACCTTCGTATTATTCAAATTTGTTCTGGTAACCATAATGTTTTTCCTCAAGATAACCCTTAGAAATATTTACTACTATCCACCTTCGTATTATTCAAATTTGTATTGGTAACCATAATGTTTTTCCTCAAGATTAACCTTGGAAATATGTACTATCATGGTCTTGGAGTCCAAAAAGACTTTGAAAAAGCACGTGACCTGTACAAAAAGGCAGCAGCAACCAACCACAATGCCAGACTTTTACTTGAAGAACTTGAGACGGAAATGAAGAACAAGGGAATTGCCACCGAGAAGTAAGGGAATCACCACCGAGAATTAATGAAATCGTGTACTATTCATCCCAAATAACCTAAAAAGATTGGATTTGCGGATGCTACTTTATCGTATTTTAGTAACTGCGAAATTCCTAAAAGTGGACCTTGCTGATGATGTAAAAACAATTTGAATATACCGTGAATATGATTCTGTTGATGAGTGAATTGCGACGTGTACATTCGTTCAATTTTGATCCACTTCTTGGTAATTTGGTAGGTTTCATTTTCATTCTCTTTTTGGCTTACCTTGGGTGTCCGACAAAAAGCTTGAGTAGATATCATGTTTGCTTTATTGCACTTGCTGTATTAGTTATACGATGCATGGTTCTCGGTGCGTAAAGATTGGGCTAGAGTGCACCTCTTTGGTAAGAATGATACAAAAGTAATACCTCTCTCATGAAGAAAGCTTGGATGGCAATGTGGTCTAAGCCAAGGACATTAGTTGTTCGAACCACAGTTCAAAACTAAGAATATGATCAATATAAGAACTTGATATTCTAAAAGCATTTTTCTTACAGGAGATATCACTTTTGCGGTAGTTTCTGATATCATGGTAAATATAACCTGTTTCGAGGCAACATATCTTCATATAAGAATCCATTCAGGCTGGCTTTGTAAAACGAGTTTCTTAAAAACGGAGCTTTACTGTATAGTTATTTGGACCGTTGTTTGATTCCTGGTAAATCAAGACTCTTGATTTCCAAGATTTATTATATTTGATAAAAATGATACAAAGTAATACCTGTGTCATTAAGAGAGCTTGGATGGCCGAGTGGACTAAGCCATGAGCTTTAGATGTTGGTACCGTAGTTCGATTCTCCTCTCGTGAGGTAAAACTTTTGTTTTTCCAACATTTATATTGTTTGGTAAAATGATACCGATGTAATACTACTTTCATCCACAAAAGCTTGGATGGCAGTGTTTCACTTCTTGAGAGAAGTTTCTTTCAAAGACTCAAAATACCAACTATCAATCTATTCAGTTTCTATATATAAACCATCATTAACTTTATACTTCCTCTCAAGGTAAGACTTTTGATTTCTAAGATTCACAATGTTTGATAAAAATGATGCAAAAGTGATACCTCTCTCGTCAAGGAAGCTTGTTTCTTCAAGTTATCTCAGCCAAGGGCTGTAGAAGTAAGGACCGTAGTTCGATTCTCCTCGCAAGGTATGACTTTTGATTTCTAGGATTTCAAGTGTTTGTTAAAAGATGATACGAAAGTTATACCTCTCTCTGTAAGAAAGCTGGTGTAGCCAAGTGGACTAAGCCAAGGGCCTTTGGCAATTCTGACCGTAGTTCGATTCCTCGTAAGGTAATAGTTTTGATTTTTAAAGTTCATAATATTTGGTAAAATTGATACAAAAGTAATATCTCTCTCGTTTAGAAAGCTCGTGTGGCCAAGTGGATTAAATCTATGGGCTATAAGTGTGTGTACCGTAGTTCAACTGCTTGCAAGGTAAGACTTTTGATTTCTAAACTCTGAAATATAAAACAAAAATCATATCAACTTCAAACCTATCCTGCCGGCGGCAGGGATGGCCGAGTGGTTAAGTCACTCAACTCTCGATCAAAGGGTCGTGGGTTCAAAACAACCCTCAGTCAGTCGGAGTTGGAGAAGAAGATGAGTTGGAGGAGAAGGATGAGAAGTTTTAATTTTCATAATATCTAAAACTGAATAAATCATATGCAAAATCTTTTTTCCTCCTCCGACTGTTTTCTTCTTTTCTTCTCCGACTCCTCGACTCCGCTGCTTCCCTCCGACTGACTGAGGGTTGTTTTGAACCCTCGACCCTTTAATCGAGAGTTGAGTGCCTAAACCACTCGGCCATCCCTGCCGCCGGCAGGATAGGTTTGAAGTTGATATGATTTTTGTTTTATATTTCAGAGTTTAGAAATCAAAAGTCTTACCTTGCAAGCAGTTGAACTACGGTACGCACACTTATAGCCCATAGATTTAATCCACTTGGCCACACGAGCTTTCTTTACGAGAGAGATATTACTTTTGTATCAATTTTACCAAATATTATGAACTTTAAAAATCAAAACTATTACCTTACGAGGAATCGAACTACGGTCAGAATTGCCAAATGCCCTTGGCTTAGTCCACTTGGCTACACCAGCTTTCTTACAGAGAGAGGTATAACTTTCGTGTCATCTTTTAACAAACACTTGAAATCCTAGAAATCAAACGTCATACCTTGCGAGGAGAATCGAACTACGGTCCTTACTTCAACAGCCCTTGGCTGAGATAACTTGAAGTCACAAGCTTTCTTGACGAGAGAGGTATCACTTTTGCATCATTTTTATCAAACATTGTGAATCTTTGAAATCAACAGTCTTACCTTGCGAGGAAGTATATAGTTAATAATGGTTTATATACAGAAACTGAATAGATTGATAGTTGGTATTTTGAGTCTTTGAAAGAAACTTCTCTCAAGAAGTGAAACACTGCCATCCAAGCTGTATGGATGAAAGTAGTATTACATCTGCATCGTTCTTACCAAACATTGCAAATCTCAGAAATCGAAAGTCTAACATTACAAAGACTCAAAAACGGACCGAATATCAAAAGCCCTTGGCTTAGTCAACTCGCCTATCCAAGCTTTCTTAATGAGAGACGTATTAATTTGTATCATTTTAACCAACCATTATTAATCAAATCTTTTCCTTTAGATTTACCTAAATCTCGAACCCTGGCCAATACAATCGGAACTATGAGATAATTGCATTTATCAAACAGTACATGCAAACTCGACTTAAAAAGAAATATCCTTCAAGTGAGGGAGGTATTACTTTTGAATAATTTTTACCCAACATTTTATATCCTGGAAATCAAAAGGCTTAACTAACGGGGCAACGAAAAACAGTCCGAACATCTAAAGCTCTTAGCTAAATTCACTTGGCCATCCAAGCTTTCTTGATGAAAGAGGTATTACTTTAAAATCATTTTTACCAAACAATATAAATCTTGGGAATCAAAAGGCTTACCTAACGAGGAATCGAACTTTGGACCAAACATCTAAAGCTCTTGGCTTAGACAACCCGGCCATCCAAGCTTTCTTCGTGAGAGAGGTATTGCTTTATCATCATTTTTACCAAACATTAAAAATCTTAGAAACAAAAATTTCGTCATAAGGAGGAAGTATAGAAATAGTTTATCTGTAGAAACTAGATTAATAGATGGTTTGTATAAATAAAACTAGATGGATATTAAGTTCTATGTGAAAAAATTGAATAACAAGCTACTTGCCTCAGCTTGAAAAACAATATGATATTTCAAGTCAGTATGTCCATCAATAATAAGAGGGTTCTCTAGAAAATAAACACCTTGCTTGCTGTGTTTTACCCAATGCTTCTCAGAGTCCTGTAAAAATAAAACTGTATGTCATGAACAAGTAAAATTCTAAAAATTCATGCAATTATGATAAAGTCTACTGTGAAAAACACCACAGGGAACGTCTTTGAAGAACTCTGGAGAGGGTACCTTGAAGGGTGTTTAGTACTTAGGAAGTTACAATAAGTAATTTGCAAATCCTGAATGGATTAAAAGCCTACTTGGAAACATTCATTTTAGGCAAATTTTCAACGGAAACATATGGGCTTACAATCAGCCATATTTCCAATTTCTGCTTGATTTTGAAGGAAAATCTTTTCGGTGATTTTATACGTTTCCAAGGCTATAATAGACTAATGTTGCTCCCTAAACAGTCTTCAATGGATTTAAAAAGCCTATTGAGAACCATTCATCTTAGGTTAATTTTAACCAAAAACCTAACCGCTCACCAACAGGTTTTTTCTCCATTTTCCGCTGATTTTGAAGGAACCAATTTAGGTGATTTTACGCATTTTCTGAGGCTATTCTACCCTAACATTGCTCCCAAAACTGTCCTGAATGGATTGAAAACTTATTTCGAACTATTCATTTTGGTCGGTTTTCACCAAAAACTATGGGCATCAGGTTTTTTTACAATTTTTGGCTGATTTTGGAAAAATATTTTTCTGGTGATCTTACGCATTTTCTGAGGCAATGATACCCTAATATTGTTCCCTGATCAGTCTTGAATGGATTGAAAGCCTATTTCGAACTATTTATTTTGGGCAAATTTTGACCAAAACCATGGGCTAACCATCAGGCTTTTTTCCAATTTTCAGCTGATTTTGAAGGAACCAATTTTGGGGATTTTATGCATTTTCTGTGGCTATTATACCCTAATATTGCTTCCTGATCAGTCCTGAATAGATTGAAAGCCTATTTCGAACTATTTATTTTGGGCAAATTTTGACCAAAACCATGGGCTAACCATCAGGCTTTTTTCCAATTTTCAGCTGATTTTGAAGGAACCAATTTTGGAGATTTTATGCATTTTCAGTGGCTATTATACCCTAATATTGCTCCCAAAACTGTCCTGAATGGATTGAAAGCCTATTTCGAACTATTAATTTTGGTCAATTTTCACCAAAAACCATGGGCTAACCATCAGGCTTTTTTCCAATTTTCAGCTGATTTTGAAGGAACCAATTTTGGGGATTTTATGCATTTTCTGTGGCTATTATACCCTTAAATTGCTTCCTGATCAGTCCTGAATGGATTGAAAGCCTATTTCGAACTATTTATTTTGGGCAAATTTAGACAAAACCATGGGCTAACCATCAGGCTTTTTTCCAATTTTCAGCTGATTTTGAAGGATCCAATTTAAGGGATTTTATGCATTTTCTGTGGCTATTATACCCTAATATTGCTCCCTGATCAGTCCTGAAGGATTGAAAGCCTGTTTCGAACTATTTATTTTGGGCAAATTTAGACAAAACCATGGGCTAACCATCAGGCTTTTTTCCAATTTTCAGCTGATTTTGAAGGAACCAATTTTGGGGATTTTATGCATTTTCTGTGGCTATTATACCCTTATATTGCTCCCTGATCAGTCTTGAATGGATTAAAAGTCTATTTGGAACCATTTATTTTGGGAAAATTTTGACCAAAATCATGGGCTAACCATCAGGTGTGTTTCCAATTTTCAGCTGATTTTGAAGGAACCAATTTTGGTGATTTTATGCATTTTCTGTGGCTATTATACCCTAATATTGCTCCCAAAACTGTCCTGAATGGATTGAAAACTTATTTCGAACTATTCATTTTGGTCGGTTTTCACCAAAAACTATGGGCTTTACCATCAGGTCTTTTTACAATTTTTGGCTGATTTTGGAAAAATATTTTTCTGGTGATCTTACGCATTTTCTGAGGCAATGATACCCTAATATTGCTCCCTAATCAGTCCTGAATGGATTGAAAGCCTATTTCGAACTATTTATTTTGGGCAAATTTTGACCAAAACCATGGGCTAACCATCAGGCTTTTTTCCAATTTTCAGCTGATTTTGAAGGAACCAATTTTAGGGATTTTATGCATTTTCTGTGGCTATTATACCCTTAAATTGCTTCCTGATCCGTCCTGAATGGATTGAAAGCCTATTTGGAACTATTAATTTTGGTCAATTTTCACCAAAAACCATGGGCTAACCATCAGGCTTTTTTCCAATTTTCAGCTGATTTTGAAGGAACCAATTTTAGGGATTTTATGCATTTTCTGTGGCTATTATACCCTTAAATTGCTTCCTGATCCGTCCTGAATGGATTGAAAGCCTATTTGGAACTATTAATTTTGGTCAATTTTCACCAAAAACCATGGGCTAACCATCAGGCTTTTTTCCAATTTTCAGCTGATTTTGAAGGAACCAATTTTGGGGATTTTATGCATTTTCTGTGGCTATTATACCCTTAAATTGCTTCCTGATCAGTCCTGAATGGATTGAAAGCCTATTTCGAACTATTAATTTTGGTCAGTTTTCAACAAAAACCATGGGCTAACCATCAGGATTTTTTCCAATTTTTGGCTGATTTTGAAGGAACCAATTTTGGAGATTTTATGCATTTTCTGTGGCTATAATACCCTTATATGGCTCCCTGATCAGTTTTGAATGGATTGAAAGCCTATTTCGAACTATTAATTTTGGTCAATTTTCACCAAAAACCATGGGCTAACCATCAGGCTTTTTCCCAATTTTCAGCTGATTTTCAAGGAACCAATTTTGGAGATTTTATGCATTTTCTGTGGCTATAATACCCTTATATGGCTCCCTGATCAGTTTTGAATGGATTGAAAGCCTATTTCGAACTATTAATTTTGGTCAATTTTCACCAAAAACCATGGGCTAACCATCAGGCTTTTTTCCAATTTTCAGCTGATTTAGAAGGAACCAATTTTGGAGATTTTATGCATTTTCTGTGGCTATAATACCCTTATATGGCTCCCTGATCAGTTTTGAATGGATTGAAAGCCTATTTCGAACTATTAATTTTGGTCAATTTTCACCAAAAACCATGGGCTAACCATCAGGCTTTTTTCCAATTTTCAGCTGATTTTGAAGGAACCAATTTTGGGGATTTTATGCATTTTCTGTGGCTATTATACCCTAATATTACTCCCTGATCAGTCCTGAATGGATTGAAAGCCTATTTCGAACTATTTATTTTGGGCAAATTTAGACAAAAACCATGGGCTAACCATCAGGCTTTCATCCAATTTTCAGCTGATTTTGAAGGAACCAATTTTTGGGATTTTACGCATTTTCTGTGGCTATTATACCCTAATATTGCTCCCTGATCAGTCCTGAATGGATTGAAAGCCTATTTCGAACTATTTATTTTGGGCAAATTTAGACAAAAATCATGGGCTAACCATCAGGCTTTTTTCCAATTCTCAGTTGATTTTGATGGAAAAGTTTTTTGTGATTTTATGCGTATTCCAAGGCTATTATTGCCTTATATTGCTCCCTGGACAGTCCTGAATAGATAAAAAGCCTATTTGGAACTATTTATTTTGGGCAAATTTAGACAAAAACCATGAGCTAACCATCAGGTGTGTTTCCAATTTTCAGCTGATTTTGAAGGAACCACTTTTGGGGATTTTATGCATTTTCTGTGGCTATTTTACCCTAATATTGCTCCCCTGATCAGTCCTGAATGGATTAAAAGCCTATTTCGAACTATTAATTTTGGTCAATTTTCACCAAAAACCATGGGCTAACCATCAGGCTTTTTTCCAATTTTCAGCTGATTTTGAAGGAACCAATTTTGGGGATTTTATGCATTTTCTGTGGCTATTTTACCCTAATATTGCTCCCTGATCAGTCCTGAATGGATTGAAAGCCTGTTTCGAACAATTTATTTTGGGCAAATTTAGACAAAAACCATGGGCTAACCATCAGGCTTTTTTCCAATTTTCAGCTGATTTTGAAGGAACCAATTTTGGGGATTTTATGCATTTTCTGTGGCTATTATACCCTTAAATTGCTTCCTGATCAGTCCTGAATGGATTGAAAGCCTATTTCGAACTATTAATTTTGGTCAATTTTCACCAAAAACCATGGGTTAACCATCAGGCTTTTTTTCAATTTTCAGCTGATTTTGAAGGAACCAATTTTGGGGATTTTATGCATTTTCTGTGGCTATTATACCCTTAAATTGCTTCCTGATCAGTCCTGAATGGATTGAAAGCCTATTTCGAACTATTAATTTTGGTCAATTTTCACCAAAAACCATGGGTTAACCATCAGGCTTTTGTCAATTTTCAGCTGATTTTGAAGGAACCAATTTTGGGGATTTTATGCATTTTCTGTGGCTATTATACCCATAAATTGCTTCCTGATCAGTCCTGAATGGATTGAAAGCCTATTTCGAACTATTAATTTTGGTCAATTTTCACCAAAAACCATGGGTTAACCATCAGGCTTTTTTCCAATTTTCAGCTGATTTTGAAGGAACCAATTTTGGGGATTTTATGCATTTTCTGTGGCTATTATACCCTTAAATTGCTTCCTGATCAGTCCTGAATGGATTGAAAGCCTATTTCGAACTATTAAACTAGGCAAATTTAGACAAAAACCATGGGCTAACCATCAGGTGTGTTTCCAATTTTCCAGCTGATTTTGAAGGAACCAATTTTGGGGATTTTATGCATTTTCTGTGGCTATTATACCCTTAAATTGCTTCCTGATCAGTCCTGAATGGAATTAAAGCCTATTTCGAACTATTAATTTAGGCAAATTTAGACAAAAACCATGGGCTAACCATCAGGTGTGTTTCCAATTTTCCAGCTGATTTTGAAGGAACCAATTTTGGGGATTTTATGCATTTTCTGTGGCTATTATACCCTTAAATTGCTTCCTGATCAGTCCTGAATGGATTGAAAGCCTATTTCGAACTATTAATTTTGGTCAATTTTCAACAAAACCATGGGCTAACCATCAGGCTTTTTTCTAATTTTCAGCTGATTTTGAAGGAACCAATTTTGGGGATTTTATGCATTTTCTGTGGCTATTATAACCTAATATTGCTTCCTGATCAGTCCCGAATGGATTGAAAGCCTATTTCGAACTATTTATTTTGGGCAAATTTAGACAAAAACCATAGGCTAACCATCAGGCTTTTTTCAAATTTTCAGCTGATTTTGAAGGAACCAATTTTGGGGATTTTATGAATTTTCTGTGGCTATTATACCCTTAAATTGCTTCCTGATCAGTCCTGAATGGATTGAAAGCCTATTTCGAACTATTAATTTTGGTCAATTTTCACCAAAAACCATGGGTTAACCATCAGGCTTTTTTCCAATTTTCAGCTGATTTTGAAGGAACCAATTTTGGGGATTTTATGCATTTTCTGTGGCTATAATACCCTTAAATTGCTTCCTGATCAGTCCTGAATGGATTGAAAGCCTATTTCGAACTATTAATTTTGGTCAATTTTCAACAAAACCATGGGCTAACCATCAGTTCTTTCCAATTTTCAGCTGATTTTGAAGGAACCAATTTTGGGGATTTTATGCATTTTCTGTGGCTATTATACCCATAAATTGCTTCCTGATCAGTCCTGAATGGATTGAAAGCCTATTTCGAACTATTAATTTTGGTCAATTTTCAACAAAAACCATGGGCTAACCATCAGGCTTTTTTCCAATTTTCAGCTGATTTTGAAGGAACCAATTTTGGGGATTTTATGCATTTTCTGTGGCTATTATACCCTTAAATTGCTTCCTGATCAGTCCTGAATGGATTGAAAGCCTATTTCGAACTATTAATTTTGGTCAATTTTCACCAAAAACCATGGGCTAACCATCAGGCTTTTTTCCAATTTTCAGCTGATTTTGAAGGAACCAATTTTGGGGATTTTATGCATTTTCTGTGGCTATTATACCCTTAAACTGCTTCCTGATCAGTCCTGAATGGATTGAAAGCCTATTTCGAACTATTAATTTTGGTCAATTTTCAACAAAACCATGGGCTAACCATCAGGCTTTTTTTCAATTTTCAGCTGATTTTGAAGGAACCAATTTTGGGGATTTTATGCATTTTCTGTGGCTATTATACCCTAATATTGCTCCCTGATCAGTCCTGAATGGATTGAAAGCCTGTTTCGAACTATTTATTTTGGGCAAATTTAGACAAAAATCATTGGCTAACCATCAGGCTTTTTTCCAATTTTCAGTTGATTTTGATGGAAAAAATTTTGTGATTTTATGCGTATTCCAAGGCTATCATTGCCTTAAATTGCTCCCTGGACAGTCCTGAATAGATAAAAAGCCTATTTGGAACCATTTGTTTTAGGAAAATTTTGACCAAAAACCATGGTCTAACCATCAGGCTTTTTTCCAATTTTTGGCTGATTTTGAAGGACAATTTGTTTGTAATTTTACACGATTCATTAGGATATTTATGATTTACGATTTAGGGTTAAAATTATGAATAAAGATAAAACAAAAATTGTTAACAAAAATAAATATTGAAAAGATTCTACTTTGGGAAATGCCACTGGGGTAAAAGTTGCATTTATATCCACACTGGGGTAAGACTAGGGGCCAACTAGGCAAATTGGTCTACCAATGAGTATTCCTTTATTTTGATATCAGAAACAGAAAGAACATTAGTAAATCAAGAATGAAAGATAATGCGGTTAGTTTTTTCAATATTTGATGATCATTACGTAGTCACCAAGATCTTGCTGGATATTGATACAAATTTAATATGCACAGCCATGAAAAATTCTTGAAATGAAACTTGTATAAGAGGTAATCCAGGGGTTTTTGGTCAAAACTTTCCTCATATGAATTTTTCCCAACAGGTGTTATCCATTCAGGACTGTCCAGGGAGCAATATTTGGCTATAATAGCCTTAGGAAATGCATAAAATCACCAAAAATGTATTATTTAGCATTTATTTCCTTCAAAATCAGCTTAAACTGCAAAAATGCCTGATGGTTTTTGGTAAAAATTAGCCCAAAAATAAATGGTTCCCAATAAAATTTAAATTCACTCAGGACTATTCAGGGAGCAACATAAGGCTATAATAGCCTTGGATTTACGCATAGAGTCACAAAAAAGAGTTTCCTTGATAATCAGCCAAGAGGTTTCTTCTTGAGCAAGATGACCAGCAAGTCACTTCTATTTTGTCTGGTAAATGTCTTGCTCGATTAAGCAACAGAAAACATCAATATCTTACCTGATAGCCTGTGCTCCAACTGCTATGGTCGTCGAAGTAGAAATCCACCCATGCCACTACTGCGCTGCATTCCCCTGTGCTGGAGATTAAAAATTTTTGAATAATCAGTTAGTATTGCTTAAAGGTAGTCGGCATGATTAAAAGCCAACCTGTTTTGTTTAGTTTTTAGTCTATTGTTATTTTATAGTTTAGTTAATGGTGACGCTCCTGTAAAGTGTAGCAAATTACTTTATATATATGATTATCTTCTGATGAGTGGGTAACCACAAACAGGTATGTCGATATAAAGAGTTTTTTCTTTTGAGTCTCCTTCTTCTTTGTAATTATTACTATCTTTATAGCAATTGTGTTGTCTATGACTGCATCATTGTGCTGAAGTACAGAGCACAGAGGTACAGAGGTACAGATACACAGAGGTACAGAGCGATATAGATGATTAACAAGAAAGGAGACTGCAATCTTTGACATAAGGTATGAGACAGTGCTTGATTGCCACTCGATATATGCTAATTGTCGAAGAAAGACCCCCATCCCCTCCAAACAATGTTGTTTCAGATGTTGCTTTGGTGCGGAAATGCAGCTGCAACATCCTCGGATGACATCCAGACCTAATATCAACATTGGTTTGGGGGGAGGGGGGGCTCCAACATCATCTTACAGGTTAATAGCTGCATGTTAAAGATAATGCTAAAATCACCATTGTGTCTCAAGACCTTATGGCGAGGATTGTGGCTATCTGTAACTCAAAGTTTCATGCCTGCACAATCATCAGACTCATCTACCATTACTACTTTTCCTATATATATGTAGAAGTATAGAAGGTTACATGCAAGTCTCATGAAGTGACATGAAAGGCGAGAGAAACAGTTGGCTTTCACTCCCTTGGTTCCACCCCTGTAAAAACTTTGTGCGTTTTTTCGCAGATGTCATACTTTTGAAAAAGGATTACTGTTTTGGAAGCGAAGCTTCAGAATACATTTTAGCACGATAACGGCAAAAAATAATTTGACGTAAGCAGTAGAGCAGCAATAGAAATAAAAATAATTTTGACAAAACCAGTGAGATATTCATAAATTACTGCTCTACTGTTGAAGTCAAATTATCAACATTATTTTGGTCACCGTTATCGTTCTAAAATGGCACATTTCGTAAACGAATTAATAAACTTGATAGT
Source organism: Pelagia noctiluca (assembly GCA_963924455.1). NCBI lineage: Eukaryota > Metazoa > Cnidaria > Scyphozoa > Semaeostomeae > Pelagiidae > Pelagia > Pelagia noctiluca. The sequence continues at coordinate 4,948,788 of OZ004322.1, forward strand.
TTGAGGTCGTGGGTCGGAAAGTTACTCGGGTCATTTTCATTCACATGAATTATCTCGATTGGTTAATGAACGATTGATGATTAAAAAGCAAGCCAATGAAATTACAAATTACCTGGAGCATGTCAAAATACCATCGAAAGAAATATCATCGGCTGGTACAGGCTTGGTAAAGTCAAATACAGCAACAGTTTTCACTTCGGAAAGGATCTTGCTTTCGTATTCCCAGACAGAATACGGCTCGGCCTCGAAGAGCGGACCAAAGTCGTCCCTTGTAGTTGGGGTGAGAGCCTCCTGAATAAACAAACGGTTTCATTATAGAAAATCACAAAAAGTAAATTTCTACTTTCTAGCTCTTCTGTACTAAATATAAACTCAAACTAACCAAAAAAGCATTCCCTTTGAAGGATTAAAATTTGCTGCTTCGATAGAGTATTGTTCAAGTCTTGAACACCGCAGATTGTTGTTCTCGTTGCAGAACAGTTTTCTGAGTATGCTTTAGAGCCCGCATTGTTTGATCCTATCGCATAACCGCTGAGAAGTAAGTCATGCGCACCTAGAGTCACATCGGTTTTAATTCGATTATTCAAAAGTCATGAAATGAAATTGTCATCGTTGATTCTGCGAAAGATAGCTGAACACATTCCACGCAATGCATCATGGGAATGTGTCCCTTAGCAATGCATAGCTACCGAAATGGCTATGGCCTAAATTTCTCGTTGCTGCAAGTCGCGAGTTTTCCTAGCAATGCGTTGCCAGGGAGCGCATTCCCATCACGATTGCATGGAATTTTCATTTCATTTCATTTCATTTTATTTTATTTCTTTAAGGAGGGTAGCCCATACAGCAAATGCTGATTTACGAGGGGCCCTCCGAAAAAATATTAATTACAAGTTATAATAAAGAAAAGTAAAATTAAACCTAAACCTTATACAATAGTACAATACCTTTTATTTACAATAAAATTTAAAGATTACAGTCACTATCAATGAGATCCTCCAATTTCGGTGGAAACGTCTATTCATGGTAGCCCGGTTACTTCAAGAGGAAAAGGAAGAAATTCTCAAACCTTAATCAGATGATCGAAAGCTTTCATGTTGAATCCTTCTACTTCTCTCACTGGCGATCGAGACTTCCATAATTCCTTGAACTGCACTACAAGAAATGTTTTGGTTATCAAAAATAAAGATTTTGCAATGATAGTATAGAGGTCTGTTATATTCACAATTGTATGTTGTATCAAGTTAGTTTGCTGGTGGGTAAGACCATGGGTCCAATACTTAGTTGGGACTTATAACATCTAGGTAGTGGTGTAGAGAAAATATCTGGGGGGCTCTGTTATCGAGGGGGGCTCTGTTTGTACATAAAAATCAATAACAATAAGGATAACAAAATAACTAGGGGAGCTGCATATTTTCCTATTCTATTTACATTTTTATACTATATTTGACATTCTTCATATTCACATAGATCCTTAGGGTAATTGAAATAAACAATATTGTAATAGTCTCAATACTGTTCTTCCAGGGAGTTATCTTTGGGAGTCGGCTCTTTGGATGCGTTTTCAGTTGTTTTTTTAAAACGATCTAATGATGGTAGCTCACAGATTTTGATAGGTATGTCATTCCAAAATGCGAAAGTAACGCCCCTAAGCGACCCCTTCTCTACAGCCCAGCAATTAGGGTACTCCACTTATGAGAACATGCTATATATGTTTCACATCTCAAACATAAGGAGTTTAAAATTTCCCTATGGCCTGACTTTGTTCAAAGTGTGTGGAAAAGATGGTGTGGAAACCTATTGTTCTATCTTTTTGTGCAACTTCAAAATTGAGAGTGCACAGTCTTTTGTTTTGTCATTGTTTTAGCCAACAGGGTCATGGTTGAGCGAATAGACCAAAACGCTTCTCTTCGTTCCCCATTCGGAAATATTCGTTATTTAGAAAAGATTTTATAATATTCAGCATCATATTCATGTGGGCAATCTTTACATGTAAAATTTCAACAGTAAAAAGAGAGGATAACACATTCGTCGTGCACGTTCAAGTAATGCTCAACATCAAATGCTAAACAAAGACGTACATCAATAGGTTTCCACACCATCTTTTTTGATACACTTTGCTTTGTTGGTCTGTTGTTCTTTCTTTTGAGACACACGGTATAGATTGGAGCCTGAATTTTGTCTAATAGGCGACAGTATTAATCGGGTCTCACTGAACCGTTATCTCATTACGTCTTGTTCTCAAAAGATTTAAACATTGCAACATTAAACAACTATTTATCACACCAATTTTCACACAATTTGAGGATATTTTCTATTCTATTGCACAATAAAAATTATTCATTCTTACGGTACGTACCTGCTGCTATTTTCAAGACAGCTTTCCCAGGAATAACGACGCAGTCATTTCGAATTTCAGACAAAATCGGGGATACTTGATACCAAAATGAAAAATGCTGCCATGGTAGAAGGCTACTGGAGAAGAAGGGTTCCGCAAGAATCACATCTATCTAACAAAAAAGCAAACAGTAAATTACAGAGCTCTAAATAGCAACACTGCAAATACACCTAAGGTACTCACCCTAGGGAGCCTCTATGCAGCACGTTGGAAAATCTCGGGCAATGTCGAGGATGTTTAGTACTGCGGGGAATACCAACAGTACTGTGGTGAAGAGGATGCCATCAGTCCATTGGACGGTGTTCAGCAATGTGGGAGGATGCCGTCAGTGCTGTGGGAGATACCAAATCAGTTCTGAATATCCTCCACAATACTGATGTCATCCCCCACAGTACTGATGATATCCCTCCACACTACTGAATACCCTCCAATGTACTGATGTCATCCCCCACAGTACTGATGATATCCCTCCACACTACTGAATACCCTCCAATGTACTGATGTCATCCCCCACAGTACTGATGATATCCCTCCACACTACTGAATACCCTCCAATGTACTGATGGTATCCCCCATAGTACTGATGATATCCCTTCATAGTACTGCAAAGACCCCAGGGTTATACTTTTACGAGAGATATAGATGTTTCATAGCTATAAACACCTAATAGAACGTCTGTGCAGTACTTTTGAAGTTGTTCTTTACTGTGGAGAGATATCATCAGTACTGTGGAGATAATACCCGAAGTGATTGTGGTTCAATTCCACAGTAATCAATGGTATCCCTCCACAGTACTGAATGGCATCCCCTAACAGTTCAGATGGTATCCCCCACAGCACTGAACACCCTCAAATGTACTGCTGGTATCCCCCTACAGTACTGATAGTATCCCTCCACAGTGTTGAACATCCTCAAATATTGAACATCCTCCACAGTAGCGTACAGACGTTCTCCGGGGTGGGAAAAGTCAGAGTTTCATTCTTGAAATACATATAAAATCTGGAAGACGGAAATCGATAAAAAAGATCTTACGGTGTCTAGGTCGGGTAGTTGTAGCAGTGATTCGTCTTCCAGGCTTTCTATATTAACTATTTGCAGCTTATCTCCGATGTGATTTAAGGCAGCAAGCTAAGAAGTAAAAATAAGGTTTTAAAACAGTCTTTGATTGGTACAAAACTTCAATATAAGCCAGCAAAATCGGTCACGTCACACGGACCCCATCTAACGAAGACTTTTTTTCGTTTTTTCTCGGCGAGTTTCAACTTTGGAGACTTATAATGAGAAAACGGTTGGAGATATCAAAAAAATAATTGCGAATTCGCTCGTTTCAGGTCAGAATTAGTCCATTCATCAAATAAAAATATTTCACTGGAGTGGCTCTTTAACAAATGCTTAAATTCGAAATACACAAAATACCAAATGGTGTTATTGTTAGGGTGAATCTCCTGTTGATTTGGATCTTCGAGTCTCGTAATGATAGTAATAATATAATTGTAAGAAAGCCTTGTTACCTTCGATATAACGTGTTTTGAGGCCTTGGAGCATTCGACATAAGTTATCTGTAAGAAAAGATGTGGCAAATCGCTGCATTGAATATATTAAGCTTGTGCAGATTAAGGTCTTATTTGCATTGACAAAACCACCTACTTTCCAGGCCAAAAGCTGAAGGTCGGGATAGAAACAAGTGGTGGTAGTTCATATAATCTTACCAATTCTTTTTTCTTCAATTTCATTAATACATCAGCCACTAGGGTTCTAGCAGATAAAAATCTTCTTTGCTTAATTAGCAAGAAATTCTAAGCTACGAAGTGCAAATTAAATCTACAAATGTGACTACAACTAAGATAAACATAAACATGCTATATCAAAAATTTTAGAAATAGTTAGTTATTTAGTTAGTTCAGACTTTATATTGTAACAAAAGTATCAAATAATTGAGATAGGAATCTGAGGGGCAATCCAGAGAATGGAATGTTATGCTGACATAGGATAGATATACTAATTAGAAGGAGGTATATCATCTTGCATGATGTGGTGTACATTCGTGCACTGGTTAAAATTTTAAGGGAGTAGCATATGTTTTTATTTGATAGATATCCTTACAAACGTAGATTTATAAGTTTATCCTATATGATTAGGACCGTTAACTCACTTTAAACTTAGTTGACCAACAGAAAGCAACGCTGTATTCAACAATAGAAACTGTCCAGTTTAGAACGAAAAGAACATGAAAATGAGCATGCTAATTATATTTTCTCTAAGAAAGATTCTGAAATACCATTGGTCGAGAGGCTACATTTATTTCTAGGAAACCTAGGCCATATGCAAAATTTTTAAAAAGTACTATTCAACCTCGTCAACTATTTCTGGGTTCACTTAAACGCTACTACAGTTTAATACTAAAGCAACTGATGAAAAAATGATACCTTTGAAAATATGCTGGCAGCAAAAATAGGTAATAAAGATACATCTCCAATAATCAAGCAGTGGCTGGAACGATCAACCTGAAAGAAGGCATTTTTATGAGGGTTGCAAGATTGAGTTTCAGATAACCAGATAAATAAAGATACAACTTGACAAAAGAGACTTACATAGACTAGTTAAATGGACAAATCATCCATGGGTACGCCTGTGCAGTACTGTGGAGGATGTTTAGTGCAGTGGGGGGATACCATCAGTACTGTGGAGGAATACGATTCAGAACTGTGGAGGATGTTCAGCTTGTGGCAGCTTACAAAGAGCTTATAGTTTCACTTAACACTACTGAATACGCCCCGCAGTACAGAACATCCTCCACATAACTACACAGACGTTCCCAAGTATGGAATAGATGGAGCTAAATAGAGCTAAATAGTGAATTCACGATACCTACCTTACTAAGTCTAGTTGCCAATGTTTGCCATATTGCTGAATGATTATTCATCGTGAATCTCTCTCGACTCCATGACGTATGAAGACCACAGGTGCATGCTGGTCTTATGCTACTTGGGCAATCCAGTGAACGGCTAAAAAAACAAAACAGAGCGTTCAGCAAATTATTGGCTTTGGGTAGCCTAAAGATCCTAGGCTACTCTTTTATAGAAATGTCAGGAATCAGTTTTTAACAGAGGCGAAAATGTCCTAAAACAAGGGGCAAAAAGCTGTTGATGGCAGTGGGGGAGGGGGGCAGTTATGGTATGTTACACAGAATACACTCCCTAAAGTATCAATATTTGATGTATATCATCATAAATCAAGGCGATACCTTTTAGTGACAGCAACATCGAACCAAAAACTGTAATCATCATGGTGTGAGTTGACTGTGATAGAATCACCTAGAGAGAAGATAGGCGACCATGTATCATTTTCACCCAGGGGAACTTCTATACTGTGAAGTACCGTGGGGGGTATTCAATATTGTGGAGGGATATCATTAGAATAAAGGAGAGATACTTCATCAGTACAGGGGGGATATTCAGTGCTGTAGGTGGATAACAACAGTACTGTGGAGGGGTTCAGTGCTGTGGAGAGATATAATCAGTATTGTGGAAGGATACCATCAGTACTGTGGAGGGTTTTCAGTGATGTGGGTTGATAACATCAGTACTGTGGAGGATTTTCAGTATTTTGGGACATATCATCATTACTGTGGAGGATTTTCAGTATTTTGGGACATATCATCAGTACTGTGGACGATTTTCAGTATTTTGGGAAATATCATCAGTACTGTGGACGATTTTCAGTATTTTGGGAAATATCATCAGTACTGTGGACGATTTTCAGTATTTTGGGATATATCATCAGTACTGTGGACGATTTTCAATATTTTGGGAAATATCATCAGTACTGTGGACGATTTTCAGTATTTTGGGAAATATCATCAGTACTGTGGATGATTTTCAGTATTTTGGGACATATCATCAGTACTGTGGACGATTTTCAGTATTTTGGGAAATATCATAAGTACTGTGGACGATTTTCAGTATTTTGGGAGATATCATCAGTACTGTGGATGATTTTCAGTATTTTGGGACATATCATCAGTACTGTGGACGATTTTCAGTATTTTGGGAAATATCATCAGTACTGTGGACGATTTTCAGTATTTTGGGAAATATCATCAGTACTGTGGACGATTTTCAGTATTTTGGGAAATATCATCAGTACTGTGGACGATTTTCAGTATTTTGGGAAATATCATCAGTACTGTGGACGATTTTCAGTATTTTGGGAAATATCATCAGTACTGTGGACGATTTTCAGTATTTTGGGACATATCATCAGTACTGTGGAAGATTTTCAGTATTTTGGGAAATATCATCAGTACTGTGGACGATTTTCAGTATTTTGGGAAATATCATCAGTACTGTGGAGGATTTTCAGTATTTTGGGAGATATCATCAGTACTGTGGAGGATTTTTAGTATTTTGGGAGATATCATCAGTACTGTGGATGATGTTTAGTACTGTGGAGGGAAACCACAAGTACCTATAGATTGCAGGAAGGTGTCCTTGAAAAATATTTTTGGCTTTAAGCAATCCATTAGACATACCTTTTTTGACAATCAAGGGTTCAGGTAAAAAGTACACAGACTGCATCCAGTGATCACGCCACTAAAAAGTGATAAATAAGCGATATATACTACAGATTACTGATAGTAGAATAAGTGATAAAAACTACACGGCTAAAAGTTTAAAGGAATCATAGTAAACTGCCTAGAAATTGGCCTATTTCCACTCCTCCGTCTTAACGGCATTGTTTAGAATGCTCTAGGGGGTATATCCCATTAATAATTTCGTATGAAATCCAGGAATTGAGCTAATTACCTTAACATCGTCTGGTTGTTGTGAAAAGCACCTTGGAACCATACTAAGCGTTATATCACCCTCTTCATCCAGCACCACAGTCCACCACATGACGACACAGTGGACAATCCCAGAAGCCACTGCTTCAGGTTGACAGCTACAACTATTGTAGTTTCCATCCTCATGCTTTGTCAGATCCACAGGTTGGTTGAACTGAAATCTAAATATTTGTAAAAGAAAAACTTTCAGGAAACTAGCATTGTGTAATAAATAATAATCAGCAAGAAAGAGAATAAGTTGAATCCTCTCTTAAAAATTCATACCTAGTTGCTGTCTTCTTTCATTTTAATTTATTGTATACTATTTATTGTTAGTTTGAATCTCATGACCTGATATCTTCCAAATATGGCTGTCAAAGAAATTACATTATTTTGATTTTTTGTTAACAAAAGCTGCACGATTTTTCCGTCTCGAGTTGATCATTCATAACATTCCAATAATCATCAAAGAAAAAGGCACGCCCCAGTGGAATCTCGATTTATTGCATTGGGCATCCCAAAATGGCCGCCAAGGACTTCATTTTAGAACATCCGATGCTCAATCCAGTCTTTATTTTGAGATCAGTGGTTAAGAATCAGTAGAAAAACACCATTACCTTACGAGATCTATTGGAATGGTTAACACTTTTAGGTCATCTACTTCATCAATGTGAACTTCATATGCAGAAGCTGTACCAAGACACTTCTTCATGTTTTGAGCTTGCTTCATCACAGAGCCATCTAGTAGCTGGTTGAAATAAACAAAATATAGTTTGTATTTCGATAAAAAAAATCAGATTGCGTACACAGCCTCAACTGATGGAATTTGATAAGGTTTTAGCGTGAGATTGGAGTTATTTAAATGAAATTGAGCATTGATGCTTGTAATATAAATGATGGAAAGTTCGATCAAAATTTGAACTTATCTGTGATCTAATTTCAAACATCATGTTGTGAAAATTTCTACTTTGATAAAGTATTCTGATCCTAAGGGAGAGTTAGAGACAGAATTCAGATTGAACTTGCAGAATACGAAAGTTGTTTGAGCATTAATTGCGGGGAGATCATGTATTGCAGAAAGTTTTGATTCCAATAATCGAACCCAGCACTATTTATTTTGTTACAGGTTGGGAAAAACTAATGCATAATCAATCATATGATAGGAACTAACCTTGAATTCGCCTAATTTATGTGTTTTCCACAGGGAGGGACACTCAGCAAGCAAAACATGCACATTTCCAGAAGATGGTATTGTTGTTCTTTCGGTCTGAAACAAAAGCAGCTGGTTATAAAAATGATACAGTTTTACAAGGTGAAAGTAGAAAGTATTGCTACCCTTCTCTTTATCCTTCTTTAACCCACTTCTGAAATTAACCCCTGCTTTTTCCCACTCAAGTTTACTTTTCCTTTCCCCACTCAAATTAACCCTCCTTTTCCCTAGTTAAGTTAGCCTCTTCTTTCCCCCAATCAAATTAGCTTCTCTTTTCCTCACTCAAATTAACCCCTCATTTTCCCAACTGAAATGAACCCCTTCTTCTCCATTCAAATAAGCCCCTTTTTTCCTTGACTTTAGCTAACCTCATCCTTTCCCCATTCAAATTCACCACTCCTTTTCCCAGCTCAAATTAGCGCCTCCTTTTCAAGAGCAAGCATTCATTCGCCTCCTTCTCAAAAAGCCCCTCTATGCAACACTGATGTCAAAATACCCTAAAAACCCAGACTATTTGAGGTCGATCGTGTTGGATACTTGCTATGACATGAATAATCAAATTTAAACCTTGATAAACTGAAACGGAATGATAAGGTATTCTAAGAAACGAAGCACTTACCTCAAGAAGTTCTCTATGAGCATGACGCAAAGTGGGGAGCACACCTTCTCCGATAAGTTCGGTGTCAAATATCTCAGTCACAAGTACATTTGCTTTTTCCTTCATGTCTCTTCCTAAAATCCAAAAATTGTAGGAAGAGTCAAAAGGCTGTAAGATAAAGAGAGTCTGGACCATGGTAAGGGTCACAGATGACATTGCAAATGTGAACTTTACTTAATAATTGTGCGTTTTGAGCAGACGCCTAGGAATCATTAACCAATAAAAAACTAATGGGGATTCGTTGAAATTTGGGGAAAACATATCAGAATACAAATCTGTCATCATTTTGACATACTATTTTGTCATGTCCTTGAAAATATTGCTTTGCAGTTTTTCTTTATATGCCCTATGCCTAGCGAAATCTTAATATCAATGAGTAGCTTTTTAATGAGAATAGCATTTGATGGGTAAGGTCCTGGGTTCAAAACCTGATAGAGGCATAGTATCAGATTTGTAGTAGCTCACCTTGGTCAGACTTTGCATTACAATTCTATATAATATCATTGAAGTACGAAATACAGTCCACACTCATAACAGCAAGTAGTTGTCTCATAGTGGAGAGAAATGAGGACAGGTAGCCCCTTGAACAAATACGCCCATCACCTTAATTTTAGGTAATTCCAACGTCTGCTTTTTATTACTTGCTTACATTTAATGATTCAAGTGCTTAAGATATTGAAATTGCTATTCAATTTAATACTTTTTCATAAAGCAAATCATGTCAAACACATGACCCTTTGATTGAATCTGTTGTGTTGTTGTGTGTTTGAAATCAGGGTGTAGCTGACATTCCAAGTAAACTTAAAAAATAAAAGACAATATTTACCAATCTCCATCTCTGTAGACCTTTTCGCAACTACATCAATCTTTTCTGACAGGCCATTTTCTTTGATGATTTCAACAGCTTTTTTAGCCATAGGTTCAAAAACCTAGACAGATAAAGAAGATATTGACCCCTGTGAAATATCTTGTAGGATATCACAAGATTGTATGTAGGATCCTATTGTGGGATATCTTAAGATCTTATACAAAAATTTGTATTGTGTAGAGTAACATATGAAATATTGAAATATAAAAATATATAAAAAATATGAAAATATTGTTGAAAATTACATTAAAGTACTTACCTCACAGGCTGTAACATTTGTAGCACCGTTTTTTGCTGCCATCATTGCAAGAATTCCCGTTCCAGTTCCAATATCCAAAACTTGGCAGCTTTTACTCTCAATCTTTAGTTTATTGACAGCTTTTTCAATGGCCTTTTCATATTTTGAATTCTGAAAATGATAAAAGAAGAAAACAAGACAATTTGCAAAGATAATCAAGTGGCCAGAAATCTTTCTAGTATTGCTTGGAACAATCTACCAAAATCAACAGGCTTCTCATGAAAAGCCTGTAACAACAAATACCAGCAACAAATATCTTCCCCTTTCTCCCTCTCATAGACAAGTAGGGGAAGGGAAAATGTTGCATCAAGAAGAAAAAATTAATTAGGTGTTCAAAATATTTGACAGATAATCTGCCAATAATTAAAGAAATATGGATTCAAATTGTGGAACAATACTGTGCCAAAAAGAATAGAACAGTCTCTGAAATTCAGAACTATAAAAGAACTTGGAAATTTAGCAACACAAACAGGAACGAAACCCAAATGCCCTCCATCATAAACTTTTATCCATACTCACAACAACATGAATTGCAAAACCCAGAAAACAGCAGTCACAACACAAAATTGCAACACATGTGACCTGATGGAGCTTACCTAAACACCCACATGATTATTGATGAAAACCCAAAACCCGATGGCCAAAATTTGGAAAATCTGCATCCCCTGAAACCCTACACAACATAATTCCCACACAATCATGAAGCCCCAAACGACTCGCATCAACCATCTTTGATCAACTCAACAGCATCACAATAGATGAAAATGGGATGTATATCATGTCATCAAAATACTAAATTTCAGGATTATAAGTGGCTAAGGACTGATATCCTCTTAATATTTAGGTTAATATCCATTGAGCTTTGGGTACTTACTCGTTCTTTATCGTGCAGCATCCCAGCGTATGTGGACCTGCAAAGATATGAATCAAAAAAATTTATTCAGAGATACAATACTACTGAATGAATAAGCAAAGAGATAAAATTAGGATTAACCAAAGTGAATTGGAGGACGACAAGGGATCACGTGAGATAGAGCAAAGAACTTGTCATCACTATACCGAATAACCATGATGGAAAACAAATATGGGGTTGCAATCAATTACTTTTTTAGTTAATGTGGATGAAACAGGCTTCCAAAAACTTTTTCCAATCTGTTTGATGACAAAAACTTCAAGATTTGAGATAAGATTTGAAAATGTCAATATCTTACAAAAAGTGAACCAGATTTTTGCCTCACTTAAAAGTAGCCCAAGAAAATAAGGTAATCCAAATTAGTATGGAAAATGATAGATTTGGGGAGACAGAAATGATTTTGGACCCAGCACACACCCTTTCTGATCTAGTCTTCTGGAGAAACAAAGTTTGCAAATGAAGGTGCAGAGAAATTCAGTGTGAATGAAAAAACTCGGGATTCAATGAAAAAGAGAGCTAAATAAGAGTAGCCTAAGGGGGCCCAACCCTTACCTTGCAATCTCATCACGGAGGTCCTCACCATCTTCAATAAAATGCCATTCATTCTTTGCAGAAGGGACGTTAATTCTTTGAACAAACATTATGCAAAGTCCTCCTTTCTAATTTGGTAGACACTATGCAACTCCTTCCCACATTTGAAACTAAGAATCAATATCAAAATTAACAATATATATTCTACCGAGAACTGGTGAAAATGTTTCCTGAGGTGTTTTGAACAAAGTGGTCCTTAATCCCAAGATCCTATTTCCCATTAACAATCATAGAAATATCCCAAACAGCCTGTTTGATTGGCTTTTCCACACTTTCCGTTGTTTATGTTACCAGTCACAATCTCAAGTTGAGATATTAATCAATAGGGCTCCGCTAACAGAAAGGGTCAGATCATCAGCATCATCAATCTTGGAGTTGGTCACTCGTGTTGCAAAGTTTCCTCCGACAAGAAGGGGACTAGAGCCTCCGACCGAGGGGCTATTTCCCATTCAAATTCATAAAATTTGCTACAAGACAATAAATATTTTGTATTATCTATAATCTCTGAAAGGGGGCGGGGCTACAGCTCCTCCATCCAGGGCGGGGGCTGAAGTAGTCCCCCTTTATCTCTAGTAAGTGCCACCACCCAGTTTGGTGTCAACGTAATAAGATCAACCAATATGGCCAATTTTGGTATATTTGCCTTGATGCATATTTAGATAACCTACCATATATTTTGATCATTCATCATAAACCTAAACCATGGTGGGCCATGTGAGCTCATGACGTGACCACGTGGTGGCGGGACTAGATGGCCTAATAGTAATAAGTGATTAGATGGTCAGTCATAATTTTGCAGCCACAAAAAAATGTAGGCTAAACAGATGATCAAATATTGATATTTACTTAAATAAAACACTGCAACAACTTACCAAGTCTGGGACTCTCCTTTTAATTTCTGGTTTTTCATGAATAGAAATTCGGTGCCGAACTGAATACTGACCTGATATTTGAAGAAATTGTTAGGATGCACCAAAACCACCTGGCCGAATTGCGGCTGAACTTTCGAGGTTTTAGCGAGGTTAATAGGAGGGGTTTAGGTAAAAGGGAGGTTTGAGGTAAGGAAAAGTTTATTTGAGTTATAGAATAGGGTTAAAGATAAGACTATGGGGTTCCTCAATGAAACTAAGATTAGTTTCAGAGTGAAGTTTCCAAAAGGTTATTTTGATGCATCCTAACAATGACTGATCGTACTGTACAAAACAGAAACCAAATGAATCATGGAATGAATCTGCATTCTCAAATTGCGATCTTAGGTTTGAGCACGCCCATGTAAACAAAGTGTTCTTCGACCCGAATTCCTAAGATAGGCTATTAATCAGGATGCTTGCGGCATCCCCCAGGGTTCCTCAGCTTTCATTTCCCAGTGAACAATGGCCAGTCCACCCAGCTTGCTAAGTATAGCTACCCTTTATTTCCAAGTGGGCATAGCCCGTTATTTTAAAGTCTGGAACATATGACCAGTTATAAAATATGAGAGAAAAAATATTTGAGAAACTTGAAAAATAAAATCCAAACATATCTTTAAATCAGATTCTCTGATCAGAATGATGCTTAATACATAGCAATCAAAAATTAAAACAATTTGATAATTATTTACTTTTACGAAAAACCAACCAGAAACTAACTACAAGCTCGTATAAAACAAGGGGTTAGCCTACACACACAAAGGAGCAAGGTTTGATTTGGGCAGGGTCACTATGCTGCTTGAATTCAATCCATCTTTTCGTCTCTGCGCTCGTGATCTCTCTCGGGAGTGCGTGAACGAGATCGTGAATGTGATCGGGAGGGAGATCTTGATGGCGAACGCGGGGAACGAGATCTGGAACGACGCGGGGATCGGGATCTAGAGCGGCGTGGAGTGCGGGACCTTGAACGCCTTGGAGTATGGGATCTTGAGCGGCGTAGGCTTCGAGATCTTGATCTAGACCTGCGAGGACTGCGTGACCTTGATCGAGGAGAATATGAACGAGATCTGCTGTATGATCGACGTCTGCTTCTAAAACCATTAATTGAAAAAATTATCAACTAACATTGGATAACATAACAAACACGAAGATGATTCATTCATTTCAGTATTATGCACCTATGTCATCTTCTTGTTGGAAGGTTGGATCCCTGAAGATGTTTGGGTGATTCTGTTAAAATTGATAAGGATTTTGTCTAAGACTTCCGATATTTATTTCATTTATGTTCTAAAACCCCTTGGGATGGTTGAGTGATTTCGTAGGTAAACATATGTTTAAACATAATAGAATCAATAACAGACAAAAAAGGGAACACAATTGACAATTCCTTATGGTAGAAAATAATGACTCAACACAACTTCGATTATATGAAAGATAAATCGTATCTATGGTTTGATATTTCCCTACTATCCCAGGGGACACAGTACTCAGACAGGAAGGTGATACGTGCATACTGTGGTAAGATCTTCCCTTCCACTTCTTGATTCATCAGTAATTATTGTTGTTTGAAAAATGTGAAAAATTGACAGAAATCAAGTTTACCTTGATCTACTTCGAGATCTGGACCCTGAGTCGTGATCCTGAAAACAAAAAATACAAGCTTGAAATGAGGGAAAACGCAAAAAAGCACTGTTGACGTTCCAAGAAGACATAAACCAAGGGAAATTAATGTGTAGAGAGGGATAACGACGAAACAACAAAATATAGATTCCTGACTTATTACAGGGTTAAACATTGTCATCTATAAATTTAATAGGAATACTTTTCTTTTGTATCTATTGTCTAATTTGAGCCTGTGTATTAAAGCTTTTATAACCACTCTAGGGAACACCTCCGCGGCACTATGGAGGATGTTCAGTACCGTGGAGGGATACCATCAATAATGTGGAGGGACATCATCAGAACTGTGGAGGATATCCAGTAGTGTTGAGGGCAATCACAATACCTTAGAGTAGGTACCAATGTACTGATTGGTATTCCCCTAGTACTGGACACCCTCCAATGTACTGATGGTATTCTAACAGTACTGAATGCCTCCACAGTACTGCACAGACCTAGGTGGATAACAAATATATTGACATTCCAAAAATTTGATTGATGAAAACCCGGGATAGTATGTAAACAGCAAGTGTGATATGTGTTCAAACCTCAACAAAACGAATTTTTTTGCCATTGAGTTCTGTGCCATCTAATTTCCTGATGATGTTTCTCATGTCCTCATACGTTGCCAGACAAATCAAGCTGAAATCAGAAAACAGAGTATTCTAAATATGCTAGCTCACATCGATATAAGCACTTTGGGGAGCGTCTGTGCAGTTCCGTGGAGGATTTCAGTACTATGGAGGGATGTTTAGTACATTTGAGGGTGTTCAGTACTGTAAAGCGGAGCTACAAGCACTTTGGATATTACCTCCATATTACTTGTGGTTTCCCTCCAGATTACTGCATATCCTACATAGTACTGTTGTCATCCCCCAGTAATACTGATGGTACCCCTCCTCAATACTTGACAACCTACACAGTGCTGAGTATCCTCCAAAGTACTGCACACAGACTCCACAGGGTGATAAGCCTCTAAAGTTAAACAGCTGAATGAATTGACGACATCAAATTGTCAAATGCTGTTATTTGCTATTTGGTTAGGCAGAAGCAGCTTTGAAGACAGCAAAGATTAATTTGATTGGAGCATAATAAATCTGTTTTTAAACTTTTAACTCGAGTAATTTGCTTTAATACAGGAATGATAAAATTTTGACCAGAAATGACCCTGGACACATCATAGAGGTTTATTTAGCATAGGTCTAATTAACACACGTTGTGGATTTTCAAACACAGATCAGGACAGTTATGACCAGGATATCAAAAGATAGGAAGACATATTAAGGTTTCAGCTCTTGATGTCTTACCTTGCGACTAGTTCACTCTATACTTTTAACATCTTACTAACTGCAAAGAGCGCTGGAAGCTCTATTTAATATTCAACTTCTATCAATACTGTTCTATATTCATTTCAACGTTTAAAGAGATTTATTTCCAAAAACATTCAATGGTTCACTTACGCTTCTCCGCGCTTTCTCTTGTGTGCATCTGCATATGTGACTTCTCCAGACTGGCGACAGTAGTCTTTCAAATCCTTTACAAGTGGAAGAACAGTTAAAATATTCAAAATTTGGGTGATTCAAAAAACATTTTTCCAATGAATCAGTTTCAATTGGGTGAATCATTTAAAAGTTCATTCTATCAAACTTTTTCATGGGTAGAATTTCGACAAGAAATTGAATTGATCCTAAAATGCATCGTTTTGAAAACTTTTATCCAAATTCTTGGCTGATAATCTGATACTTCTTTAAGGCAATGTTTACCAGGAAAGAGGTTTTTCTATCTGAGAGATTTGGATGATACCATACATAAAGTTGAAAATAAAAGAGAACTGATTTGAATATTAGCTTTGGACAATATCATGTCAACACAGCATAATGGCGAAGGTTAAAGAATGAAACTGCATCTTCATTCAGCTTTGGCCCATCAGCTTTGGCCCAAATAATCTGATCCAAAACTCAGGACTCCAATTCCATTTGTTTTGTTTTGGTACAAAAAACTATATTATTACCCGTACTGAAAATCAACCAGGATAGTTTTGGTGGAAAATATCATCAACATCACATGTCTGCAGGAGTTTGCAACAATCATTGACAGTGCACTTCTCTGGATGCTCAAGCAGTTGCAATAAACATCACAAAGAAGCCAGTCAGAAATACATAATGATCATGATGCTGTGTCTAGCCATAGTCATCATCATTGATTTGGCAGATGAACACTTATTTTTCGCTCTAGTATAACGCATCTCATGTGTGAAAATTAGCATCACAATTGGTATCAGAATTGACATGATCATCACTTATGCTTCTCATCTGGTATAATGCATCTCATGAGTGAAAATTAGCATCAGGCAATGCCTATCACAATCGGTAAAGAAACGGACATGATCATCGCCGTTGCAATATTCATCATGCATCATTGCTCGTCCTCATCAAGAACATCGTCACAGAGAAACATCATCATCAGAGTTACATCATAGTTTGATAGCTTGACATCAAGTATCATCACAATCATAGCTTCAGATTGGCTAAAATTTGGAAGGAGTATTTACAAAAGTGGAAAATAAAAAGCTGTTTCACAACAGAGGAACAATATTTACATAACATGTAAAATATACAATCCCCTATGTGAATCTCAAAATGAATTTGTGACCACCAGGATTAAAGTATAAATTAGGCAATATAATACACCTTTTATTCATCACTTGCAAAAGGTTTGTACAAAGAAAGCCTGCAAGATTGTTGCTTGCTCCTTTGATTTTTGCATGAATCAATCTCTTCAATGACCCCCTATATTTTCAGAAATAGTATTTTGTTCAGAAAACAACAGAGCATACCAAATAATTTTGTTTTTTAAATAATTTTGTTTTTTAAATAATTTTGTTTTTTAAACAATGTTTTTGCCATGGTGTCTTGGGGCTGCTAGTAGCTAGCCACTATGTAGCTACATGTTTTAACTTTTTAAGAGGATACTCAAATACCAATATTCTAGTATCATAAATCATATTTCAACTTTGCCTGGTATGTGAACTCAACCTTGGGCTTAAATACACATTGTCCAAATATTCTAGGTATTATCTTTCGCACCTTTCCAAAAGCAGCAAAGTCATGAATAAAAATTCTAACAGTATCAGATGAGCTAATTGCCTGGAAAAAACTAGAATATTCAGCAAAGCAACTCACCTGCCAGCTTACACGCGTGGAGAGGTTTTCAACTACTAGTCTGTACTTGGTCTTCAAAGGTGGTCCATACCTAAGACAAAAATCAAAACAGATAGTGAACAATAAGTCAGGTAATTAGCTAAGTAATTAGCCAAGCAAACTTTTTAGCACCAAAACAGCCTGTTTAAAGATTGAGTTGCTGTTGCTCTAGAGATTGACCAAATTTTGAAAAAATAATAATAATGCATTGTCCTAGAAAAGGTTGACTTGAAAATCTGCAATAAACATACCTTTCTAATGCTCTTTGCTTCCTGCTCCTGCTCATACTAGTGAACACACCACCACGACCTCGTTCAGTTCCTTTAGCATGCTCTACAATCACTCTGACAGGAAAAAGAAAACCATTAAGAAGACACAAGAAACAGTAGAGCAGTTTTGAATGTTTGATGAAGTTATGAGGAATGGTGAGGAAGGTGTAGATCAAATATCTACACTGATGTATCAAGAGTATTAAGTACGGGGATGAGAAAGTGGTGGTCTTCCCCTCCCTTAGGCCCAAAAGTTGTTGAAAGTTTCAATCCCTTCCCCAGTCTCTCAATTTAAAATGTTTGCGCCTAAGTATTAAAAATAGCTTGTGTCATCCAAAGGGGTCAAATTTAGTTTGCCTTAAGAGTTTTGAAAAGTTTCACAGGTTTAGAAAGATTATTAGGCCAGTAAGCTAAATTTCAAATAAAAAATCAATGTCCACTAAAATGTAAATCATAAACTTTTTTCGGGATTTTTCAGAAGAACTTTTGACAAATAATGGCTTAAACAAATGATTAAATCTGGGCCTAGTGTGAGTTCAGGATGCTTTGGTAGCAATTTCATTGTCCTCATTTGAATTCAATTAATACTCAAGTGTACATCATTGGATTAGGGCAATCACCTGCCTCCACGCTGCCTAAACTCTCAGAGATAGCCATGGTCAACTTTCTCAAATCTTATTTTTCTACAAGATTCTGCGTCCTCAATAATGTTCTTACAATCATTTCAAAACCTAATAATATTTTCCAGTCCTTAATATCTTTTAACTACATCAATGAGGAAAGGTGGACTGGCTGATTATTCTGGCCATGGCAAATTTTGCTAAGAACTGACCCAAAATCACAAACTCCAAAACGATCTTTCCTCTAAGTGATTGAATTTTATGATAGTAAGAAGATCATAATATAAAATATGTCTGCAAGAATAAACCTGATAAAGGCTTGCATACCTTTCTCCCATGAGATCTTTACCGTTCAGGTCGTACACAGCATCATCAGCATCTCTGTAATCTTCAAAATCCTGTCAAGAAATTCAAAAATCAACAATAGCCAATGCCGCACAAGTTGGCGGATCCAATTTTGAAGTTATACATGTAATCAACCCTAGGAAATATCCGCACTGTGAACATTCAGTGGGGTGCACAAAGCCAAGGTTGCCAATGTTACTGTACACAACCAATAAATCTGAATGGATAATGCTATCTTGAGGGGGATATTGCTGGGTTATTGGAAGAAGTTTACCCTCATTACGAGCACCAACAAATCTTATGACTCCCATTCCCACTCTTTTTGTACATCCCAAACACATTGCTTGTGTTGTTGCCTTCTCCCTCTGTTACATTTCCTTTTTATGAATAGGGACTTGTCGATCTCCACCATTTGTTTAGGACTAATAAGCATCCTATAATTCATTAGAAATTGTACCTATCGATGATAGAATTTTCTGAGATTGCCAAAATAATTGAGTCCATTGTAAAGCAACACCGACACCACACAAATATGTTAAGAGAATCACTCTCCAGAAAGCTATTTGAGATTTTTCCAAAAAACTTCCAGCTCATATTGTTTTATAATTGCCCGACCTCAATTATTTAGGGATCTCTAGCGATTCCCCTGGTGCTGTCTCTTCATTGCAGAACCATAGCCTTTCTCCTTCAGCACCTGGTCTGACATGGATAGCCAATGGCGGAAAGGTGTCTATCCTGCAAAGATGTCCTGTCCTGGTTAAATGTCTGACTGAAGGCTCTGCATTTTTCACTTGAAAACCGGTAAAGCTGGTCTGACATCTTAATCTTTATTTTTTGATCTTCATTAGATACTGATTGCTGATTGTCATCAATGAGCCAATTTTGGCTGCTTTACATGAGTTCTTAGGTGACAGGAGAAGCGGCCTAAGTTGTTGATGAATAACGGTTCGTTGCTTGCTGCTTCTGCATAGCCTAGGTGGCGGGAATGGCCGAGTGGTTAGATCACTTGACCCTTGATTGAAGGGTCCCGGGTTCGAAACCACCTTCAGACCTGTCACATACAGAGTGAGGAGAGAATTAGCCAGCTCTCTGTAATTCCAGGCAAAAGGCAAAAGGAATCACGAGGTGTGGTCACATCGAGAGGAAGGACCAGGGTCGCACTGCTCGATTAGTTTACCTATTCAGTGGGCCCTTTGTGCTTAGCACATAAACCCATACCTTGCGAAGATAGTAAGCGTATGTGCCTATCAACTATCAGCATGGCTATGCCAGCGGGTTTTCAATTCTATCTTCCGCTACATTGGGTTTACACAAAATATTGCATATTCAGAAAGCTTATAGCTTAACCTTTCATTCCATATATGTATCAACTATATAATATTCACAGTTTAATAAATAATTTCCACCGTTTAATCAGATAAAAGCTACCTAGATAAATACTTACAACAAAACCGAAGCCATTTTTCAAGTTGACTTCACGGAGGTGGCCATATCCTTTGAAGAACCTTTCGATATCTCGCTCCGTTGCTCTGCTTGAAATTCTTCCCATATAAAGTCGAGGCATTTTAGCAGATGATTATTTACTCCAAAAAGCCCCTGATCTCCGGCTTTTAAGGCACAATGAGGCAAAGACAGTAAGAATCACTCTGTATACGTTTGCAACTTCTGTTCTCGCGCGTTGAAAGAGATATGCACTTTGTTTGTTGAATATTCCTCCTCCTCGTGCTGTTCTCTACTGGTCAGCGGTTCTACGCATGACAAAGTCATATGGAAAAACAGAAGGGAGGGGGTAGCAAGGAACAGAGGGTAGACTTACTACGTGATTCCTTATATTCGTTCCACGTCTTTATCTTATTTTCATGTTTCCAATCATACAAAAAATTAATTTCATATTATCGGTCCCAGCAGTCTAATTCAGTGCACAGAACTGTACTAGCAAGTGTTACACTTAGTTGAAAGACACAACCAGACGAACAAGAAATCCAAACGAGCTAATTCATCATAGATCTAATCTAGTCACTTTTGGTTCGAAAAGCCTCTTATCACTAGGCCCACAAATTTGGAATGCTTTACCAAAAAACGAAATCAAATTCAATCGAAAATAAACAAACTTTTAAGAGCGTCATTAAATAATGGAGGGGACCAGAGTGCAATTACAACGTATGCAAAAATTAGTTAGCTTCTGACCGTATTCTATGTTTTGATAAAGTAATAAAGTAAAAACATTTATTAATGTAGTCAAGTAGTTTAAATATTCGATTTAGATTAGTTTCTTTAGAACCTAGATTGTTATACATCGAATTAAAATAAGATGACAAAAAAACAAACAAACAAACTAGGTCATCAGTACATTAAGGGTATTCACTGCTATTCATATTCAGAAACCACTAGCACTTTAAGATTACCTCAACAGTACTTAAGCTTGACTCCCCCAAAAGTACTGAATATCATCCACAGTACTGCTGGCACCCCCCTACATTGAAGATAATATTCCTGCAAAGAACTGAACATCCTCCACAATACTAAATCATCACCCCCCCCCCCAAAGTACTGAATACCCTCCACATAAAAGCATTGACGTTCCTCAGCAGAATGCAAACCCTGTAAGAGCATTTAGTTTGGCAATTAATTTTTCAAAAAGGGATTTCTATTTGCAAACAGTGTAAGGCCTTTCACATCCGAACTGTGTAAAAAATAGCAACAAAATACACAGTAGATATGTACAAAATATAGTGGAGTTATATTTTAAAAAGAGACGAGGTCATTTATTTTTGATGATAGGTACTGACAAGAATATACAGTGGATTGGCTCTTGGCTTTAAATTACTTTAAAAGGACAAATCAAAAACTCAATACTTCAAATCTTTGATACCAATACTGCAAGTTTTTAATTCATAAGAAAGGAATTTAAGAGGTCGAATTCAAAAAAAAATTTAAGCTCTTCTTTCTTAAAATGAAAATTTCAATGAAATAATTGGTCGTTCATGATACACTGGCTTTTTTTAACGGTACTACACCAGAAACAGCATACAAACATCTCCTTCATTCTTGCACATGAAAATAGGTTACTAGACTCCGGGTCCGCATTTAACTTTTCAACATAGTTGCTTCTGTTATGAACTTTCAGTCGTACCCTGGTCAATAGACGATTCTGCAAAACATTGTGAACCTCATTTCACGCAACGAATCATAGGAATAAGCCCCTGGGCTACGCCTAGCTACCGAAATTAAAACGGCCTAAATCTTCCGAAGCAGCAGTCTTTAGTTTCGGTAGCTATGCGTTGCTAAGGGGCATATTCCCATAAATCATTGCGTGAAATAAGATCCAGAATCCTTTGCAGAGTCGTCTAAGTTGCTTGAGTGGATTCCTCAACTTGAATGAAATTCATCGATGCAGTTCCAAGCTATGATGAACTGAAGCATCGCATTGTTCTGAAGATGGGATTTCTGACGAGTTTTTTGATGTTACAAGTCTGCATCGGCTTTTTCCGTTTTGCGCTGTTTTGATGCGCTGATGATTTCCCTGCAGTGACGAAAGACATTTCATTTTTCCACAATGAACTCTCTTTCATTTGTAAATAGCTTTACAGAAATGCAAAAAATAGGAAAATAGTAAAACATTACAATAGTACCGGGTGTCTCACAAAATAGGCTACAGTCTTTGATCGGTACAGAACTTTGAAATAGCCAGAAAAATTGGAAACACATTTAAGTGAAAACATGGATTACTTGTGATTTTCGTCTGACGCTCAACAGAGCAATACGTCAGAAAGAGAACCAAACAAAAACCCTAACGAATTATTGTACCCAGATGTGGATCGAAATAGGCCAATCAGAATAGGGGGTAATGATTGGTAAAGTGTAGGAAAACCAATCATTACCCGTGATACAGTGAGCTGAACAATAAGATTACTCCAACATTGGGCAGCTCACTGTATCATGGGTGTTGATAGGTTTTCCTACACTTAACCAATCATTCACCTCTTTTTTGATTGGTCTATTTCGATTCACATATGGGTATAATAATTCGTTAGGTTTTTGTTTGGTCCTCTTTCTGACGTATTGCTCTTTTGAGTTTCAGATGAAAAGCTTATGTAAATGATTCCGATTATTCTAGCTATTTCATAATAGGGTATGCGTTTGAAACGTTTGATTTAAATTAAGGAGTTTTCATATTTTTATGCCTCAGATTGGCACCGAAGAAAAAGTTAATACTTTACCCCACCTTTACTCAAATCAAAGAGGTAACTACCCAGCCAAAACAAAAGTCAATAAGTCTTCACCAGTTTCTTGAATGTTCATTTAAGAAATGAGGACTTATGTAACAGAGTCAAATAAACATGCAGAAGGAAATACCTTTTTCTCTTCGATTCTCGTTTTCTGAAACTAGAAGGCGCAGAAATGCCATCTCTTTTTAAAGGAGCTGCAGCTAACTGTTTCTTTTTCGACCTGCAAAATAACATCTTTACCAGTTACGCTCTACATGAAATTTTCTGCAATTTTCTAGTCAGCGCTCGAATACTTTTAACTCACCAGGGTAGAATGAGTTAAGAAAATAACACTTGAAATATCACAGCCTATTCTGGGTATCTCCTAAAAATGGCAGAGTTGGAATGCATGTACATCTGGTTTTTACAGCAAACTTTCAAAAGACTATTGTTGCAGTTATTGGGCTGAATGTACCCCATAAAATGGGAGACTTTTAAGAGAGAGCCAGAGCCTCATTTTAGGACAACATTTCACAATTTACATAAGAAGTTTCCAAGTGGAATTGTTTGGTCAATAATTATAACTCCTTCAAAAACATAAATACAGTCAGTTAGGTCAAGACCGAAAGAGAAAAAGAGTTTTGTTCCTTGTCACTCTGTGATAAGCATACTTGTTTTCAATAGACATGCCAAAAAATACTACCTCCTCTCAAAATGGCAGTCTCGCCCATCACTCCCTGATGCTAGCTCAGCCAGCTTCAGGCCCATTACCATGGAAAATCAAAGCAACCAGCTAATGTTAAATGAAATGAAATGATGAACCTGCTTGGCATGTGTAGTTTTGATATCCATGCTGGAATTTCACAGCCTGAAGACTGCATCACATTCGCAATGCTGAAAAAGAGCACCTTACAACATCACAAACTGAAATATTTGTAAAAAGTGTTTGCTACGTGTGATACTTTGTAGTTAGATAATACGATGAAATAAAACTGTTTGGTATCGAAAATAGCATAGATGGAATTTTCACGTTTCGAGATAATGTCCCTTATCAAGTAGTTCGTTATATATCTAGCAGAGCAAAGATGAGACAAGATGTGAAAGATTCAAATTCATAATCTTTCGAATTTTGTCTTCTCTTTGCTCTGCTCGATCTATAACAAACTACTTGATAACGGGTATGATCTCGAAACGTTGTGAAAATTACATCTATTTTATTTTTTTGGTAATCTAATGTAATCTACGTCCAACACGCTATTTGCATTACTCTAACAGCTCTTACTTATTAATACCTCCGTTCAGAAAACAGAGGAATACCGAATACAGTCCTCCCATGTAAGAAACTCAAATTATCGTATCAGGCTATCCTGTTTCTTATACTAAACGACTCACTTAATTATCCATTTGAATATTTTTGTCCAAGGAAAACATAACTGTGAAAAGTTAAGATGGGTACTCTTTGAAAGTCCTTACAGTCTTGATAATAGCAAAGGTAAAAAAAGAGGAAAATAATAACAAAATCACTAAAACCACATTCAATATATACAGATAAAATGAATATTTACAAGAACTGTACAGTTATCATAGCTTTCGGCTAGACAACCTCAGTATCAATAATAATAATAGTTCTTGTAAATAGTAATAATAATAATAATAGAGGAAAATGTTTCAGGTAGCAGGCTGCACTTTCTTGTATTATTATTATTTTTATTATCATTGTCAATATATTCACAGTAGGTACTAAGAAGTAATAGCTAATAAGTAACATAGCTAATTAAAACCTACTTTATGTCTCATTTCTTTTAAGCGGGACTTGTCGTAATCTTTTATGGCATATGAAATTCTAGTATGAAGTATTTGATTGAGATGAGAGTTGATATTTAGGTATTTCTATGGATTTTTGTCATGCGACAACTTCCAGTAAGAAATAATAAATGGACACCCCCTTATTCAAATTGCGAAGCAAGTAGCACTAATAGGTTAAGGCTATCAAAATGGCCCCCAAATAAAGGCCTCCTCTCGTAATAGCCCCCTAAGAGATATGTACAACAAAAGTAAGAGGGAGCTCTAAAAGGATTTTTTAACGAAATGCCAATGATTTGGACTTAAATAAAAAAACATAAATGCCTTCTTCGTTAATCTCTTTTAAGTATATTTCCGTTGAAAAATTAAGTCGCCACAAATGAATAGATAGGATATATATGATACAATGATATACCATTCTTCATATATTTCATTCATCAAAAATTATGTTAATATCATTTTTGAACTCAATGGAAGGTACTGCTATATTTGAACGTCTCGCAAGTTATTGTTCGGGTAGCAGCTATTAAAAAGTTTTAGCTTTATACAAGAAACGGATTTTTGTCCAATATTTCGCGTAACAGTAGCTTGTATAAATTCGGACCTTCAAGGACCTTTTGATAGCCAACATTTTTGAACACAAGGGTACCTTTTTAGATTAACAATGTCATCTTCTGTGAAGAATGTTATAGCAGTTCCAGATCTCCCAGCCCGTCCAGTACGACCTGTATATATGTAAATAAAAGAGATACAAATCAGTTCAACACGTCACAATGCGTTGCGTCACATAGAGTTGCGTCGCATTTCGTCATCTATTTGAGGCCTCGCTCACACTGCTCCGTATTTGTTTGTCTCCGTATTTGGAGACGGAAAACATTGCCTGTTCACAGTACTCCGGGCAAATACGATGCTCTTAAATCCCATTTCCAGACAAATATTTCAAAAACACCGTCGTATTGTGTAAATACCGTCGTATTCAAATATCTCCGTATTTGGTGTTCACAGTGAAAACGGAGTGTATTCAATACGTACCGTATTCGAAAGTATGCGTATTTGTTTGCGTATTCGAACAGCTCCGTATTTGAAGGGTATCACTGTGAACGCAAGGCCGAAGCGGATAGGTTTTGCTCCGTTTTAATTCAAATACAGAGCAGTGGAAACGGGGCCTGAGATATATCGCGTCACATAAGGTCGGTTGTCGTTGCGTCGTCAAGGCTCCTCTTTCTTTTGCTGCTATCATTTGAGACGGGGGTAGATGCGACTCCTATCATTGGCTCGAGAGCCACTTCCCCTCACCCCAACTCTCCAGGGTGAGTGATAAGAAGAGAGGAATTGAGATTTAAGTGAGTCTTGGTATGACTAGGCCAGGATTTGAGCCCATGACCTAAGATAAACTAGTGAGCACTCTACAACAAGCGCAATAAAGATCGACGTATTTTCATCAAACATAATGCTTAATTAGACTAGCTGAATAGAACTACAAAGATATGAGAAAGCAATTTATATAGATTGTTTAACTAAACTACAGAGACATGGAGGGTCTAACGTTTTACTTGTTTTAGTCTTTTTTGAAACTCAGTCAATTGTGCAAAGAATATTATTTGTTGTTTCTTAATTCTTACATAGAAATATTAGTTAAAGTAAATCTTCATAGGAAAATTATTTTGCACAAGAAAAATATGCAAGATGATAGAAAACTAAAGCCAGAAAGATCGGAAGCATAGCGAAAACATGGGTTACATAAGCTTTTCGTCTGACACTCAACAGTCAGAAAGATCTAATGTATTACTCTGTTGAATTTCAGACGAAAAGCCTAAGCCGTCTATATTTTCGCTATGCTTCAGATGTTTCTTGCTTTATTGATGTTGCGTACCAATCAAAGACTGTTATAGAAAAATAAACAAGATATTGGGAACAAATAAGAAACAAACCTATTCTGTGTATATAACTGACAGCTGAAGGAGGGAAGTCATAGTTGACAACCAAGTTGATTCCCTTGAAGTCTATCCCGCGACCCATGAGTTCAGTTGCAATGAGGACCCATATCTTGAAAAATGAAATAAAATCTATTAACTATTTAAAGGGCGGCAGCTCACTAAATGATAAAATGGCTAAATAACAAAATTACTATCAAATCTGGTCCCATCAGCTTATAAAGTTAACAATTTGAAATATCATTTTAGATAATTTAAGAATCGATGAAATAACCCCCAGCTAGTAATCTTGCTAAAGACAGAGGCGGATCTAGGAAAAACTCTGCTCGAATTGGTCCAGTTGACAGAATCACTGATTTTTTATCTAAGAGCCTAAATTAGAAGAAAAAAACATTAGGCCTGAAAATCTGAATACAGGTCAAGCAATAGTGGCTGTAGTCTGGATCTGCCCCTAAAAGAGGGTATATAGGGGTTCTAGGGAACATGGGAACACGCCCAAAGTTAAAAAGAGAACAAGGGAACATGATATAAATCAAACAGGGAATAAGGGAACATTGACAGCAATAAGGGATCAGGAAACACAAAATACAAACACTTCTTCTTAGAACAATGAGGGAACATTTGTGATTTTTAAAAGGGAACAGGGAAACATGACTCCCCTATATGACCCTCCTAAAAGACTAATTCGATTTTTATTGAAAATGAAATGAGCAATGCTTCAATGAATTTAGAATATTGTGTTTTCAGCGATAAGAGACACAATCGCTGAAAAGGATAGCTATCGTAACGGGCGGTCCCTTATAGGGCTATTTAAACAGTGGACCGTCATGATAAGGCTTGTAATGATAAATGGTAAATATCATGTAGAGTATTGCGGTATCAATCTAGACAAATAATTTTACAGTCAAGAAATTTCCATTCATAACCTTACCTTTCCAGATCTAAATTGCTTGACAACATTTTCTCTCTTGAAAAAAAATTTTATAAGTCATTTAGATATAGTAATAGACATAAATATTTTGTAAAGAGAGAGGGACAAAAATTTCTCCTCAAAAAAACTAGAAAAAGTGCCAATAATCTTACTCTTAACACCCTTGGGGATGTATGTTCAGTAATATAGAGGAATAACATCTGCAATGTGGAGGATATTAAGCACTGCAGAGGGATACCATCAGTACTGAGTGGGGGATGCCAGCAGTACAATGGAGGATATTCAATACGGTTGGGGGTTTCATCAGTACTTTGGAGGATATTCATTGCTGTTGAGGGATACCATCAGCACTAGGGGATATCATCAGTACTGTGGAGGATATTCAGTTCTGTGGACGGATACTATCAGTGCTAATAGGGGATAGCACCAGTACTGCGGAGGATGTTCAACACTATGGAGGGAAACCACGAGTATTGTTGAGATAATGCCTAAAGTGCTTGTGGTTCCCTCCACAGTACCGAATATACTCCACAGTACTGCATAGCGGTCAATGCAGAGACGGAGATAAACATTCTCCAACACAATTATTAGAAAGCAGTGAAAATATTCCAACCTGCAGTTGGGTTCGATCAGCATGAATGACGTCAACATTAATCCCATCATAAATTAGCTCATTGAAGAGTTCTTTCGCTCTGTCTTTGCTCTGAACAAAAATTAAAATCGGCGGATCGAAGGCCTAAGGAAAAAAACATTCAGAAATACTTGATAACACTTATTTTTCATAAGACGTAAACTAATGACCCAGTCCTGGAAGTTTGCTAATTATTCTTTTTGATTTTGTACACTCAAAGTTTCATCGTGAATCTCTTATATTTGATAAGAAGGAACAAAATTAGCCTTACCTTTCGGAGAACGTCTCTCATTGCGATCAACTTGCCACTCTCTTGACCTGTAAAACAGAGCTCCTGGTTGACATTTTCTGTTGCCGAATTCCTACGATAAAACAGTTCGAAACATATATCTTAAATCTTATTGAAAAGCATACTATGAAAAGAGTTTCCATGATCAAAATTATGGTTAACATTAGGGAACTTATTAAGTATGTGGCTAAAAGATCAAACAATGTGTCCTCCCAGTTATCACCTAAATGGCTGTGCAGCAGCTCGTAAACTTGAGCATACGATGTACGGTTACACATTGTTGGTATTCAAGAACCAAGATGGCTCAAATTGCAATGAGCAAAAAGTAAAATGATAGGTTGTGGCTCAAGACAATCTATTGATTAAATTCGATCGTTGTTCTTAGAACTTCTTGAGCACTCTACGTGTAGTTATTGCTCGTTGCTCTCCTAGCAATTTGAGCACTCGTTAGTTCAACCAATAAGGTATAACAGTATATTGTATGCCCAAGTTCACGAGTTGCTGAAAAACCAATGTGGTGATAGCCGGGAGGGCACATGGGGTCTCTTGATCACATACTTATATTTCGCTCGTTGTTCTTGCAACTTCTTGATGATTTTGTATGTATCTTGAGCTACAATCTACCATTTCATAAAGTAAGTTAGTTATCCCATACTCCAAAGGGAAGACAAAAGCGTGACATATTCCTGGAAAGGAAACTTCTTCTTACCTGACACCAACAGTTACTCTGACGAAGTTGTTCAAATGAAGAGAACACCAATCCTCCACTTGATTTGCTAACGTGGCACTGAACAGAGCCCTCGTCAATTTTGGATGATCACAAGATGTTATGACGGAAGCAATCTAGTTAAACGAGATCGATGAGCATAATGAGATAAACTCAGAATATGCAGGATTCGGATAATCTTTAGAGATAACATGATTGTGTGAATTTAAACACCGTTGGGGTTCATGCCACCATTTCTCACTAACCCCTAAATATCAAGCCTGATGTTGTGGGGACCCCAAATATTGAATATAATGTTTTTTGCAGAACCCAAAATCTCGTTATCTATCAAAATAAACTATCTTGTCCTGTTTATGGGTCATTAAACAGATGCACCAGATTCTAAGATTCCTCTTCCTGACCCAAAATATTGAATTTAGTCCATCTTGTAATTTACCTACCCAAAATATTGATTTTACATTAAATTTCAGACCCCAAACATGGACCTCTCTCTATTGAAAGTCTGGGAGTAGCCCCTCTTGGAATTAAAACGACCAGCTCTAGACTCGAACCAACGACCTCTCTCTAGCTTTGTACGCTTGCTCAGTGGCTGGAACATTAGCCTATAAAGCTGAGGTCGCTTGTTCAAGTCTTGCTTAGGTCATTACCATTAACAAAAAGTATCTCTAATAATGAGGAAAGCAAGAATAATTGGAAACATAACAAAGATAATAACGGGTGAAAAAAAAGTTAGATTATTGATGACATTTGTAGAACATAATATGAAATGTATTTTGATTTTTCTACGAAAATCGACATTACTGCGTCTATCAGCCTCCGAGGTGAAATAATTAAATCAAAGTTCTCAAAATAGGGATAATGTATTAGGACTAATAAATAGTCAATTCAGGCCCTTTCTTATAAAAATATTTTCCTGTCAGCAAATTTTTCCCCACATGACAGCTATTTTCTAGAAAAGGAATTACAAAACGCGTATGAATTTACAAGCCCATGCAAAGTTAGTAATTGAACATTGACCATTCACCTGCTCCCTAAAGCCACTTTTCCCTTCCTCAAACAATTTATCTCCTTCGTCCAGGACCAGCCATTCCACTCTGAAATCAATAAGTTAAAAGATTTAATTCATCACTATGAAGAGTCTTGGATAAGTATGCAAATTTTGGTTGGCAAACAGTTCGTCTTCCTCCTGGATGCGTGAGTTTTGTAAAGGTACATCCGGTTGCGCATAACTTGTTCCCAAACCTCTTGTTGTATCATGCTATAACCACGTTTTTATCACTAGTAAAAATGCTATGTTGAGAGCACGGACAGAATTCAACGGTGTGTGTATGATTTCCTAAGCTAGTCTTAGGTGAAAGTCGAAATGCTCTTGTAAACAATATGTAAATAGTCAGTTATTGTTATGGATATGAAATATAAAACCCAAAGACGTCTTCTTCATTCTGAGTAAGACCCTGACTCACTTACTTCTAAACAGTGCAATGCAAAACTAGAAACCTGTTGGCAATACTTACGTGTTTAACTCTATCTCAGGGGAGTCTTTATTCAGGAGATGAACAAGCCGATTTGGTGTTGTGATTAATATATCTAAAAGCAAATTAATACAAATATTAATACAGACAATAGCAACAGTAATTTTTTGGAAAATGCCCCATTTTTAGGATTGTAAGTATGTGTATTTATGTATATAATTTTTAACTGGATAACACTGTACAATTTAAAAATTAGTATAAACAGTGGTAAACTTGAGGCCCCGGTTGCGCAGTGGTAGCGTTCTAGAGTATAAATCTAGAGGTAGTGGGTTCGAGTCCTACTCGGGTCATTTTCATTCTCACAAATTATCTCGATTAAACAGTGCAGCTTTTAAAATAAATAAATAAATAAAAATAAACAAATAGATAAATAAATATTACAAGCTTTGATAAAATACAAGATATAATACTTGAAATACTAAACATACTGTCCTTACTTGATGTGAGAAAATGGGTTATTTTTTTCCTTAGTTAAAAATCTTTTTAAGTTTTCTTAAATTGTGTCGGGGTGTTTTCAATTTTCTTCATGTTAGAAGGTAGTTATTCCATTTTTTACAGCTGATTGCTATATTTATTTTGCTGTTCTGTTGTACCAAGCACCAACAGAGATGGGTAATGAGAAAAAACGGGAAGATGGTGAAAAAAACGGAGGGAAAACATCGGAGAGATGAGAAATAATTAAATACGATCCGCTCACCTATATTTTCATAAAAGCTTTTTGAACGCTTAATTGATGATGACCTCGATTTGGTTAATACATTTATTCTTAATCCTCTCCCAACATTTATGCGAGAAAATTCTCTGTATATCTAGAAAATAAATGAAAAAGTAAATCAGGAGATTAAAGAAATTATTAAGAATTTCAACTTCTACAATTCTGCTTAATGGTTAGAAGGTCAGGTAAAAAGTGTCATTCTACACTTTCTGAAAATTCTAGTTTTTCTTTCAGAGAGTTGCAAATTCTTATTGCTTTATGTAAATGAATCTTAAGTGATATAGATGCAGACATTTCTTTTTAATGTATACCTTATTGCATTGCAAAATATCAATAAATATATGAAAGCTTTCGATAAGTGGTCAAAGATTATCCATCCTTAGGTGCTTAATATACTTTACGGGTTTACAACTACATATTTCTTATGCAGTTGTAAACGCGTATATCGGAACTTCTATATTTCAGCTGTACCCCTTGAGGTTCTTGATTGTTTAAAGAGATATGTTTATGCATTATACGCTCTCTGCTCCTATGCAATCAGAGCAGTTATTCAAAAACTACCCAGAAAAAGTTCCTTTGAATACTGAAATCATCGGGTAAAGGTACATAAAAGAAGATGTTGTTTAATGCAAGTTTTACTTTACAAAGTGTTGTACGTACCTGGTTTACTAATTCTCGTGTTGGGGCTATCACCAAGCCTCTAATTCCACTTTTTGCCGGCTTCTAAAATATAGAAGATTCACTCTTTATATCAAAACAATTTCAGCATCACTTCACAGCTCTAAGAGCGAATAATTCTGAAGGTCTGAGCAACTTGAGCATTATTACAAAGGTTTAAGAAATTTCTATACCAAAAGCTGAAAAAAATTGTATTTTTTGATATCTTACAAAATCTTGATATTTCTGAAGGGAAACCACAAGCTCCTTTGGTATTACTTTTACAGTACTGATGATATCCCCCATAGTACTGATGGTGTCACCCACAGTACTGATAGTATTCCCCCTACAGCACTGAATATCCTCCATAGCACTGAGAATCCTCTACACCACAGCACAGACAAATACCAATAACTAAGGCCAATAAATGAACAAATTGTATAAATAGTACCACGTAATTCAAAGAAAGTTTACACTGACGTTTCAGGCGTGTCCTCATATGCCCACTCAGATAACAGGCATGTGCCTGAAATTTCAGTGTAAACATTCTATATATCAAATGCTACTACTTATACAATTTGCTCATTCAGTTGCCTTACTTATCAATGGTACCTCACAGATCAAGTTATTTTCAAATATAAATAGCAATGATACTTTCATAAACACTTACCTTGAGACAATGCAAAACAGGTATGATGAAGGCCAGGGTTTTGCCTGAACCTGTAGGAGCACAGACAAGAACTTCCCGTTGCTTTGAAAAAAGAGAGTCAAGATTATGAATCAATAAGTTTGTGCTGTAACAATATTTGGAATGGTATGAGCCTCAAAGTTCAGGCCATGAGCACAAGTAGAGTTAATGAACTGCAGCACCAATGCTTGTAGGCCAATAATTTTTTGATTGAAAAGTTTTGTACTGTGTTAAATAACAAGGGAACATATTTTCTCCTTTGCTTAAAAAATGTTTCCCTCTTAGAAATATAGCTCTTCATGAAAAAGGCGCATTAATGGGGGAAATTCCATAATCAACCAATCCACATCATAAGCAGTCCATTGAGGCTGACAATAAATTAGGTAGAGAATCATATTGAGGAAATAAAGTCCTTCTGTCTGCACAATATGGGATCCATATTTTGATTTAGTCAGATTCTGAAACTCTTAAATGAAATGTGAACCCAGCTCTAGTTGATTTTTCTCACCATTCTAAAATAAATAAAGAGATAGTGAAAGAGATAAGATATGTAAAAGGACATACATTGAGCATTAAGGGGATAGCTTGCATCTGAACAGGGGTGGGGCTTTCATAGCCTGCATCCTCCAAATTTTTCATCATATGTTTCGAGCATTTGAATCTGAAAGAAAACAGAATGTTAGGCTAGAATAATATTCAAATGCTCGACCTCAATAGCCTCAAAGAGCTTATATCGCATGTTTTCTTATTATAAATCAGAGCCTTTGAGGGTCCAGTCCCATCCCAGGATTTTAGAAGCCCTTCAGAGCCCAATCTTATTGGTTGCTACTCTGGATATCCCCCTGTCAATGGTACAGTCAACAACAAAAACCTCTTGAGAACATCTGGTGTACAAAGTCAGATGTGTTTGAGTTCTGCTTGGATCATATTCACTTACAAAAATGATCTTGATTGATTTTCCGAATCCTTCTCAAGTTTACTTGTTGAGCTTCTCCAGACATGCATCTGTTAAAGAGCCGCCATGGTTTGTCTCTAAATTTAGCCAGTGTTGTGCAATTTGTCGACATTATTTGAGTTATGATTCAAGTGCACCTATCATAAGCGTAAATTTAGGGTGCTATGTATGGGGCTAAAGCCCCTGCTATAAAATATCAGCCCTCCTTCAAATTTTATAGCAGGGGCTTAAGCTCCATACATAGCCCTTCTGGAAAAATGAATGAACAATCAAAATTCTAATTTAAAAGGTTTATGAATACATTTCACTCCTTTCAGCAAGCTTTATCATCTTCAAATTTCATTTGATAACCCATCATTTACCATTGTGCTCAAATGTTCTCCTAATCTCAATATTCGACATGATAGTCACCACTTATCATGACAAGCCTTTGATAATTAGCAGGGCAACGTTTCGGGAGAGATCCGTCTCCCATCATCGGGCAGTGAGAAATGTGGTTTCATCCCTATTTAAGCAAAAGATCGGATCGAGAGTTGTGAACACTGAGTGAACCTCGAAGTTTCCCTTCATACACTGAAAAAGTCACTTTCAAGACCAAAAGACAAAGTTGACGATCTAGAAAAATCTAATGTCGTATACAAAATACCATGCAAAGATTGTCCCAAATCTTATATAGGACAATCAAAAAGAGAAACAGGAACCAGGCTCAAAGAACATAAGGCAAATGTGACCCATGGCCGTTAGGACAAAGTGATCTTGCCCATCATTGTTGGACGGAAAATCACCAGATGGATTGGGATAATATCTCAGTAATTGATGAAGATAAGAACTGGAAGAACAGACTAGTGAAAGAGAGCATCCATTCCGTTCTATCAACTCCGTGTATCAATAAGATATCATACACAATCCCAGAAATCTGGTTAAACAATGTCAAGAGCACCGAACGCAATTTTGGCGCCACTAATGATAGAAATTAAGCGCCAATTTCTCAGAAACCTCCTTTGAGGTTAACTCAGTGTTCGCAACTCTCGATCTGACCTTTGCTTAAATAGGGATGAAACCACATTTCTCATTGCCCGATGATGGGAGACAGATCTCTCCTGAAACGTTGCCCCGCTAAATATCAAAGGCTTGTCATGATAAGTGGTGACTATCTTGTCGAATATTGTGTCAGAAACAGCCTTGATAAGACCAAATGTATTTACTCAGTTCTCCTAATCTATATACAAATCTTTATGAAACATAATTTTTATCAACCTAATTACAATGCTTTGCCCTTAAGCTCTCTAGAGGTCAAGTTAGTTTACGCCTATGGACCAATGTTCAGAAGATAGGAGCTCCGACATGCAAAGTCTTGCACCCTGCTCTGGTCATGTTTATTCACAGAAATCATCTTGATTAACAACAATATCATTGGAAGGATGAGGTTAACATTCTGTACATTTAATGGAACACATACTAGTAATCTAGTTAGTTACCTTGACGTCAAATCAGAAAATATTTTTAATGGATCCGGCACATCGGCACCTTTAACATGAATATGATGACTGTTCCTCAGCTCATTCATCTGTTATTGAAAAAAACAAGTTCAGATTTTGAGCATCTATCCAAGGAAAATACAAGCTAAGAATTTATGGGCAATCAAGAATTCCTTGTTGCAGCACATCAACACAAATTTCAATTGTCTCATCCAGCAGAAGATTGGTAACTATCTTGAGCTAAAAGAGCCTATTAAAGTTTCTAGACAAAGACTAAAGCCTTTTATAGATTCTCTTTCTCTTGCTCGCAGGCTTTAGCTTGCCTTTGCCTTCTAGTCTTTCCAAGCTTCTGAATTTTGTTTTGGATGCAAAGATAAATTACCAAGGAAAAACAAAACTGAAGGTGAAATGAATCACCCACAACAAAATAAGCAAAAAAATGTAGGCCAAAATCGAGAATTATCAAAAATTTGATCTGCTCTGTGCTATCTGCGCTTTTTATGAAGATAAAGAAAAGTACCTTTTCCTTCCGCAAAGCAGCTATTTTTTCAGGCTTGAAAGAAGACTTTTTCTTTTTGCCACTCCTCGAATCAGCATAGCTTTCCTCTTCACTTTCAGATATTGAATCTAATGGAAACAATCAAAAATGAAATACAGTACATTCTCTATCATTTGAATCTTTGATTGAACGCGCAAAGCTATACAATTTTTAAGTTAGTGCCTAGAAAACCTATTAAAAAATCAATTTCCTGTTAAAACTATTGAAGATCAGATTAGGCTCATGAAATCATGATACAGCAAGGATGAAAAATAATCTTGAAAGAACAAACAACCAAAGGTAGAATTCTACTCAAATTTCCATTCATGACAATGACACAATTATATCAAACTTTAGGGGGCTTGACATTATCTTGCTGGACATTATCTTACTGAACCCATGTGTTTCAATACCTTCATCTGAAACGTTTATCCATCAAGGAACAGTAACCCTTCTATAATAAAGCTGCTGTTGGTCATTTTTTTTTCGAAAATCTCAACCAGCTTTTATCGTAGCAAAGAACAAATCTTCATAAAATACTTAAGGCTGATGCATTGTTACAACTTCCAAGGAAAATGACAAGAAAGCATTTATCATACCTGGGAAATTACTGTTGTCCTCCCAAACAATAGCATTTCCCCCTTTAACAGGAGACATCTCATTTTCAGAGGAATGCTTTGAGCATCCAAAGAAGTCGAGCGCTTCAACTTTGGCTTTGACTTTCTCAGATTCATTTTCCTTCCCAGGCTGAAAATCAAAAAAAACACATTTAAACTAAAATTAATCAACCTACTTTGATGCTTTCTAAAATTGCTAGAACATAAAGCTGACAAAGCAGTTTCTCTTCCTTTAATTTCTATAACAGGGCAAAAATCATCGGTTTTATTTGGAGTAGTTTAACATAGAGAACTTGACGGAAAGCATACCACTAGTGTAGATGTTTTAAACTGATTTTGTCACTCTAGGACAGTAACAGGAAACAATTCAATTCCAGAATTTATTGTGACACTATTACCCTCCTTCAATTCTTTTTGAAAGGAAATACAGAGATCTGAAAGATTTCCCCTCTTCCACTTAAAGGTCTTAAGGTTGGTTTGAGCCCATAACCTTTTTGAATAAGCTGGGTGAACAAACCACTCTGCCATCCCCCCCTTCCTACATCAAACAATATAAAGTACTAATGATGGGGCTGGATTGTGAACAAGTGGTCGGAAGTTAATGATGTCATCACATTTTTTTTACCTGACCAGTTCACCACTATTGGCTATTAGACTAGGTACTTCACTGCTTTGTTTAAACCACTCACTGAAAAGCTCACTGGCAAAGCTAACAGTGTGCTTAGCAAAACCACCAATTTTCAACAAAATAATATTTTTCATAATTTTTAGCACAAGCTGAATAAAAGAAACAGGCTTGCTACCTTGTTGTTTACTGAGCTAAACAATGAAACTGAAACACTTGCAGTAGTGCTCATGAGGGTCGAGCACGACCCAGGCATAAATTATCATCAATTAAGCAAGAATAAAGTAATTTGATTAGTCAGAGCAGGAAAAAAGGCCTATTATTTTTGCCTTGTTCGTGCTCAGCTCAGATAGCACAACTGTATTCTGCTTGTTGCTTTTCATGCTTTGCCAAGACAATATCAAAGTACGCAGTTTGATGCAGATTTGGGTTAAAGAAGCTGTGGGCCAGGAGGAGATTTTTTGCCAATTTCTGTTTCAAGTTTAACTGATCAAAAAATTCTGCTCGTGCAACTGCGAAGACATTGTGCCTTGTTGTCTTTCACAAGACTTGGGATTGAAGGGAAAGAAAAAAGGTACTGAAGGGAGAGAAGGCACAATTTCGCAAGCCTTATTTTGTTTGTGGTCAAGGCGCTGAGGCGTCTCATTACCTTGATTATTAAACTAAAATCAACTTTACTATTCTTCGTACTCTTTGCACATAGGCTTCAAAATCAATGATAAAGAAAAGTTTTTTGAGCTAAAAATCTCTTCTGAGTCACTTGGGTATCAATATTTCTGTCGATAAGAAAGTGTGGGGAGATTTGTCACTTACTTACATACATACTGAGACTGTTATGGTGTGGGAAGATATTTCTAAGCAATTTCAAAGCCTCATAGTCATACTACACAAATCCTGGGGAGTTTCTTGGGGCTTCACTCCCTGGACCCGGGCCGTTGATCATTGCTTGCGTTCCTATTGCATGCTTTTGTGCAAAATTTTTGCGATTAAGTCAAGCCCATCTCTGCCTGTGTCATAGAAACAGGATTTAGAAGCATATTATGAATTACATATTTGCCCGCCCCTGTGGCCCCTGGGAGCAGTGCGCACGTGGTACAACACTTTATTATATGCATCATTATTGCTTAAAAACAGAGAAATGTGAGCAGGCACTGTTTTTCCATTTCAAATACGGTAGTAATTCGGGGTAGTGTGTACGAGGCCTAATATAGGATGACTATACCCCACACACAACACGTGTTGTTTTGTGGGTAGCACACAACGACAAAGAGCAGGCGATGCTTGAGCTTGTGAACTTGCTTGGTAAAAAGAGAAAATCCAATCTGCAGAGGACATACCTGTTTCCGTTTCGAAGGACTGAAGCAACCTCTGTCATCAAATCTAGCACCAGAGCCAAGTTTTCGGAAGATTTCGTTCGTATCAACCATGATTGATGAGGCAAGGAGTTTTCTATATTCTGTCTGACATCTTTTTGAGCAGTCCTGTTTGAATGACCTCGTTCGAAATCACATCACAGCGAAGCAAGAAAGTGCTGCCATGCACAACACAGTACTTCTACCTACCGCATTAGACGAGAAAAAAGAAAGCAGACTCTGTACACTTGCCTTATCACTTATCTATTTTCTCATCTTAGGACCAGTAAATTTGATATGAAGCTAGCTGTCCTTAGATTTTCTTCCATTTTCAGGCTGTAATATTCTTCAATTATTCTAATTCTTATAATGCTTTGTAAGCCTGTTTTGCTGTCATTTGTGTTGAATTGCCAAATATTGTTTACTTTCCTGGCTAGTCAGACACACAAGGGTGCCACCAATCTGCATGTTTTATGTTTATTTCTTAGTTTCATAGCTATTTCTTATAACTATATCTTGATCTAGAAATGGCCAGCATCAGCTTGCTCTTAGGTTGTTTTTAATTTTTGGCAGAATTCAAGGCTCGCGTTCTTATAAAAATTGTTCTTATGAAAAAGAGTGTAACTCAAAGTTTCATGCTCTTGCAATTTCAGTTTCAGTTTTATTCATTTATCTATCAATCCTAAAAACAATTCTCTACTCATTACACTACAACACCTAATTACTTACCAGAATACCATTCAATACGAAAAAATCAGAATAATAACGCTTTACATGATTGCATTTAAGATTGATCGATTAAAAAGGAGCTCTTAAATAGGTTATCTAATCGATATAAATAACCCCCCCCCCCCCCCCCCCCCCATAAAAGCAATGACAATACAACAGGCAGACTCAAGAAAATTCAAATTTGAAATATCTATAACCGAGAAACGAAATGTATTTCTTTTTTTCAATTTGGACCAAAAAACTGCAACAGAGCTAGCAAATGTATGAAAAGCAGCAGTGTGTTCCAAAGATTCAACCAAAATACTGAATTGTTTGGAAACCTTAAAAATTTGGTGTTTTTCAGGAACTTAAAAAGATTACTTCTTGTTGCCTGACGAGTTCCAATCTTATGGATAGATGAATTTGACTGGAAATGGATGGGTAGGAAATCCTTGAAAATCCTTTCATAAAGGAATGGGTCCCCCCCCCGGGGTCTATACCTTGGTACATATATCAAGCACGATGATGACTTTATACAGTGCAATACCATAGAGATAACTACCACTTCATAAATTAATCCCTATATGCAGCAATTTGAGTTCATAACCACAAAGCCAACATATATTTCAATTTCCGAAATTTCTACCGTTGGTTTTTCCTACAAGGTTCAAAGTACAGAAAATTTCCACTGTAGGTAGATATCCCTACGAGTTGTAGCGCTAGACTGACCTTTTTGAATAACCTCGTGTTCATGATGGTTCGAAACCAAACCAGTCCAGTCCATAGGGAAGCAAGGCGAAAGATTCGTTTTTGAATTTCGAAAATTCCTTTTACCGTAAGTGTCAATAAAATAAAATGACAAGTCTTGCTGATCTTGCACATTTTTCCTTCTTCGATTGTCCAATCGAAACTAGCTCACCCCTTCCAGCAAACTATCCGTGATGTCCTGTGCGGTTATCGGTTCAGGTCTCCTTGGAACAAGAATTGCATGTGAGTAACAAAGATAAGACGTAAAAAAGAACGATTTCAGAAAGAATTAAAAATACTTCTACTAATGTTTACATTTCAATGCGTTTTTTTTCTTTACTTTCTAAAAAATTGGCATTGGGAATTGATCGTTAAAAGGTGCGATACTATATCATGATGTCAATCTAAATTTAAAACAGAAAGAACCTAATTTTCATGACAAAGAAATGTAAACGTTAGGTGGTCCTGGTCCTATGCACTTATTTTCTATTTAAGAAACCTAGCTTCAGCTCCACTATTACATAGTTTCTTAAATATTTTATTATTCTCTATCGTTAAGGAAAACAATAGAAAAAAGGATCCATTACTTATTCTCCCCAAATTTCACTTTTGAGTTCCTTAAGGCAGTATCTTATAAAATAAAAATTGTGTAAAAACAGTATTTTTATGTCTACACCTCCTACACAATGAACCTATACTTAATTTATGGTTGTGATAATCAAAAACAGTAGTGGTATAATAAGTAAGACCAAGCTGATATCTTTCATGATAATAAACGGAGTACTTACTTACTTAATCAACTCTGCCAACAAGTGGCAAATCATTCAAAAAAATCTTGAACAAATTAACTAAAAATCTTAAGAAATCTTTAATCACCTTCAGATATCCTAAAATATGGGTCTTAATTTCTGCTGCCCCTAGACACCTTCTTAGTGTCTGTTTGGCTTTACTTTTAGGTGAACTTGCATATCATGGTATCAAAGTAAATGTTTATGATGCCAGCCCCCACCAATTGAAGAGTTTTATGCATGTTTCTGAAGAATGGAATGTCAATCTACAAAGATCTGGTCTGATTGAGAGCACTGCAAAGTTCTGTGTGAGTTTAGATCAAAACTGTATTGAGCCCCCTCTCCTTTAAACGCCCTCCTAGAATAAAAGGACCTTCACTCTCTTCTCAAACCATGAAATAAATGTTTGAATATGGTACATTAAAATCCTCTTATCGCACCAACATGATTGTCTAATCATAAATCCTATTGATTTGATATACTTTGCAAATAAAGGCTTACTCAGTGTTTGTAAATTGCTAAGTTCAATTATAATCATTATAGAATTATAACTAGTGTTTTTGGCAATTACTTTATAGCTAAATGTTCAAATATATTGTAAACAAAACACTTCTGAATGGATCTGTCTGTATTTGTAAATGTTTCTATGAACAGTTGTTATCTTTTCTTCAGGGAAATATATCACTATTCTCAAGCCTGCCCGATGCACTTCAAGATGTGGACTTCATTTTTGAAGCAGTTCCTGATAAATTAGAAATCAAAAGACCCCTTTTCCACGGTAAAATTTGCCTAGATTGCCCTCTGAATTTATCTCCTACTTCCAATCTTCATTAACCGGATGGTTTTTTTGTCTCATCTTGTAATTCAAACTGTCTCTATGGTGGACCTTCCAAAGCAGGCAGGGCCATTCTGCAGTTTGTGGATTTAAGCAGGTCAGCATTATCAGAGCATTTTAATTCAAGGACTGTGCTATTAAACAGAAATTGGTAATGAAGAAAATGAAAAGCCACAGCCCCAGAAACCCATTGTAAAACCCATAGGCTACGCATTACAATATAGTAGCAGTCACAAGCCATTAGACATATATAGACCCCTAAAAAGTAAACTGCATTCATGGAAAGAGGAAAGCAGGTTTAGTTTCATTTAGAAAAAACCATGATATTCTGCTTTGCATTGTTCTCTTAATTTTGAAGATCTAACAAGATTCTGTGGCAGCTCAACAATCATTGGGACTAACACCCTCGCGTTAAAGATTGAAGCAATAGCTGAAGATGCCCTGTTTACAGAAGTAAGTGGTTGTATTGAAGTAAAAATCTATAGTTCGGATGGATCTGTGACCTTAAAAGCAAAAGATAAATGATTTATGTAGGCGCAAAGGCTCACGTCTACAAGGTAGCGAATCACTTTTGATCCTTTACAAAATTTATGCGGATCAGCCCCCTGCTATACGAACACGAAGTAATCGATACACTTCTGCATCAATTTTCATCCTGCTATGATAGCAAACAAGCTTTGTTCAGATCACTTCTGCTCTGCCGCATGTAGAGGCCCCCCCATATTTGCATGTGAAGCGTTATTTGGCATACTTTCGCGCGTGATTTCGTAATTTAGGTATTTTCGGTTTGTGAATCCGTGTTCAAAGATTCCTTTGTGCAGCGTAATTTGTTGAAAATGTGGTCGTTATTCCGTCAAAAGACTTTTCAAGTGCGTGATTGCGTGACGCGTGCTAGTCGTTAAAATTTTCTTGCATAATTTCGGTCCTTACGAAATTCCACTGTTCAAATACTTCTTCTTGCAGCTTTGAAGCCAAAGATCAAAAAGATCGTGAAAATTCTGTTTTAAGGTCCGTGATGGCGGGATGAACGAAAAATTTACGCCTGAATCCGTTATCCAGGGGTACTATGGGGGGCCTCCATGTAGAGGCAAGAGATCTGCACTGATTTAGTATGGATTCATGTGATGAGAAGCATGTAATTAGAAATGAGAACAAAAGTGGATCCGGCAACGTATGGACGGAAGGTTGATCCATATAGCTTTAATTCACTATCGTGTAGAGGGGATGGTGATCTACATCTTTTTGCTCCGCTACCGTGTACAGGTAGCCTTTAAGCTAGTGGGCTGAGAAAAACATAGGGTAAAGTGCCATATCTAGCATAGCTGCAGCTTGAACTCCAAGCAAGAAATTTAAGAATGATTGAAACACAAATAACTTTTTTTCACAAAGACCCTGGGAAACAAAAACTTAAAGTTAACCTGCCTTTACTTAAAATCCTGTACTCCTATCAGGGGCGCATCTAAGGGGGGGGAGGGGGGTTGTAACCCCTGCCCTTTTTATTAAGGAAGCTAATTTGCCCTATTTTCGTCAGGCAAATCATTCTGAATTCCCAATTTCAAAGAAAAATTGAAGGATTCTAAGCCATTTTAAAGCCTCAGAAATGTCAAAATCTCAGGACTTTCTGGGGGCTCTGCCTCCTTGAACCCTACCAGAGTCCTTCCCTGCCCTTTCTGCGGCTAAAACCCCTGCCCTCCAAAATTCCTATTTGCGCCCCTGCCTATGTACCAGTGTTTACTTACATTTGACTACATGTCAAATTAATGTTCTTTACTACATCTTTGCCATTTTGTTTTCCCTGTAGAGAATTCTTGGCATCCGCTTTTTCTTCCCTGTCTTTGCCATCCCTATCATTGAATACTCAACTTCATGTACCACTTCAGAAGAAGCCATTCAAAAGGGTTAGTATTTTTCAGCTGGTTCATTCGTATTTTTGTATTTTGTTACATCAGGGGACTTTTTCTGAGAACTTTAACTACAGAGATTCCATGCCAATAATTACAGTTTTAGATGCCTCAAATCAAATCAAAATTTAATGCAAAAGGAATCACGAGGTGTTGTCACATCAAGAGGAAGGACCAGGGTCGCACCTATCAATTAGTTTACCTATTCAGTGGACCCTTTGTGCTTAGCACATAAACCCATACCTTGCGAAGATAGTAAGCGTATGTGCCTATCAACAAATCAATATTTAGAGACTGTGAAACATGATGGACCAAAAATGAATACAGTGGAACCCCGCAAAAAAAAAACCTAGAAATATGATACCCAACAGACTGATTTTACAGGTCTAAAAAATCAAAAATACTTAAGTATTAGATATTCTATCAACCGTAAGATTTTTGCTTCCTTCCCCTAGTTGTAAGAGAGCTTGCGATGAGAGCCCACCCAGCCCTAGTAAAGTCAAAAGCATGATTATCATAATTTAAGAACCCAGGCAGTCTGTTCTTCCACCATTAAATTTTACTTGTTTAATTGGTTTTACCGTACTTGCAGTCCAGAGGTGTGCTATATGTTAGTGGATGTTTCATGTGATTCCCATCATGTTTCGCAACAAAAATTTCGTTTTTTTTTTTTTCATGGATAAAGCCAGAGGGAGGAACTTTGGGAGCTGGGGGCCTCCCTTTTGAAGGAAGGTCTACATTATCTTGTATAAAGATAACTTTTAGTGGGTTCTGTTCACAAGTGAATGCTTGAAGTGAGCAACAGCTCCCACTTTCAGAGCTTCTGGCCACGTACCTGTTCCATC
Source organism: Pelagia noctiluca (assembly GCA_963924455.1). Classification (NCBI taxonomy): domain Eukaryota; kingdom Metazoa; phylum Cnidaria; class Scyphozoa; order Semaeostomeae; family Pelagiidae; genus Pelagia; species Pelagia noctiluca. The sequence continues at coordinate 4,993,048 of OZ004322.1, forward strand.
ATATATTTCCAGATAAAAAAAGATGCCTGTGATTTGCTTAAAATACTTCCCTAAGCAGGTTAGAAACTGTTGTTCTTCATTTCAATATATGTTTTTTTTGCAGCAAGACTATTCTTCAATTCAATTGGAAAGCAACTTGTGTTCAAAGAAAAGGATGCTATTCCAAAGAATTTGACAAGTGACGCAGTGGCCATGTATGAACAAGGTGAAGCTTGTTACTTTACATCATCGTTATTAAGGAATAAAATGGATTGCTTAGAACAATTAATAAGTGAAACTTCTCTATACCTATTATCTAAACGGTTTTTCGTGTTTTGAACAGGACAGAGAAGGAAGATTGCTTTGACCCAAGCAGTGAATGTGAAGTCAATACAAAACCTCTCATCAGATTCCAAGAAAAATCAGACACACCACAGAGATCAAGCCACCCGCGTGGCAGTTCCGTCCGGTCATGGAGTTACTGCTGCTGGCATGGGTGATACTACTGCAACACACCACGAGCAGGATGATGCTGTTGCAACACACCACGGGCAGTCACTTTCAAACTTGAATGAGCAACAACCCACGCAGGAAACCGAAACGCAGGAAACCGAAACACCAGAGAGGGCTCATAGTCGTGAGTTTTTATCGTATCAATATAGAATGTATTTTGTATTTCCACCTCTCAACAAATGAGATCTCACTTTGACTTTTGAAATGTTTTTCTAGACAAAAAGAGGATAAAAATACAAAGCTTTGTATTTCAAAGAATGCAATTTATAAGGACGCACTTTTTTTATAGGATTAGAAAGCTCTGAAGATGAATGCGTGGTCTGCAATGAAAATTCGATCGATGCTGTTCTCATCCCATGTCGACATATGTGGCTCTGTTCCAAGTGTGCAAATCTACTCAAAACTGCTCGCGAGCCTTGTCCTGCTTGTCGGTGTGCGATCGATGTTGTTGTGACTGTTTTTAAACCCTGATATTCCCTCATATAGTCATATGACTTTTTAGGGACTCTTTATAATTCATGCCTCAGGTATGCACTGAAGAGAAATAAAACGCTGATGACTTTTTGCATTTACCCAACCTTTCATCCAAATCAAAAAGTTTTCTTCCCAACCAAAACAAAATTCAAAAACTCTCACCCGAAAGATGACGTGTGTTTTTCTTCTTCTTAACTATTTGGACATGGTTTTGGTACAAATATTTCGCACCTCAAACCCTCCCAAGAAATAGAATAACTTTTACCCAACCTATAAAGAATCCCAAAAACATATTAGCCAACCAATTTTTTTCTCAACCAATTCTTTGGTGCCAATCTGCAGCACAAATAATGATCAGTCCCTTTAAATTACATCAAGTAGCTCTATGCCTTACACGCATTTCTTTTATAAACAGTTTCAGCTCGGGCTCCTCAGTACTCAAAATTTCTTAGCTAAAGGGCAAATTTCAGTACTCAAAATTGCTTAGCAATTGCTTAGCTTTTTATACATGAAGATTTGTTTCATAGAATACTATCTCAGAAGTTTTTGTACAACAATTGTCAATAAGTATCTTGCATACAAAAGTGTGCTGGAGTTCTAATATCCACTATAACCTACTACTCAATAGTTGCTGCACAATTCTCATTGACAATTGGATCAGGACTAGAATTTTGAAATTGCTTAGCATTTCTTTATCCAGTACTGGAATTGCTTAAGTTTTTGTCATGTCAAGTACCGACTTGCTTATAAAGCAATTGCTTATAAAAAATGCGTGTATAGGCCTACGCCAATAAAAAGTTCACTAAGGTCTTCCACCAATTGCTTGAAAGACTAGAAATAGAGATAAAAGGAACGTCTGATGAGCCATCTAAATGTTATTTTTATAGTTTTATCAAAAATGCGTATCATGTAATTAAAGACAAATCCGGTTTTTTGGTGATTGAGGAAATTCTGTGTTGCAAAAAGTAACAGGAGCTTCAAATGCTAATTTAACGTGATTGAAGTGAATTGAATTGGATCCTACTGAACCTTCCACCCTATTCGACCCCACTTAGGCCCTAGTTAAACTCACCCAGTTACCCCTTAGAATTCAAATCCATAAATGTAACAAAGGTTTGAAAGTAATCCCTAGCCAATAACATTAATCGTTGATGTTAGATCATACCCTATTAAGCTACAGTGACATCAAATGTTGCCTAACAATGTTTACTAAATGAAGAATCTCAACCATATATTCAAAATTGGGCCGAAAATGGAAAACTTTATGTTCAGAAAATAAATTTATGATCAGTTTTAAACTTTGGGCTCAGTCACCATAGCTTACTAGGTGATGGTCTAACTAGCCTGTGTGCAGACTTTAACAAACCTTTACCGTCGAGTCTGTGCACAGGCAATTACCAACTCTATTCTGGCGTATGTTGAGAGATTGTTTTTCAGGCAGTTATTCGAGGACTTTTCACATCAGATTTTTCATGTTCTTCCCTTCGTTTCTTTAATCGCTGGACCTGAAATCAAATAAAGCCGGTTAGTAAAAAAATGTCAACAGTCTTGCTGAGTTTCTGTGATAAACATCTTGAGCCAATATCTTAGGAGTTTTTTATGAAGGATGTTCTTATATATGAAAAGCATAGTCCACATGATTTTGAATGAAAGAACTTTGGTTGTTGCAAAACTGTCATAAATCTGAACATATAATATTGTGTCAAATTATCTTTTGCTGTTAGAGCCACTTTCAAGCCTGCATATCGATCGCAGTATAGAAAGATGAAAAAATCAAAAGCATTTGCCAACCTCAGCCGCCTTCTTCTTCTTTCCGTGCATTATCTTGTCGTAAAGTTTTCGTTTCTTGCCAGGCATAACCATCATGGCGAGTCTCTTCTCTTCATTGCTCAATTCTTCAGAGGGCTTCTTCACTTCACTCGCTACAACAGAACCAAAATCAATCAACTTATGCCGGTCACTGGAGAGGTCATTTGCCTTAACTAAGACCAAATTAAAGCAGAGGTAACTCCACACCAGACAGGATTCCTACTACTACTAGGTTTCATCCGGTTCAATCTGATGACATTATCAGGATTCCTTTCGTAGGATTAACGCCTGGTGATGGCAAGGTGTGAGTTTATGTATGCGATTATTTATCCTGAAGTGAAGTATTACCTTGCGATTTTTGAGAATCTTGCTTTTCCTCTGTGGGGGCGGGCTCCTCTACTTCAACGCGTTCTCCGTTATTCTCGTCGACGAAAGGTGACAAATGCGGTGGTAGAACCGATTCTGGAAGATAGTCATCCAGTGGTAGAATGCGTTTGCTGTTTACGTTGTCGAATATCCATTGTGGTTGCACATAATGCCTGTAAAAATGAAAGTTATTGGTTGTAACAATTCAAGTAATTAGTTATAAAAGTAGTATTTTAAGTTACTTGAGGTAACAGTGCATTAGGAAAGATTGTTTTCTGTGTCTTGGCAGGGTGAGATATGCGACTCTCCCTTCCAGATCCCCACAGCTGCAAAAAGTACTTGGGAACTAGGTTCCTAGAATTATTTTTCGGTTGCAGAAAATTTGAATACGATTCGGCTGAAAAATTGAAATTTGAATAGTTTTCAATTCATATGTGCAAATACAAAATATTCTTATGCCAAAATATGATTTTGTGTAGTTTTTGGCAATCTGATAGAATTGGAGAATTCCCCATCCACAGCAACCAATCAGGTGCTGCCTCTGTAAGCTTGACTGTTAATTTTGCTTTTTTATCTGACCGTATAAATTTTACTAGACCTGCGTCTATGCCATAACAACGTAGCCTCAAGGAACATCAATGTTACACATATTGCTTTACTTTGGAGAAAATTCTTCACCGGTTCCTAGGTTCCCAGAAAGAACAATATATTTTGCAGCTCTGCAGATCCCAGCAGACTGAACCAGCCTTAGTTAAATGTAATGCAAAGCTCTTAAATAATACACATGTCGTTGTGCTAGATTTCAGCTAAGGCTACCATCTCGGTAGACCAGGATGGCCAGACTCTATATAAACAGCCCTTATATTAAGCAGTGATTTGATGATATCAAAAATAAATTAATAAAGAGCTAAAACAAAAAGAAAAAGATACCTTGAGAGAATAACTTTTTTTGGCATTGGCCGGTCGATAATATGATGGGTGATAGTTTCATCGGATTCGTCAAAAGTTGCACCTAAGCCGACTGTTTTATCCCAAGAAACCTCTCCACCAAAACTCCTGAAAACAAATATTGATATTAAATATAACAAGCTGATATTGACAACAGTTTGACTTTCTATACTGCAATAATATCGGAGAAGTTTGGGTATAGATTTCCACTTTTGCATACGACTAACGCCTAATAATCGGGGTTCGGCAGAGGCTGAAAAATACTCTTAAGTGAGAACTAAAATTCACCTGATAATGAAGACAAGAGGCTCTCTGGGCACCTCTCTTGAAATGTAGAATTTGTGTCCAAAGTACAGGTTTTTGAAAGATTCAAGCTGCTCTGCTTCCTTCTTGGCACGCTCTTGCATTTCTGCCTCCTCTGTCTGCAAAATAACCAAATATTCCGTACAGGTTTTAAAAAAATACCATGAAAAATTTGGGAGATATTTGGTAAACTTGAGAAGAAGCAGGATTTTGAAAATCAACCGAGATAATTTGAGAATAAATTACCCCTGTAGGACTCGGGCCCACAACCTCCGCATTGGTACTCTAGTGGGACAATCCACTGCGCCATTGGGGCCTCAATGAACCCAGGCCATGGTCACCTTAATCATCCCTTGTGGTGCTTTAAAGGACAAGTCCGGGGTTGGTATGATTGCTGATGAAATAAAAGAGTATACTGTTGTGAATGGTGTGTAGTATTTTTTTCCAACTTTTTCTCTCTTTTCTCTGCAAAATTGCGTATTTCAATCTGCGAAACCTGCAAAATGACGTCATAGCGCTGCGCCATGACGTAATATGCAGATAAGATCATTACGACAACAACAAGGGTAGCCTCCGTAGCCATGTTCTCTTCCAAAAGCAAAATGGCCACTTTGGCCTAAGTTGTGAATTTTTCGCAGTCGATATTCGGCAGTTCCAGATACAAAAACAAGGAAAGAAGTCACAATTGTTCTTCGGGAGTTGGTAAGCTTGCTTTTTGGCATTAATTTTATAAACCCCGGACTTGTCCTTTAAGAACTTGTATGAGGTAAACTGAAAGTATATGCAATTGAAATTAAGATAGATGTATACCCCTTGCTCAGCATTAAATTCATCAATTTCCACAGTTTCCTCGTCACCTATGTCAAATGAAACAGAGCATGTTACATTACTACCTATTTAAAAATCTGCAATTCTTGAAAAGTTGAATCAAAACAGGTTCAATGACTCTTAACGGGAGATAAACTTTGCCGAAAATATTTATCCAGACTTTTAGAAACAGGCACTTATTTCTTGTGAAAGTGTCCAAAAATCATATATATGATAATCTTTCAGGGGAAAACTCAACAGGTGGTAGAGGGGAGAGAAAACCTAATTTTCCAGTGCAAATAAATTCAATTTCGCTGGACAGGTAGGGTATCAGGCATATTTAAGAAAGGAAATTAGCTTTTATTTTTAAATTATTTTGTCTAGAAAACATTGGCCCACCTTTAAGGCCCACCTTTGAAAAGAAATAGCATTGGGAAGCATAAAAACACAAAAGTCACGCAAAGACTAATCCTCAATTAGTCCAACTGATGTGTTTTGTTTCTTGGAAATTACCGGGGGCTCCCTTTTTAACAGGGTATTTAGCAAGATTTAAAGGGCAGCTACTGCCACACCAAACAACCAGAAACCTCTAGTTTTGGCCCTAGTCACTTCAATCCTCACTAAACATTTTGAATTTATCACTACACAGATGTGTTATCACTGAGCCTTACAAAAGGTCTGCCACTGGTGACATTACCACCGAGTCAGCAGGCTGGAAGAAAGACAAATAAGTTCAGAAACAAACTCACCATTTGAGATAGTTGCAAGACTATGACTCAATGCAGCGAGTTTCTAGGAAGAAAATACGTTGATAAACCACAAAGATAGAAGAAATAAGCCTTGTCTTTAATTTCATGCTCCTCTTAGAGGCAGTGACGGAGCTACAGATAATTTTTTTCAAGATACTCGTTATAAGAAACCCAGACCCTGGAATAGCTAGAAATTTAAGAAATTCCAGTGCTGGAACAACATTTACTGAGAAACTTCATGATAGTTGGTTATATAAAAGAGCTGCTAATTTCTGTAGGTTCCTGCATATATGAAACTGCAATTTTCAAATCAGGCTACCCAGTTTCTCATACAAACTTTCCTTCGTGATAAATTGCTTGCCCATAGCACATAAATGTCATTATTTAAGGTGAAATTTCAGCACAAGTCTTCATGATATGGATAATAGCACAAATAGCCATAAATTATAAAACAGTATTTGAACAGGGAGACAGCAGTCTCTTACATAATAATTTCTTATGTGGGACTAACACTAGATTAAAAGATAAGATAATCCTATTTCTATCTTACATGGATTGATTTGTTTACAACAGAGATTTTTTCTTGGGAAATTATGCAACAAAAAGGTTTTAGTTTATAGGCCGTTTATTTTCCATGAATTCAACCTCAAAATTGCAACACAGTAGCAATTACAACATAGTAAGATTACAAAATAGTCCTGTGACATGAGAAAATAATTTTTTTACCTCGTCTCTGATCTCTACCTCCTGGCAATATACTAGGTCATCTGAGTCAGTTTTACCGCTGATCAACAGCTGAAGAAAATCAAAATAATTTGTTGTTACTGATAGGGGAATGAAATGGTATTGGGGTAAATTTAGAGAAAGTGGCAGAAGGTAGATTTGGGAGGGATACAGTTTGGTAATGTTAATTCATTATAGTAAAATATTACCTAAGAAGGATCCCAACAAACAGCTGCTGATTTGGCGCTTTAGTGAACAAGCCCCTTTATTATCTTCAAATTAATGTTTGACAATGAAAGATAACCCATGCAAGATTTGAAACCGCAACCACTGAAATCTTATATGTTATAATGTGCTCTGGGGTTCCGTGTTCTTGGGTAAGTAGAGCTCCAAAAGTTTCCAAAATGGAAACATAAGGTGCACAGATGTGATAAAAACAAAAAATACCTGAGGTGGGTACTGCAGATTTAAAGAGTTGTACAAATGAAAGTTCACAAAGCCAATCAACGTTGTATAGAATTCTATAAATGTCAGCATGACGCGAAAGTCGACATCAGATGTTGGCTGTATAGAGAAGGAAGGAAAATGATTGAATAGGAAATGAATAGATAAGGGAATAGATTAATGAATAAATAGTTAATTAGACCATGCCTTATGGATTTATTATATACATGGCTCTGAAGAAGGATTTAATGCCTCACAATAGATGAGCCTGGAGCTAGAGAGGCTACTTTGCTAGCTTACTGTCCTGTCCTGATTCCTGACAGTGGTTAGAATGCTTGCCTTTAGTGGATAAAACCAGGGTTCATAACCAGGTGATAGCATATCATATTTATGATAGCCCAATGCGGCAAATAGACTTTCCCGTGTTAGACCATGCTTAATTGATCTTTTAGTTTATGATTAGAATAAGAATGGCATACAAAATTCATTGATCAATGAAAATTATTAATATGAATAGATCATATTCCAACTTTACCTCCAGATTGAATTTATGTGGCACCAACCACGTGATTTCATGTCCTTGGACCTCAATCTGGTAATAAATTCCTTTTATCGAAATGAAGACCTAGAAAGGATCACAACATTATCACAATTTGTCATTAAGCATATGGAAGGTCTGGGATGGGTGAGAGATTTCAACAAATCCCACCTACTGTGCCATCCTTAAAAATGTTGAATTGGGTTTCACAAGTAAGAATTATTATCGTAAAAGCCTTGAAAGAGTAATTGGGGTGTCCGTAATAAGGACGTCCTGGGTGAATGTTTTGAAAACACCATTCAATGGGGCCTTTTTCTTACTTTGGATGCACAAGTAGGCTGTCTCAGAAGTTATTTCAAATTTTTTTATTCCAATTATTCTGAAATTTTTCATTTTGTAGAATATTCTTAAAGACTTATGAATGATCATTTTATTCTAAAACTATTTATCATGTGGCATACTATCCTTACCAATTACACCCTGGTATTGTAGACATGCCAATTATGCATCAATGTTTCTAGTAACTACTTCTGCTCAAAAAGCATTTGATAAAATTTGAATTAGGAAATGCTGAGAAGCAATGCCTTACCTTTCTTAAACTTCTTGATGCAACAACATAATTCTGAAACTCAACTAAGAAAAAAGAAGAGTGTAATCAAAGTTGGTATTATAATTGCAGTAACCCAGTCATTAGAACATATTGTTCATGAAAACATGCCTTGATGGTTTTGATAGACATACAAGGACCTTGTGCTACTGTCATATGCATTGAAATAGAATATGCTACTGAGCCCCTGCTAGAAAGAAATTCCAGCCTTACTCAGTCAATGTTTAACAGGAAAAGAAGCGATTACTTCAACTAGCTTGAATATAGAACAATGCATTTTATCAGCAATGAAAATGGCAAATGAAGCTAAAGAAAGTAAGAAATGAGACTAATCAACAATAGTGAAATTTTCTGATAGGAGTGGGCTCAAAAACCCTATACCCCTAATCCAGCTATTCAAAGCGAGTGCTAAGTAGGGTAGGATAGAATACTATATTGAAAGTTCCTGACTTGACAAGGAATTTAGGCAACAATACCCCAACAAACGGCCACAAGAACTCTACCACTAGGTTACCGGAATCTTTTATCATCGGATTGGGAATAATTGACTTCTCATCAAAAGGGATGAGCAACACCAAACAGTCTATTTGAAACATTGTATTTGAAAAGTTTTTTGAGGTTAGTAAGTATAAATTAATGAATATGAAGTACAACCAACCTGACATTCTCTTGCACATCTGTACAACCTCACCCTGAAAGATTATTTCAACATTTTGAAGAGATAATATATCAATGCAAAATGTAGTTTTATCAAAGTTAGTTTGATCGATGGACAACTCAAGGTCTGCAGAAATTTAGCAAAATATTTCTGGTTTGTTCTTGAAACACTTAAAACACCAAAAATATGGAAAAAAATTTAGTATAAAAAGTAAAGCGGAATATTGCAGTAGTTCACATCCTCAGGGGTTGCAATTCTTCCTGATTATAAGGTAAGTGATAATGATAGTGCTAAGGCCAGTGACTTAGAATTGTGAGTTGTAACTGAAGCAGAATGAACAGATTGAAAAACAGACCTGTCCTTCTGTTACTCGGATTTTCATGCTTACGAACTCTTCAGACGGACTATACCAAGATACACCACCAGATTGGTATAGTTATAGTTATATATTGGAATAGATTGGTATATGGGTACCAGATTGGTATAATCTGTCTGAAGAGAGCGTAATCACTAAACTCAGAGTAGGTAACAGAAGCACATGTCTATTTTTCAATGTGTTCATTCTACTTTATAATTGCTCTATACACTAGGCTATCAAAATTATTGCACAGGTCGATTCAAAATGGCGGCAAAATTGCAAAGCTGTGAGGGCTAGGCCTAAATTAAAATTCCCATAACTTGTGTCAGACAGCTCACAAATACAAGGTTTTGGTGGCAAAATTTAGGAAATTTTACTGACACCATAGCTCATAACAACAAGTAATAATAAATTGAGGGAGAAACTATGTATGACTTGGGATTTGAGTGATGGTCTAAGTCTCAGCAAGAAAATTTTGAGAAAGGAGTTGTCATATAAAATCAGTATAAAAGGGTTGTAAAAAGTCATTAATATGGTAAAGTGCTTTGTTACTTTGCTACTGCTTTGAGGACCCCCATGAGTCTTGTCCTAGCTGTCCCTGTGGTGAGGCAAGAAGTAAGTTGGGAGTCTCAAAAATTTTCAGGAAAGGAGGAGACCTTAGATTTTAAAGTACATTTTTATCAATAAAGAACTTTATCTGATACACATGATTGTAACAATTATTCCTGGGTTTGAGGTCAATTACCAAGTAAAATACTTCATAAATGTAAATTATAGGGGCATTAGAAGGAGAACAAACAACATGTTTACCTGAAGAATGACAAAATTGCAACTGATGTGTGGGATGCAAGATGAAAAATTACTCTCCCCCTCCCTTCAAATATTTTGAACCTCCTTCATTTTCCCTTTAATTCACCATACAGAGAAGAAACAAAACCCATGGGATTCCACAAAGCAGTAGCAACAAAGTAACAAAGCACTTTACCATATTAATGACTTTTTACAACCCTTTTGTACTGATTTTAGATGACAACTCCTTCTTCAAAATTTTCTTGCTGAGATTTAGACCATCACTCAAATCCCAAGTCATACATAGTTTCTCCCTCAATTTATTATTACTTGTTGTTATGAGCTATGGTGTCAGTAAAATTTCCTAAATTTTGCCACCAAAACCTTGTATTTGTGAGCTGTCTGACACAAGTTATGGGAATTTTAATTTAGGCCTAGCCCTCACAGCTTTGCAATTTTGCCGCCATTTTGAATTGACCTGTGCAATAATTTTAATAGCCTAGTGTACTTAAATATATCGAGCACTATAGCCAGGATAGGCACTCTCTTCTCAAGTTAGATGAGTTGTGACTACAATGTTTACTGTTGATTTCCCAACATAGTCAGAGACATTCAAAAAATAAAATACCTTGATTTTGTCTGTCTGTGGCATTACTGCAAATAGAAATACCATCGCTAAAGCGTCGTCCAAGTCTCTCAGTGCATCCGTAAACAGTGGGTACCTAAATAAGGTTTTGAGATATAACTGATATTGATATCTATAGTATATCACATAAAGGATTGCAATATCATTTATAATTAAGCTAGTTGTATTGTGAAAATCTTTCATGCAAGGTATTTCTAAAAAAAACTTTACATGACAACATATTGTCAAAATTTATTCTTATATTCAGTTAATTTATAGTTATTATAGATAATTTCCAGAAATAATTGGTTATCAGCAATGGTTTTTATATCTTTGTCTCTGCAGACTCTGTATACTAGGCTTACCTCTCCTTGACGATGTGATCCAACGTGTAAAATGGTTTGTTTTCTTCTAAACTTTTTGCAGTCCCCAGCTCATCTTTACCTAGTGCTCTTTTCAGCTTCCTAACAAATATTTTGAACTCTCTGAACTTGTTCAAGACAGGTTCATGAGCTAGATATTGGATGTCTTTCACATAGAAATAAGTCTTGTTTGCACTGCTACCTTTGTTCAGAACTTTTCTCTTTCGAGGTTCTCTGGGGTATATGCCTTTTAAAATGCAAATGCGCCTAGAAAGAAAGACAAAAGTTATTGCATCAACAATCAGTCAGTAGCTCTTTTTATTACAATAAGATCAGACCTGGCCATGAGACCTGGCAAAGAAGGTGGAGGGTGAATGGCTGCCTCATTGCTCTCAGGTGGGCTATCATTTAGTAAAAGTGTACATCGAGGAGGGTGACTCCCTTCAAATTCAATAACTGAGGAGGGTAACTCATTACCCATCTCAAATTGATGAGTGAGGAAGGTATTGAGGTAGAGCAGGGGAATTGCAAAGAAAAGAGTTAAGGGCCATTCTATCAGCACTGGGGCACTATAAGTGTACTAAGTGCTAAGGGTAAATTTTGATGATGATCACAAGAGTCCCAGTAATTGGCTCTAATTCTGGCAAAAACAAAACAGGTTGCAAATCACTTACAGTGCTGTTCACCCCTACATTACAGAACATCCCCTGATGCATTTCAGAAACTACTGAGTACCCCCCCCCCCAAACTAAACTTTCCCACACTAATGCACATCCCAACTTTGCTAACAATAAAATGAAAATTTTTAAATGTGAAAATTTGGTTACCTGAAATCCTGCAGGGTAAGTTGCAGCTTTTTGATGGCCTGACCTCTTGAAATGTAGTTGGTCACTGCTCCACTTTCTCCCTAGGGAAAAAAGCGGAGGGGTAATTCCAAACAGGGGCTTGTTCCAGTGGAAGGGCTTCATCAAATTGTTAGGGAGTATATCTGTTTAATCAAGATAATTTGTGAGAATGAAAATGACCCAAGTGAGACTTCAAACGTATTGCTGTTTGGGATACCTCTGCTCAGCTGAAGACTGCTGGCCAGAATTTTACCAAGCCTTTACAAACTATCACATAGGGGAGACTCTAATTTGCTCTTAGTATTTGCCAAACATTATACAAGAAAGGGCCTACAATAGCCCCTCTCTAGAGCGTGGATCATTGCACTAGTTGATCCGTATTTCAAATTTCTTATTTCCTAATAAATATAACTCATCTTCTACCCATTTCTGCTTGTTTTCCTACTAGTTGCGACCAGGCCATTAAGAAGCAGGGGGCTAGGGAGGACTAGAGCCCCCTGATTAGGTACAACAGTGCTTTTACATCATCAAAATATGACATCGTATATACTGATTTCTATCCCCCCCCCCCCTTCCATCAATGATAACCTCCTACAGGCTTGTGTACTCATTTCATGTATGTGGTGCTGACTCGTGGCTTCAAATCAAACCTGGCTAGGTAATTCCATTCACACAAATTATTTTCTAGTGAATTTCACAATTGTCGTCAGTAGTATATTTTTTTTTCTCAAAACACAAGTTCAAGGAATAGTCAGTTAAGGTTTAATCTGAAAAATTCTCCCATATTCCTAGTTATTTTTGGGTGAAATTACTGCACCTACAACCATAGCCATGATAAATAGGGTAGGCCCTTTAATTTAGGCCTAATAATCAATAGGCCTTGTTATTAGGCCCAATACTAAAAAGCATAACAACAATCAAATCCGCGTTGTGAAGTTCCTTCAAACAGGTTTAATAGCAGTAAAGGTTTACCTTCTTTTTCTTCTGTCCCATTTTGAACTGTGCTTTCCTCTGTGAACACTCGCACAAGATTTATTGCTGCCAACTACAACCCACTCTCTCACGTGGTGAGGGTGAGCGGAAAAGAAAGAACGGAGAACCGAATGCTTTTTAGCAGTAGAATGATATTCAGATTGAGAATGATATTCAGCTCAGAATAATATTCGCATGATATTCGCATGATATTCAAATCAGAATGACGCGCGGTAGCATGATATTCAAAATCAGGTGATCCCCCCTAGTAATCTTTATGATTTCATGGACATTATATCAATCTGAATATCTTAATAATTCCAGGCTTGATTTATTTTTTAAGAATGACTTCAAAACTTGGCAGCATCTTAGAGACAAACAACTAAATGATAAAATACCGCTTGCGGCCCGAGCGATGTGCTTTTTAGCCTTATATTCGCAATAACGTCCGAAATCTTTGTGATAGAAAACTCATTTCACCCTCCAACCCTTCTACATGTTAGCCTTCATCTTTCTCAACTCAAATGACTTCAAAGCCTCGAAGCATCTTAGAGAAAAACAACAAAATGATAAAATACCGCTTGCGGCCCGAGCGATGTGCTTTTTAGCCTTATATTCGCAATAACGTCCGAAATCTTTGTGATAGAAAACTCATTTCACCCTCCAACCCTTCTACATGTTAGCCTTCATCTTTCTCAACTCAAATGACTTCAAAGCCTCGAAGCATCTTAGAGAAAAACAACAAAATGATAAAATACCGCTTGCGGCCCGAGCGATGTGCTTTTTAGCCTTATATTCGCAATAACGTCCGAAATCTTTGTGATAGAAAACCCATTTAACTCTCAAACCCTTCTGCATGTTAGCCTTTACCTTTCTCAACAAAAGTGACTTCAAAGCCTCGAAGCATCTTAGTGAAAAACAACAAAATGATAAAATGCCGATTGCGGCCCGAGCGATGTGCTTTTTAGCCTTATATTCGCAATAACGTCCGAAATCTTTGCGATAGAAAACTCATTTCACTCTCAAACCCCTCTACATGTCTTCATCACCCTTAGAGGTTCTTGCTGGGGATGCTTTATTGTGTTTCCCATAGACCTGTCGGTCTTCATCACCCTTAGAGGTTCTTGGTGGGGATGATTTATTGTGTTTCTCATAGACCTGTCGGTCTTCATCACCCTTAGAGGTTCTTGCTGGGGATGATTTATTGTGTTTCCCATAGACCTGTCGGTCTTCATCACCCTTAGAGGTTCTTGGTGGGGATGATTTATTGTGTTTCTCATAGACCTGTCGGTCTTCATCACCCTTAGAGGTTCTTGCTGGGGATGCTTTATTGTGTTTCCCATAGACCTGTCGGTCTTCATCACCCTTAGAGGTTCTTGCTGGGGATGCTTTATTGTGTTTCCCATAGACCTGTCGGTCTTCATCACCCTTAGAGGTTCTTGCTGGGGATGCTTTATTGTGTTTCCCATAGACCTGTCGGTCTTCATCACCCTTAGAGGTTCTTGCTGGGGATGCTTTATTGTGTTTCCCATAGACCTGTCGGTCTTCATCACCCTTAGAGGTTCTTGCTGGGGATGCTTTATTGTGTTTCCCATAGACCTGTCGGTCTTCATCACCCTTAGAGGTTCTTGCTGGGGATGCTTTATTGTGTTTCCCATAGACCTGTCGGTCTTCATCACCCTTAGAGGTTCTTGCTGGGGATGCTTTATTGTGTTTCCCATAGACCTGTCGGTCTTCATCACCCTTAGAGGTTCTTGCTGGGGATGCTTTATTGTGTTTCCCATAGACCTGTCGGTCTTCATCACCCTTAGAGGTTCTTGCTGGGGATGCTTTATTGTGTTTCCCATAGACCTGTCGGTCTTCAACACCCTTAGAGGTTCTTGCTGGGGATGCTTTATTGTGTTTCCCATAGACCTGTCGGTCTTCATCACCCTTAGAGGTTCTTGCTGGGGATGCTTTATTGTGTTTCCCATAGACCTGTCGGTCTTCATCATAAAATCGACTAAAATATTTACTTCCTTCCATGGTGAAATTTCATAGTATCTTCAGCATTATTTAAAATTGTTTCCCTAGAGGTTATATCTGGTGATGCTATATTGCATTTTTGATAGACTTAGCATTTGTAGGTGGCTGCTGAATACACGATTTATCTTGTAAAAAAAACCCACTTTAGTAATACAAAACTGAACTTGTGCATAGAATAATAGATTATTTTGTTATCTTTCTTTCTTTAGCAATGGAACACAATAGAAAGTTTCAGAAATGTCTAGTTTTATGACAGGAGTTTTGTCTCTTGTGTGGGAAAATTTGATATAGAAAGGAAATAAAGTTGGACTTTTGAGCAGTGCACATTTTTAGCATGGGTTTATTCAAAACTACTGACAACCGCATTGGTTGTTGAAGGGTTTAATAAGTAGACTTTCAGACCAAAACTGAGATTGAGTTGTCTTTTTTAAGAAGGAGTGGATACCTCAAAGAGGAGTTGCCCATTCTCAAAAAAGTGCCCACCTCCCCCGTAAAAGCCCTCCTTGAAACAATTGAAAATTTAAATATCATCCCCCTTCTCAAGTTCATGGATAAGAAAAAGAATTAAAATTATGTTTGCAATCAGTTCCAAAGTTAATGAATGATTAGGCCTTGTTTACTTTAGGTAAAACATTCTTTTCCATGCAGATGTTATGTTAAGGTTTTATATTGAATTGTATCCGTAGAATTGTAATTAACCACAGGAGATTTCCTGTATGTATTGAATAGAAACACGCTAGTTAACATGTAATAGTCAGTCTTGAGTTGTCGATTAAAGTGAACACACGCACATGCTTGATTTCTCTCCGAGCCTTCTCTTAGAACCTTAAAACGGTGTGAACGACTTAATGCTGTTTTGTCTAGATTCCGACAGCATAATCTGAGAGTCAAAGCTTCAAAATGTCAATTTGGAGCTGCTAAAGTGCTTTTTCTGGGACACATCGTTTCAGGACAGGGGGTGCACACAGACCCAAAAAAAATCCAGGCTGTCTCTGACCTCAAAGAACCCATCAATGTTGAGCAAGTTCGGTCTTTCTTAGGTCTTGCAGGCTACTACCGCCGCTTCATACCCAATTTTGCTGCAGTTTCAGCTCCATTGGTCCATCTTACCAAGAAAAGTTGCAAATTTGTGTGGTCTGATAAGCAACAACATGCGTTTTCTTTGCTGAAAAAGCTGTTATGTTCTGCCCCTATATTACAGTACCCTAGGTTAGACCAACCATTTACGTTGCAAACAGACGCATCAGATGCTGGTCTTGGTGCCGTTTTGACTCAGCATGATATCAAGGGCGACGAGCATGTTATCTCATACGCAAGTAGGTCTTTGTCGGACCGTGAGAAAGCCTACTCGGCCACCGAAAAAGAAGCCTTAGCAGCTGTCTTTGCCACTGACCATTTTCGCCCTTATTTGTTGGGCCAAAAGTTCACACTTGTCACTGACCACAGTGCACTCCAGTGGCTCCATTCTGCTGAACCAAAAGGTCGATTAGCACGCTGGATCATGAATTTGCAGGAATATACTTTTGACATCAAGCACAGGCCAGGCTCAGCAAATGGCAATGCTGATGCACTTTCTCGCCTTCCCACAGCGATGGTTGATCATGCTCAGCGACCTAACCCTTCTTGTGCCACCACAATCACCCCAGGATATAACTTACAGCAAGCCCAAGAGGAGGACCCTGATCTTAGCAGGATTATTGAGTTGAAAGCCAATGACCTTCCCAAACCCCCTCACTTTGTCTGGGCTCGTAACCCCACTCTACGAACTTTGTGGAATTGCTGGGATTCATTACTCCTGGTTAATGGCCTACTTGTTAAGAAAGTCCCCACTCCCAATAAATCTCTACCTGAATATGTTTTTGTCATTCCAACAGGTTTAATCAATTCTGTTTTGCAGGGTATACATAATTCTCCCTTTTCAGGACATTTAGGGGTCAAAAGAACTCTCCTTAGGGCTCGTAGTAGATTTTTCTGGGCCAAAATGGCCACTCACATTAAGGAATACGTTCAGTCATGTCACACCTGTGCACAGAATAAGGTGAGTAACAATAATAACAAAGCTCCCTTGCAGTCCATTGAAGTCAACGAGCCCTTTGTTTTCTGGGCCATGGACTACATGGGCCCCTTACCTGAGACTGCTCGGGGTAATAGGCACTTGTTAGTCATCATGGACCATTTTACAAAGTGGTGTGAAGCGTTCCCTACACCAGACCAGAAGGCCTCTACGGTCGCTGAAATTCTGGTCACCCGTGTCTTTAGTCGATTTGGACCACCCCTAATCCTTCACTCTGACCAGGGTAGAAATTTCGAGAGTAATCTCATGCATGAAATTTCCAGATTAATGGGCATCCACAAGTCTAGGACAACGGCCTACCATCCACAATGTGATGGTTTGGTTGAGCGTCAAAACAGAACCATCCAAAGCATTTTGTCGTCTTTTGTTTCCCAGCACAAGGATGACTGGGACAATTGGGTAAGTTTGGCAGTTTATGCCTACAACACAAGTAGTCATGAATCTACTGGATATAGTCCTTACGAAATGGTTTTTGGTCGTGATCCGAGGACTCCATTAGAAGTCGATCTTGGACTACCTTTAAAACACCCCTGTAGTCAGTCAGATTACGTCAAGTCAGTTCGTAGTGCCTTACAAAGCGTTACCAAATCTGCCCAGAAACACTTACTCCAGTCTAGAAATAGGCAGCAGGCACAGTCTTCTAGTTCTAGAACCTGGACTCCATTTCGGCCTGGTACATCAGTCTGGTTGCGCCGTCCCAGGACTTGGAAGTTCGGTAGGAGATGAATTGGACCTTATGAGGTTCTCTCCAACCAAGGGGTCACCTATAAGCTGCGCTCCAGGGAAGGGAAAGAACTTGTTGCTCATCATGACAACATTAAGCTTTGCGTTCTTCCAGCAAACAAAGGGGTCCCTTACTGCCCTGTACCGGAAACCATGGACATCAATATTTTACCGGTAGAGACCACGCCCCAACAGGAGGGAGGGATTGTTGAAGACCAGGGGCGGTTCCGTCGGCCAGCCAGGTTGAGGCAAAACATACAGCCCCCTTTGAGGTTTGGAGAATTTGTTACCCATTAATAACGGGGGGGAAAGTGTTATGTTAAGGTTTTATATTGAATTGTATCCGTAGAATTGTAATTAACCACAGGAGATTTCCTGTATGTATTGAATAGAAACACGCTAGTTAACATGTAATAGTCAGTCTTGAGTTGTCGATTAAAGTGAACACACGCACATGCTTGATTTCTCTCCGAGCCTTCTCTTAGAACCTTAAAACGCTACACAGAAATTCACAAAAAAATAAAGAGAATTTAAGTGCTTTACAGATGAAATGTAGTATTGAAGTATTCACACTGAAAAGGGGTAGAGTATGGAAGAAGAAAACCTATTCAAGAGTAGGGGCTAACTTGAATTATCATGGCACTTTTTTGTTAGGCCCTCTGTCCCAGGGTAGATTAGCCTCTCAAACAATACTTCAAGAGCAGTGGCATGGCCAAACGAAAAATAGTGAATAGGCAAATGTCCCAAGTTTCACTGGAGAGGCAAAAAGGTATACTGAGGCATCTTTATTGCATTTTCGAATTACAATTTTTGCCAAATTCTAAGTGAATGGTGGAGGAAATTGCCACAGCGTAACTCCCTCCTGCGTAACTTCCTGAGGCCATGTTACAGTGAGGTTGACTTACGCCCCAAAAAGTGCCAAAATAGTTGGTGCATAAGAGAGCAGTGACTTCCCAAAGCTGTTTCATAGTATTTAGAAAAATTTCTTTAAAAGTACTTTCTTTATTGACATTCTTTAGTTATGCTTTATCTACTTCATGTGCTTAAGGCCTTAAAAATTACATTGAAATTATGTTAGTTGCAATACCTTGTGATCTTTGATTGATGTATCTGTCAGAATTTTAGCAAAGGTGTTTGAATTAGAAAGCTGATATACACACATTTTTATGACATACCAAAAATCCAACCAGTACTGACATTTCCCTGAATTTTTCAGACATTGTCTGAGTACTGGATGTTCCTTAAAGTCTTTCTTGAATTGAAAAATAAAGACTTGACTTGAAGGCAATGGGTGGAAATAAAAGAAGAAGGAATCTTTTGTATTACAGTCTTATGAAGATTACAGAAACGCTACAAATGAGTGCCCCTCTACAAATACTATTTCAATACCACACCGAAACCGAATAGAAAACAGAAAACAGCGCCTATATTTGACAAACAAAACACAAGTTTCTTAGAAAATTCATAACAGGATACCCCCTGGTCATGTCTTCTACCCCACCCTCAACGAGTGACGACCAGGGTCCCCAAATTTTCAGATTTGTTAATATAAGAATGATGGCATTTGAATTTGTAGATTAATGAGTCAAAAATTAAAACAGTAAAAGTGAAAAACATTTGGAAGAGTTAGTAACCCTATTTTTGAATAAGAATTCATTGATGTATCGAGTAGTAAAGGTATGTATATAAGAATACCTTCTATAAGGCTTGAACTTTTCCACTCACTCAGTGCCAGTTACCTGATCGTGAAGATTGATTTTCCAAATCGAGATAATTTCCAATATCGAGATAATTTGTGTGAATGAAATGGCCTGAGTTTCTCGTAGCCCCGGTTGCGCAGTGGTAGCGTTCTAGAGTACAAATCTAGAGGTCGTGGGTTCGAGTCCTACACGGGTCATTTTCATTCTCACAAATTATCTCAATTGCTTTTTATTCTATAAGGAACCTACCTCAAAGCCTAGTACTAAAAGTTCCTTAAATTTTCTATTGTTCTCTATTGTTACAGGAAGCAAAAGAACAAAAGAATCAATTGTATTTCACAACAAATTCTTGTTCTAGGTTCCTGATAAACAGTCCCTTGTCTTGTAAGAAAAAAGCGTGTATTGGTTTAAATTTTTTGGCATTCGTTGCTTGCCATCAGCCATTTGGAGTTGAAGGGGGCAAATATTGTCGAGAACAATTGGAAAAGTAAGAGCAATATAACAACAGAGTTTCAGGATTTTTCGGGGGGGGGGGGAAGCCCTCATATCCCTTCCTTGGCTTCGTGCCTGCTTGTTACTTTCATCAAAAAGAGTTATTTGACTAATCTTTTGAAGTTGTGGTTTTAGATACTCATAAGGACCCCCACTCTTACCCTATTCAACCCCAGTAGCCCTGTGCTTGGAATTTACCCAAGATACCCCTAATCATGTTTTCCAGTCGTATTAAAGAGACAAAATGAGGGTAATTCTTTAAGCATTGAATCGCAAACCGCAATTCGCTCTATGTACCATCATAAAGTAGAATTTAGATTCTTGTTCCAAAATTTGGAATGGTACCTTTAGGCAATAGTGTAGAATTAGCACTGGGGAAGGAACCCATCAATACTGTGGAGGATATTCAGTACTGTGGAGAGAAACCATAAGCACTTTGGGGCTTTACCTCCACGATACTGAACATTTCCCATAGTAATAATGATATATCACCACATTACTGTAAGAAAAACAGAGCAGCTACAGACGAAAATTGAAAACTACCAAAGTCTATTACAATGATTAATAGTCAATAAAATCAGTCAGAAAATCTTTGTTCTAAAAAAACTTCTAGGGCTATCACCATTCAACTAAACCCCTTTCCATCGATGTAAAAATTCTAAGGACGGGGAATTTTTGGACTTGAAAACATAGGGGGCTAAATAAAGTATTCTCTGATCCGTGTTGCGTAATTCTACCTCTTTGCTTTGCGTTTTGAACATGTTGTCAATCTCTAGAGCCAGTTATGAAGCAAAAATTATTTGTATTTAGCATTGCAATTTGTGTGCATTAAAGTAGGGTAAAAAAAGCACACAAGAAGCAAGTTTCAATAAATCTACTGGATCATAAATGCAGTGGAACAAAACAACTCGGATCGGAGAATATTATTAAACACTTTAGTTGATTAAAACTACATCAGCCAGTCGTCATAAACTGATAAATGAACAAAACTTCGGTGATCTTACATGACCGTACAACACTGGCAATATGTCCTCGTAAGCTGAACTTGTCTGTATTTACTGCAAACCTTACCCACGGCTTTCTTGGCTATTTTCTGTGAGACCTCTGAATGCTCTCCTTTGGGTGGCATATCTACAGCCTCGGTTTCTTTTTGTTCAGCCTCCTTTTCTCCACCATCGCCATTCTCCTGTTTCTCCTCAGCTCCTGACTCTATAATTTTTTCATTGGCTTTGTCAAATTGTTCTTCTTCATCATCCGAATTTGTTTCTTGTTTGTCAGTGTTTGCTGACTGTTCAGCATGATTGCCTGCAACTTCATTATCGATGCCTTCTTCTTTTTTCGCCTCTTCGCATTCTTCCGTCAGTGGGGTCATTGGTGAAGGCTCTTCAACCTTCTTCTCTTCATCATTCGGAGCATCATCCCCAATATCGGTATTACAGTCCTTCTTGATCACATCCAGCTCATCCAGATCCTTGGCTTCATCCAGATTCTCTTCTTTGGAACTCATTTTGTTGTTGATGCTGAGCTCACAAAGAACATCGTCAAATTTCTCCCTCGATTTTCTCAGGTCTTCCTCTTCCGCCTTTTTTATTTCGACCGAGGTCTCCATAGCTTCTATTTCGTTATCAGGCTCACTATCTTGCCTCTCGATGTAATCATGGTTTACTCTCTCGTTGCAATCTGGCTCCGCACTATCAAGCACAGTATTATGCCCATCCCCTGAGGCCTCCTCGTTAACTTCAGTTTGTGTTTCTTGCAGAAGTTTCACGTTTTCAGGTTTAGTCTCAGCAACTTTTTCGATACCGATGTCATCTGGCACAGCATTTTCCGTTTTCGTTTCGAAATCCTCTTTCGTTTCGCTTTGTTTGAGCTGAGAATAAACTTTCTTCTCTGCCTGGTTTCGCTTTTTAAATCTTCCAGAAAACCTTCCTTTGAACGATTTCTTCTCCCTTGGAAGTTCACAACCTTCTTCCTCGGCAGCAACAGCTTTGCCCTTGGCATCTTTATCTTCGGGATACTCCGTTTCAATGTTTATTATTTCTTTTTGTGGAGACGAAGACTCTTTCAGGCTAAACTTCTTCTTCCATCGTTTCGATCTCTTGGATTTGTTTTTCCGAGCGTTGTCGTTTTTCGGTTCCTGATCGGCATCTAATTCTGCTCTGTCGCTCATTTTATAAGTAACTTCAACTGTATTTTGAAAATCTATATGATGTATCAATTAGGCCTGTATCTATCATAGACAGATACGCAAGCAAAACAGCAGAACAAGAATCACGGTGCTCGCTCAACTGTGCAGACAAGCGCTTAGATCATCTATCTGCTTTGCTTCCATGCAAAAAGCAAAATCTATGAGCAGCATGTATCAATTTATCTAGATCTTCGTGTAAACATCTCCTTGCTTTTGATTGGACAATCAAAACATCTGAGCTGTGTGATTGGTCAATATTTCGAATATCGAAAAAGGTCACCTTGCTTGGCTGTCAACAAAGAAATTGTCGGGTTTTGCGTTTAAAACTGGTTGGCTTTTGACCCGAGTGACCAAGCATGCCTGAACAGGTGCGCATGCCCAGTTTCAATAGTAGTTATCACTTGCATGAATTTTCTTTCACGTGGAATGAACGCCATATTCAGTGGGACAATGAACCACAATTATATACTGTCAATTAAACACGAATTATCGTCGTAATTAACCAAAACCATGTCCTGAGAGACTAGAACAGGGTCGTAGGCGGGAGCTCTGAAAGGGGGAAGCTGTCGACCATTATCAGTTTCTCTTTCGGATTGACACATTAAAAGTGATATCTACACTCAATATGAAAATACTTTCTTTCTAGGCTATCCCTGCTCCCCCCTTTGGCAGAGCCTTTATTTTCCTTGCAATCTTTATACAGCACACAGGTTCATACGGGAGATGGATAATGGGGCAAACCCCAAAAACATGCAATTTGCAAGGAAATACACGTTTTTTACTTGATAAGGAACCTACTTAAAGCCCTAGAACTGAATGATTCTTAAATTGTCCTATTGTTATTACTTTATTGTTGAAGAAAACAATAGAACAAAATAATCCATCACTCTTTAACAACGATTCAACTCTAGGTTCCTTATTAGCTGGTTCCTTATACATAAATAAGTGCATACACTCTAAAATATCATAACTTGCAAAAATCAGGTACCCGAGAAATCCGTGGAAGCCATCCCTCTCAAAAAATTACCCAGGCTGCATGGCTGTAAGTGCTAAAATCATATAGAAGCACATTTGAATGCAACAAAAGAAATAACCCAAAAAACACCTGCGAAAGAAATTCTATCATGGTAACCACGCCACGTGTTCAGCTGTTCTCCGTGCTCACAGTTTACAGCAATTCTTTATTGTTAGTCTCTCAATGATTTGGGGACGTAAACATGTTTTTATTGATTCACTGAAGTCCATCACGAGATGTTTGCTGCACACGAAAACAATAATTGAAAACAATTCATTTGCTTCCATAACACGCCTCACTTGCTTGCTTCAACTGGTCCCTGCTCTTAAAGCTAGAATAAATGATCGAAAATTGCACAGGACAAATAAACGAATAAACAAATACGTGAAGTCTTTGTGAAAAATCCCTAATAGTAAAAAGTTGAAATATTGCTACTCTCTCCTCCTCCCTCAAAATTTCCCTTTCCACGTAAAGTTTGGTAATGATTTTCTCTTTTCTTGTATAACACACAACTAAACTCACTAAAGACGAAACATTGGATCAGAGAATTGTCTAACCAAACCACCTGATTGCTTAATATATATACCATTCCCAAATCAAGAATCATTCGCTTCAATCTCTTGTTGAGAGAGATTGCATTTTAAAGATTTTAAGCTGTATTAGAATATATCTATTTTAGGGATGCATAAGGATATACATATGGGATATACATTGATTTGTCGACCCCCCTATCCCCTTATCCCCTATGCTTCAAATTTCTTTTTTCTTTCATTTTCTTGACATATGGTTTGTAAAGATTACAATTGAAAAATGACGACTATGTGAACTTTTAGAATATATATCAGCAGCAGTAATCTATTTTCGTACCCCTTTTGTATCTCACTTTTATTTTCTAATTTAGTTGAAACTGTTCTGAATCTGAGTCTAAACAACAATTTTTCTGAATGTGTAACTTGAAGCAGCGAACAACGAATTGGATTGGGGACTTTGAGACACACTTCGCTCAGGCCATAAAGGTAGTCCAAAGAGAAAATGTCCAAAAAGCGTAAAGTGCAGTTTGCTGAGGAGATAAAGGAGAATGAGGCTGATGATGGGCCTAGCAGCAGACGTTTCAAAGCCAAGCATTCAATGGACAGTGATGAAGAAGAAGATAAACCCTCAGACACGTTGAACGAGGAGAACATTCTCGCAGAAGACGACATCGAAGGTTTGTTTTATTACTGGGTAAAGATTCATTCGTAGATTCAGGTTAACAGACAGTTGAGTGTTTTGTATAAATAGAACAGAACAGACCCTTTTATATCGAATTCAAAGCTGTAAACAAGTTTCTTAACTGTAGATCCAATCTAGTCTGCTGATTAAAAGAGTTATGGGTTTGAGCCCACGTACTCGCAGACTCTGTTGATGTTCATAGCCTAGGCTTTCACTCCATGTGTGGATATTTGTTCGGGATCTTTGGTCAGGGACATTAATCGGGAAACGTAGATAATAAAATATATCATATCAACGATAACGAGGCTATCGATGTTGCGATACTCTTTTATATCGCTAAATGGATATAAAAGTTAACGATAAAACGAGATGATTTATATTGTATTATCTAACTGAATTAAGGCCTTATAACTGCTCTATACTAATGTATATTGAGCACTTTAGCTAGGATAGGCACTCCCTTCTCGTGTTAGATCTAACTGAATTATAAATTTGTTTTCATAATTAGAGTACTAGTCCCTTATTCAATTAAATCATTAAAACTCACTGCAAGTGCATCTCTTTGAAAAAGATTATACAAGCTTAGCTTTTGAATTTGGCTTGATACAAATATCTAATGAGTTCCTCTGAAAGAAACCCTTCTCTCATAAAAAAAATAAGAAACTGAAGTACTGAAAAACATTTTCTAGATACGGAACTTCAATATCTTTGGTCAGGGCTGATATTTTCTATGCTCTACCCTTTTTGGTTTTAGAGAAATTAAGAATAGTTTTGGAGATTTTCTGAGAAAGTTACAAGAAAGAGTTTGTACTGAAAACATGAAATATCTAAGAAAGTTTCAATACTGCGTCAAAAAAATTTTACTTAAAAAAAGTGTAAGCAATGTTGCAATTAAATTCGTTTTCAATTAAATTTTAAGTAAAAACTGGAAATAGTAGCAATGATTTAAGAAGAGGACTTTGCCTGTGTGACATGTGTCAAAGGATGCTGCAGGTATTCCAAGCTGTAGGGCACAACGCTTCAAGAGCACTTTTAAAAAGGGTGCTTCTTTGTCTTTTGCAAAATCATTTGGGGGCAGATATTCGTAGTGCCTGCCGGTTGCTATGTCTTTGACTGTGGTGTGGTTCATATCACTGAAAATCATCACTGAGATTAGCAAAAGAAATAAAAGGAGAAGATAGGTCATTTTGCAGACAGCTTGAGCTAAGTTTTCTGAGGTTCGGTGAAGTTTGCCAAAATATTCTGTGGTGAAGCTGGCAGAGCAGGCTTTCAGTTTAAATCATATTGGCCATTTATATTTAGTAATCATATACATCATAAAACAAGGGGAGATTTGAAGGGCAAAAAGTTCCCTTTATATAGTTCCTAAACCGCTCTACTCTTGATGAAACTTGTATTTGATTATAATTTGGAAAAGCTTAAAAAGCAACAAAGCCACTTTTAGGTCATTCAGCTCAATTCAAAACATTGATCTTGCAGGTTTCAAGAACCAGAGTGTTATAAGGGTGCCTGTTTACCCCCACCCTTTCAACTGAATTTTTGACTGAATTCTAAACAGAATTTTGGAAAGGTGGTTGATTGCTGATTCATCCAACCCTTCTTCTTTGAAACCCAAATTTACTGTTCAACAACACCATCAAGCTGGGAAGGGGTGGTTCTTTCAATTTGGGGGATCTTGAAAAAATAAACCATGACCAAGCTTTTCAGGCTGCAAGGAAACAAGGGGAGTGTGTTCAGGAAAATGTGTTCAACGAAAAACACCCAGCCCCTGGACCTCCTATCCTCCCCAGTTTCATCACTTCTGATAATAGGGGATGAGCAGAAAGGGTTAATAAAAAACATTTAATATGACGCTATTATTGAACACACTCCATGGTGTTTAATTCAAGATATCTGAAACCATAGATTTACTAAAGTTTCAACAAGACAACACAACCCCTTCAATCTCTTAATTAATTAATACCCTTTATTTAGATTCAGATCTGTAAATTGTTGAATTCTAGGGGTGCATCAATCCAAGAAATATTGTAACTTCTCAAAAATCTTTTTGTCTTAGCAAATATCCCCTGAGATCTTAAAAAATTATATCTTAAAACTCTCCTAAGACAAGCATCTGGGCAAGAGTGATAAACCCTCTCGGTTGAATTTTGCAAATGAAATAGTGTCTCAGAACATGGCAATATTACTAAGGCAAGATTTTTCATTAAAGAGTGAAAATCCAAAAAAAATATTTCATAGATGTCTTAAAATGATACTTTTTCGACTTGTTTCCGGCAACTTCAAAAAAGGATTTTTTACAAAGCGCCTCCGCAGGGCATTATGTTTCAATTTAAAAACCCTTGAAGAAACCCCATTTTACTAAAACGCAACATTGAAGAAATAAACGCGACATCGTTTCAAAAAATACATCAAAGTATACTTTAAACCATAAAGAATCTAAAAAAATTATTTTTTCCCTGGGAAAATTAATTTCAATTCGATTCCAGGCACTTTATTTGATGTCGTCCGATGAGCCTCTGTTTCCGTTCGCGCGAACATGCTCAACTTTGGATGTTTATCTCTGGACTTCCCTGACCGATTTTGACGCGGAAAACTTCATGAGCCGATATCCGACTTTATTAATAAATCTGCTGAGAATGTTATATCGCTCTTTAGATAAATTTTGAAGGATTTTTATGAGTATTTCTAAGGGAAGGTTTGATTTTCAAGGGATTGTTGACGAGGATCGCCTCGCAGCAAGATATCGTTAAAACGAAATATTTTTTATCTCAATATCCCGATATGTCTCTGACTGATCGAATTATCCTTATCATATCAAGCTATTCGTATGCAGACATCTGAAAATGATTAAATCAAACTGTTCATACTTTGAATTTAATTTCTGACTTTGTACTCGAACAAATAATGCTTTCGGAGAGCCTAGACACCCTCCGTAACGAGTGGATCTGTGTTTCGATCGATTCACAATTTCCTGTATTGTTCAACCTAGTGTTAATTTTCTAACTTTTTTTACTTTCATCAATTGCTGGGAGATATTCAGCACAAATAAGCACTGCACACGGATAAGCGATCATAAAAAAATTCTGAACGAATAGCATTAGATGATACGGATAAGATACAGTATGAATATCCATGGCGGTCACTAAAAGTGCAAGGAGAGAAATTGCCTGCTCTCTGCAATCTCTGTAATAAACCAACTCAACAATTCACCAACCAACACTTACCAACTTTCTTTTTAAACTTGCAAATTTAAGAACGGCTCTGCAATGATTGATCTATATATATGCGTTGTGGTACTGTATCTATTTCTCTTAAATTAGTATGTTGACAAATTGTAAGTTGATGAGTTAGGGAGTTAGTGATTTTGTTTGTATTCAGGGGCGTCAGTTTTAGGAAGGGGCAGAAATTGGAAATTTCCGATAAAACTAGAAACAATGCACTAAAAACTCAACATTTTCCGAAAATGTGTGTGAAAATTTGATTTTTCTAGGGAGACTATTGCCCTCCCCAGCATTAATACCCCTGTTTATATTACAGACACGACAGCTCTGTGTTTATCTTGAGAGTAAGGTATTTATCTTGAAAGTAAGGCATATTGTTGGCTGATTTCCATCTACCTAGAGTGTGAAAATTTGTTTACTAAGCTTTGCGATGGTTCTTATTTTTCTTGCTGTCCGAAGTTTTGTTTATCATTAGGGCAAGAAGAAGACACAATAAAATCTTACGATGATATCAAAATAACTCCTTTCAATCTCAAGGAAGAAATGGAGGAAGGGCACTTTGACGCAGAGGGTAAGGAGACACCCATACAAGCCTCTTGCTTTTGTTAACTGGACCTATACGGTTAAGCTTGGTTTCCATATAATCGTAACTGCCGGGAACGTGTTAGCAATTCATCTGCGATGGTTTTGCCCCAATGCTTGCGTTGCTTGGGCGATCATCGCAGACCCGATACATCGCAAACCAGTGTTTCCATTTGCAAAGCCAATGGGTAACTAGGTGCAGCTAGTCGGTTTGTAACACGGAACTAAATTTCATGGACTTTTTTGAACTGCTGGCAACATAGGAAAATTGTAGCAATAAATCACAGATTGATTCTAATAAAGGCTTAACTTGCTATGCTTCATGGTTACGTGAGGCTCAGTTGAGACAAAACAAAGAGAAAGCACAGGTTTCTAGGTTGGAAGAATATAGCAACAGAGAAGACAGTTTGGGCAGTATTACAAGCTATTCCAGGAGTTCAAGCTGTACGACAGAGAGTATCTTTACATGAAACCTCCCTATAGGCTTGAACAATTCATAAATGCTACACTGTCAAATTCGACTTTATCAGCTTTGTTGTCAGCATGTTGGAAAATGTAGCGTGCTTGCAAGGACGCACAATGGCTGTTGAAAAGAGCCGTGATTGGACAAATGGTGTCACGTGCGATAAAATACAATAGGACATTGCCGACCCATCGCAAATGAGTGTTTCCATTCAAAATTAATTGATCGCAGGCGTCGGGAGAGCATCGTAACTGTCGGGAAAGTAGAACATGGCTCAACTTTCCCGATTGTCTTCCGGCGTCGCCGATGCGTCGCAGACAAGTGTTTCCATAAGAAAATTATCTGCCTGCGATCGATCGCAGGCACAACGCAGGGGGGTCGCCGAAACTTTCCGACTGTTGTAATGATATGGAAACCAGGCTTTATTTTGGTTCTCACAAATTATTACAATTTATTTATGTCTCATAGATTTTTAAATTGGAATGAACTAATGCTTAACTTTATTCTAGGCAACTATATAGCTGACAAGGACCCAGAAGCTTTACAAGATGAGTGGCTGGAAGGCATTGACTGGGCTAAGGTAAAGGAAAACGAAGACAGCCTAAAATCAGCAGACAAGGACATACAAGAACCGGAACAAATCTCAGAAACTGAGAAACTCAACACCTTAAAAACTCTTATTTCGTTATTGAAGCCAGGGGAAAATGTTTTGAAGGCGTTGAGAAGGCTCGGGGGAAAGAAAAACGCAACATCGAGGAGAAAGAAATCAAAAAAAGCCATGGAGGTTGATGAAAAAGATGGGGTGCCAACTGATGCAGAGGCGAATAAAGAAAACTTGCTGAAGTTGACAGAAATGGCTGATCTGCTCTTACAATTAGGAGATTTTGAGATTTACGACAAAACATTTGAAAAGTTGAACCACGAAGTGAAACAAAAAGAACAACAGTTTGAGGATGCTGACTCGGAGGATGAACTTGAAAAAGCGTTTGAAAGTGGAGGAAAGGGAAGCCAGGGACAGGATGAAAAAGACAAGGAAAGTAGTAAGGAAGACGATGAAGTAATGTGGATGTACAAATGGGAAAATAAAGAGGATGCCGAGGTCTATGGCCCTTATCAGAACTCCTGCATGATAAGCTGGCAAGAGCAGGGCTTTTTCAAGGATGGGGTCTTTTGCCGCAAAGCAAACTCCAGTGGACAATTTTATAATTCCAAACGAGTGGATTTTGATTTGTACTCTTGAGATCAACAGCTGACTTTGTTAAATGCTTTCAAATTCTTGTATCATATCTACTTTTTAATTTGAGATAATGTTGAAATGAAATATTGATTTTTCAAATTCATCAAACTGAAAAAAGCAGGCTTCAAAAATGCCAAGATGAAAAAAGACGAGAGGAGATTGAACAGGGATTCAATACTCTTAACAAAACAGAGTAAATAATTTTACTGAGTAGAGTGACTACAATCGGCGGGGTAGATTTCCGTTAACTTTACCTAAGGATTAAAAGACTTGAGAAGAAGCAGGATTTGTACAATTAATGAAGATAATTTTCGTGAATGAAAAATGAACCAAGCAGGATAAAAACCCAAGACCTCTCGGACAATTTGCATCCATTGCTGTACCAGATGAGCTACCCACTACCTTTAATTCAAAAACCCATCCAATCCATTCAAATGACAAAGATTGCACCCCAAACTTAGATATAAACCTAGTATGCGTGTTTTTAACATGGTATAGAATTTACAAAAAATATACTTTGTGGAGACTCTTTTTGGCTGAAAATATTAGTGCCTCAAAATTATTACAACAAAACATTATTCCTAACAACGTTCTCAAACAGACATGGCTCTGTTTGGCTGCAAATGTTCAAAGTCAACGTAAAACTGACGAGTTTTACAAGTTTACAACGAGTTTGAGTCGGTTTCTCGTCACAAAAGGAAATCACCAATTACCCTTCTAGCGTGCATACTGCTACTGTCTTTTGCATCAATAAGAGCTGCCAGGCCAGAAATCGCTGACCAAAGCTATCGGGGCTCTGTAAATTTACGATTGTTGATAAAATTTGCAATTCTTGATTGATAGAAAGATAATAATTTACTATTCCTGATTGTAGGTTGTTACCAGTTGCTTAGCAGCCTTGGCAATGTCATAGGCACACTGTATTACCTGTTGAGTTAACATAGCAGCATCTATCGTGCGGTCCGGTAGCACACTGCTCCGGCACTCAACCTGCAACCTCGCTGCACTAGTTATCATTAGTCGCAATGCACTCCGAACGTTTTCCTTTGTTGGGTGCTGAAATACAAAAATTATCAGTTACTTACATACTTTTATATAACAACCGTTAAAAATGGTTTGAGGCTGGCTGTTTCTATATTTTCTACCTGAAATGTTTTTATATTGTTCTCACTTTGGGAGCTAGTTTTTGGCTATTTGTTTTGTTTTGTTGTTGCAAATTTTACCCTTCTTGACCTGTCTGCTATCTTTTTCTACTACCAATTTGCTTGTTTTATAATCATTTCTCAGGTTTATGGTAATGTCTTAGAGTTCTAATATTGAGCTAAAAATGCCCAGCCTTGGCTTATTCTTAAAACTTGGCCAAAATTCAGGGCTTGTGCTCTTAGAAAATTGTTCTTACGAAAAGAAGAGTGTATTTTTCAATGAAAAAGGAGTTTCACAGATATGGTTTATAAACAATAGCGTGGCCCTTAAAACCAGCTACTTGGTGCAAGAGGTTCTATGTGGTATGGGTTCAAAACCTCAATACAACGACCTTAAAGAAAGGGTTAGTTACTTGGGCAGTTGGGTATCAAAGAGCCTAAACTACAGATATGAAAAGACAAACATACCTTTGGAAAAAGGTTTGCCATGTCATTGACGGCAGTTGAAATGTTACTAGAACATGGTATATATCTATGGAGACAAAAGCAAAATTAGAAGAAAGATTCATTTGTTTCCATAATTAAGAGAATGACTGAATTTTTGCTGTGTTCAATATTTAAAAAAAAACTAGTAGAAAAAAAGTTATAAAGTGATAGATTAAGGAGTCTTTGGGATCTGTCTACACTCAAATCACGGATCCCACAATGTGTAGACAAAGAAGAAGTTTGCTTTCTTACAAGAGCTCTTTACGCCTTTGATGATTTGTCATTTTTTGAAGTATATCAATCATTTTTCTTTGCACTGATCTGCTGCTGGACATAGCAGTTCATTAGAATTCAATTTTGGTTGTCTTTCTGATGTGTTTATCTGATGAATGTTATACAGAATGCTTTAGTAACTATCATGTTTATGTTTCTGACTTTCCCCACTATCCAGAAGTTTTGTTCGAGCTATCCTGAAGATAAAATTAATTAGAACAATATCCAGGCTTTACTTATCTCACTCATTTAAAATCAGTTACAACTTAGTAGTTACTTTGGTAGATTTGGAAAACTTACCGACTATGCCTACTTCGCTGAGCCGCTAATAAAAGTTCTTGAATTTTTTTGGTGATTTGCTCAGTTGCTTTGACGATAGCTTCTTGTAAAGGTAAATCATCGGCTGGGGGCGACTGGGGCGTTCCCTCATCCTCTGTTATGAATGCCGTTGAATCCTCAGACGATTCGGGGTATTCTTGTGGACTATGTGCATGACCTTAAAAACAAAGAAACCTTAAAGACAACAGAAATAATTTTTCAATCCAAGATACTACAGTTAAAACCCATTAGAAAGTACCTATAGATTGTTTTACCTAGCTTAAACAGGTTATCGTTGAAAGGATACTTACTCCTGGGGTCAGGCCTTTCTAGGGATAAAATTGCACCAAAGTGGCTAATTGCTCTCGTCATTTGGTTTACAAGACCTTCTAATTACTTTACCAGTGTGCTGGCAAGTGCTGGGAGTGATTGCTCTGGTCAGAAGAAAAGGCCTGTGGGGTGCTCAAAAAGATTCTTGTTTTTATATTGCAAAATCATTGAAGCTATGCAATAAAATCAACAGTTCTTTAGAAATTCCACTCCTTTGATAGGAGCCTATATTCCAATATTTGCCTATTGATGATTGCTTAGCCTAACTGGTTCTTAAAAGATGCATGCAATACTGCTCATTATTATCATACAACTTAAAAGTATAGTTAAGGAGGCTTTCTGGCCCAATCAAGGCCCTGACATGGAGTTATGGTATTTATGGTAATCTACACTTTCTATGAACCAGCCAAAGCAAAAAGGAATTTTGCTCGAGATACACCAAGAGTGCCCTAGAAGTCACAAGGACAATGAGCTTGATATGAAATGAGAACAAGAGACTCAATGTGGCCTTATGTTATCACCACACGGGCAGTGTAGCAACTCATTAACTTAGGCAAGCAAGCAGATTTATTTGTTATGGTAGGTTTGGCGTACGACAGCATGACGTTGATGCATATAACGAGCAAGTGTGATATAGCATTAATTCCCTATCGGGTCTCTTGATAGGCTGATTACGGCCCCGTTTACACGATACCGTTTTCATTTCATATCGGATTGGTTTCATATCGGATTGGCCTTCTGTTTACACGATACCGTTTTCATTCCATATCGGATTGGCCTCCTGTTTACACGAGAACGCACCAATCCGATATGCTTCATACCGTTTTCGTGTTTTCGAATGAAAACGCTCTGAAAGTGGCATGAAACCAATCCGATATCGTGTAAACGGTCAAATCCGATACCAACTCAATGCGGAACCTTATTATCAATTCTACGAGCCTCTTATTCGTCTAGCACACTTTTCAAACTCAAAAACGAAGATGGAGGCCATAAATACAACTATGAAAGTCATTCTTTCGACTGTTATTAGTGTTACGAATAATGTTATAACGCTGAATCTACATTTGTTGAGTCATATGTTCAGTTACTTCGCTTCCCTTCAAATAAACACTCTGCGGCGTATGCATTTACTGATTCCAGCAACAGTTCAATCTCTTGGTCAGTCCACACAAACAGATCTTCGGCAACCTTTTCTTTGCCCATGGCAGTTGGTTAACAAGTAATAATTCACTGATGCGATGAGTTTTCCTCCAAGAAGGTTTGTCCGATTTAGCGCCAAAATTTAGGCCACCAGAAAACCGGAACGAGACATGACTACGCAGAGGGAGTAAAACAGAGGCCAATCCCTTCGCAGCACGCAGCAAAACGTTCTCGTGTAAACAGAACCCCAATCCACTATGAAATGAAAACGGCATCGTGTAAATAGGAGAAATTTTCATATCGGATTGCCTTACCCAATCCGATATGAAATGAAAACGGTATCGTGTAAACGGGGCCTACAAGACACAAAACAGAGAACTCACCCCCAGCGTGACTACTTGGAAACGTTGAGTCGGAAGTTGTACTAGATGTCGTATCGAATGATTTATTAGGTTTAGAATACTGCGGAGAAGAGGCGGATAACACATTTTGGATGTTGTCGTAGGGGTTCTGCATTTTCAGTTCCGCTTCGACTTCTTCTATCTGTCGTGCTGTGATGTCTTGTTCGAAGAATCCTTGTGAAGCACCCGGACTAGGGTGAGGAGAGATATGATCGATTGAAACATGGTCCGAGTCGGTTTCATCCGGTTTGGAAGACATGATCATCTATAAGGAACAGACATGTATCAAAATTATTACATAGGTAAGAAAAGTAAGAAAAAACACGTCATAAATTACCAATTTACGCTTGAAGATTTCTAAATTATTAACAGGGACCTTCGCATACCTCATTGACCCGAGATTGCATTTCTATCATTTGCTGTTCAACATCATCTCTTTTCGACTCCGCTTGTGTCACTTGTGCTCGCAGTGACGCACTTTCTTGCAATAATTTCTGTACCTGAAATGATGAAATCCGAGTTTTAAAATCGATTATGATACTAGTGACATACCATAATAATACTAACTACATAACATAACAAATACTGTAGTAGGCTTAAAGCCTGTTACAGATCTAAACGAATCCAACGGTTTTGATACTAGTTAAATCCACAATAGCTTTTTAGCCTAAAAAGTGATTTCAGTTTTAGACCAAAATGATAAGAAGGTAACACTTTGGAGGTAATACCTAAAGTGCTTGTGGTTTTCCTTCAGAGTACTGAACATCCTCCACATTACTGACTGCATTCCCTACAGTGCTGATGGTATCCTGCAATTGCACTGAATATTCCCCACAGTACTGAATTGCCTCTACAGTACTGATGGTATCTCTTCATGGTACTAAACATCCTCCACAGTACTGATGGTATCCCCTACAGTACTGAATACCCTCCAATATACCGATGGTATCCCCACAGTACTGATGATATCCCCACATAGTAGTGAACACCCTCCACAGTACTGTACAGACGTTCCCCTTTGAGACGGGATCATATTTTTGCAGCAAATCTAACCAAGGAAAATTCGAATCAAGAAATGAGGTATATTTAAAGGTTACCATGGTTCGAAGAAGGTTGACTTCTTTATTTAATGTTTCGTTTTGACTCTGAAGATGCTGAGCTCGATCCTGGAAATCAGAAAAATCAGTATTCGAAAAATCAATTGCACAAGCAATTTTCGTTGTGCTGCTGAGGGTTTTTCCATAACAGAATTGAATTTTATCATCAATCGAAAATCAAGCCAAGAACTCTCATCTATCTACAGATGCCTAATTTAGAGATTCAGGATGACTCTAATTTAGATTCCCTAGTTATCAACTCACTCAAAGTTTATTTCGTTATATCATACTTCCATATATTTTACGATTGGGTAGAATTCGTTCATGGGAATGAATGGGTGCTGTTGTAGAATTCCAGCTTCACGTCTAGGTAAGTTCCTAATGAAAAATCCCCATATTCAAGGGGGTGGTACTATGAAGGGAGATTCGCCAAAATTTTACCAGAGAAAAGAAGAATTCAGGAGGGAGAAGAGAGAAACTGTAAATATTCTGTTAGGGAGAGAAGAAGCTGTATTTTTTCATGAGAGAAAGGTGAAATTACTAAATTTCCAAAGGGGAGAAGGCATATTTAGACTCCTGTTCCACTCCCTGCAGATTGAATTTAAGTTCAAATTGAAGTATTGAGGTGAATGATTTTGTCTGCTGGATTGTAGTACGGGTTGAGCTTGTTACTAAATTATGCAACATTGTAAATTATGCAATATTTGGCAATTGTGGTATTTTCCACAACAATGCTCGGTCGATGAAGACTAGGTATCATGCTGAGAGATGTCACAGTAGGCTGGCCATCCAGTCTCCCAGACACTTTATTTTTCTTCAGATTGTCAAAAGAAGCTCCAATGAACAAAATAATGCTCATTTTTTATTATGCTGGCTCCCTAATAAACTTTTTCTTCAATCAGTCCTTCGGAAAGAAGGTTAAAAAAGCTATCAATAATATATGCTTCTATATGTAGTAAGGTAATATGTGTTACCGTACTCTTACTAGAAACAAGGCCTCACCTTAAGCTAGCACAATACGTTAACAGAAGATCATTCACTCACAAATGGGATCTATAAATACTCAAGGACATAATATTATTGTATGTAGTGATGTAGTGTATGCTACAGACCCCTGCTTGGAAACAAGGCCTTACCTTAGGCTAGCACGTTAGACAGACAATCACTCACTCACAAAAGGGAGCAATAAAAACACTTGGACCTCATATTATGTAGTGATGTAGTGTACAAGGCTGGATCCAGCACTCACAGAAAGGAGGGGGGTGTAACACATATATCAAAGGATAATGTAAGGGAAATATGGTATTATCAAGATAATTGTATTGTTTTTCTACCAAAATAGGATGGGCGTACGCCCCTTACGCCCCCCCCCCTTCGATCCGGGCCTGGTGTATGCTATGAAGCACCTGTTGGAAACGAGGCTGTGCCTTAGTCTAGCAAGCACTTGATACAGAGACTCACTCACTCATAACCACCACAGCTCAGAGAGCATGGTACGAAATTTCTCTTAGTTTCTTATAAAAATGTGCGCCGATGGAATTAATAACCCAATCCCTTGCACAGTCATGGGAAAGGTGATAAGCGCAAAATTACAGACAAATAAGGATACAATGACTATTCGATGAGATGTTGTATTAGCAAGTAATTATTTCTTTCAAGTGGATTAACAAAGACATAATACTATGAAACGTGGCACAGTAGTCCCACAAGCAGCCATTATAAGCTCTTTACCACACTTATTCTGGAAGCAAGCCCTGATAAAGAAAGTGGGGGATTTGGTTTTTGAAGTGGAAATTTAGTTTTGGGGAAGCATACACATAAACGGTATTTTCCAGAGAAACCATTATAAAACACAAGGCAATGTATAGCCTAAAATGGCCAAAATCAGCTAGAAATGGCCAAAATCAGTAAAAATTGGCCAAAATCTAGAGATAGCTAGAAACGAGATAAAATTGGAAGCAGCGATTCAGAAATTAGAGCTTCCCACCGATTTTCAGAACAAATGGTAATGACCAAGATGGCCTCTAACACAGCATCACCTTCACTTGAAAAGAAGCTCGATCCAGTCTCCTTTCGGAGATCAATGAAAATAACCCACTAGCAAAAACACCTAATTGATTTCGGTAAAAATCATAGCAACAATCCTGTCTCACAGAACATACTATCAAACAATTATTTCAAATATTTTCATTAGAATTTCTCAAGAACTTGATGAAATTAGAAGGAATTGTGGTGAGCTGTAACTTAATCATATCAAATCCAGGAATATGGAGAACAGAAAACTATCTATGCTAGACTTCTTATCAACCTAAAAAGGTTAAAAGATTTGGAAAATTTTATGAGTCTCACTCAAGTCTTGCAAAAGTCAAGTAAACAGTTCATCATCTTTCATATTATCGTTGCGAATTGAGACGATTTGGGACAATTTGAAACGATCATGCAGCGATTGAAAACGATTTCAAAGTATTTTGCATCAATTTCAGGAATTGCTTGACCATTCCCACGATCGAGAGACGAGTTACAAAGGTTTTAAGAATGGTGAAGAGTTTCAGCGAAAGTGAAACGATTCTGAGCGAATCAAGCTTCCAGACCACCTTGTTTTGTCAAACGTCCCTATCAAAACTAAAAGCTGAATCCAGGCATTTTTTTGAGGGGTTCTCGCGGCTTATTTTCAGACTTTTGCTTGTCCATTAGGTGCTGATTCCTTTTAAAACGAGATAAATAAAAGCCCTCAGATGTTTCCATACAAAAGAGGGCAAATTTTCCCTGGCAGAAAGTGTTTTGATATAGAATGAACAACTGACGAGCTACAGAAGGGGGAATTTTTTAAGGCATTGACTGGTGGGCCAGTTCGGGGACCCTTTTCATGTTTCCCCTCCAGCTTTAAAAAATCTCCTGCACCGAAGTAGCTACGTAAGAGATGTTGTAGAAAGTGGAGAGTGATTAACTAAAAAGAGCTGATCAGAATAGATTTCAAATACAAGAAAAAAGCAAATGAAATACCTCTGCATCAGCAAGCTGTTTTTTCACACCATTGTATTCTTCTAGACTGACGTAACGACCGTCCGATGCTTCAGAGGAGGCGCTGCCAGGCTAAAATAAATATATCTCTTGTCAACATCGACATGAATGATATGCAGTTAGCCCAAAGAGAGAGTTTCTAATCCAAAAGTATTCGTTACAAAAGAACAGAATACAAAATACAAAAGGATTCATTACTACAGTTTTCGTTCCAATTGAGTCCTATAACGATGACAAGACAAATATTTTCCAGAATTTTGAGGCTTTCATTGCTACTATCTTTTCAGATAGGGGTGAGTTTCTGTTTAACGTGCTAGCCTGACTGAGGCAAGGCTTTGTTTGCAACAGGTGCATTGTAGTGTAGCATACAAAAATCTCGTACGCTTTGAAAGGGAGTGAAATGCCCCTCGACGAGAGCCCATGAGTACTATTTCTAAACATCTTTGGTATGACTCGGCCAGGGAAGTATATAGCCCTCTACTCTGAGCACTCTTACTGGACAACTGTTGCTAGATGATGATCAATCACTGATAATGATGCAGTTGATAGTGATTATGATGAGAGTGATGATTGTGTTTCTGATCATGTCAAAGGCTGCAATAACATAAGATACGAAGGTTACGAAAACCACTTCTTGAAAGATTCACGAAAATTGGAATGTGATCAATGATCAAGTCAAGAATCAAAAATAACGAGATAAACCATGGACAATCGGTGAAAACGCAAAACTGAACGAAACAATTCCACTTATTCTAGAGTGGCGAACAAATGTTGTTAGATTTTCTAACTACATAACTAATCAATTTAGCCGTAATGCTTTGACATTGTTGAATTAGTTTTACAAACATTTTCGAAAATCCACGAGAATTCGTATTTCATGAAAGGGGAAAGTCCATAGAATTCAGGTGGCACAACCACCACCACCGATGTACTGGGGTTCTGGGGTTGAAGCAAGAAAAGCAAAACTTTGTAATAGGATGATTTCTAGAATAAAAAAAAAGATGAATAAGCAACCCAGCTACCCACTGAGGGGTGCCTGAGGGGCTGGATCACTCGACCCCTGCTCTAAGGGTCTGAGGTTCGAGCAAAACTTTTTGCAGAAAGTTTAAAGGTTAGCAAGACAAGAAACTAATTCTGAGCTACGGATGGTGTGCATGGTCTAAAACTTCTTTTTTTGAAAAATATTATCGCACTTCAAAAATACTATCATGTTAGAAAGATTGAGTTTCATATCAAATTTTAACAGAGCACTTTAAAAAATTCTGGCAGCTCATGAAGATCTTGATGTTTTTCATTATACTTCATTGCAATGAAATGGTAGAAAGGCAAATACGCTCACTATCTTCCTATCTTCGTAAGGTATTGGTTTATTTATGCGCATATCACAAGGGGCATACTCACTAACTGAATAAGAAGAAGATTTGAACCCACTAGCTGAAGTAGGTAACAATCCAGTAGTGCTACCCTGGTCTTTCCTGTAAATATGACCACACCTCGAAGTTTGTTTTGCTTGGAATTACTTTGAAAACAGAGACGAAGAAAAGTTTCCCATCTCAATTCTGTTTCACAGGGCTCAAACCCTCGACCTTTCACAAGGGTTTTCGAACACACGACCGAGGGTTGAGTAATCAAAATACCCAGACACTGGTGACTGGAACAGCCCTTAAAAGTGTCTGGGAAGGAAAGTTGTTGGTTTCGAAACACAAAGACACCAAAAACACCGAGTCAAAACAAATTCACTTTCCAATTGAGGATAGAAAGAACTGTTAAGATTGGGAAAACAGGAACAAATGTTATCATAAGATTGGTTAACGAAAATAGAGCCCTAAAAGAAGAAGTCATTCTTCGTCTATCTCAATATACGCGACCCTGTGAAAATCTTTCAATTTGAAAATAACTATTGCATTGTTTAACTATTTAGAACTTATAGATCTTTTCTTCGTTACAAAAACTTATTCGTTGGGCAGCGAAAGCTTTTTAAAAAACTTACAGTTTACAAAATGATAACTTCGGCCCTTAAAAGGCAGTGCAAAATATAGATTTCAAAATTACTCCAATAACTCAGTACCGAAGCGATTAGAGATACTTGATACTCGCAAGAATTTTAAGCAACGTTACTCATAATCGATTCTAAAAATAAATGTCGGTATCAGCGGTCAGGGTGTAAACAAATAATCCTTTAATCGAGCATATCCTGGGATGAGCGATGTATCAAACAGCGATCATCCCCAAACACGAAGTTATGAGAAGCAAATCCAGAGCTCTTACCCAGTAAATGCGGACGACACGTGGAGAGTATAAATCACCATTAGGCAAACTGGCCTCAGAGGAAGGCTTCGTGTTTTGCAGTTCCGAATTCGAGTTCGTCTGCAAATTATCCTTTACGCCTGATTGGTGGCTTTCGACACTGTCTTCCATTTCATAAAATCCTGTTTCAGATGAGCACTTTGGGGTTACTCACACAAACATCGGTGATATGCTGAAGACTTATCGACAACACGGCCTAGGCATCATTCGTATTCCTCTCACAACAGCTCACAACAAACAGCCAGCAGAGAACGTCATGCTCGATAAAAGGGTCTTGTTATGTCAATTGGAAGAGTGGCCGCTGCAGAATGTCTGACAAACCATCACATTTAGCCGATAAGAATGATTTAACGAGTACTTGTTTTGGTCACTGGCTCGACGATAAGATGGGAAGGCTCAGTGCTATGCAGGAATTTCACATTTCTCACCAGACCACAAAAATATTTCTTTAAAAAAATTCATCTTGTCATTCGGTCGGCTTGAGGTTTCTCATCTAACCTCAAGTCGGCCAGAAAGATAAGATCTGGGATTAGAGCAACAACAAGTTCGTAACTCTGTTCAAATTATTCGTGAAAAAGCATCTAAAACAAATTAGCCACAGAGAATGCAATTAAAATCATTAAGGCTACCCTAAATACATCTGCAGGCAGTTTTGCGAACAGCAGAGACAAAAGCACAATATCAACTCGATTTTAGGTAGAAAATTACAATCTCCGTCTCGTGAAATAGCTTGCATTCTTCTCATTATTTGCATTGTGGTGCGAAAATAGAATTACAAAGAATAGGAGGAGTAGTCACAGTACAACGACACATTGAGAGAGAAGCACTGGTTGCACTTGCCCCTGGCTATCTCAAAATACCCTCAAGCTCCAACATGAGTATGTTCTCCTGAGTGGTGTTTTTGGCCATCCCCGCATTAATGTAACTCCACACTACTGTAAATACCCTAGTGGTAAAGTACACTCTTTTTTCTTTAAAAGAACAATTTTATAAGAACACCAGCCTCAAATTTGGCCAAGACTTGAGAACAAGCTAAGAACAAACCGAAGATGACCGTTTTTGGCTCAATATGAAAATTTTATGAAATAACCACAAGACTGAGAAATAATTACAAAACAAGCAGATTGGCAGCACACATATAATGTCAGATGGTCAAGAAAGTCAAACTTTGCACCAGTTAACACTACTGATAGCAAAAAAGGCTTCCCAAGAATTGTAAAAGTAAGAACAATTTAAGAACATTTCAGCCTGAAAATAGAGGAAAATTTAAGAACAGCTAGCTTCAAATCAATTTTACTGGTTCTTATGAAAATAAAAGAGTGTAACTTGTATATTTTGTATGGGTAGGAGGCTGTAGGTTTGAGGACGAAAGAACACACATTCCTCCAAACCAATCTCCAATCACAACCGTTGTTTGTCCGATCTCTAAAAGTCTCGTAGTTATGTAAAAACTTAACCTGATAAAGCTGAAAAAATCATGAAAAATCTAGGGGACATCTTAATAATCTTATAAAATCTTTAAGAATCTCCAAGAATCTCAAAAATCTTGTAGAAAGTCTATCACTTTCCTCAGAGATATTTGTCCCTTGAATAAAATCTCTGCCATTTGATATCATACATATGTCTTACTACTTCCATGCATCCTTACCCTGGGGAGTGTCAACGCAAGGTGTAGAAGGAGGGAAATCACCAGTACCGTGGGGGAGGGGTACACCATCAGTACATTAGAGGGTGTTCACTACTGTTGGGGGGTACCATCAGTACTTTAGAAAGATACCATTCTATACTGAATATCAATTTAGAACTTGATCACCATTGAATATCCTCCACGGGAGTACTGATGGTATCCTAGCAGTACTGGTGAAATTTCTCGACAATACTGAACACCCTCAAATGCACTGATATTTTACCCTCCATCCAACAATAATGATAATATCCATCCACAGTACTGAAAATCCTCAGCAGTACTCAATGGTATCCCTCTACAGTACTGATGGTATCCCCCAACAGTATTGATGGTATTCCCTCGCAGTACTAATGGTATACCCTCGCAGTACTGATGGTATTCCCTCGCAGTACTGCGCACCCTTCAATGCACTGATGAATCGGGTCTCACTTGGACGACCCGTCCACAGTACTGAACATCCTCCACAGTATTGAACATCCTTCACAGTACTGAACATCCTCCACAGATTTGCACATCCTCCTCAGTACTTACATCCTCCAAAGTACTGAACATCCTCCACAGTACTCAATATCCTCCACAGTACTGAACATCCTCCACAGTACTCAATATCCTCCACAGTACTCAATATCCTCCACAGTACTGAACATCCTCAACAATACTGAACATCCTCCACAGTACTGAACATCCTCAACAATACTGAACATCCTTCACAGTACTGAACATCCTCCCCAGTGCTGTACGCCCTCAAAATTACTGCACAGACGTTTCTCAGGATGATTCTATTGCGCGTGGATGCAGGTTCAAGTGGTAAATCAAAGATTAACAGTGATTAAACCATTTCACATAAGGAAGGATCTTACCTTGGACTTGACGTTAGATTTTGGAAAGGATGAGTGGAAAAACCATCGGTTGACACAAGGAGATTACAAAGATAACAACTAACACCTGGACTGTATAAAATCCATCTTCCACGAAATGAGTGAGAACCAGGACCGTTACTAAACATTTTAGAAGAGGAGTGGTGAGTGATTTTACGGGTGCCAGCACGAATCCCAAAATAGATGAAGACTGGATAGAGGTTGGTTGTTGAAAAGGAAGTAATTGGTGCCCTGGGGAACGTCTGTGCAGAACTGTGGAGAATATTAAGTACTGTGGAGGGATTCAGTCAGTTCTTGAGGATCCACTCATAGCACATTACTGGACATCCTCACTGTACTGAATGTCCTCAACCGAGGGGCATATCACTCGAAAAAATCTCGTACACTTTTTGAAAAAATCACTGAAAAATCACAAAAAAACCACAAAAATAGAAGAAAAATCACACAAAAATCACAAAAATCGCATAAAATCACTGTGATTTTCGAAATCACAAAAATCTCGTACACTTTTTTGAGAGTGATATGCCCCTCGTCCTACACGGTACTGACCACCCTCCATAGCACATAAATTCTGAATTAATAATGGAACACCTTAGGACTTGATAACTATCTGAGTGACAGATATAACCAATCCAAAGAAGTGTTACTTGATTAGCATTGTCCCAAGACCTTCGTATTTCACAAGGCTTCGTAGATACCACCATAAATCATAGGATACACAGAGAGGTCACTTAGCTCTTAAGCACAGATCAGACATGACAGCTGGAAGAATTCAAAGTACAGTAATGGATGGATACTACGACTATGTCCACACAATACCATATAACGTTTCTCTGATAGGCGAGGTAGATACTTCACTTAACAGAATCACGTTAACTTCGTATTCACAAGAACGGATGAATGACTTAAGGGCAAAGTGAGATGAATAATCTTTTATTAAAAGTTTTCTATAAAAGCAAAAAAGTGAAAATGGCAGAATCAAATGGCGGAGAAAACGACCTTAGGATAGATGGCTTATTATTGAGCAGGAGCGTCGAGACGGGTTTCGGGAATTGCTCCGAAGGGGCCCGCAAAAACGTTGTTTTCCAACGAGTTTCTTGAACATGTCCCCTTGCTTCCTTATATTGTAAACAGTGTGATTAGCCATTAAAAAGAAGAAACAACGGATATGAACTGACTGATGACATTTGACCAGTACCCTGAAACAATTAGACTGCGTTCGATTCAATGTATATTGTGTAACGTTGTAAGCTTTGCTCGCTCAGTTGACCCGCTACTGTGGGCTCAATTCATGGAGCATTACATGATATCTTGAATATATGTGGACTTTTGCTATACGGGAGACCAAATCGCATTATATTGGAAGCAACAATTGATTATATTAAAACAACAAA
The DNA here is from genome assembly GCA_963924455.1 of Pelagia noctiluca. NCBI lineage: Eukaryota > Metazoa > Cnidaria > Scyphozoa > Semaeostomeae > Pelagiidae > Pelagia > Pelagia noctiluca. The sequence continues at coordinate 5,037,323 of OZ004322.1, forward strand.
GAGATTTTTTTGAAGGGGCTTTGTATTTATTGATTATCCTGATGGCCTTGGGATTGTTTCCTTGGGCACCTGTTTTAAAGGCTCCGGGAGCAAACCTGATAAACTACCTGATAAACAACTTTTTGATAAACTATCTTTAATTAATATTTATTGTGAGTGTTATTCATGGAGGGAACTCGATGACCACGTGTCTATTCCTACCATGAATAGCACAATTATGTAATAATAGTTTATCTCTTCTCTGTATTTGTAGATTTTAATGCTTATAAAAAAAATATCTTGAATTAGCCAACAGCCTATCCAAAAATACTGAACTTTGCGCTAGGAGCAGAATGGATGTGGCTATCTTCTTAGTTCAAGACTGAAGAACCTAAGTGATCCATATTGCCTATCATCACGTAGCAAATAGGAAATAAATGCTTTCGATTTGTTTTTCTGGAACAACCAGGCGTATTTAAGGGTTGTTCCTGGGCAGGGTCAAGCACCCGACCGTGTGACCGTTGGTCGCAGGAAATGTTTTGACTTGAAACTCATGTAGGAAATATTTTGAAATTACTCACTTTTTTCAAAGCAACAACTAGAGCAAAGCATAATATTCTGCGTTTGTATTTACAAATGTTATGGTATATTATGAACCACTGGCATTCAGTTGATATTTCCGATCGTAGAAAGAAAATGTTTTTCATACCCTGTTTCTGGGATATAGTGTGTATTTACATGAATCAGACAGGTAGATAAGTTAAAATATATAACAAACCTCTTTTTCTTCAGATTCTCCTTTGGCCTCGACGTCTTTCCAGTGTCTTTTTCTTTCTGATTTTGCATTTGAGTTTTCATCTTTTAACTAAATCAAAGTTAAGAAGATCACAATAGATTCCAGTTTTAGAAACCATCCATTTATTTATTAGGAGGGGGACTCTCTCCTCGATAAGCTTACCGATTGAGAGAGCTCCTCCTTCGTAATTCTCTGCATACAATCAACTTAATTTTCTTGTGTATGCGTTGCTTTAGTTTAATATCCTGTATCACTCAGATAGACATAATAGATATATTAGATAAATATCCTGTGTAGCTAAGATATTTATTATAGTTTATCTTGCAGATTGTACGAAGTGAATTTAAGTAATAAGATTATTCATGTTGAGCTGTGAGACCCTACATGTGTGAGACCCTACACATGTGAACCCTACAAGTAACTATAAAATATTGGCAATCAAAAACTCAAATCTAATTTGATTGAATTATTCATAGTACTAGAATATATACACTAATTTATACTAACATTAAGCAACTTCAAGGATTGAATAGTTTTAGCTAATACTCTCCTAATACCGCAGAATGAATATGTACAGTTGATCTCAAAAATAAATAAATTTGATGAAACCCTTGACTTCCTTTGTATTTTTAATTGTACCTGCTAATAAACTCCAGACTTTTGGTCTTTGTACTTTATGACCTCGTGCCAAAATTGTTTGTTCTAATCTTAGGCATCGAAAGTGGATTTTGATTCCAAGATCAAAACATGTTATATTAGGTAAAAAATAATACTGCACATAAGCTAGGCTAAGATTGTTAAAAGTCTCGTAGACTTCCAGTGCCAAAGTTATAATTGAATGGACGTTGCATTGTGGATTTTGCGAATTCGCAAGTAAATCCCTATATGATGACGAAAGCCAAACGCAAATGTTCGATTGAAAATAAGCTAGTATCAGCGAACGACTCAGAAGATCCGATTTTAGAGGTAAACACTCACCAGCTCAATTTTTTCATCCACCCCAATGGTCTCCACCTTCAAAAAATAACAAGTTACATGAGACTTACTCCATCAAGCCCCAGCTTATCATTTTGCTCAATTAAGTAGTACTGGTTTCTTATTTAAGAGTTGCCCGTTGAAAAAAGAGTAGCAGGACATACAGCATTTCTCCTGTGATGAAGAGTGCCTTTATGGAATTGGTGTTCCTTGAAAAAAGGGTTTGAAAACGAGCTAGCTTAAGCTTAACTGTCTGTTTGGAGGGACAATACGTCAAAAATTGTTTTTCAAAGTTTTGCCAAACAAACTGACAGCCTCATTGCGTCTCCAGATAAGAGAATCTGCACGGAATACAAGAAATTGCTTGATACTGAGAAGGATCAACAAAAGAGAATGGAATTCATTTTGCTTTTGATATCGTGGTTTTTCAAACTCCGTAAGGCCTTCTCCACATGAGGTGGGCTAGCCCGGTAGACTGGGATGACCCACTTTTTTTCAGATCCCACAAAAATTAAGACTCTCGTTGAAATTAGCATGCTGCGTTCAGATGAGAAGGGGCAATCCCAGTTCGCACATATCCCACCTCTTGTTTGGTGAGTTCCGGCTGCCGAGAGCTGAAAATTTTCCATACGAACTGAATTCACGAGAGCCACCCCGGAAAGATGAGCAAATTTCTTTTGAATTTTGGCTGTCAAATATTGTGCTGGGGAATATTTCTCATTCTGAAAACAGATTGAAAATCACCCAACCTAAGTGATATAGCTCGGCATACCGGGCTCATCCACCTCATATTAACAGCGCCTAAAAGAAAACGAACAAGAAGCATGGACACTTACGTCATCATCTGTGTTTACTTCATCGTAGTCATGTTCAGGATCGTCGTAGTCATGCTCAATCTTCGACTCAACAATTCCTTGAAAACACATCAATCAAATATGATCAAGTTTATTTTCATGGGTACACATGATGCATTATATTTCTTCAACATTGCAAATTAAGATGAATACCAAAGCTTTTGGTCTGACACTCAACGCAGTAGTGTCACTGATCTCAAAATGAAGATTGGATCGAGCATTCTGTTGTCTCTGGAGCCAAGGTTTGCAGCCAATCGCTTCGGCTTACGTTTGGCCTCCCAATATGGCTGCCAAAGAAATTATGTTGACACTTGATTGTTTGTTAACAATACTTCAAAATTCATAAAAAAATGGCGATCTCATCTAGGGTAGAGAAATTTAGTTCTTTCTTTCACTAGGATTCTTACATCAGCTTTTTTAATTTCACAGGACCGGCATTTTCCTAGCTGTAAGTCCAGTCTTAGGCTAATCAGGCCTGTAGATTGGGGGCTAACCAGGAAACAGCTCCCTAAGTAATTTTGTTATCTAAAGCTTTATATTGTTATCTACGAATAGAGCCCACCTTGATACCTTAGAGCCCTCTAGATATTTTTCTAGCTCTACAGCTCTTCTAGCTACACTAATATATCATTGTAACTGTTTGTAACTTCGTTGAATGTCAGTTTTCATATAGTTAAGTGCACTAATTCAGACTAACACGAAACAACTTCAAGGATGGCATTAACAAAATTACTGCAGATATGAATTAACACTCACATCAAATACAAAATACCATATCAAATACAAACAACACTACTACATGGCAGCAATGAAATAAACCGGATTCTCATACACAGTAATCTTACCGGCTGTTGATTTTCCATTACTCGACAATTCCCTTCTTCTGGCATCATTGAGAATATCCACAATTAAAGTCGTAAATTCAGGTCCAGTGAAACGAGCGAGTTTTTGACGGCCCTAAACGAAAACAGATTTCTGAAATTGGTTCAAGTAGTAATAAAAACAAATCTGAGCATGTGACAGATACAGTTACACCTTCTATCTTATAAGAATATTTTGCTCGCATGTTTCTTGTTTTTGAAGCGACTTTTCACCAACTTGCCAACCCCTCCCCCGTCCACAAAAGGTGTGTAGATGACATTTTCAGGCAAGGGGTTTAAGTTGGGGAGCTTGACTTTTGTTCATTTCAGACACCCATGAAGATAGAAAAATCCTCTGATCCAAATTGCAGCCCCCTGTTTCTTATAAAGGTAGTTTTTTTAGAAAAAAAGGGTGAAGATCACAGAGACCTGTGATCCAAATTGCAGCCACGTGTTTGTTATAGAGGTAGTTTCTATGAGAAAAAAGGGGAAGAACACAGAGACTTCTAGCAAAAGTTTGAGCCTTGTGTTTCTTATCAAAGTTGAATTAATTAGAAAAAGGGTAGACCACAAAAGATTGGCACATAATTGAAAGTTGGTACCTGATTTCGTGTTGATGTGAATGCCGGGTTGACAGGAAGGAAAGGAACAGTCGTATGGTCCGCAACTAGTTTACGATGATGCTGAGTGGCCAGCCAGACTGAAAAGTAAATAGAGATAAACAACGATATGATAAAATATGATATATGATACAATTATGAATGAAATATCAGATAAAAAAAATATTCCAACATGTGTAGTTTAAAAAGTCATTCACAAATACCTCTACAAATAGGTATTAATAAAACAGTATAAAGATTCTTCGTTTTGAAATTTTTCGAAAATTATGAGACGAATACTCACCATAACAAATACAAGGTAGACCTATTTTTATTTCATGGTCGAATAATGGTAAATTGATGGCTAATTTTGAGACAAATTATGGGCGAAAAAGTGACAAAACTAAAGGGTGTTGTCCATAAAACTAGTGGTTGATAATTGTGCACTAAGTAGATATACCTGCGTCATTTTCTCTTCTGTCAACTTCATCGTAAACATCGGAAGAAATTTCTTCGAATAGACGGTCACTTAGCTAAAATCAAAACACATGAGATGTAAAAAGTGAGGCGAATCAATTTCCATATGCTTCTACTTACTTACTTATCAGTATACTGCAGAGAGCCTTGTCACATTCGCCTCGACAGTTTGCTTTCACTTGACCCTGTCTCTTGTCAGTCGTAATGCAGTTAACAGGGGCAGATTCGTGTTGTTCCTTGTCTGTTCAGACCATCGTTTTGTCGGTCTTCCTCGAGGTCTCTTTGCAGTGAAGTCTTCTTTGTAAACTTTTCTTACAAAGTTCTTTTTGGTAATTTTGTTTAGGTATCCAAAGCATTGTAGTGTATGTTTTCGAATGATGTTCATTATGGTTTTGTGAAGATAAAGTCTCCTCCTCATATCAATATTTTGCAATCTATCGCGTAGACCGACACCCATTATCATACGAAGTTATTGCATTTAAAAAAAAGAGGATATTGCGTTCATCTTCCTCCAGAATTGTCCGTATTTCACTAGCATTTGTGGCAACAGGGACTATAAGAGCGTAAGCCAATCGCATATCGAGTATGATTCATATATAATTCCATATGGGAAACGGATATTTACAACTGGTGCATCTTCATTTAGGCAATAGACTCTTTGCAGGCTCACCAGGAGGAAAATCCTTTGTTACCCATGCCATACAGTAAAAAACTACTTGTGAGGGAATTCATTAAAATAAAACTCCTAAATTCAATAGTTACTCACAAAAACTACTTGTAGGGGAATTCATTAATAAAAAATACAGCCTTTAATTCAATGACATCTTGTTTGAAAAATTGAATTTGAGACTCCAATTCAACAAAGCAAAATATTTTTGATAAGATACAGAGAGAGCAAATGCAGAAGCAACTAACCGATTCTAGCTTCAGTCTTGCTTCTTGTGCGAACGGTGTTATGTCCAGCCCCCTATAAAATGCGAAGGATACAAGAATCAATCCAAAGAAACAAAAATGATATCTAATCAAATCAAGAAGCATTGACATTCTTCCTATTGGTTAATTACAAGTCACGATTACATCAAAGGGAATTGACATGACTAAGATTTGGCTTGCGTCAAGTCTGGAATAAACACATCGGTTATGCGACTCGAACATATGCCAGAAATCAGTACTGCAACAAGAAAAACCATCGCTCGCCGCTAAGAAGTTGAAAGATTTCTCTGCCATACATAGGTTAACATTTACTTGGCAACTTAGAATGTGCTGAAAACTACAGTGAGAACTGTTTTCACATCATTGGCGTAGCAAGGTCAACATTTCAATAAGGAATTTAGAAGAGTCTATCCTCAGATCCTTAACAAAATGAATCTCAATTTGTGTAGAAAGAAAGAGTTCGTTTTCCCATTTGGGCTCTTTCAGTAGCAGTTTATTGTTTGTCTCACTAAAAACGGTTCATTGATTATTCCACTAGACTCAATGTGTTGATTGGTTGCTTCTCATCATACTAATCATTTACCTCCTATCTATTGGCCAATTCCGTTCCACATTTAGGTACAATAATTCATAAGGTTTCGTTTTCTTTCTGACGTACTACTCTGACGAGGGTAAAACACAAAGCTTAAGTACTTATCATATTTTGCTATGTTTCCGATCATCCTACCCGTCCTCAGGTTCTATACCGATCAAAGACTGTTAGATCATATTCTACTGTTATGATTCTATTTTCTTGAAGACTTTTACATATATATACTCATTAAGCTGAGGTCAACAAATAAGCCAATACAGGAATCAGGGTAATTTTTAGAAAAGCTAAACTAATTCAAAATAGCAGACACAACAGATCTCAGACGGTTCCTTAATATTTAGTTTAATGTTGGGATAGTATCATGAAGTATATTCTCACCTGTCTGCAAGGGCAGGAATGAAGTAATTGATTCCATTTCGATGATCTGTTGAAATTGAATCACAATATTTTAAATCTTTGGAGGTTTATAAAAGCCGAGGCACACATTAATGAAGAAGAAATGATATCAGTTCAGTTCTCAGCAGCAATTGAGGAAGAAAAAAATGACACTAAAGCTGAACAGTATTTCATGTAAGAAAATAGCTTTTGTTGTTATTTTTTGAACTATTTTGGTTTGGAGTTTAAAACTAGATGTTCATGATGTTTAGTTCATGGAAGTTGTGAGTTTATTTTTCTGCTCCATAGTCTGCTAATATTTTGACAATTAACAATTAACATATACATAAGACTGATAAATTGATGACATGTGAAATTTTTCATATACTTCCTGTGACCAAAGATTTTCCAAAGAAATTTCTGGCAAAGATTTTTAATGCAAATCCACGAGAGGAGGCAGGGCAGTACAAGATTTTCAATATTTCCAAGAGTTGAAGAACCAACAATCATTGTAATATTTGAAATATGAAATATGAAAATTGCCTTTCCTGCTTTTGAGACGAGAAGAGAGGATAACATCAGCTAATGATATGAATGAACATGTCTCAGACCAAAGTAGTTTTGAGTGTGTGCTTCAAGCATGATCAAGATCTATAGTGTCGTTATAGACTCGTAGGTCGTGGGTTCAAGTCCTACCCAGGTCATTTCATGTTTTCTAGGGCCCCCAACAGATAAGTAAGAAAACTAAAAATCTCAAGATAAAAAGTGACGAAATATATCTCACCTGGTCTTCTTCCACAAAGATAAAAAGTTAATCTATCAGTCAGTTCAAACATGTGCTCGATAATCCTGTAGCCAAGATCAGTGTGTCCTTCTGACCTTTATAAAGCAAGGATAATTATCTTAATGAAAATTAAACTTTCTGTTTGCGCATATACAGTATAGGTATATCAAAACATCGACAACAAAAGGCAGCTGTACACAATTTCTTTAGATTTTGCACAGGGGAAGCATTTCCCGCAAAAATAAATTACATTTGATGCGAGAAATAGCTTTTCATATTTTCACGACTACACCTATTGCAGTGGAAATGCTGAAATGGATATCTTATAAGTTTACTTACAAGGGGGTGGAATATCATATGATAACATAAAATCGTCTCCTCCCACGGACGCAATGGACTTGGAGTATAGTTTTACTGAAAAAGTATATAAGTAAGCAATACTGCTGTAATTTGGAATTTTTTCATTGGTTTAGTCTGTCTGCGAGTGCGTAAGCACAAAACTCAAAGTAACAGAAGGACACGTCTGTTTTCTGATGGGTTCATTCCGCTTATAATTGCTGTATACTCAAGTATATCGAGTACTATAGCCAGGATAGATTTAAATGCTCCTTGCTAAGTCGAACACTCTTGCCAAGAACTGAAGCGCTGAAAATGGAAGGGACAAGGTTCAACTATTCAATGAAGAATATCCCAATACTGCTATAATTCGAAATTTTTCATTGGTATAGTCTGTCTGACGAGTGCGTAAGCACGAAACTCAGAGTAACAGAAGGACATGTCTGTTTTCTAATGGGTTCATTCTGCTTACAAGTAAGTATATGTTTAACATGCTAGTTTATGAAAGGCCAGATGCCCTGTTTCCAGCGGGGGCCTGGGATCCCTAATGTGGGCCTTCTGAAGGACAGAGGAGTTAGTTTATTCAGCACCTGAAAGGTAACCCATCCAAATGTTGACCTGACACGACCCAACTTAACTGCAGTTGCACAAAGCAAACCACTTAAGTTGGTAGGCTTCTCACCTCACAAGAAAATGTTAGGAAAATTACCAAAAACTTACATAGCAATTTCAGCGGCTGTTCTGCCTTTCGAGTCCAGAGCACTTGGGTCTGCACCATTCACAATCAAGAGTTCAACTTGGGTTGCCTGACCGGCCTTAGCAGCAGCATGTAATGGGCTGTTTCCCAATTCCTGTCATAAAATTTAAATTTACAAAAGAATGTCAGGGTTTTTCCAATTTGTCTTGCTATTCTGGCGTAATTTCATATTGCTAAAGCTTGAGGTGAAGCAGGATTTAGAAATTCAATCAGATTATTTAGATTTCAAAACAGCAAGCTACAGCAATTGACATATGCCACCACCAGTCAAACCAGGGCTGTTGCAAACAAAGGTGAGCACGCTAAGCACCGTCCTAAACCAGAACAACAAGTTAGCACAGTAACCTTGAGGTGTTTACAACTCTAGGCTTATTCACAGTGAGGTATTAATTTGTGTTTCGGATCAAATCCCTCTTCAGAGCCTTCTATATTAACAATAATTCACCAGGCATATGAATTAATATCAAATTAATTAGTAAGAATGAAAAAATATATTCAAAGCAGAATTTGAACCCCCGACCACTGATTTGGCGCATCTTTCCCGGATGTCTGGCCAATATTCGGCCATGACTGCTGGATCCAAGCTTCTCCGCCATATCCAGACTGTTGGTTCCGATGTACTAGGCGCTTGTGAGCCGCCAAGCCCGCTCTGCTACCACATTTTCTCCCGCAAATGTCACACATGTAACCCATATCACGGGCGGTTTTTTGATTGGTTCTTCTGAGCCAATGTATTGACCCATGTTCCAGTCAATACTGCTGTCCGTAGACCAACATTATCGATTAACCAGAATGCAGGCAGCCCAAAGACGACAGAGCATACAAAATATTGAAAACCAATTGACTTTATTTTCATAAACTTGATAATAGGCTGAAGCATCATTGGCAATTGAGGCATATGATATCCAAATCATTGCATTTGAAAAATTGAACATCACAACAACAAAAAGCATGAGCCATCTTCGTTTATAATAGTTTGTACGGTTCTGTCTTTAGGAGAGGACTTCCCTCCATCTTTCAACTTTGTCGGCGTTGGTCAGAAATTCTTTACCAACTGCACAAATTGATTTGATTGGTATTGCTTAAAGTGCCTCTTCACCTTTTATTTTTCTTTGCGTAATTTGATAGAGCTCAATGCGCTGATTCCGAAGCAAAAAACATTTTTACGATCAGAGTTGTGGTTGCTGAGTTATGATCTCTCAAAGTCGTGAAATTCGAGGTTTTTCGTAAAAAACGATGTTACATATAGGCGTTGGCGGAGGGCGGGGCGTGACGTCATAGTAGGAACCCAATTTTTTTTCCCATACTGAAGCCTTATAATAAAAAAATAGTTAAAAAATAATAAAAATAGAGATATATGCATGAAAATTTGTTTACATGCACAGTTTGATGCGCACAAGACGACAGGGTACTTTTCATTCTCAAATGTGCCCCCATTCTATTTTTAGAATGGGGTGCAATGCTCTATTGTTCTATATCTCTAAAGTTCCCAATGCAATTAACTTTGCTCAGCTTATCAACACAACAATGAAACTTGGTTTTTATACGCAATGCGATGCGCAGAAAAAGATGAACTGTCAGCCTTCTTCAAGCTGTGCCCCCTATGGCTATTTTTAGAATGGGGTACTAGGTCCCAGGTCCCTAAAGCAATGATTCTATAACTATGCTTAGCAATGAGATAGAGCAATGAAACTTTGTATTTATACGCGAAGGCAATGCCCAGAAAAAGATGAACTGTGAGCCTTCTTCAAGCTGTGCCGCCTATTGCTATTTTTAGAATGGGGTACTAGTTCCCAGGTCCCTGAAGTAACGACTCTATAACTTTGCTTAAGAATGAGATATAGCAATGAAACTTAGTATTTTGGCTGAACGTGATGCCCAGAGAAAGATGAACTGTCAGCCCTCTTCAAGCTGTGCCCCCTATTGCTATTTTTAGAATGGGGTACTAGTTCCCAGGTCCCTGAAGTAACGACTCTATAACTTTGCTTAGCAATGAGATACAGCAATGAAACTTGGTATTTTGGCTGAATGTGATGCCCAGAAAAAGATGAACTGTCAGCCCTCTTCAAGCTATGCCCCTTATTGCTATTTTTAGAATTCCCAGGTTCCTGAAGTAATGATTCTATGACTTTGCTTGGCTTGCGATAAAGCAATGAAACTTGGCATTTATAAGCAATGGAAGACAACTAAATAGTTATAGATTGTCAAAAGAATGAATAAGTAAAAATAAATTCCACTAATACATTTATTACTGCATATAAATAATACATTTAATCTGAGTCAATTGGTGCTTCCTCGATATAACCATTCACCTCGCCTGCTTCAACTGGAACTGCTATTCAAATAGCTGTATATGCACAGGCAGATAGTGGGATTCTTTTATTCCTTCCCAAGTATCCATGCATCAGGCGGTTGAATTCACAATAGGATACACTTTGTAGAAATCTATAATGATAGATTGATATTTGATAAACTAGTGCAGTGAATTTAAAATATATATTGCATGTCCTAGAGAAAAAAAGTTTATTTGGAAAATTAAAAAATGATAATAAGTTAGCAAAAGAAAATGAAACTTGTACAAGATAGGCCTGGCAGGGGCTCTTCAGGGTTGGTCTGGTTCAAGCTAAACTTCTTGGGTCGGGGGGGGGGGGCATACCCCATGAAAATTTGAACCCAAATTTACCGTAAAAATCTAGTGTTATAAAAACCAATATCATCTTTGACAAAAGGGGTGTTTTGGCCCAATAGTTGGTGCGGCCAACAGTTGGCCGCACCAACCGGACCAATATTGTCGGGCCTGGAAGAGGCAGATTAAAATAAATTTTATGGTTATTTCTGAAGACAATTCTAAATTTGAAATTCAAGAATGTATCATAAGGGCAGTATGTTAGGCTAGGGTGATGGTTGGTACTTACTGTCTTTCATGGCGTTATAAACAAATATATAACATATAGAAAGGTTGAAGAGAAGATAAGTGGTTCTTAAAAAGCTTCTTAACTCTAGTTTGCTCACCGAAGCTCCTTTACAAATTTAGAATTCTAATTTGTACCTGCCTTACACTTTCTTATTTTTACTTATTTGAATTGTTTATCGGTTCAGAAATTATTTAGGCCTAGAAAAAATACTGGCCTATTAAAAGGCCTTAGCCTACTTACCAAAACGTCACAGGCTGTATCTACTCAAATCGCCTGTTAAATTCATTGTCTTTTTCTAACTCTTTCTCCACTTCCTGTTCGTAATTTACGATAGACTGCCCGTCTGCGTTGGGGTCAATCGAACTAATGTAGGCCATCATAATCGACACTACTACTGCTTTCATCAGCGCTCTTGGCTGAATTATTTGCACGAGGAAACTCTCTTTCTTCTTCCTCCACTTCTACAGCATATTCTGAAGTGGTGGAATCTCCGAAGTTGTTTTCTTCAGACGAAGACATCGCGAATAAAATGGGCCTAGCAGTTGACAGACCTGATAATCGTCGAAAGAGAGTGTAAACATTGCGGGGCAGCGCCTGCGTGACAGTTGATCATGTGATTGTGGTCGGCATGCGCCTTACCACTATGACATCAGAGATTCGCTCGTTCCCAGACTGCTCGTGTAACACCACGATGGGGTACAAAACTGCCCCTAGCTCAAAAAATACACCTCTGATTGCAAAAATATTTTCATTCTCGAAATCAGCGCATTTAGTTCTATCGAATAACGTGAAGTCAAAAAAAAAGTGAAGAGGCACTTTAAACAAAAATTGCCTAGAGCGATTTTTAAAAGTGAATTTTCGTTTTTCCCATTACCCGAAGTTTTGAATAATAATCAAACACACTTCTGCTTACAGTTAAAAGAAATACATATAGTCATCAAATTGAGAAAAGAAAAACAATTTCAACACACCGTATGATAAAAATTTGGTTGCACACCATAGGACAAGAGTCTGAGAGAAGTTTCCAGATTTCCTGTTCCTGCAGAGGAGTACAGTTGCTGCAAAAAACAATACAATATTCATTTTGGGATGAAAAGCACAAAAAGTGAAGATAAAAACTTGAGGGCAAGTTCGAAAGAAAAATTATTAGTTTCCATGAAGGGATTTATAGGAATAGTTTAAGGTAGTTTCTGTTATTGCAGGATTGAACCTATCCATTCAGTACTGAAATACTTTTGGTATCATCTCCACAGTTCTTGATGTTTCCCTCCAAAGTTTTGAATAAGCTCCACAGTACTGATAGTATCCCCCAAATAACTAGGTTTTCTTCCTTTGTACTGTAAACTCTCCACAGTATTGAATATCCCAACATAACTGATGTTATGCATCACCTTACTGATGCTATCCCACCACAGTATTGAATATCCCCCACAGTATTGATGTTCTGTCACACTACTGATGATATCTCTCAGCAGTTCTGAGGATATCTCCCCATACTAACTGAGTACCCTCAACAGTACTGCACACACGTTCCCTAGGGTGATAAAAGCCATAGATTGTACCTTACTGAGGTTGGTTATGGGAAGATTGTCATCTGAATGGGGTAGTTGATGGACGAAAGCTAACAATTCGTATTTTGCTTTGATGAAATTTGACTTCACAGGGCTATAATGAGAAAGAAAAACAAACAATTAAATACATATAAGATTGTAAAAACTTGACTTATTTACATGCCTAGATATGGGCATATCTGTGTATAAGAACTAATATTGGTGAAAATAAGGGTTAAACATGATGTCATGTAAATGTGATGTCGTCCCCATCTCACCAGCACCAATTGTTCTTGATAGTTGTGATGTTTGACATGACTTTGATTATAAACATAATTAATGCTAATTATCCTCTGTTGTTTGACAGAAAATCATTCACTTAATAATCTCAAAATTATGAAAGTATGATGATTACTTTCAGGGAAGTAGCCAGGAGCTCGGGAGGGGTAGCCATTGAGTGCTTTGAGCATTCACTTGTGGATAAAAACCCATAATGAATTGATAACAACTTACAATGTATGAAGAATTTTCTTCAAATTGGGAGAGGCTGCTGTCTCAATGGCTATCCCGTCTGGTTTAGACCCTGGTTCTATATACCCACAAAATGCTTTGTAGCTATTCTAAATTATCATATTCAAAAAAACCTTCATTGGGGGGAAATGTGAACAGCATTAAATTTTGATGGAAGGCAAAAACACTTGCTTGACAGAACCATGATAAACTTACTGGACAGGGTCTTTCGGGTTTGGTTTCCTGATTCCGCTTTTCATCTGGCCAGGATCAGACAATGTGTGTTCCCAGATCAGATTAGCTCCATTGCTGACTAATGTTCGTACCATCTAAAACAAAAATCATCAACTTATAATTGATAGAAATAGCTAACAAACAAGGAGACATGCTTCACGAGAGACATGACCGATGGCGGTGTAAGAAGATGTGTGAGGCGCTTGTCCCTCTAATTTTTCCAAAGATGGTGATTTTCTACCAAAGCTTAAGAGAAAAAGGTTGAGTGTGGTTAAGGTGCCAAAAGTCTTGACCATGCCTTATTTCCCCTAATTTTCGAAGCAAAGGAAGAATTGCAGTACAAAATTGTATTTTGAAAATTCTAGGAAATAATTGTTCCTTGCTCTAGTGCAAGCTGGGAATTCAACCATGTTACCAAGCCATTTGTGAGCAGTGGCGTAGCGTCTGGGTATTCAAGGTATTCAGTGAATACCCTGGGATTTTGAGCAAAAAATAAAAAAAATAGCCTAAATATAAGATTTTGCTAAAAAGGAAGACATTTTTTAACGTTTGGGTTATAAACTTCATAGTGTTTTCTCCATTTCTAGTTGTTGAACGCAACCCAACACAATTTGTATATGTTCCATCTATTCCATTCCATTGTATTTGATTCCGTGTTCCATATTTTTGATAAAGATCCCTAGTTGAGCAGAGGAAACATTCCTAAATGGATTAGCGGTTATGTGTAATTGTTTATGAGAACAGTAAACGATTGAATTTCATTGTATTAATCACAGCAGAGGTCTACGGTACGCACTGAATCTCTTCCGGTAGTTTCCACCAATCAGAACTCTCCATTTTGCCAGTATTTGACCCCAGATTGACCTTTCAGATCGAGAAAACAAAAGAGCTGTACGCAGAGAAATCTCTGCGTACAGCCTCCTTTCTCGACTTAGATGATCAAAACTGATTCCGAGGCTCAAATAAGCATAGGCAAGAAGACGGAAGTAAAAGAGAATTGAGATCGTGAACAGATTAAAATCAACAGATGAATATAAATAGGTCAACATGAATCCCAAATTTCGTCGTCGCTTTTGCAGTATGATATTTGAATAGATATTTTGCTAAGATGGCCTGAGCTCATTACAGGAAAACAAGTAAGATCGTAAGTGCAAGGTAGATTTTGAGTGATTTTTAGTATCCTACGCCATTTTGAGGGCCTAACTTGAATCTCAACTGAATACCCAGTACTGAAAGTCACGCTACGCCACTGTTTGTGAGTGTTGTCAAAGCACAACGAATATCTGTGCCATCTTTACGGTCAGTTAGACATAATGAGAGGCTAGGGTTCCATTCTCATAGAACCAAACAAGCTCAATAAAGTCCTAAACCATCCTGAAATAAAAGAAATCTTAAAAATTGAAAAAACTTACCGCTAAAAGTGATGGGTTCCATGGTGCCAAGCGAAGATGCCTCACTTGAGAGACATGCCTCCCGAGACTTCTATGAACGCTGCAGCATTCATCACATATCAACACTCCTCTGTTTATGGATGCCCATTCGGGTCCTAGAAGTAGTGTCAAAATATAGTATAAGAATACCTATGCAATATAACAGAATACCAATGCTCTATCCATTAAAAGTCAATATGCTTCCAAACACTTCAGGACAGAGCTTCCATTCTTATTTAGACACTAAGACACAATATCAGCTTAATTTGACAACAGGACAGGATGTCTTTTTGTATTTTCTGGTTTAGTTTATTCTCAAACTTAGGGGTACAACACTTCAAAGCCACTATTCTCATAAAGGGAGACGAAAAGTTTATGAAAGTTATAAGGGTACTTCATTGTTTTTAGCAAAATCTTGGGGGGAGGCACCTACCTCTGGCGGCAGAAAGAAAGCAGCATACAGTCGTTTCCGTGATTTGAAATAATTTGCAGATGGAACTAACTTAGCACCATCAAGCAAATTTTGGACAGAGATAACTTAAAGATTGGATCAAGCATAAAATGTTTGAACCAAACATTTAGATTAAGTGCTTCAAATACAGTGCTTGAGACAGAACTTGTTGTAGGGGTATCAAGGGGGGTTGATATCTGCTGTTTTGCACAATTTTCAGCTAATATCTGCCGTTCTGCTGATTTGAGGGATAGATGATTCTAAGTAGAAAACCAAGAGAAGCCTTCTGTTTTGTGGTGAAATATGTGAATATTTCTGTCAAACTGTAAATATTCATAAAGATTCCGTATCCCCTGAATCATTTTCAAGAAAATCTGTATCCGGCAGAGATGAAGAATTCTTTTTTCTGACACCAGATTGCAAGAATTTCGTGTTCTTTGACCCATTTTGTCCCATTCTGGAGTATTGCAAACCTTGATGACCCCCAACCTTACTCTTCTAAGAAAAATTTCTATCTCCACAATTGATCATAATAATGATAATAAAGTAATAGCCCATTGGGGAAACAGTAATCTAGGGGTGATCAACTGAAATCTAGCTCCGAGAAGAAGGCTTAAATCTGTCAGAACAAGCCCTGAGTAGAGACAAATTACATTTGATACTTTAAACCTTTCTGGACAAAAGATAAGCACTCTATAGCTTGTCAAAAGTTGACAAGCACTCTACAAGCTTTTTTATATAAAGAACCAGTTTATAAGGAACATAGAGCTAGGATTTCTTCTAAAATACAATTGATTCTTTTGTTCTATTGTTTCCCGTAACAATGGAAAACAATAGAAATTTAAGCAACTTTTAGATCTAGGCGTTGAGGTAGGTTCCTCTTAAAATGAAAAGCCTGTATAACTTTTGAAGAGTTTTTTTCCTGTAGCCATCAGCTTAAAATTCCCAAATTACTTCCAACGTATTAACTAGATGTGCATTTTTAGTTAGCAACATTAACTATCATATTGAATATTTTGCAATTACCAATATATTTTAATCAAATAATTTTACAGTCTTTGGATGGTACAGAACTTCAGTATAGCGAGAAATATCGGAAACACAATGAAACGAACACATGGATTACTTAAGATTTTCGTCTGACACTCAACAGAGTAATACGTCAGAAAGAGATGAAAGAGAACGAAACAGAAACCTACCTGACCTAACCTAACAGTTATGTTTCTGTTTCGTTCTCTTTCTGACGTATTACTCTATTGAGTGTCGGACGAAAAGCTTAAGTTATCTATGTGTTCGTTTCATTATGTTTACGATATTTCTCGCTATACTCAAATAATTTTATGTTGAAAAATCATTTTGGGTTTTGTTGAAATGACATCATTCAAATCCCCATTTTCAAAAAGGAAACAAGAAATTTTGACATCATCGACACAGCATATCATCCTACCTATTTTAAGTTTTATCAAAACTTCACAAACTTTATATTTCTATCATGAGAAGAATTTCAAAAATATTTCATTTTACCATTTTCGCTTACTCCACCTTTATTTGTCAGGCTGACAAAAACATATCCTAAAAACAGCATCAAAAAACACAAACAAATCTTAAACTGATAATTTCACACGAAAAACTGGAGCAACAAATGAAAATTCTGAACGAAAATAAAAACAACACATCGCTGTCTTCACATCATCATTCTTTACGATGATGAAAACAAAGAGCAAAGGAAAGAGGAAGGGAGGAAAAGGAAATTCTTCAGCAAAACAACACGACGCAGAATTGGCCTAGAAATGAAGTTACCTTACCTGGAGAGCTACAATCAGCACATATCTCTGCCGCAGTCCTGATCTTAGGCCTTGGATTCATGATGAAGGAAATAAAAACAGGTTTATCTTCAAATTCGGTCTCTTCGCCTCCTCTTTCGGTGAATCCGTCACAATCGGTTCGCCATCTTGTGATTATACTGTTCTCACACATGCGCAATCGATACGACTCTTGTCAATATGTCATGCCCAAATATGGGATGATCACTTAACCAGTTGCGGTATAAAGGTGACATATCACTTTCCTGTTTTCCTGGGAATATGTACTCCGCTGTAGAAGCTAAAGAACCCAGATAGTTTCGTATCTACATTTGGTAAATTGTAGTTTAATTTGTATGCTTGATGTCACTTGAGTTGGACAGTTGGTCGAATAAATTGAGTGATTGAATTGAGTGCAGTCTACCAACTTGCAGCATACGGAATACAAATTTAAATGAATTAATTATTATGCCTAGTAGACTAGTAAAGTACTGGGTCCACAGCCTTACCAGTAAACCTAGGCCGGGATGCCTAGCAGTCTAGTAAAGTGCAGTGCTGGGCCTAGTAAGCTGGTAGTATAGTGCAGTGCCGAGCCTAGTAAGCTACTGGTCTAGTGAAGTGCTGGGCCTATTAAGCTAGTAGTCATGTGAAGTACTGAGCCTAGTAAGCTAGTGGTCTAGTGAAGTGTTGATCTTAGCAAGCTTGTATTCTTGTGAAGTACTGAGCCTAGTAAGCTAGTAGTTTAATAAAGTGTTGAGCTTGGCAAACTTGTATTTTTGTGAAGTACTGAGCATTTTCTGATTCAGAGTTACCCAAAATTAAGTAAGAGCTGCTAGTGTAACTTGTGGCCCATTCATTAGCAGGCGTGCAGTTACATCTCCTGATGAGCGGGTTAACATGAAACAGGCTTATCAAGATGGAGAGTCTTGTCTTTGTAGTCTTTTACTACCAAGAGTCACCCTAAGGCGTGCCATTTTTTAAAACTGGCACCTCTTAGCTACCTAATTTTGTCTAGCTCTAATCTATGCATAGTGCAGTCTAATAGGAAACTGAAACACAGGCTTAGTGACTTTAAAAGTATTAATGATAATATACATATTTAAGCATGTAATTTGGAAGTTAGAATAAGTGCATAGTACTGGGTGTCCCACAAAAAGTACCCCAGTTTACATGATTATTCGGCGCTGTATTCATTTACCCCACGTCTGAGCCTTTATCGTAAGCGCAAACGTCAGGGGCGGGACCAGGAGCATAGGATAAGATTATACAAGGGGGGTCAATATATTCAAGTTGGAGATTCTAAATTCCACTCATTTTCTGTTACTCTTAACCAATCTGGGGTAGTTTTTCTGAGAGACCCGTTACCATATATATTCATATATAATATATCTAAGCATCTAAACCATTTGAATAATGAGCTCACAATTATATATATCTAATAGTTTATATCTCATATATTTACTAATACACGACTTAATTTATCTAATAAATCTACTCTGTTGCAATCTAATGATAACAAAAATAACCATCTAAATTCAGCTCGAAAGTAGGTTCAACTCTTTATCATTTCAGCCTGATAAAGTGTCTTATCTGAAGAAACCTTTAGTTATCAGGGTTAAAGTGGTAGGGTTTCAGTTTGTTTCTTTAAAAAGAGTCCTTTCGTTGAGAAAATTGAGGCTGATTTCTCACACATGGGGTTTCGTATAAGTAGAAACTTACTGTATATAGAAGATAACCCAAAATCTTAATTTGCCACGTGATATTGACAAGAAACAAGCTAAAAGGGTTTCTTTTTCAAACGCATCTTCCCCACAGCACATTGCATAGGAATTATAGAAATTTCCATATTAGGTACATGCCAAACCCTACTAAAATAAATAAATATACAGACTCAAGTTAGTACCATTCGAAATTAAAAATGAGAATAATGATCTGATTCTCTATAAATCCCAGGGGGAGGGGGTACGCAAGACTTTAATATTCGGGTGCGTCTGTCCGAAAAGTTTACAGAGCCCTAAAGATATCCCGAGAACATTCTGAGACACACACATATCATAAAAGTTCCGTTCTGTAAAAAAAAACGATCATAGAAATTTCTTTACTTCTACATCATTTTTCTGCAACCCAAAATTATCAGACGCTTTTCTATTCCTTCACCTAAAAAATATCATTTGGATTTTTCTAAAATTTGGACCCAAAATATCAGCTATATGGAAAATAAATAACCCAGAAATATCGGACTGACGCTCCCCCTTATAGTAGTCTTGACTTGAAAATAAACTACACCCGGGCCTGGGCTGGAAATAAACTACACCCTTTTTGAACAAAATTTCCAACAGGTGCAGTAGTGCATCTGTAAACTAGCTGCTATGGGGCTCAAGATTCTGAACAGTTAGAGTTGAAACCAACATCTACCTTCATTCTAGAGCTGCTTAGCCAGTTGCTATCAAATACGAACCTCGGTTTTCACAGATTGCTCCCTTTTCGTCTGACGCTTAACAGAGTAATACGTCAGAAATAGAACGGAACATAAGCCTAACTGATTTATATACCCAGATGTGCATCGAATCTGTCTACATAAAAACTAGGGATCCCCTATTGTGTAGACAGAAGGAGTTCGTTTTCGCCTTAGGACTCGTTAAGTCCATGCAACGGTGCCTTAATGGAAATAATAAGGCCTCTTGTGGCCTTTTGTAGCCTTACACGCTAAACATAAACTCACTTAATCACAAATGGGAGCATTAAACCTCCAACTAGGACATTATTTACTATCCACATGTAGTGACGTAGGGCATGGGGAGTGGATGCTACAATGCAATTTTTTTCAACTAATTCAAGAGAAAAGGGTGTAGTTTTATTCTAGGTAAACAGGCATACTTTGTCGAGTATTAGAGAGGCCAACTTCAATGTTTGTCAAAGTGTATTATACAACCAATTTATCTAGATATACACAAATATGAATAAATATTTCTAATTCAATTCTCAATTTTCTAAATAGCGAGAATAGAAGCTGGACTTCTTAGGCCCCCAGCCAAGCAAAATAGGGGCTTGAGTCAGTCGTACTTGATAATATAGCATATCTATCATTACTTATAGACGAGTCTATTATGGATAGATAACGGGCGCTTTGCCTCAGGCAGAGCGGAATACACAGATGAGATGTAGACTTTCAGAGAGAACACATATCTTTGTTGTGACTCAGTTTCACACATTCATGCAATCATCAGCAAACTCGAGTGATGGCTAATGATTACATAAATGCATGAAGATCAAGAGTGACAACAAAGATTTATGTTTTCTCTGCAAGTCTACCTCTTGATATAACATATATAGATTTAAGATAAATAAAAAACAATATGCAGGCACAAAAACGAACCAGCACTTTATGCCTATAATTCATAGTGTAGTTACGCGAGATGGAATACGGAGTGAAATGAATCGGATTCATTTTCACCTCACCCCCAGAGCGGAATGGTTTCATCTCGCGAAAACGGAGTGGAGTGAGACCGGATTGCCTCAGCGTCGTATAACTGCACCAGACTATCGTATAACTGCACCGCCGTATAACAGAGTAATACGTCAGAAAGAGAACGAAACAGAAACCTAACTGATTTATATACCCAGATGTGGATCGAATCAGTCTACATAAAAACCAGGGATCCCCTGTTGTGTAGACAGGCAGAGTTCGTTTTCGCCTTCGGACTTGCCTCAGCATCGTATAATTGCACATAAAATGTCGATTTCTTTTATTTCTGAATTTGGTGGATTTTGGTTTTTTTTCTTGCACTGCTTTTTGACTTTTTTTGCTCAAATTTTACCACTTTTTACTGTTAATTTTTAACTATTTGCTTGGCTTCGAGCATGCGCTAAATAACAGCCCAATTATAGAATCCATACATGTAAAGTTTGGATAGTGTCTTGTAACATACTTTTGGTACCCTAAGATGCGATATTATTTGTACTGTTGAGTGTATCATTTCTTGAATATAGTTCTACTGAGAAATCAAGAACGACCAAGTCACTTTAAAAGAGTCTTGCTTAGGGTAGGCCTAGCTATGATTTGGGTAAAAAGTTTGTCCATTTTCACGTTGTAAAAAGTTAGAGTGCAAAGTGTTTTCGCCAAAATTCAGTAAAATACATCTTCGCCCCCGTCAATCGTTCTCTTACCAAATTTGTGTTTTAGATGACCACAATCAATGTTTTGAAAAAATTTTCAAGGGAACCCACCGCAAACAACCAATTCATAAAGGAAAAGGTTTTAAAACGTCTAAAATCTCGTAAAAGCACATCATATAAATCAAAACGACATCATCTCCTCTGCTTGAGTTGAGACGGGCTAGAAACGCATCTGGTGAGTTTCTTATCATTAGAAGCAGAAACAGCCTCCTCGCTTGGTTTTGGTTGGTGCGATTTCTTCCGATTAAATATTTTAAACCTCATGGTTGAAGCTCTAGTTCTAGTCTGCGTTTTACTTCCGGGAGAAGGGATTCCGAAACAGGTCCAGGGCAATATTGAGGTGAGTGTTCCAGTTGCATGCCGGGACAGGGCGTGTAATGGCAGCTCTAAAAGATGAGTAGCATATCCCTCAGTGATGACCTAAGGAGTGAAAGAGAAAACGTTAGAGACCTTTGAACCATGATATATTGGATATATCTAATTGAATTACTAAAAAGATCTCTTCCGGCTCCTTTGTTTATTTGGTAGTTCACCATGCACTGTGCTTTCTAATATTTATTGTGTTGTAAAAAACAAACACACGTCTACTATATTCTTTTAGACAAATGAAAAAATCAGATCTCCTCTTATTAAAGCTGCTCCACTAATTAAATATAAAAAAAATTGGCCTAAACCGGCTAACCTGGAAATCATCAGCATTCTTGTGTGATCGAGCTTTTCGAACGATGAAAATCTGCTCCTTCGTCAAACCGAGTGACGTGTAAATTTGAATGTCTCTGGCCGAGCCGTAGGCAGCGTGGATCGAAATTGCTTTCTGTAAACAAAATCAAAAATTCAACCATCCACAGTTTATCAAGTAAGCATTATTTTCAATATCATAGCAGATGGTTCTGTCTCATTTTCAGGAAAGATACTTCCTATCCATTATTAGGTATAGACAGAAACGGAACATTTCTACACAATTTCATTCTTCCAAAAAAATAACCAACATATGATACTTGATTAAGACCCTGAATTTACTTAATTAAAGATACTGAATTTACCTCAAATCATAATTAGATTCCATAAATTGAGGCTATATTTGCATCTTTCTTCTATTAGAAGTCATTTACCTAAAGGTGGTAGGTGTGGAAGAGCTCGAGCAGCCCGAGCCATGACAATTACACAATGCTCAGTGGTTATAAAACAGGCGTCGGACGTCACGTGTTAAATTCCTGCTTAGTTCTTGTTTATTCGCATAAATCATCTCGATTGAGCTTTGTTATGTTTGAGCTGACTTTAAATCACGCCTGTATCCAGAACCTTTTGAGGTGGAGTGGCAAACTTTCGAAGTCAGTAAACAAATATTTTTTCGAGGCGGAGGAGTAAAGCTAAACGAAGACACGATATGGACACTATAGGAACGACAATTTTTTTTAAATATAGGCCTACTTATATTTAGATCATAAATATGCTGTTTTCAACACTTATTCTCATTCATATTTCGTATCTCTATCATGCTCAATCATAATTCAATCTTAATACATTAATTTTTTTATTTCGATCGTACTTTAAAGGGTGCAACACTGGGCAATTAGAAAACCATTGTGGTTACTTGAAAGATTTCTTGGGGTGGCCAAAAGCTTACACATATTGCACCAGGGGTTGTAATGCCACTCCGTAGTATCAGGGCTGCTTAAAAACATAACAATCACAGCTAAAATCATTTAGAAAGCATTAACGTCAATCAGTATATCTCTATATCATTGCATCGCCTATAACAGCATCGTACTGCTCGATGTACCAAGGTACAGAGCGATATAGAAGAGAAATAAGAAAGGAGACTGGCTCTCTGAAACTCAAAGTTTCATGCACAAACAATCATCAGATAGACTATACAGTATATCATAAGATGATTGCGAGAGTACGAGACTCAAAGATACAGAGAGCCAGTTTCCTATGTTGTCCCTCAGCTAAACGTCTGTATAGATTTTAAAACAACAACACGAAAATGACAAAATGTTTTTCAAGTTTTGTACTCCATCACTTCAAATAGCATTGCTGAGCACTCAATTCCAAAAAAATTCTTCACAATAGGGCCCACTGTCAAAATAACATTAAAAGTTTCAAAAGCTAATAAACATAAACGTATTTGGATCCCTTACGGCATAGTTCCAAATCAGTTCATAAAATGGCACTCAAACTTGAAAAAGCTACACTTACCTTGTTAACAAGATTTTGCAGAAATTCGAGTTTGTGCCTCTGATAGTCTTTTCGTATGCTTTCGCAAAATGAAACAAGCCCAAAAGGGAAGTTATGCTGAGCCAGCCAGCCCATCACTTGGTGCTTCTGAAACAACAGTCTACTTGTCACGTAAATTATTAGATAGCCAAGCTCTTGCCAGTGTCTGAGGAAGAAATTAGTTCATTATTATCATAATTCCTATAATCATCAGTCAGTAGTAGATATCCAGGGGGGCTAGGGGAGAGGTCAATCCTACCCCTAACGTGTTAGTGCATATTCCAGACTCGTTCACCAGCACAAGTTGAAAAACAGCCTTGGCAAAAGCATCAGATTGTGCTTGTTTAAAACATTTGGGGGAAAAGAAAAGAGCATGATCGGCTCAGCATAACTGATAGTAGTGTAGGCTCTCTCAAAACAGATCTTCTCATTAGGAAGGTGATAGTGTAGGCTATCTGGAAACAATATTATGAATATATTGGAGCACATATCTACTCATTATGGAGATGATAGCGTGGGGCTTTTAGAAACAAATTTAAATGGGTGGTGAAGATATATACTGGGTATCCCGAAAATTCAAACATTTTGTTCTTCAACGATTCTTAATCGAACACTTTTAAAGAAATAGGACAAAAATAAAACCTATGTAACTAAAATCACTGCAAAGTTTTGTGTAGTAATTGCTCCTTAATATCATTATCATTACTAATCATTAATCAACAACCGTATAAAACTCACCTTACAACGTCCACAGCCCCTCCTCTGATTTTCGGATCAATTCCACGCAAAGAATAAGCAGCCAGGAAAGACCCATCGATGCTAAAAACAACAGCCTCGGTTCCTTGTGGGATGACAGCCAGATTACAATCGACACTTGAATTGTCACCTCTGTGGGATAGAATAGAACATTCAAGAATAAGAAAGCCTCCAAAGTGGCTATTAGCATAGATTAAGGTTTTTCAATTTGATATGAAATTTGAAACAATCCGAACAAAAATAATACATTCAGCATCGCAAGGACATGGCATTTTCAGATCAGGCTGATAAAATTCTCACTTCTCAGGGTCCAGACGAAAAAAGGGCCAGGGGTTGTAAGATTAGGGCCGTAAATACACCGAAAGAAGGCCTATCATACATTCAACAAAGATGATATAGGACCTTGGGTACAAGGGCAATATTATAAATAATAATAAAAAACGATAAAAATTATAATAAGTTTATTTTCTGTTAGCTGCAAAATTGTAACTAAAAGCGTATTAAAACCAACCGAAATACACTTATATGAATTAACTAAACTAGTAACAAGAATAAATATGA
Organism: Pelagia noctiluca; assembly: GCA_963924455.1. NCBI lineage: Eukaryota > Metazoa > Cnidaria > Scyphozoa > Semaeostomeae > Pelagiidae > Pelagia > Pelagia noctiluca. Next base: position 5,062,245 of record OZ004322.1, read on the forward strand.
ATAGATTGAATTACTAAAAACATGACCTACTTTATATTTCTAAGAACTGCACTTTCCCAGTTGACCCCTCCCCTTCCCAACGTCCATCAATAAATCCAACTTGATGAATAAAAGTCTGGCACAACCTGTAGGTGCAAGATTTAGCTTTGATGATTTCCTTAAACTGATTCAATGTATTAAACTCTTTGATTTCATCTGGCAAGGAAACCCATAACTGGCATCCCTGTATCTTATATCTTCGATTCCATGTGTTGTAGTTCATATCAAACATGCCTCATAATCTCACCTGACAACCATTTTAACAGCGTGGATGCCTTGTGGAATAGGTTCATCTTCAGGCACCGGAAACGTGAGCCGGCCATGGCTGTCTGACAAGTCGTTGCCTAAAAGTTTCCAGTTCTCCATTTGACGATGTAAGGACATGTACACATCAATCTAAGAAAACAATATTACTTAAATCACAGAAAAAAGATAGTTACAAAATAAGTCTGAAATGGCCTAAGTAATGCAAAGTTTGATGCTTATTTGGTAGAAAGACCTGTCATTTAATAGTAGATATAAATCCAACCCTTTCTTGGGGGCGGGGCTATAAAAATTTCAAAACCGGTGAAGGTTTCCAAAATCATCCCTTTAAGTGGCAGATTCTAAAAACTCATCTCAGATAGTTTAAATTAAAAATAAATGAGTATACTAATCCTGCAAAACATGCAAAACATTTTCAAAGTGGGGGGAGGGGGTGCGAAGATTTCAAAATCATTTTTACCCAAAAATTACTTCCAACTGAAAGAAAACCAGTTGTGCAAGGGCCTAAACGATAGAGGGACAAAATGAGTTTAGAGAACAAAATTGCACATATTGTAATATTACTTTTTCCCCCGTCAAGGCCGCCACTTCAATCGGTCCATAAACGAATTTTCCACTCAACAAGGGGGTTTCTCCATCTAATGATATTACGTCATTTGCACGATGATTCGGATGCATGTTCTGCAAAGAAGGAAGCACGTGGTCACTTGAAATAAAAACTAGCTCGATCAACAACAACAACAACAATACTGCACAAATGTCCCCAGGGTTGCACTCCAACAATTATTAAGGAACAACAACATGCCCTAAAAGAATGTTGATGCTTTGAATTCACCCTTCCAATACCATACAAATTTCTAGTTAGGACTTTATAAGCCCCAGTTTGAGCAAAACAACAACAATCCCCTATCACTTAAGTATTTTCAGTAGCAAGGACAACTGTAACAAACCAACAGGATCCATTGTAAGGACTTACTTTGATTTTCAATGACGTCCGTTTCTTGATCCATTTTTCTTTGGGGTTGACTGGTGTGAAAGTGGAAGTGTCAAACGGTAGAATATCCGATTGGGTTTCAGTATTCTCGTCTAAAATCTACAAAGGCAAACATCGAAATATTGTGCAATATAAAGTATATATCCCTTTTCATTGATATTAATTCATAAGGCATGGTCTAACACGGGCAATTAAATTGTACCAGAGCAGGCTACTGCAATTGACATATGCCTCCACCGGGTCTCGAACCCGGATTTGATCGGACACAGGCGAGCGCGCTAACCACTGTCCTAAACCAGGACAATAAGTTAGCACAGTAACCTTGATGTCTTCACAACTCCAGGCTTATCCACGGTGGGGCATTAATTCGTGTTTCGGATTAAATCCTTCTTCAGAGCCATGTAATATTAACATTAATTCATAAGGCATGGTCTAACACGGGCAATTAAATTGTACCAGAGCAGGCTACTGCAATTGACATATGCCTCCACCGGGTCTCGAACCCGGATTTGATCGGACACAGGCGAGCGCGCTAACCACTGTCCTAAACCAGGACAATAAGTTAGCACAGTAACCTTGATGTCTTCACAACTCCAGGCTTATCCACGGTGGGGCATTAATTCGTGTTTCGGATTAAATCCTTCTTCAGAGCCATGTAATATTAACATTAATTCATAAGGCATGGTCTAACACGGGCAATTAAATTGTACCAGAGCAGGCTACTGCAATTGACATATGCCTCCACCGGGTCTCGAACCCGGATTTGATCGGACACAGGCGAGCGCGCTAACCACTGTCCTAAACCAGGACAATAAGTTAGCACAGTAACCTTGATGTCTTCACAACTCCAGGCTTATCCACGGTGGGGCATTAATTCGTGTTTCGGATTAAATCCTTCTTCAGAGCCATGTAATATTAACATTAATTCATAAGGCATGGTCTAACACGGGCAATTAAATTGTACCAGAGCAGGCTACTGCAATTGACATATGCCTCCACCGGGTCTCGAACCCGGATTTGATCGGACACAGGCGAGCGCGCTAACCACTGTCCTAAACCAGGACAATAAGTTAGCACAGTAACCTTGATGTCTTCACAACTCCAGGCTTATCCACGGTGGGGCATTAATTCGTGTTTCGGATTAAATCCTTCTTCAGAGCCATGTAATATTAACATTAATTCATAAGGCATGGTCTAACACGGGCAATTAAATTGTACCAGAGCAGGCTACTGCAATTGACATATGCCTCCACCGGGTCTCGAACCCGGATTTGATCGGACACAGGCGAGCGCGCTAACCACTGTCCTAAACCAGGACAATAAGTTAGCACAGTAACCTTGATGTCTTCACAACTCCAGGCTTATCCACGGTGGGGCATTAATTCGTGTTTCGGATTAAATCCTTCTTCAGAGCCATGTAATATTAACATTAATTCATAAGGCATGGTCTAACACGGGCAATTAAATTGTACCAGAGCAGGCTACTGCAATTGACATATGCCTCCACCGGGTCTCGAACCCGGATTTGATCGGACACAGGCGAGCGCGCTAACCACTGTCCTAAACCAGGACAATAAGTTAGCACAGTAACCTTGATGTCTTCACAACTCCAGGCTTATCCACGGTGGGGCATTAATTCGTGTTTCGGATTAAATCCTTCTTCAGAGCCATGTAATATTAACATTAATTCATAAGGCATGGTCTAACACGGGCAATTAAATTGTACCAGAGCAGGCTACTGCAATTGACATATGCCTCCACCGGGTCTCGAACCCGGATTTGATCGGACACAGGCGAGCGCGCTAACCACTGTCCTAAACCAGGACAATAAGTTAGCACAGTAACCTTGATGTCTTCACAACTCCAGGCTTATCCACGGTGGGGCATTAATTCGTGTTTCGGATTAAATCCTTCTTCAGAGCCATGTAATATTAACATTAATTCATAAGGCATGGTCTAACACGGGCAATTAAATTGTACCAGAGCAGGCTACTGCAATTGACATATGCCTCCACCGGGTCTCGAACCCGGATTTGATCGGACACAGGCGAGCGCGCTAACCACTGTCCTAAACCAGGACAATAAGTTAGCACAGTAACCTTGATGTCTTCACAACTCCAGGCTTATCCACGGTGGGGCATTAATTCGTGTTTCGGATTAAATCCTTCTTCAGAGCCATGTAATATTAACATTAATTCATAAGGCATGGTCTAACACGGGCAATTAAATTGTACCAGAGCAGGCTACTGCAATTGACATATGCCTCCACCGGGTCTCGAACCCGGATTTGATCGGACACAGGCGAGCGCGCTAACCACTGTCCTAAACCAGGACAATAAGTTAGCACAGTAACCTTGATGTCTTCACAACTCCAGGCTTATCCACGGTGGGGCATTAATTCGTGTTTCGGATTAAATCCTTCTTCAGAGCCATGTAATATTAACATTAATTCATAAGGCATGGTCTAACACGGGCAATTAAATTGTACCAGAGCAGGCTACTGCAATTGACATATGCCTCCACCGGGTCTCGAACCCGGATTTGATCGGACACAGGCGAGCGCGCTAACCACTGTCCTAAACCAGGACAATAAGTTAGCACAGTAACCTTGATGTCTTCACAACTCCAGGCTTATCCACGGTGGGGCATTAATTCGTGTTTCGGATTAAATCCTTCTTCAGAGCCATGTAATATTAACATTAATTCATAAGGCATGGTCTAACACGGGCAATTAAATTGTACCAGAGCAGGCTACTGCAATTGACATATGCCTCCACCGGGTCTCGAACCCGGATTTGATCGGACACAGGCGAGCGCGCTAACCACTGTCCTAAACCAGGACAATAAGTTAGCACAGTAACCTTGATGTCTTCACAACTCCAGGCTTATCCACGGTGGGGCATTAATTCGTGTTTCGGATTAAATCCTTCTTCAGAGCCATGTAATATTAACATTAATTCATAAGGCATGGTCTAACACGGGCAATTAAATTGTACCAGAGCAGGCTACTGCAATTGACATATGCCTCCACCGGGTCTCGAACCCGGATTTGATCGGACACAGGCGAGCGCGCTAACCACTGTCCTAAACCAGGACAATAAGTTAGCACAGTAACCTTGATGTCTTCACAACTCCAGGCTTATCCACGGTGGGGCATTAATTCGTGTTTCGGATTAAATCCTTCTTCAGAGCCATGTAATATTAACATTAATTCATAAGGCATGGTCTAACACGGGCAATTAAATTGTACCAGAGCAGGCTACTGCAATTGACATATGCCTCCACCGGGTCTCGAACCCGGATTTGATCGGACACAGGCGAGCGCGCTAACCACTGTCCTAAACCAGGACAATAAGTTAGCACAGTAACCTTGATGTCTTCACAACTCCAGGCTTATCCACGGTGGGGCATTAATTCGTGTTTCGGATTAAATCCTTCTTCAGAGCCATGTAATATTAACATTAATTCATAAGGCATGGTCTAACACGGGCAATTAAATTGTACCAGAGCAGGCTACTGCAATTGACATATGCCTCCACCGGGTCTCGAACCCGGATTTGATCGGACACAGGCGAGCGCGCTAACCACTGTCCTAAACCAGGACAATAAGTTAGCACAGTAACCTTGATGTCTTCACAACTCCAGGCTTATCCACGGTGGGGCATTAATTCGTGTTTCGGATTAAATCCTTCTTCAGAGCCATGTAATATTAACATTAATTCATAAGGCATGGTCTAACACGGGCAATTAAATTGTACCAGAGCAGGCTACTGCAATTGACATATGCCTCCACCGGATCTCGAACCCGGATTTGATCGGACACAGGTAACACGAATTAATGCCCCACCGTGGATAAGCCTGGAGTTGTGAAGACATCAAGGTTACTGTGCTAACTTATTGTCCTGGTTTAGGACAGTGGTTAGCGCGCTCGCCTGTGTCCGATCAAATCCGGGTTCGAGACCCGGTGGAGGCATATGTCAATTGCAGTAGCCTGCTCTGGTACAATTTAATTGCCCGTGTTAGACCATGCCTTATGAATTAATGTTAATATTACATGGCTCTGAAGAAGGATTTAATCCGAAACACGAATTAATGCCCCACCGTGGATAAGCCTGGAGTTGTGAAGACATCAAGGTTACTGTGCTAACTTATTGTCCTGGTTTAGGACAGTGGTTAGCGCGCTCGCCTGTGTCCGATCAAATCCGGGTTCGAGACCCGGTGGAGGCATATGTCAATTGCAGTAGCCTGCTCTGGTACAATTTAATTGCCCGTGTTAGACCATGCCTTATGAATTAATGTTAATATTACATGGCTCTGAAGAAGGATTTAATCCGAAACACGAATTAATGCCCCACCGTGGATAAGCCTGGAGTTGTGAAGACATCAAGGTTACTGTGCTAACTTATTGTCCTGGTTTAGGACAGTGGTTAGCGCGCTCGCCTGTGTCCGATCAAATCCGGGTTCGAGACCCGGTGGAGGCATATGTCAATTGCAGTAGCCTGCTCTGGTACAATTTAATTGCCCGTGTTAGACCATGCCTTATGAATTAATGTTAATATTACATGGCTCTGAAGAAGGATTTAATCCGAAACACGAATTAATGCCCCACCGTGGATAAGCCTGGAGTTGTGAAGACATCAAGGTTACTGTGCTAACTTATTGTCCTGGTTTAGGACAGTGGTTAGCGCGCTCGCCTGTGTCCGATCAAATCCGGGTTCGAGACCCGGTGGAGGCATATGTCAATTGCAGTAGCCTGCTCTGGTACAATTTAATTGCCCGTGTTAGACCATGCCTTATGAATTAATGTTAATATTACATGGCTCTGAAGAAGGATTTAATCCGAAACACGAATTAATGCCCCACCGTGGATAAGCCTGGAGTTGTGAAGACATCAAGGTTACTGTGCTAACTTATTGTCCTGGTTTAGGACAGTGGTTAGCGCGCTCGCCTGTGTCCGATCAAATCCGGGTTCGAGACCCGGTGGAGGCATATGTCAATTGCAGTAGCCTGCTCTGGTACAATTTAATTGCCCGTGTTAGACCATGCCTTATGAATTAATGTTAATATTACATGGCTCTGAAGAAGGATTTAATCCGAAACACGAATTAATGCCCCACCGTGGATAAGCCTGGAGTTGTGAAGACATCAAGGTTACTGTGCTAACTTATTGTCCTGGTTTAGGACAGTGGTTAGCGCGCTCGCCTGTGTCCGATCAAATCCGGGTTCGAGACCCGGTGGAGGCATATGTCAATTGCAGTAGCCTGCTCTGGTACAATTTAATTGCCCGTGTTAGACCATGCCTTATGAATTAATGTTAATATTACATGGCTCTGAAGAAGGATTTAATCCGAAACACGAATTAATGCCCCACCGTGGATAAGCCTGGAGTTGTGAAGACATCAAGGTTACTGTGCTAACTTATTGTCCTGGTTTAGGACAGTGGTTAGCGCGCTCGCCTGTGTCCGATCAAATCCGGGTTCGAGACCCGGTGGAGGCATATGTCAATTGCAGTAGCCTGCTCTGGTACAATTTAATTGCCCGTGTTAGACCATGCCTTATGAATTAATGTTAATATTACATGGCTCTGAAGAAGGATTTAATCCGAAACACGAATTAATGCCCCACCGTGGATAAGCCTGGAGTTGTGAAGACATCAAGGTTACTGTGCTAACTTATTGTCCTGGTTTAGGACAGTGGTTAGCGCGCTCGCCTGTGTCCGATCAAATCCGGGTTCGAGACCCGGTGGAGGCATATGTCAATTGCAGTAGCCTGCTCTGGTACAATTTAATTGCCCGTGTTAGACCATGCCTTATGAATTAATGTTAATATTACATGGCTCTGAAGAAGGATTTAATCCGAAACACGAATTAATGCCCCACCGTGGATAAGCCTGGAGTTGTGAAGACATCAAGGTTACTGTGCTAACTTATTGTCCTGGTTTAGGACAGTGGTTAGCGCGCTCGCCTGTGTCCGATCAAATCCGGGTTCGAGACCCGGTGGAGGCATATGTCAATTGCAGTAGCCTGCTCTGGTACAATTTAATTGCCCGTGTTAGACCATGCCTTATGAATTAATGTTAATATTACATGGCTCTGAAGAAGGATTTAATCCGAAACACGAATTAATGCCCCACCGTGGATAAGCCTGGAGTTGTGAAGACATCAAGGTTACTGTGCTAACTTATTGTCCTGGTTTAGGACAGTGGTTAGCGCGCTCGCCTGTGTCCGATCAAATCCGGGTTCGAGACCCGGTGGAGGCATATGTCAATTGCAGTAGCCTGCTCTGGTACAATTTAATTGCCCGTGTTAGACCATGCCTTATGAATTAATGTTAATATTACATGGCTCTGAAGAAGGATTTAATCCGAAACACGAATTAATGCCCCACCGTGGATAAGCCTGGAGTTGTGAAGACATCAAGGTTACTGTGCTAACTTATTGTCCTGGTTTAGGACAGTGGTTAGCGCGCTCGCCTGTGTCCGATCAAATCCGGGTTCGAGACCCGGTGGAGGCATATGTCAATTGCAGTAGCCTGCTCTGGTACAATTTAATTGCCCGTGTTAGACCATGCCTTATGAATTAATGTTAATATTACATGGCTCTGAAGAAGGATTTAATCCGAAACACGAATTAATGCCCCACCGTGGATAAGCCTGGAGTTGTGAAGACATCAAGGTTACTGTGCTAACTTATTGTCCTGGTTTAGGACAGTGGTTAGCGCGCTCGCCTGTGTCCGATCAAATCCGGGTTCGAGACCCGGTGGAGGCATATGTCAATTGCAGTAGCCTGCTCTGGTACAATTTAATTGCCCGTGTTAGACCATGCCTTATGAATTAATGTTAATATTACATGGCTCTGAAGAAGGATTTAATCCGAAACACGAATTAATGCCCCACCGTGGATAAGCCTGGAGTTGTGAAGACATCAAGGTTACTGTGCTAACTTATTGTCCTGGTTTAGGACAGTGGTTAGCGCGCTCGCCTGTGTCCGATCAAATCCGGGTTCGAGACCCGGTGGAGGCATATGTCAATTGCAGTAGCCTGCTCTGGTACAATTTAATTGCCCGTGTTAGACCATGCCTTATGAATTAATGTTAATATTACATGGCTCTGAAGAAGGATTTAATCCGAAACACGAATTAATGCCCCACCGTGGATAAGCCTGGAGTTGTGAAGACATCAAGGTTACTGTGCTAACTTATTGTCCTGGTTTAGGACAGTGGTTAGCGCGCTCGCCTGTGTCCGATCAAATCCGGGTTCGAGACCCGGTGGAGGCATATGTCAATTGCAGTAGCCTGCTCTGGTACAATTTAATTGCCCGTGTTAGACCATGCCTTATGAATTAATGTTAATATTACATGGCTCTGAAGAAGGATTTAATCCGAAACACGAATTAATGCCCCACCGTGGATAAGCCTGGAGTTGTGAAGACATCAAGGTTACTGTGCTAACTTATTGTCCTGGTTTAGGACAGTGGTTAGCGCGCTCGCCTGTGTCCGATCAAATCCGGGTTCGAGACCCGGTGGAGGCATATGTCAATTGCAGTAGCCTGCTCTGGTACAATTTAATTGCCCGTGTTAGACCATGCCTTATGAATTAATGTTAATATTACATGGCTCTGAAGAAGGATTTAATCCGAAACACGAATTAATGCCCCACCGTGGATAAGCCTGGAGTTGTGAAGACATCAAGGTTACTGTGCTAACTTATTGTCCTGGTTTAGGACAGTGGTTAGCGCGCTCGCCTGTGTCCGATCAAATCCGGGTTCGAGACCCGGTGGAGGCATATGTCAATTGCAGTAGCCTGCTCTGGTACAATTTAATTGCCCGTGTTAGACCATGCCTTATGAATTAATGTTAATATTACATGGCTCTGAAGAAGGATTTAATCCGAAACACGAATTAATGCCCCACCGTGGATAAGCCTGGAGTTGTGAAGACATCAAGGTTACTGTGCTAACTTATTGTCCTGGTTTAGGACAGTGGTTAGCGCGCTCGCCTGTGTCCGATCAAATCCGGGTTCGAGACCCGGTGGAGGCATATGTCAATTGCAGTAGCCTGCTCTGGTACAATTTAATTGCCCGTGTTAGACCATGCCTTATGAATTAATGTTAATATTACATGGCTCTGAAGAAGGATTTAATCCGAAACACGAATTAATGCCCCACCGTGGATAAGCCTGGAGTTGTGAAGACATCAAGGTTACTGTGCTAACTTATTGTCCTGGTTTAGGACAGTGGTTAGCGCGCTCGCCTGTGTCCGATCAAATCCGGGTTCGAGACCCGGTGGAGGCATATGTCAATTGCAGTAGCCTGCTCTGGTACAATTTAATTGCCCGTGTTAGACCATGCCTTATGAATTAATGTTAATATTACATGGCTCTGAAGAAGGATTTAATCCGAAACACGAATTAATGCCCCACCGTGGATAAGCCTGGAGTTGTGAAGACATCAAGGTTACTGTGCTAACTTATTGTCCTGGTTTAGGACAGTGGTTAGCGCGCTCGCCTGTGTCCGATCAAATCCGGGTTCGAGACCCGGTGGAGGCATATGTCAATTGCAGTAGCCTGCTCTGGTACAATTTAATTGCCCGTGTTAGACCATGCCTTATGAATTAATGTTAATATTACATGGCTCTGAAGAAGGATTTAATCCGAAACACGAATTAATGCCCCACCGTGGATAAGCCTGGAGTTGTGAAGACATCAAGGTTACTGTGCTAACTTATTGTCCTGGTTTAGGACAGTGGTTAGCGCGCTCGCCTGTGTCCGATCAAATCCGGGTTCGAGACCCGGTGGAGGCATATGTCAATTGCAGTAGCCTGCTCTGGTACAATTTAATTGCCCGTGTTAGACCATGCCTTATGAATTAATGTTAATATTACATGGCTCTGAAGAAGGATTTAATCCGAAACACGAATTAATGCCCCACCGTGGATAAGCCTGGAGTTGTGAAGACATCAAGGTTACTGTGCTAACTTATTGTCCTGGTTTAGGACAGTGGTTAGCGCGCTCGCCTGTGTCCGATCAAATCCGGGTTCGAGACCCGGTGGAGGCATATGTCAATTGCAGTAGCCTGCTCTGGTACAATTTAATTGCCCGTGTTAGACCATGCCTTATGAATTAATGTTAATATTACATGGCTCTGAAGAAGGATTTAATCCGAAACACGAATTAATGCCCCACCGTGGATAAGCCTGGAGTTGTGAAGACATCAAGGTTACTGTGCTAACTTATTGTCCTGGTTTAGGACAGTGGTTAGCGCGCTCGCCTGTGTCCGATCAAATCCGGGTTCGAGACCCGGTGGAGGCATATGTCAATTGCAGTAGCCTGCTCTGGTACAATTTAATTGCCCGTGTTAGACCATGCCTTATGAATTAATGTTAATATTACATGGCTCTGAAGAAGGATTTAATCCGAAACACGAATTAATGCCCCACCGTGGATAAGCCTGGAGTTGTGAAGACATCAAGGTTACTGTGCTAACTTATTGTCCTGGTTTAGGACAGTGGTTAGCGCGCTCGCCTGTGTCCGATCAAATCCGGGTTCGAGACCCGGTGGAGGCATATGTCAATTGCAGTAGCCTGCTCTGGTACAATTTAATTGCCCGTGTTAGACCATGCCTTATGAATTAATGTTAATATTACATGGCTCTGAAGAAGGATTTAATCCGAAACACGAATTAATGCCCCACCGTGGATAAGCCTGGAGTTGTGAAGACATCAAGGTTACTGTGCTAACTTATTGTCCTGGTTTAGGACAGTGGTTAGCGCGCTCGCCTGTGTCCGATCAAATCCGGGTTCGAGACCCGGTGGAGGCATATGTCAATTGCAGTAGCCTGCTCTGGTACAATTTAATTGCCCGTGTTAGACCATGCCTTATGAATTAATGTTAATATTACATGGCTCTGAAGAAGGATTTAATCCGAAACACGAATTAATGCCCCACCGTGGATAAGCCTGGAGTTGTGAAGACATCAAGGTTACTGTGCTAACTTATTGTCCTGGTTTAGGACAGTGGTTAGCGCGCTCGCCTTTTCATTGATAGATATTTCCCTACAAAGTAGGTAAGCAGATATTTGTCATTATAAGAGGCTGTTCATAAACTGTCTTCTCGATGATCAAGAAATTTAATCTGACCTAGAGCTTATCAAATTACTGTACCAATACTTATACTTCTTTAGATAGCTGGCCTTAATTACCTTTTCTTTATACCTGTATACAACAAACTTCAAATCCAAGAATAAGGATACATAAACGTGGCCAGCTAATATAACCTTAAAAAAGATTAGTGAAAAACACAATCGTTGGGAAAATAAGGCTCTTGGTAAGGCATAGCCTTCGTTTATTAGTGAATTATAGCCTTCTTCAGAGTTATCATGACGTATCAATGATGAAAATAATTATAATCTACCTGCCATAAGATAAACGCAGCCATGTCTCTAGATTCCCAATAGCTACTATAACAAAGCTGAGTCAGTGCTGAGAATGGAAACTGCTGGAGGCCATCAGGGCAATAAAGCATGTAGTCAACGCGCTTTGTGCCCCACCAATTATCTGGGTAGAAAGATAAAAATTACAATGATTTATGATAACCATAATTAGGTTCATGATAATCCAATAATCCTGTTTTCGTTAGTTATTGCCCGTTACATTTCTCTATTATTCATTTCGATGTTTTGTTTTGATGTTGATTTAGATGCCCTGTATTCTTTCATAAATTGAAAGTTGAATTGTAAAAGTCATACATAGACGCAAGGGTTGACAATGTAGGGACCATCGATACCTGTGGTTGTAGGCACATGATGGCTTACAGACACGTAAATTCCTTACAGGCACCTAATTTCCTTGCATCCACATGATTTTCTTGCAGGCACATGATTCTGGCAGAGATATTATTCCCTTGTAGGCACATGATTTCCTTGCAGGCACTTGATTTTCTTGCAGGCACATATTCCCTTGCAGGCACTTTATTATTTTGAACATAATTCCCTTACAAGCATATCATTTCCTTACAGGAAACTGATTTCCTTGCAAGCTTAAAATTTCCTTGCCGGCATGTGCTTTTTTTTCAGGCACATGATCTCCTTGCAGGCACATGATTTCAATCCAAACACATATTTTCCTTGCAGGCACATAATTTCCTTTCAGACACATGATTTTCTTGCAGGGACATTTTAATATGTTTTTTGCTTCGCCTTTGCTGATATATTTTCTCACGCTGTGCATTCGGTATTCGCAAGACACTGTGCAGGCACATTTTTGTCTAATGATTTCGGTCGCAGACACAAAAAGTATCAAATTCCTATATGGAAGGGACCAACCTACCTTGAGTCTGGACTTACTACAAGTCTTTGTTCTTTTGTAAGCAAGAGCTGAAGACATGCCGCGCTGAAGGGGCAAGCGAGTGCACAATATGAGGAGAAAGAGACACAAGACACAAGAAACGAGTTTTCTCTCTAACGCTGCGTACTTGTCTGCTCCTTTGATACGACCAGTTAAATTTCTTGCATGGGCTGGACAAAAACAAAGACTTGTGGCAAGTCTCCGCAAATTGCATATTTCCTTACAATACATGCATTGCACATGTAAATTGTATTCGGTTTACTAAGGTTTAGAGCCTAGTTTGTTACAGGGAAATCATATTAATTCACTTGAGTTTGAGCCATAAGTGTCACCAAAGAAGAAGATGATAAATCTCCCTAAAATTGCTGAATAATTAAGAAGAGATTCCATTACCCATCTAATAAGAATGAAACGACATTCAAAAAACCTACCTGATTTGATAAAAGATGCCTGACCTTCCAGACACATATCTCCACTACCGCAGCTCGGAGACAAACTTTCCGACTCCGGATCTCCATTATACATCATCTCTGTCGGTGTGCCGAGCGTTCCACTTGAATCCGAACTCGTATTCTGGAACTCGGTAAAACGAGTGTCGTATAATATCTCTCTGTTGTATGGGAAGGATTGATAACGAGGCACACATACTGGTACTGTGCCAGAAAACGAACCTTGAATAAGAGGCTCAAGTCTTGAGGCAACTGGATCGAACGGCAAAAATACGTTGAATACTTGTCCACAGAATGGCTTTGTGGGTAAAACTGAAAAAGATAACGATTTAGGGAGTTTTGCCCACAGTTTTACTCAATTTTTCGCTGAAAAGAGTTTGATTCTACAGTTTATCTATATACGCCATGCCTTTTTGACGGGGATGGCTATTTGGTAAAATTTGATTAAAACTTTCCCTTAGAGCCCATCTTCAGACCTGCGTCATAAAGTGCAATGAGAACTTCTGTCAGCCGCAAATAGTTCCAGGCAACAAGGCAAATGGAATGACAACGTGTGGTCACAGCAAGAGAAAGGACACTGCTTGATTAGTCAACCCATTCATTGTGACCCTTGGTACTTTGCGCATAAGTCAATACCTTACCAAGATATTAAATAGCATTTTTGTATATCAACTGTCAATACACTGCTTTGATTAGTCAACTTAGACCCCGTTTACACTAGAAGGTATCCAAATGGGTACGGATCCAATTTTGGAACCGTGCCCATATTAGCTAGCGTTTACACTGGAACGGATCCATTTCAGATCGCGTTTACACTGGAATGGATCCACAGCCAGGTCCAGCCCTGTTTTCAGCACTTTGACCCGAATCTAATTACAAAACAAAGCGACATTGGCCTCGACTTTGATCAGTACCCAACCGTTTACACTAGACCTAAACGAGCACGGATCCAAATGAGTACACCTTGGAAATAGGTCCAGATAGCAGACCCAAATGGTTACGGATCCACAGTTCTAGTGTAAACGGGTGACCTATCTGTGCTAGTTTGGGTACGGATCCATTTGGATACGCGCTAGTGTAAACGGGGACTTATTAAATGGGCTCTTAGTGCTTTGGGTATAGACTAATATATTACGAGGATAGTAGGTGTATTTGCCTATACACCTAATTTCTTTGGAAGATATTATTTTATTTGCCTATTGCCCGAAATAGTGAGTTTTTTAAGAAAATTCAAGTTCTGTCACCTGACATTCAAGTATATGAAGAAAAAATAGAAAATAGAAGAAAACTATAATTACAAAGTCACTCACTTCCATTGCTTTCAAAGTATTGCTTCATGAGAATCATTCCAATGGGAGAGCCACAACAGAAGAAATCAGAAACATTGAAGTCGAAATTATGCGAGGTCTTGAACAAGGACACTTGCGACTGCGCAGCAGAATCGATACTACAACTCCTGGCTATCGGCTCCGTCGGTCTATTCTGCACGGAAGAGAGGCTCAGTTTGTCACTAAGAGAATCAAGACCACAATGCATACTCATTGAATCCAAACTCAGGTCGCCGAATTTATTGCCTTGACTGCATAATGCTCCGTATACCAGTAGGGCTCCTACGCAGTCAGCCAAAATGCATACCTACGATAAAAACACTTTATGCTCAGTTCCTGGTTCAAAGTGGAATCACTAACGGCTTATTTATCGTCTAGGTTACAAGATATTTTGCCATTCACAGTACTCAACCTGCAAAGCTGTTAGTAGCTATCACAACAAAGAAGAAAGAAAAACTATTTTACACAAACTCTAACTAATGGTTTAATTATTTTTCTACAATTGAGATCTTTTTCAGGACAGTCTTTGCTCGATTCAGAGCCTTAGCATAGCCAGTATATTTAATATGATATACCTCCCACTGGTAAGCATATGTACTGAATGCAAGCATAACAATCCATCCCATTGTAAGCACATCAATCGCAGTAAGTGTACAAAAATGAAAAATGAAAAATAAAAATCATTACTATTACTACACCAACCTTGATTTGCTCTTTTTCGAGGGCAGACGACTCGAGAAACTCTCTGTAAATCGCATTTCCTTCATTGATGACGTTTTCAACTCCTTGATAAAACTCCAAAGAGGACACCAAAAGCAATGGTATGCAGGATAAGGGGAAGGTTGGAGGTAGCCATCCAGTGTCTGGAGAAGTAGCTGAAATAAATACAGGCAAGTTTATTCGTTAGCTAGCAGAGCTGTGAGTGCGAAGTGTCAGAAGGTCGTGGGTTATTTCCCAGACTGGATCATGTAGCAAATATATGAAATTGTATCAGCTCCTTTTTCTTGGCACCCAACGTCAGGAGTTTTAGGGTAAGTTGCCCATCGAGCAATGGGTAGGGGTTACACCTACCTACCTAAAAACACCTGAAGTCCCAAAAACTAGTTTGTCCACGCTACCTGATAACACCTGCTTCACTTTTGATGAAGTAATTTACGATTGGTCAGTTGAAGTTCTTTATCAGGTTTTAGATAAGATACTTGAAGGTGAATCAGCGGCAAACTGAAAAGATCTGCAAGATGGAGGGATTTCAAAAATTTTTCCTTTGACACTGTAACCGACTCCTTCAGATAAAATTGTCTTTAAAGATTCATATTCAGGTTGGAGACATGCAATTTGAGACTCAAAAGACTCAAAGGCAGTGGTGTGACGCCGCTCAGATCACCTAAGTTCACAGTGAATTTCGTTTAGTGCGTGCGATCATACACACAGGCACACACGCAAGCTAGATGCATGTGCTTTTTATCACACGCGCAGACACGTGCTATCCTAATTATTGAAATGAATCTAATACTTGACCACAAATGGCTTTACCTTTCTATTTGAGACATATAGACCTACTGAGTGACATAGCTTAATGAGAAAATGTTGACTGTTTTTTTTCCAATAACATGTTGTGCACACTAATCTTTGACAAGTGTGATTGCGCGTGCAAAAAAATTTACGGGTGCGAATCAGAACACACGCGCAATTCATCACGCGAAAAGGACTGAGTTCAGCCAATAAGGGCTGCAAGAAAAAGCAGCCCACAGGGGGTTACACACATTTTTTTCTTACCCTTTTCTTCAGCAAATACGGAAATCTTTTTCAAATTTTCTACAATTTGCGGACACATGGACGGACACTCTACCAGCCGGAGGGCGACGCTCTGCCTCGCAGAGGGATATATCATTGATGCCATTGAAGTAAATACCGACTGGAAGGTCTTGAAGTCTCTGACCTTCGGGTAGGAATCAATGTCCACATCAGCAACACCACCACCATGGAACACAAGCAGAAGGATGGAGCTTGATGGACTGTCGCTTGAAGCTGGCGTCTCCTGAAATATGGCAATGGGCAGTTTTAGCGACCAGGACGGTGACGCGGGTAAGAAAGTAATTTATCATTAATTTCATACCCACGTTATTCCCTTTATGTTTTCTTTTTAAACGAAATTGTAACACACATCAGTTTCTAAAGTTAGGAAACGCCACTTAAAAAGATTTTCTCTACCTTTCCCAGAAAATTATAAAGTTTGCTCCCGCCAGCCTGGTTTCAAGTATAGCATGTCAAAAATCAGATTTGAGTTCTTCATTTGACAAGGACTACACGAATATCTCTCATGGAATGAAATACGCACAAGAAACGAACATTACATTGATGCTAGGAAAAAAGGAAACTTCAGTTCAATCCTTCTGAACTTGTAACACAACTATACTACCTCGATTTCTACCTCGTTGTCAAGAATATTTCCATAACATGTGGACTTTCAGATCAAACTGAGATGGAGGGAGGCTTATTCGAGAAGGAAGAAGAGCATTGCTAAAAATTGGGTGACATTAAAATGAAGTTTCAAGCATATTTCCAGCAGAAGCCACCATGATATTTCGATATATGAAGAAAACACACAAAAAGTCCAATATTGCAGTCGTAGCCATTCTTTATACGAGATGAAATAATTTGTTTTCAAAAAGGAGTCCAGAATGGGGTTACCATGTTACAATAAGGAAAGGTGGGCTAGTGTCTGCAGCTAAGCTAAAACTTATGTCTACATTGAAATTCTTTAAAAGTATGAACGAGTGGGACTGGTACATCATCATGCATGAGAAGAAGCTTACCAAAAACTTGACGCTCAAAAGACGGCTTATTAGAGAGGGAGAGCTTAACAGCAACTCATACTCTCTTACTACCTTCTACTTCTACCAGCAAAAATAACCTGCCATTTTCAGAAGCTTCGAAAAACACACAATCTGAAAGAATGCTGCTGAAAAAATAATTTGTTTCAAAAAACACACATCAAGTTTCCATTGCAATTCAATAAGTTTTGCGAATTAAATCAATACTTGTATTTTGAATCCAAACATACTCCATGTTCCAGCTTCACTTTTCGTCAGGAATATAGCTGTGTAGAATCTACTCATTCCGAACGAAATTAAACGTTTAGTTTCTTCATCTTCTTTCTAAGAGGGGCACAAAGGGGTCTCCTCCTAGTGTTCCAATGAGGATTCGTGCTTATGCGATAGATATGTAGATTGTTCTAGAAAACCGCGAATATTTCTCCAAAAATTTCTCAGTTTTCATCATCTTCTACGTGATTTTTTCCCGTCAAAATCTACTTTTCGCCAGTATCATCATCAAAAACTCAAACAGGTCTTTCAATCAATTTGTTCATGGAGTTGATTTCGAAGAGCTCGACGAAAATTCTGCCAATTGAGCATAGAAGAGCAAAACAGATCAACAAACTGTTGAGCAATTGCTAAGAAATGCTGAGTATAATAATCTACTTTCTAGCAAAGCAGTTTGAGACTGGAGCTGAAATAGCTTAAAGAAAAATACTCGTAAACCCGAAACATCAAAAGGCTCATTTACTTAATCTGAATCAATTTCTAAATTCGAGGAACTCTAAATAAGAAACTTTCAGTACTTAATGTGTAGAAAATTAAGAAACTGTTAGTACTCTAGAGCAAAAAAATGAAGAAACTGTCAGTACTTGATATGAAAAAGATTAAGAAACTTTTAGTAGTCTTGAGTTCAAAAATCAAGAAACTTTCAGTACTTAAGTCCAAAAAAATTATGCAACTCTCAATTCTGAAAAACGAAAATTGACGAAACTTTCAGTGCTAGGCAAATATTCAGTCTCTTATAAAAAATACATTAAGCGGCCTTACTGTCATGAATCACAAGAATTCTAAGGATTAAACTCACCTCAGGAATCGAGCAACGCTGTGGACGGTTCATGCTGCTGGAACAGAGCAGGGTCGGTGAATAATAAATGCTCTCGGCTGAAATTTCGTTCGAAGAATCGGAAGAACCAGCACTAGCAGGTGGGGTCGGCTTCTGCATGTTTATGTCGTCTGCGAAGTCCTCTGCAAGAATCAAATGCACAAATTAATTATAAGATAAACCATCTAGTCGTTTTTGGTTTAAAAGAAACCAGGCTGCAATTAGGTTCAGATTTTCATGCCATCTCCCCAAATACACTTTTTTTATAAGAATAATTTTATAAGAACACGGGCATCAGATTTTGCCAAATCTTAAGAACAAATTAAGAACAAACTGAGGCTGAACATTTTTGGCTCACTATGAAACTTTTACGAAATAAACCATAAGATTAAGAAATAATTACAAAACAACCTGATGAACAGCCCACAGATAATGTCAGATGGTTAAGAGAGTCAAACTTTTAAACAATTAACACTACTGAAAGCAAAAAAGGCTTCCCAATCATTGTAGAAGTAAGAACAATTTAAGAACATTTCAGCCTGAAAATAGAGGAATATTTAAGAACAGCCAGCTTCAAATCAAAATTACTGGTTCTTAAAAAAAAAAGAGTGTATCTTAGATAAACACAAGACAAAATACTTCACGTAAAGACCCTGGCCAGAGAAGGTTTTTAAACAAATTTTTGTTTGAGGAATGATGATCAATTTGTGATCAATAAGTGAAATCAGAGCTTAGTGTTCTCATGAAATGAATTATAAATATTTTTCACACTCAACAGAAAAGAGTTAAAGACTATAAGTTAAAGAGTTATAGATATAAAAACTACATTTACATAAGACCAACGAAAGAAGTTGTAGAGTGTTGTTCATACAAAAAACTACATTTACATGTAAGACCTACGAAAGGAGTTGTAGAGAGTTGTTGATAAAAAACTACATTTACATATAAGAACAAGAAGAGGAGTTGTAGAGTGTTGTTCATACAAAATAAACTACATGTACACATAAGACCTACAAAAGGAGTTGTAGAGAGTTGTTCATACAAAAAAACTACATTTACATGTAAGAACAACGAGAGGATTTGTAGATAGTTGTTGACACGAGTTGTTGTTAAATTTTCACGTAAGACCTACGATATACACTTTGATTCAGGCGTTCTTCGCTTTGATGCCTAACATATTCCCTTTTTGTGATGACAGCAGCTCGAGTTTCAATATCTTGGCTAATGATTTCCTTCACGCCAGATTCAACAGGCCTCTACCTGACTGGATAATGACTGTAGAGAGGAACTTCTGCATGTTTTCCCACGCAAAAGCCATTCCCACGTAGCATATAAATCTCCATCAAATATGAGCGAGTTCAGCTGCCATCCCATCTCTTCAGTCAGCATGAAATCCAACCTAACTTAGTGTAATTTTCCACGGGAGGTGAAATAACGCCTGGCGATTTTTGAAAATATTTATTTGTTGCACCCCTCTGTGTACCTCTCAGGTGCACCCTTTTTTGATTTACGTTTTCTAATTGACTTTATATTTGACTTCCGGTCACGTGTTTGTTATTTTCGGGTTTTCTTGAACTTTTGATTCGAATTGGGGGGTTGTAATTTCGTGAAGTTTGTAATGTTCAAGTGATGATTCTTTCTTGCTGTTTATCAAATAACTGTGTGTCTTTATTTCGGTGACTTTTCAAATATCCAAACGGTCCGCACCGTCTTATTTTAAGACAACATAAAAAGGCTGTAAAAAGCGTGAATTGAAGGCCAAACTTTTTACAGAGTTTCTAAAGTTCCTAGAAGCGATATTTTCAATAGTGAGAAAGAACAAGATATTTTGTTGTCAACTTTGAAAACGCTTAGAAACTCAACCAGCAGTGCCGCAGTTTATCAAATCGTTTTGTTTTCGGTTTTTCCAAATATTGAACTTTACAGGACACCATCTTTATTTCTGGCAACTGATTCTTATGACCAAGCTGTCTAGGCAAATACAAGTTGAGTCAAGTCATTTCACTTTGAAGATACTGAATTAGCCATATTTTTCATTCTTAAACAAATCGGGATACCTTTTTCTGGGAAACCCGGTGTGTAATCTAAACTATTAGTTAAAAACTGGCAAAACAGATGCTTACAATAAAGTTCTTTCCTCTTTGATTTCTAATGTTTTTCTCAATTTCAATCTCAACTGGGGAGAATCGTTTCCAAAAATTCTAAATGAGTAGGTAATAATGGAATCCTAAATTTTAATGAGCGTTCTTAAAGGGAGAGCTACTTGAAAATCAACACTGGTTTAATAACTATCCCTACCCTGGCAAAAAGATGGGCATTAGTGCATAAGCCCCAACTGCCTGCAGAATGAGGCTCTTTACGGTTGGTGAGTGGGCTTTGGAATGAAATACGGGCCATGTAATCAATGCACCTATTAACTACCAGCAGAAAACTGGAAACGCGAAATAAAGATAGAAAGAAAGAAGTAAGAATTGAAGCTAGAAGGTTGGGAGGAATTAAAACACTTGCAACCAGCTAGGAACCACTTTCGATAAACAACTTGCAAAGCAGTGATAACGAAAGAAGCCAATTCTAATCCTGTACCCCATGCTGTGAGAAGCAGACCCCCTGGATAATTAATAACCCCAGTAAAATTTTTCTAACTGTTTATAAACAGCTACCATCCTAGAATATCCAAAACGGGATGAAATGAATCTCTTACTCAGGGCGCGTCGGACTGGATCACTGACTTTCTAATCGATTGAGTTTTCAATCACTCGAAGCACTATTCCCTCAGCATAGTCATTAGGGAGAGTTGGTCTGGAAACTAATGAAATATTCATTTCATCTACTTGCGCTTAGCAGTGAAATTGAAAAACAAAACGAAGGTGTTCACTAACGAAAGGAAACCATGGAAATTCGGAAGATTCTCAGCAAAAAAAGGAAGAAACAATTGACACTTTAAGTTTCAAAACCATCTCCTTTAAATAACTATGCCGTAAGTTATTGAAAGAATTCTCTATTATACGGCTTATCTAATCTTTAAATCTTTCTAAATAAACGATTGCGAAAAAGCGATGAACATGGACCCTAAGTACCCATCTACTTAAAACGAAAGCAAACAAAACTCACCTAGAGCATCAACGAACTCATCTTCACTATCAGGAGTCTCATAACTCGAATCCGACGTTTCCTCGATACTGGTCATTCTAATACCAAGAATCAGCTCTTCGGTCGCCTGATTCGACCTCCGCTTAATCTCTTTAGGCGAATCCTTAAACAGATTCAACTCTGCCTTCGATAATCTTTTTGCGGTGGCTGGATTACGGCTCGCATCGTCGGTTTCACTGTTTCTTTGGTTGATTGAGTCAACAGGGTTTTTCTTGGATAAGTCCTGCTTAAGGTCTTCCTCCAAGAGGCGTATGTCGTTGATGGTGAGGTGGCACCACTCGTCTTGCCAGGACCAAGCTTGCCTGTGGGCCACAAGGACTGTCTTCCGTGCACTGTCTTGGATGTATTGTTCTATTTTGCTCTGAAAGATACACATATTTTCTTATAGCATACTCTAAACATTACTCTATCTTGAGAGAACTCTAACCATATACTGACCCTTAATTTAGACATTACTCCAGCCCTGACCCTGGCCTAAACACTAACCCTGACCCTAACCTAAACACTAACCATTACCCCAGCCATTAAAACAGTCCAAACCTAACTCACCCTAAAATCATCGCGACTATGGCAAAACGAGTGTAGCGTTTAGGCTAATACTTTGATGGTTATCATACATGCAATGATACACCATCAAGGAAATATGAACAGCATTCACAATGATAGCTCCAGCTATGAAATAAATTTAGCTTCTTCTCCAGTAATATCGAACTGACCATAGCTGCAAAGTAAGCAATTGATTTTCGACCAGCCCTGCAGGTCTTAAGGCCGATCTGAACTAGACGATTTTTGTGACAATTGTCATAAAAATTCGTAACGAAAAAGCGATTTTGATCTCCACTTATACTGCTTTCGTCTCGAAAAATTGTTTTGCAAATGAATACAAATCCTCAGACTGAGGGTGAGGCTGTTGAAATTTTGCAATCCCATTGGCCACAATACTTTACGAACAAAATCGTCATGTTTATTCTTATGATGTGACGATCTGAATCACTCTACTGCGCATGTGTCATCACGAATCTTCATGACGATCATCCAAAAAATCTTCTAGTGGAGATCAGTCTTAATTCAGTAAACAACAAAAACATACAAGCGTTTCCATGTCTTCATTAAAAGTTGTTGACAACCGTCCAAGGCATGCAAACTTTTTGCTTAGATTAGCCTCTACACACACAAAAGCGATTTCTTTTTCGCCCCCTAACTCAGTAGGCCACACAACTTAAGCCTGGGTAAGCTGCAATTAGAGTGTCTTATCCCTCCATATCCAATTTACAACATGCTGTTTAGACGGCCTAAGACCCAACTGAGGTGGCTTACGGTTTCTAAACTGCCAGCTGTCCTTGGAAAATCTGGAAATAATAATATCTTTGATCTGGGTGCGGATGTTGCTGTGGTCTTCAAATGTGAAAAGCAAGCAGTTTTTCGTTCGGAAATTATTTTACCGGCTTCCACATACTTTACATCAATAATGCATACGTGGAGGAGGGACTTAATTTCCCGATTTTTGGACCCTTTTTGCGCATCTTGAGCCCTTGAACAATATTCTATACCCTTCACTTTTTTACTCTTGCTCTTGTAGCAATTTGAGCACTCTTTGGTTTTTGAACACCAACAATGTGTAACGGTACATCGTATGCTCAAATTAAGGAGTTGCTGCAAAGCCAGTGTGGTGATAACCGGGAAGGCACAATAGGTCTCTTGATCTCCTAATTGCATTTTGTTCTTTGTTCAAGTAACTTCTGGAGCACTCTTTGTGTATCTTGAGCCATATATTACCATTTTACATTTTGCTCGTTGCTCTTGCATCAATTTGAGCACTCTTTCGTTCTTGAACACCTACAATGTGTAACCGTGCGTCGTATGCTCAAGTTTACGAGTTGCTACACAGCCAGTCTGGTAAGACCGGGAGGGCACAATAGATCTTCTGATCACATACTTAATTTCATGGATATACATCTTGAAAACGGGATAAACAGCTATTCTTAAATACCTGAAAGATTGACCAAATCCGCAAATTAAGTGCATTGGAGTTGTCGTAAAGATATGCATGATGCTTCACAATGTAAGTTGGATAAGACAAGCCTTGATCAAGAGCAAAAATTATTGCAAATAAAGCTCTCCAAACAGCATACATCTTGCTACGTCACCCGGTAGTTAGGTACGGATGGGAGATCAATAACCGATTGGTACCTTGCCGTGAAGTTTTCATTTTTGCGTTTACATGGGAAACACAGGTGGGACGGAATTAAAATTAGCTTATCAGGTTTCTCAATTACCATATAAAAAGCTAAGTAACAGTGTGATCATTAGGTCATGCAATTTCATCATAACAAAGCGAGCTATCTCGCCTGTTTCTGTTTACACAGAGGAAATCATCCCGTAAATGCAGAATGAAAGCCCTTTTTATTTCCATACCCAAGCGGGTATCCCGACAAGGCACAATATCCCGGCAAAGCAAGATTAGGCCCTAAAAACTAGGCCCATAATGATTCGTTGGATTAATCAGAATAGAATCTTAATAGGATTGACGTAAAACCAACCTGGATACCCCAATATTTGAACTCCACCTTGATCAGTTTATACGCGCACATGATTTCTTGGCCTTTAGCCGGGTTCTCCATGTGATCAGAAAGCCAGTTTTGCTGTAACGGTCCTCTGTTCGTCTTCTGCGAGATGAATTTCTGGGGGTCTTCTTCTGCTTTATAATAGCTTGAAGGGAAAGTGTCTTTAACAGGGTCTATCAGATCTAGAGTAAAGAACTGAAACTGTAAAGAATTGAAAAGAAACTCCCTTCATACCCGCTATAGCATGAATCGAATTCGTTTATAAAATCTTACAAGAAAATTCTTTATACTATCCCATGTTACAAATTTCCTAGATGAATGGGGGTCTCTATAGTTCCCCAACCCAACCCCAACCCCAACCCTAACCCTAGCCCTATTCAAAATTATTATATTTCACTGAACAAAATCATTTTTCTTGTCTAATCTATGCTATATGTTACATGCCACACAGCAGAAATATCTTCCTTAGAGGGCTGGTTTTACTTCATATCATCAACTGTGTTGAATATTTCGGTTGGAAGTAGTGGAAGTTTCCTTGGGTGCATTATAACAAAGTTATCATTCATAAGTAGCTTTGAAATATTTGAAAACCATTCTTAAAGCTTGTTCTGGTATTCCATTTATTTCATGATCTAATTTTCTGCCATGAAACATCATAGCAATAAGTAACTCCCCAGCCCAGTAACGACCATGATCAGCATCCAAAATATATCAGAGAAGTGTTCTGAAATGTTAAATTTTTGGAGGGGGGTAAAAAAACCATGCAGGGAAAAAGAGGCCCTTCTTACCAACATATCAAAATTAAAAAGGGGAAACTTCCTCAGCGGGGAGAACAACAGAAACTTGTAAAGAGATTTTGAAAGGAAAGTTAGGTGGGGAAAAAATGTTCTCAGAGGTGAAATATCCAGCACGGTTGTAAGTGGGGTTGTATACTTATGAGAAACAGCAGTCTAGATTTGGGGTGTAGAGTGTTTTGCAAAAGCAAGCTCAGGAAATGTTCAAAGTTGCCTACTTACCAACAGGTGTATTTGCTCTCTCTGCAGGTTGCAAATTGAAAACGTTTTCCTGAAGATAAATAATCATGCATTAAAAGCAGAAAATCGCGATTTGGATAGGATACAACAGTGAATTTCAAATTGAACTTATTTCCATAAATCGTGTTTAATTAGAAGCAATGGCCAGAACAAGCGAAATTGAAGGATATCACAGTGAATTTCAAATTGAGCAAATTTCTTCTAATTTGATTAATCTATTGGACAGATAACAGAACAAAGATCATCTGCTAAAAGACGGAGAAGATCGTCAAACAAATCCCAAGTTCTTCTGTGATTTTGCTCATTTCAAAAGTAAATTCCCAAAATCAGAAGCACGCTCGTTAGTGCGTCTGAGATATTGTTCAGAGTTAATGATTGGTAAGACTGAAAGCCTCGGAATGAAACCGAATATCACCAAGTTAAAACATGCACTTACAATGGCTCTGAAAATGGATTTAATTGGAAACACAAATAGGCCTAAGAGCTGGCTACAGCTAAAAACTAGAGTGCTGACTTAGTGTTCGGATTTAGGTGCTTAGCGCACTCGCCTATGAGGATGGAAAGGTCCTGAGTGAGACCTGGTGGAGGGATGTTAGAACAGGGAGCCCACTTGGGAGAATTATTTGCTCTGTGTCAAACAACCTAATGAGTTTATGCAGTTACACATGGCCCTGAAGTAATTTGAGTAATAGCCTGGGGTGTGAAATGCCCCAAGTTCAAAATTTCCATAAAGGCTTAAACAACATCACTAACAGGCCTTCTCGTTTGACCATAGCAACCACTTCCAACTCTCGCCATCACTCATGGTAAAGCAATTACTGGAGCTCGTTAACCAAATGACCAGGGATTTTAGCCACTCAGATGGTGAAATTTGTTTTGGGAAAACGCCTGCACTGATGTGTTCTGTAATTGTTGCTTCTAACTATCAAGTAATTTCAAAAAGGAATTAGCATCTGAGGATATTGGGTTGAATGGAAAAAGTAGTTATTGGAATAACCCACCAATATGCCAGCATCGGAATGATAATACGTTTCAACGTCTATATAGAATTTATCCACGAAAGGGCAAGTGGTCCGTGTTTTAGTGTACGGGTAGGCGTTCCAGGCCTCTTCTTCGACACGCAAAGCTGTCTTGGGCAAAAACGACTTCAGCCAGCTGGGAATATGGCTGCCAATATGGTATATTTTCTTTGTGTATTGTCCGCTACCACCAGGACCGTTGGTGTATGGCTCGTTTTCAAGAATTTCCACTCTGCTTCCATCACCCGTGCTTTCAAGACGGCTTTTTTTCTGAAAGAAATTCATATTAAAGTCAATAAATTAGCATAAAAGCCATTACTTTGAGCATAGTACATTTAAAAAATACCTGAAAGTGTATAACGTATGCCGACAGTTTATATAAGTAAAGATGGTTAGCAAGCCTATTGTTGCACATCTTTTTTCAAATTCGATGTTCAGCAGTACTTGAAAGGGTATAACATGTCTGATGTCGAGCAGTTATATGATTAGGAAACCTATTGTTGGACGTCTTTGTTTCAGATTTTATGTTGAACAGTAAAGTGTACAACGTATGCCAATAGCTTATAGAAGTAGATGGTTAGAAAACCTATGGTTGTATATCTTTGTCTCACATTTTATCTTGAGCAGTACCTGAAAGTGCGTGACGTAGTTTTTGGAAGTATATGATTGGGAAACCTATTGTTGGACGTCTTTGTTTCAGATTTTATGTTGAACAGTAAAGTGTACAACGTATGCCAATAGCTTATAGAAGTAGATGGTTAGGAAACCTATGGTTGTATATCTTTGTCTCACATTTTATCTTGAGCAGTACCTGAAAGTGCGTGACGTAGTTTTTCGAAGTATATGATTGGGAAACCTATTGTTGGACGTCTTTGTTTCAGATTTTATGTTGAACAGTAAAGTGTACAACGTATACCCATAATTTATTAGAAGAAGATGGTTAGGACACCTATGGTTGTATGTCTTTGTCTCAAATTTTATCTTGAGCAGTACCTGAAAGTGCGTAACGTAGTTCATAGAAGTAGATGATTAGGAAACCTATTGTTGAACATCTTTGTTTCATATTTGATGTTGAACAGTACCTGAAATTCTACAACATAGTTGAAAGGAGTAGATGGTTAGGAAACCCATTTTGCAAGTCTGTGTTTCACATTTGATATTGAAAATTACCTGAAATTCTACAACATAGTTGATAGAAGTATATGATTAGGAAACCTATTGTTGGACGTCTTTGTTTCAGATTTGATGTTGAACAGTACCTGAAATTCCAAAACATAGTTGAAAGGAGTAGATGGTTAGGAAACCCATTTTGCAAGTCTGTGTTTCACAGTTGATATTGAACAGTACCTGAAATTCCACAACATAGTTGATAGAAGTAGATGGTTAGGAAACCTATTTCTTCATGTCTTTGTTTCACATTTGATGTTGAGAAGTAAAGTATAAGTATGCCAATAGTTTATAGAAGGTTAGGAAAACTATCATATATCATTTGTTTCACAGATGTAAAACAGATAACGGAGTACTTGGAAGTGCATAACGTATGCCTTATCCTCTCTCTACACTGTGAAAATTGTAATGCATTGCTAGGGCCGTCGAGAGCCAGCCTGGGCCCTGGAGTCTTTGTAGAACCGGGCCCCACGACCATAGATCATTAGATGCACTTTTACAAAGGTGGCTTAAATACAAAAATTTTGCGGGCCCCGGACCTTTTACCCCCCTCCCTACCTCGAGCCACTCCTTTGCATTGCTTTTTTTACTTAAATATGATGGTGAATATTGAAAAATATTCTGTGAATAAAATGACCTGGTTGGGATTTACGACCACTGAGTATTTTCAAAAACTGCATTGAACTGTTTAATGATTTAGAGAACAACACGTGCAGTACCTATCAAATATTCTCATACTTTAAAATGAATTCAACTTTTCCGCTTTGCCTGAAATGGCCTAAAACGTCAGAATTCAACATTGATGGCAATGTTAGGAATATTTGGCAAATAAACCAAGATTGAATTAATTCATTAATGTCTGACACAATATACGACTTGGATTGAAAGCATTGATTCGATTGATGTATAAACTTTGGTGTTCAAACGAGCTGAACAATACCTTGTTTTCGAATGATAGTATTTCCTCAACTAGCTCAATAGGAGTAAAGTTTTCTTTTAAAGCTTATCAATATTCAATGATGTTTCTAAGATATCTTAATTTATCCCTTTAAGGTCCTGGAACTCTGGGAAATGGGCTGCGGAGTCGCACCGGCCCTGAACTGCCCAGACAATACAATCTTTAAGTCGGTGACGAAAACAGGGAAAAAACATTTCCAGCCCCTGTTCCGGCAACGAGCCGATGCACACCAGTCCATCTGAAAGAGGCCAGATGAAACGCCTTTGGAACAGAAGGGCAGAAGGAAAAAGAGCCAGATGGCAGACAAGAGCAAGCCTTAAATTAACCACCTAGATAAAATCCTATTACAGTAGAGGGGAGGTGGGAGGGAAAAATTATAAGAAATTGTGTCCTCCGTGCGCGAGCGTTCCAAGTAACGAAGAGAAATATTTGTAGCCCAACACGAGGGATAACCACGCTAGACCCCCCGCTAAGAAATGCCTAGTGACAGGAAACGGAACAAGAACCCAGGCCCTTGTGATAACTCCAATTATAGTAATCTATAATTGACATTACACAAATTTACATAAATTTAAGCCTGCGAATGAAATTATCATGTCTGCAGAGACTCTTGCACAACATCAGTTACATTCCTGTACGGTGTGCACCAAAAATGCATAATAATTGACAGGCTTTAGAAGAGCTATATAAGATCCTATATCTAGTCGATAGGAAAGAAAGTTGACCCGCCTTTTAGAATAGCTTGTTAACAAGCCAGTAGGCCCCCCGCAATGATTCCTAAAATCTATTTTTTTCTGTATGGTACTCAGAGGCCCCCCGCATATTTGTACGTGAAACGTTATTTGGCATATTTTCGCGCGTGATTTGGTGATTTAGATATTTTCGGTTCGTGAATCCGTGATCAAAGAATCCTTCGTGCAGCGTGATTTGTTGTAAATGTGGTTGTTATTCCGTGCAAAAGAGTTTTCAAGTGCGTGATTCCGTGACGCGTCCTGGTCGTTAAAATTTGCTTGCATAATTTCAGTCCTTACAAAATTCCACTGTGCAAATACTTCTTCTTCCAGCTTTGAAGCCAAAGATCGAAAAAGATCGTGAAACTTCTGTTTTAAGGTCCGTGATGGCTTGATAAACGAAAAATTGACGCGTGCATCCGTTATCCAGGGGTACTATGGGGGGACTTCTACCCAGTGCTTCCATTGTTTCTTGAGTGATGGTTGGCCTAATAATTCTCCCCCAGTCTGAGGCACTAGAAATGAACCATATAATCATTAGCAAGATATACGAATGAAGTGACCATGCCTTAGAAATTGATGTTGATTATAACATGGCTCTGAAGAAAGATTTAATCCGACACACGAATAAATGCCTCACCGTGGATAAGCCTGGAGTTGTGAACATATCAAGGTTACTGTGCTGTGCTACCTTATTGTCCTGGTTCCTGGTTTTGGATAGTGGTTGGCGCGCTCGCCTGTGTCCGCGAAAACCCGGGTTCGAGACCCGGTGGTGGCATATGTCAATTGCAGTAGCCTACCTGGTACAAACTAATGAGTTTGTAGAGGCTTTTGGAGGATCTTATTGTGATGGTGAAGTGGTTTTTTAGATTTGAAAGACGCCATTTTGTTCCTTCCCGAGAGGAATC
The DNA here is from genome assembly GCA_963924455.1 of Pelagia noctiluca. NCBI lineage: Eukaryota > Metazoa > Cnidaria > Scyphozoa > Semaeostomeae > Pelagiidae > Pelagia > Pelagia noctiluca. The sequence goes on from OZ004322.1 coordinate 5,092,111, forward strand.
TATCCTTCTCCAAAAGGATGCATCTTTTTCGGGAAATCTTAACAGTAGGTTTTTAAATAAAATTCGGTATTTAATTCCAAATAGCTTGATTCGTTCAAATATGAAATAACTGTTTGGTACCCACTTCTCGTTTTCAAGTTATATTGATATTTGTGATGGTGACATTACCAGTAGTCAGTCAGTATACTATAGTAGCAGCAAAAACCATGATACACTCTTTTTTCTAAAGAATAATTTGATAAGAACAAGAGCCTCAAATTTGCCAAATCTTATGAACAAGCTAAGAACAAAGCAAGGTTGACAATATTTTGCTCAATATAGGAATTTTAAGAAATAACCGCAAATGAAGTAGATTGGCAGCTCATTGATATGTCAGATGGTCAAGAAAGTCAAAATTTGCAACAATTACCACGACTGATAGCAAAAACAATTTTACTGGTTCTTATAAAAAACTAAGAAGAATAATAAGTCAAGAAGGAAGATGGACAAGACGAAAGAGAAGCACTCGTCTTTGGTGATCAAAATCCGGGTCCAAAACCTGGTGATGGCATATTAAAATCACCGTTGCCCGCTTTGCCTGATGATATACAAGGATATTCTACATAATCTTTTAGGTTCCACTTTTTGAAACGAACACATAGATTACTTAAGCCTTTCGTCTGACAATCAACAGAGTAATCAGTTAGGTTTCTGTTTCGTTCTCTTTCTGACGTATTACTCTGTTGAGTGTCAGACGAAAAGCTTAAGTAATCTATGTGTTCGTTTCATTATGTTTCCGATATTTCTGGCTATACTGAAGTTCTGTAGCATCCAAAGACTGTTCCACTTTTTCCAAGACACACTTTTCCAAGATACATTTTTTCCAAGATACATCTTCTCCTTGCAAGTTCCATATTTCTAAATTGCTTCTTGCCCCCATTTCGCCCCTTGTACGAAGACTCAACATAGCTTCTCATAAAAATAGTGTGGTTGCGAGTCAGAAGTTCCCACTAAGGCATTGCTGTGTATTGTTTCAGGGGAAGGGAGATTAATAATTCCTTAAGCTTTTGCTGGTGAATCTAGCCACAAGTCCTGAAAATAAGATTATTCAAATTTGCTAAGTCACCACAACATGAACGGGATGTTTTCCAATGACGTCAGCTTCATTCAACCCCATAATTACCTACACTCTTTTTTTATAAGAACCAGTAAGATATTTGCTATTCAAAAACTCAAAGAATTACTAAAAGTGCTCCAACGTTTGCAGCTGTTTCGATGTAGGATGGGCATCCTACAATCACAACCTTAACCACGGCTTAAAAAAGTCGTCTGGGCGGGGACAGTTACGGCTTTGAAGAATAAACTAATTTTTAAAGAAACTGTGCTAAATCTTCATGCAAGAGTTTCTTAAAGAGCCTACGAAACGAACATTTATTTTTTACCAAACAGTAGAACTCGGCTCATTCTCATGGTGAAAATAGTTTTTCGATACTCAAAACGAGTGCCTAGGCCGGTGAAAAAGTGTTCCCTCCAGAGCGCGGTTAGACTGCTCTGCCCCAGACTCCGCTACGTAAAGTGTTTGAAAACAAAATTTTTAGCAATGAAAACTATGCGTAAAACAGCATCAATTGCATGTTTTTACCTCATAGCTTAATCAAAATGATTAAAAAAAATCAAAAATAGTTGATAAGTATCACATTGAATGATTATCAATAGTTTTTTATTAGAAATTAATTTTTCATAAGGATTCATATTAACTTTTCACTTTTACACGCGTAAAGGAACTATTGCAAAAGCAAGAAGATCATTCAAAAAATTCAAATAAGTCTCATAGTGTATGTTAATCAGTGCTTGTTAACAAAAGACGGGGGTACCAACTATTCTACGTGTAAAGGCTAAAATACACGATCAGTTTTTTTCGTCGGTTTTTCCCCGTCCGTTTTTTTCTTCAGTTTATTCGAAAAAAAACTGAAGAGGCGCGCGTATACACGATCAGTCAAAAATCGTCAGTTTTTTTTAGTAGAGCAATGGAGAGTGACACGGAATTTGCTGCTGCAGCTTTGATTATTGCTGTGATTTTGAAGCGAAAACGTAAAAAGAGATCAACCTGGGTAAAGCCATGGCTTCAAAAACGCCAAAACCTTGGGATGTACGACACACTCCTAAGAGAATTTCGTTAAGAAGAGGAGGACGAACATAAGAAACTCTTGAGAATGAGCCCAGTAACATTCGATTACCTTTTGCCCTTAATAAGCGACCTTTCGTCCCATAAACTAGGCTCTGCTTCCCAGAGACTTAGAAAGAACTCTGTTAGCTCAAAGCGCTCTGCCTTTTATGTTTTTGAAGAAATTTTGAAGAAGACGACGATGCTCCTTAAAAACTTGCTCAAATATTCCAATATTTTCTCTGTATCCCGCAAGGTATGCTAATGTTTTCCTGAATGCGTCCTTTAATTGCGTGTTGTTGACAAAAAAAGCCCACAGCGACCACTTCCTTTTCCGCTTGAGAGTCATTTTGACTGATCAGTTAAACTGAAAGTTTAAACACGTCCATCTTTTGAAAAAACTGATCAGTCTCGACTAATCAGTCAGAAAACGTCACGAAACGTCTCAAATTTCGACTGAAGAGGAAAAACTGACGAAAAAAACTGATCGTGTATTTTAGCCTTAAGGGACCATTTTTCGTCAGTCTTTCGACTTTGGAAATGCTGTTCTTCTTAGGGCTCAAACACTATTTGATTGATAAATCGCATATCTTATAAGAAACGTGCATTTTTTAGTACTAGATGGTGGCTGTAAACCACATGTCTGGTCAATCGTACTTTCTAAATGTCATGATTCTTATCTGTCACTTGGAGGATCCTATTTTCTCTGCTATAGGTCCTTACATATTTTTAAGAAGATATCCTTTGACACAAATATTTTTAACAGATAGGACAATTTACTTCTCTATTTTACATACATTTTCTGTCAGAAAAGCCTTTGTAAGAATCTCAAAACTGAAACTTGGGTCAGTTTTTAGTATCTCCAAAACTATATTAGATGGATAAAAGACAAGCCCATCACCATAAAGCTCTTGCCTTGAAATTATTTCAGACAAATCTAGGATGTTTGGGTACAATTTGGGGGGGGGGGAGTAGCAAGTTAGAGAATAGTCTTGTCAAAAATCAGAAACAAGCAATCCTGAATTCAAAGCCAAAGATTCTCATAAAAAAGCATAAACAAAGCTGTCAAGAGTTTTACCATTGTTCTTTGGGTTCACATTGATGGTATTGAGATGAGCTACAAATTTTTTTTACAAGAAACCAGTTTTTAGTACTAAACCCCCAAAATTTGAGAAGCATCTATATCAAAATGAAAATATACTAGGACATTTCTAAAAACAATGAGCATTGTAAGCTGTAAATTAGTACATTCAAATAATTCTGTCACATAATGTAACTGCTTGGACACATTTCATTAACAGTTCTTATTTTTGAAGACTTCTAAAACATCCACTAAGTGTGCATGATCATCTGACATATTTTGGTGGCCAATTTATCCATAATAACATATCACGATTTGATTTCTCTGCACCATTGAAATTGCCTTCCAGTTACAAGATTAACCCTCTGTATTCCGACATCAACCTGCAAACAAAATACCTTGATCATGTAAATTGTGAGGCAAACAAACTTGAAAAATAGCAGATTTCATTAAACAACAGATTTCGAAAATTTCACGAAATAAACTTTAAAAAGTGGAAATAAATACCATTCTTGTAAGGAAAAATCCTCCTTATAACAAGCTTTACATAAACTGACCTTATAGGAAGTTTTAGGCCATCCTTCTCTTTGTCCTCTCTTGGCTCGTCTTCATTGTGGATGACAAGTTTCTGGAATCTGAAGAGCTTGTTGCTGTTGCAAGTGGCTTGTGTTGATATGGTACAAAAATTGCTTGAAACTGGCAAAATCCCTTCCTTCCATGCAGCAAGATGGAATTTTAGACATTGATGTTCTTTAGTGCTCGAGGTTGTTTCACACATTTTGAAACCCTTGATTAGGTTGAAAACCGCATGCTTGCGTCTAGTGATTCTCAAAACAATAGCATTTTCGCCAACCACTTTACGTTACTTGTCCCAGATCCCGGAGACACTTTTAAGCTCATATAGCAAAATATCTAGACTTCAAACACATAATTAGTTTTCATTTTCAAATTCAGCGTTATTGAAATACCCTTACAATTGAAAAAAAATTTCATAGGCTCTTTAAGTCTAATACAGTTTCTCAAAAATATTTAATTCTAATTCAGTCTTTGATTGGTAGAAAACTTGAGGATATTTAGGAAAATTGGAAATATTGCAAAACAGACCAAAGCTTTTCGTCTGACACTCATCAGTGTAGTATGTCAGAAAGGGAAATTATGAAACTGAATTATTATATCAAGAGCTGGATCAAAATTGGGTGATCAGAAAGGAGCTGCATAGGATTCTAAGTGAGAAATAATCAGTCATCAACGTGAGATCAGTGACAAGAACAGTAAACTTGTCAAAGAAAAAGCATGGGGGGGAAAAAACTCTTTCTGTCTACACATAATGGGGCCTATGGTGTTGATGCAGACAGACTCCATATTTCCTAAGAAAATGTTTACCTGGCTCTGCCTATGATGCAAAAACAGTTCTCACTGCAGTTCAGAGCACATTCTAGGTTGCTGAGTAAATGTTGACCTATGGTTAAGTCATGTTTAGTGGTTATAAGACACGTTTTAACTTATCTTGTAGCATAACTGCTGAGAACTGCTTCCCATGTACCTGGAGTCACAATAGCACAAGAATTTGTAAACAAAGGAATCATGGCCATATGCACAGTAGGGGGCAGGATTCGGAAAATTATAAACATTTTTTTACAGCTGGGGCTTTCCTCCAAAAGTCTTTGAAAATTAGTTTTACTCCCCACACAGCAGGTAGCAATTTTCGTAACAAGATTCATGTTTACATTTATGAGTCTTCATTCATAAATCCTCATGTTTTGACAGAAAAACTAAGAATTTCGCTCATACAGACCTGTATCATGTACAACTGTGCAATTCTGTATTCCTCCAAGCTCAGGGGCAACGGAATTCGATATTCTTTAGCAAGCACCATTTTCACAGAATTTCAACCATTCTTCACTGACGGTTCGGGAAATAAAAACAACCATATGGTTCGGTCAAACACGCGGCAAGAGGTCGAGGGCAGCTGTTGGGCTGGGAAGAGCAACACTTTGCAAATGAAGGCCCATCATCGCTCGCTCACAACGACTATATTAAGTTTTATTTGAATATTAGTCAGACACTTGAATATTTATGAGCGAGGCAAACAGCTTGCTTCGTTTCTAATAAATATCAGCGTTTGAGAAACGTTGAAAAGAATTAATTCGGCTGAATTACTTTCTGCGAGTCCTACATCGCCAACACAACAGGCCTTCTGACATCACAACCTGGCCTAAAGGATCCAATAAAATAAAATTCCTCATCTGCGTCATTCGTCATGTAGCTAGCAGCAGGAATTATATCAGCCGTTGTTCTTCATCAATACTGCGTCCAGAGGACGAGTAACCGCAAACGGAAATACAGTGGATTTGTTTTGAAATGTCACAATCTTCCTTGATCAAAGGTTTTGATCTCCTATTTTCCGAACTCAATCTTCTTCCAGTGCAAGTTTCGCATTTGTCGAGCTTTTCCGGTCACGTGGGCACGCGTGTCCAGGTTCCTTCTGGCTGTGGTTAGTGATTCTGATTCAATCGTTCAATACCTTTATACGACATTGGGGTAAGGGGGGAGAAGGGGTAAGGGGACCATCAATAGATAAATGGGACCCCCATATAGGGTTGTGATTCACGCATTGTAAAATTAGATCTTTATCTTAATTGTTTATCTTGATTCATGAAATCACGCATTAAAAAAATCGGATTTTACGATTTGACGCACTAACAACGGCAGTCATGCATCACGCAAAAATATGGGGGGGGGCAATGAATCAGCTATTTGGCCCAAAAGGATAGGGGTATCACACCTCTTAACTAAGATGCACCATTTTTAAAAGAATGACCAAAAACTGTAGAACAAGAATTGCTTTTCAAGCATGAAATTATAATATATAATTATAAAGTGGTTAAATTCTAAAGTGCGGAATAAAAACGGCTTTCTTTAAAACACGGATCCTGGAATATGGAATACGGAATAAAATAAAGGCTGGCCTAAATATTGATAATTTCCTCATTTTTCAGTCCTAAATATAAAGGTCCAAGCAGGAAAAGCACTTTAGAGAATAAAGGTCCAAGCGAAATAGAGTCGATGTTTTGATACATAACAAAAAGTGATATACTAATTTGATCATTACAATATGAAACAGCACGAAAAACGCAACTAAACAAGCTTTATCTATATCTATGTCGAACAAACACATAGTAAAAGCTTAAGAATACGTTGCAAGAATCTTATGTAAAATGTGTAAAAAATACCAAAATATACTGCCTAGATTACAAAAACTTTTGATTGGAACATATAAAAACTTATGATATATCTGCCCTCATATGCTGCAATTTCTGCAATTCATTCGTAGTCCGTAATCCGTGTTTTAAAGACGACCGAAAGGTCAAAAAGCAACTTATTATAGTAGTGGGGGGCATTAACCAAACCATTGTGCAAATTGTGACAAAAGTGTGAAACTTTGCCAACGTGCTCAGCATTGATGTCTGATGAAAATTTTTAAGGGAGACACTTCATAAAAGTCACGTGACTGATGACGTCAGCGTTTTTCTACAAAACATTTTTTCCATCAAATCCTATTGTGTTGTACATGATTCGAAAGGAAATTTGATGCTCTTTAAACTTTACTTTAAAAGAACAGGTGAAATATGTACTCGATTTGAGTAATTTGCAATTTAAGTCTCTGAAATGACGTCATCAAGATTCTAGTGAAATCAACTTTTTCGCGTTTTTTTATGTTTTTCTCAATAAAAATTGAAAGAACTGATATGGCAATTTTAAAAAGCAACTTTTATGACCTATAAAATTTTATGACCTAAAAGTCACAGCCCCCTCCGCATTGACAAAGCTCTGTGCAAGGCAGCTCAGCTCTTTTGCAGCGACATCTTCCACCAGTGCATAGCTTCTTGCAGCCGCATTTTACCAATTCTTGGCATTCTCTTGATGCTTCTTGCTGTGTCATCCACAAAGGCACAAACTTTCCATCACAGGGCGTCCATCCCCAGTTTGTTGGCTCACAAACCGGTTGCTCTTTCATGAGTGCATTATTCCAAGTGCTAAAACAAGGCAGAGCTATGATTTAGTATCATTATGGTATTGCTATATTGTGATCAGATCAGATTTTGTCTTGCCAGTGTCAAATACATCAACATTAATTTAAGCTTTGTTTCAAGCACGTAAGGGCTTGCCTTTGGAGAAAAACAGCTCCAAAAAATCCGAAAACCCGCGCAAAATGAATTTAAGCCATTTCAGCTTGCCTGAGTTTGAAGAAAAATTTCCAGTTTCGCGTTCTTGCTTATATTTTAGCGAAAAAGTATATAATATATATAATAAAAAACGGTTTTGGAGATTTCAAATCCGCTTAATGGGCTTTAAAACAAAGCAGAAAGCACAAAAAGAGACTTACATGCTTTGCAACATTGCCCTCCGTACATGCTGACGTAAAGCGTCTTTGGTTGGAGGAATTTGTTCAACAGTTTTTCCTTTCTTTGTGAACAGTTCTCTTCTGCATGCATTTATGTCATTTGCTGAACTTGTTGGGTCGTACATCAGAATGATGAAACGCTCTATTACTGACATGGCTTCTTCATTCAAATCTTCGGTTGAAGATAGCCTTAATGAAAAGAATAAAACAGAGATTTACAACGAAGAAGTTACAGCGTTTAAAAGACAAATTCAGCTGCTGATGGGCACATTGCTATTTTCAACTATCCTTAGTTGTATTTCATAAAAATGATGTCTGGTACACTTACCAAGGAAACATCGATTTCAAACTTTCTACTACAGTACTATATCAAATACAGTAGTGTCCAACATTTCAACATATAAGAAACATAATTTTTTGAATTCAGTTCTAATGACTTTTTACGTGTATCTGTACCAATTCCTTTATAATTGGGTTGCATTTCTTATATGCAAGACAATACTGTATTCGTAGTTACCTGGCAAATGTATCCACTCCATCGTCAAAAGAGCGCCATGCTTTCCATGCAGTTTTTTTCCCTTTCCCATTAAACATCGATACTGTGTCGCATCCAGTGATCGAGAACCATAATGTTAATCCATCACATATTCGTTCACCAAGTTTGTTGGCACATTCATGAATGGGCAAAAATCGACGTGATCTACCAGTCCCAAATTCAATCCACAACTCTTCTAGATTCAGATCAAAAAAGTGCCGAAGTGCGATTACTACAACATCTGTATCAACAGTGACAATAGAAATCTTCCTGATTCCCGTCTCTGCTCCGTCAAGCACATGCAAAAGAAGTCTAGTATCCGCCTCTTCATGATTGCAGGGTTCTACCCTTGACGTGTCAAGAACAGTATTTGCCACCACTTGATTTTCTATCGTTGCAACAATTTTACTCTCCGTTTCAGGGATGTTGATGGCAGCTGTTGAAATCATTTCGAAGAGCTCTGTTTTGTTCCTGTCATTTCTCATAAACTTTTGGAAATTTTTGCAGATCGGGGTGTCCTTTCGAACGGATACTCTGATTCCTTCACCTCTGTTTTCTCTGGTTTGACTCTTCAAACTGTTTTCTTGATAGACATCGAAGACGATATCCAATCTTTCAGTGTGTCGTGATGCATATCTGATCTTTCGAAATAGCTCCACCTGACAATAGTTCCCGTAAGTTGAGGACGATTTTGGCGGATTCATATGAACAAATGCTGCTCCATCAATCACTTTCATCAACACCTCCGGTTCATCATACTTGACTTCGACCATCGATTCAACACATTGAAGAAAATGAGATTTCGATGTACACTTCCGGAGCTTACCATATTCAGAAATTGAAACTGGGAAGGTATTTCAAGAAAGTCGAACAGATTTTTAGCAATGGTATGGTACATATTCCTTTCAGGATGAAAGCCTAAAAAATAAACAAATTCACAGCGTGAGTGAATACTGTAGAAAATAGGAAATACAAAAAGAATATCTAATCAGATTAAAAATAATTCAATAAAATAAAAATGTAGGTTAAGCACTTTAATGTAACTGAATTTGTTGACTTACCCTTCTTATTATGTGGAAATTGCAACTCCACGTTTTCATCTTTTTGGCACAAATAACAGAGCGACCAATCTACTGCTGCAGTTGATTGAAGTCTTTCTGGTGGAATAATTTCAAATGATCGACTTGCCATCACGTTAACATTTTCTTTAATAATGTATTTTCACGAGAAAAAGCGAGAAACATATTGCAAGAACTGCAAACGATACACATTATTTAAAAATAGCAAGAAAAGTGGCGTCAGCAAAAGATTTCGCGCGCTTTCATGACGTCATTTTTATGAATTATGTGGTTTTGAACGCGAATCACTCGGATTTGGTACATTTCCGGCCTATTGTTCTAAAGACAAATTTAGAGAGCATCAAATTCTCTTTCGAATGACATATAATATATCAGGTTTCAAGGATGAAAATTTTTGACAAAAAAATGGTGACGTCATCCGTCACGTGACTTTTTTGGCGTGTCTCCCTTAAAAAATTTCATCAGATATCGATGCTGAACACGTGTGCAAAGTTTCACACTTTTGTCACAGTTTGCACAATCTTGGTAATCTTTCAACCTAAGGACCTACACTATAGCCTTTTCATGGCTACTTAGGGCCTGATTATATGGAAGCGGGCTGGCCCGTTTGCCGCGATGGAATTTAGGTTGGTATTATATGTGAAAGAGCTGTCTCGGCAAGCGGGCCAACCCAGCTGTATTTGCCTGCGCATCGCAGTTCTGCGCATCGCATGTGAATAGGCGGGAATTGTGAATCGTACTGCTTGGGTTTGTCAGCGTTAAAGTCGAAATTGTTGAATTCCATCGTTGCTTTGAATTCTTTCAAGCTATCGAGCAATGCCCCAACCATCTCATTATTCCATTTAAACTTTGTTGCTGTTGACACAGACTTCTCTTCGGAGGCTTAGCTTTATGTTTAGTCTTTAGTAGCAGCTGCAGCAGATTTACTAACTTTGTCAGCCATTTTGATATTTGTGACACGTTGATGAAAAGAAACTGCGCATGCTCCATTGTGTATCTTCAGCCCACTTGCCGGGCTGGCTCGGTTTGATGCGATTACATGGAGTTGCATGGAGTCGAGCCAGCCCGGTTGAATCAAAGCGGGCCAGCTCGCTTACCGGGCTGGCTCACTTGCATTTAATAGCAACTGACTTTTTATGAGGAATAGACTGTGGAAGTGAGCTGGCCCGTTTGCCGAGCCAGCCCGTTTACCGAGCCAGCTCGCCTAAGAATGGATTAAAAACAGAAGTTTCTTGAGCAAACGACAATAAATATCTGTCGCTGTACCACAAGGGTCGATTTGATTTATTTATGAAAATTCGATTTGATCTGCCAGTTAATGATTTGAGTTAAGGCTGACAAGCTAAATCGGCTTATTAGTGACAAAAATACCATAGATACGGTATCAAATAATGAAACACGCCTTTTCAAAAAGAGAGGAGAGAAAGGTTGGAAAGAAGTACACAATATGGTTACAGATAACTTCGCTTTATCAACAGTTTTACATACCCCCGTAAGTGCATTGAGATATTATTGCTCAAACTTAAAATATAATTAAATAAAAGCTGTGCTTTGGATAGAAAATTTTTTACTAAGATTTTGTGAGCCTTAAAAAAGTCTGTCTCGATGTGATCTTTGAAAGTTTTCAATGCCCTGGTTTATCTTGCATGTGCAGTTTTCGAAAGACACGTCGCAGCTAGTGCAGTCCAACCAGTCTGATGGCTGCAAAAGAAAATTAAAAACTGCTGAAAATAATCAAAATTTTTAGGGACATTTCAACTACTTTTACATTTCTACTCTACATATCTTGTATACATATTAAAAAGGAGAGACATGGAGGAAAAGCGAGGGTTGGAAGAATAAACTCATCTTGATAAGCCTGTTCCGTAGTTTACCAATCATCAGGAGATGTACAAATCTCCCTTCTCTATTTCGTAGATCTTACAAAAATGAATTTTGCTAAGAAGTTCTTTAATTTTTCTTAAAAAAAAACATAAAGTTTTAGCAAAGTAAGGCCTTTCAAGCTTGATACTATCATCAGAGCGTGACTTAGACCCCGTTTACACGTACCGGTACAGTTTCGATCCGTCACACTTTAGTAACGAGTGCGTTTACACTAGAACGGATCAAGACCGTTTACCAATCCGTTTACACTGTACCGGTTCGCCTTTGTTTTTTTTAACTGAGCATGCGTGTTTCAATGAAAAAAGCCCACGATGTGAATCTCTAACGATTTCGTTACGGTTCCAGGTGTTTACACTGTGCCAGTGCGTCTTGGATCCGTAACGGATCAAAACTAGTTCGCTTTCCTAGCAGGATCAAAAGCGTTACGGTTAGCAGGATCAAAAGTGTTGCGGATCCAAAGTACTGGTGTAAACGGGAGGCCGACCCGCAACACTTTCTTTACGGATTCAAAGCGTACCGGTACAGTGTAAACGGGCTCTTACACGGAAGCTTACGATTATTCATAAAGATTTACGAAAGTATAAAAGATAGTTTAGGTACTATTCAAGTTCCTGATAAGCAGGGTGTCCTACCCTGATGAATGTTTCCTCGTAATAGGTCAACAGTTTTGAGTCATTTATTGATTGAACATATAATGATTAAACTGATAGCTCAGTCCAACATTTTTATCCAATTAGTATATTGCACGCATTTTTTATAAGCAATTTCAGCTTGAGCTCAGTACTAGAAATTGCTTAAAGGGCCAATTTGAGTACTCAAAATTGCTGCTTAGCAACTGCTTAGCTTTTGATACTTGCAGATTTGTTTTTTAAGAATACTATCTCACAAGTGTTTTGTACAACAAATGTAAATAGTATATTGCATACAAAAGTGTGCCAGGGTACTTATATCCACTAAAACCTTCTTATCTATAGCTTACTGCACGATTTTCATTGCCAATAGGATCTTAACAACAATTTTCAAATTGCTTAGCATTCCTCGATCCGGTACTGGAATTGCTTAAGTTTTTGTCTTGTCGAGTACTGACTTGCTTATAAAGCAATTACTTATAAAAAATGTGTGTATATAAGGGTTTTTTCTTTTTACAGGGCAGTTTATTGGGTAACTCGTCGATTCAATCTTAGCTTCAGCCTGTATAAAACAAAATGAGAAGAAATTAAATCAACTGAATGAAATGAATGGAAAAAAAAAGGAAATCTAACCTGGCACCACAGCCTCGTCCTGTGTCAGCATCAAAATACTCATAAAACAGAACAAGGTCTTTCCAATGTTCATCTTCTTGGTACGGAGCCTCTTCACCATGACAAGGCCGTCTTCCACTCGCATCTGGCAGAAACAGGGATCCGAGGCGCCGTGAAAGCTCAACGGAAACATCTCGCAGCCTCATCTTGTTTCCTGATCCGGTCGGACACTCGACCATGAGTGAATCGCCATAGAAATAATCGTACCGATCTAATGCTTCAATAATGAGTGAGTTCACTATAAGAAGAAATATCGGAATCTTATGTAGTTGAATCTAATACAGCTTGATTTCGTGATCGCCATTGTATAAATCGATCTCAACATATGCCTAAAATTTGTTATTTTGATGTTTCCCTGTTGAACCCATTTTAATGGTTATTTGGTAAAATAGAAACAAGAAATTCAATACTTAGAAAGGTGGGGGTGAAGAAGCTTAGGGGTGGGATAAAACAGCATGAGTTTATAGGTCGAATTGCCAACCAACGTACAGCTTTGTTACCTGGGAGGTGGGATGAAATTGCACACAGTGTTGCCATATTGGCTTTTTCTAGGCCAAATTTCACAAATCTGATTTTCAGAATGTGCTTCAAAAATTTGATTTGGTTTGGAGCTTAAAAATTGGCTTAATCTGGCTTTATCCCGAAATTTTCCAAATTTTCCAATATTTTTTCCAGCCGTCTTCCGTTGGGGATGTCGGTTTTTAAGACTTAAACATTATTATTATTATGACAAATGTTTGGTTTATTGAAAACGAGACGATTTCTCATTCCTATTTTGCTTTGATAAAATCACACTAGCCTCGTTTCAAATTGTTAGTGGTTTTCCATTGGTTTCTTTTATTCTATGGCCTCGTTTTCAAATTTAGCTTAAATAGGCTTTATTTAAACTTTCTTTTGGCTTAGAGGGCTGACTAGCATCTGGCAAGCCGGTAAACGTGTGCTGTTCTCGTCTTAATTATTCTTTTACCTTTTCTATTCCACCTTGCAGCTCTCATCTCGTCTTCCAGGGTATATAAGGGAAAATTTCACCCACCCAGCAGATGAGATCCCAACTTTTAACGAGTGAGATCTCATTCGACAAGGATCTAACGCTTGACATATAAAAAGGATAGAAATTTAATGGTTTGTATTTGAAAGCGAGATGTCTGTTCGAGGCCTGGAAGGTAGGATGATTTGGTTCATATAAACAGATTTTAATATCGAAACATATTTCCAATGTCAAATATAAGGTAAACATTTGCTCTGATGTGAATTCTACGCATGGACAAACAAGAAATAAACATATCAGTTACTTACTAGGAAACCAAATTGGTCCTCTCCAATTGCTATTGCCACCAAATATGTAAGTATTTGACTCGCCAGGCACGTATTCTACGGCACTCAATTCTCCGCCGCAAACAGAAAATGTGAACGGATTCTTCTGGTGGTATTTGGACAGGGACCTGATGCCAAAAGGAGACAGGAACTCGTCTTCATCCAAAAGATATTTGAGCACTCGCTCCAGCCTCTCTTTCGAGGGCACAGCAAGGAGGTGGTTGTACTCTGCGCCAGTGCTCATGTATGAGATCTAGAACAGGAAAGAGGCTAATATAATATGGTGTTGGAGTTACATAGCTAAATGACGATTGATGGCCCAATCAGAGTCAATACACTTGGCAAATGGTTCCTGAGTTAGCAAAGGGTCTCCAATCAGCTAGGATTGCATGCCTCGGTAAATCAATGAATTTGAATCCCTCTTGTATGAAAGAAAGTTTTGTGCAAAGAACAATAAATTTTAACTTAAGGCGTGCGAACAACATATATGCACCTAAACCTAGGACTACAGCCTGTGGATTAGAAAATATAAGCTTTTTAGGGAAAAATCTTTGGTGAGACCTGCCCTTGCCTCTAAAGAAGTCCTATTCCGTAAAAGATTTTAAAATGGCATCAAGCAGAATGAACAAATTAAAGAACAGACATGTCCTTCTGTCACTCTGAGTTTTATACTTATGCACCCGTCAGACAGACTATACCAATCGGCTTTAAAATTGCTTTATACTATATGGCTTTATATTTTGTAGACAGAAAGAGTTCGTTTTCGCCTTAGGACTCTTGAAGTAATCTTATTGGTCAGCTCACTGTATCATGGGTGTTGATTGGTTTTCCCACACTGTACCAATCATTCACCTTTTTTCTAATTGGCCTATTTCGATCCACATCTGGGTATATAAATCAGTTAAGTTTCTGTTTGGTTCTCTTTCTGCCGTATTACTCTGTTGAGTGTCAGACAAAAAGCTTGAGTAATCCATGTGTTCGTTTCGCTATTTTACGATATTTCTGGCTATTTTGAAGTTTTGTAACATCCAAAGACTGTTTTATTGTTATCTGTTATCTTCAACTACAAGGTAGTCTGAACACTATCAGTCTGATAATTTTCAATCTGCAGAGACGAGGGAATTCCAATATTAGCCTTTGGGTAATGCCACGTGATGCAACACTACAGTTTTTGAATGTACAGCAAAGAATGCATTGGTTTTTACAGTAAGAATCTACGTAAAAGAAAGAGCAGGTAAAAAGCCCCCAGGTTTTAATTTGATGGAAAAACACCATCATACGCATCAAGTCTAAAAAATTGACATTCTTGATGAATCGATGTGATAGGTGACATTTAGCCCCCTCCCGGTTCAGAAATGGTTAAACTACAAATGATATCCGTACTTGACCACATTTTGCGATAGGGGAGAAAGAGCCGATTGGAATGTGTACTGAGAAAGTTAAATCCAATATTCAAATGTTTTCATATTTTTTGACAAATTGTGATTTATTGCTCTCCTGGGAAAATCTCACCTGAGAAGCCAGATCCTGTCTGTTTTTCAAGAACCAATCCAGTCTCTTTTTGAATCCGGGCAACTTCTGAATGACTTCATCCTCGAGAACGTGACATGCAAACAACGGAACCAGACCAACCAGGGACCTGATTTTGAGAGGGATCGACTTGCCACCTATTTTCAGATGATCGTAGTAAAATCCGTCTTCTTCATTCCAGAGACCGCATCCGGACAGCTGGTTCATGGCGTCCACGATCGAGATGAAATGCTCGAAGAATTTCGATGCCATATCTTCGTATGATGGGTCATCCACAGCAAGTTCTAATGCGATGTTTAGCATTGTTATTGCGAAGAATGCCATCCAAGCAGTGCCATCAGCCTGTACGAAAATGCGTATGAAAGAGATTTGACATTAAGTTTGTGCAAATGAGGCAAAAGGAGCGAGACACTGTATCAAATCACTCAGAAAAAACGAAACAAGTTTGAAAAATCACTCTTCTTTGCAAAAGCAAATACTTTTTACATGTGACCATAAGAAGTACGCCTGGGTCAAAATGGAAAAGGAACTAAAAATATTCAAAGATTAATGCAAATTAAAAAAGAGTTAAGGTCCTTACTCCAACAGTATTATGCGTGAAGGACACTCAAAGGACAATAATTGCCAAGGAGAATCATTATGATGATGACAGAGTTAAAATGCTTCATTGATTTTCATTTAATTATTTTTGTTGACATTCGCCATATGAATCGGTACGGAAATTAGCATGAAATTAGCAATGAAAAGACGTCTGGCCATTACAGCAATTCAATTCAAAACACTGGCACTTTTCCTTGCTCTACAAAATTACGAATAAATCAACCCTGTCTACTGACGTAAGTTTTAGCTGTTTTTGTTGCATTTTGGAACATGTAGTCCCTGGAGCCAGCTATGAAGTAAACACCCTTTGCATGTAGCGTTGCAATAGACCCCTTTCATAATGAGGTAGAATATGTTTGAAAGTGAGGCAAGAGATGTGATTCCCTGCTGAGAAACAATCCTTCATCATATTACACCTACAAAGCAACTCCATGCGTTGCTAAAAGCAATGCACGCCTTTGAGATTAGGATTCACATGATATCGAGGATAGAGATTTTCCAAGAAGTATTTAAAAAGACGTTACGTCATTGTGAAAGTGGTCTATTGTGTGCATCAAAGTATGGCAAATGCACACACCCAACTATCGAAAGAATCGAGTCTCAAAATGGACATTTACTAAACCATAACTTCAGTGAAAACAAACCAAGTTTCAACTCTGGATGGGGCGATGAAAATCTGTTCAAAGAATAAAAGGATTCTGGGCTTCTTGAAATTATATTTGAAATAAAGTCGCCAACCTGTTCAAGCTGCATTCCCGATGGAAGAGGCCTGGAGCGATCAAACACACCTAAAAACGAAGAAAACATTGACCGCGTGAAATAATTGCATCTATCAGCCATCTCTATTAAATGTTACCAGTTGCTGAACAGCCGGTGTGGTGATAACCGGGAGGTGTATTTCCTATTGGGTTTCACAATCAAATACGAAACATTTCACACATAAAAACAATTATCCCAGACAGTAAAGCATTTTTGTAATATACATTTTGCCATACTTCCAATTTATCTCGTTATTCTGAAACTCTGTACCGACAACAGTTCTGCGCGTTCAAACTAGTAATCATGCGTCACTTTAGTTCCACTAAGTACGTCTACAGATCCACTTGTAAGGAAGGGTATAGAGTAGGCTCAATTGAAGCACAGATCCTCTCGTTAGAGGTTAAGTAGGGGATAAGGTAAGGCTCTTCGGATAGATATTTATTCATGGGCAGATTAAGGTAAAATTTTCATTCTTTTTCAGAGAGAGCACAACAAAATGCAAGTCATTTATTGCGTTGTACATTGGCGATATTCTATATCAACAGATGGTATATTCTACAAACTGCCAATGACACAAACATGATTCTAAATTTTAGGAGAGTAGCTAGTATATTATTAGTTAGAACGTGCGGAACCGGCGGTACCGATTTAGGACGATTACTCCTTTAGAATAGCTTTATGATGGAAACAAAGAACATGTGGAAAGAAAAGAAAAAGCCTCCCGAGTTCTGAGGTCTTCCTGGCGCTTCTCAATAGAATTAAAAAAGTGCTTCCTATAAACGGATAGTGATATCAAATTCACAAATCAAAAATCAAGCATGTGTTGCTTTAATCAGTTTTTCTTATGTGTGGTACACTGCTGTATTCAGGAAACTCACCAATGTTATCAAGACCCAAAAATCCACCACTGAAAATGTTTTTCCCATTTGGATCCTTTCTGTTCACCCACCTAGAAAGCATAAATCTCTCGTCAAAAACTAAACTAAATATCAAAACAGTAATCTGTTCTAATACTGAAGCTATAGAAGCTTCTGGTTACATATTGAGATAGAAATGAGCAACTTCGCGCAAAAGATTCAACCAGCTCCTTTCTGCTAGAAGTTCCAAACAGCGTGGGTTCTAACACAACCACGTGTGGAACATATAATCAAAGGGTTGCCTAGTGGGCAGTAATTCTCAAATTGAAGATTAAGGTAGCGCTAATAGGTGTAATAAAAATACTAGGGTCTGATACTACAATTGGCACTGGTGCAGTGTATGCTACTGTGCTCCTGCTGAAAACAGGGCCTGGCACGTCAAAATGACTTCAAACAGAAACCTACCCACTAAAACATGCACTGACTCACCATGTGAAGTTCATGATCAGCTTCTGGAAGCATCTCGCCAAGAAGACGTTGTCTCGCTTTCCTTTCATTCCCGTCATCTTGTGGACAATAATGGCAGCGGCTGCATGCACAGGTGGATTGACGTCACCGAAATTGAACTCGTAGGCTGGAATCTGCCCATTAGGTGCCATGTACCACTCTCGTAATAACAACATCAACTGGTCTTTCGAGAAGCTTGGGTCGATGACTGCGAAGGGTATCATGTGAAAGGCAAGGTCCCAACATGCAAACTGAAGAAAAATCATAGAAATCATTACTGTGTACACAAATTGATTTCATTTTAGGGTCGACCTTCAGCAAAGCTGATAGTATCCCAATCAGTACTGAACATACTCCACAGTAGTGGACCATACCCCCCCCCCCCCCACAGTACTGATAATACATTCTGACAGTGTTGAACATCTTCCACAATACTGCAAAGCGTTTGATGAACTGATGGTATTCCCCCACAGCACTGAACATCCTCCACACCCTCCACAGTACTGAAAACCCTCTAGTGTACTGATGATATCTCCCCTCCCCACAATATTGGACTTCCTTCACACTACTGTACATCCTCCAATGTACTCATAGTATTCCCCTACAATCCTGTTGATATCCCCCAGAGTGCTGAACACCCTCCACATGAAACTGCAAAGACGTTCTCCAGGGTAACAAGAGTGTTTTGATCGAAAACAGGATTGTTTATGCAGATGTCAGCTGTGGTCATGATACTCTTTGTGGAACGAATAAAAAGGTTCACAGGACGTTTTATAAATCTCGCCACATTTTTACGAAAACACGCAGGCGTTACAATATTCTTTCCATTGATAATGATATTTGGTAGGGTGGTGCTCACAATAAGATAAGATCATGCAATTGTCTCTGAGAAATTATCATTTCAATGTTAAGAATTTCATTTTGATGAGTAACCGGCCCATTCTTCTCAGCTATATAATGCAACGACCGTCTTTCTTGTGAACAGTGAGTTGACTACCAGGATTCACAACGATATACGGTACACAAACATTTTCAAAAGAAACTAGGCTTGAGTCTCATACCATAGTTTCTCGTGTTTAGCCTTAATGTTGACACGAAAAGTTTTAACCAGTTTCTCAGTAGAACTCTTGCTCAATTCCAACTTCGTCCACTGAAATACTTGAAAAGTCGTTACCTTGTTTGATGTTTCTGATATCAACTCATTGCAGACTTGTGGCTGTGTTCTCCCCTAGTCTACGGCTATAGAATGGGCTAGTTAATTATGGACTAGTACAGGGAAGGTATCCTAGACCAAGATCTCCAGCCTCCTATGTTTTAGCAATCTTAGAAAAAGCAGAAACCCCTCCCCGTCACCGTTTCTTCACATACCGACCGAAATTAGGAGCCAAGAATTGGTCGTGCCTCCAATTGCATTTACACTGCAGCAAATGTCAAGAAAGGAATACTTCTTGTTGTAAGATATATTTAGACTTTTTTCCATCAGCGACTAGACTTTGGTTGAACCAGCCAGACCCTCGTTGTTGCGAATATTTCTCTAACAGACTAGCCTTAAAAATACCTCAACTCAGGGCTTGCTGCTTATTGATTTGCTGCTAATCAAAAAAAGGATTTGGTTTAAGAGTTTTCAACCCTTTTCTTATCCATCAACAGTGTTGTGCCCCTTTTGCGCCACAAAGGATCCCCAAACCAATAGCAAAGAACATGCACCAATATGACCAGGGCCTAAAGTAAGAAATTTGTCTATAGGTACACATTCATGAATAAATGGGCGTGGTCCTCGTTCGGAATCGTGATAATGTGATTGGGCGTGACACCAACTGAAATCAACATCTGATTGGGAGATTTTTAACCAGATCAAGAGAAGCGATGTGAAATTGTTTGTCAAACGGTTTTTGGTTAAATTGTAGACTCCTGTCCATTCTTGAAAGGTTCTAGGGACAAACTCCATCAGAAAAATTAGAAAATAGAAGCATCTCAGATTAGCTGAGAACGCATTTAGTGATTTTTAATTGTGTTATCTTTGCTGACCTACACCCATCTAATAAGCAGATAGACCCAATTTACAAATCCACGCTCTTCTCAATTGCAGAACCACAGTTTTAATTGCACAAAGTGAGTTAGCCCCCTCTTATTTAAGTTTTGCCACAAAGAATCTCAAACCAATAGCGAAGAGTATGCACCAATATCGTGTGTGAAGATGAGACCCCCGTCGAGAATTAATCAATGTACGGAACCACTGATGCGCGAAAAGAAGGAAGCAATTACAGAAAGTTTACAGATGCTGCAATAATGAAAAGCTCTTGCTCAGAAAGAACGATTCTTAACGAGGAGTGCATTGTTTAATTGGTAGCAGGTGAAAGAGGAATAATCAACTGTAATTTGAAATCACACTGATTTATCGAAAGAAATAATTCAGCCTAAATAAAGGATTAGTTTCAGAGGATGCAAGAAACGACAAACGCACGAAGAGCGTGACCAGATCAGACCACAACAAGAACCAAGGAGTAATTTCAGTTTGGAGCTTATGGTTAGTAAGTTTGAAGCTTTAAATGTTGATTAATGTATAATAGGATTAATCTACCAAAATAAACGAAATATTTTAAGTGCCAAACTTTGTCTGCTGTAGGCCTACTTTGATTTTTTTCTCCATATACATTCAAACAGCGGAAGTGGGTAGATCAGATAAATCAGGACCGCAGATCATATTTTCGCAAATCACAAGACCTTGCAAGAACCAACAAGTGAGGGGCACATCACCCCGTAAAATCTCGTACAGTTTTCTTTAAAGTCCTATTTTCTCAATAAAATCCCTTGAAAATCTCTAGAAAACCTTTTGTTCTTGAAAAACCTCGTACGCTTTGAAAGGGAGTGAAATGCCCCTTGCCTACGAGTGATATCATTTTGATTCAGCATAACAATTTACCTTCAACGGTTTCAAATATCGAGAGGTAAGCTGCATTACAACATTGATTTTTCAAAACCGACATTGAAATAGAATGTTAACTGCCACACTGTAAATTCGCTGTTTGCTGGCATTGATCTGTTTATACAAGCGAGTTCTGGTATCACATCATCAATTGATGATGGTGACCATGCGGTTAGAACGGTAGTGAGCTCGTTTTCTATGCACAATAACTGAAAGAGAGTTGATTTTTATGAAACTAAAATCTGAAAGAGAAACGAGTACCTTGGTAATCATTATACCAAAATTGGTGGTCCGAAACTCGTTCATGCCATAATATTACAATACTATTATAGGAGAGGCAGGATTTGGAAAATCAATCGAGATAATTTGTGAGAGTGAAAATGACCCGAATAGGACTCGAACCTACGACCTCTAGATTCGTACTCTAGTGCATTACCACTGCGAAACCGGGGCTTCCAGAAACCCAGGCCATTTCATTCATACAAATTCTACCACCACATCACCGCACGCAGAAACGAACCTATCCAGGCTCACTGAACCTGCGGAGGGGAGCCAACGATAGTCGCCCCGGGTTTCTTGAAGCCCCTACACTCTTTTTTCTTTATAAGAATAAATTTTATAAGAATATTTAGGCTCAAAATCGCCAAAGAACAATGGAAATTTAAGAATAAACAATGGAAAAGTTGAGGCTCAGAAAGATTTCAAGTATTCTTATAAAGAAAAAAGAGTGTATTGCGCAATGGTAGTGCACTAGAGTACGAATCTAGAGGTCGTGGGTTCGAGTTCGAGTCGAGAGGTCGTGGGTTGATATCAATAAACTTTACGAAACTTGATTCGTCGCAGGGTCAGGAAGGAGTAAATTGAACTAGGATTTGCCTCCTGACTGTGAAAACGGGATACGACTTCTTGGGACTAGGATTTGGGGAATGAACAAGTTAATTGGGATTAGGATTTGTTAAAAACGTCAATATTGGGAATTTTTATCCTCATTGAGCTCAGAATTTTTAATTATTTCAGTGCTGGGAATTAGGACTCTCTTGTAAAGCAAATGTTGATCGGGCGAGCAAGCAGCACAGTACCAGCCGAAATGTAAATTGGAAAATCATAGCTACGCATCGAAACGTAAAATCATTTTGATTATGTTCAAAAGAAATTATCTAAGTCTAAATATCATGAATAAATTATGAACTCAGAGAATATCGCGTAAAAGTGATACAAGTCGGCACCCTCTGTATTCCACACACGACAAAACTCAGATCGATCTATTCAGCTACCTGGTATACGTCAACATTCTAAACCATATTTCTCAATAGTCAAGTTCAGATCTTGAACAATATTTATCATCACAAGTCGCAACAAATTCACAGTACAATAAACGATTCCCTAGGATAGGATGGCAGATCTAATTAGACGCATTGCATAATAGGAAAATTCCCCTTAGCAACGCATAGCAACAAAGTCACAGTTCAGTAAACTATTATGTTAAGGGTGGTGGGCCTAGTCTCACGCATTGCATGATAGGTAAATTCCCCTTAACAACGCATAGCTACCAAAATTTGTCATCAGATACTGTTAAGAGAAGTACGTCAGAAAGAAGAGAAAAAGTGCCTAGGGAATGGCCTGCAACTGATTCCACCATCTTGAATAATGCAATTTTGCCCTTGAGCATCACTTGGTGCACTGCAGTGGCTCAGAATTCGAGAAGCAGTGAGGGGTAATATTTCCCAAATTTCTTTACCCTAGAGATCAAACTTGCAGCAATCAAATAGAGTAGCTAGAACTTTAATCATAGAAACGCAATATTTGCTCCATGATTCAGTTTACTAATAGAAACAATGGACGTCTAAACATTACCTGCAATTGATAATTCGCTGATTTATATTTCAGAAAGTCAGGCTGACCCAAACTGAAGATTCATCTACGTCCAGAACAGACCGTGCGAGTGGGAGAAAATTCAGCCAAACTCTGATCCGACAAGATGCCAAAAGCAGAGCCAGAAGCAACACCAAAACCAGAGCGATCACCTCTCCCTGAACCTGAAAACGAGCCAAAGGGGGAACCATTGCCAGAATGGACCACTGCTATCAAAACATGGGGCGTTGCTTGGCCATTCCACTGGATCGGATACGCAGTGATATTCTCAGCATTTCTCATACTGGCCATCATTCTTTTAAGGCGGTTATACCGGCATAAGCAACAAGGAAAAGCGATGACCAAGTTTTCAATAACAGTAACTACGTTAGTTACGATCTGCATGGCATCGAGGCTTCTGTATTTGGCAGTCAATCCTTACGAGTCCCCGAAGGACTGTTTATTCGGATACGGGAATTGCCCTTTGTTCATGTCGAGGCTGTTATTCAGTATCGGTCTTCCGAGCCTCGTATCAGCATTTTTGCTGGTTCATTTGGCGTTACTGGATGTCATGAAACTGCAACAATTAAGCAATTTCTCGAAATTACGGAACTGGAAATTCCTGGTCAGCGTTGTAGGGTTCAACTACTTTATTTCGATAACTGCTGATCTAGTCGTATCCTACAAGGCCGCTTCTATAGTCTTCGTCATTATCTGTCAGGCGTACTTCGTAATCTTCAGTGCAGCACTTGTTATCGGGTTTTCCTACACCGGGATTAGCATTTATACCAAAAACAAAACAACCAAATCTCACATCTATAAACTAAGCACAAAGTCGAAATACATGGCAAACGGAGATCAAGAAAAGATCAACAATAAATCGACGAGAAAAGTTGTCAGACTGACATTTCTGACGGCGATTCTAGGCCTGGCATTCCTGGTGTCCCAGCTATATTCCATGGTTGCATTGCTAACTGCGAGCAATGACATGGCGCAGAGTCCTTCCCCGTGGCCGTGGCTCACGTGTCAATATACTTACAGATTCATCGAAATTGCGATGGCTTGCTGCTTGCTGTACAATATTTCCTACATGCCGAAACAGAAAATTCAATATCATTCGGGTGAAAATATGAAATCCAAGATGGGGTCTGCATCTAAGTATGCTGCGAGCCCAAGCGGATCTAATATTGAAGATAGAGCTGATGGGACACCAAGAGCCCCTCATTTTCGTGTGAGTACCCAACTATAGAGGGAACAAAATTCGAGGGGTGCTCCTATTGAAGCTAGAGAACAAAACCGTCAAAGTAACTTCATCCAGTTGTTGGGTGTAGAAAATGTGAAAACCCAAGAATTTGCCAACGAGTTCATTTGAAAATCTTGTAACATATTATCACGAATATTTGCTGCTGCAAGATTAGGATAATTAGAGAAGAAAACATGCATATTGTACCAGGAAACCTACGTCTGCATTCGATTACTGCAGCACGGTGCCTCGTTCAAGAAACATTCCTTAGAAGATTTATCTCACGTAGATTTACATAGATTTAAACATAGGACGATATTAGATTCCAACATGTATATATACGAGATAAGTAAAGTATGATGATGCATAGAAAATTATGTAATTAACTTTGTACAGGTTTTTTTGGCCTCGAAGTTTAGTCACGAGTTTTTGGTGTCGAAAATATGCGAGAATTTTATTTTTGGCGAGGAGTACAAAACAGCTTTTCTAAAGCACCCCCGCTAGGAGGAAGGTTCAATTGAAGAATGAAATCCAGCAAACATGATCTTAAATAGTTGAGGAAAGAGTGTTTATCGTGAGAAGGCCGTTTGTTTTTAGAAACATCATTAACAATCTTTTGAATCAAAATAAAAGCATTTAACTGTTTACGAATCTCTCTTTGTGAGAAAACCTCTAGCGAGATGTATTGAAAGCGTGACTGAGAAGTTTCAAATCGATCAGTAGTTAATTGAAAAATATTTCAGAACACAAGCTGAGTAAACAAGAATATTTAAATGCAATCATTGCCGTAGCCAATGTTTATACACAGAACCAAAGAAGCAGGTTACAAGATAGCCTGACATTTGTACAGATAAAAACTAGATAGCAAAATAGAGGCGTTCCAAATGATTTCATCCAAATTGTTATCAAGATTTCTATTCGTTGATTATATTTTCCTTTTATGCAGCATAAAGAAACCCTACAATCACTTCTCGCAGGATCTTGCAAGTGCTTAGCAGGGCCGGATCCAGCACCCATAGATAGGGGGGTGGGGGCGTAACACACATATCAAAGGATAATGTAAGAGAAAGAGGGTATTGTCAAGCTAATTGTAT
Source organism: Pelagia noctiluca (assembly GCA_963924455.1). Taxonomy (NCBI): domain Eukaryota; kingdom Metazoa; phylum Cnidaria; class Scyphozoa; order Semaeostomeae; family Pelagiidae; genus Pelagia; species Pelagia noctiluca. The sequence continues at coordinate 5,117,220 of OZ004322.1, forward strand.
CGTTTTTCTACCAAAATAGGGTAGGCGTACGCCCCTTACGCCCCCTTGGATCCGGCCCTGCTTAGCCTGCCGTAGACTTTTCCTCACTCCTCCGCAGCTCAGTAAAGTACTATGTGCACGGGCTAACAAGTGCCCTTAAATCTGCCAAAATCAACGCATATAAAAAACTATATATTTCACCAACTGTAGAAATGCTATCCTTCAGTGGCAACGATTTCTGTATGATCTATGAGCAGAGGCGAGCTATTTCCTGAATTTGCGCAACGATTACTGAATCCCAGGGGATCCCAGACTCCCTATTGGCTCAGATGTTTACCACTTGACACCTGCAATCTCAAAATAGACGGGGACGACCATTCTTTTATTTCTGGGATCAGATTTTTGAAGCCAGTCACTTTTCCTTTAGGTTGATCCTTGCAATATGGTCATGCAGGGGCGGACTGGCTATAACATTAGGGCCCGGGCAATTACGTGGAAAGAGGGCCCCGAGCATCCAAGCAATGACTGAAAGTCATTAAGCAATGACCGGAGGTCATTGCCTAAACCAGATGGTGGTCTGGGGGGCGCTGTAAGCCCCACAGCGGGTCCAGGGCGGCGCCCTGGTAGGCGAAGCCCCTGGAAGCTCCTGAGATTTTGCTATTTTTGAAACGTTAAAATGGCTTAGGATACTGAAATCTCTCTTTCTGCAAAATGGAAGCTAAATAAAGTATCTATATATTAGTTTTATAATTATAAAAGCATTAGAAAGTGTTTCGTCTGATATTTTTGAGCTACAAGCCAACGAACTTAGTCCTTAGCGTTTCTGTGCAAATCAACAATGTAAACAATAATAGTAGGGTTAATAATAATAATCAACAGGGTTAACATAACAACTGTTTATCAGTTCTGCAATTAAAAGTTCAGAAGCCTAGAAAGTTCCTTGGAAGTCTTGGAAAATTCTGAAATCACTTCATCGTTGGATATGTCATTTAATACTCTTCTCTCTATGCTCAGAAGCATAAACGCTTCCAGTTGCTCTTGGCTCAACATGCTTCTTAGCCTACTCTTGATTATTTTCAAAAGAGAGAAACTCCTTTCACACTCCACTTGAGTAACCGCTAGGGTCATCATGTGCTTATACAAACAATAAAGCTCTGAGTAGGCTGTGCTGTGTACACCAAACTGGTACAGGACTTTAAAAACGCACGAGAAGCAGGATTTGCATGAATTTCCGTAACAACGGCTGTTGTCTTTCTCTTCTTCAAGCAGCTGATTTGAATCAGGATCTGAATCATCAATGGCATTGGTGGGCAAAGTACTTGAAGCAGTATTGCATTCATCTTGATCTGTTTCATCTTCATCATCGGATGCTTCTTGATCTTCAGGAAATTCGTCAACAAATTCTCTATTATATTCGTCAGGCAGTGTCATCGCTAGTCTTGGGAATGCATGAAAGAAGCTAACCAGCTGCTCTTTAACAACCTCCGCATCAATTTTCAAACCAGAGATGCTGCAAAGCTTTGAAAGAGCATTCTTAGGTATGTCTTTCTTTTGGAATTCAGCGAATCTCCTGGGGTCAAGGAAAGCAAAATCTCGGTAGAGATCACCCTGTTGTATAAATCGCCGATGAAGACTTCCCACAACTTCATCCATAACTGCATTAAATACCTCAACTTTATATTGCTGAAGAGCAGATAAAGCAATTTCTTCACTTTTGTCTTCGTCTGCCTGTATCTTTCTTCTTCTTACTCGCTTGTTTGGAAATGAAGTGGAAACCTCGATAATTTCTTGCTCTTCCGTTGCTTGCAAAGAAAGGATTTTATTCACATCATTGCAAAAATTGACCGCTCTGTCGTGGGCAGTAGAAAAATCTCTGCTGATTCGTTGCAGGCACTTGGAGCTACTTTCCACCATTCTCCATGCTTGCAGCAAATCGATACCGCGTGTTTGGAGATACTCGGACAGTGGTGACGTAATGCTAAAAATTCTGTTGTACAGAAATGCTGTCAGAACTGTATCAAAATGCAAAAGTTTGCCAACCATATCATTCGCTTGGTCTCGTGTGGTCTTGTTGAAGCTTGTACTGTTACGTATAACAGTCAGTGTTACCACTATATCAGCGAACAAACCTTTGCTTGCTGCCTCGTCGTCATCGAAAGAACCAAAGATTTTTCGAATGGCGTTTGACTTTGCCCACCATCTTGTTGCTCCAATCGTGGTTAGCTTTTTCATTCGTGAAGTACCAATCTTTGATTGTACTGTGCTTTCCCATAGGTTCATCCGTTTGTGAGATTCTTTAAAAAATACTGCAGCTTTGTTTAGTAGGCCAAAAAGACTGATCGATGAAACATTCATAGAAGTGACATCACCAAGAACCAAATTCAGCGTGTGTGCATAACACCAAACATGTATGTGATTCGAAGCAACCTCACTGATTCTAGCTTGGACGCCTTTATATTCACCTGACATATTTGCAGCGCCGTCAAAACTGTCCCCAACACAATTTGAGATATCAAGCTGCAAACGATCTAAAGTTGACTTCAGGAGATTGAAGAGAGCTTCCCCCGAAGAGCCATTTGCTTTCACAACGCTCAAGAGCCTTTCATGTACTTCTCCTTTAACTGCATAACGTACTACAACAGAACATTGGTCCTGACTGGTAATGTCTTGTGTTGAATCCATCTCAATTGAATATATACCAGCTGCTCGCACATCGTTGGCAATTCGTTCTTGAATCAGATTTCGCATTACTCGCACCAATGAGGTAACTGTTGATTTGCTCAAAAACGTATTGAAAGATCCTCGACCAACTTTTGTTTGCTTTTGCTGGGGGTTTCTCTTTTCTGTGTTTTGTCTTCCTTTCTCTGCGATTGCTTTAATGTGGTTTTGCAACACTTCATCGAACTTTCCAACGAGCTTAGTCACAGCCAGGAAATTACCATGATTAACTGCATCATCCAACAGTGTAAAAGATGACTCATTTCGTTTACCTCGGAAAGCCAGACCCTGTTGTCCAAGTGTTCTAATAATTTCAATGACTCGGTGCAATATTGCACGGCGGTGCTCCACCATACGGCGCTTGCGTTCAACAGAAGGGCTGCCAAACATGTGTGATATAGTGCCAAATTTTGAAAGGTGCTGCATGTACGCTTCAACTGCGGTATTATGACTTTGTGAATGTTCGTGCTCTGTTAGTCGAGTGTACAGATGTTTCTTGTCACAAGTCTTTATGGAAAAGGGGGCGTCCTGTGCATTGCCAAAGGATAAACAAATATAGCAGAAAAGAGTTTTCGCATTTGTTGAATAAGTGACCCACTGCCTTGGCACTTTTTCACCGTTGATTGATACACGACTATAGGCAATTTCAGGGTTGAAGCCTATATCTTCTTTTGGCTGGATTGGATGTTGCTGAAGAAATGTTTCTAAGTTCGTCAAGGAAGGACGTTGAAAGCGCGCTGCATCTGCCACTGTTGGAGTAGACGATTTTATGTGGTCAATTGCGCCTGCTTCTGTTATGGATTGTGCTGATTTAGATTTTTCATCGCACGATCTCACTTTTTTTGAAGGTGGAGGTGCGGGTTGTGATTCTGAATTTCGCTCCAAACAAGCATCTTGTTCCAAACTGATACCACCACAAGACTGTGGCAACTTAGCATGGTCCTCTGGAAATTGAAAAAGAGAATTTAAGCTTTATAAGCTAAGTTGCTATGTGATGTCAGCTATAAACGTTCAAATTCAGTGCTACAAAACTATGGTGATACGAATCAATAAAGATATCGATCGAAAAACTTTGAATAGAGTAAACTATAAACGAAGGCATTGGCAATAACAGAGCTGAAATTTGTATTCTTCGGTATTCTTGAGATTTGTGGATTGGACAGTCAAATTGCTTGTACTACACAACATCTAATATTTATGAAAAGATGAATAAAAATACAAAACAAATTCCCATTAACACGTATTATTTATTCTTTTCAGTAAAATGCAACATAATAATAAAGCAACTAAAAGTGATCTTCTGAAGCCCTCTTTTGTGCTCCCCAGTTCTCTGATAAATTCATATAAACCCCCTTGACGTTTTGAATCTTTGCGAATTCAAGCAAACATTCTGGCAAATGTTCCTCCATGTCATCATCCATGTTAAAAATATAAAATGGTCCTTTGTTACTATCAATAGAATGTTGGTAGGCCTACACGTTTTTTATTAAGACACCCCTTTATGAGAAACCTACTAGTCTAGGTCGGCGCTTTTTCATAGTCAAAATATGAACGTGTTGCGCAATAATGGTTTTCTGACCCTTACCTAAACACTATTTTAAACTTAAAATTTAAGAACGTGCCATAAATGGGTAACCATTTCATCTCATTTACACGCTTTTTTTCTTATAAGGAACTGTTAATAAGAAACCTAGAACTAGAATTTCTTGTAAAATACCATGGATTCTTTTTTCTATTATTTCATGTAATAATAGAGAACAATAGAAAATTTAAAGAACTTTTTGTACTAGGCCTGGAGGCAGGTTCCTTATAAAATAAAAAGCGTGTATGGCATGTTCTTGAATTTTAAGTTTAGAACAGTGCTTCGGTAGGCTAGGCTCAGAAAACCATTATCATACGCAATGGTGTTCATTTCTTGACTATGACCTAACATTGATGTAGTAGAATTTGAGGTAATTACAATAGATTCTCTTCTTCTATTGTTTTCTTTATAACAATATAAAACAATGGAACATCTAAGTAAACTTTATTAGTTGTGCCTGAGCTAGGTTTCTTATAATACAAAAAACGTGTATTCCTTTGTTCGCCAAAACTTCTTCTTCTCTTACCTTTACCGTCCTGGTCATTATTTCGTGCTTTACCCAATGCAGTTTCAGTTGTTGCACTTGAAGACGGTGATGATAAACTTTGAAAATAACTCGCGATGTTTTTTTGTCCTTCCGCATCTTTCTTTAGGCCAGCAAGAAGTTTTTCTTGGCGCTTTTGATGGCCACTCTTATATTTCCTTTTCTGTTTGTCTTTATTCTCTTCATTTTGCTCCATCTTAACAGACAGTCAAAGCGTCCTAACTTGCCATCTTTACTTATGCGCTACCTTTAGGCCAACTATTATATTTCTGACAGTTTACTGAACTTCTGACTAAAAGTATGATTCTAGGATAAACAACAGGAAGTTCGTCATAGAAAGGTTATGTCTGTCCTATGTCGTGAAAAGAATGTTCTTTTTTGATGACAGACTATTAGCACATGGCTAGTACGGCAAACTTTTGATAATAGGTTTTGTAAGCTAATTAATAAGAAACGACGTCCCTTTGATATTTTTGTCCAGATAAACAAATACTAAAAACTTATATTTGAATTCACGCGATAAACCGAAATCTGACAAGTATTTCATGAGTAAAAACAGCGAGAAATGAAGAGGGCCCCATTTACTGCAAAAATAATCTGAACAGAACAAGCTAGTATACCATTAAATAGCAAATTTGAAATTTTTTTACATTTAGAGAGGGCCCACCGGGCGATCGCCCGGTAGCCCGACCGGCCAGTCCGCCCCTGTGGTCATGTAAAGAAATTATGACCAACAGTAGTCGGGATTAGGGCAACTGCTTAGGGCCTTACACGTTACTACACTCAACAAAAATAAAAAGGAAAAGACTGCTTACCCAAGGGTACTCCCACTTGTCAGGCATGGATAGAATGTCGCGGTTGAAGAGATGGCGCCATTCCAGATTCCGATCTCTAGAAGAAGGGGGTTTAGGCTGGTCTGGGTCTCCTTCGAGCCAGTCCTTGATGATGTAATGGTAAAACTGTTTGCTCCATAACAAACCGGCAAAAGCTTGTCTTGAAACCAAGTTTTCTTCCTCTGTTCCTTTTTCTATTGAGAAAGTTATAAAAATACAATTTGACACCCTGAGTGTGAAATAAACAGGGAAATGCAAAAGTGGGGGTATATTCTGATATTTATGAAAACACAATAGACAGGGGGTTCCAAATAACGACAGGTTGTCTCTGAATTCAGTTTTTACATTGGTGGAATGAATTTCGAGATGGTATTTTGGTGCAACAGGACAAGTTTCTCTGCAGTTGCCAACTGCAAAACTATCTTGTTACAAAACATTAGGCCGCTTGTGGTCTTAATCAAATCAAGCTTAATTAAACAGTCTTTGATCAGTACAAAACTTCAATATAAAACCAGAAAAATCAGAATAGCGAAAACATGGATAACTTAAGCTTTTTATCTGGGTAAAACAATTCGTTTGGTTTTTGTTTCTTTCTCTTTCTGACGTATCACTCTGTTGAGTGTCAGATGAAAAGCTTAAGCAATCTATGTTTTCTCTTTGTTTTCTATTTTTCTAGTTGTATTGAACCTTAATTGACTAATAAACATTTTCACATCAAAATCAATAAACACTTCAACCTAATATGGATACATTGCGGCTAAACAACTTATTGATTTTATCTTATAAGTACGTTGCACTACAACCTAATTTTGACAGTAAAATAAGTGAGAAACTCTGAAACTGCAAACCTGGTAGAACACACGAGTAAAAATGATCAGCTTCTGTTTTCCGCAAGTCAAAAACATCATCAAACTTTGCCTTGCTGAAATTGTCACCGGGTGTCACATCCTCGTTACGCGTCAGCCTGCATTTGATAACATAACTCTCCCCACCACCCAGGTTCAGTTTGTAATGTCCAGCTACTTTCGTCCCTCTTTGTTTTGGGTTGATTGCATCCTTGTCTCCGTCTATAAGGTAGCGATGGAAGGCGTCCTTGACGAACTCGGTGTAACTATCAGAGCCAAACAACCGCTGAAATATGAGAGTAGCTAATTTATACTGTTATAGTTTATTATTCAAAATACAAATGTTTAAAGGAAGAGGATGAAGCAAGAGAAAAACTGGCAGTTTAATTTCAAGCTACTAGTCGCCATTTCTAAACAAAAGTTATTTGTTTCTCAAGAAACTGGTCTATTTGGCAAACAAAGCCGCGAATTGGAAAAAAGGCCTACTGCTCAAGCTTTTCTCCTTAGAGATCTTGCAAATAGACCAATAGAAGAAGGTGCTATATCAACCCATGACATAAGGTGTTAGTTTCATGACCCCTCACTAATATCGCTCACACTGCAATTTGCTCTGTCAATTAATAAGCCAACCCTACGTGTTTTTGATTACAGCAGAGAAAATATAATTTCGTTCCTATTGCAATAACTATTCCATACCTTGCTATTAGTTTCATTTTCTGTAAACCATAATTCCGGGTCCTTGCCAGATTGATTGACATCCCAAAAGAAACTGAATTTATCCAGGGTCTGGTGAGTGCATTCTGCAGAATTCAGACCGGACTTGACGATTTTGGGCTTCATGGTGCACCCCTCGTGTTTGCACCCCCAAATCCACGTGTTTCGATACCAGAGGGTCGGCAGTACATGTACTGTGGCTGCCTCTTTGCTGCGATTGGTCACAGTGATCTTGCAAAGGACGTCGTTTGGGGAGGCTTTGGCGTACTCAGCAACGACATCCCAGTACTTGCTGTCGTTGAAAACGCCTGTAAACAGGAACAAAAATAATTCAATGTAAGAGGTATGATATCATATGCCTCTAATAAATAGCTTTTCACTGGTAAAAGCTTTGATTTTTTCCAACTTTCAAGAAAAAAAATATGCATATGTGCAGCTATCTTCCTTAGTTTAATGGCTAGTTCATCTGGAAATTTCAAGGAAAAAATGTATAAGTATCTATCAAAATTAACCTAATTCATACACATGGGCGTTAAAATCTATTTATAACAATGGGGTAAAATTCATGAAAATTGGTATTTTCGTAGAATTCCAGATTCGATTTGCGTCTAATCAAGTTGATATTGAAGCTTTCTGTGGGAAAATTCATTCAAACCGTGAGAAGACTTTAAAAACACGTATGGACACCCTATGCCTAAAGCTTGAAGTCGAGGCAACCATGCAGCCTCGTCAACATAATCCAATATGGCCGAGGACTAAGAAAGAAGCTGCAAATGAAATCTTAAGAAATAGCCCGTATTAACTCAAGATAAACTATCAAATTTCCAAATAAAGATGTTAAAAAAACCAAGAGCCATCAGTGGAACAATAAAAGCGTTGAATGTTTTTCTAAGCAAAGAACTACCACCGAAAAGAAGACTTTGCAGCACAGCATCAAAATGCCTAGGCCCAATTGAAATTTCTAAGACACGAGATAACAACAACCTTTCGAGATGGAAAAGTTTCATTTCCGCTCAGCAAAAAGTCTGCACTTACAAAGATTCCAGAAAGTTGAACAATTTGAATCAGATTGCATATTATTCACAACTTTCTTGTAAAGCGGTAGCTCTATCTGGGAAACAAATTCTTACATATAAGATACAAAATGATTTTAGAAGAATGATGGGAAAGAAAGGTGGGTTAGGGTTAAAGTTGTTAATTCAACAATAACTTTTATACTTTTGATATCTTCATTTGCTAATTTCTTTTTCTACTTATTATTGATCTTAATTTGATTTTGACAGGTAGTTAGTGTCCTTTATACTTTTCTTTATGTGGCTAGTGCACCAGCAGTGGGCAACTGCTTTCAGAAAACTTGGGGCAGTCATTTACACATACGCAAAGATCAAATTAGATACTTAGAAAATCTGTTAGCTGACTAGTTCATCCAGAAACCCTAGATGAGTTGAATAAAGATAGATTGGATGGTTTAAGTTGAGCTCAGAGGAACAAGTCAGTTAGGTTGGGCCATAGCTGGACCAATTTCTAGGCTGAACAATTATAGAATACACAACTTCAACAAAGAAAAATACTAAGAACAATAAAAACTGCCCTGCCAAACACGAGATCTTGTAAAGAAGAATCATACTTCTGCAATTGTTCCAAGTCTGTGAAGTTTATTTTCTTAGCAAGAAGTACAACCTTACCAGACAAATATTTCCCTGCATTTGAGAGCTGGCTGCTAGAGCTTGTGCTTAATCCATAGTAAAGAAATCATTTTTCTAGCTTTTATCCTATTTTCTTACTACAGGCTCTCAAAAAATTATCTTTTGAAAGAGAATTCAAAAATGCATCAGAAATTGACCATTTCAGTCTCAAATTTGCCCCAAAGTTGCTAAAAGCAATTTTCAAATGCACAGACAATAAACAGACCTGACCCTCTGAATTTTATCAGGTGGGCAATGCAATGCCTTCCTTGTTGCTGTTAGCTACGCTATTCGTAATTCCTCATCCAAAGTTCACATAGAAGCGGACAATTCCCTTCAAATTTGGTAAATAGGGAGGTAGCCAGTTGCCCACCTTAATAAACAGAGAAGGGTGCTGAAAGGGACCAGGCTGATTCTCATATCAAAAGGTCAAGAAAAGTTACGAAATCAATAAGACTGGGTTCTATTACCTCTAATCTTCAAATACTGCTTGTTCTTTAGCAAATTACTTATTTGAAAAATATTCATAAAATGTGATGGTAAAGTTTGATACATATGGAATCCAAATCGGTTTGAAATAAATATTGATTTCTTCTCTTTTTCATGTCAGCTTCAAAGGGTAAAGGAAAATCAAAAAAGCTTATTGTAGACCCAGACATGGCAGAAGGAATTGTAGACATTGTTGGTACCAAGGATAAAATGGAAAAAGTCGTTGAAAATATGAACCAAGATTTTGCTGCAAAGATACCAGCCAGAATTACTGCAGGTTAGAAGCATTCTCAATCTCTTTACATCAATAAGCCTGATTTTTGGTGGTTCAAATTTGAGAGCTATATTTCATTTATTGAAGTTGTGAGTGATCTGGTTAGTTTACGACACAATATTTAACACAATAGTCACCACTTCTCATGAATAGAAAAGAATAGAATAGAATATGATAAGCTAAGCCTTTGATATTAAGTAGGGCTTCAAAGGCAAGTATTGGGTCTTAAACTAATGACAAACTCATTGTAAACAGCCTTGATTAGACCAAGATGTATTTATGAATAAGTTTTTGTTTAACCTGCTTGCCAACAAAAGGGCGACAAGAGGCCTTACTTCCAGAAGGGGTACAGTGGGTTGCACTACATCACAACAATTTTACTTCCTAGTACATATGGTCCTTCCATTTTTGCAGCATGTTTAAAAACAACTACCCACTAGATGACCATGTAATTTAGTTTGGTGGTGGTTTCAAAGCCACTGTCCAGAATCTCTAGCACTAAAGGAGCTGGTTAGTAGATACAATGCCACTGCACCTACCACTAAGGCTGTATAAGAAATCTAAGAATTAAAGGGATGATCATTTTTGAGTTGAGGTGAGTGGCCAGGCAGCTTAAGCGGTTGCCAATAAAAGTAAACAATATGCAACTGAAGTCAGGCGTGGTTGAGACGGGAAAACATCTGGATGACTAGACATCTCACTCCATTGTCCTTCAGAAGGGTTATTAAACTAGGGGTTCCGTGCCCCTGCTGGAAAATAAGACCAATGGCCTTTCGTAGGCTGGCACGTTAAACATGTACTTACTTACTTACGTAGCTTGGTGTAAAGTTATCCAAACACTCAGGAGAGGATGTTGAGTCCTTCCATCTAAGACTTTGAGCAAATGGGAGATTTGTAACACAGAATATAATATCACAAGCTTTTTCATCGATCTTTTAGGGTTTATTGACAACATCATGGTTAAAACTGGATCAGGGAAGAAAGTACCTCTATATGAAATTGCTTCCGTAACAACAAAGAACGACAATTTCACAATTGACATCCAAGATAACTTACCGAATGTAAGAGTTATTTGCTGCTTTGATTTGTTTGAATCTTTTCAAGATAATCACAAATTTTAACATACTGACAATGAATAAAAATTCATTATTCTTGAAACAAAATTCATTTCTGGTCTTCTTCCCACTGGTGGCCTTTGAGAAGCAATGCAAAACATAATTTCTCAAGAAATGGCTTCTACACTGTTAATTAAACTTTTTGCATTCATGTAATCAATGTTTCAATGATTGAGGATGTTGAGGAGAAGCAGGTTTTGGGAAAAAACGAAAATTATTCAATGTGAACGAAATGACCCCAGGTAGGATCAGAACCCACAACCACTCTACCAACTGAGTCTACTTGGGCAAGATTGCTCAGTTGCTAGTGGTTGAGGTCTCCATGACCCAATCATTTCATTTTCACACATTAATTTTCATTGATTGAGGATGTACTGCACTAAAGTAAAATGCTGAATTTTGGGGCAAGAAATAAGCCTTATTCTGTTATAAATATTTTGCTTATGTCATGCAAACTTGTGTTGTTATGTCATACAAACTTGTGTTGACTTTTATGGTTATGTCATATAGACCCACAACTGTCTAACTTAAGCAGCCAAACTAGGCTTTAGACAGCTGTTCATATTCTTAAAAAATTGTATTTTTCTTACGTAGGCCAGCAAATTGATATCAGCAGCAATAGCAGAAACTGGATTTAACTTGATACCCCAAGTCAGCGGAAACACATTAAGCGTCCCTATTCCAATGCAAGTATTTTTTTTCTAAATATAGCCTTTTACAATTGTATTGTCAAATCTCTTGCTAGAAGTGTGAATTATAAAAAGTACTATTAGCCATATTGTGGAGGATGAAACTTGTAGTGCAATTTAAAAAAGAGAGCAATGTGATAAAAACAATACTAACTATAACTTAATTTCAATAACATTATTTCCACTATTAATATCTTAACTTATAATATCTTAGTGGCACACCTCTTTACAAAGTTGTAAGGTTATATACCCCCATCTCCTTTACAATCACCTGCTTACACACATAGAAACAAGAGGGTTTTAAGAATGTATGTAAATCAGTGATGTGAACCAGGAAAAGAAGAGGAATGAGGCAGAATCCTTGAGAGACTCCACTACTTATGACTTTTAAGGGTTGTGAATTTATACAACATTGCAATCTGTTGGGGAGATAGCAAAATAAGGATCTAGATTTCTCAGATTCCTTGAGTGGCTTATTGCTCTGGTCATTTGGTTTGTAGGCTCTAGTAGTTACTTTTCCAGTGTGCTGGCGAGAGCTAGGAGTGATCACTCTGGTCAGCAGAAAAGGCCTGAATCCTTTCCTTGTATGACATAGTACTCTATTCTACTCAAATGAAATAAGACAATATTATACAGGTTTACACAAGATCAAAGAAATGCAGTAGGAAGAATCGCAAAAACAATTGCTGACCAGGCAAAAACTGACCTCCGAAAAGTGAGACAGAAAGCAATGTCAGATATACGAAAAAACAAAGAAGGAGAATCTAAAGACCTTATAAAACGCATTGAGAACATGGTAAGATTTCTGATTGTGAATTGTGATACTTCCTTCTAAACATGTCGCAATTAACCGCCGTAATGTTCTAAATCGTTTTCCTTCTCTTTGTCCTATCAGAAGTTTTCACTAATTTGTCAAGTTCTTTACTTGATTTTCGTTGGTTCGGAATTAGGTTGATATTTACCAAATCAAGATCTTTTCTAGTTACTTTGATTTAAAACATGGCCTACCAATCTGCCTACGTAAATCAGTAAATGACTCTGTGAGAGAGAGCCTTGCCAGAGTTATTTCATGGATGACACCATGCCTTGCAATTTTCTTTATAAATGCAACGGCATCATGAAAAATCGATTGGGGATTGGGTACCATGTTTCATATAAAGAATTAAAGCTTTTAGACTAACAGTTTTAAGGCAACCAGTCACTGTGGCATTTTGAGCTTGGGGGCACAGACTGAATGGCCTGCATTTTCAACCTTGGTAGGATTTTAAAGTTCAAGGTTGAAATTACGAGATCTAGGTCTAAAACCTTTTATTGGAATTCCTTAGAATTGATATCAATTCAGTTAATTCTTTCCACTTTGAAGCATAGAAATATTCTAGTATTGTTCTATTTTCTTTTTTAATTTCGCAAAATCATGGAGATTTCTAAATGCATCTCTTTCACAAATTTCAAACATTAAGGCTGATTTCAATAAATAAAAACTCTGCAAATGTTTCAGTTACTTTTCAACAAGATAGTACTTATCTTTTGAATATTTGACAAGTGTTAATGTTTTTAAATATCAGCAATCCTTTTCTGACTTATCCTCTGCATTCTTACTAACTAGGGCAAAACATAAACATACTATAGGTGCAGTATATACTGCGTAGGCCAAAATTGTGTCATATTTGAGTGCCTACAATTTATCCTGTATCAAGAGCTCATTACAAAGACTTAATTTCATTATTTGCAGAATACCTAAATATAAACTACTTGATCAAAGCTTTTATACAGCTTGACAAAGCATGGGTTTTTTAACCCTGAGTTATATACGGCACCTTGGGTTGTATTTCAATTTTGCCACTTATTCAATTATCACTGCAATTCTATTCCTAGGTGCAGCAGCTAACAGATCACTTCTCTGAAAAAGTAGACACAGCTCTAGATGCAAAATTAAGTGACCAAGCAGGAAAATTGAAATGAAAAGAAAATACAAGCTGTGTGTTGAAGTTTGATAAGAAAATACTGAAATAGTAAAAAAATTTGTCCTGAGAGCGTGCGCAAGTTTGTCGCAAAAACATTGTGAGGTTGATGACTACCGGAGAATAATAAACCCTCTAAAACAATTAAATGTATGTACATACCGGTATCAATGAGCTCAAATTCCGGTCTTTGTATTCCTCTCTCTCTGTTTTCCCTCTCCAGTAAACTGTATGGGTATTCGTTCTGCGGGTACTTGTATAATGCCTTCATGTATGAATGGGTTGGGGTGGAGTCTAGGTAATAGTAGCACTCTTTCACATCCTCACCATGATTACCTGCAATTTTCACCATTCTTTATTTCAAACAATTTACTTCAGAACATAAATATCTTTTAAAAATTTACCCTAACACTAAAAACACAAAATTTCACCCCAGAATATCTTTAAACTTGTGGGTTTGAGACAGGTGTCTGTAAAACACCAACTCACCAACTCCCTAACTTACCAACTTCAATTCTTTAGGGAGTGAATATTCTAAATTTTCTAATTTATGCAAAACTATAGAGAATGGAAGTTGGTAAGTTGGGTAGTTGGTGAGTTGATATATTACAGGCACAGAGTTTGAGACCTGGTGGGCTTATTACAATGAAGGTACCTCTCTTGTGAGAATATATTTCCCATGTTAGACCTTGCATTGTTAATTCATGGACGAGTGAACTGGGCAGATCCAAGCAAACAATCCGACTCTGGTATCATTTTTCACTTGTGACATGCTATCATTGGGTTAAACAGAAGCCAAACTATACCTTGTGGACCGGTAAGACCATACAGTCTTTCCTTCAAGATGGCATCTTTTTCATTCCATAGTGCTAGCCCAAAGCAGAGTCTACATTGTCTGTCTGTTATTCCCAGAAGACCATCTTCACCCCAGCGATATGCTCGTGATCTGGAGTCATCGTGGCTGAAGTAGTCCCAGCTAAAAAATGAATTGCGCACAATCTAAAGTTTAGGCATACCAAAATAGTATGTAGTTTGAGGATTGTCATTATATGCTGTATGTTGGGAGGCAAGAAAAGTGATTTGAGACACTTATCAGGCTAGAGCCAAAGTTATTTGATTTGAGTGAGAAGGTAGCCATTTGTTTCATTCCCTTTAATTAAGTTTGGATGTTGTAATGGTCTCAATAGTGCACAAAGTTTGCTTAAACAAATTTGAAAATTGATGTATGATGAACTGCAATGCTGTGTATGGGATTATTCATGAAAATGTCATTTATAATTAGATTATAACTAGAATTTATTTAACAAACTACTAGTGGAAAAATATTTGGGTTAAGTGTCCCAACTGCGTAAACATCATGGGTTGTGCATTGTCGCAGCTGAAAAAATTAACAACAGCATAAAATAAGCCATCCGAACCATTCCCATCTGTGATAGAGCATCAGAATGGGGAAACAAAATAAGAAAAATCACAAATCTTTTTGAAAAATAGCGTTAAGGTTGAAGTTTATCTTTGTTTGTCTTATGAGATAATGCCAATGTTTTCCAGCATGGTTATGTATAAACAAACAAATATCAAACAAATGTCAGTGGTCTGAAGAATTTTGAATTTTCATGGAATGTTATAAGAAACACCCACAAGCTGAGTTCAGATTGAATCAACACTGTTTATGACTGGACCACATAATTCAAAACCATAGTTACTATCGTGTAACATTGTCCCTAAAAAAACTCGATTTTGGCCAAATCGTAAGTTTAAGCTTTGTTGATTGTATCAATCGTAATTATCCTCATCAATAATTATTGCAAAGGACTAGAGCTGTGTTATGCAAACAATGTAATGTGTAGTTATTCATTGTCCTTCAGTGAAGGGTAGTCCTTATTGGACAACAAACAATAGGTCACATGTTTTTATATTGTTCTTTTACGAACTGGCATAATTCCTCTAACATGGACTGAATAGTCTTGAAGGTAATAATTTGAATTTTTATTCTCACGAGGCAGATTTTTGGTTGATTAGCTTGAGTAAAGCCTATAGGTTAAAAACGCTATCCCTTTGTTAGAGAGAATTTATCATCCCAACTCCCTGCACCATCGACAATATATTAAATGATTATGATTAATTGGTTTTGAGTTGCACTGTTTGATGGGCATATCCTTGTGTAGTACCCCCTCATCCCCCTATACAGGATAACAGTCCATCTGGTCTGGATAAGAGCTCCTATCAAGTACGGGACAAAGTTCCAGCCAGTACGGGGGTAATGTGCCCCCTGATAGGGGCATTCATTTGCAGTTGGCATTGAGTAGGGGCTAAGGGCATGGGTTATTGACATGTGGTCATGCCATCCCCCCAGGATCATTAACCCTGACATTGTTCAGGCACTTGTACACAAAAGTAAGCACTCCATCAAACTTTCCGATTAATATCTTAATATAATGTTTTGGTTGAAAACCTAATCAAACTACAAATAAACAACCCTCTTACCAACTTCCATCAGGTGAATAATCTTCCCTAACTGTCCCCCATTGCCTCTCGGAGAGGTAAGGCCCCCACCTCTTCCAATTTTGTGCTCGTTTCTCGTCCTCTTGCAATCGTCTGATTTCCTCAGACTCAAACTGGTACAGGACTTGCCATCTACCACTAACTGATCTGTGTACTTCATGATTTCCTTCACCTGAATTGGCAGACATTCTTGGAGATCAGTTCAGCCTGGTTTCTCCAGACACACCTCGCCCTTGCCTCCGCGCTTGCTTTCCCTAGCACAAGCCACGAAAGCCATTTTGATTGACAAGACTTTGTGTTGTTGACTGCTGGTTGAGTCACGTGTCAAAATAGAAATCTTCCACAAAGGATTCTTGTAGAAAGCAGACAGTTGCTTTAGTCTTGAGACAATAACGGAAAACAAAAGCTTTCTTTAGTTGAAGGTAAAGCAAATTACAAGGGAGAATGGAAAGTGGGCCAAAGTGAAGTAAGCTAAGAAAAGTAAAGTAAAGTTAGGAGAGAAAAGCTAATCAAAACGAAGCAAAGCAAACAAAAGTAAAAAAGTAAAGCAAAGAAAACAAAATAATCAAAACATATGTCAGACAGTAACCAACCCTAACAAAACATTAAAATAAATTGATTAAGTAAAGAAAAATAAAAGTAAAATCTAGTAGAGGTTGAGTAGAATAAAATTTGGTAAAAAAAAGTTAATCAAAGTGTGAACTCGAGATAATTTGTGAGAAGGAAAATGACACGAGTAGGACTCGAACCCACGACCTCTAGATTCGTACTCTAGAGCGCTACCACTGCGCCCGGGGCTTCGAGAAACCCAAGCTATTTCATTCCCACAAATTATCTCGATTGATTTCCCAAATCCTGCATCTCATCAAAAGTATGAACTAAAGAATAAAGGTAAATAGAAGTAAAGCAAAAAAACAAAAGTAAAATTGAGTAAAGTAAAAAACATAAGTACAGCAAAACAAAGTAAAAAAATGAAGCAAGGTAAGGTAAAGAGAAGTAAAGTAAAAAAGTCAAAGTAATGTAAAGTAAAGTAAACAAAAGCAAAACAAAAAGTGAAGCAAAGTTTGTAGAGCAAAGTAAACATAAGTAAATCAAAGTAAGGTAATGTGAAAAAGAGTAAAGCAAAGCAGAGTAAATATACAAAATTAGAGAAAAATAAAGAAAAAGAAAGGAAGGTAAAGCCAAGAAAGTCTACTGGTTTAGTTAACCGGTGATTTTAGAGATAGACAAGTAGAAATCTTTGGATGGGGTGAAGGCTGTCTACGACAAAACTTGACATCAACATGCCACAGAGGCAATTTGAGAATCTCTGCCAGGTAATCATAGCTCCTAATTCAGACAGGCCTGACAAAAATGAAATAACAAAGATAAAATATGACAGCTTTTAATTCACAAATGAATAAATACAGAAAATACAGCCGATTATTTTACACGTTCATTACGACAAAATCAAGAGAAAGAAGTTTAACAATGTCAGCAAAAATGAAAGTCAGAAATGGTTCTACAAACTAACCAATTCTCCTTGATTATCATCAACATTATAATCCACCCAATCCTGAGAAATGGGGGCCGACAGCATCGTATCTGTGATCGAAAAAGCATCACACAAATCCAAAGAATGGGGACCGAGTTGACGACAAAGTTCCGCTGATTTTTCATTGACCTTGGCACCCTCGGAGTTAGACAGCCCACCGTGCAGTAAAAACCATCCAAGATTCTTCTCCACTATATCTAAGAGATAAAGATGGCGGAGGCTGGTGAGGACTGGTTTCAATGATTCATCGGCAGTTTCTATTGATGCTGAGAACCGCTCACTGACGAGGCGCTCACCGTATGCCTTAGCACACGCCTGTACCAAATCACTCTCCTCCAGCATCCAAGACTGGAACAAACCACCTGCACCAGCTTGCATCAGTTTTCCTCCCAGCGTCATGTACAGCAACTGCTCTCTGTATTCAAGCAAATAATGCAAGTAGTCCAAACTTTCCACATCCTTGGTTGGTGCTTCAAGATTCTTTGGCCTGAATGCTGTCAATCGTTCTTTAGCCACCTTCTGCATTAGGACAGAATTGTCTCCTTCAGCTGTCATAGCAGCGTGTGCAAGCCCAATAAATGTGCCGAACCGATTGCAAGATAGATAACCTTGGCCACCACATCTCTCTCTTGTTACCGACGCTACCTCCTCACAGTGCCAGGATGCCAGCGGCTTGATTGCACAGCACATGGTCACTACCTCTGCATGCTCCGACCCATCTTCTTTCTGAAATGCCCATCTGTCTTTGATGTAATCAAGCCCAAAGTTGATTGCATATGTCCTGGCCAGGAGAGGAATCAAGGCTCTCTGCTGCAGCTGGTATGCCAGAATAGGGGTATCAGACTTACCTCTTGGACCAACCGTCAGTCTTGTAGCTGAATATCGCAAGGCAATGGTGAGCGCTGCCTTAGTGGCACCAATAGACATACTTGCAATGCAGATGCGACCAGCCAAGAGCTGATCTGCCACGGTCAAGAACCTTTTGCGGTTTCCATCAATTTTACTTGTGAAGTTGCCAGCCTCATCTACATCAGAGTAGCGATTCAGGAGATTCTCTCTGGGGACTCTGACGTTATCGAAGAACAGTTTGGCATTGTCAACACCATTTCCGGACATTTTGAAGCCCATGTCTTCGATTCTGACACCAGGCAGCGGTTTCAAATCATCATCCCTGATTCTTACCAGAACCCCGTGAATACCATGACACTCACCCCCACTGTAAAGCTGGGAGAAGACGATGGCCCATTTAGCGTGAACTGCACCATTGGTGATCCAATACTTTTGAGCAACTGTGTTTGGAGTGTGGACAATGAATTCTTTTGTTTCAGGATCATATGTTGCAGTAGTTTCCATTTCAACAGCGTTATTGCCATATCCCAGCTCTGTAAGGCCAAAGCAGCCTACGTCATCCAGGTTATCAATGCCTTTTAGAAGGAGATCGTGATGACGTTCTGTACCTATAAAAAAAAAGTATTTTAGGAACCACGAAAATCCCAACAAAATGACAGCATTGCATAAGTTAACAAAGTAGTTGAACTTATTGATACAAATTGATTGGTTAGCATTCCTAACTAGGTGGGCTAGGCTGGGTCTATATTGTGGAATTTCATTACTTGGGTAGTCTTAGAAAGTATTGGACTTGCGATGGTCCAGATTTCAAGAGACACTTATTTATGCATACACTCCTTCCTTCAATATATGTATTATGGCATAGATCATTTTCCTCCTTGTTTCTTGTCTCAGTGAAAACCAACACATTGCTATAACAATAAAGGACTTCAATTCAAAATACACCTTGACATTATGTAAGATTAGTTGGAATTTGAATATTTATTAAAAAGCATTACCGATACGGAGAATCATAAAGATATGGAAACAACAAAGAACAATTTGCCAAGTGTGGTTAGTACAGGTTAGTACGTGCATATTTGAAATATCACTTTTTCCTTATATGGTGTATGGTGGTGCAATTTGTGTGAGTGTAATGGCTTGGGTTTCTCAAGGGCCGAATGGTTAGCCCATTGGGGTACAGTAAATCTAGAGGTTATGAGTTTTTTTTGTTTACTTGGCTCATTTTCATCCACACAAGTTATCTTGATTAATAATATTTTCTTATATATATATAACTTAGTAACAATTACCTAATTTCAGGATAGTGCCGCCAAACAAATTAAACTGGACAGTCATCTTAGTAGTCATTGCTGGATCAATAATTGCAGCCAGCTCGTGGGCAGCAAAGATCTTCAGAGGATTCGTTCTGAAGTCTAGAACTGAGATGAAACCTGCTTCACAAATTCTCTTGAGTCGCTTGAAAGCCAGGTCACGTTCCTCTGCAAGAGGGATATTGTATATCGGCACCATGACAGGGTCACTCACGAAACCACGAAATTCTTCCCTCATTTCATGGTTGTCGTGATCAAGCAGTTGAGTCATCTTTTTCTTATCGAAGGAGTCTTTCTTCCATTCTTCTCTCAGCTTTGGCGGGCTAGAGCTGCTTGCAGGCGATCCTCTCAGCATGGAGGATATAGCAACATGGCGGCTTGAGATTGTAATTGGTCCGATAGACCTTTGGTTAAATATTGGCTTCTTTAGGGCGGCCAGCCCTTGTCTAAGCAAGCTCATCTCTCAAGATCTGAAATCAAAATTTAAAAGCTTGATACTGATAGATGGCCACTATTTAGCATTGGTGAAACAAGTTACTAGAAAAGCTTTCCAGAAATAGACACATTGATGGTCTGTACTTAAATTATCACTTTGGGTGTACATTTTCAAGGGTGCATATTCCATTGAAGACCACGCCCCAGATATTTATGCCTAAGAACACTAGAAAAAGCAGGTGATCTATTATTTTATTTGACATGTTTGCGTTGTCGATATGGAATGACGACAACGTCCTGCTCAAAATATTCCCCTTTGCGTGAGGAATTGTACCACAATGTTGGGCTATCTGTGCGGAATTTCAATGTTCTCCTCCCAGAACAAAAATTTGTCTTTCTTATGTCATGTGAGGATATTCAGATAATTAGATGGGTGGCGTGTTTTATTAAAAATGCACTACAGATGCGCTGATCTGTCTCTGGACCCTGGCAACACTTTCAAGCTTCTACTCGTCATTATTTAGTTTAGTTAGTTCCTTTTATTGCTGTAATTTGTTTAATTATGTAATTTTTGACAACGCTCCTTGTGTAGCAAGTCAGTAATTGATATTGATTAATTGATATTGATTGATATTGATATTGTATATTGTATTGTATATTGTATATATTGTATATTGGAATGCACCCGATATCTCCATCCTAGGAAAGGCGTGGCTCGAAACTCTAGGCACTTATCGCATGTCCCTGAAACACCTCTTCCTGTTCACTGCTTTTAAACTTTACATAACACTCCAACGGTATCTCACGGATTAGGCTCGTGCTTCGACAAATTAATGAAACTGATACCTACTGATACTAAAGCGAGGCCCCTTCAGCTTTCCTCAAAGCCAAAAACGCAATACAAAATTATGTAATCAAAATATCAAGAGCCTGGTTAGAACATGGGCAGAGGAGAATTTCAAACTAGTCATTTAGTCATGCTACTGTATTTTTCACAACACTGCATGTCAACTCACCTTTGTTAAAACTTGAACAAACCGCTGCAGGGCAAGATGAGTTCCCTTGAAACGGAAAGATTGCGACAAGGACGAAAATGCCCTTTGCACCCAAGGCCACTTTGAAAACAACAACACGCAACAGCGCAGCACAGCAACAACAACATTCAGTTTAAAGCCTCGAGATGAAGAGAAGGCTTGAAATCACAGCACTGTAACTCACAACGTAACCACTGCTCTCCAAATTTTCTAGACAAAGACGAAATGGAGAAGCTTCAAATCTCTTCCGAGTATTTGCAGAGCTTAAAAGCCAATTTTGAAGCGGATAGGAAGAATTTGATCTCTCAGAATGCAGGAGTTAAACATGGTCCAGATGATTTGCTTCTCAGCAGAAAACAGCAAGAGCGGATTGGTCATGTTTTCAGTCACAAGGTTTGTGTCACACACGGTACTTATACACTAGGCTATCAAATATATTGCACAGGTCGATTCAAAATGGCGGCAAAATTGCAAAGCTGTGAGGGCTAGGCCTAAATTAAAATTCCCATAACTTGTGTCAGACAGCTCACAAATACAAGGTTTTGGTGGCAAAATTTAGGAAATTTTACTGACACCATAGCTCATAGCAACAAGCAATTATAAATTGAGAGAGAAATTATGTATTACTTGGGATATGAGTGATGATCAAAATATCAGCAAGAAGATTTTGAAGAAGGAGTTGTCATCTAAAATCAGTACAAAATTGTTGTAAAAAGTCATTAATATGGTAAAATGCTTTGTTACTTTGTTGCCACTGCTTTGAGGAGCCCCATGAAGCTTGTCCTAGCTGTCCCTGTGGTGAGGCAAGAACTTAGTAGGGAGCCTCAAAAATTTTAAGGGAAGGAGGAGACCTTGGGTTTAAAAGTACATTTTTTGTAAATAAAGAAATTTGTCTGATACACACGATTGTAACTATTATTCCTGGGTTTGAGGTCAATTACCAAGTAAAATACTTCTTAAATGTAAATTAAAGAGGGATAAGAAGGAGAACAGACAACACGTTTACCTAAAGAATGACAAAATTGCAACTGATGTGTGGGATGCAAGATGAAAAATTACTCTCCCCCTCCCTTGAAATATTTTCAGCCTCCTTCATTTTCCCTTCAAGTCACCATACAGACAAGAAACAAAACTCATGGGATACTTCAAAGCAGTAGCAACAAAGTACCAAAGCAACTTTACAATATAAATGACTTTTTACATAACTTTTGTACTGATTTTAGATGACAACTCCTTCTTCAAAATCTTCTTGCTGATATTTTGATCATCACTCATATCCCAAGTAATACATAATTTCTCTCTCAATTTATAATTGCTTGTTGTTATGAGCTATGGTGTCAGTAAAATTTCCTAAATTTTGCCACCAAAACCTTGTATTTGTGAGCTGTCTGACACAAGTTATGGGAATTTTAATTTAGGCCTAGCCCTCACAGCTTTGCAATTTTGCCGCCATTTTGAATCAGCCTGTGCAATAATTTTGATAGCCTAGTGTACGTGTTATAGGTAATGCGGAGGTGTCTACTAACCAAATCCATTGAGCATGGACTGCCTTTTCCCTAATTTTAGTTCAAGTGTACAATTCAAATTTACTCGTAAAGTAAGTAAATAAAGGTTTATAAGGTGTTTTTATCCATTCAGTTGATTTGTTTTGCCTTTAGAAATAATTATAAAACTAGTGTCTAGGCTATTATACTTATATAATGTAATGAGGCCAAATAAAAATGTATTAGTCTCTCGTCCGGATCTGACAATTTTTCCTTTCTTTAGGTGCCAGAAGTGAAACCAGTGACGAATCAGAAAAGTTCTGGTCGATGTTGGATATTCTCCCTGCTGAATGTGATAAGACAGCAATGCCAGTCACACTTCAATGTGGAAGAACTTGAATTCAGTCAGACGTATTTATTCTTCTACGACAAGATCGAAAGGTTCCATTATTTCTTGCGTGTCTTTGCTGATCTTGCAAAGAAGGGAGAAGAGTTGGATGGAAGACTTCTCATGTTTTTGCTGCACAACCCAATGGATGATGGCGGACAGTGGGACATGTTGGTCAACTTGGTTGAAAAGTATGGATTGATGCCAAAGTCAGCGCATTCAGAAGCGTACAGCTCTACCAGCTCAATGAGCATGAATAGACTCTTGAATCTTAAGGTGATCTATTTTGAGAACTTTAGAAGAAGCAGGATTTGGAAAATTAATCCAAATATTTTCATTCATAGACCTTCCAACTTCCCTCTGTGCAAAACCGAGAAACTCTTAGATCTTTTCTGCCCTCTAAAGTTTTGCATTATAGCAGTACCTATGATCTGTATAGGACAAATCAAGAGGCCTGCATTCACACAAATTATTACCAGTTATCAATTTTAAAAAAATCACATGCAGCAGAGTATTAGATATTAACTTAGTACTAGTATTAGGTATTAACAATTTTGAACATGATTCATACTAGAAAATACTTTTAATTGTTCAACTAAAACTCGACCAAAAATGCAAGAACAGAAACAAAAGGAAGTGAGTGAGTTTATCAAGATGCTAACCACTGAAATGCATCAAGAGGTTTTACTCCCAGGAGGCAGTGGCGGAAATTATGGGGGGCTGGGGGGAAATTATGGGGGGCTGGGGGGGCAATTGCCCCCCCAATTCAAAATAAGTCGGAAATTTTTCTGGAGAGTCGGAATTTTTGGTCCTGGAAGTTGAATTTGGTATCAATCCAACTCGAAAATTTTGATCTACGATTTAACAATTTATTTTGATAGAGCCGAATTAATGTCTTTGACACTTGACTCTTATAAGTCAATTAGTCAATATCATATATAGTATCTTATTCATTTTCTGTTCATGGTTTGTATTTGTACTATTTTTCCACGGTTTGTATTTATAAACAGTCGACTCTCGCTATCTCAAACTCTCATGGGAAATGAAAAATTGTTCAACGTAACGGGGTTTCGAGATAACGGGAGTTGAGATTTTTCTCGACCAAAGGGAAGCTTCATACGTAAGAACAATGTATTAACCAAGAAAAGATTGTTTTCTTCTAAAATTCACTTTTAAAAATCTAAAAACCACTAAACAGGTATCAGTTTTAGCTAAAAATAAGTTTATCAACGGGTACCATGTTTATTAGTCAATTTTGCAGCCAAGAATAGGAAAAAACAGGAAGCCATAATGGAACCGAATAACCTACTCGACAAGTATTTTTATGTGAAGGAAAATGACACAATATAGGCCATCTACCTAGAGGGCCAAATGCCAAATTTGAAAAGACCATCTCCTTCTTTCTCAGGTAAAACGAGTTAAGTTCCTGCACAGCTGTAGTTAAGGCAACCGATGGGACTTTGGAGATAGTCAAGGGATTAGAGGTCCTGGCAAAATACTTCTTGTTTAAAAATATTTATTTCAGTTTTAAGAACACAGTTATTATTGGCGTAGTAAATTACAGACCTTGTAGAAGTCTTGTGTCAGTCTTAAAAAAGCTATTATTGGCGTATGATTGTACCAAATTGAAACGTTTTTGTATTAATTTTCGAGATAACGGGGTTTTTTGATCACGGCAAATAAATTTTGTTCGAGATATCAGTGTTCGAGATAGCGGGAGTCGACTGTAGTTCCAACATATGCAGGATTTTAAGCCGGTTTGAACCATCAGAAAAGGCACAATCTCAAGAACTTCAAAGGGCTCTGCCCTCTTGACCTCTGTCAGGGCTTTGCCTGGACCCGCTGGGGGGGGGGATTACAGCAATCAAAAAATGACTCGGAAAATTCACCATGCTTGCCCCTCCACTCAAAATGCCCAATTTCCGCCACTGCCAGGAGGGGCACAGTAACATGCTCTCATCACTACATATAGCGCTAAATGAGGTCCTAGTATGTTCAATGCTCCCATTTGTGCAGCAGATGTTCATATTTGAAAACAATTGCCTTCGAGAAAACCTCCGAAATTAAGTCCAAAGGTGGATATGGACCCCTTTATTGTAGGCTTTCGCTACTTTCGCACTAAAAGCATATTGGTAGCAATGGCTGAATAATTAGGACACTTGATTCTTGTTCAAAACCACCTTCAAACCTGTCACAAAGTGTTAGGAGAGAATTAGCCAGCTCTCTGTAATTCCAGGCAAAAAGGCAAAAGGAATCACGAGCAAAAGGAATCAAGATATTATTACTGATATGCTGTCGCACTGCTCGATTAGTTTACCTATTCAGTGGGCCCTTAGTGCTAAGCACATAAACCAATACCTTACAAAGATAGTAAGTGCATTTGCCTATCAACTCAACTTTCAATATGCTAGCGAAAATTTTGTCAAGAGTCCCCCATGCTTGCTATTCTCTAATGCTTTTACAGGTGAGAGAATATTGTGTTTTGCTGAAGGAAATGGTCAAAAATGGAAAGACCGAAGATGAGATGAATACTGAGATTGAGAGGATGATGAACGAGGTAGGTCAAAACTCAATTTGAAATCAATCTATGTTTGATTTTCATTGCAATGCAAACAAACTGATATAACCCAGATTCCAAATTTTCTTTCATCGATTAATGCAACGGGTTGCATCAAATCCTGCATAAAGTCATTACAGATATTTGAATTGACACTCAGCTCAGAATAGCTAGATGTAAATAATTTGAAAGGTATTTTTCTGAGGCTTCCTATCCTTTAATAAGTTTTATCAAAAATGTATTGCTTAACACAACTTTTGATTTGGTTTCACCAGACTCCGTCAGTCAAGGTATTCTGTTGTGTTGACAAGGGATATTTAGTTCAAGCATGCGGTTGATAGAATTCATGATATTTTCTTTTTATGTAATGAAAGTTCTTATTTCGTTCTAGGCATACAGAGTTTGTGCAATTTGCCTCGGCATCCCTGCTACTTCATTTGATTGGGAATATTATGATAAAGACAAGAAATACCACTGTTTGAAGAACATAACTCCTTATGATTTTTACCACAAGCATATCAAGCCTATTTTCAACATGGAAGATAAGGTTAGCATTACTATCTCCTCAGGTCTTGAAAAATTGTGTTGTTCACCAAGTCTAAATCTGGGAAGAGGAATCCTAGACTTAGGGAAATTTTTCGCTTGAAAACTATTTCAGAATTGCTTTAAAATCCAATATTTCGCGCGAAATCTTCTTGTTGAGAAAGCTCTCTAAACAAGTTTTTGTTAATTTTGGCTCAAATAAACAACAACGGAAACTGTAAAGCTGACGTACAAACTTTTAGTACATGTTGCACGAAATTCTGCATCAAATAAGACCTTAGCTCAACATTGAAAAACAAGATTTTTAGCTCACAATAAAATTCATGCAACATCAGTTTTAAACTGTTGAAAGATGAAAGTAGCCAAACGATTGCAACATTTATTACAACATTTTTCCTGAATGTTTCAGGAAGTTTGGCACTCATGAGCAAGAACCCAACAAGCTTAAGAAAAACATGGGTTCTTGTATGATCTAATGCAGTATCTTTATTTCATCCACTAGGTTTGCATTGTGAATGATGCAAGATTGCGCAATGAATATGGCAAAGTTTACACTGTGGAGTATTTGAATAACATGACTGATGGCCGGCCAGTCTTGTACCTCAATCAACCAATCGATGTGCTTAGAAAACTTGCTATCAAATCATTGAAGAATAATGAGGTTCGTAAATATTCATTCAACTCATTTTTTTTAATATACTAGAACCTAAATCTGCATATGCATAATCACCAAATAGATATCTTGATTCCCTAAGGACATTTGTCTGCAAATGGTCAAAGAAAACTATTCATGTGTTATTTGCATTACAGACATTCGCAACTGATGTATTCGCAACTGATGGATGAGGAGTTAGATACGACTTTGAAAGGAAATATCTCATGCAAATAGAGAATTAATTTGGTCCTATTCGTTGTTAACTTTCGTTGATTCAGATTATATACCTCTTTTAGGCTGTTTGGTTTGGATGTGATGTTGGTAAACACTTAGACAACAAAAAAGGCGCAATGGATTTAAACTTGTGAGTGAATTAAGATCTTTTTATGAAACAAATTTTTCCTCAAAAGCAAATTTCTTAAATGAATAGACAAAGCTTTATGGCTTTAAAATTCATAAAATTCTTTTCAGTAAGCAGATTTATTTTTCAAAATGAAATCAGAATGATATTTTTGTTTTAGGCATGATTATGAATTGGTATTTGGTTTTTCAATGCGTGGGCTTACGAAAGAACAGAGACTTCTATCAGGCTCATCTGTGATGACTCATGCCATGGTTTTCACTGGCATCAACATAATCGTAAGTAACCTATCCTTCCTTTCTCTTCTATCAAGCACATTCTCCATATAACCAAAAGTGGCTGCAACATTGCTGGAGACAGGCAACTGCAAAGTTCTAAATATTTTGATGGAAAATCTGGAGCAGCACCTGCTGCCTGTTTAATGCATTTGATCTCATTGAGCACAAAACCAAACTTTATCAATCAAATAATACAGATTATGGTACCATTCCGTCCCACAACTTCAGGAAAGTGCAAGTGGAAGAGCCATATCGCAACCACACTGTATGAAAGTGTCTCCATTTTGATTTAGAAATTTGAAAATTAGCCTATCCATTTATTTAAACCTCAATACAAAACAATTGAATTGAATTGGTAGTACACAGTAGAATTCTTCGGCAACAGACGTAAGGCACAGTTCTCATGTCCAAACCTTCAAATCTCCATTAAAACAACCTATCTATACAATGCATACCTCTCTGTCAAAGACAAAAAGGACTCCCAATGGAATTATACAGTTCTTTTGTAAAATCTACACAATGCTACACAGTCTGTTCTTTTCACGCAGACTTTTCGATTTAGATATCACAATTAGTTTATAGCTAGTTATAATCTAGTAAATTAAAAGAATAAGCGATATAAAAAATTTCCTTTCAGGAGGAAGGTGAGGAGAAAAAGGATGGAGATGGCGATAATGCTACTTGTAAAGTCTCTCGATGGAGAGTGGAAAACTCGTGGGGAGAGGAGTCTGGAAACAAGGGCTACTACGTCATGACTGACGACTGGTTTGATGAATACATGTACGAAGTAGTGATTGACAAGAAATACGTCCCAGATGAGATCCTTGAAGTTCGCAAACAAGATCCAGTAGTCCTTCCAGCTTGGGATCCCATGGGATCTTTAGCAAAATAGACTTTTGAACATCTACTGATTGTCGTAAAACAATATGATGGATGCTTATCTAAATTCTTACATGGGGACTTTGATACATAGTGCTTTAAAAGCTTGCTGAAATTTTCTGATATCTTCTTTGTTGCTTAGATAAACCTACCGTATGCTCTAAAAACGCATTAAATCTTTCAAGGCCTATAAAGAATCTTGTACTGATTACTGGGATTAAAGTTGATGTTTGTAGAATAGATGGACAGTTCAGAGTGATGTTATATTGACTAGGCCATGGGAATTTCTATTTGCACCTGTTGTGTGATGCTGTGATATTGATTTCTCTATTCCCATGATCGGTATGATATAAAGTATTTACACAATTGGTAGTTGTGCAACTATTCCAATTGCGATAAATCTCGAAGAAACTCTCTTTATTTAGCTCTTCAATTAGATATCAACTTTGCAATCCACTTGATTCAAACTTTTATGTAGCCTGTCAAACATCATGCGTCTTTGGTGTATTTGGTAGATGTAAGAAGACTGATATCCCCATTGTTTCTTTAGTATATCATTTACATAATATAATTTATTTATTTTCAGTTACTCTCTAAGTAATAATAAAAGAAACTAGCCTAAATATTGTTTTAATCCTTCACGTCTCCTGCTGACTGGCATCGTCAGAAGTTAACTTAAAGTAACTACAAGGCTGAAATCAGCTACCCATGATAGCACTCACTTAAAGCCTTGTTATAGGGTTGCTGTATATTTGCTGCAGGAATCAACCCCAAACCAAAATAGTACAATTAATCATTTTCTAATAAAGAAAAATAGTTTTGCTGCCAAAATAACTTGGATATATCAAATTTTGTCCAAACTAGTCAAAATTCCAAACCTAAATCTTCAAATAAAACAATCCTATCATTAGCAAAATACAGATTAATTAATTTCACATATCAACATATTCACAGGAATTTATCGAAGAAATAATAAAGGGAAAATTAAGAAATACTGGTATCTACCACAACATTGCCACTCGGGTCTTTGATGCGGAGCCTCCCACTTGCATATCTTGTTTCCTGTCTGCCATCATGGTAGACAGTTTTCGATGTTCCATCAGGGTACTCGCGTCTCTAAAAGACGGGTGCAAAGATTTAGAAAAAATCTTGGAAAGGTTTTACAAAATAGAGCACGAGCACTAATAAAGAGCTCAATATTAAATGGGTGGATGGTGATGCAATAGCCTACAGATTGACTGACGAGAAATAAAGTACACTAGCCTATTGAAAATATTGCACAAGTTGGTTCAAAATGGCAGCAAAATTGCAAAGCTGTGGCCTGTCGGCCAATGTTTTTTGTGATCTGTCTGACACAAGTTATGGGAATTTTAGTTTAGGCCTAGCCCTAACAGCTTTGCAATTTTGCCGCCATTTTGAATCAACCGATGCAATATTTTCAATAGCCTAATGTAGTCCTTGAATTCTTTTCTAGTGCAAAATATGGAATTCATTCCTTTCCCAATCAAAATTAGTAGAACATCAAACATCTTAAATTAATTCTTTAAAACTTAGAAGGATAAAAAATTTAATCCAAAGGTCCCAAAATATAAAGCTGAAGAATTAAGCAAAATATTGGAAGGCCACAAAACATGAAATTGAACAACTTTATTAAGCAAATACGATAAATTCGAAACTGAAAACAACTTACCTTGTAATTTTGTGTGTGGATCTCTCTTTGTCCGTTTGGAAAGGAGATTGTCTTCTCGCCATTGATATCGAGGTTTTGAATTGTTCCATCAGCAAATACAGTTTCCTCTGCACCATTCACAAAAATGCATTTAACAGTTTTATCTTGAAATATAATCTCTTTTCTACCATTCGGATAATGCTTCTCAACCTGGCCACTGAAAAAATAGCAAATAAGTTTGTTTGAATTAATCAAAACAAGCTTGGAAGCGTGCTGGTTATCTAATTAATCCATAGTTACTCTTTCAATGCAACCATTTCATCCGGCTGTGGGATTAAATTTCACAGATGATGAAAAACCCTGAACCAAAAATGCAGTATTGATACAACAACCAAAAATACATTGCAAATCAGTCATTGGTGATCAACTTAAACAGCTCCTGTCCTTACTAATATCTAATATTACTAAAGCACAATGTGTCGATATGAATATATGGGAATAAAATCAGAATATTTACTGAACATTATCATGTGAAAGTAGTGGAGGTCTTGTTAATAGTGTAATTTTCATAGCCCTATTAAAAGTTATGAAAATTTTCAAAATTGTAATTTTGCAGAGATCTGGGTCAAAATGACTATATAAGGGCACAAAATCACCTCTTCTAGCATTACTTGACAAATAAAGTCGTATGGAGGTGGTTGATGACTTGTTTCAAGCGCAATTGTACATTCCCGAAGAAATTCCATCTGGAGAAACATTTCCCCTTTTCCCAAGAATCTTTAAAAAGAATAAATTCCCACGCAAGGCACACTCTATCAAGGTTTTTTCATTGCTTTTTGACCGGTTTTGCTCAAATCCTGGATTTGATACAATAATGGAAGGTACCCTGGTCATTGTTTCAAATAGATAAAGTAACTAAGGCTCAGTTTTTGATTGGTACGAAGCTTAAGGATTGAGATGAAAACCGGAAAGACAGCGAAACATAACTACTTTTAAAGCTTTGCGTCTGAAACGAAGAGAGTAGTACATCAGAAGAAAATTAGCCCTAAAGAATTAGACATACTAACTTTGAAAACTCGAAGATTTCCAGTCCATCCTTGCAAGTTGTGTGAGTAGTTTTTGATTCTGCGTAGTAATAAACGATTCTCTCGTCAGACAGTATCTGCTTCATATCGCCATTGAAGAATGAAATCACGACGTTCTGATTGGCTGGATCAATTGTCTTTCTCGTCCCGTTGGGGAAGGTTATCTCACGTGACCCGTTACTCAGCACCCGCTCAACCTTGGAAAGAAAACAACGATATACAGTCGGTCATAATGACTTTATCAGTCAAACAGAAATTCTATCAAATCTACCAGGTAAACTTTGGCTTGATAAACATGCACGCATTCTTTTTATAATATTCATCTATAAGAAAGATGATTTCATAAGGTATGCTCTAACAAGGAAACGCATTCTAACAAGCGGCTACCACAACTCTTATATGCCTTCACTACGTATCGCATCCAGGACCTTACCTATCAATGGCAAGCACGCTAACCACTGTTCTAAATCAACAAAGTAGGTTAGTGGGGAAGCCTTCAGGTGGAATCAACTCAGAGCTTATTCACAGCGAGGCATGAAATCTTGTTTCGAATTGAGTCCTCGTTCAGAGCCATGCATGAATTTTGATGGTCAATACCTTTGGTCTATACAAGAAGTCGACCCCTGGGATGCAAAAATTATGAAATCGTTGTACTACTCTCATCTTGAGTTAAGAAACTGCTTTAGGAAAGTAAGGCACAAAACCTTTTTTCCCTCTACTCTTCAGTCAGGGATCAATGGGGACTAGCATAAACTAGAATAAAAGGCGAACTTGGAATAAATAGGAGATTTAGAATAAGGACGCACAGGGTGAGTTTTCCAAGTCTCAAGATTGAGTAATGTAACTTTGTCGAGTGATCCATCATTGGGCGAACATGTTATATAATCAGAATGGGCCTACCTTTCCGTCTGGATATCTCATTTCTGAATCCTGCATCGCTTGCTTGTCTTTACTCGTGTTAAACTTCTCAGGAGTAAGGGACAGACGTTGGGCTGGCTTCTCATTGCTCGGTCCCTCCACTGGGGTTGTCCTTGGGGCTGGAGGCTGTTCCTGCGGAATCATTTCCATACGAAGACTCGACTTATTTCTACGAGCCCCATCACTAAGCCCTTTAGGCACATTATCAAGTTCTCTAGGAGCATCGTAAAGCTCTTTGGAGCTAAGTCCTTTTTGTCCCTTATTGTCAGTTTTAGACCATCGCTGCAACCTCTCTTTCTCCAGTATTCTGAGGTTTTCTTTCAGCTCGTAGTTTTCGTTTTCCAGATCTTCGATTCGTTTGCGAAATCTGGCAGCACTTCCATTCCACCTTGTTTCACGTCGTTTCAATTCGTCTTGAATGTCACCAATCTGTTGAGATTTCACAACATATGCAGTTACATACCGTCAGGGGGAGACATATTTTACTTTCTGGGACAATATACATTGTCATTTCTGTGGGAATATTGAAAAAATGTAGCCAAAACGCAATCTCTTTAATGAAATGCCATAAGATCATTGTAAGGATAGGCAAACCACGCTCTCTTGTAGTCGTTAAAAACCATCATGGGACCTTTGGGAAATACGCAACATCAATGAATTCTTGATCATGTGAGAGGAGGTATATATTGATCATGAGGAAGTCATTTAGAGTTTGTATTGACGGCAACATGGCTACGAGGCAGTGAGTTGAATAGTGATTTAAAACAAATTATTGGATGGCAATTTAAGTCTAAGTGAAATATGGATCCTTTTTTTTGGAGACCTAAAAATGTCTAGGACCATTGGTGTAGGACCACTGCATATTGCTATAATAATCCAAAGTATTTCGTTTTATTGATGCAGTGTTACAACGATACAGAATAACAGTCTATGATTCGTAAAGAACTCCAGGGTGGTGAGGAAAATCACAAACATAGTGAAACATAACAACTACTGAAGCTTTGCGACTGACACTTGCCAGAGTAGTACATCAGAACAGTCTTAAATCGGTGCAGAAGTTGAGGATGGTGAAGAAAATCACAAACATAGTGAAAAATAACAACTACTGAAGCTTAACGCCTGACACTCGCCAGAGTAGTACATCAGAACAGCCTTAAATCGGTACAGAAGTTGAGGATGGTGAAGAAAATCAGAAACATAACGAAACATGCTAACTACTGAAGCTTAACGCCTGAAACTCGCCAGAGAAGTACATCAGAACAGCCTTAAATCGGTAGAGAAGTTGAGGATGGTGAAGAAAATCACAAACATAGTGAAACATAACAACTACTGAAGCTTTACGCCTGACACTCGCCAGAGTTGAAGAGGAGGAAAGTGAAACCTTGCAAACTTTCATACCCAGTTATGGATCAATCGGGGTCCAGTTAGACGAGCAATAAACTGTTATCGAAAGAGGCCTAATGGGAAATACCTCCTTTGTCTGCACAATATTGGACATCTTAATTCCTGAGTGAAATAGTGACCTTGCTCTGTCGATGATGCGAAAAAAGGTATCACCATCCTTACCTTATTCGACAGAAAATGCCCGAAAATGCTCAAAACTACAGTGAGGACTATTTCACCATGCTGGTAGTGTGGAGTGAATTCAATGTTTCATACAAACACAAGCTGGAAAATATTTGTATCTTATAGGAGGTTGAGACATCAGGCCCAGCTCCGGTCCGGTAGGCGAGGTATCAACATCACCACTGCTCTCTAATAAAGACTGGATCGACCATCTGTAGTTCTAAAATGAAGTCATTGACGGCCATATTGGGAGGTCCAATTCAACACATTGAGATTCCACTGGGGCGTGGTTTTTTCATTGACGATTATTGGAATGTTATGATTGATCAGCACGAGAGAGAATAATCGTGCAGCTACCGTTAAGATAGAATCAAGTCAAAAAATTTTCTTTGGCAGCCATATTGGGAGGCCAAAAGTAAGTCGAAGCAATTGGCTTCAAACATTCGGCTCCAGAAACAAGAGGATGCTCGATCCAGTCTTATTTTGAGATAAGTAGTCATCACCTATATAAACATGCCCTAATTCGACAAAGATTATCTGATTAGTTTCAGAGGCACAAAAGAAAAACAATCATACCTGTGTTTTCAACGATTCAATTTCATCACGATCTTTTTTATTTGGAATCGTTCGAGCTTCTTTCTGGTATTTTTCAAACATCTTGCGTTCCCGTTTGAGTTTTCGAAGCTCTTCATCCTTGAATGTTTGAACTCGTTCCAACTCTTCAGTGCGTTGCTTCTGAAATTCTTCAACTTCCTTACGTAATGTTGCAAGCTCCTGAAAATGTAAATATATTTGAATTGCTTTCTAGTCTTGCACAACTTTTGCTACATGGCGATGCAGAACTAAACCTTTATCTGTCTTTGGCATCTATGACCTAATAGGAATATCATGTCTTACCCAATTTAAGGTTTGTCTTGGAAAATTGAATTTTCACAAATATACTCACAACTTCAGAAACACTGAAGCCCCATGCGCCCAACAAATGGCAGAGTTGAAGACTTTTTGTTGCTATGCCCTTCCTTTGAAATTTACCGACGAGATCCTCTCGCTTGTGTTTCAGAAGACTTACAGCCTTACTTTGAAGTCTACAGTCTTTCCAACAATGCTTTCGTACAAACCTTATTATATGGTTATGAAAACTATCCATTAGTATTAATAGAAATATACTCGAGCTGACTCTAGCATTCATTCGCCAAACAGGTATATTTGACTGACATCCTATCATGACACTTTTTGCTTCACACAATACAAAATGCAACCACCAAGCATTTACTTGGCATTCTTCATTATTTGTAGTCTTTTGGAATTGTAATCTTTTGAAATCATATTTTAGGTATTTCATGTAATGGCCATTGGATAGACGTGAACTTTTGTTTCCCAGGGTATCGTCTCTATAACGTTTATGTGTGTTTTTTATTGTAAGTTTTTATACAATATATGAAAAAATAACTAAACCAAAAATTTTACTCAAGAAACAGGTCAATTTGATAACTACAGCCTTAATGCGCTTTTCTCTACTTCAGCCCAGGGGGGCGCTCAAGACTTTTATATACGGTGACGTCAATCCGATATTTTTGTTGAGTTATTTTCCATAAAGCTGATATTTTTGGGTCCAAATTTTCAGGAAAGCCAAAATGATATTTTTGGTTGAAAGTATAGAAAAGCATCTGATAGTTTAGGGTTAGGTAGAAATCAAGTAGAATTAAAGGAATTTTTATGATTATTTTTGGGTTATTAAAATTTTTTTCATATTTTTCAGGGTTCTGTACAGCCCCCGCATATAAAAGTCTCTAGTACGTCAGACAACAATCCATCTGTTCTTGTCTTTTTTTAGTTCTTAGTAGTTTTAGTATCCAATGTTAAAGCCCTAGGATACTGGTGAACTTTGCTTCTCAGGGTATCGATTCTGTAATTTGTATGTTTTTCTAGTTTTGTACGTTTTTGTGAATTTCTGTACGTTTTCACAGGTAAAGCTGCAGAGAAAACCTCCTAAACTCAATTGTAACTATTCAAGTCTGTTTTCTTGGTAACCAGAAATGATCCCTATTTTGTCTCTTCATTCTCATCGTATTTACCGATGTAATTCAAATGTAATCTGCCCCTAACACTCATCTCACGTTTTCCTGGGGTGCGATTTAAAAACATACCTTCTCTCGCTCTAGTTTCAGCCTCTCAAGTGTCGAATTTTCATCTTTGAACTTCGTGATCTCATCGTCCAGCTCAGCTAGCTTGCTTCTTAGTAATTCTGACGGATTCTGAGAAGAAATTTCATGACTTGGGCCTTGAGATGTTGATTTCGTTGGCCTGGTGTTTTCAGTGGCATCTACTTTAGGAGGTCCTCTTGATTTCGAGGCTTCTTTCAATGGGGGCTAAAAACGTATGGTGGTCAAGATAGTCGTAAGAAATCAACTTTAGTAGGGAATAGGTAGTAAAAAGGTTGTCGAATATCTATAGAATAATAGCAAATTTATCACTTTCAAATGGAATGCCTCGTGTGCAATATACGGACCCTCCGCTAACCAATTTTACAATTTTTCCCATGCCTCCTCATAGAGCTTACTATATACTCCCTGCGTATCATTATCTTGGCAATTTGAGTTGAAGAATTACTGCTATTATTTTCGAATATAAGTTTCCTACGAAGTCGTGAATAAAGCATTAGTTAAAAATCTGTTGAAATATCGAAGATAGTTCGCAATATTCAATCATTGAAGAAACCAAATACTGAAATTTGCATAAGAATAATAATAATAATAATAATAAGATACAACTACTTCAAAATTATGGAAGCAGGTGACTAGAGTACGTGTGTCACCCTACTGCTGTCAGTCCAGGCCTGGCTTCCACCATCAGCATTTTCTCTAATACATAACGTATGAATGATATAGGTAAATAACTGTCTTCATACTAGTTGGCTGACGTACAAACGCTCTTGAGGTAGATATCTCGAAAACCACTCTGATTGATTTATTGAGCGATAACCTAAGATACAAGAGATCTACCACAAGAGATTGGGATGCTATTTGGCGCAAACAGTTTGGGAACATCGCATGATTGATAGTTTAGAGTATGGCTAGCAATTAATTTGTGAGACAATTTTATCAATCGTGGTATGAACATAAAGTCTCTTCGGTTGTCCGTCGAACCGACGATGACGATTTCCTCTCATTTTTTATTTTGTTTGTGGACACGGAGATGGCTGTGAAGCCCTATCCTCGATCCACAGGTGCAGGGGCAGTGGGGGTAGGGAAGCTGTCCACTTTTAGTCTGCTGTGCAGTAGATGCCCTCTTCCGTCGAGATCTTGCTTCGGTGACGTCACTCCTTCTGCTTTCTTCAAAGAAATATATATATTATGAACATATAGTAAGAAGCATGTATTAACCTTCAAAACTTTGTGGAATGAAAAGCCTACCTGTGCCTTCTTAAGGTTAGGAAAAAACTGCTTCATGAGGTTGGAAGTTGGTGGAGGTGATCGTTGGTTAACTGGTGCCTCATGGACGGATTCTTTGGAAGGAGACTCTGTTATTGTCACTTCACCTTCGTCTGTTAGATGTGATTGTTGTGTTGTGTCACCCCATGTTGATTGGTCCAGAAATTCGTATTGGTTCTTGTTTATCTTGTCTGACAATTGAATTAGGACAGATAATCAAATACCTATATTTTGAACGGATGCGAATCTCTATACTTGTCTACAAATAGAATATTCTTATCTAAAAACTCCCTTAGGGTCATCGCCAACTAATGCAATCTTCCTTTTTCGATATTTATCTACATACTATGAACAAAAAACCTGTCATTCAAATTAACTCCCATATTTCATTGACCTTGACTACCCTATCTTATTGACCTTAACCCCCCAATCTGACCTTAGCTCTTTGCTTAGCTTTGATCTTAAAAAACAAGAAAAGATTCTATTTGATAGCTAGCAAGATCCTTTAATGACATGAATTTGAAAAGGCCTCAGTTATCATTCAAGTAGGTAAAAAAATGCTGGCATGAATTTGAAGTCAGAAGTATTGGCTACCTTGCTCGTGGGTTTGAAGAATGCCATTAGTGTATCCACTGGTCATTGGCATCATCTTCAGGCTGGAGTTATTGCTGGCTGCGAAACCTTCATCCTCTACATCTTCATCATATTCACAGTCCTCAACATCGACTTCCAAAGCATCCAGCCGTTGATTACCAACTGAGGTCGGTGGCTCCCATCGATTGGTGAATTCAGTAGCTATTGCAAAAATAAAGCCTGATAAAGCCTACTTCGAATTGAATAGGAAGCAAAAATTTTAAAACAACTTTTGTAAGAGAAGGATTGGATGTTGTAAGAGGGAAAACCGTGGCAATGTCCTAAAACCAAGAATGAAGAATTGCAAAATCAACATCACAGAAGTGCCACATCATCACCATAGTATGCACGATTGAGCACCACATTTGATATGATAATCCAAACAGTTGTTATTACTCATATCATGAAAACAGTAGAGCAAAGAGACCACTATATATTCTCTTTTCTGTCACTGAAAGCACTTTTCCTATTAAGAACTTTTCCTTTTAAAAGAGAAACATTGATAACAGCACAATATTTGACATGATGGTCATCACTATTCGTGACAAGCCTTTGACATTTGGTAGGGCAACGATGCTACAAATAGAGAGGAGACCACATTTCTCATTGCCCGATGATGGGAGACGGATCTCTCCAAGAACGTGACCCTACAAAATATCAGAAACAGCCTTGATAAGACCAAACGCATTAACTCGATTAATAAAAGCAATTGCCTAATTGTTGAAGTTAATATCCTCTTAAAAGTTTCATGACTATCAATCTATACCATGCCTTACTTTGTTTAGATTTGTTTCTCGGGCTGGATGTGGTGTTCTGATGCTTAACCCCCAGACCTTCAGAAGGGGATTTGCGCAACATTCGAGCCACGACTGACGCATTTGATGAGAAAGAAGAATCAATCGCAGCTTCTTCTAATAATTCAAACTCTTCCAACTCATCATTGTCGATCTAGAAGCAAGAAAAATAATCATGATTAAGAAGTCTGCCATGAACAAATTTAGCAAAACCAGTTGAAGACAAGTTCGATGGAAATATTTCTAAAATAAGTATTTTCTTAATGATTAAAAGAGCAAGTGCAACTTTTGTAACCATCATGGCTGGGATAGACACAAGATCAACGGCGCTCCCACCACGAAGGGCATTTACAAAGCAAAAACTTTTAAAAAACGATGATAACGAACAAATCTTAGAGTGGAGATCAGTTTTTAGAAGATTTTAGGTACATGAATCAAACTAGGAGATAGATGTACAGCAAGAATTGTTAGTCTCAAAGTTATTGATGTTGATAGGAAAATACACTTCCTATCTTCGTAAGGTATTGGTTTATGTGGAATGCACAAGGGGCCCATTGAATAGGTAGACTAATCGAAGCAGTACATTGATAGTTGATGGGTAAATATGCTTTCTATCTTCCTACAGTATTGGTTTATGTGCAAAGCACAAAGGACCCACTAAGTAGGCACACTAATCGAGCATTGTGACCTTTTTCCTTCCTCTCACTGCAATAACACCTCGTACTTCCTTTTTACCTGAAATTACAGACAGCTGGTGAATTCTCTCGTCACACTTTGTGACAGGTTTGAACTTGATTTCGGAACCGGGACCCTTTAAACAGGGGTCAAGCGATCTAACCACTTTGAAATCCCAACCTCAAATCGCTTGCACCCATAATCTAGCAACTTACCGCTAGATATCCTGGATAACGTGGGTTCTTAACGACCTTGCAACAAACAGGAAATTTATGGGCTGTAAATTGGCAAAGAAAGCTTTAAGAACATGAAATCTCAGAACCTTTTCTCTTGCTGCTGACTTCCAAAGCATTTTCTGAAATGAGGCTTCTATGCTTGATTCCGTTGTGGCTGGTTGAAATTCGTGATCCAGCTGTTGTTCTCTGTCAAAAACGAAATATTACTTTGACATTCATCCAATATTCGTTGTTGACACTTGAAGCAGTTCTAGGGTGCATTTTTGTAGTTTTTTATTTAGATAAGGTAAAACTATGAAACATTTTTGAATATGAAACACAACAAAATTGTGACGCTGAAAAAAACGTAGTAGTGAACTGTGTCAACCCGAATAAATCTAAAAATGAACCAAGCAATCTCTTTAGATTATGAAGATAAACATTCTACAAGGACTCTCATTGTTTTATTGTTACTTTCATATTCATTTGTTCAAATTTATTAGGCTATTTAATTCATTTATTTAATTTAACATTTGCGATATTAAGTTAGTAAAGAATTTATGCAAATAAACCAATAGAAAAGAAATAGAAATGCATGAAGATGGCTTTGATGTTTTGAATATCAGAAATTGGAACCTACCTGATGGACGTCTCCATGTTGTTTCCTTTCGCACGTTCAACTGGACATTTCCTGGAGAAATGATTGAAACCATGTTCTATTTCTGTCTCAGTAGAAACATGACTTGAGGATGAAGCATTCTTTGAACACAATTTCTCAATCTAAAACAAAAATAAAGTTTTTAGTAATCGAAAATATTTTCATTCTATTATCTAAAGCAATATCTAAAACTCAATAGACTCTGTATCACTGCCATTCGAAAGATTCAATTTGAGTTTTTTAAAGCAGTAAATTAAATTTTCTCTTGGTTATCACCACAAACTGAAAGGAAACTTTGTAGTAGAAAAGTCAGGACGAATAGGATAAAAAATTTGCAAGAAGATAATTTTTGATGCTAATAACACCTATCTATTTCCATGATTGAGTATCTTCTGCAGTTTGCTTACAGTTTTGCTAGCATATGACTAACAGACCTCAAAGAGTAGATACACACCTCATAATTTTGTGATGCATTTGGATCATCAGATACTTTGAAGCTTCTTGGTTTTGGTTCTGGTATTAACTTCAGGGACGTTTTAGGTAGACTTGCTGCGCTACTTGAGAAATTACTTGACTTTCTTGATGCTTCTTTGCGGCTCTTTCCAGGGGCATTTCTAAATCCACTAAATCTTGCAATTCCTTCACCCTTGCGCAAAAATGGTTTTCTAGTAGCATTTTTCCTTCTTGCTGATTCAGATGAGTGAGCTTTTTCATTCTCAAGTTTAAGTTTCTTTTCGATCAATTCTTCAAAGGAGTTGGTCTCATTTCCTAAAGAAAAATGTAAGATGTTTGGGTGATATGATTTCACAAAATGTTACTTCCAGGATCCCTAGTTGAGCGTCCCTGGAGTAGGAGAGTGAGAGAGGAAGAAAGGAAGACCACTGCATTAATTTTTGAAGCTTTCCGGAGATCTATAAATACTGTGCCTGTCATTTTCCCCTGGTCAATAGATCTTCTTACACTATCTGTAAAAACTGTAACTGCCAGCTCTGTGTTGTATCTTTTCCTAAAACCAAATTGTGTTGAAACGAGCAGTTCATTACTTTCAAGATATTCTGTAAACTGTTCGTATGCTAGCCTTTCAAAAATCTTTGATAATATGGGCAGAATAGAGATCGGTCTGTAGTTATCTAAGTTGTTTCTTGGTCCTGATTTGAATAACGGGATCACTTTGGCGATCTTAAGCCTTTTCGGAAAAGTTGAATTTTCAAATGAAAGATTTATCAGGTGAGTCAAGGGGCCTGCGAGGGCTTTAGCAGCATCTTTCAAGAGTCTTGAGGCAGATTATCTGGGCCAGCTGACTTGGAGGCCTTCAAATTGTTTGGTTGGCAAAAACTTTTGCTTCCGTGACTGGTCAAAAACTGAAGCAATAAGGCATTTGGACAATATCATTGGTATTTTGCCACTTGAATTGATTGGGTAATAGTTCACACAGCTTTGCAGCCTGTGATGCAAAAATCTTGCAGAAGGAGTTTGCAATGTCCCTTTTATTATCTATCGATCTCCCAGAAACTTCAAATACCTTACAACTTGATGGGGGCATTTCTCTCATAGGGTACACCTGTTTGACAGCCTTCCAAAAGTTTTTTGGATCTTTTGCGTTTTCACTTATTCCAAAGATTGAACATTTGGTAGACCAGCAAAAGGAATGAATGAAAAATAAGTGGGGTCTACGATACAACATACCAAGTTGTGATTTTGCTGGTAATTCATCAAAAGGAATGTCTTTTTCTTCAGTGTCTTGAGTCTG
Source organism: Pelagia noctiluca (assembly GCA_963924455.1). Classification (NCBI taxonomy): domain Eukaryota; kingdom Metazoa; phylum Cnidaria; class Scyphozoa; order Semaeostomeae; family Pelagiidae; genus Pelagia; species Pelagia noctiluca. The sequence continues at coordinate 5,158,854 of OZ004322.1, forward strand.
AAAGAATTATGAATAAAAATGATTTCAAGAAAGTGGAAAGAATTCGTTTGTCTAATTTTAATCTATTCATCAAGGGCAGTAAACACTAGTTATTAAAAAAATGCCTTCCGGCGTGCCCTGCTAAAGACGAATCAAATCAGCAAAATATTATTCAACATACCTCTTGACAATCCTCATCTTCTGAACTAAGAGGCATTTCATCTGCATCTTCTTTGCTGACATTTTGAGGATTCTCACACTCGGATGCATTATCTTCAGAATACACAATTGGATAAATCCCATCCATTTCATTCACACTCCCAACAACAGAACTAGCTTCAGAGAAAGCATCACATCTGGGCGCTTGTTCACGTTGCCTGCTGGGTTTAAAAACAACAGTTTGCATCTTCAAAGAATTGCTCCACATCCCAGACGAGATATCTTCAGGAGATACATCAGATATGCATCTATCATCTCCACTTCCAGAATATTGGTTATCATTATTGGGGCCATCTTCATCATTATCATCACCTTCATCATCATCTTCACAGCTGATATGATCATTGCCATAATCATCATCATAACCAGCATCATTATCATAATGGGCATCATTATCATAATTAGCATCATCATCTGCATTGACAGTTTCTAGGTCACTCAGAGCATAACTCAGGGCTCTTTGAAGAGAGCTTGGAGACATCCGTTGCATAAATCCTGAATGGCCAGTTTTCTTGTCATTTTCATCTTGAACATCAGCAGAGCTTTGAGATATGTTCCCTTTTCTGATCTCTTCCTCTTGATCTCCTAAGAAAAAGTTGATAGAGGTGGATTTTTTTCAAAAAAGGAATAACCTGGGATGCATTCTAGACCTGAGCATGGTAAACAATTACCAGTTGGTTAATGCCATGCCCTAGGTCAGCATTGATAAAGGAAATGTAGATTCAGCCTCGACGCAACCTGTTTGGTTGGTACAGCTTTGGCCAGAGACTGTTAACCCTTAATAGCAATATCTATGCATCGAACAGTGACATTAGCGGGAAGAGAGCTACCACCCAGCTTATGAAGCACTTTACTTGTTGCTTATTCTGACGCGCCCCTTTTGTCCAAAAATTGCCAATTTTGCCCCACTGGCCACAAAATTTCCTAGCTGTGCCATTGATATCCATACAAGGCCACTAATCACAACTCAATATTAAGACTTGATTGATGAACAAATGCAAGCTATATAACAGCTACTGCCCCCATACGATTCAGCATTTAGCCAGTTTCAAGAAATTGAATTTCCAAAATTCAAAGGAACTGACCCATAATTGTATGCACCATGTTCATGGCTTTCTCACTTTCAGGTTCCGGTGACAACTGTGTTCTTGAGACTGGTTTATTTTGACTGGAGACAATCTGAGTGTGCTCCATTTGCTTTTTGATGAAATCTTCGTGCTGCTGAATCTGCCATTGTCGAAGAAGTTTGAACTTTTCCCGGAGATTATTTGACAAAGCTCCAGACATCTCAATTTAGTTCTGATTTTTCAAAAATAATTTTCCTGCAATTTTTGGTGTAACACCTTTAGATCTGGTAGATGCTAGATGACGGCCTAACACACGAGGGCCTAAACTAATAATATGATGTTATCTGCGCTCCTCGGAGCTGGAATGCTGCTTTTTTCTGTCATGTGAGCTACCCAACTTCAATCATCTGCTACTCTTACTTTTGGTAATCTAGCCTCGATAAAACTATGCTCACAACCATTCTAAAAATTTACTCAGAGCTTTCATGTTTTCCCGCCATTGCACTGAAGTGATTAATTTGATACTGCTGAAAAACTTGAAATGAAAGAGGTCTGGTGGGTAGTAAAATATACTGCACCGTATCCCTGTGATTCGAAATAAGCAACAGCAACAACATCAACAAATAATTTAACGCGGGAAATAATTCATAATTATTTACTTGAAGGAAGCTCTGTCGAAAACATTTAATCATATCCTTAAATGTATGCATTCAAACGATCATATAATCGTTGAGGATGATATGTGAAAATTGAGAATAACAATGAGAAGATCGGCTGCTCCATCACTGAACGCACGGCCTCTGAAAAGATCTAAATTCTCAACACCTTTTAGAAACGTTGCACAGCAATGTGAATCTTCCCCATCAACAAGTCTCACAGCAAAAAAAGAAGAGAACCATTCCCAGGAAAGAAGAGAAAATAGCAGACAGGAGACTAACAAAGTAGCAATTAGTAGCTCTGATAGCAATGATGCCTCTTTGCTGGATTCTGCTCCAAAATACCCAACTGACACCAAAAAGAAGACTTGCCAACAGCCACAAGCGTCTGTGATGAAGACGAAATTTGTAACTCCCACTAGAACCATTAATTCTTCAGAAGAGAAGAAAGATCACCTTTCCAACCGCACTTACATGCCAGGTTGCCAAATTTATATTTGCTCAACCTTGTTTAATGGCAAGTCCAGCCTCCAGTATCAAAATTTTACGATTGTACACATCTAATGTTTAACAATAAACATCTAAGACATGTACACATCTAAGATTAACAACAGCCTCCAGTATCAAAATTTTACGATTGTACACATCTAATGTTTAACAATACACATATAAGACATGTACACATCAGATTAACAATAGAAATACAGTAATACGACAGCCAATTTACCTAACTTTTTAAATTACAAAAAATCAGACAAGAACATACCATGCTTCAATAATGTAACTTCTTCTGTAACTTTTCTTACAATGATTTGGGGATCCACTTAAATACCTAATTACCAACAGCACAGCGATTATAAGCAAATTAGCCTACCTATGCTAATGCTTATAGCTTAAGTCAAAAGAGATTAGGGAGCCTAGGCTGAGAGTGATCGAACAGATCTAGCAGAGAAAGACTTGAACAGAGTGGGAGAAGTCCAGAGCAAGAAGGGCTACACACACTTTTTTATAGGCAACTGCTTTGTAAGCAAGACAGTACTCAACAAGACAAAAACCTAAACGATTCTAGTACTGGATAGAGGAAAGCTAAGCGATTTGAGAATTTTATTTTGGAAGATTTTTTCAAACTCAACTAGTTTATCAGGAAAGCACATTAAGTACAACATAGCCTACCCAAGATAGTTGAATATATGAAAACCAGTGATAACAGATAGTCAACGGGAATATATTAAAGCATTATTTTTGATACTGCTCAAGTTTTATGACTCAAACAGCCCTTCTCTATGAAAGTTTCCAAATTTTAAAGAGTTTCAAACTGTTCTTCCTGTGTGAAATAATTTGACAACCTCTAAAATGTCTGTTTGCAACAGCCCAAAATTTCATAAGAAAGCTGCGGATGTTTCTAAAAAGGACCTTCAGTCCATCCGCCAAGAACTTTTGAGATTTTTTCTTGGTAGTCTATGGTTCCAAGATATAAACCCCTGTCATTCTTCTTCTCAGTAGAAAAAAGTTTTCCTGGTGGATAGTAATCTGATAAAACATTTGTCAATCATTTCAGAAAATTCATCAAGTGGTATGCCTGTTGAAAATGAAGCAAGGTACCTGAATGTGGTTTGGTAAGTTTGGAGCTTGTATTGATCCCTTTACCAGGTGTGTTGTAGGAAGAAGTTGCAGTTTTTTTTTATAATTGATGGCTGATGGTGATAGGCAAATACATTTGCTATCTTTGTAAGGTATTGGTTTATGTGCTAAGCAAGGGCTTTATAAATAGGCGAACTAATAAAGACAGTGCATTGATATTTGATAGGCCAATACGCTTACTATCTTTGGAAGGTATCAGTTTATGTGCAAAGCATAAAGGGCTCGATGAATAGGTAGACTAATCAAGCAGTGCATTGATGGTTGATATGCAAGTATGATAACTGTCTTTGTAAGGTTTTTTTTTATGCAAAGGGCCCACTGAATAGGTAAACTGATTGAGCAGAGCGATCCTGTATCTTCCTCTCGTTGTGACCACACCTTGTGATTCCTTTTGCCTTCATGCCTGATGAAAAAAAATTATTGAGAACCAGATGAAGATCGACATTAGTTCTTAGCTTTTTCTAGGTACATCTGATATCACATAAAATGATGCAAGAAAACTAACAATCTTTCTGGGAGGACTCTTTCTTCTTAGTCAATTAATCTTAAATACAATCTTGTAAAATATTCTTGTCTTTTGTATCTTGTTATCTATGTTAAATGTAGTTTGAACTAATGATGTTTTTCATGTAATTAATTGTAGTGTAGTGTAATATTAAATTGTATTTAAGATTAATTGATGAATCAATGAAAACTGAAACTGAAACTTTCTTGTCTCTCTTTTTCAGGGGTAAAGTGTCCAAGAAAAAGGTGAGAACATCACATTCCTTTTAATTTGATCTATGACTTTCCTGTAGACTGATTCCAAATTTCTTTTTTAAAATGTCCACTGCTGAGGATGCAAAAACTACTGTTTTGTGTAGTGTGTTGTTTTATTATAGTCGTTTTGAATTTTAAAGTGATTCAAAGATTCACAACCCAATCATCTGACCTCTTCTCAGGAAAATTTGAATAGGATATTTCAGATTTTATCAACAAACTAAGTAATAGGTCAGAAAGAGAACGAAACAAAAACCTAACAAATTATTATACACAGATGTGGATCGAAAAAGGCCAACCAAAAAAAGAGGTGAATGGTTGGTATGGTGTAGGAAAACTAATCAACACCCACAATACAGTGAGCTGACAATAAGATTACTTGAAGAGTCCTTAGGCAAAAACGAACTCCTTCTGTCTACACAATAGGGGATCCCTGGTTTTTATGTAGACTGATTCCAAAATACCTAAGTGAAATGTAAATCTTGCTCTGCCAATTATTCGAAAACAATTCTCATTGTAAGCTTTAGCACATTCTGGGTTGTCAAGCAAATTTACTTATAGCAGAGTCATGTTTGAGTGATCTTTATGTGTTCGTTTCGCTATGTTTCCGATATTTCTGGCTATACTGAAGCTCTCTACCATTCAAAGACTGTTCTATTACTCTCAATATGATACGAGTAGTGACACTACCCTCAATCAGATAACAATAAGCGTTATCTCTCTAACTGAATTTCTTAATTTACTTTTTATTTTTATTTCCAGCATAAAAAATGGGATGGTGATGGTGAGTAGTTTGTATTTCTGCTGGAATCGTAAATTATGTGACTTGGATTGGCAATGATAAATTGAGAGATGGAAGCAATAGAAAGGCTTTTAACAACATCACTTTGTAGATTTGGAGAATCTTTCATCTCATTTTACTTATCATTAATCGTATTTTCATTTCAGAGTTTGATTATTTTGTAAGTTTGTTCTAATTTGTAGTTCTAAATTGTAATTGTTGGTGTTAAGATTGGAGTATTCTTGAATTGTTTTTTCATATATTCAACTTAGTCCCAATTTGTGTCTTTATCTCATGGGATCTAATTTTGACATCTCCATGATTTTGGAAGAAGTTTACAAAGGTTAAAAGATTTTTTGGTAATTCTGAACCATTGAGGAAAGTATTAAACAATTTTGAAACAATTTGAAACAATTTTAATGATAAATCAACAAATACTGCAAAACGCTTTGAATTCATTTCATTAAACAACTTTCAACAGTAAATTGTGGATTTTTATTTGATAAGAATTTGATTTCTATATTCTATATTTTCTTTTAAAGGAATATTGGTGCTTAAAGGAAGACAAGCCGTGCTGAAGGACTTAGACGGCAAAGAGTGAGATTTTCCACACAACTTGTTTTTCTTGATAAAAATATAGCCTATTAGAGGGGTTTGTTTATTGGGGTTTGCTTTTAATGTTTTATCTAATTGATCTAATTATACCTACTTACTTTTATTTTATCATTTTTATTGGTTTTTATATTGTAACACTCTATGGGACTCTAATTTTAATCTCTCTTTATTTTACGAAGATAATTTAGGTTTTGATGCTTAACTGAATTATTTCATTGTTATTATTTGATGCATTTATGCAATATAGAAGGCCAAGGGATGTAAATGAGAACCAACCTGTGTTTTTCTTGATAAAAATCATATCTATGATGTTGGAAAAACTGTATTTTAGAACAGCTGTAATTTGTCTTATTAGCTCTATGTTACATTATCACTAGCCTACTTTGAATAAATAAATGATTATGACAGAGAGCCCACCTTTTAACAAGTGAAATCCCACTTGACAAGGATGAAAGGTTTTCCCAGTGGCGGTTTTAGGTGGGGGCCAAGGGGGCCATGGCCCCAGGCCTCGCGCTTTTTTTGACCAAAAAGGGCCCTGCAAAAGAGAAAAAAATGCAAAATACAGTATAGATAACGTCAAATATGGTCACATCAAGGGCCTTTAGAGGTCTTTTGCCCCGGGCCCCGCAGTGTCTAAAACCGCCCCTGGGTTTTCCATATGAGCAAGAGGTACTAAAGTTGTTTAATGGGAGGTGAGCTCTCGATGCTCAACTAAAGTGCTAGAAAGTAGGATGTACTGGTCCATAGAAGTAAACAGGCCCTTCAATTTACTTAAACCTATGATTTATTCTTTCATGAAGTTTGTCTGGTATCTAAGGATGATATCAGAATAATTGTTTAAAGAAGTGAATCCTTTTATAATAATTCTGCTCCTCCTTTTAAACAACAGGAAATTTTGATGCAATTCATTAATTTCTATTATTTATCTTTGAGCGTATGTTGCAAGATGAATTTATGAAATGAAGTAAGGCATTTTGAGAAATCATATTCAGAATATTTACAAGAGAACAATGATCACATGATTGTCTCGAGTATTCTCTCATCTGCACCGAAGAATTGCCGTGGAAAAAGAAATCTCAAAGCATCGATACTCGCTATTAAAAGACCTAACAATCCCTTACAAATCAAATAGAGACAAATATTTTTTAGAAATGGAGTTACATAGGGAAAAATGCAGCAATGGCATGATCAATCTCATGGGCGTTGATGCAAATGTCTCTGGTTTCAGCTTTTTGCATAAATTCTCTATTCAAACGTTTTACTTATAAGAATTATACTGCACTGAAGATGTTTTGAATAATTATGATTTGTTGAAATGTGTTTTTATCTAATTTCATTTATAAATCTGTTTTTCAGCATTGCAAAAACTAGCAGCTATAGAAGTTCAGAACTGAGTGCTTTAAAAGAAGGGGAATCCCTTTCTTTTTGTGGCAAGGAAATTGAGGTATGCTTTGAGGTCCAGTATTTGCCTCATCTACTGTGGCGTGTAGTGTATTTTACTATTCTATATCGTTTATCTTTCATTTCATTCAATGCATTGTTTAGATTAATCATAAACCAAATTGATGTAGCTGCATCAGTGAATACAAACTGGTATTATCGTTAGGTCTGATTTTTGTCCTCTTTCTGTCACACTTCTCTGATGAGTGTCAGACGCAGAGTTTTATAGCTTTAGCATGTTTTACCGTTACCAATTTTCCTTTCCATTCTCAAGTTCTTTACTGTTCCAGTTCAGCTTAATATATTTTAGAATATCATAACGTACAATTAATAAACTATCATACAATTTGAATGAATAATCACCAGTTAACATACAATAAAATAAGTAACTGATCAAAGCATGTTAGACTACGATTTTGATAAACTAAAGCAGAAATAGGGCCTTTTTCTTTATGCAAATCAAACACCTCAAAGTGGTAAAGGATTTTCCCTTTACCAGATTTCCTTTGTAAAAAATTCTTGTTTATTTTGTATATTCATAGGTGATGAGTGTTTTACCAAAGGAAGATTTCACAAGTGGAAGATGTTTCAATCAAAACACCGCAGTTTTGTCTCCTTCTTCCCCAGCCCTCAATAATCCAGGTAAGAACGTCTGAGTACATATGATTTGACACTAATGGTGATATGACATCATGTTTCAAAGTCAAGGTATTCCAGTTACCTCATTTTGAATATGATGAATTGTAACCTAATGTTGACAGCCTAGATTTTCTTGGTCCGGAGTTTTACGTCTATGAGTATTCTTATAAAGCCAGTGTATTGGTTATCAGTGCTCAATACATAGTAGAGCAAAGATAAACGCTAATTGGCAGAAAAGAAAGGCTGATCGTTAGGCTTGTCGAGATGAACGTGAAGTTTCCTGTTTCTTTTCTGCCAATTAGTTTTTATGAGTATTATTATATATTACTTTACTTTACTCCATCATCATTGTTTTTAGGAAATAATATTCGCCCGAAAGCCAATAAACCGTTTGCTGCTCCAAAAATGCGTGGAGAAAGTGACGACAAAGACTTGATGCACTCTTTCAAGGTAATTCCATGTTTACACAATGTGATTGGCTATACTTTTACGCCACTTGATCAACATTTTTTAAAGCACACTTTTGGTATTTTGCAGAGGAAACCACTGGTCGAGAAAGCACGTCACAATCCAGATGCCGTTGGGGCCATTGTCATGCCACGACCCGGTGCCAGTCATCAGGTATCTACTTTTTCTCTTTGATCTACAGCTGCATCTTTAGAAATCACTACACAGTAGTTAAACAGCAGAACTTCTACAACTTTTCTAGAAGTATCTGTATTTCAAGAGTTGGACAAAAATTTTGAATTGTTACGTTGTAAAAGTTTTATAGTTGTTGCTCTATTAGGTAGTATTTATTTATCAGAGCTTAGTGTAACTACTATTGTTGTTAAATAATGCTTAGCATTTGGAACATTTGTATTGAGATAAGAGACAAAAAAGATCGGAAGATAGATGATTCTAGATTTTTTGTCTCCGAGCAAATTTTTAGTATTTTCATGGGAAATAGCAACTCTGTCGGAGCTTCTAGGCCCCCTAGCAGAGGAAACCTGGTGCCACAACTGTCCCAAAAAGATGTAATATATTCTCCACTTATTTAATTCAATAATTGCTGCTGTTATTTTCGATTTCCCAGAGTCATTGAATGTCTATTTTTGTTATAGTGGCAGTTTAACAAGCAAGGCCATCCAGTTGTTGATGTTGTGCTAGACCCCTTCATTACGTCACACTTAAGACCCCATCAAGTCGAAGGTGTCACCTTCTTATACAAGTGTGTTATGGGGATGGGAAATTTCGCTGGAAGTGGTGCAATTCTTGCGTAAGTCTAATAAATCATGTTTGTATATGCTTTACATGTGCGTAATAACCACTTTTGCGTTTTTGTACAGTAATAATGTAGATAGATAGATAGATAGATGGATAGATAGATAGTTCTCAATAGGAGCAATAATACTAATTTACAAAACCGAAATAACTATAAACCCCAATGCCAATGAGGAAAATAGAGAAACTCCCAATATTGACGTATTTACCAATTCTGATTTAATTTTTCATCCCCAAATCCCAGTCCAAGGAAGTCCAATCCCATTTTCCCATGACAAAAAAAATAAAAAGGCAAATCCTAGTTCAAAATTTACCCCTTGTTGAACCTCTTTACACAAATATTATTTTGCAATGGTTTGCCTCTGCTTATAGCGAATGGTTGTGCAAAAGTTGTGATTAACATTTCTTGGGTTCCGATTTGAAGAGTGCCCCAATAGCTCAGTGGGTAGGAAAAATGACGTATAAATTCAAATATTGTGCGTTCAGGCCTTGTTTGCATTGCTTAAAATTGAAAGCTTGATAATAATCAGTGGTTCCTACTGTGTTTAATAATTTTATGTAGACAGCCTTAATAATCCATATTAAGTATTAACTAGATTTAATGGACTTGACAGCAGGACCTTGTTATATAAAACAGCATACAACAAATTTACGTGATCAGCAATCATGGCAATTTGCCAAATAGTGTACTAGTGTGGCTTTGAAATATATTCTCTATTTTCAGGTATTTATCTTGTTCTTTTTGTTATTGCAGGGATGAAATGGGTCTTGGCAAGACTCTACAGTGCATCACATTGATATGGTATGTACATTTGTATGGTATGGTATAACTAATCACACTACCATATTACGATACATTAAGGGTAAGGTATAATTAAATGAGTGAGTTTCTGTTTAAGGTGCTAGCCTGACAAAGACAGGGACTTGTTTTTAGCAGGGACGCAGTAGCATACACTACGTCCCTAACTATATTAGTGATATGTTATCTTGGTGTGTTTACTGCACCCTAATATTTCCTAAATCCTTTTATATTTCAAACTAGGACTCTTCTAAAACAAGGAGCTTATGGTGGGAAGTCAAAGCACAAGAGATTCCTCATAGTCACTCCCGGAAGCTTGGTCAAGGTAAGTTCAATTTCATCCTGACTGTTGAGAAATTGTTCAAAATCATCTAAATTTGCAACGCCCATATATGGACCTACAATGCTTGCCAAATGCGGAACGCCTGATTTATTTCTAAACTCAACGCAACATTATCTCCACCTCCTGCTGAACCCCCTGATAAACATTGTTGATTTGTAACTGAAAATGTCGCTTTTGGTGGAATAAAGAGGTCACATTTCCAAAAGCAACCAACTCTGATTGCAACATTGTTTATCAGGGGGGGGGGGGAGAGGAGAGGAAAGGAAAGGAGGGGGTTCTGATGTTTATGTTGATGTTTGCTTAAAAAAATCATTAGTTCTTGTCAGGTGTTCCATGTAATTCTGAAAAGCATTGTGGGGTTTAATATATGTGTGACGAGGATGCTCGATTGGTTAGATCCCTAAAACATTTGCTCTTGTTTAAAGAGTCGTGTGTTTGACTTCAGACCTTCGCATAAAGTGTTAAGAGAAAATTTTTCAGCTCCCTGCAATTCAAGGCAAGAAGATAAATGGAACCACGATTTGTGGTCGCATCAAGAAAAAGGACAAAAGTCACATTACTCGATTAGTCTATCCAGGGCCCTTTTGCTTTGCGTATTAACCAATACCTAAAAATACGATGGTAAGCGTATTTGCGTGTCAACTAATTTGGTCAATATTTGATTCCATCACTCCATCTAGTTGTAATAAAATGAGATTTATTTCAATTTTTCCTTCTCCCAGAATTGGTGTGCTGAAATTCAAAAATGGCTTGGAAACGAAAGACTAAAAACGTTTGCTGTCAGTTCTGAAAAGAGAGTTGAGGTACGTGCTACTCCCATGAGTGTGAGACGAAAACGACCGAAAAATTACCTGAATGCCGGTGGTTCATAATATACCATGATATTCCTAAATACAAACACAGAATATAATGCTTTGTGTTGGGAATTCTCAGCACGGCGCGCGAAGCATCATGGGACAGTGCCTGTTATTTCATTGCCACGTGTTGTTCTCACTAGCTTAACTTTAGGAAATGGTGATCTTTATGAATCACCAAGTTTTCTTACTATTGTATTTTATTATTTTACTATTAGTGAGACTTTATGTTAAAAAATAATCCGTTTCCGATATTCTGTATAGCTATTGGCTAGAATTTGCATTGACGTAAAGCTGTGTAAACTTGAATAAGATAGAATTAAAATTGTGAATCAGTTGTAATTGTCGACTGGTTAGAGACGGCAATAATGTAAGAAAGCTGTGAGAATTTACGATCATGGAGTACGAAACGGAATTCGGAGTGTATTTCTTCGTAGTGTTTCTCGACCTTTGATATAAAAGAATCAGAGTAGATCGGAATCTACAACACTTTGCCCTGGTTGTTGTTTTGAAAGCAGTGAGCAATTTCAAAAACTTCCCTGCAGGAATTTCAATTTAAAAAAATCCTGCGACCACTGGTCACACGGTCGGGTGTTTTTTCATTCCCTGTTTAGTGGTTAGGCCTTGCTAATTTTCCAATGCAAAGTTTCCGTTCATTCAATAGAGAATCGTTTTTTTGACCTTGATTTTAGTAATTATCTAATGTATTAATTTCAAGTTCTTTTCATGATTTGTTTAGATGATTTCTCCACTTGATTTCAGGAGTTCTGCAAATCCAGCGTATACCCTGTCATGATCATTAGCTACGAGATGCTTCTTCGCTGCCTGCCTGACGTCAAAAAAGTCAACTTCGATTTGATTGTTTGTGACGAGGCACACCGACTGAAAAACGTCTCCATTAAGACGTCATCGGTATGCTCTTTTAACCAAGACCTATTTTAGTGTGCAGTATTACACACTTTGTGTTGTATCTTTGAGAGAGATTAAGATGTCTAGCATGGCTTTCTTTTTCTTCTTTCTCCACATAAAATATCAGTTTTCTTTGTCAATACTTTAAACATAATATACATGAACATTTTTCTATTCAAGTTTTCAAGAAACTATCTGTTTAGTTGCTGTCTTACAGTAGATTTTTAGATCCAAGGTTTTTATTGATGGCAAATTGAACTCTTTTCAAAAACTGGATCTACAATGTGCAGTATTTGAAATATCTTAGATTAGGCCCTACTTTTAACTTAAGCATCCACAGAACTTTACAAAGCATGTAGACTTATTACATGAGTCCCAGATATCACTCATCACGAAACTGAGGCTAGCACTAAACCGAGTCTGCTCAAACTGGTTTGAGCGTTCATCGAATTTATCAATAGCGATAACTGCGGCTCATGTAATCAGTCTATATAGCATGATAAAATAACGAATTTTAGACAATGTGGTAAGGAGCCTGGGAACTACCTTCACAGCAATCACGCAATCATGATTGATTGCCTGTAATTTGAATTGCTGAGCTTGTTGCAGTTTTAGAAAGGTCATGTCATCGTTTTATCTTCAGTTATGTTGTATTCATTAAAAATGCTTCGCTTTACTGTTATAAACAACATAACTCTTCTTTCCACTGACCCAACACTAAAACAGTCAACATGAGCAGACGATTGAGTGAACAGACAAATCGTAGCAAAAAGACTCAAAATCTCCCAATCTGGACAAGTCACCCACCGATCAGGAGATGTACATTCCTATTATATGCCTAAAGTAGCATGTTTCTGATATATATAAACTAATGCAACAGATAAGACATGAACAAACCATGCTTTCAGACGGTTCGATATAAATCTTCTTCAGTAACTTTCTTCCTTTCTTCTTCAGTGACTTAATAAAGTTAATGAAGGAGATTTATATAGAAACGTCTAAAAACATGGTTTTTTCTTGTCTTATCTTCTAATGTTTATAGAATTAGGTAAATTGGCACTCGTATTAGTATACCTAATGTAGGATGTATCTAATATGCCTGTTTTGCGGTTAGCAACTCATCAGGAGATGTATAAATAAATATATTTGGAAGAATGGTAGCATATGCCTAAAAATGCATAATCTTCAATGAGCATATTTTAAATCAAAAACTGGATCGATTGCAAATTTTTTAGTTCATCAAAAGTTCTAAAGAGCGAAATTCTTCTCGACAGAAGAGAAATTCTCGATTCTTGGACAGAGAGTCTTGACAGTCTTTGGATGGTACAAAACTTAAATATAGCCAGAAATATCGGAAGCATAGCGAAACGAAGACATACATTACTTAAGCTTTTCGTTTGGCACTCAACAGAGTAATACGTTAGAAAGAGAACGAAATAGAAACCTAACTGATTTATATCCCCAGATGTGGATCGAAATAGGCCAATCAGAAAAGAGGTGAACGATTAGTATGGTGTAGGAAAACCAATCAACACCCACGATACAGTTAGTGTAGAAAGTAGGTCTAAATGGTGTTTGACTTTCAAGTTTTTAATACAGTAGATAAGAACTGGAAAGAAGTTAACAAACGGAAGAGGGGAATACATCAAAAAACAGACCAGAGGAATGACTCCTCAAATTTGTGCTATGTATTCTAGATTTGATTAAGCTCTTTCTACATTTTGTTCAAACTCTTTGTGTTTTGTGCATCGGGTTTTAGAAGTAGCCGTATGTGTAATTACGATTTAGACAATGATGAATTTTCATGTGTTATTTTTTGCTTTATTTTTAGGCCATTGCTGGACTCGGAATTTCTGGTATCGTTCTTCTGACGGGAACGCCAATACAGGTTAGAAAAGATTTTGAAAGCTAAGTTTCTGTATTTTTAAAGCCTTCCCGAATTGATTACGATGGAAGTTCAAGCTCTTTTTTCCTGTAATTTTATTGTAAAGATTTAGAACCATCTCGGCCTGTGTATCTGTTTCCGAAAAAAAATTATGATGTAAGAATAACAATGAGACAAGACAGGGATACTGCTCGAGAAATCTACAGCCTCGTTGATTTATTTTCTTTAAAGCATCTCTTTGAAAACTTTTTACGTAACAGAAGAACGTGAAGATTGATTTTCATAGACAAACTTCTTAGAATAATTTAGCCTTTCTTTCTACAAAAGGATGTCTTATCTTGCAATATTCGAAGTAGGTAAGTTTATGTTTAAGTTGATAGTTGTTGATGGTTGATGTTGATAGGCAAGTACACTCACTATCTTCGTAAGGTATAGGCTTAAGTGCAAAGCACAAAGGGCCTGCGAAAGTTTAAGGTGCTGGCCTGCGAACGGTCAGAGGCCTTATCTCCAGCAGGGGCAAGGGACACTATAGTTTAACATCTCTTCTAAGGGACGGTGGAGTGAGTTGTTTAGTCAACAACTCGAAGGTCACCCGTTCAGATGTTCACCTCAGATAACCAAGCTCAATTTCTGCTGCACATGTCAAACCGCAAAACCCACTTGTCCACTGTTCCATAATTGTTAAACTTACAAATTTGTCTCACTCGATATGTTTTCCTTTTTTCAACATCTTTAGGGACAATTCGTATTCATGCCCCGGGCACCGAAGACAAAAGCATTTTTTGTATTTACCCGACTTTGGAACAAATCAAAAAGCTAATAAGCAACCCAGAACTAAAGTCAACAAGCTTTGCCCGGCAATTAAGTGTGTTTCTGATATTTAGTAATATGAGACAAATCTTAGTCAGATCATTTTATGACGGATATTTGTCAACCTAAATCCCTACATGGAACAAGACAAAGTTTTACCCTACCTTGAAAGAATCCAGAAAAAGGATTACCCAACCAACTTCTCTTCGCTGCCAACCTGTAAAACAAATGATAAACTGTCCCTTGGCTCTGTGCATCGTGAGTTGATTATCATAATGAGAGACGCTCTGACAAATGCGTTGCTTCTTTAATTACAGAACGACCTGAAGGAGTTTTATGCACTGGCTGACCTGTGTAACCCTGGTGTATTTGGTGAGTCAAATATTTCCCATCAAAGCTGTTGGTGACGATTACAAATATGATTTGAAAAGCGTCAGGTAAAAATGGCGACGAAAAAATATTTTGATTTTGAGGACCGACCAGTTGAAAAACAAAACAGGACATCAGTCAGGAATTAAAGGAATTCCTGACTGATGTCCTGTTAATGAAATGACAAACAATTTAGAGAGGCTTTGTTTCATTCTATTACAGGATTGATGAAATTTATCAAAAGAATGATTGCATGTTAAGCTAATTGATTCAATCAAAGGGTGCTTTGTGTCCAAATTGAAAAATGTGCTCTCCTATAGACGAGGAGTTATGAAACTTGATCTTTTGAACCGCTTTGTTGGTTCCTATAAGAGCTCTCTACATTTCACAACCAAATGTCTTTCGGTTTTACCATAGTAAGTTGTATCGTAAACACTGCAAGTATATTTTTCAATAGTCTAGAATAATTGAAATAAATCTCCCAAATTTTCACAAAATATTTGGAAAATCCTTCGTCCGAAATATCAAACTTGCATTTATCCCATGCATGTACATCAGTGCATTTTTCAATGAAACGTTCTTTAATTAACTTTATTTAACTGTTAATTGTTGTTGTTGTTATTTGGGAATTCAGGCAGCTCTGCAAGCTTTCGGAGGAATTTTGAAGCTCCAATAATCCGAAGCCAAGATCCAGGGTGCTCGTTGGAGGAGAAGAGCTTGGGGGACGACCGTGCAGCTGAGGTTTTTCAATTTATTCACATTTCTTTTGGGTGTTTTTTTTGTATTCCACAGTGGTCTTACATCTAAAAAACATCTTAAAATGAACAATTTATCTAGACTTTGTCTCTTTTCCGGTTAAAGATTGCAGATAATGATGAGCCAGGGAATGTTTTGATGTTTTTTCACTGGTGGGAAAAACATGAAAAAGTCCCCTAAACTTGCGGAGGTTTACAGGAATATCAACGGTCATACTATCTGCCACTGAAATCTGAAATATAGCATTCCCAGGCCCCACATATTATATCTATATTTACAAAAACTTATTATCACCAAAAGAAATTATTATTCCAAATCATTTTTCTTTCTAAAAAGTTTACGAACTACGTAAAACAATAGATGTTTACAAGTACAAACACTGAAAGCGCCCCATTTTGACTTAGACCGCTTTGGCAAAAGTTCCATTTTCTCTTCCACTGCTGGGGCAGGCCCAGAGGCCCACCAGTCGGTGCGCTAAAAATTCCCTGTGATGAGCATTTATTTGTTTTAGTTGAAAAGGCTCACAGATCTATTCGTCTTACGAAGAACTTCTGAACTCAACCAAAAGTTTTTACCACCTAAAGGTAAGAGTTCACTATTAGATCCTAAAAATGTGAATGCCCTCGTACCAGCGATATGAAAAGTAACCTCTTTTACATGTTTGCAATGTTGCAATGCCCTGACAACGCCATTAACAAACTGAAAGAAATAAAAAATTGCGTTTTTACTGTTGATTATAGTAGAAACAGGAATGAAACCAAACAGATATAACGAGGCACTGGATGATATAAATAAGCTATTTGGCTGGTTTTTAAATATCTGTTCAGTTTCAACCATGTAAAATTGACACATCTTCTACGGGAGAAAATTTAAATAATATGCCCATATTTACGAGCTCCTACACTGCCAGTGTGGTGATGATGTGGAGGGTAAATTAGGTCTCATGGTCACATACTTACATTTGGTGGTGATTCCTGTAACTTCTTAAGAACTCTGTGGGCATCTTGAGCCTTATTCTGCCATTCTAGTTTTTGCTCGTTGCTCTTGTAGCAACGTGAGCACACTTTGGTTCTTGAACACCAACAATGTGTAACCGGACGTCATATTCTCAAACTAAGCAGTCTCTACTAAAGCCAGTGTGGTGATAACCGGGAAGACATATTGGGTATACTTATATCTCGCTCGTTGTTCTTGCAACTTCTCGAGCACTCTTTGTGTATCTCGAGCCACAATCTACCATTTACCTTTCGCTCATTGTTCATTGCCATTCGAGCACTCTTGGTTATATCAACAAGGTGTAACCTTGAAACGTTTGCTCAAGTTCACGAGTTGCTACACACCTAGTGTGATGATAAACAGGAGGGCACACAGGGTCTCTCACATGATGGCATACTTGCATTCCGTTCGTATAACTTCTTGAGCACTATTTCTGTATCCTTTTAGCTGTATTCTATCATTTTAGTATGTTGTTTAAACGTTTTTGATTATTTGATGATAGAAAATTTCAAACACATTTTCAAACCTCTTCTTACTTACATTTCAGTTGAGCTGGTCGTATTTTGTGACTTGTCAGTCTTGCAGAGAAGAATCTACAGTGCCATCTTAAGCTCCAAAGCAGTTTCATCTTGCTTGTCAACGTATTCAAATGGTTCTTCCCACCTCAACTGCATTTCTGTGCTCAGGAAACTCTGCAACCATCCTTCCTTGTTGCTGCCTATGTTGGAAGAAGTGGATGATCTTAAGAAAAGTGGAGTTGCAAATGAAGAGGTTAAGTATTTTATATTTTTCATACAAGAGCAATCGTTCATCGGTATAGAACTTTAGGATAGCGAGAAAAATTGGAAACATAATAACTACTACAGATTTTCATTTGTCACTCATCAGAGAGGTGCGCCAGGAAGAGAACGAAAATAAAACCTAACGAATTATTATACTCAGAAGATATAAGAACAGTCTTTGATCGGTACAGAACTTCAGGATGGCGAACATAAGGAGACATAGTAACTACTAAAGCTTTATGTCTGACACTAACCAGAGTAGTACATCAGAACAGTCTTTGATCGGTTCAGAACATCAGAATTGCGATAAAAATCGAGAACATTGGGAAATATAATAACGACTGAAGCTTTGTGTATGACATTCATTGCAGTAATACGTCAGAACAGTCTTTGATGAGTGCAGAACTTGAGGATAGCCAGTTGAATTCTTTATTCAAAATTAGTCGAAGGTCCCACGAAAGTGCCATTCATTCACCATGTACAGAGTTAGAAATAATATATCTGTACCGATCAAGGTCTTTAAAATTTATTGTACACATGTTGGTGGCTTATGTGACATTTTGTTTCTTATAGAATATCATTTTCGATGGCCTACTTAGCCTCTACCCAGACCAGGAAAATATCAGATGTCCTGAAAATAGTGGGAAGCTGGTCGTCTTGGTGAAATTGATAGACGCATTCAGAGAAGCAGGAGAAAAATGTGTTATTGTCGCAAATTCAACCAAAGCTCTGGACATTTTCGAACTGTTTTTGACCTCAAAAGGACGGAAGTATGCAAGGCTGGATGGAACAACCCCCACAGGGGACCGACAAAGATTGGTTGATAATTTCAACAAGAGGGGTATGAATACAGGTATGTGTAAAATCATTTAGTGTCTTCTTAATTCCGAGAAAAATTGCAAAAATATTTTCGTTGTGAATCGGAACTATTTGGAAGGTTTTGAAGGTTTTCTGGACTCTGCTATGTTATAACTGTAGGTGATTTACAACGAACGAGGAATGGCTACAAATATTTTGAAATTCATCGAATGAATTTGCGGCAAGAAAGGTTGATTCTGTGGGGAATAATTTAAATATTTGTACATTTTTAGTACCGTTTTGCAGTTGCATTTTTATAAGACGGCTGAACGTCAGATATTTTTGTAGATGTATTCTTGCTAAGCTCAAAAGCAGGAGGGACTGGCTTGAATTTGATTGGTGCTTCAAGACTGGTATTGTTTGATATTGACTGGAATCCAGCCAACGACATGCAGGTGAGTTGAGTGAGTTATGTTCCACGAACTGTTCATGATTTGTGCTGCAGGCTGACACCGAATACAAAGGATGTCTGCATTTAACAGAAAGGAGGTTAAAACTGCCTTCCCTTTGACTGAAAAATACAGCGTCGATGCTGAAGCTATACGAAATTTGCTCTGCGATTCCTTGTTTCCCTGCGTTCTCAGAAATGCTGACGTCACTCCCGTAATGAGGATTGAGCGGAGTGCCAACAGGGAGACAAGGACTCGTGTAGCAAGCCTAAAGCTCCAATGCTGCTGTTGATGTAAGGGATATAAGCAGTGGCTTCCTATCGACCACTTGGTTGGCGAACTGTTTCATTGTAATTTGAAATAATAAGAATAAACTCTCCTGCTGATTCACTCCCTGTGTTCATTTGTAGGCAATGGCTCGTGTGTGGCGAGATGGACAAAGAAGAAAAGTCTTTATTTATCGGCTTCTTTCTACTGTAAGTACAATTCTAAAAGCAATTGTTTCGTCTTGAAGACTTCAGAGCTTAGCAAGCCACCAAGTAGTTACTGCTTTTTTCAAATCACTCCGATTCGTTATATTCACTCTATTAACTGTTGACTGTCCTTTGTCCTTGCAAAAACGAAGAGAAATACCTTCTGTCCACATCAGCACAAAAAGTATTGAGAGAAATTCGTACCTGTGAGTTCACATCACTCATTTTCGTGAATTGTTGTTGTATCGATCTAAACAATATTAGGCTTGGTGCGTTAACCAGCTAGGGATACTAAGCTAGAACGGGCTAATTTTTTTGAAATTAGCTCGTTCTGGCTAATTTTAGCCCGTTTTGGCTAATAAAAAATTTTTTTCTTGAAAATTTTGAAGCCCAAACAGGCTAAAACGTCGATTTCTTGGATTTCCAGGAACCGGGCCGCTATTTTGACGCGATATTTGGGTTCTACGCGTCAAGAAACGGGGATTCATGTAAAAAAATTTGGGGGTTTCTCCGGCGGAAGTTTGAGAAAAATGCGACTTTAACTTTTGTGACGTTTTCTATTGTTCTTTCTGATGCGGTTAAGTCCGCGTAATGACACCCGTGCCGTGCGGGGAAGCTTCAGAAACAAGGCTTTTATGAGTGCAACTTTAATTTAAACATTTTTGTAATTTACGTTGTATTGATAAACATCTTATTAGAAGACCTCATTATAGAAACGTACAAAGCTGGTGTTAAAGTCTGAATTATCTATTTTTTTCATTTCGCCGCACGGCACGGGCGTCATTACTTAACCGCATCAGAAAGAACAATAGAAAACGTCACAAAAGTTAAAGTCGCATTTTTCTCAAACTTCCGCCGGAGAAACCCCCAAATTTTTTTACATGAATCCCCGTTTCTTGACGCGTAGAACCCAAATATCGCGTCAAAATAGCGGCCCGGTTCCTGGAAATCCAAGAAATCGACATTTTAGCCCGTTTGGGCTTCAAAATTTTCAAGAAAATAATTTTTTATTAGCCAAAACGGGCTAAAATTAGCCAGAATGAGCTAATTTCAAAAAAATTAGCCCGTTCTAGCTTAGTATCCCTAGCTGTTAACACGGTTTTTCGACGTTTTTTAGAAGCTCCGTTTTCGTAGATATTTACTCTGGAGACCGTTTTCAAAACTTCCGTTTTTGCTTCGTTTTGGTGCTTGACAAAGTAAGTACTTTTACAAAAACGGAGTGTTTAACAACAGATTTGTGTCAATGGGTTACTTTGTCAAAAATGGATTAGTGTGAACGGGGCCTTAGCTGACACTCCATACCAATATCGTATGAAACAAAATCTTATATCTAGAGTTATCGACCTTGTCATCATCATTCTCTGAGGAAGCCTTGCTTAGCAGGGCAAAATATTAGTAATACTTATATAATCGCACATATTTGTCTGTTGCTTGCGTCGCGGTATTTCTCTTCTAGCTTTTTAACGACCTTGGCATCTTTACGAACAGACGACGCTACACGACCTTTCCTTACTCGATGCAACTCCATATCCAACTTAATATTGCTTTCCTTATTCATATCAAAGGGTACGATTGAAGAGAAGATATTCCAGAGACAGATCTCAAAGCAGAGTTTAAGTGGCAACGTTGTCGATTTGAAAAAGAATAAAATGGAATTTTCCAAAGAGGATTTGAAGGTAAGCTTTTTGCTGCTCAACTAACTCAATAAATGTGACTTAATCATTAGTACGCTGTGAAAGAAATTAATGGGACAAATAGCGGTTTCTGGTAAACTCGCCCTACTACCAACTTTCCATTATTCCTATCTTTACCATCATCATCAATAATATCGTTATCAACAATGGCTATCAACAATGGTGAGGATTTCTCAGTGGTTAGATCACTCAACCCTTAATCAAAACCATCTTCAGACCTATCACATAGAGTATGAGGAGATAATTTGCCAGCTCTCTGTAATTCCAGACAAATAGGCAAAAGGAATCACGCGGTGTGGTCACATCGAGAGGAAGGAAGGACTAGGGTCGCACTTCTCTGTTAGTCTACCTATTCTGGGCCCTTTGTGCTTTGCACATCAATCGATATTTTACTTTTATCTAAGTTTATTTGTCTATTAACATCAACATCAATATGTAATAAAGTAATCTAGAGTTAGATAAGTGATAAAGTTGATAAGTAAATAAGTAATGACACGATATTCGACATGATAGTCACCACTCATCATGACAAGGCTTTGATATTTACTAGGGCAACGTTTCGGGAGAGATCCTCAGTGTTCAAACCTCTCGATCCGACCTTGGCATAAATAGGGAAGAAACCACATTTCTCATTGCCCGATGATGGGAGACGGATCTCTCCCGAAACGTTGCCCCACTAAATATCAAAGGCTTGTCATGATAAGTGGTGACTATCATGTCAAATATTGTATCAGAAACAGCCTTGATAAGTCCAAATGTATTTACTAAATAAGTAATATCAGGTGAGAAAATTGACTTTAAAAGTGGGGCGAGTTGGTAAATCAAGTGGAACACTTGACTTGTAACTGGCCTGACTTGGCCAATGGGAGTTGGGGCAAGTTGGTAGTGGGACCTTTGTTTCTAATATTGTTGTTGCAAATTTCTTGAGATTTGATTGACTCCTCAAGGTCCAGTGGTTAGAATCACTACACAAGCAGAGAATATCAGAAGGGGGTAGCATCTTTGGAACAGAATAGATATTTGAAGGCACAGTGGTTCAGGGAATACCCAATAAACAAAATAGCATAAGGCGATTTGCCGGATTATCCAATATGGGAGGGTTTAGCAGTTTAACTATAGCTGCTACATGATAATTAAAGAGAGTCCAACCAGTTTTTGGCGTATTTTCATTCTCGGTTCTGCATCATTTGGAGTTTATTCCACTAGCCATCTATTTCACACACGCACACTACTGTCCACTCTATGTAAACATCTATGAGAATTTCTTATTTGTCTCTTTTTTTCTCTAAAGGATCTTTTCAAACTTGAAGACACTGCTTTCTGTTGCACGCATGACCTTCTTGGTTGTTTATGCCACGAGGTGAGTGTTTACCGCATCTGATTTGACTTCTTGATTCATGAAATATGAAATCATCATTAGACATTAGCCTTAGAACATGAAGCTGGTTTTGAATTGCTGTTTGAACCATAAATTTGAATTTCTTTTTTCAAGACACTTAACATTGGGCAGAAACTTCTATGAGTAAATTCTGGTTTCCAAATGGCCAAAAGTTATTCTTATATTAGGCCAAGCTGTTAGGCTTAGGTTTCATGTCTCTTCAGGTATCAAACGCTTTGAGAATGTTTCTCCCTAGCACTAAGTTCCTTTTGAAAAAGAAATACCCCGATCTGGTATATCTTTTGCATAAAGAAGCAAAGATCTGAAGAGCTATTAGACGATTAATTAAATTTTCTCTTTTTCATAGACTGGAGAACAAGAGTTGCAGCAGCTTCCTTCAATGTCCCATAATCGTTCGTGTCAATTGGGACAGCAAAATGCACAACCAAATGAAAAGGTACTTGTTTTTGTTTCAGGAAAACAACTAAAGAAGTTGAAGGGAAGACGGTTAAAGTTTTCTGGATGTGGACCCTTTGCCTATCTTTCTAGTCCTAACTAAAATGGCAAACACTAATGGGGTAATTCAAATTAAGGGTGTGACCAAGCTCTGATAATTGAATTTGAGTCCTATAGCATATTCACTTAATTCTTCTTCTAGAAATCCTTGTCAATGGCAGAGTTGATGTCATGGAATCATGTACTACCAAACTCTCCAGGGAAGCTCCAGGTATTTCCATATGTTTTATTTCTTTGCACCATGCAATATTTAAAGAAGTTGTCTGCAACATAACCCTCCCACTAGCCTGGTTAACAGTAAACATGGTTTCCTTTTCTGGTTATGGTATATCCTTCAAATCTCTCACTTATCTGGGCTGAATTGGGAAATGTGGTTTAACGATACCGTACTTTTGGGTGAATACGGACAGGAAGGTGAATAGGGACAAAAACGATTTTCCGTATGATATAAAGATCAAATTGTTTCAAAATAAGAAGGTCCTCTGTAATTTTCGAAGTCCACAATCTTTGTTCCTTTTTTGTCCCTATTCACCTTCCTGTCCCTATCAACCCCTATCTACTACTAACTACTGTACCTCTGTAGATACAGTTAAGTGTTTCCTCGTGTATTGATATTTTTGTACCTTAACAACCCCAAAGCTCACAACAAACATACCACCAGAGCAAGACCTCTTACATGTTCTGAATTTGCTGGAAGATCTCTTACCCTCACCTCTCTTTCCTATTGGATAACTCATCCTTTCTGCTCATTTTGTTTATTTTGTGTATCGTGCTCTTTCGCATCGAAGAACTATAGACAAATTCTGCTGCTTTACTGTGTTGGTATGTTTTTGTGTATGACTAAAACAAGTATTCGTTATTTTTGTAGGACGATGCTCTTCGAACTTGCCTAGATGAAGTCACATTCATTTTTCAAAATCAATTTGCTGCTAGCAACCAGATTTAGTTTGAGCCCTTGTCGTGAAATGTGAGATATCAGGCAGAAGTAATGGTTCGGTCATTCAAAACTGTGTTAATTCCTGTTATAAGTTCTTAGCCATCCCTTACCACTGGCGCATCCACTTTTGGCTGTAAGAAATCCAGGCTTAATATACACTAGCCTGTTGAAAGTATTGCACAGGTCCATTCAAAATGGCGGCAAGACTGCAAAGCTGCGAGGCCTAGGCCTAGACTGAAATTCTCTTAACACATTAGTCTTCCTTTATGGAATGTACAGAGTACCCCCTGGGAGATATTCCTAAAGTAACGACTGTTTTTTGTTTTATCATACCATTGAACTTGTACATAAACATACACAGTGAAAATCCCTTGAAAATCCCTGAAAATACTTTTACTTTCCTTATCCATCACTTTGAGATGGAACCGAAAATAAATTATTTACCTTTTAATTTTTCAAGAATTGTCACAAGGAATAGAAGAATTAGGAGTTGTGGTCTTGTGGCATTGGTTATGTGTGGCATTGGTCATGTGTGGCATTGGTCATGTGCGGCATTGGTCATGTGCGGCATTGGTTATGTGTGGCATTGGTCATGTGTGGCATTGGTCATGTGCGGCATTGGTCATGTGTGGCATTGGTCATGTGTGGCATTGGTTATGTGTGGCATTGGTCATGTGCGGCATTGGTCATGTGTGGCATTGGTCATGTGTGGCATTGGTTATGTGTGGCATTGGTCATGTGTGGAATTGGTTATGTGTGGCATTGGTCATGTGCGGCATTGGTCATGTGTGGCATTGGTCATGTGTGGCATTGGTTATGTGTGGCATTGGTCATGTGTGACATTAGTCATGTGTGGCATTGGTTATGTGTGGCATTGGTCATGTGTGGCATTGGTTATGTGTTGCATTGGTCATGTGTGGCATTGGTCATGTGTGGAATTGGTTATGTGTGGCATTGGTCATGTGCGGCATTGGTCATGTGTGGCATTGGTCATGTGTGGCATTGGTTATGTGTGGCATTGGTCATGTGTGGCATTGGTTATGTGTGGCATTGCTCATGTGTGGCATTGCTCATGTGTGGCATTGGTCATGTGTGGCATTGGTCATGTGTGGCATTGGTCATGTGTGGCATTGGTCATGTGTGGCATTGGTCATGTGTGGCATTGGTTATGTGTGGCATTGGTCCTGTGCGGCATTGGTCATGTGTGGCATTGGTCATGTGTGGCATTGGTCATGTGTGGCATTGGTTATGTGTGGCATTGGTCATGTGTGGCATTGGTCATGTGTGGCATTGGTTATGTGTGGCATTGGTCATGTGTGGCATTGGTTATGTGTGGCATTGGTCATGTGCGGCATTGGTCATGTGTGGCATTGGTCATGTGTGGCATTGGTTATGTGTGGCATTGGTTATGTGTGGCATTGGTCATGTGTGGAATTGGTTATGTGTTGCATTGGTTATGTGTGGCATTGGTCGTGTGTGGCATTGGTTATGTGTGGCATTGGTCATGTGTGACATTGGTCATGTGTGGCATTGGTCATGTGTGGCATTGGTTATGTGTGGCATTGGTCATGTGTGGCATTGGTTATGTGTGGCATTGCTCATGTGTGGCATTGCTCATGTGTGGCATTGGTCATGTGTGGCATTGGTCATGTGTGGCATTGGTCATGTGTGGCATTGGTCATGTGTGGCATTGGTTATGTGTGGCATTGGTCCTGTGCGGCATTGGTCATGTGTGGCATTGGTCATGTGTGGCATTGGTCATGTGTGGCATTGGTTATGTGTGGCATTGGTCATGTGTGGCATTGGTCATGTGTGGCATTGGTTATGTGTGGCATTGGTCATGTGTGGCATTGGTCATGTGCGGCATTGGTCATGTGTGGCATTGGTCATGTGTGGCATTGGTTATGTGTGGCATTGGTCATGTGCGGCATTGGTCATGTGCGGCATTGGTCATGTGTGGCATTGGTCATGTGTGGCATTGGTTATGTGTGGCATTGGTCATGTGCGGCATTGGTCATGTGCGGCATTGGTTATGTGTGGCATTGGTCATGTGTGGCATTGGTCATGTGCGGCATTGGTCATGTGTGGCATTGGTCATGTGTGGCATTGGTTATGTGTGGCATTGGTCATGTGCGGCATTGGTCATGTGTGGCATTGGTCATGTGTGGCATTGGTTATGTGTGGCATTGGTCATGTGTGGAATTGGTTATGTGTGGCATTGGTCATGTGTGACATTAGTCATGTGTGGCATTGGTTATGTGTGGCATTGGTCATGTGTGGCATTGGTTATGTGTTGCATTGGTCATGTGTGGCATTGGTCATGTGTGGAATTGGTTATGTGTGGCATTGGTCATGTGCGGCATTGGTCATGTGTGGCATTGGTCATGTGTGGCATTGGTTATGTGTGGCATTGGTCATGTGTGGCATTGGTTATGTGTGGCATTGCTCATGTGTGGCATTGCTCATGTGTGGCATTGGTCATGTGTGGCATTGGTCATGTGTGGCATTGGTCATGTGTGGCATTGGTCATGTGTGGCATTGGTCATGTGTGGCATTGGTTATGTGTGGCATTGGTCCTGTGCGGCATTGGTCATGTGTGGCATTGGTCATGTGTGGCATTGGTCATGTGTGGCATTGGTTATGTGTGGCATTGGTCATGTGTGGCATTGGTCATGTGTGGCATTGGTTATGTGTGGCATTGGTCATGTGTGGCATTGGTTATGTGTGGCATTGGTCATGTGCGGCATTGGTCATGTGTGGCATTGGTCATGTGTGGCATTGGTTATGTGTGGCATTGGTTATGTGTGGCATTGGTCATGTGTGGAATTGGTTATGTGTTGCATTGGTTATGTGTGGCATTGGTCGTGTGTGGCATTGGTTATGTGTGGCATTGGTCATGTGTGACATTGGTCATGTGTGGCATTGGTCATGTGTGGCATTGGTTATGTGTGGCATTGGTCATGTGTGGCATTGGTTATGTGTGGCATTGCTCATGTGTGGCATTGCTCATGTGTGGCATTGGTCATGTGTGGCATTGGTCATGTGTGGCATTGGTCATGTGTGGCATTGGTCATGTGTGGCATTGGTCATGTGTGGCATTGGTCATGTGTGGCATTGGTTATGTGTGGCATTGGTCCTGTGCGGCATTGGTCATGTGTGGCATTGGTCATGTGTGGCATTGGTCATGTGTGGCATTGGTTATGTGTGGCATTGGTCATGTGTGGCATTGGTCATGTGTGGCATTGGTTATGTGTGGCATTGGTCATGTGTGGCATTGGTCATGTGCGGCATTGGTCATGTGTGGCATTGGTCATGTGTGGCATTGGTTATGTGTGGCATTGGTCATGTGCGGCATTGGTCATGTGTGGCATTGGTCATGTGTGGCATTGCTCATGTGTGGCATTGGTCATGTGTGGCATTGGTCATGTGTGGCATTGGTCATGTGTGGCATTGGTTATGTGTGGCATTGGTTATGTGTGGCATTGGTCATGTGTGGCATTGGTCATGTGTGGCATTGATTATGTGTGGCATTGGTTATGTGTGGCATTGGTTATGTGTGGCATTGATTATGTGTGGCATTGATTATGTGTGGCATTGGTCATGTGTGGCATTGGTTATGTGTGGCATTGATTATGTGTGGCATTGGTTATGTGTGGCATTGGTCATGTGTGGCATTGGTCATGTGTGGCATTGATTATGTGTGGCATTGGTTATGTGTGGCATTGGTTATGTGTGGCATTGGTTATGTGTGGCATTGGTCATGTGTGGCATTGATTATGTGTGGCATTGGTTATGTGTGGCATTGGTTATGTGTGGCATTGCTCATGTGTGGCATTGCTCATGTGTGGCATTGGTCATGTGTGGCATTGGTCATGTGTGGCATTGGTTATGTGTGGCATTGATTATGTGTGGCATTGGTTATGTGTGGCATTGGTCATGTGTGGCATTGGTTATGTGTGGCATTGGTTATGTGTGGCATTGGTCATGTGTGGCATTGGTCATGTGTGGCATTGGTTATGTGTGGCATTGGTCATGTGTGGCATTGGTCATGTGTGGCATTGGTCATGTGTGGCATTGGTTATGTGCGGCATTGGTCATGTGCGGCATTGGTCATGTGTGGCATTGGTCATGTGTGGCATTGGTCATGTGTGGCATTGGTCATGTGTGGCATTGGTTATGTGTGGCATTGGTTATGTGTGGCATTGGTCATGTGTGGCATTGGTTATGTGTGGCATTGCTCATGTGTGGCATTGCTCATGTGTGGCATTGGTCATGTGTGGCATTGGTCATGTGTGGCATTGGTCATGTGTGGCATTGGTCATGTGTGGCATTGGTCATGTGTGGCATTGGTTATGTGTGGAATTGGTCATGTGTGGCATTGGTTATGTGTGGCATTGGTCATGTGTGGCATTGGTCATGTGTGGTATTAGCCTGTGTACAGAATATAACACTTTCAGAAGTTACAGTTACAGTTTTTCAAAGGACCGTGTCTGTGACGCAGGCTAGTGTGGTTCATGTCATCTA
Organism: Pelagia noctiluca; assembly: GCA_963924455.1. Classification (NCBI taxonomy): domain Eukaryota; kingdom Metazoa; phylum Cnidaria; class Scyphozoa; order Semaeostomeae; family Pelagiidae; genus Pelagia; species Pelagia noctiluca. The sequence goes on from OZ004322.1 coordinate 5,187,185, forward strand.
TCACGGGTCTGGCAGGTGAAGTGATTTTGCCGCCCTTTGGATCTTCTTATCATCCTCTGAATCAAGTGCCTCATCTTTTGTTACGTATTCGGTCACCAAATCCCATTCTGCCTCTGATTTATCTGCTAACTTAATTAGCTTGTTTCTGTTCTTTAGTATTTTTACTGTTTTTAGAACAATGTTTATCAGGTTATCGACTTTATGAACGATCACTGCCTCTTGCAGGGAATCTATAATTTCCTGGTTGAAATTAAATTGGTCTTTATTACCTTTATATTTAAACTCATGTGCAGCGTGCTTTAGTCTCCTCGACACTTCCTCGGTAGTGCTATTTGCTAAGTAGACGTCCGGGGGCGAATTTATTACCGATATAGCTTTGTAGGTCAATGAAGGATTGCTGAAAAACCGAGCTGGGCGAGGTCTCTGTTTGTATCTGTTTCTCTTGGCATTAGTATTGGTATTGGTTTCTTTTAATGCAGAACTTGAACTACTGTATTCCGAACCTGTAATGACACTGCTATTTGTCTATTTGTAGAACTTCCAGTGCTCAACTTGCGTGAAATGCAGGCAAACATTTATGATTCAAAGCTTATTATGATTCGTTCCAAAACAAAGATAAATACATTTGTTCTTGAAAAGATCTTGTACACTTTGAAAGCGAGTAAAATGCCCCTGGGAACTGGGCCTTGCTTCCAGCAGGAGTAACATGCTTCTGTTTTTACCATTTCCATAAGGACAGCAGGGGTGCACACCAAGGGGGGGTACACGTAAAAATTTTGACAGGGATGCTCGTCCTACTTTTCTGGGTTCGAAATTTGGCCAGATTCTATTTTTCTGGGCTGACAAATTGTTGAGCTATTTTTCTGGGTTTTGCTTAATTTTCGCTATTTTTCTGGGTCTCATAGATTTCCAGCTACTTCTGGGTCTTCTTTGACAGTGTGCATATTGAGTAATTCTATTTTTTGGGTCTAAATTTTGAAGAATTTCAGGTAATTCTATTTTTCTGGGGTTTGAGTTTAGGGACATTCTATTTTTTTGGGTAGCTGAAAGTTTTTCTCGGACGAGCATCCCTGTCAAAGAAATGCTCGAGTACCCCCCTGGGGTGCATATCCTTCCATACCCAGCAGGTGCATCACTACATCACTGCATATTCACTTACGTATTAAAAGTACTCGAACGAGGAGGTTGAAATGGCCACCAAAACGTCCTGAACTCAAATTAGGCCTAGATTTACAAAGCAATTTATGACTACTTTACATGATACAGGAGTGATATTTTTTGGATAAAATGACAGCCATGGACCTTACAGACAACAATTAAAATGAAATTATCAAGTCTTTAATTCATTTCAGGCCTACATTTTCAGCGACCTTTGATAAATTGAAAGATTCGAATAGGGAAGGGGGTACATGAATAAAAAGTTTAAAATTTGAAGGGAATCTCGGGAATTTTTGTTTTTATTTTTAATTCATCATATGCGGTAAGAAATAAGTTTCAAAATGATGCTATTTCATAATAATTTGAGCATTAAGATGCCAAGTAAAGACCTGAGCAAACCTATGAAAACGGACGAGAGGCCTCACAAAAATAATTTAGATTTCGAATAAAATTACAAAAAAGTTAGAATAAATCGGTTGTGCAAGAGAATTTCTTGAAAATTTAATATAAACTTAAAGCATAGGAAACGGACCCTAAAGGCTAAAATACACGATCAGTTTTTTTCGTCAGTCTTTTCCCGTCCGTTTTTTTCTTCAGTTTATTCGAAAAAAAACTGAAGAGGCGCGCGTATACACGATCAGTCAAAAATCGTCAGTTTTTTTCAGTTGAGCAGTGGAGAGTGACCCAAAGTTTGCTGCTGCAGCTTTGATTATTGCTGTGATTTTGAAGCGAAAACGTAAAAAGAGATCAACCTGGCTAAAGCCATGGCTTCAAAAATGCCAACACCTTGGGATGTACGACACACTCCTAAGAGAATTTCGTTAGGAGGACGGACATAAGAAACACTTGAGAATGAGCTAAGTAACATTTGATTACCTTTTGCCCTTTATAAGCTACCTTACGTCCCAAAAACTCTGCTTCCCAGGCATTTATAAAAAAAACTCTGTGAGCTCAACGCGCTCTGCCTTAAATGTTTTTGAAGAAATTTTGAAGCAGGCGACGATGCTCCTTAAAAACATGCTCAATTATTCCAAGATTCTCTCTGTATCCCGCAAGATATGATAATGTTTTCCTGAATGCGTCATATAAATCCTTTAATTGCACTATGTTTACAAAAAAACCTTTAAAGGCTAAAATACACGATCAGTTTTTTTCGTCAGTTTTTCCTCTTCAGTCGAAATTTGAGACGTTTCGTGACGTTTTCTGACTGATTAGTCGAGACTGATCAGTTTTTTCAAAAGATGGACGTGCCTAAACCTTCAGTTAAATGGATCAGTCAGAATGACTCTCAAGCGGAAAAGGAGGTGGTCGCTGTGGGTTTTTTTGTAAACATAGTGCAATTAAAGGATTTATGTGACGCATTCAGGAAAACATTAGCATATCTTGCGGGATACAGAGAAAATATTGGAATATTTGAGCAAGTTTTTAAGGAGCATCGTCGTCTTCTTCAAAATTTCTTCAAAAACATGAAAGGCAGAGCGCGTTGAGTTAACAGAGTTCTTTATAAGTCCCTGGGAAGCAGAGCCTAGTTTATGGGACGAAAGGTTGCTTATTAAGGACAAAAGGTAATCAAATGTTACTGGGCTCATTCTCAAGATCAAGAGTTTCTTATGTTCGTCCTCCTCTTCTTAACGAAATTCTCTAAGGAGTGTATCGTACATTCCAAGGTTTTGGCGTTTTTGAAGCCATGGCTTTACCCAGGTTGATCTCTTTTTACGTTTTCGCTTCAAAATCATAGCAATAATCAAAGCTGCAGCAGCAAATTCCGTGTCACTCTCCACTGCTCAACTGAAAAAAACTGACGATTTTTGACTGATCGTGTATACGCGCGCCTCTTCAGTTTTTTTCTCGAATAAACTGAAGAAAAAAACGGACGGGAAAAAACTGACGAAAAAAACTGATCGTGTATTTTAGCCTTTAGTAATAGCATTTTGGTCCGCATTTAATCAGACATTAACCAGATAAATACAATTTTATTTCTTTGATCAAAAATCAAAGTTTTACATTTTGCATTCATCTTCAACGGCTCCGATTTAATTTCTTTTATACCTCAACTTTACGAAGGATTCCCGAACTTTGAATTAAAATTCTGAATTGCAAACTCACCAGCATTCGTTTAAGTTTAAGCCATTATTTGTTGAGATTTCTTCAGAAAAATCCCCAGTTTATGACTGATATCTAAATGAACATTGATTTTTTATTTGAAATTTTGTTTACCGGCCTAATCATCTTTCTAAACCTGTAAAACTTTTCAAAACTCTCACAGCAAACTAAACTTGACCACTTCGGATGACGCAAGCAATTGTTTTTACTTTGGCGCGAAAATTTTGAATGAGGAGACTGGGGAAGGGATAAAATCTGTCAACAAACTTTTGGGCCTAAGGGAGGGGGAGACAATAAACCGCCATTTTCTCGTCCTCGTTCGAGTACTTTTAATACGTGAGTGTAGTAGTAAGATGTCATAGTGTGTTCCCATTGCATATGCACTATGGACTGACTAAACAATCCTTCAATCTATGTTTGTTGCATGGCCGTAACTGACAACACAGTCATGATAAGGCTTAATTTGAGCAAAGAATGAGATTGAAATTTCATTTTGCACAGAATGTAATGCAATATTATGATCGGATAGTTGCAAAATTAAGCCTTCTGATTGGCTTAAATTGACTGAAATCAGAATTGCCTAAGTAGAGATCTTAGGCCGATAATGCGTCAAGAATGAAGTTAAGGATTTGAGCTGGAGTCATTGCTACTTCAGTAAGTTTACTATCTAAAATGGTTATTTTTACATTGAATAAAGTATCAGCTTACCTTTAAACCCAACAGCAATGCAAAGAAACGTTGTTTGTTGGCTTCGTAGCTGCGGACAAACATGCCGCCATGCCTCTTCCGACACAAAGAACCAATACGTCAAACCCTAGGCGATATATTGTTGAGCCATTGAGCCACAGTATTTTATTCTACAATCTCGCAGACCCGAGGATCTTCGAAATTTTTGTCCAAATTTTTTGCTTAAAGCTCAGTCCAATAGGTACTAGTCAAGATTTGAGTTGTTAGGTTGGGAGCGATGATATCACTGGCCATTCTTGGTGTAATAACCAAACAGTTTGATTATTTTCCCCAGACCGGTCATTGAACAGGAATTTTAGCTCCAAACATGGCCGAAATAGGCAGCTCTCTGGTCAATAAACATATGATAATGTTATGTCTTTTTTCTGAAAAAGTAATGCTACATTTCCAAGCTCAAGCCAAGTTTATACCAAGGGTACACAACCAGAAGATAAGCCAACCAAAAAGGACTAATTTTTTCAGACCACACGAATTTCATTCATTTATTTCACAGGATACTCTTTAGGTCTCAAGAGTTATATCTAAAAAACCGTATAGTTAAAATATCTTAGTTTCACAAATAATATATAAAAACAATTTTTGATTACTTATCAAGATGGTTTTTACCAATTTTTCAAAATAAAGTTCTGAAGGGAGGTTTCCCCTTAAGAAAAAGCATCTTTTCATAAAAAAATCAGTTTTGCCCAGTATTGCCTCTTGGAGAAAAAAATTTTGCCTTTACCAGAAAGAAAAAAAACATTGTTTCTATTTTGGATTTTTCTCCGAAAGATAGATTTGGACTGACAAGAAAATATTTCTTTTCAAATTAAAATTTCTAAAAACAGGAATGCCTCAAGAAGAAAAGTTTTCAATTTAGAAGTTTGAATCTTTCAAAAACAACTTGCCTTCCAAAAGCAAATTTTCCCTGAGAAGTAGAGTGATCTGAAAGGATGAAGATATTCTTTTATAAGTGTTTGCTTTTTTAGAATGAGCGATTCAGGTCTGTATCAGTTTGAACCCTAGTAAGAATGAAGAAAGGATGAGGTAAAACACTGCACAATAAAATTGTTCTGTAATTCAAACATCAAGACCATTTTTGAAATCAGCAATATGCAAAGCTTTACAAGACTTGAATCTTTTGCTATTTCTTTGTTTTATCTCTCTTTAAAGTAATGATCGATTCTTTAGAGGCAAAACAAACTTTAAACTCTTCAATATGTTTGATACAGAGTTCATTCCAGCCCATAACAGATTGTGCTCTTTTACACCACACATAAAAATCTAAACTCTACAAAGAACCTGAGCTAATAACGGCCACTCTTACATCCAAGATCAAGTAGTAGCTAGGGGTGATTATTGCTTCTCTAACGTTACACTGGGAAGCAATTTGAACAGGAGGATGGGGCTTTTCCTTTGGAGGTGACGGTTATCTGGAGGTGACTTATGCCCCTGTCATCAGAAGCTGGACTGTACTTTAGTTGCAGTATCCTCTCAAAGTACAAGTTCCAAGTTGCAACAAATCAAATTCCTATAAAAAAACTACCACTCTCACAGAACATTCATAAAAATATTGTTAAGTTAAATCACCTTGCAAGGTGGAAAGACAAAGCCAAGGATTATAAATGAAAACTGATAATGGTAACTGACCATTGAGATATTGACAGATATGATTTTTCAGCCTCTGTTAAGAGGAGCATGGCAGGTATCTCTTGCCTTTCAATTTCTTATCATCCACCCTGCAGATTCATTCTACATCATCTGAATTAATTTCTTGCTTTAAGCTCAATCTCTTGACAGTTTCGTAGCCAATGATGATTATGAAACTGGTTGGAATGGTAGAAATAATTCTGGCTGATAGTCCTTTGTATACTGCTCTGAATCCTTCTTCGGTGTAGAGGCAACTTGCTGTGCGGATTATTGATGTGCCACCTTCAATCTGAGAAAGGAAAACTTTTAAGTTTAAATAAACAGCAATTTAGCTAGTGGTGTAAGTACAAGGATTACTAAAATTTTAGGCATTCCCGAGGCCCCTCATTTGTTCCTCATTACCATTTTTAGATAGGGTTGGTAGTGACTCTTCTCCTTTGCGCAAGAATCATTTACTCTAAACCCATCTCTTTACCCTCAGCAGAGAGTCATTGAAGACCATTTTTAAAGTCTTTGGTATGATATGGGACAGGGTTTAAACACCATTTTCTGACACAGCGGTGTGCAATCTACCACTAGGAATTTGCTTATATAATAGTACTGTATAAGACCACTTAAAAAACCAAAAGGCTACCAAAAATTTGAATTCATCTAAAATATTATCAGAAAACAGTAGAGATAATCCAAGAGTACCCTGGCTTTAGAGGGTTTCAATTTTACAGTAATACTTTATGATGTCAGACTCTGCTTGTGCATTCATGCTTTACGCTAAAATTCTTCCCTGATTTGATATTCTTAAAGAGTTGACATTCATTCAAAATGTTTGAAGGGGTTCATAAGCATACCTGAAGTCTTGTCCTGATTATATCCAGTGGATTGGTCGCAATAGCAGCAGTAATTCCTGCAAGAGGGCCAGATACAGCTTGAACAAAATATTTGTTTGTATCGTTAGGAACCACTTCGCTTATAATACCAGTAAACAGTCCATACGAAGCCCACCAGATGCTGGAACTTGGTGCGTACGTCATCAAAGAGGCTAGATATCCACGGTAAAATCCCTTAGGGCCACTCTCCTTCCAAATACTTCTGATAATATCTATAGGTCCCTTTGATTTTGCTGGCTTGGACTTTTCAGAACCTTCTGTATTTCTATCTATGAGATCCTTGGCTATATTTTGCCCCTGTATCATTTGCTTCTGCGATATAATATCAACTGGAACTGTGATGGTTTGTGCAGCTATGGAGGCACATCCTCCAGCTACCATTCCGCGTACAAAATTGCTATGACCAGATGTCTTGGATCGTATTATCTCATAAGATGTGACATATATCTGGCCGGAAAGAATTGTGAACGAACTTGTGATAAATCCCTTATAAAATCCACGCACACCTTCATATTTGTAAATTTTTGAGAACGCATCAAAAGTGCCATTGTAAAGGGACTTTTTCTTCTGTAATTGCAACCTGGTTTTGATGAGGACCGGAGGGTAAACAACCATTCGAACGAAGAAGAATAAACTAGGCCCTATCACGTAAAAACGCCTCTTATCGAGTTCATGCCACTCGATGTGCTGTCCAGCTTGTCTCTTCTTTAATATTTCAGCTGCCATTGGAAACTCAGTCTGTCTGCAATATCAAATGACACAGTCTGAGTCTACCCTATTGTTGAGAAAATCTTCAAAATATCCGTTTCGGTTTGGCTAGGCCTAGTCTTTAGGCCTAAGGTTCGAAGTTCATGTAAAAAAAGATAAATCCGACACCAGATACTATCTCCAGCGATTATTAGGAACGGGAACTGTTCTTCGCTTTAAGAATAATAAGGAAACTTTATTTCAAATAAGCGGTTCAGGAATGACTTCATCATATGACCCATCTTTACTGCATTCTTCTTCACTTACCGGGTTCCACGTCCCACTTCAAGAAGCAAACCACAGAAGAAAGAAAGATGGCGGATAGAAGCATTTCAAAGTAGGTCGCTTATGTTTACTATGCACCAAAACGTTTTCCAGACATTCCGCCCCACCTGCGTTCCGCCCCACGTACGTTCCGCCCCACCCTATCTAGTCATTCCGCCCCTCCACATAAGTCATCCCGCCCCACATAATGTTTTTGTTACATTTGGTCGTATATACATTTCTACTGGGATATTTTTTCATCTACTGTCGTATTCGTAGCAAATTTTCTACAAAAACATTTTACTTAGTTAGGCTATTTAGGCCATTCCAAATTGACAAACAAATTGACAAACGGATACAGAGTACATAGGTTTCAAGGATCCAGTATTGAACTTTCTTAAATATTTGAGAAGTTGAGCACTACTTTTTATAAATCACTTTCTTATTAACAAAAATAACGTGTAGAGACAACAAAATCTATCGTGAAACTGGCTTTAATTGAAAACAAGGTTTTATTATACAATGATGAAATATAATATCGAAATAAAGGTATATATGCTGTAACAATGAGGAACAAGAAATTTTATTATACTAAATATTATCAGGAATACAATGTACAACAATGAGATATAATTAAAAAGATCAAAGTAATTCTATATTTATATACGTTATATGTTTAAAAAAAGGATTAAAGAAATAGGCAGTTATTCATTTGGTCCATTTAAATAACTAACAGCTTTTAAAAGTGAAAAAGTGCTAATTTCATCTTTCGCATATTGTTTCCATAGTTCAAAAAAACGTCCTTGTCGATTACGGAAAGTTTTTCTTTGGTACCTTTGTAACTTGTTATTTTTCACTAATCTGGCCTGAAGGGTAACGAAGCGAGACTCTTCATATAGTAAAGGGAGCAACAGATAAAACTGAATCGAGCTCCTTCCCGACTTGTTGTTCAGGCGACGATGCCAGCCTTCCACATCATTATTTGTCCGTACAGGCTGATTATATACTGACCATGTGTCTGGTGACCATTTGCTGCTCTGAATCCAGGTATCTCTCACATATTGCACCAGACCAGCAAATGCAGCAGTTGATCTCCGTTCAAGGTGCTCGAATGCTGGAATGATGTGTTCTGATGGTAGAAATGGAAGTGCCATGATGGCTCTGATGTAATCATGGGCTGCTGGTCAGGGCAGGACAGGGCTTTGCTTCTCACACTACATCTCCAGGCCTTCTTTCCACTTGCCCAAGCCCGTCGCATGACGTATGAATAGCCGTCGCTGTCGACGAGCCTCTCTTTTCCTTGCCTTGTAGCACCAATTATAATCTCACAATGCAGTTCTTTCCTGGCACCAACAGGGTCGATTACAACCTCGGTTGGTAGAGGATCTTCTAAACTATCCTCCTGCGTTGCCATTCTATCTGCAACAGGTTCCGTGACGTCGAACTCTTCTTCGTCCTCCGTACCCGCAGAGAGGGGAAAGGATGTATCCATATTTTCGATCTCATTCTGAAAGAAGAAATCGAAATTTTTTCATTAGTCTTTTCATAGAAAAAATGAATATTAGTGTGTTTAACACGAATGCAATAGCGAAGTTTCTAGAACGTTAATGACTAATGTTTCTGACTAATACCTTATTGCTTAATTTCCTAACTCGGCATCAAAACGAGGTTTTTACGTAAATCACAGTTTCTTAAGGATAAAATAACACGTGTTCAAACAAACATTAAAGCACGGACAAAATAGAGGAATGCCACTGATAGCGCGTGTGGAGATTCCCCAACAATGGGGCTTTTTGAACATAAACGTATTTTGCAGTTTTTATCTCCCACCTTTAAGAGCGAAGATTCTGTCAAATCAGCATGGTTGCCAGATTCGGGATTTTATCCCGAGATCTCGGGAATATTCAGGGCTGTTGGGATTTTCCTCGGGATTAAAATTTGGGCAAAAAATCTCGGGAAAGATCTCGGGATTTCTAGAGAAGAGATTACAAACGTTTTCCTTTATCATTTTAACCAAGAAAATACAGGATTCATAGAATTGCTTCAGCACATTTGATTCACACCTTGCCAATCACCATCCAAAAGTAGGATTCATCAATGGGAACGGGACAAAGTTCGTAGAAATTCGTAGAAATTCGTTGCCAAGAGGTAAAAATCTCGTTCAGGTGATGAATGACGTCATCGGAAAACAACAAAATATATCTCGGGATTTTTTGAGCAAATTTATTGCATTCTGGGATTTTTCAGGGTTTGATGTGGGATTTTTATAGAATTCAATCTGGCAACCCTGCAAATCAACGTGATCGTATCATGGCTTACTGGATTACAGTTGAATAGTGTGCGTTTAATAGCATGATATTGGAATTTAACATTCGAATAAATTACTGCTCCTCGTAGTGCTTTGAGATCATTGTAAATAGCTTTTTGGGTCATTCAATTCCTCCAATTTCATAGCGCAGCGCATCGAAATTCAACTAGGTTAGGCCCCTGACTCCACTTTTCATAATGGATTATCGAAATCAATTTCTTCGACTAATGTCGTCAAACTACACTAATACACTAATTACTTGATATGGAACTCTGAAAAGTATCAGTTATATACATACTCTAGTTGTAGCCACTTATGAAGACATGACGGTGGGGCGGGATGACTTACGTGGAGGGGCGGAATGACTTTGGTGGGGCGGAACGTACGTGGGGCGGAACGCAGGTGGGGCGGAAGATCCGGCAACCCACCAAAACCCATTACCCAAATTGGTTCACCCCAAAACTCCCCCTATCACTGCCCTTGGTTGGTTGCTTGACACCAACATCTGAACCTACAATCCTTGACAAAAGGTATGAGACAGTGCTTGATTATCACTGATATATATACTAATTGCTGAAGAGAGACCCCATCCCCCAAAAATAATATTGTTTCGATAGCTGGGGTTATAAGAAGAACGTTCACTTATCTTGATAAGAACACCTTCAAGACACTTTTTAATTGAATTTAAAGCGTTAGTTCGTCCGCATCTGGAATATGCTAATTCAGTGTGGAATCCGCATTTGAAAAAACGCATAGACATAGTGGAAAATGTTCAACGTAGGTCAAAAACGCAAGTACCTGGACTTTCAACTCTCAGTTACGAACAGAGGCTTCGTGAATTGAAATTACCTACATTGACTTATAGACGACTGCGTGGAGACATGATAGAGGTGTTCAAGATTATGAGTGGAAAATATGATCCGGAAGTGTCAGATTTGTTTGTGAAATCGACTATACCCTAGCTACTAAAAGACACATTTGCAAATTATTCAAGAAGAGACCAAAATTTGATGTGAGGAAATTCTCATTTTGCTATCGAGTGAGTGGTGGATGTTTGGAATAAACTGCCTGACAGTGTTGTATCTGCGAATACGGTGCACTCATATGAAAGATGGTTTGACAAATACATGAACAATCAAGTCATTGTATACCAGTACGCCGCTCCTCTAGTATTGATGACTGGTAATACTAGAGATATAATAAACGATGAAAACTTGGAGCTGATTCGAAAGGATAGGGAGCCAAACCAACCTATTATCAGAAGAACTACTATACTCTACTATACTATACTTGTTTCAGATGTTGCTTTGGTGTGGTAATGCATCTGCAACATTCTCCGGTGACATCCAGACCTATTATCAACATTGGTTTGGGGGAAGGGGGAGCTCCAACATCATCTTACACTACAGTCTCATAGCTCCATGTTTAAGATAATGCTAAAATTGCCATTGTGTTTCAAGACCTTATGGCAAGGATTGTCTTGGAGCCAACTTTTCTTATTAAACTCATTGTACATAAAAGAAAATTACAGATTTATATCATTTTCATTAACCGAGTTCGATTCTGGCTTCGAAATTGTTACCACTCTGCTCTGTATACTATTGTGACGTCATTTATAGTGAAAATCAGGCTGATTTGGATTTCAGGCTATTATGCCCTTTAAATACTTCGTATGTTATGTTTTTATATGTTATATTGGATAACACGGTTAACGAAACGGTTAACACTTGACACTTTTAATGCTTCAGTACTAAGATTCTCAAGATTAACACGGTAAATGGCTTTTATTTAAATGATAGCCTTATTAAAAGCTGTTAACCGTGTTAATCGTGAGAATCTTAGTACCGAAGCCTTAAAAGTGTTAAGCGTTAGAACAGTTCCGTTAATCGTGTCATAATAATTGTGTAGATAATTTAATGAAAGAATTAGGCCAACATGTCTTTTGAGGCATGCTTTTGGAATTTCGTTATTTTTGATAACACGGTTAACGGAACGGTTAACGCTTAACACTTTTAAGGCTTCAGTACTATGATTCATCTGAAGCCAGCCTTTTTAATAGCCTTAATCTTTAAAAGCGATTGAAAAAGTACATAATAAGCTGATTTGGAATAAAATTCAAAATTTTAGAATCAGGTTTTGGTGCATATTCAAACTATAGGGTAAGCCTCTCTTCAACCTTGCAACGAGCCTCGTGAGAAAGATTACCTGAGAGATTCAACGGCAGAAGATGCGGTAGATAACTCAGAATAAGACTTGATATAAAAGATAAAGCAGGCCCAGCGGAACCTTTCTAATTGGTGCAGCATTGGCCGGATCAACTTTTGGGCCAAAACACTCCTGCATCAAAAAATGATATTGCTCTTAAAATGTTACATTTTACGGTATCTTTCTGATTATTTTCAAGTAAATTACTTTCTAAAAATACACGGAATTCACTAAGAATGGTTCATGAGCCAGACCTCAAAATTTTGATCACCAGTACCAACTCGAGGGAATAAGGCTCCTACTGATTTTTTGCAAGATATATACCTAAAGAGTTGGAAAATGTGTGATATTAGCATGTGATCAGTGGTAGCTTTCTAAATTTTTCAGCCTCTTTTATGGAAGTCAGTCTCAGTCATTCTCTCAAAAGAGAATACATATGCAGTGCGGAGCGAAAGGTATATCTCTCTCCAAAAATTGTGCGAGATTTTCGTGATTTCGAAAATCACAGTGATTTTTGTTGTGATTTTGGTGATTGTTGTGTGATTTGTCTTCTATTTTTCTGTGATTTTTGTGATTTTTCTTGGATTTTTGTGATTTTTCTGTGATTTTTTCAAAAAGTCTACGAGATTTTTTTGAGTGATATGCCCCTCGGACGCGCTTTCTCCTCCATATTGTTGGTCCATGTTGTCAAATTTAGGTACAACAACTGACGTCACAGGGACAAAATGGAGAAAAACTAAGCGTTTCGTATGTTTATGAATGTAAGAAGCTTTTAAAGGACATTGTTAAGGGCACATTTGCACACCAAGGGCACATCAAAAGACAACAAAAGAGTTTCGCAGACTTTTATTTAAAACCTCTATCAGTGTATCAGTAGCAGTTCTTAAAATTGTTTCTGCTTACTATTTAAAAAAATACATATTTTCATGAATTTTGTTGAAAGGTCTAAAAGGATCAATCAACTCTATTGCTATTACGTACCAAGATTAACCCTGTTATATAATCAAAACTACTTATTCATCCCTGACAAGTCCTGGGCTGAATCTGCACAATGCGCTGCCATGTTTACGTTACGTAAGTGTTTCTATTCTATTGTCATCAAACTATATTTCATAATGCAATAAAGAACTATAGACCCTGAGCTAAGTTCTTAATTAAAAAAGCGTACATTCTTTTGTAACCTAACTAGATAAAAGTGATACCAACTAAGTGGAGAATGATAATAATAGTTTATTAAGTATTTCCAGTAAATATTTCCAGCATTCTTTGTATCCTAACTGTACTTAAAGTCCATATTATAATGAATATGTTAAATATTCACACACTTACGTTTCACGTGAAATCAACGTGGTCGGGCCTCGACCGTGGGAGGAAGCAAGTTGCAGCGAAAATCATGTCTTCTCCGTGGTACCCACGTGTTTTCAAGTTGGTGTCTCAATCGATTCCATCGGCTGAACATTTTAAGTTTTCCGTTCTCCTACGTAGGATATTACAACACACGTTTGAGGTGTTCTAATCTTGCAAGATAAAAGAGAGTTGTTTCTGGAAATTTTAAAATTCTGGCCTAGCTCAAGAGATCAACTAGATACCAACTTTCCTAACTGGCCTAGCAGAAGTCTTGTTCTCTGGAGCAAACACTATACAAACAGCAGAGAAGGTGAGGTATTGTTTCAATCTTATTGAATTAGAGGGTTTCTTTTTATCATTAAACTATTTTATTTGTCTTTGGGATTTATTAAGCAAAGAGGCCTGAATGTTTCCCAGAGTAGTTTCTTTACATGGTTTCTCTACAGTCTGATTACCCTCTTTTTTATATAAGAATAATTTTATAAGAACACAACCCTCAAATTTGGCCAAAACTCAAGAACAAGCTAAGAACAAACCAAAGCTGTCAATATTTTGCTCAATATAGAAAATTTTATGGAGTAACCATAAGACTGAGAAATAATTACAAAACAAGCGGATTGGCAGCACACAGATAATGTCAGATGGTCAAAATAGTCAAACTTTTAAACAATGAACACTACGGATAGCAAAAAAGGCTTCCCAACCATTGTAAAAGTAAGAACAATTTAAGAACATTTCAGGCTGAAAATAGAGGACTATTTAAGAACAGCTAGCTCCAAATCAATTTAACTGGCTCTTATAAAAAAAAAGAGTGTAGTTGTCAAGATTCGCTCTTTTTTGACAATAGATTTGCAGAAATTTCGTTATTAACCACCCTGGCCTTAGGAAACCGCTTTGATTTTTTTCCACAAGTTAGGTGATAAATGGTTGATCAAGCTTTTGCATCTGGAGATACTCCCTCACCCTCATCCCCTGCCCCACCTAGCTGCATGATAACAACATTGCACTGATACAAGATGTCTGGTCTGGGGATGTAATGCATAGGAGGCAAGGGGGTTCAACCCCTCAAATTTGAAAAAAACACGCATCTTTTTTATAAGCAATTTCAGCTTGAGCTCGGTACCAAAAATTGCTTAGCTAGAGGGCAAATTTGAGTACTCAAAATTGCTTAGCAATTGCTTAGCTTTTTATACTTGAAGATTTGTTTCTTAGAATACTATCTCAGAAGTTTATGTACCACTATTGTCAATGGCATCTTGAATACAAAAGTGTGCCGGAGTACTAATATCCACTATGACCTACTTCTCAATAGCTGCAGCATGGTTTTCATTGCTAATAGAAACAGAGCTTCAATTTTCAAATTGCTTACCAATCCTACATCCAGTACTGGATTTGCATAAGTTTTTTTTGTCGAGTACTGAATTGCTTATAAAGCAATTACTTATAAAAAAATATGTGTAGGCTCTTTGTCTGGCAGCCCCCTTCCAATTTTTGTACCCCTACACCCTGCTGGGAGAGGGGCGGTGGACAGGGAGGTAGGAAGGCACAATTTTAGTAACTGATTGCATTGGCTTAGATATAAGAATTTGAACACTGTTTGAGATGTAGTTCTACAATGATTGGGAAGCCTTTTTTGCTATCAGTAGTGTTAATTGTTTAAAAGGTTGACTCTCTTGACCATGTGACATTATCTGTGTGCTGTACATCAGCTTGTTTTGTAATTATTTCTCAGTTTTATGGTTATTTCATAAAATTTTTATATTGAGCCAAAAATGGTCAGTTAAGTTTTAGCCAAATTTGAGGCTGGTGTTCTTATAAAATTGTTCTTATAAAAATAAGAGTGTAAATACTCAATAATACACACTTTTTATTTTATGAGGAACATGCCTTAAATTCTTCAGTACTCGCCATTAATAAAATCATTTTGAAGTGTCAAAAGCACATGTTTCACTTTTTATCTATTAATCTTTTTCCAAACAACCAAACTAAGGAAAAATTTAGTTCTGAGACCGATCTCAAATTGCTTATATGAAATGATTTCTTGCATTTCAAACTAATTTTCCTTCTTATTTTATCATTTAGAGTCTTGCACAAAACACATCGATAACGCCTCATATGAAATGACGGTGAAAAGTATTGATGCACCAACTGAAGGATGCGTGGATGGAAGACCAGGCAATGAGACAATCATGAGTTTCCGTCCCTCTCATCCAGTCCCAGTAAGTCTGCCAGGATGGTTCCTTCCAGTAAAGCCAAACTTAGGCTGCACTTGTACTTCGTATGCCGATGCGTTGTTCCAATATGATGCATACAGTGCTGCTAGCAGTGTTTTTAGTGATACACTGACACCTACTACTTGCCTAGCTGGTGTCTATGATGCCTGCCCGTCTGTGCCCTTGGAGATGGTCTCGCCTCCTCCTATTCCAATACTATGCCCCCCTCCTTATGATGTGTTTATAGAAGATTCTGACCTTATCAACCCCTATGGCCTGGGGTCACCTGCAGACTTAGAAAAACAGCCTACCATCCCACTTCCAGAAAAAGAAATTTGGAACTTTGAGTTCCCAAGAGAGCACTGTGGCCGGTTGATTGGAAAGAAAGGGAAAAACATCTTGCGCTTCATGAAGGCTTCAGGAACACATATATCCGTCTCTGACTTACGTCCAGATACTTCCCTACTGAGGATATCCGGCCAGAGAGATGAAGTGATACGTGCAATACAGATTATCAAATCGGACTTTTCCGATGTATGTCTCTCTAAACTGGTCAAATCAAAGGTCTTGCCGCTTGCTTACCAAAATGACCCATCAATGATTCTGCAGTTAGAGTTGCCAAATAATGAAGCCGTTTATGTTACAGTGTCAAATATAATCCATGCCGGTCACTTGTTTCTGCATCTGGTAGACACGTCAACAAAGTCGATACTGAAGAGCCTGCAGGACCAGATGAACCTCTGTTACAACATGCCCCACATCCCGAGAGTAGAGTCATATCCAGAGGTTGGAACTTATTGTGCGGTGAAGAATAAAGATAGTTGGTTCCGAGCACAGGTTATCCAACGATTTGACGAAACACGTCAAGTTGAACTTGTTCTAGTAGATAATGGGCAAGCTGTTGTTTCGCCGTCAACACAGCTGAGGAAATTACGGTAAGTTGACATTCTGTCTTTGCTTGATTGCATAGATTTGAATTTCTTTACGATCAATAAACTGTATATGCTGTATAGTACTCCAATTCACAAGGTATGGTCTTACAGACTTACACAGGGAAACATGTTCTCCTAAGGGGCGCTACCAAAATTTATACCGATTTTGAAAATTCTCACAAGTGGGTATAAGCTGTACAGTCATAAGCTGTATGCTGCATGGGCTATATGCTGTACAGTCATATGCAAAATGTGTGAATGCAATGGCTGAGCCAGAAAACTGTACAAGCGTGCAGGGGCAATTTATCCAAGACAATAAATCTCCAGATGAGCTATCCTTTAGTATTCCACAGGGGCATAGCAAGTATTTAAAACTGGAACTGATAAATGTTCAACTCTGTTCTGATTTGCAGCAAACTGGCTTTAAGTCTCTAGTAGTTGGTGCAGGAGTCTTCGTACACCAGCGGGAGTTTCCGTACACTTTTGCCAGTGTAAAATAGTTCCCTTAAGTCTATTTTAAAATCTCCAATTTCATTTCCTGGTTAAATATATTTGTACTCTATCATTTTTTACTAAAATCTGCATCAATAATCGATCTGTTTTATTTTGAGCAAATTTTTATTGATTGTATAAAAATTATTTGACACGCGAACGGTTAACACTCATTTTGTGTCGATTATGGATAGACGTTCGTTGAGTGTTTATTTCTCAATAAAGCAAAGCTCTACATTCAAGGAAATCTTAAAGAGTAGAAATTATTAAGTCTTTTATCTAATGGTTAGTATATCATTCCATTCAAGTTTCTTGTTGAACCTAAAATCAACTGCAGAGTGCAACTGTACGGAAACTTCTCCTTCCTAGATGCTACAGTACCTTGTTTTTTTGCAAAATCTTTACCTGCCTTCAATACACCTCCGTCCGTTTCATACCTCGCTGATATTTAATTTTGTTCTCTATATTTTTGTTTTTAGTTGTTTGTTTTCAATTCCGAATTGAATAAAAATGTCGTCCTTCATTTTAGTTCTGATTTTCTGGAAATTCCCTTCCAAGCCATTGAATGCTGTCTGAACAACATTATTCCAAATCATGGTAATACTGGATTTTCCATATTTTTTTGTTTTTAGTTTTGTGCTTTAAATCTTATTAAGAAATTCTAAATGATGTTCAATTCTACGATAATTTTATACTGCAATTATGCACTAAATTTTTTGCTCGTTGTACTTAAAAAATTGTGCACAGGCTAGTGAAAAGTAAAATCATATACAGTAGAAAAACTGCTACCAAACCTATACGCTCATATACAGTGGATTATATTACAAGGAGGTGGTATTGATTATAGAATCCTCATGGGTGTTAGGGTTTAAACATTTTCTAGGTTCCATTTACGTTGTTAAGACGTACATCTTCCATGATTAATAGTAAATGAGAGAGGTGGTTAGGAAACCTATAGCTGTACATCTTCGTTAAATATTTGATCCAAAAGATACACAAAATTGCCCAACGTATGCCTTATCCCCTTTTGTACCCGGAGAAATTGTACATATACAAAACGGTTACATCCAAATCTTTCCTAAATATCATACATTTTTGCATAAGGAACCAAGCGTTATTTGTTTATTTGTTCAACGACAATACACTATGCACTGTCAATCTCCGAATAAGTTGCACCAAAAGATAGAACGATAGGTTCCCAATTACTCTCTGTCTAATTTTTGGTTACCGGGCATAGGAAGCATTACAGAATTGGAGAGTAGAACACTTAAACGGCACCTTTCTCCATAAGGTTAAGGGGCACTTTCTGGACGAAAAAGGGTACTTCTTTGTCTTTTGCAAAATCTTATGGGACGTTCACTCAAGTCCCAGTGCCTCAAGTTCTTACATCTCTGTTTGGTTTGACGAAAGGCTTGAGATGTTTTTATATTTCTTTATGTTTCCAATATTCCCAACCCCCTTATTATCAAGTGTCCACAAACAGAAAAACGAAACTCACACTCTCTTGCACTGCCTATTGCTGACATGAAGCATTTAATTTTTAGATGAAATTCTGTTTTCCTTGGCTTCTTTTCTTTTGGTTAAGAAGTTAACAGAAGGTAAAGTTCTTGAAGCAGTGACCAGGAGTATCAATGGAAATATCCCATGTGTTGAGCTCTTTCTTTCGGACAAAGGCGAAAGTGGCGTAAGTCAATGCGTTCAATTTTTTATTCATTGAATCGTATTCAATTCAATTCAATTTTTTTCATAGCATACAACCCTAATACAAGGTTACAAAATATTGTATACTAAACGACCCAAGAAAAGCAATGCTTATCATACTTGGGCCGTTAAATTAAAAATAAATGAAATTAAGTATAACAGTAACAAGAATACAAAACTACAAAAGTTGAAAATACGTAAGAGTCTATAAACTAATATAATGATAAAATTGTTCAGATATTTGTAAGATCAAATTATATGAAATAGGCTGCAATGAAGTTTTCCTTCACTTTGCAATTAAATGTTTTTCGTAGCTACTTTTAAAGGACGTACAATTTTCTGAGTGTCCTTTTCCGACTGACAAGGGCACATTTTCAAACTGTGGAACGTCTATGCATGGCGTTCAGCACTTTGGAAGGTGTTCAGTATTGTGGCGGACATCATTGGTACTGTTTGAGGATACCACTACAACAGTACTTTGGAGGGAAACCACCAGCACTGAGGCAATACCTAAAGAGCTTGTGGTTTCCCTTCGCAGTACTGGACACCTCCACAGTACTGATAGTATCCTTACAGTGTACTGAAAATTCTCCACAGCAATGAATGGTATCTCATTTCATGTTACATGTTTTGTTAGTAGAATTTTAAATTCAGAAATTAGCTCCATTGGTAACCAGTTAAGGGCAATCTCAGCCTGGGTACCCCTCTGTAAGAAAAATCTCACAAATTATTTCAACAATTGATATTTTCCTTTCAGGCTATTTCTCTGAACAGAAAGCTTGTCGAAGAAGGGGTTGCTTCATGGTGCGATGAATATCCATTATGAAGTTTAGAAATTTTCAATTATTGTCCTGATTTTAAGAATTTCTATTCTTCAAGTTGAGAGGAAGACTAGCAAAGATATGAAACTGTTTTCAGGTAGTACTCTGACATTCATCGTTAAATTTCTAATAGATTTGAAAAGGGTAGCTATGGAAAGTCCCCTCCTGAACCAAAGTTGCCTGAGACCTTGTACGGGGATAGTGTAGGGGTATGGAAGTACTTTTATCCAGAGAATTGAATTCTTGCGAAGAAGCAAGATTTGGAAAATCAATGGAGATAATTTGCGTGAATAAAAATGACCCGAGCAGGAATCGGTACCCTGATTTCTCAGTGGTATCAAGCGAATCAAGGCATAGTCCTTTGGTTAATTTCCTGCTCTAGTCATTTTCACATTTCATTCATTTAATTTTCTGGATGAAGATACGTTACTGCCCCTACGCTGACTCAGTACAAAGTGTCCAAATCTTGGCTTTCTGCATGGGGTCTCTTGAATTGAAATGAGGATATTGCTTGAATGAATTTTTGAGACCTCAAAATACCCGATTGCCGACTTTCCAAAAGCTCTGTGAAAAGGAAAGAGTTCTCCCAACTTTAGAAAGATTGGCATGGGATTCAAATGAAAGAATTTTCAACAATTTAATGTAATTAGTCAATTTTAGTTTTTACAGTTGTATACGTTTTTAAGGGAATTATATTGTTTTTCATTATTTACTAATCATTATAAGTTGTTTAATTGATATTAAAATTGCTTGTTTATTTATTCAAGCCCCTAAGACCTTTCAACGTAATCAATCGCACTTTTTTAAGTTTCAATTCTGTCTAAGTTTTTTATAAAGGGAATTATATTGTTTTTCATTATTTGCTAATCATTACAAGTTGTTTGAAATTAATATCGTAATATTTGTTTACTTATTGAACCCCCTAAAACCTTTAAACGTAATCAATCACATTTTTTTAAGTTTTAGCTGTTGTTCAAGTTTTTTAAGGAAATGATATTGTATTTAATTTATTGCTAATCATTATAAGTTGTTTGAAATTGATATTATAATGCTTGTTCATTCATTGAAGCCCCTAAACCTTTAAACGTAATCAATCACATTTTTTTAAGTTTTAGCTGTTGTTCAAGTTTTTTAAGGAAATGATATTGTATTTAATTTATTGCTAATCATTATAAGTTGTTTGAAATTGATATTATAATGCTTGTTCATTCATTGAAGCCCCTGAAACCTTTAAACATAATTAGTCCATTTGCCAACTTTTACACAAGTTTCTCAAGGATGATATTGTTTTTCAATAATTGCTAATCATTGTAAGTTGTCTAAAATTGATATCGCAATGCTTGTTTATTTATTAATGCTATTTAAAATCAAATGTTTACCTGTTAATAACGAATATACTAGAAACTTATGATTAAAACTTCTAACAATTTTATGTTATTTGTCGAATTGAAAGAAGCACCGATGAAAATAGTTTTAGATGGTGAGAAAAATCGGAAATATAACGAAAGCGAAACATAATAACTACCGAAGCTTATTGTCTGACACTGATCAGATACGTGCGCCAGAAAGAGAACGAAAATGAAACCTAATAAATTGCTATACCAAGAAAAAGACCGATATTGGCAAAGTAGTGAGTGATTAGTATAGTGGGGAAAAACCGATGATCAACGGGAGGAGCCCAGTAAAACGAACAAAACTGTTATCGAAAGAGTCCTAATGGGAAAACGTACTCCTGTCTACACAATACAGTTCTACATATTTTTTGTAACCCAACAGGATCCAGGCAGAAATAAACAAATATTACTTTACCCACCATTTTTCCATAAAACTGTACAAATTCAAAACACTTTTTTACAAAAATGACTGTAACAAAGCAGGATTCAGTTTAAAAACAACAATGTACTAGATTTTCTACCCAAGGAAAGAGCAAGACATTTCGATCTTACATTCTGGACCCCTTCGCAATAGGAGGGAAAGAGAGGAATGGTGTGGTTCTGGTCCATAAAACATTATAATTGTCGTAAATCATGTGTGCTCAAGTGTGGGGGAAATTAGAAGTTGGTGAAACTGAACAAACTCAACGTCCTCTACACTATACATAAAGATGAGTCCCACACTATTGCACATTCCCTTTACTACTCAGAGATAATCCTCTACAAAACTGCACATCCCCACACTACTCAG
Organism: Pelagia noctiluca; assembly: GCA_963924455.1. Taxonomy (NCBI): domain Eukaryota; kingdom Metazoa; phylum Cnidaria; class Scyphozoa; order Semaeostomeae; family Pelagiidae; genus Pelagia; species Pelagia noctiluca. The sequence continues at coordinate 5,208,917 of OZ004322.1, forward strand.
AGACACCCCCCCCCCAAAATACGTTGTATGGGATGACTCACGTTCACATGGTTGTATACCAGAAGATTTCTCAATGTGGTGTGTAAGACTAGTCTCTTATCAAAAGGGGGTAGACCACTGATCTCAAAATAAAGACTGGATGGAGCATTCTACTGTCTTATGACTCAGATGTTGAAGCCAATTGCTTGGGCTTGCGTTTCGCCTCCCAATATGACTGTCCAAGAAATTATATTGTCTATATTCTCTGCTAACAATAGCTGCACAATTTTTCAGTCTCGTGCTGAGCATTCATAACATTCCAACAATCATCAAAGAAAAATGCAGCCCTTAGTGAAATCTCAATATATTGAATTGGACCTACCAATATGGCCGCCGATGATTTCACTTCTCAGCGACAGATGCTCGATCCAGTCTTTATTTTGAGATCAGTGATGTTGACAGGATGGGATCCGTTTTGTCAGCACGGAATGCGATCCTTAATGCCTGATATGCCAGTTCTTAACAACGCCTAATCATAGTCAAGTGAGGGAATAGTCTGGAAGCCTTGTATTTTTGTTAACTTTTTCAACGGTCACCGTGCACTTCTGTTCTTGGAGATTGAGTCTCAAGCAGCAGAGATTGCATTCTTGAAGAGAATAGGCATGCTGCTGTAAAGATGTCCTAAAACTCCTACAAGTCCATTGTTTTCTTTCCCACTTAATGAAACCACAGGCATCAGAGGTTATCAACAAAATATATACATTTTTAACTTAGTTCGAGCAAGCTTTTCCGTCTTAAATGTCTTACTCACCCGATACTTCCTGGCTTTGGCTTGGACGGTAGGGGGTGGGAGGGGGGGGGGGGGGAGTTGGAACTTGAAGCTTCATCCTCGGATCAATTCATTAGTCACCACCCTGGACTGTATTCTTTCGCTGTCACACAGCAGCATTTGAGAATCCATCGCTCAATCGGTTCATCTCTTAGTAAGGTATTCCAATTGATCTTTGAACTCGGTGTACAATCGTTGGAATCGTAGATTGGAGGCTGAAAGAGAAGAACAAGTTAATTACCAACCTTGTACATAATTCTAACCAACCAGGTTTCCCTTAAAGGAGGGTAACCCTGTTCCGAGGGCAGGCGTGAAGCCAAGGGGGGGGGGCATCTGTTAGAACTTGCCCTTGATTGCCCCTAAAACATTGTTAGAAATTAGTGTCTTCTAATACATGCAATAAAAAAAATATATTCAGTACCTTTTTCAGGTCAAGTACATTATTGGCTCCATAGAAAGTACCTAGAGTACCACAGTGGTATACACTTTTTTTTAAGAACAATTTTAAAAGAACACGAGCCTCAAAGTCTTCTAAATGTTGAGAAAAAGCTATGAACAGGCTGAAGCTGGCTATTTTTGCTTAATATATGAATTATTAGAAAAAACTATTAGACTGAGCGATACATTAGCAAATTAGCAGCCTACTGGTATGTCAGATGGTCCAGAAAAGTAGCATTTTTTAACAATTAACAAGCCAATAGCAAAAGTAGGCTTAAAAAGCATTACAAAAGTAAGAACGATTTTAAAACATTTCAGGCAGAAAATTGAAGAATATCTAAGAACAGCCAGTTTGAAATCAAATTTACTTATTCTTAAAGAAAAAAAGAGAGAAAGCTTTTTCTCATAGGCATTTTAGAGCCAGGTCAACCAAGCTAAGTCAGGGACCCACTCCAATAGAGGGGGGAGCATGTTTTTGATACAGAGACGATAAAGAAATTCATATTCAACTTGGTGGGAAATCATGGGTAGCCCTGAAAAACTGCTGCCACCATAACTTATTTGGGCTGGCTTCCTGACGGTCCGAAGGTTATTATATCTCCATATAAATAGGCTGCTAGTCAGACTAGAACGTTAAACAAAGACTATTTCTCGATTGAGACAACTGAATACAGCAATCCCTTAAATCCCTTCAACAGATCTTCAGAATACAGATGAATAAGGAATCACCTATGATTGGTAGGACTTCTTGCAAAAGGTCTCTTTTTCGGAAAGTCTGCAAAGAAAGTTATCTGATATAGAGGAAATCATAAATCTAATTGAAAATCACCCCCCTGTTTAAGAGCAACAGTTGCAAAAACGTTACATCTTAAAGTATCATAAAAAACATCACATGACTAGTGGCTAACAATCGCTGACGGGGGGATGGCCAAGTAGGTGGATCACTCAAACCTTTTCCAAAAGGTTTGTGGGGTGTAGCCTAGTTTCAGACCTGTCACATAAATTGTGAGGGATAATCTACCAACTCATTGGCCAAACGCAATAGTAAACAGAACCCTACGAAACTAACTGAAAACTAACTGAAAACTAATTAACGCTAATGAACGAGGCATACCGAGCCCTACTAAACCCTTTTAAACAGCGCTAAACGTTTTTTGGCCCTAGTAAAATTGGCCTTATTAATTGCTAATCATTATAAGTTTTTTGAAATTGATATTATAATGCTTGTTCATTCATTGAAGCCCCTGAAACCTTTAAACATAATTAATCCATTTCCCAACTGTTATACAAGTTTCTCAAGGATGATATTGTTTGTCATTAATCACTGTTTTAAAAATAATTTGTTTTCCCATATTATATTCAAATTTTGTTTACGAGGCTAATCTGAGCTAAGTTTCGAGGGTGATTTTACTACAGATACTAAATGGCCGCTCCCTAGGGGGATCTCGGCTTATTCATTTTTCTTTGAAAAAATAACGTACCAGGATTTTTTGATCAAGAGTTGAATCGTTTTTGCGATGAGAAGGGCCTAACAAGTCCTCACAGACTTCTCGAAGTCTGGACTCTTCTCCTGTAATCAAATAAAGGCATTAAAGTAACTTGAAGTAAATAAACATCTTACTCCATCGCAGCAATCACAATACTTTCAAGTCTGGAAAACGTACCCCTTGCTAATCAACTTTGCTAAGAAAACCACCAATGACATCCTTATTCAATCCAACCTATTTATTTGAGACGTTTAATCCTGACTTGAGAAGGAGCTTATCACTAGAAGGAGCTTATCTACTAGAAGGAGCATATCTACTTGAAGGAGCATATCTACTTGAAGGAGCTAATCTACTAGAAGGAGCATATCTACCTTAAGGAGCTTATCTACTAGAAGGAGCATATCTACTAGAAGGAGCATATCTACTTGAAGGAGCTTATCACTAGAAGGAGAATATCTACTTGAAGGAGCTAATCTACTAGAAGGAGCATATCTACTAGAAGGAGCATATCTACTTGAAGGAGCTTATCACTAGAAGGATAATATCTACTTGAAGGAGCTTATCTACTAGAAGGAGAATATCTACTAGAAGGAGCCAAATATTTTGTGATGAGAACGGACTATAGTAGAGATGAGAGACCACTACGGCCAACAGCATTATTCCATACCCTACAGTAGGTTCCTGCATATAATAAACCAAATTTTCCAGTTTAGCCTGATAAAGCTTCTTATGTAAAATACAATTTATAGTAACATCTCAGTTTGTTTCTTGTGGAAAGAGTCCCTTAGGTGAGAAACTTGAGCCTGGTTTGTTAAATGAGAAACCAACTGTCTTCTTCTGGCACTGGAGTATCTTTAACCTGGCCTAAAAGTATTGGTTAGTTGGGTTAATAGACCTCTTGCACGCAGAGGCCATTGCAGTTTGAAACAAAAGCTTGCGATATCAGCCTCACTTGGATTTCAAGTATGAAAACGAGGCTTAGTATCTAAGCTTTTGTTTAACGCTGTAATGGTCGCTGCATGAAAGAGGCCTCCACACCAAACACTTGTATGAATCTAACAAACCTGATTGGACGAGATATCTGGCATACGTCATCAGCCAGAAATGGTATTCTTCAGCTGAGCCCAACGTTATGGAGGCACAGATTTGATTCTGAAACAAGATAACACTTTGCTACTTACAACTCTCGGCTTTAAAATTCCATGTCTTAAAGACATAATCACATAAAATCAACAATTTCAGCTTGTACTTCGATTTCTCAAATTTCTGTAATTATAGCAACCTAATGAGGATGCCTAATTATTTGATTTTTTCATTTCTCAACTGTGAGTTTTTGACTTATACAACTGATAAGTACGGTTCTACTAAAAACAGGAACGCCTGGCACCAGCAGAGAATAAGCAGTGAGATAGTGCAGATGGTAGAAATAAGATTCTGTATAGCACAGTCACTAAGGCACTTGGTTTCTAACCAAGAGGTTGCCAGTTCGATTACCCCCTGCCTAATGTGGATGCCATAAACATGTAAACCATCAAAGCTCGATACCAACCTCTAGATGACTCATTGTACATGATTGCTGTTTGCTCGAGCACATTCTCAGCTCCCCCGTAGTTTGCCTCGTCAGTCTACAAATATCCCAATCAAATATTACGAGTCTGCAAAAATAGACCGGATCCAAAATTTAAACAGTCTTTGATCCTTACAGAAATTCAAAATGGTAAGAATAGTGAGAGGAGAACGTATAGCATATAATCCTTTCGCCTTACACTCGGAAGAGTGGCAAGTCAGAAAGAGAACTATAGTGAAAGTTGTGCAGATGCGGAGGAGGATTTCTAGACGCCAGAGGATGCTGGGAAGGTTCCTCAAGTGGTTCAAGAAAATGGCGGGGCATGTTACGAAATGAGTGATTAAGAGCACGTATCATTGTTAAATTAATTGAAATTGTTTTGTTTCTGTTCAATAAAAACCTCAGGATTTGTCTGACAAACTATTGGATCTTTTATAGTGAAAATCTGGTTTTAGAACGCGGCTTTTTGGCTGGGTTTCGCTATAGAACGAAAATAAAAACCTAACAAATTCTTGTATCCAGAGGTCGGTAGAAACTGCTGGAGCAGAGATGAGGTGAATGATTTGTATGGCGAGAAACGACCAATCGTCACCGGGAGGCCAGTAAGAGAAACAATAAACTGTTAACGAAGGGGTCCTAGTGGGAAAACGAACTCTTTCTATTTTCACAATATGGAATCCATGGTTTTGTTGTAGACGGAGTCAGCATTAGTAGTTATTATATTTCACTATGTTTCTGATTTTCCTCGCCATCCTCAAGTTCTGTACCGATCAAAAACTGTTCTAAAATAAACCAAAATAAAGTCGCTGGATACGAAATCGAGTCACAATTGAATCGTGAACCAACAATAGTGTGAAATAAATTTTTAATCTGATATCGAGATACATTGTGGAGAGTTTTTGTTTGAGATGAAAATACGCTACTGGGTACTCCTTTTAAATTAATAATGTGGCAATCTTTACAGAAGATTGTTTGAGAATATTGCGCTATTCAACTGAAAGAAACCACTAGCTACAGAAAAAAAAGACAATGCTTTAATCAATCATTTAAGAGGATTGATACACAAGTGACTTTGATATGAAGCATGCGCACATCAGCTTTCTGTGGTCATCAGAAAGGCCATCATTCTATCAGAACCCAACGCAACTGAACTACAAGAAAGCCACATACTATACTAAAGTAAGGAGAGTTATTTTTATTTTGCTTATACTGAACAGGTACAATATTCATGCACAAAAGAGAGCTCAATATTTGGCGAAGCAACGACATTGAAATTTTATATTTATTGCAAAGGCCATCATTCTATCAGAAGTCAACGATACTGAACTTCAGGAAAACCACTAGCTTCCTAGGAACGGAGAGACTAATAATGCTTCCATCAATTAGCATGGTGTATTCATCTAAACGGCCATAATTATATCAAAAGTCAACGATACCGAGTCTGAAGAAACTACAGAATATCCAGAAATTAGGAGAGTTATTATGTTTTCATTGAATAGATACCAGTATTGATTCACAAAAATTGGGCTCAATATTAAGCTAGTCAACATCAATAAAATGTGTATTCATTGCAAAAAATATTCAATAAGAAGTCAACGATACTAAACTTCATGAAAACCACTAGATACCCAGGAAAGGAGAGAATAATAATGTTTCAATCAATAAGAGCGGATATCTGCATGTTGTGTTCAATATAAACACAACAATCCTATAATAAGTCAACGCTACTGAACTTTAGGCAGACGAGAAGCTACCAAGGAGTGGAGAGATATTGGTTCTAGAGTTTATATCAGATGGAAAGCCGGGGTTTCATTTCAGGCTTCTTCAATATCACCAGTCTACGCGTCATTAGAAGGATAAAGACGTCATTGCTTAAGCTTTGGCAAACAGGAAGGTAATCCAAGCGCAAGTCACCGAGAAGTCATTATCAGCAGCAAATTATGGAAACCATCAACATTATCCTGATCACTTTAATGTATTTTTTCTACCTCATCTCAATATTCTTAAACAGTCTGGGAATCTATCTATTATCTGCTACAAGACCTTTGAACAGTGGCAAGATTCTTCTAATCAACTTGGCAATTTCTGAGATATTTTTTGCTTTGATCGACACCTCCACAAAGTTTATACATATCCCTTGGCTTAAAAGTAAAATGCTAATAGTCTCAGCAAGTTCAATGCCTTACTACTTTGCAATGTTTATGATAACGATTGATCGGTTGGTTGCAGTTTTGTTTCCATTCAAGCATAGAGTGATGGTGATAAATCGAAGGCTGACTTTTGCAATAGTAGCATCATGGGTTCTAGCACTTCTTATTGGATTATGTTTCTATATCATCAACGAAGGAAATCATCTGTATATTTATATATGGATTGCCTTTGATGCTGCTTTCATTCTCTTATGCGCAATTACATATGGATTGATTTTCATCAAAATCTTAAAGAGAAGAAAGTTTATGAATAACCAGCAAGATGTTAATGGGCCGGCAAGACAACAAAATGTGACATCGAACAGTAGATTCTTCAAAATCACAGCATTAATCATTCTTTCTTTTCTTATTCTCATATTAGTTCCTGATATTTTTTTTCACTTCTATCACACAAATAACGAAGTAGTTATGAAGTGCATTTATGTTGTCTGGACTTTAGGCTTCGTTGCAGATCCTATTACTTACATATTCTTACAGGATCACTTGCGATTGCTACTCAAAAAGAAACTTTGTAAATGCAAACAGGAAACAGTGCCAGAATCAACGTGTACCCAACAAGATACAGCCTTGTGAAAGTGTTTACGATACAAGCAATCTATTCAGTCTTGTTGAGAAGAACCATGCTACAGAAACAGTATTGCAAGATGAGTTGGAACCACCGTGGCAAAATGCCGGCATTGTTGTATAACGCTTTAGGCTTAAGTGACCCTAGCATGCAAATATTTTCAGAACTCAATAAAATTGCTCGACAAAACACTTTAAAATGGCATAAGAAGACTGAATATGCGAACATGCAAGCAAGCATGTAAACACTGAAGCAAACATGTGAAACAATCATACAAACAATCATATGTGCATACAAACAAACATGCGAGGACATACGAACAAACACGCGAGTACATGCCAAAAAACATGTGAACATGCCAACAAACATTTTGTGAACATTTAAGCAAACATGTGAACATGCAAAAATCAAATGTACATACTTACAAAGAATCTCTCGAAAAACGATCTTCGAGATTCAGACCTATCAGGCGCTATGAAACCAATCATCATCGGGAATCCAGTGCGACAAAAAAATAAACTGCTACCGCAAGGTTCCTAGCAGAACCACTAATATTTTCTGTCCAAATGATATGGCAACATGGTTTGATGGATACAGGCACCGAATTTCCTATTTAAAATGTTGTTATTTAGAGAGAAAAAGAGACAACTTTGGTTCTTATTTCTAGCTTGCTTACCTTGAGACAGGAGTCTGTAATGATTGAAGAACCCCAGATGGATTCTGGGATGGAACACAGCCGGAATATGACGATGATAGCTGCAGTGCGTCTTCAACGCTCGCTAATTGTGTCCTAGCAACAAGAAATTGAAAACCATTCTAAAAACATCACAGGAAATCGAGGCTAATCAGCGGGTATTGGACAATATACAAGTGATATCGCCCGCCATCTTCGTTTGGAAAATGAAAAATGTGGAAATTGTGAGCATAGGCGCCATTTAGCAGTGCTGAATCCCTTTAATTTTGGTAAATAAATTCATGTTTCCTTAGTGAAAGTTTAAAATAGGCAAATATGGCTAGAGATACACACAGAATGCCCAAGAAAATATAAGGAGAAGGAGCAAAATATATGCAGCCATGCGACAAGCAATAACATATGTAACAACTTCAGTTTCGCAATCGTACTTGGTAGGTCCAAGTTTACGAGTTTCTACATAGGCCTCCTTGTGATAACAGGGCGGACGCACAGATTCTCTTGATCACATACTTATGAATGAAGTCTAGGTAGTTAACGAAGATCAATCTGGAAACTTGCATCTCGGCTTTCCCTAAAACCGTGCTCGATACATGCATGCAGAGCGTAATAACTTGTATTGTGAAGAAAAGAGAGTCAACTCTGCATCTCTACAGGCCTGTTTCGTGGTTGCCTGCTCATCAGGAGAGGTACTACTGAAATATGCTAATAGATTAGGCCATCTCCTGATGAGTAGGTAACCAGAAAACAGGCTCGCAGAGATGCATAATTGAGTCTCTTGACTCTTTTCTCCACAATACATAATAAAAAATCTCAACAAATCTCAAAAAACAAATGAGTGAGAAATCACGAAACAGGCGTGGCGAGATGAACGTGTGCTTTCCTGTCTCTTTTCTGCCGATTAGTGCTTAAAAAAAATCTCAATATGAGTAGCAAATAAGTTCGACTCTGAATGAATTCGTCTGAACTTACCATGCACACAGAGAAGGTGAATACGAGTAAGCCGAAGAGTCTGATAGCGAGAGAACTGGGACGCCATTTTGAGTGAGGAAAGCACGAGTTATGCTTGCACCTAATGACGTAAAAGAAAGACTATCAACCTTGCTATAACTATCATCATTCTCAATAATATCAACCTTGGAAAATTTACGAAATTCCTCTTTGTTTACAGTAGTTCAAACCTTTTTTACACGGGCATTCTACCACTAGAAGGCTGTTAAGTATGGGGGTTTAAAATTGGAGGCAGAATTCACATATGCAATTTTAGCACACACGGTAGTAATGTTACCTTTCAGTAAGTGATGAATGGATTCATTTGAAATAGTAGCCTTCTGTTTCGGGATATCCCTGAAAAATTACAACATTACGTTGCATGAAAACAACTAAATTTCCGCCATGATAGTTTATAGAGGGAGATGGTTTGGAAACCTATTGTTGTATCTTTTTGTGCAAGTGTTTCAAAATTGAGAGTACATAGAGTATTCTTTTGGTATTTTTTCAGCTAAAGGTCATGGTTGAACAAATATACCAAATTAGCTTTTTCAGTTCTTCGTGTCAAAATATTCACAATCAATCAACAATTTTTCTAAAATTCACCACACTTATCAAGTAGCCAATATTTACATGTTCCATTTTAACCCCTTACTGTTTTAATCTTGTCAAGAAAGAAGAATCAATGGTTTTCTTACCAAACATGAATGTTTCCAGATGAAGTAAATGCCAGAACATGAGTGTCGTTGCAATGCAGAATGGCAATATGGGACGCCAGAAAGATCCCCGGCATTACCCTAGAGTGAAATAAGATTATCGTTACAGAGGACTTGAGGATGGCGAGAATTATCAGAAACATAGCAAAATATAATCACTACAGACACTTGGCGTTCGACACCGTCAGAGTGGTAGAAAAATCGAAAGTATAGCAAAACATGATACCTACGAAAGTTTGTTCAGGGTTCGTCTTTAGTTCTTTTTTGAAATACTAATCAGACGAGTGTCAGAAGAAAAGCTTTTTGATATAATCTTTGATTGCAAAGGATACATAGCAGAACATGATAACTACGGAAGTTTGCTCTATTCGTTTTCTGGTGTAGTAATTAGACCAGAGTCAGAAGAAACATCTTTAGTAGATATTCATTTTGCTATGCATGCGATTTTTCTCGCCATCCAGAATCAAATCTTAGGTTTATATTAGCGCTAAGGTTAAGATAAATCATGTTGTTAAAAAGTATTATTCTCCATGAGTTAAGGTGCACATATCGTCAGGGCATATGGTCACAAATAGTCTGGAATTATAGCTAGAAGTCAACTGAAGCTTTTACCTTCTTCCTTGCTTGGAGAAAGTGTGAATTGATTTGTTTTGACAAGACACAGCCACCACGCACCTACATGAGAAAACCAAATAAACAAAATATCGATGAATAGTAGAATATTTGAAAACATTGCCTTCCTGCTTGAAAAATGGAACAACAACACTGCCATAGGTATTTGAAAACCTTTATAATTTTCAGAGGGGTTTGAACATTTCATAAATCTGATATAAAAGTTCGATTTTACCTGAGCGCATTGTTTTTATTTTCCCCAACGTTTGCAAAATAAATCCACAGATCACAGATATCAAAGTTTAAAAGGGCGATGTCTCCCAACAACAAATGTTTGTAAACTAACAACAACATAACCACAACAACATAAAGATACCTTGTGCCAGCAAGAGCAGTGATTGGGCTCGTAAGGAATGTCTCCCACGTTAATTTCTCACTTTTAGTGCAGCGAAGAGCATGAAGAGCGGATGCTGCAGGAAAATACGAGATTTCATTCTCCACGCACAATATAACAGATTATACACAGTAAAACCACTTGATAGAAATAAGTCAACAAAATGTGCTATAATTCTTACAGGAGTTTGGGTATATTCGCTTATTATCATCATAGTTTATAGAGGAAAATGGTTTAGAATCCTATTTCTAAATCTTCTTGTGCAAGATTTTCCAGATTGGGAGTGCACAGTGTATTGTTCCGAGATTATCTCAGCCCACAAGGTCATGATTGAACAAATAGCCTAAAACGCTTCTTTTGGTTCCTTATCCAAAAATCTTCGTAATCCATGAAATTTCTACAATATTTACAATCATATTCATGTAAGTAATAAATATATGTACAGCTTCAATTGTGAAGAGAGAAGATAAGGCGAACGTTGTGCACTTTTAGATACTCTGTGTCTGTTCAACATCAATGTGAAACAAAAACGCAATAGGTCTTCTAACCATCTATACTTCTATAAACTATTGTCATACGTTTTGCCCTTTACTGTTCAACATCATACACGAAATACAGACTTCACTGTTCAACATCATATATAATAATAGATTTACTAACCGTTACTATATTATCATTATCACATGAAAAATATTAGGGTAAGATTTTAAGGTATCTCAATTGTATTTCTGGTGTTCAGAGTATTTCCAAGATATTCTGAAGGTATTCTAAGGTGATATTTTCACGGCATTCATAGTATATCTAATAATACTGCAAATAACACAAGCGAATAATTGCCACATAGTGATTATGCATAAATATAATGCAATTCAATTACCGTGTAAGCTTCCTGCATGCAACGTATTTTCGATTTCATAAACAATCTCTCCAGATGAAATCCCTCCTTCTTTCGTTACCTGCATCGAATATGAATTGAATTGAATTAAGTTAGACAAAAGGTCGAATCAAAGCAAAGCAAATCTCCCTGAATTTGATTTTGCTTAACTTAACACTACAAAAATAAAGTCTGAGCGTAACATTGAGTGTAGTGAATCAAACGAATACGTCATCCAGAACTATAGGAGGATTGCTGAGTGGTTAGATCACTCCACTCGCAAGGCTCGAAACTACTTTCAGACCTGTCATACAAAGTGAAAGGAGAGAATTCGCCAGCTCCCTGTGATTCCAGACTGAAGGAACCAGAGGTTTGGTCCCTTCGATAGGAATGAACAAGGACACTCTGTGCGATTAGTTTACCTAATCAGTATGGACCCTTTGTGCTTTGTGTATAAACTAATACCTTACAAAGATAGTAAAAGTATTTGCCTTTCAACAATAAATATCTTCCTTGGATCAGCTAGCCTATATTCAGTGGTCCAATAAGGAAGGGTATTTCCTATCAACAATCAATGCACTACTTGATTAGTCTTTTAGTCTATTCAGAGTTCAAGTGCTTTTCATTACAAATCTATAACTTGAAATGGCGAGTCAACATTACCTTGACAGAAAGAGTCTTTTCCACTTTGGGATGTTGTAAGATGTGATGAGGACTGCTTGGTCTTGTTAGTCCACTAGCTGAGTTCTCTGCTGCTTTATCATCAACCAGCCTCGTCTAAAAACAAAATAGATTAATCGTGTCAATAAACTCTGCCCACAGTCATAAGGGAGGTAGTCTTAACAATCAAAGCAATAGGCATCGTATTCTCATAGCATCGGCCTAGAGTCTTCTAGAGCATGACGAGAGTGCACATTAACAAAATAATAAAATGGAAAACTACACCAAGTCATGTGATACATTTGCTAGCAGAGCAGAACGAGAGTGCACACAATGAAATTGAAAGGAGACAATGAAATTTAGTACGGTTTTCAGTACAATAAGATAAAACAAAAAACTCTCTCAGTTCTTAGACTATATCATTATGATTTTGCCCTAGCATACAAATCGTATGAAACCATAGTAGCCGGTAGTGAGTGGCCAAGTGGTTTAACTGGTTTGCTATCTACAGTTGAAGTCAAGCTTGATCGTGTGCGGTCAACGTCTAGATGGATGGCCGTCGAGGTGTCGACCAAACAACTTACGTTTCAGTGTACAATTGTGTATCTCACCGATTACTTCCTAATACCAAAACTACAGCTGAAAATAACTGTTTATCGTACCACTATGAATGCATCATTTCTGCTCTTTTCTTTAGTTTTATCTTTTTCCTTTCTGCCTCGCTTGATCGGTGTTTGATTCCCTGTGTCTAATTTTCTCTTCACTGGAGCACTGGATACTGCTATAGTGGCTGTTGCAGCTGATGAACTGCTCTGTTGCTGCTGTTGTTGTTGTTGTTGTGGTGGATTTTGTGAGGTGGTACTTGAAGTCAGGCTGGTCGATAGCTTCTTGACTGGTGGAGCAGTGATAATGCTTTTTGTGGGGGTAGTCGGGGAACTGAAAAATTCAACAAAATAGAAATGTAGAGAATGATTGAAACATGTTGTTACCAAGCATCTTATTGCATCGCATTGTATAGTATTTCAATGTATCGTATTATTCTATTGTATCTAACTATACTCTAAACTAACTCACGGTATAGGCGGATATTTCAATATTGCTCTCGCGATTCAACAAAATAGAGATAGTGAGAATGATTGAAACATGTTGGTATCAAGCATGTTATTGCATCGCATTGCATAGTATTTCAATGCATCGTATTATTCCATTGTATCTAACTATATTTTAAACTAACTCACGGTATAGGCGGATATTTCAATATTGCCCTCGGGATTCAACAAAATAGAGATAGTGAGAATTATTGAAAAATGTTGTTATCAAGCATGTTATTACATCACATTGCATAGTATTTCAATGCATATCATTGCTAGGGGTGGAAACAGAGCAGATCATAGCACTAATGGTGCCAGAAAGTTTCTAGATTCTCCATAAAGGAAAATGGAAAAAAGAAAAGGTCAGAGAAGAAAGAGGGAGTGAAAAATGAAAGAAGAATGCGGAGAGAAGGGGAAATCGATAGAAAATGAGAAACTAGAAAGACCTTACTTTTGACAATTCCTGTTTTGTTTATTTATTTTGATATCCTCGCAGATATCATTTTCGAAATTTACTATAGGCCCTGAAAGTAAAATATATTTCCATCCCTTATTCCACTGTATACACTAACTATACTCTAAAACAACTTACGGTATAGGCGGAGACTTCAACATTGCTCTTGCAATTAGCTTTGGGTCTTGATTCTGAAAAGGAAAAACATCTTAGCTGAGCTGAAGAAAAGATTTTACAAAATGAAGACAAAATGACATTTCTTGAAGAATGTCTTACCTCAAGTCGTTTTATAGGTGACCCATTATTAACAAAAGCAGCAGATTCATCAGCTCCAAAGGGCATAGGCTCATTGTCACTAGAAAAGAAGAATTACGAATAAAAATGAGGGCTAGAAGTAAATTCAATTAGTAACTATCTACTTTTATCAAATACTTCATATTTCAACGCTATGCTTAGAGGCTTTAAAGTGTCCTGCAAAACCGTTTAATTTGCAACTTATTGAGTGATGATTAAAAAAAAAATGGTCAATTATTCAATGTTGCTACTCATAATTCTTGACGAGACCATAAAGGAATTTGTAAAGTTTATATTTAAAGACAAGAATCATAAAGATATCACAAATGATTCCCTTAACGCCTTATATATAAATCATTCAACAAACAATCTTCAACATTTTACCCTATCAGACCCTATTAATGATCATTAATATGTTCATCGATTCATAGACCCTATAATTAATAGGGCCTGATAGCGCCAAATCTTGAAGATTTTTTGGTAACTGAGTTATATATAGTTAAAAATCATTTGTTGCGTGTGGTACTATAATAAGATAAATAAAAGTGACAAATTTTTTAAGAAGTACCATGTGATTTTGATTATATCATATTGTACTTCTTATATTATTCGCCTCTTCTATCTTATTCATAAATAGTGCGTCAAGGGAATAACTTGAGATATTTTTATGATTCGTGTCTTCAAATGTGAAGTTATTCAGTTGCTCTAAAGAAAATATCAAACCATTAATAGAGTATTTATGAAAGTGAGGATGGGGACAGGGAAAAGTGTCACTGTACCATGGGGACAGTATTAGGCACAACGACACCTTGTACTCAGTACCATAACGGTCAGTACTAGAAACCAGATAGATACGTACCCAGGTACGTATTCAAAATGATAGGTACCAAACAAAAATGAAGAACAATTGGTAAAAGATTCTGGTCCAAGTCTATTTTGTCCAGATTACAGTAATATTGAAGAAGTTGCTTCCTCACAGTTACGTCGTATATCTCACAGCTCAAAAAGGAAAACAATTCTAATAAATCTCCTCTGTGATTAGTTAAAGAGACTTTGAGCCCCCGCAGCATGATGTAATTTTTCATAGGTAATTATTTGTAGAACAGTCTTTGGATGGTACAAAACTTGAAAATAGCTAGAAATACCGAAAACATAGCGGAACGAGCACATAGATTACTTAGATTTCAATTAGTTAGGTTTCAGTTTCAATCAGTTAGGTTTCTGTTTCGTTCTCTTTCTGACGTATTACTCTGTTGAGTGTCAGACGAAAAGCTTAAGTAATCTATGTGTTCGTTTCGCTATGTATCCGGTATTTCTGGCTATTTTGTAATAATTTGTGTATTCTTTGCCTTAAAGCACTAACTTCGTTGTCCAAAGTTTTGTTAGGTACCACGCTCATACTGATCGCAACCAAGTACCAAGCGTACCAGCAAACCCCCCGTCAGCACCCTTGAAAGTCTATTACCTGATATCTAACGGAGGAGCTAGCATCAGGGGGGTTATTCTCCTTTTGCCGTCTTTCGTTTTCGTTTCTTTCTGCCTTTTCAATATCATCTGGAAAGAAAGACAAATCTCATTTCATATGTTTTAAACGATAATTTTCAGATTTTTTAACTCTCGAATATAGTATTTTCCTTAGGATAATTCAAGCATAAAAGTGATAGATAGAATAAAATATGCATAAGCTTAAACTGTCGGTGTTTTATACATCTAATACCAATAAGGTACTTTACTTAATGTTTCTTATTTGTTTTACCTGACTATAAGTACCATTCGCATAAATAATTTTTACATGAAAATTAAAAAAAAATTCTAATTCATTTTCATACTGACCTTACCCTTAAAGTTATGAAGGTAGCGATATAACTCACTCAGGGCTCAAATACGTTTATGTATTTACTGATACGTTAACAAATACATCACTGAGGGCACATGGCTCAGAAGCTCTTTTGAGTTATATTCATGTGTCCTTAAGCAATCTTTGTATTTTGATGCTTAATTAGTTTTTAATAATCTTTTAACGTCTACTCCAGTAATATAATATCTTATTTTACTTGGAAACATTTACTCGTGATATTTGCTGAAACATCATATGAATATTGAATAACGTATAAAGCTGAATGGGGATAAAAGGTGAAACTCGAAAATAACTAGGGAAAGGGCAAACAAACCATAGCCGATTCGGAGTCGTCACTGCTGCCGCTTGTAAAACTTCCAGACTTACTCAGGCTCTGTTTGTCTACGACAAGAAAAGTAGAATGCTCCATGAAATTCATCCTTAACTTTAAGAAGAGAGAACAACGACTACAACCTGCCTGTCATTCGTCATCTCGTCTTCACAATCATGGGAGTCTATTCGATTTGCATCATCTAATTCCGATTCGCACGCTTTTCATCTCTAATTATACTTATTTCTGCTCACTCAGCTCACGTTTTCACGGCTGATATTAAGTTACGTAATCCAGTAGATGTCTAAACGTAAAGAACTGGGTTTTGAGAACCTGTAAGACTGAGATTTCATCAGTCTTTAAGGCAAATTTGGAATCAAGGCTTCTATCGAAGGAGTTGTATTTTTATGAGCTTCATTTCATTTTTTACACAGCTTTTTCAATAGTTCTCCAGTATAATAACACAAATCTGTTAGGAAACACTTTCATGATTTTTAGATTGTGCAAGCAAGAAAAAGGGCACTGGGAGAATTTCTATAGGTTAAAGGCTTAATGAGTGGTGGTGACATCGGGATCGAAGGGTCCACACAAGAGCAATTTTTTGGGGACCCACTAGGACAGCACGCACCTGTATTGCTGCTGTTGAAGTGGGTTACTGTTTTTCTTCGGACACTTCTGGATGTACCTTTCAAGAACTATAAGTACAATATTTTCATTTTCTAAAGTCCCAAAAGAGCTTAGCTATATGAATGGTTTAAATTAAACGTTGGGTCCATCGGACATAACGTGAGTACAAGGAAAAACCTGAAAATATGCAACAACAACTAATTTGATAACGCTGAAAATGATCCCCTGCAATTAACGTCTTCACAGCATCAGTATTGTGGAGAATGTTCAGTACAGTGAAGGCTATCATAGCACTGTAGGGATACCCTCAGTACTATGGCGGATATTCAGAACTGTGAAGGGATACCATTAGTACTGTAGGGAGATACCACCAGTACTGGGGAGAGTATTCAGTACTGTGAAGGGATACCATCAGTGCAGTCAGAGGGATATCATCCGTATTATGGAGGTTGTTTAGTACTGTCGAGGGAAACAACAACCACTTAAGGTATGAAAAATGATCATTGGTAATTTTTCATTCTCATGAATCAATTCGATTGATTTCCAAATCCTGCCTCTACTTTCATTCAAATCCTGACTCTACTTTCATTTCATTCATTCAACCATTCAAATATCGACGATATAGATCTTACATCTAGACTGAAGAGAAATCTAATGAAATGTCGTATGATATCGGACTGATTCGTATAAAATCGTATGATATCGGACAAATCAATGATCGACTTTTCAAAAACAGCATCCATTGAAGAATAACCATCTCTCACGCAAAAAGAAGGCCCCCTAGTCTTCATTGAAAACAAGGAACTGAATATTGTACCTGCCGGCAACCTAACACCTGTATATCTCGGGTGTTTACGAAAAATGCACCTGTCAATCTGAGCTGGTTGATAGGTTGATAGGCACATAAACTTACTATCTTCGCAAGTTATGGTTTTATGTGCTAAGCACAAAGGGCCCACTGAATAGGTAAACTAATCGAGCAGTGCGATCCTGGTCCTTCCTCTCGATGTGACCACACCTCGTGATTCCTTTTGCCTTTTTGCCTGGAATTACAGAGAGCTGCCTAAATCTCTCCTCACACTTTGTGACAGGTCTGAAAGTGGTTTCGAACCCGGGACCCTTTGAACAAGGGTCAAGTGATCTAACCACTCAGCAATCCCCGCCCTTAGCTGAAAGTCGAATACGAACCAATAAAAAATAGTACATCATTCTCATAGCCATTCGAAATATCAATACAGGTCTTCAAATTCAATTTTTTTGATGTTTTCTAGAATGATAAATAGCAAGCTTTGTGGCTGTAACTTTAAGTTTCATGCTCTGCCACCTTCTACAGTAACGTATAACCATCTGATTGTTTTTATGCAAAGTGAAAATGATTTTGAACATTGTGAAGTGTTCAGACAGGCCATAAATTCGTTCGAAAGGCTTCGTATCATACATTTTTTACAACTGATGTGAATGAAAATGACCGAAGTAACATTCTAGCCTACGGCCTCTGACTTCGTACGCCTAGTGCTCGAACCACAGGGAAATCGGAACACTCGGGCAACAAACAAGAGCCATATAAATGTCACAAATTGCACCAACACTCACAAAATGTATAAAAGAACCACTGCAGTTGTCTATCAACCAGTCCGGGCCTGCAAAAGGGCGTCAAAACTGCCATAACCGTCTAACCAAGATCGCTAAGTTGCTCGTACTTTTTTCATGCGTTGGTTTATCTTGGGCCCTCATTCTGCCTGATACAAAAACTCTTAGTCTTGAAATCCAGGTTGAACACTCTACAAATTGTGAAGCAAATTCGCAGATCCACTCGTTAGGGAGGTGACCGTGTATTGTTTCGAAAGTGATATTTATTTTCATTACTGTCCTCATTTACTTAGAAATTATCGCTCGCAAGCGAGAGCAGCACAGCGATTTAGCGATAAGTTGCCGATCACCCTACCATTGCAGCTAAGGTTACCCCTAAACCAGATCTAGTAATTTTCAGCAACTAGGTCCCACTTTTGTGGGAAAGTAGTTCCTCTACGACAAAGGGATGTGATATTTTCAAAATTGGATGTTATTTCGCACACAGATTATTCTAGAAGTAGCCTTAGGTTATGTAATTTAGGACTTGAAGAAAAGCCTCCAGGTTTGAGTTAGAGAGATAATCTTCACAGTTGAAGCTATTAGACGAAGCCATATTCATACTTTACCGGATATATTTCTGGAAACACATCAAGAAGGGGGGTGTGTAAGAGTGATTTTGAGTTTTTTGCGATAGCTTACGAACCATCAGACGTTATTTCCAGTTCAGTTCGCTAAATTCTATTTCAAGACAGACATTTCCATTGAAAGAATACCTTCTTATTCAAATGTCTCCGCATCTTGCGTTCACTATAAGAATGGAGCGTATTCAAAACGCACCGTAACTCACACCGTACTAGGGAGTATGCGTATTTGTTCGAGTATATTCCACTCTTGATAGCTACATACCAAATGATTTTGATCCATGTGAAGCTGCGGTGGAAACTGCTGATGGAGACTGCAAACGAGACTGCTGGGCTAGCATCGCTTTCCTAACCCTTTCTTGTTGTTGTTGTTGCTGATGGACTTTTAGAACCTCAGGGTTCTCAATAATAGAAGATGCAACGTTATTCTTTGATGACACTATGCTCGTTCCGTATGTCTGCTTGTGATACGCCAGCTAAAACATACAAAGGTAGATGACCAATCATTTCAAACGCTTTATCATGCTGATTGTGCACTCATCAGACGGCAATGGAAAGTTATTTTCTTTTGCTGCTTGATGATTGCTAAATAGGCACGAAACTCTAACGGCATAACTAGTTGTTTTTATTGAATGGAATATACTCTATTTGGCTCTACCAATACGTTATTGGGCACTTTGATGACATAAAAGACATTCATCAATTATCACTTGTAGATGCTGTTTCAAAGAATATCATCATAAAAGGCATATAGCACAAAATAAGCTTGTAGATAGTGCCAATGGCACAAAATTAGGGTGTATTCATCTGGAGAGATGGCAACCCTCAGACAAAGGTTACCCACCCATGGTAGAAACTCTGAGTACTGTAAAATGTCGGAGTACTCTGGGCACTCTTGCAGCTTAGGTATCAACAGGTCGATATTCTAGACCCTAGTTATAATAATAATAATAAATTTCTCTAAAGATTTGCACTATTATCAACTTTTTGACTACTTTAACTACTACTACAAGATCTATTCATTTACACTATTTACTAGATTTTTCAATCGATTTACAAGCTCTGTAGGCACAGCTATCTCCCTTACAATCTCTTACTCGTTGTTTGAAGGACGGCATTACAGCTCTATATCACATCAGGTATGCTGATCAGAAATAGGAGCCTCTGCTGTATGCCAGAGAATTTGCCCCGTTTTTGTCGTTTGAATTCTGGGTATCTGCAGGAGATCCTTGTTGCAGAGATTGCAGTTGGAATGTTTCCTCTCAAAAACAGCCTCAAAAACGCAGAGTTCTTCAGCTTAATCATTCGATTGGGAGGAGATAATGCATTCTAAAGTAAGGAACAGTTAACATAGATGGGGCTACACTACCTTTGTGTATCCCAGCAAATAAAAAAACAATATAGCCAGACAAATTTGGAAGCATAGCGAGGGGAGAATACATAGATTACTGAAGCTTTTCGTCTTACACTCAACAGAGTAATACGTCAGAAAGAGAACGAAACAAAAACTAACGAATTATAATACCTATATAAAAGTCCAGATATAGATATGAGTACTTTAACTACAAGTAGTCCAGATATAGATATGTCAGGCATAAAGCCCTTATATAAAAGTCGCTTAAAGGGTTGGGGCTGGAGCCTGGCCTTGGTAGGTAGATGCTTTTTGTCTCCTAAGCTCTCTCAAAAATGTTTTCCCAAACAAAATCAGTCATCATACCTTCTCCTGATCAGTCATCGACTTTCCAATTTCTTCGGGGGAAAAACCCAAGTAGGCCACAGTCCCATCCAAAGAACAAGCCAAGACACGGTAGCCACAGTGACTCCTAACAAAATGAAGATTGCTTAATTACACAGGACAAACTCATTTTATAAGAACTTTTACAGGCATTCACTAATTTGACATACGTTCATGTCGGTCCAGGTCAAAATAACTGTTGTTCAGCAAAGGTTTGGGTTTGGGAGGCCAGTGAGGGTTTTTAGGGGGTTTAGTAGGGGGTTATTGTTAAAGAGAGTTTAGTAGGGGCTAGGGCTAGTAAGGGTTTAGTTGGAGGTTAGGGTTAGTGAGGGTTTAGTTGGGGGTTAGCGTTAGTGAGGGTTTAGTTGGGGGTTTGGTTTAGTAAGGGTTTAGTTGGGGGTTAGGGTTCAGTAAGGGTTTAGTTGGGGGTTAGCGTTAGTAAGGGTTTAGTTGGGGGTTAGCGTTAGTGAGGGTTTAGTTGGGGGTTTGGTTTAGTAAGGGTTTAGTTGGGGGTTAGGGTTCAGTAAGGGTTTAGTTGGGGGTTAGCGTTAGTAAGGGTTTAGTTGGAGGTTAGGGTTAGTGAGGGTTTAGTTGGGGGTTTGGTTTAGTAAGGGTTTAGTTGGGGGTTAGGGTTAGTGAGGGTTTAGTTGGGGGTTAGCGTTAGTGAGGGTTTAGTTGGGGGTTAGGGTTAGTGAGGGTTCAGTAGGGGGTTAGGGTAAGTGAGGGTTTAGTTGGGGATTTGGGTGAGTGAGGGTTTATTTAGGGAAATAGGTTAGTGAGGGTTTAGTTCGGGGTTAGGGTTAGTGAGGGTTCAGTTGGGGGTTAGGGTAAGTGAGGGTTTAGTTGGGGGTTAGGGCTAGTGAGGGTTTAGTTGGGGGTTAAGGTTAGTGAGGGTTTAGTTGGGGGTTAGGGTTAGTAAGGGTTTAGTTTAGGGTTAGGGTTTAGTAAGGATTCAGTAGGGGTTCAGTTCCGCCGATATTGATATGCCAGGCCTAAAGCCCTGAACAGGTGTTTTGAGTTTAACCGTAGTCAATGCATGTCAGAATAAACAGTCCCACGTTTATATGACAAAATTGTCCTAAATTATTTCTAAGCGGCATTTTAGCGGGTTTTATTAGTATGGGGTGATCCAAAAAGATAATCAGAAATTCAAAGCCTTCCTACGTGTTTTCGATCATGTCACATCACCACTTTTCTTGCAATGCCAAAATAAGATATAACGTTATGACCAAAATTGACCTTAGTGCAAGCTCAAGCTCCCAACAAATGCTTCCAGCCTTACTCTTTCTAGATTGAAACAAATTTCCAGAGAATTACAGATCTCTTGTCTGTTGAGTAGTCAGACGAGGTTAAAATGTTGATTCAACTTACCAAGATAAATCCATAATTGAACTTTCAAAGAAGTCGTGAGTAACCACCAAAGGTCGCTTGAGTGACGTTAGCTACAAAAAGAAAGTTTCAAAATATCTAAGATTCGACCGGTTTCCGAATAAGGGTCCTAGACCTTTACCGGTAGCCAACCATGTATCCCCAACTTATTTATGGGAAGGCATAAATCACGCAGTGGCATAATTATCAGGGGCTGGTCTTCAAAAGTGTCCCTAACGTATATGCAAGTGGCAACTATTAGCTTCAAGAAAGACAACAAAACTCACCCAAACTGATAGAGTTCGGTCTCTACTGCCAATGGCACAGCATGCATATTGCTAGAAAAAAGTTCTGAAATGTGAAAAACGGAGCGAAAAGAAAACTCCCTGTACTTTATATTTTTCTTTATTGATAATAGAATGATAAATAATCATAAAATAGTAAGAACTGAAGAGAGCCTCTAAACTGAAGTGGTTTACGTTCAAATATAGACACGTGTTTACCTTGAATTTCGAAGGATCCGTGGGCGATGTCTTTGTGAACAGTCTGGAATTAAATCTCTGAAATAAAAAAGAGGAATGAACAAAAGTAAACAACAGGAGACGACAGAGCTCGGCAATTAGGCTACAGCATTGAAAATACTGGCAGGTGACTTGGTAATGAAGAGCAGTATAAAACATTGAATTTATAAAGGACGGACAGACATTTCTTTAAAATAATCTAAAGCAGGTAAAAAACGATTTGTATGGGGAACGGGTAAAGCTATACGACACAAAAGCATATCTTGGTGTATTAGTCAATAGTTATGAAACATGGTATATAATGAAGAGCAAAAAAGACAAACATAATTTTAGGATAATCTAAAGTAGGTCAACAAAGGTTTATACAGTAAACAAATATTTACCATTAAACATGAAAAACATGTCTTGGTGTGCAGGGAATAGCTAGCAATTAGTATAGGGTTTTGGGATTATTGAAAGTAGTTCAATTAAGGCCTGTTAAAACCTGTGCCTAAGAACCTGGAAATGAAGAACCTGGAAATGAAGAACCTTTTAAAGTTTTGACCGAATCTTGGGGGCAAAAATAACAAATTCTATGTTTAAAGGTTGCTAATTTTCACCAACAGGAATAATTGTATTCAATTAGCTACAAACAACCATTAACCATCATTGCTACTGCTGTTAAATACAATTCATTTAAGAACCTGTTTAGGCTAACTCCTAAAAATGAACGTTCTTGGTTGTGGATTTTACTGTATAAGAAATGAGGGATTTTAGCTGTTGAACTAGACGGTAAAAATGTGTTGGCATATTAGTAATTAGTCATAACACAGAATAGTAAAGAATAGTATATATAGAATAGAAAAGAATAGCATACGCATTTAAAGATTATTCAATTAATGTGTTGTGTTAACCAATAAGGTTAGATATATAAAATGACGAATTTTGTATTAATCATAATGAGATAAGAAATTATCCCATTTCTACACTTACCACACAGGTAATTGCTTTCCTGTGTCCAACGAAATCCATTCTTGCTTTCCAGCCATCTCGTTCAACAATCTTTGCGACGGGACCCCCGTTATTCATTGCATGTGCAGACACAACGTACTGCCCGTCAGGGGACCAATTTAGCCTTAGGACATGGGTTGTTCCACCACATTCTTCAAAAGGCTCAGTGACTGACGACTCTAGCTTCCAGTCTGATGTTCGCCACACTTTCAGGGTCTTGTCATCAGACTAAAACATATTACATACGTTATTACAGAATTGGATTAGTTAGTGAGTAAGTAAATTTATATTGAAGGCGCTAGTCTGCAAAAGCCTTGTTTTCAGCAGGGAAACGGACCCCTAGTAACACGTATCTTCCAAAGGAAGGTGGAGTAAGTTGTTTAGTCAGCACTTCAAACGTCACCCATCCAGAGATTGGCCTCACACGACCAGGCTTGACTTCCTACTCAGCCACTTATTCCACTTCCACTTCTTTAGGAAGGGTCAGGGGTAGTGGGTAGCGTTAAAACATCTCACATAGCCATGACCGCTATAACTATAGCAGCCCCAAATATTATATCCTCTTTAAGTAATATCTTTAACAGTCTTTGGATGGTAAAGAACTTCAGTATAGCCAAAAATATCGGAAACATAATGAAACGAACACATAGATTACTTAAGCTTTCTAACGTATTACTCTGTTGAGTGTCAGAAGAAAAGCTTAAGTAATCTATGTGCTCGTTTCATTATGTTTCCGATATTTCTGGCTATACTAATATCTTTAACAAAATATTTATTCAACACATACCTGTCTTCTAACGGACGTTTTTTTAAATTCTGCTCGATTCTATTCTGTTTATACAAATAGCTGAGTTGTTCCTACATTTCTAAAGAATTCTTCAAATAAATTTTTAGATCATATCTATATTTTCTAAGGGTCACAATTCTATAGAAACCAAGTCTTACCTGTGAAGCAAAGTATTTGCCAACTGGATCCCATGTTACACCTTTTACCAAACCTTGATGCCCCCGCAAAGTTGTTAAAAGCTCTGCATAGAGAAAGAGGCCAAATACAACAAAAAGTACACGAGGGCATCTGTACACATCTCTGCTTTCAAAAACTATGCTTTGAGTACAATGAAGAATTTACAAAGGATGATGAAAATATAATGCTTCTAATCAAATTCCAGACAGAAATTTCTATTAAAAGAATAACACCCTGCTCAAATTCTCCATAGCCAGTGACTACACTAGAAAAGCGAGAGTATTCACTACGCATCACATTCAGGCACTGCGTATTTCTTTGCATTTTTGAAAAGCTCCGCATTCAAGAGGAGCAGTTTGAATTAAAGACAGAGAGGAATATAATACAGCAAATTGAAGGTGGCCTCAGGCTTTACGATATTGATAAGGCTGCAACTAGAGATAAGTTGTGCCACGTCTGTATACTTATTTCTGGTCAACCTAGTAGTAATCAATAAAGATGAGTTAGGAAATAACTTACCAGGAAATTTCTCAGCATTCCACATATGAACTGTATTATCAACACTTCCTGATGCCAGGAAACGATCGTCTGGAGACCAAGCCAAATCAAGGACATCTGAAAAAGAATCCATCTCTTTTCTCTTACCCTTATCATTTAAAAATGAAATAAGACTCTGGACATAAAAAACTGTTAGCCAATATAATAAGCTTAAAGAGAGCATCCACAAGTTGATGTTGTTACACTCATACCAGCAAGAGTGGGATTGCTTCGGACCATGTAAAATAGTCTGACTTATGGAGGATCCTACTTACATATTAAACAATAATATCTAAAGGACTGGGACCATGTATTTTGGCCCGAGTTATGGGATATATTTGAGTAAAGTGAGTCTAACTTACGCATGTTTGACTGTAGTAGGTAAAGACAGTAAACATGAAGCAAACATGAAGTAACAGATTAGACTTGTTGTCTTTGCTTCCAATATGTATTCTGCTCTGCATATGGCATTGACCACTTTTATTGCTTACAGACACCTGAATATGAGCCATATTTTATAGCATGCCATTAAGATGATTGACAAAATGAGTTACCTCCAGTGTGTCCCCTTAGAACATGCACACATCTCCACTGCTCTATGTTGACCACTGTTCCACTTGATCCAAACACTGTTGATGGGCCGAAGCCTCTATCAAAATTAAAAGTAACAATTTCAGTTAACCCTTTCGCTATCACCTCCACAGTGTGGACATTGCTGTGAAAACCGTGGTCCTGAGCACATTTCTCAAGTCAGGGTACCAAAATTCAAACGCAAATTTTTGCACGAAAAACACCTCTCACAAAAATAAATTCAAAAGATGGACGAAAGTTAAGATAATAAACAAACTAAAAATTACAAAAAAATAAATTTACTCAGAGGACAAGATATGAAATCTTTGAATTTGTCAAAAAGCAAAAATGTCTTTTACCTTCCAATCTGCCAAATCATTATGAACTTGTCGTCAGCACCAGAGGCCAAATATTTCCCACCATTTGACCATCTCACACAATTTACGCATCCTTTAAAGATAATAAATTCAATGTCTTATAAACTAATCATTTTGTCATGAGTGGGCTCACACATTAATGATATGCTTTAGCAGGGTTTCGATTGATTCTAAATGACAAACACCCTAAATAATGCCATAAACAGTATAATTTGCCATTCTGAGGATCTATTTAAAGAATAATCCAGTCCGGATTTATTGCTAACTTTTTAAGCAATATATATCTATTGAGATAATTTGTGAGAATGAAAATGACCCGAGTAGGACTCAAACCCACAACCTCTATAGTACGAATCTAGAGGTTGTGGGTTCAAGTCCTACTTGGGTCATTTTCATTCTCACGAATTATCTCGATTGATTTTCCAAATCCTGATTCTCCTCAAATTATATATCTAATTGCTTAAGTACCGTTGCTTCGAGTCATCAGAAGCATGAATCGCTTTATTTTTCAGTAAAAAGCATCCCTCATTTGTGGTCTGTTATTACTAATATTCTATTTCATCTTAAATCTTAATAATGGCAAAAAAGCAAATTTTAACGATAAACTGGGATGCCTTCTAAGCTTCATATAGGAAAAGGGTAATAAGTCTGCAGTATTTCTAACCTGAATGGTTATCTAGAAGACAAAGCATTTTTGGAATATTTTCATCGGCTTCATCTTTGGCATCAATAACAGGAGCCATGTTCCAGATAGAGATTCTTCCAGTGTCATCAGCTAAGAGGAAAAAAATGAGACAATTATGAGTGCAAGCAGTGCAGTTACTGGCGAAACCCAGGGCTCAGAGGAGCCTATAAACTTTGAGTTATTTGAGTCTATCCATTGCCAGCTCTCTTTCTGGGGAACTCAAGTGAAGTGAATTAGCCTTTACTCTGGGGCCCACCCAATCTCTCAACAGCCCTGGATGGAAAAGACATAGAAATTCTAAAGAAATTAAATTGTTAAATGAAAAACTCTAAAGCTCTAATCTGCTCAGGATGTCTACAACTATTGGGATTCAGAGAAAATTCAGGAACATAGTAAAAACGAAAAACTACCAGAAATGTTTTTGTTTGACACTCATTTAAGTTACTACACCAGAAATTTCTAAGCAAATAGCTGATCAGAAAAGAGGTGAATGATTGCTTAATGTGGTAGAAATAGCCAGTCATCACTGCTGGTTCAGTGAGACGGCCAATAGTTTTCAGTTTTCAGTTTTGATTATTTATGAATAAATCTTAAATACAATCATTAGCTTAATACCCAAAGAATCTTTAGTGGGAAACAAACCTTTTTTTATACAAAATGGAATCAAGGATGATGCATCCTGGGTACTTATTTACTTTTTTAGTTTTGCTTCTTTTTCTGATTTTCCTTGCCATCCTCATGTTCTGTCCCATTGAAAGACAGTTCATTTAATTCTTTATATGTTGAATACCTGGTTGCTTTTACACTGCCTGCACCAAGGCACGACAGCCTATTCAACATGAAATTACAAAATGGACTGAATTCAAAGTTATTATCTTTCACCTTGACCACCTGTTGCAAATCTTGTTCCATCTGGATGGACATCAATTGTAAATATTGGCTTCCCTGAAAAGATGAATATTCTATATTTCAGCATTTTCTCTGCTTCATGAGCTTTAAGGACTCTCCTTTCTTGTTCAAGTCTCATTATCTAGTTTGTAGATCATTGTGATAGAGGATCTAATGAATATGCTCCTTAGTGATGTATAGCTACCAAAACTGTAGTAGCCTAGCTAGATCAGTTGTAGCTACAGTGGTTGGATTTGGTAGCTATGAGTTGCCAAGGGGTGTACAAATCATGCAACAAACAAGAGCCATATAAATGTCACAAATTGCACCAACACTCACAAAATGTATAAAAGAACCACTGCAGTTGTCTATCAACCAGTCCGGGCCTGCAAAAGGGCGTCAAAACTGCCATAACCGTCTAACCAAGATCGCTAAGTTGCTCGTACTTTTTTCATGCGTTGGTTTATCTTGGGCCCTCATTCTGCCTGATACAAAAACTCTTAGTCTTGAAATCCAGGTTGAACACTCTACAAATTGTGAAGCAAATTCGCAGATCCACTCGTTAGGGAGGTGACCGTGTATTGTTTCGAAAGTGATATTTATTTTCATTACTGTCCTCATTTACTTAGAAATTATCGCTCGCAAGCGAGAGCAGCACAGCGATTTAGCGATAAGTTGCCGATCACCCTACCATTGCAGCTAAGGTTACCCCTAAACCAGATCTAGTAATTTTCAGCAACTAGGTCCCACTTTTGTGGGAAAGTAGTTCCTCTACGACAAAGGGATGTGATATTTTCAAAATTGGATGTTATTTCGCACACAGATTATTCTAGAAGTAGCCTTAGGTTATGTAATTTAGGACTTGAAGAAAAGCCTCCAGGTTTGAGTTAGAGAGATAATCTTCACAGTTGAAGCTATTAGACGAAGCCATATTCATACTTTACCGGATATATTTCTGGAAACACATCAAGAAGGGGGGTGTGTAAGAGTGATTTTGAGTTTTTTGCGATAGCTTACGAACCATCAGACGTTATTTCCAGTTCAGTTCGCTAAATTCTATTTCAAGACAGACATTTCCATTGAAAGAATACCTTCTTATTCAAATGTCTCCGCATCTTGCGTTCACTATAAGAATGGAGCGTATTCAAAACGCACCGTAACTCACACCGTACTAGGGAGTATGCGTATTTGTTCGAGTATATTCCACTCTTGATAGCTACATACCAAATGATTTTGATCCATGTGAAGCTGCGGTGGAAACTGCTGATGGAGACTGCAAACGAGACTGCTGGGCTAGCATCGCTTTCCTAACCCTTTCTTGTTGTTGTTGTTGCTGATGGACTTTTAGAACCTCAGGGTTCTCAATAATAGAAGATGCAACGTTATTCTTTGATGACACTATGCTCGTTCCGTATGTCTGCTTGTGATACGCCAGCTAAAACATACAAAGGTAGATGACCAATCATTTCAAACGCTTTATCATGCTGATTGTGCACTCATCAGACGGCAATGGAAAGTTATTTTCTTTTGCTGCTTGATGATTGCTAAATAGGCACGAAACTCTAACGGCATAACTAGTTGTTTTTATTGAATGGAATATACTCTATTTGGCTCTACCAATACGTTATTGGGCACTTTGATGACATAAAAGACATTCATCAATTATCACTTGTAGATGCTGTTTCAAAGAATATCATCATAAAAGGCATATAGCACAAAATAAGCTTGTAGATAGTGCCAATGGCACAAAATTAGGGTGTATTCATCTGGAGAGATGGCAACCCTCAGACAAAGGTTACCCACCCATGGTAGAAACTCTGAGTACTGTAAAATGTCGGAGTACTCTGGGCACTCTTGCAGCTTAGGTATCAACAGGTCGATATTCTAGACCCTAGTTATAATAATAATAATAAATTTCTCTAAAGATTTGCACTATTATCAACTTTTTGACTACTTTAACTACTACTACAAGATCTATTCATTTACACTATTTACTAGATTTTTCAATCGATTTACAAGCTCTGTAGGCACAGCTATCTCCCTTACAATCTCTTACTCGTTGTTTGAAGGACGGCATTACAGCTCTATATCACATCAGGTATGCTGATCAGAAATAGGAGCCTCTGCTGTATGCCAGAGAATTTGCCCCGTTTTTGTCGTTTGAATTCTGGGTATCTGCAGGAGATCCTTGTTGCAGAGATTGCAGTTGGAATGTTTCCTCTCAAAAACAGCCTCAAAAACGCAGAGTTCTTCAGCTTAATCATTCGATTGGGAGGAGATAATGCATTCTAAAGTAAGGAACAGTTAACATAGATGGGGCTACACTACCTTTGTGTATCCCAGCAAATAAAAAAACAATATAGCCAGACAAATTTGGAAGCATAGCGAGGGGAGAATACATAGATTACTGAAGCTTTTCGTCTTACACTCAACAGAGTAATACGTCAGAAAGAGAACGAAACAAAAACTAACGAATTATAATACCTATATAAAAGTCCAGATATAGATATGAGTACTTTAACTACAAGTAGTCCAGATATAGATATGTCAGGCATAAAGCCCTTATATAAAAGTCGCTTAAAGGGTTGGGGCTGGAGCCTGGCCTTGGTAGGTAGATGCTTTTTGTCTCCTAAGCTCTCTCAAAAATGTTTTCCCAAACAAAATCAGTCATCATACCTTCTCCTGATCAGTCATCGACTTTCCAATTTCTTCGGGGGAAAAACCCAAGTAGGCCACAGTCCCATCCAAAGAACAAGCCAAGACACGGTAGCCACAGTGACTCCTAACAAAATGAAGATTGCTTAATTACACAGGACAAACTCATTTTATAAGAACTTTTACAGGCATTCACTAATTTGACATACGTTCATGTCGGTCCAGGTCAAAATAACTGTTGTTCAGCAAAGGTTTGGGTTTGGGAGGCCAGTGAGGGTTTTTAGGGGGTTTAGTAGGGGGTTATTGTTAAAGAGAGTTTAGTAGGGGCTAGGGCTAGTAAGGGTTTAGTTGGAGGTTAGGGTTAGTGAGGGTTTAGTTGGGGGTTAGCGTTAGTGAGGGTTTAGTTGGGGGTTTGGTTTAGTAAGGGTTTAGTTGGGGGTTAGGGTTCAGTAAGGGTTTAGTTGGGGGTTAGCGTTAGTAAGGGTTTAGTTGGGGGTTAGCGTTAGTGAGGGTTTAGTTGGGGGTTTGGTTTAGTAAGGGTTTAGTTGGGGGTTAGGGTTCAGTAAGGGTTTAGTTGGGGGTTAGCGTTAGTAAGGGTTTAGTTGGAGGTTAGGGTTAGTGAGGGTTTAGTTGGGGGTTTGGTTTAGTAAGGGTTTAGTTGGGGGTTAGGGTTAGTGAGGGTTTAGTTGGGGGTTAGCGTTAGTGAGGGTTTAGTTGGGGGTTAGGGTTAGTGAGGGTTCAGTAGGGGGTTAGGGTAAGTGAGGGTTTAGTTGGGGATTTGGGTGAGTGAGGGTTTATTTAGGGAAATAGGTTAGTGAGGGTTTAGTTCGGGGTTAGGGTTAGTGAGGGTTCAGTTGGGGGTTAGGGTAAGTGAGGGTTTAGTTGGGGGTTAGGGCTAGTGAGGGTTTAGTTGGGGGTTAAGGTTAGTGAGGGTTTAGTTGGGGGTTAGGGTTAGTAAGGGTTTAGTTTAGGGTTAGGGTTTAGTAAGGATTCAGTAGGGGTTCAGTTCCGCCGATATTGATATGCCAGGCCTAAAGCCCTGAACAGGTGTTTTGAGTTTAACCGTAGTCAATGCATGTCAGAATAAACAGTCCCACGTTTATATGACAAAATTGTCCTAAATTATTTCTAAGCGGCATTTTAGCGGGTTTTATTAGTATGGGGTGATCCAAAAAGATAATCAGAAATTCAAAGCCTTCCTACGTGTTTTCGATCATGTCACATCACCACTTTTCTTGCAATGCCAAAATAAGATATAACGTTATGACCAAAATTGACCTTAGTGCAAGCTCAAGCTCCCAACAAATGCTTCCAGCCTTACTCTTTCTAGATTGAAACAAATTTCCAGAGAATTACAGATCTCTTGTCTGTTGAGTAGTCAGACGAGGTTAAAATGTTGATTCAACTTACCAAGATAAATCCATAATTGAACTTTCAAAGAAGTCGTGAGTAACCACCAAAGGTCGCTTGAGTGACGTTAGCTACAAAAAGAAAGTTTCAAAATATCTAAGATTCGACCGGTTTCCGAATAAGGGTCCTAGACCTTTACCGGTAGCCAACCATGTATCCCCAACTTATTTATGGGAAGGCATAAATCACGCAGTGGCATAATTATCAGGGGCTGGTCTTCAAAAGTGTCCCTAACGTATATGCAAGTGGCAACTATTAGCTTCAAGAAAGACAACAAAACTCACCCAAACTGATAGAGTTCGGTCTCTACTGCCAATGGCACAGCATGCATATTGCTAGAAAAAAGTTCTGAAATGTGAAAAACGGAGCGAAAAGAAAACTCCCTGTACTTTATATTTTTCTTTATTGATAATAGAATGATAAATAATCATAAAATAGTAAGAACTGAAGAGAGCCTCTAAACTGAAGTGGTTTACGTTCAAATATAGACACGTGTTTACCTTGAATTTCGAAGGATCCGTGGGCGATGTCTTTGTGAACAGTCTGGAATTAAATCTCTGAAATAAAAAAGAGGAATGAACAAAAGTAAACAACAGGAGACGACAGAGCTCGGCAATTAGGCTACAGCATTGAAAATACTGGCAGGTGACTTGGTAATGAAGAGCAGTATAAAACATTGAATTTATAAAGGACGGACAGACATTTCTTTAAAATAATCTAAAGCAGGTAAAAAACGATTTGTATGGGGAACGGGTAAAGCTATACGACACAAAAGCATATCTTGGTGTATTAGTCAATAGTTATGAAACATGGTATATAATGAAGAGCAAAAAAGACAAACATAATTTTAGGATAATCTAAAGTAGGTCAACAAAGGTTTATACAGTAAACAAATATTTACCATTAAACATGAAAAACATGTCTTGGTGTGCAGGGAATAGCTAGCAATTAGTATAGGGTTTTGGGATTATTGAAAGTAGTTCAATTAAGGCCTGTTAAAACCTGTGCCTAAGAACCTGGAAATGAAGAACCTGGAAATGAAGAACCTTTTAAAGTTTTGACCGAATCTTGGGGGCAAAAATAACAAATTCTATGTTTAAAGGTTGCTAATTTTCACCAACAGGAATAATTGTATTCAATTAGCTACAAACAACCATTAACCATCATTGCTACTGCTGTTAAATACAATTCATTTAAGAACCTGTTTAGGCTAACTCCTAAAAATGAACGTTCTTGGTTGTGGATTTTACTGTATAAGAAATGAGGGATTTTAGCTGTTGAACTAGACGGTAAAAATGTGTTGGCATATTAGTAATTAGTCATAACACAGAATAGTAAAGAATAGTATATATAGAATAGAAAAGAATAGCATACGCATTTAAAGATTATTCAATTAATGTGTTGTGTTAACCAATAAGGTTAGATATATAAAATGACGAATTTTGTATTAATCATAATGAGATAAGAAATTATCCCATTTCTACACTTACCACACAGGTAATTGCTTTCCTGTGTCCAACGAAATCCATTCTTGCTTTCCAGCCATCTCGTTCAACAATCTTTGCGACGGGACCCCCGTTATTCATTGCATGTGCAGACACAACGTACTGCCCGTCAGGGGACCAATTTAGCCTTAGGACATGGGTTGTTCCACCACATTCTTCAAAAGGCTCAGTGACTGACGACTCTAGCTTCCAGTCTGATGTTCGCCACACTTTCAGGGTCTTGTCATCAGACTAAAACATATTACATACGTTATTACAGAATTGGATTAGTTAGTGAGTAAGTAAATTTATATTGAAGGCGCTAGTCTGCAAAAGCCTTGTTTTCAGCAGGGAAACGGACCCCTAGTAACACGTATCTTCCAAAGGAAGGTGGAGTAAGTTGTTTAGTCAGCACTTCAAACGTCACCCATCCAGAGATTGGCCTCACACGACCAGGCTTGACTTCCTACTCAGCCACTTATTCCACTTCCACTTCTTTAGGAAGGGTCAGGGGTAGTGGGTAGCGTTAAAACATCTCACATAGCCATGACCGCTATAACTATAGCAGCCCCAAATATTATATCCTCTTTAAGTAATATCTTTAACAGTCTTTGGATGGTAAAGAACTTCAGTATAGCCAAAAATATCGGAAACATAATGAAACGAACACATAGATTACTTAAGCTTTCTAACGTATTACTCTGTTGAGTGTCAGAAGAAAAGCTTAAGTAATCTATGTGCTCGTTTCATTATGTTTCCGATATTTCTGGCTATACTAATATCTTTAACAAAATATTTATTCAACACATACCTGTCTTCTAACGGACGTTTTTTTAAATTCTGCTCGATTCTATTCTGTTTATACAAATAGCTGAGTTGTTCCTACATTTCTAAAGAATTCTTCAAATAAATTTTTAGATCATATCTATATTTTCTAAGGGTCACAATTCTATAGAAACCAAGTCTTACCTGTGAAGCAAAGTATTTGCCAACTGGATCCCATGTTACACCTTTTACCAAACCTTGATGCCCCCGCAAAGTTGTTAAAAGCTCTGCATAGAGAAAGAGGCCAAATACAACAAAAAGTACACGAGGGCATCTGTACACATCTCTGCTTTCAAAAACTATGCTTTGAGTACAATGAAGAATTTACAAAGGATGATGAAAATATAATGCTTCTAATCAAATTCCAGACAGAAATTTCTATTAAAAGAATAACACCCTGCTCAAATTCTCCATAGCCAGTGACTACACTAGAAAAGCGAGAGTATTCACTACGCATCACATTCAGGCACTGCGTATTTCTTTGCATTTTTGAAAAGCTCCGCATTCAAGAGGAGCAGTTTGAATTAAAGACAGAGAGGAATATAATACAGCAAATTGAAGGTGGCCTCAGGCTTTACGATATTGATAAGGCTGCAACTAGAGATAAGTTGTGCCACGTCTGTATACTTATTTCTGGTCAACCTAGTAGTAATCAATAAAGATGAGTTAGGAAATAACTTACCAGGAAATTTCTCAGCATTCCACATATGAACTGTATTATCAACACTTCCTGATGCCAGGAAACGATCGTCTGGAGACCAAGCCAAATCAAGGACATCTGAAAAAGAATCCATCTCTTTTCTCTTACCCTTATCATTTAAAAATGAAATAAGACTCTGGACATAAAAAACTGTTAGCCAATATAATAAGCTTAAAGAGAGCATCCACAAGTTGATGTTGTTACACTCATACCAGCAAGAGTGGGATTGCTTCGGACCATGTAAAATAGTCTGACTTATGGAGGATCCTACTTACATATTAAACAATAATATCTAAAGGACTGGGACCATGTATTTTGGCCCGAGTTATGGGATATATTTGAGTAAAGTGAGTCTAACTTACGCATGTTTGACTGTAGTAGGTAAAGACAGTAAACATGAAGCAAACATGAAGTAACAGATTAGACTTGTTGTCTTTGCTTCCAATATGTATTCTGCTCTGCATATGGCATTGACCACTTTTATTGCTTACAGACACCTGAATATGAGCCATATTTTATAGCATGCCATTAAGATGATTGACAAAATGAGTTACCTCCAGTGTGTCCCCTTAGAACATGCACACATCTCCACTGCTCTATGTTGACCACTGTTCCACTTGATCCAAACACTGTTGATGGGCCGAAGCCTCTATCAAAATTAAAAGTAACAATTTCAGTTAACCCTTTCGCTATCACCTCCACAGTGTGGACATTGCTGTGAAAACCGTGGTCCTGAGCACATTTCTCAAGTCAGGGTACCAAAATTCAAACGCAAATTTTTGCACGAAAAACACCTCTCACAAAAATAAATTCAAAAGATGGACGAAAGTTAAGATAATAAACAAACTAAAAATTACAAAAAAATAAATTTACTCAGAGGACAAGATATGAAATCTTTGAATTTGTCAAAAAGCAAAAATGTCTTTTACCTTCCAATCTGCCAAATCATTATGAACTTGTCGTCAGCACCAGAGGCCAAATATTTCCCACCATTTGACCATCTCACACAATTTACGCATCCTTTAAAGATAATAAATTCAATGTCTTATAAACTAATCATTTTGTCATGAGTGGGCTCACACATTAATGATATGCTTTAGCAGGGTTTCGATTGATTCTAA
Source organism: Pelagia noctiluca (assembly GCA_963924455.1). NCBI lineage: Eukaryota > Metazoa > Cnidaria > Scyphozoa > Semaeostomeae > Pelagiidae > Pelagia > Pelagia noctiluca. The sequence goes on from OZ004322.1 coordinate 5,244,606, forward strand.
ATGACAAACACCCTAAATAATGCCATAAACAGTATAATTTGCCATTCTGAGGATCTATTTAAAGAATAATCCAGTCCGGATTTATTGCTAACTTTTTAAGCAATATATATCTATTGAGATAATTTGTGAGAATGAAAATGACCCGAGTAGGACTCAAACCCACAACCTCTATAGTACGAATCTAGAGGTTGTGGGTTCAAGTCCTACTTGGGTCATTTTCATTCTCACGAATTATCTCGATTGATTTTCCAAATCCTGATTCTCCTCAAATTATATATCTAATTGCTTAAGTACCGTTGCTTCGAGTCATCAGAAGCATGAATCGCTTTATTTTTCAGTAAAAAGCATCCCTCATTTGTGGTCTGTTATTACTAATATTCTATTTCATCTTAAATCTTAATAATGGCAAAAAAGCAAATTTTAACGATAAACTGGGATGCCTTCTAAGCTTCATATAGGAAAAGGGTAATAAGTCTGCAGTATTTCTAACCTGAATGGTTATCTAGAAGACAAAGCATTTTTGGAATATTTTCATCGGCTTCATCTTTGGCATCAATAACAGGAGCCATGTTCCAGATAGAGATTCTTCCAGTGTCATCAGCTAAGAGGAAAAAAATGAGACAATTATGAGTGCAAGCAGTGCAGTTACTGGCGAAACCCAGGGCTCAGAGGAGCCTATAAACTTTGAGTTATTTGAGTCTATCCATTGCCAGCTCTCTTTCTGGGGAACTCAAGTGAAGTGAATTAGCCTTTACTCTGGGGCCCACCCAATCTCTCAACAGCCCTGGATGGAAAAGACATAGAAATTCTAAAGAAATTAAATTGTTAAATGAAAAACTCTAAAGCTCTAATCTGCTCAGGATGTCTACAACTATTGGGATTCAGAGAAAATTCAGGAACATAGTAAAAACGAAAAACTACCAGAAATGTTTTTGTTTGACACTCATTTAAGTTACTACACCAGAAATTTCTAAGCAAATAGCTGATCAGAAAAGAGGTGAATGATTGCTTAATGTGGTAGAAATAGCCAGTCATCACTGCTGGTTCAGTGAGACGGCCAATAGTTTTCAGTTTTCAGTTTTGATTATTTATGAATAAATCTTAAATACAATCATTAGCTTAATACCCAAAGAATCTTTAGTGGGAAACAAACCTTTTTTTATACAAAATGGAATCAAGGATGATGCATCCTGGGTACTTATTTACTTTTTTAGTTTTGCTTCTTTTTCTGATTTTCCTTGCCATCCTCATGTTCTGTCCCATTGAAAGACAGTTCATTTAATTCTTTATATGTTGAATACCTGGTTGCTTTTACACTGCCTGCACCAAGGCACGACAGCCTATTCAACATGAAATTACAAAATGGACTGAATTCAAAGTTATTATCTTTCACCTTGACCACCTGTTGCAAATCTTGTTCCATCTGGATGGACATCAATTGTAAATATTGGCTTCCCTGAAAAGATGAATATTCTATATTTCAGCATTTTCTCTGCTTCATGAGCTTTAAGGACTCTCCTTTCTTGTTCAAGTCTCATTATCTAGTTTGTAGATCATTGTGATAGAGGATCTAATGAATATGCTCCTTAGTGATGTATAGCTACCAAAACTGTAGTAGCCTAGCTAGATCAGTTGTAGCTACAGTGGTTGGATTTGGTAGCTATGAGTTGCCAAGGGGTGTACAAATCATGCAATGCATAGACAGAGTCTACCATCTTTTGCGGAATTGTTAATTGACATAGTCAAGGCTGGTTCCAGCATCTATAGAAAAAGGGGGGCATAAGACATATATCTAAGGGGAATATAAAAGGACATTGTGTATTAAAGAATGCAAAGTGTGTATTGTTGTTATTGTTGTTCTGTTGTATAATAGGGGGCGTACTTACCCCTTATGCCCCCCTTATCCGAGTCAGGTGGTTGTTGAATTGTTTAATTTAGATTTATAGCAAAGAGCCACAGTCACTCAACCACAAAACTTAATCAAATAAATCAACCTTTTTCATCATGAGAATTCAATTAAACCAAACAATATGCCAGTAGGTGTAGAAAGGAATTTTACCCCCACCCACTTTTTTTCTAGGTTCTGGTTGTATTCTATGTAGTCCAAGCGAAAGATCCCCTACATGGACTTTGGATGAAACAATAAGTCACGTGATTTTCTATTGTTCTTGGCCGAATGTCTCTGCTAATATAATAGACTTACCATGGAAATGTACCCCTGGTGTCCGTGTTCTACTGGGATCCCCCATCTCTCCCCAAACCCCCCTACAGACAACATCAAACCTATTGTAAGTCAATAGTCAATGAAAGGTAAACAAGCTGTTAATCACTACAGTCAAACAAGTTGGTTTTTACCCGCATGATTCACCCACTTGGGCTTCAACAGCTTCATGATTGCAGCTCCCTTTTCTTTGCTAATCTGTGTCTCTCCTCTTTCACAGAGTAAGCCAAACCACAGCAGACTTTCACCTTACCTCACTTTTGTTCATGTGAGGTCTATTCTGGGCATCTCAGCTCAGGCCAGATCATATAATCTAGTCCTAGTCATATCTTCTTCTCTATTTTATTATCTTCTTCACGGCAGTGATGGATTCCAAAATAATAATTCAACTAAATATGAAACTTAGAAAACATTGTGGTAATGTGCGATTTTTGACCAACTGCGCATGTGCGATCCCTGTGGCGCGACAGACAATCTTCTTGAGCATTCTGTATTCTCCTCAACTTGAAGCCAAGTAAGGTAATTCTCAACGAGTGGATTTTCTAGTAACAAGAACACAAGGAATCCGCTTGAATCACAGCAAATATGTCTGACAACAAGGTAGCAATTGCTGAAATCGATTATTGATTATTATTTTTCAACATCTACTACATTATTATTCTTTTGCACGGATTACTTCCTTGCGAAACAAGTCGTTTTTCTTGCATGATGAATAGACGGCCTAAGAAGATAGGCTATTTCATTTTTATTTGATGTCAGCTTGATTGTGCAAACTAGTTGAGTTGAGCTGGATAAATTGAGACATATTTGAAGACATTATGCCCAGTGTCAGGATATGAAAACTCAGAATAAAAACAGAAATAGGTAAATAGAGTAGGTACTGTCGCCATATGATGGATGGGCCACTTTTTATGAAACAGAATTGTCTTACACAACCGACATAGTACCTTATAATATAAAATCTGTGAGAATGTTCCTCTATCTCTTCCTAAAACATCAACGCAAAATGAATTGATTGCGCTTCCTTTTCGTTTCACACAAGCCATTAATACGAGACGCAATTTTTTCGCCAATATTTTAGGCCGTTGTCCTGGATGGTCCGCACCAAAATAACCGGTGCCCCTCCGCAGTACGCCGCATATTTTTGAGCAAGCTACAGAGCGCAAATAAAACTCTTTGAGCAATTGTCACATGATATCAACCACTCGTGGACAATCGTTTTGCTCACAGGTGGCCCAGGCATGGCGACATAGGACAATCAGGAATCGTTCAAATTTAACTCTTGCAAAAGGTGAGCATGAACCGGAAGTCTTCGTAATTTGTGAACATCCAAGGCTGGCAGAAGCAAAGTTGGAAGTAAACTATTTGCTTTTGCTTAGAATAATAAGAGAAAACTGATAAGACAAAAACTGCAATTCACAACAATAACAACAAATGTTGACGATCCTTACAATTCAAGTTGAGGTGAAGCGTTTTCAATATTTTTCTCGAGTAGGTAAAGCATTTATAAACAAAAAAACAAAGATAATACCTAAAAATAGCATGGGCAACAATTTTCAAGCCTTTTTCCAAATAAACGAGGCCCAAGTTGCTGAAAACTTATAGTTTTCTGGATGCAGTCTTTAATGCTGATTTTCAAAAAGTGGCCCATCCATGGCGACAGTACTCTAGTCCAGTCTTAAACAATTCAACATACAGTTAATAGATCGACCATGTTTAGGCCTCTATTGGGCCCGGGGTCTGAGAGTCGCTTGGATCATCATATTGTAGATAGATAATGATATATCTAGTGTTTTGTTTGATATTCACAGAAATTCTTACGCGCGTCAGTACAAACTTTCCAGTCCGGCAAGCCATCATCAGTTTACAGTGATGAACCTCCTGTACTAATTAAACTTTTCTTTGTTAATCTTTTCAGGAAGAAGAAACACAAGCCTCGAGTCCTGATCCGCATTTTGAACCCGTTGTGAAACTTATTGAAAGAAAAATAAATAATTTAGAAAGTGACGAAGATGAAAAGATAAAATTGTATGTTATTTTCTTGAAAGTGACTATTTAACAAGCAGCTGGGAACCATTTGCAATAGACTATTCAACCAGCAGCCATCTGCACATGCGCAAAGACAAAATTGGATACTTAAAATCTAAAATAAATGAAAACCTAAAATAGATTAATAAATATTTTTTCTTGAGAGCCTCCTCTATCCCCACCTAATGAGTGCATCAATGCACCAGTGAATCGCATGAGTACCACAGCTCAACCTTATATTTATGATTTCAGTTTTTCAATATGGCAGATTGTGTGTAGAATTCCAGCTGCTCTCTCCATAGCGCATGCGTAAAAAGACTGCTGTTGATTTAGGCTTCAGATAACCTTTCCCTTCTTCCAGTCAAATATACTCTTAGTTTAATTTTCTTGTTTCATTTTAAAATGAGATATCTTCTTTATAGACTTATTTCTATTTTTGTTTTTGTTTTTAATTTGTAATTGATTACTGTAAGCTCTATCACTTTATTCAGAGAAACATAGCTGTGAATAAGGAAATGATCATATTATTTTTATTTTCAAACTCATTTCTATTCTCCACAAGGGGGCCATAAGGTTTGTCCTTTTGATGCTGGAAGAGAACATTTGCTGAAGCCTAACTTACACATGATGTTACTGTGTTTCCATAAAACAGAGTGTTGTGGGTTCAAAACCACCTTCAGACCTGTCACAACACAGGAGGAGGGAATTCCCTCTCTGTAACCCAAAGCAAAAAGGGAAAGAGGATTTACAAGGTGTGGTCTAATTGAAAGAAAGAGCCAGTGTTTACCTATCCAGACGGTGCTTTGTGCCCAAACCAATAACTTAAAAAGATAGTAAGCATATTAATCACACTTTCGCATCACACATTCTTACTAAAAACAGAACACTGCTCATTGCTGCACTACATATCTCATACACCCTTTCATGTATTTCAAATCTCATATCAAAATTGTTGTAAACTGACTGATTCAAATGTCTTTTCAGGAGAGCAAAATCATATCGATACGTAATAGATGAGGAAGATGGACCACAGTGGAAGGAGAGAGGTGTTGGAGAAATAAAACTCATGAAACATAAGAAAAAAGGAACTGTTAGAGTTATCATGAGAAGAGACAAAACCCTAAAAATATGCATGAACCATCATTGTGAGTATTGCTGTAACTTCATTCACATTAAATCTTGACATTTTGAATTTCATCAAAATTTGAAAAGTCAGAGTCACGTCAATCTCAAAAATTGCACCCCAACCCACCAAAAATGGAGGCAAACCTATCCAGGCTCTTTAAAAACTACACTGTACCTGCTCAAGGGTGGCGACTTTATCATACCAGGAGAACTATAGGAACTCCTATTACTCTCATTTCAGAGTTGTTTACTTGCAGTTTATGGCAATATATTCTTATTTTAGTGTTACCAAGTATGTCATTAAAGCCACACTGCTCAAGTGACAAAGCATTTGTTTGGAGCTCGCCAGCTGATTTCGCAGATGAGGAAGCGTGTCCACAAACACTGGCTGTCAAATTTGGGTCAGCAGAAAGTATGTTCTGTTTCTTGTTCTGAATCATTGAATCCAGCACAATCTTGAATTGATAGGCTATGAAAGAATTGAAATTGCGCTGCCGAAAGTTAATGGAAGATTTTGTGTGTATACAAGTTGTGCTTCCTTGCTCGCACCACAGTCATAAGAGAGAGATGTAGTCTGGAAACTGAGCAAGTCTTTTATCTTATCTTTTTGTGCTGAAAATTGTAATAATTTTTATTGTCTCCTTTTGTTAGTGTGCATTTTCGTTCTGCTCTACTACCAAATCAATCACATGACGTGATGTTATTTGGCATTGTTTTCTTTTGTTAGTGTGAACTTTCGTCATGCTCCACATGATAGCTGGCTGATGCAATAAGAGAACAATGCCTGTTGTTTTGGTTTCTAGACTATGTACCTTTCTATGACTTTGCTCACACAGATTAATCAAGGAGGTCTGCACCCTTGTTCCCCTGCCTTTAAAACCTTCCTTTGAGATTTGTAAGTCACCTTGCTTTATTTTTATGGCATTACAGCCTTTTAAGCCCCACCTTTTATGTTATTTATATTTTATCCCCTTCTTCACAGACGCAAAGAAGTTCAAAGATGTCTTCGAAGCTTGTATCAAAGACCTAAAAGATATCATCGGAACCAACGAAGCAGATGGAGATGAAACCAAAAATCTTGCAGATGAACTTGAAAAATTGGAAGTTATAGATAAAAAACAACTGGAAGAAAGTAAAAACAAGGAAGAAAAAGATGATAAGGAAACAAAAAAAGAAGAAGAGATTGAAAAGTTAGAAGGAAAGGAATCAGAGGATTAGAAAAGTTAAGAAACATAACATGTTGTGAAATTTAAGGACAGGTAGGGGTTAGCTGCCCTAAAAGGAACTTATTTCTTAATATCCAACTTTTCATAACTCAAAGCTATTTCTATACTCACAAATGAGTCATTCCATGTCAAGTGGGACCAAAAAAATGCATTTTTGGACCTCAAAGTCTTGGATTTCTTTCAAATTTTGGGTTCTGGTACAACTTTGGGTTCTGAGAGCAGAACAAAAAAAATTTTTCATTTCTATCCATTATTTCGTTAATTACGCCTATTCAAAATTTCGCTAATTGCGGCCGCGCCCGAATACTTTGTGTGCCCTAACTTTGGCTATATTTGTCCTACCACTATGTATAATATGTCATTTAAATGCTCTTTTAACACTGATTCCAAATCTCTTATTGAAATATTCATATCCAGCTTGCTTGAGTGAAAGAAAAGCATTTCAATATTTTGATGTTGGACCACGCCCAATTGTCAAATCAAAAATCAAATTTTTTTTCACCAAAATATAAATCAGCTATTCATGTATCATTTGTGGAGTTTTCAACTTGGGACACCCATGGGATCATGCAGAAAAATGCATTTAAATCATGGAGGTCATAGGTAAAAAAACATTTTGAGCCATATTTAACGGTCAAAATCAATATTTTTCATAAATGAATATATTTGAATATGAAAAACTGTTTCAATCATGATTTCTCTTGATTCAAACAACCTAAGCTTATTCAATCTCCTTTTTTGCAGCTTCAAATTGTACCACTAGTCAATGGAAAATATAATATTAAACATGTAACAGTTTCTCATGTAGAACACGCTCACACATGCAAGCTTATTGATAAAAATCAGTTTCTTAGGTACCATGGTCCTTAGCAATCTTTTGCAATCAAGAGGTATTACTGAATGTACTGCAAAGGTGCCATTCATGATCTTTAACGTTATAAGCTTTAATATCAGCTGTTGTTATCTTAGGTTTGAGCATAACATGAAATTTAAGAAAGTTGTTGGTTAGAACTGGAGCTAGGTTTCTCATAAAGACGTGTTTAATAGAGGAATGTGTTTTCAAACAGAAAGCTATATTCTTTTATAAACGTAATTCACATCTTGGATTCTACACGTTTGTTTGTCAAGATTCTGCTCAATCTTTTCATTGGAACTGTAGTACAAGTAGTGCCACTCTTCAGCCTTCGGTATATTATCATAATGAAGGGGAACATATCCAATATCTCTTATCAAATTGCAGTCCCCGTGATACTGTGGCAGTTTATTCTTTCCAAGAACGATACCAGATTAATTGCCTGAAAGCAAAGTTCCCTGCAGTGCACAATATGATTTATTTTCTGATGGCTTTGCAGGGGATTACAAGAATCGTAAAACCTTGTTTTATTTTTTTATATCAAAAAGATTTTGCCAAACCTGTAGAATTGTATTTTTTGCCAAGGCAAGGAAAGAGGCCAAGGGATGGAATCTGGTGGAACAGTAGAGAGAGAGGCAGCTAAAGCCAGTTTACAAAGACCTGAAAGATATCAAAATATCTCTTCCTTTTCAACTTTATAAATGACTAGTTGCCAGTCATTAGGGCTTAGTTCGTAACAGTAGCTGATAAGGGTGAGGAAGAAACGATAATTCGTAATATTTTCGACATGGCAAAGATCATCCCTGGAACAAAAAAGCTCCACTCATTTGTTCCACTTTACAAAATAGAATGGAGAGTGAGTAGGTATGTCAATAGCAGAGGAAGCGTTGTCATTTAAGTAGTGAAAATTCCTGTTGAGATATTAGAGTTTGGACGGATCTAGGGTTACGTGGCAGTGGAATACAATGAGGCCTATACGTTGAATGTAAAAGAAAGAAAATTTTGAACTTGCAATCGAATAACTGTTAGATACATGTAATATCATATTTTAAATTCACTAGTGGTAGTATGAAAAGCTGCAAATAAGGAGATTGAATAAGCTTAGGTTATTAGAATCAATAGCTGCAATTTGATAAGAGATATGGGATATGTTCTCTACATTGTGGTAGTATATGAAGAGTGGCACTATAAGACTTCCAATGAAAAGATTGAGCAGAATCTTGACAAATAAACGTGTAGAATCCAAGATGTGAATTACGTTTATAAAAGAATATAGCTTTCTGTTTGTAAACACATTCCTCTATTAAACACGTCTTTATGAGAAACCTAGCTCCAGTTCTAACCAACAACTTTCTTAAATTTCATGTTATGCTCAAACCTAAGATAACAACAGCTGATATTAAAGCTTATAACGTTAAAGATCATGAATGGCACCTTTGCAGTACATTCAGTAATACCTCTTGATTGCAAAAGATTGCTAAGGACCATGGTACCTAAGAAACTGATTTTTATCAATAAGCTTGCATGTGTGAGCGTGTTCTACATGAGAAACTGTTACATGTTTAATATTATATTTTCCATTGACTAGTGGTACAATTTGAAGCTGCAAAAAAGGAGATTGAATAAGCTTAGGTTGTTTGAATCAAGAGAAATCATGATTGAAACAGTTTTTCATATTCAAATATATTCATTTATGAAAAATATTGATTTTGACCGTTAAATATGGCTCAAAATGTTTTTTTACCTATGACCTCCATGATTTAAATACATTTTTCTGCATGATCCCATGGGTGTCCCAAGTTGAAAACTCCACAAATGATACATGAATAGCTGATTTATATTTTGGTGAAAAAAAATTTGATTTTTGATTTGACAATTGGGCGTGGTCCAACATCAAAATATTGAAATGCTTTTCTTTCACTCAAGCAAGCTGGATATGAATATTTCAATAAGAGATTTGGAATCAGTGTTAAAAGAGCATTTAAATGACATATTATACATAGTGGTAGGACAAATATAGCCAAAGTTAGGGCACACAAAGTATTCGGGCGCGGCCGCAATTAGCGAAATTTTGAATAGGCGTAATTAGCGAAATAATGGATAGAAATGAAAAAATTTTTTTGTTCTGCTCTCAGAACCCAAAGTTGTACCAGAACCCAAAATTTGAAAGAAATCCAAGACTTTGAGGTCCAAAGCTTGGTCCCACTTGACATAGAATGACTCAAATGTGGAAATTTCGCTATCGATTGCTTAAAAACCGGCAAAATTTTAAGTCTTTTTGTGAAAAGATGTAAAAAAATCATAATTTGTTGAATAACAAGCCAAAACCCACAACATAAATCTGAAAATTGTAGAAATAAAACGACTCTAACCCGGTAAGGGACACGTTCCTGTTGCTTGAAATAAGAAGTACTCTGCTGCGGGTATTTTGGTAAGCTTTCTACTGGAAACAAGAATGTAAAACAAGTTTTGTAACCCTAGAGAAAACTTACAGATTTTAATTTGTGTTTTTTAATCCTAATGATGCAGTTATAAAGTGCGCATTGTAATTATTGTATTTAAGATCTTTTTTCTTTAAGTTCAAATTGATATAAAAGTATGAGATATGTAATTTGTGTGTTGTTTTATTGGCGATATCTGTGATACCTGTTAAACCTGGGGCTAATCGTGTCAGTCTGGGGAAGGGTTGCACAGCAAAAACAGACAGTAAACTACTCAATTAAATCTTTATACCCATAATCAGAAATATTAGGCTTGCAACTTAATATAAGGTACCTTATGACAAATATGCCTTTAACCGAAAGCAATGTAAACAAAAAGCTTTGGTTTGTTGCTACTATGTTACTAAGGAAGATTGAAATGGCCAATCAGCAGTAACTTAATCAGTAGCAATGTAAACAAATCAATGTCATTTGTTGCCACCACAAGGAATATTGCACCAGCCAGTCAGTGATCACTTCCAGCTGAAAGACGAAGGCAGCACGATTGACACTCTTCAGAGTCGTATGCCAGAGAGAGAAAGGAATTAAACTTTCCAAATGGTTATAACTGGAGGTTGATCAAAACTGTCCAATTGGAATTCTTCAAGTTTCATTGTCTTTCTGACACACTGATTTAATGATGTAGGTAATAGAAGATTTGTATATCATAGAATTAAGCCAAGGGTTAAATGCAAAGGAGAAATTGGAATACTGAGCAACTGATTCCAGATGTAATTATCTCTCTCACCAACAAGAATTATTCCTACTAGGGAGGCAGCCTATATGCTGTTTAGGTAAGTCTATTAGTATGTAAATGTGCTGTTATCATGTGGTTTCACATCTCAGGTATGAAAGTACCTAGAGTGTCAGACGAAAAGCTCAAATTGCTACTACGTTCCCAATTTTCCTCACCATTTCATAGTTCGGCATTGATCAAAGCTGTTACATTCATTGATTCATAAATTGCCGCCATTGTAATTGGCAGCCGGTCAGGGATTTAGGTGTCTCAAGAAATTAAAACAATGCAAGGGCACTTGCTCAAGGTTAACATTTGAAAGTCAAAAGAGGGCTTTCTTGTCTTTTGTGGAATCTTGAGGGATAGATGCCCCTGGTTGTGAACGTGTCATCTTCTTGCCTGATGATTAAATCCCAAGGTACGGTGGGAGTGATTCTGCTAGAAGATATCGGGATATTGATTTTCATTTATCATCTCAAGGCCCAAATTCCTAAAGGGTGGATTAGACATGAGAGACTCTTCTGGTAAAAATATGTTTCAAAAGAATAATAATTGGGAAGCCCAACTGAACATTCAGCCGGTGGTGTAGCCTAGTGGTTAAGGCGCTGGATTTCTGATCCTTGAAGGGTAACCTTCATTGGTTCGAATCAACAAATAGTTGGAATCATGAGCTACAAGCCGTCAGCCAACTTAGCTGTCCATCCTTCCGAGGTTGGTTAATGAGTACCCAGGATATTCGTTCTAGAATATTAATTCTGGGGGCACAAGCTGCAGGTCCACATCAGCTGTAAAGCTGCCTGCTTTGACCTGCGTCAACAAATAAATATGCTTGCTTGCCATCCCCTAGTGTATAAGATGTGGACTTAACACCACTTAGAGCCCCATTCATGGGGTCAATTGTATCCATAGTTTGAGATTCAGCCCATGGGCAAGAAGATGAACCATGCTTTATCATAATCCTGTAACAGGTTATGGACTGTGCGTAAATGACAGGTAAACTACAGCAAGAATTGTAAACACTGGGAAGAACAATCATCCTTTCATTTAGTTATTTTGGAATATATCTCAGCTAGGGAAACCATCCCTTACTGTGTAGACAGAAGGATTCTGTTCCCACAACAATCTCTCAGTTATCCCTTTCAATCAGTAAATACAATAAAGAAAAACAACTATATTTTTTCTGCCATTTTTCATCAAATACCAAAATTATTTATAAGGACTTTTCTTTGAATTATTAGCTGTGCCAGGGAAACATTTAAGAGTAACAAAAATTAAAATTTTCCGGAACCACAAAAGATTAGGAAATGATACTGAATGGTACACATATAAAAAGATCTACAGTCTATATTCAACTATAAATTAAGAAAGGTAATGAATGCCGGTTTAGAAAGTCAATGACCCAAACCTGGGGCAATCAGTTGACCCAATCATCCACACCCTCGATTACATCCATTTCATCTTCAATGGACGTTCGCTTGGCTATCCAGCCATTTTTCTCATTTTCGGTGTCAAGGATGACTCTTTCCAAATTCTGGGCTTGTCTTTCAGCAGCTTCCACCCTCACCTTGATCAAAAAAGAAAACAGTCAGAAAATTTGTTAATCTAAATCAACCAAAAAAATAATCAAAGTTTCTTTTCGCACTTACTCGATATAATGTGGATATTTGCTGCGTTAATTGCTACTTAGCTTCAGTACCCAGCAATTAAGCATCTAGTGACTTGTAAAAACGTACCTCTCTGTAAGTCGCTCATAAAGTAATATACACCATATCAAAAGCAATCTCAATAGCCTCTAAGCATTTATGACTATTATCCCTTCACTTTCACTGTAATGTGGTGTGTTTCAACATTATTGTCGACAATGTTATCTCTTATGCATAGCCAACATCTTTCTAACTTTGATACAAGGGTGGATTATTATCATCATTATCATTATTGTAATACACTTGGGCTGGCTGGCTGATTTAAAAGGTACAGCAATACTATAATTTTAGCACATAAAATATGCTACAAATCTTTTGATTCCTATTAGTATTTTGATTACAAACACATGGTATATAATCTCATTCTATTTACATATCCGAGTGTTTATTTGTAATTTTTGCTGTACTTGATTACAAAATCATCCCCAAATTTAAGAAAGTCTAGAAAATCACTCTTGTTTTCAGTTTGACACCCTGTACAATTTAGCATAAAAGAGAACCAATTTTGAGATCCATCCGATTAGAATACAAGAACAACTTTTTAGTATCACAAACGCTTTGGTTTCAAATGCAGACATTGTTGGTTTGCTTGATATAATAATATTCTTATTCACTTGAAGTGGATGCAGCCGAGTGCACCTGTAAACAATCTGCTTTACGCTGGAGATTCTAAGAATTGTTGCTCCTAAACAATCATGCATCCAAACCTAACATTGTGGGGTTATCTTGGAGCAGCCTTCTCCAATTGAGATTTCATTCATAAAATCATAGTGAGCCAGACTCTGAGGAGGACATAAGAGGGAAGGTCTAAGTGTGCTGTTTTAAGGTTTGCCTCTTTTTTCTACTTATTTCTAGCAATTATATCTACATTCTATGGGTGAAAATGAATACATAATGACCTACAACTAGATATTAATTGAGGCATTATAAAGAGGTCCTGTAGTTTACCACATACACTTTTTTAAAAGAATACTTAATTTTCCTGAGCCTAAAATAATCTATTGCTTATTCTTCTTTAAATTTCAATAGTTCTTAATCGATTTTTTAGCCTCAATACACATTTTTTAGAACAAATTAGTTCATTGGTAAGTAGTACTAGAATTTCTTGTAAAAAGCAATGGATTAATTTGTTCTATTGTTTTCCTTACCTAAAGAAAACAAAAGAACTTTTAAGAGAGTTTTAGAACTGAGTAAAAAAATAATTATTCTAAACAAAAGAGTGTAAGCCAGAGGCATTGGTAAATAGCCCCTTGTTTTCTTAATATATCTTATTAGCTTTCTGAAGAAGAAATTAGAGTTAACCAAAACCTTTTTTTCTTAACAAGGACTTTACTACACTCTTTTTTTATAAGAATCCTTTCTGAGCCTTGACTTTTCCAACTAGTTTCTATTTGTATTTCTATTGCTCTTTGACAATTTTGGCATCTACATTCTTAGAGAATTTATTATTCTTCAGAAAAAGAGTGAATGACCAGGATTCCTTAGATAATAAAGGAGGGATCCCATGATCCACTGCTACTTTGATGAGTAAAGTATCTTATTCTTTCCAAGGATGATGTTTGTGTTCTTTGGATTAACGTTTTGAAATCTTTTGGCAACTGAAATAAGACAAAGAGGCTTCTTTTCAATGATATACGAAAAATGAAATAAGAAATCACCTCGGCTTCCTTCATTTGAGACTCTAAAAATGCGATTTTATCTTCATTTAGAGCTTCATTCTCAGAGGCCTCTGCCTCTCGCTCCTCCAAAGATCTCAGGTTTTCACCGGTTGAGGCAATGGTACCCTCCAACAGATTCACTCTCTTCTCGCTTGTGGCTACTTTATCTTCGATTCTTTCGATGTCCCTGGTCAGAACTACAGCTTTCCTCTGGATCTCGACCAGTTTGATTTCATTTTCTTCCAGCAGTCTGCCAGCATCCTTGACTTGCTCCTCCAGAGTCTGGAGACGCTCGTCCCCTTGCTGTTCGTTCTCCTCCAGCTCCTTTCGCCTGTCTTCAATCCCAGTTATTTCATCTTGGCATCTCTCTAGTTTGGCAGTGTATTCATCTAGCCTCTCGGAATTGACCTTCAGCTCTGTTTCCAGCAGCTTGGTTCTTCGTTGGTGAGTGCCTACTTCTCCCTCCGCCTTTTCAAGTCTCGTCTGGGCCTCGCGGAGTTCGTGCTTCGCTGTGACGGTCCTGTTATCTGCTTCGTCTGTTTCGTCCTGCAGCTGAGCTAGGCGCTCCTTGACTTTGTTGAATTTGGCAGTCATCTTTGATCACTTGGTTGATATTATCAATATACTTTAAAGCAATCGGCAATAGACTCAGCCAACAAGCAGGACCCTTCGACGCCTAAATTCCAGCAATGGCTTCTCTCCCTTCCGCAACACTCCAAGGAATGTTATGATCGACAAACTCTGTTGAAAAATCAAGCCAATGGGGAGCGTCTAGAGGGTGTGAATACAATAGGAAACCACTGCGATGATCAAAGAAAGATCTTCTTTGTTCTCGAAACAATCATGAGAGAGGAATTAGCCAATCATAACGCAGTGAAATTGATCTCTTCGGGTGTGTCAAAAACAATCAAAGCCAAGACAATAGAAGGAAGCCCATAGACTGTAGCGATGAGTTGGGAGAAAATCTTATCTGCATGCCAAATTAGGAATGTTTTGGAGTTAAAAAAGTTGTGTTAAATCTCAAACATTTGTTCTCTGGATTCTAGCTTTCCCGGCACATACTTCGAGCGAGAAAAAGCCCCGATTAATGAAATATGACTCTTATTGTCATGGTCGTTTTAATTTTTCAATAATTTGTAATTAGAGTCGATTTTAGACTTGATACAATTGTTATAACTTTGAAAACAGAATATCAAATTTCCAAACGACAAATATAAAGTCTAATGGGAAATTGTCAAAAAAGCTTTGGGGTTCTAAGTTTACTTGAAAACGTAGGGGATCGCTCACTCCCATAAATTAATAAATCTTTGCGATAAATCTTTGAATGGACCTTAACAGGCCGGAAGAAAATAAACCGTGAAATCCGAAGAAATCTCAACAAAACGACCAGTGAACCACTTAAATCTATCCGCACATTGAAATCTCATAGAAAAACCCAATAAATCGAAGTAGGTTGAAAATGCTTCTTTACTCATTCGTAAAACAAACCTATCACGATCAAATAATATAAAGCCATCGTGTGGAGATTTTAGATTCCTACTTTACTTGGTTAAAAAGAACTAAGGAGATGGGATCATTTGTTTGCGTCATTGACACCACATGGATGATGGATGTCTGAGCAATTATTCACAAATCCTGCCAGGGGGGAATTCTTAACAATAGCTCTTTACTACTCTTGGGAGGAAGACTTCATTATCACCTTACCACCCTGGCAAACGTCTTAAAGTACTGTGACTGAAGAAATCATCATAGGTAGTATCTATATTGGAGAGGGTTCAGTACACTCTGGGGTATATTCAGTAGGTACTATGGAGGGAAACCACAATCACTTTTAATGAAAACCCTCCATTACAGTACTAATGATATCCCACCACCGCACCGTACTGAAATCTAGATTGATTTGGGCTGTCTTTTTTCTAAATGCAGGTAATTCATGATATGAAATCAATTTTATTTCAAAGTGAAGATTTTTCTAATAAATGAAGTGATAACACTTATGTTTCTAGTTTTGAAACTTTGTTTACCCGCCTGATCGTCTTCTTAATTTGTAAAACTTTCCAAAAAACTGTCAGCGAACAATATTCGACCATTTTGGATGATGTGAGCAATTATTTTACTTTGGCGCGGAATTCTTCAGTGAGGGGACTGGAAAAGAACTTTCTGTTTAATTTTTAGCTGCGACTTTAACAAACGTGAGCAAAGAACTTGTTTCATGTTTGGCTAATTCCCAAATTGTAAATATTGAAAGTCACAACAAGCAACTACAAACCATATATAACGGATTACTTTATATTGAAAATTAGAATAAGCAGTGCTTCTTACAGTCTATTTTCAAGATTAAAAACAAAATCGTTTAAAAATTTAGCGATCAACTGGGATGGTTCGTAAGATGATAAGACGATATTGTCTTGATTCACTGAAGGAATGTCTTCCTGTTGCCTCCCTTATTCACGACAGTGAAAAGAATTATCGTTTGTACTGCTATCCATAGGATACTCGATAAAGTCTCTTCTGAGCTTTGACAGAGCCTCGTTAGTCGTTACAATAGAGGTGCCTTAGTGGGTCGAATACAGAAATTAGCACAATCCTACTAGTAGCGATTCATATAATCCGGTCCGGCAAATAAATTGTTTTTGTGGTCGAGTGTGAGTATATAAGGACAATTGTGTAAGTAACATTTAACACAAAAAAAGTTTGAAAAATAAAAAAATTAATTCAAAAAAGAGGGTAATCCCAATCCTCAACTATGTTTAGGTGGCCCCCCTCCATAGTGTTTATGATTTTATTTGATGTAGTGTTCATTTTGGAGAGTATATTAGCTCTTTTATACTGGAATTGATCCCAGGATAGTATATTGATAAGACTGATAAAGTAAAATATGTGACGTTTTCACCAATAATGCAAATCATTAGCCGTGTCCAAACACTGACATTTCGGGGCACTTCAATCGGAATGTCTTGTTGTGTTAGGTGCGCCAGCATACTAGCGTCCTAGTAGACCATTGCACCATGATAACCGTGATGTGATGAAAGTGGGCCAAATCCCAGTCGACTTTCAAGTGTTGTTTATAAGGACTCCCCAAAGTGTGGAAGACCAAAATTCTTCATTCATTTTATATTCTTAAATAAGGAAAGCATGCAACTTTAAGTGGGAAGCAATATATCGGTAGGAACTACATCGTTTTGAACTTGGGGGAAGGACCTCATAGCGTTGTGCAGTACTGGTTCTATAATTCTATCTTGACCCAAAACCTAAGAAAGGACCATAAAACGGTGTTCTTAGCAGTTCAAAGAAGCACAATTACAGCCCGTTTTAAGATTTTGAATTCAGAAAGGTCTTCAAATAGATTTAGAGAAGTAAGTACTTCACAACACCATGATATAATGTCCTCAACTTCGATATGATGTAATGCCTATCCAATACTAATATATTCAGACCCAAACAATACAACAGGAGAACAGAGTGATACAAAGGAAAAAGCAAATAATCTTTTTAACATATTTATTTTCCAAATTAGATCTTCTCTCTCCCGCTGCTTATATGATGCCAATCTGAAAACGGAAAGACACAAGTTAAAAGGAGTAAACGAAGTTTTTTCTGTTTTAATCATTAAGTTGCCAAATATCCTCTCAAGAAAGACAGGACTGATGCATTACAACTTTTTTCAAATAAACAAAAAATCAAGTATGCGCATTTTCTGTACTCTTCAGAAGGAAGGCAGCATAGTGTTTTCATCTCTGACAATCAGAAAGTGTAATCTATGCTTTTCATCATTAGAGTACCATTCAAACTTGTATGCAGTTCCATCAGGTAGCCAGAGTATGAAGTTAGCAAGAGACGGAAAGAGCCCAATAGTCCGTTTGTAAATGATAACTAGGTTTCTTTTCCAGTAACGGTTTCTCACTTACCACATCTGTGGGGCCTTGTCAGTCTCTCACTGGTCCTGCTTACTCTTAGGTGCCTAATTGCCGTCATCCCTGCTTGTTAATTTTTGAAATGGTTTCCGACCCCCTGCTCTTATTAGGACAACCCTGCTAATTAGGTTTTTCAACTTTGCGTAAGTGATGCATATTGAAAATTCATAAAGAGTTTTCAAAATCACAAAATAAATAGATACCACTCTTGCATAAACAAAATTGTTATTTTTTATATCCAACCCCCTGCTAATGGGACCTCCCCCCGCAGTTAGGCACCTAAGATTTACTTATGATAAAGATTTGTGATAAAAAGACCATCGACTACAGCCCCATGTCAGAAAATGGATGATTCTAAATTTTCTTTTATTTAGCAAATTTTTGGTATTTCCATGCCCCGTCAGAGCATCTATCCCCACTTTTGAGAAAGCCTGGCGCCAACACTGTCTGTTTCAGGAAGGGCTGAAGTCACATTGAAACCAGCATCTGAGAACTAGACAGGGAATGTGCCATTCCAAAAATGGACAATTAAAAAGAACAGTAGATGGTTCAAAAACAAACAGTATAAAAGCAATTTTTTGAAGAAGAGGATAAATAAATAACATTAACTGTTTAAAAAGGTAGAAAATCCAATGCCAAGCAAACTAAGGATTACAGGTGGAGAAAGAAAATGGTTAAATACCTTATTGGCAACATCAAGAGCATCATAATCTGAAGCAAGTCGAACGTATGCCTTTTTCATTCCATCAGGTCTGTAAAATACAAAAACGTAATCTTAATTAGATAGAGAACCTAAAATGATCAACATCTTGAGCTTACAAGGGCATTTATGACCCTAGTTCTCCACCTATTCTGGTCTCCAGTGTAGCGTATTAGAAATATTGGCAAATTGCCAATTTTTTAAAGCTAGGGACCCTGAGGAGCCTATTGAGATTAAGTAAAAGATGTTCATCTCTAACAACGATGCAACTCTAATTATAATGATTAAATCTAACTAAATAAGAAAAGTAAAATAAATGGGTACCGGAGTGGTTCCCAAGTATAAAAAGATACGAGTATGGGAACATTTCTAGGCATACGTAAATCAAATATTGAACACTTATACTGATTTCAAGATTGAATAAATATTGATCCAAGCAAACCTTCTCTATCAGCCTTCCTAACAAGTGGATCAGTGTTTCATGAAATCACATTTATAATATTGTTCAGCCTAATGTTTATTCTCAAGTTTTTACTTTCGTCCACCTGCGGGTATCACTTACCCAAGCTGTAAAGATCTTACTAAAATACATGAATAGGATTGCTCCTATACCCTTGGTTGTTTACATTTAGGATAACGCTCATGTTTCAATAAGCCATTTCAATAAAATATATTTCTTTATATAAACTAGTATATCACCCATCAGTAGGAAGGCAGCACATATGGTATCAACATGGCTTTATTCAGCAAGTGTTATCACATGTGGCTCATCATCTGGGTGGTTTAGACAAAAAACTAATAATGCAACTAGACCAGGCGGAGAGAGGGGGTAGGGTCCCCCGACGGGGAAATTTACGGGACCTGGTGGACCTGGTCAATTTTGGGGCGCTGAGTTCAAAAATCGTTGGTATACAGGCGATGGGCGGGGCCTTCAGCCTCGTTTTCACGTTTTATTGTCTTGTTTTCATGAAAATTCCTTTGATGCACGCAAAAAGTATAAAATCGCAATAAGCCTGGATAATAGAGGATACATACAGCCATTCTAGGCTTTATCAATCAAATAGACGAAAAAAGTTAATGGGCGTGGCTTTTGGTCTCGTTTTCACGATTTACAGTTTTGCTTTAACAATAAACATTTTGAATGTTGCGAAAGCAAAAACATTACAATCCTCTATAAAAAGGGGCAATTACCTTAGGTTTGTGAACTATCGAACCGAAGGCATCGCAAACTTAAGGTATGACCTCTAACCTCATTTTCATCATTTATAGGCTTCGTTTTGAAATAAACAATTTAGCCATTGATGGAACAAAAAAGGAAAAATAAGTTAGACTCGGTTTACCAGGCTCATCACTTTGCTAACTTTTACTACCTAGATAAAGGATATTTAGGCCTCTGGACCTCTTTTTATGGCTTGTATTATATTTTTGGTAAACCATAACGACTGAATAGCTAGAAAGTTATGAAGTATCTAATAATAAACTTGGTTAGTCTTCATGTTCTTCATCACATCATCAAAATCTTCTTTAAATCAATTCTGTTAATCATTTCTGTCTTCATTTCCATCATAATTAACCAGCAACTTTCAAGTATCATCGGGGTAATGAATTCCGCTCCAAATCACCCTGCCTCTCTCATCCCGGCTATTGCTTGATGGGTTTCAAAAATTCAGACTGAGGTTATACTCCGTGTACTCACTTTATTCGCTAGATTCACTCGTTTGTTACGTTTTATACTCCGCTTACAGTCTTATCAGACTACGTTAGCGCAACAAAATGTAGCTACATAGGTTTAAAACTATGTATATATTGAAGCATGATATTCTTGTCCTCCTTACTTACACTCCACAATGGGTTTTCTAGGCCGATTAGTATTAGTCATAAGCAATGCAAGAATATCAATATCCCCGGAAGGAGATCGAACCAATATTGCTTCTTCAAGAAGGACGCTAGCATTTTGCGCCATACATGTTTGCACGTTTTATGGAAACCAAAACATCTCATTCGCAAACGCGCTGGATTATTCAATTTTCTAGCAAAAAACGTTAGAAACAGAGAAGAAAATAGTAGACTTGAGCCTCTTGCGGCCTTGTCAATTGAATGTGAAGCTTCAAATCATGCTTACAAAGTACGTCTCATCGATCTTCAGGGATACGGATCGCTTAAAACTCGTTAAAAGTAATACTAATACTAATCTACCTAGAAGACCTATTGTAGAGTACAAGTAAGGAAGACAGGAGAATTATGCTTCAATATACACATAGTTATAAACCTATATATACAGGGACGTAGCCAGAGCCCCCTGTGAAAAAAGTCTATCATATTGTGTGTGAATATCAATTTTTATGGGTTATTATCCACAAGTGAATGCTCAAAGTGCTCAACGGCTCCCCCCTTTCAGAGCTTCTGGCTACGCCCCTGCCTATATACATTGCGTTGCTTTAACGTAGTCTGATAGACCTTCACCAGAGTATAAACGTAACGAACGTGTGAATCTAGCGAATAAAGCGGGTATATGGAGTATAACCTCACCGTAAATTCTTGACACCAATCAAGTGATGGCTTGAGAGAGGCAATGTGATTTGGAGGGCAATTCGTGACCCCGATGATATTTGTGAAATGTTGGTTAATTACGAAGAAAATGGAAACAGAAATGATGTGGTGCAAAGTGATGTTGAAGAAGATCCTGATGATGTGATGGAGAAGATGAAGACTAACCATGTTTCTAAAAGTTTTCCTTCTAGATACTTGGTAACTCCCTAGCTATTCGGTCGTTCTTTCTGTTTTACTGCAAATAAAATACAAGTGATAACAGAGGAGTGGTGGGAATTTTGAATGGCCGGGAAATTCTGGATTTTAGTGGCCCACCAGGCTTATAAGTTTTTCAACTTTGTGAAAAGGTGTACGTTTCATGCCGTGGACACTCTTGCAGTGACAGAAGGTGATTGCCTAAAAGAGTTGGGGTCTTGAGCGCTGTGAGCTCCCATCAGGTCCAGAGGGCAAAGCCCCCAGAAGCTCCTGAGATTTTGCCATTT
The DNA here is from genome assembly GCA_963924455.1 of Pelagia noctiluca. Lineage (NCBI taxonomy): Eukaryota > Metazoa > Cnidaria > Scyphozoa > Semaeostomeae > Pelagiidae > Pelagia > Pelagia noctiluca. Next base: position 5,266,282 of record OZ004322.1, read on the forward strand.
CTAAAAGCCTAAGATATCTTAGAATCTTAAATTTCCAAAAGAGACTTTTCCGCGTAGGTTAACAGAAATTGATCACTTTGTGAAAAATGCTATACTTTTTATTTAAGGTGAATTTTGATCTAAAAGTAATCACAAAAATTAGATTTGCCTCCTATAAAGTTGGTGCACTTGTTATGAAAGTAAAGTTTCTACAGTTTTCCCATGACGTTATTGTGCAGTATTTAAAACAACAAATTTTAAACGTGACAGACGACTATTCCATCTCTAACTCCTTCAATCCATAAGCAAGCTCAAAACTCTATAAAAAGTAATCATAGCTCTGCAAAAAAGGGAGGGAAGGCCCCTTATGCCCCCTTGAATCAGGCCCTGTAAACAGTGTTAAAAAAGAATAATAAGAGTAATGAAAACAAGATAGATTATAATCCTTTACGTTGAAAGAAACATCAGGCTAAACCTAAACGCAAGCACTACCGTCAAGAGGCGGAAGAAGAGTGTTTAACTACGCCAGGGTCAGGGCTCACTTGAATGCTAAAGGATGTCAGAAATATTTTTATAAATGAATAAAAAACTAGAATTAAGGGGTCCATCAGAAGAATTTAGGAGGTCCCAGAGGGGTGAAAGAGGCGAAAGAAGTCCCAGTGGGCCACCACATCCCTGAGTCATAATAAACGGTTCCCAAGGCCAAAATATCCTTTATCTAGTTAGCAAAAGTTAGTAAAGTGATGAGCCTGGTAAACCGAGTCTAACTTATTTTTCCTTTTTTGTTCCATCAATGGCTAAATTGTTTATTTCAAAACGAAGCCTATAAATGATGAAAATCAGGTTAGAGGTCATACCTTAAGTTTGCGATGCCTTTGGTTCGATAGTTCACAAACCTAAGGTAATTGCCCCTTTTTATAGAGGATTGTAATGTTTTTGCTTTCACAACGTTCAAAATGTTTATTGTTAAAGCAAAACTGTAAATCGTGAAAACGAGACCAAAAGCCACGCCCATTAACTTTTTTCGTCTATTTGATTGATAAAGCCTAGAATGGCTTTATGTATCCTCTATTATCCAGGCTTATTGCGATTTTATACTTTTTGCGTGCATCAAAGGAATTTTCATGAAAACGAGACAATAAAACGTGAAAACGAGGCTGAAGGCCCCGCCCATCGCCTGTATACCAACGATTTTTGAACTCAGCGCCCCAAAATTGACCAGGTCCACCAGGTCCCGTAAATTTCCCCGTCGGGGGACCCTACCCCCTCTCTCCGCCTGGTCTAAACTCAATAAAACTCCAGGAGGCTACAAACACTATGTATAATGGACATTTTCCCAAATTGTATAAAGATTAATTGAATATTCAACCTACCTGACTAAAGTATTAACTTTAGCGACATCAATCGAGTACAGCTTCTTGACGGCAATTTTGATTTGTGCTTTGCTGGCTCTGATGTCAGTGATAAATACCAGTGTATTATTGTCCTCAATTTTCTTCATGGCAGATTCGGTAGTGAGGGGATGCTTGATAATTGCAAACTGATCAAGTTTGTTTGTCCTCGGTGCAGACCTTCGAGGGTATTTTGGTTTCCTTTCAAGACTCAAGGTCTTTGGACGATGGAAGTGGACAGTTGTTCTGATCTTCTTCTTTGTTTTGGAGTGGGGACCTTTAAGGACGGTCTTTTTGGCCTTCAAGGCCGCGGCCTTAGCCTTCTCCTTATTTTTTCCTTAAATTATAGAATAAAGCTCATGTTTTGTTTGTATCAACTTATAGAGCACTGACTTAGTAAATCAATTTCAAATACAATCATGATGTATTTTTGCCCTCTTGTTCTAATTTGTTTTATGTAGCCTTAATGCTAAGTTATCTTTGGAATGGTAAATATCCCTAATGGTATTGTAATTTATTCAGAATTGTATTTAGGATTGATTGATGATTCGATGAAATACTAAAGCTAGTCTAAGTACTACGAAACAACTAACATTAAAAGGATAGTCATTTGCAGAAAGGACTTTACTATTTTTATAAAGAGCCTTTTATAAGGAACCAACATGTCGAAGGTCGAAAAACTTAGGGAACTTTTAGTACTACGGGTCAAGTCACTAAGGAGCTTTATAATTTTGCATACATTAATTTGGTGTATATATGTAACTTCTTTAATGACTATGTCACAAACTTTTACTTTTTATAGGCCAAGCCTAAGCTTCTTTGTGTTATAATATGTTCCATGTTTCCTTATCACGAGTCTATTACAAAATGTTGAATTCAAATGCTTTTCTTGCTTCGATACTATTCCTATTTACTACACTTGGAACTTTTAGAACTACAAAGTGGTCAAAAGAGGTCTCAAAATAAGGGACTTAAAGAACTCGGCCCTGAGCTAGGTTCTTTATATAAAAAAGCATGTACTAGGAAACAACTAACATTAAAAGGATAGTGGTTTGCAGAAAAGACAAATTTTTCAATAAAGGATTTGAAGTTGAGATAGCCCCTTAACGTAATTCTCTGCTCTCTTATTCATAGGGTGACAATCGGTCTCAAATGCCAGTTTGTAACATGTGCAGTGCATGGCTCATCAGAAGGAAGGCAGCATAGGTATTATCAGCACTGATTATCAGACACACTTGATCTATGCATTTCATCATTTGAGCCTTTTATCCTATCGTTCTATTAGTTGGGAGTACAAGTTCAACACTCTTGTTATTATGGAGAACTTGTTATTATGGAGCAGCTTCTACAACAGATTCAGGCACAGGGATGGAATAGGATACGATTTAAGGGGTTGGTTTTTCTTTTTTTAGGTTTTATTGCTTTTTTATCACTTGTACATTATTTTATCAGTAATTAGGATTTTAGAAATAGGTAGGGTTTTAAAGATAAAAATAATTTTAAATAAATATGATATAATAGTGTTTTAGCAATCATTGTAATTTAGGACAGTCTTTGAATGGTACAGAACTTCAGTGTAGCCAGAAATATCGGGAACATAGTGAAACGAGAACATGGATTACTTAAGCTTTTCGTCTGACACTCAACAGAGTAATACGTCAGAAAGAGAACGAAACAGAAACCTTACTGATTTATATACCCAGATGTGGATCGAAATAGGCCAATCATTCACCTCTTTTCTTATTGGCCTATTTCGATCCACATCTGGGTATATAAATCAGTTAGGTTTCTGTTTCGTTCTCTTTCTGACGTATTACTCTGTTGAGTGTCAGACGAAAAGCTTAAGTAATCCATGTTTTCATTTCACTATGTTCCCGATATATCTGGCTATACTGTAATTTAGGATTAGAACTTCTTTAGCTTTAATAATTTTTGTAAAATTATTATTTTGGAGGGGCCCCTTTGAAACCAGCTATCTTGCTGAAGGGCTACCCTTCCGTTAGTTATTTTAAATCAAATGAATGAAAAATGATAGATTTTTTCATGAACGTTTCTAAATTGGCAGAGTAAGATTAGTCAGAAAATGGCAAGATTTAGCGTCCTAAAACGCCTTTCTTTTTAACTTGTCTGATTCAGCTCTCTAAACGAGATATCAAAATGCCTCAGGCGAGACCTTAAAAGACCTCTCCTGGGTAACCTTGTAATGTTCCCTGTAAGCCAGGCCTAAATGGGAAACCTTTTCTTCTCGAGCTACGTCACAGCTGTTACGCCCCATTGTATTCGCGGAACTCAAGTCAGCCCAAATTTCCGCGACAACAGACATCGCGCACTGATTTTGCAAATTTATAAGTTTTTTGAAAATTAATTTTAGGTACTTAAAGATTGAGAAATGTTTGAAGTTTAGCATCATTAAATAGATAAAACACTAGTTAACACACCTGTCGAATTGCTGTTTTAATTCCTTCTTTCTTTTACGAGAAAAAAAATTAAATTCGAGTAGTGTTATCGACATTTTTTTGGCCTAGGCCGAAAATCGAGTCCAAACTTTTGCTCGGGGATTCTAAACGAAAAAAGATAATTATTCATTTTTTTCAGCATAATTTAGCTTGAAAACGAGGCTTTAATGATACCCTGGGCTCCGTTTTGGGTTCGGTTGCTGAGCAATACAAACGTTGTTTTCAAAAGTTCAACGAACTCGCAGAGCCAAACGGTTTTTCAGAATTTGCGGAGCCCGGGATAAATTTGTTCCTTATTAAATAAACTTTCATTTAGAAGTCTAATTTTTCATTTTAAGTCTTTCTGGCAAGATCCCCAGCCACTTTTAGGTGCCCCATTGGAGCAAAAACAGGGCGAAATCGCGTGTCTCGTTGTTGCTGCTGCGCAGCAACGCGCAGCGTCCACCCGTTTTTACGTTGAGAAATCGTAATGGAGGACAAGTTATCGGAAGCAGGCCTTTCTGGTGAACGTTTTAAGAGCTTTTGGACAATAAATATATATCAAATGTATCTAATTATGTTTTCTTAACAATTTTTAAACAATAATTGAACGACTTACCTCCTTTTGGACTGAGTTTTGGCAATGCGGTCGGTTATCATTTTGCGAATTCTGTTGTCGCGTTTCGTAAAAACTGGTGAGGTCAACTTGAAAATTTGTTTTAAATTTCCATGTTATGTTAAACGCAAATATTTGGACTCATTTTTATAGATAATTTAATACTGAATCTGAATCTGTTTTTTATTTTTTTAATATCTTAAATATAACCAAAGCTACAATGAAATTTCTGCAAGGAATAGCAAAACGGGCCTAAAAGGACTTGACTTCCCGGTCGTAACAGCTGTGACGTCTAGTCTAAAAAATCTGTCTGAAGTCAGAAATACCTTGATTTTGGCCGGCATAAACTCAAATAAGTGTTAAAGAAGGCTTTTGATAGATACAATTAAAATTGTAAGGCTAAGTCCTCTTTTAATAAACGATAAAACGTGCAAACCTTTAGCTGCCCCTTTTGGTGACATGTTGGGTTTTTCTTGTCGGAGTGAAAGAACATGGTAAACGTGCTGGATGGATATATTTCCAGTGCGCGTGCGCTAGATCCAATCCCTACCTTCTACATCAAACAGAGGCTTGGTGGGGTCCAGGACTCTAACGAGGTTGAGTACGAAATCTCACCCATTAGAAGTAGCTCTGCAATTCCGGCTTTTACATAAAAATAGAATTAGGTAGAATCAAACTAGAGTTAGGGTTTAAAGATAGATTTAGGGAAAGGGTTTGAGCTAGGAAAAGGGTTTGGGTTTAGGTAAGGGTTAGAAATAGGTTGGAACTTAGTGGTTAGTGTTTTAAAACTCCTTTGAATATCTACCATAAAAACCAGACCAAATAACCTACTTCTGATGGATGGGATTTGATGCGGTATAGAAAAACACGACCAATTTGTATTTTGGCGGTTCAATATTTCATAAAGCTTCTAAACCTTGGTTTTTTCTAAATAAAAGATTTTTATGGTTATCATTACTGATATTTGTTGCATATCGATAACTGGAATCTCCTAAGCATGCCTACTTCAAAAGCAAGAAAACGCCGAATTATTGCCACGCAGAAGCGAAAGCAGAAAGATGCACTGAGCACCAAAACAAGACTAGGCCTAAATATTCAGGCTAAATCTTTGAAGAAAAACAGTGCTGTAAGAAGTGCGATAGCTGCAATTGTTGAAGGAATGAAAAATGTAGTTAAAAGTCCTGCAAAAGTTTCTGCCAAGTCTGATCTGACAAAATTGAATGAGAATTGCATTGTGGATACAAATCAGAGACAAACAAATTTTCAATTTGGAAATCATGATAATATGGAAAATGATAATGATATACAAGACCATTATAGTCATGAAACTAAGATAGATATTTCATGCCCTGCTAAGAACACAATTCATGATTTGGTTGAAGAAAAATCTGAAAATGAAGTGGTTGAAATGAATAGAAAGGAAGACGCAGCAAACACCAGGATGAATTTGATACAACAAAGCAATCATCAAACTTCCACTGATAATTTGTCAATGGCCGTGAAGTTAGCCTATTTCCCAATTTTCTCAAATATTGCAAGTTTCCCATTCAGTTTGGCAAAAGGTTTTTTACAGGTAGTGTATGTAAAAGCTACACACTTTTTTTATAAAGGACCTAGCTCAGGGCCTAGTTCTTTATGTTTGCTATTTTGAGACCTCCTTTGACCACTTTGTAGTGGTAAAAGTTCCTTAATAGTTCCCTAATTTCAAATGCTCATTTAGTGGATAGGAATTTGTACACTACCAACGCAAAAAATCGTTAAAATTCAACATTTTGCAATCATTGTACAACACAAAGAAGCTTAGGCTAAGCCTTTATAACATTAAAGTTAATGAGAGTCATTAAAGAAGTTGCATATCTACACCATTGATTATAATGTTGTAAATGTAAAGTTCCTTAGTTATTGGACCTGAATAAGGGCAATAGAAGCAGCCCTGGGGGCTGAGTGCCCCCTACAAACAGAACTGATAATACAAAATCTCAAATAGAAAAGATTGACTTTGGTTACATTAAGGCCTAAAAGTGTTTGCTGTAAGAGAGTTGGGTCTCTGAAACCCCCACTGACTGAAAGATGGGTCAGCAACATTTGCAAATCAAAAAGAATCTTGAAGCTTACACGCATTTTTTTTTATAAGTAATTTCAGCTTGAGCTCAGTACTGAAAATTGCTTAGCTAGACGGCCGATTTGAGTTTTCAAAATTGCTTAGCAATTGCTTAGCTTTTTATACTTGAAGATTTGTTTCTTAGAATACTATCTCACAAGTTTTTGTACAACAAATGTAATTGGTATCTTGCATACAAAAGTGTGCCGGTATACCAATATCCACTGTAAAGTACTTCTTTATAGCTGCTGCACGATTTTCATTACCAATTGGGTCAGAACTAAAATTTTAAAAATGCTTAACATTCCTCGATCCAGTACTGGAATTGCTTAAGTTTTTGTCTTATCGAGTACTGACTTGCTTATAAAGCAATTGCTTATAAAACAAAATGCGTGTATTCCTTGCTCTTTCTTAAATTGTCCATAACATTTTAAATTAATTTTGTAGAGAATGAAAGCAGTTTCTGCCAAACTGACCGTTTCCTCAAATGCAGAGGAATTCGCAAAACTAAAAGACAGAGTTGGCAATGCTGAGAGAGAAATACAGGAGCTCAAACAATTGGTACAGAAGGTAACCATGGGCAATTGCGCAGTAATTTACACGTACAGTAGCTTGTCAAATATTTCTTGTCAAAATCTTTTGGAAACCCAAATTTATGAGAAACATTGCAGTTTATTATAGCATTTAGAATTTTTAATTTTATGCACTTCTAATGTGCCCATTGCATTAATTTCATGAACTGTAAGCCCTGCCTAACGTATTGTTACGATTCTTTTATCATTTCGTTTTTTTACTTTTTTTCTTTCGAATCTGTCCAGGGTTTGTTGTAAAGAGATTACTTATCACCATTCTATTTCCCTTGGCAACCCAAAGGTACCAAAACTAACAACTGCACTTACGGAAGGTTTAGGCCATCGCAGATTTTGTTGCTATGCGTTGCTAAGGCCCATATTCCTATTATGCCTTGCTTGGAATAAGATCCACTATCTTTTATTGAATTGTTTTGATAGTTATTGGGTATTTTTCATTGTCATACTAAAGAATCTAAGTATCAAAGATCAGAAATGTTTTGAAGATAAAACTCAACCCCTTCTTCATTCTCATTAATAAGTAACTCATTTGCACAGCCTCCGCAAGAACATATTTATCATAACTAGAAAAATCAGAAGCTCAGCTAAAACATGGATTTCTTAAGCTTTTCGTTTCAGTATGATAATTCGCTAGGTTTTTTTGTTCTCTTCCTGACGTATTACTCTGTCAGACGAAAAGATTAAATAATCCATCTTTTCGCTATGTTTCCGATTTTTCTGGCTATATTGAAGTTTTGTACTGATAACTGATCAAAGACTGTTCTAGTATTTTCGGTTTTATTTGTTTATTGAGTAAGCTGGTACTATAGGGTGCACTTATCAATGCTTATCAATGCATGAATATTCAATTTTTAGTGTGAAAATTGCAAGAAATGTGAGCATGGTATGACCAATAGGAATGCGACGTATCCCGCATTGAATGAAAAAGAAATCAAATCACCACAACATATTCTGCCTCCTGTTATTGGTCCCCCGCCACCCCCTGCACCTCCTCCCCCACCTCTACCAGTTGTGAAAGATGGGCCTCGCAGCTTCTTAAAGGTATTTGAATTAGTACTTAATATTATTTTTATTTTCTCTATCCTGATTCACTATCAACGTGTCTTCTTTAAAGAGCAACTGCTTTTGAACGTTTTACAGTATTGTGAAGAATTGCTAAGAATTGATAGAAATTGAATTACAATGAGTAGAAAAAGATGCCCTTTATAGTTGGGGAATGGGAATAAAGGGCTAGACAAAATACTCAGGATGAAGGTAGAATGACTTTGGATATTAATACATCACCTTAGACTGTAGTATCAATCAGTCAATCAACAAGGTATAGATGCACATGCTTAGTTAGATATACCATGCTATTGTAATAACACTGAGACCAGGGTTTTTAAGACAAATCTAGAACTGCACATTTTTACCTGTCTGTAACATTTTAGAGAAGGCAAACTAATAACATACTGTATTTTTCTTGAAAAAGCAATCCTAAACTAGGACTTTGAAGCTTCATTACAGAATTTCCTTTCAAAGTTCAAAACCAAATATAATGATTTGATTCTGATCATATGTAAACTTGCTCAAGATAAACTCAATATAGGCACACTGTCCAACTATTCAAACTATCCTTAATCCGTCATGATTGAGATATACATCAAGGATATGTTATAACCTCGTCATAACGAAACAACTGCACTAGTAGCCTGATAGCCAAACACGATTTCAAAGGAATTTCCCTTTTAAGTCGATTTGATGTTATCTGGCAACTACATTAGAGGGGTCTAGGAAAGAGGCGTGATCTGGCACCAATCGAATACTCATGAAGGAAACACAGACGTCCGCAAAATTCCTGATATTTCAGTCACCTAGAAACATTATCTTTGCTTTACTCATCAAAGCCATGATAACATTCTAAAGAGTTCAGAAATATTTTCCTCTCTTCCACTTCACTTAAAGATTGGAATGGCTCTTAGGTATTTTCCTCTCGTCTGTTTTTTGAAATTCAGAATTATTGCTTATTGTTATGAAATATGGTGTCAGGGAAATTACTTAAATTCCCACACTAAAATCATGTTTCTGTAAGCTGTCTGACACAAGTTATGGGAATTTTAGTTTAGGCCTATCCCTCACAGCTTTGCAACTTTGCCGCCATTTTGAATCGACTTGTGCAATACTTTCAATAGGCTAGTGTATATAAATCAGCTAATAAACGATCTTCAATATTCGGCCCTGTTAAGTAGTTTTGATGAATTAGTTAATCATGAATAGGGCCTGATAGTGCCGAATCTTGAAGATCGTTTGTTAACTGATTCATACATACAGCGTTAAAGGAGTAATGCGTAATATCTTTATGATTCGGATCTTTGGATATGAAGTTTACAAATTCCTTTACGGCCATGTTGAGAATGATAAGTAACAAGAGGAGTGACCATTCTTAGAGCAACAATTGCAAACAATTGAAGCAATATTTTTTGATTCTATTTCAGATAAAACGCAGTGATCAGCAAGGTAAATTAACGAAAAATAGAAACAAAACTGGAAGTCTGAAAAGTATGCAGATCACTGCAGACCAGATTCTGAAAGTGAAACTAAAGCGAGTTTCCCAAAATCAGCAGGAAAATGTCGTAAACAACGAGAAAGAAAGGCAGCTTGTTACTCTTGGGGATCTGCAGACCGTCAAACTGAGAAAGAGGCCGTTTGGGGATGCCAGTACGCCGTTGACAGACTTGTCAAATAATTTTCAAAATAGCATCGATAAGAGGCTGAAGTTTTCAATCGAAAAAAAGTTTGTAATTGCTTACATTCATTCACAATTTCGCCTTGATTGTGTCTACTTTCAAGGAAAAATATCTTGAATTTTAGGGTTTGCTTTAAGTAACCCCCATTGGGAATTTATGTCAACTTACTAGTTTCTGACAAATTTTGTCAACCGAGATATTCCATATTTTCTGAAAACTTTGTTATGCACTTAACTGATATCTGCCAACAGTTTGAAATTGAATCAGTCCAAAAAATTGAGACGAAGAAATCTCTCACATACACAAAAAGTGAGAAAAAGATCAAATTTCACCGAATGAAAAAGGTACTAGCACAAAAGTGCTGATGCAAAAGTGTTCCACGGTTGCGGCAATATGAAGGACCATTGGGGAATTGCCCTACCACTTTGTATGTTAAAAGATGTCTTCTTTCATGCTGATCAAAAACTTGTTTTTCAGGACGCCATTAACAAAGTACAATCTACGAAAAACCTTGAAGAAGGTCGATATGTTGCGCAGTCCTGGTGGGACGCCATTGGTGAAGTCGAAACTGCAATGTGGGCAGGGTGTTACTCCGCTGCTTACTGAAGCACTGAGAAAGAAATTCCAGGTTTGTTGGTTTTCACTACCGGGTGTCACACAAGAAAGGCTGAATTTTCGATTTGATTTATCAGCCTGTAGTTACTTTCAGTAGGGGATCAGCTTTAGTTAGAGGGATCTGATTGGCTATTTCGTTCTAAAGAATACAATACACATGTTTCATTCTTTAGGACGTAATAGATATTGGGAAACACATTTCTTCAGGGAATACCAAATAAATAGAACAGCCTAAGGAAATATAGTGGATTATGCAAGAGGAGAGGTTTAACCTCCACTCTATCGGAAGATACTTCCTTTGATCGGTACGAAACTTCAATATAGCCAGAAAAAACAGTAGCATAGTGAATCGAAAACAAAGATTACCTAGGTTCTGTTTCTGACATATTACTCTGTTGAGACGAAAAGCTTAATCAATCTATGTTTTCGCTTCACCTATGCTTCGGAGAATTCTCGCTATTTTGAAGGTCAGTCTTTGGATGGTTCAGAATTTCAGTATAGCAAGAAATATCAGAAACATGATGAAACGAACACATAGATTACAGTAATCTATGTGTTCGCTTCATTATGTTTCCAATATTTCTGGCTATATTTTGAAGATACTCTCGGGCTTTTGACCTAGAATCACGCAAGTGTTACCATGTGTGATGTCTGAATTATTTATATCGTTATTACTCACTGAATATGTTGACTTTAAAAGCTTGTTTTATATCTAGAATCAATCAAAATCGAATTTATCTTTTTTCAGAATGTGAATCCGCCTTCATCTGAGAATAGCCCGACATTTTACAAAGACTGATTAAATGATGAATGTCGAACAACGCTTGGCTGCAATTTTTTGTTGCTGAAAACAGGACAAGGACTTCGAGGGATTCAAAGACAGATATTGTAAGCTTATTTTTATATCATTTTTACAAGAATTAGATTTTTTCATATGTATCCTTTATAATATAAATACCTAGATTTTTTACTGTAATTTTCAATTGAATTTGTATATACGAAGACACTCTTTTAGTGTTAGTTTCGAGTGTAACACTGTTTTTACACGACTCAGGATGGCAAGAAATATCGGAAACATAGCGAAACATATTATCTACTAAATCTTTTCGTTCTCTTTCAAACGAGTGTCAGGTGAAAAGCATTAGTGGTTATTATGTTTCCGCTATATTTCAAAACTTTTGCTATCTTGAAACTGTGTTCTCATTAAAGGCTATAGTAAAAATATTTTTTATCAATTGTATTTTTATTTTTTATCACTTGTATTTTTCTTCCATGTTGTTTAGGCTTCATAATGATATTGGAACTATTTACTAAAATAAGAAGAATAACTGTCTTTGAACGACTTCTATACAGATATATCAAAAATGGTTTTCAACCTGAGAAACGCCTGTCCAGTATTGTGAAGGGTTTTCAGTACTGTGATGGATGACGAACAGTAGTTTGGGGTATCATTGGTGCTGTAGAGGGATACCATCAGTACTGTGAAGGGATACCATAAGCACTGTGGAGGTAATACCCAAAGTGCTTGTGGTATCCCTCCGCAGTACTGATAGTATCCCCGACATTACTGAACACCCCACAAAGTACTGTATTGAAGTTCCCAGAGTTTTTATCTAAATGGAGTTTTCGTAAAGAAAAACTCTCTAAAATTTGGGAATGTGATTGGTTTATTCGTGAATCAAATATGGATAATTCATTTCAAAACCATTCATCATACGGGTTCAACTTTAAGATGACTGGCATAAAAAATGGAATGTGATTGCTGCGGAATATCATGATGAGGATATCATGATTATGATTGAGTTGTTTTTAGTGTTACTGACGTTGTTTGCCTCTTTTTCAATCCAGGCCTCTTTATATCCCCTATCATGGACGGCCGTCTACTACGAGGCATCTCCACTTCAAGTTTCACCTCACACACTGACATGTCCTCACTCGCGGGTCTCTGCGGTTGTGCGGGTAAATACGCGGGATTATTCTGATGTGCTTTTAATGCTAACATCCATCGTAGATCTGAATACCACTGTCGTCTGCTGCTCTCTTGCATTTCAGGGCATATTTCGTATACGTCTTCGTAACTAAAGTTGAATCTGGAATTTACTACTGCGGAGGCTGGTCGTCTATCTGCAAACGAGACCCGTCCGCCATTTGAACTGTACCCTGAATTAGGCCTTGAGAGGGATATTTGACTTTCCATGGTGCAGTCTCGTAGTGATTGCGCGGCTAGTTTGTCTTGCATCATCCGGCCAATATGGTTATTTGATGGATTATTCCTGGTACTAGTATGGCCTAACTTGTCCGACTGTTCATTTGTTGACAATTTCTTCTTCCACGCAGACCTTTTCGGTAACTGCTTTTGCCACGCACTTTGACCAGTCTTTCCGACACATTCACTAGCTCCATCTTCAGAACAAACGTTATTCTCTAGACGAGTCTCGCGATCACTCACAGCACTAAGAGGCCGTCCTGTTGTCTTGGTAACAGACGGTTGGTCAGTGCTCTTATTACCCTTATGTCCTTTTGTATCTCTCTCATTTTGAACTTCCAGACTGTTATTGCAACGAAAACCAGTATGGCTCTTTTGTTCCACAGAGTTGGATAAAGTGCTGATATTCGTGACACTTTTGTCACTTATTACATCAGTGCTGTCTCTATCCTTATCACCCATAGCTTTTTTTCCATTTCCCGTGCTGGTTATCGTGTGCTTATCGCCAACAACATCGCCATTTGTCTTCCTAGTCTCTTCATTTTTACGGCATTTTGTGTTTTTGTATACTCGCTCCATAACATTTGGTTCCAACCCTCTACGCTGAAATACTAAATTACGAAAACTGTTGCATGATTTTCCAGCAGGACAACTTTGAGGTCTTTTCTCGACGTTCCTTTTGTTTCTGATATCGTCCAAACTAATTTCTTGATTGCTCTTATTCCAACTCTTTTTATACTGTATCCACTCTTTTCTACTTTGCTTCGACAACGCCTGTCTCATTTTCGACGCCAATGTAGGCCTAACCGTACTCATGCTCGAGTCAACTTCAATTTCATCTGCTTGTGTTACTTCATGGAGAAATAAAGGGCAAATTTGCACAGAATCGCTGGCGTTGCCTTCGTTTTTCAAAATGTCCATAATTTCCTCTTCCCCCATCCTCTTTGCTTCTAAATACGGTGTGACGTCACTGTTATTACGTTTATCAATATCTACACCCAGCTTGTTCATTGTTCTCACCAAAATGCGGACTAGACTAGTATTCTGTGCCCTCACGGCATACATTAATGCCGTATCCCCTGCAGAATCATGAGCATTGTAGTCGATATCTACGGCTGATTTTTGAACAAACAGCTTGACGAGGTCAATTTTTCCCGTCTTGCAAGCCCATGAAAATACACTGACCCCTTTTTGGTCCGGTGTATTCAAATCAGCACCCTTGTCTAACAACAACCGCAGAAGCTGGTTCCGCGTTTTAGTCCTCTCTCCTTCCAGTGTGCAGGCCAGCATTAAGGGTGTTTGCCCATTTTCATCGTGACGGTTTATGTCTATAATGTAGTTCTCATCTTCAAGTAGGAGCCGTATTTTGTATAGTCTTCCAGATGTTATGTATTCGTATAATCGTTGTTGGTGTATCTCTGTGAGCCTCTTGTTGTCATTGGAATACATTTTTGGTTGTTCTTTATCAAATGGTATACGTAGACCCAAGCCTTTTGTGCTAATTTTCAACTTGAAGCCAAATATATCTTATTCCACATCGCCTCGAAATGTGTCTGTCTTTTGATTAAAGTTTCGAAGGCTCCCTGAAAATAAGATATAAATCTTATCAGCAAACTCAAATGGGATGACTTGAAAAATTAGAGACAGCGGAATGAGTAAATACATTCGGTCTTATCAAGGCTGTTTTTGACACAGTATTTGACATGATAGCCACCACAATATCAAAGGCTTGTCATGATGAATGGTGACTATCATGTCAAATATTATAGCGAAATGAAATTGCTAAGAAGGACAGTCCGCATGGAGTTTACGTAATAAGAGCATTTATGCTTGATTTCAAATCAGGAACAATAGGAAAAACAGCAGTCTGTCAGAGTCCAGAAATCATGACGATTCCACGGCTGTGATCCGGAGGAAGGCTTACTCTTGAACTTTTGAGGAACGTTTGGATGTCTTAAACCTTTTCGTGGAAATTTTCAAATTAACACATTCAATCGTGCGTAAAACATTCCCTCCTTGTAGTAATCATTGTTCAGCTTCTTCTTTTAGCAAGCGTACCTAGGGCGGTGCAAAGAGGTAGTAAGTTAATCACTGCTCACCTATTTTGGCTGGGAACTAGATATATGTACACAGACCACGGTCATTTTTTCCCTTGAAAATGAGGAAGGTTTTGTGGTAAGGTTTTTACGACTTGAGGAAGGTTGATGAGTTTTCTGGACTCTGCAGTCTGTCGTTTTGAACGATAAGAAAATAAGAAAATCTGAGTTGCAGTGCTGATTCCTAAAAAAAGAGTGGATTGCATTAAATTGATGAATGCTGTGAATTATAGGAAAAAACAAACCTTTTTTATAGATGATATACTCTTCTTCAGACTTATTCCCAATTTTGCATTTCATTGCAAAGAATACAGAAAACAGCACAAGACAAGGAGCAAGAAGAGGTCAAGACCACTTGCTGAAACACAACTCCACAAAACTCTATAAACAGCTACGTACATGCGTAATCAAGTTTGATGTCTCTCCTTGTCGCAATCCAAAACAAAGTCTCCCAGCTACTCTCTGCGGCTTGAAGAAGGCTTTACACCGCAAACTCCATTAAAAACCAAACCTCTGATTTATTTTGAAACCGAGTTTCAGAGACGAAGTAGCAGCAACCACGGCAACTGTAATAACAAACTGAGCGAGTACTATATAACCTGTCTTATTGACTTGGTTTTTGTTTGGATTTTTCCAAAGTTTACTCGTGGCTTTGAAAGTGAAATTGAACGGTAAACAACGTTCTGTAAACGCAATGAGAAAACGAGAAGGGAACAGGGATAAAGGCATCCGATCTTGTGTCACAAGCTTTGTGGTTACCATGGTAATAAAAACCTTAGATAATGGGCCTAGATTGAGAAGGTCACAAAGGAGACTTACAAAGCCGTAATTGATGTGATTACTGTTAGTGACTGTGGCTTTGCGTCTCTTTGTGTGGGAATGTTTGAGACAACGAAGATGAATTGTTGAGAATTGTAAATCGTCAGTGACCCGTTCCTCCCCCCTCAACGTTCCTCCTATTACATACTAATAATGATAATAATGATAAAAATAATGAAATAAAAAATCTACTTTTAATACATACAGATAAAAGCAATATCTACGACAACTCTGCAATTTAAAAGCTTTCTGTAATATCTACCTTTATCAGTCCAAGCAAAATATACAACAGCCGAGCATAATCTACGAAATAGAAATAACTATTATATGATAAAACTAATTTTCCGTAAAACCACACCCCAATTACAGCTGAAATTCTAAAATGTGTTTAGTATCCTTTTTATATTTCAAAATAGCTAATCTACATAACAACTATATTTATAAACTATAAACCCTTGAAATATCTAATCCTACAGATAGTGTAACCAAAGAATGGGAGTATTTTCTCGACGATAGCCAGATTTCCAACGGGATGGACGCTATGTGATGGTAATAATAATAATACCATTCTCCATTTCGGAGCAGTTACTGAAAGTGAAACCATATACTGTAAAATGAAATTCTTGTTTCAACAACTTTATCTACCGATTAAAAGGTCGAGCAGTAACGATCCCATATTACTGCTGACCTTTCAAAATCGGACTAGTTTTAATTGTATTACTTATGTTGTTGTGCACTCCGGTTCTGCACTGCTAGCAAATTAGTCAAATCAAATTAATTGATGTGATTTTACATCGTTTTCTGTTGTACACTCATTTTTTTTAAAGAAACTATGCTAAATCTTCGTACTAGAGTTTCTAAGCTTTCACCCCAATTATGGTACGAAAGTTTCTTATCAAGTTTCTTAATTAACATAAAATCCTTATCTACGTCGCTTATTTACTTTCTATTCTATCACTGGACACTGGACACTGCCAAACATGAATTCAATATAGAGAAGCAAAAATGAATGCAAATTTCATTGCAAACAGCTAAAATCTCTTATTAAATGTAATCAAAATGAACTAGGAACAATACATACACTAACTCAGTGGTAATGAACTGTGTTAGCGGTTTTTCTCGTTAAGAAAAATACAAAAAATGTTTTGTTTCATGCAAAGCCTCCTACCAGAGTTTCTAAATTTTTGAAAATCTGGCCCTATGGTTTCTTAAAAACGGTTTCTTGTAAAATGAAATAAGTGTAAGTGTGCACTCTAATTCTCCTCGACTTTGTTAACTAGTCAAATGACTTGATGTAATCTTACATCGTTTTCTTTTGTTACACTCTTTTTTTATAAGAACAATTTTATAAGAACACGAGCCTAAAATTTTTCCAAAACTTAAGAACAAGCTAAGAACAAACAGAAGCTGTCAATATTTTGCTCAATATGGCAAATAAATTTTAGGAAATAGCCTCAAGACTGAAAAATATTCACAAAAGAAGTAGATTGGTAGAACACTGATATGTCTTATTATCAAGTCAGTCAAAATTTGCAACAATTACCACAACTGGTAGAAAAAACAGTGTTGACGCTAGGTTTCCTCCGACAAAGGGGCTAGCACTTACGACGGAGGGGCTAATTTTTTTAGAGAACGATAGGGCTAGGGGGCGACAAGGAATTGTAAGGGCACTAGAGACTGAAGGCGAGCATTGCGAGCCGAAAAATTTGGGGGTCCGGGGGTACTCCCCCGGGAAAATTTTGGTGGCTACACCCGTTATATTGGCTAAAAATGCTATCAAAATGGTGTAATCGTGTTTTTTACTACGTTTCTTGACATATTACTAAGGGCACGTAAAAAAATTCAAGCATAATTTATCTTCGGACGGAGGGGCTAGCCTCCTTCGACGGGGGGGCTGTAGCCCCCCCTGCCCCCCCTCTGGCGCCACCACTGAGAAAAAACAGGCTTCCTAAGTATTATGAAAGTAAAAAGAATTTAAGAATATTTCAGGCTGAAAATAGAGAAGTATTTAAGAAAAGCCAGCTTGTAAACAAATCTTACTGATTCTTATGATAAAAGAGTGTAGTATGGTGTGCCCTTTCGTCATGTTCTTCAAGTTTGCTGGCTGATGCAATGATACCTACCTAATATTGTTTTGGTTTCTATACTTCCTCCTATATGACTGTGATTACTAGGTAAAATATTTGAAAAATATCTGTTGGCTGGACAAAAACTTGTTCATGTTTTCCCGGTTCTAGAAATAAACATTCCTTCTTGTTATCAAACTCTCTTTCTTAACCCTTTTTCATGTGTTCATGTGTCTATAAGGGGTATACTGTCCTTCTTTTCTCTTCATTTCTTGTTTCATAATAGCACTTGTCGTCGGGCACATACACCTTGATTCCCTGTGCTCCATCCAGATTTCATGGAATGGCCTTCGCTTGTTTTACTTGTTGTGGTGTCAGGTGGGACATTTTCACAAGATACATAAACAAAGTTGGGAGAAGCTTTTAAACAGGTGTGTAAAAATACAATCCCAGATCACTGGAGTTGGTTCCATGAACTCAATTTTACTTTTGGATAGATTGTTAGAGGCTGCAGATATAGAAACACAAGGCACAGGGGTGGCTTTTTACTGTGGATGGTGTAGATTTAGGCCAGCAGGGCCTGTCCATAGGCAGCTAGGCCCAAACAATTAATCAAGTGAAAGATTGAAATGAATTTTCAGTGAGGTAAAAAAGCTGACAGATGGAAGCTAATTAACGTGTTAACATTCGTTAAACTTGGTCTTTGGTCTCTTTATGGGGTAAGCAATAACATTGGGGCCCCCTGGCCCCACTTTCGACTAAATGGGTCCTGCATGAGTAGGGGCCACTCGAGGTACTTAAAGTTTTGATCACATCCTATTTCTTCATAACCTTTTCAAGGCTGCCACTGCCGCTAGTCTCTCTCACTGCAAAAACTTCTATTGATGCGCGATTTGGCCGATGTGAATTAAGGGCCCACCTGGAATTTTTCCAGTATTCTGTTGGCCCAGCACGTCCCTGGGCGCAGTTGTGCACAGGCCTATTCCAACTGTTGGAGAATTTCACAAGATTTATTCATGAATATGTGATATTTAATTAGGTTCATATTTCTTCATTTGTTCATACAGATTCTGAAATGTTACCCTCAACTGTAAGACCAACTGTGAAGAATATCTCAAGGCATATTGGATCCATTCTGTGCAAAAAGCACTATTCGACCAAAAAACACAATGGCACTCTGAATCTCACTAAATTAACAGAGCGAAAATTGTTAAGAATAAAAGGACGAGATACAAATAAGTTTCTTCAAGGAATCATCACCAACGACATCAATTGCCTGGTGGATAGCCATTCAGAAATGTTGTATACCATGTTTTTGAGTGTGCAAGGACGAGTGTTGTACGACGCTTTTCTATACACGGTGCCTGGATCAAGCAATGAGTACTTCTTGGAGTGTGATGCCAATGCTTCCGATGATGTCATTAGTCACTTCAAAAGATATAAACTTAGAGCAAAAGTGGAGGTATGTAGTCTCTACTCCGTACAAAACTTATGAAGGCATGTTGATATAAGGCCGCTAAATTGGCTGGCTCTGTAAACGGGGCTAGATTTTCTTGTTTGCTTGTATTGAGAAACCTGGCCCATTAACCAAGATGGGATTTTATAGGAAATGATACATTTGTCAATCAACTCAGTACAGCTGTCAATTGAATGATTAATGAATCATTAGTGTCTGCGAAATTCACTTCATTCTAGCCATATAGGCCAGCTGGTCTGTTTATATTGGGAAAATTTCATACCACCTATCGAGATCCAATTAATGGTCTCTAGTGAAATCACACTTATCCAGCCTAGCTTACAAAATATGTGCAAAATTCTATGCTAGCATGACATGTAACAATCTTTGTGGTTGCGCTGTCAGAGAGGGAAACTCAGTGCTTGCGATTTAAAACCTTTCACTCTGCCTTATTCTAGATATCTGACGCCAGTAAAGAGCTAGATGTATGGACAATTTTCTCATGCAATGGCAAACTTGATGAAATCACATCAGAAAATAAACAAGATGTCATAATTGATAAAGACCCAAGACTTGATGCTTTGGGTATGAGAATGGTTGTCCCGTGGAGCAAGTCACCCAAAGAACTACTTGACTTACCAGATTGTCTTTCTACAGACTCTGCAATTTACAAGGAGCAAAGGTATAAAAATGGCATTGCAGAGGGAGTGCAAGAAATACCTACTGGCAATGCAGTTCCTCTGGAATATAATATGGCTTTGATAAATGGAGGTAAGTCTGTTTTTCAAGATAATTGGCGTTTTGTTGAATTTTGTATCCAATTACAGCTAACTGGCCCTGTGCACTAATGACTAAGAACAAATTTCAAGCCAGTCCTTGCATGTTCCTTTTGGTAAATTGAAGATATTTTCCACTGATTTCTGACATGTCCAAATCAGGGAAAAAGCATAATATAGATTTTGATGCGAATTTGAAAAATCTTTTTCCTTTATCACTAGTCAATTTTTGATGATAGGGTTTATTTTTGCACTCCAATCAAGCACCTTGCTATTGTACATTGTCCAATGAGTTTGGAGAGTTTCTTTTATTTGGAACCATTGGAATGTTGCAGTTACATTTAGGTCAGCCCTGTAATTTCACCACTGCTGACTCCGCAGTCCTCTTGTTTCAAATATGGAAATCCGTCATGACATAACCATCTTAATGAGAATGATTAAGATGAAAGGAATTTATGTGCGTTTATCGTTTTATATCTCAAAAAAAACGTATGACTCAAATAGAAATTGTTCAGAACAGCATAGCAATTATTTTTACCTAGAGCAGAATTTTAAAAAGAAATTACGAAATCCCAGAATAAGATCTTTAATGTACAAATTATTGTACAACTTTTGTTTGTAGTGAGTTTCTCGAAAGGATGTTACATTGGACAAGAATTAACTGCCCGGACACACCACACTGGATTAATCAGAAAGCGTATAATGCCCATTCAGCTGAAATTAAATGACAACATTGCTTCATACCCTGAACTTGCACCACAGACTCCAATAA
The DNA here is from genome assembly GCA_963924455.1 of Pelagia noctiluca. Lineage (NCBI taxonomy): Eukaryota > Metazoa > Cnidaria > Scyphozoa > Semaeostomeae > Pelagiidae > Pelagia > Pelagia noctiluca. The sequence goes on from OZ004322.1 coordinate 5,286,926, forward strand.
AAACGAATGCTGGCAAGCCGGCAGGGAGAATTTGTTCCATGCAAGGTGAGTATGGACTAGGACTATTGAGATTGAAAGAGCTATTTGATTCTGAGTATTTGCTTGCTGGTTGTAAGGATGGGAGTGAGGTTATGTTGACTGCTAAAAAACCAACCTGGTGGCCGCAAGATTTAAAGTATTAAGACCGTTTTTGAAATTTTGTCCAAACCTGATGTATTGGCTGCATCTAAAATGATATCAAGGACCTGGGGGCTTGCTTATAGATATATTGGTAAGATCGAACCAAGAATTTCGAAGTACTTTTACTGAATCTGGTTAAAGTAACACCAAATATTTTTGGGACATGTGACTATGAGGGGAGTAAAACTATATGCAGTGTTGCCAAAAATATAGAAAAGGGGTAAAGTGATGAAACATTTGTTTGATTAATCATCCCGTATTTTTGATAAATACAAATTCAACCTTTGGGCAGGACGTTGTAAGAAATTGGTAAAGGGGTGTGCCGCTCATTTGGGTAGGCTGTATATCAAAATCTCGAAACATGATTCTTTTGTAAAATTAGGGATAAGTGAGTATCAAATATATGAGTTTATGCTTTAAAATAGAGTTATATATAATTTTCCCATAATTTTAACAAATATCAGCATGAAATTGCAATTCTTTGCACTCTTTTATTCATATAATGCGAGGTATCATTTTGGAACAATTAATATCATAATTAGGTATGATTATAAACTTTCAGTGGCACACCCCTAGCTAATCGTAGGCCATGAACCCCGGGGTCCCTCCTACAAATCTTGAACCCTGGCTACACCAATCTGTGTGTGACATAACAGCAAATTATATTTGTTAGCAATTTATGTTAAGAATAAAGTTGAAAATATCTATATACAAATCATATTTGTGCGCTGACTTGAGTGTTTCAAGCAAAAATCAGCCAAAAGAGAAAGAGCAATGCAATCCAGAGGAATAACCTTGAAAGAAACTGCTCTTGTTGTGCTTGAGGCGATTCTGCAGGAGCTAGAAATTAACAAAAAAACCATGTTATAGAAATAAAGCGACAAAGCACAGTTTCAATCAAATTAGTTGTGATATGAGGGAGAGGTCGGGGTGAGGCGCCATATTACAATACTACTATTACTATGTAGCATTGTAATATGGCGCCTCACCCCGACCTCTCCCTCATATCACAACTAATTTGATTTTAGATACAACCAGTACGCTTCCAGGAAATGTATTACTTGACTGTTTATCGATGGAACTTATTACGTTCTTTAAAATAATCAATAGAAGTACAGTGGAGCCTGTTAATATCGGCCACCAATAGGCCAGAAAAAAGGGCTGGAATAGCAGAGTGGCCGCATTAATGAGGTCTTTTGCATAAGACTTACTTTGTTTCATACAGAAAAACCTGTTGTAATAACATGGTGGACATTTTAGCCGGGTAGCGGTAAAGTGGTGCAGTATGCTTTAGATTAATTAGCCAGTTAACAAATTTTTGTCTTGCTTTATACTTGACGCAAAATTTAGAAGGTCATGTATTGTTTTAAGTGTATACAATACAAGGACCAAATATTACTACATATCTGAAAATACCTGTGTGCATTTGCTGCGAGTCATTTTTGCTTTAAAATCAACATGGGTATGAATATATAGATATTCTTATAAAAGATAACTAACCTTGGGGATCGTTGTTGCCAAATGCCTGAAAGATCAAATGAAGTAATCTTTATTATCGGAATATACATCAAATTACTTCACGACTGGACTTTTCTTATTACAAATTTTGATGCCATGGCAACATGAACTTTTGGGCACACCAGGTCCAAAATTTTGTCATGCTAAAACTTTTGGAAATTAACGTACCATGCTATTCAGACCTTGCTAAGAATGGGCATCAACTCATGTAAACAGGAATTACAATTTACTATTCAAGTCTAAGGTGTGGAAGAAAGATAGTTATGTAGTAAGTTTGTGCAGGACTGTAGAGGATATTTAGTGCTGCGGAGCGGAACTACGAGCACAGTGGGTATTACCTACACAGTACTTGTGGTTTTACTCCACAGTCTCGAATATCCTCCACTTTAGATGGCATCCTCATAGTACTGATGATATCCCTCCACAGTACTGCACAGACATTCCCCAAGGTGATAGTCACAGAATGAATTATGTGATTTAGTCTCATTTAGTTTTCTTGAAATAAGGCAGAATAAGCTTACGGTTGTAAGGAGAGTGAATGGAAATGCCCCAATTCCGAATGACACATGAAATCCACCATTGTTGCCGAATCCAAAACCTTGAAATGGCTGTGAATGTAGAATATAGGAAAATTACATCACGGCTAGGTGAAGTATTCAATCTAGAGGTAATAGGCCTCCAATTGAGATAAAAAGATTTGATAAATGATAAACCCTTAATTCTACATAAGTGCAAATCCACAAAACATTGCTTGATTATAATAAACAGAGAAACAAGGATGGCCAAGTAGCAAAGTGATAATTGAAATAGTGATAAGGATGCAAGGCAAAAAGGCAAAAAGCATCATGAGGCATGGCCACGTTGGGGGAGCAACTCTTATTGCACTTCTTTGATTAGTCTAGCTATTCAGTGGCCACTTTGCACTTGGCACATAAAGCCATACCTTACAAACCAACATTTAACCTCTCTCAAAAATTTGCTGTAACTATAAACACAATGATCAAAAGTGCAAAAGAAAGAAAAATCAAATTTATACTCCGCATGGTTTGATTGCTTGGCTGCAGCTCATAAATTTAACTAAATATTTGGTTAAAAAACAGAGAGTGAAGAATTTCAACCTACATTGAAATTATTTTCTGGTTCTGGTCGCTGAGCTTGGGGCCTTGGTGGTAATTTTTCCCTGGAACATAAAAGTAGAAATTTCAATTAGTAATTATTAAATCAATGCAACCAATAATTGTTCAGGTAGTTCAACGGATAAGAACGCAGATGAACAATTTCAGAGGTCAAGGCTGCCTGGGTCATGTTATTTTACACTAACAATGTCAGTTGATTTTCCAGATGGGTTCAAACAAGTGGTAGATTATTAAAAATCTACAAGAAAAGATCAAACACTACAATTCGTAAAACTTTCTTTTTGCAAAGAGTAGATTGACCTTCCAGCTTCCACTGTTAATTTGACATTGGTTCTCAAGTTTCAGACATATGAATGACAAAAAATTCATAGTCAGTTGAATAGTATGAGACACTTAAACAGGGCTACATAGGCTATTTAGCCTTTCATACCCTTAAATCCATATTATTATATTTCCTTCATTATCCTAATCTGGCGTAAAGTATGATTTGTATACTTGGTCCAGAACCGTAGTTAAGAAAACATGAAGCAAGCAGAAACAGGCAGGAAACAAGCAGGAACAAGTATGGAAACAGGCAGTGGGTGTTGGAAGGACTTAATCTATCCCTTCCCTAATGAGTGGATTTTTACCAAATTCCCACCTTCTTGTTTCCTACTCATTTCTACTAGTTTTCAAGTTTCTTACCCGGTAGATTATTCCCTTCATTATCCTAATCTGGCCCAAAATATGATTTATTACTTGGTCTAGAACATCCATAGAGACATAATGCCCTTCCTTGCCTTAATCATTGCTTCCCAAAGATTTGTAAAAAGGCTAAGTGAATTCTGATAGATAATTCAGTAAGGGTGTTTCCTTGTGGTCCTGGATTTGTTTCTGTCTCCAATCAATAACCAAAGAGTATGTCTGATGTTGCTTTAAGTATCATCTAGTTTCTCTCTACATTCCATAAAAGCATCAGTAATCGAGGTAGAGGAATAAGCAATGCCTGAAATTATATAACTGTAAGGGATTCGGTTTTACAGATTCAAGACCCCATTGATTTTCAATTGATCGTATTGATAATCAAAGATTGGTTTGTAAGATCTCCTGTCAGGAAAGCCTGGAAAATCATGATGACTCAGATGTGAATTTACCTGGGATCATTTCTGTTTGGATTGTCTTTTCCATACAACGGTATGACCTTGTCTTTGCTTATTCCTGCTTTACAGACAGGACATAGTGGTCTGTTCGGTCGCGTTTCCAGCCACTAAAATCATAACATGCGTATATGTCATTATGTTATAGAACCAGTGTATTGGTTTTCAGAAGATAGTGCTCAATACAAAGTAATAGACCATAGATTTAGTACATCTCCTGATGAGTGAAAAATCACGAAACAGGCTTGTCGAGATGAATGTGTAGTTTCCTGTTTCTTGTCTGCCAATTAGTGTTCATGTCATTATGTTATGTCATTAAATACTTTAAGGGAATTGCTTGAGCTTGTTCCTCAATATTTCTGCCAATATGAAAAAATTGGAAAAAAATTTTTCCCATCAAAATATTTATTGCAAGAACGATTGGCAGTATTGAGCAATTTTCTTGCACTCAAACACATACTTGAATATTTTTACTGCTTACAGAATCATGATTTAGGATGCTGTTGGTTAATTCTTCCATCTTTAAATTATCATTAAAGTTGCTAATTCTTCCTTAGTAATTAGTAAATGAAGTACAACGTATATAGGTATCTATACCTTGTGAAGACAGGGCCAGCTGAAAAAAAAGCACAAGGTTATCGGTAAGAATCATTTTGAAATAAATATCAAATGAAGTAATGATTTGAAAGAGCCCAGAGGGAGGCTTATATTAGACTTGATGCATCAGGAGGCTTATTCGTAGCAGGGACTTCTGAATAACAATTCTCCCTGTCCAACTGCAGCTCAACTCCAAGCTCTAATGCTACACACTTTAAATTTTATATAGGAACCAACCTCAAGGCATTATACTAAAAATTCCTTAAATTTCATATTATTTTCTATTGTTAAAGGAAACAAAAGAACAATTAAGAATCAATTGTATTTTACCTGAATTTATTTTACTTTTTATCAATTCTAGTTTTTGGCTCCATATAAATTGGTTCCTTATATGAAAAGACATGTATGTTTCCTTGAATACTTCACTATGATTATCAAAATTTGTTTATAAAAATGAGATAGAGCGGGTTCTTATTTGAAGAAGGAACTTTACCAAATTATTACGGTGTAATGCACAAAATAAATTGAACAGTTCCACCAAGAATTTATCAACTGTCAAAATTGTGAAATTTTATACTTGGAAGATCTAGACTGTGGATCGTGGAACTTTCACACAGAAGGTAAACAATATAACAATAGGATAAAACAATAGAAACTGGCTCGAACGCGCACTAGGTTTGTTCTTGCATGCTCTATCTGGTGGAAGATTTTGACGTGGGTGACTTAAGTAAAGAAGGTCAGACAGTGTTCATGAAGAATGCCAAGAATCATATAACAGGTCATGTCTAGGCCCATATCAGATAGATCAGTGGGCAGGATGTAAGCCAAGAGTTGACCTGGGTGAGGGTTTTTATTTTATAGGCCTAAAACCTTGAATTAGTTGAAGTTACCAAAACAGATGACCACATAAACTGACGACAGCATCTCTGGCGACATCAAGGCATATGTTGCATTCGAAGTTGCTGTTTTGCTCGTTTTCGTTGTTTGTGTTTGTATCATCGCCACTTGAAAACTGGGCAGATGTTCTCACTCCCGCATCAGACGACGCCATTACCGGTTTGTTGCTGTTTATTTGCAATCATTTTTCTCGCCTCGTTTGGATATTAAAAAGATGACGTAACGTAAGGAATGACGTAATAGGGTGGACACCCCGAATTACTAAGAATAATTTTATTTCTATTTTGATTTACAACGCTACAACCCTAATTCAAAACATAAGCCCTATCTTCAAACCTAACCCTAATCCCGACCCTTATTCTAACCCTAACTCCCTAAAGCTGTGTGACACACCCCTTAACACTCCATGAGTTTCGCTTCTGGTTGGTTATTGAAAAAATTTGTGTGGACATGGTAGTCCTTGCTGTTTTGTTACTGTTTACTGTTTGCAATATTCAATTCATGCAGCTTGAATTTATACATGAAATTGAAAAATTGAAATTGATTGTACGTAGGTAGAACTATTCAGAACTACCAGAACTACCAACGTGTGGCAGAACTATTTGGCTGGCAAATCGGCCAAGTGGCAACCCTTCTAAGTATCAAAAACCTCGCTCTCAAACAATGATCTGTATCCAAGCATTTCCAAAATGGTGAGTCTATTTTTCCATCTCCTTCTGTGCATGTAATTGAATTGCTGTTCGTTTCAAGAAAACCAATCCACACTAAAACATAACATCATCATTTGGATACACATAGCATTTGAATTTTGTTGTTCTTTGACTTTTTCAGATATTAGGAGCTTTGCTTCGGTGTCGAAATGATGAATCTTTGTAACAACGAGAAATCATTAGGCCTAGGAAGTGGCCTACCCTAAATTAAAAGTTTTCCTATAGCTACTCAGCCAATCAATCAATCTCAACTTTCAAGCCAAAAAGTTGGGAAGGCCAAAAGGTCTGTGGTATCCTATTGATATGATGGTGTAGAGCGACTCTAGAATACCATCCATTATCGGTACTAAAGTAAAACATTTTAGGACAAGAAACGAAACAGTCAATAGTTACCAATGTGTGAAAACAATGGGTAGCCGTCAAAAACAAGTATGGGTATTCTACACCAAAGGTTTTAGTGATTATGGGGCCCTTCACTCACTATATAGTAAGTATATACGGAAATGGAAGGTATTAACTGAATGTTGAACTATTAAAAAAGGTATATAGCATGTTGGCACAGCTGCCTGTGGGTGGATCATCTTCTGATCCGCCTGGGTTGGAAAGTATGCTGTTTTTGGCCTATTTTCCGGCCTAGCAGCAAACAGAAACGTCTGCTAGCTTGCTTTAACATGCAATAAGCTGCAGATTTGAGGCGAGCAACACTTTTTCTGTGATTTCAGAGTTTTCCATCAGGCTTGAAAAGTTCTACCTTTCTCTGGGAAGATGAATAATACCCTTGTAATGTTTTTTAAAGGAAGTCTTTTTGATGGTAAAAAGAAAGGAATTGAGTATGTTCCTCGATGGAAAAGTCTCAACGACAATTCTAGAAGTTAAGAAGATGATAGAGGGAATTACCACAAAGCGTCCAGAAGAACAACAGTTATATCTCTATAAAGAGGATAAAGTTATGGAAGATGTCAAAACATTAGGAGATTATGGATTGACAAGTCAAACTGCGAAGGCACAGGTCCCTGCTCTGTTAGCTGTGGCTTTTATAAACGACGGTAAGTCATTGGCCATTGCGTATAAAGTCTCAACCTGCTTTAAGCAAAGAATTAGAATACAATCGACAGAGGTTTTTCTATGTGTCCCATATGTATGGTAAAATCATGGAAATAGCAGATGGAAACATTCTCAATTTTTCAACCGGCAGTGCTTGGATGATTGTCGAAAATAGTGACATGACTTCATATCTCCATTGAATATCCATGTTAACTTATTTTGGATTACGGATTGGAAATAATGTGAAAATAATTTTTCTACTGAGCAGCACTTAGCTTGAGGTTTAATGCAGGTAGCTATTGTAGCAGCTGTTGTAGGCAGTTACTGTTAAATATATGGAAGCACTAATATAAGAGACAATTTACCTAAGTTAATAAATCATTCAAAAGATAAGACAGGAACAAACCATGCTGGAAGAATGTTTTGATAATAATATCTTCTTCAGTTACTTTTCTAAGATAACATATATATTTCTATTTAACCTCAGCTTGACTGAAATCCTTGCTGAGCTGTTGTGTGCAGCTTTCAAAAAATCAGTAACTGAAGAAGATAACATCATCAAAAAATTTTTAGTATTGTTTATTCTTGTATTATCTTTTACATTGAAACATGACTGTAGCGGAAGATAAGTATACATTTGACTGCTACAGTTTTTTCCATGTGTGGCATAGTAATTTGCTTACATCAATTACTGTGTACAGAATGAGCTTTTTCTTTGTTGTTATTGAGCTAGATTTTCATGAAGCTTTTTGTGTTTACTGAGGACTGGCATAACCAAGGAACTTACTGTAATGACCCCGTAATTTTTGCATTGTTATTTATTCTGTAACCCATTTTTTTCAGATGGTGAATTTGAATCTGTTGATGTAACACCAGTTTCCGAGCCCCCTGCGCCCCCAGAGGTTATGAAGCAACAAGACCCTTCTATTGGATCATGATACATCGACAAGCGACATAACTACGGTTGCTTCTTTAAACCGACATTTAAGACATGGCTCACAAAATAAGGTTGAGAATTTATTACATCATAGATCATACTAATACGAATGTTTGTTAATCAGTAGCCTTGCTCCAAAATTTAGAAATTGTTTTTGGGGTTTTGGTTTATCACTCATAGGAGAAGAACGCCACAAAGAGATTGAAAATGAAACCTAACTAATTGTTATACGACGCAATCATTCAAATGTCTTCTGATCCCTATCTCGGTATGATAATTTGTTAGGTTTCATTTTTGTTCTTTTTTGACGTACTACTCTGATGATTATCAGATGAAAATTGTTTGTACTTATAATGTTTTGCTATGTTTCCAATTTTTCTCATATCACAGACAATCATATTTCCTCAGAATCTAACAAGAAGTTTCTTACATCTACAGTTGAGTTTTCCTTGTATTGAGCCTATATTTGCTGTACCTTTATTGGTTATAACCTCAATACATTATATGAATCGTGGAGCAAGGCTACTCTAACAGTTCTCTGTAGGACTGAGTTAAAATCTTTTTTGTATATGTATATGAACCTTACAACTTCTATTATGGTTGTCTTTGTTCAAGCCTTAACTCGATTCACATTGGTGGCTACATGAAGCGTTTCAAATCTGTTGCTGATTTCTATGAAATTTAAGTTGTTTCAACTAGTTCTGTGTAAATTTTCATATTTTTTGCGAAAATTCCTATGTCCTCCCTTCGATGACCTTGGTTTCCCATAATCCCCACTTCCTGCATTGGCTTCCAATTCCCTGCTATAGGAAGATTTCTCCCTACGAGTGGAAACATAATATTAATGTCTCTTCACCAGTCCCCTGATTCAAAATTTTCGCGCCAAACTAAAAGTAATTGCTCACGTCATCCAAAATGGCCAAGGTTTGTTCGCTGAGGAAGTTCTGGAAAGCTTTTTGATTTAAAGATTAATTAGACGAAATATCGAATTGAAGATAGATGCCCGCTGGAGTATGATAAACTCAACATATTTTAGAAGAAATCACGACAAATTATAGCTTACATTGATGCTGGTAAGTTAACATTTAAGTAAAAACAAGACAGTTGAAGATGTTTCCTTCTTTTTTCCATGTTTCCATCCCCGTCTCTTGTTTCGCATTCTGTCATATCAAAGGTAACTGGAAATGTCGCCTTAAATGAATCTAAGACGTGATAATCTCATTTTACTCGCTGTTTTAAGGAAACTATGTTGAAATGCTTTGATTTATTAAGAAAAAAACTCTCCTTTGTCACCAAATTTTTGAACTTAGTGCATGTCAGTGGCGAAATACAGTTTAGGGCACCTTATAGTGAATTTACTCATATGATATTTGATCAATGCAAATTGCACCACCTAAAATTACTGAATGGCAGCGGACAAAGTTAAAAACTAATAAGAGAATATTGAAAACAAATATATGAGTGGGAGCTCCCATATGCTCCATTAATTCATGTTTAGCATACAAACTGATCCCAGCAAATAACAACTTCCTCCTGAGGCAGTTAAATGTTTACTATAAGATAGAATCATAAGCACAATTAAGAACTTTTTGTAAACAGAATTAATAATTCAAGAAATAACATCCCGAAAGTTGGTTATGGTGATGCCTGTGTGAACTAATAGCTTGCAAAGGAGGGAGTTTATTTTATGATTGCTTTTTCTGCTAGTCTTCCTTTAATACACACATCTTTTTTAAAAGAAGCAGGATTTTGAAAATTAATCGAGATTATTTGTGAGAATGAAAATGCCCCGAGTAGGACCCGAACCCACGACCTCTAGATTCGTACTGTGCTGTGCTAATCCAATGTCGAATTATATCGACATACTTTTTATAAGAAAACGTTTAAAAGAAACCGTAGCCACAGATTTTCAGAACTTGAGGATGGCGAGAAAAATCGGGAATACAACAAAATATATCAACTACTGAAGGGTGCCGTCTGACACTCATTAGAGTAATACATCATGGCAGACAATGATTAGTACAAAACTTGAGAATGGCGAGAAAAATCGGAAATACAGCCAAACATATTAATTACTTAGGCTTTGTGTCCGACACTCATCTGAGCAGTACTTCAGAAAAAGAAACCTAAGGGATATTTATACCTAGTTATGGATCGAAATTGGCCAATCAGGAAGGAGGAGATTGGTATTGTGAGAAACAATAAATCATTACCAATATTTAGCATAGTTTCTTGTAAAAAGATGAGTGTACTTTAGGCAGTTTTTCTGATTTATGATTAAATATTGGGGCAAGCACCAGCAGTTTAAATGATTTTTCATAGCAACCTAAATAGCACGCTACGTTTCATCACGAAGTTTCAAATTGTCTTGTGGAGATCTGGCTGATGCAGCTGTTAGGTTTTCAGTGTAACTAATAGAATCCTCGACCGAAGTAAGCAAATCAAAGTGCAAAACTCTGAGAACAATTTGGATTACTAGTGGCTTTCTGGAGACACTTAATAACAATATCAATCGAAACTGAGTAATTTTAATCGAAACTTGGCCATCGAAACTATAACAACTTTGGTGAAACTTTTCGCAATGGCAGGTTGTCAGTTTGACGCTTCAAACAGATTCATTATCGAAGGGTGTAGGGTATTTGGTGTGATTTTCATGATTTACTCTCCTTTAATCGTCATCACGAATGTCCTCCTGATAAAGTCAATGCTGGCAACGAAACAGTCTACGAAAAATACCTCAAACTTATTGTTAATTTGCATCAGTATTTCAGACAGCCTGGTGGGAGCTGTTTTGATGCCCATTTTTGGCATTGAGCATATTTGGTACGGCTATCCTGGGGTATGCTCCCTGGAACCAGTGACTCAAGCGTTGCAGACCTTTTTCGGTTGGGTCTCCGTCTGGCTCACTATTCTCCTTTCAGTAGACAGATATTTGCACATGAACCCAGAATTTCATCGGTCGCCACCAAAACTCGCCAAACTTTTGCAGAGGCCGCTAATTTTCGTCGCAATATTGATTATCTGCCTCTTTGCTGGTGCCAACTCGCTGGCATTCTACCGCATCTCGATGCGTGATCCTGAAGCATATATCCTCTACTTCAGTAGAGCTTCTCTAGTTGTTATGCTCTTATCAATAGTTCTAGTTGTGGCAATCTATACTCGCGGTTACCTTCGAGTTCGTCGGTTTGTTGCTGAAAATCCGATTTATGCGAACAGATCCGATTCAAACGAAAGTCCGGAATATCTACATAAACTGTTTAAAACTGTCTTCATCCTTATCATAGCAATGCTGATTTCCTGGCTGCCTGTGTTCATTTTGAATGTTGTAGTTGCCATTAGGACGTTTCTTCACGACCAAGCTCCAGTGCCCAGTGCATTTTTCATTTCTGGCAAACTAGCACTCCTCTTCTACAACGCGAATTCTATCGTTAATGCGTTAATCATTTTTCATCGCAATACCAAATCAAAGAACTGGTTGGTGGAATTGTTTCAATCGTGTTGTAAGAAGAACGTAGAAGAACCACAAGATATTTCTGTTCCTATTTGACGAGGAAGGAAACTTAATACAGGGGCTTGCAAGGGACTTGACTTTTTCTTAGATCAAGAGTGTTTCTTACTTTACTCTTCCTGTGTCGTGGCATTTTTATGCCGCTGACAAATCATGGTATATCTGCTTCTAACCATCTCTTCTTATCTCCCTATCTTCTTCCTTCCCATCTTTCAAATGTCTCCTCTGTCTCATCCAGTTAAGCATGATTGTTCTCTGCCTTCCCCTAGCTCTCTTCCGTTAATCTCTGCTGTTATCCTGTGCCGCTCAAATTCTTAAGAGTATTCATTTAGCAAAGATTTTGCTCGGTACAAAACTTCAATATAGCCATATTTCGATCCACATCTTGATATAATAACTCGTTAGGTTTTTGTTTCGTTCTCTTTCTGACGTATTATTCTTTTGAGTTTCAGGCAACAAGCTTTAGTAGCCCTTATTCCATGTTATCGCTATGCTTCCGATTTTTCTTGCTGAAGCCTATATTGCATTCATTTAGCTAAATTTCTAGTTTGGAATAATTTGAATACCAAGCCAAAAATCGAGCTAAAATATTCATTTTCACAAAAAAACGAGTCTTAACTGTGCCTAATTTGTATTGCGCTATCAGAACTCTGGATGATATTCAGTACTGTGGAGGGAATGTATGACATGTATTACCTGCAAAGTGCTTGTGGTTTCCTCCACAGTACTGAATATCCTCCACAATTCTAATAGTATCCCTCCATGGTACTGAATATCCTCCACAATTCTAATAGTATCCCTCCATGGTATTGAATATCCTCCACAATTCTAATAGTATCCCTCCATGGTATTGAATATCATCCACAATACTAATAGTATCCCTCCATGGTACTGAATATCCTCCACAATTCTAATAGTATCCCTCCATGGTATTGAATATCATCCACAATACTAATAGTATCCCTCCATGGTATTGAATATCTTCCACAATTCTAATAGTATCCCTCCATGGTACTGAATATCCTCCACAATTCTAATAGTATCCCTCCATGGTACTGAATATCCTCCACAATTCTAAAAGTATCCCTCCATGGTATTGAATATCCTCCACAATTCTAATAGTATCCCTTCATTGTATTGAATATCCTCCACAATTCTAATAGTATCCCTCCATGGTACTGAATATCCTCCACCATTCTAATAGTATCCCTCCGTGGTATTGAATATCATCCACAATACTAATAGTATCCCTCCATGGTACTGAATATCCTCCACAATTCTAATAGTATCCCTCCATGGTATTGAATATCATCCACAATTCTAATAGTATCCCTCCATGGTACTGAATATCCTCCACAATTCTAATAGTATCCCTCCATGGTATTGAATATCCTTCACAATTCTAATAGTATCCCTCCATTGTATTGAATATCCTCCACAATTCTAATAGTATCCCTCCATGGTATTGAATATCATCCACAATACTAATAGTATCCCTCCATGGTATTGAATATCATCCACAATTCTAATAGTATCCCTCCATCTTACTAAACATTCTCCACGCTATTGGATGGTATCCCCACAGTTCTGAACATCCTCCAATTTACTGATGATATCCCCCAATATACTGATGATATCTGCGTTCCTTAGGGTGAATACAAAATGGGGAAAGAAATAAATGAGCATGTTCGATAAAATCCACACATCATACAATGACAATTATTTAGCTATTCTCACTATACGCAAAAGAAGCATCTGAGGGTAAATGAACGTCTTCAGTATAAATGTCTTCTGGTAGTGGGTTCTCAGGGTCGGGTATATACGTGGGGAATGGGGGTGGGGTTTTGAACTTTGCTTTCGTTACAAGAGAATCTTGGATTTTCACAAAGTCGCCGATAGCTCCAGGGATTTGTCCGCTGACGTACAAGACGTTGTACTTGGTGTTGATTCGGTACAACTAAAATAAAAAAACATTTTTTGGAAACACGAGCGAGTGAGTTTCTGCATAGTTTATAGAAAAAGATTGTTTGGAAGCCTATTATTTTTTTTGTGCAACGCTTCTTTAAGTTCCTTATCTAAAACTTGTCGATTATGACATTTGCCTCCATTTCTACATTGGCAATGTTTGTATAACGCTAACATTCAAGAGAGAGGATAATGTATGTGTTGAGGACTTTCAGGCACTATTCAAAATCCAATGTGAAACAAAGACGTAGCTATATCAGTATGTTTCCTGACCATCTACTTCTATAAACTATGGTTTCTGTTTAACATGCTAGCCTTACGCCTTGTTTACAGCAGGGTAACATATACTACAATTACTACATAAAATGGGGTTTTAGTTCGTTTATTGCTCCAAATTGTGCTACCTTTGATATCACAGTAAATCATATTTGCTTTTCATGCTTATATTTTGATGCTATAAAGCCAGTGTTTCGTTTACAGAAAAAAGTGCTCAATACATAATAGTAGAGCGTATATATAATAATTGGTAGAAAAGAAACAAGGAACAACACATTCATCTCAACAACCCTGTTTCGTGATTGCTCACTCAGTACATCGACGGATGAGTGAAAAATCACGAAACAGGCTTGTCGAGACGAATTTGTAGTTTCTTGTTTCTTTTCTGCCAATCAGTGTATTTTGATGTTATATACATAAAAGATGTGCTACAAAAGTTTGAAAACCTTGCTCTTTTGTGGTGTATAAAAAATTTCGCACTAAAATTTGTGTACCCCAATCTACTGATTTCTTGTACCCCTACAATATCATTATATAACTGAAAGAACTCTTAGTTGTTTATCAATGATGTAAGGACACTAAATCATGATGAATGAAAGAAAGTAAATACAACATCAGTCTTACCCTCACGCAAGGTAGACACACTGGGTTTCCTCCCATGTGACCAGCCATCTTCTTTCCAGGAAACACTCTTCCAGGCGTCTTGAAAAGATATAAATTACTATTTAGATTTATAGAAATTTCATTATTACTCGAGTAAAACGTGCATATCCTGGCTAAGTGGTCAATATGTGCAAAGCACAGAGCAATTCCATAAGATAAGTAACATTCAAAAACAGACATTTTTTCACCTCTTGTAAATATGTAACGCTGTAATTCGGGATGTTTTTATTAGTAAACTCTGTCTCACGACGGCGGAAGCATAAAATTCGTGGTTATAGAATGACGGTTTTTTGAATGTCACTTCCTCTATAGAAATTTCATTATAACCAGATCCCAGTGAATCGTAATCTTAAATTTTGAGATAAAACATGCTTTCTAAACGTTTTGATATGATCTTCATCAGTAAACCATTCTTACAATGATTTAGGGACTTACCTAAAAACCTAATTTACAAACCACAGTGTTCTGGACATGTTAACTGCTCTTTGTTTTATCTTTAGTTCAACCGTTATTGTATTCAGTAGCAGTGGTGGCGCTAGGTTTCCTCCGACAAAGGGGCTAGCACTTCCGACGGAGGGGCTAATTTTTTTCAAAACTTAAAAAATTCGCTCCAACAAAAAAAATTCAAGCATAATTTATCTTCCGACGGAGGGGCTAGCCTGCCCCCCCTCTGGCGCCACCACTGTTCAGTAGGTCCTTGTTTAGGTTCAGGTCCTTGTAACCCTGTGCTTTGTAAAGTAGGTTTTTAAGTAAGTCCCTAAATCATTGTAAGAATAGTTTAGTTTACTGAAGAAGATTATATCGAAACTTTTCGAAATCATGGTTTATTTTGAATTACTCTTTTAGAATTTCATAAACTTAGGAAATTGGGCTTTCTCGTATCATCTTCGAGTTTGAGAGTATACCGGATGGAATCAAGAATATAAAGATCTTTGAAAAGCTATTCTTTGATGAATTGATAGGGTGGTTGAGGCGTAGACTCGGAAGTCGTGGATGGGAATCCTACCCCAGTTATCTAATTTTCACGAATTAAATTTGATTTATTTCCAAATCCTGCTTCCTCTCAAAAGCTAGTCTCTTAGGAAACCAACTTGCGGGATATTATCATGTCATGAGCCTACATCAGTCGCATCTGTAGCCCTTCCTATACTTGTTGAAAATATTTTGTTTCTCAGGGTTACACCTCTTTGGGTAACAGCTTTCATAGGTTATTTCCAATGCAGGCTATATTGTCAATTCCGAATGATTAGCCACTTCATAAAAAATACCTACCCCACCACCACCTGTTGCCCCCATTTTTCGATGTGTTTTGGTTTGGCCGTGGGATGCTGGTTGCCCCTTCATACCCCATCTTTTCATTACGCCTTGGAAACCCAAATCTTGACTGAAAGACAAAAGATGCTTACCTAGAAGATCTAAAAAACATTTTATATAATTGTGAACGAAAGTGAAAAGTTCAACTATTACCGTGGGACCATTTGGAAAATATGGAAGCTGTTTATTACCACACCCCTAAAAACCGCAGAAAATATGGGTGACTACCTTTTCCAGAAGTAGGACTTGAACCCACGACCTCCTGGGTTCGAGTCCTACTCGGGTAATTTTCATTCTCACAAATTATCTCGATTGATTTTCCAAATCCTGCTTCTCTTCAAGTTTACTTTTCAAGAAGGTTGCACAAGACATACTCAAACCGTTTCTAAAAGAGAAACTAATCCTTTCAGCACAAAAGAGTTGAAAGGTGAAATCACAGATTTTGAAAATCAAGATTGTGCCCAATGCTAGAGGTAAACATACAAGGCAGAGGTCTTGGGTTTGACTCCTTCACCCCAGAGCATGTTATCATACGCAAATAATCTTGATTGAATATCTTTAATGTTAACTAACCTTATTCCTCTGATGCGAACATATTGTCCAGGGGTGAAATGTGCAGCCGACATCACCATTCCTGAAACGGAGTGGAAAAGAGCATGTGTTTAGAGCTAATGTTCAGTATAAACAATAAGGCAAAATCTATTTTGTCAGACTCTCTTGATTGTTAATAAAAGACCTAACAAAAATAGTTTATCTTACCTAGCAACCTGGATAGTCACAAAATTGGTTTAAAGTGGGGGTGTCGTGATTTTTTTGAATTTCACAGTAGTTAGCTTTGGTAATTTAACTAAGGAAGCAAAAAACCCGAGTCAAATCTGAGTTTTCGTTTTTGAGTTATGGACGTAAAAGTGATTAGCCCAAACACTCTCCCCGGAAAACAGTTCGTTTTCGTCCAACGCGCCGCGTGACGTCAGTTGTTGTGACCAAATTCAGCTGATTCTCAAAACACATTGAAATCCCTTTAGAGTGGCTTCAGAACAACTTACTTCGCGCGGTCATTAAACCTCTCCTACAGGTATTTTAGTGTAAAGAAAAGGGTTATGATAATTTCAAATATTCTTTAATAGAAATATCTTATTTCAGCAACTATTCAATTCGAATTATCATCTCAAAAGGATGGTACAAACTACGAGTGTAGCTAGGTTGCCTAGACCATCAAAGTAGGAAGTGCTTCCAGAAATCGATCTGTAAAAAGGAAAACTTTTAATACATGGTGTATTGTTTCGACAATTTATAGAAAGATGGAGTTTTATGACATATACTTTTCATTCCACGTCCTCAAATACAAGAAGAGTAGGTGAATTGATTTATTGAGAAAAAAATGTGCAGATTAGAAAGGGCCCAAATAAGCGGAAAGCAAAAGAGGAAACAAATTGTCAAGGCATACAGTACCATAAGGCAATGTTGTTCTTCCTCGAAAAAGTGGCTTGTGTACACATATTTTTGCATCTTAGAAATTCCTTTAAAAGATTTTTAACTTTCTTCTACTTGAACAAATAAATCCTAAGAATCTTGTTTACACGTTTTTTTATAAGGAACCTTAGCTTTTGGCCTTGAGTATTCCGAATGCTCAGAACAAGGGGTGAACAAGGTACAACCTCTTAAAGTCCAAAAAATGAATAGCTTACCTCGTGGTAGAATTGCATCTTTTGTTACTTTAAATCCGTTGAGTTTTTTCTTTGCAGGAATCCCATACTTCACATACTCTCCATATAATCTTTCTGGTAGCTGCAAACAAGGAAATTATACAAGCAACTACTCTTGGGTTTCAAATAAGGAAATTGGTATGTCCCACCGCTGTTCCCGTTGACGTGGGAGATATTTTTGCATCGCCACTATTTCAAACCCAAATTATTCAAATAAACTTGCGAACTTACTTTGAGAATACTTTGATGGGCAAATATGCTAATTATCTTTGTTAGGCATTGGCACAGGCTAAAATGAATCTAAATCTGAATATGATTCTGACTCTAACTTTAGTAATATCTTGTTTTTCCTTTTGTTGTCTTTGAGATGGCCTAGCTTCTAGTTTTATTCATGTTTGTTCTGGGTTTCTGAATTGCGTTAGTATTAAAGATTCATGTTTACCTAACTTGGGTTGTCTCTAGTTTGGCATTTGTTAGGTTTTGGCAAAGCACAGAGGGTACAATGTATAGGTAAACTAATCAGGCAAGTGACCTTGATTCTTCTTCCCAATGTGACCACACCTCTTGACTCCTTTTGTCTGGAGTTAAAAAAAGCTGGAAAATTCACTCTTTGCACTTCTAAAGGTGGATTCAAACCAGAGACTCTTTGAACAAGGGTTGAATGATCCAGCCTCTGGGCAATCCCTACCTAACCTTAGCCATCCCAGGCCATCCTTACTGACACATCAGGTCAGGTTTTTCATTGAATCAGCCATCCCATGAGGACAGCAAATATGATTCAAATCTATGGCAAAGATAGCGCTGAAGCATCTGAAGCATCGAACCAGAGAAAAAATACCTCAAATATGTAAAAAATCTGTCAAGATTTAATTTTGAGAATCGTATGCTTATATACTTTGGTTGCAGACAATAATGAAGGTTTTTCTCAGATAATGTAAAGTTACCATGGTGCTTTTAAGCCAATTCTGTAAAGATGAGAATCAAAACTAATCTATTGGGACAAATAAAAATACCTTGCTGATGTCTTCGAGATTCTGAGCTCCAATGATTACTTCAGAATGATGGTTGGCTCCACCGTCTTTATAACCGAGTCTAGAATCCATAACTTGGTTGTCTTTTAGCTAAAATGATGATAGCATTTTCAATCAAGCTGTCTAAAGAAAAATGACTAATGTCACCCCATTGTTCTTGATAATTAAGCTTCACACACCAAAATACATCTGGCCCCGTTGCAGAATATGGCACTTCTTGACAAAGTCTCATGCATATGCAATGTTCCATTGTTCTACCCCATTTTCTATTGTTAAACTAGTGGTGGCCCTGGGTTTCCTCTGACAAAAGGGCTAGACCCTTTATAAGGATCTCACTGAACTAAACAAGTGGTTGAAAGATAACAAATTATCCCTTAATGTTACAAAAACGAACTCCATATTGATCACCACTAAGAATAAACATAAAATTCTAATGAGTGATGATCGAGAATTGGATTTGATAAAATTGGTACAACAGGAATAGATGTCATTAATAAAACTAAATATCTTGGTGTACGAATTGACAATCCTCTAAGCTGGAAAGAACAAGTCAAAACTGTATCCTCCAAAGTTTTGAAGGCATTTGGTATCTTGAAGAATGCCAAAAAATATCTTCCTCAGAAAACTTTGGAGACTCTATATACAAGTATTGTTGAGCCCCATTTTAGGCAATGCTGCTCGGCCTTGGGTTGTGCTTGTGTAACACTAATCAACCAGTTACAAAAACTTCAAAATCGTACTGCCTGTATTATCACTAGCAGTAGTTATGAAGCCCCCATTGTTCAGCTGACTTTATGTTATTTTGCTACATTTTTTTTCAGAAGGGCCCTTTTCGTAGGCTTTTCGGAGGGGCTTTTTACCAAAAAATTCAAAAAATTTGCTCCAAACAATGAATTTCTATTATTATCTATGCTTTGACGGGGGGCTAACACCCCTGTCCCCCTTCTAGTGCCAACCACTACTGTGTTAAACTTCACAGGAAAGGGCCATACTCTTCCGTCTGGACATTTAGCATAACATACTTATTCTGGTTTTCACTTGCTTGAATACACAAATCCATTTGATATGAATAGCAAACGAGAATCAGTGTAAGCATAACAAAACACAGCATATACACTACCTGAATCAAAGAAACGAAAACTCTTTTCCCGTCTTTCCGCCACAAAGAAGACATTCCAATCTTCATCCCGATTGCTCCAGCTCGCAGCGAGGTCTCCGTCCATTCTTGTTTGGTAAGATCGATTTTCAAATCCTTGGGAACAACTTTCTTGCGTTCTTCTGCCACTCTCCTCATGAGTTCATCGTGGTCGTCGGTTAGGCCTACGTCTCGCTTTTTTTGGCTAGGCCCATCAGCTTTACGATCTTTCGACTTCTTTTCAATAAGGTAGACATCGTACAAACTCTGTTTGTTTTTGCTGCTAGAATCATCTATTTGAACATTTTGAACAGTTGATAGGCATCTTATTGGTGTAAGGGGTGTTAAAGAACGATATTTCTGTAAAACTCGATGGCAAAAGCTCGAAGCCTGCACGCGAGCGGCAGCCATTTTCTTCTACTCTACTGCTACCACTCAATGTCGTTGACTCTCACCTACAGGATATAAGATGTTCCCCTACATATACAGTATACCTACGGTCCAATTTCCCCAAGTTTTTTGTATTTCCCTCTCCTAGGATTCCCAGCAAAAAATCTGACTTTTTTTTAATAGACAACGATTAAAATGAACTGCAGAGTAGCAGAGTAGTAGGGATCAGTTTTTGATTGTGAATCAAAGATAACTTTGAAAAGTACAACTTATTTTGCAAATGAAATTAACCAAAATTTTTACAACGCACAATATCTGACAGATTTTTCATGGCCAATGGTGAATTTCCAATGAAAATCAGCAACATTTTCGATATTACTAACCATTTCCTCAAAATTTGTTCGACTTTGTCATTTTCCCCTATATTTCATTCTTCAATTGGCCGAATCCCTCTTTTCCCTACTCCCTAGAAGTTCCCATTTTTCCCTACCGTAGGGGAATTATCGTACTTGAACGCTATCCAGACAATTAGGCCTCGTTCCGATTTGAGTAGGACCAAGCAAGATGGCAAAAATCACCATAGGCATCACAGACAGCAAGTTGTCAAATAAATGCAAACTTATCAATAATTTCATTTCACTGAATCGTTCGTTCGAAAGAAATTACAAAATTTCGAATTGAGATGTTAGTTACAAATCTACAGAGAGATAAAAGGGGTGGATCCTGTGACAGTAATTGGTCAAACAATAATTCCAGACGGCTTCAATACCCCATCCCACGAAAATTCCAAGGGACTTCATAAAGACTATTTACACAAGATAAAAAGCCTATAACGATTGAAATACCTGTCATGATAATGACAGTGATAATGACAGTGATAATGACAGTGATAATTATGTACCAGTGAGATGTACACGTTTTTTTATAAGGAGCCTAGCTCAGGGCCTAGTTCGTTAAGTTCCTTATTTTGAGAGCTCTTTTGACTACTTTGTAGTTCTAAAAGTTCCTTAGTAGTTCGATTCAATTCAATTCAATTTTCATAATTTCAAGTTTTTAATTACAGACTACGCAACGAAACATACTTACCATAAGATAAAGCTCAGGGCAAATAGAAAAGAACTCATAGGAGCTATCGAGTTATTTGCCCTATTACAATGCATGCATGATAGAATAACATTGAACTTGAAAAACTTTAACATGAACAGTAAGACAAATTATGATAAAGATTAAGATTATAAGTACAAAAGAAGAAAAAAACAACGCGAAGAACTAAAACTAAATGAAAATGAAAACAATAAAATTAAATTAGAATAAAGAAAGAAAAAGATGCCAAGAGCCAATAGTTAACCGTTACCTATTCTACTCAAGAATTGAGAGTTGACAGTTTTCTTGCAGGATTCATTTTTGTAATCATTCCGGATCCATTTTTTTAAGACTTTGACGAAATTGTATTTTGTTTTAGATTGTTTTATTTCAAAGGGAATGGTATTCCAGAGTTTAACTCCTTGGTTAAATATAGACATTGCTTTAAGATTTGTTCTTACTGCTGGCTGTGAAAAGTTGCCAGATGTTGCTTGTCTTGTATAGATGTTATGCACGGATGTAACTGATGTGAAAAGATCTGGAAGAGTTGTGTTGGCTTTTTTTTGAATTATGTCAAACATGAATTTTGCTGATTCTATTTTGAAGCATTCTTCTAAATTATTAAGATTAAGCTGACGAAACAAAGGATCACTGTGGACATTTATTTTTTCGAATGAAATTAACCTCACGGCACGCTTAAGGCTTTTTTCCAGAGGGTTTAGGGTACTTTTAAAGGTACCTCCCCAATTTATGACGGCGTAATTTATGTGTGGCTGTATAAAAGAATTATAAATATTTATAAGTATATTTTTAGGAACATAATTCCTAAGACGAGCGATGATGCCAATACCTTTAGAGATCTTTAGATTAATTTGCTGAACATGTGCTTTCTTAGACAGTTTGTTGTCTATGAGCACGCCAAGATATTTCACAACTTGTGCTTCTTCTATTTCAATATTATTTATCTTTATTTTCATTTTCTTATTTGATTTCTTATATTTAGGTGAAAACATTAAATAATTTGATTTACTTGTATTTAACGACAGCTTATTTGCTATCAACCACTGGAATAACTTTTCGAGCTCAGTGTTTATATTTTCTTCGAGTTTGCAGTGGCGTAGCCAGGGTCATAACTTTGGGGGGGGGCAAGATAGCGAGCGAAGCGAGCAAAGATTGGGGGTCCGGGGACTTGCCCCCGGGAAATTTTTTTTGGGCCACGCCCTTCAGAACGTCGGAGAACACTCCTTTTTGAAAGACCACCCTAGAATGATTAGTAGAAAAGTCCTTATGTTTGACTATTTTTTGATAAAATTATGCCAAGCACAAGACGTACTTAAGATTTAAGCTTAGAGTAACTGTATGTGGTGACGTTTACTGGGCTTCAATCTTCAGTACTTTAATCTTTCCAAAGCTGAAAGGTGATAGCCCTTTTATATGAAACGGGAAGGAAAATCTAATTTGAGGGACACGAAGAAGAAATGTTTCTTTAAAAAGTTCATTTAAAACTTTAGTTCTAATCGAAAGCCCAGGGGGGGTACTCATATATATTTAGGATAGGGGTGCTCAGGTTACTTTTTTGGGTCTAAAATTTGAGCAAAAGTTATTTTTTTGGGTCAGTCAATTGTACAATTATTTTTTTGGGTTCATGAAATTCTGAATTATTTTTTTGGGTCTTGAATACGAGAAAATTTTAAGAAATAGAGCAAAACATGATTTACAAGTTTAAGTTACAGTACACTTGGCTTTGTCTAGATGATCTCCCATAATCTATGGAACAGAGATTTATTTTTTATTTTTTTGGGTGTGGAGGGAAAGAAAAATTATTTTTTTGGGTCAAGTTTTATCCTAGAAATTATGTTTTTGGGTTGATGGTTTGTACCCCAGCCTGAGCACCCCTATCCTAAATATATATGAGTACCCCCCCTGGGATCGAAAGCAAACCTTCTGAGCGACAAATCTAAGTTTTAACAATAAGTTTGTGCTACGTACCGAGTGTCCCAAGGAAATGTAACATATACAAAAATCTCTTACGCAAGCTGTTTCAAATTCAAAATCATTATTCTCTTAATCTACAATAATAGGATTAAATCTTGGTATAATTTTCAGAATTTTTTTGCGAACTGGTTGCAAAGGTATAAAACAACAACCTCTATGTTTGCTGTCAGGGCAAAACTGGAGCTGCCAGCAATGGAGCAAAGTGTACTGCAAAATTAAAAGCGTGGCATTATCTGCAACTTCACAGGATTACACACAAGCACACAATTTCATCAAGAGATTGTTACCAAGGGATCCCTTGATGATTCATGAGTTTCGAGGGAGTTCTCAGTGTTATTTCAAATTGAAAGTATAACTCTATAATAATGGCCATGTCACTTTAGAAAAAGCAGTCTGTTCAATGTTCAATTACCTTGTGTGTTTGCGTGCTGGTCAGCAATCTTCGGTAATGGCTAGCATTTTTCATGTTTATATTTTAACAACATAATCCAATGTTGCTAATGCACCAGCTCTGGTTTTAACCCAGGGGTAATTTCGAAGTTTTCTAACTTTTAGCTTTACAACCAAGTCACCAAAAATACTGGAAATTGTGTCGAAATTGATTCTAATAATTATAGAACCAAGTCACCAAAATACTGGGAATAGATGAAAATTCATTCTAATTATTGCAAATATGGAAACGCACAGTGCATTGGTTGTATTGGTCCTTTCGCAATAACATGATTTCTTGGTGCACTCTTTTTTTATAGCAACCAGTAAATATGATTTGAAGCTGGCTGTTCTTAAATATTCCTCTACTTTCAGCCTGAAATATTCGTAAATTGTTCTTCCTTTTACAATGGTTTGGAAGCCTTTTTTGCTATCAGTAGTGTTCATTGTTTAAGTTTAAAAGTTTGACTCTCTTGACCATCTGACATTTTCTGTGTTCTGTGCATCAGCTTGTTTTGTAATTATTTCTCAGTCTTATAGTTATTTCGTAAAATTTTGATATTTAGCCAAAAATGATCAGCCTCAGTTTATTCTTTGCTTGTTCTTAAGTTTTGGCCAAACTTGAGGCTCGTGTTCTTATAAAATTTTTCTTATAGAAAAAAGAGTGTATTCTGTTACTTGGGATGGGAAAGCAGGGGTCAAACGTATATGTAGATAAATCAGCTGGTATCTCTGTCTCTGACATTCTTTCTGACGTGACACTAAGCCCAGAAAAGCACACAGCACGAGGAGATACGCATCCAAACTGAGAAAACCAAAATGACTGTCCTCGCTTTCACTAGTTTTTATTCAAAAAAGACATACCATGAGAGCGTTAAATTAACGCTAAGAAACAATGCGATGTCTTTGTAAAAGACAACGGTTTCCAGTGGAATCACAATAGCACAAACAATTCTCATGAATCACAAGGCATTTGGACTCTTCCAAACCCATCCCAACAAGAAAGGGATGAACCTCAAACAAAAGTAACTAGTGTGATCGAATATCAAAATTGCACTGAAGGCCCTAATTACCTTGAAGAAGCTGTCAGGACATGTGCATAGGTGACTGACCAAATATCTTATGACTAAAGAAATTCCTATCGGAATAATTTTGTCTAAGTTTATAATTAACCTACCCCCCTGAGGTGCCGATTTTATTGCAGATTTGGGCTTTTCTCAGACACCAACTTTTTGATCATTGGGGGGGGCGGTCGCCCCCCTTGCCCCCCCCTGGCTACGCTACTGCGAGTATGGATAAATCACTGTGAGAATAAAAGAAACTTGTGTCATCAGCAAAAAGATGTGGTCTTAAAACATTTGTTGCACTTGGCAAGTCATTAATATTAAGCAAGAAAAGCAAGGGGCCCAAAACACTCCCTTGAGGTACACCATGCGATACAGAAAGGCTATCTGATAAATTATTTCCAATGCAGACTTTTTGCTTTCTGTTCTTAAGATAAGACCTAACCCAGTCCAGACAATTTCCAGACAAAGTTCCTTCATCTTAAGTGTTTATCTAGAGGATAGGAATAAGCACCGACCCAAGTAGTCATTAGAATAGTTGCATATCTTTACCAAATGAATATATGCAAAAATTATTAAGTTCCTGGTGATTTGACCTTTAGTAGTAACAGTTCTCTAAGTATTTCGACCTTTTACATGTAGGTTCCTTATAAAAGGTACTTTATAAAAAAAAAGCGCGAATACGATACCGCGAGCAGACATTCTATAAGCCACAAACAAATACGGTACTGTGGATTACTATTGTGTGTGAGTATTATATAATGGAACTCGAGATAGCATCGTCAGATTTCTACCTCTAGGAGAGGGAACTCGAGCAAAGCAATCCAGAAATGGAAAAGGTTTCTAAAACTCTAGTGTTTTATGTAAATGGTAAGTTTAATATTAGTTCTGGGAGGGATGCTGTTATTTCGATTACCGTCTAGCTTCAGTTGTTTTGATGCTTGTGAAGCAATGTAAACACATCTCGACTTGTTGTGTTTTGTTTTGGTCGCTTCATTTTTTGAACATTTCACCACGCATTTGTAATACACGAAAAAGATGGGATATCATAATTATTAGGAAAGTCAGAGTACCACTCAAAATATCTTCGAGTGGTCTTTTCTTGGCGCTAGATATGAAACTTGGAGATTTAATGAGAAATATCTTTTTCCTTTTCGACCATCCCCCTTCATGACGATGGCGACGTAGGTAATAGTTATAATTTCGATATGGGTTCGGAACGGTCGAAGGACCTAACCCCAGAGATTTGAAGAGTTGAAATTGAGTTGATAGCGAAAAGAACTCGAGCTGCGGGTTGCGATTAAACGCGCATGGGGAAACACAGAGCTCAAAAACAGAGGACCATAATCATAAATGATGTACACTCGTCCTGTTTTTTCAAACCTCTCAGCCCTTGTTTTAGGATTGAAATAGTTGATAGATTAAGAAATAGTTGATAGATGAGAAATATCTGCTCTGTCTTGTTCCAGATTTTGTAATTCTTTTCATCTTAGCTCGCTCTCAGATATATCAGAACTACCCGAGAAGTACAGTATGGCACTTTTTTTATTTTAGTTCTAATATCAAACAGTGAACTGGTATAAAGCCGGCTGTTCTTTAAACGTTTCACTATTTCAGATTGATTCTTGGATCCTAAATCTAAATAAAATCTAAATCTATAACTATTGGTCAGAAGATAAATAGAAAACTCCACGTTCATCTCGACAAGCCTGTTTCGTGATTTCTCACTCATCAGGAGATGTACTAATGAAATTTGCATGTATATAAAATCTGATTTTATTAGTAGAGATGGACGTGTATATTTTCCTGTTTCTTTTCTACCAATTAATATATTTACGCTCTACTATCATGTATTGAGCACTTTTTTCTGAAAATCAAAACACTGGCTTTATAAAATTTAAATCTACGTTCTTAAACTGTCCTTACACGCTTTTTTTTATATGGAACCTAGGTCATGGCCTAGTAGTAAAAGTTCCTTATTTTGAGACCTCTTTTGACCACTTTGTAGTTCTAAAAGTTCCTTAGTAGTTCCTTAATTCTAAGTGTTTACTTAGTAGATAGGAATAAGTATCGACACAAGAAAAGCATTAAAACTCAACATTTAGCAATAAACTCGTGATAAGGAAACATGAAACATATTATAACACAAAGAAGCTTAGGCTAGGCCTATAAAACGTAAAAGTTAGTTACGTAGTCACTACAGAAGTTGCATTTCTACAACAAATGAATATATGCAAAATTATAAAGTTCCTTAGTGATTTGACCTTTAGTAGTAAAAGTTCCCTATAACCCTTATAACCCTTATAACCCTATAATTCCTTATTTCGACCTTCGACATGTAGGTTCCTTATAAAAGGTTCCTTATAAAAAAAGCGTGTACTTAAATACACGCATTTTTTTTATAAGTAATTGCTTTATAAGCAGGGTAGTACTCGACATGACAAAAACTTAAGCAATTCCAGTAATGGATAGAGGAATGCTAAGCGATTTGATAATTCTAGTTCTGATCCAATTGGCAATAAAAATCGTGCAGCAGCCATCGAGAAGTAAGTTACCGTGGATATTAGTACTTCGGCACATTTTGTATGCAAGATACTCTTGACAATTGTCGTACATACAAAAACTTCTGAGATGGTATTCTAAGAAACAAATCTTCAAGTATAAAAAGCTAAGCAATTGCTAAGCAAGTTTGAGTACTCAAATTTGCCATCTAGCTAAGCAATTTCGAGTACTGAACTCGAGCTGAAATTACTTATAAAAAAATGCGTGTAATGCTTTAAAGAGTAATTTTTGCAATGAGTTTCCCTAATTGTCACAACCTTATACTCCTCTGATCCGTCTGACATCTCAGTATGCTGTTCATCTGTTGTTTTGCTATTATTTTTTATCATATGACGATTTTTTAATTAATTTATTATGTATACATAATGAGCTTGAAATGGTCAGCCTCCTGTTGTTTTCGGCTTGTTCCGTAATTTTGGCAAATTTTTAAGGCTCGACTCGAGTTCTTATAATTCTTAGGCTCAAGTTCTTATAAGATCAAATAAAACTGGTCTGAAGGATCATATTTCAGGTTAAGTATAGAAGAAGGTCAGGCTGTTAATAAATCTTAATCAAAACGCTACTAAAAATCCCTCAAGCACTCAATAAACATTCAAAACACAGAAAATAGGAGCTATTTTATTTACTCAACAGTGCACATACTTTTTTCATAAGAAACTGAAAGATCTATCCAGTACTTAGAATATATTAATAATACGACGTACGACAATAGCTGTAATGATATGATAAATATTTCAATTATGATTAGCTAAATAGCCAGATTATGAAAAACTAAACGTATGGGGGCATAGCCCTTCCTCAGTACACGTATGTTTTTATAAGCAATGTAAGCTTGAGCTCAGTGCTGAAAATTGCTTAGCAGGAAGCCAAATTTGAGTACTCAAAATTGCTTAGCAATTGCTTTACTTTTTGATCGTGTTTTTTTGGAAATAGATTAGAAAAAGGTAAATATAGGGCCGTATACATGTCAGAAGGCACAATAAATTGAAGATGAAGAAACAAGCAGATTATCTTAATGACTTGATGATCACACGATGCAGCAAGAAAATAATACCACTACGTATTATTAATTATCAGAATTCCTGCTTATAGCTAACCGAACTGAAAACCATTTGATAATTGGTAAGTATTGAAAGTAAACAAGTATTGAAGCCACACAACGCTTGCACAGATCATTTCTGTTAATAAGATTGTGTTCGTTCACATTTCCTGATAAGTATTGAAAATGAAATATTTTGAATTGCTAAGCAGTCTTGAATCCAGTACTGAAATTGGTTAGCTTTTTGGTTTAACGAGTACTGACTTGCTTATAAATGAGTTACTTATAAAAAATGCGTGTACACGTATAGAGCTAAGCAATTGTTAGGCAATTTTGAGCACTCAAATTTGCCCTTCAGCTAAGGAATTCTTACTACAGTCTTTGGATGGTACAGAACTTCAGTATAGCCAGAAAAATCGGAAACATAATGTTATGTTTCCGATTTTTCTGGCTATACTGAATTCTTACTACTGCGCTCGAGTTTCAAATGGGTTATAAAAAAATGCTTGTAGCCGTTTTGAAAAAGGGACATGTAATACGTCCATACGCTTATTTCTTAAGAATCGTTATCTGATTATTAGGCCAGTGTAATTAGGGAAGCTTGCCTTATCTTGCTAGTGTTTATGTGTGGGATGGCTCAAATAACTTCTTCAAAAACTGTCATGTGATTAGAACCTTCAAGAGGTCAATTTATGACTGATCTAGTGTATAATCTCAACCCATCTGGTCTAGACGTATTTTTGATAAGAAACTCGTTATAAGGAACCCAGACTCTTGAATGGCCAAAAGTTTAAGTAACTCCAGTAATGGAAAAATATTTCCTAATAAAACTTCTAAATATTTGTTTACATGGGAGAGCAGCTGTTTTCTGTATTATGTTTAGATTTGAGTATTGTGTTATTTTGGTTTTTATGCATCAAACAAAAATTTTCGTGCTTTTTAGCATACATGCTAAATCCAAAATAAGAAAAAACACGATAAGATGATCTACACACATTTTATTATAAGTAATTTAAGCTCGAGCTTAGCACTAAAAATTGCTTAGCTCGGGGTAAATTTGAGTACTCAAAATTGCTTAGCCTTTTTAAACTTAAAGATGTGTTTCTTAGAAAACTATCTCAGAAGTTGTTGTCCAACAATTGTAAATAGTATTTTGCATACAAAAGTGTGCCGGGGTACTAATATCCACTGTAATCTACTTCTCTAAGCTGCTGCACAATTTTCATTGCCACTTGAATATAAGAACTAAAATTTTCAAATTGCTTAGCATTCCTCTATCAAGTACTGGAATTGCATATGTTGTTGTCATGTCCAGTACTGACTTGCTTCTAAGCAATTGCTTATAAAAAAATGCGTATATCGTATCTCTCTTATACACTCTTTTTTTTGTAAGAACCAGTAAATTTGATTTGAAGCTGGCTGTTCTTAGATATTCGTCTATTTTCAGCTTGAAATGTTCTTAAATTGTTCTTACTTTATAATGATTTCCAAGCCTGTTTTTGCTATCAGTTGTGTTACACGTTTTTTTTTTATAAGAAACCGGTTTATAAGAAACCTAGTACTAGAGCCCCAAAAATTTAAGAAACTTTTAGAACTACATCAATATCTTTAAGAAACTCCGAGAAAAAATAAGCGGACTTTCTGAGCAGGAAAGTAATATGTCAACAATACATTTTTGCTTGATTTAATTTTGCTACACATTTTTATTTTAGAGGAACACAGGTTGTTGACTCTAATTGTATTAGTAGGTGGGTTTCACATTAATACAAGAAATAAAAGAGGAAAAGTGCAAAATTTGAAGTTAAGTGCGTGTATCTAAAAATAAGAAACTTTTAAGAAACTTTTAGTACTAGAAACTGGTGGAAAATTAAGAAACTTTTAGTACTAGGACCCAACCTAGGTTTCTTATATAAAAAAAAACGTGTAATTGGTTCAAATATGGACTCTCTTGACCATCTGATATATCTGTGTGCTGTCTATTTGCTTGTTTTGTGATTATTTGTCTGTCTCGTGGTTATTTCGTATGATTCTTACATTGACCTTGAAATGGCCAGCCTCGGTTTGTTCTTAAATTGTTCTTAAGATTTGGCAAAATCTGAGGCTCGTGTTCTTATAAAATTGTTCTTATAAAAAAAAAGAGTCTAAAACCTGGCTAGCTTGAAGGCGAGTCAGCTTGCATACGAGGCATTCTGCTTCATATTAACAGGCCTTAAGTCATAAGAAACTTTCATTATATTCTTATTCTCTGACTGACTATCCAACGAATTATTAAAGCCAAAAACTGTAGTTGTCACCAACAAAAGGTGCAAATTGTTGAAGCAAAGCAAAATTGAGATGTTAGTGAATGTGGTAGCATTGTGGTTATCCGCAAGCATCAGAGCAGTGTGTGGCTTCAGAATCCTAAGATAGAATTGTCTGACCAACAGGCTCTGCTGAACAACAACAAGGCTTTTGTCTTAATCAGAATCACAAGAATTTCTATCATTCAATAAAATAAGCTCAAAAGTAGAGCTGAGGCAGTTAATACTACTTAGTGCGTATACGAGATGATTTATCGAAAACATTTTTGAAACTACTTCTTGCGTTAATGCCCTAGCAGCTAGGGATGTTAAGCTAGAGCGGTTTAATTTTTTCGAAATTTTATAGCTTGTTTGGGCTAATTTTAGCCCATTTTGACTAAAAAATTTTGTGTAGCTTGGAAATTTTGAAGCTAATACAGGCTAAAACGTCGATTTCTTGAATTTCCAGGAACCGGGGCACTATTTGGATTTTGTCACATATCAAATTCCATAAAAAGCCAAATTTGAAAAATCAGTTGATCATGTGGATCATATGGAGTAGTAAATCACGTGGTACTTCATTGCTGATGCCATCGACAACGCTTTTTGCTCCAAAATAGTCCAGAGGGCAACTGGGCAAAAATCAGCCTCATTTTTAAGCCAATATCACTCTACTGCCTGTGTAGGACTCTGTGTAGCGCACACGGCAGTCTCAAACTCAGAAATACACACGAGTCAAACCGTTTAGCAAAGTGGCCGATTTCATCCCTTAGTTCTAGCACTTTATGGAGGACGCTATTTTTCCCAAGCCTCCATCCTCGCTTTCAGGATGAGGAATTCGACGTCATTTTTGCAAAACTTGAAAACTTCAGTGTTCTGATAGCTACCTTCCTAAGTATGGATGGTCTATACGACTTCGAGTCATAATATAGAAACAAACAGACAACAGTAAACAAATCATATTTGCGAGATAATCGTGCTTCACAAACTAACTGCTTTACTTTACATGGTATGAAAACCTTAAAATCATGTTTATCTTCTAAAAACTATGAAATTTTACAAAACCAGACAGGCCCTAGAATTGTTAGCATAGTTCTGTAACATCCTTTACAAAAATTAGTTCATCAAGCCCTACAGTTGCCTATCTTTTTGACCATTACAGCCCTAATTGCTCACTATTATACTTACAAATCCATCTTTTTTCAAGGCAAGAAGATCATTGATGACAATGTTGATCCAGAATGGACGCTGCTTACGTATTTAAGGCTGAAGCTGCAATGCAGGGGAACAAAGCTTGGTTGCGCCGAAGGAGGCTGCGGTGCTTGCACCGTGATGGTGTCCAAATACGACAGAGAAAGTAGAGCAATCCAGCACATGTCTGTGAATGCTTGCCTTGCTCCCGTGTGCTCAATGCACGGCCTTGCAGTTACGACTGTAGAAGGAATTGGCAGCACACGCGGGAAGCTGCATGTCGTTCAAGAAAGAATTGCCAAGGCTCATGGCTCACAGTGTGGCTTCTGCACCCCTGGCATTGTCATGTCCATGTATACCTTGCTGCGAAATAACCCTAAGCCTAACATGCACGACATTGATGAATATTTCCAGGGAAACTTGTGCCGTTGTACTGGCTACAGGCCAATTATAGAGGGTTTTCGGCCATTCACAGAGCACTGGGCCTCGAATTCATCTGCAGAAACAAACGGCGGGGGAATCAAACAGAACGGAACAGTTTGCAATGGCGCTGTCAATGGTAAATGTTGCAAACTGCAGAATGGATACGACAATGATTCTTCCTCCGGCAGTGATCAAGAAGATTTGCCTAATATTCCAGCATACCAACCTGATCAAGAGCCGATTTTTCCTCCTGAGTTGCAGCTGAGCTCAGCCCTAGATGAGCAGCCTCTCCTGTTTGCTGGCAAGAACATGTCATGGTTCCGTCCAACTTGCGTCGAAGAACTCTTGAAGATAAAAACAAACAACCCGCATGCGAAGATTGTTGTTGGCAACACAGAGTTAGGGATTGAGATGAAGTTTAAGAACTGCCAATATCCGGTCATGATATCAACGTCCTCTGTGAAGGAGCTGAATAGCATTTCAGAGACAAATGACGGGGTTAGATTTGGTGCTTCTGTTACGCTCAGCCGCGTGGAAGATGTCTGCAAGCAGTTGCAAGCCAAACACGTGGCCTCCCGAGTCCAAGTGTTCTCTGAAATCGTGAACATGCTGCAGTGGTTTGCTGGCAAGCAGATCCGTAATGTAGCTGCATTGGGTGGGAATATAATGACAGGAAGCCCAATATCCGACTTGAACCCGATCTTCATGGCTGCAAAATGCAAGCTAGAAGTGCTGGGGGTAGCAGGGGTGAGAATCGTGGAGCTGGATGGGAAATTCTTCACCAGTTACAGGAAGAATGTTGTCAAACCAGAAGAAATTCTTCTATCGATCACCGTGCCCTTCACCGAAGCAAACCAGTATTTCCATGCATACAAGCAATCCAAGCGCAGAGATGACGACATCGCTATCGTCAACGCCGGCTTCAACGTGAAAGTATCAGAAGGCAAGATTCAGGATATAGTGGTATGCTATGGAGGAATGGCTCCTACCACCGTCATGGCCAAGGCCACTATGAAGCATCTTCAATATAAGGAATGGAACATGTCTATTGTCGAAGAAGCATTCCCAAAGCTGCTGGACGATCTACCGTTGGATCCAGGCGTTCCAGGGGCGATGGTGCGATATCGCCAGTCGCTCGCGTTGAGCTTCTTTTTCAAATTCTATTTGAGTGTAAGTGCAGCTATGAACGTTCAGTCATCGCCTGTAGCTGACGATGCTCTCAGTGCCATTAAGCCACTGGAGAAAGGAGAGTGGAAGAGTGAGCAGTTTTACGAGAGACGACTTGACAGCGATTCAAAAATATCTGTAGGTGCTCCGATTCCCCATTCGTCAGCAACGCTCCAGGCGACGGGTGAAGCAGTGTACTGTGATGACATACCAAGGATAGAAGGTGAGCTGTATATGGCGTTTGTTCTAAGCAACAAAGCCCATGCTAACATCCTAGACATTGATGCAAGTAAAGCATTGGAGATGGATGGCGTTGTTGACTTTGTCTGCCACAAAGATCTGGAAGGGGGTAGAAATGCGTTTGGTATTATGCCCGTTGTAGATGAAGAAGTGTTTGCATCAAAAAAGGTAATTTGGTTTCACGTTTCTTCGAATCCTACTCGGGCTACCTTTTATTCTCAAAAATTATCTCGAGAGATTAAACTTTCTTTGGCTGGTGTTGGCAAATCTGGAAATCTGCTAATTTCATCAGCAAAGTAAGTTTTCGATGTTTTTAGTTCAGTATTTCAAAAACGATATCTAACGTTGAATTTGCTTTCTACAAGTCCTAACTTTAAGCTGTTTCGTCAAAATAGGTAAAAAGAATTCAAAACATTAGTGGAAAGAGCTGTTCAAATTCGGAATACTATTTAGTAGCCTAAAGAAATACATCATATACCAAGAAAAATATTCCCAGAAATAGCTACAAGTATAAAATCGGTACGAAACCTGTCTCTACAAATTGAATTAAATTGATCCGAGGCCCCGTTCTTACTGCTCCGTATTTGACTGAAAACGGAGCAAAAACTATTCGTTTTGGCTTAGCGTTCACACTGATTCCCTTCAAATACGGAGCTGTTCGAATACGCAAACAAATACGCATACTTTTTTAGAATACGGTGCGTATTGAATACCCTTCGTTTT
The DNA here is from genome assembly GCA_963924455.1 of Pelagia noctiluca. NCBI lineage: Eukaryota > Metazoa > Cnidaria > Scyphozoa > Semaeostomeae > Pelagiidae > Pelagia > Pelagia noctiluca. The sequence continues at coordinate 5,321,264 of OZ004322.1, forward strand.
GAGTGTGAACACCAAATACGGAGATATTTGAATACGACGGTATTCTTTCAATGAAAATATTTGTCTGGAAATCGGATTAGAAGCACAGTATTTGCCCGGAGCAGTTTGAACACTTCATCGTATTCATAGCGTATTTGCTTAGGAACGGAGCAGTGTGAACAGGCACTGTTTTTCGTCTTCAAATATGCAGCAGTGTGAAAGAGGCCTGATAAACCTTTCAACCCCACCTTCCAGCTTTCCCTTTTCTACCAAAGAAGTTATGAAGATGGTTCTTTCTGCTTAGCACTCAGCATAAGGAGTTGGATTGACAGTAAGGGGCTCTTGAGCCAGGGTAGGTGTCGTGCCCATCCCCTTTCTGGTAGGAGCAAACAGAAGAGAAGCCTTCAGCTGCAGTTGACCAACTTACTGACTGGCAATCCTTTTTCAATCTCCTTCATTCAATTCAATTCAATTGATTTAATTCTCCAATTATAGCCGATAGCTTTTAAAGCTTTTGTATGAGAGAAGAGTACTATTATCATTATCATTATAAGTATTTTATATTATCTAACTCAATTGTAGGTTAATCACCACGGACAAGTCATCGGAGCCATTGTTGCGTTGGACCAAGCCAAAGCCAAAAGAGCGGCAAGAGCGGTAACAGTCACATACGAGGAGCTAACCCCTGTGGTCACCATCGAGGAGGCTATAGCTGCTAAGTCATACCACCTAGATGAAGCACAAATGGGACAAGGTGCAACAGTGGATGCCTTCAAAGAATGCGAACATACGATAGTTGGAGAAATGAGGACAGGGGCGCAGGAACATTTTTATCTGGAGACAAATGCGACCATTGCAGTTCCAAAGGGGGAGAATGGTGAAATGGAGATTTTCTCATCAACTCAGAATCCGACGAAAACCCAGCTGGTTTTAGCGAAAGTGCTTGGTGTACCGGCTAACAGGATTGTTTGTCGAGTGAAGCGGATGGGTGGCGGTTTTGGAGGAAAAGAGACTCGGACTGTGCCAATATCTGCTGCAGTAGCTGCTGCTGCTAAGAAGGTGGGAAATTTGATCAACAACATCAGCTAATTTCATTTTGTTTCCTTCTAATCCAACTTAAGAGGGGTATTTTTTTCAAAATGGCTGACCCGCAGATGGACCAACAGATATCGTTAAATTTGATTTGATTTATTCCATTAAGTCAATTGGGATTTGTATTGTATGATAGAGCCTTGCAAATGGTACAGCGAAGGATAGAAGCTTCTCATACTTGCATAAACGCACTTTGACCTCATGTTACTATGTAGTGATGTAGCAGGATGAAGTGCATCGCATGGTAACATGCATCTAATGGAAGAAACGCCATCCTCGTCAATTTAGAACAATGTGTAACAAACAATTAAACACTGTGTGTAACAGTGCTCTTTCTTGGAAGAAGGTCTTAGTCAAATAAGCTTTTTTCAAACCAACCATTTTGATTTCAGATTGGAAAACCAGTGAGGATCATGCTGGACCGTGATGAAGACATGATGATCTCCGGCTGGCGGCATCCGTTTCTATTCAAGTACAAAGTTGGGTTCAGCAGCGAAGGTCTGGTCCAAGCATTGGATGTCCAAATGTACAACAGTGCTGGATGGAGTATCGACTTATCAGGAGCAGTGCTAGGGAGAGCCATGTGTCACTCAACCAATGCCTATTATATTCCCAACGTAAAGGTCACGGGAAACTGCTGCAAGACAAACCTTCCTTCTAACACTGCATTCCGAGGATTCGGGGCCCCACAAGGTGAGTCTTTTGATACTTGATTATTTTTTCACCCTGCTTTTTATTTGTAATCAGTTTGTTTTTTGTAATTTCAAATTGTGAATTTTTCGCGGCCCTGTGAAAGACAGCCTTAGGTGATGGGGCTGTCTTGTATAGAGAGCGAATATGAAATGAATGAACAAAAAACAAACAGAAGAATCAAAATCATTTATAGCTATTACCTCTTGCACCTGACCGATGTAAACGTTGATAGCACTAAATTTGAGATGTTATGAAATGTCAATTTTCAAGCCCTAGGCCATTGCTTTTTCATTTCAGACCTTTTTTACTTCGTGAGATACCATGTTACATGTATATGAAAGAGTAGTGATATCTGATAGAGTAGTATCAGATCAAGAAAGTCTATTTCCAGCTAATATCAAAGCACTTCCATTCCACATGAATTTCAAGACTTGGTCAAACCTGTTTCTCTGAAACAGATGTGTTTGCTCATTTTATCGCAGATGATTTCTTTGATGGGACTTACATGTTACTTTTGTTTGCCTGAATAAGTAATTTTTTCTTCGTTTCACACTATCAAATGAAAATATTCAATAAAAAATGAAAATATGAATACCAGTTGATCATGGCCGTACATAGCGGGGGGTGAGGGGGGCTGCTGCCCCCCAAAAAATTCCAAAAGTATATGCTTTCCTATAGAGGATATCCTCAAAAAGCTCTTCAAAAGGGGTTTTGCCCCCCCGCTAAAAATGTTCTGTGTACGGCCTTGCAGTTGATTTCTCTAAGGCAATCTTACAAGTTACTAATGTTTGTCTAAATTGATTACCCCTTGCTATGTTTCAAACTAAATAATATAATGAATAATTTCATAAAGTAATAAGTAATATACAATGTAATGCGAAATATTCACTTTCTGAACTTTGACAGTTCAACTCGTAACAAATACTTTCCATAAAATGCCTGTGATAAGGCTTGTACTGACGCTGCAACGTGAAGGTGTATATGTTTTGCTCCCAAGGTATGATGGGTGCAGAGACCTGGATGAACGACATTGCTGTTTCGCTCGGACAAGATCCTGCCGAAATTCGCGAGAAGAACCTGATACAAAAAGGCCAGATCAATTTCTACGACCAACTGATGGAGACTTCATCTCTGACGGATTGCTGGAGCGAGTGTCTTAAGCAGAGTAGGTATTACGATGTGAAGAAGGAGCTGGAAACATTCAATGCTGGAAATAAATGGAAGAAGAGAGGAGTTGCAATCATCCCCACGTGTTTTGGAATCTCCTTCAATGCTAGGTTCATGAATCAGGCAGGTCAGTATCGGTTTGCGTTCTGATTCTTGAGTAATGATAATAATATATATATCTAACAGTAATGATAATACATTCGGTCTTATCGAGGCTGTTTCTGGCACAACATTTGACGTAGTAGCTGCCACTTATCATGGCAAGCCTTTGAACCCCACTAAATACCAGAGGCCGGTCATGTTAAATAGCGACTATCGTGGCAATTGTTGTATTCGGATTCTTGTTGTTGTTGTTTTTGTTGTTGTTGTTGTTGTTGTTGTAGTGTTGTAGTTGTCTACAAAGATCCAATAAGAGCCTTTTTATAATCCGTCAAGAAATGATCATTTTCACCTAGTGCAAGGAAGTTCAATTTTTTATTATTTCAACTTAATTTCCTCTCAAAGAAGGTATTTCCAAAATTCATGTAATCAATTTCTAAAAAACTGATTTCATTATTCTTATTCATGACATTTAGATTAAACTTTAATAAACTTCGAAATTTCAAATAGTCTTCACTTCCTAGGTGCACTCGTGAACGTTTACACCGATGGATCAGTCCTTCTGAGTCACGGAGGGACAGAAATGGGACAGGGACTGCACACCAAGATGCTACAAGTGACAAGTGAAGCGTTGAAGATTGATATATCCAAGATCCATGTTATAGAGACTGCCACAGACAAGGTGCCCAACACCTCTCCAACTGCTGCCAGTGCAAGCTCAGACTTGAATGGAATGGCAATATATAACGCCTGCTGCGAGATCAACAAACGGCTGGAGCCTTATAGGAAAGGGGAAACGACCTGGGAAGAAGCCGTCCAGGCAGCCTACTTCAATCGCGTCAGTCTTTCCGCTACCGGCTTCTACGCCACCCCTAACCTAACATACGACAGTGCCACTAACACTGGAAGGTTGTTCGCTTACTATACTAATGGTGCTGCCTGCTCTGTCGTCGAGATTGACTGTCTGACCGGGGATCACAAGGTACTGAAAACAGACATAGTCATGGATGTTGGCCAGTCACTGAACCCAGCCATCGATATTGGACAGATTGAAGGTGCGTTTACGCAGGGTTACGGAATGTTTGTTATGGAGCAGATGATCCACTCACCCGATGGAATGCTTCTAACACGTGGCCCTGGAGCGTATAAGATTCCCAGCTTCAATGATATTCCAACTGAATTCAATGTTTCTCTTCTTAAAGGTGAGTGCAATTGCTGTTATATTTCTTTCACTTTTAGTAATTTTGCATCTGCTAATCTACATGGGTAAGTTTTGACTTCAATAAACCCAGAAAAATCGCTCAACAGAGTAATTCGCCCGTCAGAAATACAACGAAACAAAAACCCAGCGAATCACACTCTGAAAATCATTCATCTCTCTTCTGATTGGTCTATTCCGATCCACATCCGAGTATGATAATTCGTTAGGTTTTTCTCTCGTTCTCTTTCTGACGCATTACTCTGTTTGCGTGTCAGACGAAAAGCTTTAGTAATCCATGTTTTCGCTTCACTATACTTCCGATTTTTCTGGTTATTGAAGCTCTGTACCGCTCAAAGACTGCTCTATAAGTTTTAACCGTAAATTTTACCGATGTACCTCATACAGGCAGGCATAAAGGGTCTCTTTTATGATTCCTAACAGTTGTGGTCGATAGATAAGAAAATACGCTCACTATCTTTAAGATATTGGTTCATGCACGTAGTGCAGAGGGTCAGTCACTGAACTGACCCTCTGATCCACTGATCCACTGACCCTCTGGTCCACTGATTATAGGTTTACTAATGGAGCAGTTCGAGGGGCATTTCACTCCCTTTTGAAGCGTACGAGATTTTTTCAAGAACAAAAGGATTTCCAGTGATTTTCTAGGGATTTTCATAAGAACAATAGGATTTTCAGAAAAAGTGTACGAGATTTTTAGGGAGTGGTTTGCCCCTCGGAGCAGTTCAACCTTTCCTCTCAATGCAACCAAACCTCGTGACTCCTTTTGTCCATTTGCCTGGAGTTACAGAGAGCATGCAAAATCTCTCCTCACACTTTATGTGACAGGTCCTAAGGTGGTTTCAAACCACGACCCTTAAAAAAAGGGTTGAGTGATCTAACCACTCGGCGATCCCTGCTTATCCGCTACACTTGCAAAGATAGACCTTACACTTTTGACAACAAATCTACCCTGACTCTAGAAATAGTTCTGATTGCTCACGTAAAATCACTTTACATTTTTCTCTCAGGTGCTTCCAACCCCCATGCTGTTTATTCTTCAAAGGGAATCGGGGAGCCACCCCTGTTCCTTTCCTCCTCGGTCTTCTTTGCAATCAAAGATGCGATACAGGCAGCGAGAGTCGAGCGTGGGTTGAAGCCGCTTTTCAAAATGGATGCTCCAGCCACGTGTGAAAGAATTCGAATGGCGTGTGAAGATGAAATCACAAAGTTAGTGCCAACCCTGCCAGAAGGAACATTCAAGCCTTGGGGAATACAAGTTTGAGACTTGTCTTCGTTATTTGGTGCAACAGCGTGTGGTCTTGATTTTGAATTTTAATTTTTTTCTATAGACTCACAGTTTTTGACATTGTTTTACAGACTCACAGTTTTTGATATTGTTTTACAGACTTACAGTTTTTGATATTTTTTATAGACTTGGACTTTTTGATAATTTTAAAGAGTTTGTCATTGTTTTATAAGTTTTCGAAATTGTTTTATAGATTGGAGTTTATGATATCAATTTTAGACCTAACAGTAGTGGCGTAGATAGAGGTTGTTCAGGGGGACGAAGTCTTGAAGAAATTGAAATCCTTATTATCATCCGTTGGAAAATTTGAACTTCTTGCCCCTCTGAAATAAAATCTTATCTATACATGTCCAAAAATATATACCCCTGTTCATTGAATGATGATAAAAGAATGTTTGTAGATTTTCACTATTCAAAGTGGTACAATTCAATTAATGTAGTGTTAACTAAGACATAAAGACCTGTCTTGGAAATTTGATGAGGCAATTGAAAGATATGTCCTTTAAGATATTGCCCACTATGACAAGATCTATTCCTTGAAATCTAACCTAATTTCTAAGTAATTTCATGGAAAGTTTGATTTACCAGGTTTTTATACAGCTGCTTGAAAAAAGAAAGAACTTAAAACCTTACCATGTATTCAATATATTGTAAATCAATCAGATAAAATGAAACGTATGACGTTTTTTATTTACTTTTCATGTCGCGCTTCTCTCTTCTCAGTCTCAAACAGTAAAAATCAAATAGTGGCTTATCGCCGCTGTTTATTCTACTAGGCAATTGTTTATTTAATAAACATAGATTTGGCAGAACTTCTTATCAGTGAAAGTACACTAACGTTCAAAATGTATTGGAACACCTACCAACAAAATGGTGTCTCTTCGTGGAGAACCCACTAAGGTCCAAATGTACCGCTAAACGGGACACCTAGCAAGAAAATGGTGTCTCTTCGTGGAAAATCCACTTAGGCCCAAATGGACCTCGAAACAATTAAGTCTCTTCTTGTTGGTGAAAGTTAAGTGTAGTTCCTATATTCTCTTTCCACTCAACTGTTTTTCCTATCACTTTGATAACAGGCATACGCATGGCAGCTACTACCAATACGATTCGTTCATTCATTCGCCTTCCTTGTTAACAGTACCAACCGCTTCAAATTATTTTCATCTGTGGTTCCCATATAACAGTAACTGATAGAAAAGACCAACAAATTTGGAAGTAGAATTCATTCTAATAAAGTCAGAATTTTGTGAATCGTTGGTTGTGGTTGGTATGCGTTGCTAAGGCCTATTTTCTCTACCGAATTGTGTTAATGAGGTACACCATCTTCTCTGGTATCGTCTGTTGTTAGGAGACCTATTGTCACGACTTTGTTTCACATAGGTGTTGATCGGAGAACAGAGTAACTGAAAGTCCATACACGCTTTTTGATAAAGAACCTTTCATAAGGAACCTACATGTCGAAGGTCGAAAAACTTAAGGAAGTTTTACTACTATAGTTCAAATGACTAAAAAACTTTATAATTTGGCATATATTCATTTAGTGCAGATATGCAACTTCTCTAATGACTATGTAACTAACTATTACGTTTTATAGGCCTAGCCTAAGCTTCTTTGTGTTATAATATGTTTCATGTTTCCTTATCACAAGTTTATTGCAAAATGTTGGAATTTTAATGCATTTCTTGCTTCGATACTTATTCCTATCTACTAAGTAAACACTTAAAATTAAGGAACTACTAAGGAACTTTTAGAACTACAAAGTGGTCAAAAAAGGTCTCAAAATAAGTAACTTAAAGAACTAGGCTCTAAGCTATGTTTCTTTATAAAAAAAGCGTGTAATGTATGCCCTATACTCTCTCTTGTCTGTTAGAATTTTACATTTACACATTGCTTTCTAAAATGCGTTGGTGAATACTATAAAATATTTCATGAAGAACCGATACTTTTGAATAAGGGACCAAGAAAAGTGTTTTTAATCCATCTGTCCATCAATGCCCTTGTTGACTAAAACAATAACGGAACAATACACCGTGAACTCTCAATCTTAAAAAGACTTGCAAAAAAATATAGAATAGGTTCCCAAACCATTTCTTTCCATAAACTATGTTGCAAGCCTCCCGGGTTTAATCTGCGTGACTTTGCACCCAGTACACTTTAGCGTAGAGATTTGGAAACACTTATTTATACAACGTCAGAAAAACGAGAAGAGCCACTACTTCCTGAGAGTGATGAAATGACTGAATAGCCCCTTATTGAGAAGCTTCTTCATTTCATTTGAATTGATTATTCACGGGAGGTGTTTTATAATACTCCTACCCCATTAGATGAGTGATATCTTTCAACCACCTCCAGTTTGAGTCTATTTTCAACCAAAGAGTAATAACGCTAACAAATACACACATTACTAAACAATTCTTGAATTAATTTGCACATTTACAAAATGAGTTGGAAATTTGGCCAAGCTCAGCTTAACCACTGCCTCTTTCTATAGCTGCATTCACAAAGAACTTTTACCAGCATTTCCACAGGCTTGGAAATGACCACAGTAGGAAGTCTCCAAAAGTTCACAAAGATCAAATTTTTACAACCAGATCCTAGTGTGTAGATATGTAGATGCTTTTGAAATTGTTGGCTATCTTGAGGCACATTTACTAAAATATGAAACAACTAGAAACAAGTAAAAACAAGTAGGAAACTATTAGAAAGGAATAGGAAACGAAAATGTTGGAACAAGGTAAAAATCCACTCAATAGGGAGGGGATAGATGAAGTCCTTCCAACACCCACTGCCTGTTTCCTACTCATTTCTACCTGTTTCATGTTATAGTAACTATGATCTCCAGGAAAACTTACAAGCTCTTTAGATCCAAAAAACAGGTGTATTTTGAGCAAGATTGAGGGTTATGCATAATTTACAAACTAAAGACCCAAAGCAATTGATTGCAATAAGGTCCATGTGATATAATTTCAGACGTTGAAATAAAAATCACAAGATATTTGTGTGCGGAGAAGGTGGGAGCTGATAATTTACCATAAAGTATTTGCATTTAAATACTCTTTGACGCAGCAAGCTCTTACAAGGCTTTAGAGTGAATGCAGCCTATGGTGACAACACACTACTGGTAATTTCAGCATTCTCATTTCAGTATTTTAATAGATACTTCTATACAGATGGATCTTTAGTCAGAACTTTTAACGTCCTGGATGTTAATGTGTTCAAAGCATAAGTTGGGGTCTCTTTGGCAAATAAAATAAATATTTGGTGATATTCAATTTGTTTTGAATATAATTTATATTGATCTGTGCAGACATAGGTTTCTGTGATCTCGTGCTGAAATCTGCAATCTGTTAAGACATTCTCTATTTCATCTGCATCCTCTTGTATATAAGCAACACCAACAACAGAAAGATAAAACTGCAGCAAAACTTCTCTTCGTTTCTCATCATTCATCACCTCAACACCAGTCATGCTTCCATGGGGGTACACACTAGCCAAACATTTACCATCCTCTATGTTGACTAAGATAAAGCCACTGATACATGTATCCAGAACTATGAATGTCGGAACATTTCGTGGATGCGATCTTGAGCATGCTCGTAAGCTTTCGGCAGCAGGTTGCCAATATCTACCTACGTGATCTTGAAGAACTGTTTGCAGTAGAGGCTGCGGCCCACAAATTACACAAACCTCTATTCCCTCTAGAATTTCCATAGTCATTAAACGATGCGGTATATTCGGACTTCCGTGTGGTAGATAAATTGGAAAGTCTCGGGCACTAGCTTGACGAACAGATCTAAGTAGCAGCAATAACAGCATGGTCTCTGATGGAAGCAGTTGCCACCATTTGTCAGTAGCAACTGCAATTTTTCCATAAACAAGTAAACAGCCAAACTCACTGTCACATGCAGACACAAAAGCATCCAAGGAATCTTGAAGTAAAGTCGTGTTATTGCATAAAATTATATCGACACATTGCGTAACGTTACCGAACAGAGCATTCCCGCAAAGCAGGCTATCTATCAAGCAAGTGCTTCCTCTTAGTTCTCTTTTTAGTCTCTCGACATTGCTGATTTCTTCCAGTTCAGATAGGCCCATAAACAGAACCATCGCATGAAAAATATTATCCAGCAGAACATGGAATTGAAAATCAGATAAACTCGCGTCTTTGGATATGATAATTAATTTGATTGAACTTCTGAATACTTTCCATACAATCTTTGCTTTTCCAGCTCTTGTATTTAAGATTTTCACGCCATGGTTTTGAGCAAACATATCAATTCCGTTCAAGGATCCCATCACGGGAAAAGACAAGGCCTTTTCATCTCCCAAAGTTCGAGTCAAAATCGGTATTCCTGCATCTGCCGTCACACACATGAGTTGAGTAATTGTGGAGGTCATGCTAGGCAAATTGTTTCTTGAGAAAAAGGCTGCCAACAGAGAGTGAAAGGCCGGTATTTCTTCTCCTCCTGAAGCTGTCAACAGTGCAAACCACTTAATCTTCCGCCATTTTGTGATCAAAAACAAATAATCAGCCTCGGATTCGTGCCACTATTGGGGGGCCTATTCTTTTTCTAGACCTCCCGTAATTAGAGCCACCTTGTTTTCTAAAGACATGCAGGCCAAAATCTGTTATCTAGAGGGGTGGCATAGGGAGCCTCAAAAAGTAGGGTGATCATTTGCTTTTCCCAGAAATATTTGATAGGAAACAGCCCTCAACATCCCTTGGGTTAAACATTATCGCATTTTTGCGAACATTCAAGATGAAATAGAAATTTGAGGGAAATCTTTCGAAAAGTGACGGGGATTTGACCCCCGTTCCTCCTACTATACGCCACTGGCAACCTTTTCTGATGCATCTTACTTCAATAAAAATTTTCATCTTGTGTAGTTTATATTTTATATCAGTTTCTTACATTTATTTTTCTTTCTTTCATTTCTTTCATTTATTTTCCTGTAAATTTTGTATTACTTTTCAACTTGTAATATAAATTCAGATACCGCAATTTGTTCACTAGTAAAAAGTTTATAAACCCCTTTGTGGCTGATTATAAAATGATCAATTTTCTGTGATTTAATCAAAACGATTCCCGAGACGTTCCATACGTGCAATTTCCCTCAGCTTCCTTAGTCACCATTCCTACCCCACCAAATTAGGCCCATCGAAGCCACGTGCGAATCGTTTGAAGTCTGGGCACGAAATTGCATACTCAACAACATGGAGGGTGTCGCAGAAGTAATGGAGAGGATGGAGAGTCCTGCAGCAGAGGAGAAGGCCGAGAAGGTTGAGATTAAAGAGGAAGCGAGCAAGTCCGAATCTAGCATGGATGACATTCTTGATGCGAATATGGCTTTGGAAGCTTATGGCTGTGAGAAGTTTGAGATGGTAGAGAAAATCAGGTACTGTTTGTGCAGCAGCAGCACAGCAGCTCAGACTGCACGGGTCATTATCCTAGGCCTCAGCCTTTTACACAGGCCTAGTAGGAGATCTGGGATTCAGGTTAAGGCAGGGTTGGCGAATGACTGCACATGCTTGATGCCAAGCAAATGGTTTGGGCAAAAAGATATAAGTGAATCAAAATTCTAAGAAGTACAGGTTAGGCAAAAAACCAAATATTTTCTTATCCAACTAGGTGCAGGGAAAGAAAACGCAAAATTTAGATGCATTCTCAAGATAAAATGAATAACGTTTGATAAGAAACAATAGGGTGGAGTTGAAAAACTAGGGGTATCGATTACCAGGTATTGCTGGCGTGGTGCAACATTAAGAGTAATAGAAGAACAATACACTCTTTTTTTCATAAGAACAATTTTATAAGAACACGAGCATCAAATTTTGCCAAAACTTAAGAACAAGCTAAGAACAAACTGAGGCTGCACATTTTTAGCTCAATGTAAGAATTTTAGGATACAATCATGAAACTGACCAATAATTGCAAAACAAGCAAAATGACAGCACACAAAGATAGAGGTCGTATATCAGATGGTCAAGAGAGTCTAAATTTGAGCCAATTAACAAAATTGATAGCGAAAACAGGCATCCAAATCACTATAGAGTAAGAACAATTCAAGAACATTTCAGGCTTAAAATAGAGGAATATTTAAGAACAGCCAGCGTCAAATCAAATTTATTTGTTCTTATAAAAAAAGAGTGTTAGGTCATTTTGCGAGGTGTAAACCTTGGGTTTAAGAAATACAAGCTCTTTACCCTGGTGTTGTGGTTAATGAGGAGAATATAGAAAAGGAGAGCTTTCAGAGGCTTTAGACTAAAATCTTAAAAACAGAATCTTAAAAAGTCAAATTAAAACAGATACCTAAAATTTCTTCAAAGTTGTTAGGTTCTCCAAGGGGTGTGCTGGGAGCAAAAAAGGGCACAGGAAAGTTTAGGTTTAGGGCCCAATTAATGATGGTGCTATAAGGATAGAGGGGACCACATACAAGCAGTCTCTAGGGGCCCACTGGGGAATTTCCCGGTATCCCGGTGGGCCAGCACGCCCCTGGGTTCTCCAAAGTATGAATCTCTGCCAGAACGGTTTTACCCATCTTCAATTCGTTAGCCACCGCCCTGTCGAGATAAAGGGAGACGTGAATGACTCGAATAAATTATTAGAATATACTCTTAGGTAGTCATACACATTGGCTATAAGGGCTGATTCATGATACCACGCTTGGTGATGTATCCAATTGAGCTTTAAAGAGGGTTTTTCTGCTGGCGTTTCTATGATACAGCCACTACTAGTCAAAGCAATTAGAATATACTCTTATGAAGTCATACGCATTGTAGTTTCATGAATAAAAGCCATATCTACATAAAAGCCCCAGCCTAACTGCACCCTACGTGCAGTGGAAGCCATTTAATACTTCTTTTCGGTAAATTCGAGTACTCAAAATTGCTTAGCAATTGCTTAGCCTTCTTCATATACAAAATTGGTTTCATAGGAAACTATCTCAGAAGTTGTTGTACGTTGAATATTGATGGTATCTTACATTCAAAAGTGTGCCGGGGTACTGATACCCACTGTAACCTGCTTCTCTATAGCTTTTACACGATTTTTATTGCCTATTAGGTCAGAGCTAAAATTTTCGAATTCCTTAGCATTCCTCTATCCAGTACTGGAATTGCTTAAGTTTAACATGTCGAGTACTGACTTGCTTATAAAGCAATTGCTTATAAAAAATGCGTATATATGAAGATAAAAACAATCTACCCTTTCTCGTTGCCTAACAGATGCTCATAAACTGCATTCATGATCAGTCAGCCTGCGTTTGGCATAAAGAACTTTTTTCAGGTGGTTTTTCTGACTGATGGTTATGATAATCAATGGAATATTCTTGAATCCCTAGAGGGACACATAAACATTGTGGATGAAAACACCAATATAGTTTTAGAACACATTGCAAACTCACTACTAACAGCAGGGATAGTCACTCAAAGGACTTGTTTATGTAGACATTTATTTGCCCAGTCCATGTAAGCCTTGAACTAATTTTCTTTTCAGTTTAAAAGAAAAAAGAATCAAAGAAATTTCCTGTGATTTCTTTGAGAAACTCACTAACCTGAAAGAGCTAGACTTGGATGATAACCAACTCAACATAATTCCAGTCTCGGTTGGCCATGAATCTCTGAAGGTTCTCAGTTGTGCTAGAAACAACCTCAAGTCAGTCAATGAGTTTTCTTTCTTCAAGAACCTGGAGTGCTTGGACATATCCGGAAACGATAAAATTCAGGTAAGTTTCTTCTGTTGATTATGTCAGGTGAAAGATTGCATCTTCTTCTCAACTCAACAACTCCCCACCTTACCAAATTTCTATTTTTTAAACAAACAAATTTAAGAAAGGGTCACTAAAACCATGTTTCAGAGCCATTCTTGAGCCATTCTTATATTTGCATTTCAACATAACACACATGCACACAAAAACAGAATTTATATTCCTGTTGTTTTCCCTACTAGCAGGGTTGACCCCTGTCCATGGATTTACAAATCCATGATTTTGGTTATGGAGCAATTTTTCATGGGCTGGATGCCCTTCCCATCACCAGAACCCTTTTAGTCACTTCTTCGACACTCGGGAATACAGTGGATGAATTCTCACCCCCAACCACAGGGATGCATATCTACATAGAGAGTTGGTAAGTTTGGGTGTTGTGAAAAACTATGACACCAGTCAGGTTGACCAGTAGAAAGTATGCTGACACCCATCAGTGCCTTTTTGTCTTTTCACTCTATCTCAAAATTCTTTTTTCCACAAGTCAAACGACTTTTTATGGTTTTTTCAGGTTTCAGAAAGATATAAACTAGTTTCAGTTCTCTTGAAGCTTAAGTCTCTTGATGGAAAGGTAAGTTTGTTTCCTTGATTAATTTGATCATTCTTAACTACTATGGATCAAACTTGAAATCCAAAGGGTTATTCAGGGGGTAGTAATAGTAATTTTCATTTTCAATATCTGTGACATGAATAGATGCAAAAAAATGTTCTCACTTTTCAATTTTTTTAGTACTTCTCTTAGCACGGGTTTTTTTTATTCCTCATTTTCAATTCTTTGCCAAGGTCACTCTGCAGATCTGTGATAGGCTCTCAGCTTTTAACTCAATATAGTTATTATAATCATCATCACCAAAAAAAACCAAGGGCCTGTTTATATGGGAAAAATTACTTTACCTGCTAGACCCCAGGGCTGGCAGATGAAGTAAATTTCAAGCACTGTTTATATGGGAATTTCATGCCGGGTCTGAGAGGCGAGGTAAATCCCAAGACATCATTAATCGTCAACGCATCATTGATTTTCCATTGTTATGCGGTTGAATTTACTCTACCTCACCGGTAGTTTTGCGTTTATATGGAGAAACTTCACTTCACCTTGGTGAAACTTCAGCTCCTGAGAGGCGAAACTTCACTATACTGGTGATGTGGAGTGAAGTTTTATTTTCCATATAAACGCAAACTGAGATTTCAATGGTTTTCTATAGGAGGGTGAAATATCACTTGCCAGCCCCGCCCTGGTTCTGGCAGGTGAAGTATTTTGGCCATATAAACAGGCCCTAAGACCTCATACAACACAGTCATGTGATGCAGTGATGTGATGTAGTGTAATGACCTATGTTTTGAACCTAGCTCTGGTAGGAAATAGGCCCAGCCTTTGACTGCAGGATGAACTTAAATTGGTTCATAATTTTTTCATCCCAGGATGTGGATTTAATGCGAGAAGCTATTGGCAGGCTGGATGCCATGCTAGCTGGGAAGGTAAGACTCCTTTTATAATTGCGTATAAAAATGAATAAACTATTCATGTTTTGATTATGGATTTGATTGAGTTGCTCTTGCAGATAAAATTTGATGTTTGGCAATGAATAATCTCAGTTTGTATCTACAAAGATCTTCAGCACTGTCATAGATCCTTTTTGCTTCATTTCCTTTGTTGCTGGCTATTTTTAGATTCTACAGAAATCTGTGCTGTTTTTTATAGCTATTGTGTGAGTTAATTTCTGATTTGTTCTGTTTTATTTAGTTGAGAGAATTGTTGAGAATAACTGATTTGAAGATTTACGGAAACAAAGATTTAACAGATGAAGAGTACATGTCAAAATTAGAAGCAAAAGTTTTACCTATAGCTAAGGTTGGTTTTATTCTCGCACATCTATCATGTTAATATTTTAAATATATTATATTCAGTACCAAAGAATATTATAATGATAATTGCCACTATGAGGCTCTACGGTACTGTTTGAAATAATTACTTGTGTTCTTTATGTACCAAAACGCTTCTTTCTATACATCTATTATGTTAACATAGATTTAACATCAAGTTAAATTCCCATTATTCTCCATAAAGCAGAGCAATTTTTTTGAGGCGCCTGATTTATTCAGTCGCAATCTATTCTAAAATCATTCATTGAATTTCTAGAAAAAGATATCTGTTGGGCCAGAAGTTCTAAAAGGATATAGAGAATACAAGGTAAGATTTTGAATATTCGATTACATCCAAAAATTACAATTTTTCCAAAATATTTGAATCAGATGAAATACACTTTTAGCTTCAAATATTCACTGGCTCTTAAAGGGAACAAGCTGGGTTAAGGGAGCCCTGATCTATTTTATGCATTGGACTCTATTAATTACATGTCTTACCTATATTATATATTTTATCTAAACTTTAAAGAAACTGGAGTAATGATAGTAAACTGTTTTATTTAATGCTTCTCCTAATAGCTGGAATCTCTGCTCAAATTGGAACTTCCCGATTACTTATCAAGTCAAAAAGATTCTCACAACGGTAAGGAAGGTATGTGAAAACTATTTATAGTTTTAGGTTTTAGGTTCTAACCTGCCTGCTTTTTGAGCATGTACAAGATTCGGTTCAATAGAGAAGACACACCATTTTTGTACTTCAACAAAACATAACCGACTATATTCAAATTACAACAACAGCACCTAGGGGGTTGGTAAGGATAGTGAAATAATGACTACAGTGTTTTTTTTAAACGAAGAAAGTCCACAATACTAGGCTTTGTGCTGGATCCTTTGGATGCTTGCGGCGAAGTAGGTGAAATAAAGTGAGACAGGAACAACGCAAGACGACACACACAGAAAAAACGTAGCTGGATTAAATATTTTATATATATAAATGTTGTCAATATTTCGCCCTGGCATACAGGGCTTCTTCAGGACTAAATTTACAAACGAATAAATGCGGGACTATATACAAAATTTGAAAAATGTTTACAGTGATATGGTTGGTTAGTACGCTATAATGGTGCTGCTACGCAGAGGCTGGAGCGGTGGCAATGATTGTGGTGGGAGTAGTATAATGATAATGATAATTAAATAATGATAATAGAATAAATGTATTGGAAAGCAGAGGAGTAGAGTATGACTGTAAATAGAAATACAAAAATATACCTACAAATAATAGGTTAGATGTATAGATATGATTATAAATAATTGCAACAATTATAAATACAACCTGGACATACTGTACATGACTTACAGATTATACCCATACATAAACTGCACACCGGACGAGAGAGTGTCAGACGAGCCAAAAAACAACATTTCATTGACTTGGCCAACACTTTGACACCCAACGGACTTAACAGAACGACTGACCGCTAATTATTTATAATCATATCTATACATCTAACCTATTATTTGTAGGTATATTTTTGTATTTCTATTTACAGTCATACTCTACTCCTCTGCTTTCCAATACATTTATTCTATTATCATTATTCGCATTACTCCCACCACAATCATTGCCACCGCTCCAGCCTCTGCGTAGCAGCACCATAATAGCGTACTAACCAACCATATCACTGTAAACATTTTTCAAATTTTGTATATAGTCCCGCATTTATTCGTTTGTAAATTTAGTCCTGAAGAAGCCCTGTATGCCAGGGCGAAATATTGACAACATTTATATATATAAAATATTTAATCCAGCTACGTTTTTTCTGTGTGTGTCGTCTTGCATTGTTCCTGTCTCACTTTACAGTGTTTTTGTTGTTTTTATGTGTGTTATGCAGGTTTGCATGCATTTATTTATGTGTACATCTCCTGGTGAGCGGACAACCCCGAAATGGCTTATAGAGATACAGAGTTTAGTCTCTTAGCTCTTTTCTTCATAATATATATTTAGTCATCATTTAGGTGTCTTGCACTGTCTCAGCAAACGCCAAAACACAGACTTTGTTTTTATGTATGCATGTAAAACTGAAGCATAGACTTTGTATGTATGAAAGGTTATTGTATGTACCGTCTTTGCCAGAAAAAAACGCATGATCTTATAATCTTTTACTGGCTCTATAAGATCCTCTACTACGTCAATATAAGGTTTGATTGGTGTTAATTTCAGATTACCAAAATGATTGAAATTTATTTTAGATTAAGTCTAAAAATTTCTTTAAAGATTTCAATGAATTTATCCATTCTATGTTATCTGTGTTGTTGAGAAAAGAGTCAAGAGATAAAACTCTACATCTTAATGGTCCTATTTTGTGGTTTCCCACTCATCAGGATATGCACAAATGGAGCACTGTCTATGATAAAGACTAGTACATCTCCTGATAAGCAGGACCACAAAACAGGCCAGTCAACATGCAAAGTTCAGTCTCTTGACTCTTTTCTCCACAACATATATTATGCGCTACATTTATGAATCAAGCACTGTCCCAGGGAAAATTGAGAAACCGACTTTATTGTACATCATCTGTCTTCCCTATTCTCCATATTTCCTGTATTTTTAGAGTGAATCTAAGTACTGATAAGAACCCTGTTGTTACACCTAAAATCCAAGCTATCCTGCTTCCTTTCAAATGTTTATGTATTCAATCTAGTATCTGGTTTTCTGGCATAGAACTCTGCCCCGTCAATGAAGTTCTGTCTTGTTTTCTAGATATAGGACTGGCAGAACAACAAGGCAAGAGAATTCGAGAGAGAAAGGGTCCAACGTCAAATGATGGAAATATTCCAGAAAAGAGGAGAAAATCAGAAGAGTGTCAAGTTGATGAGGTTTGGCGTCCGACTTGGCTGTCCATTCTTGCATCTGTTTTTTAAGATGGAGCTGTGCAAATTTGAATACCTGGTTTCCATGATACTGAATGCCATGCTCCAATCATGCGTGCTGATCCGTTTTGGTTTGAATTCTAGGGATGTTCATTTTATGAAGGGGTTGAGGATAAAATTCATTGGGAAAGAAAAGCTAAAACTATCAGCTAAGAAAATAACTGTAAACTGTATAATCAGGATAAATAGAAAGAAAGACTTTTGTTATGATATTCGGCCATCCTACTACTCTCCAATAATTTCTGATAGCCAAAGAATATCTAACACTGTTCATGGTCAAAGCATCTTGTCTGTCATGTTAACTCAACATGTGCAATTGAGTAATTTGGTTTTGCTTTGTTGATTTGATTGCAGATTGGAGACGAGGACGAGGAGAATAAATACCAGCTCACATACTTATTACAAACTCATTCCCTGAACAACGACCCGAAAGATTGGGAAACTAAAGTCTGGATGTGTGAATTCGAGCCAGATCCTGAGCGACCAGGTTTGAGAATATCTTCTATTTATCAGCTTACTGTAAATTGTTAACTTGTAGAAGAATGAATAAGTATCAAACGAGATTCTGTAGGATACTGATGTATCAGCTTTGAAAATGTGAAAGATTCCTTGTCTGCCATTTCAAACTTTTTTATATTGACTATGTTGGGTCTGGGAACAAGTCTTATGTCAACTAGTTTCCAGTTCCCAGGGACCTGGAGAGGGAGTAAAACAAGATGGTGGACTTTAGCACGAGATATATATCATAGACTTTAATCTTTCAGCACTGTAGTTTATCATCTTCTAGATCCTGCAAACTACAGTAAAATCCGGCATATAAGAAACCCTTCTTTCTTGAAACGATTTACAGAACTGCTCTGATGAAAATGAAATATATTTTGGAAGCAGAATAGGGCTTAAATTACATAACAATGTCAATAAAGACCACCCACCCCAATACAAATCTTTTGATAGTCGATAGTTGATAGGCACACACGCTTACTATCTTCGTAAGGTATTGGTTTATGTGCTAAGCACAAAGGGCCCACTGAATAGGTAAACTAATCGAGCAGTGCGACCCTGGTCCTTCCTCTTGATGTGACCACACCTCGTGACTTCTTTTACCTTTTTGCTTGGAATTAAAGAAATTGGCTAATTCTCTCCTCACACTTTGTGATAGGTCTGAAGATGGTTTCGAACCTGGGACCCTTTGATTAAGGGTGGAGTGATCTAACCACACGGCCATCCCCGCCACTAATCTTTTGAAATGTCCCTGATTATTAAGAACCTTTAAGGGAAAAGCTGAAATAAAGATTTTTTCACATGCGGTTTTAACAGCACTATTTAGTAATCACTATTTTTTTGCCAGCTTGTATGCAATACAGCGTCTTCGACTTCTGTATTGATATTAAGGTCAGATCCAAGAATTATCATTTTTGGTAACTTGAGAGTATTCACTTTGCAGGGCAGACAACGAAGATATGTGCAACATGTGGCGGTGACTCTGTTTGTTTTATTGATTCCGATACTGGCCTAGTGATGAAAAAATATAAACAGCCCCAAGAGGTAAAAATATTTCTTCCACTTTTCTTTCGAAACTTTCTATGAAGGATATTTTCAAGTGTGAAATGAATTTAAAAACAATATATTCAGCCTGTCTTAATTTTCTTCTGCAGGTCTTTTATTGTTTGGCTTGGACCATAGTTGACCAAAAAGACGAAAATTCAGAAACAGTGAAAAAAGCAAGCATGTTAGCAGTGGCAGGTCAGTTTTTAAGTGTTGGTTAAGAATGAAACTTATTTAGAGTTAGCAAGTTATCATCCAAGGTTTTAAAAACTAAGATGTCATTGGCTCATATTCTATTTGGATAATTTTCATTCATATACATTATTTTGACTGATTTTCCTAAGCATACTTCTTCTCAATTAACGTGAAATATTATCGTAGGTTTACATGTTATTAAGTATTAGTTAAGAAAAAAACTTATTTAGAGTTAGCGAGTTATCATCCAAGGTTTCGAAAACTACTATATCGTTGGCTCATATTCTATTTGGATCATTTTCATTCATATAAATCATTTTGACTGATTTTCCTAAGCATACTTCTTCTCAATTTATGTGAAATATTATCGTAGGTTTAAATATTTTTAAATATGTGTTAAGAACAAAACTTATTTAGAGTTGAACAAGTTATCTCCCAAGACGCAAAAAATAAGTCTCCTGCTCCAATCCTACTCGGGCCATTTTATGGAAATTATTTAATTTTTCAAATCCTGCTTCTTCTTGAATAATGTGAAATATTTTCGTAGGTTTACATGGAGATATAAAATTGATTGATCCCCAACAGTTGATTTGTTATCAAGAGGTTTCACATCACAAGAAGGCGATTGATGCATTATTATTCCACCCTCT
This sequence comes from Pelagia noctiluca, assembly GCA_963924455.1. Lineage (NCBI taxonomy): Eukaryota > Metazoa > Cnidaria > Scyphozoa > Semaeostomeae > Pelagiidae > Pelagia > Pelagia noctiluca. The sequence continues at coordinate 5,341,749 of OZ004322.1, forward strand.
TCATCCCACGTGGTTGTTCAGTAAGTCTCATTGATTTTCAACCAAATTTGATTTCTTAAATAACAACTTGCAAAGCCAAAAGATATCTGGTTTTTTTAGAGGACATCCAGAAAGTATGTCTGCAGCTAGGGAAGGAGGTTGTCAGTAAAGGGTGTACTGCTACGTACAAGGGAAAGGGGTCTATGTAAACACTTTGACAGTTCACTAAGCAGCCTATTCCTTTTTAAGGTGGTTCTGAAGACAAAACTATTATTTTATGGGACATTGCAATTCCAAACTCCCCATCAATGGCTGTAAAGTAAGTACATTTGACTTTTTTCAATGCACGAATTATTATAGATGGCAAACGAAGCCAACGGAAATTGTGAATTGATCTGTTAAGTATGCCCAACCTGTAAAGTAAGCTCAAATAACCCCCTACCTTAATTCTTATTTGAGAACATGTTCCAGTGGCTTATTTGATGATTTATGATGATTTATGACAGATAGATGATTATTCATGATGATTTATGATGATTTATATTGATTTATGATAGTCTAAAATGATTTTTGATGATTTTTACAAATGATTGATAATTTATGATAATCTATTATGGTTTATGATGGTTAATGGCTATTTATGATGAGCTATGATTTCCAACTCGGTTCCTTATTTTTAAAATAGAAAACTACTAACTCTGAAGGCTGGAAACATTGTGAGGCAAATTGTCGTTGTTCCTCACGGCAAAGTTCTGGTAGGGTCTTGTGATGATGGATGTTATGTGTGGAATATTGACAAGATTGAAGAGCATCAAACCAGGTAGATGTTATTTGACATACTGTATTTCCTGAAATAAACGCAACTCTGACACTCTTAAATGAATTTTCTAACTAATCAATTTCAAACGTTAAACTTGAGAGTTACTTGTTGTGTTTTCTTGATTCTTCCCAACAAGCTTCATCGATTAACAATTTTGTAAAAACTACTTTTTGGGGAATTGAAAATTATTTCTATAGAGCGGTGAAAAATTGCGATTTGTAGTAAGTAACATGAAATGAAGAGCTGAAAGCGTTGGAAAACTCCATTAAATGAAATTATTAGGCCATGGGAATCTCTAATAGTGCCTGCAATGTTATTGGATCAGATATTACCTTGACTTTCATCTCTGGTCCATGTTGATGGATGACCATGTATATGAGGTAATTCTCTGTATAGGACCCAATGTGTTATCCAATTATTTTCTCCTTACCTCTATTTCAGATCAGCAGTCTTTAAATTCATTTTCCCTGGCGATAGAAGACTTCCTGTTGATTCCGTCAGCTGTGTGTCAAACAGCCTCGTTGGTAAGATGAGTTTTTTTGTATGTTATCACGATGCTCTGAAGGAAAATGTACCCTGAACATAATTTTACCTTTAATCGTTTTTGAATCAGTCATTGATACATGGGTTAACAACTATTCGCACAGGGGGTATCTTAGGGGTTAAGTGATAGGGATGTGCCATTTTGAAAAAACAATTGGGGCCATAATTCTGGGTCGTAAATTGAAAAAGGGGACCAGTAATTCCGTGTCACGGAATATGTAAAAGAAACAGGATTTCAGTAGCACTACATGATTGTATCTGAATAAGACAAAATATTTTTAAATAAAAGTCTCATACGACACATCAGTGTAATTGATGTGTCATTGTTCTTCTTCGGGTTTATCTACGATCACCATTATTTGAAACATTAAACATTAAATGAAACAATATATCCAGAATTATTGTTTGTATGGAATTCATGTCACCATATTTCTCTTGCCTTTAGTTTTTCTCAAATTTCATACCCATAATTCCGGTTATAACAGACTATTAAGTGAAAATGTACACCCATAATTCCGTATTTGATTTCAAAAAGGTACCCCTAAAAATGGGATATCCCCGGTACCATATCCTTGTTAAGATACTCCCCGTGATTTAATAACGAATAATGAAAAGTACCGTGTCATGGTACAAAGCCACTCACAACATTGATAGCAAACCTATATGCTGACCATGGAGGATCTGCTTACAAGGCAGTTGCAAATCATTACACAGGATGTGCTTACAAATGGGTGGTATATCATCATGAATGGTATCAGTGGTGTAGCCTAGTGTTTAAGGCGCTAGATTTTTGATCCTTGAAGGGTAACCTTCGTGGGTTCCAATCCACGAACGAACGGTCGGTATCATGAATTACAAGCCGTCAGCAAACTCAGCTGTCCATCCTTCCGAGGGCAGTTAATGATTGGCTAGGAGGGACGTTTCATATCAGCTGTAAAATTGCTTGCTTGCTATCATCTTTCATGCAGTGGATGTGATTATAAGGAAGTTGCACATCATCACATGCATGGGTATACCTAGGGGCGGTATATCAACTTACCATTCGGTGGATATGGCTATATGCGGATTGTGTAATCCATGCCTGGTAGAAAACATAACATGAGCTGTATTTCACACCTTTAGATTTGCAGTGTTCTTCGAACCCTTATACTGTGTCCCTGTATGTAATATTGATATTTTTACTTAATAATGCCTATGCATTAATGTTTTAGCAACAAAAAGAATAGAAGAGGGGCAGATACAACTTTGGTACTCCAAGTCAGAATTTGCACAGGTTCGTTCGAAGACTTCCTGAATATTATTCCCTGGAAATCCTTCTTGCCTTTATGGATATACTGAATCTTATGAGTACCTTCCTATAAACCAGATTTCCCTCTTTCAAGAAAACCGTTATTTCGGTGTTTCATCCAAGTTTACTGGACACGATGTTATGGGTCCTAAACCTAACCTATTGAATTCTTGAAGGCATTTGCTAGGTTATTTCTTGTACTTATGATGATGTTTCACTGAACATCTCGAGTGACTCACTTCAGGTATTGGACATTCATTTGCAATTTCTTCAATTGAAACAAACTTCCTCCCTACTTTTTGTGCATTGAAAACTATTCTTGCCTTCCCTATTTGCAAGCATTTTGTACATCACTAGGCTTAATCAATTGGTTTGTGATTCATGTTGTGTGGAAAGAAGAAGTTCGTTTTGCCACTGGGGTTCTTTTGATAACAGTTTATTATTCGTTTCACTGAACTCCTAGTGATGATTGGTTGTTTTCCACAATACCAATTACTCCTCCTCTTTGATCTGTCAATTTCGACCCATCTCTGTATATAATAATTTGTTAGGTTTGATTATCGTTCTCTCTCTGATATTCTACTCTGATGAGTTTCAGACTCAAAGCTATAGTTCGGATTTCCCTTTCAATCATCTTGCCATCTGGGGTAGTGGTGGGATTGCTGAGTTGTTAGATCACTTGACCCTTGTTCAAAGGGTCCCGGGTTCGAAACCTTCTTCAGAGGAAGGGTTCGAAACCACCTGTCACAAAGTGTTAGGAGAGAATTAGCCAGCTCTCTGTAATTAGCCCTCTGTAAGGCAAAAGGAATCACAAGGTGTGGTCACATCAAGAGGAAGGACCAGGGTCGCACCTATCAATTAGTCTACCTATTCAGTGGTCCCTTTGTGCTTAGCACATAAACCCATACCTTGCGAAGATAGTAAGCGTATGTGCCTATCAACCAACCTATCAACCATCTGGGCACTGGTATACTATTTCTGTTCCGCTCGGCAGTTAAACGTTTTGTCTTTGCGTTTATTCCTTTCTAATAGCCATTAAAAGATTCATCCTCCAACGAAAAATGTATTTTGTGATTGATTATTGCTATTATTTTGTTTCAGAATGATGTCACAATATCCCATGTTTTACCATGGCGTGTAACTGATACGCCGTTCTTAAAATTCAATTTCATGCAAGGTGAGAGAATTGCATTTGGACTAAAAAACCATGCATTTTTCTGCCTTTATTCCTCATTAGAATTAACCCGAGCGGACTACGGCAATTCTTATATTCCATCAGTAGATCTCAAGTCTGGGTTTTTACCATGTTAGACCACGCCTTATGAAATTATCTTATTGTAAACATGGCTCTGAAGAAGGAGTTGATCCAAAACACGAATTAATACCTCACTGTGGATAAGCCTGGAGTTGGATACACCACAAGGTAAACGTGCTAACTTTTTGTCCTGGTTTAGGATAGTGGCTAGTACGCTCCCTTCGGTGGCTAAAACCTAAAAACTTAACGCCCTCCTTTTGATGGTTTTAAAGACCTGGTAATTTCATATGAAAATTGTTGTAGCCCTCGGTGGTTAAATATAATCTCCCGTGTTAGACTATGCCTTAATGAATTCATGTTCATCATTAAAATATGTTTTGATTTTAGCTTAAATATTATTTTTCCTTTTTCTACAAGAGTCAAACATGTTGCTGGCAGGTGATGATGAAGGATTCGTCTGGCTTTACGACTTATCGAAAGTTCACGATCAGCTGCCAGACCCCGATGATAGAGAGCGAAGGGCACCACTGCAACTCAGACACACAAAAGTAAGCCAGAAATCATTTGAGTTCAGCAGAATATTGTAGTTAACTAAAGTTAAATATTATACCTGACAAATTGAGTATTTCTTCACTGCGGCAAACCTTGAAAGAGCATGCAGAAAGCGTTTATCAAGTTCTACACTACATGGACAAGTTGACCTGGTTGTAGATCGCTTATAGCTCAATTAATTGTGCTAAAGCTTTGGCCAAATCCTTTATTTAATCATTTGTGATAACAAGAAGCGAGTCAAACCAGAGCCAACATGTCTCGCCGGGCTGACCCGTTTTCTGAGAGGGCTCGCTTTTATCAGGTGAGCTGACCTTACCCTATCTAATCGCATCAAAATGGGGCAACACCGCTTCGACTATCCCAGCTGTAACACCAGGTTGACTCGCTATATGGGGCATGCGTTTTGACCATGCTCGTCATATTGAAACATTATTGGGGCATGCATGGTATGAATTGTGTATTGGGGGAGAGACTGGTTTTGGTTTCAGCCACGTTAGTCCAGACAGATCTGAGCTACACAGGCAGGTCAATCAGCCCATGTAATCCGGCCCTTAGTCTTTGGTGCAAATATTGCATTAAGCCTTCTTCTGCCTGAAGTTGGAAAGCATGTTGATTTATCAACTTATCTAAAAAATGGTGCAGAAAAAGGGACAAGGGTCAACTTTAACGTTTGGAGCTTATTTTTGGACGAATGATTGATCTACTCGACCAGTAGGTGAATGTTGCCATTTTATGTGACACCCGGTATATGTCTGATGTTCTTTTGACAGTGTCTTCGATGTACGAACCCCCTGTCAAAGCTTTTCAACCACGTGGCTGCTGGTCATCAGATGCGCTTCATTGTTGCTGTGTCCGACACGAATGTGGTCGCAATTTGGAGGAAGAACCCTGCAAATCCACCCACCAGTTGGTGAGGCTTCTTGAGTGTTCACTTTAATGTTATTAAATTTTTTTATCTTTTATTCCTTTTTTTATTATCTATTTATCGTTTTTTTTATTATCTCGGCGGCCCTTTTTACACCGGCCCTAATTCCGCCACCACAAGAATCTGTTCTAACGAGCTCTAGCCCCATTTAGGGCTACGTTTTATGCCGGACAAAGGCCAAGGAAAGAAAAAAAATTGAATTATATTTTACAGACGTGTTTTACTCTAGAAAAAGATAAGAAAGTACCTACTATCATGAAAGATTGCCAATTACGATTAGCAGATCAAGTGCTACTGCAGTTAAACATGCGCACATCATGTTAAGGTGGATGTTCGATCAAATGCAATAAAACCTCTGCACGGAAAGTGGATCATTTAAATTTACAAACACTAGGGATAATGGAATCTAATGAAATCTAGAGAGCTTTCCGGTTTTAGAAAGGGCACACATTGCTGAGGAAGATACCAATGCGTGAAACCTATTCCATTTGTGCGGAAAACCCATTTCAGGACTGAGACATATGATTTAGTACTCTTAAACTAAATAACACTAACTTTGCTAATCTATGATAGTTAAATTTCTGTTTTTTTATGTTTCTCTTATAATTTTGGTTAAATATACATTGCTATAGCCAAATATCGCCGAAAATAAGTTGCATGCTAGCAAAAATATGATAAAAGAAATAACACCGCTTATTAAGAAAATTTTGGCCCGTTTAACGCCGGCCTTAATTCCGCCGCACGACGAAAATTAACGCCATTTAGGGCTGGCCTTAAAAAGGGCCGATAAGGTATTTATTCTTTTATTTATTTTTCCAAAAGATCTCAGCAGCAACAGACTTGAGAGAATTTTGAGACTTACTACAACATTTTGAAGAACATGTTTCGATTGCTCATAAATCATCGTCAGCTTTACAGATAAAAGTTATATAAAAACTAAATATTTGTAAGTATTTAAATATTGAAAGAGTCGAGGGATAAGTCGGGTTTTCAAAAAATATACAAAATACATAAGGCGGTAAACATAAAAATAAATGCAATATACAAAGGTGTTCTTGTATAAGTGAAATCGATATTAAAATAAAACGTCGGCAATAGATAAAAAAGAAAATTGAAAGCAATTAAAACGAAGCGTTAAATTGACGTTGGAAAGTTGTTCGTTAAGGCAAGGCTTTTCCATCCCTATATCGATTGCCTCTTTCATCATAAGTTGATATGATGAAGGAGCAGAGTCCAAGATAATAAAACGCTCCCCATAGGTCTGGAGGTGTTTGTAGATATGTGAGTTCTTGTCCGTCACCAAAAGCTCACGAATACGTGTTGAAAAATGTTTTGATTGCTTTCAATTTTCTCTTTTATCTTTTGCCGCCATTGTATTTTAATATCGGTTTCGCTTGTACTAAAACACCTTTGTATATTGCATTTCTTTTTATCTTTACGGCCTTTGTATGCAATTTTATATTTCTATAAAACCTAACTTATCTTTGGATACTTTAGTTGTTTCGTTACGTATAAATATCCAGTTTTTATCTAACTTTTACCTGTAAAGCTGACGATGATTAATGAGTAATCGAAACATGTTCTTGAAAAATGTTGTAGTATTTCTAAAAATTATCTTTATTTATTTCCACTCAGTCATTTTTGAGTGTTCACTTTATTACTATCAATCAGTTAGAGAGATTTTTTGAGCGTTCACTTTATCGTTATTTTGAAAGGGTGTGTTTCAGTTGTTAAAATTTTCCTTAAGGGGAGGGAGGGTATTGGTGTAGGTCCACAAAGTGACTTAAAGATATTTTGAAATAGAGCAGGCTTTTGTCAGAATGAATCGAAAGAATTTGTGTGACTAAAATGACGTAGTATGATTCTAACCACTACCTCTGAGTTTCCACCGTAATCACCTTCCACCAAATCAAATAACACCAAATCACTTGACTCATTCAGTAGTAGAGTAAAACGAGAGTAGACACCGATTATAGAAAACCATTCAAAACTGCATAAAGTCAATTGACTGATTTACTAGTTGAGCAGAACGAGAGTAGACACCAATTATAGAAAAGAATGCAAAATTACATCAAGTTATGTGATTAATTCACTTGTAGAGCCGAACGAGAGTGCACACTAACAAAAGGAGACATCAAAAATTAGTACGATTTTCTGGACAAAACGATATGAAATCGACTCTTGACTATCTTTCTCTTATGACTATGGAAGTTATTAAGTTTTTAAACCATCTTGATTTTAAATCGAGTTTTCATGTAATATGATTATTCCCTTTCTATGTTGTAGGTCGCATTGAACAAGTGCTCGACAAGCTCCAGAGCCAAATGCGTCAGAATGCAGTGAGCTGAAAATTAAGAAATTACTCTGGCAAAGGTTTGGCTGCATTTCATCTCTTGCAAGTGACGTAAGTTGTAAATATTATTGCCAGCCATTTACGAGACCTTTCAGATGAAGTAAGCTTGACGAAGATAGGACCATATTGCCAATTCTTCCTTTTTGGCACTTTTGGCACTGCTGCTAGTGGTGCGAAAAGGGGTGATGGGTGTGAAAGGGTATTTAGGTAACTGTCAATCGCCTAATATTTCCAGAGATATGATCGTCAAATGTATGGCAAGCCATGAATATTTATCCTCAACCAAATAAAGGAATATTGAAGTTGTTTTGTTATCAAAAGTTGATATTGTAAAATTTATTTTTTGTGCTTGAATTTCAATTTATTGCAAAGACTCTTTCGTCGATGCTTTCTTTTCATTCATTTGATTGTCTTTGAGCGTGATTTTGTGTTAGCATCAATAGATAACGAGTTTTTTGCCCCTAGACTGAAATTACTCAATACCATCTCGTCCTAAGGCAACAGAATGTGTTTCAAGTTTTCATAACTGTGTTTGACCCATAATAGAGTATTGCTTCTAAATACAGATAAACCGTTTCTAAAACCCCATTGGTGCCCCTGTCTGCTTCTGCAACTTTTCATTGGCATTTAGGCCAGTTTCAAAAGTCTTGAAAATGTTAAGAGCAATGTGCTGACTTTATTTTTATCATAAGGAGACTTGTGAATTTCAAACTTGTGTAAACAATTCTGCAATTGAAGCGAAGAAAGCATGAAAGTTTCTTCGGTTAAGGTATACGGTATTTGGTCGTGCATTTCTGTGTCATGGAAAGGACCAAGAGACCGTTTGATAACCATAAACATTGCACATTTAGTTTTGTTGTGTTCGTTAAAAGGAAAGAAACTTTTTTAAATTACGAATATTTGGATGGAAATAATATTATGTTTTTGTAAAATACGATTTAAATTCAGATACGACATTTTGATTTGTTTAGTTTTTATACAGCATGTTTAACATTTATGTTTTGTTCGTAAGAAATTGTGTTGTTAAATGTCGATCGCTGTTTTTGCTCGTTTGATTATCACTGTGACTATAAACACACTCATCTCTTATGGTTAAATAGAGCTTCCTATGTTTGTCAGTTATAAAAATGTTGTCTGCAAAAAGATCGAAACTCGGCATCTTGGTCATTCCCACAGCAAGAGTTTTGAGATGTAGCTGACATGTATGCTACGAGTTACATTAAGCTCAAAAAGATTTTACCACTTATTTTAAGCAGCGCACTTTGAAGAATCTAGAAATTAGAGCTTCTCCAACAGCTTTCTAAACCTATGCCTAAGAAAGTAAGTGTATTTGCCTATCAACTATCAATGCACTGCTCGATCAGTTTCTCTATTCAGTGGGCCCTTCGTGCTTTGCACATAAACCAATACCTTACGATGATAGTAAGCGTATTCACCTATCAACTATCAATCTGCTTCAATAAGTTTATCTACTAAGTAGGCCCTTTGTGCTTTCCATATTAACCTATACCTAACGAAGATAGTCTGTATTCGTCTATCAACATCAATTTAGTCTAGAAATGGGTGCCACACCCCTACCTGTCAATCAAATTTAGTGGCCCCCAGGATATCTGCGTTTGACCAATGAAATAGAAATGAGCTTCAACTCTGCGAAATGCTTAATCATTATTGAATATAGAAAAGAGAATAGACTTTTGTTTCCCTCCACCGCTTTACGAGCAATTACGAGCTAGAATTGAATTAAACGACAACAAAGTCTGTCTTAATTTCATTTGAGCACATCTGCAAGTGAACGCTGGCAAAGAAGCGCCTCAGGTGGCGTAGCCCGTGCGTTAATCACCCAAGGAGCCGTGACATTGTGAATTCGCAAGGAAACGCAAGTGCATTTAATATTGATGAGAAATGTTCGTTTAATTCTCATATACAATTAGCAAAAACATCAGCTTTCGAATTCAGACAAAAACGCGAAATTTAAACGTAATAAAAGAGCAAAATTCTTCAAGATAGGATTGATTAATTATGTATTTTATTGAAAAGTTTACAACTAGATCTTTTCAAGGATTAACAGAAGCGAGTAGTTAAGAGTTTTCTAATTGTATTACGAGGATAGAAAGAGCGCCTTTTGTCCGTTTAATATAGCACCTGAAATGGTGGGTGTTTGTGAATAGGGAGTTGCTCTGTGAACTGTTGTCGACTGCGGCTGTGGATTTATACGGCGGCGGAGTTCCTGGAGAAAACAGCATTTTGCTACTCATACAAGGTCTTGGTAAGTACAACAGACTTTAATCGGTATAGAACTTGAGCATTGCATGGGAAATTGGAAACATAGCGAAACGCGATTAGTACCGAAGTCTTGCATCTGACACTCATCAGTGATACGTCAGAATATTCTATCATCGGTTCTCGACTTCAGGTTGGCGAGGGAAATTGGAAACATAGCCAAACATGATAACTGCTAAAGCTTGGAGTCTAACACTCATCAGAGTAGTAAGTCAGAACAGTCTTTGATCGGTACAGAACTTGAAGATGGCAAGGAAAATCTGAAATATAGCGAAACGTAATAGCAATTGAAGCTTTGCGTCTGATACTCATCAGAGTTGTACGACAGAACAGTCTTTCATCGGTTCTGACTTTGGGGATGGCGAGGAAAATTGGAAACATAGCAAAACATAATAACTTCTAGAGCTTTGTGTCTAACATTCGTCAGAGTAATACGGCAGAACAGCCTTTCTTCGAATTTAGGATGGCAAGGAAAATCTGAAACATAGTGAAACATAGTAACTACTAGAGCTTCGAGTCTGACACTCATCAGAGAAGTACGTCAGAACAGTCCGCTCAGAACTTGGGGATGGCAAAGGAAACCGGAAACATAGCCAAACATAATAACTACTGAAGCTTTGCGTCTGAAACTTGTCAGAGTAATAAGACAACATAGTATTTCATCGGTTCTGAACTTAGGGACGACGAGGAAAATCGGAAACATAGCGAAATATTATAACTAGCTTTGCTTCGGACAATCACCGAAGTAGTACGTCCGAAAGAGAACGGAAATCAAACGTACCGGATTATATTCTCTCCAAGCATATGTTAGGTTAATTTCGTTCTCTTTCTGATTGATGAATTTGTCAGTGAAATCATGTCGATATAGCTATGTCTATTGCAACAAATGTGCACGTAAATAACAGTGCTACTGGTGCCATATGAAAATACAGATTGTAGAACATCTGATGTATAATTCAAGCATACGATGACGCATCTGATAGTGGAGTTTCGTTGAAAATCAATCGGTGGGATATTGTGGAAAAGGCCGCCTGTCAATTCACGCTGATAATGGAGAACATCATAGTTTAGAGTTGATTATCCCTCTTTTCTTACAGCGTATAGCTTCAAATGCATAAGCTAGCGTCTGCATGCGCATTTGAAAAGCAAATAGGAAACCTTTGCACTTTTCACGGGTTTGTCGGTAGGGGCTGTCCGTATAAACATTTATAGGGCTTCCGCTCAAAGGAAGACCGCATCAACTTTAGTGCACTTCTCGATTGGCTCATTCCCAAAAAACTTTTGATTTACTCGCTGCATATTTTGGGTACATCATTGCGCGTTTTAATTTCATCACTGTCTCAGTTGAGGGTGGCGGAGAAAATCGGAAACATAGCGAAACGAACACATAGATTACAGACGAAAAGCTAAAATAACCTATGTGTTCGTTTCGCTATGTTTCCGATATTTCTGGTGATAACTACTTTCGATATATTTATCTATATTTCTGATTATCCTTGCCATCCTAAAGTTTTGTACAGATCAAAGACTGCACCAATCAACTATGATTGACACCCATGTATAAACACATATGTCCTAATTGACTGTAATAATTCGCTATAACTGCAACTTAATGAATACTTATGTAAGTCCTACGACGTTGCAGTTAAGTGATTTGATTCCTGGCAATACTCATTTTACTGTCAATTCTCGTCAAACTCTTGTAAGTTGAAGTTCATATACATTTCAATTCGATTTCAGTATGAACCTTCACTGCTTCTATGGTATATTCCAATATGGTTCCAAGCAGAATGCCCAAACAAAAACACAGCGACAGAAGAGAATCCAAAGCTACTTTTGTCGAAAGTCGTAAAGATGTGAGTATCGCAGGACTTTTCAACATGCAAACTTGTGGGATCAACCCTTTGTTGCCTTTCTGCTGCTCTAGACAGTGAGCTATTGTTTCTTTTGCCTTCACCAATTATGTTCCTTCACCAATTATGTGCCTTCACCAATTATGTGCCTTCACCAATTATGTGCCTTCACCAATTTTGTGCCTTCACCAATTATGTGCCTTCACCAATTATGTGCCTTCACCAATTATGTGCCTTCACCAATTATGTTCCTTCACCAATTATGTGCCTTCACCAATTATGTGCCTTCACCAATTATGTTCCTTCACCAATTATGTGCCTTCACCAATTATGTGCCTTCACCAATTATGTTCCTTCACCAATTATGTGCCTTCACCAATTTTGTGCCTTCACCAATTATGTGCCTTCACCAATTATGTGCCTTCACCAATTATGTGCCTTCACCAATTATGTTCCTTCACCAATTATGTGCCTTCACCAATTATGTGCCTTCACCAATTATGTGCCTTCACCAATTATGTTCCTTCACCAATTATGTGCCTTCACCAATTATGTGCCTTCACCAATTATGTTCCTTCACCAATTATGTGCCTTCACCAATTATGTGCCTTCACCAATTTTGTGCCTTCACCAATTATGTGCCTTCACCAATTATGTGCCTTCACCAATTATGTGCCTTCACCAATTATGTTCCTTCACCAATTATGTGCCTTCACCAATTATGTGCCTTCACCAATTATGTGCCTTCACCAATTATGTGCCTTCATCAATTATGCGCCTTCACCAATTATGTGCCTTCACCAATTATGTGCCTTCATCAATTATGCGCCTTCACCAATTATGTGCCTTCACCAATTATGTGCCTTCACCAATTATGTGCCTTCACCAATTTTGTGCCTTCATCAATTATGTGCCTTCGCCAATTATGTGCCTTCGCCAATCAGTGGCGTAGCGTCTGGGTATTCAAGGTATTCAGTGAATACCCTGGGATTTTGAGCAAAAAATAAAAAAAATAGCCTAAATATAAGATTTTGCTAAACAAGAAGACCTTTTTTAACGTTTGGGTTATAAACTTCATAGTGTTTTCTCCATGTCTAGTTGTTGAACGCAACCCAACACAATTTATATATGTTCCATCCATTCCATTCCATTGTATTTGATTCCGTGTTCCATATTTTTGATAAAGATCTCTAGTTGAGCAGAGGAAACATTCCTAAATGGATTAGCGGTTATGTGTAATTGTTTATGAGAACAGTAAACGATTGAATCTCATTGTATGAATCACAGCAGAGGTCTACGGTACGCACTGAATCTCTTCCGGTAGTTTCCATCAATCAGAACTCTCCATTTCGCCAGTATTTGACCCCAGATTGACCTTTCAGATCGAGAAAACAAAAGAGCTGTACGTAGAGAAATCTCTGCGTACAGCCTCCTTTCTCGACTTAGATGATCAAAACTGATTCCGACGCTCAAACAATCATAGGCAAGAAGACGGAAGTAAAACAGAATTGAGATCATGAACAGAGAAGAATCAAAAGATGAACATAAATCGTCAACACGAAACCCAAATTTCGTCGTCGCTTTTGCAGTATAATATTTGAATAGATATTTTGCTAAGATGGCCTGAGCTTATTACACGAAAACAAGTAAGAACGTAAGTGCAAGGTAGATTTTGAGTGATTTTTAGGATCCTATCCCATTTTGAGGGCCTAACTTGAATCTCAACTGAATACCCACTACTGAAAGTCACGCTACGCCACTGTCGCCAATTATTTGCCTTTACCAATTATGTGTCTTCACCAATTATGTGCCCTCAAAAGGCACTGCAGTATAGCAATTTTTTACGGAAGACTTCAAGGAAAAAACTGAAATACAATTTGCTTTTACATAGGGACCAAAGATGGGGGCAATTGATCGACTTTTCTAGTTATAAGCTTGCACTGGGGAATTATATAGAGCAAAAATAAATGCCTCCTATAGCTTTTATGCTAAAATGCCATGAAAGGAAAGGTTACGGAACCTTCATCTATACAAGGTTGTGTTTTCTACTTAGAAAGCTTTTTCGGGCTTTCTGGGTTTGCCTTCTTTCGCCTTTTCTGGCTTTTCCTGACCTTCTGGCTCTGCCTTTTTTGGCCTTCTCTGGCATTTTGCCTTCTTTGGCCTTTTCTGGATTTCACTGGCTTTCTGGCTTCATCTGTCGCTTAAAGACTTGCAGGTAAACCTTATAAAGTTGGAGTGCCAATAGACTGCTAATGTTTATTGGACCCGTATCAAAATATCATCATGATAGTGAGTATTAATCACTACTGTGGACTGGTGGTGATTTTCAGTATATTCTAGGGGTGCAATTGTACTACTGTGGTGGATAATCATTCGCATTGGGTGGCTCACCATCTATATTATGGTAGCGATTTGAATACTATTGTTGTAATCACTCCTGTGATAGAAGAAATGTATGTCAAAACAACAGTTGCGATTATCCCCAACACTATTAGAAAATCACAGTAATACAAAATAACGACCACAGTATATCAGTAATAATAGGCTCACTGGCGTGAGTATGAAGTTGCGGCTGTAGCTGAAAATATAGTTATAAATATTGTCTAATTACGTCCCACTAAAATAAAATTTCAATCGTATTTTGCTTGATTTGTAGAGAATAGTCTATCGAATGGTGAGCAAGAAAAGTCGAAAGCGATGCCTGATATTTGGGTCATATTTCGCTGTTCTTGCAGTCGGAGTCATACTTGGTTTGATTCCATTCATTCTACAATACATCAGCGATGTCGAGGGTGAGTGTAGATCTCTCTTGCTCAAATGTTTAGTAGTTTATCCACCATTTGAGTGGGTGCTAGCCTATGAAAGAGCCCCTATTTCAAGAAGTGGTACAGTAGCATTGCACTTCATCACTACATATGTTAATATGAGGTCGAATTAATCGCCTTAAGTTTATGTTTAACGTGCTAGCCTACGGAAGGTTACAATAGGCCTTATTTCAAGAAGGGGAACGATAGCATTGCACTACATCACTGCTTATAGTAAAATGAGGTTGTATTGATCGAGTTGAGTTTATGTTAGCCAATGAAAGGTCACAAGAGGCCGTATTTCCAGGCGGTAGCATGCACTACATCACTGTATATAGTAGTCTAAAGTCTTAGCGTGTTTGCACCAAAGCAACTGCTTGCATAACAAATGTTGCTTACAGTTTTAAGACTCGGGTGTTTCAAAATGACGATACATCTCGAGCAAAATTTGCAGTTTTTCAGAGCAACATGAAATATCTTTCTTGGCTCTAATAGTTTTACACCAGTGCCTATTTCAGTGTGGTTTTGCCCACACTTTGTGGTCTTGGAAATTCGAATTGTGGGTAGCTTTTTTTGTAGCTTTTTACTTTGAATCTCAATGCTTTTCATTCCGATGAGAATCATAAAGTTTCCCGGGCCTGGAGTTGCCTGGAGTCTACTGTAAAAAAGGCATGTAAAGCTTTGATTACTCCCCTCCTTTGCGTATTGACAAAAAGTGTAAGGACAAATTCATTCATTTAATCAATTAAACTCCAGTATACTCCCTTGATTACCTCATTAATGAAAAACAGTTCAAGGGGTTTTTATATATTCCTGACTTTGGAAGGCTAACGGTAAGGAATGGACATCCAATATATGAACAATAAAGTGGCTAAGACAAGACGATCAGAATAGTACAAACAATCAAATAGACACGAGCAATTAAATTTTGAAAAGGAAATAAATCAGAGGTGGATTTAGGGGGAAGGAACTTCCAGGCTTCCGTAAACCTGTGTTTTACATTAACGTAGAGAGAGAGAGAATTTCCAGGATCCTAAGCCATTTTAAGGACCCAGTGATAGCAAAATTTCAGGAGCTTTCGGGGGCTTACAGCACTTCTTAGACCCCCAGCTGTTGAGTGTGCTGCCCCATGAAATTCACAGTATCCAGCTCCGGGGCTATAAATAGGTGGTCTTGGAAGTTTTCCTTAAAATAGGCGCTCGTTTGCACATCTTCCTTCCCCACACGGCTACCCATCAGTTTAACTATTAACCATTTGTCAATAACTCTGAAACGACATTTTATCTTTTCAGCTGATCGGGAGGCGTTGAGAATGTTTGTCAAGCAACAAGAGAGACTCTTCAATTTAACAGGTAAATGTTTATAAAGGGTTAGGCTGAGCTTCAGTTCTCAAGGTTAGGGGGGTAAAGGAGTAGATCTTATGGTCCTGTTAAATTAAACAACGTCCCAAATACTGCCATGTAAAGTTTATAGCTGCAACCACTAGTTCATCCAATTTATTATTTGTCAAATATTAGTCAAAAAGTGGCTTAGATTATATTCAATACCTATGTCATATTTTCACACGATCCATTAACGGGGCACTGACCTTAAAAGTAGTGTGAAAACCTGCATTATAAGACAGGCCCGGCGGAACCGGTCCGGTTGGTACAGCTTTGGTCGAACCAAATTTGGGCTAAGCTACTCTTTTTAATTGAGAAAACAAATTGGATCTAAGGCAATATTGAATAAAAATTTTGAAAATTAAACCCCATTGGATTTGGAAACAAGCCCCCATTAACTAGCTGTCTCTTCTTTATTCAGCAAAAAATCCAGCGACGTTGGCATTGAGTTCAGAGCCAAAGAAAATAATCGAAACGAAAACAGGTTTGTGAACTTGAAACATAATAATTACATCTTAATCTTCGTTATGAGAGACTCAAATCTCAACTTCTCAGTCCTTGGTCTTCTGGGTCTCTGAACGAAAATGTCACATTGGATTGACACACCAGAATCCTTCGCTAAAGATGGGATGGAAATATCCCGAATCTTATCTAAAGACTAACCTTAACCATCTTAGGGAATGTCAATGCAGTACTGGGAAGGGGATATCATCAGTACTGTGTTGGAAACCAACAGTATGTTGGAGGGTGCTCAGTATTGTAGGGGAATACCATCAGTACTATGGAGGATGTTCATAAATGCGGGAAGAACCCATAAGAACTTTGTGTATCAACTCTGCAGTGCTTCCATTAGTATATTTGAGGGTGTTCAATACTGTACAGGAATACCCTTAGTACTGTGGAGGAAGTTCAGTACTGTGGGGGATATCATCAGTACTATGAAGGATACCATCAGTAAGGTGGAGGATGTTCAGAACTGTGGAGGGAAATCACTAGCACTTTGGGTATTATTTCCACAGTTCTGGTAGTTTCCCTCCAAAGTACTGAACAAACTCCACAATACTGCACAGACGTTCCTTAGGGTGTTAATATTTAGAAAACAATGCTTAGTTGATGCTTGAAAACGGTATTACAAACAATCGATCACTTGAATCTTCACAAAAACTCAATAGTGAAGGATGAAGCGATTAAATTGGATGGCCTCTTTTATCACTATCAAGCATATTCCCTTTTTTGTTTCTTAAGTTTACTCCATAGTCATACAGTCTTATTTAGTACCATATTTAGCATTTAGTTTGGTACCATTGTCAAATAGTCATAGTCAGCTTCTTGTGTCTACACCATAATCATACAGTCTTATTTAGTACCATAGTCACAGCATTTAGTTTAGCACCATAGTCAAATAGTCATAGTCAGCTTCTTGTGTCTACACCATAGTCATACAGTCTTATTTAGTACCATATTTAGCATTTAGTTTGGTACCTTAGTCAAATAGTCATAGTCAGCTTCTTTTGTATATACCATTGTCATACAGTCTTGTTCACTACCTACCATAGTCACACCATTTAGTTTAGCACCATAATAAAATAGTCATAGTCAGCTTCTTGTGTCCACACCATTGTCATACAGTCTTGTTCACTACCATGGTCACAACATTTAGTTTAGCACCATAGTCGCATCTAGTCATAGTCAGCTTCTTTTGTATATACCATTGTCATACAGTCTTGTTCACTACCATAGTCACACCATTTAGTTTATCACCATAGTCACATAGTCATAGTCAGCTTCTTGTGTCTACACCATTGTCATACAGTCTTGTTCACTACCATAGTCACACCATTTAGTTTATCACCATAGTCAAATAGTCATAGTCAACTTCTTGTGTATATACCATTGTCATACAGTCTTGTTCACTACCATGGTCACAACATTTAGTTTAGCACCATAGTCAAGTAGTCATAGTCAGTTTCTTGCGTCACACCTCAATATGCATCTTAGAATAGTGTTTTTTACCAATATTGGCAAGATTCATCTGCTGGTTTCATGGTGAATACGATACGTTCAAGACTATCTTGGATTATATGTTTTGAATGGAGCGACTACCTAGGCTGTTCAAAAGAGGACGTTTTGTAGTGTTGGGGATTTCTCCTGAGTAGTTAAGAGTATTGGGGATGTTTAGTATCGTGGGATAGACTTATTACATGAGTCCCAGATATCGCTCATCACAAAACTGAGGCTACCACTAAACCGAGTCCGAGTCAAGTTTGAGCGTTCGTCGAATTTATCGATAGCGATAACTGCGGCTCATGTAATAAGTCTAATTGTGGAGGAGTCCTGAGAAGTGCCAAGGATACCGAGACTATTGCACATCCCATACACTTATGTACACCCCCTGCGCTAATGCACAATGGACCACGAAAAAGCGCCTATATTTGCTAAGGGACCAGTCCTTGTAGTTTTGTAATTGAAGAGGTGTAACATTTCTTTATTAGGATCTGCGCACGGGAACGAAAGCATCTTGCTGACATGCCGTGGCAAAATTAGCATCGTGTCTATACGATGGAATGACGTCACGGCAGGCCTAAGCACCATCAACCAATTCAGAGAGTACTGCAAAAAGAACGCCAAGGTCCTCGAAGACAAACGCAACTTCTGCGTGGTAAGCATGGAAGAGGTGTTTAATTTCAAGCATACTAGTCCCAAGAGCTTCACCCAGATCGATTATAGGTGCGAAGAAATCGTGCAATTTTGAATCTTGACTAAATGTACACTAAGGTAGACAGATAAGAGTTGTTAGGCAGGGCCTTTTGGAAATGGAAATACTAACTTGTGAGGGGGAGAGATATATTCCCTAAGCCATTTTGCCTTCACATTATTTTAATGATAGCAAATGTCAATAGCACTAGGCTGGTTAGCTGTTTGCTCCTTCCTAAAAGTAAAGCCCAATATTAAGTCAAGGTGGAGGTTTTCAGGTTAAGATTTGCTCATTGGGCCTGTATGGCAGCCATAGCTTAAAGCGGAGACTTTTGTTGGATTCATTTATCACAAACAGGAATTCTTTATTGAAGCAGAGAATTCATCACGATATTTATTAAATGATTTATGTACATTGTACAAAATGTTGTAAATTTAGCCTTGAAATCAATGAAACAATTACAGCAAATTAACAGTTATAACTGCGTCATGTTCATCGCTCGATTTCTGATTCGCTCTTTCGTTGTTTCAACAAAGGTTTCAATTTCACTTGGTGTCAGCTCTCCGGTGTGCCATTCAAAACTAGGCTTAAGTCGTTTTTGCTCCTGTGCATGGACCGCTGCGTAGGAGTCCTCTACATTGTTCTCGAAGCTCAATCCAAGCTCTCTGGTTCTGTTGTATCGATCGTAAAGATATTTCTTGAGATTCAATGGCGTGTAAACCCCCGTGTCAGAACTCCAAATCGACTGTCCGGATCCTCCCATGGCAGAATGATCAGGGGTGGATGTCGTGAATTTATCGCAGGGCTTAAACTCAATTACGTCATTTTTGTTGGACTTGACTTTTCTTGAAATTTGAAGATAGTTGTTGTTGTTGTAGTCAAGAATTTCATCATCTTCAAAGGATCTGTATGTTTGTATACCACCTAAAGTTGAGAAACGAAGCCTTTGTGAATAATAATACTATGTTGGGAATTACATCAGAGTTATAGATACTGCAACTGACATGCTCAAACCAGCTTTGCTTACTAAAGGTTAGCTACTTTTCAGTCTATCCAACCAGATGCCATCGAATTATCGCATCGACCAATCAGAATATCACATCCAAAACCAGTTTGTTTTAAACATATTTGTTTGTTATAACAGTGCACTGTGAAACCTGCTGATCGTATATCAAACCATTACAATATTTCACACAGTGCGTGATGTTATGTTGGCAACGCATGGCTGTCAAAACGTTCCACTGCAACTACGAAAAATTTAGGCCGTTGAAATTTGGTAGATATGCGTTACTATGGGGCATATTCCCATGATGCATTGCGGGAAAAGAGATTTCTTTTTCCTTGCGAAATTGTATACTGTTATCACCTTCTATAAGGGAATCCTCCAGCCATTCTTCCAATTGATCATTCTCCTGGTTCTTGAACCCATTCCACTTCCTCTTTTCGTCCATCACAGATGACGATTCTATGGCATCTAGAAACACTTCTGATTGGTTGTCTTCTGTAGCCATAGACGAAACAGAGGATCCCGAGTCTTTGGAAATCATTACAGACTCGCTAGGTCCCAGACTGCTTGCAATGATACTTTCAACGCCAGTCAAAGCAGATCGCTTTGTGAATGGCCTAAACACAAGTGCAGCGGTATGTCTTAATCCAGAAACCAGTAATGAATACCTACAATTGAAAATATTTGGAACTTTAGTCAACGCAGCCTAATTCAAAGTCGTAAAACTAAAACTTTGCTAATTTAAACACACTTTCAGGTCATTTTCATATCATTTTCATTTTCATATCATTTTCTATGTAGTGGGCTTTGTTCTAATAACCTGTATTCAGGATTCAGGCCCTGCTCGCGAAGGTGGAATTGCAGGAGACAGCTCCTAGATCAACGTGCTCCAATTAAAGGATCAGTATGATTATTTGTTGAATTGGAAATTTCTCTTAGAACAAGTGCTAGAGCTCCATCAAACTCGAACTTTCTGTTATTGCAGTAGATTCACTTAGAAAAAACTCTATTACAAGTCAATACAACCTACTTACCCAAAAACTATCGATGATCTGATTTTTCTTGATGCCATTCGTCCACAACTTGATATGAGAGGTCTAAGGTACCAAAAAAGTATAAGGCCAAGGAAGTTGAGTAATGAAGAACAGAGCAAGTTGGACCAGTCCAGAGAATCTAAGGAAGAACAATATTAATGACATACCATTCATCAAAAACATTGATATCTTAGTACATAAACAAAACCAATTCCGATATATTAGAATATTTTAAGAAAACCATCTACAATCACCTAAAACCATCTACAATCGTGATAGTTTGTTCTTGAATCACTTTGTATTTGCCAGGGTGAATGCAAGCACAGATCCCAGCATTGTGAAAGAAGCAAAGTAGTTCCTTCAGTACTGGTATCAATTATTAAGTTTCATCCTGTGGGCAGGTTGATAGTTTCAAATGGTTCCAGATTGTTTCGGATGGTTTCATGGTGTTTTCGGATGGTTTAAGGTGGTTCCTGGTGGTTCCACATTGTTTCAGGTGGTTATAGGTGGTTTCAATGTGGTTTCAGATTATTTTCAGATAATTTCATGGTGTTTTCAGGTGGTTTAAGATGGTTTAAGGTATTGCCTAATGGTTCCACATTGTTTCAGGTTGTTATAGATGGCTATAGGTGGTTTCAGATGGTTTCAGATAATTTCATGGTGGTTGCAGATGATTCCATGGTGGTTTCGGATGGTCTCATGGTGGTTTCAGATGGTTTGAGATGGTTCCTGATGGTTCCACATTGTTTCAGGTTATTATAGGTGGTTTCAATGTGGTTTTAGATGATTTCATAGTGGTTTCTGGTGGTTCCGAATTGATTCATGCTGGTTTAAGATCGTTTCATCATGGTTTCGTTTTAGATGGTTCTAGTTGGTTTTTTGTGGTTCAAAGAATTAGCTAGTACGTTTTTTAAAAACGCCTAGTCTAAGTTTCCCTTTGAAAAGAGAACTTCGAATAGCTTTCTGATTTCAAGTTATGCACACCTACCAACCCTCAAATCGGTTGCAAACTTAGACACCACTTCATAACACTGCTTCATTTCGTATGCAATCGGTGCAAAGTTCGGTTGTGGTGTTTCTACTGCCATCGAATTGGTAACGACGCACTTTATCAATTTTTGGTATTTGTTGAAAATTATTTTGATAAATCAAAGCAAAGTAATTATCAAATGAGGATTTATGACTGATGGCAAATCAATAAAAACTTATTGATCATTGCTTGTACTTACTAAGAAATGTCGATGTAACAGCTCCTTTTTGATTTCGCATGTTTCTTGCATTTGACCCAGCAGTCGTATTACCAGAATCTATATTAACCAAGGCCAATCTGCCATGTAATCCAAAATTAACCAAAAGAAGTTTAGCGAGCTCGGTTGATTCCAAAACAAAATCCAAAAACGATCTCCCTGATTCTCCATTTTCGCTGCTTTTCAGTAATTCTTTTTCAGTAGAAGCTTGGGTTTCGTTCGGTGTCAATTTTTGACTTTCTGCTATGGAAACATCTGCAGAAAGATTCATGTACATTTTTATAATGAAAGATACCACTATAACAGAGACAGCATTCAAGATGTCTCTGAAGTTGGTGTGGCCGAACATTTTGTGTGAATACATTAGGGTCTAGGTGGGATAAACGTACAGTTAATGTTTAACTCGCTACTACTTATGAATATTTCTTGAAACAAATTTGGAATTATTTACACAATAATCAAAAGACCCTTCTTTATTTTGATTTGTTGTATAAAGTTTCAACTCTGTTTTGATTAGCAGCAAATTGGCTTCAAGTCTCTAGGGTCGAGGTGGGAGAAACCGTACAGTTAAGGTTTGACCGACTACTATTTCTGAATACTTTTTCAAACAAACATGAAATTATTTCCACAACGTTCAATACACCATACTTTATTTTGGTTTGTTGTATGAATTTTCAACTCTGTTTTGATTAGCAGCAAACTGCCTTCAAGTCTCTAGTAGTTGGTGCGGGACGGTTACGACGGTTACCTTTACTGTACGGTTTCTCCCGCCTAGACCCTACCCCAAATGATTTTCTGTTGTTTTTCATCATGTAAACTCTGCAATCTTAAATGCACACTTTCTCAATTCAGTTGCATCACTGATATTCAATAAAGGTTTGGGGATGATTGCAGTTTAGCGGGCGGTAACCACAGGGAAACTAGATTTTCACAAATACACAATTAGTAATTAGGGTCGAATCGATGGCGATTCTTTCGAACGACCGATAAGACTAACAGATCTTGGGAGAAAATGGCTATTCATCAGTAATTGCAGCCTAAAGGTGCGATAAAATCTACGAAATTTGCGAAAATATTGTCTTCTTTTTTGTTGCTAGTTTCTATCTTTAATTGGGGGCTACCACCCCCAAACCCCTGCCGTTTGTCATTTGTTAGAGATGCGTTAATGTTCAAAGATTAATATCCTGACCTGCGACGCGAGGTGTTTGTTTAGGCCATTTTGGTTTCGATTCCGGACATGAATTTTCAGCTTCAACAACTTTGCATTGTAATTAACCTGTGATATTAGAAGGTTTCTTTTTATTTGTTGTTGCTTGTTTCTTTTATTGGGGGCTACCGCCCCCAAACCCCCGTTGGTTACCATTCAGTGGTAGTTGTGTGTGCTTGTTGTGCGTGGAGAGCAAGTTCTTGTTGAATGATCGTTATTTTCGACGTCGACTATGTAACTGCGGAGGAGAGGAGACCGCCCGCTAAACTGCAATCTAGCCAAGGTTTGTCCACTAAATTACAGTGAAATATAATTCTAGGTGGATACTTACTTTCAAGATTGCTGAAGATTTTGCTGCTTTCTGCAGTACCATCAAGTGCATCAATTTCTGATGATTTATGTTCTTGTGCTTTCCAAACAAACTGCAGGGACACAATCAACGGAATGATTCCAATCCAAGCACGATAATAACTAAATATAATCATTCTTGTCAAATTTAAACTTATAACTTTAACCAAAAGTTAAAAAAATTATAAACTAATAAAAAACTAGAGAGATAAATAAACCCCTAACTTGAACAAAACTTAACTGAAATAAACTTTGTTCGTTAGTTTTCGAATCTTTGTTCGGTTCGAGAGAAGTGTTCGAAAATCAATCAAACGAAAAAGCGTCTGGTTTTGAATTGCGAACTTGGCCAATTTGCCATTCATTTTATCAAATTTTGCTAAATCTTCCGGTCCATAATGTTCTCTTAGCGGCTGTTTATAAAGAGCGAAAATACCTCACCTACCAGACCTTGGGCTGCTGACACGTGAAATAAATTTCGAGGACTGTTTGTATCGTATTCCATGCAGAATCTGAAAGGTGAGGTAAATCCTTCTAGACGCTCAAGACGTCATTAATCTTCATCGTATCGTGAAGTTTTATTTCCCATAGAAACGCGAGCTGGAAAATCAACTGTATTTTCTGTATAGGAGGGTGAAATATCACTTCCCCACCCCGGTGACATGTGGAGTGTTTTTCCCCGTATAAACAGACCCTTGGTCACATGGAATTGATAACCATGTTTAATCAACCATTTTGGAAATGAGTGAGTATAAACTTTATACTTTTACCAACCAATACCAAAGTGCATATGGACCAATGCCTAAATGGTAAAAATGACAAGGAAATGAAAAGGTTGGCATAAGGTAGAGATCCACTCATTGCAGAAGGGATTTATTAATTCCTCCCTATCATCAACCACTGTGCCTGTTTTCTATTCGTTTCAACACGTTTCTACTCATTTCTAATCGTTTCATGCTTTGCGTTCTCATATCATATTCATTCTCGTATTCATAGTTTTACATTGGTGCCTTATTCGTAGCACAGCAGAATTTTTGTCCATTATTTAGTCTACGTTTCAGTAAGACAACTCTAAGGAGTTTGCAGCACGTCTCCAGTTATTAAGGTGAAATTTACACCTGAATCTTTGTTGAAACTTTTATTCTTGATAACTGGAGCTTTTTTTTTTTGAGTTTGAAATAATAATACACATAGGTTCAAAATGATTAATTCAAAAATAAACCATGCTTGTAAACGTTTCGATCAAATCTTCATCAGTAACTCGAGTTGTAAGTTGAGTTAGTGATGAAGATTTGATAGAAACGTTTACAAGCATGGATTATTTTTGAATTAATCTATTAGGGTTTTATAAACTTAGATAATTAGGCTCTCGTATTATTAGGTTCAACATGAATAGGGACACCTAGAAGCAAAATTTGCGTCTCTTCCTTTACAATCCTTTCAGGCCCAAATTTTCATTTGCGATTTGCGATCTCTTTCTGTGATGTGTAAGCGAGGTTTTGGCGCCAGATTGAAAACACTTGCTCACGCCATAGTTAGAAATCAAAACTTCGTAGATTTGAGCGATATCAAAAGTGTTTAGGCCAGGAAAAGAAGTGTGAAACTCAAGTGTTGAAAATACAAATAAATTTTCGCACAAAAATTGATAATAAACTGGTGAAGATCCTCGAGTGATTTCAGTGAATTACGGCTGGAAAGACTCCTAGTGAGTTGAATGTTTTGATTTGGAAGTGAAACTAACGAACATTTCACTCAAATAATATTGCTTTGAAATATAAACTTTGCTGCTGATGAAACGCTGGCAAGGATGCCTTAATGAAGTGTCAATACATTAGAAAAATAAAAATTATCTTGCGCAGATCAATTATGGAGCATGTACACTAGGCTATCAAAATTATTGCACAGGTCGATTCAAAATGGCGGCAAAATTGCAAAGCTGTGAGGGCTAGGCCTAAATTAAAATTCCCATAACTAGTGTCAGACAGCTCACAAATAAAAGGTTTTGGTAGCAAAATTTAGGAAATTTTGCTGACACAATAGCTCATAACAACAAGCAATAATAAATTGAGGGAGAAATTATGTATTGTTGATAATAAAAATTAAAAAAGGTAGGTTTTCCTGAAATGCTGCAATTTTTCTCCTAAAGCTCTTCTCATATTTGAGATGTGTAGGAATAGTTTCTTTGTGCTTCAAAATAAGGAAGACTTTGATGAGCTTTTTATTGAAGCTGCACCTGAAATAAAAACTTTTTCCTCTGGTTTCTTTATTTGAGTGAGTCAAACATGGGTCTAAGTATAGAACTTTCAAAATTTTAATCTCTATAACCCTTCAAACTCTGAAATAAATCTAAGAATGTGAGACTTAAGCCCTATTCGCACTACACAAACTAACCCGGTTTCGCCCCGGGTTAAACTAACCCTGGTTAAATTTTGGTAGTGTCAATGTAACTAACCCGGGTTCGCCCCAGGTTAAACTAACCCACCTCAGGAGGTGGGTTATTTTGGAACTAACCCGGGTTCGACCCGGGCTAGTTTTGGAAAATGTAGTCTAAGTGTGAAACTGAGGCGAACCCGGGTTAGTTTCTATGGTGAGCATGCGCAGTAAAGAGCAATACAAAAACAATAACGGCGCCACAAACTCTCCCTTCACTTGATACTTCTAAACCGTTAAACGTTGTTCAAAATTTCAAGTTATATCGACAAGTTGATAATTTGCTTCGTCCGCCATTTTTTAGTGTTGTAAAATACGCATGCGTGATATTACGCATGCTTGATATTACGCATGCGTTATATTATGAACTCATTTGCGCCCCAGATCAGCGCTTACACTACAAACCAAACTAACCCGGGCTAGTTTAACCCGGGGCGAACCCGGGTTAGTTTGTGTAGTGTAAATAGGGCTTGAAACATGCCCTGATAAAAACATAGGAAAATTTCTTTCTCAATAAATTTCTAGCCATTTTGCTAGCCTGCCTTTTTGCTATATTTTCTCCTCAAAAAGAATGATAGAAGAAAATTAT
This sequence comes from Pelagia noctiluca, assembly GCA_963924455.1. NCBI lineage: Eukaryota > Metazoa > Cnidaria > Scyphozoa > Semaeostomeae > Pelagiidae > Pelagia > Pelagia noctiluca. The sequence goes on from OZ004322.1 coordinate 5,368,336, forward strand.
GTTGTGAAATGTGATATTATCACATTCATACACCTATTTTTTGATATTTTTGATGATGTTTTCCTTTTCTACTGTGTCAAACTCCAGTAAATTGCAAAAAAAAACTATGGCTTTGCAGTTGTTAAAAGTTTTGGCAGCCATTCTGTTGCTAGGTATTCCAATACATTTTGAACCTATGTGTATGTGTTCTTTGTTTATTTTGCCGATATATATATTTTGTTTTTTGTTTGATATGTATTTTGTATGTATTTTAAAGCTAGAAACGCATCTTCTAAGGTTATTTTCCAGGTTCAAATCGAACTAAAATCGACGCCTTTACTACGCACAGTGCAAGTTGAACTTTAGAGAAAAAAAATATTTTCAACCATAAATTGCTAGTATGTTAAATCAACGGTTCATTTTGGACATGAAAGGAACTCTGGACGTCTCTAGTACGTATCCCACCAGTATGGCTGACTGCTGCTGCATTAGTTCAGTTCATTTCATTTTTAAATTCCACATCATACAATTAAAATTAAGTTAAGAAAATTCAAATACAGCTAAATACAAATACAAGTGTGTAAAGTAGAATAGAAAAGGTCAAAAATATATTGTATGAGGGGAATTTCTTAAAGGAAGAACTCTCTCAGTAGCTAAACTAATCGAGGAGAGAGCACCCCCTGTTGAATAATACCTATTTCAATTTATTTGTATCAATTGGAAATTCGATCCTGAATTGTGCAAATCAGATTTTAGCCCACTTTATAATTTGTAGATAATAGATGTAGTTTAAGTTTGGAACAAAACTTCATGCTTAAGGGAGATATCTTATTGAATAGGGGATGTCATTCCATGCCTTTGCACCTGCATATTTGATAGATCTTAATCCATACAAAAATGTATTTTTCTCGAGTCATGAAAATATCACCTTTAGAAGCCTACCGTCTATTATATTGATGAAATTTCAAAAAATTGTGAAAACAGATAGGAGAAATCTTGTTTACAGATTTGTAAACAAAGATGAGTAGCTTAAAGTAAAACAAATCATACAATTTAAGAATCTTGAAATCAGAGAAGATTGGTGTAGATGTAGAAGTAAAAGACTTGAATGCAATAGCTCTAAGAACTTTCTTTTGTAGAAGATATATTGATTTGGTGTGCACTTCATAAGTAAGGCCCCAGACAACAATACCATATTGAAGAAATGCAGAAAATAAAGAATTATATAGAGATACCAGAATACTAGCTGTTAGAAGATGTCTTATTTTGAAGAATACACCACATGTTCTTGAAAGCTTCTTTGAGAGTTCACACAGATGGTACTTCCAGCTAAGATGTTCATCTAAGAGCAGGCCAAAAAACTTTACATATTTAGCTTGTCTAATGTGTTGATTTCCAATTTTTCTAGTTAAACTTTCACTCAAGGAATTATGTACAGAATGAAAAACAACAAAGTTTGTTTTTCCAATATTAAGAGCAAGTTTATTAGTATCCAACCACTTTTTGAAATGTCTAAGTTCCTTATTGACAATTTTTTGAAGATCAACTAAGGTATCTGATTCAAAGTAAATGTTAGTATCATCAGCGAAAAGATAGAAGGAATGTTTAGAAGAAGAGTTAGGAAGATCATTTATATGATTTAGAAATAGAAGTGGGCCAAGAACAGATCCTTGTGGTACACCGCATTTAACCTTCAGATGACTAGATTTGCAACCATTTACAGATACGTACTAACTTCTGTTACTAAGGTAGGAACTAAACCATGCCAAAGCTGTACCACGAATGCCATAATGTTCAAGCTTGTCTAGTAGAATTTTATGATTCCTGTATTGAAGGCTTTTTGTAGATCAAGGAAAATTCCACATCCGAATTTTTTGTCATCCAAGCTGTTTTTGATAGATTCAGCTAAGCTAATTAGTGCATGACTTATAGAATGCTTAGCACGAAAACCGTGAAGTGTCTGTAATTTACCAACTCACCAACTTACTCATTGTTTAGGTAGGTGGTAGTAAAGATTTTGTAATTTATGCAAAACCATTACCCCCCTAAATAATGGAAGTGGGCAAGTTGTCAAGTTGAGTTGGTAAATTACAGGCACCACCATTTCTTACTGTACACCTTCTTACTGTATCTCACAACCTTATCACGAGGTTATTTTTTTTATATCTAAATGGCCATTCAAGATCCATCATATAGAAAGCTGCAAGGTCCACATGAAGATTTTAGCAATGTTGACCTTCATATGTGCCCCCCACTGGCTGTGACGACAAGCTTTGACGGCATGTTCGAACCATCCCATACTCGACTGTGACAAAGATGTTGTTGATTGACCTCGTATCACGAATTGATCTTTTCTCTTGCACAGTTGCACTTGAAATTCAGTAAACATGCAGCTGGAACTCAGAATATTAACATCATCGGATTTTTATTTAATCCTCTTCTCAGTTGATATCAAAATTGAAATTACGGAGAAATTAAACGCAACCATCATACTCTGAACATGTGCTCAGCTATTTTTAACTATGAACAATTTTTGCTATTTGACTCCGTTTTGCCTGATCAGCATGCTTTTTTGTATGTGGGGATAAAAGTTAGTTTAGCTTAAAGCTTGTTTCTTTTCAAACTGATAAAAACCAGGAAGATTTTAGAGAAACATTGCTTTTGAAATGAATAGTATAAGTTTGGAAAACATTGGAAGACCAATTTTCCAGAGATAAATTTCTGATTCAATGCACAAGCAGTAGTTGGGAGCGAGGTTGGGCAGGACTAACGAGTGGCCTCAAATATTCTTGACAGTAGCATTAGTATTCTCATTGAGCTGGTCTCTCGAGAGATCAAATAGCTGAAGCCGTCCGTGCGTACGAGGTATCTGATTGGTTAAAATGGTTCGCCCCCAGGCTCCGGAGCACATTACGTCAGCCAGCAGGGTGTTTCTTGCCCTCATTCGACAGAATCCGCCGAGGCCATCAGGAGAAAATTGACCCACCCACCTCCCTCGGTGATGGTCAGCAGCTACAGCCTCTCGACTTGCTTTACGGCGAAATTTCCTTCGCACTCCGCATACCTTAGCTATTTGGCAGAGAGAGAGGCAGGTCAGTGAGAATATATCACTATCTTTTTTTATGAATGACACTGAACACATCATTTGTCACTGGATTCATACAGTGCATCTTCAGTCTCAGAACTGAGGTTTTTTGTCAATATGAGTATATAGCAGTGCCGGATACAATAGACATTCTTGACTTTTTGGCAATAAAAACAACAAATTATTTAAGTGTCATTCCTTGTCTTACCTTTCTAAACTGTACAAATTCCGTGCATGTTTTGCGTGTTAAGTTTGGTTGGTTGGGTAAGTGTGGTGAATAACCTCCAAAATGGATCGAGCAAAAACATTGCCAATCCACGCCTAAATAGAAAGAGAAGTGCTGTATTCTCTGTCAACAATTTCCTACTCAGAGGGCATCATCTCATTCCCTTTATTTTTCCCTTTTTCATATTTATTATATGCAATAACCTTCAGCATGTTGAAGTTTGCATTGATTGATTGACAGATGAGAGCTCTAACACACATTTTATCTGATTCTGACCTATTGACACACACCAGTTGAGGTATAAATTCAGAAATGCTTGAAAACAATAAACATTGCTTTATTGATTGTTTTATTGTTATTTACTTTTACAATCAACCCATACCTATTTGATATTTTAATACTTTACATATCCCATGCACATACTTTAATAATAGTTTCTACCTAAAATCTATGTTGTAATGAATATTAACAAATTTAACAGTCAGTGTCAAATAAAAACAACAAAATAGTTTATTCAAGCTTATTGCTATTGTTATGCTCTGAAAATTCAAAGCAATGTTTAAGCAGCAATGCCCAGGGGCGTCGTGGCCGGGGGGGGCAGATGGGGCCATGGCCCCCCTATCAGAGCAAAATCTGTAGATTTTTCGGAAATTTTTGCGATTTTTCCACTTTTTCGGAAATTTTTGAGCATTTTATCCCCTTTTCAGAAATGTTTCGTGTTTGGCCCACCCTAAAATTGAGGTCCCACGACGCCCTTAGATGCCAGTATATTCAACATAAGAAAAATCGATGGAAACAAACTTTTGTGAAAGTAAGATCTTTTTGATTGTAAAATCATCCTTTGTAATACTGTTCACAAGTGTTAGTTGTAAAAAATAGTACTCAGGATGATTTAAAAATCGAAAAGATTTTATTTTTACAAAAGATTGTCTCTATCTATTCTAATTATGTGAAAACAATTTGTCTGCAGTTATTTATTAATGGTTTTCTTGCTGGATACTTAATCTAAATACTCTTTCAACCAATTAACCTTGCCATCACTTGGGCTAGTTATACAAAGGGGAGTTGGAATATTAGAACGTAACAAGGGAACGTTGAATTTCTAAAAAGGGGAACATCGCAATGGCATTTTCTTTGGTGTAAACGCCATTGCAATAGGAAGTGCCATTGCGATGTTCCCCTTTATAGAAATTTAACGTTCCCTTGTTCCCTTTTTCTCGTTCCAATATTCCCAGTTTCCCTTTACATAACTAGCCCCATCACTTGTAGAAAGACAGACCTACTTGAAGTTTATTCTCAAGTGGACCATAATTATGATCGAGGGGCATATCACCCACAAAAAAGTGTACGAGATTTTTGTGATTTCGAAAATCACAGTGATTTTTTAGTAATTTTGGTGATTTTTAAGTGATTTTTGTGCGATTTTTCTTCTATTTATCTGTGATTTTTGTGATTTTTCTGTGATTTTCGTGATTTTTTGTGATTTTTTCAAAAATTGTACGAGATTTTTCGAGTGAGATGCCCCTCGATTATGATATGCCTCCGCCAGGTCCAACTCGGGCCAGCCATTACCCACCAGGGCCAGCATGCTGACAACTGTCCCAAATAAGGAAAATAAGTATGCGCTCTAGCCTTCAGGTGAATCCAGCTACTGGCTTATCCAAGGTAATGGGATTTCTTCCTGTTTTGAATGAAATCCTATGCATGATCTATAGGGGAATTACATTCTTACGTAAATTCGTAGGGCTAATTATAGTATACTTTCAAATACCATTGGTCAATAGCGGAACCTCCACAGCTTCTGCTGTATTTTCACGTCATCCATAGTTCTAATGATTCACAGGTTTTCCTGCTGAAATGATACAACAAAAAAGGAGAGAGATAACTTTACTTGATGGGATCAGTTTCCTAGACTCCATCTATTCAGTATGCTGGTTAAAGCAAGTGAAATAATATCAGTCACTGAATTTTGCCTTCATATGTTAGGGGGAGGACTTCATTGTTATGTAACTAACAGACTTCCGTGAATAGAACAGTTGAGTTTTGTTTCGCGTGGAGGAAGAGGGGTTTAGAGACGAAAAATGCGCTAGTAGTGATATTTGGATAGCACATAGATAAACCAATACTTCTCTTCTAACTTTTCTGGAGGCTTTCTTTTGGAGGTTTCTTTACCATATTAGTCAAAAAGAAATATGAGCTTGATTGGCTTAGGTAGAATGATCTTTAAAATCTTTGATCAAGACGTCAGAATCATTGTAGATTATTTTTCACTCCTCGCATCTCTCGTATCCCTGTTTTATCCTCTAAATTTACAGCCTCCGTGACATTTCACAAGAAAGAAGCAGCCACCTTAGGTTAAACCTTACCTATTTACATTTAAGGCGTTTTTGACACTTTTGAAGCAACTTGTTGTTTGTTATTGTGTTTCTTTGAATATCAAATATTAAATATTTATGAGATGTAAGATTTGTAACGAGGGGAAAATCATTCCTTAAAGATCTTGTACACTTTTTCTGAAAATCCTGTTGTTCTAATAGAGATTCCTTGAAAATAAGGGAGTGAAATGCCCCTCGATTTGGTAACCTCTCTTTATTTCGTTTCTACTTTATTAAGATCTCGAGCTTGGCTCAATAAGGATAGGGCTTTATACGTTGTTGCTCTTGAAACTGGGTCTGATTGGAGAGGGGTGCTTTATTGAAGTTATTAGGTAAAGAGAATAGGTTGAAATGTATTTCAAGCTCCACACCTCGTAACTACCATACATCAGAAGCAGAGTTTATGTGCGAAGGAATCATGTGATGGGCGGCACTGTAGGACGACATTGAATGGGATTCCTGGTGGTTCAGAGAATCAACGAACGAGAACGCGCTTGTGTGATTCACATCCATTGAGGTGAATTCCTGCTTTATGATTGGCTGGTCCATCATGTTGTTGTTCGTCACCATACCAACTGGAAAGTCGATTCTATTCGAGTTGAAGTCTTCCAACATGGTAGAAACCAGGGAGTTTGGGGTCACTGAAAAGAGAAAATGATTTTGGGATACTCATATTGTCAAATATTTAGTGTAGCATGTTTTGAGGTCTGTTTGCATGGAAAAAGTCATGCCACCTTCTAGCTATCGCACTGAAATCTCACCTTCCAAAACAGAGTTTCCAAACCCATCTATTTGAAGTGGCATATCAACTAGTGGAGGCAGCCTTTTCTTTTATACATGATTAAGGTCGAACGAAAGCTGGAGGTTGGAACATTGCTATTTCTATCTCACCTCTTGACTTCTGGGTTAGGACAGAAGGATGGAATAAATTGATCCACACAAACAGACCCTTAGAAGCAAGAAATAATTAAAGACTTTCGATATAGCCTTACTAAAAAATCCTCTTTAAAGCCCCATCTATCTTTACCAAATTAATGACAACTTTCTCCGGTTTTCTGCTCTTTGCAGACGTAAGAGAATGTGCTGCTTTTAACCTGTCACATATCCATCACTTGATCTTTCTACTGATTGGCTAATAGTTGTCATCTGAGCAGGAAAGGTAGGTAACATAGAATTTCACGACACACTGCTGCACGTTGATATACCATTATCTGGCCCAATCAGTATACTATACAAAAATGTAAATATATTTACAGATGAGACAAGAACCAACCATGCTTTCAGTCGTTTTGATAACAATCTTCATCAGTAACTTTTCTTACAAACATCTGAAAGCATGGTTTGTCCTGTTCTTATCTTTTAGTATCTAATCAAGAACATTTGTGAGAATAAAATGACCCGAGTAGGACTCAAACCCACGACCACTAGATTCGTACTCTAGAGCGCTACGACTGCGCAACCGGGCTTCGAGAAACCTTGACCATTTCATTCACACAGATTGCACCACCACTCACCGAATGCAGAGACAAACCTATCCGGGCTCTTTTAGTACTTCTAAACTATTAGTATTTCTAAACCTAAGTAAATTGACTCTCGTATTAGTATCACATGTATTAAAATTAGTTCAACAATTGAAGTTAGAAAGACAAAAGGCATATTTTGTGATAGCTTTCTTTAAAGCTGGTAAAGCTTAACCATACCTACTAACTAATTCAATCCAACCATCAAAAGAGAGTTAGATGAAACCAGATATCCAACCCTAATCCAAGGGTAGGGCAGAGTGGGGCAAGTTGTCACAGGGGTAAATTGTCACATTCTCTTTTTGGGTTCAAACTGCTTGTTATCAATTCACAATTGATTGTATCGTGAAGTACTGTATGTAAGCTTTTTTTTGATATCATTTGGCAGAGCCTGCCGTCATTAACATTTTGGACCAAAAAAGAGACTGTGACAACTTACCCCTGTGACAATTTGCCCCACTCTCCCCTACAGGCATGTACCAGGTGCCAGGATTGGCTTTTAACATCTCACTTTTTCTCCTGTTTCACCCAAAGTATTTCTAAAAACATTCTGCATTGAATTCCTCACAACGACATCGGTATTCTCTTACAGTAGTTACACTTGATTCAAAGAAGGCCTTGGCGCCAGAAATGAATGACTGAACAAAAATATTGCAATGGTGGCGTCAGTAATTGTTCATCAACTTGAAAAACCTCTTCGCTACCTGCCCAGCACCTGCGAGATTGTTTCTCACATATTTCATATTTTTGAATTGTTCAAGATTATTAGATGAAAAACTTTAGCATCCTGTTGTCAGATGATCAGTCTATCCGTTTAATCTTTCTTGGTCCTTTGACATTTCACTCTTTTTACTGTTATCTACCGTTCGCAGTTAACGACCATAGCTTTACAGATATGCATGACTGTAGCTATAGCTGATAAGATTTGACGAGCAAATATCTGCGCGCAGATAGAAAAGATTTCAATACCATCAAATCTAAATAGTAAAAGAGCCTATCTAATTTCTTGTAAACATTTTCTTCGCAATTTGTTTTTATATTTTTATTGTGCTTTATTTTTTTAGTCTTATGATGGTTGTTTGTAGGGTTTTTATGTAGTTTCTTTTTGCTAAGCTTGAAACCACCTCTAAAGCAAATGATATCAAAACCTCGGTCCGAATGTCCGAATGTAGGCTGTAATGACCGCTGCGTGGAAGAGGCCTCTTTAGAATGGTGAGGAAAATCAGAAACATAGCGAAACATGATAACTACTGAAGCTTTGCGTCTAACACTCATCAGATTAGTGCCTTAGAAAGAGAACGAAGACGGAAAGAAAAGTATTGAGGTTCAAGATTGGCCTTAGATATATTTCTGTGCCTATTGTAAGAGCAAGATTCCTGGTTTGTTCAGAAATGGTAGATTTTGTTCGCGCTGCTTTTAGTGTTATACACGTAAAGCATGTAGACCTTGTTATATTGTGCAGTATTCGAAATATCATAGAACAGTTCTTTGCTTTAAGCGTTTTTAGTAAATAGAGATGTATTTTATCAGCTCCAGTCTATGTTTTAGCGATAATCGAGAGGAAATCATTCTAAAGGGACACATTGCTGTTCAACAATAAATATTGTACTCGACGGACGAGGAACGGACACATCCTACTACGTATTAACTTCCTTTCCTGTTTGCAAAATGCTATTCTCTATGTAGACCTCCATGGATTTAGTTTTGTTTGCCTATTTAAATGCATGGTATAATCCTCTTGAGAAGAAACATCTGTTGTTTTTCTAACTTGTCTTGAGCCTGCCAAAGTGTTTCCGTGAAAAGCAAAGGCAGCTTCCTGAGTTAGTAGTGACGTAATCGAAACGCGCTGGGACTTTCCGGATGTTTTTGATGGGGAACCTGCATTTATGCATGTTATAACAAAGACTGGCCAACATGAGTGCTATTGCGTTATCGGGATGTTGTTTGAAAATGGAATTTTTAAAAGCCGAAAGTAAATATTCCTGCAAGGAGACCTGGATAGAGATTAACCTTGAGCTCTTAACGAACAAAACACACCAGAAATGATGCAAAAAGATTCTTTTTAGTGTTTACGTTTCAGCACTAGTGCTGCGTGTTTGGAAATCTTGAAAAATCCCCTTCTCTGCAACAAACTCTTACTATTTTGAAATTTCTGCGATAACTAATCAAATTATTTTTCCCCTTGATTTTTTCAACAGTATTTGTAATCGTTTTATTTGCATATCATACTGAATCGATGTATTCGGAGCACTTAAAATCCTTAAAATTCTTCATCGTATTTCAAAACAGTCGTTGACCGGTACAGGTCTTGAGGACGGGGAGGAAATGGGAAACAAAGTGAAACATAATTACTATTTGAGCTTTGTGTCTGGCAATTATCAGAGTAGTACGTCAAAACAGTCTCCAAAGCAGTGTCATCTTTTAATTGTTACAGAACTTGAGGATGGTGGAAAAATTGGATCAAAAAACATAATAACAACTAGAGCTTTGCGTCTGACACTCATCAGGGTAGTACGCCAGAAGAGAACGAGAATGAATCCTGGCGAATTTTTACACCCATGGTCTTAGCACATCATGGAAATACTGTTAAATATCTTTAGCCATCCCATCCGTAAGCTAAAAGAGCGCTGGAGAGGTCAAGCGAGGACACAGCAGAAAACCATGCGACATATGAGATAGAATCTTTAATGATTTTTAATCTAGATGGACTTAAAGTCAACGTAGGAAGAAGTAGGGGGTGGTTATTCGATTGTCTTGACCTCAGCATGCCTATTGTCAGCGCCTGCGTAATTAGCTTTCCGGTTTGCGCAGATTACGTTAAAGATTCCAGCGCATTTGGCCCGCTTTGTGATGGTTCCGGATGGCGAAAGCCGATCAGAGCAGGACAATGGCATTCTCGATAACATCCCGATAAATCACATATTAATGTCCTGAGTTTTGCGTTATCTGATTGCTCATAATTGTGGTTAGATAAATTCAGATTTTATCTCGCTAACATTCAGCAGAGTTTTCGAATGAGCTCGTGTATTTCAATCAAAGTTCTTGGTGTGAAGTTATATGTTGAAATCATCCAATTCGTTTCTGATTGGCCAATTAGAACAATCAGAAAGGAAATGGATCACCCCTTCCTGATATGACGTTTTGCTGGGTTTTCTTTTCGATTCGTTCCCTTTCTAGCGTGCTACTTTGATGAATTTCTATTGGAAACTATATAAATTTGGAGTCTGTCTACATCAAAACCATGGATTCCATATTGTGCAGGCAGAAAGAATTTGTTTTCCCAGTAAGACTCTTTCGATAACAGTTAATTGTTTGTCTCACTAGACTCCTGGTGATGATTGGTTGATTCTCACTTTACTAATCATTCACACAAATTGGCCAGTTTCCATCCACCAGGGTAAAACCATTTGTTGGGTCTCATTTTCGTTCTCTTTCTGACGTACCACTCTGATCATCGTCAGACGCTAAGATTCAGTAGTTATTATGTTTGGCTATGTTTCCGATTTTGCTTGCCATTCTCAAGTTCTGTACTGATCAAAAACTGCTCCGATGCACTACTCTGATGAGTGTCGGACAAAAGCTTTAGTAGCTATCAAGTTTCGCTATGTTTCCGATTTTGCTTGCCATTGTAAAGCTCTGTACTGATTCCCCTACTGATTCCCCTGAAACCTGCTAAACCCTTACTGATCCTTCCTCAACCCTCGACCGTAATGAACCCCACAAAACCTTTATGTTAGAGAAACCCCAGAGAGTTGGGCGATAAGTCTTGCTACAGCTGCCTAACGTTTCTACACACTTTCTTAATCGCATCTTTTATCGAAACGTGTTCTTTGCAAACTTCTCTTAGTATTTCTAAATAATGCAAATCAAAGGCCTTTGAAAGCGAATTCGATACTTTACTAAAACCTTTTCATTTACAATTAACAAAAGAGCGAGAGCCTTGTAGAAACTATTTAGATACTATTGTATAATTTTCTATGTGTTGTGTGCAAACTTTTTTTATGGCTGATACCTTTGAAATTTTAAATTGAATTAAACTCTAACCCCTAAGCAATGAATTCGATATATTCCTAAACAATGTTGATAGCGAAACAACTAGAGACTCGTCGTTTCAAAGAAACTGCTCCAATTCTATTATGTGATTTCACACACACTAGAGATATTGACGTCCAGCGTGTGCTTTTCTAATTCTTTTCGCGATTCTCAGTAAAGATCAAGTTGTGTTTATTAATTTTTATCTCTGGATTCGTGCTTCCCGTTGTTCAATTGTTTCAAGCAGAGTTCTATTCTAGAACGCCTTTTTATCTTGCACCTGCTCCACTCCTTTTGTCTTGTCTCTCTCCGTCTTTTCATGTTGGCAAGATGATACAAGTCATATTTCGTCATAAGAAGCATGTACATGTAAATGAGTGTGGGTGACGCAATGTAACAATCTAGGGTTCTTATTGAATCAAAAATCTGCGTGTCCCCTTTATTGACCGACAGAATACAGGAGCTTTTATAGACGAGTTTAACACCAGATATCAAATTCATAGTAAATGTTCCTGTCTAAGTATACTGAGTTCCCTATGGCAAAAAAAATAAACTGCCTTTCTCTAATGGGTTAGCTTTCTCAATAACGTATTGATTTATGCATACAACACATAGGGCCTACTGAATAGGTAGATTAATCGAGTTGATTGAACATTGATGGCTGATTGATATATACGCTTACTATTTTCGTAAGGTTTATGTGCAAAGCACGAAGGACCCATTATCTGAACCATCATGTTGTTCTTTCTTATACCCCTCGTTTCTTTCTAAACAAAGCACTGTTCAGATCATCCAGATGAAAGCATGAACTCAAAACCACTTACCTCCTGGGAAAAACTGATACGAAACCGAGGTTGACTCAGGTGATGACGAGGCAATGCTGTCCCTCTCTGACCTACGATCCAGTTTGCTCCTTCCTGTGCCCCTCCTCCCTCCAAGAACAGACAACTGTTTTAACCTTCTTTCCTTGCTTCGCTTATTCTGGAACCAGACTTGAATGACCCGCATGTTTAGGCCCGTCTCGTGAGCTAACTTTTCTCTGATGTGTCGTGATGGTTTCGGCGTGGATGCGAATGCAGATTTTAATGTTTCTAGTTGCTTAGCTTTGATTGTCGTCCTAGGCCCTCGTCTTTTTCCGTTGGCATCCTCGTCGTCACTGCCGTTAGACGCGGTGTTTTTGTCTTCGCTTTCGTCCGATACTGGAGATGAATCTGTAAAGAATTATTTTTATGATTATGAATGTTTTCACTGATTTCTAAGTATCCGCAAACAAACAGGCTCAAGGAAACAACTTTAGCCTGTTCGCTGAATTTTGGATGAGTCTCCGTAGTACAAAGTAGGTGCATACAGGTATTCAATAGCGGGACGTTTGCGACTCTACAAGAAGTGGTTCAGAAGTTTCTTGATGCTTGGTGAAAGAAAAACATACTAAATAGATATGAATTTTGGTAAATCATAGGGTCTACCAGGGTAACATAGGTAACCCGTGGTTAGATGGGTACTTTTTGAATCTTCCATGTAGAACATAAGTTTACCTTTTTTCATCGTTTGTTAAGATTAAGTGGATTTTCCAACTCTCTGCACCTTAGTGCCATAAATTACATGCAAAGCTTCCAACATGATTAATTCATGGAAGAGAATGTCTATTCGCAAAGCACAAGGGCCCACTGAATAGTAAACTAAACGAGTAGTATATTTATAGATGATTGGTAAATACGCTTAACTTAATATCTTTATAAGATATTGGTTTGTGTGCGAAAGGGCCTTTGAATAGGTAGTCTTACCCATCAGCTGCTGAAATACCGATGTCACCCTGGTAGACCCCGGTACACCTGTTGAAATGATCCCGAAGGGGTACTTGCACCATCAGACTCTGTGCCAAATCTAATGAGGTGGGCTATAGAGTTATCAACCGGGTCTAAGCTTGTATCTTAAGACCTAGATGAGCGAGAATTTTGAACATTAACCAAAATGAAAATAGTATGGAGAGTTATTAGCTATCAAGAGTTTTACCCGATTGGTTTTTAACGGAAGTATTTTTTATGAACTTTTAGGGCAAACAATGTTGAAAAAGGAGAATCCAGCAAGATGGAAATCTGCTGTAGAAAAATATATTCCAAGCTTCAAGATGGAGATGAGTTAATGTGCATACGGTAAGTTTGGGGTCGTTATAAATTCTGTTAAAAATCACGAAAAATAGATTTAACATAGCTTTTTTTCCACCATGAGCAGGGCTAAAGATATATTGCTATTTCATTTAAATCACTTTATTTGTTTTTCTGGAAACTTGGCTATTTGGTAAACCAGCCAACCCATGTTGCTTGAGCACGAGTAATGTTATGATCGGTGATACAGAATTGCAACTCTATACATGCAGGTGATAAGAATCGAACTCACAAACCCTTGGTAAGAAACCAAGTGCCTTAGTGATTGTGGTATACAGCACGGGAGGGAAAGGAGCCAAGTTTATTTAGTCGATATTTTGATTTGTTATCTTTGATTTTTCATTCAGCAGAACTCTAATTATACGCTGTAAAAGTCGAAACTCTCAGTTGAGAAATGAATAACCAAAGAGAAATATTTCACTCTATGAATGTATCAAAGTAAGCCAAATCAATTTAATCCGTCGGTAGAACTATCAGTCGTGATGGGTTGTACATGGCCCTTTCTAAAATAGGCTGCCCTCCAAAACTCTTGAGCCTCGCAAGGTCTTTCCACCAAGGCATGAAAGGGACAGTCTAATTGTGATGCAGGGCTTGGAGCATTTCGGTCTTACTGAGGCCAATCAATCCTGATAATCAAGCCAAACTCTTTGAATGATCAAGTAGAACGGTTCAACAATTATTAAATACACCATTGAGCCTGCAAATGGTTGAACTAAAAATTCTGAAGATTTTATTGATGTTCCAAAACGCATTTCTAAAGAACTAACTTTATTGCGAACGGGTTCTATTGAAAGTAGCTGCTGATCTTAAACATTAAACTTTCCTCGGTTTAATTGAAGGCAAATAAAGCGGGAAAGAGCTAAGCACCTAAAGCAAGTTGAACAAGCATAGATGTTTATACAAATCAAATCTGAGACGAGCAGCTGCAACAACAAACTTTCGAGTTTTCAAAAGTCTGACGTCTTTCATTGCAAACGTCCTAAAATGTTTGGAAACAATTCCGAAGAAGCTTTCAATCCTAGGAGTGCAGTTTTCTGTTTTGTTTCACGTACTGCATAGCCTTATTGAATACTCGAAAAATATTGTCCAGCTTGTGCAACTTTCACATTCAATTTCACGGCGATTTTTCAGTCATGTTTGAAAACAATTCGCCGATCTCAAAAGTCATATTTTTGTTTTCATCTCCCGTTGTATATCGAACGATTGCAAAGCGTTTTGCAGCTTGTCAAATCTCAACCTTCAGTTTGTGAAATTTCATAAAATCGTTTCTTGACCAGCTTTCGGAGTTTTGTGTGTCATGCGAAGATCTGCACAAAATCACAGCATAGTATGGGAACCCATCCAAAGCAACCTTCGACTCCTGCGTGGGCCGCACCGGGACGTAATCTGAGTAGGACAAACAGATGTTTGCGATTCAGCAACACAACAGAGCTCATAGTCTCACAAAGCGAAATCGGTCTTGTGAAAAAACTCTCCTATAAATAATATAACTTTGAAGCTTTTTAAAGGTTTAAGTGATTTTAGAGTACATAAATATTGTAAGATAGGAAATTTCAAATTAGAACAGTCTCTGATCGGTACAGAACTCGAGAATGGAGACGAAAATCAGAAACATAATGATATATAATAACTACTGAATCTTTGCGTCTGACCATAATCAGAGTATTTAGTCAGAAAGAGAAAGAAAATGGGACCCAACCAATGGTTTTACCCTGGTGGATAGAAACTGGCCAATTGGGTGAATGATTAGTATAGTTCTATGTAGTGTAGTGTTACTTGATATATGTATTGCTAAAGGGGCCCTTCAAGTATGATGCGACCCTTGTGTAGCGACAACGAAGCTAAATGAGCTGTAAAAAACATTGAGGACACTTTTCGGGCCTCTTTTTGTCTGGGGTCCTTATTTTTCGGTGCTCTAAATTGCGTTACGCCACTGCATGGAATCCATGGTTTTGATGTAGACCGCATAGTTAACGGAAAAGAAACACTTTCTATAAGCTAACTATGTATAGACAGACTCCAAAATCATATAGTTACCACAAGTTGTATCAGTTTTCAAACTATCGAGAAATGTGCTACTGGAAACAGTTGAAGAGAATGGTTTCTCCGTCCTTTGCTCACTTGAGCCGAAAATTGGTTTCAACCATGCAGCTGGAAATGACAGACACCACCACGTGTTTGATTCGGCTTTCTCGTTTAAATCTCAGCCAAGCTCTTCAATTATCTTTCGAGAACGGAGAAATAGCTAGAAGTAGGAGACTCTTAACCCCTAACACGTTGAGCAACAACGAGAAAAATTCTCAGGCTTTGTTCTCGAGAAGGTTGTGAGGAAGTGGAGTGGGCGAAACAGCTGCTAGCAGGCAGAGAAAAGTAAGAACATTTGACAAAAAGGAAAGATGGAAGCTGGGCAAGACTGAGCCAGCCTGAAAGCTCTGCAAACAGCTATTGCAGCGTTTCTTCTCCTACTCAATCTCGTCAACATTCGGCAGGAATTCTTCCCCAAGAATTTCCAAAACCTTTCTGGGGAGTTTCTAGATTCCGAACTGAGCCCTTTTCTGGCGGGAAACTTTATAGTCCGAAGTAATTGCATTTGCTTTTCCGAAAAATTGTTGATTTTCAAACTCAAATTTAGTTGTCAACACTACCTACTTTTTCAAAAATATTCACGATGTTAGCAACTCTGGCTAAGTCTTTTATCCAAATTAATAGTGTCCCAAACTGAATTTTAGCAAAGCAATTGCTTTATTTGCTTTAAAAAACAAGCAGAAAAAGTGAATTATTTGTCCCAAAAACTAGTCGCATAGGCACGTTTAAGGGTTTTTTTCAAGGATTGGCCCTTTCAGAGGTAGTAATACAGTAACAGTTAATGAAGATATATTATGATTGCATCCAATCGTCTGGAAAAAGTTATAATCCATGTTTATGTAGTTACACCTCACAAAATGTTATGGGTTGAAAGAAAATAGATTTTCCCCAAATCTGGTTGTCGTTAAAAGAATTGCGAGCGTAGGAAATATTAAGCTTGTTTTTATCCCTTAATCTCATGGCCAAACATAGGGTGAATATTTTACGGCCAGAATTTCCCCAGAGAGCATCGCTTTTCTATCTACTTGCAGTGAAGTAACCACGATTCACTTTATTGTCTTTCTTCTTTTGCATCGTATAGTCCTAAACGGATCGTAGAGTTTACATCTTAATCCAATAATGAAAGATTTGAGCTTTTCAATTTGCATTCATCACAATTCTAAGTCTAGATCTAAGAATCAAAAGTTTCAGTGGGATTAAGTTAGGGGATATTTTGCGAAAAGAAACGTCTCCATGCCAACTAGCACCATTTTTAGAGAAGCATTGGGATAAGTTTTTTCCATGAAAACGAAAAAAAAGTGCGACGAGGAAAGAATGATGGCTTGACCTCAGCGTGAGCGAAAGATAGGAACGTTTGGCACCCCTTAAAATACTACTTATGTTGATTTTGAACTTCCAACCCTACTGTATTATACCAAAATCTAGATAAATGCCCCTAAGTAATAAGATGAGCCCCTTGAAATAAGAATATCATAAGAAATGGTGGACTTTCTATAATTTTTTCATTTTCATATCAAGAAATATTTCAAAGATCTTTCTTATCATTCTAATCATATTCTTGTAAACAGTTTTAGAATTATTCAAGACACAAGAGCAGTGTAGTGTCATATCTATATTATCTGATTCGCAATCTGTAATCCATGAAAAATCTTATTTTTAAAATTCTAAAATTCTAGACAATTTAAAAAATTCATGATAATTTATGACAATTCATGATGATGTATGAGAATTCATGAAAAATGTGTGACTGAAACGATTAAAAACATCGAAGCTCTGTAAAAATTAAGTTTGCTAGTGAAAAAGCAGTGTTTTCACTTTCAGAGACGTGATAATTTCAATATTTATTCAAGTGGTTCTTTTCAAAATTCAAGCTTACGATGTGATCCCATACTTATGTGTCTATACCAGGGCCGGATCCAAGGGGGGGCGTAAGGGGCGTACGCCCACCCTATTTTGGTAGAAAAACAATACAGTTAGCTTGATAATACCCTCTTTCTCTTACATTATCCTTTGATATGTGTGTTACGCCCCCCCTTTCTATGGGTGCTGGATCCGGCCCTGTATACTGTTAGGAGATTCAGCATGAATATTACAAATTTGTGTTAATTCCGCTATCGTTGTTAACCTGCAAGACAAAAACACACAGGTTGAGCCTCTGTCACTCGCTAATCAATTGAAAAGCTCTTGGCCTCCTAAATTGAAGAACAAACAAAGAGTTTATCTCTAGCCGCATGTGTTAAGCTTTTCGTTTGACTTCAAGATAAAACTTTTGATAAGTGCACAGCTTTGAGTGCGCAAACAGCCCCAGGAGGTAGTAACAACCTTGTATCTAACAACAAAGAAGTGCTCGTCTGTAGTTGATATAGTCGATGTCCTAGATCTATAGGGCTAAAGCCAATGAGAGGCTGATTTATGCAGGTAGAAGCAGTCATATCGAATTTTCAGTGATAATCAATTTATTAAGTGAGCCTTTTTAGCTAACAAAAACAGTTTGTAATGACGAAACTTTCTAATTGCAGAAGACACCGTCTCTCTACAGTTAATGCAGTTAGGCAAAGACTACGTTTCAGACCAAAGGTTAAGTTTTAAATCCAGCTATCCAGCATTAAACATTAGAGCCGAAAGAATTAAATCCCTCTCTTTAAAGATGTTGCTATCTTGAAAAAACCTTTCCTTTTATTTCAAAAAGTCTTTTATTCTCAGAGTTGAAGCTCTATTTGAGTAGAGAAGTTCTATCTCCTAAAATATCCCTTCAAGGAAGGTAGAAACATCTGAGACTTAGGACACGACAATTTAACAATAGTTCGCTATTAGGAAGACATTTTTGATATGTTAAAAAGTGAATTATGTCATTTGCAGCAGAAAATGGGATAAATTACCCATACCCTTGCTTAACCATACTAGCCCATACCTATGCCTTTACCCATTACTCATACCCATATCAATTACCCATGCCCGTATTTGTACCTATTATACCCATATTTATACCCGTATTTATACCCATGCCCGTATTTATACCTATTACCCATGCTTGTACCCATGCCCATAACCAATACCCATTACCCATGATCATACCAAACCCATATCTATCCATTTACCCATTACCTATACCCATACTTATTACCCATTACCATACCCATACCTACACCCAATAACAATACAAATACTCATGTCCACACCTATACCCATAATCTATATACCTAAAGGCCCATGATCATACCAATGCCAATATCAATACCCATATCCATACCCATACCGATTACTAATATTCATACCCATAAATACCCATTACCCATACCCTTTGCTATTATCAATACCCATACCCATGATCTATATACCTAAAGGCCCATGATCATACCAATGCCAATATCAATACCCATACCCATACCCATACCGATTACTAATATTCATGCCCATAAATACCCATTACCCATAACCTTTGCTATTATCAATACCCATACCCATGATCTATATACCCATGGGTCCATGATCATACCAATACCAATATCCTTACCCATACCCATACCCATACCCATACCCATACCCATACCCATACCTATTACCCATACCCATCTACACCCATTACCAATACAGATACTCGTACTCATTCCCATGATCATACTCATACCCATTACCCATCACTACCTATACCCATGACCATGCCTATACCTACATCCATTATTCATACCCATACCTAGAAAAATTACTAACACAGATACCCATACTCATGCCTATGATCATACCCATTACCCATACCCATACCTACAAAAAGTACTAACACAGATACACATACTCATGCCTATGATCATACCCATTACTCATGTCCATTACCCTTGACAATCCCCTTTACCCAAACCTATACCCATTACCCATACCCATACCTGCAAAAATTACTAACACAGATGCACATACTCATGCCTATGATCATACCCATTACCAATGGCCATTACCCTTGACAATCCCCTTTACCCGAACCCATACTCATTACTCATGACAGAGAAGTTCAGTCCCGAAAGGTCTTGTAAATGAAGCTTTTGAAGAAGTACTTACCAGAGATGGATTTTCCTTTCGATGACTCGTAGTCAGTCTTGCAGATGAGTTTGTCGTCTTCGTTTTTATACAACCGCTCCCCAGTCTCGATCTGCCTGTTGCACTGATAACATCTCAAACATCTCAGATGGTAAACGTGTTCGTCCACTTTTCTTATCAGGTCTGACGAGTTTATTTTCTCCTCACAACTGAAGCAGTGAGCGCCAAATAGCCTGGAAGAAATGTAAACAGTATTTTTGGAAAGGTCTACATCTGCAAATGCTAGACATTGCAGAGGAGAGTATTTCGATTTCTTGACTATGCATTTAAAACCCTTACAAACCCTTACTAAACTGTAACCTTGATAAACTCTTCACTTGACTGCAAACCCTTTCTGAAAACTTACTGAGCCCTTACTAAACCATAATTCATACGACATCAACTTACACGGGAAATTATATTATGCCAAAACAGGCTACTACAATTCATTCCCTTACTAAACCCTTGTTTGGTTCTCACTGATCCCTTGCTGAAGCCCTGTTCGACCCCAACAACACCCATCTCCAATGCTTTGAAGAATGCCCAAAGAAAACTAATCCTGGTGGGGGTGGGGGTTCTTCCATAGCAAAGGTACTTGGGGATATGCCCCTTTGGAGGGTACATGATTGGGATTTTTACTCTAGCGAAAGTTGCACTTCGCTATAGTATATTACACCAAAGTGTCATATTTTGAAATGGAGTGGCAATTTCATCCTTAGTAACCTTAAAAAGTAGAAACGTTTTCGTTAACCTTTCATAAAGATGCTGGTAACAAAAACAACCTAGACTTAAAGCTAACAATCTTGAGCGTATTCAACTAGCTAAGGGTATCTTTGCTATAGAAAATGGTGTAGCCAAGCATAGCATCTTTGCATAGGAATCAGTCTATATAGTCAACTTTGTGATTTTGAATATGCTAGCGGTAGACCTCTACCCAAAATGTAGCCCACATTCGTCCGTGAGTATGTATTTATTCCACTCTTATCCATGCTGGAAAAATCCAAACTTACCCATACTATAACTTCAGTGAATTTTATTACTACTTTGCTTAGTTTTTAGATGACTTGGAATGTTTATTGCAGTTGAAATGTCCTGGGTGAAGTCTGGAACTGGAAAAACCTCTCTGACGGATCCTAAAATCGTGATCTTCAAATGAAGTAAGTAAATGTTCCTTTACTTCTTTGTCGTCCTTTCAGTCATGACTGGGAACCAGGGGCCAAAGATAGTGGTGTTTAAAAGGGGTAGGGGAGCAAAAAGCGAACAGGGCCTCTCAAAAACACGAAAAATGCACAATACTGCATAGAAAACGTCCAACCCGGTTATATCAAGGGTATATATTTGTGTTTAGCCCCTAGCCCCGTAGTCTTTAAAAATGCCGCTGGAAAATCTTGCAGTGTTTTTGGTGTCAAATATGATGTTACACTCTACACACTCTATATTGCTTATATTATTACTTGCAGGGTTTTTGGTAAGCTTTATGCCTTGGGACACGCCCTCTCCTTAAGATCGCAGCCAGGGGCAGCCTATTGTCTCCTAGAAAAAGGGAGAATGTACTATTGTTTGGAACGATAGGATGACAAGAAAATAGAAAGGGCGACTGGCCTTTAGGTAGTACGTTGAAAAAGGCCCTGCTTGATTCCTTACGTTTAGGATGAGTGCAAATAAGTTGAAAAAATACAAAACAACTATCAACATCATTATCGAGGCCGTATTATGTGAGGCCGTTTATAAGAACCGAGAAAGAGCAGGAAGCTTGGAGATTATTTTTGGAAATGACAATTTCTGAACATCTGCAACACTCGACGGATAGCAAACGATAAACAGGAATGAAATTGAAATATCAAAACGTGGGCAATGCCTCAAGCTTATCGCATATTTCGATTTCGTTGTGTTTTGATTTATTTACTAGTTTTCGATAATCGGTTTTGAAATGCTTTTAAGGTAGAGATACTTCGATGTGTATTGATTGAATGTTTCGAATCGAAGGATTTTCTTTTGCTTTGACAGATAAGATTTTCGGTGAAAGGATTGTTCCCCGTTTCATTGTATCCAGTTGATGGAAACATGGTAGGGGTCACTTAACTGTAAAGTTGCGCATTGGCTGTAATATTGACTGACGTTGTGTTTTTAGATATATCTGTAGATTATTTAGTTATTCGTTGGGATTTGGGGGTAAATTTGGATCACAAATGTAAACCTACTAACAATGATTTTCAAACTTCAAAACAATCTTTGGCTCCAACGATTGACTATTAGAACAGTACAGTCTTTAAACAGTACAGTTTTTGATCAGTAAAGAATTTGAGGATAGTGAGGAAAGTCGGAAACATAGCGAAACATATCTATTATGCATCTCACATTCATCATAGCAGTACGTCAGAAAGAAAAGGAAAGTGAAGCCTAACTAGCATTGAGAAACATTAAAATCTTAAACGCTAGAAAAACATTGTTAGCTACAGTATTTTGTTAAAGCGTTTATCTGTTTTTCAAGCGTTTATTCTCATAGCATCAACATAATCTTAAACGCTAGATAAACTCTGTTAGCTACAACATTTTGTTAAAGCGTTTATCTGTTTTTCAAGCGTTTATTCTCATAGCATCAACACAATCTTCAACGCTTGATAAACTCTGTTACAAAACTTAATTCAAGTGTTGATTTTCGTGACATTAACGTCAAAAAGAATTCGTATCTTCAATTCTACTTAAACTTTAATCGAAGATTTTTATTCAAACGTTGATTTTCTTGACTTGAGCATCGAGAAATATTTTCATTGTCAACGGTAGATCAACTTGTTTACGTTATTCAAGCGTTTGTTTTGTTGACATCAAGATCTAAAAGAATTTTCATCTTCATTGCTACCTCAACCTTCTTACAACATCTAACCTAACATTAATCGCCCCACGTTGAACCCATGTGTCATTAACCTGCGAGTTCTTTTAAGATACTTAAACTGCTAATTCAGACTTCTCCAATGTAAAAGCTTCCTAATGAAAATCTACGTTCCTTTGACATCGTAATTCATTACCTTGCATTGTTGTGAAATTAGAAAGACCAACATCGATTATTCTCGCAGTAAGAAAAACAAATGTTTAATTTTGTCTGTCTACAAACTACTTTCCTCAAACTTGAAAAGTTTGCCCACCTGCAGAAAATCTAAATATTAAATGTCAAACGCAAACAAACAAAATTGAAATAATTTTTACCTGCAGAAGTCGGCCTTGCAGTAGATTTTATCTTTTCTTGAAAAACATCTTTCTGCTAACGTTTTTTGGCACTCGACGCACTTCACGCAATCGTTGTGCCAAACTTTGTTGAGGACTTTTGATAGGTATTGATCAACAATTGGCAAGTTACACGCGTAACACAGATTGTGCTTTTCCATTTGTCCTTGCTGTGAAGAGGAAATGTTCTGAGTTTTCTCCAATACAGATACTATTTTCATTTACTTCGATTTAAAAATTACCCTGTCTGGTAATATACGTATTTTGTCAATGAATGTCAACTGTTTCAATTGATATTAAATATGGATGATAGCTCTATTTCTCTATAGTCGCAATAATTTCTGCTTGGAGTTAGAATGTATCATAAAGTTTTCTTCTTCAAGTATTCAGAAATACAAACTCAATCCAGATATTCGTTCACGCGATTTTCGATTTCTTCTCAAAAACCATCCTTGTAAGTTTCTCTTGAAATACCATGCAGATCAGGTTTGAATATCAACACTCACGACTAGAATATTGCTTAAAGAATTTATCCTTGATTAATTGATTTCCAGGCATTAACTTTCTCAGTTGCTCTTGCTATAACTTGTTTCACTTATTCGAGGAACGTCTTGTTTCTTCACTTCTAGGAACGAATCCTGTTTCTCCTTCCCTTCAAAGAAACCAATGTGTTGCAATATTTCATTTGTTAAGAAACCAATGTGCTGCTTAGTAACTCTTTTGGTGAAGCCAATATGCTGCTAGGTGAGGCCAATATGCTGCTTTTTCTCTTTTGAATGAAACCAATACGGTGCTTTGAGCTACGTCAACATTGTGATGCAATAAAGACATCAAAGAGCTGTTTCAATACTGTGTTGAGGACGCCTTCTGTAGTTTTCTAATGCATGTCCATGAGCTGCTTTACTTCGTCTTCGAAGAGATCAGTCTGACTCTAGAATTCATTCTGCTGCTTAATTTTATCTTGAAGAAACCCTTCTGCTGCTACTACTGGCTTTATATCATAAGCGTTGACCTTTTTAATGAAACTTAGCGGGAATCCTAAATACAGTGACAGCTGCAACCTAAAATTAAACTAAAGGAACACTCTACATTCAAAACATACTCGTAGTTCGGCCACGGAGAATATTGCGTCGTGATTGTAGCGTAGCTTTCAATGTTATGAAGATCAAGAAAAAACGAAGTCTGATTTTGCAGTTGTAGTTTAGTTGTTGTGTTGCTTTGAAGACTTGAAAAGACCCAATCAAATCAAATTCTTCTTCCCAAAATGTATCTGTTCTTGTTGACGTCACAAAGATCTATCAATTGTATATGCCACTGCTTCATTCTTCGAACTCAAACACGTTTGAAGTGTTTACTCTGTGTTTCTAAACAGTTGATCGCGCATGTAGAGAATATATTGACACTGGCAATTTAAAGAATTTTTGCGTTTTTGAAAATAAATGTCTATTGAATTCGATAGAGAACAGCTGAACCTCTATTGTAAAAATTTCAGATTGATAAGGGGTCGAATAATATTTTAAGATGCCTTGATTCCGTCAGCTCGTGGCAGATATTGAAAATGTTTTATAGCAGCTACTTCAGAATGATATGAGGGCAAACTGATTTATCAGGAGCTTTCGGATAGAGTTGATTAACGTAATTGCAAGAAATCCGATTTCCTTAACTCGTCGAGTTCACAGCAGGAAGATCTTTTGTGACAGTTCAACAATAGTGATCGCAATCTTTCTCTTCTTGATTGTTTGTAAAATTAACAATACTTTGAAGACAAAACTGCATTTCCAGGAGAAACTCGAAGCTCACTTAACACACGAGTATGACTTTAGATGTCTATGTGTCTGGATGATATGTGTCGAGTGATGTACATTAGACGTAATTTTCTAGGTCCAGGGTTATCTTCCTCGAAATAAATCAGAGCTTTGAGTAATCTTTCCATTAAACTTCATGCAACTTTGTTACAACTTCTAAACTTTGTGCTAAAAATCTTGAATATTTTTTCCTTTTTCGGATGCTGATAAATGCAGTAGTTAACAAAATGATTACTTTGCATAACTTCTTGAGAACAAATTTACGTTCTTGGATAACTCAATTTATATTGATGTGTTTCTAAGGCTCGATCTTAAAAACTCATGCAGATTTGACTTTAGCTTGAATCACTTCTGAAGACGCATCTTTACATTACATGTGGATGACAAATTGAAGCTAAGTGCAAGTTTGTTGCAAACTGTTTTACTGCATATGGATGCAACTCATATAATAGTTTTTGTCCCCATGAACTATCAGGAATTTGGCCTCTGCTTGGCTTTCTTTTCGAGATATAGACAAATAAATCCAGTTTCTTGAAAACCATGAAGAATTCTGGATAACTTATCAAAAACAACACGCGATTTCTGCAATGTTGACCAATCAATTATTGCTTATAAGGATGATAATTGAATTTGTGAGAGAGGGAGATTCGTCCTCGAGAACTCGTTTGAATTTTTAAACACCTTGTCAGTCCGGCTGTCAATCAAAGATGTCCAACTTTGTAGATCTTCCGATTGTAGTGTTTCCGACTAAATACTTGTCCAGTGTTTAAGTGCTGAAACGTAATCCTGCAATTCGTAACAGTCAGAATCGAACAGCTATAAAGAATTTCTATTCTCTCTCAAAACACGATCAAATCTTCGTCTCCAAAAAAAACTCAGTCATGTTGAATTTTTGCAATTTGACTGTTTTATAAATCATGATATTTTACCAATGCTACTTTTGATACAAATGCTGGTCTCGAAAACCTGATGTAGACGTTTGTGTTTTCTTTAGATAAGAACTCTTGATCGGTATTAGATCCACGTGCCAACAAAAAAACTAGCGAAACAGTAAAATTCTTCTCCAAATTTAAGTGTCAGTCCTGCATAGATTTTTAAATAAATGTTGATGCCAATGTAGCTTTTTATACAAGGGCTGCTCACAAAAACCTGATAAAGACGTTTGTGTTTTCTTTAGATTAGAACTCTTGATCGTCTCGAGACCCACGTGGTCATCCAATGACTGGAAAAACAGAAAGAATCTTTTGCGTCAGGATCAACCTGGTTCCTGTGCGCGTTTTCCAGGTAAAACTCTTCATATTAATGGAGCTTTCTGGCTAGATCGGTTGGAATACTGCCTTGGACTTGGGTGTTGCTTGAATCTCTGGATAGTGTTTTGACTGTTTCCAGATCAACTTATCCCAGTCTAGCTGACAAAGCGGAACTTTTCTGCACAACCTGTTGGATTTGAATTTATCAGGAATCCACAAGACTTGCTTATCCGCTGTTATTACAGCTTCTAACGGGCAAGGTTGGTTTTCACAACATCAAAAACTGGCTTGGATTTGGTCTCAGACGAGTAACAACGCAGCTAGTGAACGAGTGAAGTAGTTCGTATAACCTTTGCAAACGTCTACGTCATGTACGAATCTCTAAATAGCCGATGACCCATGTGTACAGATCTCCAGGCCATGAACGGTTTCCTAAAGTAGTTTAAGCCTTGCCGTAGCTTGAAGTTCTTGACAGCTCCCAAATATACACATCAAGTGTTGATAGGAAATGGTCTCTTGAACTCAGCCCAGCGCTTAGCACAGGTCTGCCGAGAGTATCCCCGGTACATGTGGCTCAGCAGATTACAAACAATCGAAGCCAAATCTCTTATCGATCATATCAATGCGACTTATAAGACCATAAACGCTCTTTTATGTGTTTTGGAAAATCAGTTTTATTCTTTTGAAAATAGGATTTTCGCCTAGTTCTGCTTGACCGGGCCTAACATTGAAATCAAAATAACGATTATTCTCCTATTATCCCGCCAATCTGGAATTCAATCAGCTCTGGTTGATAGCACACTTACGCTGCGCTTTGCTCCCAAACAATCTGCTCGCAACGCAAGTCTGCATTAGAACAGACCAACAATAGCGTTGGCAGAGACAATCGAATTCAAATAATACAAGCAAACAATCGCCACTGGTTCCTGATTATTTCAGCTTGCACCCCTATGCTATGCAGCCTGTACATAAATCGATGTTACTTTGCCGAATACTCGATTTATATCAGTCCTATGTAGATGAGACGAAGACCAACCAACTCGGACTTGCAATCAGAATCTATGGAAAACTTGTCTTACAAAATGCATACCATAATCAAGTAAGGTAAACCAACGATGCCTGAAAGATAACTAAATCCGAGCCCTCCAAATCATAATTTATCTACGGTCCGTTCAGAATTTTAATCAGTATGCCTTATTACCTCTAGTAAACCATTTTCATAACGGTATAACGATTTTCCACTGAAAATCTTCCTATACGAAGATATATGTTGGGACTTTAACCTGAACCTTTAGGGGCTTATATCTCTTGAAATATTCATATTATAGGGTATATTCTTCCAATGTAACTTTTGTTCAGTTTTAAACGTCGTTTCGATCAGTGTACTTGTATTTCAGTTTTGATAAAAAATCTATTTGATTGAACCCCACATATGACGTCAGCAATCATATGACCCCGAGCAACAATTTTCTCGGGCCCCTGACAGATTAGAGACCCATAGACATATCAGGCTGTTTGCTAGTTTCTCACAAGAATTTACCTGTCCTTAGACCCCTACGAATCATGGGTTACACATTTAGATCGCGGATCACACAGCATTATTTCCATTGAGAAACGTTTAACTTTCACCCCTGAAAATCGATAATGAGACATACCAGAATCAAAATGACGTCACTACTATTGTGTGACCCTGTACTGTTATAGTTGGAATGTCTGTTGTCTTTTCTCATATTAATTAAACTGGTTATGTGTTACGTATTTCCGTGTCTGTAAATATTTTTTATCCTTGATATCTATGATAAGTCAGCTTCACTTCTAAGCGAGTATTTGTATTTTTTACTTTAAATAAGAGCGCAGAGCGGCTCACCTATCTACCTGTATTGCATATATGGTATCGTCTATTTCATGTGTTATTTATGTTTGTTTCCTAGTAGTTTTAGTTTTGCTTGTTTTATTTGTTCTAATCGAGCCCTGCATATGACATATCAGCAATTATGTGACCCCAAGCCTAATTTAAAGAAATAGATATAGAGAAATAAATTTTGCACGACGAAGCACTCAGTAAATGGTAGTCATAAACTTGAAATATGAATAAAATAAAAAGATATAAAGTTGCGTGTTATTTGCCACGACCCATCCACTCGTAGTTAGAAGAAGTAACAGTCGAGAAACAGATGTCCTGTGACTCTGGGTTTCGTGATTCTTCACTCAAATCAGTCAGATTTTCAGCTCTTTTCATCAAAAGGAACCTAGCTCAGGGCCTAGATGTTTAAGTTCCTTATTTCGATACCTCTTTTGACCACTTTGTAGTTCTAAATTTTCCTTAGTAGTTCCTTAATCCTAAATTCTCATTTAATGGATAGGAATTAGTATTGACGCAAGAAAATCATTAAATTTCAACACTTTGCAATAAAATCTCATAATAAAACATGTTACAACACAAAGAAGCTTAGGCCAGGCCTATATAACGTTAAAGTTAATGAGAGTCATTAAAAAAGTTGCATATCTACACCATTGATTATAACATTATAATCATAAAGTTCATTAGTAATGGACCTTTAGTAGTAGAAGTTCCTTAAGTATTTCGACCTTCTACATGTTGGTTCCATATAAAAGGTTCCCTATCAAAAAAGCGTGTATACCAGTACTCTACACATAATCATAGGTAAGTAATTATAACTCACTATAACCGAGTGTGACCGAGTTTGACCTGTAGTACTATGGCCACTTCTTTGAGATAAGTTACTTTGCCTGAATTGTATGAACCATCTCCATTAAATAACATATCTCAGGTTCCTAACTCGAATATTTCTTAATTCTTCATCAGTCTCCAGTTCTATAAGCTTCTAGTCTTGAACATGCCGAAGTGTTTTGTGCTAATATGATGCCCCCAAACCCCCTCCCTAAACCCCTTCCCTAAGGGATGTTGCTTCCCCCTTCACCTAAACGATTCCTTTCTTTTGGAGGCTGGGAATGAGACGATGCTGGTTTCTTATTGTTAAAGATCGATTGTTTACTTGCATCGTAATGGTTTCTGATATAAATTTGCTGCACGCCACGCATTGCACATAGCACTGGAAGGGTTTCTGTAACGAACCAAATACAAGTTTCAATGCTAAAGCACGAGAAAGCATCACAGCAATGGAAGTCTACAGAATGTGTCAAATGCTAGCACTGATGGCTTTTCTCCTCATATTCGTCATATTTTTCTTTGCATATCCTAACGCGAATGCTAGGCCTAGGCATTTTCACGATCATCGTGTTCATCATCATGATCATCATCAGAATAAAGGTTATTTATTGATTTTATCTTGATTACTTACTTGAAATCTTTTTTTGTTCCCTTTAAAACTATTCATTGCACACTCCTGCATTTTGTGTAGATGTTTATTTACATGGACAATACAAAGAGGTGATTTTAGGGCTCAGATGAGCCACATCGTATTAATATAAGGGCAAAGGGCCTCAGCAGTATCAAATTTGAAATCTAAGATCCTATTGTAAACCTGAAGTAAGTTGGAAATAATATCCGGATTTTCGAAAAAAATCAGGTTCTAATCCAAAATTGTTTCATGAACCTTTTTAAAAACATTGATTTAATGGTATGGATCTGCGGCATCTGCCTGCTCTGTCATTGCTGCCAATTAGATCAAAGGTTTATTTGACTTAGTCCTTTCAGAAATTTGGACCAATAATGAAGCTTTCCTAAAAGCGTTCCTGTCACACGAACGAAATTCTTTAGGTTTATTGCCATTCCTTCTGAGTTTTGATTAATGGAGAATAGAGAGGAGGTTAAATGGCATAGCCTTCCTGGGGATTACTCCAATCATTACCATATTTTTTCTTAAAGTCATCAGTTTGAAAAAGTTGAAATCCTAATAATTATTTCCTAACTGTTTTTTTCAGGAGTGAAAGACAATGATATTGATCTATACGGAAAAATATTTGGAGACCATTCAAAACATGAAAAGAAATGCCTGCGAAATGTGTTTGAGGACACTCTAATAGTTGTTGTTTTCAATTTCCCATTTTATGAAAACATTCCCATATTGCAACAGCTTTATGAAAATGTGTTTGGGAAAATTGTGTACTGTGGAGCAAAGCCCGAGAGTGGTACGAGGCAGCCAAATATAACTGTTGATGTTAACAACGGCTATTTTGGGTACATTTGCATGGCCCGTGCAATTAAAAAGCATCCAGGATTCGAAGGTATTAGCTTATTTGGTTTTTAAGTCTTTGATTAGTACAGAACTTGAGGAAGGTAAGGAAAATTGGAAACACAGTGAAACGTGATAACTATGAAAGTTCTGCATCTGACACTCATCATAATAGTACCTCAGAAAGAGAAAAGCCTCTAGAGTTTTTATGATAAGGGTTTCCTTGCCACAGTTTTCTGTTTTCTCTATTTACTATTTGTTTTCTTTATGGGGCATAAAATTGATTTTTCATTGAGTTTGCATTCAACTCAATAAAGTGTATTGAATAGGATTTTATGAGCACTTTGAATTTCATAACCATTTTGCAGGAGGTAAATTCCACTCTCTTTGTCTGTCCATACCTTATTTAACTCAATCATTTAATTACCATTGATAGCAATTAGGTGCAGGGAAGGCCATCTGGTTGAATCAAGGAAGGGTTGTTGATTGGACCCGCATTCAAACCTGTCACGTATCATGATGAGAGAATTGGTATGATTAGGGTGTGCAGGAGAAGCAGGATTTGCAAAATCAATCAAGATAATTTGTGAGAATGAAAATGACCCAGGTAGGACTTGAACCCACGACCTCTAGATTCGTACTCTAGAGCGCTACCACTGCGCATCCGGGCTACGAGAAACCCAGGCCATTTCATTCCAGATATTGGAAAATCCGGTTTCTCGTAGCCCCGTTTGCGCAGTGGTAGCGCTCTAGCGTACAAATCTAGAGGTCGTGAGTTTGAGTCCTACTCCGGCCATTTTCATTGTCCCAAATTATCTCTTTTAAAGATATATTATCATTTGTGGTGTTTTATTGTCTTGCATGTTCAGCTGAAAATATTTCTTATTTTTTAAGGTTACCTATATGTGAATGATGACATGATTGTTAATTGGTGGAATCTGTGGTTCCGTGACAGGAAAAAAGTTTGGCAAGGTCCAGAAATAGTTGACTTTACCCAAGGTGCTTATGAACCTATAAAAAACAAGCAGTGGATATGGTGGGATAGCGACATGGGAATCTCTGCCTGCCAGAAGTCACATAAAGACCTTATGGCCATGGCCAAATCTGCAGACCCGTCTTTTGATGCAAAATCAGCTCTTGAAATATACTTAAAGAATGGCAATGGTAAGGCTAGATGCGGCAAAGGTTGGTCTGACTTTTTTTACGTTCCGGGGCACCTAGCAAGGACGTGCCAAGAACTGCTGGAAATAAACTATAAAAATCATTTATTCCTGGAAATGTCGGTGATGAACTTAATTCACTCTTTGGATTATTCTAAAAATTTTGAGGAAATCAAAGGCATTTTTCTCCCTGACTTATGGCTGACTAATTCAAAAGACAGCAGAGAGTTTTGGGGAGTTTATAATACAAAACTGACATTTATTCACCCATTTAAATTAGGGTTCAAAGAATATAAAGAAATGAACACTGCTCTTGTTAAGAATTGGATTTTAGATATTACCAAACAACTAACCAACTGTTAAGTATTGTTTACAGATTTAGAGTATAGAATTTGCGAAATTTTGAAAACTCTAATAATCTTTTATTAGGGTATTTATTAAGAATATTAAATTGATCAAAATTATTATGTTTAAAGAAATTGATGATAATTTTTCATTCTTAATGGGGATTACAGGAAATAGATACAAGTGGGATTAGAGTAGAGGCAAGAAATTTATTACAGGATATTTTTTCATAAATGGAGTTGAAGTGTAAAAGAGACTAGTTTTGACATGCAGCTTCAAAATTGTTCTCTTCAAACGTTAGAAAAGTTCAATGATCCTCGGGACCCTTAGCAGTCTTTTAGAAGGATCAAATGGAAACGGTGCTTTTGCCTTGGTAGTGCAAAGTATGTAATAAAAGTTCCAGTAGGATATGGTAGACCCAGGGACGCCTTACCGATGTAAGGGCAAGGGCGGTGATATTTTAGTAAGGGCAATTTAAGCCCCACTCGAGCGTAGCAAGCTGGAAAATTGAGGGTTTGGGGTACTCCAAGGAATTATTTTTGCAACTACGCCCTCTAGATTTGCTTATAATGGTATTAAATGTCAAAAATGCCATTTTACGATTTGTTTGCGACTGGTGTATGGTATTTAACGTTGTGAAAGCAATATATCATAAAAAAGGGCACTTTTGCCCCCCTTGCCCCCATGAGCAAAGGGTAGAAGGTCAATTTTGCCCCCTGCATGCCTCTCTCTGGCGTCCCTGTAGACATCTATTGTTGTACTGCAATGCCTCCATTAAACAGCCCCTTATTTTGTAACTATTCACTAATAGGAGCCGCCTTGTAAAAGGTGTGTATTTTAAGCGTACAAAGAACTCATTAATGAAAAAACTACCATGCTTTCTTATCTATGTTTTATGAAATGATAAGCAATTCAAGCGTGCTTTATCGTGCTAGACTGCGAAAGGCCAGAGCAAGCAAGTGAGTGAATTCATTTGTAGGTTCCAAGTTCGAAGTTTGGCCTTGTTTCCAGCGGTAGCGCGAGACACCCTAGGGGTACCTACAATCCTCGCCAAACTGTTGAGACAAATCTTTATTACACAAGTTATTGACTTGAAGTCCTCCCCTCACCCCATATCAAGTTGGAAACATGTTTAGAGGTTGTTAATGACTACTTTCAACTATTCATATCTTTTTATGAGGCTATTGAGCACGCACACTGCACTTTATAATCACATTTTCGTTGCTAGGGCCATGATAATTCTCTTAATTTATCCTGCTGCCAGAAGTTATACACGATATGTCTTCAGAAGAAGTATGCAATTCAACACTGGAAGTGTATTCCTAAGTTGTATTTACTGTTTGAAGTGAATTGTTTGTCATGCGGATCAGCTATGTCCCTTTTCGACACCTCAATGGTCACTAATTCAGATGTTGAACTCCTACCACCAAGCTTGACCTCAGCTGAACAAACCGCTCAAGCCGCTTGGCTACTCAGCCGCATCAAACGGTCCCCCTTTTTAAACACCCCCTTCGAATTGACGCCCCACTGAAATGTCAAGGGAATTTGAGTTTGAGGAATGATTGAATAATTATAATTACGCTTATATCAAGTACGCTACTGTATTGGTGTACTCGAAAAAAATTTATTATTGATATTGAATTAATATCGGTATCGAATAAACATATATAGTCTATGTATATCACTTAAGATATGATGTAATCTTATTCATCTCAATGTATTTCCACCAGCTTGAAATTTCAAATATTCTTGGTAGTAAAATATTTTTTATTACATGAATTTCATATAGAAAAAACTTTGAAATGTTGGAGTTTTAACAGGGCTCAATTCCATGCTAATGTCATGAATGAATCTCTAAAAGATTCGTATCCCAGGAAATATCAATATCTGTGTAGTGCTGTAGAGGGAAACCACAAGCAATATTGGTATTACTTCAACAGTACTGATGATAGTGCCGAACATTCTCGAATTCTCCGAACCAATGAACACCCTCCACACTTCAGAACGTTTCTCGGGGTGCTGGTTTCTCAAAAAGATTTGGGCAATGTGGGACCATGGAAAATTCTATTTTTGTTAGCTCCGAAATTTTGATATTTTGTTTGCTTTTTCTCCTCGTGCACGCTATTCTTGAATATGTAGATGTATTTCCTTGAAGTTAATAGATATTAAAAAATCTCGATTCTCTCAACGACGAAAAACGTGGGTACTGTATTCTTTAGAGAGAACCAATCAGATCGCCTCTTACTAACGATGCATTTGTGAATGTGAGTCTAAAGGAAACTCGAATATGAATCTGCGTCTGAAGTGAGTGGAATGTTTCTTTTGAAGAAAGTCCGTCTTTATTGTTGTCGCTGTGAGCTGATTTTCGCTAGTTGAAAATGGTTTGATGGATGAGAATAACCAACTTGCTCTTTCGAAGATATTTTCGTTTGGAAACCAAGCTAACGAGAAAAATTCTAGCCGTCGTCCTTGCGACGCAGTAACTTCAACTGCTGCCCACGAAGCGTTACCTCTTGAGAATGATGGGACTGAAATAAACTGGCCTAGGCTTGTTTACGCCTCAGAGAAGAAAAGTCCTTTTGATGGCTCACTTCAAAGTGGGCTAAATACTACTGAAGCTGAACAAGATTTCTTAAGAATATTTCAAAAAAGGGGTGAGGCACACAGACTGCCTTTTATTCGCAACATGAGGTAGTGACAATTAACTTATAAACGATAACCCTTCCATACAGGCGGCGTAGTATCAATAACTAAGAATCATTGTGACAAATAAATGTTATAACGCACGTGTAATCGGCTTTCCTGGGAGGAGGGACCCCGGGAATGACTGGAGAAATACCCTGCAATTTGGTGAAAAGTTTTCCCCGGGCCTGGGGATTCACAATCAAGGCTGAGCTCGAGTCTAGGGCAGAGTGGTACAGCCCCAGCCCATGATCAAGCATTGTGGTGGACAGTCATCAGTCCATGGCCGGAGACATGTGCGACACACATAAAAAATATGTCATTGGCATGTGCAATTTTCCCCCCTCCCGGAAAAGCCGATGACATTTGCATAACATTTGATGAATTATACAACGGGGGTTCAGGAGTACAGCCCCACATTTCTATAAAGTATGTCTGCTAAACTGCTTCCTAGTCTTAAATTCCCTCAAATTTAGAATGTGTTTCCAATATTATTCTTCAAAATTTTGAATTTTGCAAAAACTTTGTTGTGGTAGTTGCATGACTAGCGTAACTGCCACAAATGTTATTGTTTTCACAGGGGTACTCTGCCCCTAAACCCTAGTTGTATAAGTTTATTTAGACATCGTTCACAACACTTACTTTAAATTCTGGGTATGCTTAGGTTAACGGACCAGTTTGGCATTTTAACCATCTTGCAGTTCTTAATGGGTCCTACAGTGGATCCAGTGTAAGTCATAGAATGATTGGAATGGACCATTGCCTCTTTGATTTTGAATTTTAGCATGATTTCTTTTCAGACCAGCACCTTTCCTGTGTGGCAGTAAATCTGGCAAACGAAAATCCAACAGCCAAAGTGATGGAAGGTATGAATCTAAATTGCATTTTCCAGACATGGCCATGGTATTTTAGTAGGTGACCAATCTGCATAGTGTGGCAGTTTTCTGTGAGTTCTATGTTGTGCAGGACACATTTGTCTCGTTCTATTCAATGGCTCTATTGTTAAACTGGAATGTGCAAGCGCCACTCTCTCCAGTAAGGGTATGCGAGCTGTACCATCGTCTGCAGTGTTGCATTATTGTTAAGTGAATGGCTCTTTAGTAAGCTTGATATTTGATTGTAAATGATTTCTGTTACATTTTGGTACAGCCTTGATGTATATCTATACAAGGGAGTCTGTGCATAAGGTGGATTAGGAGGGCTTGATGTTGCCTATTGTTCCTTTCCCTTGCGTGCGGAGATCTATAGGAGCTGGGCATCACATGATTCTTCATCCAGTATGTCTACCCAGATTGCGTGAAGATCAAGATTTGATCAGCCAATCAAACTGATTCTTGTAAGCGGAAGTGAATATCTTGCTGTGATAACAGCTGTTTAGTTTTGTATCTGCTTCTCCCTGATCTCACTGCCTGGCTGTCAGTTAGATGTTTCTTCCCACGCATCCTCTCCTCTCTTCAATATTACATTATAGGGGGTTTCTATCCTCAGAAAAGGCTGTTTTGATTAATTGAGTTATTGAAATTGATTTTATAGTAATTGTTTTGTTGATGAAAATTCAAAATATGCCTAGACTTGCCTCTCTTGTGACTCTTCTGGTTTTTAGACAATTTAGAGGGAAATTTTTCAATATGGTTATTCACCTTTGATGTAAAATTACCTTTTATACAGAAGTATCGTTAAAACAAAGAAGTTTTGACTTTCAGCAATCTGTCACCAAGTAGAAAGCAGCACATAACCGAAGAAAAAATGGCAGCATGCATGCAGATGTTGAGCTTAGAAGCTGGACAAAATAATTTCAACATCCCAATGGGATCGCTCAAACAAAAGTTAGTGAAAAGCTTTCATTTCCTGATATTCTTTCATCTTGAAAGCCATGGCTGTATAGACAGTCTAAGACATAGTGGTATGATAGCATATAAGACTTGTGTAATGAAAAAGATTGAAATTTCTGCAGAAAGTAAAACAATGTGCTAGGCTGAATGCCGAAACACAACAAGATGCACCAAGTGTGATAAGTAGCAAAGCTATCCCAGCATGTAAGGCCAAAATCACAAAGAAGAGTTTAATGTTAATCTCCCTGATAAATAAAATGTTTTTATTTTCTTTATGATTTAGAAACATTTTTGAAGAAGCCTAGATGCATTTTAAGCTTCAAAGAGGAGTATAAAGCAGCAATTAAGGGAGGTTTTCCATCCAACAAGGCTCGTTAGGATATTTTCTACCTACCACTCTTCCCACAAATATTCCTTTCTACTTGCGAAGAGTAGAGGAGTTGGAAGTGGTTATCTTCGCAACATGTATTTAAATTCCCTTTCACTTGAAAAAAGCATTTAGTAATCTTAATCTAGATACTCTTCCATCTAGGAATATTTTGTTTGGAATTTTTTGATTGGTGTTTAAGCTTCTTTGTAGAAAGGAATCAGTGCATCTTTCGTAAATGTATGGTCGAATAAATTTCAGCCATCTTCTTCTATATTGCTATGCAAAAGTTGAGCAGTTGGCATGAAATGTCTCATGTTTGCCCATAATGTATCTTCTTTTGCAGAAATGACGATAGTGATTTTGAAGATGACTCCGATCTGGAAGATGAAGAAGAGCCTGACAGGTTAGTTTCTATCAACTAAGCAGACAATCAATCCAAGACTACGTCTACACGGTAACGGAGAAAAAAGATGCGGATCATAGTTATGCAGATCACCTTCCCGTTTACACGATAGTGTATCAAAGTTATACGGATTACACTCTATACGTTGTCAGATCAAAGCGGGTATCTTTAAGTCTTCACTTCTCATCACATACTTTTTTTATTGTTAATGCGTCCTGGTAATGAATCCGAACTAAATTTGTGCAGATCACTTGCGTCTACACGCGGCAGAGCAGGAGTTATCCGACACAAAAGTGATCAGAACGAAACTAGTCTGCTTTCAAATCAAAAGTGTATCAGATCACTTCGTGTTCGTATAGAGGGGAGGCTGATCCGCATCAATTTTGTATCGGATCAATAGTGATCTGCTACCGTGTAGACATAGTTAAAATTCAGTCAATTTTGAATCAAACTTCATCCTTCAAACTTGATTTGCACTAAATGTCTTTTGAACTTCTTTGTACTGCTATATTCAGGGGTGAAAAATATTTTTCTCTCTTAGACCGCAGTTCACTTATGAAATAAATGGTGCTAAGATAGATTCACAAAAAACTTGTCTGTGTTTTGTGTTAGTTACAACTAGTTTACTTTGTTTATTAAACCAATAGCTTTTGAAAAATGCATTCTTGGTTTTCTTCTTGCCTGAAAGATTGTTTCTGGAATGTTGGAAGAACTGCAGACAATGGAAAGGATTGGGGGCATTCCCCGACAGGGGATGACATGTGCATTAGTCAAGAAAATATAAGTATTTCAAAGAGACCGATCTTTACAAGGATAGATCTCTTGGGATAACCTTACTCTCAGGAAGCTCTACAGTATTATTCTATTTTTTGAATTTACTGTATTTTTCCACATGGCTCCGTAGAAGTAAGAAAAACAACAGATGTTTCTTCTCAAGAGAATCATATCCTCAATTTAAATGGATAACGGACCCAAAGCATGGAAATCTATAAAGAAAAGCATTTTGTGAGCAAGAAAAGCAGTGAACATGTAGCAGGATGTGCCCATTCCTCGTCGAGCACAGGGCAAGTTGTTAGACGGAAATTGATAACTATGAAAGGATTAAACGACTCTTGGTAACTTAGACTAAAGCTAATGCTATAATGCTTTAGAAACCCTATTCCTGCAGCAGATGTGCATAGCTTTTTTAGGCTGTTCTTGACATCTATGTCGATTGCTCGCTTCACCATAGACATGATCGATCAAATCACATTTAGAAGGCTGCACTCTTAATGCACAAGCCAGAGCGCATGCTTGCAAAAAGCCAAAATTAGAAACCAAGAAAACGAAAAACTTTTAAAATCCAGATTTTTCTATATAAGAATCTTCCTCAGTCAATGAAGAATAGAAATATTATGTTGTGTTATAATGTTCATATATGTTGTATATGAAATATAACATGTTATATTTGAAATGTTATATTATGTTATCATCAACAAAAAATACTGAAGTTTCTCATAAATGAATCTCTGTTCATTTGAGAGTTTTGTTTTTGATAATAAGTTTCTTACAAGAAAAATAGTTGTAGTTCCGTTCCAATGAATTTGTTGACTTAATACTCAGCATTTGACTAGTATATATTCATATTACTCTCTTTATTCATAACTCGTAAAATAAAATAATTTATGATTTTCAGGGCCCCAATCATAAAGCTGAATGCAGACTTCATGAAAAAAATCAAAAAGCCTGAAAGCGAGCCGTTACTGCCAAAGAGCATCATTGATACTATGTAAGTAGAAAGAAGACATTCTTGATTGTTAAAATATTGATTACTCTGTCATTTGCCACTGAACGTTCTTCTACTTATCAAGTGAAGTATTTTTACGCTATTAATTGTGGCGAGATCGCTGAGTTGCTAGCTAACCTTTTCCTTCATCCAAGGGTCGCGGGTTTGAAAGCACCTTCAGATCTGTCGCAAAGTGTGAGGGGAGAATTTCTCAGCTCTCAGTAATTCCAGACAAAGAGGTAAAGGAATCACAAGGTGTGGTCACATTGAGAGGAAGGACCACGGTCGCAATGCTCGATTAGTCTACCTATGCAATGGGCCCTTTGTGCTTTGCACATAAAACATTACTTTATTAAGATAGTAAGTGTATTCGCCTATCAATCAATCATTATAAAAGGGCGTCTTTTGATACTAGTTGATGAATCACCATGAGAGAGGCCAGTGATCCTAAAAGACATGGTCAAGCTAGGTGAATCTGCCACGTAACACCTGAAAAGACCAAACTGCTGGTTTACCAATGCACACCACTGTAGATGCTGATTTCTCATTGGACAGATATTGATAGAAACAAGCATTGTGATTGGACAGATATTAGTAGAAACGAGCATTGTGATTGGACAGATATTGATAGAAAAGAGCATTGTGATTGGACAGATATTGATAGAAACGAGCATTGTGATTGGACAGATATTGATAGAAACGAGCATTGTGAGCATATGCTAATTTACCAGAATCGAATCCCTGTAACCTCCAATGTTAGCGTGATTATGACCACAAATAACTGATAGACTTTCCAATCACGTATTTTCTTTACAAATGTGCTCTGGAACAACTATCCCCTCGACATAATATGTTGCCAAAGCTGGAAGGAGACATTGTCTAGCAACGAAAAGAGGACCCTTTTTAAGTTTATGAGCAATTTACGCGTTGCGATTTAGCTACACATTATGTCAAGGTGGTGGTTGTTCCATGACATCACTGTTCCATGACGAGGCTTGAACGTCATTGGGTAACTGGTCTATTGCACCCTTAATGGTTAGATTGTATCTAACTCGAGAGGAGAGTGCTTTTCCTGGCTATAGTGCTCGATATTCTTGAGTATAGAGCAATTATAAGCAGAAGAACCTTTGTATAGACTGATTGTAGATTGGTATAGTCTGTCTAACAAGTGCGTAAGTACGAAACTCAGAGTAACAGAAGGAAATGTATGTTTTTTTAATGGGTTCATTCTGCTTATAATGGTGGAAATATATACTTTGTTTTAGGCATTTTGGTTTTATATTAGTGTAAGTGGCATATCATGTAATTTTAGTCAATAAGTGAAAGGACATTTAGGTTTTAGTTACCTGTATAACTAATTTGTTTGTTTTGTACCCTATTGTGCGACTATTAACTAATAATCTTCTTATGTTTTCTAGGTGCAATAGTTCACCCTGCCTTGCCCTTGTTCCTTACGTACCTCCTCAGCGTTTTCTTCGTGAGGTAATCCAAGGAGTGCACAGTGAAGTTGATAAGGTTTGTTGATTTCACTTAGATTTTAGCCTGGGTACCCAGAGTTTTGAATTGTGCGAGATTAAAAGAAGAAGTGGAATAACAAAGTCATTGTATCTATCTGTTGAGTAGAGCAGTTTCATTCGCGCAATTTATCTTTGATTTTTGAAAACCCTGCTTTTTTCCAAATTTAAAATTTGTCTATTTTCCAACAGAGAGAAGAAATTAAAAATACTTTTTCAGAGGCAATGGGAGAACCAATGAAAGTCGAAGAAAATGAGTAGGATTTGTTTTCTTTCTGAATTATCATACTTTCATTTCTAATGCATTCAGTTGAAACAAATTATTCAAAATTATTGCATCTTACAGTAATCTTAATATCTTGAAAGGAATTATACGTTTCTGCTTGATTTCTTCATACATGTGACATCCTATTTATGTATATACACATTGCGAACCTGCTGTGTTAGCCCCTGCTTTTATCAAACTTTCAGCTATTACAAAACGAAATTATTGTTCCTGTGATTCCTTAGAAGCAAGTTCTTATTGTAAATCCTCCTGTACAATGAATCTTGAATACAGCAAGCTTTTACCATCAAAGACATAATGTATGATCCTTAAAAAAGACCTCAATTACCTTATATATAACATGTTTTTAGAAAATTTCTAAAAACTTTTCAGATCACACTACCTTTAAAAGTCATTCAATTAGATTCTTATTATGAGGCAGTATGCGACAAAGGGGTCTTGATTCAAAAATCTTGAAACTGCAAAGTTGTAAGAATAAATGAAGCTTGCTGCATTGGAATTTGAAAACAATACTAAACCAAGGACATTTATGGTTAAATAAATCATTTCAATTTCATACCAGGGCCATTGCTCAAAATGATTGAAATTATTCAAAATCATTGCTCTCCTTGAGTACCTAGTGAAAACTTCTCTTTGTTGGCAGAACATGGTAAACTATTCCTATTTCCTTCTTCTAGATTTTTTGAAATTGACTGGGATACAGACAGCGATAACGATATTGTATTGGACTAGGCAATCTAGTGACATGGATAGAGCACTCAAGCCCCCCCTGCTATGAACAGAACCAAAGACCTGCAAGAAAAGTCACCAAAGACCCAACATCTCTGTATAAGTTATTTCACTACCTTTTGAACCAAACAATTTAGTTTCTTTATGAATTTTATTTGTAAAAAGCAACAGATTTTTGTTAAAAGTTTTATTTTGAATATTCTGAAGTTTAGAGTAGATACAGCAAGAGTAAGTATAAAAATTCACAGATATTATCTTTTCTGGTACTTGATGATGAAATGAACAAAAATAAATATCATTGGCCAAGAAAATTTCTTGCACAAAATTTTAATTATGTGGCAAATTAATTCCATTACAAGAGATGTTCCATGCTTTCACTGATGCTTCATCTTTAGGCATTTTGGGATATGATAAAAAAATACTGTGTTTTTTTTGGAAAATAGAAACCCTATTGGTAAATTCCTAAACTTTTCTCTGAATACATGCAACTGATGGAATTAAAGGCTGCAATTGCAAATAACTACAATGAACAGACTACAGTAAAACCACCGAAACAGGAACCTAGAAATATAAGAACCTGGAGACGTCTTTGCAGGAAGAACATCCTGAAAATTAATTATTTACTTTTTCATCTGAGATTCTATAAACCACAAGCTATTTGCTTTCTTTATCCTAGTTGTAAAGGAACTTGCGATGAGAGAACACCAAGTCCTAGAAAAGTTACAAGCAAGCACTAAAAGTTAGCACATTTTTAAGAACCTGGTCAGTATGTTCTTCAGGAAAGTGGGTCCTTGTATGTGGGGTTTTACTGAATAAGCTTTTATTGTTAATTGATAAAATTAGTCCAGTTTCCTATCTTTTCTCTATCAATCTGAGATGTTTCTTTTTCAATCGCTTGAGTTTCCTTGTGTCTGTTATCTGAAATAAAACAAACAATCTAATTATTGTATATGAAGTTCCACTGGGGGGTGAGTATCATGATAGTTGGATATTGTGGATGTTTAGCAGAAGACTAAAAACAATTGATATAATTTCTTTAGCCAGCCTTATTAGAAGGATGAACCACAAAAGGGATTGGCTTCAAACAAAAGAATGCTTGATTGTGTTTCTATTTTGTAGGAAGTTTTATGAAAATAATGATAAGACTTAACCACTTTCCTAAAAATGTATTTGACTTTGACCTGTAACAAACAAAAATATGACAGAAAACTGCACACCTGTTGAACAATTTCTGATTTTTTTCTATTTTCCTCTTTTCGCTTTTGTTTTTCCTCTATCTTTTTCCTTTTTTCTTCCTTCTGTCTTTTTGCTTCTTCTTTCAAATCTCTTTCAAACTGTTTGATGGATTTATCCTCTGTTCTCTTCTTTTGCCTTTTCTCCCATGAGGAATGTAGTGGCTTCACATTTATCATGTCTGATTTCCTGTAAAGGATAGAGAGAGACTGCCATTGAACTATGAAATCATCAATGGGAAATCAGTCCGAGATAAGTGTTGGTTGTGTAGAGATTCCCACAGGTAAATTATTTAGCAAGCTATAACACTGGTTGAGACTCAACTTGAGTTGATTTGAGAGGCAAATGTAGAGCTAAAAAAGTGACTCATTACTCCTCAAACCTTTCAAAGAGTGTTGTCAATTAATTGCCTTTACCCTCAAAGCCTTGCACCGACTTGTTCAGTCCTCCTGAGTATTGAGGCAAGACATACAAGTTCCTTTTTTCGTAAGGAACCTAGCTCAATTTGCCCAAAATCGCTCTCTTCTCACCTACTGCAACAGTACACCTTGTGATATTCAGAAGGCCCATGGATGTTTTTGACATACAAGCTTCCTTCTTACAGGTGTGCAGACATTCAAGAAATTTGGATGATGCAGATGACGATGACTCTGGACGGGATGGCAATTTAATCAACAAGGACCATGAACATGTGAAACAAGCAAGCGTAACAGCAAGACCACCCTCCTTCATTGATGCACTTGCAATCATCAGTCATCTAGACTACAAGTAGATAGACGCTCCAAGCTATGCTCTAGTTTATTCAGTTGCCGTTGCCTTGCCAGTTAGCTCCACTACTGCTGAAAGATCATTTCTGGCACTGAAGAGGATCAATACGCGAATTAGGTCAAGCATGCAACAAGAAAGATTAGAGGCTCTGCTTGCAATGGCAATCGAAAGAAGAATTTCGTTGTCTCTAGATATAGAGCCTCAGGCACCACCCTGCTACCACCTATAAGGGGGCGCTATTTCCTTAGCCAAAAAAGCCAGGCCGCCACTGCCAACGCAACGGTCCATCACCGTTCGTTGCTTTCTGAGAAAAAATGACTGAAGTTTAAACTGATTTGCCAGAATCACAACTCAATAAGGTGGCATATCCCCACCTAGCTTCAATAGCCCCCTAGG
This sequence comes from Pelagia noctiluca, assembly GCA_963924455.1. NCBI lineage: Eukaryota > Metazoa > Cnidaria > Scyphozoa > Semaeostomeae > Pelagiidae > Pelagia > Pelagia noctiluca. The sequence continues at coordinate 5,411,788 of OZ004322.1, forward strand.
CATCAAATCTATTCCACAGCAAATTTGGAAACCCTCTGGGTAGAATAAAGCAAACCAGGATCAATTTTTGTATGGAAACCTTGCCATGCCACAGCTTTCTTCCCTCACTTCACTAAAACGGTTGCCGGATCTTCCGCCCCACCTGCGTTCCGCCCCACGTACGTTCCGCCCCACCAAAGTCATTCCGCCCCTCCACGTAAGTCATCCCGCCCCACCGTCATGTCTTCATAAGTGGCTACAACTAGAGTATGTATATAACTGATACTTTTCAGAGTTCCATATCAAGTAATTAGTGTATTAGTGTAGTTTGACGACATTAGTCGAAGAAATTGATTTCGATAATCCATTATGAAAAGTGGAGTCAGGGGCCTAACCTAGTTGAATTTCGATGCGCTGCGCTATGAAATTGGAGGAATTGAATGACCCAAAAAGCTATTTACAATGATCTCAAAGCACTACGAGGAGCAGTAATTTATTCGAATGTTAAATTCCAATATCATGCTATTAAACGCACACTATTCAACTGTAATCCAGTAAGCCATGATACGATCACGTTGATTTGCAGGGTTGCCAGCTTGAATTCTATAAAAATCCCACATCAAACCCTGAAAAATCCCAGAATGCAATAAATTTGCTCAAAAAATCCCGAGATATATTTTGTTGTTTTCCGATGACGTCATTCATCACCTGAACGAGATTTTTACCTCTTGGCAACGAATTTCTACGAATTTCTACGAACTTTGTCCCGTTCCCATTGATGAATCCTACTTTTGGATGGTGATTGGCAAGGTGTGAATCAAATGTGCTGAAGCAATTCTATGAATCCTGTATTTTCTTGGTTAAAATGATAAAGGAAAACGTTTGTAATCTCTTCTCTAGAAATCCCGAGATCTTTCCCGAGATTTTTTGCCCAAATTTTAATCCCGAGGAAAATCCCAACAGCCCTGAATATTCCCGAGATCTCGGGATAAAATCCCGAATCTGGCAACCATGCTGATTTGACAGAATCTTCGCTCTTAAAGGTGGGAGATAAAAACTGCAAAATACGTTTATGTTCAAAAAGCCCCATTGTTGGGGAATCTCCACACGCGCTATCAGTGGCATTCCTCTATTTTGTCCGTGCTTTAATGTTTGTTTGAACACGTGTTATTTTATCCTTAAGAAACTGTGATTTACGTAAAAACCTCGTTTTGATGCCGAGTTAGGAAATTAAGCAATAAGGTATTAGTCAGAAACATTAGTCATTAACGTTCTAGAAACTTCGCTATTGCATTCGTGTTAACCTACGTATTTTAATTCTGTGTTTTCATTGGTCCGAATATAGTTAAACTTACTTGTGATTGGTTAGAGTATTTTAGAATTTCCTTGCTTGTCATTATAAAGGCATGTAAAATGAATTTTCAGGTTGAGTTGAATTTGAGAGAGATTTTCATGATGTACGTTTGAGTTTGTTGTTGAAGAAAAAATTGTGAAAACGTATGATTGCCTTTCTCTAAGAGTTGTTCTGTTCATTTAAGAACTAGTGCGGTAGGTTTATTGCGATAATTCCTACACCCATAGTAAACTTCATTTTGCCGTTTTGTCGACTTTTCGACAATATCATTTAATTTGAATCGTTTCATAAATACTAAATTCCAATATCATGCTATTAAACGCACACTATTCAACTGTAAGCCATGATACGATCACGTTGATTTGACAGAATCTTCGCTCTTAAAGGTGGGAGATAAAAACTGCAAAATACGTTTATGTTCAAAAAGCCCCATAGTTAACTTCGTTTTGCAGTGTTTTCAAATGTTTATATAATGTAATATCAAACATTATAATAATCTGTTCACCAGTAATCTGATCCAAGCCTTCACAAACAGATCTCAATAGTAAACAATAGAACAAAGCAAGATTCTCAATTTGAGATGAGTCACCTCCTCAACGCTCTTGGGACGAAGCCTCCGTGAATGGGTAAACAATGACAATAGAATATGAGGGGCGCTTGGGGGTGTACTAGCTAGCACCCTCGTTAAATCTGTGTACAATAGGATATAAATAGATTCTAATAGCTTTACTTATTCGAATTGCTATTGGCTGATGGAAACAAGGGATCATGAATTTCAATCCACCACGATCAATAAATGATCACTCTTGTTACTGATCACTAATCATTTTCGATTACTATCACGACAACGACAACGAAGACGAACAAGAACACTACGAAAGAGAACTTATCATGGCTTCATTATGTGCATTTTGCAATAACGAAGTGAGGGCAAGACAAGAGGCCATTGAATGCGATTCATGTAAGAGCTGGCAACACAGGACCTGCGAGACTGGAATCTCCAGACAAGAATATAGAGAAATGTGCCGTGAGGAAAAAGATATCGAGTTTAGATGCTGCAAATGCAAGGTATGTATCAGAATAGCTCTTGATTTAAATTTTTTTCCGTATTATACACACTAATATTCATTTTTTCTATGAAAAGACTAATGAAAAAATTTCGATTTCTTCTTTCAGAATGAGATCGAAAATATGGATACATCCTTTCCCCTCTCTGCGGGTACGGAGGACGAAGAAGAGTTCGACGTCACGGAACCTGTTGCAGATAGAATGGCAACGCAGGAGGATAGTTTAGAAGATCCTCTACCAACCGAGGTTGTAATCGACCCTGTTGGTGCCAGGAAAGAACTGCATTGTGAGATTATAATTGGTGCTACAAGGCAAGGAAAAGAGAGGCTCGTCGACAGCGACGGCTATTCATACGTCATGCGACGGGCTTGGGCAAGTGGAAAGAAGGCCTGGAGATGTAGTGTGAGAAGCAAAGCCCTGTCCTGCGGAGCATCGATGCAACAAGATGGGCAGACATTCCGCCGAGGACCACAAGCACATTGTCATCCTGCGAAGCCTGGCATTGGCACAGCTACCAAGATAACAGCTGCAATCAAGGAGAAGGCCGCTGCTAATGTGTTCAAATCAGCCTCAAATATCGTTGAGAGTGTCATCAATAACTATTCTACCGAGGTTCAGTCCCAACCAGCTTGCAGTCAGTCTTCAATTTCCAGTTTGGTCAGGCAAGCAAATCGCCACAGACAAAAGATGCGACCGAAAGAGCCAACTGATATTGACTTTACTCTCAACACTGACCATATCCCCGCAGACTTCTTGCGTGCAGATGTTAAACTGAATGGAGCAAGACATCTTGTTTTTGCCACAAGTGACCAGCTGTGTCTTCTAAAAAACGCCAAAACTTGGTATATGGACGGCACTTTCAAAATTGTGAAGGAGCCGTTCACCCAACTGTTCTCGATCCACGCATTTTTGAAAGGGGAGAATGGTAACATCAAACAGACGCCTTTGGTGATGGTATTAATGTCTAGACGGAAGACAAAAGATTACATTGCAGTGCTAAGAGCAATCCTGGAATTAATGAATGGCGAGACGTCAATGGAGAAGGCAGTCTTAGATTTCGAAGCTGCTGCCTGGAAAGCTTGCAGAAAAGTCCTGACAAGCAACATTCAAGGCTGCTCTTTCCATTGGACCCAAGCAATTTGGAGAAAAGTGCAAAATCTTGGGCTTGCAACGACATACAAGGACACACCAGCAGCCCATGATTACATCAGAGCCATCATGGCACTTCCATTTCTACCATCAGAACACATCATTCCAGCATTCGAGCACCTTGAACGGAGATCAACTGCTGCATTTGCTGGTCTGGTGCAATATGTGAGAGATACCTGGATTCAGAGCAGCAAATGGTCACCAGACACATGGTCAGTATATAATCAGCCTGTACGGACAAATAATGATGTGGAAGGCTGGCATCGTCGCCTGAACAACAAGTCGGGAAGGAGCTCGATTCAGTTTTATCTGTTGCTCCCTTTACTATATGAAGAGTCTCGCTTCGTTACCCTTCAGGCCAGATTAGTGAAAAATAACAAGTTACAAAGGTACCAAAGAAAAACTTTCCGTAATCGACAAGGACGTTTTTTTGAACTATGGAAACAATATGCGAAAGATGAAATTAGCACTTTTTCACTTTTAAAAGCTGTTAGTTATTTAAATGGACCAAATGAATAACTGCCTATTTCTTTAATCCTTTTTTTAAACATATAACGTATATAAATATAGAATTACTTTGATCTTTTTAATTATATCTCATTGTTGTACATTGTATTCCTGATAATATTTAGTATAATAAAATTTCTTGTTCCTCATTGTTACAGCATATATACCTTTATTTCGATATTATATTTCATCATTGTATAATAAAACCTTGTTTTCAATTAAAGCCAGTTTCACGATAGATTTTGTTGTCTCTACACGTTATTTTTGTTAATAAGAAAGTGATTTATAAAAAGTAGTGCTCAACTTCTCAAATATTTAAGAAAGTTCAATACTGGATCCTTGAAACCTATGTACTCTGTATCCGTTTGTCAATTTGTTTGTCAATTTGGAATGGCCTAAATAGCCTAACTAAGTAAAATGTTTTTGTAGAAAATTTGCTACGAATACGACAGTAGATGAAAAAATATCCCAGTAGAAATGTATATACGACCAAATGTAACAAAAACATTATGTGGGGCGGGATGACTTATGTGGAGGGGCGGAATGACTAGATAGGGTGGGGCGGAACGTACGTGGGGCGGAACGCAGGTGGGGCGGAATGTCTGGAAAACCACTAAAACATTAACGACACCAAACAAAGGAATACAAGCGCAGGAAAGCTCAAACAATTCCATTTCCTTACCTATTTTTGTCAGTTTTCCATACTTTGCCTGATTTGGGCTTTCCTTTAATTGGCTTCATCTTGCAACGCAGAGTTTTGCTTTGGACTAGTTAACTAATCAGTAATCTTTATTTTCCTGTTTTTTGACTGAAAAGAAGCTGTCGTACAGTTGACTACATGCGGCCTAAAATTCCTGACAGTCTCTAGTTGAAACCGAGGCGAGAAAAAGAGAGGGAAATCTGAAAGTGAAAAAGACACTTTGCCTCTCCTCGCCAAATCCAAGAACACTTTGAACTTTTCTGTGGATATCTAACTCCAAGGGCACGCCATTATTCTATATTCTATGGTAAGATATGTTAACTTATTCCATTATATAAATCGATTTGATTGATCGGTTTTTGTGTGGTAGACGAGTTAGATAAAAAATGAATATATAATAAGATATTTATGATTAAGAAAAACATCTGACTTGAGAAGAGAGTGCCTATCCTGGCTATAGTGCTCGATATACCTAAGTATAGAGCAATCATAAAGTAGAATGAACACATTAAAAAACAGACATGTTCTTCTGTGACTCTGAGTTTTGTGCTTACGCACTCAACAGACAGACTATACAAATGAAGAATTCCGGATTATAGCCGTACTTATTACAAGAGGTGATAAATTTAATACAAAAGATACCTACTATTTTTACATCTTGGTTAAAAACTTATTTAGCATCCCATTACTTAGCGTCCTATTGTTATTTAATTACTTAGCGTTCTATTGTTCATTAGGTAAAACTTGTTTTCATGTAGACGCTAAGTAACTAAGTAGACGGACGCTAAGTAACAATAGAACGCTAAGTAATCAAATAACAATAGGACGCTAAGTAATGGGACGCTAAATAAGTATTTAACCAAGATGTAAAAATAGTATCTTTTGTATTAAATTTATCACCTCTTGTAAATAAGTACGGCTATAATTCGGAATTCTTCATTTGTATATACATAGTATGTCTGATGAGTGCGTAAGCACAAAACTCAGAGTCACAGAAGAACATCTGTTTTTTAATGTGTTCATTCTACTTCATTAAGAAAAACATGGATAAAAAAAGGTCTATGTAGATATGAAACCCTTACCCTACACCCAAAATAATGTAATTGCATTGATCATTTTCAATTGAATGATCTTCTCTGCAAAGATGCACTCTTTTTTTTATAAGAATAAATTTTATAAGAATAATGAGGCTCAAAATCAGTGAAATTTAAGAATATTTTAAGAATATTGCAAGGCTCAGATCTTATGGAAAAAATTTTAGCGAGTGTTTTTTTACTTCTGAATTGGTGTGTTTTTACAGGAAATGGTTTAAATACACTCTCCAAAATTTTGATGCGAGTATCGATGAGCTCTGTTTTACAGGAAATAAGAATATTGTTCTGTTAGCCACCATATTTGTAATACTGTAGGTATGCGTTTTTGGCATTTATGACAATGATAACAATTTATTGCTTTATTCGTGTTTTCTGTCGTAAGAATGATTTAAGAATATTCTGAGGCTCAAAACAGCAAAAAATTAAGAATATTGAGGCTCAGAAAAAAATTAAGTATTCTTATAAAAAGAAAGAGTGTACAGGAATTTATGGTTGCATTTTTCCATTTCCGTTGCACTTTTCACTGAATGAGTAATTTCATACTCAAAAACCCACCTTTTATGAAATACTGGGGCCCTAGGTTGTAATTGCCCTGGGACTCATCTGTCTCGGCAGCTCTGTATACAGTAGTAATTAAACATTTGTTCCGCGATTTTGCTGGACCTGGCAATGATAGGATGTACCAAAACAGCCTTGATCTAGGCTAGACTATCTTGGAATATTTCTTTCCTCCCCTTTGCTGTGTCCTATCTGTTTCTTTGATCCAAGGGAATTTCTCCCAGTGTCCCCCTATTCACACCTTTTTTGATAATTTACTTTTTTCAGAATCTCCTTTCCCTAGTGCTCAGTTTCTCTTTGTAGTAAAAAGCCTAAAAAGCAAACTCCGTTTTTTCTAAAGAACTCAACCTTAGCTGCTATTTTTCTTGCTTCATTTCTGATTCCACTGGACACAAGTGAATCTGATAATAAAACATTCTACTCAAAATTTCTGTGCAATCTGAAAATATCTTATAGATATTTGTGAAATTCAGCTTCCAAAAACACAGTAGAGCGTACCCCTTCAATTATAAGCTTGAATGGTATGTATATGTAAACCTGCTGGGTCACATAAGTATTTCTGCATTTTTTGTATAATATCATTCAGTTTATTTGAATTTTAGTTGATAAAAGATCAGGAGATTCAGAGTGGAAAAGAATGAAGTGTGTCATTCCTGGAAGATTTGTTAAATGTAAGTCAGAGAAAAAACTGGATTCGGCAAATCAATTGAGAATAAAAAAGACTGGAGTAGGAGTCAAAACCACAGCCTCTTGCGGGCAATTTCAGAAATTGGGTTTGTGGTCGCACTTGCATCATTTTCTTTAAGCCACTGAACAACAAGATGTATTAAAATTTAGAAAAATTGGAATGAGTACAGATTATTATGGGCATTGCTGCTAGAACACTTGTTCCTGGGAGAGTCAAGCAACAAGAAACTGGATTTAAATGGATATAATTTGTGTTTTTCTGTAGGGCACTTTCAAATCAAAAAAGATAAAAATTTTTCTCGAAAGATAAAAAGGGTATGGTTCAAAACATTTGCAAAGGGACAAGAAAATTAACACAGTCTAATTAATAAGTTTTCTAAAATATCAATTTTGATTGCTTTATCTAGTATTTGGCAGATCTATTCATTGCTTGTCAAAGATTGGAGATGAACTATATATTGAAGCTACAACAGAAGGGGTAAGCTAAGTTTTATCATCTTTCTGTATTTATTTTTGTTTTGTTTAGGTTTAATGGTTGTAAAGGATTCAAAATGTTTTAACTGATTCTGAAAACTGTAAGACTTTTATTTCAAACTGTTGTCTCAAGTTTAGTATTGATTTCAAACAAATTCAATCAATTGCATTTTGAAGAATATAGCTCTTAAATACTAGTACTTATACTCTTTAGTTACCAGATTTCTTAAGAAGTTTATCTCCTTTTATTTAGTTGTAGCATAACCTTTTTCATGAGTTGCGTCTACACCTATATGAACAAATATCAGTGAAGGAAAGAGAAGTTTTCCGGTTGCCTCCATTTGCCTTACCTTTTACCAATCACTGAATAATATGTCTGCAAATGTCCATTGTTTTCTTACAATCATCTAAAGCCTTGACGTTAAGGAACTTTTCATTGCTTTTTAGCTCGCATTGAGGACTGTCAACTCCTCCAGGTCCGCATTTGGATGTTTCCTGTTCAATGAAAGTTTCTTCTGCGAATATACTGACAAGATAATTGATGTTCCTGATGATTGCTCACAAGAGTTCAACAAATTCAAAATTTCTATGAAAGTAAGACATTATGTTTGATTTTGAATTTTTGTTTTTAGAGGTGATCTGAAATATTACCACCCTTTAGAATCTTTCAACAACAAGGACAGCTAAAAACATCATTTTTTGATAGTAATGAGAATCATTCTTCTCTAAACAGCACCATAGCTTTGAAAAACTTTTGGGGGTTACCATTGTTCCACAACAATAGAGACAATTGGCCCCATGATGTGAAAAATAGATTTTGGAAATTATTAGGGGGCCTCTGCTCCATGTGTTCTACGAGCCTGCCTCTACATTTTTTCAAAAATTAGAAAAAAAATTTCCTTCATCAAAAGAAAGCCAAAGTTACTTATCGGTAATAGATTATTTAAATCAACAAAAAATGTTTATGTTTAGATATCCTCCCGGTTCAGATGTCATGGGTTCAATTCCTGCAAGAGTCATTTAACAAAAGTTATCTCAATTTGTTTTCCGAATCCCACGTCTTCTCAAGGTAACGTCTCAACACTTTCCAGTGATAGTTTGCTATGATGGTCATAGAGTAGTATGGAAGTCAGGGGGGGAACCCCCTCTAGAGCTAAACAGCCATTTCGTCAGAAAATTACTGATCTTGTCGGTAAATAATATGTAGAAAAACACTCAGATACTAGGAATGGATAACTTTATCATTCATCACCTCACGGTTATGCAATTCTATGAAAAGAATCTTTCCCTCAAGATTCGGTGTCTGGAGAATATGAGAATCTCTAAACTAATTTCTTTCCCTGGTTTTGAATACTCTGGAATTCGATGACGGTGTAGCTATTCCAAGAGGTCACGAAGATTTGATTCAGTTCATGCAGAAATTCAATCTCATGTCGTCTTTTGAGTATATAGCGGCATTGTTGCGATTAGCCCTAAGCCTTCCAGTATTATCAACCCATGATGAAAGAGCATTTAGTTGCTTGTAGCGAGTCAAAAGGTATTTTTTTTTTTTATTAACTTTATTTAAAGTTGGTATAACAATAGCTGATCGTAATTAATAGGGTTACATAAGCTAATTCAAACCAACTATTTGAGAAGTTTGTTGTCCGAGGATCGACTTTATAATCTGACTTGCATCTCTATCAACAGTGAAGCTTTGGCTAAAATTTATCTCATCTAGGAGACTTGCAACTACCCTTTTTAAGAGAAAAAACTTGAAAAATCTTTGAATAGCTTTAATTTTGTCATTAAACTTTGAATAACATATCAAGAGTTTATTTTCTGCTAATGTTCAGCTCATGTAGCTGACGTTTTTCTATAGTCTCTACTCCCCCCCCCCCCCCACTAAAAAGTTCCTATCTACGCCACTGTGAGTAGTGGTTAGTGGTAGTGATTAGGGAGTGGTGGTTAGTTGTGATGGTTATAGTTATAATTGGTTAGTAGTGATGTAATTAATTGAGATCGAGATGATTCAGGTTACAAGTATCCGTTACCTCAATTGTTAAGATTGCTGAGGTACCTTCTTACATAAATATGTAATTGTTTGGAAAAATGTAGATCATGGGTGACACTCCAGTGTCTCCAAAGGGTTTTATGGCAGGGTTGATTGAATGCATTCATTTGTTTTAGTCTGTCATTGGGGTTTTCAAGTCTCTGCATACAATCGAAAGGACTGTGGACACGTGCAAGCTCGAGTACGACCACAAGGAAACAAGAATAGTTTTCAAATTATTTTGCAAGCACGGTTAGTTCAGGCGTTAGTTAAATGTTATTTATGATTTCAACATTATCCCTGACATATTATCTTCATCATCATATAGTAATTGCACTACATACTTACATTGTTAAGTATGGCAGCTATGAAGCAAGAACCAAAAAGGGGCAAATAGTACACAATTAACAGAAGACAAAACGGACTGTTGACTGTTACTAGCTATCTGTATATGAATTTGCATGCACACTAGCCTCCTATCAGTAATGCACCACTAGATTAAAAAATGTCGTCCTATCAACAATACTTTTGTTACTTGGCCAAAACTAACTTGACCAAGACTTTTGCTCATTCAGCTGATAGGCAGAAAATGAGCTGACTGCGAAACTTATTACACCGTGCTGAATTAGTTGTGATCGAACTACTGACAATGAGCTTTTTCAGATGAGTTGACACAAGACATCTAAGAAAAAGTTTTGTCTTTCTTGAAGGGATCGTCAAAACTCACAAGCTTACTTTTCAAGACTGTGAAAGTATGCAAGCTGTTTTCTCAAAGGAGCTGAACCCCAACTTAATTCTAGCTCAAGCCAGGTAAGTTTCTTTTTTCTATCAACTCATTTCACTGTTTTCCTACGTGGTTTTGAATTACCGAGTGAATTTCAAGTACCCGAGGTAAATTCTATTTCCAAAAACCATCTGAAATACCAGACGTCATTATTGGATTCCATGAATTGAGGCTATTTCTTTAATGTAAAACAACTTTCTTGAATAAGAAGGAACCATCGATCTTAAAATGTTGCGCATGTGCATGTGTTTGTAAAACAGTCTTTGAACGGTAGAAAACTTGAGGATGGCAAGGAAAATTGGAAAAATAGTAAATTATATCAAATAGTGTAGCTTTACCGGTCAAGTTCAATGGAAACAAATTGGACCAGTTCCCTACGACGATTTTAATATCGTCTGTATTGAAAACAATACCCTTCCAATCAACTGATTGCAAGTGTGTGTGTTTCATTGAAGTTTTTCATGCTCCTTGTTAAAATACTCTTATGCTGCTTATGAAGAGAGCCATTGAATTTTCTGACCATATAAATTAGGTAGTGGGCACTCAGGCCAAAATACCGAGCTTCCGACTCTGTAACATTTTTTTTTGGTAGCAATATGGTCTATTAGCATTGACGATGAAGTTGTCTCCCTAGTAGCAGTCTCTATCGACTGATGCAAACCGAAAAGATTATACATATGTTGTTTCCGATTTGATTGCGATTGGAGATTTATTTCCTTGCTGTGTTTATCAGAACAGTAATTTGGCAATATGTCAAAGTTTGTGTCCCCCAAGATAATCATCTCTCTCTCCCTTCCCTGTCAAGAATCTGCAGGGATTTGTCGAGATCATTAAAGACCTTATTCAATGCATTGGGAGGACGATACTAGGTAAGCAAAATGAAAGTTGCTGAGTGGATTGGTTCCACTACAATAATGTACACAATGCTTCGGGCGAGAAAACGGGAATATCATCCCTTACTGTACATTTATCAATGAGGGCATCGTTGATATGAATAGCCACCCCACCACCACTGCGATTGCGGTCACATCTCTTAATTGAAAACCATCGATGCTAACAAGATCATCATCAACAGTTGTATCACGTTTAGTCTCGTTAATGGCCGAAAAATGTATGTCATGATCCTTCACGAGGAGTCCGATCTCGTCAATATGCAAAAGAAGGCTGTTTTAAAGGCTGCATTAAAAGACGCCATCTCCACCCCTTTTTTGTTCCCTAGCGTATTACTGCTATTTTGAAGGGAAACATTCGGAAAAGCTGAAGTATCATTTGGGAAAACATTAGTAGAAACTTGGTTTTGAGGTGGTGAACTAGCAACCTGGATACCTAGCAGTCAACGACCAGATGTTGGTATTGTAGCCTGTATTTTGGCCGATAATCTTTTTAAAGCTAAAATATCAATACTTGGTCGTTGACTGCCAGGTATCCAGGTATAGGTATAGTTGACAGCCAGGGCTATCTCAAACTCTGTACAGATCAAAGACTATTCTGAAGTCTTACTCCAAAGAGCGTCAGACGCAAAACTTCAGTATCGCTATGTCTCCGATTTTTCTTGCCATCCTCAAGCTCTGTACAGATCAAAGACTGTTCTACTTTCAGATTTTTCTCGCCATCCCCATGTGTTTGTAGGCTAAGATGACAGTGATTGAGACTGAATCGACTGCACCTGCATGCTGTGAAAAAATCTGACTCCCTAATCACACCGCCTTTAGAATGCTCTTTTTCATGAATACAAGAAGAATTTGTCCTCTTTCTTGCTGTTCACAAGTATTCAACCTTCCCAATCGTATCCGAATATTATTCATTGGCTTACGCTGCAGAATGAACAGAACTGTTATTTCATGAATTTCGTTGTTTCGACCTGCTCATCCTACCACGCCTGTTTCGTCTTCAATTAAGATTTGTTCTTATCCTACTCAAGAAACAGTTGCAACTGATAACAACATTGATCCTATCGAAACCTTATTGACTGATTGCTAAGTAGCTCGTAATCCTGACGAATATCGTCGAAAGGATTGCGGAGCTTGTGAAATTAGTAGTTAAAACGTTTTAACAGTCACGTGTGTTACGCGAGCTTGCCATAAATCTCGCTGTTTCAGTCAAATTATCCTACCACGCCTATTTTCCGTTTCAGTTACAGTGAGTTCTGACCCTAAGCATGAAAACAGTGACAACTAATGATAGAATTTACCCCGTCGCATCGAAATGAACATTGAACGTTATCTAGTTGGCAGCTAGTCTTTATCGAAGTAAAAACTTCTGTTAAGGGTCCCGAAAGGAGGATACTGATCCTGTAGTAAGACTAACTGCTCTACACGTCACTTCCGTTGGCCTCTTTATCACGCTTTATTCGATGTATGCCTGTAGTAGCTAAGACTAACTGCTCTACACGTCACTTCCGTTGGCCTCTTTATCACGCTTTACTCAATGTATGGACTTTCTTATTTTCATCTGCATTGTTCTCGTCTGGGTATTTTATACCATGTAATTAGTTTATTTGTGAATCTTAGATAGTCTTAAATATGTAAGTGTCACAAGATCATGTCTGTTTCTGGCTCCGTGTCTTCAAACCTTCACACCTAAAATAGAAGCAGAAGTAAGTCTGATCTCGCTTACAATGCCAACGCCCAGCACTGAAATAATCAAAAATCCACAAGGAAAATAGAGAAATTCCCAATATTGACATGCTTACCCATCCCAATCCCAATTTACTTTCGCGCTCTCAGATCCCTGTTCCGAGAAGTCCTATCCTAGGTTCTCAGTTAGTAAAAAGGTAAATCTCAGTTTACCCCTTCCTGAAGTCAGCAGTCAACAGAATAAGGCTTCATATACTACCTCATGTATGACGATGAAGTACGCGGCGCTGTGTCCAACTCTGAAAAAAGGTCTTACTCCTAAGGTCTTATTGAGGCTAGAGTGCTAAACACACACTCACTCAAATGGAGAACAATCTTTTATCTGCTAGTTCACGATCGGAAATGTTAGAGCTCAGTCCATTGGATTTTCGTTGGAAAAAGCCTGTGTACAAAACAAATCAATATCAAAGTAGTATGCTTCTGAAAGTATCAATGTCTGTGTGCAGGGTCTGAGGGTAGCACGAAACAGTCTCTAGTCACGATTGAGCAAGAAACTCGCGGTAAAAACTCACGGAAATACCAATGATTTCTAAAGAAAGACTGGATCGAGCATCTATCGTTCTAAAATGAAGCCGTTGGCAGCCATGTTGGAAGGTTCAAATTCAATACATCTTTCTTTGATGATTGTTGGAATGTATGAATGATTACCAAGAGACTGAATATGTGAATAATTGTGCAGCTATTGTTAACAAAGAATCAAGTCAATATTTTGAGAGGCCGAGTGCAAGCCGAAGAAATGGCTTCAAATATTTGGCTCTAGAAATGAGAGAATGCTCGATCTAGTCTTCATTTTGAGAACAGTGGGAAATATTTGCTTATGAATACAGATGATAATTAACCGCAAACTGCCAATCCACCTGTGAAAGTTTATTTTGCTTCCAGGGTGCTGATCGATACTGTGAGCAACTTTCCAAACAACTGTGAAGAGGTGACACTGGGCTGTTCCGCTGAGAATCTCAATTTGAAAAACTATTTAGAAGATGAGCCTGGTACGACATCTGATATCTTTCTTTAGGTCGTCTGATTTTTCTTCCACACTTTCAAACGATTTCACACTTTCAATTGATTTGATTTCATACTTTCAAACAATTTCACACTTTCAATTGATTTGATTTCATACTTTTAAATCTAATTTTTTTCAAATGGCTTCTTACTTTAAATTGATTTCATACCTTTAAATGATTTCATACTTTTAGATGATTTCATACTTTCAAACGATTTCACACTTTCAATTGATTTGATTTCATACTTTTAAATCTAATTTTTTCAAATGGCTTCTTACTTTAAATTGATTTCATACCTTTAAATGATTTCATACTTTTAGATGATTTCTTACTTTCAAATTATTTCATGCTTTCAAATTATTTCATACTTTGAAATCTCAAATATCTTCAAATGGTTTCTTACTTTCAATTGAGTTCATACTTTTAAATGATTTCTTACTTTCAATGATTTCATACTCTCAAATGATTTCATGCTTTCAAATGATTTCATACTTTCGAAATTACGATCCTTTCAAATTATTTCATGCCTTGGAACGATATCGCTTGTGAGCAGATAACCTAGACATTAGTCCTTCTTTCCCTGTGGGCACTGCAGTCAATCAAGTCAACCTAGTCAATCTTATTACCTCAGTGACGTCAACATATCAGAAACGCAGGGAAATAAGGACTCGTGGAGCAAGTCTATAGATTAGTCACATTGAGAACCGGAATAACAAGACTGCACTGACTCAAAACATAAACGATAAATTACTCTAAGATGAAAACATAACCATGCTCCATTATGATAAAGGTCAAAGCTTCAGTAAACATAGAAAGTATATACTGACAGTGGCCATACTTTCTTTAATTTGAAATTTTTTGTATTGGGTTCTAGATCCGAGTAAAGTGGTTCACACCGAGATGAAGCTACACCCGGAAGAATTCGACAATTATCAGATTGGCGTGGACACAGAAATTACGTTCTGTCTCAAAGAAGCAAGGGTTAGTCTTTAACTGTGTATTTGAAATTGCTTTGGTATTCATGGCACGGTGTCTATGCCAGAAACAAGGTCTTAAAGTAATGTCTTATTCAGGCTAGGGTGCTAAACACAAACTCACTCACTCAGGGAAACTTTTGGGAAATTTCTGTTAAACCTAATTTGATAAAAGAAAAGCATTCATAAATAATCCTTGTCAAACATAGCTGAACCCTTCTTTTTGAATAATGTGGAGTACAAGTAAGGAAGACACGAGAATTATACTTCAAATATATAAATAACTATAAGCCCATAAGCACGAAACTCAGAGTCACAGAAGGACATGTCTGTTTCTTAATGTGTTCATTCTGCTTTATAATTGCTCTGTGCTTAAGTATATCGAAAACTATAGCCAGAATAGGCACTCTCTTATCAAGTTAGATGTAACTATAAACCTATATAAATTGCGTTGTGTTAAGAATATTCTACTACAGACTATAGTAATTAGAAAGCAAATGGTGCTTGTTGCACCCATTTGTTCTACAGTAATTGATGTACAGTAATTGTGGAGGTCATCACTAAAGGTCCCCGGTTCCGTTAAGGCTTTTCTGTGTTTTAAACGTTTCTTGCCCCCTGAAGCTCTGTGCCTATCAGTTGTTTAACGATTCTTATATTTATGATTGTAATTCCCGTTGTATTTATTTTAGGCTATCCTTGCATTCTCAGAGTTTGTCAACCAGCCAATCAGCATTCACTTTTCAAATGGAGGAAAGTAAGTGAATTTACGATTGCGCATGCGTTTATGCCACAATCAACCGATTTTCTGCTGATCGAAGACTTCATGATTCCATTGCTAAATATCGGTTTTATTTTTCCTCTTCTACCCGATGTAAGATGGTCAAGGTCTGCAGCTAGGAGATATTTCTAAAGGAAATACATTTGTTTACATTTTGTTTTGCTTGTGCTTCACTATATTTTCCTATATGTGTATTTTTGCCTGTGTTATATACGTACTTGTTGGAAGAAGTGCTAGAAAATCTGATCAAGAATTAGGTCAAATTTTAACTTCTTCGATTATGGGTTCACTATGAGGGATCTATTCAGACAAAAGTTGCATTATGTTTATTTCATAGGCCAGTTGTGTTTTCGTTGGACGGTGACAGCTTGTACACTGCGGACTTCGTATTGGCAACGTTAATGGATAGTATGTCATCTCAAGCTACCCAGAACGCTAGTCAACAGACTGTTCAGCGACAAAAGCCGGCATCAAAGTATAAGAAGTAAGCATTTATTTCTAGATTTATATCCGTGCTCTGTTAAAATCAATATTCTCATTAGTAAAAAGACCTACTTGATACAAGTATTTTAAAGGTAGTGATGAATTAAAGAGTGCAGGGATGTAATGTACGCTGCGATTCCCTAGCGTCAAACATGGCAAGAAAGGTGGTTTGGAAGCTAAGGCAATGGGCATTGTATTCTCATTGCATTAGCCAGAGACCTTGTAAAGTATGACGAGAGTGCATGCTTACAAAAGTAAGCAATGGGAAATCGCATCAATTAATTTGACTAATCTGCTAGCAGATCATAACACAGTGCCCACTAACAAAAGAGAATTATGCAAAATTACATCAAGTGATGTGACTAGTTTATTTGCAGCTCAGAACGAGAGTGGCAACTAACAAAAGAAAGCAATGCAAAATTACATCAATTTATGTGACTAGTTTGCTAGCAGAGTAGAACCAGAGTGCCCTCTGACAAAAGAGAATTATGCAAAATTACATCAAGTGATGTGACTAGTTTATTTGCAGCTCAGAACGAGAGTGGCAACTAACAAAAGAAAGCAATGCAAAATTACATCAATTTATGTGACTAGTTTGCTAGCAGAGTAGAACCAGAGTGCCCTCTGACAAAAGAGAATTATGCAAAATTACATCAAGTGATGTGACTAGTTTATTTGCAGCTCAGAACGAGAGTGGCAACTAACAAAAGAAAGCAATGCAAAATTACATCAATTTATGTGACTAGTTTGCTAGCAGAGTAGAACCAGAGTGCCCTCTGACAAAAGAGAATTATGCAAAATTACATCAAGTGATGTGACTAGTTTACTTGCAGCTCAGAACGAGAGTGGCAACTAACAAAAGAAAGCAATGCAAAATTACATCAATTTATGTGACTAGTTTGCTAGCAGAGTAGAACCAGAGTGCCCTCTGACAAAAGAGAATTATGCAAAATTACATCAAGTGATGTGACTAGTTTATTTGCAGCTCAGAACGAGAGTGGCAACTAACAAAAGAAAGCAATGCAAAATTACATCAATTTATGTGACTAGTTTGCTAGCAGAGTAGAACCAGAGTGCCCTCTGACAAAAGAGAATTATGCAAAATTACATCAAGTGATGTGACTAGTTTATTTGCAGCTCAGAACGAGAGTGGCAACTAACAAAAGAAAGCAATGCAAAATTACATCAATTTATGTGACTAGTTTGCTAGCAGAGTAGAACCAGAGTGCTCTCTGACAAAAAAGAATTATGCAAAATTACATCAAGTGATGTGACTAGTTTATTTGCAGCTCAGAACGAGAGTGCCTACTAACAAAAGAAAGCAATGCAAAATTACATCAATTTATGTGACTAGTTTGCTAGCAGAGTAGAACCAGAGTGCCCTCTGACAAAAGAGAATTATGCAAAATTACATCAAGTGATGTGACTAGTTTATTTGCAGCTCAGAACGAGAGTGGCAACTAACAAAATAAAGCAATGCAAAATTATATGAACTTTTTCGACTAGTTTGCTAGCAGAGTAGAACCAGAGTGCACACCATGAAAAGCAAAGACAATGAAAACTAGCACGATTTTCACCACAAAAAGCTATAGCAAAAGAAACTACAATCCTCGCCAAAAGGTATGAGACAGTGCTTGATTGCCACTCGATATATACTAATTGTAGACAAGAGACCCCCATCCCCCCCTAAACAATGCTGTTTCAGATGTTGCTTTGGTGCGGAAATGCATCTGCAACGTCCTCCGGTGACATCCAGACATAGTATCAACGTTGGCTTGGGGGAGGGGGAGCTCCAACATCATCTTACAGGTTCATAGCTCCATGTTTAAGATAATGCTAAAAAGGCCATTGTGTCTTAAAACCTTATGGCGAGGATTGTAGAACAAAATAAAATATAACAAAATAAAGTTTCTAGACTACATCTTTCTTACGAGAAGCGTCGAATAAACCCTTCAATCTTGCATAGCTAACAAGTTAACGATTAATAAACTCTCTTTTATTCTTGTAGGAAAAATACTAAAAAGTATGAACCGACGGAATTCACTGGAAAAAGCAAAAATGCATCAAGCAGACAGGTAGTAATTATTTCCATGTTTTTTCTTCCCTTGCTAAAATAACAACTCAAATCGAAATTGGATTCAAAAGAGCAGTAAAAGTGACGCGTTTAAAGTGATCTTTTAGTGAGGAAATTTAAGTGGAATAGCATGGCCTAACGAAGACTAGCGTCTCTATTCCTTGACTTTGTGAATAGTTGATACAGCATTGGACTATCCAGCTGTATTTAGAATTCTTCCTAGAACCATGGCTATTACCCAGATGTACCATTACTCCGCAAATGTAGAGGCAAACCGTTGTGGCTCTTAGCTAAACAATAAGAACCTCCCAAAGACGAGGACCTCTTTGAATACTGCAGGGGTAATCGCAACCAACCCTCGCTCGAGAAATTACTTGAGAAGTTTAGTTTTCAATAAGCAATTCGTCAATAACCTACCACTGCTTGAATGACCAAAATAATTAGCAACTCCAGGGCTGGTTGAAATATATTTAGTAACTAAGCTCTTTAGCAACTGTGCTTAAAATGCTTAATCTAATGATAACACTATGTTTTATTGTTAAAGGAAACATATTTGGTATTTCAAAGGTTTTCTTACATGTGCACTATCAATTTTAACGGCTTTGGGTACAGGAAAACCTACTATATTTTTTGTTTTTCAAAACTAAAGCAA
Organism: Pelagia noctiluca; assembly: GCA_963924455.1. NCBI lineage: Eukaryota > Metazoa > Cnidaria > Scyphozoa > Semaeostomeae > Pelagiidae > Pelagia > Pelagia noctiluca. The sequence continues at coordinate 5,430,775 of OZ004322.1, forward strand.
CGTTTAAGCAATTTTGGGAGGACTGAAAAATATTTAAACAACCTTCAGGGCTGGGACTAAAGTCCAGTTGCTTATTGAAACAAAATTTATGAACCGCATTAAGAACGCCTAATATTTCACAACATATGTAAGATCACGCATCGAGTTGATTGCATAGATTTTGATTGATATCCATTTCAGAATATTTCAAACACCTGGGTTTGAGAACCTTGGCTTTAAGAACCTGTCAGCATAAATTCAATCACTTATTAAGGCAAGTTTTCCAATCGAGGCTCCAATCAAAAGGAGTTGATTAATCAGGAAGATTTGTTTTGATCATTACACAGCTTTTTCAATAATAACTCAATATAAAAACGCAAATCGGTTAAAGAACCCTAGGATTGAGTTTCATTTCAATAATTGCCTGATTAGGCCAAGTTGAAAAATCAGGGTTCTCATACACGGCTTGAAGCAATTCATATCATAGTTGAGCTCACGCATTTTCCCAGATTCTGTGAATTAACCCGATATTTACGACAGTTTTCCATCATTTAGGATGAAAATGATGATGATGATGATGGTTTGAGAGCAGACGAGACAATCACGGAAGAAGGGCCGGGAAGGCGGTCATTTTCAACCCCCACTCTCAATCACCAAGATATGGACGAAACAACCTATAACCAGAGGTAATGTATTAGGTCCTCCATTTATTCACGCTTGCGTTTATGGTCTTAACTTATGCAGTTATCGAGAACAAATACTCAAATTCTTGGGTATTTAGGATAGTTTTAGACGCTTTATAAACTTTTTTGCGGACTTTGTGTTCAAAAATTGTCCCATTGTGTTCAAAAATATTTTTAGTATGTGAATCCAGCTCATGAATGTTAAACATAAAAATCGGACCACAATTTCTACGAATTGTGATTTTCACCCTTGAGATTTCTTGCTCACCATTTCCCGTAGAATTTAGTCCCCTTGCATTGTGACAGACCTTAGGACACACCAGAAGTCAAACTGCACCATTTTTGTGACAGACCTTCGAAGCCAGAAGTCCTTACGAAGTGAGCACATGGTGTCATGATCGTACATAATTTCACAAATAAAACCTTACTTACAACATGAATCATTGACTATATATACTTATACTGCAAACAGAAATGGATCTAATACAACCGTCAATGCAAAGAGAACATATATGGTAATGAGGATGCTACATCGAAACGAGGATTAAGGGAAGTGATTTAAGTAGGTGTTACGATCCTGTTGTAGCTCCTACCAACCCCCAGCTAAACAGATGTATTCTTTCTCATACCATTAATTGTGTTTGCTTTCATTTTCCAGGGAATCAGAGGAGTTTCCCTTATTGGTTAATAAATCGACAACACGTGAATCTGAGCAGCAAAATCAATCCAAGAACTCCAACATGGTAATTCTTTTTACTTTCATTTCTCGTCTTTCTTTTTCTTGATTCCCAGTCTGATGGCCTCTCTTAGTTTTTTTGGAAAATGCAAATTCGTTTGTAAGTTGTTTTGAGTAGCTTATTTCAATTAACAGCCTCGGCTTGGCGAAAGTATACAACAAGGTGACGAAACTGATATGATTGAAGATGGCGATGTTTTACCGGCCACTCCGCCAAGCAAAAAGGTAAGTGCATCAAATCAGAACGATTTGGTGTTGTTGTTGTTGTACTGCAGGAAACTAGTTACTTCTAACGGTTTGGGATCACTGTTTGAGCCTAGAATCTGGGTTGTCTCTTTGGCAACCGTTTTAGTTATTGATCTGTGCTGCTTGAAATCAGCCAATCACAAAAGATGAATCACCACTAGTTATCCGGTGCGGCAGCCAATGAAGTACCGAAAGAGTCCTAGTTGGGTCAAAACCTTCGAGTCCTACTTGGGACAAAATATGAGATATTATTACTAGTATTGTTGTGGCACTATTTAAGGATTTCGATAACTTCTAGTAGATTTTTACGCTGGTTGTAAATGACATTAAACATTTCTAAGCAATTGCCTCGCTATCCTCTGGTTTTCTGCACCTCCACAATCTCAAAATAGCTCGTCATAAATGAGAGAGCTGGTAACAAGTGATGCACGCATTCAGGCATGAATTCGCCGAAACGAGGTTCCAGGTCCAGTATTGCAAGTAATCTGCTACACTAGTAGTGTTACCAGATGCCACGATTGTCTGCCTGATTACGAATGGGTAGTAGCAAAAGCACATTGACACCAAAATGAGGGCACCAGTCAAAGCGAGGCTTGATTCCCTTCGGTTGCTTTGACTACCAAACCTTCGTCTGGTAGTGTTCATCTCATCCCTGATTCGGCGTGTGAAATTCAATATCTTGTAATAGCAGTAGAAGTTGAGTATTGGTAGAAATACCCCACCCAATATAACACAGACGCGGTAAAACAACAATTCTTTGGTCACCATCGTTGGGATGAAACATACAATGGATAAAACCCAGATGATGCAAATTGAAAACACAGTTGTGCGTAAATTCACTTTCTCCTCATAAAAAAACGGGTAGAAAACCGCTGTGTATCGCTCAATAGTTATCGCGAAGACTAGAAGAAAAGAAGTGTAAGCAAGTATTGGAACAATAGGCCTGCGGAGACGCGAGTAAGAACATGGATCTTCACTTTCACTGATTTGATAGAAAAATACAGATGTTAATGGGAGAACGACATATCCACACAGGCAGTCTGTGATGACCAAATTCAACAAAAGAACGTTATATGGCTTCGACCGTTCTTTACTCTTCAGTAGGACGATGATTAGAGAGGTGTTGAGTAGAATGGTTGGTAATGTCAACAGTAAAGAAACCAATCCGCATATTTTGATGTTCAGTAAAAACTCTTTGTCAGGTTTTATTACGATTTCATACAAGGAGCAGGACAAATTCATCTTGCTATATCATTTGCTTTTGTTATACGGAGCTGTCTTGTGTACTGTTTACTTTCAATGCATTCATGTATTCTTCAGCAGTTTAATCCACTCTTCAAACAACTGTAATTTTCATACCATAATGCTCATTTGTATTATTTCATTTCATTACAAATAATGCTGTATCTTGTTTCTTCTATCCTGCTTTTTTCTAATTGCAAGTAATAGTTTAATCTTTTGTATCATCTGATTTTCCGCTCTTACTTTAACCTATCACTTGAATGTTCATCCGTTTCCAAGAATCTAGGTATCCTAAATGAATTTTTCCTTTTCAATGACATTTTGTTTTTAAATTGATGCAATTCTATCTTTATGTTATGGATCAAAACCCTATGTTTATCTAAAACCTTCTCTACTCGTTGATGTCCACAGTCCTATATCCATACCTCATAGTCATATAGTTTGCAGTATTGCTTCATCGAGCATTTCTGCCAGCAATTCTCTTTGTTTCAACTTTTAGCTGGATCAATCCTCTCTATGTTTTGTGTAGATTGTTCTGTTTGGTAGCCCACTGTATCACTTGATTCAACTGTTCATTGTATCATCAATAGGCTCGTTTGCAGGCGTTAATATAAGGAGATTTCATCAGTTCACGAAATAACGAGAATAACCATATTGAGCCATTAGAAGGGTGTGAAAACGGGTGTTGAAAGATTTTAGCCATTACTAATTCCCAAAAGATTTACTAAAGTTTTTCATACTTACGTTTAAATCTGATAGATACAGTAAGATTGTTGAATTGCATATATCCTTTCTCACTAGTAGCACACAATTCAACAACAGCTGTATTTCTTATCACCTGTATACCTTTCACCAATCCTTTCACCAAAGACTTTTGATTTCATCACTTCACATTTTACTTTTATCACTGCGCCATTCGGTCATCGCTGCACCTTAGATTAATTCCTGTTCGACTGAGCACCGATCCCTAATTTTTCAATTAAAAACAACTAAGGAAAAATACAACTTTAATTCATCCATTTCAATATATTCCAATTGATCCAATAATCAAATCCGATCTCTAGCTATATCAAGCTTTTTTTCCTGCACTCTCAGCTTCTTAAGATACACGCTTTTTTTATAAAAAGCCTAGCTCATGGCCAAGTTCTTTAAGTTCCTTATTTTGAGATCACTTTTGACCACTTTATAGTTCTAAAAGTTCCTTAGTAGTTCCTTGATAAACTGTGTTTACATAGTAGAAAGGAATAAGTATCGACGCGAGAAAAGCATTAAAATTCAAAATTTTGCAATAAACTCGTGATAAGGAAACATGAAACATATTATAACACAAAGAAGCTTAGGCTAGGCCTATAAAACGTAAAAGTTAGTTACATAGTCATTAGAGAAGTTGCATATCTGCACCAAGTGAATATATGCAAAATTTTAAAGTTCCTTAGTGACTTGACCTTTAGTAGTAAAGGTTCCTTAAGTTTTTCGACCTTCGACATGTAGGTTCCTTATTAAAGGTTATTTATAAAAAAAAGCGTGTATAGGAAAATATCTTCACAAATATTTGATCGATGATTAAGCATCGACCGTTGATTACTCAGTGGATTACTGTTGATTGCAGTTAGAAGTGGATAACCCCTCTTCCGCTAACATCAAACCAATCGATCAAACAACTTGCGTGGAATCTCAGTATTCAAATCACTTCCTTCAATGCGGTAGTCGATTCTGGAAGCATAGCAATCACATTTTGTACAAACAGTTCACAGAATCAGCGATAAACGTGTACAAAGCATTGAAAGCAGTCAACAGAGAATAACCAAAAACATGTAGATTAGTTGAGGATTAATTCAATGGCAGACTTTGGTAAACTTGCTGTTGAAATTGTGCTGAATCATAATTACTGTTAATGGCTAAAGTCCGCAAGCATGATGGTTGGTTGTGAGTCGGGGGGATATTTTGCTTTTTTAGGAAGGTTTGCTTATCTTAAAGTATCAAAATCGCCACCATTGGGAACGTCTATGCACGCAGTACTGAGGATGATGATCTGTATTAAGGGGGAAACCATCACTACTATGCAGGGATACCATCAGTAGATCTGAGGATGTTCTAAGGGGATACCATCAGTGCAGTGGAGGATATTGTTTTTACTGTGGAGGGATATCATTGATATCATAATAGAAGATATTCAATACTGTGATTGGAAACAAAGAGCACTTTGAGTATCAGTCCTTATGGATCATGTTCCTCCACAGTATAGATGATATCCCCCACAGTACTTATGATATCCCCCACAGTACTGATGGTATCCCTTTAATCAATTCAATACTTTTAATGGAATTTCATGGCACATTACAGACTGGTCTTCACCCAAATGATTGCAACACCCAAACGCTCCCCAATGTAACACACAACAAGTGGCAAGATGTTTCACCAAATGGTGTATCCGTTGGGATGTCTTTATCAGTTGAGCAATACACTCTTCTCGACTCTTTCAATGTCTTTAAACTGAAAACAACATTAATGTCTGTTTTTATTGCAGTTCAAGTCGATATTCTTTGGTCTTACAAAAGACGATATGAAGAAAAGAGTAAGTTTGTTTTCCCTTTAACTATTTCACCTTTAAAGGCATTAGACTCTTAAACAATTTTATCAAAGATAGAATCGATAAGGTATGATCCTTTTTGGCACACATCTCTTGTCTACAGTCAAGATGATTTCTCATTGGAAAGATTTTTATGAACTCTGAAACTATGGGAATATGTTCAATGTCTGTGCAGTACAGTGGAGGCTGTGCAGTACACTGGGAAGACAACATTAGTACACTGGAGGAATAATAAAATTACATAAGAGGTCGTTCAGTGCAATGGAGGGATAAAATCAGTACAGTTGATGCATTTCATTGAGTAAAGCGGAGGGATAACATGATGCGTGTGGGATGTAGGTAACATGATTACAGCGGAGAAATAACATCAGTACTGTGGAGGGATAACATCAGTACAGTGAAGGGATAACATCAGTACAGTGGATGAATAACATCAGTAAAGTAGAGGTTGCTCAGTACAAGTAATAAGAAGAACAATTCAGTGAGACATATATGAACGGAAATTTTATATCCATTATTTCTTTTTCTGATGTTAAGTTGTTCTTTTTCAGCGCAAACTTCACGAAACTGTATTGGCTCCAGACACAGACGATGAAAGCTGAAAACGTCGACTTCTTGATGGATCAATTTCTCCCGACCAGGCCCTTACTTCCCTCCAATGAACAATCAGGTTCTATGAAGTTTGGCTTACCATTGTTATGATAATTATGCTTTTAAAGCCAGTTTGATGCCTGGACATTATCCTTGTTCGCTTTGTTAGCTAATTTGATTTGTTTTCTTGGAGATGTATATAGTATTTCATGCTTTTTTCAGTTCACGTTCAGACATGTAAATTTATGCCAAGAGTTTTGAGATTCTTCTGAATGCACTGCATCTTAGTCTTTATGGACAGTTTTAATGGATGGATTCGTTTTGACAGTTGTGTTTAGATCTAGGTATGGGACACAGAATCTTCCTCCTCTTATTTAGCTTCAACATGTACGTCTAAGAAGAAGTTAGATAATTAAAGTTGGATAAGATGACAGTGCTGAAAACAAATTTTCGTGGTCAAGCGTAAATTAAGGACAGCGTTTCGCAAATGCACTTACTTTATTTTTGAACTTAAAACAGTTGGATAAGATTATAAATGATTCAAAGACATATAAGAAGCATTCTGGGTCCTTTTAGGTTCATTAGAAATGGGTCATTTTAAAGGATTGGAAAGAGCATGGGTCCTAGAACAAATCCTTGTGGTACAACGATTTCATTTTTTTGTGGTGCGCTTTGGAAGTTTCAAACTTGAATCCTTTTGTACCTATCAGCTTTTTAGTCAGCTATAAATGAGCAGGGTCCAGAAAATATGAAGGGTTCATTGCTGTGAGTCGAGGGGAGGTTTTATTTTCTAGGATTGTATTGTTTGGGAAGAACTCACAACAGTAGAATCTAACATTTAGTCCCGACGAAATCAAACATTTTATGTTTATAGCACAACTGTCTCGATGAAGCTATGATGTCTTTTTCCTTCCAGAGTAACAGGGGTGAGTTTACGTACGTACGCTGTAACGTAAATTTTTTTACAGGTTTTTTATGGTTTTTGAGATAATGAAATTCATCAACAAAAATTCTAGAAATTGATTTTGATGATGTCCAACTTGCTCAACTTTCTCAACTTTATCAACTACAACCTTGCTTTAGAACTCTGGTGTTTGGAAACGAGGTTGAAAATAGGCGCGAAAAGTCTAGGCCTATCCACGTTTAGGACTGATTTTAAAAATGGAGGAAGAAGAGAAAAAAAGCGAAGGGTCATGTAGCGTACCTAGTAACCAGGTTTACTTTATTAACGGAATACGTGTTCCATTTCCTGCCAAAGCATATCCAACACAGATCACCATGATGCACAAGGTATCTATATAAAATAAGGTTTTTCAAGTCATCATCAGTTTGAATGATGGTATATAGGATAGATGATAGAGGCCTTCAAAATAGCCAAGTGTGTGGCTAGCTGTATCCTAAATGTAAACATCGCTACAAGCACGGGATTCATCCGAGCATGCGTAAATCAAATATCGAATACTTTGAAAATATTTCAACTTTGTCATTGAATAGATACTGCTCTGAGAGAGCTTATATATTAACTCATCCCCAAATGATTATGAGTGGATCAGTGCTTTTATTTGATCCACAATTGTAACATGGCTCCAAACAAAATATTTATTAAGTCTTTAGTATATCCCAGATCTGTGGGTGCAACCTTACGGGAGCTATAAAACCCGTCCGCAGAATCGCTCCTGTATTCATAGCTATTAACATTTGGGATATGAAACTGCTCTGGTTCCCATAGCCACTCTGTATTGATAAGCACAAAATAAAGCTCATGAATATTTTAAATGGTAGTGGGAACAAGCAGTCTCTTGAGGGGGCCCTGGGGTTTCAAGGGTTGCTGAATTTGCGTAATTTTCTGGTCTGTAACATCTATTGCTTGAATCAACAAAATAGCAGATGTAGGCTAAACATTTCTCGGAGCAGGGGATTTCCATTTCTTTAGGATTTGATTTCTTTTTAGATATTGCAAGGGCTTGACAAAAAGCAGAACTGTTTGCTGGAAAGTCCGACTGGAAGTGGCAAGACTTTGGCTCTTCTTTGTGCTTGTTTGGCCTGGCAAAAGAATGAAAAAGGTAAAGTACTGTTAACTATCAATCTATTAAAACTGTTTGTCGTAATCATATCAGCAAGAGGTACTGAATCTGGAAGCTTCGTCAAAACTTTTATGATTCCATTTATTATATTTTGTGTTTCTGTATTCTTGTTTATCCTCTTTATTTTCCAAAATAAAAGAGTTTTATTGCTAATGTGATTTTGGCTCAATCAGTACAGTTGTTTCCGCTTGCGAATTCCATAATCTTTGAATTGGCAAGAAACATTTGAAACATACACAAGAAAGGGAACAAAAATGAAATCTAATGAATAGTGCTATCTATATGTGGATTTAAATAGGCCAGTCAGAAAGCAAGTGAAATGAGAAAAACCAAGCATAAGTGGCAGTCCAATAAGAAGAACAATACACTATCAAATGAGCAAATAAGTAGCTGGTGTGAATATCAAGATGATGCACTCCATGGTGCTATGATTGCATTGCATGTAATTCCCTCGTAATTAGTTGTTTCTCGACTCTTTTTTTATTTCGTCTCCCTTGATTCTCAGAGAAAAAAGATTGTCCTAGATCTGAATTAGAATTTGATCCTTCTCTTTTCTTTATATATATAGATTTGTATTTCTAGAAAAGCAGAGGCTTTGTCAACAATTGGCTGAAAGTGAAGCTCATCAGTCACCGTACTTCGACACAGAAAAAAAAGCTCCAATTCCAGGTAGGATGCTTCTTAGTATCAGTAATCTTTTAGGCTTTTTGGACAACGCTGTTTCTCTAATTTGTCTTTGCTTTATGCAACTGGTGTTTTCCCCCTTGAAAATAAATGCTATTGCCTATCATTTCAGGCTAAAGTAAGTGCTTAACGTATTGTCTGGCTGTACTATAAGCTATGGTTTAGCTTCCCGTGCACAGCGCACGGTTTTAATTTGCGTTTTTTGTAACTAGAATACCACGATGTAAATGTTTGATCATAGGATAGTGCAATTCAGTTTTTTCTACTGCATTTCCCCTACCACTTTTCATCTCTATTATGTATACAAGGAGTCTTTTATGTTCATTCAAGTCGATTATAGCCTACTTTTAAATCCTTATTAAATTTTGGATTCAATTCTTTCTAGGTATTTTTAAAACTTTATTTTTAAACATTCAGGTAACTTTTAGTTATCTAAATAAGAAAAGTCAAGAAAACAGTTTTAAACCTGGGTATTAGTAATTGCCAGTGTTAGTGTTATTGTTATACTGTCAACTCTCACACACAATTCTATAAAGCAGAGCCCTTGTAAAGATGGCAGCTTTTGTTTCAAATTCCTGCCAAATCTCACTCTATAAAGGACAATTTGTTAAGACGGACACTTCACAAACTCTACTTTACAGAGAGTTGATAAAAGGGTATACTTGAATTGCCTTTTAAATTGTAGACCTTGAACACAACTTGCGTGTTTCTTTCATGGTAATTTAATTAAATGTTATTTGATGAGATTTCCTGAGAGAGAGCTCTTCTTTGCAGAGGAATTTGTCAAGAAATCTGTTGATGTCAAACCAGTTGGTTTGAAAATGGAAACACCCACTGAAGCACCTGTATTGAATAAAGTGGATCAGCAGCAACATCAAGCAAACGAGACCGCAGGTTTGCTATCCATTATACATGAATAAATACAGTAAATAATACAGGGAAGATTATTTTTCAAATCATACAAATTCACCCCTCTAAAAGTCACGAAAAGAGTTGTGTCCAATGAAAGCATTTATTTTGAGATTTCCTATTTTAGATGCTGAAGAAAAAAGCGGTGAAGATGACATTGATTTTCAAGCCACAAAGAAAAGGTTCAGAACACCCTCTGGAGTGAGTTTACCATTTCGTGAAAATAATTGTTTTAGGGGGAAATCCAGGGGTTTTGAAATTTTTGTTGAAAAGCACCCTCACCAACTATTGAACACTAATTGTGAGTTTTTTTTCTGCGTTTTAGTGTGAGTTGTAACTTTTGATCAAGTAATTTGTGAATGATAAATGATGAAGTCACCATTTTTTAAAAGAACCCATGGGATGTCTGATTTAGATAAGAGGTAAAGTGGTTTGAAAGCTCACTAATTGGGTGGTTTTTGTACAGAAAAAGAGAGAATGGTCGGAAAAAAGCACCATAGATTTGGTCTGTAAAGACATTAGACTCTGATAAGGCTGTGTGCTTTGATACGAAATCGATGAGAATCGGCAGAGTTTTAGTTTTCTTATTACAACTTATTAACGTTTGAAAACTTAACAATTTCTTTGTCAAATCAATGAAAGCAAGACTAGATCGTAATTCCAACATATTGCCAAGTCATCAATTACTTCTCTTTATTTTTCTGTTTAAACTTGCTCCAACCCATCCAAGAAATAAAGAAATTATTGTTTAAGTTGTTTACATTAGGCTATCCCAAGTGCTAAAAAGCAAAGAAGATCAGGTGAAATTCCCAGTGAATTGCAGAGTACTGAATCTGTCCTCGAAGAGAAGTCTGCACATCCGAGTTGGAAGATTGAGCTTAAAACAGATACAACGGGAGTGACAGAGCATGAGAAAATGCTAGCTGAAGAAAAAGCCCAAAAATTGCTTTCCGACTACGATGAGGATACAGGAAAAATGAAGGATGTTCCGAGGTAGGTTGTAGAAATCAAGATGGCAAAGATAATCAGAAACAAATGATAACATAATAACAGAAGTTTTGCGTGTGACACACATCAGAGCAATTACGTCAGAGTATCAGGTGGAATGCTTTTAAGTAGTTATTATGTTACACTATGTTTCTAATTTACCTTCTTATCTTGAAGTACTGTATAAAAGACTGTTCTGTTGTATTGCATTTTGTTTGACTAAAGTAGAAAAGTCAAGAAAGACACCAGTATGGGGTAAAATATTAAATCACAAAAACAAACACATTATACTCTAACAATACACTACAGTTCACTACATTACACTACAGATACTAAAAAATACAATATACAGTATTACATATCTGAAAAATCCTCTTTTAGAATATATATTGAACCCTACACTGCCTGACTCTCCTAATTTAGACAAGCATTGCAATTACAATGCTCATCAGTAAATGTATTTGTCGTTTGCAGTCTCTTTGTTTAACTGTTGCTGGTTTTGTCTCTCTCAGGGTACCAAGAATTTATTTTGGCACAAGAACTCACAAACAAATCACTCAGATTGTGCGAGAATTGAAAAAGACTGCTTTCAAGACATCTAGGTTTGAGACAATATAATTTCCAAATTCAAACTAAAAGTAGCACAATACAATACCTAACCCATTCGATATGCTGAGACATCATTGATATTGAACTATCAAATATCCCTTCCCCTGTACTTATCATGGTCCTCCACCATACTGACCATCCTCCACTGCAATGCTCATATCCCTCCACCGTAACATGGTTTCCCTCCATCGCACTGAACATCGTCTACTATAGCAAGATCTCCACGTAACTGTATGCTCTCTATCGTACTGATGGTATCGCTCAGTCGTAAGGGACGTTCTTCACGGTATCATACATCTTCAAGTCACAAGGGCATATTTAAAGTTAATTCTCGACCACAAAACGTAGTCTGTGGAGATGAAATAAAATATCAAATTGTTGTTGATAGGCACATGCGCTTACTATCTCTGCAAGGTATGGGTTTATGTGCTAAGCACAAAGGGCCCACTGAATGGGTAAACTAATCGAGCAGTGCGACCCTGGTCCTTCCTCTCGATGTGACCACACCTCGTGATTCCTTTTGCCTTTTTGCCTGGAATTATAGAGAGGTGGCTAATTCTCTCCTCACACTCTGTGACAGGTCTGAAGGTGGTTTCGAACAAGGGTCAAGTGATCTAACCACTCGGCCATGCCCGTCTCAAATGTTAGCATAACCGTGTCACATTGTTGGAAACTGAAACGGCCAATTATCGATCCTTATCAGACATCACGATAAATCTCTGTGCACCTACACACTTCTATTTTCTGCCCCCTATCCATTTGTATCTATTGCATTATCTAAAATGGTGATCCTATTTTAGGATGACGATTCTATCAAGTCGCGAACATTCGTGTATTCATCCAGTAGTCTCAAAAGGAGGAGACAAAAATGAAGAATGTAGACGCTACGTAAAAGGAATCGATGTAAGTCTTTGTGTGTTGAGATTTGATGAAAATCATATCAAAAATCAGACTTTATACGGCCAACCTTGCTGTTTCTATGTTGAGATGATAAAGCTCCCCTTTTTAAACCCTCAAATTGGCAAAAGGGATTCGGTGATTATCGTTTCAAGTTGAAACAGTTCGCTGCGACTCTCCATGGATTTCGAAACAATTTGTTACAATTTTGCAATGGTTACGAATCCTGAGAATCCCTGATGCCTTTCAAAGGATACAAGTTGTGATAATTTTAGTTTAGGCCTAGCCCCCGCAGCTTTGCAATTTTGCCGCCATTTTTAATCGGCTTGGGCAATACTTTAAATAGGCTAGTGTATTAGTATCATAATTACGAAAGAAAAGAAAATTAATGCAAACACGTCATTGTAATTCTGGGGAAATATCTTATAATGGTAAAATAGAAAATAAGGGGTAAAAGGCACTAAGCCTGTAAAGCTTAATACACAGTCATAAAGGATATTTTTGTTGGTTGAGTCATAATGTTTTCCGAATTCTTTAACCGATTTCAGATTTTCTAGTCCATCAGGAAAACTTTTCAAGCTATTAATGATTCTTTGAGTAAGGAAATCTCTTCTAAATCTAAAGAAGTAGTATTGATAACAACGAGTATTTGGGTCATTAATTTTGAAGAAAACGTCATGATTGATATCGATCCTTCCATTAGTAAATGTATATTTAAAGACAAGAACCATGTCCCCTCTCTTGCATCAATACTCAAGGGTAGGGAGCTGAATAAATTTTAATTTTATTGCACAGATGTTAGATGTTTGAAATTAACTTTGTTGCCCTTTTTGGACATGCTCTATATGTTTTATATATTTCAAGTTTGATTTGAAAAGCTATAAACTAAATCAAAATTCTAGGGAAAGTCTTGTAAATATCATGGGAATGCTGGCATGTTATGCAAAGCTTCCATAATGACCAAATATAAATTGGATCAAGTTTGGGACATCGAAGATCTTGTCAAAGCGGGCAAGAAGGCCAAGGTAATTATAATCTAAATCTTTTTTGATTTACATGTTTTCTTAAGACATATCTAACTCATTCACTAATACTAAAGGTTTCCAGTTTCTAGTAGTACTAAATATTTCTCAAGATTTTGTTATCTATATTAAACGTGATTAGTACCTAACGAAATATTTCTAAATGGTTTTGCACGATTTAGCCTGAAATGTTCTTAGATTGTTCTTACTTTTACAATTATTGGGAAGCCTTTTTTGGTATCAGTAGTGTTAATTGTTGTAAAGTTTGACTCTCTTGACCATCTGACATTACTGTTTGCTGCCAATTTGCTTGTTTTGTAATTATTTCTCAGTCTTCAGATTATTTCATAAAATTTTCATATTGAGCCAGAAATGGTCAGCATCGGTTTGTTCTTAGCTTGTTCTTAAGTTTTGGCCAAATTTGAAGCTGGTGTTCTTATAAAATTGTTCTTATAAAAAAAGAGTGTAAACCATATATGTATCAATGTCCATTACAGTAATAAAGAAAACAATTAACGGTTTTTATTTCAAAGAATTTTCAGGAATGTAGGCTTTTTTCTAAAAGTTTTTCATTTTTGTGGCTCTAGGACTACCCTAGGTTTTATTTTAACTGGTTCAACAACTTAAAAAAAAGCAATAAATGAAACCATAATTCCAAATAAAAGAAAGGGCCAGGACAATAGAGGGTACAGAGATCTTTCGACTGATTTTAATTGAGTAGTAATCAATTGAATTTACTGAAAAAATATTTCGAGTTTGTCTAATGAGAGGGGATTGCAGGAGAGAACTAACAGGAAAAGCTAAAGATTAAAAATAAAATGTTAATGGTTTGATATCCATGAATTTGCAATTTTTATTACCGCAAAAATTGGACACATGGATCAAAAATTAATTATGCAGATCGAAATATACTGGTAAGCGGGAATAAAAATATAATTTGTAAAGAATCGAAAAAAATTCTGTCACCGCCCGGGCTCGAACCGGGGACCTTGCGCGTGTGAGGCGCACGTGATAACCACTACACTACGGAGACATGGTTAATACTAAGCATAACCTTATATAACTCTCAGCAAAACGTTTTCATCAACCGTCAATCAACCAAATACAGGTAACAAGTACGCCAGGTCAACTATAAACACTTCAGCGAGCTATGGTTCCCGTGGTGAACTTAAAATTCCCGATTCCCTCTCTTTCTTAGGTCAAACAACTGGTAGAAAATTAACTGTGCTTCTACAAAAATAGCTAATTCAGCTGAGAGCATAGGCTTTTATTTAGTGTGGCCAATAATTCCTCATTTATAAGCATAGCATTGAATTATCTCCTGTCTTTGATTTTTGTCAATTATTTTCAGGCTTGCCCTTATTACGCTGCAAGAGAAATAATGGAAGATGCAGACATAATCTTTTGCCCTTACAACTACCTCGTCGACCCTCATATCAGATCACAGGCGAGTACATCTTAAGCAGGGGTGCAACAAGTATCAGTGATGGGGCTATTTGTTGCTTTTTTACGGGTTCCAGGCATGAAGATGTATTAGCCTAGCCTATCAGAGAGAGAGAGAGAGAGCTAAGGATACGGAAGGAACTACTTAAAGCTTCAAAAATTTGTAAGGAAACAATCTAAGGTGCAGATATGACCAATTTGTGCAGTAATGAATATTCCTTAGATTAGTCCCTAAAATATGTACAGCTGTACTTGAATTTACAAGCCTCATGTCCATGGTTATTCATTTCATCGTGAAGAAAAAAGCCTCACTTTGATTTTTAAACATCATACGCTCCTCTATGACAACTCTATGGCATTTCATCTGCAAAAATAGAAAGCATCTTGTTTTCTCGGGCTTAATTTCAACATAGTCTATAAAAAATGGTTTAAAAAAACAATTTTTTACTATTGACTATGATTTCAAAGCATCGAAATTTCCATCACTCCAGTCTGTACTGTATAGGTTTATCTGCAAACTAAAACAGGAATGAACAATTTATGAAGTATAGTTTCCATAAGCTGTAAGGTTGCCTGCAGTAGCATTCTTTCATCTAAAATTCTTCTACTTTTATTGTATCGTATGAATACGCCAATATTTTCTCAAGAAGGTCAGAATGGGTGAATTGGGAACTGGGATTTTCTTTATTAACTGGGAAAATGGATCTTTTGAGATTGGGGTTTGGGAATGAAATACCTAAACATAGAGAATTTCTTTATTTTCCTCATGGGGATCGGGATTTTTTATGATTTCAATGCTGGAAAATTGGGGACAAACTTGTGTGAATGGAATAGCCTGGGCTTCTCGAAGCCCGGTTGAGCAGTGGCAGCGCTCTAGAGTACGAATCTACAGGTCGTGGGTCTGAGTCCTACTCGGGTCATTTTCATTCTCACAACTTATCTCGATTGAATTGGATTGAAACAGTGCCCCTTTCAGGACCCCTCCTCAATGACGTTTCCCAGCAGCTTTTTATGGTCCAGGCAGATATTTGGAGTGATGTAAGACTGCCTTAAGAGAGGGGAAGTTGAATTGAGTGGAAAAGCAAGTGGTATAGTGTAACTGAATCTATTTTCACCACTAATCCAAGTGTTGTATGCAGCCAAATTGACGCAGAGTTGCGAAATTACAGCTTAAAGCATTTTTGTTATTTAGATGCATATCAGATTGAAGGATGAAGTCGTAGTCCTAGACGAGGCTCACAATATCGAAGATTCTGCAAGAGAGGCTGCAAGTGTTGTGATCACTTCGACTCAACTTGAAGAAACCATGGATGAACTGAACAGAATGAGTAAGTCGAATAAATGATTATATTGTATTTCTTTGAATTTTGGAATGCAATATTTCGACAACTTATTGGGACCGTGCACCGATATCAATGCAGAAATTAAAGATCTACCCTAGAACGCCGACAAGAATAGACAAGAATTAACTATGCTTAAAAAACATCTCGATAATAACACCTCGTGTATTACACCACCATTATAACACATCTCGATGATAATTAGTAATTATTATGATATTCCAAAAACTCAGTTCGTTTTTGAGATTCACGATTCACTTGCTCTGTTTCGGTCTAGAACGTTTGAAGAAATGTGGCAAACGTGCCTAAACTTTTTGTTGCACGCTGTATCTAAATCAGCAAAGGGATTAAAAATGTTTTGGTATGAGATATAGTACATTATTTCTTATAGATGGCACAGAATAGAAACAAACTTGAAATTTCTAAGTTTATGGTAATATGACTTGAATTGATAAAGCAAACTGTGGGTTGTTTTTAATCAACAAAGTTAACTCATTATATTTCTTTAGAAAAAATTGTAGTTCGAAAATTCATCAAGATGATATGTGTGAATAAACATATGTGTGAATAAACATTACCTGAACTGTACTTGAACCAAATATTTCGGTGTACTAAGCCAAAGGTTGTTCTTTGTTTTAAAAACACGAATTAAATCTAATACTATCCCTATTTGTTAATTGAAAAAGGTATACTGATTGTATGAATTTACTTTTTATTTTTGTTGTAGTTATTTCCAACATAATGGCTGGGTCACATCGGATGATGCACACTTTGGTGAGTTCTGAAATTTTTACAATTTCCAGTCTTCCGATTTCACCGCCTTCAACCCAAATCTGCCTATTATAAAGAATATTCCTCAGCTTGTTTCCTGGTAGGTGTTCTAGAATTCCATCATATTCTCTAAAATTCCTATTTTCCATTATTTGAGCTGAAAGGCTGGGACTGTTGCTGAAACAACAATAATAATGGTAATAAATAATGTTTAAGGGGGGTGGCCCGCACTTATCGAGCTAATGTTGAAATTTTTACAGCAGGGCCCACTATAAATAGAAACTGTCGATTGGGTATTATAATGAAAAAAATAAATTAAAAAGCAAATGAAAAAAACAAAAGCTGAATTTTTCCATTGCTATTGTCCATGGTCCCTTCTCCCAACCTCCCTGTTGATGGTGTGCCCAGGAAAGAAAACTCGTTAGAATATAAGGAATCTCTCTGAATTCAATTATCAACTATATTGTTAATATACCTTATAGAGGTCTGTAGAATTCAATTATCAACTATATTGTTAATAGACCTTATAGACCTATGTAGAGTCCTAAGTGTCAATGGAAATATGTCCCTATTCTTGACGCTTGAAACATTTGCACAGGAAGTTTTTCAACTCCTTGTTGAACATGAGGAGAATAATCGCATTCATCGACGAATACATTGATATGAAGCAAAACGCCACGTAATCAAGGAATATGTTCAGCTCGTTATCATCTCTACGAAGCCGATGTCTCTTAATCGCAAATATCAGATACGGAGTATAGCAAATCACTAGGGCACTTAATGTGAACAACACTGCCCTGGAGAACTCACGGCCTGTGTTTCTCCGCTTGATCGTAGCTTTTAGTAGGTTATCGTCTAGAATCATCTGCTCTGTGCGACATTTGATTGCTTTATATGCCTTGATGTAGAGAACAAACACGATTATGATCCAAGTGCCAACTATCAGATTTATCGCCAGTTGGACTTCCCAGGCGTAGCCGAACATGCGTCCACAAACCAAAAGTATAGCCATGCTTGATGATATTACTGCATTGATCCCAACCATTATCACACCTCTGCGATACGTCATGATGGTGTTGTACCGGTTTAGGAATCGCATGTGGATGTACCGGTCGATTGATATTACGGAAATCATGCCGAATGAGAAAAACATGAACAAGTAAGCGGATATGTAGGTGTAGACGATGAACGCGAAATTGAAGCTGCCAGGAAAGAATTCGTGCACCGTTAAGCAGCAAATCGAAGTGATTCCAATACATAGGTCTGATAAACTCAACACGAGAACAAACTTGAACGATATTTTTTCCAGTTTTTTCAGCTTCTTTAAGACGTACATCAACAGTGAGTTGACCAATATGCACACGAGGCTTAATATCAAGATTGGAATCTTAAATTGTTTGAAAGTTTTTTGTTCTAACTTGATGTTCATCTCTACTTAATTGTAGCCAGCTTCTGTTTCACGCGTTTGGTGTATTTGAATGAAAGCCCTGGGCATACGCATTTTTTTATAGGAAACGTTAGGTTGACAATGAATTAATGATAAGGGTATTTTGCATTAGGAGAAAAAATAAACCAGCGATTTCGCAGTGAAGACTAACAATGCTAGCTTTTTTATGAGGAACCTTGGCATGATACGAAATTGAGTTTTTGGAATTGTGAGAAGTTTTTCGCTTTAATGCAAACAAGAAAAAGAAAGGATAGACGTTGTGATGTTTGTCGTCGAAATCCCTTTTTATCTTTGTAAGGACACTCTTTACTAGAACACCGAGACTAAATTTCAAATTGAGAAAAATAAAGAAAGATTGTATGTCTTACGAAGCAGTTGCTCATTGCTCGTGTCAGCTTCAAAAAGATAGCAGATTTCGCGCAATGCATCATTGGTAGCTGCTAAGGAGCGTATTTCCCATCATACATTGCTTGAAGATAGATCCACCATCTTCTGTCGAATCGTCGATTCATCGAGCACCGTTGGATATCACTGTTTCTTTGTTGTTTCCAGCTCTTGGTTGCTCATTGAAAAGTTTGTTTAACATCAAGTACATGTCATTGTTGAACTTATCCATAGCTGGTGATACAAAAAGCGGCAGAATCGATTCATCAAATACAAATAAACCGAGATTTTCATTCAAAAACATGTTTGAATTGCGAATGATATCATTCCCAAATAAGTGACCGGATTTATTCATTAAAGACAAACAAGCCGGCATTTTGATTCGAAAAGATATTACACTGTCAAATGATATGATTTCCAAAGATGCTCGTTCAGTTTTCTTTGTAACGAAGCATGCAGCTGTTTAAACATATTTCTACAAGAACGCTTTGATTTCAGTCTACTTGTTTTTTTATTTTGATATCTCATTACTCCCACCCTTGGCAAAAACATTTCTGGATTCTTAAAGTAAGGGCTTTAGGCTGGTGGACATCAGAGTCCAGAAAAGTCTTCAACCTTGGTGACGGTAGAATTTTCAGTAACTGATGTTGTTCCTCGCTTAGGTCAGGTCATGTACTAGGAATTTCGAGTTATAATTTACTTGCAGAGATATATAAACAATATTTTTTGTCAAATAGTCCTAAAATCATCAAAAAAGACTTCAATGCAGCTAGAATTTGCCACCTTACCATAAAATTCAACAGCACTTCCACACCATTTAATTTGAATATACTAGAACCCTTCCTCAATTTCTCAGTTTTTCCTTAACCTTCCTCCGGACCGTGATGTTTTCCTCACTCTGGCGAACATGAATTGTGCGATCTCAAATGAGTTTTGAAAGTAGCAAAGTAGTTTCCCCTAAATAGATTGCAGTAGCAAATATTTCACTGCATCATGGATATGCTCATTCTTCCAGATTTTTGATTTGTGTATCCCTCTACACTAATGGGAAGGGGTAAAATTTAGGGTCTTTTTCAATCGAAACTCGCATAACTTCTTTGATTGCTGCAACTGTTTAGCTAGGGTGGGAGGTTCAATCATCTAAATCAAGTTGATTGTTGATACAGGCAAATAAGCTTACTATCTTCACAAGATATTGGGCGATGCTCTAAGTACAAAGGGCCAACTGAATGGGTAGACTAATAAAAGCGGTGTATTGATAGTTGATATAGGCACATGCGCTTACTATATTCATAAGATATTGCGTTATGTACTAAGCACAAAGGACCCACTGAATAGATAGACTAATCAAAGCTGCGTATTGATAGTTGGTATAGGCAAATACGCTTACTATCTACGTAAGAAATTGGGTTATGTGCTAAGCACAAAGGGCCAACTGAATAGGTAGACTAATGAAAGCAGTGTATTGATAGTTGATATAAGCAGATACGCTTACTATATTCATAAGATACTGGGTGATGTTCTAAGCATATAAATAACTAGACTAAAGGAGCAGTTGGACCCTTCCTCTCAATATGACCACTCCTCATATGACTACTTTTGCCTTCTTGCATGGAATCACAGAGAGCTGGAAAGTTCTGCCCTCACACTTTAAGTGACAGGGTTGAAGGTGGTTTCGAACCCACGGCCTTTTGAACAATGGTTCTAACCAATTGACCATCCCCATCACAAACCTTTTGTTTTAATCATACGTACACTAATTTCCTTCGAGACAATTTGTGAGAATGAAAATGACCAGAGTAGGTTTGAACCCACGACCTCTAGATTCATACTCTAGAGTGCTACCACTGCACAACCGGGGCTTCGAGAAACCCAGGCCTTCTATCTCGATTCAATTTCCAAATCCTGCTTCTCCTCAAACTAATTTTTCTTGCTCTTGATGCTTTCCCGTGGCTGAAAAACCTGAAACTTGTTAATCTATTTTTAAGTGTGTTATTTGAAATTCCCATCTCGGTTTCTTTCAGTGCTCGATCATTCTCCAATGGCTCGAAGGTATGTCTGACACGCTGACCAGAACTGGCTTTGAAACCGCCGTGAAAGTGTTCAAAGGTGAAGAAATGGTAGCGAGGCTAGAAGGAATCGAGATTACCCCAGCTTCTCTGCCTGTGTACAAGGTATGAATTCATTTATTTTTACAGGTTTTCATTCGAATTTTTGTTATTTGTTGATTAATTTGAAGCCATGCAGCATTGTTGGATTTCCATTGGATCATCAAGTTTATCAACAACCTCAATTCAAGATCGTCAGAACCTTTGGCAGAGCACAAGTCTAGTAAGTCATTTTCATAGTTCTTGTTTTTTAAAGAGAATCAAGGGACCCTCCACGATTTGTAACAATTTTCAATTATTTTGAAACGATTTTGCTTTGAAAAGATTGAGAGACTACCCACCCCCTGTCGATATTACCTGTTTTGATTAAGATCCTCCGGAAAAATAATAGCGTCGTATATCTTTATATCTTATTGATGTTAAATTAAAATTAAATTCTCAATATTTACTTTTATCTTCAGAACGAATACGTAAATATTACCACTGCAGAAATGGATCCAAACCATTTCACGTGAGTGTTTTTCATTTTACTCGTATCCTTTTCTCTTAATTTCACGGATTATCCTTCAACGACCTTCTATCTTCGTTAGCACCTTGGAGAGCGTCTGTTCAGTACTGTGGATGATGTTCAGTACTGTGGAAGGATACCATCCAGTACTGTTAAGGATGTTAAGTTCTATGGGGGATACCATCAGTACATTAAATAATGCTCAGTACTGTGGGGGATATCATCAGTGCAGTTGGGAGATGCCATTAAAGCTGTAATTGATGGTCAGTACTTTGGAGGGAACACATAAGTACTTTGGGTATCCTCCAAAGTACTGAAGATCATTCACAGCATTTATGGCATCCCCCTACAGCACTGATGATTGTGGTTTCCCTCCACAGTTTTTAATATCCTCAACAGTACTGATGACTGTATCCACTTCATATCTTGGTGGGTGAATTACATGATGGAAGACATATTTAACGAACGAAGGAGATAATAGCTTATCTTTTTCCTTTCAGAGATATTGATGCACCAAAGCTAAGCACGAAAGCAACCAGCGTGCTCATACAACTGATAGATTCGCTTGGGAGGGTACTGGATGAGACGCAGAAATTCGTAGCTGACTTCAAAATTGCTGTGATTAGAAAAGCAGGAAAGCAGAAGAGGATTTCCAATATGGTGAATTATTTTCATGTATTAAGAATCTGCTATATGATGGCAAGAAAAATTGGACACATAGCGAAACATGATAGCTATTGAAGCTTTGCATCTTACACTCATCAGATTAGTACATGAGAACAGTCTATGATGAACGGTACAGAACTCGAGAATGGTGAGGGAAATTAGAAACAAAGCGAAATAAAGTAACTACTTAAGCTTTGCGTCTGATACTCATCAAATTATTACATCAGAATAGTCTTTGATCGGTACACAACTTGAGAATGGCTTGAAAAATTAGAAACATTGCGAAATGAAATATCTACTGAAGATTTGCGTGTAACACACATCAGAGTATGTAACACACATCAAAAACTTACAATAGGTCAATACTTGCTCCGAAACCAAGAACAAACTCAAAACTCCTATAAGACTGTTTTTGCTTCATTAGCAGAGCAGAGAAAGGTCGGGAATTCACCTTAGAATTTTGCAATCTGTCTAAATCAAAACTATTTATACCAAATTGTGTTGACATAAAGAGTTTGTTTTCCCACTAGGCTTCTCTCGGTAATTCTTTGTTCTATTTTATAAATGTCATGACAGAAATATTCTTGCAACTTCAGCTGGAGATTGCTGCATGAAATTTTGAATTCAGGCTAGCCACGGTAGATTTAGGCTACTTCGATTTAATCAAACACTATGAATTCTCAAATTAGATTCGCTTGTTTGTATTCTAGATGTATCTTTATTTGCAAAAAAGTGGACCCTACCTTAACCCTACCTTGGAAAATAGAGCAAAATTTTGATAAGACGTAACAACCTACAAGGATGACTAATTTACGTGTTGTTACCCGGAGTTCCACGCTATTTCAATAGTCAGACAGCTAAATTGAACTTTGATCATCACAATTAATTTCATCGCATTCGATCATAATTGACTAAAAAGAAATGAATTTGCAACAATATTCAGAATTCTTTTTCATTCTGAAGGGTGGAGGTTGGAAATCAGCAAAGAATCGAGGTGAGAGTCTATTTATGGCATTTTATGGGGCTGGGGGATAGCAATTTAGCACGATGGGGGTAGGTGACGAAGACGGGCATATTTTTGCTAGCAAAGAAAAGAAGAATCGGTTGTTCTGAATTACCAGAAAAACCTTGTCAAAGCATTTTCATCAACATAATCATCAACAAAGTATGAATTTGCTTCGTCTTCTCTTCTCTCCCTCTCCTATTCACTGCTCTTACTCAACGACAAATAAGACTGAAACTGGGTGACATTTCAGTCAGTAAGTGAGTTTATGTTTATATTCTTTCGTTATAACATGCTATCTTCTTGCTACAGTCTTGCTTAAGCTGATAGTGTTGTTTATTTTTAAAATATGTTGTTTTTGTTTTATCACAGCCCCTGCGAAATCCTGGGAATTCAGTTTGAACTTTTGGTGCCTGAATCCTGCTGTGGTAAGATAATTCATGTTTACTGTGACATTGTACTGATTTCCACCGGTAATGGCTAGCTGGATTCAAGCTAAAGCATTCATTCTAAGATTTCAAATTACAGCATCATGCGCTGGTATACATTCAGGTTCTCACTAGGGCTCTTCACTGTCCTGTATATCAATGATCCCCTTTTTTACGACCGATTCCATTTTTTTTTGTTTGCTGAATATAAGCAATCTGGTGGTGACAGTCTAAATTTATGGCAAGCTAAAGGGGGCCTAAAAGCTTAAGTTTCCCGTTGTTTTCTGTCGTAAGGCGTAGGACTCACACTTGGAAGGTAGTGGGTCCAAAACCAAGCCCTTTCGAAATGAGGTTAACATCCCTGGGTAAGATGTGAACACATTGTACCCCTCTTCACCCAGGAGTATCAGGGTACCTGGTCAGTAGTTATGAACACCGTGTGGCTGCTTCCTGCTATGAATGGGATGACAGGGTAATCATGTAAAATCGGTTGAGTAGTTCCTGGAACTAGATACAAGATTACAAAATTAAACCTTCACCATTTACTTTATTTGCCTAGGGCTTGCTATGGCTCTTGGTATCCTGAAGGTGTTTTCTGTACTTAAATATTTCTGTTTTTTCCTGAAGGTGTTTTCAGAGATGACTTCAGCAAGATCGATTGTTCTTACATCTGGCACGCTGTCTCCGATGAGCTCATTCTCTTCAGAACTAGGAGCCTCGTTTCCAATAAAGTTGGAAGCCAACCATGTGATACCAGATGCTCAGGTAAATAGTAGACATTACGTCATAATCTACAGATAGAGGCTGTGTGATTTCTTATCCTAATCCAGTCACTACTGGCTTAGGCCAATGAGGTAAAAAGTGAGTGCGGACTTTCGGTCTTTCAAAAACACTATCCTCAGATTTTTGCATAGAAAACTAATTTTCTTGCCCTTCTTCTGTTGATAGGATAGATACTTTGTTAATTGTTCAAGACAATTAAGATGATGACGAATAAAAGCCTAGACAAAAAAGATTGGTTGATAACAAAAGGGTTTCCAATAGGGTTACAAAATGCAAAGTACTTTTCGAGATTTCTTTTCTTTTGTTCTTAGACTTGGGTAGGAGCTCTCACAGTTGGACCTGACAATAAGAATATCATTGCAAATTACCAGAGTTCTGAGGTATTTTCTTGTTATCTTCTTAAGGACAAATTTAAAGATGCGAGTTGGTGATAAATGATTTACAGATATATTTTCGAAAGAACCTTGTCAATTAACTCATAATGAGTGGGTACTTATTTAACTTGCTAGTCTGACAAAGGTCTGTCCTCGTTTCCATCAGGGGAACGGTAGCATATTCTTACCACATATGTAAGTTTAAAAAGATTAATTCATAAGGCATGGTCTAACACGGGTAATTGAGTTATACCAGAGCAGGCTACTGAAGTCGACATATGCCACCACCGGGTCTCGAAACCGGGTTGTTGCGGACACAGGCGAGCCAGCCACTGTCCAAAGCCAGTACATAAATGTTAATTGCACTAGCCTGCTCTGGTATGATTTAAGTTAGATATATCGTAAATGATTAGTTGAGTGGCTATAAACACGAATCATCCATCAATATCTATCAACATCTGGGTAAAATAATTCTTCAGTTTTCGTTTTTATTGTCTTTTTTGACGTGCTACTCTGATGAGTGTCAGATACAAAGCTTTAGTAGTTATTATGTTGTGCTATGTTCTCGCCATCCTTAATGTTGATTCATTTCTATTCTCTAGACATTTGCTTTTCAAGACGGGGTTGGCAAAGTAATTCTTCGCGTTTGTGAGGTATGTAAGGAAAGTTTTTAGGACATTAGTGTAAAGTGAGCTATCACCCAAAAATTTACCCTGGATCAGAGTATTTTTAGTGATGTTTTTGAAAAAAAAAATAACTTAAAAAAAAAATGGAAAAGAAAAGAGGAGAAAGGAAAAATACTCTGGAGACATGCGACCTCCTTTGTGTCTTCTCGACCAATCAGAGCAAACGGCCTTGAGAATGGCCGTGATCTTGTGAACGAGGTGAACGAGGCAAGCAAACAAACCGGACTGTTTCCGAAATGGCGACCGACCAATTTGATGTTGACCTTGAAAGCTGCGTGAATATTTCCTTGGCAAAAGTCTTCCCAGTAATTGAGAATACGACGGAGCAGCAGATGGAGGCGTGGAAAGGGTTGTTTAGGGGAAAGGATGTATTTGCCATACTGTCAACGGGAGCTGGGAAGTCGCTGATATACATTCCCTCGATCACCCAAGTCCAAAGAGAGCTTGAAAAGAAGATATACAGCAAATGGAAAGGGAAGAAATTCGTATTTTGATTTTTAACGAATTTTGATTTAGTAAATATACTTTCACTGATGTAACCACAGTAGTTCGTCCATTTTTTAGGCCATTTCACGTGGGCATGTTCTGTTTGATATCAAATTTCAAATTTCCTGCCATTTTCTTACTAAACACTAGAACGAGGTTACCGTCGCATGTCTCCAGAGTATTTTTCCTATCTCCTCTTTTCTTTTCTTTTTTTTCTTTATTTTTTTCAAATTTATTTTTTCAAAAAATTCACCAAAAATACTCTGATCCAGGGTACCAAAAATTGTACAGTTCTTTAAAATAGAACACGAATGTTCCTAGTCCTTCAATCCTGATTTCAATTTATTTCAGACTGTTCCTCATGGCGTCCTGTGTTTCTTTGCTTCATACAGCATGATGGAAAAACTCAAAAAGAGATGGATGGTTAGAAGCTTTTTTCGTATTACCCATTTTCTTGCCTCACTTTCGAGAATGTTTCCAGTTTTTCACGTTAACACACACACACACACACACAAACACAAAAGCAGAATTTGTATCCTGGCCGTTTTTCCTGCCAGGGGGCTGACTTGGTTTGGAGCAAAGTTTTATGGCCTGCTGTCTTTCCTGACGCCAGCGCTTTAAGTCGCCTTTTACGACACGCAAAGATACGGTGGATGATTTCTGACCCTCAAATACACCTTAACATGGAATTTTTCACCTTAACGTGTTGGTATATAAACTAAGAACTTTCAGTGTCTTTAAGGAAACCTTTAACAGCAACGCTATCGTTTCTTTGTTTTCCAGTAGACTCTGCATCAATATAACTGTTGGTAGACAAATACACGCTTATCATCTTTGTAGGATTTTTCTCACCTTCCCGTTTTTAGTATTTTGTTTAAAATGCTTTTCAAAGTAAAGACTTTCAATCGAATGATTATTGTTTGCAGTGGAATCCCGTTACTCTGAAGGTAACAAGAAAAATGTTCGTTTCATCGAGAGCTCGTTACGTCGAGAGAAATATTTCATTAGGCAAATCCAAGGCACTAAACATCTAGTTCGTTATACCGGAAAGTTCCTTATATCCGGGTTCGTTATCGCGAGGTTTCACTCTATCTGCATAAAGTTTTTTAATAACTATTTAACTCTCTTATTGAATTGATCTTTGGGCTATTTTGTCGTGTCATGTTATCGTTTGGTTTTTTTGCTTGAATCTCAGTGATTTTTTTTGTTTCAGTTGACCGGCCTGTGGCAAAACATATCAAAGTCAAAGGCTATACTTGCAGAGCCAAGAGGATCGGACAGATCAGGTATTTATGAATCGATTCTTTGAAAAGCTATTAATAGGCCCTTATGTCCGAAGGTAGGCAGAAGTTGAAAATGATCAAGCAGTCATCAAGTCACTATTGCAGGCCTTTGAATACCCACACGGAAGGGTCATGCGATATGCTATAATTCAATTCAACCAGCCTTGCGAATTCCCTGCGAACATGAATATCTTGTTCCGGGGGTCGCTGGGCCTAAATATCTGCACACCACAATCTTATTTGCAGAGACTCCATATTTCATGCCTATTCCCAGCAAGTTGATTGAAATTTTCAATTGAACCGAATTACTACTTTACATGTAAATTACCAAACTACAAAGCCATCTGTATGCGCCGTCAAAGTGTTAACACTGACTAAATTCTCTTTTCAAAGGATTTTTGAAAGAATTCTCATTTCCAGGTTTTTTTAGATTCTTTTTGTTTCTGCCATTTAAGCCCTGGATGAGACCATGCAAGAGTTTTACGAAGCTGCTCGGAGCACTGCTTCAGGTTTGCTATTATATGACTATGTATTGTTTTTTTACTTTGACTTTTTAGATATCTTCAGCAATAATGTAATGATTTTGTATTTTCTTAAAACTACTGTGAATATATTAACTATGATGATAATGATGATGACGATGATGAAGATGATGATGATAATGATGATGATGTGATGATGATGAGGATGATGATGATGATGTAATGATGATGATGTAATGATGATGATGATGATGATGATGATTATGATTATGATGATTATGATGATGATGATGATGATGATGATGATGATGATGATGATGATGATGATGATGATGATGATGATGAGAATGATGATGATGATGAGAATTATGATGATGATGACTATAATGATGATGATTATGATGATAACGATGATTATGATGATAACGATGATGATGATGATGATGATGATGAGAATGATGATGATGATGATGATGATGATGATGATGATGATGATGATGATGATGATGATAACGATGATGATGATGATGATGATGACCCATATTATTTCTTAGATAACGATCCATATTCAACGAATGGTGCTTTACTGTTAGCTGTGTGCAGAGGAAAAGTCAGCGAGGGATTGGATTTCAGTGATAACAACGCAAGAGCAGTCATCACAGTGAGTAGTTTTTTTATGTGAAATCACCATCAAATCAATGCATTTTTAACAGAGAGCGTTTCCCACCGGCCTCTCGAATCACCCCATCACTTTGGTGCCCTTTTTTCCTATAAAATTTTATTTTTGATTAAGTCCACTTGGTATGTTTGTCGATAAAAGATTTTTTATCTCGATGTTTTGATCACTAAATCAATTCAAACCGTCAGCAGACATCAGTTTAGTGTATAGCCTGCTCTAGTTGGCAAATGTAAACAACTAGTAGACGAATTTGTTTTTCTCAAGTCTCTGGCAACTATAAGAGGTCCATTGGTATTTCTTTTATGTGTAGATAAGTGCCATTTTTCAAATGCCCAAACAGTGACAAATCCTTCAAAATGCCATGTATCAAATCATACCCAGCCAACACCAGCTCTACCACTTACAGATCCTGATACAATATTCTACAACTTTTAATCATGATTGTTCTCTCCTAGTTAATGAAACTGATCAAAAAGTTGCAGAAAATATTGGGCTGGGCATGCCTAGGCCCAATTTTACTTGCAAAACTGCAATACAGCTTGTACCGTCAGAGGCATTTTATCTAGCCCAGAACGAAATACTGGATAAAGCTGTGCTTTAATTCATAGTTTTCTCCTTTCTCCACATAATTTTTGCTCTCCATAGCATCCTGCTCGGTTCTATTCTTTCCATGTTCTTATGTATAAAGTTCTTTTGGTGTTTGTAAAATAATCAATACACGATTTTAGAGTTGGTTTCCTATACAGTGATTTGACTGTACAATCTCTTCTGTTTTTGAATCATGGGTTGAGGAATTCCTTTCTTCCGCCTCCTTTTATTTCATACCTCACATTTGAGATTGTATTTTGAATATCAAAAAAATCAAATGCGCAGTTCGTGTCTTTATTTCTGTTACTTGATATGATTCTGGACGAGGCCATGAAGGAACTCGTAAACTTCATTATAAGGGGTAAGAGTCATAAAAATATCAATCGTTATTCCTTTGACGCATTATAAATCAATTAGTTTACAAAATGTCTTCCAGATTCAGCCCCCTATGGACCTATTCATGATCTAACTTTATGATGTCTTGGTTTTATTTTGCAGATTGGGATTCCATTTCCAGATTTCAAAGATACGCAAGTCGACCTGAAACGCAAATATAACAACAAACACTGTGCAGCACGTGGTTTGCTCAACGGTAGCGAGTGGTATGAGATACAGGCATACCGTGCTCTTAACCAGGTATGTCTTTTGCAGTTTATTGAGCTCATCTTTTTGCACCTACTACGTTCAGTTTTATCAAGGCTGTTGTTGGCCCAATATTTGACATAATAGTCACCACTTGGTAGGACAACGTAAATACTTTCGGTCTTATCAAGGCTTTTTCTGAAACAACGTTTGATATGATATTCAACACTTATCATGACAAGCCATGACAAGACATGATATTTTTCAGAGCAACGTTAATCTATTCAGTCTTATCAAGGCTGTTTCTGGCACAATATTCGAAATGATAGTCATCTCTTATTGCAAAAAGCTTTTGATGTTTAGTAGGGCAATATTTCAGATGCTATCGGTCTTATCGTGGCTGTTTCTGACACAACATTTGACATGATAGTACCACTTTTCATAACAAGGCTTTGATATTTAGTAGGGAAACATTTTAAACACCATAGGTCTTATCAAAGCTGTTTCTGAAAGAATATTTGACATGATAGTCGCCACTACTTATCATGACACCAAATATCAAAGGCTTGTTATCATAAGTAGTGACTATAATGTCAAATATTGTTACTCAAGCCATTTTCGAGAATGGTAGCCAAAACATGGCACCATTGAGGATAATGAGGGTTCAAGGTTACTAAATCTAGTTGTATAGTAATCTAGACTAGTACTTCCCCCTGGGAGTGAGCAATCACAAAACAGGCTTGTCAAGATGAATGCGTTGTTCCTTGTTTCTTTTCTACCAATTAGTATCAATTTAGATGTGGATTTGACTAACTTGAAAATAACAAAGGATTAAAGTATGAAAACGAAATAAGTTGTGATATACATGATGAATGTTTAAAACACTTGTTGGAATGTGGGGATTTAATTTAGCTCGCTATTTGTAGATACATTTCTGTCATTTCGTTGCCTTCCTCTTCTTTGTCCCACACTGAGCATACCCTGGTCAAGTATTTACCATGATTAAAGCCAAGTGCTTGAAGCTGATAAATCTTTGATAGAAATTATTTATTTCTTAGGCCCTTGGAAGATGCATCCGACATAAGTGAGTACTTGCTATCTTTATCAATCCATTAGTTTCAGATTTTTTCAGATTACTACTTCGATTACTATAGATTATTTCAGGTTACTTCACATTACTTCGGATTACTATAGATAACTTCAAATCAATTCAGATTACTATAGATAACTTCAGATTACTTCAGATTACTACTTCAGATTACTATAGATAACTTCAGATTACTATAGATAACTTTAAATTACTTCACATTACTTCACATTACTTCAAATTACACCTTCAGATTACTATAGATAACTTTAGATTACTTCAAATTACTTCAGATTACTTCAGATTACTTCAAATAACTTCAGATTACTATATATAACTTTAAATTACTTCACATTACTTCAAATTTCTTCAAATTACTTCAGATTACTTCAGATTATTTCAAATTACTTCGCATTACTTCAGATTACTTCAGATTACATAGATTATTTTAGATAACTTTAGATTACATTAGATTACTTCAGTTTACTTGAGACTATTTCAAATTACTTCAGATTACTTCAAATCACTTCAGATTGCTACTTCAGATTACTATAGATAACTTCAAATTATTTCACATTACTTCACATTACTTTAGATTACTTTGAATAACTTTAGATTACTTTAGATTACTTCAGTTTACTTGAGATTATTTCAAATTACTCTAGATTTCATTTGTATTCACAGTACTCAAGGGTTTAACCTTCCCAGAAATACCGTTTATATGTCTTCAACACACTTGATTGAAGCAGTGTTTTCTTTTCTGCTGACTCCATGATCATGATCTTTTCACAAGATATCCAAGGAATCCCAACTAAACCGTCTGTAGGACACCTTTCGCCTTCCTGGGGGTAAATCATGAAATCCCCGTACTTTTTCTCCAAGTAATATTCGTAATTTTTAGGAGCAAAAACTGGAAATCCTTCAAAGGATAGCTCTTTTAATGGTAGAACGTCACTTAGGTAGAATCCCTTAATGAATGAAAGCCCTTCATGCATCCCTCTATCGTTCAAACCAACTACGAAAATATCGATTTGTAGGCCATCGTTGTGTTTGCAGCCCTCCCTTGCACAATAACCATAACATCCGTTATTGTCCTTAAGTTTCCCAACGGCGTTGTCTGTATACTTCGCGTACGCTTTATCACTAGTCCCGTTTTGAAAAAATATATCGGAAGGCAACTCATGAGAGAAAATACGAAATTTTTCATAGTCTTCTCTCAACATGTTTACATCGAGATCGTTATCCCACGGAATTATGGCCGCGTGGCGAACAGCGCCAAGTAACGACCCTCTGGTCAGCCAATACTTTATGCCGTGCCTTCTGCAGATTTTATCGAATATATACAGCAGTCTTAATAAAGCTAGCTGGGTTTGTCTGAGGACAGTTTTACCCAAGTGAAGCACATCAGGGCATTGCATCTTCCCATCTTCAAACTCACATTGTCTGCGCTTTGTAGAAAGTAATAGATCTGCGAATTTCACAACCGGCTCTGTGTAATCAAACCTTTTCATGACTCCATATGCAGGGGTGGTAACATATCTTTTCCCGTCTTCTATATCGCATAAAGTTCTGGTTGAAAAAAGCATCCTCCATATTCTGAAGGTAATGAAAATTAGAATTATCGTCAGAAGATATCTTCGCTGAGGGGCCCAGCGCACTGTAATGTGACTTGAATTGAAATTCAGGAAATTCATCTTTGTATTGTTTTACTTCCATAAATAAGCTTGAAATCTGAAATTTGTTCAGTTCATTCGTACCTCCCTTGGTGTTGCACGCTGCTGTTGATTTTGACACAGGTCGTGAGAATGTGTACTGAAACACGTGCTTGATCTTTACATGGTGGTGTACCTCAGGGGTCACTGCACAACTTAGATTTGTTTGTTAGAATGTTACTGCACACGTTTCCTCAGCAAGTAGTCTATGGCTTTCAGAGTCTCAAAGAGCTATTCCTTACATTGGGCTTTCAACATGTCGATCCCCTTTGAATACTTTCGGTCTTGAAACTCCTCTGATTTTCTTTTACTGGACTATCTTTCATATAGCATTTCTGATGGACTTGAGACAGATTTAAGTAGGAAAATACTTCTCTTATTCTTAATCATATGAAATTTTCAATTCAATACATAACCCTCAATAATTTGACAGTAACGATACCACAGGAAGCAAAGGAAAATAACGCTGTGGCCATTACATGAAATATTCAATACCACTTTATACTCGTTGAAATATACACAATACAGATTTTGCTTCATAACATTCTTTGAGTTTTACTCCTGTTCTTCTCATTGTTACGTCCTGAGTAAGGTTAGACTCGTTTCCAGCAGGGCACACTCGTTTCTACCAATTGGGGGCATTCATTAGGCACCCATTTGTGCCTAAGAGGGTTACAAATAAGCTACTAGACAACTTTTGATTATAAGTTAAATACGTGTTGGTTTAGAACCATATAGAATCATTAGGAACAAGCAGGTGTATGAGTATTTTACATCCACTGATCTCAGAACAAAGATTGGTTCGAGCATCTGTTGTTGTAAAATGAAGTCATTGGTGGCCATATTGGGAGGTCCAATGCAATACATTGAAGTTCAACTGGGGCGTGCTTTTTTCTTTTATGATTGTTGGAATATAATGAATAACCAGCACGAGACTGAATAACCATGATGTAGCTACTGTTAACAAAGAATCATTTTGATACGATTCTTTGGCAGCCATATTAGGAGACCAAGTGCAAGCCAGAAATATGGCTTGAAACATCCGGCTTTAGAAACAACGATCCAGTCTTTATTTTGAGATCAGTGCTTACATCTTAAGATAACATCATATTACTATCTTTTCAGGCGAGACTGGGGCGCAATTTTACTCGTCGATGAGAGATTTGGCAGATCAGCGAAATACAAGAATGGCCTGTCGAAATGGGTTCGTGGAAGATGCAAGACGTACAACAACTTCCAAGAGTGCGTGTCATCTATCGCTGATTTTGCCGAGGCAAGGACATTAAACCCCTGCCCTGAGCCAGCTCAAAATGGCAACAACACAACCATGCAAACACCGGCCATTCCTGATACTACTGCTCCTGCTATTTCTTGTCATGTAACCTGCAAGGCTGGTAAACCTAGCAGTACAGTGGTAAGACCAGATACCACTCCTGTAACCTGTAAGGCTGGTAACCCTGGCAGTACAGTGGTAAGACCAGATACCACTCCTATTATCAAGAGAGAGCTTCCGTGTAAGACACGAGATTTAAATCCTGAATTCAAAATGGAAGAAGCAAACTGTGCTTGCGGTGAAGATGGGGATATTACTGACAGATCTGATAAAGTTCCAGAAGATATCATTGCTTACAACAGAGCGTCACTGAAACATGCCACATCGCACAATGATGCCGCCACTGTTGACAAGAAGAATCTTTTCGATCATAGATCTATCAAATACGAATCGTCAAGTGCTGTAGATGGACGTCCTCGTGATTCTCGGTCTCCTACTAATGTTGGTGTCAATAACTATGCCCCAATCAAAGTTGAGGGTTCTATTGACTTGTCAAGTAATACACAAAACTCTCATGATCTCATCAATCCAGCGAGGAAGGACTGCAAGTCAACGCATGTAAAAGAAGAACCATTTGTGAATTCTGCAACTTCTGCGAGTATGATGGCTACTAACTTTCTCACCCCTCGATATAGTAACATTGACAAACTGCTTCAGCCTGTGCTTCAAACGAGCCAAATGAAACCTGTAGCTGGTGTTGGAAATACCATGCCAAGTCGTGTGAAACTGTTCAAAACTGCCAGCTTGTGTTCGACTGATGGTAAACAAGATAAGTCAAATCCAAGAGAGACAAAAAAGGGGAATAAAGATCGAAAGGGTAATAATTTGGCATTTGCCAATTCGACAAGCACCTGTTCTACAGATACCACTCGAAGTCATGGCGATGCTAGCCGTGGGGATGTAAATAGGGGCAATAAAGTTCGTTTCCCTAAGGGGGCTAGTTCTTCGTTGGTGGAACTTGGAAATGACGACTTTATGGAATGTTTGACTGACCGCGAGTTCAGCCAGATCAATTTGGAATCAGCAAGTGGAAATACCCCTTTTTATGAAAAAATCCCAAGCAAAAAATTCAAAACTTCAAATTTAGCTCCGGCAAACATTTTAAGGGAAAACTCGCCCTGTTTGTTTTCAGACGACTCCGAAGAATATCTCGTCGATCATCAATCGGGGACTGGTAACCAAGAGACTGGTATCAAATATGATGACGTCAATAAAGGCAGTTGTAAGGATCTCGATGAAAAGATGGAAGATGATGAAATTAGGGGTAGGAAATCTGGAGCAGATTGCAGAATGGAGACAGGGAATAGATTTGATAATATGGCAGAAGAGAGCTGCAAAGATTTAGATGAAAAAACAGAAACTGAAATCAATGACATCGGGGGATCCGAAGCTGGGACAGGGTGTCGGGAGAGGAGATCTGCTAAAAAGAAATACGATAAGAACTTTCTTTATGACTTTACCAAAAATCATTCACTATCAAATAAAAAAGGTACAGGAAACATTATTTCTAACGAAGTAACCGGGAATCATTTACTTACCAATAAAAAAGATGCAGGAAGTAGTTTTTCTAGAGAAGAAGGAACCGGAAGACGTTTACTTTCCAATAAAAATGATGCAAGAAGTAATTCATGCAAAGAAGAAGGACCTGGAAATCTTCTATCAACCAACAAAGATGAAAAAAGAAAAGCCAAAGAGAAACGAAGCAGAAAAGGAAGTAGAAACAGATTCGAGCAAAATAGAGAAATCGGTAAAGAACACGAAACAGATGCAAAATCGGAAGATGGTGACATGGAACATTTACCTCAAAATGACATTTCAGTTCAGATCGACACTCCTAGATTGTCTCGAAAGCGAGTAGGCCCTCAAAGGCATTCGAATTTAAGGATGGCTGCTGACAAGAAACTTGAGTTGGTTTCAATGGAGGATGGTGCTCGTGAGTTAGATGAGAAAGAAGTATCGAAAGAGCCAGAGGTATGTTTTCCATTCTTACTCTAACCCTCGGTCCTTCGCCTGTTGCTAACTGGTTCTTTATAGAAAGGCGCTGAAATGCATAATCTTGATTTAAGAAGTCATTATTCCGGTTTTTAGAGAAACAGTTCTCCGTGAATTTATAATAGCATTGGTGAATTTACTTATTGGCAGAAAAGGGAAAAGAAATTCCTTTATCTTTACATGCCTGTTTCGTGATTTTTCACTCAATTATTACATCTCCTGGTGAGCGAGCAATCACGAAACAGGCTTGTAGAGACAAACGAGTTATTTTTTGTCTCTTTTCTGCCAATAATTATAACCCCGTATTTTAGCAGTTTCCACTTCGCCACACGCTCTGATTTCGAAATCAACTGGGTTCGTTTGTGTGACTCGTTATGGCTAAATCATTCAAACCACTCGTAAGATTTCCATGCACCAAATCGTGGAGCCTCGAAATGTTTGTAGAGTTCAAGACATGAAACCACAACTTGAACAAAAAATATATTTCTTCAAATGAACAACACATTTTCAAAACATTATAATTTAAAACTTTCA
This sequence comes from Pelagia noctiluca, assembly GCA_963924455.1. Taxonomy (NCBI): domain Eukaryota; kingdom Metazoa; phylum Cnidaria; class Scyphozoa; order Semaeostomeae; family Pelagiidae; genus Pelagia; species Pelagia noctiluca. Next base: position 5,466,733 of record OZ004322.1, read on the forward strand.
TTTGACTTGAAGTTTAATCTTTGAACCTGGTTCTGGTTGTGTCAACACATACGGGCTTTTTCATGCGTCGAGACTTTAGTGTTTTACCGACCGGAAATGCGAAATTGGCATGTCTTTGCGTTGAATGTGAGAAAACTAAAACATTAGAAATTGTTTAAATTGATTTTCAGAATCTATACACTCGCTTCAATTGCATGATAGAGAATTTAATTTTGGGTTGTATGCCTTTTGATCGTTTTAGTCATTTCTTTGTGTATGACGTCTGAACTGCTCGTCTCGAGATCAAGCCCATATCCTTCTGACGTGCCCATGAAGATATCGAACCCTCCGAATCGGAAGGGAATACTGATCAAATGAGCTACGTGTTAACCTGGTAATAACCAAGATTATAACAAGCTAATAATAAACTAATAACCTGGTGTATTGTCCTTAATATTTTTATTTTCTAGCTATCTGTTTGTTGCCTATACTGCAAAGCTGTTTTTGCAAATTCAAATGTGAAACATAGAAAATCGGAATCTCCAACTCTCGTAAAACTAGCTGGTGCGTCTTCAAAATCAACGCCTGTTCTTACTGCCTCGCTTTCAAACCTACGAAATTTTCGAATGGGGACTGAGAAGATTAGTTGTCATTGTGCCGTAAATGGTATGACATTCAATACTTTAGGTATTAAGTATTAAAGCAATCAAATTACATCTACTGATTTTATCAAGTTCACCATTGCTATTCCAACTGTTTGCCTAATGCCACGTTCGCATTTCTTGTACAATTGTATGATGTTTTAAGAAGCACACCATATTCAAAAGCTTAGTTTAGGACACATTAATTGGTATACCCTGAGAATTGAAATTCATATTAGAATTTAATTTAGCAATCTCAAACACATCTCCATTACTAAATACATTTGGCTTAACTCAAGTTAACTCAATCCATGTAAAATATAGGGCAACTCTATCCATTTCTAAATCTAGCAATCTGAACCCTATTAAGTAACATATGAATTTGATAACAGAAAAAATCATATTTTCAGGGTTGGGAATGAATGCGATTTTCTCTGAAGAAGAATCCATCGTCTTCAGTCCTCTATTTTGTGAGTCTTGTCACAAGAAACGAAAACCCAGGACCAGTTTGATCGGATTCAGAATCTTGAAAATCCTGTCTGCTAACTCCTCAAAGGTTTGTTCGTGGTGATAATAAATTTCATAAACGACGAAAGTCCACCATACTTTACTTTGTGCCGGATCCTCTTCGAATACTTGCGACGATATAGGTAAAAAGAAGCGAGGAAGGAACAGTGCAAGACGACACAAACAGAAAAACGCAGATAAATTAAATGTTATATATTATGTTGTCGATATTTCAACCCGGCATACAGGGCTTCTTCAGGACTAAATTTAGAAACGAAAACGAAATTTTTACATTATAAAATATAATATTTGATTCATCTGCATTTTTCTTTCCTCTTGCGTTGTTCCTGTCTCGTTTCATTTAATTTCATACTTCTATCTTTTACACGAAACTCGTAATATCTAAGACAATTTTTATACTTGATAGTTTCCATCTTGTGCTGTTTTCGTTCTGGTTCGTTTTGCCAGTTTGCATTACTTCCAGGGGTTTATATCATGAAACGCTACGAAAATGACGACCCTTTCCAAAAATCAGCAATGCAATGCCATGAGAAGTGAGAGTATTCGCTGCTAGCAATTGCGAATCATGCATAGCTGCTATCCGACCATGCTCTTTCTTGATAGGAATCATTTATATCTGGGATTAGGAAAGAATCTATAACCTCGCAAAGTTTTTCAGACAACTCACTATGAGTGGTTTGAAGTCACGTGATATTGGAGACTCTTGACCCAGTCTCCTACGGGGTGCCACGTGTATCTTGCAAAGTAATCCCTCAGTTCGTTAGTTCAGTTTAACTCGTAAATCCAACATGGTTTACATGGTAGGTGAAGCAAAGTAATTTGATCTTCTACCTGGTAAATAGCTTGTTGCTTATAAAAGGCTTAGGCCAAAAAACAAGGCTGTAGACATCTCTCTGCTTACTGCTTCAATCCAGGACAACAACGAGCATGATTTCTCCATGCGGTTTTAGAGCTTTGAGTTAGTTGACCATGTCGAGAGAAGTTGTTTGTGGTTTGTGCCTCCAAAAGTCTTTGTTTTCAGAGCTCGGAGTCATTCAGGCTCCAGAAACGTTATTTAATGAAACAACTTCAAAGACTTGCCATAATTTTCGGTACCTTTTATGTCCAACAAAGTGTCCGATAAATTGTTGATGAGTCTATTTACGTAAACTGAAAGTATAAACAGTGATCATCCTTGAAGATTCATTTTGTGATTGTTTTATTCCCAGGTGCAAGTTGATTCAGAATGTGAAGATTTCGACGTTTGTTTATTGCCTGATAAAGTCAAACGGGAAAGGAAAAAGAGCTAAGAAGTCTTTTATTTCATTAACAACATATTCTTATATCATACATGCCCAGAGAAAGCTAGGTAACAAGCACTGCATCACTACTTATAGTAGACATGATAATACGAGTGCCCAATTTCTTAAGTCCATAGAATTTTGATATCATCTTCATCATCAGCTGTATCTCATGTCCACATGTTAAAATCAATGTTTGTAAACGTTTTTCAATGTATGATAATTGTTAGGCTCTTTCTTACCATTTATAATTCATTATAATACACTAGGTTCCGCATAAGAAACCAATTTTTGAATTTAGGCCTGATAATGTTTCCTATTTGAAGGCTCCTTTTTAGAACCGGGGTAAAAGTTTCTTTTATATAGGCAACATATTGTTTCGAAAGGCAACAATGCTTTTAGTGTTGGACAGTGTCTGGTTATGCCAGTTTAAGTCATTTTTTATCAAAGGAAACTTCAAATAATTTATCTATCTGCAGAGGTTGCTTTAAATTTTTAATTAAAGTGCACTTTTTGGTAGTCTTCAGAAAACATATGGGGACAAGAGGTAGAATACTATAAAATTAGTACTTGGCATACTTTTCAATTTCAGATCTGATATTGTTTCTTACAAAGGAACCTTGTGGAAAGAATTTCAGGCTGGTGTCTTATACAAGGGGGTTACTTACATGCAGGAACCTACTGTAATGTATTGCGTTTTTTCAATTACTTGGCACTTTTTCGAGAAGAAGCCATCTTCTTATGGGCTGGGTCATCGCCATGGGGTATGTGCTTATCAATTCAAAGTCACTGTGATTTGAGGCGAAATGTAATGAGATTCTCATCTCTTGCATACTTTTTATTATTTGCTACCTGTCATGCCGCGTTGCTTTCTATTAGTCGGTCACAGCGATTTCTGTTTAAGTTTTATCAGTTGAATGAGTTGGTTTACCGAAGTTGAGAAAGTGCTGAAATGATGAAGTGCTTGAAAACCATAACCCTGGGTGTGGGCTGCCTGTTATTTTGAGGTTCGGAGAAAACGTGTGGAAATAAATTACGATGTTCTAGGAGAGAATTAGGCCTGCTCCAAGCTTCGCTCTAGTGTCATGCCGTACTGGAAATTTTCTATCTCGCAAGAAACCACAAAGAATGAAATTGTCCAGTTTTCAGTAGGGGGCAGCTTTATGAAGTGTTGGCCGAATTGATTCTTTGGTTTTAAAGAATACAATACAAATATTATTCCGTTCTTTAGAACAGGAAACACAGTGCTTTGTGAATACCAAATGAAATTTAGGTGAAGAAGATTTGGTGGATGATCCATTAGGAGACGATTTACTAAAGCTAATTTGTGACCCCCTCTAGATAGGGGGCATCATGTTGGTCGTGATTCGCGCATTCACGCACTGTAAAATTAGATTTTCTCTCTAAATTCTCCTTGATTTTTCATCTTTATTCACAAAATCATGCATCAGAACATCAGAGTTCGCAACTTGACGCACTAAAATGGATCAATAACACGTCACCCGCAAAATATGGGGGGCTATTTATTTGTACCTAATTTTCGTCATAAAATATCTCTTTTCAAAAAATTGCGCGAAACCTCGAGTTGGGTGAGAACGAACCAAGTCGAGGCTACAGACAGCGGAAGTGTGATCACAGGAAAAGAATTTCAGCACAGGATTCATCAAATTTTGAAAAAGACAATCGACAGATGGTGGGAAGTGTGGATGGGATTAATTCAGTAAATATTATTTTCACGAAAAGTCTGCTTTACCGGCCTGAATAATCACGAATGTTATCAGCGAAGTATTGAATCAGGTATGGCCTCTGGACTACAACATTTCAGACAGAGATCGTCGTGGGAGGAAATTTGTGATGATTTTTCGCAAATTGCTGCGATCGAATTTGCAAGAAAATGCTGTCAGTTTGCTGCAGACTTCTCGATTCCTGATCCAGCACCATTTTATAGAAAAGCTACGAAACGCTATGTTGATAAGTTCTTGACTGAATTTGAGCTAGAGCTCAAGAGATTCGTCAAAAGTGGTTTCAGCAACATACAGGCACAAAATGCGCCAACTAGTCAACCAAATCACGACAATACAGTGACCTACCGTGAAAAATCACAAACAGACAGCATCACTAACGGTGGTCGCAGTCCTAAACAGAACAGAATGAGTCGTAAATTATCGATGAGACTGAAAAATATATTTAAGAAACAGGAAAATAAAGAAAATGTCGAGCCAATCGACGATCCAGTTGTCCCAGGCGTAGGCCTACTCGTCGATGTTTCTTCATCTGAAAAAGAAACGAGTTCGTCGACAGGATGTGAGAAGACAGGAAGTGGACATGATATCATCAAGGAAGGTTTAGTACACGAACTTATCAACATCGAGAGAAATGGCGATGTCGAGCTCACTTGGCAGAAATGTAAACTCCTGCTTTCCAAAGCTCCTGGGGGCTACATGCTCGAGTTTTATTTACCACCCAGGGTACGTATATGCTTCAAGTCAAACAATGCTGAATAGTTGCATGAGACTGCTAGTAAATGTTTGGGTTGCCTGCATGATCCACAGGTCGATATCAACTGGAAGTTCTATTTATTTTAGAAATCATTCTTGAAAGCTATAAAACACAGCCTTTCTTCTCCATATAGCATTAGGCAATTTTAGGCTCTGGCAAAAGGAAAAGGAGACTCAAAATTAAGTTATGAAATAGCCAACTCCAATTTTTTTTTATAGTTCCTGCTCAATCAGCGCTCCTATAACCCACTTATTTGAGAATTTTCAAAAAACCTTCTCTTAGCTATTATTGTTTATTTTTATAGTTTTAGCACACGTATCTAGACTGCAGTAGTAATATATAAACAGGAAGTGTCAGTAGAGGAAATATATAAACTTTCAAGGCCATTATGTTACACCCATTGTAATTTGATGACAAAGTTTTATAGACAGTCTAAACTTTAAGTAAACAAAGCCCACTTTGTATATAATTGACTATTCCTTATGTCAATATTATCTATTTCCAATCTCCTCCTTAGGTGTGTCCACTGTAGGATTCTTTGAATTGTTCAAGGAAATTTTTGGAAACTTTCAATTGTCCAACCCACCTTTTTCAATTCACAAAATTCAAAGGTAACAGACAATAGAAAGAGTTGTCAAAAAGATGATATAAACATGCTTTTGAATAAAGTGTATGTGCTGTGCTTGAGGTCAATAAAAGCCCTAACCTAAGTGCAATCATTGTGAAATATGAAATATTTATCTTTCTTCTTTGAGAATCATGACTCAAAGTTTTGAAATATCTGATTTTGTGATGTTGGTGTGAAGCAAACACTTAAGCTCATATCATTCCCCCTTTTTGTTAATTTCATTTAAGGAACTGTAGCTTTGCTTTGATCATAATGTTGCGTAAACAATTATCAAAATTCTTGTGAAAAATATTCTAGGAATTTCTTTCATTCTTCCCAGAAAAGTAATTTTTTGTTTCCAAGGTCCGTAAATTATTTTCCATCCCCTTGCATTTCTTTTATAGTGGCCTTTCTATCCTTAGTGCTTTTCTTGCTCTTTTATTGTCCCACCTGTCTAGTTTGAACCAAGTTGCTGATGTTGGTATGGTGGTTTGCTAGGTGGCCAAAATTGAGATGAATTATAAGGACAAAGTAAATTGATGATCACATCTTCTCTATTAATTGTTTCTTAATCTCTATGTGAACCTTTGAGTTCTTACGTGGGTAGACACAAGCTGTTGTAAAAAGTTTTTTATGTGAAATTAGTACCCTAAAAAATTGTACGTTCAGCCAACAAGTATTTCTTACTCATTGATAACTTTTTTTAATTGTCTTTTTCTTTAATTTCAAGGCCACCAAACCAAGGACTGGCGTCTTCTGTTTTCTGCTGCATGAAGCAAGGCAAGCATCAGAACTCGAATTGCCAGATGCCGACAATGTTTTCATAATCAAGGTAAACAAAATCTATCAAAAATTTTGGATGTAGTAAGATTAGCTTCTAAAGTATTGCAAAACACTTAAGAAAATTGCTGAATACCTCAGGGCTAACTGTTAGATTTCAGGTCCAGGACTTAAAATTGTATTAATGACTCCCCTTCCCAAATCAGTAGAATCAAAGTATAAACCCAAGACCCTTCCAAGCAAGGGTGAAAATTACTTAACCTCAATGAAAACAGTCAAGCACTGTAAAGAAATTACAAGGGTCAAGTGATCTAACCACTCTGCCATCCTCGCCATAAAGATAGTAAGCATATTTTCCAACAAATTATCACAGTAAATCATGATTTTTCAGGCAATAAATAATAAAGAGTATATGATAGCTGCTGAAAATAAAGAAGATATGGATGGGTGGCTGGATATTATTCACAGATGTATGGAAGAAGATACCTCTGCTCCCAAGTATGTTTGTTGTCTTATCTTCCCATTTTGATAAAACAATGTTTTGGATAGCAAGAAGAGTCAGGAACATGGGGAAAAATTATCACCTGAGCTTTTCCTCTGACACTCAAATGTATGTCTGTAAGGGAGGGAAAATGAAGCAAATTTTTTCTAACGCTTACTCTGATGCGTGTCAGACAGAAAACTTTACTAATCATTTTGTTTTGCCCTTTTGCCAAATTCTCTTCGTGTCCCATTTTTCTGCAACTAAAAAAACTGTTCTATTTATGGCAGAAGACACATCTACTCTTGATGTTTGGGATACCCAGGAGAATCAAAGACAAATTATTATATTTTCCTTAAAATGTTTGATAAGGTTTTTTTCTTTTCTCGAACATCAACAATGCTATCAATTGACCCTGAATTCAGCCTGTTATCTGTTCACTTAGATTTTGTAGAATTTTCGCTTTTGGTTCAAATTCTACCTTGATCATTTTAGGTTCTTCAATTTCAAATATTGTCATAGTATAAGAAAGGTCCCTGATACTTAGTCTTTATTTTATTTCGAAATTGTTCTATTTGAACAATTTTTCTCAATAGTTCTTTATACCATATTTTGATACTTCCTTTGCTGGATAATTTTTGCCTGATCAACCATAAGGTTCTAAGCCTTGCCCCTTGTCAGATTTGAATGACAGGCAAGCGTTCTGTGTATTTGATTTCCTATCAAAAAACTATTAATTCTTTCTTCATGCTTCAGAATCAGCGGTCCCCAAGCTTTTTGCTTTAACAATTTTTTTTTATTGTAGCTTTCATCATTTTAAACAGACAAATGATTGAATAAAAGAATAAGCAGTGAATTCTCAATTGATAAAGTATATGAATGAATATTTTCTATTTCTTCTTCTGATTTCAGCACTCCGAATCATCTAGACACAGCAACAAGTTTTATTTTTGATGATAAGGGACAGCATGTCTTACTACAATTTGAAGATGGTATGTCCCAAATTTCCTGTTCAAGTTTTTTGCTGCTTTATCGCAGTCAAACCTCTAAAAACGGTCACCTTCCAATAGCAGCCCCCTCCAAGTAACTGCCACTAGTCCAAAATGGCTCCCTCTATCAGATTAACGTCCAAGTAGCTGCCAACTCTAATTAACGGCTGCTTAACCTTGGGTATAAAAGTGGCCACTTTTAGATAGAGGTTTGATTGTATTTCCATCTTACTATCACCATATTGTCACCTTTATGTGTAAATTTCATGGCAAATATGAATCATGATCACTAAGTGGTGGGTATGGGTGAGTATTACAGGGCCTAGACATTCAGATTTTGGCAAATTGCCTTTGCTTTGAATTAGTAATGGCTCAATATCTCTGGAAGCATTACTTATTTTCTTTATCAATAAAAATACCCTTATTTATGGCCTGTCGTGATTACTTTGTTCATAAGCCTGGACAGCTCACTGAATAACTTTATTGGTCAAAGTAGTATAAGCCTATCCTTTCTTTCGATTTGATTGCACTTTTTGTTTCCTTGCATTGGATTAGGAAGATGATAATGCTTTGTTTTCTTTTAGAAGAGAGGGGGGCCCTTTCAAGCAGAGCTAGGCCCACCCAGGTACGAATAAACAGGCGGAAGTCTTCAGAACCTGTGATGCGCCAATCAAGTAAAGACGACCAAGGTGGCACTTTTTTTTTATCATTTTGTTTCATTTACCGCAATAATTTACGAGCAAGCTTCTCCTCTCAAAGAAAACCTCCCTTTTCAGCGTAAAGTTTTTAATCAGCCCCCGTCTTAGATAAGTACCTGAATAAGTTATGATGTTTTGATATGTATTAAATTTTGTACCAAAATGATATTTGTGATGAATGATTTACCTACATTAAAAACTTGCTTATAATAAGAACCTTGGTCAAATAAGATTGTAAAGCCTAGAATTTAAATTATTTGTCCCTCAACATAAGTAACTTTTCACCCTGAGTTTGAAAGGAAAACCTTATTACAATCTCAAATAAACATCTCTAATTTGTAAATCATGAAATGTATCTAGATGTTCAACCATGAACAGGGAGATGTGCCCTTGAAGCCCCCCTATTTTCCTCCAAGAATAGAAAAATAAAGATCTTTGCACAATATAAACAAATTTTCCAAAATATAAACAACAAACTACAAGATCCTCTCAGCCTGGTTTTGTGGAAGCCATCCTTTAGTCCTCAAGTTTTGTAGAAGCCGTCCGAATCGAAACAGCCTGACTCCATTAGGTAGGTTCTTATGTGCGGGTTTTACGGTATTTAATCAGTCAGTAATCAGTCTTCCCAGTTGAACGCATCAATTACACCAACCACTTTTACATGACTTATCCTTGTAGATTCTATAACGATTGCTCCACCACCCCCTGAAGTCCCCCCTCGACCTGAACAAATGCCTACGACCTTTTCTGGAAATGGAGTCAAAGAAGCTACAGTTGCGGAAGAGAGAGGTGAGTTGAATGTCACCGCTGGTGTTAACATGCCAACAATTGTGAAACGATTTTAGTTCATTTAACTGAGGGAGTTTGCAATAATTTGTGGTGATCTGTAAAGATCATGAAATAATTCTTATAATTATTATGATTAATTACTGTGGTTGATAATCACAACTGTAGTGGTAATTTTGTTTTCTTTGGTGGATGATAACACAGTCATAAGAGAAAGAGATGCAAGCCTTTGGTTTTACCTTTTCCTACTGAAAAATCTTACCAATTTTCATTGTAAGACCTCTTGTTAGTGCGCACTCTCATTCTGCTCTACTACCAAATAAGTCACTTGACTTGATATGATTTTGCATTGTTTTCTTTTGTCAGTGGGCACTCCTGTCCAGCTCCACAAGAAAGCTGGCTAATGCAATGAGAAAACAATGCCTGTTGTTGTGGTTTCTAGACTATGTATTTCTTATGACTATGATGATAAATACTGTGGTAGACTTTGGTCTTCGTCAATCATGCGACTGTTTTAGGCCCACCAAAGTTAGGGTTAGGGCTTGAGTTAGAGCTAGGGTTAAGATTGGGGTGTTAGTTAGTTTCCTAATTTCTAATTGATAATTTACAATCACAGGAACCTCCAACAATGACTGGTGCACATTATCTGGCGAGAATCACCCCCTAGCTGTTTATCCTTGGTTTCATGGTACGCTCAGTAGAGTCATGGCATCGATTCTTGTGCTGCACGGGGGTCAACAGTGGCATGGCGTTTTCCTCGTTCGACAAAGTGAAACGAAGCATGGAGAGTACGTTTTGACCTTCAATCTCCAAGGAAGATCTAAGGTAGGTCATTTCATTTACTCATTCTCTTGGGTACCCTTTAACAGGCAACCATATATCTATTGGATGTTGGTCAATTCTATGGCGTCGCAACGCCCTAACAAACAGACCATGGTGAAAACATCTTTGTGAAAGACCAAAAACCCCTAGGCTTTTATTTAACCCCAGCCCTTAATTTAACCCCCAACCTAATTCTCCAAGACTGAACCCCTACAACCCCAACCCCTGATAATTCCGTTATTTTTACCTGGTTTTTGAACTGCCCCTAAATACGGAGGTACTACTACTGCCGGTCTTAGCTAAACTTCCCTTCAGTTCAGGTGGATTCTAATTTTTAAGCCAAATATCCTCCTCCTCTCTTCATAGGCGTCGTTCCTTGGGGTCATACCCCCTTTACATCTCTTGATGGGCGTGGGCCCTTGTGATGTTTCTATTCTTCTACCCTGTCATTTTTGAAAGATTAAGTTTGTCTTATTGTAAAGATTGAAATTATTATATATCACTAATTCATACAAAACATACCCATGGTTCTATTTATGACAAAGGTAATAATTTTTAGTATTCAAACTTCTCAATAGTAATTTGAATCAACCCGTCGATGCAAGTTTTGTTTTCAAGTATCCAAATTATAAGGCATGTCATGCAAGAGGACGCCATATGAACATATGTCATTACATGGTTCTCTATACATGGTTCTGAAGAAGGAAACGCAAATTAATGGCGCTATTGTGGATAAGCGTTGAGCTGGGTACAATAAAGGCAACTGCGCTGTTTTATTGTCCTGATTAAGAACCTTGGTTAGCATTCTCGCCTTTGATGGGTAAGGTGCTGCACTTTAGGTATATCAGAATTCAGGTACAGCCCGCTTAAAGAGGCATTGTCACGAAAAAATTAGTATTTTGGAATAAGAACGAAACTTGTTTGGATGGACTGTCAAAGTCGTATATGCAATCGAAAATGCTTTATTTCGCCAAGAAAAACGTTTTTGGACTCCAAACAGAAACCAAAATAAATGACCGGTGGCTCCCGACTGATTTTACGAAATCACAAGATAAGGCACTCGTTGTTCCTCTTGATTTGTGCACGCCCCAACCTTAAATCGTTCAAAAGAATCGTCGAAGAAATTTTAGAAGGGATTTAGATTTTATGCGACATGTTGACATCGAAATATTTGCGAAGGAAATTAGCCAGCTTTCGTGAAAGGAGGAGATCAAACTCAATTGTTTGTAACAATTTTTCGTGGGTCACAAAAATTCCTTTTTATAGAACTTTGAAAGAAGAATAATAGAAAAAAACAACAGCATTAGCCTGTTGAGGAGAATGTTTCTTTCTTCATCCACGTTATTTGAGATGGAATCCATGAGACCAAAATATCGTGACAATGACAATGCCTCTTTAAATGGTAGAACAAAATTATTTCATTATCCGGTCTTCTTACTTATAATTTCTTTGCAGCATCTCCGACTCGGCCTCAACTCCGAAGGACAGTGTCGTGTGCAGCATCTCTGGTTCGAGAGCATTTTCGACATGTTGGAAAACTTTCGAAGCAATCCCATCCCTTTAGAGCAAGGTAGCCCCTCTGACGTCACGTTAACCAATTTCGTGCTCTCAGATATACATCATTCGCAACAACCACAACAACACAATCCCCGCGGTTTTCAGCGCTCGCAAAGTTATACGCCCGGAGCTATGAACAGGATTGCGTCCGAAGCAAGAATTCACAACGGATCGGTCCGAATGACCAGACAAGCTCTTGAACAAGCGAAACTGAGCAGAGCAGTGGATAATGCATATTCGGTAGTCTAAGAGGTAATTTTGTATGTATTTTGATTTTTTATAAGAGCAGGACCAAGCAATTGTACACCTCCTGAGTTGAAAAAGCTCTTATCACTCTTTTAAATGCTCTACATGACCAATAAAATCCTTAACACGACTCACAAACCTTCTTATATTTACAGTCCTGAGTTGATGGGCTTATTTGGGAATATTCATTTTGGGCCAATTTTGACCAAAAACCATGGGCTAACCACCTAGCCTTTTCCAATCTTGGCTGATTTTGAAAGAAATATTGTTGGTAATTTATGCGTTTTGTACGGCTATCATACCATAATATTGTTACGTCCTAAGTGTGGATTGAAATCTTATGGTTTTTGGTTAGAATTGGCCCAAAATAAACGGTTCCAAATGGGATTTTAAACAGTTTCTTTCATAGGTTGGAAAATACAAGCTATCTATTCTGTTTCTATATATTAACTAACTATATACTTTCTCGTAAGATAATACGAGAGCCTAATAACCTAAGTTTATAAAATGCTAATAGAATAATTCAAAAATAAACCATGATTTCTAAACGTTTCGATTAATCTTAATCAGTAAACTATCCTTACAATTTGGGGCTTTACTTAAAAACATTATTCACAAAGCACAGGGTTACAAGAAGATAAACCTAAACAAGGACCTACTTAGTAAGTCCCCAAATCATTGTAAGAATAGTTTACTGATGAAGATTATATTGAAATGTTTAGGAAGTATGATTTATTTTTGAATTACCTAACTTCCTTGACAGGTAAGGATTTTAATTTCCAAGGAAATTTTTGTTAAAAACGATTCAAAAGTAATACATGTCCTATTAAGAATGCTTGGATGGCCAAGTGGTCTAAAATCAGGGGTTTAGAGATGTTTGGACCGCAGTTCGATTCCCCGGAAGGTAAGACTTCTGATTTCTAAGATTTATGTTTGGCAAAAATTACTCAAAAGTAGCACTTTTCTTATAAAGAAAGCTCGGATGGCCAAGTGGACCAAGGTAAGGCCTGTAGATGTTCGGACAGTAGTACGAGTCCTCGTAAAGAAAAATGGCAGTGTTTTTCACTTAGAAAAATTGGTTCGAATAGCCCTGGAATCTTTTTTCATTTTGTGTTTGAAATATTTTTATTCTTTAAATTGTAAAAAAATGATTTGATAAATTCACTTCCTTTCTAGTCGTGTAAATCTAAAGGAAAAGCTCTTGATTTATCATGTTCGGTTAAAATGATACAAGAGTAATACGTTGTTAATCTAGCAAGCTTGGATGGCCGAGTGGACTAAGCTGTTTGCTTTTAGGCAAGGCCTATAGTTATTTGGACCGTAGTTCGATTCCTCGTAAAGTATGACTTTTGATTTTTAAGTTTCAGATTGTTGGGTAAAAATGATACAAAAGTAATACCCCTTTCATTAGAAAAGTGTGGATAGCCAAGTTGACTAATCCAAATGTATTTAGCTAATTGCTATTGTAAATTGGATAGTAGTAGCTCGATTCTTCGTAAAGTAAGACTTTTGATTTCTAAGTTTTATGATATTGGGTAATAATGATGCAAAAGTAAGTAATACCTCTCTCATCAAGAAAGCGTGTACTATATCTGAGTTGACCAAGCTAACTGCACCTATTCATGTGCTAGAGTGAAGTCTCACCTTTAACTGTGTTATAAGATACTCTGTTTTGACATTGCCAAATAAAACATCCTGGTAAAAGAAATTTCTCAGGCTTTTTCATAGATAGTTTCTTTTATAAAGTTACATCATGAAAGGATACGAAAGTTGAACCTCCATCAACGGACACCTGTATACAGTAGACAACAATGGATAGATATATAGCCTGTTTTCTAAGACGAGTTTCTTTAAGACGGAACTTTACTGTATAGTTATTTGTACCGTTGCTTGATTCCTAGTAAATCAAGACTCCTGATTTCCAAAATATATATAATGTTTGGTAAAAATGATACAAAAGTAATACCTGTGTCATTAAGAGAGCTTGGTTGGCCGAGTGGACTAAGTCAAGAGCTTTAGATGTTGGAACCGTAGTTCGATTCTCCTCGTAAGGTAAGAATTTTGACTTCTAAGATACATAATGTTTGGTAAAAATGATACAAAAGTAATATCTTGCTCATTAAGAAAGCTTGGATGGCCGAGTGGTATTAGCTAATGCCTTTAGATGTTGAGACCGTAGTTCGACTCCTCGTAAGGTAAGACTTTTGATTTCTAAAATTTCAAGACACTAAACAAAAATGATATCAACTTCAAACCTAACCTGCCGGCGGCAGGGATGGCCGAGTGGATAAGTCACTCAACTCTCGATCAAAGGGTCGTCGGTACCAATCAACCCTCAGGCAGTCGGAGTCGAAGGAGAAGAAAAGCTGGAATCGGAATCGGAATCGGGGAGCTGAAGAAGAAGAAGAAGAAAGCCGGAGGAGAAGAGTCGGAACAAGAGGAGGAGAAGAAGAAGAAAAAATTATCAATTTTATAGTTAGCTAGATAAAGCTTATGCAAAATCTTCTTCTCCTCCGACTTCTTCTTCCGCTCCCCTACTCCAGTTTTTCTCCTCCGACTCCGGCTTTCTTCTCCTTCCGCTCCCCGATTCCGACTTCTCCTTCGGCTCCGACTGCCTGAGGGTCGATTGGAACCGACGACCCTTCGATCGAGAGTTGAGTGACTTATCCACTCGGCCATCCCTGCCGCCGGCAGTTGAGGTTTGAAGTTGATATCATTTTTGTTTAGAGTTTAGAAATCTTAGAAATCAAAAGTCTTACCTTAAGAGGAGTCGAACTACGGTACCAATATCTGCAGCCATTGGCTTAGTCCACTCGGCCATCCAAGCATTCTCAATGAGCAAGATATTACTTTTGTATCATTTTTATCAAACACTTTAAATCTCAGAAATCAAAAGTCTTACCTTACGAGAATTCGAACTACGATCTCAACATCTGCAGCTCTTGGCTTAGACCACTCGGCTATCCAAACTATCTTAATAATAGAAGTATTACTTAAATATCGTTTTTATGAAACATGATAAATCTTAGAAATCAAAAGTACCACTTTATGAGGAGAATCGAACTATTATCCTAACATATAAAGCTCTTGGCCGAGTCCACTCGCCCATCCAAGCTTTCTCGATTAGAGAGGTATTAACTCTATATCATTTTAGCCAAATATTATTAATCTTAAAAATCAGAAGTCTTATCTTATGAGGAATTGAACTGCGGTCCAAACATCTAAAGCCCTTGTGTTGGACCTGTCGAGCATTCAGACTTTCTTGATGAGGCATTTATAACTTTTGCATTACTTTTACCAAACATTATAAATCTTAGAAATCAAAAGTGTCACCTTGCAAGGAAGTATATAGTTAGTCAATATATATAGAAACTAGATCGATAGACATTTTTGAGTCTATAAAAAGATGATGATTAAAAGAACCTTTGGAAATTCTCTCATCAAATGAAACACTGCCATCCAAGCTTTCTTGGTGAAAGTATTACCACTGTATCATTTTGACCAAACATTGCAAATCGTAGAAATCAAAAGAATTTGATTCATAAATCATATTATAAAATAAATCATAAAAACTTATTTACAGTTTATTGGTTTATTGGTAGTTAATTAAAACTAATTGACACCAACTATCTACAATAATAATACAGAAATACTTTAATTATATATCATAATATATGAATACTATAATTTAAGATTGATGAGAGAGGTATGACTTTAGTATCATTTTTACCAAACATTGCAAATCGTAGAAATCAAAAGTATCAACTTACAAGGAATCGAACTACGGTCCTAACATCGAAAAGCTCTTAGCTAAGTCTAACCAGCCATCCAACCTTTCTTGATAAGAAAGGTACTACTTTAGTATCATTTTTACCAAATATCATATATCTTAGAAACAAAAAACTAAACTTACGAGGAGTCGAAGAACGGTCTGAACATCCAAAGCCCTTGATTTAGTACACTCGGCCATTCAAGCCTTCTTTATGAGAAAGGTATTATTTTGTATCATTTTACCAAACATTACAAATCTCGTGAATAGTATTTCTAATATAATGAATCTTAAAGATCAAAAGTCTTCCTAATACTGCCCCCTTTCTCCAAAGTTGATTTTGCCCTATCACTTTCTGCCGAAATTAAAAACTATACACAACTAAGTAGATTTATTAACAGTAACAAAACGATTTGTAGCTAAAATAGATTTTTTATGGATAAAGAATTCCTACCACGGCTAGAATCTTGTCTGCTCGCATATATGATTGAATCGACTAGAAAAATAAGAAAAATTTATTGAGGAGTTGAACCACTCGATACTTAATTGTGGTTCGAAAGATTCGGAATTTAGCAAGGACAGTAGTTAACTTATCAAGAACGTCTAACAAGTAACTGGTGAACTAAACATTAAAGTAATATGCATCAAAAGAAAGGTACCGTAAAAACGAATTTTCATCACACGGAAAAAAGAGTACAAGTTTGTTTTTGAAGAAATTACTTCATAAGAAAGTAGTACTGGAATCTCTAGTAACAAAAATGGAAAGCAAAATTCAAAAATCAAGTTCAAGATCAGAAAAATACAAAAGCTATTTAAGAGTCATTAAATGCGAAACGTATCGAAGTTTGTTGCCACGGTTCAAGTAGGCACCCTACCCCTGAATCTATTGATCACCCAGCCTCGACTCTACCAGGGTTGATATTTAAGAGCTTGGCTTCTTGTACTCTAATTTTGATATTTTTGAAATTCGTTTTAAATGAATAGAAACAAACAAACAAAAAGAAACTAACCTTGCATGGGAAGAATTATGAATTTGTGTTTTACAATTCCTTCCCCAATAACAGTCGGACCGGCGTGAAACTTCTGGGGGTAAATCGCCGGCAGGAATTGCAGCCATGTACTGGTAAGCCATTTCTCTGAAAAACTTCAGGCCACATCTGAAGCAAACTACTTCATCCACTGTGAGTTCAGGGTGAGCTGCAAAGAGATAAATCTTACATGACACTTCACCAATTCCAGCATTTTAATACCGCTGGGAGGCGAAATTTCTATGTTACAGTAGGTATAGAAGTAAGTGTAGAATAGGGTAAAATATGAAATGAAAATATGTTCAACTTATGTTGGAAGGAAAAACTCCTACCGATCAATAATACTAGAAGGGTCCCTGTTGTCCGAACTCTTGTAGGAGCTTACCCCATCCCTAACCGTAACTCTAACCCTTACACTTAACCTAACCTTACCCATAGTAGCCCTATTCTCAACCCTAAAGCTAAACCCATCCCTGTCACTAAGCGAATCTTTAACCTCAACTCTAACAAATAACCCCAAACCTTCTGCTGACCCCAGCCCTAACCCCATTACCAACCCTGATTTGGAGACTTTATGGAGAATACTTTAAAAAAGTGATGATTCAAGAATACTAACAAGGCACAACGAATTCCTTTGCCTGCAGTTTTGTAATACAAATTCGAAGGAGTTGTTTCGCATCAATATTTCTTGCTTGTAGATAATTCTGTTGGAGAGAAACGATTATCAGATCAGACATCATTTCATTCAGTTAAGATGGTGGTCTGGTTTTTACCAAATACATGCAATTACTTCCTTAAGGGATTTGCCACATGCAAATGTACATAAACATGAACAAGCACATGAACTTGTTATCATAAAAAAATCATACATGGGATTGACTAATGACAAAGAGAGAGAATCACCTTTAAAACATTTGATTCGTATTCATTGTTGTTGACAATTCTCGTCAGGCATGCTGGGCCAAAATCAAGATCTAAAACGAAAATATAACATTATCATTTAAAATATAACATTATTATTTAAAATATAACATTATTATTTAAAATATAACATTATTATTTAAAATACAACAAGCAGTAGAAGTATCAAATTTTGAATCTGTTATTTGCATGAATTTTGTAAGCTTTCAATCTAAAGCTTTATCTTACTGATAGTAAGAATATCAGAAGCATCCGTGAAATTTTTTATGTTTTTCGTGTGTGTCAAGTTGATTTTATCTTTTTTATAAGTTCAACAAAAAGAATGAAAAGGAAGGACACAAATGTTGTGGCAATCGGACCCAAGTGATGTGGCAATTGCAAAGTCCGGATAAAACATCAATTTGAATACAGAGATGATTGATTGAGATGATGACACCAGAAAGTGTTAATGTTCAGAGACGGAACTTCAGATAAAGATATCTTTATAGTAGATGTATTTATGTTGTAATATCAACCAACAGATAAATACTTGAATTGAGTTAAAATGATAGATAACAGTATAAAGTAGATAACAGTACGTGAAACAATTCAAAAGGTGAAACGTATAGAAAAACTGTTATTTGGTTTATTTACAAATAACAGTCTTCAGTTTTACCTTCTAAATTGTAAACATATCTACTAAAAGCTTTCCGTGAACATTATTTATAACTAGATAACAGTATATACATTATAGAAAAGCTGAGCAAGTACCCAAGACCATATACCTGATTTCCAGTAGGACCACGGGACCCCTAGTTGATAACGTCTGTCCTGAAGAAGGGGGTGTGAGAATCCAGATGACCTCATACGACAAAGCTTGTAGTTACATATAGCAAACCGCATTAGCAGCTTGGCCTCCTAACCTAAGATTAACTGTCTATATGATGCATCATTAATCACAACATCGATGTAATAAAGAATTACCTTCGAATCTGTCCAAACAACCGAGACAACCTGGTTTTCTGCAGCCCCAATAAACATGACAGAAGAGCTTACCACATGCGCTACCTGGAAAACAACTGACATATTCACTCATTTGAAACATCATGACTGCACAACATTTATCCTGCAATTAATTTCTAATTCAGGACAGAAGGGTCCAAAAAACAGAATACGGTACGGTAATCGCCGTGCAACAAGTGTTCAGTGTTCGTGTAGAAAAGAAGATTCTGTACTCCCCATCACACGTCAATACTGTTTTAATGAAC
Source organism: Pelagia noctiluca (assembly GCA_963924455.1). Classification (NCBI taxonomy): domain Eukaryota; kingdom Metazoa; phylum Cnidaria; class Scyphozoa; order Semaeostomeae; family Pelagiidae; genus Pelagia; species Pelagia noctiluca. The sequence goes on from OZ004322.1 coordinate 5,485,591, forward strand.
CAGTTCCAAACCCCGACCAACCAACAGTGTGACTTAGCTATGATCCTAACTGATTATTATGAATTATTTTAAACTTATATTGCGTCCTAGACAGTCCTTAATTGATTAGAAGCCCATTAGCAACCTTTTAGTTGTAGCAAATTTTGAATACAAACCATCAGGCTTTTAACCAATTTTCGGCTAATTTTGATGAAAATGTTTCTGATGATGTCACGCGTTGTTCTAAGGCTATTATAGCCTAATTTTGCTCCCTGATCAGTCTTGAAAAGATAGAAAACCATTTGGGAAAAAATTATTCAAGGTCAATTTTTGACAAAAAACCATGGGCTAACCATCAGGCTTTTTCCCAATTTTTGGCTGATTTTGATGGTAATTTTTCTGGTGATTTAATGTGTTTTTTAAGGCTGTTATAGCCTAATATTGCTCCCTAAACAGTCTTGAAAGGATTTAAAGCCTATTGGAAAGACATAATTTAGGGTCCATTTTGACCAAAAACCATGGGCTAACCATCAGGCTTTTTCCCAATTTTTGGCTGATTTTGATGGCAATTTTTCTGGTGATTTCGTGTGTTTTCTAAGGCTGTTATAGCCTAATATTGCTCCTTGAACAGTCCTGAGTGGGTTTAAAGCCTATTGGGAAGAAATAATTTAGGGTCTATTTTGACCAAAAACCATGGGCTAACCATCAGGCTTTTTCCAAATTTTTGGCTGATTTTGATGGCAATTTTTCTGGTGATTTCATGTGTTTTATAAGGGTATAAGCCTAATATTGCTCCCTGAACAGTTTTGAGTGGATTTAAAGCCTATTGGGAAGAAATAATTTAGGGTCCATTTTGACCAAAAACCATGGGCTAACCATCAGGCTTTTTCCCAATTTTTTGGCTGATTTTGATGGCAATTTTTCTGGTGATTTCATGTGTTTTATAAGGGTATAAGCCTAATATTGCTCCTTGAACAGTCCTGAGTGCGTTTAAAGCCTATTGGGAAGAAATAATTTAGGGTCCATTTTGATCAAAAACCATGGGCTAACCATCAGGCTTTTTCCCAATTTTTGGCTGATTTTGATGGCAATTTTTCTGGTGATTTCGTGTGTTTTCTAAGGCTGCTATAGCCTAATATTGCTCCCTGAACAGTCCTGAGTGGATTTAAAGCCTATTGGGAAGAAATAATTTAGGGTCCATTTTGACCAGAGATCATGGGCAAACCATCAGGCTTTTTCCCAATTTTTGGCTGATTTTGATGGCAATTTTTCTGGTGATTTCGTGTGTTTTCTAAGGCTGCTATAGCCTAATATTGCTCCTTGAACTATGGCGCGCCAAAAGCAGCAAAAATACTTGTTAGAAATAAGAGCTGCTTGTTTAAATTTTTAAATACTTATTAGACTTTTGTGATACATATTTTTTATGGAAAACTAAAGTTTTTTTCCACTTGAGTAATTGAAGTCATAGGAACCTTCCTCTTCTTTTTAAAATCACGTACTCTGCATATTTTTTGGTGATCCCTTTGTTTTCTGAGGTACCAATTATACTTTTTTCTAGAAGTTATTAATTTTTTAGATACTTCTTTTTTAAATACTTATTTTTCTCAATACTTATTTTTTTCGATACTTATTTTTTTCGATACTTCTTTTTTTAAATACTTATTTTAGTTAAATATACCTCTTTTTCAATACTTCTTTTTTTCGATACCTCTCTTTTTAAATGCTTCTTTTTTTCGATACTTATTTTTTTCAATACTTATTTTTTTCGATACTTCTTTTTTTAAATACTTATTTTAGTTAAATATACCTCTTTTTTCAATACTTCTTTTTTTCGATACCTCTCTTTTTAAATGCTTCTTTTTTTCGATACTTATTTTTTTAAATACTTATTTTTTTCGATACTTCTTTTTTTCGATACTTCTTTTTTTCGATACTTCTCTCTTTTTCGATACGAGGCTCCCGCACAAATCAAAATCAAATAGCGAACAAAACATGGCCGATCTTGTTGGCGTGCATGATGGCTGAATTTGACGAGAATTCAGAATTAGAAATTTTTGAAAATTTTTTGTCCTCTCTGCCAGAAATCCTTGAGAGCTTGACTGAAGGACGTTTTGAAAGGCCCGTGTTGGAGGAGATAGCTTGCAGACAGCTGTTATGTACCACGAGGCCGTTGACTGCTGTTATTTGTTGCAGAATTTCCTTTTTTATTTGTCTGCTATTCCACCATGTCCTACTGTTGAAGATATAGAAGAAGGACTTTCCACATTGTATGCAAAGGTATACGATCTTTCCAATTTTTACAGCGAAAGACTTAATATTTTAACGCAAGATGCGACTTCCATTCAATGCCCAATAGATACCTTTCACAGCGGTGAAAATGATATCTCTAGAGGTCGAGGTCGTCCTAGGTTTCGAATCAAGAAAGAACAGCTGCAGGGTTTAATTGAGATGGATTTAGTTGGGTACAAATTGCAAATTTAATTGGTGTTAGTGTGGATACGTTAAGACGGCGAAGGAGAAGTTATGGAATGGATGTTGGGACTGGCACAGGTTCACAAACAACTGATGCTTCATTGGATGCTGCAGTGCTCTCAATCCTTACGGTCTCTCCAAATTCTGGAGAGCGAATGGTCATCGGAGCATTGATGTCTAGAGGAATCAGAGTTCAACGTTCAAGGATACGCAGCTCAATATGCAGGGTAGACCCAGTTGGTAGAAACCTGAGGAAGAAAAGAGCAGCGATAAAGCGAAGAAGATACAATGTGGCAACTCCAAACACTTTGTGGTAGGTTCGACTTCTTAGTTCATTTGTTACCTACCTTCTGTTACTGCACCCTAAATGTATACCGTAAATCCTCGAATAACAATTTAGGGGATGACCATTCGCTTGCGAATTTTGCAACAGGAATGGTTTCTACTTTTTGCGAAGCGAATTATTCGCTGCGAATTCGCAGAAAACTTTCTAAACTCTACTTCTGCACACGTTCTTCACGCATTCGCAGCAAATAAGTCGCTTCGCACAAAAAAATTCTTCTCGTGTAAACCTGGCTTAAATCATGATTGTCTGTAGAAACAGTATTTTTTTACAGGAACAAGAAAGATCAAAATCCCTAAATTGTTATTCGAGGATTTACGGTATACATTTAGGGTGCAGTAACAGAAGGTAGGTAACAAATGAACTAAGAAGTCGAACCTACCACAAAGTGTTTGGAGTTGCCACATTGTATCTTCTTCGCTTTATCGCTGCTCTTTTCTTCCTCAGGTTTCTACCAACTGGGTCTACCCTGCATATTGAGCTGCATATCCTTGAACGTTGAACTCTGATTCCTCTAGACATCAATGCTCTGATGACCATTCGCTCTCCAGAATTTGGAGAGACCGTAAGGATTGAGAGCACTGCAGCATCCAATGAAGCATCAGTTGTTTGTGAACCTGTGCCAGTCCCAACATCCATTCCATAACTTCTCCTTCGCCGTCTTAACGTATCCACACTAACACCAATTAAATTTGCAATTTGTACCCAACTAAATCCATCTCAATTAAACCCTGCAGCTGTTCTTTCTTGATTCGAAACCTAGGACGACCTCGACCTCTAGAGATATCATTTTCACCGCTGTGAAAGGTATCTATTGGGCATTGAATGGAAGTCGCATCTTGCGTTAAAATATTAAGTCTTTCGCTGTAAAAATTGGAAAGATCGTATACCTTTGCATACAATGTGGAAAGTCCTTCTTCTATATCTTCAACAGTAGGACATGGTGGAATAGCAGACAAATAAAAAAGGAAATTCTGCAACAAATAACAGCAGTCAACGGCCTCGTGGTACATAACAGCTGTCTGCAAGCTATCTCCTCCAACACGGGCCTTTCAAAACGTCCTTCAGTCAAGCTCTCAAGGATTTCTGGCAGAGAGGACAAAAAATTTTCAAAAATTGCTAATTCTGAATTCTCGTCAAATTCAGCCATCATGCACGCCAACAAGATCGGCCATGTTTTGTTCGCTATTTGATTTTGATTTGTGCGGGAGCCTCGTATCGAAAAAGAGAGAAGTATCGAAAAAAAGAAGTATCGAAAAAAAGAAGTATCGAAAAAAATAAGTATTTAAAAAAATAAGTATCGAAAAAAAGAAGCATTTAAAAAGAGAGGTATCGAAAAAAAGAAGTATTGAAAAAAGAGGTATATTTAACTAAAATAAGTATTTAAAAAAAGAAGTATCGAAAAAAATAAGTATTGAAAAAAATAAGTATCGAAAAAAATAAGTATTGAGAAAAATAAGTATTTAAAAAAGAAGTATCTAAAAAATTAATAACTTCTAGAAAAAAGTATAATTGGTACCTCAGAAAACAAAGGGATCACCAAAAAATATGCAGAGTACGTGATTTTAAAAAGAAGAGGAAGGTTCCTATGACTTCAATTACTCAAGTGGAAAAAAACTTTAGTTTTCCATTAAAAAAAAAAGTATCACAAAAGTCTAATAAGTATTTAAAAATTTAAACAAGCAGCTCTTATTTCTAACAAGTATTTTTGCTGCTTTTGGCGCGCCATATTGAACAGTCCTCAGTGGGTTAAAAGACTATTGGGAAGAAATAATTTAGGGTCCATTTTGATCAAAAACCATGGGCTAACCATCAGGCTTTTTCCCAATTTTTTGGCTGATTTTGATGGCAATTTTTCTGGTGATTTCATGTGTTTTATAAGGGTATAAGCCTAATATTGCTCTTTGAACAGTCCTGAGTGGATTTAAAGCCTATTGGGAAGAAATAATTTAGGGTCTATTTTGACCAAAAACCATGGGCTAACCATCAGGCTTTTTCCAAATTTTTGGCTGATTTTGATGGCAATTTTTCTGGTGATTTCATGTGTTTTATAAGGGTATAAGCCTAATATTGCTCCTTGAACAGTCCTCAGTGGATTTAAAGCCTATTTGGAAGAAATAATTTAGGGTCCATTTTGACCAAAAACCATGGGCTAACCATCAGGCTTTTTCCCAATTTTTGGCTGATTTGGATGGCAATTTTTCTGGTGATTTCGTGTGTTTCCAAGGCTGTCATAGCCTAATATTGCTCCCTGAACAGTTTTGAGTGGATTTAAAGCCTATTGGGAAGAAATAATTTAGGGTCCATTTTGACCAAAAACCATGGGCTAACCATCAGGCTTTTTCCCAATTTTTTGGCTGATTTTGATGGCAATTTTTCTGGTGATTTCATGTGTTTTATAAGGGTATAAGCCTAATATTGCTCCTTGAACAGTCCTGAGTGCGTTTAAAGCCTATTGGGAAGAAATAATTTAGGGTCCATTTTGATCAAAAACCATGGGCTAACCATCAGGCTTTTTCCCAATTTTTGGCTGATTTTGATGGCAATTTTTCTGGTGATTTCGTGTGTTTTCTAAGGCTGCTATAGCCTAATATTGCTCCCTGAACAGTCCTGAGTGGATTTAAAGCCTATTGGGAAGAAATAATTTAGGGTCCATTTTGACCAGAGATCATGGGCAAACCATCAGGCTTTTTCCCAATTTTTGGCTGATTTTGATGGCAATTTTTCTGGTGATTTCGTGTGTTTTCTAAGGCTGCTATAGCCTAATATTGCTCCTTGAACAGTTTTGAGTGGATTTAAAGCCTATTGGGAAGAAATAATTTAGGGTCCATTTTGACCAGAGATCATGGGCGAACCATCAGGCTTTTTTTTAGCTGATTTTGATGGCAATTTTTCTGGTTATTTAATGTGTTTTATAAGGCTGTTATAGCCTAATATTGCTCTTTGAACAGTCCTGAGTGGATTTAAAGCCTATTGGGAAGAAATAATTTAGGGTCCATTTTGACCAAAAACCATGGGCTAACCATCAGGCTTTTTCCCAATTTTTGGCTGATTTTGATGGCAATTATTCTGGTTATTTAATGTGTTTTCTAAGGCTGTTATAGCCTAATATTGCTCTTTGAACAGTCCTGAGTGGATTTAAAGCCTATTGGGAAGAAATAATTTAGGGTCCATTTCGACCAGAGATCCTGGGCTAACCATCAGGCTTTTTTTTGGCTGATTTTGATGGCAATTTTTCTGGTGATTTCATGTGTTTTATAAGGGTATAAGCCTAATGTTGCTCCTTGAACAGTCCTGAGTGCGTTTAAAGCCTATTGGGAAGAAATAATTTATTGTCCATTTTGATCAAAAACCATGGGCTAACCATCAGGCTTTTTCCCAATTTTTGGCTGATTTTGATGGCAATTTTTCTGGTGATTTCGTGTGTTTTCTAAGGCTGCTATAGCCTAATATTGCTCCCTGAACAGTTTTGAGTGGATTTAAAGCCTATTGGGAAGAAATAATTTAGGGTCCATTTTGACCAAAAACCATGGGCTAACCATCAGGCTTTCTCCAAATTTTTGGCTGATTTTGATGGCAATTTTTCTGGTGATTTCATGTGTTTTCTAAGGCTGCTATAGCCTAATATTGCTCCTTGAACAGTCCTGAGTGCGTTTAAAGCCTATTGGGAAGAAATAATTTATTGTCCATTTTGATCAAAAACCATGGGCTAACCATCAGGCTTTTTCCCAATTTTTGGCTGATTTTGATGGCAATTTTTCTGGTGATTTCGTGTGTTTTCTAAGGCTGCTATAGCCTAATATTGCTCCTTGAACAGTCCTGAGTGGGTTAAAAGACTATTGGGAAGATATAATTTAGGGTCCATTTTGACCAGAGATCATGGGCGAACCATCAGGCTTTTTTTTGGCTGATTTTGATGGCAATTTTTCTGGTTATTTAATGTGTTTTCTAAGGCTGTTATAGCCTAATATTGCCCTTTGAACAGTCCTGAGTGGATTTAAAGCCTATTGGGAAGAAATAATTTAGGGTCCATTTCGACCAGAGATCCTGGGCTAACCATCAGGCTTTTTTTTGGCTGATTTTGATGGCAATTTTTCTGGTTATTTAATGTGTTTTCTAAGGCTGTTATAGCCTAATATTGCTCTTTGAACAGTCCTGAGTGGATTTAAAGCCTATTGGGAAGAAATAATTTAGGGTCTATTTTGACCAAAAACCATGGGCTAACCATCAGGCTTTTTCCCAATTTTTGACTCATTCTGATGGAAATTTTTCTGGTGATTTCAAGCGTTTTCAAAGGCTATCATAGCCTAATATTGCTCCTTGAACAGTCCTGAGTGGGTTTAAAGCCTATTGGGAAGAAATCATTTAGGGTCCATTTTGATCAAAAACCATGGGCTAACCATCAGGCTTTTTCCCAATTTTTGGCTGATTTTGATGGCAATTTTTCTGGTGATTTCGTGTGTTTTCTAAGGCTGTTATAGCCTAATATTGCTCCTTGAACAGTCCTGAGTGGATTTAAAGCCTATTTGGAAGAAATAATTTAGGGTCCATTTTGACCAAAAACCATGGGCTAACCATCAGGCTTTTTCCCAATTTTTGGCTGATTTTGATGGTAATTTTTCTGGTTATTTAATGTGTTTTCTAAGGCTGTTATAGCCTAATATTGCTCTTTCAACAGTCCTGAGTGGATTTAAAGCCTATTGTGAAGAAATAATTAAGGGTCCATTTTGACCAAAACCCATGGGCTAACCATCAGGCTTTTTCCCAATTTTTGGCTGATTTTGATGGCAGTTTTTCTGGTGATTTCATGCGTTTTCTCAGGCTATCATAGCCTAATATTGCTCCCTGAACAGTCCTGAGTAGATTTAAAGCCTTTTGGAAAAAAATTATTTAGGGTTCATTTTGACCAAAACCCATGGGCTAACCATCAGGCTTTTTCCCAATTTTTGGCTGATTTTGATGGAAATTTTTCTGGTGATTTAATGTATTTTTTAAGGCTGCTATAGCCTAATATTGCTCCTTGAACAGTCCTTAGTAGATTTAAAGCCTTTTGGAAAAAATTATTTTGGGTCCATTTTGACCAAAAACCATGGGCTAACCATAAGGCTTTTTCCCAATTTTTGGCTGATTTCGATGGCAATTTTCTGGTGATTTCATGCGTTTTCTAAGGCTATCATAGCCTAATATTGCTCCCTGACCAGTCCTTAGTAGATTTAAAGCCTTTTGGAAAAAATTATTTTGGGTCCATTTTGACCAAAAACCATGGGCTAACCATCAGGCTTTTTCCCAATTTTTGGCTGATTTTGATGGAAATGTTTCTGGTGATTTAATGTATTTTTTCAGGCTGCTATAGCCTAATATTGCTCCTTGAACAGTCCTGAGTGGATTTAAAGCCTATTGGGAAGAAATAATTTAGGGTCTAAAGCCTATTGGGAAGAAATAATTTAGGCTCCCTTTTGACCAAAAACCATGGGCTAACCATCAGGCTTTTTCCTAATTTTTGGCTGATTTTGATGGCACTTTTTCTGGTGATTTCATGCGTTTTCTAAGGCTATCATAGCCTAATATTGCTCCCTGAACAGTCCTTAGTAGATTTAAAGCCTTTTGGAAAAAATTATTTTGGGTCCATTTTGACCAAAAACCATGGGCTAACCATCAGGCTTTTTCCCAATTTTTGGCTGATTTTGATGGAAATGTTTCTGGTGATTTAATGTATTTTTTAAGGCTGCTATAGCCTAATATTGCTCCTTGAACAGTCCTGAGTGGGTTAAAAGCCTATTGGGAAGAAATAATTAAGGGTCCATTTTGACCAAAAACCATGGGCTAACCATCAGGCTTTTTCCCAATTTTTGGCTGATTTTGATGGCAATTTTTCTGGTGATTTCATGTGTTTTCTAAGGCTGTTATAGCCTAATATTGCTCTTTCAACAGTCGTGAGTGGATTTAAAGCCTATTGGAAAGAAATAATTTAGGGTCCATTTTGACCAAAAACCATGGGCTAACCATCAGGCTTGTTCCCAATTTTTGGCTGATTTTGATGGCAATTTTTCTGGTGATTTAATGTGTTTTCTAAGGCTGTTATAGCCTAATATTGCTCTTTCAACAGTCGTGAGTAGATTTAAAGCCTACTGGGAAGAAATAATTTAGGGTCCATTTTGACCGAAAACCATGGTCTAACCATCAGGCTTGTTCCCAATTTTTGGCTGATTTTGATGGCAATTTTTCTGGTGATTTCATGTGTTTTCTAAGGCTGTTATAGCCTAATATTGCTCTTTCAACAGTCGTGAGTGGGTTTAAAGCCTATTGGGAAGAAATAATTTAGGGTCCATTTTGACGGTAACCTTCAAGCTTTTTACCCATTTTTTGGCTGATTTTGATGGCAATTTTTCTGGTGATTTCATGCGTTTTCTAAGCCTGTTATAGCCTAATATTGCTCTTTCAACAGTCCTGAGTGGATTTAAAGCCTATTGGGAAGAAATAATAAAGGGCCCATTTTGACCAAAAACCATGGGCCGTCAGGCTTGGGCCATGGGCCGTCAATAACCATCAGGCTTTTTCCCAAATTTTGGCTGATTTTGATGGAAATTTTTCTGGTGATTTAATGTATTTTTCAAGGCTGCTATAGCCTAATATTGCTCCTTTAACAGTCCTGAGTGGGTTTAAAGCCTTTTGTGAAGAAATAATTTAGGGTCCATTTTGACCAAAAACCATAGGCTAACCATCAGGCTTTTTCCTTATTTTTGGCTAATTTTGATGGCAATTTTTCTGGTGATTTCATGTGTTTTTTAAGGCTGCTATAGCCTAATATTGCTCCTTTAACAGTCCTGAGTGGGTTTAAAGCCTTTTGTGAAGAAATAATTTAGGGTCCATTTTGACCAAAAACCATAGGCTAACCATCAGGCTTTTTCCTTATTTTTGGCTAATTTTGATGGCAATTTTTCTGGTGATTTCATGTGTTTTTTAAGGCTGCTATAGCCGAATATTGCTCCTTGAACAGTCCTGAGTGGATTTAAAGCCTATTGGGAAGAAATAATTTAGGGTCCATTTGGACCAAAAACCATGGGCTAACCATCAGGCTTTTTCCCAATTTTTGGCTGATTTTGATGGCAATTTTTCTGGTGATTTCATGTGTTTTCTAAGGCTGTTATTGCCTAATCTTGCTCTTTCAACAGTCGTGAGTGGATTTAAAACCTATTGGGAAGAAATAATTTAGGGTCCATTTTGACCAAAAACCATGGGCTAACCATCAGGCTTTTTCCCAATTTTTGGCTGATTTTGATGGCAATTTTTCTGGTGATTTCATGTGTTTTCTAAGGCTGCTATAGCCTAATATTGCTCCTTGAACAGTCCTGAGTGGGTTTAAAGCCTATTGAGAAGGAATAATTTAATGTCCATTTTGACCAAAAACCATGGGCTAACCATCAGGCTTTTTCCCAATTTTTGGCTGATTTTGATGGCAATTTTTCTGGTGATTTCATGTGTTTTCTAAGGCTGTTATAGCCTAATTTTGCTCTCTCAACAGTCGTGAGCGGATTTAAAGCCAATTGGGAAGAAATAATTTAGGGTCCATTTTGACCAAAAACCATGGGCTAACCATCAGGCTTTTTCCCAATTTTTGGCTGATTTTGATGGCAATTTTTCTGGTGATTTCATGTGTTTTCTAAGGCTGCTATTGCCTAATATTGCTCCTTGAACAGTCCTGAGTAGATTTAAAGCCTATTGGGAAGAAATAATTTAGGGTCCATTTTGACCAAAAACCCATGGGCTAACCATCAGGCTTTTTCCCAATTTTTGGCTGATTTTGATGGCAATTTTCTGGTGATTTCATGTGTTTTGGCTGTTATAGCCTAATTTTGCTCTCTCAAAAGTCGTGAGTGGATTTAAAGCCTATTGGGAAGAAATAATTTAGGGTCCATTTTGAACCAAAAACCATGGGCTAACCATCAGGCTTTTTCCCAATTATTGGCTGATTTTGATGGCAATTTTTCTGGTGATTTAATGTGTTTACTGAGGCTGTTATAGCCTAATATTGCTCCTTGAACAGTCCTGAGTGGGTTTAAAGCCTATTGGGAAGAAATAATTTAGGGTCCATTTGGACCAAAAACCATGGGCTAACCATCAGGCTTTTTCCCAAATTTTAGCTGATTTTGATGGAAATGTTTCTGGTGATTTAATGTATTTTCTCAGGTTATCATAGCCTAATATTGCTCCTTGAACAGTCTTGAGTGGATTTAAAGCCTTTTGGGAAGAAATAATTTAGGGTCCATTTTGACCAAAAACAAGGGGCTAACCATCAGGCTTTTTCCCAAATTTTGGCTGATTTTGATGGAAATGTTTCTGGTGATTTAATGTATTTTCTCAGGCTATCATAGCCTAATATTACTCCTTGAACAGTCTTGAGTGGATTTAAAGCCTTTTGGGAAGAAATAATTTAGGGTCCATTTTGACCAAAAACCATGGGCTAACCATCAGGCTTTTTCCCAATTTTTGGCTGATTTTGATGGCAATTTTCTGGTGATTTCATGCGTTTTCTAAGGCTATCATAGCCTAATATTGCTCCCTGACCAGTCCTTAGTAGATTTAAAGCCTTTTGGAAAAAATTATTTTGGGTCCATTTTGACCAAAAACCATGGGCTAACCATCAGGCTTTTTCCCAATTTTTGGCTGATTTTGATGGCAATTTTTCTGGTGATTTAATGTGTTTTCTAAGGCTGTTATAGCCTAATTTTGCTCTCTCAAAAGTCGTGAGTGGATTTAAAGCCTATTGAGAAGAAATAATTTAGGGTCCATTTTGACCAAAACCCATGGGCTAACCATCAGGCTTTTTCCCAATTTTTGGCTGATTTTGATGGCAATTTTTCTGGTGATTTAATGTGTTTTCTAAGGCTGTTATAGCCTAATATTGCTCTTTCAACAGTCGTGAGTAGATTTAAAGCCTACTTGGAAGAAATAATTTAGGGTCCATTTTGACCGAAAACCATGGTCTAACCATCAGGCTTGTTCCCAATTTTTGGCTGATTTTGATGGCAATTTTTCTGGTGATTTCATGTGTTTTCTAAGGCTGTTATAGCCTAATATTGCTCTTTCAACAGTCGTGAGTGGGTTTAAAGCCTATTGGGAAGAAATAATTTAGGGTCCATTTTTGACGGTAACCATCAGGCTTTTTCCAAATTTTTGGCTGATTTTGATGGCAATTTTTCTGGTGATTTCATGTGTTTTCTAAGGCTGTTATAGCCTAATTTTGCTCTTTCAACAGTCGTGAGTGGATTTAAAGCCTTTTTTGAAGAAATATTTTAGGGTCCATTTTGCCCAAAAACCATGGGCTAACCTTCAAGCTTTTTACCCCATTTTTTGGCTGATTTTGATGGCAATTTTTCTGGTGATTTCATGCGTTTTCTAAGCCTGTTATAGCCTAATATTGCTCTTTCAACAGTCCTGAGTGGATTTAAAGCCTATTGGGAAGAAATAATAAAGGGCCCATTTTGACCAAAAACCATGGGCTAACCATCAGGCTTTTTCCCAAATTTTGGCTGATTTTGATGGAAATTTTTCTGGTGATTTAATGTATTTTTCAAGGCTGCTATAGCCTAATATTGCTCCTTTAACAGTCCTGAGTGGGTTTAAAGCCTTTTGTGAAGAAATAATTTAGGGTCCATTTTGACCAAAAACCATGGGCTAACCATCAGGCTTTTTCACAATTTTTGGCTGATTTTGATGGCAATTTTTCTGGTGATTTCATGCGTTTTCTAAGGCTATCATAGCCTAATATTGCTCCCCGAACAGTCCTTAGTAGATTTAAAGCCTTTTGGAAAAAATTATTTTGGGTCCATTTTGACCAAAAACCATGGGCTAACCATCAGGCTTTTTCCCAATTTTTGGCTGATTTTGATGGAAATGTTTCTGGTGATTTAATGTATTTTTTAAGGCTGTTATAGCCTAATATTGCTCCTTTAACAGTCCTGAGTGGATTTAAAGCCTATTGGAAGAAATAATTTAGGGTCCATTTTGACGGTAACCATCAGGCTTTTTCCCAATTTTTGGCTGATTTTGATGGCAATTTTCTGGTGATTTCATGTGTTTTCTAAGGCTGCTATAGACTAATATTGCTCCTTGAACAGTCCTGAGTGGGTTTGAAGCCTTTTGTGAAGAAATAATTTAGGGTCCATTTTGACCAAAAACCATGGGCTAACCATCAGGCTTTTTCACAATTTTTGGCTGATTTTGATGGCAGTTTTTCTGGTGATTTCATGCGTTTTCTAAGGCTATCATAGCCTAATATTGCTCCCTGAACAGTCCTGAGTAGATTTAAAGCCTTTTGTGAAGAAATAATTTAGGGTCCATTTTGACCAAAAACCATGGGCTAACCATCAGGCTTTTTACCAAATTTTGGCTGATTTTGAAGGAAATTTTTCTGGTGATTTCATGTGTTTTCAAAGGCTGTTATAGCCTAATTTTGCTCTTTCAACAGTCCTGAGTGGATTTAAAGCCTATTGGGAAGAAATAATTTAGGGTCCATTTTGACCGAAAACCATGGGCTATTCATCAGGCTTTTTCCCAAATTTTGGCTGATTTGGATGGAAATTTTTCTGGTGATTTCATGTGTTTTCTAAGGCTGTTATAGCCTAATTTTGCTCTTTCAACAGTCGTGAGTGGGTTTAAAGCCTATTGAGAAGAAATAATTTAGGGTCCATTTTGACCAAAAACCATGGGCTAACCATCAGGCTTTTTCCCAATTCTTGGCTGATTTTGATGGCAGTTTTTCTGGTGATTTCATGCGTTTTCTAAGGCTATCATAGCCTAATATTGCTCCCTGAACAGTCCTGAGTAGATTTAAAGCCTTTTGGAAAAAAATTATTTAGGGTCCATTTTGACCAAAAACCTTGGGCTAACCATCAGGCTTTTTCCCAATTTTTGGCTGATTTTGATAGAAATTTTTCTGGTGATTTAATGTGTTTTTTAAGGCTGCTATAGCCTAATATTGCTCCTTGAACAGTCCTGAGTAGATTTAAAGCCTATTGGGAAGAAATAATTTAGGCTCCCTTTTGACCAAAAACCATAGGCTAACCATCAGGCTTTTTTCCTTATTTTCAGCTAATTTTGATGGAAATTTCTCTGCTGATTTAATGTGTTTTTTAAGGCTGCTATAGCCTAATTTTGCTCTTTCAACAGTCCTGAGTGGATTTAAAGCCTATTGTGAAGAAATAATTAAGGGTCCATTTTGACCAAAACCCATGGGCTAACCATCAGGCTTTTTCCCAATTTTTGGCTGATTTTGATGGCAGTTTTTCTGGTGATTTCATGCGTTTTCTCAGGCTATCATAGCCTAATATTGCTCCCTGAACAGTCCTGAGTAGATTTAAAGCCTTTTGGAAAAAATTATTTTGGGTCCATTTTGACCAAAAACCATGGGCTAACCATCAGGCTTTTTCCCAATTTTTGGCTGATTTTGATGGAAATGTTTCTGGTGATTTAATGTATTTTTTCAGGCTGCTATAGCCTAATATTGCTCCTTGAACAGTCCTTAGTAGATTTAAAGCCTTTTGGAAAAAATTATTTTGGGTCCATTTTGACCAAAAACCATGGGCTAACCATAAGGCTTTTTCCCAATTTTTGGCTGATTTCGATGGCAATTGTCTGGTGATTTCATGCGTTTTCTAAGGCTATCATAGCCTAATATTGCTCCCTGACCAGTCCTTAGTAGATTTAAAGCCTTTTGGAAAAAATTATTTTGGGTCCATTTTGACCAAAAACCATGGGCTAACCATCAGGCTTTTTCCCAATTTTTGGCTGATTTTGATGGAAATGTTTCTGGTGATTTAATGTATTTTTTCAGGCTGCTATAGCCTAATATTGCTCCTTGAACAGTCCTGAGTGGATTTAAAGCCTATTGGGAAGAAATAATTTAGGGTCTAAAGCCTATTGGGAAGAAATAATTTAGGCTCCCTTTTGACCAAAAACCATGGGCTAACCATCAGGCTTTTTCCTAATTTTTGGCTGATTTTGATGGCACTTTTTCTGGTGATTTCATGCGTTTTCTAAGGCTATCATAGCCTAATATTGCTCCCTGAACAGTCCTTAGTAGATTTAAAGCCTTTTGGAAAAAATTATTTTGGGTCCATTTTGACCAAAAACCATGGGCTAACCATCAGGCTTTTTCCCAATTTTTGGCTGATTTTGATGGAAATGTTTCTGGTGATTTAATGTATTTTTTAAGGCTGCTATAGCCTAATATTGCTCCTTGAACAGTCCTGAGTGGGTTAAAAGCCTATTGGGAAGAAATAATTAAGGGTCCATTTTGACCAAAAACCATGGGCTAACCATCAGGCTTTTTCCCAATTTTTGGCTGATTTTGATGGCAATTTTTCTGGTGATTTCATGTGTTTTCTAAGGCTGTTATAGCCTAATATTGCTCTTTCAACAGTCGTGAGTGGATTTAAAGCCTATTGGAAAGAAATAATTTAGGGTCCATTTTGACCAAAAACCATGGGCTAACCATCAGGCTTGTTCCCAATTTTTGGCTGATTTTGATGGCAATTTTTCTGGTGATTTAATGTGTTTTCTAAGGCTGTTATAGCCTAATATTGCTCTTTCAACAGTCGTGAGTAGATTTAAAGCCTACTGGGAAGAAATAATTTAGGGTCCATTTTGACCGAAAACCATGGTCTAACCATCAGGCTTGTTCCCAATTTTTGGCTGATTTTGATGGCAATTTTTCTGGTGATTTCATGTGTTTTCTAAGGCTGTTATAGCCTAATATTGCTCTTTCAACAGTCGTGAGTGGGTTTAAAGCCTATTGGGAAGAAATAATTTAGGGTCCATTTTGACGGTAACCTTCAAGCTTTTTACCCATTTTTTGGCTGATTTTGATGGCAATTTTTCTGGTGATTTCATGCGTTTTCTAAGCCTGTTATAGCCTAATATTGCTCTTTCAACAGTCCTGAGTGGATTTAAAGCCTATTGGGAAGAAATAATAAAGGGCCCATTTTGACCAAAAACCATGGGCTAACCATCAGGCTTTTTCCCAAATTTTGGCTGATTTTGATGGAAATTTTTCTGGTGATTTAATGTATTTTTCAAGGCTGCTATAGCCTAATATTGCTCCTTTAACAGTCCTGAGTGGGTTTAAAGCCTTTTGTGAAGAAATAATTTAGGGTCCATTTTGACCAAAAACCATAGGCTAACCATCAGGCTTTTTCCTTATTTTTGGCTAATTTTGATGGCAATTTTTCTGGTGATTTCATGTGTTTTTTAAGGCTGCTATAGCCTAATATTGCTCCTTTAACAGTCCTGAGTGGGTTTAAAGCCTTTTGTGAAGAAATAATTTAGGGTCCATTTTGACCAAAAACCATAGGCTAACCATCAGGCTTTTTCCTTATTTTTGGCTAATTTTGATGGCAATTTTTCTGGTGATTTCATGTGTTTTTTAAGGCTGCTATAGCCGAATATTGCTCCTTGAACAGTCCTGAGTGGATTTAAAGCCTATTGGGAAGAAATAATTTAGGGTCCATTTGGACCAAAAACCATGGGCTAACCATCAGGCTTTTTCCCAATTTTTGGCTGATTTTGATGGCAATTTTTCTGGTGATTTCATGTGTTTTCTAAGGCTGTTATTGCCTAATCTTGCTCTTTCAACAGTCGTGAGTGGATTTAAAACCTATTGGGAAGAAATAATTTAGGGTCCATTTTGACCAAAAACCATGGGCTAACCATCAGGCTTTTTCCCAATTTTTGGCTGATTTTGATGGCAATTTTTCTGGTGATTTCATGTGTTTTCTAAGGCTGCTATAGCCTAATATTGCTCCTTGAACAGTCCTGAGTGGGTTTAAAGCCTATTGAGAAGGAATAATTTAATGTCCATTTTGACCAAAAACCATGGGCTAACCATCAGGCTTTTTCCCAATTTTTGGCTGATTTTGATGGCAATTTTTCTGGTGATTTCATGTGTTTTCTAAGGCTGTTATAGCCTAATTTTGCTCTCTCAACAGTCGTGAGCGGATTTAAAGCCAATTGGGAAGAAATAATTTAGGGTCCATTTTGACCAAAAACCATGGGCTAACCATCAGGCTTTTTCCCAATTTTTGGCTGATTTTGATCGCAATTTTTCTGGTGATTTCATGTGTTTTCTAAGGATGTTATAGCCTAATTTTGCTCTTTCAACAGTCGTGAGTGGATTTAAAGCCTATTTGGAAGAAATAATTTAAGGTCCATTTTGACCAAAAACCATGGGCTAACCATCAGGCTTTTTCCCAATTATTGGCTGATTTTGATGGCAATTTTTCTGGTGATTTCATGTGTTTTCTAAGGCTGTTATAGCCTAATTTTGCTCTCTCAACAGTCGTGAGTGGATTTAAAGCCAATTGGGAAGAAATAATTTAGGGTCCATTTTGACCAAAAACCATGGGCTAACCATCAGGCTTTTTCTCAATTTTTGGCTGATTTTGATGGCAATTTTTCTGGTGATTTGATGTGTTTTCTAAGGCTGTTATAGCCTAATTTTGCTCTCTCAACAGTCGTGAGTGGATTTAAAGCCTATTGGGAAGAAATAATTTAGGATCCATTTTGACCAAAAACCATGGGCTAACCATCAGGCTTTTTCCCAATTTTTGGCTGATTTTGATGGCAATTTTTCTGGTGATTTAATGTGTTTTCTAAGGCTGTTATAGCCTAATATTGCTCTTTCAACAGTCGTGAGTGGATTTAAAGCCTATTGGGAAGAAATAATTAAGGGCCCATTTTGACCAAAAACCTTGGGCTAACCATCAGGCCTTTTCCCAATTTTTGGCTGATTTTGAAGGCAATTTTTCTGGTGATTTCATGTGTTTTCTAAGGCTGTTATAGCCTAATATTGCTCTTTCAACAGTCGTGAGTGGATTTAAAGCCTATCGGGAAGAAATAATTAAGGGCCCATTTTGACCAAAAACCATGGGCTAACCATCAGGCTTTTTCCCAATTATTGGCTGATTTCGATGGCAATTTTTCTGGTGATTTAATGTGTTTTCTAAGGCTGCTATAGCCGAATATTGCTCCTTTAACAGTCCTGAGTGGATTTAAAGCCTATTGGGAAGAAATAATTTAGGGTCCATTTGGACCAAAAACCATGGGCTAACCATCAGGCTTTTTCCCAATTTTTGGCTGATTTTGATGGCAATTTTTGTGGTGATTTCATGTGTTTTCTAAGGCTGTTATAGCCTAATCTTGCTCTTTCAACAGTCGTGGGTGGATTTAAAGCCTATTGGGAAGAAATAATTTAGGGTCCATTTTGACCAAAAACCATGGGCTAACCATCAGGCTTTTTCCCAATGTTTGGCTGATTTTGATGGCAATTTTTCTGGTGATTTCATGTGTTTTCTAAGGCTGATATAGCCTAATATTGCTCCTTGAACAGTCCTGAGTGGGTTTAAAGCCTATTGAGAAGAAATAATTTAATGTCCATTTTGACCAAAAACCATGGGCTAACCATCAGGCTTTTTCCCAATTTTTGGCTGATTTTGATGGCAATTTTTCTGGTGATTTCATGTGTTTTCTAAGGCTGTTATAGCCTAATTTTGCTCTCTCAACAGTCGTGAGCGGATTTAAAGCCAATTGGGAAGAAATAATTTAGGGTCCATTTTGACCAAAAACCATGGGCTAACCATCAGGCTTTTTCCCAATTTTTGGCTGATTTTGATGGCAATTTTTCTGGTGATTTCATGTGTTTTCTAAGGCTGCTATAGCCTAATATTGCTCCTTGAACAGTCCTGAGTAGATTTAAAGCCTATTGGGAAGAAATAATTTAGGGTCCATTTTGACCAAAAACCATGGGCTAACCATCAGGTTTTTTCCCAATTTTTGGCTGATTTTGATGGCAATTTTCTGGTGATTTCATGTGTTTTCTAAGGCTGTTATAGCCTAATTTTGCTCTCTCAAAAGTCGTGAGTGGATTTAAAGCCTATTGGGAAGAAATAATTTAGGGTCCATTTTGACCAAAAACCATGGGCTAACCATCAGGCTTTTTCCCAATTATTGGCTGATTTTGATGGCAATTTTTCTGGTGATTTAATGTGTTTACTGAGGCTGTTATAGCCTAATATTGCTCCTTGAACAGTCCTGAGTGGGTTTAAAGCCTATTGGGAAGAAATAATTTAGGGTCCATTTGGACCAAAAACTATTGGCTAACAATCAGGCTTTTTCCCAATTTTTGGCTGATTTTGATGGCAATTTTTCTGGTGATTTCATGTGTTTTCTAAGGCTGTTATAGCCTAATTTTGCTCTCTCAACAGTCGTGAGTGGATTTAAAGCCTATTGGGAAGAAATAATTTAGGGTCCATTTTGACCAAAAACCATGGGCTAACCATCAGGCTTTTTCCCAATTTTTGGCTGATTTTGATGGCAATTTTTCTGGTGATTTCATGTGTTTTCTAAGGCTGTTATAACCTAATTTTGCTCTCTCAACAGTCGTGAGTGGATTTACAGCCTTTTGGGAAGAAATAATTTAGGGTCCATTTTGACCAAAAACCATGGGCAAAATGGACTTTTTCAAAATGGACATCAGGCTTTTTCCCAATTTTTGGCTGATTTTGATGGCAATTTTTCTGGTGATTTCATGTGTTTTCTAAGGCTGTTATAGCCTAATTTTGCTCTCTCAACAGTCGTGAGTGGGTTTAAAGACTATTGGGAAGAAATAATTTAGGGCCCATTTTGACCAAAAACCATGGGCTAACCATCAGGCTTTTTCCCAATTTTTGGCTGATTTTGATGGCAATTTTTCTGGTGATTTAATGTGATGTCTAAGGATGTTATAGCCTAATATTGCTCTTTCAACAGTCGTGAGTGGATTTAAAGCCTATCGGGAAGAAATAATTTAGGGTCCATTTTGACCAAAAACCATGGGCTAACCATCAGGCTTTTTCCCAATTTTTGGCTGATTTTGATGGCAATTTTTCTGGTGATTTAATGTGTTGTCTAAGGATGTTATAGCCTAATATTGCTCTTTCAACAGTCGTGAGTGGATTGAAAGCCTATTGGGAAGAAATAATTTAGGGTCCATTTTGACCAAAAACCATGGGCTAACAATCAGGCTTTTTCCCAATTTTTGGCTGATTTTGATGGCAATTTTTCTGGTGATTTCATGTGTTTTCTAAGGCTGCTATAGCCTAATATTGCTCCTTGAACAGTCCTGAGTGGATTTAAAGCCTATTGGGAAGAAATAATTTAGGGTCCATTTTGACCAAAAACCATGGGCTAACCATCAGGCTTTTTCCCAATAATTGGCTGATTTTGATGGCAATTTTTCTGGTGATTTAATGTGTTTACTGAGGCTGTTATAGCCTAATATTGCTCCTTGAACAGTCCTGAGTGGGTTTAAAGCCTATTGGGAAGAAATAATTTAGGGTCCATTTGGACCAAAAACTATTGGCTAACAATCAGGCTTTTTCCCAATTTTTGGCTGATTTTGATGGCAATTTTTCTGGTGATTTCATGTGTTTTCTAAGGCTGTTATAGCCTAATTTTGCTCTCTCAACAGTCGTGAGTGGATTTAAAGCCTATTGGGAAGAAATAATTTAGGGTCCATTTTGACCAAAAACCATGGGCTAACCATCAGGCTTTTTCCCAATTTTTGGCTGATTTTGATGGCAATTTTTCTGGTGATTTCATGTGTTTTCTAAGGCTGTTATAACCTAATTTTGCTCTCTCAACAGTCGTGAGTGGATTTACAGCCTTTTGGGAAGAAATAATTTAGGGTCCATTTTGACCAAAAACCATGGGCTAACCATCAGGCTTTCTCCCAATTTTTGGCTGATTTTGATGGCAATTTTCTGGTGATTTCATGTGTTTTCTAAGGCTGTTATAGCCTAATTTTGCTCTCTCAACAGTCGTGAGTGGGTTTAAAGCCTATTGGGAAGAAATAATTTAGGGTCCATTTTGACCAAAAACCATGGGCTAACCATCAGGCTTTTTCCCAATTATTGGCTGATTTTGATGGCAATTTTTCTGGTGATTTAATGTGTTTACTGAGGCTGTTATAGCCTAATATTGCTCCTTGAACAGTCCTGAGTGGGTTTAAAGCCTATTGGGAAGAAATAATTTAGGGTCCATTTGGACCAAAAACTATTGGCTAACCATCAGGCTTTTTCCCAATTTTTGGCTGATTTTGATGGCAATTTTTCTGGTGATTTCATGTGTTTTCTAAGCCTGTTATAGCCTAATTTTGCTCTCTCAACAGTCGTGAGTGGATTTAAAGCCTATTGGGAAGAAATAATTTAGGGTCCATTTTGACCAAAAACCATGGGCTAGCCATCAGCCTTTTTCCCAATTTTTGGCCGATTTTGATGGCAATTTTCTGGTGATTTCATGTGTTTTCTAAGGCTGTTATAGCCTAATATTGCTCTTTCAACAGTCGTGAGTGGATTTAAAGCCTATTGGGAAGAAATAATTAAGGGCCCATTTTGACCAAAAACCATGGGCTAACCATCGGGCTTTTTCCCAATTTTTGGCTGATTTTGATGGCAATTTTTCTGGTGATTTAATGTGTTTACTAAGGCGGTTATAGCCTAATAATGCTCCTTGAACAGTCCTGAGTGGATTTAAAGCCTATTGGGAAGAAATAATTTAGGGTCCATTTTGAACAAAAACCATGGGCTAACCATCAGGCTTTGTCCCAATTTTTGGCTGATTTTGATGGCAATTTTCTGTTGATTTCGTGTGTTTTCTAAGGCTGTTATAGCCTAATTTTGCTCTCTCAACAGTCGTGAGTGGATTTAAAGCCTATTGGGAAGAAATAATTTAGGGTCCATTTTGACCAAAAACCATGGGCTAACCATCAGGCTTTTTCCCAATTTTTGGCTGATTTTGATGGCAATTTTTCTGGTGATTTAATGTGTTTACTGAGGCTGTTATAGCCTAATATTGTTCCTTGAACAGTCCTGAGTGGGTTTAAAGCCTATTGGGAAGAAATAATTTAGGGTCCATTTTGACCAAAAACTATGGGCTAACCATCAGGCTTTTTCCCAATTTTTGGCTGATTTTGATGGCAATTTTTCTGGTGATTTCATGTGTTTTCTAAGGCTGTTATAGCCTAATTTTGCTCTCTCAACAGTCGTGAGTGGATTTAAAGCCTATTGGGAAGAAATAATTTAGGGTCCATTTTGACCAAAAACCATGGGCTAACCATCAGGCTTTTTCCCAATTTTTGGCTGATTTTGATTGCAATTTTTCTGGTGATTTAATGTGTTTTCTAAGGCTGTTATAGCCTAATTTTGCTCTCTCAACAGTCGTGAGTGGATTTAAAGCCAATTGGGAAGAAATAATCTAGGGTCCATTTTGACCAAAAACCATGGGCTTTTTCTCAATTTTTGGCTGATTTTGATGGCAATTTTTCTGGTGATTTCGTGTGTTTTCTAAGGATGTTATAGCCTAATATTGCTCTTTCAACAGTCGTGAGTGGATATAAAGCCTATTGGGAAGAAATAATTAAGGGCCCATTTTGACCAAAAACCTTGGGCTAACCATCAGGCTTTTTCCCAATTTTTGGCTGATTTGGATGGCAATTTTTCTGGTGATTTAATGTGTTTACTGAGGCTATTATAGCCTAATATTGATCCTTGAACAGTCCTGAGTGGGTTTAAAGCCTATTGAGAAGAAATAATTTAGGGTCCATTTTGACCAAAAACCATGGGCTAACCATCAGGCTTTTTCCCAATTTTAGGCTGATTTTGATGGCAATTTTTCTGGTGATTTCATGTGTTTTCTAAGGCTGTTATAGCCTAATTTTGCTCTCTCAACAGTCGTGAGTGGATTTAAAGCCTATTGGGAAGAAATAATTTAGGGTCCATTTTGACCAAAAACCATGGTCTAACCATCAGGCTTTTTTCCAATTTTTGGCTGATTTTGATGGCAATTTTTCTGGTGATTTCATGTGTTGTCTAAGGATGTTATAGCCTAATATTGCTCTTTCAACCGTCGTGAGTGGATTGAAAGCCAATTGGGAAGAAATAATTTAGGGTCCATTTTGACCAAAAACCATTGGCTAACCATCAGGCTTTTTCTCAATTTTTGGCTGATTTTGATCGCAATTTTTCTGGTGATTTAATGTGTTGTCTAAGGATGTTATAGCCTAATATTGCTCTTTCAACAGTCGTGAGTGGATTTAAAGCCTATTGTGAAGAAATAATTTAGGGTCCATTTTGACCAAATGTTGATGGGGCTAACCATCAGGCTTTTCCTCAATTTTTGGCTGATTTTGATGGCAATTTTTCTGGTGATTTCATGTGTTTTCTAAGGATGTTATAGCCTAATTTTGCTCTTTTAACAGTCGTGAGTGGATTTAAAGCCAATTGGGAAGAAATAATTTAGGGTCCATTTTGACCAAAAACCATGGGCTAACCATCAGGCTTTTCCTCAATTTTTGGCTGATTTTGATGGCAATTTTTCTGGTGATTTAATGTGTTTTCTAAGGATGTTATAGCCTAATTTTGCTCTTTCAACAGTCGTGAGTGGATTTAAAGCCAATTGGGAAGAAATAATTTAGGGTCCATTTTGACCAAAAACCATGGGCTAACCATCAGGCTTTTCCTCATTTTTGGCTGATTTTGATGGCAATTTTTCTGGTGATTTCATGTGTTTTCTAAGGCTGTTATAGCCTAATATTGCTCTTTCAACAGTCGTGAGTGGATTTAAAGCCTATTGGGAAGAAATAATTTAGGGTCCATTTTGACCAAAAACCATGGCCTAACCATCAGGCTTTTCCTCAATTTTTGGCTGATTTTGATGGCAATTTTTCTGGTGATTTCATGTGTTTTCTAAGGATGTTATAGCCTAATTTTGCTCTTTCAACAGTCGTGAGTGGATTTAAAGCCAATTGGGAAGAAATAATTTAGGGTCCATTTTGACCAAAAACCATGGGCTAACCATCAGGCTTTCTCCCAATTTTTGGCTGATTTTGATGGCAATTTTCTGGTGATTTCATGTGTTTTCTAAGGCTGTTATAGCCTAATTTTGCTCTCTCAACAGTCGTGAGTGGGTTTAAAGCCTATTGGGAAGAAATAATTTAGGGTCCATTTTGACCAAAAACCATGGGCTAACCATCAGGCTTTTTCCCAATTATTGGCTGATTTTGATGGCAATTTTTCTGGTGATTTAATGTGTCTACTGAGGCTGTTATAGCCTAATATTGCTCCTTGAACAGTCCTGAGTGGGTTTAAAGCCTATTGGGAAGAAATAATTTAGGGTCCATTTGGACCAAAAACTATTGGCTAACCATCAGGCTTTTCCTCAATTTTTGGCTGATTTTGATGGCAATTTTTCTGGTGATTTAATGTGTTTTCTAAGGATGTTATAGCCTAATTTTGCTCTTTCAACAGTCGTGAGTGGATTTAAAGCCTATTGTGAAGAAATAATTTAGGGTCCATTTTGACCAAAAACCATGGGCTAACCATCAGGCTGTCTCCCAATTTTTGGCTGATTTTGATGGCAATTTTTCTGGTGATTTCATGTGTTTTCTAAGGCTGCTATAGCCTAATATTGCTCTTTCAACAATCGTGAGTGGATTTAAAGCCTATTGGGAAGAAATAATTAAGGGTCCATTTTGACCAAAAACCATGGGCTAACCATCAGGCTTTTTCCCAATTATTGGCTGATTTTGATGGCAATTTTTCTGGTGATTTAATGTGTTTACTGAGGCTGTTATAGCCTAATATTGCTCCTTGAACAGTCCTGAGTGGGTTTAAAGCCTAATGGGAAGAAATAATTTAGGGTCCATTTGGACCAAAAACTATTGGCTAACAATCAGGCTTTTTCCCAATTTTTGGCTGATTTTGATGGCAATTTTTCTGGTGATTTCATGTGTTTTCTAAGGCTGTTATAGCCTAATTTTGCTCTCTCAACAGTCGTGAGTGGATTTAAAGCCTATTGGGAAGAAATAATTTAGGGTCCATTTTGACCAAAAACCATGGGCTAACCATCAGGCTTTTTCCCAATTTTTGGCTGATTTTGATGGCAATTTTTCTGGTGATTTCATGTGTTTTCTAAGGCTGCTATAGCCTAATATTGCTCCTTGAACAGTCCTGAGTGGATTTAAAGCCTATTTGGAAGAAATAATTAAGGGCCCATTTTGACCAAAAACCATGGGCTAACCATCAGGCTGTCTCCCAATTTTTGGCTGATTTTGATGGCAATTTTGCTGGTGATTTAATGTGTTTTCTAAGGCTGTTATAGCCTAATATTGCTCCTTGAACAGTCCTGAGTGGATTTAAAGCCTATTGGGAAGAAATAATTTAGGGTCCATTTTGACCAAAAACCATGGGCTTTTTCCCAATTTTTGGCTGATTTTGATGGCAATTTTTCTGGTGATTTCATGTGTTTTCTAAGGCTGTTATAGCCTAATATTGCTCTTCCAACAGTCGTGAGTGGATTTAAAGCCTATTGGGAAGAAATAATTAAGGGCCCATTTTGACCAAAAACCATGGGCTAAACATCAGGCTTTTTCCCAATTATTGGCTGATTTTGATGGCAATTTTTCTGGTGATTTAATGTGTTTACTAAGGCGGTTATAGCCTAATATTGCTCTTTCAACAGTCGTGAGTGGATTTAAAGCCAATTGGGAAGAAATAATTTAGGGTCCATTTTGAACAAAAACCATGGGCTAACCATCAGGCTTTTTCCCAATTTTTGGCTGATTTTGATGGCAATTTTCTGGTGATTTCATGTGTTTTCTAAGGCTGTTATAGCCTAATTTTGCTCTCTCAACAGTCGTGAGTGGATTTAAAGCCTATTGGGAAGAAATAATTTAGGGTCCATTTTGACCAAAAACCATGGGCTAACCATCAGGCTTTTTCCCAATTATTGGCTGATTTTGATGGCAATTTTTCTGGTGATTTAATGTGTTTACTAAGGCGGTTATAGCCTAATAATGCTCCTGGAACAGTCCTGAGTGGATTTAAAGCCTATTGGGAAGAAATAATTAAGGGCCCATTTTGACCAAAAACCATGGGCTAACCATCAGGCTTTTTCCAAATTATTGCCTGATTTTGATGGCAATTTTTCTGGTGATTTAATGTGTTTACTAAGGCGGTTATAGCCTAATAATGCTCCTTGAACAGTCCTGAGTGGATTTAAAGCCTATTGGGAAGAAATAATTTAGGGTCAATTTTGAACAAAAACCATGGGCTAACCATCAGGCTTTTTCCCAATTTTTGGCTGATTTTGATGGCAATTTTCTGGTGATTTCATGTGTTTTCTAAGGCTGTTATAGCCTAATTTTGCTCTCTCAACAGTCGTGAGTGGATTTAAAGCCTATTGGGAAGAAATAATTTAGGGTCCATTTTGACCAAAAACCATGGGCTAACCATCAGGCTTTTTCCCAATTATTGGCTGATTTTGATGGCAATTTTTCTGGTGATTTAATGTGTTTACTAAGGCGGTTATAGCCTAATAATGCTCCTGGAACAGTCCTGAGTGGATTTAAAGCCTATTGGGAAGAAATAATTTAGGGTCCATTTTGAACAAAAACCATGGGCTAACCATCAGGCTTTTTCCCAATTTTTGGCTGATTTTGATGGCAATTCTCTGTTGATTTCATGTGTTTTCTAAGGCTGTTATGGCCTAATTTTGCTCTCTCAACAGTCGTGAGTGGATTTAAAGCCTATTGGGAAGAAATAATTTAGGGTCCATTTTGACCAAAAACCATGGGCTAACCATCAGGCTTTTTCCCAATTTCTGGCTGATTCTGATGGCAATTTTTCTGGTGATTTAATGTGTTTACTGAGGCTGTTGTAGCCTAATATTGCTCCTTGAACAGTCCTGAGTGGGTTTAAAGCCTATTGGGAAGAAATAATTTAGGGTCCATTTTGACCAAAAACTATGGGCTAACCATCAGGCTTTTTCCAAATTTTTGGCTGATTTTGATGGCAATTTTGCTGGTGATTTCATGTGTTTTCTAAGGCTGTTATAGCCTAATTTTGCTCTCTCAACAGTCGTGAGTGGATTTAAAGCCTATTGGGAAGAAATAATTTAGGGTCCATTTTGACCAAAAACCATGGGCTAACCATCAGGCTTTTTCCCAATTTTTGGCTGATTTTGATTGCAATTTTTCTGGTGATTTCATGTGTTTTCTAAGGCTGTTATAGCCTAATTTTGCTCTCTCAACAGTCGTGAGCGGATTTAAAGCCAATTGGGAAGAAATAATTTAGGGTCCATTTTGACCAAAAACCATGGGCTAACCATCAGGCTTTTTCTCAATTTTTGGCTGATTTTGATGGAAGTTTTTCTGGTGATTTAATGTGTTTTCTAAGGCTGTTATAGCCTAATATTGCTCTTTCAACAGTCGTGAGTGGATTTAAAGCCTATTGGGAAGAAATAATTAAGGGCCCATTTTGACCAAAAACCTTGGGCCAACCATCAGGCTTTTTCCCAATTTTTGGCTGATTTGGATGGCAATTTTTCTGGTGATTTAATGTGTTTACTGAGGCTATTATAGCCTAATATTGCTCCTTGAACAGTCCTGAGTGGGTTTAAAGCCTATTGAGAAGAAATAATTTAGGGTCCATTTTGACCAAAAACCATGGGCTAACCATCAGGCTTTTTCCCAATTTTTGGCTGATTTTGATGGCAATTTTTCTGCTGATTTCATGTGTTTTCTAAGTCTGTTATAGCCTAATTTTGCTCTCTCAACAGTCGTGAGTGGATTGAAAGCCTATTGGGAAGAAATAATTTAGGGTCCATTTTGACCAAAAACCATGGGCTAACCATCAGGCTTTTTTTCCAATTTTTGGCTGATTTTGATGGCAATTTTTCTGGTGATTTAATGTGTTGTCTAAGGATGTTATAGCCTAATATTGCTCTTTCAACCGTCGTGAGTGGATTTAAAGCCAATTGGGAAGAAATAATTTAGGGTCCATTTTGACCAAAAACCATGGGCTAACCATCAGGCTTTTTCTCAATTTTTGGCTGATTTTGATGGCAATTTTTCTGGTGATTTAATGTGTTTTCTAAGGCTGTGATAGCCTAATATTGCTCTTTCAACAGTCGTGAGTGGATTTAAAGCCTATTGGGAAGAAATAATTTAAGGTCCATTTTGACCAAAAACCATGGGCTAACCATCAGGCTTTTTCCCAATTTTTGGCTGATTTTGATGGCAATTTTTCTGGTGATTTAATGTGTTTTCTAAGGATGTTATAGCCTAATATTGCTCTTTCAACAGTCGTGAGTGGATTTAAAGCCTATTGGGAAGAAATAATTTAAGGTCCATTTTGACCAAAAACCATGGGCTAACCATCAGGCTTTTTCCCAATTATTGGCTGATTTTGATGGCAATTTTTCTGGTGATTTCATGTGTTTTCTAAGGCTGTTATAGCCTAATTTTGCTCTCTCAACAGTCGTGAGTGGATTTAAAGCCAATTGGGAAGAAATAATTTAGGGTCCATTTTGACCAAAAACCATGGGCTAACCATCAGGCTTTTTCTCAATTTTTGGCTGATTTTGATGGCAATTTTTCTGGTGATTTAATGTGTTTTCTAAGGCTGTTATAGCCTAATATTGCTCTTTCAACAGTCGTGAGTGGATTTAAAGCCTATTGGGAAGAAATAATTAAGGGCCCATTTTGACCAAAAACCTTGGGCTAACCATCAGGCTTTTTCCCAATTTTTGGCTGATTTTGATGGCAATTTTTCTGGTGATTTAATGTGTTTACTGAGGCTATTATAGCCTAATATTGCTCCTTGAACAGTCCTGAGTGGGTTTAAAGCCTATTGAGAAGAAATAATTTAGGGTCCATTTTGACCAAAAACCATGGGCTAACCATCAGGCTTTTTCTCAATTTTTGGCTGATTTTGATGGCAATTTTTCTGGTGATTTAATGTGTTTTCTAAGGCTGTGATAGCCTAATATTGCTCTTTCAACAGTCGTGAGTGGATTTAAAGCCTATTGGGAAGAAATAATTTAAGGTCCATTTTGACCAAAAACCATGGGCTAACCATCAGGCTTTTTCCCAATTTTTGGCTGATTTTGATGGCAATTTTTCTGGTGATTTAATGTGTTTTCTAAGGATGTTATAGCCTAATATTGCTCTTTCAACAGTCGTGAGTGGATTTAAAGCCTATTTGGAAGAAATAATTTAAGGTCCATTTTGACCAAAAACCATGGGCTAACCATCAGGCTTTTTCCCAATTATTGGCTGATTTTGATGGCAATTTTTCTGGTGATTTCATGTGTTTTCTAAGGCTGTTATAGCCTAATTTTGCTCTCTCAACAGTCGTGAGTGGATTTAAAGCCAATTGGGAAGAAATAATTTAGGGTCCATTTTGACCAAAAACCATGGGCTAACCATCAGGCTTTTTCTCAATTTTTGGCTGATTTTGATGGCAATTTTTCTGGTGATTTCATGTGTTTTCTAAGGCTGTTATAGCCTAATATTGCTCTTTCAACAGTCGTGAGTGGATTTAAAGCCTATTGGGAAGAAATAATTAAGGGCCCATTTTGACCAAAAACCTTGGGCTAACCATCAGGCTTTTTCCCAATTTTTGGCTGATTTTGATGGCAATTTTTCTGGTGATTTAATGTGTTTACTGAGGCTATTATAGCCTAATATTGCTCCTTGAATAGTCCTGAGTGGGTTTAAAGCCTATTGAGAAGAAATAATTTAGGGTCCATTTTGACCAAAAACCATGGGCTAACCATCAGGCTTTTTCCCAATTTTTGGCTGATTTTGATGGCAATTTTTCTGGTGATTTCATGTGTTTTCTAAGGCTGCTATAGACTAATATTGCTCGTTGAACAGTCCTGAGTGGGTTTAAAGCCTATTGGGAATAAATAATTTAGGGTCCATTTTGACCAAAAACCATGGGCTAACCATCAGGCTTTTTCCCAATTTTTGGCTGATTTTGAAGTCAATTTTTCTGGTGATTTCATGTGTTTCCTAAGGCTGTTATAGCCTAATTTTGCTCTTTCAACAGTCGTGAGTGGGTTTAAAGCCTATTTGGAAGAAATAATTAAGGGCCCATTTTGACCAAAAACCATGGGCTAACCATCAGGCTTTTTCCCAATTTTTGGCTGATTTTGATGGCAATTTTTCTAGTGATTTAATGTGTTTTCTAAGGCTGTTATAGCCTAATTTTGCTCTCTCAACAGTCGTGAGTGGATTTAAAGCCTATTGGGAAGAAATAATTTAGGATCCATTTTGACCAAAAACCATGGGCTAACCATCAGGCTTTTTCCCAATTTTTGGCTGATTTTGAAGTCAATTTTTCTGGTGATTTCATGTGTTTCCTAAGGCTGTTATAGCCTAATTTTGCTCTTTCAACAGTCGTGAGTGGGTTTAAAGCCTATTGGGAAGAAATAATTTAGGGTCCATTTTGACCAAAAACCATGGGCTAACCATCAGGCCTTTTCCCAATTTTTGGCTGATTTTGATGGCAATTTTTCTAGTGATTTGATGTGTTTTCTAAGGCTGTTATAGCCTAATTTTGCTCTCTCAACAGTCGTGAGTGGATTTAAAGCCTATTGGGAAGAAATAATTTAGGATCCATTTTGACCAAAAACCATGGGCTAACCATCAGGCTTTTTCCCAATTTTTGGCTGATTTTGATGGCAATTTTTCTGGTGATTTAATGTGTTTTCTAAGGCTGTTATAGCCTAATATTGCTCTTTCAACAGTCGTGAGTGGATTTAAAGCCTATTGGGAAGAAATAATTAAGGGCCCATTTTGACCAAAAACCTTGGGCTAACCATCAGGCCTTTTCCCAATTTTTGGCTGATTTTGATGGCAATTTTTCTGGTGATTTCATGTGTTTTCTAAGGCTGTTATAGCCTAATATTGCTCTTTCAACAGTCGTGAGTGGATTTAAAGCCTATTGGGAAGAAATAATTAAGGGCCCATTTTGACCAAAAACCTTGGGCTAACCATCAGGCCTTTTCCCAATTTTTGGCTGATTTTGATGGCAATTTTTCTGGTGATTTCATGTGTTTTCTAAGGCTGTTATAGCCTAATATTGCTCTTTCAACAGTCGTGAGTGGATTTAAAGCCTATCGGGAAGAAATAATTAAGGGCCCATTTTGACCAAAAACCATGGGCTAACCATCAGGCTTTTTCCCAATTATTGGCTGATTTCGATGGCAATTTTTCTGGTGATTTCATGTGTTTTCTAAGGCTGTTATAGCCTAATATTGCTCTTTCAACAGTCGTGAGTGGATTTAAAGCCTATTGGGAAGAAATAATTTAGGGTCCATTTTGACCAAAAACCATGGGCTAACCATCAGGCTTTTTCCCAATTTTTGGCTGATTTTGATGGCAATTTTTCTGGTGATTTCATGCGTTTTGTAAGGCTATGATAGCCTAATATTGGTCCCTGAATAGTCCTGAGTAGATTTAAAGCCTTTTGGAAAAAATTATTTAGGGTCCATTTTGACCAAAAACCATGGGCTAACCATCAGGCTTTTTCCCAATTTTTGGCTGATTTTGATGGAAATTTTTCTCGTAATTTTATGCATTTTCTATTAAGGCCACCATAGCCTAATATTGTTCCTTGGACAGTCCAGGGTTGATTAAAAGTCTATTTGGTAACATTTTTTTGGACTTATATTAACCAAAATTCATTGAAGGCTTTTATCAAATTATTGGCTGATTTTGAAAGAAACTTTTTCTGGTGATATAATGCATTTTTTAAGGTTATGATGGCCTAGTATTTCTTTTTAACAGCCCAGAGTGCATTGAAAGCCTATTTAGATGTTAGTGGATTCAAAGCTTCTTTGGAAGAATTCATTTTGGCCAAGCAATACCTATTAGAGTATCAGCACTTTATTAAAATTTATAATCTGCAAGAATCTATATCTTAAGAAGGAAAATAGTTGAGATTCTTGATAATTTACTTTCCTGTCTGAATTGAATAGGAGAGTTTCGTGTGACAAACCCAACTTTTAAAGAGAAAGAAATCGGAAATCTTTTATACTTACAGTGGATCTTTTGGTCGTTGCTGCTGTTGCTGACACTGCAAGAATCACGTGATGAACAGCAAGCAGAATCACGCGAAGAAGAGGTCCGCCTCCTGTCTGGAAATAACTGGTTGCAACACGAGCAGAGAATGTGATTTTGGTTCATCGAACACGTGAAAGATTGATCTAAAAGATAAAAAATGAATATAAGAGAGGGTGTGATTTGGCCTTATTGTATATGTGAAAGATTGATCTAAGAAAATAAAAATCAATATAAAAGAGCGTGTGATTTTGCCTTATTCTACATGTGAAAGATTGATCTAAAAAAATAAAAATAAATATAAAAGAGCGTGTGATTTTGCCTTATTCTACATGTGAAAGATTGATCTAAAAAATAAAAATCAATATAAAAGAGCGTGTGATTTTGCCTTATTCTACATGTGAAAGATTGATCTAAAAAATAAAAATCAATATAAAAGAGCGTGTGATTTTGCCTTATTCTACATGTGAAAGATTGATCTAAGAAATAAAAATCAATATAAAAGAGCGTGTGATTTTGCCTTATTGTACATGTGAAATATAGAGATAGGATACCAAACCAATAGACAGGTAGATGACCGAAAAAAGTGAAGGGAATGCCAGA
The DNA here is from genome assembly GCA_963924455.1 of Pelagia noctiluca. NCBI lineage: Eukaryota > Metazoa > Cnidaria > Scyphozoa > Semaeostomeae > Pelagiidae > Pelagia > Pelagia noctiluca. The sequence goes on from OZ004322.1 coordinate 5,517,927, forward strand.
TGAAGTGCACACGAAGATAATTCGTCTGCTTTTACTCACGACTGAAATTCAGGTCTTTATGCGGAGACACATACAGTTTTAGAATGAAGTAATATCTAACTTTCTTTGAGTGATACAGAACTTCTTTTGCTACTACGCAGCTAGAGAGGTGATAACTGGTAAAGCACATTCTTTATCCCTTACCACATACTTAAATATAAGTTGAGAACTTTACCGGGATTAGAGGGTGCACTTCCATATGCAAAGTTTGGACACTGACGACACAATGCTCCCCGTGGCCTTGAAAACCTGAAAAGTTAACAAAAAGTTCACAACTCAATCGAAATAATTTGTGAAAATGAAAATGAACCGGGTAGGATTCAAGCCTACGACCTCAGGTTAGATTGGATCGCACCAGTTCCTCAGTTGTTACAGTTTTTGAGGCACAGACTCATGGGTCGTGGGTTCGAGCCCTACCCAGGTAATTTTCATTCTCTTATTCTTTTCTTTCATTCAAAAATCATTTTGATTGATTCCCAAAATCCTACTTCTTCATTAGAATTCTGTAAAAACCCCTAATTTTGTCACTACTTGAAGGATTACCATGACGTACCCATGATTACTTCAAAGAAAGGAATATCTGAGAAGTAACTTGTTGATATTAGATTCGAATGAATAATGTTTTGCAAAAGCGTGAACATGAAACAGTTGTGAGGGAACACATAGCTTGCACACTCTTCTTCGCAAAAAAAATGAATTCCATGGATGCCTTTCACAGATAATCGGTTTTGGAATCCAGATAGCAAGGGCTATTTCAGTAATCTGTTAACGCAGTCAGTCACCAGTTAACTCAATCAGTAACCAGTTAACTCAGTCAGTTACCAGTTAACACAGTCAGTTGCTAGTTAACACAGTCAGTCACCAGTTAACTCAGTCAGTAACCAGTTAACTCAGTCAGTTACCAGTAAACCCAGTCAGTTACCAGTTAACACAGTCAGTTGCTAGTTAACTCAGTCAGTTACCAGTTAACCCAGTAAGTTACCAGTTAACCCAGTCAGTAACCAGTCAACTCAGTCAATTACCAGTTAACCCAGTCAGTTACCAGTTAACCCAGTCGGTTACCAATTAACACAGTCAGTTGCTAGTTAACTCAGTCAGTTACCAGTTAACCTATTAAGTTACCAGTTAACCCAGTCAGTAACCAGTTAACTCAGTCAGTTACCAGTTAACCCAGTCAGTTAAAAGTTAACACAGTCATTTGCTAGTTAACCCAGTCAGTTACCAGTAAACTCAGTCAGTCAGTTAACCGATAACTCAGCCAGATACCAGCTAACCCAGTCAGTTACCAGCCAACCCATTCAGTTACCAGCTAACCAATTCAGTTACCAGTAAACCCAGTCAGTTACCAGTAAACCAAGTCAGTTACCAGCAAACTCAGTCAGTTACCAGTAAACTCATTCAGTTACCAGTTAACCCATTCAGTTACCAGCTAACCCATTCAGTTACCAGTAAACCCAGTCAGTTATCAGTAAACCAAGTCAGTTACCAGCAAACTCAGTCAGTTACCAGCCAACCCATTCAGTTACCAGCTAACCCATTCAGTTACCAGTAAACCCAGTCAGTTACCAGTAAACCAGGTCAGTTACCAGCAAACTCAGTCAGTTACCAGTAAACTCATTCAGTTACCAGCTAACCCATTCAGTTACCAGTAAACCCAGTCAGTTACCAGCCAACCCATTCAGTTACCAGTTAACCCAGTCGGTTACCAATTAACACAGTCAGTTGCTAGTTAACTCAGTCAGTTACCAGTTAACCTATTAAGTTACCAGTTAACCCAGTCAGTAACCAGTTAACTCAGTCAGTTACCAGTTAACCCAGTAAGTTACAAGTTAACACAGTCATTTGCTAGCTCACCCAGTCAGTTACCAGTAAACTCAGTCAGTCAGTTACCAGTAAACTCAGCCAGATACCAGCTAACCCAGTCAGTTACCAGCCAACCCATTCAGTTACCAGCTAACCCATTCAGTTACCAGTAAACCCAGTCAGTTACCAGTAAACCAAGTCAGTTACCAGCAAACTCAGTCAGTTACCAGTAAACTCATTCAGTTACCAGTTAACCCATTCAGTTACCAGCTAACCCATTCAGTTACCAGTAAACCCAGTCAGTTATCAGTAAACCAAGTCAGTTACCAGCAAACTCAGTCAGTTACCAGCCAACCCATTCAGTTACCAGCTAACCCATTCAGTTACCAGTAAACCCAGTCAGTTACCAGTAAACCAGGTCAGTTACCAGCAAACTCAGTCAGTTACCAGTAAACTCATTCAGTTACCAGCTAACCCATTCAGTTACCAGTAAACCCAGTCAGTTACCAGTAAACCAAGTCAGTTCCCAGCAAACTCAGTCAGTTACCAGTAAACTAAGTCAGTCAGCTAACCGATAACTCAGCCAGATACCAGCTAACCCAGTCAGTTACCAGCCAGCCCATTCAGTTACCAGCTAACCCATTCAGTTACCAGTAAACCCAGTCAGTTACCAGTAAACCAAGTCAGTTACCAGCAAACTCAGTCAGTTACCAGTAAACTCATTCAGTTACCAGTTAACCCATTCAGTTACCAGCTAACCCATTCAGTTACCAGTAAACCCAGTCAGTTATCAGTAAACCAAGTCAGTTACCAGCAAACTCAGTCAGTTACCAGCCAACCCATTCAGTTACCAGCTAACCCATTCAGTTACCAGTAAACCCAGTCAGTTACCAGTAAACCAAGTCAGTTACCAGCAAACTCAGTCAGTTACCAGTAAACTCATTCAGTTACCAGCTAACCCATTCAGTTACCAGTAAACCCAGTCAGTTACCAGTAAACCAAGTCAGTTACCAGCAAACTCAGTCAGTTACCAGTAAACTAAGTCAGTCAGCTAACCGATAGCTCAGCCAGATACCAGCTAACCCAGTCAGTTACCAGCCAACCCATTCAGTTACCAGCTAACCTATTCAGTTACCAGTAAACCCAGTCAGTTACCAGTAAACCAAGTCAGTTACCAGTAAACTCAGTCAGTTACCAGTAAACCCAGTCAGTTACCAGTTAACCCAATCGGTTACCAGTAAACTCAGTCAGTTACCAGTAAACTCAGTCAGTTACCAGTTAACCCAGTCGGTGAACAACTGGAAGGTTATTTTGTTAGTCAGATTATTAGAAAATAATAAAAAACAAATTACTTACGCAGCAGGAGCCCTTGGAGCGGGAGCAGGTGCCCTGGGAAGTAAACACAAAAATAAACACAAAAGTAAACAATTAAATCTAATAGAAATAAAGATGAAGTTTCAAAAACAAGTAATAAAGGATATTTTGCGAGAAAAAACTCATGTGTCTTATACAGTTAGAGGTAAAGATTTAGTTCGGGGTATTTTGAATTTGATTTCAGTTTTTTTTCATCGAAAAAGGTTGCTTGATGCATCTAAAAATTTCTGGCCCCATCATCGAGATTGAAGATGAAAAAAGATAGCTGGGAATGTCTTGAAAGCAAAATCATATAACACGGGTTTAAGATAATGCATACAGTACATGAAAAAATGTAAACTAAAATGAATCTTACACATAATTAAACTGTGCATTTGGTAGGTTAAAAACGCCGAACTGGACGTTAGAGCTATCATCACCATTATAATCAGAATCATCATCATCGCCATTTGAATCGTTAGAAAAGTATTCTTCACTATCTTCATCATCCCAATAATCATCTAAAGCTCTGGTGCCGGTAAGTTTCACCTGAAATGGAGAGAATACACTTTCTTCTTTATAAGAACGCACTTCATACAAACGCAACACTGGGCCCGATTTCCGATCGAGAACAATAGAGGAAAAGATTAAGCAAGAGCCTATTATTTGGAACAGTAGAAAAGATATGGACATACAAGCCTCGGCCGAAATCATCTGGTGGTTATAGAAAAATAAGTTTATAAGCAAAAAGGCAATTTTAATCGCTTGTCTGAAATCTGTTTCTGAATTTGAATCTCAATCTCCGTCTGAAATTGGAGATCAAAATTGTTAACCTGAATACGATTCTTAATCTTAGTCGTTGAAAATCTATACAAAGAAATCAAACATTACAAGAATGACCCTACAAGTAATATAGAGAAACACCTTAAATCTGCTAAAATGAATATATGCCATGTAATTCATAAGTAAAATATTCAAAACTACAATGAATACGATGAAACCAGCAAAAGCGTTTCAGTAAAAGCATCTTCATTACTAGTAACATCAACATGAATATTCAGTGGTTGTACTTCTTTCCAAATCTAATATGTCGTTTTGGAAATATTCAAGCCAACATATATCCTATATCATATATATATCCTATTAGAGCAAATGTAAAAAAGCCAGTATATTGGTTCCCAGAAGATAGTGCTCAATACATTGAAGTAGAGCATATCCTGATGAGTGAGCGATCACGAAACAGGCTTGTCGAGATGAAAGTGTAGATTCCAGTCTCTTTTCTGCCAACCAGTGCTATTAGAGCAAATGTGTATATTTTGTGTTGATATTGTCGACAAAATATAGCTGAAGGTGTTATAATTGTAAGAAGTTAAAGGCCGTTTTGTAACTCGATTTGAAGAAAAAACCGATTTGAAGCTAAGCCTCACCGTTTCGTTTTTGATTTTATCCTTTTCCTCCATCTCTTTAAGTTCTTCCTTAGATCTCCCCCGATCTTCAAAATAAATTGAAAATAAAGGAATCAATGATTTATTGTTTAGGCTAGAAAAACTAAATCAGAATCATTCAACTGAACGTTTATATAAACAACCTTGGTTAAGGATGCATACAGATAGCAATAAACAACGGTGATTCTCTCTGGATAACCCTATACATATCAGGGCCGGATCCAAGGAGGGGCGTAAGGGAAGTACGCCCACCTTATTTTGGTAGAAAACAATACAATTAGCTTTATAATACCCTATTTCCCTTAGATTATCCTTTGATATGTGCGTTAGGCCCCCCCCCTTTCCATGGGTGCTGGATCCGGCCCTGCATATCATACACACTGACAACCGAAAACACTTGATATCACAAAGTTTTGGCAAAGAGCTGTTTTCAAGTCTTGTAAAATTGACCATCTGATACTTTTGGCCCATGTTACATACTTGAAAACAGCTCTTTGCAAAAACATCTTCGTGATACATAGACAAGTATATCTAAAATCCAGATTCAAATACTAAAGCTGGATAAAAAAAGTGTATGTCTCTACAATACCTACCGGACCTTAACATAGGCACACTTTAAGGAAACAAAGTTTTCACGAGAATTATGATTATGATGATGACGATTCATTATATGACAAAATAAAGCTTAACCATCAATGCCATATAATTCACTCTAATTGGTATCACTGGCAGATTTGGGGATTACAGTTGAGGACAGTTGCCCTTCGTTTGGTGAGTAGTATGCTCTTCTGAAAAGTAGATTCTGGACATTTCTGTTGAAGAGTATTACTTATCATGGCCCCCAGTGGCTGTCCCCGTCAGATTTCTTCTATGCCCCCCCCCCTACTGAGGGGAATTCTTGTGTGTGTTTCTAATTTTGTTCATTATTGATGCTGGTTCACTGATGTGCTTTAATAATGCATGTTGAAAATGATTAAATCAAAAATACTGGGGTTGGTACTACGAAAGGAGAATTGCCGAAACCTTGTGAGGGAAAGGGAGGATTTAGAAGGAAGGATAAGGGAGCAACTATAAATATTCCATTAAGGAAAAGAGAAACTTGAGGAGAAGCAGGATTTGGACAATCAATCGAGATAATTAGTGAGAATGAAAATGACCCAGGTAAGACTCGAACCCACGACCTCTAGAATCGTACTCTAGAGCGCTATAGAGTACGAATAGAGTACGAATCTAGAGGTCGTGGGTTTGAGTCCTACCTGGGTCATTTTCATTCTCACAAATTATCTCAAAAGAGAAACTGTATATCTTTCAGGAAGAAAAAGAGAAATTGCCGAATTTTGAAGGGAAGAAGGGAGATTTAGACTCTTATTCAACCCCCTCAGCAAATAGGGAATAATGAAAATATTCGGTTACCTGGATGAGTTTTCAGATAAGCTGCCACTAAATTATTGATTATGTGATTCTTACCAACTTGTCGGACATTTTTACGACACTGAAATAAAACAGAATGAGAAATGATGCTCCTTCGAAAACATTTTATTGCAGATAAACGGTGCTATAAAAATTTCTTATCATTATTATTATCATAATCGAATCATTCGAACTGAAATCCAAATACCATGTGGTACAGACCACATCATGGGATCAAGGAGAGCTTTACAAGAGAGCCCACACCGAGATTATTATAACTGGTTTAAAACCGAGGTGGTCTTATTTCTAAACGGTCCTAAATGTTTCCTTGAGTAATATTCAATATAGACTATCGAATTCACCAATATGTTTCCAAGCCCACCCCACTCCCAATATTTTCTGGGTGATGCAATATTAACCATTTTTAGTGCGTAAAATTGTGAACTCTGACTTTCTAATGCGTGATTTCGTGCATTAAGATGAAAAATTAACAGCCTTTGAATAGTACAAAACTTCAAAATAGCCAGAAATATCGGTAATACCGAAACGAACACATGGATTACTATTACTTTTCGTCTGACACTCATCAGAGTAATACTTCAGAAAGAGAACGAAACAGAAACCTAACTGATTTATATACCAAGATGTGGATCGAAATAGGCCAATCAGAAAAGAGGTGAATGATTCGTATGGTGTAGGAAAACCAATCAACACCTACACCCACGATACAGTGAGCTGACCAATAAGATTACTTCAAGAGTCCTGAGGCGAAAACGAACTCTTTCTGTCTACACAATAGGGGATCCTTGGTTTTTATGTAGACTGATTCCAAAATACCTAAGTGCAATTTAGATCTTGCTCTGCCAATTATTCGAAAACAATTCTCACTGTGGGCTTGATCACATTCTAGATTGTCGAGCAAATGTTGACCTATAGCAGAGTCATGTTTCAGATATCATTTAGTTTTAGAGGCGCGAGATATTTCGATCCACATCTGTGTATATAAATCAGTTAGGTTTCTGTTTTGTTTTCTTTGTGACGTATTACTCTGTTGAGTTCCAGAGGAAAAGCTTAAGTAATCCATGTGCTCGTTTCACTATGTTTCCGATATTTCTGGCTATTATGAAAAATCAAGTTGAATTAAGCGTGAAAATATAGTTTTACAGTGAGTGAATGAATGATCAGTCAAAATTTGGTGTGCTACGCTCTAACTGATATTAGGGTTGGTTATTGTCCAGGATATTTTTAATGCCCGATGGCGTCAAGCGTAACCAATTTCTGGGTGAAGTGATCTTAATCTTTTATATATACGCCATGAAAGAGTAGTGCATCTCTGCAGTCAGCCTGAAACAATCTAGACATAACCATCCCTATTTACTATTGCATAGACCCCATCTTTAAGGGAGGGTTAAATGTATTTAACAAAACAGCAGGAACTACAAGGCAGTACCTTAAAAGATCCCCTGTTAGTCTTTCACTTCTGAAAATATTTCAAGAGTTACTTAAAATTGACAGCTAAAGAATTCTTTGATGCGAAAAAGGAAGTTTTTGGGTTGCAGAAAGAATATGCCCAGAGAAAAACCGAGCCTCTCTCTAAAACCTGTTAAAACCTGAGCCTCTCTCTTAAACCTCTCTCTAAAACCTGCCCCACACTAAAACCGAATAGAACTTAGAAAAACAGCTGTCGAATCGCAGCAACAAAAACTCACAAAACATACTTTCAGAACTAAAGTTTCTTAAACTTTTAGAAATCCGAGTGTTTGAGTTTCTGATAACGAGTTCCTCATGAAAATAATGTGAATTCATTATGAAACTTACAGTGGGACAGGCTGCAGATCGCTTCATCCATTTGGAATAGCAAGCAGCACAAAATGAATGCATACACGGCTGAACACTGGAAAAGAAATAAGGTTAATCATAAGACATTGAATCAAGTTTTAATGTGCGGTATGTATACAGAAGTGCATTCTGGCATACAAGAAACGGACAAATAAGTAACTGCAGGCTGCTGAGTGAAACGTAATTTTCTCCCGTATGACGTTTTTTTCAAAGATTTTGTTCTCTGAGCTTTTAAAAAGTAATCAAATATTGAGGCAGAGGTAGAACTTCAGAGAGGATACATACACGCTTTTATTTCATAAGGAATCTACCTCACGGCCTAGTACTAAAAGTTCCTTAAATTTTCTTTTGTTCTAGATTGTTACTGGGAACAATAGAACAAAAGAATCCATTGTATTTCACAAGAAATTCTAGTGCTAGGTCCCTTATAAACAGTTCCTTATAAGAAAAAAAGCGTGTACCTTTGTTGTAACTTTAAGTTTCACATATGCATGCAATCATCAGACAACTCTAAATAAATATTTACATATTCATGCCACCCCCTTGGGTAATGATCCACAATTGGTGAGAAAGGGATTTCTTTGGTATGAGAAATTTGGCTGTCTGCTTTGACGATCTGAGTTTCTCATACGCGGACTTACATTATAGTATGCTTTATTTCAGAAGAGTTTTGTATCACATGTTTACCCCCATTGCATTTATGACCCCCACCCTATTTGATGGAAATTTCAAAATACAACCTACCCACAAATTCTTAGCTTTGGCTGTGTGTATTTGCAGTATAAGACCCCTTAGATTTAACTGCGTGTATCTGTAATATAAGAGCCTTCAATTGCGCATCTAATAGGGTACTATTGAGCACCTTATATCTGGAAATCAAAACACAGAGTTCTGAAAGACGCTATAAATATGAAAACCCCTTCATGAATTTAGTCTAGGGTTGTAGTCAACAGTGAAATATCAAATAATTGGAATTTTACGGAAGGGACCTCCATTGAACTCACCTAACGCAGCCATGAAATATGTCCTAAAGTAAAGATTAACAATATCAAATAGTGAATTCAAATGATGAAATTATATGTTGAACTGAAAAAGAACCAAATTCACAAATGTAGATTCAAGTCTAAAATCAGATTCACATATGAACTCGGGTGGAAATGCAAAGTGAGGCCACAAAACAATGTTACTTGTTACTTGATAGAAAATAACAAAAACAACTGCTCCTACAAAAACGAGCACTAGCCATTTGCAGAATGGTACGCTCAAAGTTAATTCACTGACTCATTGTAGATTAGACAAGTATAGAATAGAGAAAATAAATGTTTAACATGATAGTCACGAGTTATCATGAAAAGCCTTTGATATATAGGGCAACGTTACAGGAGAGATACATCTCCAATCATCAGCTTGTCGTGATAAGTTGTGACGATTATGTCAAATATTGTGCCAGAAACAGCCTTGATAAGTCAAAATGTATTTACAACGTTGCTCTACTAAATATCAAAGGCTTGTAGTGAAAAGTTGTGATGATCACGTCAAATATTGTGCCAGAAACAGCCTTGATAAGTCTAAATATATTTACAGCGTTGTCCTAATAACTATCAAAGGCTTGTCATGGTAAGATGTGACTATCATGTCACATATTGTGCCAGAAAAAATCCTGATTTAAGCATACAACAAAGAGAAGCATGATTTGCATGTCTACCTGGCAAATTCCGCACTGAAGATTCTCTTCAATTTCATCACAGCTGTCTGTTTTCTTTCCTTCGCCATCCTGACTTAGTTTGGGGAGGAATTCGTTGCTTTCCGATTTCTGGACTCTTTTGCTGTCTGGTTCAAGTGAAGAATTCTAAAAAACAACAGGGAGAAAAGGCCTTGTGGAGTTTCATTTATTTTCATTTCATTTCTTTTATTTCTTAAATTCCACAACATACAATTTACTATAAGATGACTACATTTTACTACTGACTATTATACTGAGATACAATATTTGAAACAAGTTACACAAAATTAACGAAAACACACAGAAAAGAAATAAAAAATGAGATAAATTGTATGAAGGGGAATTACTTAAAGGAGGGGCTCTCTCAGTAGTTAAACTTATCGAGGAGGGGGCACCCCCTATCATATTAGTAGTTCCTTTAGCTTGCAATTTTCAATCAGAATGGTGATCTGGCTTTTTAGTGGCCTTTCTGTTTACTGTTTGGGATTAAGTTCAGTAATCATTTTCAAAGAAGAATGCTTTCAGATTACGACGAAAACTTATAGCTGAAGGTGAATTTTTAATATTCAGGGGTATGTCATTCCAGCACTTAGCTCCATGGTAACGAACTGACTTGAGACCGTATTGGACAGTATTATTCTGAGTGAGAAAAATGTCATTTTTAGTAGCTTGCCGTGTACCATATTGATGAACAGATTGAACTAAATCGAAAAATGAATGAAAGCAAGGAGGAGTACGTCTAGCCAGCGTGGTGATAGCTCAGGAATTCAGTATCTTGGCTACACACATATAACTGAAAATTCATAACTGGATGGAAAACGTTTACCGATCTCAAAGAGGCTAAACTGAGCATTCTTTCGTTTCTGGAGCCAAATGTTTCTAGAGCTTGATGGCCTCCCAACTATAGCTAAAAATGTATTGACTTCTGATGTTCACAATAGCTGCACGATAGTTCAGTCTCGTGCTAATCATTCATAAAATTCAAGCAATCATCAAAGAAAATAGCACGGCTAAGTGGTATTTCAATGTATAGAATTGAACCTTCTATGACCGCCGTTAACTTTTTTGAACGAAAAATATTCGATCCAGTTTTTATTTTGAGATGAGTAGAAGACAACGAATAAAAATGTGAAATTATTCTTCTTCAGTTCTCGAAATTGAGTTATCTAGCTTGTTTATTCATTTGAAGGTTGAAACAAATGATATCATTCCTTGGTTATAGATCAGAACCAAAAAATTAATATATAGCAATAAATGAAGTATTACATACAGACGCAGGCCGCTTTCTGGCTTTAATGCTTGAAGATATAGACAAACTTTCTTGCTCAACTTCTGCAAAAAAATAAGAGCCATGAGGATCTTTTCGAAAACAAATTTGCTTAGCCATAGTTTATGAAAATATCTAGGAAATCCATGTAATGATAAACAAGGTAATAACGTTGAACGAGGAACGCAATGGGAAAAAGGTAAAAAAATCTTTAGGCATTTAAAGTTTACCCTATCCTATGAGGGATGTTCATCCAAAGGGGTTATAGATAAAGTGTGTACATAGCTCAGAGAGGCTCATATCAAAGGCGTAAATGTGCATAGAACGGGGAAGGGGGTCTGTTTAACATTGACAGTTACACAGGTAGTAAATACTAGCATGTTAGGCATAAAGGCGAGCCTGTTAAGCTAAGCTATGCATAAACCAGTTATCCGGTCGATCAATTTTGCCTACTGACAGGTTTCTTCATTTGAAAAGCATACAATTGAAAATTTGTTATTTTCAACTACTCTAGCAGGGTTCTGGACAAGCATTGCTGGCCTTAGGATAAATCTTATCAAGCTAACTTGTAAAATTGCTAGAAAAAAGACAGTGCGGTGTAATGACGCGGTTTTGCCTGCCGACTACAATATGGCTTGTATGGTTGATGATTGAAACAAAAATTGCCAAAATTTCCAGCCAATGCATCTGTCTGACAGTAAGACCGAAATGGGATTGCGAAGAAACAAGCAATGAGCCAAACCACAAATACAGCTATCAATCATCAATTTAACCAAAAAACACAAAAACGCCAACATCCAGGCTAGTTCTAACTGACATTACTCGCATATAAAAAGGGATCAAACCTTCATCTGAGGAAACATATTCCTGAGTTAGATTCAATTGTCCTTGCTCGTCTTTAAATATTTGATCATCTGATTTCTTCCATTTAAAACTATAGATGACATCTAAAAAAGAAAATGAATTACATATTTGTCAAAAATATCAAATAAATTAATGTTTACTGTTTGAAAAATACTCCCTAATCCCTCCGTATTCAAAACTTAGAGCTAAACCCAAAAACTTTCTGATGGTTTTTTAACACTCGCAGCCTCCTAACATTTGATGAATTGATATTTCAATTTATCAGTTATTGGTGTAGCCTGGTGATTGAGGTGCTGGATTTCTAATCCCTTGAAGGACAACCTTTTTGGGTTTGAATCCACAACAGTCGGAGTCATGAGCTACAAGCCGTCAGCTAACTCAAGGGCCCATCCTTCCAAGGTTGGTAGATGAGTACTCAGCATATCTTTTCTAAAATACTTATTCTGGAAGCACAAGCTGCAGGTCCACATCAGCTTCACACTGGCATACTCCAAGCGTATGTTAACAAATAAATATTGCTTGCCTGACTACTAACACAGTCATTATCAAGATAAAAAAGAGAAAAACTACCAATCTTACAAATGATGGTAAAATCTTCAGTGATAGAAGTACAATCTATAGGAAATTTGCAATCAAACTTAACACATTAAGTGGAATAACTCAGATAACAACAAGTACATCACACAGTTAAATTTCAACATTTTGAATTGGGTTAACATGATCACGATACTCACTTAGGGAAGTGCAGGGATTTTCTCCTGCATATTCCAAAAGGGAGGGGCTTACACTTACCAAGATGCGGTTTACTTTTCTTGTGAGCGCAGTGAATCAGATCGCCATCAGCCAACTCTATCTGAAATCAGCATAAGCATGTAGAACCCAAGCCAATTACAATGAACATTTGAGCTCCAAAATACTTGATCTACAATTTTTACATTAACTCCTTCCAAAAAGCTCCAATGTTCTTTAATTATTAGTAAGTTCAACAAGGTGTTATAGTTTCTCAGTCAGTTAATTTCTGAAATGAAAACCCCTTGATGAATTTATATGATTAGATATTCAAACCCCGTAATGAATTTATATGAATAGATGTGAAAACCCTTTTATGAATTCATATGATTAGATGTGAAAACCCCTTAATGAATTCATATGTTAGATGTGAAAATCCTTTAATGAATTTATATGTGAATAGATGTGAAAACCCTTTTATGAATTTATATGATAAGATGTGAAAACCCCTTAATGAATTTATGGGAATAGATGTGAAAACCCCTTAATGAATGTGAAAACTACATTTAGAATGGTGTTGGCAAGTTTTCCAACCAAAAAGGTATTTTTGTGCGCTAGGTGACAGATGCCATTTTAGTCACTTAAATTATTTGGTGAGAAAATTTTGAATCTAGTTGGGCAAAAAAAGCTAAGTGCAAAAGATGTATATAAGCATTTAAAACATTAAGTTGCCAGAGCTCTCTCTTGTGAACTTTTGTAGAATTACTCAAAATTCAAATGAAAAGTGTCATTCATCTCTGAGTGTCATGCTAGCTTTTTTTTCCAGACAGACTAATCTAAACAGAAATGTACTTACTCTCTGGTTCTTTACTTTACTTCTGTTTACCAATGTTCCATTCCGACTAAATATGGAAAAAGGTAAAATTAATGTAGAGAGTAATTAGTTCCTGAAGCACTTTCTTAACAAGTTGAGTCCTGATGGTGTGTATATATTGTTTTGTAATATTTTGCTATGGCCCGAACACATATCAACACACTGGGGAAAACTGTGTGAAATCTGTAATGGACATTTGTATGAATTTTCAAGGCACAAAAACCGGCAAAGACGATTGCATTAAGGGCCGTGCATACACAACATCGGTCCAAGGTATAAGATATCAAAAACCTCCGAAAACGTGTATAAACATTGTCCAAGGTCATGTGGTATTTTGTTATCAAAATATTCAAAATTTCCTCAAAAGTCCCATGAAATTGATATATGGCATGACCAGAACTATTTTAGGCCATGGGTCTGGCAAAGAAAACCACAATAGGTGTTGGGATTCAACGTGTTAAGAAATATTTGTACCACATAAACAACACACACTGTGTTTATGCTACCACATTTAGGCATGAGCCCACAACCAATAACATTAATGGCTTACCAAATTAAAATTGCCAAACATACTTGAAATAGTTTTAAAGGAAATCGTCAAGAAACCATTGCATGGCAATACAAAATGCTAGAATACAATGATATTGAATTTCATGAATGTGATTTTTCAAGAGCTACTTCAGCAAAATGCCGCAAGAGATGCTTGGTAATGGCATTGTGGTTTCTCATAAAAAGATTATCAAAATATTCATTATTATCAAAACTAGACTAACCTTGTATCAAATAAGAAAAATTTCTTCTGTTCTGTTACGAAATGAATTTTGCAATGAATTGACGACATAAGGATGTTTCCTTCATGTGTGATATCACAATCTGCAAGAATTATGAAAGTACTGTCGCCATGGATGGGCCACTTTCCATTAAACAGCATTGTCTTATACAACTAAAATACCTTAGCAGAAAAAAATCTGTGAAAATGTATCTCTATCTCTTCTTAAAACACTGACAGAAAATGAATCAACTTTGCTTCCTTTTCGTTTAACACGAGCCATTAATATGAGACCCAATTTTTTCGACGATATTTTAGGCCATCGCCATGGATGGGCCGCACCAAAATAACCGGTGTGCCTCCGCAGTACGCTGCATATTTTGAGCAAGCTGCAGAGCGCAAATGAATCTATTTGAGCGATTGTCAGTCACATGATATCAACCACTCGTGGACAATCGTTTTGCTCACAGGTGGCCCATCCATGGCGACGTTGGCTGATCAGGAATCGTTCATAAAAGTTGAACTCTTGCGAAAATGTGAGCATGAATTTACCGGAAGCTTCGTAATTTGTGAACAACCAAGGCTGGTAGAAGCAAAGTTGGAAGAAAAATTTTTGCTTTTGCTTAGAATAATAGGAGCAAATCGGTAAAACAAAAACTGCAATTCACAACAATTACAACAAATGTTGACGATACTTGGAACTCGAATTCAGGTGAAGCGTTTTCAATGTTTCTTTCTCGAGTATGTTAAGCATTTATAAACAAACAAAACAAAGATAATGACCAAAATAGCATGAACAACAATTTTCAATCCTTTTTTTCTGAATAAACTAGGCCAAAATAGCTGAAAACTTGGTGTTTTCTGGATGCAGTCGAAAATGCTGATTTTCAAAAAGTGGCCCATCCATGGCGACAGTACTCTACATAATGTAAAACATGTCATCAGCTTATTCTCAGAATTAAAACTAGAGGATCAAAGAGAATAATCAGAAAATTTTAAAGTTTTTGTAGAGTTGCAACTGTTTTCAGACAAAACTTCCCCAAACTCACACTTAGAATTTCACTCTGCACTTGCAAGATCTCATCAACCTTGACACGCTCTGGAGACTTGCTGCTGGAGGGACCAAGATTTGCTACAACTTTGAAGTCTCATTAATTTTTAGAGCTAATTGTTTTCAGAACAATAGAACAGAGGGAGGCGAGTAATAGAACAATAGAGACTTTGGGGAAGGGGCAAAACTTCTCTCGTGTCATAGTTTAGATTTTACATTATACTGGAACAGGATCAGACCTCTGACCGGTGGTAGATATTTGGTCCAGAGCTATCTAAGACACACACATGCTGTGCAATAATGCTTTATCCTTTGGGAGGGTCCTAACTAATATTAACGAAGAACGTGAGCAGGTTTGTTAGTTTTAGGCCCTCTTTTCTCTCTACGGGTAAATAACGCGTATTCAAAGGCTGTGAGTCGTATACGTCACCTTCACTTCTTCCAACAGTAGTTTCTGGCTTTATAAGTTTCTTTACTTCATCTGTTTCAGTAAGCTCGCCTCTTTCTGTCTTCTTCATGCGAACTAACAGTCCCCAGTGCGCTTGCTCGGCTGCCATGTTTTTCCCAGAAACTGTGCCGCCAACGATAATTTGGAAGCTTCAAAATCACTTTTGTTATTGTTGTGAATTTTAAGGGTTTACAACAGTTAGAAAGTTAGTTCGGGTAAACATTTTAATGGGTATGCAGCTTTAAGGGTATACAGTTTAAAAGTAAAAAAATTATAAGTGTGTACAGTTTTAAGAGTATTCAGTTTTATTAGACTATACTGTAAAGGATATACAGCTTCAAAGTTACCCAGTTATAATGTAAAGGGTATACAGTTTTCAAGGAAAAAAGTTTTCTCAAGTTTCAGGTACTATAAAGTTTGAATGCACGGTGTACTGGTGGGGCGAATTTCCTTTGGCTGACAAAAACATTGCTTGTTTTATTGTAGGCATTTCAACTGATCCTTAATAAGAACTTTAAAGGTAAAAAATATTATTGTTGAAAATGTTGTCTTCTTTATCCAAAACTCTATGAAACAAGTCGAATGATATGTTCTAAACTAACTTTCCCAAAATTTGATAACTCTCTAAAGATCGATTTACTTAATTCATTTCAATGACTTTGAGTATTGGTAGTTTTAACACTCCATTACTCCTCATCAACCCTTCAATATTAGTCAAAGTATTTTGTTCAAGTTGATCTATACATAAGTACAGATAACCCATTGATTTCAAGTTAGATGCATGAAGAATCCACGCCGTTTGTAACGTCTCACCACAAAGCAGATGAACGCTACTGCATCCATTTTCTATACACGAAAATTAGAAACGTAATAGCAACATACAGTTTCTAACATCGCAAAAGAGATTCTTCCTCCAATACAATCCTCACAAAAACTTCTTGGGACAAGCCCGAAACATAGGCTGAACATGGAGTACTCTTTCTAAAAAAGTAGAAAAAATACTCGCCCCCTGTGCAATGTAGGTTTTGTTGCCAAGGCATCAGGGAACAAAAATACACCTGAATCGTCAACGCAAAATTGAAATGGGGGTAAGGGGAGGATTATACGTCAATAAGTCGTGTAATAAAGATTTTTCTCAGCAGTTTAGGCCAGGATTGTAGGCACATTGCACCGAGGCGGATCCAGATTGTTGCAATCGTTGCAGCTGCAACAGTCAGAATTCTTCATCATCTAGTTTAACATATAACTAGAAAACCTTCTTAAAAGCAAGGCAATATCACTTTGAATTTTCCTTAGCGAAGAAAATAAAGAAAATCCATTTTCGTTGTAAAATATAAAGGGTAAAAATCCAAAAAGCCCCATATTTGTCTTCATTCTGCAATAGTCACTATAAAAGCTGGATCCCCCCTGACATTGCGCATAATGTTGTTGGCACATTGAAGGTTGTTCATTGCACATAACTGCACGCAAAAAGGGCTGGGGGTGAAGAGCGACTGCAAAGAACAAACTGATATAAAAGGCAGCTACCACAATATCATTATTAAACACATTTCGAATTATGACGTCAAAGTTTGCAAAAATTAAATCATTTAAGAGTGAAAATCACACTACGTTTAGAAAGGAAGAAAACAGAACAGAAATTGGACTATATATATACGGTCAAATGCATATGCAAATAAGTGCCTACTCTGTTACTTAGAAAAGACCACAGGACAGCAGGCACATGTGCATGAGCACATCAGACTCAAAGACATATGGCTCTTCATGGCTCATAGTGTAAGTCGCAAAATAGTCCTAATTCAGATTTAAAAGCAGTCTTAACCTCCATATTCCAGGAGTTGAGAGCATATTTGAAATACTTTTACCACAAGGTGGAGAGTTATAATAGGATTGGTTTCTTCCGTAACAGAGTTGAAGCACCATAACTATACTACTAGTCTATATATAATATACACCAATAGAAATACATACGAATCTGCAAAACCAAAGAATCGGCAGTTAAAAAATCTAATTCATATATAGTCAATCTTTTGGTGCGAAAATAAATAACGGCGAGAATGAACGATGGCCGGAGACTAAATAAAGGTTTTATTTCTTCATATTGAAATTCATCTGGCGAAATACTGATAACTCGATAATTCAAATGCCATGAAACTCATAGCAAGCAGCAAGTACCAAGGGAAAGCCTATGAAGTACTGTGGAGAGTTTTCAGTAGTTGGGGATGTACCATCAGTACTGTCCAGGGACACCATCAGTATACTGTGCAGGGATCAAATCAGTGCAGTGGTGGATACCATCAGCACTGTGAGGGATACCATCAGTACTGTGGGGAATTTTCAGTTGTTGGGGGTGTACCATCAGTACTGAGGGGGATACCATTAGCACTGTGTAGGATACCATCAGTGCTGTCGGGGGTACCATCAGTACTGTGTAGGATACCATCAGTACTGTGGGGGATTTTCAGTACGCTTGCGCATGTCAGACTAGGAAATCCCATTGCAAACGGAGAAAAAGCTGTGCGATAATTCATAATGAATGGTAATTAGCAAATCAATTGGAAACTCACTGGAATCAAACAAAAGGTAACGCTATTAATTTCGTTCGGTAATTCACTCAGTGAAATCGACCTCCTCTACCCCAACCCCAGAAGACAAAGTGGGATATTTTGAAATCATTGATTCATTTCTTCTCAAAAACCCGTGAAATCAACTAAGCACCCGAAATCTACGTGTAGAGGCGTGAGAAAATATCGGAGAATTTAGTTTTATTTCGGTCCTGTGTGAGAATATCTTGATGTATATTCCCAATTCAACGCTTAACCCCATCACTACCTCGAAAAATTATTGTTACTGAAAGCACAGGACAAAAGTATAGCAACAACGTTTTTTTGAGTAACCAAACATCATGGTCACTTTATCAAAAGCAGTTGGATTGTATTGATTTGGCACATGCGCAATACTTCAGATTCCAATCAATCGAATTTGGTTAATGAAAAGGGTGTCCCGTGAAAATATGGGCTATGGTGAGATGTACAAGTTTCGTTCAGTCTTTCAAAACTGAAGTATTGGATAATCCAGAAGCCATGGTTCATTCTTGTCGTACACCGAGTCAAAAGAAAATCAATAAAAAATCATGTTCAAGCTAATTACGCAACTACACGAGCATAGAAGAATCTAGGACCTCGTAATATTCTCCCTAGTTTTCAAGTAGGCCGCATTCAAACTGCATCAGCTTCTAAAAGCTGGAAAGTCACTATAGGATGCTTCGAAATAAGATTTTGGTCAGGGTGTCTGATTTAAAGGCTTTTCGTTGTGACTCATACGAGCTCACATGCTTAAAGTTTGGTAGTGTATAGAATAACCATAGTCTGCACCCTTGCCGAGCCGAAAGAAAGAAAGGATGAAAAAATATTTCTAGCATTTGGTGTTTGGGCCTAAATCTACGAAATTCGGCTAGGTGTAAGTTATTTTGTCTGTTTTCTAGAAATTCCGAGTCCCACAGAAACAAAACAAAGCTGTTTATGCACACATTGCATTCTAGTTAACCACAGCAGTTTAACCAATGAAATTGCTTACTATTTTCAGTGACCAATCGGCGTTCAGTATCTATGACACGTGATAAAGGCAATGCCACTCGTTGAGGTGATTGGAAACTCGAGAAAATGAGATACAAAATTCTTCTATGCTAATAACATCAAAACATGTTGGACAGAAAAAATACTACGACACTTTTCATGAAAAAGGAAAAGCCTAATATCTAAGCGAAATTAATACTTTCAGAAATTCGAGCCGGAGAGTCTACATAATTTGTATAAAGATAGGGGCAAAAGGGTTGTTCAGGAAACATATCGCTCAGTCTAGAAACTTTATATTGAAATGTGCAAAGTCGAAAGCTCAAAAAACAGATTGAAAGGAGAAACAAATTGAATACATGGGTATTGCATAGCTTTTGGCCTAAATGTTTTTTAGAAAATTTTTGGACTCAGAAAGATATTGGAACTTTTTAGGAATTAAGGTTAACGTTGAAAATGCTTTTTTCTCACTTGAATCACGTGATAGTTGTCAACCCATGCATCTGATGCAAGAAGGAAAAATGAAAGGCGCAATTCAGTTTAGGATGCAATTCTATTGGAGACACTGCCATCTTTTGCAGAATAGTTAGAATTGCATCCACAAGAAAGAACTCCATAACTATTCAGAATACCCATGCATTCCTAAATTACCCTTCCTGCCCCACTACGCAGATATCCCTAAAATCAGCCCCCTGGTGATTGTCATGAATAAAATGACGTTATCATGACAGGCAAGAGGCCAGTGCAAAGTTTTTTATTTACAAAATATGCAGCAACGTCTCATAACTTAGTCTGAAATTAATTCATTAATATAGATAACTTAACAGAAACTTAGAATACACTTAAATACACTGTTTACACGTAGTGGCGGAAAATATAAATTAAAGGAAGAAGGAGTGAGTTTCTATAATATACAAATGAAAGTGTGGCATCATGTTTGTCCTAGCTCAGAAATTAGGAATACAAGTGCTATTCAATTAGAAAGAAGAATCAGTCTCTGCTGTAAAAATACTTAAAATATTTTTCAAAATTAAATGAAGACGTTCTATCATGTTTTGCTAAATTTGGGAGATCATTTTTGGGAAGACAGCAACGAAAACGAATTGAGAAAAAACATTAAACGCCTTGTAACTGCTTCTTCTAAAGCTTATTTGACTCCAGTTCTTATTTCAGTAGCGGTGCACAGTCGAACATTTTCGCAAGGGTTACAAATACTGCCTTAAGTCAAAAGGCCCTTGGGTAGAAAACAGTATTGCAAAGTACAGAAATGCATGAAATTCCAAGAGCGTTACTTGAATAAGTACATGTGTGCAAATGATCATTAAATTTGCTGTAAGAGCAGGGTGGTTCTTCAAATTTCACCTGGAACTAATATCTGCCAGCAATCTCATCATATGAAAGACGACAGGGAATGAGGACTCAAATATCAAATCTAGCTATGCAACTCTAACCTTGTTAACTTTCTCGAGGAATAAGACCATTCGACTCTGTTTAGGCCTAATTTCCGGATGCGAAGAGTTAGTTGTGTTGAAAATGACGAGCATCGAAGCAAGGTGACAGCATCTTGATAAACAACGGCATCGAACATAACGACAGCGTAGCACCATGTAAAACCGTCCACACCGCACATGGACTCGAAGGTAGCATCACGTAGCATGGTTAGCGTTTTACAAATCTAATGTGGCGTAACATTC
Organism: Pelagia noctiluca; assembly: GCA_963924455.1. Lineage (NCBI taxonomy): Eukaryota > Metazoa > Cnidaria > Scyphozoa > Semaeostomeae > Pelagiidae > Pelagia > Pelagia noctiluca. The sequence goes on from OZ004322.1 coordinate 5,538,807, forward strand.
AATGTGGCCTAACATTCAATGCGGCGTAACATCCAGCCGTAACAGCCTGTAATATCGCAAAATCGTGCGCCAATGTCGTTATCTCCCTCGAAACAGCCATACAAATACGCAGGCTTATCTTCGCAAGCTAAAAGCCATCAGCATCTGTTTACGATATACAAAGTTACGAAATTACCTTTCGTCACACATAAGTGATATCTTGGGGTGTGTACGGGGGCGGTGGTTCGCACCGTGTTATAGTCTCTGGGTCTGGCTGCTTGGGAGGAGCGTAAGGTGGAGGTTCTTGCGGAGTTAATTGTACAGTTGTCCGCGTTGAAGTGCTCTGTGTAATGTTCATAGAATGTCTCTGATTATTGGGTATTGAATCCAGTGCTTCTGCAAAAAATGAAATGCATCAATAGAATGCTAATCATTATCATTGACATTATCAGAGACATCTAATGAAAACTTTTCTCCTATTCAGCACCGTAGGAAGGGGTCAAGGACGAGGGGGAGGGGGCTGAACAATAGAAATCAGTATATGACTTCATCTTTCGATGACGTAAACCATTGTTCTGGCGATTATTGGGGGGCTACATTCCCCCAGCCCCCAGCTTCCTACGGGCCTGCTATTGATGTGATGTTCCCCTAGGTCTGAGCAGCCGAGGCTGTTGATTTATCTAAAGTTCAACTTGCTGTGCGATAAAAACGTGCTCGTTGGGGAGTTTCGGCGTTTACACAATCCTCGACTGTTTTTGTTGACAGCCACGAGGTTGCCGTGATAACATTTCATTCAGGGCGTCAGGGAACTTGCTTTTGCAGATAACTAATCTATTGTCTTATTGAACAGTCAGCATCGCAGGTCAAACGGCTTATTAGTAATTTTGCTGTCACGTGGCAAGGCCCGTCCTACCTTATCAATTTTAATTCACTTCATTTCGGTTTCATTAGCTATTCACTGTGACCCTTCAAAACGAGAAGAAAACAAGTGCTTTCCGGGGGTATTGAAGAACAAACTGAAGTAACAAGTCAATAAGACCTGGTTTCCCTATGATTCTATTGCTTATAATTCTTGACGAGGCCATAAAGGAATTGTCAACTTCATGTTAGAGAAAACGAACCAAAACATCACACAAGTTTAACTCCTTCAACGCACTGCAAATTGTATTTAGTCAAAGATTTTCAAGATTCGGCCCTACCAGACCCTATTCATAGGCCCTGAATCTTGAAAATCGTATACTAAATACATTTTGCAGTGGGTCGAAGGAGTAAAGCTTGTGTGATCTTCTTAATTCATTTTCTCTAACATGAAGTCCTTGTGATTATTCACCCTCGAGATGAACTTTTGACTTCGCACATGCGTAGTTGATCCTCCCGCTATGGTGCACATTTTTGATTTGTGGAAAATGATTCAAGTGAAACTATAAATGGCCCATATTGTCATATTTGTAAAAAACACTGCAATCTATGTTTGAAAATATGCAAAACAATAAAACCTTTATCTTCACTTTCACATTTATTCTGAGTCATCAGTTCATGAAAATATTAATTTTTTTCAGCTTAATAATTGATTCAGTTAAAAACCATCAATGACTCATATTTGTAAAAACTATAAGGAAACAATCTTTGTTTAAAATTCAACCTGCTATAAAACGTTTGTAACTATAGAGAATTTTCCACTTGAATGATTTGTTTATGGGAAAATACGTGCGAACGAAGGCCATAACGGGTTCTTTGTATAAACCAAATTTACATAAAGTAAGTGATCAAAATAGGCATCAAATTGAAAAAAAACGAGCTTTGTATCCGAAAACTTTGATATGTGCTGCTTATGAGAGAAACACCAGTATCATTTGTTTAGTTAGGCATAACCACTCTTGGGAGCGTCGGTGCAGCACTGTTAAGGATGCTAAGTACTGTGGAAGGATACCATTAGCACTGTTGAAGGATACCACCAGCACTGCGGCAGGAAACCATCAGTACTATGAGTGATACCATCAGTATTGTGGATGGATACCATCAGCACAGTAGATGGATTGATACCTTCAAAACTGTTCAGCACAGTAGAAAGAAACCACACATCCCCCCCAATACTGAACACCCTTCAATGTACTAACTGTATCCCCCATTGTACTGATGATATCCCTCAATGTACTGATTACACAGTATTGAATAGTATCCCTTCCACCTACTCGTGGTACTGAATGGTATCCCCCACAGTACTGATCTTCATAAAGTACGTAACATCCCCCAAATTACTATATAGACTATCCTAAGGGTGATATATCAGAAAAACTCTAAACATACCTTGTTCGACACTCGTACATTCCGTCCGAATATTACTTGAATAGCTTTTATATTTCCTGGACCGCCTCCAGACGATAATTATAAGAATGAGAATTATTAACAGTGATATGGATAGTGAAAGAATAATCGCCAGTTGTTTTGTGTCCGAAATCGGTAAGGCTGAAAAATGAAAAATAATATGTCTTAAGGTATACATTACTACATAGCTTGTTGACAGTGCAAATGTATATAGGGAACAAGACAAGACATCTCAATCATCGTGGTCAGTGTCTGTGCAGTATTGTGGAAGGCGTTCATACCATATATTCCATCAGTATTGTCGAAGGATACCATCAGTTCTGTGGAGGATATTCAGTGCTGTAGAGGGAAGCCACGACATATGTGAAGATGGTTTCCCCCCACACAAGTGAATATCCTCCACAACACTGATGTTATCCCAAACAGTACAAACACCCTCTAATGTACTGATGATATCATCCACTCACAGTACTGAACATTCTCCACAATACTGAATTCCCTCCACAAAACTGAACAGACGTTTCCCTGGTCAAGTAATTCATTGGGCCCTCTACCCCCTTTGGCCCTGGGGTATTATGCCCACCCTGCCCCCCCCCCCCTCTTAGTAGCTTTTAACGGATAAGGGAAGTCGGATTAGCACCTATTAGAAATAAAACCTAGCATGTCTTCGTATTGGTCGTCTTCCATGCTGCTAAGAACACCTGAATGTTCTTCGGTCAAGTGATTTATATGGCCCCCTACCCCCTTTGCCCCTGGGGTATTATGCCCCCTGTCCCCTCTAAGCAGCCTTTGATGGATAATTACAGGGAAGTGGCACCTGTTAGAAAAGAAATCATGTTTTCGTATTGGTCGTCTGTCATATTGCTGGAACACCTGAATGTCTTTCGGTGAAGTAATCTAATATTTTGAAAAGAATAAGGCATTGCGCAATCATTGAGACCAGTCAGCATAACCTAAACCATGGCAGATGAATTCAGGCTTTTAATTTGAAAACTCTCTCAGGATTCTAATTTCACGAGATAACACAATGAAGGAAGTCGAAAGTATTATCTTCTGAAACATGCCATCGGAATAAAGCCAAAGAATCGGGCATGAATAATGCAGAAGCAAATTCACTTCTTTTAAATAAGACCTTAGATATGGCGGAGGAAATAATCAATAGGAAGGAAAACATTCTTTATTAGAATCAGCAACAATGATGAATTTGAGATTCAGAATTCTGGGAAAGTTATTGTTGAAATTTTAATATCTGTCGTACTATCTTATATGAAACGCCTTAGTGATAGTAACCATGAGTTTTTATTGGGAAGGACTTAAATGTTGTGGGAGATTAGATAAGATGCTGAACTGGGAACAAAGAGACCAGCAGCTTGCATGAGGTTGCAGTAAGAGCCGGGTATGGGAAATATGATGGAAAACCAGACGCCTTTTTTGGTTAAGATCCTGAAGCGTATTTTTTAGAAAATCATCAATCATGGGGAACGTTTGTGCAGTAATTTAGAGGGTGTTCAGGACTGTGGTTGGATAGCATTAGTACTGTGGATGATTTTCAATACTATAGAGGATGTTCAGTACTCTGGGGGAATATCATCAGTACTGTGCAGGATTTTCAATACTATAGAGGATGTTCAGTACTCTGGGGGAATATCATCAGTACTGTGCAGGATTTTCAATACTATAGAGGATGTTCAGTACTCTGGGGGAATATCATCAGTACTGTGCAGGATTTTCAGGACTGTGGTGGGATAGCATTAGTACTGTGGAGGATTTTCAGGACTGTGGTGGGATAGCATTAGTACTGTGGATGATTTTCAGGACTGTGGTGGGATAGCATTAGTACTGTGGAGGATTTTCAGGACTGTGGTGGGATAGCATTAGTACTGTGGATGATTTTCAGGACTGTGGTGGGATAGCATTAGTACTGTGGAGGATTTTCAGGACTGTGGTGGGATAGCATTAGTACTGTAGAGGATTTTCAGGACTGTGGTGGGATAGCATTAGTACTGTGGAGGATTTTCAGGACTGTGGTGGGATAGCATTAGTACTGTGGAGGATTTTCAGGACTGTGGTGGGATAGCATTAGTACTGTAGAGGATTTTCAGGACTGTGGTGGGATAGCATTAGTACTGTGGAGGATTTTCAGGACTGTGGTGGGATAGCATTAGTACTGTAGAGGATTTTCAGGACTGTGGTGGGATAGCATTAGTACTGTGGAGGATTTTCAGGACTGTGGTGGGATAGCATTAGTACTGTGGAGGATTTTCAGGACTGTGGTGGGATAGCATTAGTACTGTAGAGGATTTTCAGGACTGTGGTGGGATAGCATTAGTACTGTGGAGGATTTTCAGGACTGTGGTGGGATAGCATTAGTACTGTGGAGGATTTTCAGGACTGTGGTGGGATAGCATTAGTACTGTAGAGGATTTTCAGGACTGTGGTGGGATAGCATTAGTACTGTGGATGATTTTCAGGACTGTGGTGGGATAGCATTAGTACTGTGGAGGATTTTCAGGACTGTGGTGGGATAGCATTAGTACTGTGGAGGATTTTCAGGACTGTGGTGGGATAGCATTAGTACTGTAGAGGATTTTCAGGCCTGTGGTGGGATAGCATTAGTACTGTGGAGGATTTTCAGGACTGTGGTGGGATAGCATTAGTACTGTAGAGGATTTTCAGGACTGTGGTGGGATAGCATTAGTACTGTAGAGGATTTTCAGGACTGTGGTGGGATAGCATTAGTACTGTGGAGGATTTTCAGGACTGTGGTGGGATAGCATTAGTACTGTGGAGGATTTTCAGGACTGTGGTGGGATAGCATTAGTACTGTAGAGGATTTTCAGGACTGTGGTGGGATAGCATTAGTACTGTGGAGGATTTTCAGGACTGTGGTGGGATAGCATTAGTACTGTAGAGGATTTTCAGGACTGTGGTGGGATAGCATTAGTACTGTGGAGGATTTTCAGGACTGTGGTGGGATAGCATTAGTACTGTGGAGGATTTTCAGGACTGTGGTGGGATAGCATTAGTACTGTAGAGGATTTTCAGGACTGTGGTGGGATAGCATTAGTACTGTGGAGGATTTTCAGGACTGTGGTGGGATAGCATTAGTACTGTGGAGGATTTTCAGGACTGTGGTGGGATAGCATTAGTACTGTAGAGGATTTTCAGGACTGTGGTGGGATAGCATTAGTACTGTGGATGATTTTCAGGACTGTGGTGGGATAGCATTAGTACTGTGGAGGATTTTCAGGACTGTGGTGGGATAGCATTAGTACTGTGGAGGATTTTCAGGACTGTGGTGGGATAGCATTAGTACTGTAGAGGATTTTCAGGCCTGTGGTGGGATAGCATTAGTACTGTGGAGGATTTTCAGGACTGTGGTGGGATAGCATTAGTACTGTAGAGGATTTTCAGGACTGTGGTGGGATAGCATTAGTACTGTAGAGGATTTTCAGGACTGTGGTGGGATAGCATTAGTACTGTGGAGGATTTTCAGGACTGTGGTGGGATAGCATTAGTACTATAGAGGATGTTCAGTACTCTCGGGGTATACCATCAGTACTGTGCAGGATGTTCAGTACAATGGGGGATAATATCAACACAGGATACCATATTAGTACTGTGGAGGGTGTTCAGTACTGTGGAGGGTGTTCAGTACTGTGGAGGATGTTCAGTACTGTGGAGGATGTTCAGTACTGTGGAAGGAGTTCAGTACTGTGGAGGATGTTCATTACTGTGGAAGGAGTTCAGTACTTTGGAGGATGTTCAGTACTGTAAAGGATGTTCAGTATTATGTTGGGACTACTAGCATGCAATGCTCTACAGTGCTGAAGGTATCCCCAACCAAAATAGTACTTAACATCCTCAAATGCACTGATGGTATCCTCTCACAGTACTGTTGATATCCCCTACAGACGTTTAGACATTCAGAGTGATTGGGGGTAAGGCAACAATTCAAATAAGTAAAAGATTCAACATACCGTCCGGACACGTATATTCACAGCATTTTCCTGGAACGGTCCGGAAATTGCTGCACGTTGGCTTGGCACATTGGACACTGATGCACCGCCTCGATTGACCTCCTGCGCATGTGCACATGGCACATCTGTCTTCTCGGAATATCGTAAATCTCTTTCCGTTTTCAATCATCTTCCCCACAGAATCTCGACATGACAGCCGACTTTCATGAGCTGAAAATAGAAATAAAATTCAAGAATATTGTAGCTTTTTCGAGAAATGGAAAATACTCAAAATCCAACTTAAGGGTCGGTTTTAAGAATACTGCAATATCGGATGGTGTAAGCCCGTTTTGAGTCTGCTAGGCCATAGCATCCTATAGCGATAACAGGATCAACTAACTCGACACGAGTTCTTTTTATTCCCCCTAAGTTTCATTTCATCGTATACATATTTCGTTATGTAAACTGTAATTACCCGCGGGAACGTCTGTGCTTGCAGTACAGTGGAGGATGTTCAGTACTGTGGAGGAAGGGAAGGGTACACTATCAGTACGTTGGAGAATGTTTAGTACTGTGGAGAGATATCATCAGTAATGTGGGGGATACCATCAGTACATTGGAGGGTATTCAGTACTAGGGGGATACCATCATTACATTAGAAGGTGATCAGTACTGTGGAGGGATACCATTAGTACTGTGGGGTGATATTCATTACTGTTGGGTATACCAACAGTACTGTGGAGGATGTTAATTACTGTGAGGAAAACCAACAGTAATGTGGAGGATGTTCATTACTCTAGGGGATACCAACAGTACCGTGGAGGATACCATTAGCATTGTGGAAGATATTCGGTACGGCACCGAAAGCAGAGAGAAGTCCAACCGACATCGTATGACTCAAACTCACAGCTCACAATTCAAAGCTGTTCAAAGCATGGGAATTTCGATTCTCCGCAACTAGCTTATCTCGCGGTTTTCCTGATTTCTGAGGCAACGCAGCCTCAGCAAAAGAAACCAGTATAGGTGGACGGCTTTAGAATTCCCCACATTGCACAAAAATTAAATGAGTAAATGAAAATTAAAAATTTGAGATTCCTTAGCACAAACGTCATTTATAAAATTTCATTGGTGATAGGTGATTGGCTGGTTGTGGACTGTACCAATCGTCCCTTATTTTCTTATTGGCCAATTTCGAAACCTATCTGAGCATCACACATATTACGTTGATAAAATTAATAACAATTTGTAGAAAAAAGAGGCGAAGTAACAACTTTTACACAGAAGAATTTATAGAGTGGCTAAGTGCTGTATTATAGTGGTTCCTCTTTGCCTTTTGTACCAATTCTGGGATCAAAATTCCATATGGTTTAATTCTTTCCTTTTTATTACTACTCCGACGAGCGTCGGGCGAATAGCTTACCTAGCTGTGTTTGGATTTGATCCAAATTGTTCGCGCTACCTCATACAACTTAATTATAACTGAAAATTATGTTGTATCGGTATCCAGGCAAAACTGATATCGTTGGACAGTTCAGCCCGGTTTTTAGCAAATGTGTTACTCTGTGAGATTTTGAAAATATTATTACAGCGAATACGGTATATGCTTCTTGTTTAAGTGACATTAAAGCATGTTCATGCGAGGTTGTAAACACGAAGGAGCTGTACCACAAAATAGTTTGTTTTCACTAATATGACCATGAACTAACCTATAACAGATTAAAATTTAGTTGATAAGGTTTCTATTAGTGTTTCTAGGGTTTCAATCAGATCTAACACAACGCCCCCATTATGGCGAATGAAAAACACCCTTATCATCAAAGCGAGATAACGGTACTAGAAACGAAAATAACATCCATCTAAACCGCATTAATAAAAGCTTTGGAAAAGCGAATCGTCGTTTTGACCTCTTAACTTGTGTTTTCTGTATTAATCTCTGTAATCTATTAATTTAAAGACACGTATCTCTGGCAAAACAGGCCCAACAAAAGCCCCTACGTTTGCTATCGACTGACTCCACATTTTTCCCACGCGAACGAAATTCGAAATTGTTTTAGGCCAGACTAAGCTGATTTCCGCCGTCTTATGAAAACTGAAATCCTTTTTATTATGAGAAGCTCGCCAGAAGGTCCAGGCTCGAATATTTGTGTTTACACGCAGACACACCCCAGTGAAGACGCAGACTTGTGGCTTGTTTGTCAATTTACAGTCCTTTATGTCATGCAGTAGTTGAGAATGCCGGAGGAGGGAGCAGGGTAGATCGAGGTAGATCATATGACTTTGTTAGGTCGATAAACATGACTGGCACTCTTTCAAATAAGAACAAGTTATCTCTTTCCAGACTCATATGTTCTTATTTTCTCCTTTGGTGTTAACATAAGGGTATCGTTCCTCAATAGTTCTCCATTCACCGACTTTAAGCAGTACCGACAAGATAAGGGAGAGGTAGCAAGGGTTGAGCATAGGACCAATGGCTTTCTGAGGTCTTGAAATAAGCATCACAATATTTTTCAAATAACTAGATGATTTGGAAATCGAGCCTCTATATTATTGTTAAAAGGACGATCAAGTATGTTATTCTTAAACAGGGTGCATATTGATAACACGAAAGAATTAGGCTGATGAAATTTCGGTGTAGCTATGCGTTGCTAAGAAGCATACTCGTCATTCATTGCAAGAAATGGGGTCCGCCAACATTTGCAAAATCATTTACTGGTATACATAATTTACGAATGAGCGAAAGATTGTATTTTCAGCCTTCAGAGTTGCTTAAGTGCCGCTTTAGTTTCGAAAAACAAACAAAATGTGGACTTTCCCTGTACATCAAACCATTTAAATTGACGGTGTAAGAAAACCTTTAAAATACCAAAAGATTAATCAAAAATAAACCATGCTTATATTAAACGTTTCGATATAAATCTTCATTAGTAACTATATGATATAGTTATATATATTGTTACTTTGCTTATATATATAGTTATATTGATATAGTTACTGATGAAGATTTATATCGAAACGTTGAATACAAGCATGGTTTATTTTTTATTAATCTATTAGAATTTAGGCTCTCGTATTATTTTAAAATACCAAATATACTTTTTGACATAAACATAGTGTGATCAAACCAGATCAAGCACTTTCAGCATAGTTCCTTAGTTGCTTGATATTATTTCATCAAGCCCTGGAGTTGTTTATCACTTTGGCCATTCCAGCCCTGGTTGCTTTTTGACGAGTTGCTCATTTAAAAAAAGGGTATACGATTCATAACTGCGAAAAACAAGTTGAACAACATTCAACCTGAAAATAAAATGATATTCAAGAGCAACGAGTCTAGCGTTTTTCAAGTACTGCTTGTGAAAATATGTGCAGGAAAAAAAGCTGAATTGAACATAGTAAGCGGAAAAGAGGATCTTTCTATAATTGTTAGAATAACACAGTTTTTGTCTTTTGATGATAAAATCTTTAAATTTGTCATTTCGTAGCTATTCCAGGTCAAGCAGACACAACATTATTCTTTGAACACTGTTTTTCCTATGTATTGCTTTCTGATGAATAATAACACGCCAAAAAGGGCGTTGCGGCGTTGATTCAAAAGCCAACGTGCAAAAGAATGTAGAATGTTTTCAACACATAAAAATGTAATTTTCCCAGGGCTCTGTTTCAAATAACAACTGTTTCTTTAAATAGTTTTAAATTTTTTATGACTTGTTATGTCTTGCTCTGAGGAGAACAATTGTGGACAGGCCTAGATATCACCAAGGCAACAAAACCCAACCAGAACTTCTGCTCTGGTCAGCAAAAGGGCGGACACTGGACGGAGAAATTCCATCATTGGATTTCTTGATTAGCTGCTTTTCGATGCAAGCATTCTGATTAGTTAGATTCGTTCCATATAGATGACCTTATCGGTGGCACATATGTTCATGACGTCATTTCCTGCCATGTTGACATAAAATTCTTAACGTACTACATAGGTTAGTAAAGTCACTTGCATCCACCATTTCTATATTCAGAACCAAACCATAAAGTCAATTCCCGAATTCATAAACTCTAATAGACTTAAATTTGTTATGAACATGGTTAAAAACTAAGAGTTCTCAAATAATATTAAGGCATCGAGCCGATTAATAATACGTCCAGGATGACGAAGACATGACAATACTTGAAAAATAAACTTTTCATCAACAAAAACAACTATCGACGTTGAAACATTAAAGAAAGAAATTTTTCAACTCAATCACACATACAGAAAATAAAGCTGAGATAACCGCAGCAAATCAAAACAAAACTTAATTTCAAAAATGCAATGAATGCGAAACGAAATTAAATGAAAACACTTATCCGATTTTTGAAATTATATAAAAATGTTCCCCAATTTCTCTCACAGAGTTCTCAAATCTGAAAACGCTTCTTGTTTTTGTGTTATGTATTCTTGTTGTAAATCTTCAAACTATTTTTTTCCTGATAATTCATCGACGTTACGAATATTTAACTTTACTTTAGTTTCAGCAAATCAGTAAATAAAAGTTACTCAAGGATTTTCTTGAAAGTTTCAGAAATTAAGCGTTTCAATTCAAAAAGTAAGTTTATTGCGTAAGTAAGTTTACTACCATAGTTACTGCGACGACGGCAGTGTCGGCGAGAAAGTAAAGAATTTCTGCACTTTGCAATTTTATTAGTGAAATCTTGTTTGCTGATTGGGAAATTATGAGTTGCTTAATACTTGGAAAATGCATTTAAAATCAACTTTGACCTTAAAATCAAAAGACCAAGAGTTATTGAAGATTCTTTTAGTAGTCCCAAGTGGATTTAAATCTACTTTGCCAAGTTACCAAATACTTAACTCACTAATTAAAGTAAATATTGAGTTATATACGTAAAGAGTTCCTCATAATCAAAGTTAGAGTACTAACTATATTACTGTAGTAATAAACAGCAGAAAGAAAGGTTTTGCTGAAATAATAATATGTAGCGAACTAAAAGCTCTGTAATAGTTCAACAAAAGTGCATCGAATTCCTAGACTAAAACGTGACTTACCAAACCACTCCATTTTATTCACGAAAACCCAAGATAATGGGAATTATCAATTCAAGATCTGAAATATCTCCGATTATCCTGCAGAGCTTGAGAGGATAAAAAGTTGTTTTAAGCGGACACGATCATCAGAGCAAACTGCATTTCATAATAAGTTCATGTGTTCGCTGGTTCCTCATTCTCGCCGGCCGTCATCTGGCAGGTGATATTTTAAGTTGTAATAAACGATCAACAATTTCATGAGTTTTGCGCCACTAAAAGCTTATTAACATTGTACTCATGCCACTCGAAAATTCCATAACGTGATTTAAAGCGTTGTCTGATCACACTAATCGCATCACAAAGGTTTCATCATCGCATCATAAAGGTTTCACCATCACTGGGCTCCGTCACTCCGTCATAACATAACATTTCATTGGAGGGCTGCGAAGGAAGCCAGACGTTAGCTGCGAAGGAGTAATTCTCTGACAATTTATTAACCGGTTACAAGGGAGCCAACATAAGCTGTAGAGGAATAAGGCAAAGAGAAAGATAGAGATCTGGCTGAAAGAGATAAAATTCCGAGCATGATTTAGTGCGTCCGGTTTTCCCTATCACCGTCTCCACCAGAAAATAAGAAACTTGTAGGTGGTTCATTACCTTAGCCGGAGTAGTCAGGTTACCTAATATCAGCTTTTCTAGGTGAGATTCTTGGTATGAATTCAACCTGTTGCTTTTCAAAACTTATTTCTATCGATTATTTCTGGCTTTTATCTGTCTTGTCCCTCGCACTTTTCTCTCGCTTACCCCTTGGGTCCAGTGTCCCTCAGCTCTTGCTACTGACAAGAGAATATCAACGATTTGTGGCAAATCCAGGTAGGAGGTAGCCAGTGATAGTCTGAGTCACATGATAGGGATACCATCAGTACTGTTGGGGGACACTGTCAATACTGTGGAGAGATACCATAAATGCAAAGGGAGTAACTCAGTATCTTTTTGGATAGAGGGATATCATCAGCACTGTGGGGGTAATACCTAAAAAGCTTCTGATGTCCCCCCCACAGTTCTAAATTTCTTCCAAATTAGTGATGGTATCCCTTCACAGTAAGGATGCTATCCCAAACAGTACTGAACACCCTGCAAGTTATTGAACACCCTCCACAGTACTGCACAGATGTTCCGCTGGATGGCAACAGCACAAAACAAGAAGATTATCAAATGCTCTTCAGTGGGAAAGGTAGAGGGGCATATCACTCCTTAAAATCACGTACACTTTTCCTGAAAATCCTATTGTTCTAATGGAAATCCCTTTGAAAATTTTAGAAAATCCATTCGTTTTCGAATAAGTCTCGTACACTTTGAAAGGGGGTTAAATGCCCCTCGGGAAAGAAGGCATGAAAGTTCTTCAAGGCCAAGGGAGAAATTCAAACTGTTGGTTCTTCTCTCGTCCACGGTATCTGAATGATGGAAGCCCAATAATTAAACCCTTCAAGCACAAGCCTCCATTGTATTTGTAATAAAAGGGTTAATCTTCCAAAGTCGATTTTTTCACTTTTTTCTCACAGTCTTGAATAGAAAGCTCACAATGGGTGGTCGAAAGATAACTTTTTGGTGGTTAAGAACAGAAACTCAGTCGGACACTATTGTTGACCTCAATTTATCTTAAAGTACATTTTGTTCTTTTTTTATCCTCTGTCTCAATACCTTGTCTTTCTGATTGTCAGCCTCCCCTGAGAGGTCTTAGCTATAACCTATCCTTGACGATATAGAGCGGTTGACGAGAATCACCATGCTTCAGATCGACGTTCCAGTTGCAATATTTACCATGAACATTCAACTTCAATACTCATTAGGAACTTACTTTAGGGACGAAGGTAGCTACAACATTCAGATTCAATATCGTTTAGGTTCGCAGTTATAAATACAGTTTGATAAATAGTTAGATTCGACATTGTTGCTTCGTCCTTAATTCACTTACGGTGAATGCCAGAGTTGTATGCTTATGATAAATACTGGGCTGGGAATCTCAATCTCAACCATGTTAATTTTCGTCAATCATGTAAGACACGTCCATTTGAGAAAACGGACGGATGAGCTACTTTCGACACTTCTTTAAAATAGAGCTAAGTTTCAGCGAGTTTTCAGATGCACGCTACTGCATCAGTTTTCCCTTGATTTAATCAGGCCTCTATTACTCCTTTGCTATTTTTCCTCTTACTACTAATAGACTTCCTTCAATCCAGAGTTTATTTACCAATTATTCTCAAAGAAAGCGATTTGCTAACTTTAGAAAAGGCCCGAGCAAGGACGAAGATTGCATCTGAAAGGTAACTGGACACAACACGGTGAGGGCACTTTCACTAAGAAAACACTTATCTATTCATGAAGGGGTAATTTGGGAACTGGGGTTTGCCATTTTATAAACTGGGAAAATGGAATTGGACTTATTGGCTCTGGGATTTGGGAATTAAAAAGTAAATTGGGATTTGGATTGTTAAACACGTCCATATTGAGAATTCTTTTCTTTTTTCATTGCGATTGGAATCTTGATCATTTCAGGGACCCTTATATGACGACATCTTTCCCTGATTCATATTTCTCTGTTCCTGAAGTGCCCACCTCTCCAACAGCTTTCTAGTTTAAAGATTCAGTTACCCAGACATTACTACACGTGCACATTTTATGCACAGATCCATGGATCCATCCAATCTAAGGGACCAATAAGACTTAATACATGAGCCTTTCCAAGGATCAAAATCAGTTTTTAACCGAATCTTTAAAGAAATCAGAAAATAGATTACCCAATAGGTTTTTCATGGGTGCCAACCTGTAGCTCAAAAAATGAGCAGTCCCTGAAACATCTCTGTACAGAATATCAGAAACTTGAAACGATTCAGACATAGGAAAGGTAAAAACGGCCGACAGCAGATTAAAACAAACAAGTTCGTTGTTTGATAAGAAATACTAAAATATTAAACAGGACACCTGCTCAGAAATCAATCGAAGCTGCGAGACATGCCATTGGGCACAATGCGTGATTATAAAACAACGACCATCTCTCGTATTCTCACTTCTACCAACTCGTGTTGGCGGCAAATACACACAAGAAACCTGAAATTTGTTATTCGATAATATTTTTGACGAATCCGTTTTCTCCCTACTTGCCTGACCAATCAATGCCGAGGAAATCGACTTTCGTGAATAGGAGTTTGTGGCGGATGTCAACCTTCAAGTCTTTATCATAAATCATGCCATATGGGACTGAGACTGCGTCTACACGGTAGAAGAGCAAAAAGGTGCGGATTAAAGTTATACGGATCACCCTCCCGTCTATACGCTGCCGAATCGGAAGCGGATACGCTTTTGTTTTCATTTCTCATCACGTGCTTTCCTATTGGCATTGCATCCTCGTAATGAATCCGAACTAAATTAGTGCGGATCACTTGCATCTACACGCAGCAGAGCAAAAGTAATCCGACACAAAAGTGATCCAAACTAGTACGGTTTTCAGAGCAGGATCAAAATTGATGCAGCTTGCCTGGAATAGATTATCAAAAATGCACGAGGTTCTGGCAAGGTCGAACAGGTCTAATAACCTTGGTCATTGCCTTTATTAAGAAAACTTCATCGGGGGGGGGGGCAGTCATCTCCCTTAAATAGAAAATGGCAATTCACCAATGATTAGAACAATAAAACCACCCCCAGTTATTAATTACAAAACAGCCCCCAAGCTAGACCCTGGCTTGAGTGACATAGCTTTATAAAAAAATGATATAGCCAACATCAAATATAGACACTGCGAAGGAGGAAGATTAGGGTTTCTCCGCCATGAAAGGCTAATAAATGGAACAAATCAAATACGATAATCA
The DNA here is from genome assembly GCA_963924455.1 of Pelagia noctiluca. Classification (NCBI taxonomy): domain Eukaryota; kingdom Metazoa; phylum Cnidaria; class Scyphozoa; order Semaeostomeae; family Pelagiidae; genus Pelagia; species Pelagia noctiluca. The sequence continues at coordinate 5,553,950 of OZ004322.1, forward strand.
TGTTAGAGTTGTTAGTCAGTGGATCTCTTTGAGAAAGGTGAAATTCTCACGCACTGTGGCCCTAAATATGTATAACCAAGTCACAAAAGAATTCTTCATTAATGTGCGCCCGATGGGTGACTAAGCATGGCTGATCACAAGATAAGATTAAGGCAATTTTAATATAAACCCGTTTCATGTTAGATCCGATATCCTAGCCTATCGCTTTACGGTTATCGTTACTTTCTCATGCCCACACAAAATTACTTGAATCATATGGATAATCGTAATATGGGATTTTCTAACATTTAATTACAAAAACTCGCCTTGGCTTGTCTATCTTTAACAGCCCGGCAACAACATAAGGTCTGGAAGGTTTGGCGGAACACCAAAAGAAAGCACGAGGGAAGAAAGCCCGGGGCATTGACTTTGCTTTTCACAGCACCCTCTTCATTAGTGTTTCGGTATTTTGGGTTTTTTTTCTTGTTTTCGAACAACACCCTTGTCTTTCGGAAAACGCGTCTCTATAGGAAAATGTAGTACTTACTTTGCTACACCTATGGCGAGTCTAAAACTTTCTTGTTTTTTTTTAATTTAACAATATTTTTAGTCGATCTTAGGAGATTCTTTTGCAAGCTGCCAGATTCTAGTTCTAGGTCTAGGCTGAAAACGCCTAACCTAATTTCTTACCATGAAGCAGTTGAACATGGCGTAAAGATTACGTGAGCAAATCCAGGATCTATTACTCTATTTTTCACTGATCCAATGGTCTATTTACTCAGGTGAAAACGAGCTCACGGACTAATAGAGGACCCAGGGCGATTAACATGCAGGAAAACCAGGTTTCCGCATGTCTGATTTCAAAAAGCTGCGTAGTTCAGCTTGATCAGATTAACATGACCAAATAGAGAAAATGAGGGGAACAGGTTTCTATGGTTATTGGGATTATCAATCAAACGATTTCTGAAAAATGATTATAAGGACTTCTATATCATTGGCGTATAAGAATAGTGCCATAAAGAGAATGGCTAGGCCAAAGGGTATAAATGCTGATTTAACGGGCCTAAATTTCCCTTAAAGGCAGAATATATTTGAAAAAAATGGATGACTTTCAAGAGCCCCACAGAGCCCTCGGTCCCAAAGTAACTACCCTTGCTACCCTCTCTGTACTGTACAAAAGAGCTGATATTCTTTGAACTATATAAAGTTTTATTGTCAGCGTTTCTCTTAAAAATCTTTTATTAATCGAAATTCTGGACAAAATTTTAGTTTCTTAATAAACATCTTTTTCTACCAGATTGTTCATTGTTTAATGCAAAATTTCCACCAAGTTCAAATCACAATCCCGAAAGAAAAAAAAACACGCATATTTCCATACCCAGTATATTCAATTACATAATCAAGAACCGGATGTGCCGTCTCAGTTATTACTATACTTGCTGTGAAGCAACTCGTAAACTTGGCATACGTTTTTAACGTTATATTTCGCTCGTTGCTCTTGCAACTTCTTGAGCATTCCTTGTGTATCTTGACCTAATTCTACCATTTTATAAACGTATATATATGTGAAATTTCCCTCAACATACAAACACGTGCAATTTTCATCCAACATCTCAGCTTATGGCCTGGGAGTTTGGATAATTTGGTCCAACTAAACAGGCTCTAAGAAGGATGCCAAAATGCCAGACAGACCTGAATATTGATGACCAACGGTATCACAAGTTGCAAAGCAAAACAGCGCATCAAATAAGGTAAGATGAATACCTGTAATTAGCGAAGATCCTGATGTTGAATTAAGCTGATAATATTGACTCATGAGGAAAAACGACCAGCCCCACCACTCATGTCATCCTGCAAAAAGAACAGAAAGACATTAGAGCATCACTTATCATCAACACCCATCGACTAGAGAGGAATAGTGGACGTTAGTTAGTTGTTAGGCCAATACATTTGCTACTTCGTAATGTATTGGTTTATGTGCTAAGCAAGGGCCTATGAATAGGTTGACTAATTAATCGAAGCACTGAATTGATGGTTGATGGGTAAATACGATTCCTACCTTTATAAGGTATTGGTTTGTGTGCTAAGCAAAAAGGGCCTACTGAATAGGTAGAGTAATCGAAGCAGTGCATTGATAGTTGATGTGCAAATAAACGTACAATCTAACTAAGGCATTGGTTTATGTGCAAAGCACAAGGGCCCACTGAATAGATAGACTTATCGAGCGTTGCGACCCCGGTCCTTCCTCTCGATATGACCACACCTCGTGATCCCTTTTGCTTTTCGTCTGGAATTATAGAGAACTGGCTAATTCTATCCTAATAATTTGTGACAGGTTTAAAGGTAGTTTTGAACCCAGGACCCTTTGAACAAGGGTTGAATGATCCAACCACTCGTTAAGTGGTGCAAGGCCTCTGAAAGGGTGTACTAGAGAGCGAGTAAAAGTAGTTTATATTACAAGAGGCAAAGCAAAGTTTCCCGGGTTGCAAAACATACAAGTGAACTCTGCAGAGTAATAATCATTAGATGTTTAAGCTAATATTTGCAAAGCTGACAGCGAAAGCCAGCATACGCTTGAGAAACTAAACACACTCGAAAACGTAGCAATTTCGTTATCACGAAATCGTTATTTTCAAGATGGGGTTCACTTTAATTAACTCTCTGATCACGAAGTTTGATAGATAACCATAACCATTGATATCATTTGTTCTAACGGCTGGAATATAATTTCCTAAATCTAAGCTTGTTAACGTATTCCAGATACGCTAAGACAAAGTAAGAAAGACAATATCGTTTTACTTTCGGTCACAACACACATCGATATTTCCAATACTCAAAGATAGAAGGAAGGTCCTGGGAAGGTGCAATGTAAACTCAACTAAAAACTGATAGCCTAAAGAAATAAAATGTACCATGGAAAATTGTGAAGCGGGTTCGTGTTTTGCTGCAAAACTGTGTAGTTTAGTTGTGGTGTAGTTCGGTTGTAGTGTCGATAAGTTGTAATGTAATGGTGCTATGTGAAGAGCAAGTAAGAGCGCCAACATATATTTGCCGTATCTTTGACTTAACAAAGGTGCAAAAGGGCAGTATCCCCACCCAACAACAAAGGGCCCACATACCTCTTATCCACCACTGCGTATACGCATAGAAGAGAGTCCCTTTTCCGTCTTTTTAAAGTTGGTTTTAGAGGTGCGAGATGGGTTGATAAACTTGGAAGCAAAGGGCACATCAGATGATCTAAAAAATTTTACTTTCCCTGACTGTTCCATCATTGATTTAATTTTTCAATAGTTCATTTTTTAATTGCTTGTATTAGTTATTAAACGTTATCATAATTCATATACAAGACCTAAGCCGCTTCAGGATTTTCAGATCAGAATAAAGTTCAGTTGGTCATAAGCGAGTTTTTCATCATGTCCTTCCTCGCTGCAATCCTCGTCAACATCATTAGCCAAAATAATGAGGAGTTAAACACTCGAAAACAGAAAAACTAGAATATTTCATCAAAATTAACAACAAAAGCTATGAAAAGGCCAAGCAAGCCACTGCTCTAAAAGCACGTTTCGTATCATTTCCATTTAACATATACCACGTTCTGGAGATTATCAAAACTACTCAAGCATGCCTTTGTCCTGCTATGAGTTCATTGCCTTTAAGTCCATGTGAGCTTGATTACGGGGCAAGATTCTTTAACTTAGAATACATGATTGTAAATGAACTATTACATCTCTGTGGAAAAAGCAAAAGAAACGAGCATAGGAAATCTGTGTGCAAAGTGAAATAAGTGCCGACTTAGAACCAAAGGTCCTTTAACACTAACTTAGACAAAAGAGCGTACACGAGGGCGAAATAAAAGGTGAAAAAACATGCGGGGCAAGGTCTCCCAACCCCAGGTCGAGTAATATACTATCAAATCTATAAAAATGCGCAATCAAAATAATGAACTATAGCCTACCTTGCAAATAAAATCAGTGTTAACCTAAACCTTCTCAACGTTGCAATCTTTTAGAGGCTAGGCCCATCCGTGCGACATATCATGCGGCAAGCGAATCAGCCCAAAAGACGAATGACAAAACACTAACCGCCATTGGCGATCTTTTTGGATAAATATCGTAAGGGATGACGAGGATTTTAAAAAAACATGAGCGCGGACCTGTTTGTGAGAGGAAATGTCTGGTCGTCAGGTGCTCCATTGTACTCTTCATCTGTCATTCAATCGTGTTAGGCCTCGGATGAATTCAGAATCAAGCCTGATTCAAATCTCTTGTCCTACACGGATTACCATCATTTTCAGGGGGTTTTCGTACGAAATGATTTTCAGAATTTCTAGGCTTTCCTTCAAGGAATCTGGCAAAGCAGGCAACCATGGGTAGTAAACTTACTCAATGAGTCCTTGTTTCCCTGCGTTCTCTGATATGCTGACGTCACTACGGCAATAAGTTGACCAGAGTCCGTAGACTTGCACCACAAATCCTTGTTTCCTTGTGTGCACTCTGGTTTTATCACTGGAATGACGTCCGCATATCAGAGAGTACAGGGGAACAAGAACTCATGCAGCAAGTCTATTTGAGTAGTTTTTGAAAATAGAGATGTGACGTCATTGTGATGACGTCATGAATCATTCAAACGGCTGACACTCGAAATCCAGAAATATCTTAAAGATATTGTAAGAAACAAATTAGTTCAGTGTTAAAAGCTCTATAAGCTAGGCTAATTCCGGCAGCCCAGTGAAACGAACAATAGATGCTTTCTTAAGAGTCTTAAAGGAAAAGGAACTTCTGAGAAAAGAGTTCATGACTGGCTTTATTTGAAAATATAAATGCAATGATGTATGATGATTAACTTGACGGGTAAAAGGCCGTTTGACTTATTTTGGGCTTGGACATTGGGTTCACACTGCTTATTTAAATGAAAACGGAGCAAAACCTATTCATATACGTTCACACTGATACGCTTCAAATACGGAGCTCTTCGAATACGCAAACAAATACGCATACTTTCGAATACGGTGCGTATTGAATACCCTTCGTTTTCAGTGTGAACATCCAATACGGATACATCTGAAAACCACCATATTCTTTCAGTGGAGATATTTGTCTAGGAATTGGATTAAAAGCATCGTATTTGCCTTGAACACTTTGTCGTATCCATAACGTTTTTGCTTAAAAAAGGAGTAGTGTGAATAGGGACTGTTTTTCGTCTTCAAATACGGAGACAAACAAATACGGAGCAGTGTGAACGAGGCCTTAATGTATACAGCTCTATTTCAAAGGTTTCCATGGCATATCAGATGGATTGCAATCTCGTAAAAAGTGACATACTGCCCTTTTGTAAGCATATTCACCGCATGCATGAGGATATACAAACCCTGATTTTCTGCTTATCACTACAAGTGATATGATGTTCCAACCCTTGCAAGAATATATCAACCCCCTTTAAGATAGTACACCACCCTTTGCCAACGCATCCATAGCAGCAAGGCCTAGGTTTGCCCTTATCGTACACGGAACTTTCCTTTGCAAAACTAATGCATGCAGTGATAATGCTTGCCGTTTGTGAAGTGGAAGCCGTTTTGAACGAGTTGATCTCAATGCAAGTGATGATGTTTACCAAAAACTGATTTTGTGCTGGTGGTCTTTAGATGATGCACATAGAAATCCGAGCGACACGTTTTTCCATTTGTACCCGTAAGTCTTTTTACAGATGTTTCTATTGTAGTCGATTGTTTGTGAAAACAGCCAAATCGCTCCAAGCTATCCCAGAAATGAGTGCATGAAAATTTGTTTTTGTAAACAAGCCAGCAAGGTGCCCTCTTAAAAACCATCACAAGGATTTGCTCACTTTGATTAATCAAAACAAAAAGATCAACATTCTGGTTGCATGAAATGAGTTCTCAAACCAGTTTACTCTTCCTGCTGTTATTTTCATAAATAGCCCGTTTCTCCGGGGGTTCTGGACTTTGCTGGTGCAGAATAGCACAAGGGCCAGGGGGCATGCATTTTTTGAAGTTATTTGAAGAACGTCAGGGCGTTAAAGGCTATTTCTTCGGAATTAGAACGATATCCTTTAAAAACGAGACACTAAATCATTCTCCAGACCTTGAAACAACTCGTGACATCAAGGCATCACATTATATCTCTGTCAGCACAAATTCATCGTTTCAAAGACAATGCAGAACCCTAAACCATCCTTAGGACAGAAAAGGTCCTAGTGGTTCTTGACTAGGATGACTGATGACTGATGACTGGTGACTGGGGAAGAGGGGTCAGGGGCACAACAGAGTGTTAAAGGCTATGCGTTGGAGGGATTTTGATATCTAATGTAAAGATACATGTATGAGTCTCAAAACTTTGACATGACTGGCAACCATTTATCAAGCCATTTAATTTTTGGACTTAAAGTTCATCTCCATCAAGCACTCGTTAAACGATTCTTTGATCAGTTTTATCAACCTCTCAAGTTTGAAACATAACATAACTTCATTCCTGACAAGTTATTCCAGTTGGTTTTCAAGACATATTACAGTATTACATCAGATATTACAGTAATATCATCTTATCTTTACTAAATCATTGGAGTGTTGTTAAAAAACTCCACTTACACCATCTGGGGGGGGGGGGTCAAAGTTGTAGCCTAACCTCTTTAACCTTGACTGAAACCCCTTTCAGTCAACAATAGGGAGACCCTAAACTTATTATATAACAATCAGGGTGCACACCACCGGGGAGCACAGGGGCCATACCCCCACCAATTTAGCTAAAGACATTGAGAAGTCTTTAAATGTGAGTGAATAAAGCCACACCAGAGCGTTCATTCTCGTTGGCACGAAGAACTCAAATATATGATAGACAATCTGTCTCTAGTCAATACTGCAAATCCTTTGTGGAGAAAGAGTTAAATCATATATAATGCCTTTTGGAAGGTTTACTGACTCTGACTATAAATCTTAGCTAGTAAAAGTTTTAGGCTGTTGTTTGTTGAATTTTGTCATGAAAGTGTGTTAGACCTATTTCCATATCTGATATTAAATATGGGGTCCTGTTTGAGAGTCTATTATCCAAGAGAAATAGGCCATGTCCTCAGATCTACATGGTTTGCACATGAGAGTGATTTGCTGGCTTCATGTTCTGCTGATGCATTGGGCTTTCAGGGGCTACAACAAACTTTATTCCTTGTGTTTTTCTATAATCATAAAGGAAGAGAATTAATAGGATCCTAAGCCATTTTTAGGCCTTGAAAATAGTAGGATTTTAGGAGCTCCCTTGGGCTCTACCCCTAGACCTACTGGGGCCTTACAGGGCCCCCGAGACCCCCATCTTTGGTCATTGTTGCATACCTGCGGAATGCTCTACAATTTTTTTGCTATAATTTTGCCCCCCCACTGGGAAATTCATGGCGTGAGTCCTGACAATAGGGGTGAAAAAGCATTCATCTGTAAACCATCTGCTTTGCTGCTTAAGATGATGGTGGGCCATGGTTCAAAACCATTGTCAGCTAGGGATACTAAGCTAGAACGGGCTAATTTTTTTGAAATTAGCTCGTTCTGGCTAATTTTAGCTCGTTTTGGCTGATAAAAAATTATTTTCTTGAAAATTTTGAAGCCTAAACGGGCTAAAACGTCGATTTCTTGGATTTCCAGGAACCGGGCCACTATTTTGACGCGATATTTGAGTTCTACGCATCAAGAAACGGGGATTTATGTAAAAAAATTTGGGGGTTTCTCCGGCGGAAGTTTGAGAAAAATGCGACTTTAACTTTAGTGACATTTTCTATTGTTTTTTCTGATGCGGTTAAGTTCGCGTAATGACGCCCATGCCGTGCGGGGAAGCTTTAGAAACAAGGCCTTTATAAGTGCAATTCTAATTTAAACATTTTTGTAATTCACGTTGTATTGACCTCATTATAGAAACGTACAAAGCTGGTGTTAAAGTCTGAATTATCTATTTTTTTCATTTCGCCGCACGGCACGGGCGTCATTACGCGGACTTCATCGCATCAGAAAGAACAATAGAAAACGTCACAAAAGTTAAAGTCGCATTTTTCTCAAACTTCCGCCGGAGAAACCCCCAATATTTTTTACATAAATGCCTGTTTCTTGATGCGTAGAACTCAAATATCGCGTCAAAATAGTTGCCCGGTTCCTGGAAATCCAAGAAATCGACGTTTTAGCCCGTTTAGGCTTCAAAATTTTCAAGAAAATAATTTTTTATTAGCCAAAACAGGCTAAAATTAGCCAGAACGAGCTAATTTCAAAAAAATTAGCCCGTTCTAGCTTGGTATCCCTAGCTGATTGTGGACTTAATTTTGGGGTTATCCAGAGGGTAGCTGTTTTCAAATATGAACCTCTGTCACAAATATCATTAGCATCAGACATCAACTATACGTAGTGATGCGCATCAACTATATGTAGTGATGAAGAATGTGCTTCCATGCCCTTTCTGGAATAAATAAGGCTTTTTGTGGCCTTTTGTAGACTAACATGCTGAACAAACTCAAACCCATCTGTACTTTGACTTGGCTCTGAAACTGTCCCTAATCCAGAGATATCACTAATTACAGCCTTTCCAAAAAATATCCTTTTGAAAAAACTACAAAATTCAAGGTGTCTCTCTACAGTTTTTTTATCATTATAGATAACAAGTTGGACGAAAGACCAATTTTTTTTGCTTTTAGCTTAAAAGAGGATTTATCAGCTAGTCCAGAGTAGGAAAACAAGTAGATGCACCATCAAGTCTTGTTTGACAACTTGGTATTGTTATGCACACAAAAAGAACCGCGTTTCACACCTAACACTTTAACCTCTGTCTAAAACAATGTCATGCGACGTTATAAGCAGTGTGAAGTTATCATTTTAGGGGGTCCAGGGGGGCCATTGCACCAAACCACACACCTCATGTAGGCAAGAAGGGCCCCCCAAAATAACAAAAATTGCAAAACACTATGTAGAAAACTTCAGATTCTGTCAAATAAGGATGTTTGGCCCGGTAGTCTCTAAATCTGATACAAGATGTTAATGTCATTGAAGTATTGAAGTATTAGTCATAGTAAAGTATTGATCTACCTACAAAATGGAGTTTTATGAATAGCTTTAGATTATATCAAGCCTAATAAAAGTTTAATGTTTAAGTTAAGATTAATTGTCTGCTTGCATTATTTACTACATTTTGTTTTGACTTTCAATGAATTTATCTTTTTATCTAATTATCTGTTCAATGAGTTACTCTTAACATTTCTCAACATAAAAAAGTTGCTATAAACAAAAAAATTTATTGAAAATCTTATTCAATTTTCTACACAGGAATGGTGTGGGCGGGGTTTAGAAGGATTGGGCATGATTTACAAATATTCAGACTGCAAATTTTAATCAAATGCTGGGCAAGGGAAATTTCTAAACTGCACCACAAACTTGAAAAGAAATTGACCACAATCATGTGTTCCGTGGCAAAAAATTGTATGCTCTTATAAAAAACTCCAAAACATTCTGCCAAAGGTGGAAATTTGTTTAACAGCTGAGAATTTGCCAAAAAGTACACCACGGCTGATGCTCATTTTCGCTTCTTTTCAGCTTGCATCATTTCTCAATGCAGCCCATATACATCAAATGTTGGTGAAATGAAAGTGCAGCAGAAAAGCTTTCCATAGTCAGATATAATAGGGGATTTTGTTAATGACCCCCTAAACAAGATTTCCTTGGAAATAGGCATTGGGAGACATTATTTCTACCCCTTTTACCAAACTTCAAATAAATTTTAGTTTTCCTACAATGCAATGGGAGTTACGTCAGTATCATTGACATTCTAAAAAGTGTTTACAACATTTTTGCTCACTGACGTATCTATTTAGTAAAAATCATTAAAGATTGGAATTTGGTCAGCGAAAAATCAACACTTTCAACCCCACAAGCTATGGTCGATATTCACCTATTAAGTCTCAAATGGTTCATGATGTTTCCCTGTAGATTTTGTTGGATGTGTGCATAATTTTTACCTCAATTCTCTGGTGATTCCATTGATATGAATGATATGGATAGCTGTATGAAAATAGCCACACAGCAGAATTTATTATCAATATAGGCTACCCAGAATACCATATGGGGGACTTACTTCAAAATATTCGAAATTAACAAATGCAGCAGAAAAATCAATAATTACTATGTACGATTACAGACTATTTCGCAATTCGATTTTCACATGGTCACTGGAATTTATGAAATTGTCCTTAAAAATGTCTTAAACAAATATGGAAAAACTATTCATATGTTATGATAGGCCTATGTACGTAATTTGCTAGGTGAATTTAAAGATCTTACATCTATCTAAGTACAAACTAGGACGAACAGTGAACGGATCTATCGAGAAGATGCCCTCTTCTCTGCTGGAGAGGCCTTATACTTTTGCGACGGCCTAACAAGCATAAATCGAGATTTATTAGTTATGTTGAATTTTACATGGCTGATCTTCAAGTACTTCAATAATTGAGATGTCCACTGTTGATAATATATATAACAATCTCAAAAATGTCTACCAAATGCTTGAGTTGATGGGGAATAACCAGCGCGTCGTAGAGAGTGGGACATAGGGCAAACTTATCCAAACAAACAGGGCAGGCAGCCATTTTTCTGTGACCATGCATGAGTCAACCCAGTGTCAAAAGTGTCGTATTTGAAATAAAATAATGTCGCAGTGGAGAATCATATCTCTACAGCAAAGTTAAAACGAAATAATACTATACCTGATTCAATTGCCTTTTTCCTTATCTTGCGATAATCGAAGATGTAAAATTGACCGCAGAGATCTTAGGAGGGATGAAAGTAAACAGCAGTCCCGTCTTTAGCAGTGCAGGCCACTTCAACTAACAAATACTATAACTTAATTATGATAATTTATGCACTGAAATTGCCGCCAATATATTCGTAAACAAAGGGTAATCATTCGAGGAACAAAGGAATTTCTTGACTCTTTTTGTTCACTGGTCTTGTTTATCTTTTTGTAAATATCAACAATACAGTACGTGAAAATAGCACAGATATAGATCAGAAGGTATCTTGTATACGTTTAGTAACAGACAGATAAGATGCTACCACCCACGAAAAAAATAATAATGTAGCCTGGCTGCCTAGCACTTTTAAAATGCAGTCTCTCAAACGAGGACGCGTTCAGACCGCTCTGCCCTAGGCCCCCTGACGTCAAGTGTTCGTCCGATCGTCAATAAAGATTCTGAATGGAAGAGCGCATTCAGTGTGGTTCAATCGCAGCAACAAGAAATTCTTGCAGTATACAGTGTAACTTATCCTCGTCCAAGTTCACGAATACAGGTTTAAAACCAGAAGGTGGTAATTCCAAACTCACATAGCGAAATACTTTTTATGCTAGATAAACATCGAGTTGATATTTTCGAAATCAGCAGTATTCTGTAACTATTTATGAGCAATTGCGCACTTAAAAATTAATAAGTATGATTGAAGAACTGGTAATAATGATAACATTTCATAAATATTCAAAAATGCTGCAACAATTATCGTTTCGTACACATGAGTTCAGTTTCAAGATAGCTTTACCCTCAGAGGACACGAAAACATGTTGATGCAGGTGGAGTAAAACTGCAGTTTCCGTTTATTCAGTTGTGAATATTTGTTTCCAAGATGAAAAGTTGAAAGATCATTGCACGTCTTTATTCTATATAAATTATTTTGCTTCTTGTTGTTGTTTATATAGTAAGTGTTATAACCTCTCGAAAATGCGGTCAGACCGTTTTGCCCTAGGCCTCATGAAGTAAATTGTTCGTCAATAATACTTTGGCCTGAACTTTGGTCCATAACACTTAACTTTTCGTGTAAATAATGTTTCCCACTGCATGCGAAGGTGGAGACGCTGTCATGATAACTTTTGTAAAATGTAATTCAAAACGAGCACAAAATGTTAGAGCTTTCAGCAAATATCTGGTCGATAGACTTTAGAGTCGAGACAGGAAGAAACGAATATTTCACTTTGAAGCGTATTTCAGTTAAATTCATGCGGAACACATTGCATCTTTGAAAAAAATTCTAAAAATTTCACATTTCCAACATACAACTTGAAAAATCATATATTTTTGAAAATCAAAACAATTTTTAGTAAATACTACACGAAAATTCTGTATGCTATCTACCATCCTCAGCGTCTTCATTTTCACAACGCCTCGAATAAAGAGAAATCCGTTGTTTAAATGTATTATCAAGGGATGGTCCTCGAATTATCGCTACGAATTTCTCCTAAATGAAAGCCCACACATAAGAAACTCTATAATTCAACGTTAACCTAGACGGTTCTCGGGAATGATGGAAACTTTACTCAAGAGTTGTAAGGATTTGGAAACAACTCAAGGATTTAGTAACCGTTCACAAGTCTCCCTCATATTTAAGGGAAATCGTCTTACATTCGTTTCATGAATGACGATTTTTGAAATGAATTTCCAACGATAATCGGAGGACAATCGCCGTGTAGTGCTGAGAAGAGTGTTCAGTAATGTGGAGGGATACCGTCAGCACTGTGAAGGGAAACACTAGGCACTGAAGAGGTAATACGCAAAGTGCTTTTAGCTTCCCTGAGGAGTACTAGACATGCCTGCAGAGCACTGATGGTGTACGTCCACAGTACTGAACATCCTCCAAAATACTAGATGACAATCCATATATCTGGAGACTCTTCGTGAAATACAGAATACAGAATTTTCATAATATTAAGCTGCAATATAACCTGGAATTCAAAGGTTATGATTAAGAACTAAATGTTATCGTTTTTTAATATAGTGAATGATTCTAGAATATCATATCTGCCAACATAGTATAAAAATATTCTCTTCTTAGTTAAGAGCTCCAAAATTGCCAGTAATACAAGACACATGGAAACAGATAATACCAAAGCATATCGGCTGACACATGCAAGATGTTATAATAAGGATGAATGAGTACAAATCTTAAGAAAAATATGACTTCACTATTTAGCTTTCGGTATCTCTATCTTTCAGAAGTTTTACTATGATGAATGTCAGACGAAAACTTTAGTATGTGTTTCACTATGTTCCAAATATTACTAGCTATCTCGAAATTATATTTCTAACCAAATAAAGCAGTGCATAAGCAGTGCGTAGCAGCATTAGCCTGACTTCCCAGAAATGAAATGAGACAGCGAAGTTGAAAACCGATCGGGGTAAAGGAGGGGGATGTATCGAAATTGCATAGGTAGTACCACCCATATGCAGTATTCTCTTCTTGGAAAGTGCAGAAGTTAAAGGACTAGAGAGAAGACAGCCCACCCCCCATGTAAAAGGTTTCAGGCCTAAGCTCATCACACTATTTCAGAAGTCGTAGGCTCGAAACCTATCGAGGTCGTTTCCACTCATGCAAATAATTTCAATTGATTTTTCAAATCTTGATTCTTCTCATGTTTACAAGGATCATATCTGTTCGTCCATTATCGATCACATTTTTTAAAAAATGCAAAGCGAAGGCATAGAGGTCCAATCATATTAGCATTCAAGAACCTCTGGGAAATTACCATGCATCAGCAAAGCCTACTGATAGATACTAGTGCTTAAAAGGAACTTTGATTATGCAACTAACACCCAGGGCTATCTATTATTTCAAGAACGGCGTCGAGTCTTGGAGCCAGGGCATCAATATTAGTCTTGGCTATTTAGAAGGCGTTAGTTTTGAGCAAGGCCTAAGATTGGGTAAGTGACGTGGATCTTGGGATTAGGGGTCATTCAAAGTTTCGGGCTAGGGTTTAAGGTCTGTTACACGATAATCGATGCTAGGCCTCTTTTCAAAGAACTTTTTGCACAAGAAACGGGTCATTACTTGGATGGTTCTGGCTGAATATGGCTCATTCTTATGCCCATCAACAGCATAAGCACTAGTATCTATCATCGACCATCCATTATATTCTAATTATCATTGTGTATTCTGCGTAATAACTCTGTGACCGAAAGACCGGTCATTACAATGTGTGCTGGTTAAAAGCAAATATACGTCAGCAACTTATTCAAATTTGAGCTTGAAAACACTTCAAAATATACTGGAGACAACATGTCCATCTTAAACACACGGAACAACGGAATCTTACTTGACAATCGTTACACACATTTCAAAAGAGCAGTTCACACAGCCAGGGGGGTTGCTTATCGTCATTACAGCTTGATGCAAGCAGATTGTTCTTGGCACGTCACGGCTTAGTCGACTTTATTCTGGAAAAGAAAACATCGTTACTGATTAAATTCACAAATTACCAAATTGTTTCCAGTACATTCCAATTAATTCAAGTACTCTTCTCCATTATTCCAGTACTGTGGAGGGTGTTTAGTACTATTGAGGTAATAATCATAGTGCTTGTGAATTCCCTCCACGAAAAACCCCTCAGTACTAATGATATCCCTCACAGTTCTGAACACCCTCCACAGTACTGATGGTTTCCCTCAACACTACTGGATTTCCTCATTACTGATGATATCCCCATAGCACTGAATACCTTATGCATCGATGGTATCCCCTACAGAACTAAATTTCCTCCAAATTACTGAACAGTATCCCCCACAGCAGTGAATGTTAATCCTCTACAGTACTGATTGTATCCTCGCAGCACTGAACATCCTCCATAGTATTGAGCACCCTAAACAGAACTGGAAAGACGTTCTTCAAGCTGAGCATGACCATTACGAATATCTATTTTCATTGATTAGAATATTGTATTTATTGATTAGAATATCATATAGAATATAAATCACTTTGAATATAATAACAAGCATTGGGGTAAGAAGTTGAGCATAAAATCTGCTGATAACAGATGGATGGTATGTACTAGAAAGGGGAAGGCCGAGTTTCGTAATCAAGTATCACAAACAAAATAATCACTTATCACAAACAAAATAATCATCTATAGTAAAAATTGTAATCCTTAAGATAGCAAAGCGATTTCAGACATAAGAAATACATGTCATTTAATTATGAGGAGCGGGACCCGTAACAAGTAATCGAGTGAACAATTGAATAAACAATAATGTATCACTCAATAAACATGAAAATCTACGGATTTATGAAAAAGACAACAAATCAAAAAACAATATGATCTAACCGATGAGAAAATTAAAATAGTAATCCCTTTGTCTGGTGTCCCTTGAAGATCAGTAGTTAGAGAAAAAACTGGCAAGGACATTTATTCACGAGCCAATGAGTATGAGAATTTTATCTTGAGTTGGCTGATAAAGCTCTAGTAATACCCTCTTTTATAGAATAATTCACCAAATCTTCTTAGGTTGTATGATTCATTTGGTTTCCAGAGTCTACGGTATTTTCAAATACAATTTGAATATGCAACTGTTTAAATGGACACAGTTATCCCACCTTCCAGCCCTCGAGGTGATAAGCGACGACTCACCTTCCATCACAAACCTTCGCATTTTTTTCATACTATGTTCATATTGAAAACGTTTCATCCCAGTCAAATGAGATCTCACTCGTTGAGAGGTGGATCTCCCCTGGATGTGGTGAAATTCTCCCATGTAAATGCAGAGAAGTTGGAAAAAAGCCGATAGGTAGGAGCAAACCTAGATAGTGGGAGGAAAACTGGAAGGTTGGGGGGAAAATTAAAAGTGGGATGGAATAGGCAGAAGAATAATGAAAGATGAAAACAGCTCGTGTTCATATCTCGAATTGGATCCTACCTTGGGGCTTACGAAACTTAAAGGTGGGAAACTTTAATGAAATTTCAGATATAGACCAAATTCTGTTCTCTTCTCACCTCCCAGCTTTTAGCTTTTATAAATTTTGTCCATATGAGCAGGACTCAAGCATAATTATTGACTTTCTACGCCACCCAAGTAATCTATAATTCTCTTTACTGCCATCTGCCTTATCGAGTCTAATATCAACTCTTAGCAGCATCATTCGAATTAAAACTAATATCTACAACAAACAAATGAACATAAACTTACTGAACAGGGGTCTTATCCGGCGAGGTCCCAATCTTGTTTATAACTCCTAAAATTTCTTTATCATAACATTCATCTAGAACCTAAAAAAGATTAATGAAAAACATAAAAACACACTCAGAAAAGAGGTTGGTACAAATCAAAAAACCACTGTTCCCAATCACGTTTATCTCACTTAATGGGACATTTTACTAACCCAAGACTTGACCTTCAAGGTATTGAATAATTTCGATGACGTTACAACTGTTATTCTAAACAACCCACCCGTGACAATCAAGATAAAAGAGTTAATTTCGTCAGTATAAACATAAATTGTGAATTCATTTGATTCCATTTTTGAACAAGATAAGAAACCACAAGATTGATTTGATCAAAAGATAATAAAAGCACAAAAGATTCAAAGAAAAGGGGCAGTACCTAAAACAATGGGGGCAGGGACACAAAATTTTGAGTTAAATTACCTTTGAGACAGTTCCTTTGGGTGGGGTAATTTGTCTACCACCACTCTTTCCAGATATTTCGTTTATCTAGAAAGAAATGTAAATACAGTTAGTATTTAAGTTGATAAGTTGCAGTGACGTGCACCCATGCGAGTTCCAGCTAGAGACTAGGCCCAATCTTAAGTAAGCTAGCACGTTTGAAAGACACTCACTGACCTATCAAGGGACGGAGAACCTTATAACAGAAACATAACGCAGGACACTCAATGCTCTTAATGCATAGCGGTAAATGTATTGTATTAGATAAACTAGCAATTGTATGGTATACATGTTTTCTTCTATCAATCATAAATGTATATAAAAAGAATGCAATCTACTATCAAATCAGCTGGCACCCTGGCTATTTTCTTAAGGCAGATGGGAGTCGACTCCCAGTGAACTAAAAGTACTACAGCTTCTGGCCAAAAGAGATGAACATAAAACTAGACAAGTCTTGAGCGTACCGTTTTCTGCATTTTCACAGCTCTATGTGTTGTTTGCTTCAGGTATTCCGAGCTTTCCTTTGTCCTTGTGTCGTCTTCTCCAAACTAAAAGGAATTAGTCAAGAGCATTAGCAAAAAGACCTAAGAAGTGTGCATATCTACTTTCAAACGAGGTCAGTTCTTACCTCTAGGCCTTACTCAGCATTTAGAAGTAGCTGATCGAACAAGGAGGCTGCATGGCATGACTTTCTTGACTTATTTCAAACTCACTGAATGGCTAAGAGGCTTCCCAGCTACAGCGTCCAAAACCCCTCGACATACAATAACACAGACCTGGAGGTTGTCTTAACTAGAACACTAGTTCCCAGGTCCCACACTCGCTCAGACATCACCAAATTTGGTTCTCCCAACAGTTCTGTCATCCGTCATTGATGTTAATTCTTGCACATGCAAACCAATGTCAAGTGTCTTTCATCAGCTGGTCGATGCAAGACGTAACTGGCCAATCCCTTTTCACGAATCCTTGCCTTGGCTCCAAGCTTAGGAGCTTACATACGGACCAAATCATACTGCAGCAGATTACAAAATAATACTTCGAATAGGTCTAGGAGCTTTTTACAGAAAAGAAGTTTAATACTTAACAGTTAAAAGTTGTTTCCGAGGCATGAAACAGCTTTCCACTAAATCTCGTGAAAGCTGTGATTAACAAGGAATTCTTTTCTCCTTAAATAATCTATTGTTATGATCAGAGCCAAAAACTGGCTACATAACAGACAGATATAAGGAACAAAACAGGATATAATTAGCAAAATCTTGGTTTTACAACCAGAAAAGGTAATATCATCAACGCAATTTCTTTTGTTTCATTCAAAAATTTCTCTTGTCAATATATAAGCTTTTGCCTGAAACTTTTTTGCCCGAAGTATTATGAAGTAGAGTCCGATAAGTTTAAGGTTTTAATTTATCATATAAAAAAAAATATCTAGGTAGCTAAAAACTCACCAACTTCTTGTAGATAGCGAAGGTAGATTTTTCATTGTTGATAGCTGCTCTGTAGTCACCATTGCAGCATTGGGCACGGGCAACCAAGTGCTGTATCGTGGCTGTTTGAATGCTCTCAGCACCGTAGTACTTCAAATGCACCTGCCTGGCACGCTCAAGGAATGTCTGGGATAACTCGAATTCACGCTGACTGTGCAGCATCAGACCAATATTTGTCTGTCAACAAAAATATTTATTAATTCAAGAATAAGAAAGGTCAAGAAGTCCTTATTTCCATACAGTACCGTAGAGAGGGGGTAGCCAAGTCAGTTACCAGGGACGCCCGCAAAATCTAAGGGCCTGTTCCTATGGGCAAAGATACTTCACCTGCCAGACCCGGGGCTGGCGAGTGATATTTCACCCTCCTATAGAAAACCATTGAAATATCAGTTTGCGTTTATATGGAAAATAAGACATCACTCCACACCACTGGAGTTAAGATTCGCCTCTCAGGAGGTGAAGTTTTACCCAGGTGAAGTGAAGTTTCTCCATATAAATGCAAAACTACCGGCCTCATAACAATGGAAAATCAATGATAAGTTGACGATTAATGATGTCTAGGGATTTACCTCGCCCCTCAGACCCGGCATGAAATTCCCATATAAACAGGACTTAAAATTTACTTCACCTGCCAGCCCCGGTTCTGGCAGGTGATGTATTTTTCCCATATAAACAGGCCCTAAATTATCTATGTTTATTGATCATGAGCTCTCTTTCAGGGGAGTTTAGGCCCAATGAATTAGCATTCACCGTCGGACACAGCCAGTATCTTGACGGCCCTGTTTCCATAACGGTCTCTAAGGTGTGCGGTAAAAAATTGTAAAATAAGTGATTTTTATGAGAAGATTGGGAAGTAAAGAAATGTAAGTAATATGTACATAGATTTAAGGCATGGTCAAACATTGTTCTCACTTGTGGGCTACCACAAATACAATGTGCCTCCACTTGGTCTTGAACCCAGGACCACGGGAACAAATGTGAGCCTGCTAGCCACTGCCTTAAAACAGGGCAATATATGAAAATCTTCGTCGTATTTTGAAGAATAAGTGGAAAATGATTTTTCGAATCTATGTTTGTATGTTTGTAAGTGGTATCTATTGCTTTCAATTCTTTTGAAAGATTATTCCAAATTATAGGCTCTTTAAGAGGTCTATTAACGCACCCAGCGTTGTAAGTCCTCTATATTGTGCTACCTCAACCCTTTTTTGCTGTCTCGACCCGTTGGGTTACTATCTCAACCCTTTCGGTTGCTACCTCAACCCTTTAGGTTGCTG
This sequence comes from Pelagia noctiluca, assembly GCA_963924455.1. Lineage (NCBI taxonomy): Eukaryota > Metazoa > Cnidaria > Scyphozoa > Semaeostomeae > Pelagiidae > Pelagia > Pelagia noctiluca. The sequence goes on from OZ004322.1 coordinate 5,573,129, forward strand.
TCTTGACCCTCTATATTCTTAGTTGGATACTTACATCGAAGGTGGCAAGATCAGGATGTCCCTCTCCATACACCAACACGGCCAGATACCTTGCTCGGTACATCAACTTCAGAGACGCAGTGACTAATCCACCACTGAAACAGTACAACGCCAAGTGCACCTTCGAAAGAAAAAACAGAAAAATCACTGAGAGAATCAAAGATCGTATTATGGCTCTAAAATCAGTCTATTATAGAAATAGCAGGTTTCAATCTGTGAATGAAAAATTGTTGTAGATCTTTCTTGTAAAAACAGTAGATTAAAGGATTGTCTCTAAAAGAAGCGAATGAAAATCAAAGCAAAGCTTTCAGAGCTATTCATCACAGCATTGCATCTATACTAGAAAATGTTCTATTTCGGAACCATCCCTAATCCTACAAATGATTCGATATAGCATTACTTAAAAAAGAGGAATGTTTTTGAAGAAGAAGATGATTCTAATGTGCGAAACACCTACATAAGCCATTATGGTTTCTGGGTGGTCGATTCCATATATTCTTTCACAAACGATGACGGCTTTCTTCTGGTATGATACGGCCTAGAAGAGACAAAACAAAATATACAGCTTTAATCAACAGATTCAAAGGGAATTTTCAAGAAGTTAAGTGATCTCTTTCAAATTCCATAAAACAGTTAACTCCACTAGCACCTTTAAAAAGTATCATTTTCACAAATTTCACCAATTTTCAAATATCATCTCCATAACACCTTCATATCTAACTCAAGAAAAGAGTGCCTATCCTGTCTAGAGTGCTCGATGTATGCCAGCCATATATAAATCATACTTATCACAAATATCATGACAATCATAACAATCATTACCATACTTGCTTTATAATCACCTCCATAGATTCTTCTATTCTCATAATTTCTCATTACAATTCAATTAGTTTTATTACGAAATTTTCTGGATTTAAAGGAATACATTTTGAAAAATCTTCTAGATTGGTGGTTGTCTTTTAGTGACATTTCTTATAATGGGTTTATCAAAATATTTTTGGTATTAAAGTTGGTAACACCAATACTGAAGTTACTGCCTTGGAATACAAGGCATCATGAAAACTTTCAAAGAACAAATTTGTAATATTACATGCTTCATACCTGGACGACGTCATCCGCAATGTAATATAACCTTGCAATAGTTCTATAAAGATGAAAATCATCTTGATAAATAAGTCAATAATTGAAAATAAACAATGAATGAATAGTTTCACTTTTCAATGACCAACATCTTCATTTATCAACCAAACCATTCTCTATCAAACAATTTTGAAAATCAACCACTTTGCACTTTTTAAAGGGTGCCATATCAGACTTAATAAGATCTCGCATTCTTGGCCAGGGTGCCCATATTAGCATATACATATAGTTCACTCATGTAGCAAGAGGTTAAATTGAATAGCTTTTCCTAAATCCGTAGGAGTAAACAAATAAAAACGCATAACTGTTAGTCTGGGCTAGCCATAGACTAGTGCTTATGGGGGTCTGGGGGTGGTAGCCCCATTAGAACAGTAAGTAAATCCACACACATTTTAAGTTTTTTAGTTTATCACTGCAAGAAGCCAATTAAATTGAATAATCAAATCCCTCTTCTACATAGTTGGCTCCTGTCCCTGGGTTTTATATACCCTTTCAAATGCTTTATATAAATTAGGCTAATGCTTTAGATAAAAATATTTCCGAGGCATGAAACAGCTTTCCACTAAATCCCGTGAAAGCTGTGATTAACAAGGAATTGATTTCTCCTAAAACAATCTATTGTTATGTTCAGAGCCAAAAACTAGCTACATAACAGACAGACGTAAGGAACAAACCATGAAATATTATCAAGGAGAATCTTTAGTTTACAATCGTATGATCAAAGCCAGTGAAACAGGAAATAAAAGCACTAACCTGTAACAGATGACTATATCTGAATGTAAAGGACCATAAACTTGGTTGAAAATATTCAAAGATTCCAGCATCAGATCGTGGGCTTCACTGAACATTCCTGCAGTAGAATATAACGCATGGTCTTACTTTTGAAGTAAAAATCGCAGAACTTACGATATCCCTTAACAGTAACAGTACATATCATCCCCCACAGCACTTATGGTATTCCTCAACAGTACTGAACATCCTTCACATTACTCACGTTATCCACCCACAGTACTGGTGGTTTCCCTCCACAGTGCTAAATTTCCTTCACAGTATTTATGTTATCCTTCCACAGTTCTGATGATATTCTGCATGGTGCAGAACACCCTCTTATGTAATGATATCACATTTTCTCTTATGTTGACCACCTTAGTCCTGACGCCTTAACCAGGTATCAAACCCAGGAGCTCTCTTACTAATGGCGAGCATGCTAACCATTTTCCTAAATCAGAACATGCAAGATAAGATAGATCAGTCTTTGATCAAAACAATTGATACAAAATCGTATATAAATAGATAAATATAACAACAAGGTATGCTTTAAAAGCTCTATGTGGAATCTACACAGGAAGTTCTCTAAGATTAAGTAAACCTGTTTCAAGCGTTAAAATCTTACTGGGTACTAAATGACTTGGGAACCTACTTACATACCTAGAAAAAACACAGGATGATAAAGGAATAAGGTTCAGCAGAAACCATATCATTCAGGCCTGATTTACAGGCATTTTCAAAATTTTGTTAACCATTTTAACAATCCAGTCTAGAGTTTTGAGAAGCCATTACTAAAGAAAATCTTTTAATGAACAATCTTTTAGGAAAAATCATTGTTACCATAGCTCTCAAATGTTAGACATACCTGCTTGCAGTCTTCCTTGGGCGACATCAAATAGAGCATTTCCATCATTTGCCTATAAAATCCATATAATTTATTATTAAAAGGATTAAAAGCTGCTTTTGCGGCAAAAAATGTTCATCCCTAAAAAGTTTTTTAAGACGATGACGTCACGAACTCAGTTTTGAACAGTCAATTTCATAAACCAAAACTTCTTGTTAGTGATTCCTCCGTATCCGTGTGGATGGTGATCTTCCTGAAAACGCTCATCGCGTAGACGCAATTCATTTTGAAAACAAAAAAATGAATATGCATATTCAAAAATATCCGAATCATGTGGACAAAGCCTAAAAAAACAAACTAATATAAAATTTCAGCAGTGAAACTTACCAGTGGCTCAACATGCTTCACTACTGGGAAGATGTTAATGATGTCATCTTCAGAGAAGGTTGAATGCTTTTTGTTTTTAAAATCATATTCTCGTAGTTTGATTTGTAACCCTGCGGAAAGAGAAACAGGAGACTAAGCCTGATGCCATCTATCAATTGTGATGTTTGTATACGATCGTGATAGGGAGTGGCTCTACCAAGAAGTCATTTAAGATGCAGCCCACTTATATATTCAAAAAAGAACATTTTTGGTTTCAATTCACTTACAAGGAAACCATCTAGCATCATGGTAAAGCAAAAGACATAAGAAAACAACGTGCACTAATAATCATTGCCCTGAAAAACTATCGACAAATACATTTTTTGTCACTGCTTTTCGGATACTTCTTTATCCATTAATCATCCAAACGTTGTCAATAAGTTAATTTGCCAGAAAGTATTTCATCAATAATTTTCCCAAGATTGTCAATAATTGCACGGTAATTTTGAAAGTCATGTCTAAATATTCCAGAAACAATCGACCCTAATATTTGTGGACATCAATCAACTTCGATAAAAAATTCACTTTGGTTTGAATTGTCTCTTCTAGAGATATTGTCCATGAGTTTTTGGGACACATCCGCATAACTTAGGTGCAGCTATTTTTAAAGATTTCTGTAGAATACAATTACAAATTGACAAGTTACCAGAGTTTTTGCAAATTCCTCTTAGCAGTGAGATTCTCTGAATGTTGTATTTTTCGTCCAGTGAGTCAATATCTTGGCTACAAGGTAACACAATACCCTAAGTCTTTGAAGGTAAATAAGTGCTTGTATCAATAGGAGAAGGAAAATTAGAGAACAGTTATTCATAAAACGCTGTCAGACTGCAGTAACAATATATCTCAATTCATTCCATGTCTAATTCGATAAATATTACGTTAATTTTGCTCTTTTGACAATATCTTATAAAGATACATGCAACCTTATGTTTGAAACAAACAACCTTGGCTCAAATATTTCATCGATCATCGGCAGCCTTCTAACTGACAAGATTACATAGAGTATGTCTTTAAAAGTTAGTTGACAAAATTACTGCAAAAAATCATTCATATGAAACTAAAATAAGAACAATTGCGATTTAAGGAGTATCCTTGCCTATATATCTTAAGATCGAAGGTTGCCCCCATCGGATAACCCCCATATAGAATGCACAAAGTTAGTTGTATTATGATTGTACCTCCTGACAATTTCAATTCGATATTTCATTACTCGTCTGTGATTTTTGGCTTACCTAAGGTGTCTTTTCGACTCAGCTGAGCCTCTACATTGTTTCAAATGGAAGAATGAAAAAAGATGATAAAATCTTAGGTTCCAAGCATAAGTGCATTTCACTTACCTTTCTAATTCAAACCCGAAGTGGCCAAGTATTTCATTCTTTATTTCCTCCCAGAGGATTGAAGGTGATAAGGCCACCCAGGCAACTATAAAAAGACAAATGTAAAAGTATCTCACTTACGACTTGATTTACCTTACAACAACAATCTAAATTATAGCTCACTTGTGAAATTAATGTCTGAATGACTGGTCACTATAATCTACTTGACTTTCTATGATCTACTCATTTCTCAAGCTAGAAAGAGCACCAGACTTTGATCACACACTTGATCACTATAAAAATACAAAGGGTTTGGTCTCTTAAGTCAAATAGAGCCATAATTTGGTATTATATGTATTATTGGTATTATATGTATTTCGAAGCTCTTATATTTCTATCATTCGATCGAAATCATTCAAACATTTACAGCTTGCTTCTGTTCCATCATTGCAGGAATAAACACGAATTGAATGGAAGCTCACACCACACTGAATATTCAAGAGTGTACAGTTTTCAATGTTGGTACAATTTTCAATGATGGTACAGTTTTCAATGATGGTACAGTTTTCAATGATGGTACAGTTTTCAATGATGGTACAGTTTTCAATGATGGTACAGTTTTCAATGATGGTACAGTTTTCAATGATGGTACAGTTTTCAATCATGGTACAGTTTTCAATCATGGTACAGTTTTCAATCATGGTACAGTTTTCAATAATGGTACAGTTTTCAATGATGGTACAGTTTTCAATGATGGTACAGTTTTCAATGATGGTACAGTTTTCAATGAAGGTACAGTTTTCAATGATGGTAATGTTTTCAATAAAGGTCTAAGTTTGTTACGAGTGTAAGACAGCTACCTTTGGACCTGCTACTGAGAGGCAAGGGGCCACTAACCAGCACCTCATCAGACTTATGTCTTATGCTTCTTAAACATTCGAGATAATTTGCGAAAATAAAAATTTGTGAAAATTTGAGAGATTTTCTCACAAGTAGATTTATTTTAGACCTAAGTAGATTTATTACATACTTTGATTACTGGAATTTGACTGTGAGCTTTTTCCCTTCTTCTTGTTTTTCTTCTTTTTGATGTTCTGGAATAAAATATTTCACCATCAATTCCATGAACGTAAGAAATGGAAAAAATCACAAACATCTTACTGCAGGTTTACGTCTTGCTACAAGTTTACATTATAATGCTCTTGGAATAGTTACATCGAATTTTATATATACATAGATAAAAATGAAAAAGGATACCTGGTTTGAAACTTACCTCTTCAGGGGGAAGATGGGGTTGTGGGGCTGCAAACGAGCTCTAAAAAATCGTCGAAGGATAAATCATTTAGTGGTTGATGAACAAAAAGCAGCATGTGAAATAATACACATGAATGCCAAATAATTATTTTCTATTTTCCAACATCCATGAGTCTTTAATGAAAGAAGCAATATTCTATAATAAAACTTTTTTTGACGTTTAGAGAATTTATTCAGTACGCTTGTTTTTCAAAGAGAAAGTCATTGCTTATTTTCTTATAGAGTTTCTTGGCTGTCACAACTTATCCAAAGGTTGTTTTAGGGTTTGGCCGAGGTGATGATAGTCCGTATAGTCTTTGGCATACAAATGTGAATTTTAGAAAATATACATCATTAACAACGGTATAACGTATGTGCAGTATCTTGGGATGCTGAGTACATGTAGGGGGACATTACGTACTGTGAGGTGCTACAAGTACACTAAGGAATATTTGAGTTTTTTGAGACATCTACATCTTCCTTGAATTGCAAGTAACACTTTGTGGGAATCAGGGAAATGACTTCACAATTTACGAGGAGAAATTTCCAAATATACGGCTACTCACCAAAAAGCAGTTAAGGAAATGGCTCACTGCAGCAGATAAGGTGCGGAGTGTTGCTGAAAAGACAATTAAATCAAATAAAATAGGAGCAATATTCACTTAGGTGCAGAATAACAAGTTGAATCCATAGGTCATCATATAAGAGGAAAGGAAGCTGTGAGTAACGTACAAAGTACAAATAGATTTAACAAAACCTGCAAAAAAACATACCACTTTGTAAGCATGATTTGAATTGCTTCTTTGTAGCACGTAAAATCATTTCAGTTACAGCTATACGCTACAAGAAAATGAGAATTCAAATTGCAGAAAATATTAAAAATCCGAAATTTTAACTATACTAGTCAAGTTTGCAAAGTCAAAATGACAGCAAATAAGTATATGTACGATTATCATTCAAATCAAACATTTGTTGTATAGCAAAACTTAGCTTTTTTACAGTTAGTATTTTGCGAAAACGTGGCTTTTTTTTTAACTTCTGGAAAGTCTTTCAGCTTTAGAAACTTAAGAGTTCAGACGTGTCTAAAATCCATTTTGTCGAGATCAACAAAACAAAGAATAGCTTTCTACTTCAGAAAGAGTTTCAAATAACTCACATGAACATGCTCCAAATCTTCTCTAATTGAGCACAGGAAGGCGACTTTGCCAAGATACCTCATGTTAATACCCCTGAAAAACATAACATGCTCAGTTATATAATCACATGAAAGATCTATTGTGCCCAATGAGTGTCATGACAAGAAACTCTGAAAACTCTGAAAACAAGCCTAATACTTGTACAAATAACAACAAACATCAAATCCATATAAGGTTCTCTGTAATAATTACCTTGAATGCATAGCTTCAGTTAGTGCCATTCCATCAAGAGGAACAAGCGACAGTGTGATGAAGTCTTCAATCTGAAAAATAATCAATTATGATGAGCCGAACCAATAAACAGGCTCAAGGAAACGGTCTTTGACAAGAAACAAAACTTCAGCAAGTGAGACATGTCATGAAATATTTCACTATATATTTACGTTTAACTTTGGTTTGCCTACTTAACTTTGATAACCCCGCTTTTCCATTGTGTAGCGTTCTCATTGTTTTTTTTCATTTGTGTTTAGCTTTATTTTCATTTCTGAGGTGTTACAGCGGCATTTCCCAATCCAATTTCCAAATTCTCAACGTTTCCTCACTTTTTCTGCACTTGTTAACTTCTCTTTGTTTTCTCAGCCCAACCTTTGTTTTATTTTTAGATTAACCTTTATTGTATTAAGTAGGTCCTTGTTTAGGTTTATCTTATTGTAACCCTGTGCTTTGTAAATTAGGTTTTTAAGTGAGTCCCCAAATCATTGTAAGAACAGTTACTGATGAAGATTTTATCGAAACGTTTAGACAAGCATGGTTTATTTTTGAATTTAAATATGATAAGGATGTAACTGGGTTGACAAAGCAATGCAAGAAATGTTACAACCAGATTGGCTTGGTGACCAACACAGGATTGGATCCTTTTTTACTGATTTCAGTTGAGTGGTCAAAGCAGTTCAGATGATTTTTAAGCATCTATCTACTACATCTAGGAAACATGTATCATAGGTATACGTGACATAAATATTTCAACCAGGTTTTCTGCTTCCTAGCAAATTAAAGAAATGAAAAATCACACGCTGCTTACCATTTTGGGAATGACAGTATCAGATAAAAATCTTGACGCATCTTTCACAAGAACTTTGTCTTTTTCGAGATTCTTTTCCTGCAAGATAAACAGACACCTCGACATGTTTTACTCAATCATTTAGTTCATGGATAAGGTAGAAATTTCCTTGATGATAGAAGTAAATAAAAAGGAAAAAAAGTTGAGGTACCTCTGAAGGGGCATGTTTCACTTCTGCCACAAATACATCAGGGTTGAATCTTATGTCGAACTCTGTTCAAAAGAGAAAAATATAAGTAAGTTTACAAGATATTATTCGCAAACACTCGTTACAAATTATGATCATGAAATCTTTCAAAATCAAATTCGAATGGGGTTTCATGCAAACTTGAATGATCTCTCAATAGCATCGTTATCAATGGAAAGTGCATAAAAAATACCTTAAGAAAATAGTAAGAAAATTTGCTAATCAACCAGAGTTGGTAAAGTATATTGACAATTAAAGGAAGAATATTATAATAAAAACAGACAAGTCCTTCTATTACTCTAAGTTTTGTGCTTAGGCACTCGTCGGACAGCCTTATAATTGCTCTAGACTCGCGTATGTTGAGTAATTCAGCTAGGACGAGCACTTTCTAGTAAGGTCAAGTGTAAATCATCAAAATGGTGGGGGAAATCGTGGAGTATGTTCCATTGGAGATATCCAGGAGACCTTCCATTGACAAGCAAAGAGTGTCAACCTAAATATGTTTCTTCTTTGCTTTCTTTTCAACAAGAAAACTATTTGTGCCCATGTGTTATCAACCGAGCCCCATATCGCCACATTACTAGAAGTGATGGTGAAAAAGCCAAACCTTTCTCTTGCAAAGAGCCAACAGTGCTTGCTGCTACTTTAACCGCTTCAATCGTCAACTCATCTGCTTGCTTCTCATCCACTTTCTTGGCCTCCTTGATGGCTTCCACATCCTTTGGCAGATCTTTCGGTAGGTCATCGTCAGTTTCTCCCGTTAATTTCTTTTCTAAAAGTTCATTCTTATCAATTTTTTCAATGTCAATTTTCTTTTCCTCTGTGATATCAGTCGGATCTATATTTTCAGCAGGTTTCTCACTCGATTCAAGCGATTTCTGTTCCTCAGTAGATTCTTTCTGCAGGAAATAGAAAAAAACACTTTTCAGGATTTTTAAGCACGATTTTTCCAATAGAAGCTAGCGATATCTGATACAGATTTGGTGGAAATTAAAGAGGATGAAAATATTGCAAAGCATATTGTAAAACAGCTGCAAAATTAAAGACCCACTATCAACCAACAAAGCAGCCCCTGTATTTTATGGAGCCTTCCTTGTTTAATAACATCGCGCCTACGCAGTTACATGTTTTTCTTGTCAGAAATTAAAAATTGCGCAGCTACGTAGCTTTCAGCAACGCAACAACGAGAGGTTGCCTTAGTTTAGGCCCAGTAGTGTTTGCAATATGCATGCTGCAAAAACGAGGACGTCCACCGGCTCCATCACACCAGTTAAGATTAAAAGAGCCAGTTTACAACCAGTGGCAAAGTCTTAAAACTATTTTCAAGAATAAATCGAGTTTTTGTTAAATCGCGATCACAAAATTTTTTCTTCTGTCGCAGCTCGCTTAAAAAACAAAATGGCGACCGAATCCTTTAACATTCAAAGAAGGCCACTGTTTGTAAACACTAAATTGACAACACTGGCTTTGTTGGTTGACAGTGGGTCTTTAATAACGCTTTGCTTTGAACCGATGAATACATCAAAAACTGCGTGTATAAGAGCAGGGGCTTTACGAACCAGTTATGCTAAGTGTTCATCACTCATAAATGCATACTTTGGAAAAGGCTCCTTTCAGCGAATCGAATATTAAGAAGTTTAATATGGTTTTTAACCAGTTTATTTTTAAATTTCGCAATATAAGAACACGAATCTGTTAGGAAGCCCCAGGAAATAAGAACCTGTTTAGGCTAAGTGGAAAGTCTAGGACCTTATGCACGGGACTTTATACAATATCAAGAGCTTAGTTTCAAACATTGGCATGGCACCCATTATTGGTATCAAAGCGTTTGTCATTGCGGTGCTTTGATCATCACCAAAGAGGGATAAATTAATAGGGAGCAGTTGTACCCACTTTTATCCAAGTTCATCTTTTATTCCACATACTTGTCGGCCTCACCTTTGGCTCACAATGGGTGAACACAATGGGAGAAGGGGGCCCCAAGGTTTTTGCAACTCTTCTAGGGAATTCCTTCACACTTATACATACCTCGCTTTTCTCCTTTGATGCTCGCATCTGTTGACTGTACAATGCGATCAACTTCAAGAACCAAACATATCGATATCTGAAAAGTAAAGTAAACAAAGTTAAGGATGACGAGAAAAATCCGAGACATAGCTAAGCCTACAATCTCAAGCCTTCAAAATTCAAAAACACCAATGCAAATATAGGTTGACATTTGCTTGACAACACACAATATAGTTGAAACTACAGTGGGAACTGCTTTTCCATCATCAGCAAAGCAAGGTCAACATACTAGTTAGGAACTTTGGAATCCGTCTACATCAAAATAAAGGATCCCATATTGTGTAGTCTTACTGTGGCTGTTCGGGGAATAAAAAAATCAATTCCTCACCCAACAAAGGCATCAACAATATTTGGCCTCAGCGTACAAAGTTCATGAGCATATTTAGCTGGGAATTCAAAACTCTTCTTTTTATCTTTTTTAGCCTTTTCTTTATTTTCTTTAACCACTTCTTCGCTGTTGGCTTCTTTGGGTTCTTCTGTCTTTTCTTTTAGTTCTTCTATCTTTTCTTTTGGTTCTTCTGAATCTTCTGCCTCAGTAGGATTTTCAGTTTTTGTTTCTTCGACTTTAGCTTCAGTTTTCTTTGAGTTGCCCTCCTTAGCAGCTGAAAAATATATTTTATTAAAATATAGGAATCCAAAGCCAATTAGTTTTGTAAAAATAACTGCAAAACAAAAATTTGAATTTATTCACTGATGAGTAGAGACAGGATTTCGAAAATCTATCGAAACAATTGAAATGAACGAATATTACCCGAGCAGGACTCAAACCCACCACCTCCGACTTCATACATTATTGCTCTTTTCCATAAGGTATCGCAGCACCGATTGTGGGTCTAAATCTAGCTCTTTTGATATTCCTTCACATAAATTATTTCGATTGCTTTTCCAAATCCTGCTTCTTCTCAAAGTTTTAAATCTTCAAGACAATTCTGTGAAAATGACTGTTTCAAAGGCATGAAACGACAGTTACATTTGGCATAAAAGTCGTGATTAACGATGGTTTTCAATATTTCCTTATCTATTTGGACTAAAATCAGAGTCAAAAACTGACTAACTACTCCAAATAGCACAGGAAAATACGACAAATCTCATTGTTGGCTTGTAATACAAACTGCAAATGCCTTTATCCACAACTTTAACTTTTAATGAGAAAGGCGCATCAGAAAATATATTTTCAATCACCTTCAACAAAGTTGGCATCTGAAGGAAACGTCCTAAACAGGTCAAGAACATAATGACGTCCATCTGCTCCAATAATGCCCTAAAACGAAAACAAAATTCTGTTATTTCAAAACAAGGTGAAGAGGTTAGAAAAAACATTAACGCATAGGTATTTGAAAACTTAATCCCTATGAGTTTCAAACAATTACAAAGACAAACAGTAACACTTACTTCATGAAGTGAATATTGGTAACAGTTAATTGCATATATTTTATTGAAGTAAACCATGCTTGTAAATATTTCCATCAAATTTGATCAAAACGTTTACAAGCATGGTTTATTTTTCAAATTAATCTATTAGAATTCTATAAACTTAGATAATTAGGCTCTCGTATTATTATCTTTATTGAATATTTTCTAGAGTCTATAAATCGACAACTTGCTTATCATCAGATAAGAAGTAAACAATGCCAAGAAACTTTACAATCACTTAGATGCATATATCCGACACTAACGAGTGAGTGGGTGGGTCTAAGCCTAGACACTAATTTTCTCCACTTACTTTGCATTCCATTGAAGAGCATAGTTCGATTTCTTCACCTTTTTCGTTTATGACTCTACAAAATAAAATGTCAACTCTATGATAAGTCAAAACCATCACAGAATCATGGATGTTTTGAATTGGAATTTTCAAATTTTTTACGCCCAGATGAGGAATGATCGAAAATTGAAAATCTTAAAAAGGTTAAAGTAAAACTTACTTGTGTGATCTAGTGCGGATGGTTTCACTTGCCTTCTTCAGCTATATGAAAATAAGGACAGATGTATCATTATCAAGCAGAATAATGAGCAGTGGAAATCGACATTTCATATTTTTACAAAAAGTGAAAATTGGTGGATATGGCTCAGGATACACAATCGAAGCTAGATAAGCTTCAAGAACAATCAGAAAAATATAAATGCGATCGAGAGACCTACAATGCCTCCTGCGGCCCAGCAGCTAGTAAAAATGGGCATATGATGATATTTTGTAAGATATCTAATTTGAGAAGAGAGTGCTTATCCTGGCTATAGTGCTCGATATACTTAACTATAGAGCAATTATAAATTAGAATGAACACAATTGAAAAAACAGACATGTTCTTCTGTTACTCTGAGTTTCGTTTTTACTTACCATTGGTGTAGTCTGTCTGAAGAGTGCGTAAGCACGAAATTGAGAGTAACAGAAGAACATGTCTGTTTTTAAATGCGTTCATTCTACTTTATTTTTTAAGTTGTAAATGTCCCAGAGGCATGAAACGACAATTCAACATCAGATGAAAGTCGTGATTAACAATGGGTTAGTATTTCCTACTGATCCAACCAGAAGCAACTCATTGTCAAGCAGAGCTGCAAAAAGTATCGGAACCCGGGAACTAGGTTCCCAGAAAATTTACAGGCTTGGCAGAAAATTTTTCAACAAATTTGGTGAAAAAAGAAAAACTGGCTGTTTTCTGCAATTTAAACAATGACAGAAAATGTTTTCAACTTTTCTGCCACATAAGAAACTCTTCAATGCAATGTAAGCTTAATATCATTAGCCTTCAGAGTGCCTAAAATTAATATAGCTTTGAGACTTTAGAAACCTCTATAAAAACCTAATCTTACATCACCAGAAATTTGTATTGCTTGAAAGCTAACTTAAGTTACCTTATCAAGGTACCTTAAAAAACAGATAAAGTTCCAGACTTGCAGCAGGCAATCCATGTGCCTTGAAAATTACTGTTTTGGCTGCTTGATATCAGGATATGTCATTATGTCTTTCAGATCTAATGCTAATGAAAATTAAATTTATCATAGGTCTGTTTTCTTAGGCTAGCAATGCAATTTCATAAAAGTCGTGACTGATTTATTGGCAGACTTGGCAAAGTTTTCATTGGTATTCAGTTATATCCTTGAGCTAATGTGTTCTCTCACATATTTGTCCTTTGATATTGAAATTTCATTATTTTATCAAATGTAGTCATGTTGTTGACATGCATTTACAACCACTATAGCACTTTATCATATTGGCAAAGTTTTCCTTGGTAATCAATTAGTTTCTTGTGCGCTCTAACATATTTGTCCTTTGATATAATATTGAAATTTCATGATTCATTAATGTGGTCATGTTGTTGACATATATTTACCATCATATAAGTTCTATCAATAAATAATAGCAGCAAAGGCCAAAAGCTGGCTGATAAGTATAAGCGTGATCCAGTGGTTAGTGGTATGATGATATTGGATCTGTAAACAATATGGATTTTCTTCGTCTTATGCCTCCAGTTCGATACACATGTGCTGCCTGTGCAATCAAAATGCAGGTAACCAGGTTCATCTTCTCCAAAGCTGGCATCTACTGCCTTTCCCAAAAAGTGTTTAAGAGAGCACCAACACCAAAAATGCTGAAGTTCTTCTTCCAGTCAATACAAAAATCGCCATTTTGGTTCATAATCACATTTGGTTGGCTTCATAAAGTCTTTGGAAGGAGGCTACTTTCAAAGAGGGGCTATTGGCGAGGGTAACGCGGGAAACGTCAAACGTCATCAAGTAACTGCGTCATCTTGAAGGTTACCATAGATTTGGAGGACAGAGGAAATCTTAATAGGTGTCATTGTTTGATAATAAGTAATAATTGCTTTCACACATAGTAAACTTACAGGATATTTATGTCACATTCAATAGCCATACAATTTGCAGGGCCCGATCCAGCACTCATGGAAAGGGGGGGGGGGCGTAACACACATATCAAAGGATAATGTAAGGGAAATAGGGTATTATCAAGCTAATTGTATTGTTTTTCTATCAAAATAGGGGATGGCTTACGCCCCTTGGATCCGGCCCTGATTTGAAAATGTGATAATTTTCTGATGACAGACTAGCAGGAAAGTTTGACTGACTGCAGATACGAAACTTTAAGCTCAGCTTCAAGCAAAATCGTTTAATTATGTTTTCGAAGAGCTTGAGTCCTGTCTGCAAAAATAAACCGCTAATAAAACAACCGTATCTAAGCGAAACTGTGAAGATTCGATGCCGTGTTTGTAAAAGTTTGATTCTGCGAAAAAATTACAAAAGCCATTTTGGGGCCATGGCATTAGAGACCATCTTTGCCAAAAAATCAAGAATGAAACAAAATATAAAGATGAAAGCACTAATTTAACTGTCAGTCATTTCAGTGTGTCACTCCAAACCCAGTTGACTAGAAGGTGTTACGGACATTTCTTGCATAATATTGACAGAGCTATTATATACAATTCTTTCCCCTCACAGAAAATTTTTTACCCGTTTCCCAGGTTCCCAGAAAGGAAAATATTTTTTGCAGCTCTGTTGTCAAGAACTAACTAGTTGACTCCAATTAGTGTAGGAAATTCAGTCAGCCTGTCAATATCATTTTCTATCTTTATATACTGGGTGAACCATAAAATTATATCAAAGCATAGCCCTATACAGTAAAATATTAGTAAAACCACTAATATCCAGATGGAATTCAAACAAGGTACTCCAGTTATCTTTCAGCATATGATGGAGTAATTGGAACTTTATATAGTTGTCTAAAATGCAATCTTAAATCTGCCTGCTGTAAAAAAAGTCTGATGAATTCTAGTCACTCTATTGACAGAAATATAGAATTAATTATTTTCATCTCCAACATAGTTTTGGCGGCATTTGGAGATTACTGACACTACAGCTTTCAGCAAATGTGACGTAGGTCAGTATAATTGTTTCTGATTCCATCTGATACGTACCAAGCCAAGACTTTGTGTCCTCCAATGGTTCCAATAAAGACCAATGAAATTGAATTAGATTTTAGCTAGGGAAGATTAGGGTTAAGACATTGCTTTGCTTACCAACTCTAGGAACTTTTCATTTCCGGAAAGGGTCTTTCCTCCGTCTATTGATCCATAAACCACTGAATTCTCTTGCTCTCGTTGCAAAATTCCTAAATAAGAAGCGAGGTACTTGAGAACACATTATGACGGGTAAATGACACACTTAACACTCATGTGGAGTACAATTCGTATCAACTGTTGGTTACTCAAGTGAATTTTAGTGAAATCTGTCATGATGTTAACAGATAACATTCAGTAAGATAATTACCAACCTGGGATGATGGACTGTGCAATCACACGAAACCCACGATAATCAACAATAACAGTACCAAGTGTGTAAAGGCCCTAGAATGAATAAATAGATGGCATTATTTAGAAAATCTATATAAATCTGTAAGTTGATTGAATTACGCAGTGTAAAACCAACAGCCCTTTTTCCCAATTACGTCATCTCTATGGAAATTCCTCCTAAAACAACCTTAGCCTCAAAATGATGCGTAGTTAATTCCCAAAGCGTGCATTGCTCCTTGCAACAAATAGAATTGCTTTGTAAGTTTGAAAGCAATGCATGCTTTGGGATTTTGCAACGCATTATCCGGAGACTAATGTTGTTTCAACATGAGTTTCCAAAGAACTGACGTCATTGTGCAACAAGTCTCTACTTGTTGGCTTTGAGATAAATCTGCCATAAATCCTCTTTTCATTCCCTTTCTTGTGAGAAAGTCCCCTCTTATTGCCCCAGCGGTCATCAAGGTCTTTTGGGTTGTACAAGTTTTGGTAGATTTGATCCTTCTGACAGACAGCTATCCGCATTGGTAGTATTAAGAATTTTAGGTTATTGTATATTAAGCTAAATAGGAATTGGCTTACTGTTAAGTCCCATAATATGGCATTTTAATATCAGTTAACAACACAACAGGATATATTGATATGCAAACATAGAGCTCTAACTAGCTTTACAACACACGAGTCCAGCTAGAAAATATTGAAGAAGTCACATTAAGGTCCAGATTCCCAGAACATCACAGCTTGGTCTTTAATGATCAAGATTATTTTGATGCAACACTGAATAGTTCGAAGATCTGATCTGAGGAAAATCTTTCATGAAAGGGGAGTGCATATGTTACAATATTCCTACTGATAAACACAATAACCCACCTCAATATCAAGTTTATTGAATGCTCTCACGCCTTTCAAATCTCCTCCCTAAAATATAATGTTGATTTGAAAGATTGCATCATTCGTACCAAAGGAAAAGAGAAATGGATATAAAACAGATTAAAACTATTTTGGTAGATGACATTTAGAGTCTAACCTCCAAATCAAAATTGTTTTTTCAATTTTCATCTTAAACATGAAACTGCTTGTAGTATTAAACGTAACTGGTTGTAAATTCTTTATTCATTTGACTTTCAGAAGTTCTGCTTCTTCTCAAATATCATTGCTTTAATCCAAAACATTACCCAGTTATAAAAGTCAAAGCAACGGGCAAAGACAGATAAAAGTTACGTAAGTAAAGAAAGGTAATTCTTGATTATTTCACTTACAGCGGCAGCATAAGCAGCTGCATCTCCTGAAAATTAATGATTAACAATCAGAAAACTGAACATTCCATTTGGAATAAAAAATATATTTCACAGAGACCCCCTTTACACAGGGCGCGTTAAATATTTTAGTAGCAAACTATTCGGCCACTTAGCCTTCCCGTTTAGATGGGAACTGCCAAATGGCCAAAGGCCAAAAATCTGTAGCTAAGGCGTCTGAATATTTAAATGACTGAAAAAGCGACCTAATTGTAACTTGGAAGGTTATAATTTAGAACAGCCAAATGTACACCCGTTTGAACGATCAAATTCATGGTCCAAACGGCTGAGGAAAAACCACAAGGTTGATAGCGCCAAATCAGCCTCCCCACATTATTTTAAAATGTTGATGACTGTCTTACTTTATTATCATAAATATGAGTATAATGGATGATTTTAAAAGAAAAGTTGTTACTGATTTGACAATGTTTCTAGCCAATTCGGCTAGTGTGGCAACATTAAACGCTCTTCTTCCAATTATCTTGTAAAACTTTCATGGGATAAGGGGATCGAAGCTGCTACTCTTAATCGACGACAGTTCTCGTCCGTTTGGTGTATAACCAATGAGTGCCCATGTGCGTTTGAAGAAAGTACGAGCACAAGGCAGAAGCGACACCGTCTAGAGCGAACCACTAAATGTGAAAATTTTTGGCCTGCTCTTTTGTGTACAAATATCTGTCTGCTTGAATATTTAACCAGCCTTGTGTAAACGGGTCTGAGAACATATCAAAATATGAATTGCACCCAAAGAGGAATCAACAGGGAAATCTAGAGATAATTAATTGCATAGAAACCTCCAAATTGTCTGTAATGGTCTCGTGAGTCGCAAGCAAAACTGAAGAAAATATTGTTCCAAATATACATTCTCAACCTACAAAACAAAACAAATAAACTTGAAAATATATCATTATATATAATCATTCTTGAATTCAATATAATTTGCAAAAATTTGGATTCAAGGGAGGGGATGATATAGACGAGCATTCAACTAATTCTGCCCTTATTCCTGTACTACTTTCAGGCAAAGGACACCAAATTTGACACATGTTTATGTCTCTTTCAAGTAATAACGCAGTTATATTGGATTCATGCTCATAGTGTCTTGAGCTTCTAGCCTCATTGAAAGGTTGCAGCCTGATAAATCTCAACTAGAGGACTCTTATCAGAGTATGGAGACCCATTCAATTTGAGCCATTCAGATGAACACATTATGTTACAACCAAAACTTCAGCTTATCTCCACGGCAGCTGTAATCTAACATTTATACAGTGAGAAATTCTTTTCTACATTTCCATAAAGGAGCAAAGACATTCAAAATCAAATTTCTATGCCGAATGAAGCAGGTGTGTATTAGATAGAATAAAATTTCTATGCCGAATGAAGCAGGTGTATATCAGATAGAATAAAATTTCTTTGCCAAATGGGCTACAAAAATTCTAATACGTTATAATTGGGTATCGAAAACCAGCTTTATCCACTTAAGGCAAGCCCATGACCATAGAGCTATCTTTTATGAATTTATGTTAAAATAACATGGCTCTGGAAAAGAATTCAATCTGAACCACAAATCACTGCCTCTCTGTGGAATAGCCTGGAGCTAGATGAACAGTGAGGCTATTGCCTCTAATTTATTGTTCTGGTTAAGACAGTGGTTAGCAAATCTGCCTTTGTTAGAAAAAGCCTGTTTATCATACCTCCAGATGAATTGAACAGGCAAAATACAATTTCCTGTGTTAGACCATGCATTATTACTTTATGAATGAACATAATTATATTAGAGGATTTCCTTAGCTGCTGTGGAGTGCTGGTATACTGATACCTATCCCTGCAAATTTGAGTGATATTTTCTTCCTGATTACCTTCCTGCCTCCACATCAAGACATTTCCCTGTATCAATAAATTGACAAGATAGCCCCTCAGGAAGGAAATGGTAAACCAGAGCAAGACTAAACAAAAAATCTTGAGTTCTAAATTCTTACTTTTCATCTTCACCAGGATTAATTGCCATTACATTTCCATCAACGACTGCCATAGCTCCTTTGGTTGCAGCGGAAACAAAGTCACTCGTGATCTAAAGACAACAAATAGATTTCCTCTCTAAATCAAAGCTCTTATAAGGCGAGCAGCTGGTGTAATCTTCTTAGCTGATTCAAACCCACCCTATGAAACAAGAGTAGTTCTCTTGCATCTGTATGAACATCACAAAACTTCCAATGCTAATGCACCACCACTTTGGACATTTGGCTCCATAGCAACATGGTGTAACCAATACTGGTGAATTAATAACATAACATAAGAAAAGTATGAAAAGTAAGGAAGCATAAAAATCAATCGAGATAATTTGCGAGAATGAAAATGACCCAAGTAGTACTCTAACCCATGACCCCTAGATTCGTACTCTAGAGTGCTACCACTGCGCAACTGGGGCTACCAGAAACCCAAGCCATTTCATTCACACTTCTCCTCAAGCATAAAAATGTTTATTAACAAAAGCAAAGATTCTATACCTTGTACATGGCTCTTTCTCTAAGTATCCTCTGATGGGTAGATTTCTTTGGAAGCTCTTTAGCTGATTGTAACTCTTCATTCCAATCCCTCAACTGAAGAGAATGGAAACGTTTATCAAAACATACATTTGACTTTGTGGTATTGTGCTTATTAATCCCTATGTGCCCTTCCACTAACCCCAAAACTGGCTATGTAACTTATATGGTATACAATGCAAGTTTGTGAAACATACATAATGAAACAATATAGAATATATTGTTGGTTTTAATATTATCACATTTGAATTTACATGAGTATTTGATTTTACATATGTTATAGAAATATATTCCTTTACACTTGGATTGGTAGGTATAGCAGGTCTAATGTAATGTAAGATGGAGAGCACGTACCTGGCCTGGAATCTGCTCTTCATAGCCGATTCTACAAGTGACGGCTGCCAATAGAAAAATATTAAATTTCAATTTATAAATGGCACCATCCTATAATCAGTACAAAAAATGCTCAATGCAGTAGAGACAGAGCTTATTCAAGAGTGACACTAAAGAAACTCAGCATTCCAATTGAAACTAAAGGTTTTATTCAAACATGAGAAGTTTGAGTATCGAAACTGAAACATCTACAATAAACACCAACTCACCATCCTCTGCTCTGAAGGGATCTGAAGTGTGCTCAAATGTTGGTGACACCCAGGGATAAACTGAAAATTAAGCATCTTTATTCAGGAGAAGAAAAATAACAATGATGACACATGGCAGGGGTGGATTATCCTTTCTGACGGTAGGCCAGATTCTTATAGGGAAAAATCTTAACAGACACTATATATGAAAGGTGAGTCAAGGAATTATTGGGATCTGAGATACATTTCAAAGAAAATTTTGGTGGAAACACGCTTTGAAAATGCTAACAAATGGGCTACAGAAATAAAAATCATATTTACCAAATCTTTATCAGGTGTGTCTAAAACAAAAGTCACTGCATTGCTTTCTCATAATAAGTTTGGTCATGTCAGCTCTAATGGAAGAGAGAAAAATTCTAAACTGATTAATGAGTTTACCTTGGTATGGAGAAGGAACAACTTCTAAAGGATGCTTCTTTATGCTGAAAAGAAAAAAATGGTTAGGGTCATCACAAGTAGTTACGTTCATGAGAACAGAGAGAATGATGAATGTATGGCAATACAATTTACTTGGTAATGAGAGTAGTTTTTGTTCATAATTAGGAACCCCTACAGTTGATTGACAAAATTTTGCATATTTGCCATTGTTTATTTTTCATTTAGGAATGAGGTGGTACAAATAACACAAACCTTTGTCTTTGAAGTCCAGCAAAATTTTTCTTGAATAACGGGCTTGCCTGCCAAAAACAAAGCAAATTTATAAGTTGAGTGATGATTAATAAAATCAAATGATGCACCACCAAGAAAAATCTGGCCTTGCATTTGGGTCTTGCACGACTCAGTCTGATTTTCAAGATGTTTGGATTGATGTTTTTGGTTCATTATATCAACACCTGGAGATCATTTCATTCAGGAACAAAAAAGACTTTGGGTAATCTTTCTCATTTTGTGTAATGGTTTGATTGTTTAAATGAAATACTTGCTTAATAAAGCATGTTATCAACATTTAAAACTCCAGCAACACCGTCAAGTTGCAAAAGCAGTTATCTGCTGATTTTTGATCTTGCACTTCTTTACGTCTCAGAAGAATAAGTCATCTAAGAGACAATGTCTAGTGCAGAGGGACGGGTCAATATCCAAGAAGCTCTAAAAAGATCAAAAAAAGATCAATTTAAGGTTCATACTAGGGCTGTCCAAACGAAAGATTTGAACTATTCGAATATTCGTTTACAATTTACAGAATATTCGGTTATTCGGGTGTGGCCAAATATGACGTCAAAAGGGGTGGCAAAATATGACGTCATCAAAGCTTTAACAATTTTTCAAATCGCATAGCAAAATTTCGTTTCTTTTACTCCATCCAAAAGTCGCAACAAAATAAGTTGTTATACATGTTATTATAAGAAACAGATCTATGCAATAAAAATATCAAGAGAGTGTATTAATCAAGGTCTATTTGTTCAATGCTTAGCCTTTTTATCTAATCTACTTATCCCGGAGTTGTTCATTTCGATCCAGCCCAACGTTAACTGATTTTGATTCACTGATTATAAAAAGCAAGTCCATTGCAAACCTATACAGCAAGCGTAAGCCACACTTGAAGCATCAGGTTTCATGTTTCTATCCAAAACCCTTTGTCTCAAGTTGCCCATTAGATCAGTGACATTCCAACCATTTGAATAGTCAACACAAACTCGATCTAATCGAAGAATCGACAGAATCGATCTATCGTTGACATTCGATGAGTCGAATGGTCGACTGATTGATCGATCATAGCTATTCGAATAACCAAATATTCGGTTCAACCGAATAATCGTTTCGCTTGACTGCTATTCGAATAGTTCGCTGCTAACCGAATAGCGATTATTCGACCTTCGGTGGACAGCCTTAGTTCATACAATAAAATCTTGCTATGATCGACTTAGCCATAAATTTAAAAGTAAAAGATGTTGCTGCAGATTTTAAGGGAGCTACAATGAGGCATTACCTGTGATAAGAGACCAACAAGTGTCTGGGCTCTGCATGGCTCATTATGAGGTCTTGGGTCGAATGATTCTTCTGTTGTTCTGCACAAAAACAAAACATTTGCTAAACCTTGTGTTAACGAATCATTGCATTACACTGGAAGGAGATCACTCTAATAAGGCTGTAAGCATGTTATCAACATTTAAAACTCCAACAACATAACAAAGTTGCTGAAGCAGTTATCTGCTGATTTTTCATCTTGCACGGTTGTATGTCTTTATAGAACAAATAATCAAAAGACATTGTCAAGTGCAGAAAGAAAAATAAACACAAATAATAGTCTTCTCAGTTGACAATCAATCCAGCCTATAATCAGTATTTTTCTGAGGCAAGTTGAATTAGAATAATATTCTCACTTTCCTTAGCACCAGGCTGCAAGAAATAGGGAGTTTAAAACAGGTTTGTGTTTTAGACGATACAAGTTCCACAAGCTACCACTGAGGGAAGGTGTGGGCCAATTTCTGTTTGTTTTCGATTGAAGCAAAACACAACATTAGCAATTAGAATGGTATAATATCACTTTGATAAACGATGTATTGCAAATTAAAAAGTGAGGAATACAAACTAACCTGTTTACATAGAACCCATTTGAAGAAGCAGTAACACAGTATTTATTCTCTTCCAATGTGACAATATCAAGATATAGCAGTTCACCTGTATTTTAAAATAAATGAATGATAAGTTCCTAAAATGAGAAATAATAGTTCTAAACTTTGAAGCATAATCTTGCAATACCGTAATAATCTGATAAACTCAAAGGGGGCTTACTCAAAACATGATGCTAAAAAGGGGGCTTTTGGGAGAGGGAGGGCATGTAAAACACTAAACAAAAGTTGTCACCAAAACCTTGCTTCAAAAACTTAAAATCGGAGCCAATGGTCTACCAATATACTTTGCCATCATCAGTTGATTATTGTAAACCAGCAGGTTAACTATGCCAAATTTCTACATTTTTGTTGTAAATTTTTTCTAAAAGCTTGGACATTCTGACCAAACTGTCTTGAGACCCTCTTGTGCAATTTTCTTCGTGAAAAGACCTGCTATGAATCAGTATCTACAAGTTGAACATAAAATATTACCTAACACATATAGATTTTCAAATTGAAATACAAAAACCCACCTGCAAGCTTTCTTGGTCCTGGAGGTGGATTCCAGCTTGAGAACCTCAAGTCTTTAAGACATTGCAGAGGCTATATCAAATCAAAACAAAAACTATCAGATTATAACATTAAAATGCAATAAAAACGGTAGCAATGGTCAGCCATCAATATGCAAATCATAGAAGAGAGACACCACCAAAGTGGCGCACCTGAGTTTTGAAAAATTGCTTTCTACGCATGCACATGCTCTGCACACTGGGACATTCAGGAAAATTTTGAGAACCCTGAATGACACAATTAGCATAATGAATCAAAGATTGCTATTCTACAACTAGAAAAATACCTTAGGTTCTGTAGTTTCTGGGATCATTGGCTCCAACAAAGGAATTGCAGCATCACCAAGCATAGTGTAATTTGGTGGTTCGCATTCTTCTGTTGGGATATTTGAGTCTTTGTTTCCCTTTACCACCTCCTCTACAAGTAAAGATGCCAGCAATTAACACAATGCAGTTAAGAAGGCTTTTGTTTGCAGAACATTTCAGGAGAGTCAGGAAAATCAGAAACATATTGCAACACAAAGACTTTTTTAATGCTTTTAGACCAGCATTCATTGGACATAGTGCCAAAATATTAATGAACTGAAGCAACATACTAAAATGGAAAGAGTATTCAAGTGCTATCAATGTTATCAACATTTAAAACTCCAACAACACAAAAAAGTTACTGAAGCAGTTATCTGCTGATTTTCAGTATTGCACTCTTGTATGTCTTTATAGAACAAATAATCCAAAGACACTGTCTGGTGCAAAGAGATAAAAATACAAAATGAAAATTCAACTTTGTTGATAATCAATCAAAGACATAAAGGAACAACGAAGGAATAAAGCTAAGCTTTTAAAGGCAATATCTTTACCTTCTGGATCAATACCAGCTACAGTTGAGTAGAGAGATAACGACATGTTATCAGTTGCAGTGAAGCCACTCTGATAAAGTGAAGTGCTGAGCAGGTCTCTCAGACGACGAATGTGAATCCTTGCTTCCCTCACACTGTAAGGCTCTGAAGAATACCATGCAAAACAACAGTAAAGCTTGTGATGAAACACAACTGAGGCCTTGGGGAAAATCTATAAGACCCTTGTCAATATGGGCAAGTGACACCTGCCTACAGGTGTATTTTTGCTGAAAATAATTAAGTTTTCAAGTAAGTACCCCATTCAGTAAACAGACAGGGTCTCCAGAAGCATGCTTGTTTTTACTTGGCTTAAAAGAAATATCAAGAAAAATCATTTCTTGAAGTAATGACGAAAACTTGATGGAGCTTCTCATATGAAGAATCAAATGGAAAAAGTAAATGATTTTCGAAAATCTGATGGCAAAGAGCCTGTTATATTTTTCCATTAATCAAAACCTTCTATACCTCGAATTCCTGGTTTGAATCTTACCCGAGACAGGCCACTAATTGATTTTTAATATCTAGGGGCAAAAAACTAAAACTGGGGAAGCTTATCAAATCTTGAAGTAGCTAAGCCTATTATCTTGGGAATTTACTGATTATGTCTATTAGCTGAAGTCCTTACCGTCCATAACCTTGATGATGGATTCTTCTTGAATTTCCTCCACAGTGTGAAGCTCAACAAAGTCATCTAGTCGATTCCCGTTGAAGTGTAAACTAAAACACGTTCTGAAGCAGCTCTCTGGTCTGTCAAGGACAACTTGGCGAATCTCCTGGACTGTGTCATGGTTTGATATCTGGGAAATAAAATCATTGCCCATACAAATTAAAAAAGTAGTAATAATTATTCTAGCAGGAGCGGTGCATCTAACATATTGCTGGCACAAAATTGTGGTTCTCTTAAAAGTATGCGCTGCTGTATAATCATAGATAACTATCAGTTGGGAAACGAGAAATAGAAATCATAGATAACATCAATGACTGAATGGATAAGCAGCAAGTTTTCAAAGTTGTAATATTTTCAAGTTACAAGGATCTAGCCCCCTACTATGCTTAGGATTTATCAACCCCATTTATTGTTGGGGCCACCCTGCTTACCCAAACTCGATAGTAGATAAAAATGTTCTGTAACTTTCTAAAATGCTGAATATTCTGCTATCTTTCTCTGATCATTCATAAGAACAAATTCTTTAATGATCAGCTATCATTGTGCAGATTCAATTTGGCATCATCTATCGCCAAAGCTTCATTGACAACAAGCTGTGATCGTTCCTAGATGCAATAACTACTAAAAATCAAAGAAACACATAATTAAACAAAAAAATGATCGAATAGTAAACTGAAAAAGGACATCAACAGTCTAAATGCCCAAATGAATGGATTGTCAAAATCTGTTTGCCTTATCTGACATTGCAGAATAAGGTAGCAATTACACAGTCCGTCTGAAACAGTTCTATCAGGAAACAGAAAAGGCTTGCGTTTACACGGATCCAGTACGACTAGAGTGAAGCTGTGCAGGAACTTTGTGCCTTGCAGCTTTACTCTATCTAATTTCTGATCAGAAATTGGCACAGTTGGCTAGGGATTGTTTCAAAACTAGAGAAACTTTTTGATTGGGTGGACCCATTTGAAACTGCTAAATCGAACAATGCCAAGTACATAAACTAATGTAAACTAATGTAAACTAATGTCGATCCACGTAAAGCAAGGCCTAACTGTACCAAAATGATACGGAAGTGCCCTGTTGAACTCCTTGCAGAGAATGTACAGCTCAATGTTTGCTCTCAAATCATTAAGGTTGCTCTACATGAAGCAGGAACAGCGAAATGCAATCATTTATTTGATACCAATCAAAACACTAATCTAAGTTTAAAAGAAGATTATTTCAATAGTGCATCCAACTTATCAAAAGAAATGAGACAGATCAACAAGACAAAAACAATTAAACATCAATCTTACCTGCAACATAAATGGTTCAGATGCCCCGGGAATGAGTAGCTTGATTGTGAAAATTTTCAAGGGTATATCTAGAAATCAAATTTTAAGTAAAATTACCTCTACTTTTAGAAGTAAAACATAAGGAATCTTCGGAGAATATCTCTACAACAATGGTAACAAACCAATAAGGGAAAGCTCATTTTCAAAGAACAGTAATATATCACGCAGCTTTACATAATCTCTCCATATTGCTAATTCAAAAATGATGCAAATAAAAGACACTGCTATGTTGGAAACTTCCTGATGACAAAATGTAAAAACTGACTAGATTTGTCCTTTTCCATTGATCGAACTCAACTTATCAGCTAGTCACCAAATAACAGTTTTTACTTTTTTCACTGGGTGGCCATTTTGTAGTACTTCTGTTGAAAAAAGCTAGCCTGGTTTTCATAGCATTGTTATGGAAAACCGGCTTTAGAAGCCTATATAAATGTTAGGATTGAAAGTCTGCTGAGCAATACACTGCTGAAAAGGTGCTTACAAAAACATAAAATAATACTGAGCCTAAGAAAATCACCTTCTGGATTGAGAGTACTCTTTTCCTTTGTAGTTTCATCAGTTTTATCAGACTTTTCTTCATTATTCTCATTTTCATTCGAATTCGCATCTTTTCCATCTACTTCAGTCTTCTCGTGCTCTGTGGCATTGGTTTTCTCAGCAACTATGCCATCAACTGCGTGATCATTTGTTCCATTTGTGCTTTTAGCAGTGTCATCCTCACAAGGTGATGTGTTCTTCCCTGCACCGTTGCAGATTGCCTCTGCATTATTCTCTCGCTCTGAATCAATGATGCAGGGCATCTTTTTGGAATTTTCTGTAACAAAAGAGCTTGTATAAGTGTTTGTTTTTTATGAATGTCCCAAATTCAAATTTTGAAAACGTAGAAAAACACATTTTTAGCCTCAAATCTCACAAAAGTTGATATTTCAAGTCGAAGTTTGGTCACGTGGTAAATTTTTGGTTCATACACAAGTCTTCTTTCTTTCGGAGAGCATGTCAGGTGCAGTTATTCCATGAAATGTATATTTGAATATTTGCACCTGAGGGGCTCTCTATTGAAGCAATCTTGGTAAATTTTTCAAAATATATATCTTTAATGATGTAAATTTATGGAAAAGCTTTGAAGAGCACTTTTTGGAGCATCTAAGGTGTCGTATATTCCACTTCAAAATTATGAAAAATTACTCTCTCTTATTACTTCGATTGGAAATTTCGGGATTCCCAGGCAAACATACAAGTTCTATAAGGCTGTTTTTGTATGTAACAAGAACGTTCGAGTCTTGAGGAGCAATTTATGTGCATAATATTCCATTTTCTGTAGCCAAACTTGGACACTATATACAAGCCACTCCACACTTTAATTATAAACGATCTTCCTCAACGTAAAAACAATGGTACAAGTATAACAACAAACTTCAAGTCAATGGAGCATTTTATGTGTAACAAATTCCAAGCTTAACATGTTAATAATACAGTAGACAGAAGCTAAAATCGAGCTTTACTTATTAGTCCATTGTAAACACTAATGTTCATCTGCAAATCATTGTTTATGTCTATTCTACTTTGGAAAATAGAATATTTGCACCAAAAGTGCTCCTAATGTTTGAAATTTGGTTCAGGGCACTATTTGTAAGAGTCTGACATGCCCTGCATCTTAGTAAAGTTTCTATTAGAAACTCGTTTCTTTGTCTTGCTAATTTAGTTTATTTTAAATGCAACATTTAAAAATTTGCTAAATTCTTGTGGAATGAAATTCACTTGTAATGCTCCTGAATCAAACACGCCAAAAATAATCAAAAACAGTAAGCCATCAGGACAAAAATATCAAACATACAACTTTAGCATAGGAGTACTTTCTGTGCAACATTGTATTTTACTTTAGGCCCTTTTTTATCAAAATGGAATATTTGCACCTGAAGAGCTTTCTAAATTTGGAATTTTTGCCAAAAATCTACTCTTGGATGTTTAATGAAACTTTCCATTGATTTTTTCACCAAAATTCCACTTCAAACTGCATATTTCAACGGTGGAATATTTGTAGCATTTCTCAAATTGAATATTTTGCACAAAAAGTGCTCCAAACTTTAATCACTTATAACTTCTTAACATCTTATTGTATTGATTTCAAAACAATTGGAAGAAAACATTTAGTCTTTCGTACATATGTAAAAAAAGGTATAAGACGCTATTTCAAATATCAAAACTACTGTGGTATAATAAAGTCACTTAGTCAAAAATCACGGTTTGGGACATTCATAAAAAAACAAACACATAAGAATTTCAAGGCTGTGAATTTCTCAACAACTTGAGCACATCGTTATGGGCAGCTTAAGTTGAGCTTGGTCATGTGTGGTCTTTTGAAGGCTAGCATGTTAAACATAAACTTACTCACTAACGACAAATTGCACCTTTTTGTTCTGAATCATTTACCACCGTCGTTTTTCACTTTCCTGAATATGTACTCAAATACTAGCAAAATACGCCCAATACTACCCTGGTACACTCTAAAACCACGCAAATGATATACACTTTTTTTTTATAAGAATAAATTTTATAAGAATAATGAGGCTCAAAATCAGTGAAATTTTAGAATATTTTAAGAATATTGAGGCTCAGATCTTATGGGAAAAATTCAAGCGAGTGTTTTTTATTTCTGAATTGGTGTGCTTTTTACAAGAAATGCTCTAAATACACTCGCCCCAATTTTGATGCAAGTGTCGATAAGCTCTGTTTTACAGGAAATAAGGATATTGTTCTGTTAACAACCATATTTGTAATACTGTAGGTGTGCGTTTTTGGGATTTATGACAATAACAACAATCTATTGCTATATCCGTGTTTTCTGCCACAAGAATAATTTAAGAATATTCCGAGGCTCAAAACAGCAAAAAATTAAGAATATTGAGGCTCAGATAAAAATTAAGTATTCTCATAAAAAAAAGAGTGTAACTGTTACTAATCAGTATCGGACGTAAAGCTATGGTAGTTCTCGTGTTTTGATATGTTTCTGATTTTCCTTGCAATCCTCAAATTCTGTAAGGATCAAAGACTGTTCTATCAATAATACCCATAAATTCGCAAAAACCTGCATTATAAGTAAGCCAGCGTTCTTGCTGAAACTTCAAGACTCGATGGTACCTGATATTGATTGACAAGGAGACATGCACAGCGAGAATTATACTGGGGTATGCCTCTATGCCTTGTCCCAAGGGATATAGACCTCCTGCTTATCTCGACCCCCCACTGTCAGGCACATCAGAGTAATTATACCAAACAATGATCATTTCATAATAATTGAAATAAGAAAAACATTTCAAATAAGATTGCATGAAACCTACCAAGCTTTCTTAAGGAGCTTACGACTTTGAAGTAGCAATTGCCTGTCTCCTCCCTGCACTTGGGATCAGACTCTTCTTAAATGATCGAGTACTCTTTTATTAGACTCGTAAACAATGCGTCTAGGATATATCAGGCTTCCATCAGTATAGAAGCCAGCAGACAATAACAAAGCTTATTTATCATAAACAAAGACATCTAGAGCAGATCAAATGTTTAACCTCTTTTCAGAGTATTGATTAGTTATAAGTTGCTTAATCTCATCTTTTATAATTGGGGATTGAATTAATGCAGATGTTGGGCAAAGAAGTTGGGAATGCACAAAGCCCATCTGATGTCACCACATGCGCGACCTTGAACATGTGGTGCAATAGCTAGCAACCCAACCTGAAATAAACATTTCAAGTGCTGGTCTTAAATAGTACATGATTAGTAACTGTGTTCTGTTTGGCTGTAAACCTCAACGCCTGGATATCTCCATTAATAGCTGTCTAATTCACAATGGAAAACCCGATAAATAAGCTAAGAAATAAATCGCATGACTTCTCGCTGTTTCCAGCTCTGCAAATACTTAATTATCATCATGGTGCTTATTATAAAATCAGGAGAAAATGTGAGATGGGCAGTCCACGATTTTTCAGTAAGAAACCAAATAGTTTTGGCTAAAGCAAAGTTTTCTAGTTTTTCACAGATTGCTTGTGCTAAATATTTCTCAAGAAATAAAAACTTGTCAAATCATTCTGTGCACTAAAATGAGAATTCATTTGCCTCTTCCTCAATAAGCAACAGAACCCAGGTAAAGCCCTTGGAGTTGAAATTTGGTTTTCAGCCCTCAAAGTGGAATATACATTTTATTTTAGCAAACAGAGTATAACCATAGATATATATACACGTTTTCTATTTTATAAGAAACCTAGCTTGCGTCCTAGTACTAAAAGTTTCTTAATTTTTTACCAGTTTCTAGTACTAAAAGTTTCTTAAAAGTTTCTTAATTTCAGATATGCACTTAACACCAAATTGTGCACTTTCCCTTGCATATTTCTTGTATTAAAGTTTTTAGTACGACAATAAGACAACACAACATTGTGTACTTTCTCAAATTACTAAAACAGCAACAAAACCCATTTCCCATTACCCATCCTGAATTTCCCCTTTTCTCATTGTTGACGTATCACTTTCGGGCTCAAAAAGTCCTCTTTTTCGGAGTTTCTTAAAGATTTTGATGTAGATCTAAATGTTTCTTAAATTTTTATGGCTCTAGTACTAGGTTTCTTATAAACCGGTTTCTTATAAAAAAAACGTGTAATTGGTATCACCATTGCCACGATCATTGCTCTGTATGGCCCCAGGAGTCCTGCAACCCACCCGCTGGGAAAGACTTTGTGAAAGCTCAAACAATTTATCATTTTGGAGACTTCAACTGTTGCCATAAATAGAAACATTAAATTTTTTCAATTTCCAACTAGCTGAGTAACACAAAAATCTTTCATTTTTGTTTACAATCAACAACATAAAACAAGGACATCAGCTGCAGGTATTTTAAGATAAGCAAAAAAAAACTATTGTCAAACAGTATTGCAACCCAGGGGGCCTGACCAGTCCAACCCCCTGGCAACATTTATACATCCTGATTATATTAGGTTACCTGTTCAGGCCAATGATAGTTTCTTCATAACAAGATCTCAGAGGAAAGTAATAATGAAGAGGACCAGGCAACATATTAAAAAGTAGTAATAAAAAGATAGAAAGTTAGAAATAAAAAGTAAATCTTTCAACAAACTACACAATAAGTGCCCTTGCTACTTAGCAAAGCTAAAATGAACTATCATGGTAGCCTTGACTTGAAGTTGTTACCAGATAATAAAAGATTTTGGAGAACTGTTAAGCCATTGTTTTCAAATAGAATCTTAACATCTACAGCCATCATTCCTCCTCGAGAACAATGAACTGGTCGATGAGGATAAAGCTGTAGAAAATATATTCAATTATTACTTTGTGAGCATTGCAGATAGTCTTGATAATCCTACGTGAGTGAGAGCCTATCTCAAACCTATGGAAACAGCAATCCGCTCAATGTTGCCTTGGAAAAATATAAATTCATCCATCTGTAAAACTTATCAAAGAAAGGGGGGCAAGTTGAAAAAAAATTTTGAATTCGAACAAGTTCCATGGCAAGATGTAGTGGTACAGCTGCATAAACTTAATTCAGAAAAGTCGTACAACCTACTCGGCTTCTCAAGGAGCATTTTGATCTTTTTGGCGCCGAGCTTAAAAATTTGATCAATAGTAGTTTGAATACTAGTGGGTTCCCTTCTGAGCTAAATGTGGAAGAAATATCGTCATTGTTTAAAAGCAAAGATTCCTTCATTAAGAAAAACTATAGGCCTATAATTGCGTTACCAAAAGTCTCCAAAGTATATGAAAGGATCATACAAGATCGAATAGTTCCTTTTATGGAGCCTGTAATATCTATATGTCTTATTGGTTTTCGCAAAGGATATAAGTTTCAGGAGAAGCAGGATTTGGAAAATCAATTGAGACAATTTGTAAGAATGAAAATGACCAGAGTAGGACTTGAAACCACGCCCTCTAGATTCGTACTGTAGATCGCTACCAGTGCGCCACCGGGGCTACGAGAGCACGGATAGGTTTGTCTCTGCATTCGCCGAGTGATGGTGCATTTGGTGTGAATGAAATGGCCTGGGTTTCTTGTCGCCCGGTGGCACAGTAGTGGTTGCGCTCTAAAGTACGGATCTAGAGGTAGTGGGTTCAGAGTCCTACTCAGGTCATTTTCATTCTCACAAATTATCTTGAAAGGATATAAGACACAACATGCACTTCTGAGATTGATTGAAAAATGCAGAGAATTCCTTGATAAAAATGGACAGACAGGGCAACTTCTTATGGATCCCTCTAAAGCATTTGATTGCCTTGACCATGATTTACTTATGGTAATACGCAGAGTAATATCTAGCCTGCATTTTGTAGCAAGCTGGTTAAAATTTTTTTGACAATCACATGTGACCAGTTGACAGGCCCTGAAATGAGCAAAAGTTAGGTGCTTGGTTGATCAAGCTCCTCAATTCACTGAGGCGCTTGATCAAGCTCCTAGATCATTTTTGTCTTTGTGGGAAACCAAATGGTAAGTTCTGGAAAAACGAGCCATGGTTATTGTTTTTCAGAAAAACTGCAGCTAAAATAGAATCAATCATTGAAAAAGAATCAAACAACATAAACTGAAACAACAAGAATATACAGTACATCATCAATAGTAACACTTCAACTGTATTACAAACAGTATTTACAACAGTGAATCATCAACTGTATATTCTTCAAAATGAACTAAACATTTACAATCTCTTCAGTCAAGTAACTTAGTCAATAAACTTTGAAATGTTCTCACTAACATTACAACGAAAATGAAACAAAATTTTACAATTCAAGAACAAAGAACATAAAAGATTTCCTGCAGAACTGTAATTTTTCTGTATCATAATGTCACAGTATCATATATCATCTGTCTCACTCTCTGATGAGACAACACTACTAATTCCATCAAACTCATTTTCACTGTCACTGGTGTTGTCACTGTCATTCCTTTTGTCACAAGTAACTTTTTGGATCTTTTCTGGTGGCTCTAATAGTTCAGTCTGTTTTAGGCGTCTCTTTTTCATGTAGGCATCAATTGCAACATCAATTATTTCTTGTCTTTCAGTGTCAGACCAGTTCTTATCATTTGCTGAAATGATCATCCTCTCTTCTAGTACTTCTTGGGAAGTGGATAGCCTATGATCTGATAACATCATGGTTAGAATAGAAAATCCCCTTTCAACAGAACTGTTTGATCCAGAAATTGTCAGTAGCAGTTTTGCTAGCAAACACATGTTAGGGAATTCATCCTTCCTCTTGCAAAGCAAGCTCCTCCAGATTGAAAAGGCAGATGTCTCTGGTGAAAAATACTTTGGAACAATCCTCTTTAAGCTCTTCCATTCTATTAGGGCCTGTTTTAGGAGAAATCCCTTGCTTTCCAGTGGCACTTGAAAATGGTTGCTGAGATCAACAATTTGTTGGTTTCCATATTCTTTGTTGTCATACTGCCAGTTCTGGGGATCAAGCCATTTCATATCTTGGTATACTTTTGATGAAAAGTCACTGAATCTATCTATGAGATTTTCTCTTAGTTTGATTGCAACAGCACCAATGGTGTCTGAAATCAAAAACTCAGCTCCATTCATTTGCATCCCACCAACAGTGACAGTAATGAATTCTTTATTTCTTTCCTTTCTCTTTTCATTCCC
Source organism: Pelagia noctiluca (assembly GCA_963924455.1). Classification (NCBI taxonomy): domain Eukaryota; kingdom Metazoa; phylum Cnidaria; class Scyphozoa; order Semaeostomeae; family Pelagiidae; genus Pelagia; species Pelagia noctiluca. Next base: position 5,606,893 of record OZ004322.1, read on the forward strand.
AGATTGTTGATACTCTCTTGACATAGAGGCTGTTGCATCTCCATCATTTGCCTCAAATGAAAAGTAAAGCAAATTGCTATCAATGGGCACATCATTGACTTCTTTCGCATTAGTTAACTCATCAAGTCCCTCCAAAGTAAGCAGAAGACTAGGTTGGATTTCACATGGCAACAAATCATTTCCTTCAAAAACTAGAGATATTGGGCTGATCTTATCAAGGAGGTCTAAGTAACTGCAGACATTGTAGAGAACCTTCACAGTCCTGAACTTTATCAAGAGGCCTCTAAGTTTCGCAATTGTCTCAGCTTTCTTTTTATTCTCTGCAATTACATTTTCATATGCAGTAATGAAGACTGGCCACATGTGGAGCAATCTTTGCAGCCCTCTTCTTCTGTGACTTACAAATCTTGTCCCTGTTATTTTTGGGAGGTTGTAGCATGTGATATTCATTGCTGCTGCAGTACGTGAAAGTGCTGCAGTAAGATCACTTGACCTTTTCAGAAGAGTTGCATTTGCTTGGTAAAATTGATCAACATCTTCAAATGGCTTCACTTTCATGGCATCCTTGACTGCCAGCTCAACTCTATGGTTTACACAATGGATAGTAAGTAGCCAAGGTCTTGTTGATTTGAGCTGAGTCAACACCCCTTGATAAATTCCAAAGTTTACGCTGGCACCATCAGCTGTAGCTGCAACCATTGACTTCAGGTAAGATTCCTCATCCAGGTGCATCTTCTCACAGAATACTTGGTCAATGGCTTTTTTAATGGAGTTGGCATTTGCTCCACCATAATCTGCCATTTCCAACAGAGACGAAACAAAATACACAGGAATACCATTCCTTTCTGTCCTTACTAAAATGAGCTCCTTCTCCTTTTTTGTCTTCCGGGCCTGGGAACCATCAGATAAAACTGACATGAAGTCGCTTGATCCTAGAATAACTGCTACTTTTTCACTTACAGCATCAGCAATATAGTGTATATATTCTTTGCAGGCATGACTGTCACTCTTTCCTTTTATGAGGCGAACGCCATTTTTACGTTGACATTTAATTAAGACTTCAAAGTGTTGGAGGGGCATCGTCGGAGTCACCGCAAGTTCGTACGCCGTTGTAAACATTTTTCGATATGCCTCTCTTGCAGCATTGTCAATTGAAGTGGTAATCTTGGTTTGATGAGCTCCTATTGCATCTTCAGATAGTCTTTGCTCAGATGTTGTTCCTTGCTCTGCCCAAATGGCAATCAAATGCGCTTTCCGCTTAAATGCCGCATTACATTGCACTTTGCAACGTATGACGTCCCATCAACGTAGGCCAGCATTGCCCTTCGAGCAGGGCCTTTGCAAGTTGGATGTGATTGGATATCTTTCGAATGCTTCCGGCAAAGCTTGCACCAAACTCTCGTGACATGCTGCTTGTCATTGATAGTTTTGACATCATACCCAATTACATTCTCCTTCCCCCAGGATTTGAATGTTGACAGCTCTACCGTAGAGCCGGTAGAGCTTGCAGCCATTTTATTTCTTCTACACGTGCGTTACGCAAATCACCATAGCAATCAACACAGAAGCGAGGCAGCTTGATAATGGCGTATACAGCTTGGGAAGCGCTTGGAAACTTTACGATCGCAACAAAGAAGGGAAAGGAAGACAGTTTATCGCTCTTTTACAGAGATGATAGGAAGATCTGGGCTAAATTTTTATGTCCAACAAATTCACAAATTGTATTTACGGAGTATTAAGACAAAACACCTTTTGATCAGCGAGGCGCTCGATTAATCGAGCCAGTAGAATTTTCGAGGCGAGTGTGGAGGCGCTCGCGCTCGATCGAGCGCCTCTCATTTCAGGGCCTGCCAGTTGACTCATAATAAATAATAATAATAAATCGAATTTTATACAGGATGTTTTATCAGTGCAAAAATGCAATGTTATCATTAGAGCCATGTTCCTAAAGTTGAATCAAAAGTAAAATACCATGAAGCAGTAAAATAGTTTTAAAATTTAGTTTCATCAATATGCCTTTTAATACTGTTCTTCTAATGCTTTTCTAAATACAGTTCATGTATCTCGACTTGAACTGGGTTAGTTAGGCTGTGTTTATATGGAGGAAATAGCCCCGGCTACCCGGATCATTTCATGGTGAGGTTATTTTTCAGCTCACGTTTATATGAGAGGAAAATAATCTCACCTAACCGGGGCTATTTCAATCTGGTGAAAGAGACTCAAAGGACAAACGTTGATATTTTGTTCAAAACAACTTAAAAACATTTCTAAATGCCTCTAATCTATTTCTCATCGATAGTTTAATGTTTGATAAGGCATAAAGTAAATTAATATCATTAGAATATACAATCAACTTGCCTGAGCTTGCATATAATTTTCAATTTAGTATCGGGTGAGTGAGGTAAATTTCAATTTGCGTTTATATGAGGAAAAATAACCTCACCAAGGCAATATATCGGCTCGCGTAGGTGGGATATCGGCTGTCAAAATAACCTCACTTAGGTGGGGCTATTTGAAATTCTCATATAAACGCAAAGTGATAATTACTCTAATTTGTATAGGAGGTCGATGTATCAGCTTAGAAAATAACCTCGGTTAGCCGGGGCTATATCCACCATATAAACACAGCCTAAAGCAGGTTGACAGAGATAGCCATATTGACTATTGATATGATTATTTGGTAAAAGAGTTGATCCTAAGCTGACTTGCATCACTTTTCTCCATTAGGATACTAGTCAAATAAATGTTGCCATCCCAACATCTTGACCTAGCCAGGTCAGCTTGTCTGATGTTAATCAGATCCTTGGTGTCATAGTCTTAAACTCCCAGGAATAGAGAGTCTCTATAGCTCAACTATGTGCATGTGATAGGCAACCTCAGTTGATTGAGAACTTGGGTTCTTACTTCAACCTGTAGCTATACACTTTTTTTTATAAGAACAATTTTAAAAGAACAACAGGAAAAATGAAGCTTTGAGCTTTCATTAAATGTCGTTTTGATGTCGAAGAGGTGGGCCCTTTCAAGGGCCGGAGAAAATTAAGCTTTCCTTCTGTCCGTTACACATCTCTAGTGATATCCCAATTCATTCCTTTACCCAAACGTCAAGTACATTTGCTTCTTGCACAAAATCGTTAAATTCAAGCTTGGCTACATATTCCTAACATATGCACTACCCTGTAGATATTTTACAGCTTGCCAGTTACAGTCTCTAGTAGAACGTTCAATCTCAAGCTCCAGCTTATCAAAAGCTTCGTTCATATTGCCAAGCAACATAAAAAAGATTGAACAACTTAGCTATTTTAAGCATCAAGAATGAACTCACAACTCATCCAAGAAAATATAATTCAGTGGTATAGTAAATACCTTCATACTAAAAAGGGCATCTATTGTGACAATTGTCGCAAAAGTATATTTATCCATATCCATAAAGAAATTATCTTGTGTTAAGAATCATTTGTCATTTCATTGCAAAATTGCAGTCATTTTAGTGGAAGCGCAGGGGTGGGTCAAACATACATATGTAGAAAGGAAGACTTAAGGATTCTTAGCTATTTTGAGACATTCTAAATTGCAAAAACTAAGAAGCTTCCGAGGGCTTCACCTCCTGGGCCCCTACCAGTGCTCTGCCCTGGACCTGGTAAGGGGCTCTCAGCGCCCCCAGACCCCTGCTGTATTTATAACTGGGGTCATTGCATGTTTAGCATTGCACCCCTTTATCCACCAACCAAACTGAAAAAGGGCTCATATTCTATACACTCACTCTCGGCAGCCCTTGTAATGTTGGGCAAATACTTACCCCATATTCTCTTAGGGTGATTTCATAAAAGTTTCATTTTAACCTTGAAATGGTCAGCCTTGGTTTGTTCTTAGCTTGTTCTTAAGTCTTGGCTGAATTGGAGGCTTGTGTTCTTATAAAATTATTATGCTAAATTATAATAAGAAGTACGTTCTTAAAAAAAATGTGTGCTGGTAAATTTCATCTTGACCCCAACAAAAAAATGAGAGATCCTTATTACATAATCACAGTAATTTCAGGATCACAGACCCAGAAATAAGTATGTTGCCATGCTGGCATTGGCCATTGAATTCGGATTGACGTCTGGCTTTTTCTTTACATCGGATTTATTGTTCTACTTCGGTTAATTATAATCTGCCGTGTCCAGAAAACTGAACGAAGGTCGAGCATGTGTCCGAAAAGTTGTCACGCGTCACTCAATCACAATCGATTCAACATCACTGATCACATTGAAACTTTCTACAAGTCTAGTAGAAATAAACGATTAAAGCAATATTACGGGGTTTAAGGGGCATTCTCCCACCATTTAACAATTAATCTGTTCTGAAAACTGTGTAAATGAATAGCAAAGTGATTAAGCACGCATCATTTACCAAAAAATCTAAAAGGGGCTCTGAGGTAAACGGGCCTAAAACGGACGAAAATAGTCTGAGAAAATTGCATTCACTATAGAATATCTGGAAAAGGCAAGAATAAATAGAAAATTTACCTCAACCGAGTGAGTTGATTCCAAATAAACGCCCCAGATGTGTGAGAAAGTTTTTAACAACTTGTGAAGGTCTTGATCAGATATCTGGAGTCGTCCAAGCAGCGTGGAAATTACGATGGAGGCCCAGAAACTTATAACAACGATTTTAAAGGTCTGCTTCAGCCTGCCTTGTTTATATGCATTCACTTAAGTTAACTGCGAGTGTTTTGGCAGATTTATCGTGTTTTCCAACGCCTTTCGACCTGCAACATGCAACTTCTCACTGCTTAGTATTTCATAACTTAGTTTTTCAGAAAACTCTTCCAGTCGTCTCACGTGTGGGGGATGAGCTAGTTCCCAGTCTTCGTGACATCAGTCGACATTCGCGTGGCATTGGCGCGGAGGAATTTCTGTAAGGTCATTGTAGAGGTCACACACGAGAAATGGGTAAAGGGGGTTTTAAACTGATTAAATACATTTGGTCCTATCAAGGCTGTTTCTGACACAATATTTGACAAGATAGTCACCACTTATCATGACAAGCCTTTGATATTTAGTAGGGCACTAACAAATATGAAAGGCTTTTCATGATAAGTGGTGACTATCATGTCAAATATTGGGGTTATAATCTATTTAGTTATAAATCTATGTTTCAATATTTAAGACGACCAAGGGCTGTACTTTAGTTATCTTTTATTTTTGTAGTGTAGGTTCTTTTACTGATTTCTAATTGATCTGTTTTAATCCATTCTTTTATAACTTGATAATTTTTTTGAATTGGTAGGCTAAAATAGAATTGAAATTTTAGATTTTCACATCCTCCAACTTATTTGTTTGATAATGACATGAAAATTTAACCCAAAATTAGGGGTGTCGAGAGCAATGATGGGCCCCTAGGTTATCTGACCTAAAGGGTCCTATATTTTGAAAACAATCGAAATTTGATATTGGACTACTCATTTCTTGAGAAAAGTTCAATGGAGATTGGCCTTCATACATTGATCATTTTGGGATTTGCGTAGTGAATGAGACCATAATTTTACGAAAAAATGGGCCTTTGGAACAGGCCAATGGACGTAAGTACTCTATGTCCCTCTCTTCGACTTTCTGCTCATAGCCAAACGGACACATTATAATTGGCCAGGGAGCAAATCATTATTTGATTTCTTTTCAGCCATTTCTGACCATTATCCCAGATTTTGCAGTCCAGGCTTTTTAAGATTTCTAATAAGAGGCATAATATTGTATCAGAACAATATTTGTGTGTTTTTCCTCTCTCGTGCTCGCCTCGCTGACATTTGACTAAATAAATGAAGCAGAAACTAGTCTAAAACAGTTATATAAAATATCATCATCACATATGTTCACCTCCTACAACCCCTGTGGATGGGGGTCAGAATTCATCCACTGTGTCCCTGCCTGTCGTAAGAGGCGACTAAAAGAGTTGGCATCCGCTCGTAAAACATCGCTAGACAACAAAATTCATGGAGAGTCATAGAATCGACAATGGAAGTGGCAGGGTCGCGAAGGAGAGGAAGACCAGCAAGGAGATGGAAGGATGTGATTAAGTATGACCTGAGGGTGATGGGGTTGGAGAAGGAGATGGCAATGCATAGGGAAACTTGGGAAATACGAATGACTGGTCGACCCCCGCTAGTAGGAAAGTAGCCGGGATAAAAATCGTGTTGTGTGTGATATGTTCACCTTAAACATGTGTCGAAAGGCATAAATGACGTAAGTGTCATAAATGAAGACTTGAGGAAAGTTAGAACAGGAAGCGACATCAATAGAGAACACGAAGAAAAGCAGAAGAAACTTTGTGATTTAAGATGCCAATATCGCACACTGGCATACTGTACAGGCGTTCAACCCCACAACAGATTAGTATTTTGATTCGGTATTCAGGTGCGTTTAAAGAGAGTCAATGTTTTAAATAAATTTCTTCCCATTTGTCAGGTTGAATCAAACATAAAATTGCCAACCGGTCTGGGGTGCACTCTGAACATTGGTCTCGTCTCGTTCCCACTTTTCTTTCCTTTGGGGCAGTTTTGAACGAAAAATAAACTTCATAACAGCCTCTGTTCCATACTGTTCCATAAATACACTAAACTTCGACTACTTCACTTGCATAACACATAAATACACACAGTACACTTTTTCAATAAGCAACTCGTCAATATGCTATCAGTGCTGGAATTACCAAAGCAATCAGCAATGCCAGAGCTGGATAAAATAGATTAAGGAACTATGCAGTAAAGCAACTATGCTGAAAATGCTTCACCTTGTATGATCACACTGTTTCATTGCTAAAAGAAGAATCTTTGGTATCTTTAAGAGTTTCTTATATTCACACCATCGATTTAAACGGTTTGAGCTACAGGAAAATGTCTATATTCTGTTTGTATTTCAAAGCTTATGCAACTCTTAAGCAACTCTGATCGCTGAGAACCCAAAATATTTAAGCAACTTTGAGGGCTGGGACCAAAGTTCAATTGCTTATTGAAAAAATGGTACGACCCAGTGATTTTTAGTGACATTCACAATCGGCCCTGTTTCGTTTTTTAAGAAATGGAACGTTAGCTCGATAAATACAGAATATCAGCAATTAATCCTGAAAGCACCAGAAAATGCATGATCCTCCACGGCTTACAATAAATATTGAATTGAGTGGATCGCAAAGATTTAAACTTTCTGTTTGTTGCTATTTTGCTAACCTTCCTTTTTGCTATATTTTCTTCTAAAAAAGAGTAATGTAAGAAGATTATTTAATCAAATGTGATATTAATACACTTTTGCACCTGTTGTTTTGATATTTTTGAGAATATCTTCCTTTTTAATTTTTTCAAACTCTTGTACATTGCAAAAATAAGATAAAGGCCTAACAGTGGTCTACAGTTTTGGCAGCGACTTTATTGTCAGGTGTCCAAGTATATTTTGAATTGGAGTCTGTGAAAAACATGCTTTGAACTGCAGAGCAATTCTGCAGTAAACATCAACTGTAGTAAAACTGAGCAAAAAAACAACTAAAGTCTTAACAGCCCTCCAAAGATAATGCGTTTTCTTGGTGCATAGAGTATGTACTACTAGCATTAGGAAGAAGGGATATTTATATTGCATTAATATTTTTCTAACGTCTTGCATTTTCATTGTTATCATCCTTATTACTTCAATACATATCTTTTCTAAGGAGCAAAGTAATAATTGATTTCCCAATCTTCTAAATATTGATATGCATGATCCTACATTAGACTACTAAAGATTACTAAAATACATTTATGTGCAAAAATAATTCATCCATTTAAAGGACTCAAAATTTAGATTTCTAGCTACAATGTGAAGAGTAAATAATAAAAGTTATAGGCGCAGGCATTGATTAAATATTGAATGCTGTAACATAGTAGGGAACAAGATAAAGGTATACCGATGTATAACGGTGAAATTTGTAAGGTCACTTCGGGTATAGACAAAAACAATATACCAAAAGATTATTTGAAACAGCCTCCTCGCAGTACAGTAAGTACTAAACGTTAAAAGAATCAAAACTTTGCAAATCAATCTACTAATTTCTGTGAAATAACATGCCTATTTTCGAGTCCGGCTCGGGTCATTTCATTTCACGCAAATTATCTCGACTGGAAAGCACTTTATTTAAAGCCAAAATAATATCAAATGTGATTAACTCTAGTTTCAATATCAAATTATATCAATACCAGAATAAGGACAACTACCCAAAGGCTTGGAGCTATGTAGGGGCCAATTGAACACATTTCATAGTTGTGGTAAACATTCATTGGAGAAGAAATACTCTTTAATTTTAGAGGGTTGCTTGGATGACGAGCCTACGCCTATAACTGAAATAGTTAATGAATATAGATATAGCTACAAATATACAACGATAAAATAATTATAATTTCAATATTCAAGTTAAGATGGATTTCAAGGATTGTCATACTTCTGACTGGATCGTATGTTATACCTGACAGCATTGTGACATTTTTGTTGTTGTTGTTGCATTCATGAAATGGGTGCTGGTGGTGGTCCTTGGTTATCGTTCTGCAATCAAATCAAATTGTTTAGTTAAGCGGCGGGTAAGTGGTTTTGGTAAACTGGTTAAACTTTAGGTTTCAATGCTTTTGGTAAACTGGTTAAACTTTAGATTTAAATGGTTTGGTAAACTGGTTAAACTTTAGGTTTCAATGCTTTTGGTGAACTAGTTAAACTTTAGGTTTAAATGCTTTTGGTAAACTGGTAAAAATTTAGGTTTAAATGGTTTGGTAAACTGGTTAAACTTTAGGTTTAAATAGTTTGGTAAACTGGTTAAACTTTTGGTTTAAATGGTTTGGTATACTGGTTAAACTTTAGGTTTAAATGGTTTGGTAAACTGGTTAAACTTTAGGTTTAAATGGTTTGGTAAACTGGTTAAACTTTTGGTTTAAATGGTTTGGTAAACTGGTTAAACTTTTGGTTTAAATGGTTTGGTAAACTGGTTAAACTTTAGGTTTAAAGGGTTTGGTAAACTGGTTAAACTTTAGGTTTAAATGGTTTGGTACACTGGTTAAACTTTAGGTTTAAATGGTTTGGTAAACTGGTTAAACTTTAGGTTTAAATGTTTTGGTAAACTAGTTAATCTTTAGGTTTAAATGCTTTTGGTAAACTGGTTAAACTTTAAGTTTAAAGGGTTTGGTAAACTGGTTAAACTTTTGGTTTAAATGGTTTGGTAAACTGGTTAAACTTTAGGTTTAAAGGGTTTGGTAAACTGGTTAAACTTTAGGTTTAAATGGTTTGGTACACTGGTTAAACTTTAGGTTTAAATGGTTTGGTAAACTGGTTAAACTTTAGGTTCAAATGCTTTTGGTAAACTGGTAAAACTTTAGGATTAAATGGTTTGGTAAACTGGTTAAACTTTAGGTTTAAATGGTTTGGTAAACTGGTTAAACTTTTGGTTTAAAGGGTTTGGTAAACTGGTTAAACTTTTGGTTTAAATGGTTTGGTAAACTGGTTAAACTTTAGGTTTAAAGGGTTTGGTAAACTGGTTAAACTTTAGGTTTAAATGGTTTGGTAAACTGGTTAAACTTTTGGTTTAAATGGTTTGGTAAACTGGTTAAACTTTTGGTTTAAATGGTTTGGTTAACTGGTTAAACTTTAGGTTTAAATGGTTTGGTAAACTGGTTAAACTTTAGGTTTAAATGGTTTGGTAAACTGGTTAAACTTTCCTAAAACTGGTTAAGCTGCGGCAAAACACACTGAACATAACATGGAACATTGATAGAGTTTTACTCATAAAAAGTTGAAAGTATTAGGCCACCTTGTTCGGTATTGTTCAATCATGTTTAAATTTAATCTGTCAAGCTTGATTGAGGTCAAACATTTCATTGAACTTTTGTAGAGCCACAGAGCCATTTAGTTTTGGTCTGTGTGTAACAATTTCAGCCCATTTGGGCCTTTTTTGATATTTGTACTGGCCCCCTCTGCAGTAAGTTCTATTTGAGAATTCTCAAAAAGTTCAGTGCAATACCCAGTGCGTTTGGCCATCCCACGATCTAATAAGATCCAGCATTGTCCTGCAAAATTCTGGTAACCACAATAATTTTCTCTAAAAAGTTCACTTGAAGTAAATTTTTGCACTGTTAGCTGAAATGAAGCTTCATAAGGCAGAAACAGAATTGCCGATCTTTAACTCTGGATGGAGAGGTACACATATTTCCTATGGCTGTATTGGGGCAGTAGGGATACATGAAAAAGCATCACCTCTAACAGGCTGTAAAAAGTCCTTTATTATGCCAATGGCAAGTATTTTGGATGATATTTACTTTACTGCTATATGATTGAAATCATTATACCCAGTCCTTTTTGAAATGGCCGCTTGAAATTAAACCATAGAAGGTACGAAGCATCTTTGATGATCTAAAGTTTTCTGCCCAAGCAAGGGAAGAATTTGGTGGCCCATGTAGCAAAGCAAGGAATAAATCTATTCCTTTCAGCTGAAAATTCCAATTTCTTTAGAAATAACAAAAGATTGTTGTTCAAAAATCTTACATCTCCTGAATGCGGCTTTTCTCCTCCTTGACGTAAGCTTGAAGGCCTGAAATTAAATCAATAATTTAAAGTGAGAACTGACATGCTCCATATAGGGAATAAGGAGAGTAATTATGTCACAATAGGAGGAAGGGGTTTAAATTGCAAAAAGGACAGAAACGAGCTGAGAGATCAAAAAACCTCAAAACCACATCCATCAGAGCGTCAGAGGACTTCTAGATGTACCAGAGGAAAGAGTAAGTCCCACTGATTCAGTTCTCAGTTTAAAAAAATATATCTAATCAAGGAAAAATTTCAATCTTTGGAGAAAAAGGGCAGGGAATGAATCTCAAGGGACCCCCATAACTCCGGACATGGAAACCTGGTTCCTCAGTTTCCAGGATTCATGGTCTACCAAGCACACAGCACGTCTCACATAGTGTTAGAAAACAATTTTGCAACGGAAAGAGGGAATCTAATGAACAAGTACTTAAATGACATTCAAGATAATGTGCAATCTTTAATAATGAGTTGAAAAAAGTGAGAAGTGGCTAAAATATGTCTCTTTGTATCTATAGAATGAAATAACAGAGAAGAGTCTTACCTTAAAAAGTACAAGATTACAGCAGCAACAATCCAAGCCATCATTACATACATCATCATCATTCCATTTCCATCATTTGTTGGTTGCACATTTGGAGCTAAAAAATCAAATGTCGTCCAATGTTCTTCAAACATGAAATTTTCTACGCTTTTCAAAGAGTTAGGAGAGTGGTCATTTTGATTTTTCAGTCTTTGAAAATTATTTAATCTATTATGGGACCCTACTGGTCTCAATAGGTGTGCTATATTCATATCAAAGAAATCATTCATCAGCATAAACTGGCACAGCTGGTCAAATACACATATTTCAAAGAACTAGGGGGTAGATATTTGTTTTAGTGTTTCTCTCCTTTAAAAATTGGGATGACTCTACCTACTTTCTATAAATTAGGAAACTTACTAGATACAACAGTCTTTGTATGGTACAGAACTTCAATATAGCCAGAAATATCAGAAACATAGGGAAATGAATTGGCCTATTTCGATCCACATCTGGGTATATAAATTAGTTATAGGTTTCTGTTTCGTTCTCTTTCTGACGTATTACTCTGTTGAGTGTCAGACGAAAAGCTTAAGTAATCTATGTTTTCGTTTCGCTATGTATCCGATATTTCTGGCTATATTACTAGATACAATAGATTTATCAAACACGATGTGTTTCCATTAAAGTTATAAGCTAGCTTTGAAAAGTGTAGAGATATCATTAGTCCAAAAACCATTTTAGATTTTCAATTATGGAAAGTGCACAGTCCTAATCTCTATGACATCAATAGCCTTAAGTTTGAATACATTACTTTCTTTGTTAACCTAGTCACCTGCTAGAGGATAATGGATGAAATCAATTTAAACAGCAATTTCCTTGCCAATAAGGAGAAAAAACTATTTATTGTTTCAGAGATATCTTACTAAAGGGCGCTGTTCAAAACCAGACTCTTTGAGCCATATAAGTTGCTAGATTTAGATCTCTTAAGTCTAGATCTCTAGATTTAGATCTTGTTGCAAGGATGACCAAGCGGTTAGATCACTTAACGCTTGTTTAAAGGGTCCTGGTTCAAAAACACCTTCAGCCCAGTCACATAAAGTGCGAGGAGAGACTTTGCTAGCTCTATGTAATTAAACCCAAAAAAACAAAAGGAATCACGATGGTCACATCAAGAGGATACACCAGGGTTGCACCGCTTGAATAGTCTCCTATTCAGTCAGCCCTTTGCCCTTTGCGCATAACCCAATCCCTCACAAAGATAGTGAGTGTATCTGCCTATCAACTGTCTCTGAGGGGGAATTTTGTTGATGGCTCTTTGTGAGTAATTTCATATTACCATTATACATATAAATAACATAGAAAATTAACTAAAAATTAAATAATGATAAATTTTATCGTAATTTATTCATGATTGTCAAGAAGCAGGATTTTGAAAATCACAAAGACAATTTGTGTGAAAAACGGTAAAAAACCGCATACAAGAATTGCCAATCATAAAAAATAATTATCTTTTTAAGTGCGTTTGTGCACCTTACATCAAGAGCAAGTTAGAGTTCAGCCTCATTAGTTTTCAGCTGCTAATTTTTCTTGTAAGATTTCACAGTAAATCAAGAAAGAACAATATGGGGGTATGAAATAATTGGCCATTGCTCATGTCAACATTTGATCACAGGAATTTCTAAGAAAAAAAACTAAAGGATTATATTCACATCATGACTGGAAACTTTGTTCAAAAGTTTATCAAAAATCTCTTTAACAGTTTAATAAAAACAGGAACTTACCATCTCCAAAGCATTGTTCATCAGTACAGTAACTTTGTGATCCTCTGAGCTGCAATAAAAAATAGCTTATGTTAATATACAAATTTTTCTTCAAATTCTTTTACTTGCAGAGTATAACACTTTTTGTCCCTTGACAAGATCTTCAGTGTGCAAGAACAGTTTCCTATGGTTCTATCCTATGATTTAATTGCTTTACTTGCACAAATAAGTGCCACATGCTTTTATATCTGAAGATTTTTAGGGATTTTTCCTATTACTAAACTATCCATTCCAAGGAGTTCCTCCCTTTTTAGAAATTCAGCCCGTAGAAGTTCAAGTATTCGTTATGCATATATATATTTTTCTTGATATGCATCTTCATTCCACCAACCCCCGTGTGTGAAAAACTTGTGTTTAATTTTGAACCACATGTTTATTTCAAAGCTAAAATTGATGTAGTGCGTGCGCAGTATAAATACTATAAATATTTCAACCTCAGGGTTAAATGAAATTCGGATTAATTTGATTAAATTCAATTTCATGTTAGTAAAAGGAAATTCATATTTTGAGAATATGGGGACTTAAACTTGATGATTTTACCTAGAAATACTTCCATGAAAAATGAAATCAACTAAAGAGATGATGGAGAGGTGAGGTGAATTTCAATCGATCAGCTGGATACATTGAAGTTCAACCCTGGGGTTGAAAATTCCCATGAAATCAGCTACAAAGATTTGCAAGTAAATGAAAAATTTCATACTTGTGCGATTTCAAAATAAAAACGGATCAATGTCAAAAAAAACTGAACTGTCGAACTGGCCGGATGGAAGAAACGTGATAAAAATTGGAAGAATCAACGTGATAACATTTGTTTTGATTTAGACCTGATTTTCTTACCAAAGAAATAAGTCTTCTCATTGCTCCTTCATGGCTGAATATGCACTCACAAGGATCAAAGGGTGGAGCATTTCCACCACCACCAGCCATAGTGTGACTGACTAGAGAAACCGGGCCTTGATTTCCTTCACTTCCGAAGGTAATTCAATGGCTTTTTAGGCCCACAAAAAAATTACTTCGTCTGAACTCCAGCACCAAAAAAACACTAGTATCCCTGATGTAAACACAATTTTGTAGCATCCATAGAGATGTTTTCCAATTGGTGAGCTCCACGCAAATCAAACCGATGATTTAATCAAGTAAATATATTATGCAATTTTCTTGTCGAGACTTTCTGGCGAAGACACGTAGCGCTACTCCGCTATAATTTGCATCCATTTGCATTTGCTTATGTTTGTTGTTGTTTCAAGGAACTTGGCGATCGCAAAGAGTTGTGGGATACTGAAAAGAGATCTTCCGCAGAGGCAGAGAGGGGGGTATAAGACAACCAAGGGCCCCAAGAGGCTAATACAGTACCAATCCGCCACTTAAGAAACTGAATGTCACAAAACCAGTCTGCTTGGTTTCTTTATAATTGTTTGATAAGAAATAGTTCCCTATTTTCACTGGATTTGCCGCCCCTCCTTCCAATCCGGAAAGATATGGGGTGCGAAGAAGATTTCGCTATTGGAAGGAGAGAGTGACAATTTGCGGGACAGATCACTCGTCTGTGATAACCAGCTAACATTAACATAAATTAAAGAGAACATAAAGTACAATGAGAAGAATGTAAATATTGATTATTGATATATACTCTTAGCATAGGAGGTGTGGACGACGGATCTGTCCTGGGCTTGCGAGGCGAAACTGGGGAGGAGGGAGGGATCGTGAAGTATCTTGCCGGAGAGCTCGTAGCTAGAAGAATGAAACCTGGCATGCTTGTGCTTTTATACTTGGTCTCCTGGGAGTTAGGGAGTCTCTTTCCTTTGTTATCTGGGGTGATCTCCCCAGTGAGAATAGGCGAAGAATTTGAAATACGTTCCCAGGAAAGCTACTAAATTTGCATCAAATACCAAATCTTTTCAATCAAATTCATTTTCTGAAGTAATATGAATTCTCAAGCTAGAAATTAAATCCACACTGACGTATTAAAAAGTATTCGAACGAGGACGAGAAAATGGCGTTGTAAATTCTCCCCCCTCCCCTAGGCCCAACAGTTTGTTGAAAGTTTTTATCCCTTCCCTATAGTCTCCTGCTTCAAAATTTTTGCGCCAAAGTAAAAACAATTGGGCTCGCGTCATCCCAAGTAGTTAAGTTTAGTTCGCTGCGAGTGTTTTAAAAAAGTTTATTAGGCCAATAGACAGTTCGGGAATCCTTTAGCAAAGTTGAGGGATGAAAGAAAATAATCAAAAACCTTTGAGGTTGATGCAACATTTCGAAACTTTGATTTTTGATATAAGAAATAAAATGAAAGGCCTTTATGTTATTAATGTCTGAATGAATATTTTCCAGAGTGTTTTGACTAAAAACCTGTTTCTTAAGCTCCAATTAAGAAATGGTCTTAACGTGAAAAAACTCTATCTTCTCATGAGGGAGATGATTATTGTAATATGCCCCCACCAGGTATCGAACCAAGACCTTGGTCACAATATGCCAGCACACAGTTCTACGAGGGATACCATCCAGTACTGTGGAGGATATTCAATGCTGCGGGGAAATATAATCCAGTCCTGTGAATGATATACGATTCTGCGAAGGAAACTAACTTGAGTTCCGATTTATCATTATCCCTTTAAATGGTTTTGCTTTGTATGAAAAACTGTATAATACAGAAATCAGACTGTTGCAGCTGTAACCATTTGCGACCATCTGGATCCACCGCTGGTACTGGTATTATCCCTCACAGTTCTTTACACCCTCCACTGTATTGATGGTAACCCTCCAGACTACTTATGGTATTCCCTAACAACACTGATGATATCCGACACAGAATGAAAATTATCCTCCACAATACTGATGGTATCCTTCACCGTACTACACAGATATTCCCCAGTGGTGAGAAGCCTTGCTTTGCAATAATTACTTCTCTTCACTGTGTAGCACATTATTTGGTTTCGCATTTCTTTTAAGGAGAAAAGAGGTTACGTTCAATTTTAGTTTATGTCTTGTTGAAGTCTGGATGGATCAGCCCATGACAGTCATAAAACCCCTTAATTTGATAACATCTTCTGTCAAAATAAACAATTAAAAACTGTTTGCAATGATAACAGTAAAGGTTTCTAGTGGCTGAATGCAAAACACAATAGCCATTGATCATCCTACGAGAATACGGACAAACCACCCGCTCCAAGGCTAACTGGACGCAATTCGCTCAATATCACAAACACTGGTGGCAAATGGCTGATTCATGCTGAAGGCAACTTGGTCAATGTTTTAGTTTTATTCATGACAACCAGACGGTGATTCACTAATTATACTTATTGTGATCATTATTCGTCATCAATGCAATTGGTGCATTTTCTTGTTGAGGATAAAGAGGACCCTGGACCGTAGAAGGAATCAGGACCTTGAGACTCAAGTATAAAGTGTTCCTATTAATTCCCTGAGTGCAGTTACCGTTTTCGATGTTCGCGATAACAGCAGAATCCTAACATATAAGAACGGAACTTTAGGGAACTGACATGACATATTTGAGAAAACGAGACTGGGCTTATGTTCGTTATTCATGCTGCCTTTTACTAAGCAGTAGATTTATCAAATCCAATCCCCTAAGATCTAATTAAAAGGAGGTCTGTACTATCTGTTGCTGGCTTGACGGGAAATATTTCCAGGCACAAGCTATGGGATACACGGCCTTAAAAAGGGCATAAATACGTAAAAGGGCAAAAATACGTACCACCTTATCGCATTAGCTTGAACTCTAACCACGATCCTATACTTGATGATTTATCATATTGTCTCTTTTGCTTTCACGAGCTGAACTGATTGATGATCTAAGTCCTAGGGTCCATCCCAACAGTCCGGTTTATACGCAGTAGCCTGCTTTTCATGCTGACGAATGCAAAATGAATAATATGTTTACAAACGGCTATTCAGGTACTTTTCTTACTTGAGCTCTAAAAACGTGGGATTTTGCGTCGCGATATCTTATCATTAAATGCTAGCTAAACATACGAAAGTACAATTTTGCAAATGCTTTTTTACCGAAGCCAACAATAGATAGTAAGATAAGTTCAAATAACTAATCTATCTATGTATGGCAACTTGAAAGATGGATCATAAATGCTTCATGTTTATTGCTGATTGTAAAACGAGTATTGCATTTTGAAAGCACTAATAGATGAAACTGTGCCGCTTAAATACATTCTCAGTGAAGTTAAATCATTTGGAGTTTATCATTTTTGGCTAGTTATCATAAATTGACCTTGAAACTAGCGTTTTGAAGAATCACACCGGAGTTGAGAGTTCATATCAAAATACATCAAAACGTACAATACGAAATAGTACACACCTAACAACATTGTATTTCAAAGACTACTGAATGGAAAGGTGATGGTATAAAAGACTATGGTCACCAAGCCATTTTAAAAGTTGACGAAAGATATCAAAATATTTCAAGAAGTACAAAACGGCTTTGCACACACCTAACAACATCGCATTTCAAAGATTGCGGAATCGAAGAGTGTTTGCATAAAGGACCAGTTTGCCAAGCTGTTTCAAAAGTTCACGAAAGATCTCCAAGACATCAACATATATAATCAAATATAATAAGACTTGACTCACCCAACAACATTTCATTTGCAAGATTGCTGGAAGGTGATAAAGCTTGCCAAACTATATTCTGCAAAATAGACCAAACACATCAAAGAAATAATTAAAGAACTATAATCAGCTCACTCCTTCTCATATCAAAACTGGATTGTCAATATTTCTTCTCAATCACCTCAAGAAACTGACATACATCAAAATCTAAGGTGAGTCGAATTTCCAAGAGCGTTTACGAAATAAATTCATCAAGTTAAATCATTGATTGGCTACTACAGTTATAAATCTAATTTGGTAACATCCACTGTTTCATTTTTGATTCGTTTTAATGTACAGTACAATATGTAATTTGGTTTCATGTACTGTGCCATATATAATTGGGTTTCATTAACTGTACCACATTTAATTAGGTTCAATGCTAGTCCCACCTTTGTGACACTTACCACGTTTCTAGAAAAGGAAACTAACGATTTTGAAAATCAACTAATTTTCAAAGTTTTAAAAGTTGATAAATCATAATACCTATCTCCTATTAGGTAGGAAGACGCACTGAAGAAACGTTCAAGCTCAATGATTTGTTCCATGCACTGTGCTATATTCAATTGGGTTTCGTGAACTGCAAGAGAAGTATAGCCTAAACTCGAATCAATCACCTACCAGCATATCAATATACTATATTAGCAGAAATGGCTCAAACGAGTGAAAACCGCCACATAATACCTTTGCATATTGCTGTTATCGTGAAAATCATACCACTGCTACTAGTTGCAAATCACGCAAATGCGTATCCTGCAGGGACTAATACAGAGATGCCAGTAAGCAGAACGATCGAATCACAAATTTCAGTCACAGCATCGAGGGATGATATGGTCCAAACAAGCAGAATTGCACCGACAAAGTCACCACCATACCAAGTAGAAAAAGCAGCAACAACCATTGTATTGGACGCGTGTAAAACATTTTCTCATCGAGTTCCGATCGAAAATCTCATCCATGATAATAACAATAACGCACAATTTATATTATCAGACGAAAATAACAGCCCAGTGCCTAAAGAGGCATTAATTAGATTCAATTCTTCGAGCAAAACGATACATGGTGTGCTGACACAACAGTCTCACACAAGATACAATAAATTACGTCATCATTATATTTTGAGGCAGAAAAACAGAACAGGCCTGGAAAACGAGATTCATTTCAGTTTAAAACTACCGCCATTTCTAAAACGATGGAATTATAAACTTTTCGTGAAACTTGGGATGAAAACACGGCAACATGGCGTCGATGTCATCACCAGCGTAATGAAGAAAATAGCGGACTATTTCAAAGACGAAAATACTTCATTTATCTTTCCTTTATCACACGAAATGCGAACAGACTACGTCATATTCCAATGGAGTAATCACAGTTTAGTGTATCCAGCATGTTCTGTGGAGGAAGTGAGCGAAATTTCAAGAAAAGTGTTTAGCGTGGATGGCTCAGTGGAAAAATCATTTCGAAACCTTTTTAATCAAGAATTTAGGTTTTTAGACGCCGGGGAAAGAAGATCAGAGTTTTGCTTGCCAAGAATTTACAAAGAGAGTGAGGAGTTTCGGAAGATATTCCGTCGAAGTTTAGGCTCAGTGGAGACAAGAAAAACAAGGCCTAAGCGAAGCATGACAGCCAACACTGCGCCGGTCGTAAACGGGGAAATAGGTATTGAAAACGCAACATACTGCAACTTGTTTATTTACAACATTCAAGATGATTTGTTTACAGATAAGGAAGATGGAAACTTGAGCAATTTAACGCTGAGTTTGCATACGAAAAATGGCGACGAGGTAGGCAAAGAATCATGGCTGCAGTTACAGAAATCCTTGTTGACTCTGTATGGCTATTTGAAGGACAGTGACGCTGCATTGGCTGACGAAAATAGCCTGATCCACTATCAATTAATCGCAACTGATTCAGGAGGAATGTCCAAGAGCCTCGCTTTCTCAGTTCGAATACCAGTCACTCCACCGAAAATATTCTACAAAGTGGAACTGACAGTCAACAATTTTGAGAACGACACCAAACCTGATGTGAACGAAGAGATATTCATCGCAGTGAAAATTGTCAGCTATTTTGAAGATCAGTATTTCTGGGGGGTTAACATATTATCATTCGAAAGAAACACCTCAGCCAATCGGGTGACATTCGGTTGGACAAATTGTAGTCTGACGGGGGATACATGCCCAGAAAGAGAAATCGAAACGCTGATAAGAAAAGTTGTCAACACTGACGGGCGGCCTAACGCTGATTTTGCAACCCAACTCAAGCCGCAGTACACTATCTATGACATTAAAGCGACTAGAGTTGGAGAGTGTGCAGCTAATCTGTCAGCAAGCGCCACTGCAACAGCTTCAGTTACACCAGTAAAGGGCCTATCACCCAGAATCAATTCAATTATACCAGAACTGACTGTTACAACAACAACATATTTCTCGTACCAAATCTCCGCATATACATTCTACGACTCTATAGACGGGTATACGCGTAATTTATCTCTGAGTCTACGAACATCGACAAACGCGGCTCTGTCGAGATCTTCCTGGCTACAGTTTGATTCGAAAACACAAACAATGAACGGTATTTTGACTTCAATGCAGTTTAACGGCAATTACGTAAAGACGTTCACGTTCTCTCTGATAGCGACGAATTCAAGAGGATTCAGTACGCAAATCAGCGTTAATCTAAGGGGTAGCAGACAAACAGTGTCCTTCGGGGCACGAATTTCAATAAGCGGGCGAGACAACAGCCAGTATACAACCAACGATGTTATGCTGCTCACAAGAATTCTGACTAAACTACGAGGATATCTCCCACAAACATCGATGAATGCAATAGAAGTGGCAAGCTTTCAGCGGACACTGGTCGGTCAGCAAAGATTGTTTACCCTTGTTTACTCAAACATTTCAATAACAACAAACAACTGTGAAGCCCTTACACAGCTTACCCCACTCATTGAATCGCAGGGGAACCTGATAAACCCCGATCTAACAATTGCCCTCACCCCAGATGTCGTTGCTGATCGGGTTGACGTCACTAGACTCGGCGCATGCGTGGTGTCTTCACTGCTAGTCATCAAGCCTTCGCCAACATCCAGCAGTTTGTATCCGGAGGTGAAAAACCCGGTTCCGTTGATAGACACCCAATCAGGATTTTATTTCTATTATCAGATAACGCCGGACACGTTTTACGATGCAATGGACGGGAACACGTCTAAGTTGTCCTTGACGCTCGTATACGCGGACGACCAGCAGCTCGGCAAAAGCTCCTGGGTGCAATTCGATGCAGCAAAACAACACATATACGGTCTTCTGACTGCTTCACAGCAAACATATCGCCCATATCAATACTCCAACTTCAAACTAACCGCCAGAAATTCTCTGGGTTATGCAGCATCACAAACCATCCAGATCCGGAGCACATACATGCTGAGTAACATTGGCTTTGAGGTCACTCTCAATGGAAGGGAATACAGCACGATTCAACTCAACGATATACAAATGCAATATTTCATTCTGACGAAACTCAGGCAATATCTCGGTATAACCTCGAATTCAACTATAGCTATCATTTCATTCCAGCGTCAACTGCATGCTAGTTCTTTATTCTCGATTCGGTTCACCGATACGAGACTGACCTCTGTAAACTGCAATCAAGAGCTCCTTCGCAATATAGAATCTAAAATCGTATCTTCCCCTGCAGTCATTCATAGAGACCTGATACAAGCATTCACGCCAAGCACTGTTCTTTATGATGCTAGCATACGGTATTTCGGGACCTGCTCCAATACCGGTTCTTCAATAACCCCATCACCATCACCAGCTGTCAATACACCTCAGTATTTCAATAAAATACCTCGAATCAATGCTACATACGGGATATCATTCAGATTTCAGATACCACGTGACACATTTCGCGACAGCATAGATGGCGATACAAGAAGCCTGAAACTCTCACTGGTCAATATTGACGGCACGCAACTAAGCTCCTCCTCATTGGTAAATTTGAATATCTCGGATCAGATGCTATATGGGCTTGTCACCAACCCATCACAGGGCTCCAATAGAGTTTATATGTATTCTTTGGTAGCGTTGAACTCAAGAGGCTTTCGAACCACTGTGTCGATAAGTATTTACGTCTCGAAATACCAACAGAGCATTGGCCTAAGCATAACAACATCTCTACTCGTTAGATACAGCACAAGTACCACTGAACTACAATTGATGCGATATTTCCTCACTAACATCAATCAATATTTCAAATACTCAGTAGCTTCGAGCTTCGTGATACGATCTTTTATTAGGAAAATCGTACCAAAACATGAACTCGTAGTTACGTGGTCATACAGTATAATTCATGGTGCCTCGTGTAACCAGACAGCCTTGCAAAGCATGACATCAATGCTTCAATCAGATAATGGCCAACCAAATACAGACTTTATTACAGCCATGTCTCCTGGATTTCGTTTATATACTGTCAGTTTACAAAAACTTCAGACTTGCAAGCCGTTTGAAACGTCTTCCACGCTGCATGCGTTTTCAAGCACTGAAGGGCCTATATACTCCAAAATAACCCCTTCAAAACACACACCGTATATAAGCTCAACAGCATCGGTAATATTTGGCCAGCCACCTAAGGTGACAAGCAGAATTCCACCCCTATTTGCGTATTTCTGCACACCATTTTCGTATCTGATCCCTGAAAACTTGTTCTTTGATGAAGACCAAGGCAACACGAGACAACTTCAACTTAGGCTGGAAATGTCGAACGGGAACCAAGTCAGCAGTTCCTCATGGCTGCAATTCAGCCAGTCATCACAATCTATCTACGGCATTCTCAAAGTGGAGGATTTTCACAACAAACCAGCTATAGGCTACAAGTACTACCTGACTGCCGTAGACAACAAAGGGCAAACGGCAAGAACTGACTTCACAATTACCATTCCTATGTTACCACCGCAAATTAATCACGTGATAACAATGCAATTCGACAGAGTCTTTGATAAAACCGTCCCGGATGTCAATGAGCAGTTGCTAATGGTTACAAAGATTTTGAATTACTTTAATGATGGGAATGAAAATAAGGTTAATATGATATCGTATGCCGCATCAAGTATTGGCAATAATGCCACAATTGAATGGAGCAACTGTAGTTTGCAGTACACCCCTTGTCCACATGCACAGTTGAATGTAATGCTAGATAGAATGATAAAGAAAACTGGAGATATTACAGAAAATTTCAGAAAAGGTCTTGCACCTTATGCAATACGCTTCATCAAGGCAGAGAAATTGTATCCATGTAACCAGTCAATAGTAACGCAGAGCACGTTTCTCAGAACAACGATAAAGCCAAGCCCTTCAATAGGGGTACCACCGATACTGCAGCACCCTGTTCCCCAAATGAATATAACATGGTGTGCCCCTTTCGAATATCAACTACCTGACACAACCTTTTACGATACTATTGACGGCTCAACGAGAAACTTAACCCTTACACTGCAGCAATTGGACGGTCTGCCAATTCCTGCGAGTTCATGGCTAATATTTGATGCTTCCACGCAGACAATTCGCGGGTTCCCTCAGGTAAGTGACTTATCAGGATATGAGCTCAAACGATACCTTCTAGTTGCGACAAATAAGATTCAGCTATCAACAACACAAATCATATCAGTAAAAGTCACAAAACAAAAGCCAAATCCAAACCATCAGCTACGAGTAACCACAACAGCCTATCTAAACTCCAACATGGCGGATGCTGATGCAAGAACATTTATCTGGCGGAGAATGAAATTATACTTGAAATCAAGCACAACAGAATTAATGTCGTTCAACAATTTCACGAGAACTTCAAATTTCCCTTCCCAGTTGAAATTCACGTTCAGCAACTGCTCACTACCAGAAGACAGATGTGACCAAAAGGCCTTTGAATCGATGCTGGGGAATATTTTCACACCATCAGGCGTCATCAGTTCAGACTTCATCATGGCATTCGCACCTGAAATCGTCATCACAGCAGTCAATATCGAGAGTTTAGGCCTATGCACTCAACTAACATCCTCATATAGAGCCCCATCGACTTCATATCTACAATCAAGCAGCATTGCTACCACCAATACACCACCAACTAGAAACCTCCCACCATTAGTATTGAGGGCTATTGGTACACTGTACGTAGATTCATGCACTGTTTTCACTTACATCATCCCCGAAGGCACGTTTTATGACATGGAAGATGGATTGACGCGGAGTCTCACACTGAACCTCACAGGTCAAAACAACAGCGCCCTGAAACCAGACTCTTGGCTCAAGTTCGACTCCACTCTGCAGAAAATCACTGGAATAATCATACATAACAAAATCGTAGAAACTAACTTCGTTCTTACTGCCACTGATAAAGGTGGTCTCACAGCAACTACTTCACTGAATTTCAATATTAAAAAATCAAATAGACCTACATATTCCACAATAAACATGACTGCAACGGGATATTTCTCACAAGCATCTTCAAACGTTGATATTCTGAACCAATTCATCAGCAAGCTCACGACTTATCTTGCCCACAATAAGGAAAACTCAATCAGGGTTTTGTCGTTCGACAGAACAACAAGTTCGACATTAAATCTGCGATTCTCGTGGACACTATGCGGAGAATGCAACACGACTGCCCTGGAGAAATTGAGGGGGAAACTGCTGATAACAACAAACAGAATCAATCCTGATTTGGTTATCGCATTAGGCCCTCAAATCATAGTGATGGAGGTGAAAAATAGCTTTATCATGTCCTGTCCAACATCAGCAGTAATGACAACAACAACAACAACAAAAAGCACAACAACAACAACTGCAGCAACAACAACAGTAAGAATAACAATAATGTCAGCTGCCTATTCCCCAACGTTGCCTGTTTCCTCGTACATCTTAGCCAGTTCAATAACGGTATACTCGAACACACCACCGAGATTCGTGAACACTGTGCCAGATATAATAACAAGTTTATGTGAGCCATTTTACCTGGCAATACCGGCAGACTTGTGCTATGATTTTGAGGATAGTGTCAATGAGGTATCAATAGACATTGCTTATAGAAACGGCACTGCATTGTCACAGGCATCCATGCTTCAGTACAGTCAAGTGAACAGAACAATCTACGGAGTTGTCAAGCAGTCCGACTTGGATTCATACGGGCGAATCAAAGAGCGGTATCTTGTAAAATGCGTCGACTCACAGGGCCTCAACACCACAAAAGACTTGAATATAACTTCACCAGACACGAAGCTGAATGATACCCATGCAGTCACCTTTTACTCGTACATATATTCCATCTCCAGCCTCTCAGACGTCGATATACAACTCTTGTGGATGAAGAAATTACAGAGTTATATGCAGAATAAACTCGTAGAGAAAATGCATTTTCTGTACTTCACAAGATTGTCAAATATCCAAACAAAGTTCTCAGTCAAGCTATGCGATTTGAATGTTTGTAATACGACTGCATACAATACAATTAGAGATAAGACTTTTTCAACCATTCCGTTTCTGAATGCAGATTTCGTGGAGGCAATGTTTCCGGAATTTAGCCTAATTTCAGCGGAGTTTGCAGAGAACGCTACAAGTTGCGGCAGTATTTCTCCAGGGTATACGACATCAATTTTTGACACGGCTAAAACACAGACTATTGTATTAAGCTCATCAGCTGTTTATGATAGTCCGCCAGTGGTCAGAAGACATTTACCGACTTTGAATATAACACTATGCAAAGATTTCAAATATAGAATTCCCGAGGATACATTTTACGATAGCGAAGAAGGGTATAGCAGGAATTTGACGATTTCTCTTCGAAACACGAACGGATCGACTGTCGATGAAAGCTCATGGGTCCAGTATGATGCATTCACACACACCATATACGGATACCTGACCCAACATGATCTCATCAATGGGGTGAATTTCAACTACCGGCTAGTAGCTACGGACCGATCAGGAAATTCTGCTGGATTATCGGTAAACTTGACTTCACTATCAAATTACAAGGTAGTGAGCCATAGCTTTTCTACAATCGCTAATGTACATACGAAGTTTGCCAACGATGTGCAGATTCGAACAAAACTTGAGTCAAAAATAAAGGCCTATTTCGGCAGCCAATTGTCACACGGCCTAATGTTTGTGAATTTCACCAAGTTTAATGGATCAACACCAAGAGTTGAATTTTCTTGGAGTGCATGCTCACTGGTCGATAAATGTGACCGAGAATCTGTCAAAACAATTGCCGATAAAATGCTGTTTTACGGTACGGTTCTAAATTTCGAGTACATCGCTGCACTAGCACCGGATTTCATCGTGACGAAAGTTAGTTTAAACGAATTGCAATCGTGCATAACGAGTCCTTCCAAAATAACAACAGTCGAAAACCGAGAATTTTCGTCAACGTTTCGTGGACCTTCGGCGACACTCGTACACACGATAATCCAAAGTAAATCAACGGTTAGTTACGATAACTACGGCACAACTTCAGGGCCTCTACTTGCAACTATGATAACATCAACAACGCCGATATTGCCTGTATCACACATAAAAGCTTCCACAGCGTATAAACTAGCCAGTTCTACTCTACCATCAATGCCAAAAGTAACAAAACCTTTGCCTAATGTGACTGTAAGCCTGTGTAGTTTGCTGAGATTAAAAATTCCTGATGATACATTTTATGATGAGAAATACGGTAATAGACTGAGATTATCTGCAAGATTGACGAACGGTCAGAAGATGCCAGGAGACTCTTGGGTGCAGTATCTAGAGATGTCTCAGACATTCGTAGGCCAAGCTACAATACAAGACTCCGTTAATCAACCACATGGTGGATACATGTATATTGTTCGCGCTACTAACCAAGATAACTACTACACCGAAACCCCATTAACATTTAACGTAAAAGCAGTTCTTGCAAACCATAACATTTCAGTGTCCATAGAAGACAAATCTACATTAACAATTTCGAATTTTGAGACAATTTCTTTAATTAGACGGCAAATTAGTTCGTATTTTGGAGATTCCACGAAAGATAGCATAGGCGTGCTAGAATATGATAGAAACACGACAATGTCCCGTGTTTTTAACGTGACATGGTATAACTGCACGATAGCTCAAACCGCGTGTGATAGAAGAAAGATTCACGAATATTACTCGAGAATTGTTAGTTCCAATGGCGATCCCATTCCAAGCTTTGCAGCTGCTTTTACGAATTACAAAATACGCAGCATAAAAGCCGTGATTTCTGAATCGTGTAGACAGATTAATGGGCCTACTTCAAAATACACTGTGCAGGATGTGATGTCTAGTTACATAGCAACATCAATAACACAAACAAATATCAATTTTCCTAAGCCGAGACCAACTTTTGCAAACCCAACATATAGCAAATTCACAATGTCAGCATATACCAACCACATAAATACAATAAAAGGCAGATCATCTGAGGCTGATTTGCACCAATCAACTTCAATCGCCTCTTCACTAGTGCCAACTGATACTGCAGTAAATTCATATGAATCAAGAGCATCAAGTACTTCACGTCTCGTCACCCCAACAACAATAATACCCAACATGCCTCCAATGGCAGAGTATAGTTTGGTGATCAAGCTTAGCTATTGTAGCAAATTGAACTTCAAAATATCGAATGATACGTTTACCGATAAAGAGGACGGAGGAACGGAAAACCTTCAATTAACCTTATTGGATGAGAATTACAGATCACCAGGCTGTAACTTCACTTTGCAGTATAACGACACCGTCAATGAAATACAAGGTTTCTTTTCGTTAGCAGAATGGAGAAGGCAAAGAGTAATGAAATTACAAGCAAGAGACAGCGGAGGATTGATGACATTTACAAATGTGACCTTCGAATTACAGTCACCACCGTCAAACAGTACGTTTAGCGTAACACTCAATATCAAGATAATTAAACCTCAAACACTATGCTGGAGAGACGTATTGCAATATCTAGGCAGTAAACTTTCGCATTATTTTCATTCAGAAAACGTCACATTTCTATCCACTGATTTGCAGACTTCCAAACGTGAAATGACAGTCAAATTTACATTTTGTTCTGCGTATACACTGCGGTGTAACCTCACAAACGTAATTGCTACATCTAAGAAAATATTGAATGACTCGCAAGCAAATGAGAACCTATCACGGCTCTTGCTTCCTGACATCATGCTACTTAATGCCTCAATTCATACCTCTTCAGCATGTCTTGATACACGAATTGTAAATGCAAATATAACGTATTGTAGCTCTTTTAACTATTCGCTACAAGAAAGCATCACGTCCAGTATCAGAGGTATTGGAAGCAACACGAATGAGCTAACATACTCGTTAGAGCCACTTCCTGGGGATACCCTTCCGCTGTGGATGAAATTTGACAGCAAAACAATGACACTGCAAGCAAATCCTATCTACGACTCAATAAGAAATCGAAACGCAACAGAAATGGTATTAGTTGTAAAGCATCAAACCATTATTGTCAGTAGACTTATTCTGCAGTTAAACCACCCGACAAGCACAATTGTAAACCAGAATTTTATCATAAACCTGAAAATGCTAAGCTACATCGAATCAAGCGTTAAAGACTACGATTTGATAGATCTGATACTGGAAAGGCTATCCAACATCACAGAGATATCGAAACACGAGCTTCTTGTCATTGACTACAGCAGAAAAGGGATTTTTCCACAGACTATTGACATCAAAATCATGCCCTGTTTCTCGCAGCATAACTGCAACACGACTAAAGCTGATGAAATCGTTGACAAAATCATCACGAATAAGATATACCCCACGTATTCTTTGGTGCAAAATATGCTGCCTGATTTCGTAATGCAGAACATACGAGAAAACAGAACTAAGGCATGCATAAACAATCCTCCTGCAACAAACATCCGATTCATGAACATAACCGTCAGGTTATGCACTGAATTAAACAAACCGGTTAGAAACAACACGTTTTATGACCAAGAAGAGCAAACCAGTGACCTTGCATACGAGCTCCGCGATAATCAAGGCAGGAAAATTGGCCTAGACTCCTGGGTTCAGTTCGATAATATTCGTCGAGTCATCTACGGTGTTCCGTCAAGAGTGGATTTAATTAACCAGCCAGAAGATGGTTACGTTTACATTTTGAAAGCCTCAGATAGTGCTGGCCTAGCCTCCAACATCACGGTTAACATAACAATAAAAGGACAAACAGAGAACTCTGTCTACGAAGTGACCATGACTTTCAAGAGTGTGCCAGATTTTAAAACAAACACTGATGTTCTGCTGGGAGTTCTCAGCAAAATAGGCGAGTATTTCGGTGATGTAGACAGCAGTTTCATTGGGGTTGTCTCATTCACTCGAGGAATCGGCCTTGATGGCAACGACAGGCTCGTTTGGACCAATTGCAGCCTGACAAATGAGTCATGTGACATTTCCACGGTTGCTACCATCTCACAGAAGCTGCTAGCAAGCAACGGAAGTATCACTCAAGGGATTACAAACGCTCTTGGGAGCAATTACACTGTTGGTAGAATCACCCAGCAGAGTTTTGGAGTTTGCATAAACACAACTAATTCTGCACCAAAGATGAATGCCTCATTGCCAATGCTAAACATTTCATCGTGCATGCATCTACGGTACCGCATACCAAAAAATACCTTCACCGACCAAGAAGATGGCAATACACGGTCTTTATTACTATATTTGAAAACACAAAATGGTCGTTTTCTCAATTCCTCCAGTTGGGTGCAATTAGATACAGTCACTCAGACATTATACGCAATAGCAACGTATGATGTCATACGAAATCAGCCAATAAGTGGCTACTATTTCAACCTGCATGCACAAGACAGTAAAGGCGCAGAAGTATCGGCACCATTAAGGATTAGATGGACTGGAAATACTGCTGATAGGCATTTGATAAAAATGGTGATGAGAATGAGTGATACAGGTACTAGCAGCGAGTTAAGCAAACAGAGAAAATTTCTATCAAACAGTGCGAAATGCTTGAATACAACAGAAGATGCATTGTCTGTTGCATATTACAACACAACAAGGGAGAATTACATCAGTATTTCAGTGTATCACAAATGTGGGAATACTTTATCCACTTGCAGTGAGGCCTCGATCAGAGATCTGTATAAGAGGCTGACAACAAATACAAGCAAACAGAGAAGTAGATATGTTGATTGTATGGCACCAGAAATCTCGATCATGAATATTACGATAGTTTATGCTAGGTCTTGTATAACTGCACCTAGTAATATGCCTCCTATTGTGAATAATCGAATACCACTATTAAACATGTCCATGTGTTCAGCGCTATATTATAAAATCCCAAACGATACTTTTGTGGATGCAGACATGGAAAGATTAACCCTGAGACTGTTGCAATATAATGGTGAACCGTTGATGGAGGATGATTTCATACAGTTTGATGCATCAAGCAAGACAATATATGGCTTGATTGCTCAGCCAATGGGACAAAAATCAAAGGCTTTGTATGTCCTACAAGCTAGAGACGTTAAAGGAGCCAAGGCTAACACCACTATTCAAGTACGATTGCTGAATAATATCTCAACCTTGTCTTACCAAATCTGCCTCTCTTTGATCCGCTATTCCACAACAACAGCAACTAAAATTGGCGTCATAATCGACGTCATGGCGAGAATCTCGCTTTACCTTGGTGATGAGTCACGTGATTCTCTTTTGGTTAACAACCACAGCGTCACTAATCAGTATCCAAGAAGTGTTCATCTCTGCTTCTCGAATTGCAGCCTGGGAAATAAAAAATGCGATTATAATGTTATTGAATCCATGCGAGCGAGGATATTTCTTAGAAGTGAGATCATTCGTCCTGAATTCGCCAGAGCATTAGCTCCTAATTACGTGGTTACAAAAGCGACGGAACTATTGTCTGAAATATGCTATCTAACCTCGACAATTGCCTCTTCTACAGTCTACAAAACAAGTTCAATATATTTGGAAAGCTCGTTGATGTTGTCTACTTATTCAAATATCATCACACAGACGCCTGTGAGCACTTGTTTGAGTGGTAAAAACAACAGACCACGGATCATCAATAGCATAAAGAAAATAACAGTGGGGATAGGACAGCCAACGGCTTATCAAATAGCAAGTGATGTTGCGTATGATACAGAGGACGGAGGTCTGGCAAAGATGCAAGCTAAAATAACCGATTCACAAGGGAACAAAATAGAGAATTCTTGGATATCATTTGACGATAAGAACAAAACAATATATATCTCCTATCTAGATGAAGGGAAAGAAATCTCAATTCAAAAGTATCAGTTCCGTCTAGTTGTAGCGGATTCTTGTGGGACAACAGTCTTTGATGCTTTTGAAGTTGAGATTATTGGTTCAGTTCCATGTTGTTATGTTATACAAACGGTGTATAACATGACATATAATAAAAACCTATCTAGTGTCAAATTGCAATACCAGATATACCAGCACCTAAAAAGATTCTATAATGATACACAGAATGGCATTCAGATATACTCCGCAGTTGCCAATACCTATCAAAACATCACTGATAATAGTAGTTCTGTGCTTATGTTCACTAATAACTCCTTGACAAACGTTTCCTGCAGTCAGCGAGATGTTGATCAATTCTCCAGTAGAGTGTTCTATGCAAATGGGACTGTTATCCCAGCATTCCTTGGTTTGCTTGCACCATTCAGTCTTATTGGTGTTAAAGGGAGATATAACAAGCACTGTAACGCGACGGCAATTTTGATACCACCATTAATCCCTGCACTACCAGGAGTTGCAAAAGCACGAACTTACCATGATTGGTTGTGGTATATTCTTCCCTTTGTCATCCTCGCATTTTTGATCATCTTTTGCTGCCTTTTATTCTACTGGTGTCAGTCATGCTGTGAATTATGCCGTGGCGAAAAAAAGGCAAAAGGATTCGATCCGTTTGGAGCCGTTGCGGCAAATGCTCTTGAAGAAGATCCTGTCCTATCAAAGGCAGCCGTAGAAAAGGCAGCGGAGGCTGCAGCAGTAGAGGCTGCAATGGCAGCAGCTCCCCTCGACCCAGAAACATCAAGTGATCCCCCATTTGAAGACCTTTACGCTCAAATTGCTCCTCGGTCTGGAGAAGATCCTGTACCCTCACTGCATAAAGATTCAAAGCCTAAATCTAAGATGCCCTCCTGGAATAGTCGAGCTGCAGAGCCCGAAGATGATCCTGATGAACCTGTGACGGGGGGTGTAGCTGCTCTACCAAACACGGATGATCTACCAAATGATGATGTTACAGCTGGTGTAGCAGCTTTGCCACAAGGCCCCACGAGTGAGGATCCAATTTCGGCTGATGTGGCTCCCATGTTCCAAACACAGCTTCCATCATCCTCAACGTCTGTAGTATCATCTGAAGATCCTTGGTCGCAGGGTGCTGCTCCAATGCCTCAGGATGAAGACCCAATGACAATGCTGACAGCACCCGTTGCACAAGGAGAGGCACCCATGCCGGTTACTGAGGAAGCAATTACTCCAACCCAGAGACCTGGGACCCAAGCTGCTCCACCTCCTAGACTGCTGACCGAGGGAAGGCCCCATGTTACAGAAACAATGACAACATTGATGACTGAGAATCGATACCATTCATCAGCAGAGTTACAATTCTCAGATTCAGCATCAAATTCACAGTACGCTCCAGCACTGCGTCTTCCACCAACACCTGGGCCTAATGAGCCACCGCCACCATACTCCCCACCAAAAACACAGAGGACGTCGAATCAGGTAATAACTAGACAAACTCAATCGTTCAGTCAAGTCGAATTGCAAAATCAATTACAAAGCGACCAGGCAAGATCCACGCGTAGTGACAGACAGACACAGAGGATACTTAGGCCCATAACACAAGACACCATGCAGTCATCTCTAGCAAATGACCAAGTCGTAATAGAAAGGTCTACAGAACCGCGACTACAAAGAAGGCAGTCTAGACCGAGATTCGTTCTTGTTGAAGAATCTTCACCAATTCCAGAAAAAACAGTCTCGCCAATCAATCGTCTATATACAAGACGGTCACAGAGAGTTAAAGATAGAAGACCATCTTTGGTTGTACGACGAAAATCGATTTCACCGACCAGGCAGAGAAAAAGACCAGTCTACGTTTATAGTGAACCGAGAGCCACTGCATCGGAAGGTTATGATTACGTCAGTCCAAGTCTGTTGCGACGTTTTAAAAGGAAGCCGTCCAAAAAGGCTAGGAAATATTTGTACGCCTCTGATACGGAATCTGAAAAACTCGCGAATGACAGAGAAGTGTTGTATTCGCCTCGAAAGACTTATTCTGATGTTGATGCCAGTGGATCATTGAGAGGTAATATTGTATATGAAATTAAATATCTTTTTCTCATAATTTCATATCATCAAGAGTTGAAAACATGTATCTCAGCCGCAAGCTTCTTATAAAGAAGTTCCATACAAAAATGTGTATTACATTCCATTTAATTGTGGAAATCATGCGATATATTCATGGGTACTTCCTTTATAGACAGGGAATTTCCTGTAACTACCTGGCAACCTGCCTAACTGTTGATGTAACATTTGATTACTTTTCACAAACGCAAATCTAAAAAATCTTTATGATGTACAAAAAAAGAGATGCATTAGTCTCTCCCTTATTTGCACATTTCTCATTTTTCTTCTGCTTTGTTTCTCCTATTGTCAGTTACTTTCTATTCAGAGACTTGTCTAATATAGCCAGAAATATCGGAACCATTTCACTAAAACATGACTCTGCTATAGGTCAACATTTGCTCGACAACCCAGAGTGTGCTAAAGCCTACAGTGAGAATTGCTTTCGAATAATTGGCAGAGCAAGATCTACCTTTCACTTAGCTATTTTGGAATCTGTCTACATAAAAACAAGGGATCCCCTATGTAGACAGAAGGAGTTCGTTTTCGCCTTACGACTCTTGAAGTAATCTTATTGGTCAGCTCACTGTATCGTGGGTGTTGATTGGTTTTCCGACACCATACCAATCATTCACCTCTTTTCTGATTGGCCTATTTCGATCCACATCTGGGTATATAAATCAGTTAGGTTTCTGTTTGGTTTTCCTTCTGACGTATTCCTCTGTTGAGTGTCAGACGAAAAGCTTAAGTAATCTATGTGTTCGTTTCATTATGGTTCCGATATTTCTGGCTATACTGAAGTTCTGTACCATCCAAAGACTGGTCTAATACTTTGCAGGGAAAAAATAATTGCTGTCCCTTTCTGAAGCACCGTCTTTTCATTTATCAATTCGACTTAGGCCCGTTTATACGATACCGTTTTCATTTCATATCGGATTGGTTTCATACAACTTTCAGAGCGTTTTCATTTAAAAATGCAACAACGGTATGAAGCATATTGGATTAGTGCGTTCTT
Organism: Pelagia noctiluca; assembly: GCA_963924455.1. Lineage (NCBI taxonomy): Eukaryota > Metazoa > Cnidaria > Scyphozoa > Semaeostomeae > Pelagiidae > Pelagia > Pelagia noctiluca. Next base: position 5,640,846 of record OZ004322.1, read on the forward strand.
ATGTTAACAACAGGCCAATCCGATTTGAAACCGGGCGAGATGGGCCTGGATACTATAACCTATTTGTTGCATATTCCATGAGTCAATAAAAGGATCAAAGTCCTGACGGTCCTTATATTTAGTGCTTCTCACGAGTAGATTTTTTACCGTTGCACCCGGTACATGACGATGTTGCTTTTTTAGGTGACGACTCTGTGCCAATCGAAATCCAAGGTACATTCAAAGCTCCAGAAAAAGTCCTACGGAAATGGTTCAAAGAATCGACTCTCGAGTCAGCAAGTAACAACAGTCCTAAAACAAGACAGCGTAAAAGACAAAAATCATTCAAGGGTAAAACGAACACGGAATATACGAATTTCATAGACGAGGCTGATACCAGTTTGGAAAGAAGTAATAGAACAGTACGAAGAAATGACATTGCTTCCAACCGAGGCTCAGCTAGAAGAAGAAATATCAGATCGTATACAAGTGATGACACAGCTTTGGGTTCACCATCGAGGACCTCACCAAAAAGTCCCCAACGTAGCTTAAAACGAGGCTACCCTTATTCAAAAGGTCACTACGAATATGTGGAAACTGCTTTGAAAACGAGACCTGTGCGTCGCAGGGACAAAGACAGAGAAATGCAATTGTATTTGGACGGGGTTTCCAGAGGGTCTGTGATTGATGACAGCTCGTATGTCGCTTTCTCAGGACAGCGGAACAGCCAGAGAAGGCGTAGCAGGAGTGTGGAAGAGATTTTTGCAAGACTTTCCAGGAGAAAGGATATGAAAAGGAAAAGGGAAGCTGCTATGAATTACTCAGAAGCGTAGAAATGATCAATTGATTCTTAATAGTGAGAAAAGCAGGAAATTATAAGCATGATATTAAACGACATGCTTTTGGCATGGCACTCATCACAGTAATCTTAACGTGCTAGCCTGACTAAGGAGAGGCAAGATCTTGTTCTAGCCAGGGCAAGGTAACATTTATTGTCGCAAGGTGATCCCTACCTTCTAACATCTATTGCACCAAACAAACAGTTGGGGCTGATTTATGCCAATGCTCCGAGAAAACTGGCGAATGATGGATGTACCACTCTGGGTGTAAAATCCACTATTGGGTTAATAAACTCGGCAAAAAGTGTGAATTAACAAAAAGGTGATTGGTTCATTACTATCTACCTCTTGCTACTAAAATTGATTCGTTTTTTTGATATGACTTTATACAGATGAGTGTCAGACCAAAAGCTTGAGTATGATATAATTCGGAAACCTTGACGATTGGGACAAGAAGCTTGATTTTCTAACATAATGTCATCAAAAGACGTCTCTGAGATTTTGGCTTTGTCGGGATTTTTGGTAAAGCATTTGATAACGAAATTTCCTTCTTGGATGATGCAGCCATCCACTGAAATCTAACATAACTTAGTTTAATTTGTTTTTTTGTCCTTTTAAGTAGTTTAATGTTATAAGTTATGTATACCAGTAATAGGTTGTGCAGTATTTGTTAAAAAAGGAACATATGCTTGGCAATATCACTGATTTTTCTCACTATCTGAATTCTGAACCGATCTGAAAATCAAACCTTAGTCAAAAAAACTGTTTTCATTCAAAATAACATCTGACTGGCATAGAAATCCAATAATTTTCAGATTTCAGAAACCCTTGCTTGATCTTATTTTATTGCTTTCAACCTTGCTGATTCCCTTTAAAGAGGTGCTGTTCTCCCAGGGGCCACTAGTATAGCAGGAGCCTTTGGAAAAAGTTAGAGGCCCTGCTGCAGATAGACGAGACGCAGATAAGAAAGGCCATGATGAACAGAGCTAAAGTTCAAGATCTTATAGATCTACTGTGACGGCTTTTTAGAAAGGCCTCACTCACAGAATAAATCTGAATCTGAATCTGAATTTCCGTTTTGAATTAGTAATAGAATTGAATTGTATATAAATTACATCTTTTATAAATTGATTTGCAGCTGAGTTAGTCTAGCCTGTATGTCTAAATCTCGTCGAGTCATCAGCAACAATAAAGGTGCACAGAGAAAGTGACAAGGATAGATTATCGTTGTTGTCGATTGTCCTTCTCGCTTTCTCTCCTCCCCAGTTTTCATTAAGTCTCTAATCTTGAATTGGAGTGGGAGTGAATGTGTGACTAAGGTGCATTGACTAAAACATGAAATGACTAGAAACGAGTAGAAACGGGTAAAAACCAGTAGAAAATGAATAGGAAATGAGCAGGAAACAAGCAGAAATGAGTAGGAAACGAGAAGGTTGGAATAAGGAAAAAATCCACTCATTAGGGAGGGGATAGGTCAAATCCTTTCTTCCAGCAACCACTGCCTGTTTCTTACTCCTTTCTACCTGTTTCCTATTCTTATCCTGTCCGTTTCCTACTTGTTCCATGTTTTAGTAACTGCATAACTGAGGGCCTACACTAGGCTATCAAAATTATTGCACAGATCGATTCAAAATGGCGGCAAAATTGCAAAGCTGTGAGGGCTAGGCCTT